>JAUESR010000211.1:10805000-13522500 GCA_030914345.1 Drosophila koepferae | reverse complement strand
TTTTGCATAAACACTGAAATCCCTAAACATTTCTCTTTCTAAAAGCAACAATTCCGTAATCTATATCAATGTTAATCAATTCAGGTCTCAAGCTGATATATTTTACTACCGTCTGCTGTTAATAATCATATCTAAAGGCTCTTTTTTTTTTTTTTTTGCAAAATGCAAATGGCAAATGCAACAATAACAACGAAATGAATTCATAAAATCTTTTGCACATTTCATGCACACGAGCAGCGAACTAACTAATCGGCTAGGTAAAGTGGTTTCGCAGCGACCCTGAAGCTGGCTTGGTATTAATAGGAGAGAGAAAAAACAAAGAAGAAGAAGAAGAAGAGGAAGAAATAATCAAGCATTACACAAGACATAAATCCAAAGACGAGTTACGAGAGGTTCAGGCGAACGCACTATCACTTTTGCTAAATATCTATCTGTATCTGTATCTCTATCTGTATCTGTATCTGTAACTCTGCATGTATCTGTATGCGTCTGTATTTGTCCCCCATTGTTGAGGCTATATGATTTTGGCTATGAGTTCATTATAGTTTGCATTTCATGCATGAATCTGCCGGCCCCCCCAAAAAGTAGCCCTGTAACTCGACCGGAGGGACGGACGGTCGTACCCATCCATCCATTAGCTAGCGCCGCATGAGGTTTCTTTCCAATCGACCGTAGCATCGTTTCATTATCATATAGACATACATTTTTTTTAGTTTTTTTGCCAATCGATTTCATAATATGAAGTTATATATATATTTTTTATTATTATTTTACATTTATGCAAAGTTTATTTTTTTATATATATTTTTTATGCTGTCCCAAAACACAGGCAGCGATACATTTGTATTTATGTGTGTGTGTGTGTGTGTGTGTGTGTGTGTTGGTGTTGCGGCAGCGTTAATTGTATGCATTACAACAATATTAACAACAACAACAACAACAACAATAACAAGACATAAATTAGCTACAACCAAATATTAATTTATTAACTTTGCTTTGCTTTGCAGCGTTTCGAATTTTGCAAACTGAAAGTCAGCTTGCAACATCATTTTCTATCCAATTTGTTTTTTTCTCGCGCTTAAGTTGACTTAATTTGATTTTATTTTAGTTTCGTATTTCGTATTTCGTATTTTGTATTTGGTCTCCTGAAACATATTTCAATATTATGTATTGCTGGTGAACCTTAGCTCCAGTTCACCTTGGCAGCTGCTCTGCTTACGATTAGTTTTTAATTTCTTATATTTCTTTTTTTTGTTTTAGCGATATTTTCGGGGATTTTTTCGCGAGCCGTATCGAAATCAATTTCATTTTTTTAAATTACATATTAAATAAAACTAAATGGAATCAATTAGTAAAGCGAAATCGTTGCAATTTGTTAAGCAAAGCCAATGAAGAATTATGAACTTTATAAATATATTAATATATGTTTATTTTATATTATAAGCTGCTTTATGATTTTTTTGAGGCATATCCTTGACTCTAAATTTTGTTGTAGAGATAAATTTATGCACTTCAAAAATAAAAATCCATTGCAGAAAAAAAAGATTATTTGCACAGCTTGATCAAATAATAATAATAATAATATTAATAATAATAATAATAATAATAATAATAATAATAATAATAATAAATTTGTTAATTAGTTTTTTTTAATTACCTTTGTTAGTCTTCATTTTTGTTAAAAATCTAATAAAACCATTGTTTTAATATATAAAAATTATTTTTTAAAATGCATAACAATTGAGTTACAGAAAATCAAATTAAAATTCATTAAAAATTAAATACGAACATTAAATAAAATGAATTTCAATGGAAATTCATTAAAGCTTAATTTTAAAAAAATTTAACCAATTTCTAAATACAAATTCAGGCAAAATTAATATTAAAAAAAAAAAAAATTATTAATAAAAATTCATTAAATTATTGGTACATTTTTTTTTTTTTTTTTTTTTAATTACTTCAAGGTTTTATTTTATAGCTTGGAGCTTGCATAAAATAAAAATATTAATAATAAATGAATATTAATAATTATCAATTTCATTCAAATCATTTTTTAACGATATTAGTTTGTATAGTATTTATTTTCAATAAATAATTTATATATTTATTTCAAATGCTGCAGAATATAAATACTCTATTTTATATATTAATTAAGATTTAGTTTGCTTGAAAACATTTAAAATATATTTTTAAAACTCACTCTAAATACCCATTAAACGCAAAACTCTTTTGAGACTCATTAGAGAGACTAATTTTCCGACATTTTTCTTAAGCTAGTTTAATAAGCATAAGCATAATTTATGACAAAGTTCTAAATGGGCACAAAGGACATCAAAAGTTGAGAACTATTTCATGTTAAGTGGCGACAAACACACACACACACATACAATCCCATGTGTGTATGTGTGTATGTATTTGGCATTATAAAAAATGCATTTATGCGCAATTTGCAAAGCCATTAGAAACAATTTTCATGCATAAGTGAGTCGTTGAGGAAAATCAACTAAAAGTGTAATTAAATGCCGCACACACACACACAGCACACACACACTAACACACAGGAAGAGCGACAGCAAAAGGAAGAAATGGACAAAACATGCAGCCAGGCAGACTAGTCCAGACAGACAAAGACACACTGAGTGTGAGGCAGTGAGTGCGGGAGAGAGATGAAACAAGTCGACTGCAATGCACACAGTTTGGCCTAAAAAGCAATTGACCTGCTAATTGGGAATTTCAAATGGAAATGACAGTAGCCGTAGCAGTGGCAGTCGCACGGCCACAGAAGCGCAGCGCAAAAAGGAAATGCACAAAAATCGCCAACAAAAACAAAAGACAACAAAAACACGAAAAAAAAACACATGAAAACAAATGCTGTAATAATAGTAATATGGCACACAGCTTTTTCCGCCTGCAGCAAAGCTTTGAAGCGGGCTCTCTCTCACACACTAGTGCACTCTCTTCGAGCAGGCGCTCTCTTTTGTGTAAGAGCGATGCTAACAGCTGATTAGTAAAAAGCGCGCGCTGCTCACTCACACACACACACACACATGCGCTTGGTGATAGAAAAGCGCCAGTGGAGCGATTGCCATAGCGAATGAACGGCACAAAGCGTAATGCTGAAAAAAATTGAAGAAGTCATCGGCACAGAGACACATATACCCACTCAGCAGGCAGCGCTGCCGGCGTCGCTGTCAACACAGTGCTTTGGCTGGTGTTTGGGTGGGAGCGGAGCAGACACAGCTGGAGGTGGAGACGCAAATGTTGAGTGAGCGCAACGGCTAATGTGCGCTCTTTGCTGACGCGCTCTCTTTCTCTTTGCTTTAGATCTCTGTATGTGTGTGTGTGAGTGTGTGTGTGTGTGTGTATGAGTTGCTGCCACACACTCTGAGGCCGCAATGCGGCGCGCCACTTGGACAACGAACTCGATAACATTTTGAGGCAGTCTTCAGCTACACTTCGTATTGAGCGTATCGCGGCGGCGGTTACGATGCGTTGCGCGTTGTATCTTTATTATTAATTATTTGTTGTTGTTGTTTAATACTTATTGTATATGATTTCTTCGTATGTGTGTGCGTGTGTGTGTGTATAATTGTATCTCCGTGTATGCGTTTTTTCAACTATTACGCGCCCGCGCCCTCTCGCTCGCCAACCTACGTATCTAACTGTGTATGTCTGTTTGTGTGTATGTGTTTGTGTGTGTGTAGTATGTGTGTGTGTGTGAGTGTGTATGTGTGTATGTGAGTGCGTGCGTTCGTGCGTTCGTCTCTCGATTTGTGTGCGTGTGCGGTGCGTATGCAGCAATAGAAAATTACAAATGCAACAACTGCAACAAATTCAAATATTGCAAAATGCCTGGCTAATTTGCTATTGGCATCGGTGAAGTTGTTCGGTTTCAGGCTGCTGCAGCCTTCTCCGCTACGCAAAACAAAATATTACAACAACAACAAAAAAATACAAAATACAACAGCGAGTAAAGCAAAGCCAACAAGAAGAAGAAAATTTATTTGTATTAGTAGCAGCAGCAAATATATCTAAAGTGTGCATTCAAATTCCAAATCGTGCCTAATCGTGCAGCAACTGCAACGTCTCGTGATGCGACTGCAACAACAGCAACAACAACAACAACAACAACAGCAACAAAAACGGAAGTGCAAGTGACGTAATTTATTGGTACAGACTCCAAAAAAAAAAACAACAAAAATAAAACTTTTTGGAGCAGCTGAGAATGCAAAGTCCAACCCCTCCTCGCTGTCTCTCTCACACACACACACACACACACGCCCACGCACACACACACACACACCCTGCATAAATATGAATTGTGTAATGCAATAAATTACATGTGTGTGTGTGTGTGCGTGTGTGTGTGTGTGTGTGTGTGTGTGTGGCATAAAGGATCGTTAAAGCTCACAATATTTATTGGATTACCAAAAAATGAACACAAATTGGATAATTTATTGATTAAGCCAAATGGATTAAAGACAGTTTTAAAAAAACTGTTCAAAAAGCTGCATTATATATACATAAATACATACATACATATACACATATATATATTCATATATATATATATTTCCTTTAAAAAAATATATAGAATTTTTTATAAATTTTTTTCAAAGATTTTTGCCACATATTGAATTTGTGCTTTAAATCGTTGTAGCTAGGCTTTGGCTGGTGTCTGAAATTTCGTAACTCTAAATTTTTTCCATAATTTTGACTAGAGTTTTCTAGAAATAGAGACAAAATTATTCTCTTCTCAATTGCATTTGAAATTTATATTGAAAAATATTTTTTAAAATTTTTGAGATTTTTTTTTTTTTAAGATTTTTGCCACATATTAAACTTGTAGCTGAGTTTTATAAGTTTTCTAAGATTTCGCATCGCTGAAATTGGAAATTTGTTCGAAAACTCTTAACTCTGAGAATTTCTCTCCATTTTAAACAAGATTTTTCTGACCATTTTTCCAATTTAACTCCAAATTTGTTGAGCAATTGGTTCTACATTTCAAAGAATATATTAAATATTCAAGAATTTCATTAAATATAATTACTGAACAATCTCAGAGTGTTTACTGTAGTTAGCTCTGGTAAAGATTGGTCTAGTAAAGATGGTCTAGTTCAACTTTATTTCTAGTTTCAAGAAAATTTCCTTACAGTTTGAAGCTAAAGTTTCAGAGTTCTCCCAGGAGTTCTATCTGAAGAGAACTTCAATTATATTTTAAAATTTGACCCATAATTGCAAAAATACTTTAATTAAATTTTATTATTTGAAAATACTTTACTTTTAGTATTTTCCAATTATGAATCATGCTTATGCTCAGAATCTTCGCATTTCCAATTAGCATCAATCTGATTAGAATCCGATTGGCTAGCTTTACATTTCTCTAAAGAAATTTATCTAAATTTATTGTACAACAATGGAATTTTATTACATATTTTTATCAATTTAATCTCAACTTTAAATAAATCCAAATATTCCAATTGGCAGCCAATTGGACTTTCATAAATGCATTCTATTTACTAGGAAATCTATAATGAAACCCTTATCATGTAATTCATTTGTTAATTATATGTTTTCTTGAAACTTTTTAAGCTTCATTAAGACAAATGTCAATTTATTTTCCCTGAATTGTCTTCAATTTGTTATGCAGCGCTATGAAATGAAAAGCTTCTTCTATGCTGCTTCACTCTTCTGCTTCCTCTTCTTCCGCTTCACGTTGAGCCCGCATCTCTTAATTGCAGTCAAAGCTAATTTCCTAACTCGCAATACAAAAGAGTTTGCTTAATGTGCAGTGGATATTACTTGGACTTGATATATTCAAATATAAATATATATAGAGAATATAACTTGAAATGAAAAATGCTTGAATATGGAATTGATAAAAGACAGTTTTGGTAAGAAGTAGTTAATATGCAGAATGATATAGAGAAATATAGAGCCAAGTTCTAGTATAAATATATTTTTATGTAAGGAAATGACTGCTGCAAGATTAACTTTTATAGAAATGTATCTAGAAATCTTTTGAAAAGTATCTATTCCATATTTCTTGAAGTAATATATTTATATAGAAAATATCATTTCTGAATGGGTTTCTCTTGTGCAAGTTATAAATCTTTCTTATTAAATATATTTAGAAATTCCGATAAGACTTGTATACATAATATATATAGAACTAAGAAATATACTACAGTATTATATATATATATATATATATATATATATGACTGCAATTAAGAGATGCGGAGATAAGGAAAAGATTTCAGGCAGAAATTAATGATGATTTCAGATTCAGTCTAGACTGCTAGCATGAAATTCAATATGGAATTGATCTTAAGAAGTAAGAATTTAGTTAAGGGAATATATAGAGATATATAGAATGGAGCACACATTCCCAATACAAAATCTTGTAGCATAAGAAATTCCAAATGCTAAAAATTCCTTTTTTTTCAATTTCCTAGAAACTTTACAGAAAAATATCCCAAAGATTTTATAGAAAATTATGTAGACCTTTTAAGCAAAGTGTATTCTAGGAAAATATAGAGGTTTTCCAGCAAGTTTTCCATTTTATTCATTTATTTATCTTCTTTAGAGTAATGCATTTTGATTTGAGCAATTGCAATTTCTAAT
This sequence comes from Drosophila koepferae, assembly GCA_030914345.1. NCBI lineage: Eukaryota > Metazoa > Arthropoda > Insecta > Diptera > Drosophilidae > Drosophila > Drosophila koepferae. The sequence goes on along the minus strand of JAUESR010000211.1, from coordinate 13,515,873 downwards.
GGGAAATGGAAGTAACTAAAATTTAGCTCAGAATAGTTTTGAATTTTCTGGGGGTTTGTCTAGCTGCCCCAAAATAGAGTTTAATTGCAACTCGTTGCTACAAGCTCTGCTTCTTCTTCATCATCATCATCTGCCGCTGCTGCTGCAACTGCCTTCAGACAGACAGTCAAAAGTTCACAGTAATAATCTTTCATAATGTAGGCACATTGTCTTGTCGAATGCCCAACCCGCACACCCGCTACCCTGTACAAACAAAACCAAACAATGCAAATTGTTGCCCATTGTGACCAGTTGTGATTATCAGTCATTGTTGTTGCCGTTGTTGTTGTTGTTGTTGGTTTTTTTTGGGGCTGGTATTTATAATGGCCTCAGACAGTTTCTTAGTTTGCCGCGCTAAAGGGGGAAAAAAAAAACGGCTAGCAGCGCACCGTTAGAGTAGTCGGCAGTTGGTAGTTAGAGTAGTTACTCTACTGCACAGTAAGTCACCCAGTTGGTCGCTTAGCTTTAGTTCAGTTCAGTTCAGTTCAGTTGAGTTGAGTTCAGAGCACCTAGAGCAGAGCAGAGCGGCGCTGTCTCAGTCTCAGTCTCAGTCGACTGTCGCTGCCTACGCCCACTTTCATTGGCCGTCTCGCTCGCTCCCTTACCTAGCGCCCAACAACTGTTTGCATTACCGTTAGTAGAACAACATTGCTAAGCACACACTCAATGTGTCGTCTATAAGTGTGCCAGAGCCACCCCAGCCAGGGCCTAGCATGAAACAAAAAAAAAAACAACGTACATATATAAAATAAAAGCCTAGCAGCGACAGCGACAGCAACAGCGACAGCGACGCCGACAGCGACAGTGCCTATGCATGCTTTGTGTCTCTTCTATGCCTGTGAGTGTGTGTGTGTGTGTGCAGAGCTCTAGCATAGGTCATTGGTCTTTTTCGGCGTCAACGTACTGCGACAGCGGGGCAGCGACGCCAGCAGCGACGCTAGCAGTCAGCATGTAACTTTGTCGTCAGCCGTTGCTTCTGCTGTTGCTGGTGCTGTTGTTGTTGTTGTTGCTGCCTCCCTTTTTCGGGCTTGACCGGCTTAGTACCGTTAGTAAGTTCGTTGTCGTTGTCGTTGTAATTCGTGTGCGCTCGCTGTGAGAGAATTTTTGAATTTCATGCCTTCGCTGTGCTGCTTCTTCTTCATCATCATCTTACTGTTGTTGCTATTGCTTTTGCTATTCATTTTCATTTTCTTTTCAGTTTATTTGACTCTATGCGCTCTCAGCGCTGCCCACTGCCAGCAGCGACGTCAGCGTACGTTTTCTATATGTAAATTTCTCCATTACAACAATAGCAAAGCGAGCGCGAGCGGGGGAGGGCAAATGAAATGCTGGCGCTGCTTTAGTTACAGTTAGTTTGTTTTTTTTTCATTATTGTTGTTGTTGTTGTCGCTGCTGGCACAATTTCTGTTGTTGTCGCTTTGGTGACGACGGCAACAACAACAAGAAAAGCGATTTGTTGGTGACGTATTTGCATGTCTGAGCGGCGCTGCGCTGCGCTGCATTTGCTTCACTATCCGCTTGCTGCTGCTTCCGCATTTGAAGTTCCTATTAACTAACCCCCACAGGGCCGCCCCCATCTGCACAACTAAAACCTCACACTGAACTCAACCCCTCTCGCCTCATCAAACTAGTAGAGAGTGAGAGAGAGAGAGAGAGAGAGAGAGAGAGGGGAAAAAAAAGTAAAAATGTGTTTTATATTCATTTGCTTTTGCCGGCAAACGCACAAGCTTTGGGTCATAGAACTTTTTCAGTGTTTACAAGCGGGCACACACACACACGCACATGCACGCACATGGCTTGTCATACTCTCTCTCTCTCTCTCCCTCTCTCTCTCTCACACACTCTCGCGCACACACGTGCAGAGCTTTCGTTGTGTGATTTATGCGTCGTTGTTGTTGCTTCGTAAACTGCATTTCATGTTCGTTTCTGCAGGCGGCGCGCCTGTCTGACAGAGTTGCCAGCAACAGCCCCCAATACACCCCCAACCCCACCCACACACACACACACACACACACGCACACACACATACAGTTATATTATGACTAGTCGCCCCTCAGCCAACCCCCTGCCCATTTTTTCTAGCTTGTCTAGCACCCTTAAATCTCATTTCTATATCGATTTTTCATGTTCATGTTACATTCTCATGCATTTGCCACATTGGAGTTGTTCTTGGGTGTGGGTGTGGGTGCGGGTGCGGGTGTGGGTGCTGGTTATGTGGTTGGGGCGGGGGCCGTGCTGGTTAGGAGTTTTGCGGCCCAGTTTTCATGTACGCTCTGCGCGCCCTGTTTGATGTTTAAAGGCAAATTCAATTATTGGAAAAAGAAGAAAGAAATTCATGCACACAAACACACACACACATATATGTATATGTGTATGTATGTATATGTATATTAATAAAAATTGAAAAAAAAAAAACATATAAATAATCATAATTCCGCAGGCTAATTGCCACGCCTCTTTGCAAATTAACAATATGCTGAATGCCATGCATTGGCCATGGCTAACAACGCGCGGCAAAAGCATTTATATAACGGGCCAAACCATTTTATATATCAAAGTGTTTAAATAAACAACAACAACAACAACAACAACAACAGCAACAAAACAATATAGTTAAATAAATATAATTAAAAGGAAAAGTTATTGAACGAAATTCATTTGAAATGCTGTTTTGAAGAATGCCCCTAAATGTCTTCCGGAATTAATTGTCGTGAAATTTTCGTATTTTTGGAAATTTTGATTTGGAATCAAACAAAACAGAGAAATCGACAAAACAATGAGCATAACGACAACAGCGACAGCAGCAACAACAGCAGCAAACAACAACAAAAAACTCAAAGCAAACGCAGCAGCAGCAGCAGCAACAACAACAACAACAGCAGCAGCAGCAGCAGCAACAAAGTCGCAGTGAAAGTGCTAAAAAATCAACAACAACAACAGCCCAAAACTTCAAAAAGCAACAACAACAACAACAATATCAAATTTGCCAGCCATCAAAATTTGCATGTGCTGCAAAAGGGCTAAGAAAAGAATACTGCGAAAAAATACCGAAAAAATACTAAATAAAAACTAATTAAACAATTGCTTAAATAAAAAATAATAAACATTTCTATCTAAATATAAACGCGAACAAGTGTCTTATTAAATAGTTAAAATAGTCTACAACAAAAATTCATAAAAAAAAAAAACAAAAATTATTAACCAGATTTAGATATATATATATATTATATATAGAGCAGAAGCAAGTTTTAGTACCTAAAGGGCCTGAAGACAACATTAGAACTATATACAACAAAACCCATATACATACACGCATACATACAAGCATATATATATATATATATAGTTAATAGTTATATACAACATCTATATATATATATATATAAAAACAATCTATATAGTTTTTGGCTAAAGCAGCGCTAAGCATTAAAGCAAAACATAAACACAGCCCCCTGCCCCGCCCTACCCCCCACTGTGATATTAGAAATTTCACATATAAAACAAAAAATAATAATATAAAATAAATTACAAAAAAAAAGTGCAATATAAATTTATTAAAAAAAAAACAAAAAATTCCCGCGCCACTCAACAAAAAAAAGCGTTTACTTTATAACAGTTAAAAAAAATAAATATATACCAAATCAAATCAAATTAAAATTCACATATAAATTGTATTTAAATACAATTCAAATACAGTTACAATTGCGCACACATACACACACACACACCGCTGGCTATGTAGCTGCTGCGTGTGCATGTGTGCGTGCGTGTTTGTGCGTGCGCGTTGCCTTTGCTACAATTGAATTTACAATTGAAATACAACAACAATAAACAATAATAATAATAATAATACAAAATATATACGAAAATAAATACTAAACTTAACATAACGAGTTTTGTGGGTGGCAGGCGCTTAGACGTTTATTTTAATTATGTATACGCAACGTATGTTTGACATGTGGAGCAGCGTCACTTCGAAACTGGAAGCACACGCAAATAACCTGGGTCAAAGCAACGTCCAATCGCCAGCGGGACAAAACAACTCAAGCGGTTCAATCAAAGGTAAACCAAAACGTGCCACAATCAGTCCACATACAATAGAATAAGAATAAAATATCTATATATACAAACTTATTGCAGTGTATTTATATAGTAAAATATATATTTAATTCAATTTCGATAAGTAAATTTATTGAAAATAGATTTTTATGACATAAACTCAAGTCTACATCTAAAAGATATTTAGTATCTCGATATCTAGTTCTTAAGCATTGTATATATTATTGATTGCATAAAGTCAATTCCATTTGCAACTTTTAACAAAGCACAGCTTGTGCTATAATGAACCTCAAAGAGATAAACCCTAGTTAAATTTCTATATGAAATTTAATGCAGCATTTTCTAGTTTCATATATACCATTTTAAATACTTTTTTGGTATTTTTGAAAGTTCTCTCAAATTTGTCTGTGCTATGATTCAACTACTACTACAAATTTACATTTCTATAATATATATATATATATATATATATATATATATATATATATATATATATATATATATATATATATATATATATATATATAATTTAAATATGTATATATATTTTCTATATTAAACGGTTAGGCACGTCTTAAACATTTCTGGGAACTGTGAACTGTTAGGCATTTTTTTTATGATAAACAAAAATGGCTAAACCTGTTACAAATTAACTTCCAACTTGAATACCTTAAAGATGAATTAAATAAATAATAAAAAATTAGTTTAATTGAAAATAAATAATATAAAAAAAATTAATCAAATTTAATTAAAATAAATGAATAAAGCGAAAATTACATTTGTTAATTAAATAAATATAATTAAAATTAAACAAAATTAATTAAAATAAATTAATAAAACTAAAATTAAATTTCTTAATTTAATAAATATTAATATCATAAATATTATTATTATAAATATCAAAATAAATTATATAAAAGATCTTTAAACAAAAATTAAATGAAATTTATTCAAAATAAAAAATATTAAAGAATACAAATTTAATTAAAATAAATTAATACAACTAAAATTAATCAAAATCAAAATGTATATAAATATATAATATGCGCATATTTGCTAAAATATGCAGAAATACAGTTAATTCTATCTTAGACAATTATAAATTTAAAAAAAAATAAAATAAAATATGGATAGATTAATATATATAAATCAATATACTTATATACTCATATACTCTCACATACTCTCACTTATATTCTCTCATAACTATCTATTGCTTAGTTGAAATAAAATATTTTGTTTATTTTTTCAATCATAAGCATAACAAATGCAATTCGCTTTGCCATTTGAACTCCGCAACGAATGAAGCTAATGCCAGCAAATTTGTTAACTCTCTGCTTCTTGCCAAAATACACGTAGCCAAATTTTGTCAAATCCATGGCAGGTGCAGCATGGGAAAACACAAATTACAATTTGCAATTTATTATAATTTTTTTTCTCTTTTTTTTATTTTTTGAGCTGCTTTTGTTTTGTATTCACCTTTGTGTGTTAGTTAGTCAGTGTCAGTCGGTTAGCTGGTCGCTGGGCTCGCTTGCTTCGGTTAGCTGATTGGTCAGTGCTCAAAATAAATTAAGCTGCCTTTGCTGCCTCTGCTGCTGCTGCTGGCTCTGCCTCTGCCTCTGCCTCTGCTGCTGCTGTTGGCAGTGAAAGTTCAGGCCGAAAGAGACATCCGACTTGAGACTTTTTTGAGTTTCTCAAGCGGAATTATATTGTAGGGAAAATCCGTAAAGAAAGACGCAACAAATATTATGAAACAACGTCTCTCCCTCTCTTCTCTCTCTCTCTCTCTCTCTCTCTCTGTCTCTGTCACTATCTCTTTCCTGCTTAGTGTATGTGTGTGTCGCTTGCATTAACAATTAAACTAATTCGACATGGCAATCAGCTTGCTGACTAAGTTGCCTTCAATAAGCCGCCAGCTGAAAGAGACCCTTTGCTCAAAAGCTGACTCACAGATACAGGTATATATATATGCATATACTATATATGCAATAGGTGCACACACATACACATTCAGTTGCAAATTAAAATTCGCGCGCCAGCAATAAAAAGCGATATTGTAATGCCAACAAAAAAAAAAAAAAAAAAAAAAAAAAAATTAAAATTTTTACTCGTTTTTTTTTTTTTTTTTTTGGCTGTTTATAAGTTTATATAAATATATGAATTGTGCACACACACATGCAAAGCATTTTTATTATGTGTGCCTGTAAAAATTGTTGGCAATTTTTCTTTTTATTATTTTTATTTTTTTTTTCACAATTTTTGTTGCTTTTTGCTTTCGCATTGAATTGAATTTATTTTTGGCTCAATGCAATTGCCATATCTACATGATATATATACGAATATATATATATAGTAACAATAATACAAATATAAACTATTGGCCATTGCCTGCCTCCTCTCACTGCCACTCTCCCCCGTCGCACTGCGCCTCCCTCGCCCACTCACTGTTATCAGCAAAGCTTTGCGTTCTTTGACCTCTCGTCGGGGTCAGCGGCCCAAAATGAATAATGAGCATTTGTCAGGCTTTTCGCTTTCTTTTCTCTCTCTCTCTCTCACTCTCTCTCACTCTGTCTCTCTCTCTTTTTTGATGGTTAATGCGTTTGCTTTCCTGCTTTTCCCTTCGGCCTCTGCCTCTCTCCTCTGTGCTCGCTCGTCCTGGCTCAGTCATAAATCTTAATCGTTAGGCCTCAATCTCTGTGTTTCACGAGTGAGAAACCTTTAGCTGCGCAAATGGAAATATGAAATAGGCCTTACCCGCACCCTCTCCCTTAAATTAACTCCACCCCCTTCAGTCCACCCAGCCCACCTGCTATTCGTGTCCGAATCAAAGCGAACAAAAGTTGCGTGCGCTGACCCCAAAAAATAAAAATAAAACTATTATTAGAATTTATTTCCCCCATTTTTTGATGTCCTTATTTAAGCCCATGTAAAACATGGAAACATCAAGGAAACAAGTTCCATTAACGCTTTTTTTTTATACCCTGAACGCATTGGGAGATTTGGATATAATGTGTTCGCTTTTATTATATTATATTTGTGTAATTTATGGCGCATAAATTACATGAAATTCGTATTCATATGAGAAATTAATCAACTTACGTGAAATTTGATTCACTTTTTTATTAGAGAGAATTTAGTGGATGTAGTTGGTATATAGAAACTGTAAAGAATGGAATAAAATAAAGAATAATTAAAATATATATAAAAAATAATTAATCAATTTCAAATAAATAGAATTAAATAAAGAATAAATAAAATATATATACAAAATAATTAATAAATTTTAAATAAATAGAATAAAATAAAGAATAATTATAATATATAAAAATAAAATTAATAAATTTTAAATAAATAGAATAAAATAAAGGATAAATAAAAAATATATAAAAAATAATTAATAAATTTAAAATAAATATTTAAAATATGCAATGAATACATATTTTTAAATATTTTTTATTTCAATTTAGAAAATAAATTAAATATACAGTAATTTTTAAATATAACACTAATTGAAATAAATCTGTTAATTATAAATTATAAAAATAAATTAATAACATAAATATAAAAAAATTAAATTAAACAATTGATAATAATAATAAGCTTCTACCAATGAAATTATTAAATTATAGCAAATATTTTGAACAATTAAAAATGTCTTAAAAATAGATGACGAATCATTTCCAAATTAATTTTTTAATCCTTTATTAGACCTCTATGAGCACTTCTTTTGCTGAATATTTGAAGAAAAGTTTTCATGATTTTCACAGTGTAGAAAGAGTATCTGCTGTGCATGTTAATGCCAATGAAAATACAAATTTTAGTTTACCTAAAAATTAAAAAAAAAAAAAAAAAAAAAAAAAAAAAAAAAAACATTTTTTGATATAGAAACAAGTTTTAAGCACTCATTCTAAACAGTTCTTAACTATCTATATCTTAACTATATTATTCTCAAATTAATAAATTCATTCTGCAGCTAAATGCTAAACATTCTCGCTTGAATTGATCAATTTCAATAATATTCATATTAAAAACTTTTCTTGATCAATGTATTCCCTTTTTGCAAAACAAAATTAAGAAAAGTCAAACAAAAGGCACCAAAAGCTGAAACTAAAAAAAAAAATAAAACATTTTGTTTTTAGCTGCGTGCGTTGCGTGTGCAGCTGAACAGCTGAGGGGTGGAGAGAGGGAGAGAGAGCAGGGGCAGCCGTTGGTACTGTGGCCACTGTGGGCTAGGGCTCTGGGGCTCGTAATACTCAACAGAAATATGCATGCAATTTGCCTTTATGACTTCCGCGACAGCAACCGCAGCAACAGCAACAACAGCAACAGAAGCAGCAGTAGCAGCAGCAGCAGGAGGAGGAGAAGGAGGCGGCGCAGGAGGTGGGGAAGAGTTGGCAACTTTGTTTTATTGAAATTTTCACTTTGAGCTGTCTCGAGAGTTTTGCCAAAAAGGCAACAGGCAGCGCGCTGTCGCTCAGCATTTGGCGCTCGGTACTTCATAAAAATACAACAACAACAACAACAAAGAAAGAAAGAAAAAAGAAAGAAGCGAGCGGAGACAACAATAAAATGTGAAACAGAAAACAGCAAACAGATAGTACGGTACAAAGTGAAAGAAATGCGGCGTAAACAGAAAGCAGCCAAAAAAAAAAAAAAAATTAACAAAAAAAAATCTGTAAAGAAAGAAAGAAAAAAGCGAAAGACTCGTTGTCGAAAGTGGCTGGCGATCGCACTTACCGCCCTATGCCCCGCCCCCCCCTAAACACTGGCCTGGCCCTTGCAGCGTAGCAAAGAAACAAAAAATTAAAAGAGCAAACGAAAAAAAAAAATGTTGTCGTTCAACGTTGTTGCTGTTGTTGCCGCTGAGTGAAATGCCTGCGCTGCGTTTGCTGATTGTGTAGTCTAGGCACACACAAACACAGACACACACACACACACACACACACACACAAACAAACACACGCAGGTACACGTATGTATGTAGCTTGCATGTCGTTCCCTGCTGCTCAGTTGGCACCCACTTCCCCCGCATTCATAAAATGTACGCGCGATAGTGCGAACTAAACTATAAAGCAGCGCATTATAGCTGTATTTGCCTCTCCCTCTGCCGCTGCCGCTGCTCGCGCGCGCTCTCTTTCCACACTCAGTCTGCGTTGTGTGCGAGCGCGAGCTTCGTCAAAAGACTGGCAAAGCAACGACACAATACACAATCATCATCAACGTCAACATAGTAAAAGTCTAAAATCGACAAAAAATTTAATTTTCGGCGGTCATTCACCCGAAAAGATCCACACGCACGCACACAGACAAACGCAGACAAGAAAGCACAAGCAGAGAGCGAGAACGAGAGAGAGTGCGTGAGTTGCGTGCCTGCGTGCGTGCATGTGGGTATGGCTATGCCTGCCTGTGCCTATCTGTATGTGTGCGTGCGTGTGTGTGTGTGTGTGTGTATGAGCGTCTCTCGCTGTTATGTGGGAGCGTTGACGCGTCTACGTCATCGCGACGCACATTACAACATCGAAGCGACGTCGAAAGTGCTGGGTGTTCGCGGGGAAGAGGAGAGCACAGCGGATTGACAGCACTCGAATTCGCTTTCACACACAGACAATGCGATGCTTTCTATGGCTTGACGTTGCGACGCCAACGCCTGTGCCTCCAGCAGCAGCGACGCGTACGCTGCCGATGCCGACGCTGACGCTGACGTTAACGGCGGCAGCGACAGCTCAAATTATTATTTACGCATAAATTTGATAGGCAGCGAGTGAAAGAGCTTCGCAGCAAGACAAAGAGCGAGAGTAACAGAGAGGGCGAGAGCGAGAGTTACGTTAGTTAGTTTTGTTATTAGTTTTGTGCACTGAGCGAAATTATGCAAAGCTCGTAGATAAAACCAATTAATAGTTATAAGAGAAGAAAAAACTGTTGAATACAAAATAAATATAATGCATATTATTTAATATGTAAATTATTTAAATGTAATATTTTGTGTGTTGTTTTTGTTTTCAACGCTTTGTTTGCCATTTCTCACAGTGCACTTGGCCCATTGTTTGTGCTTGGCATTTGTCCATTATTGCGTCAAATTCCATTTGCTAGAGCTATTGCGAAAAAAAAAGAAAAGCTCTAGAAGCCACTTGAATATTTACCGTTTGACTAATTGCCGTTTGCCTTTTGGCCAGCATTCGCCGTTAATCGGTTAATTTGATTTTTATTTACACGCTATACGCATGTTAAGGCCCAGACGCAAATAGAACAAGTGAATATTCCCATTACCCCGACAGCTGTTTGTAATATGTTGGCTATGCCACTGGGAAAACGGGACGCTCTCCCTCTCTCTGTCTCTCTCACTCTCACTCACCCACACACACGCCCATAAAACATAAATATTAAGTTTTTTATTCTGGGCATGGAATTTCCATGGGATATATGGCACAAGCAAATATTTTCCATTTTTTTTTCCCCCCATCCATAAGTTCGAGTTGTTTGCAAACAAATAGAGCGATTTTTTTTTTGGTTGTTGTTCTTATTTTGGGGTTTTTCTCCATAGCTTTTTGTTGTTGCTGTTTTTTCGGGGCGAGTTCATTCGCTTTTGTGCCAGAAACAAAGGCAGAAACCATATTAGTTTTTATATAATTATGGATATTTTGCATTGCATTTGTTAAGTGCAAAAAATTTTGGGAGATTAGAATAGATGGATCAAGTTTAAAGTTGGGAAAGGAGAGTAGAGATATGAGTAGAAAAATAAGCTAAAAAAATAGCTAATATCTAAGACTGCAGCTCAACAATCTTAAATACTCTAAATTGTCTCACACTAAAAAACAAATTGGAAGAATATTTTCTAGACTCGCAAACTTTCTTCTCATTTCTGTTACAAACAAGCCCATTGAATCAAGCTACCTCATTGCTTACACTTGTAAGTAAATATACAGTTAGCTTGAAGTGTGAAAAGGTCATTGAACCGAACTGGAAATATTTGTCTAATACTACGCCGTAAAGATAAGCAGCCTACATATGTGTTTAAGAGTCTCATTTATATGCTTGGGGTCTAAGCAGACGCCTACCTACCATATATGGGGGTTATCTGAGGGTTATTATTCACTTATTGGATAGACACAAATATATATATATATGTGCTTTTCGGAAACTCGCAAGTGTAAAGAAAAACAATGCACGTCTGATAATATCAATGATTTTCATTGAATTGGCGACTGCGAAGCTTCGATCTTTGAGTGGCTCAGACTTTGCTTAATGATAGAGCCAGACGAACGCCACACAAGAGATTGTCAATTGCACTTATCTGTTCTCGCAATTGCATTAGTTGTATATGCATTTTCTTAGACACATAAATATATATATGTATATATATATATATATATAGAAAATGTGCGTTATATATGAAGTAGTTAGTTAGTATATTGCGAGATAAGCTAACCACAAATGTGTGTCATAAGGCCACAACTTCAATGCTATTGCTCAGACAGCCAAAGAATCGAGAGTTGAGCGATTACTAGCTATTCAAAGAGTGTATTACAACTGACCTTAACTAGTCATACATAGCATAGGCAATTGCAGTACTGTCACGTAGCAAAAGCAGCCAGTAAAACGTTTAAGTATCGAATGGGAATGATTTCAGATGAGCAGGCAACGAATTTGTTGGCTGAATTAGATATTTTAAGAGATATTAAATCAAAGCCAGTAAAATGTTTAAGAAAATAAAACCGAAGAGCCAATGAAGTTATATTGATAAGAATGAATTCAAAGCCAGTAAAACGTTTAGGAAAATGCAGCAGAGCAAAGCAGAAGACTTAACATAATTGCTGGAAGCAAATCAAAAGGTATAAGAAAATCATAAAATATCCTATTCAACTCAATTAATGATCAGAAGCCAGTAAAACGTTTATGAATTTAAAATAAAACAAAATACAATAAAAATTTAATAATGTAAAGGAAGTCAAAGCTTCGCAGTCTTAGCTAATAGCTAATATGTTGCTCAGTCAAAGCAATAAAAAAGAAAATAAGAAAAAGCTAAAACTAAAATTATCCACATATTTGTTGTTGTGAGTCCTTAAGCAAACGCATTGCCTTGTCGATATGTATTATAAATTATAAACAACGTTTTTGGTAAATGCAAAGAGAGAGAGAGAGAGAGAGAGATTTATAGATATAGCAAAAAGTAGCTATAAAATTGATATATATATGCATATACAATATTATTATTATTCTAGCAATTATCTGGCCAGACAAAATGCAATGCATCAGTGGGCCCCACGGGGCCGAGCACACATAGTGCAACACACACACACACACACACACAGTGTGCCACACAGAGGCAGAGTCAGCTATAGCCAGAGCAGCTGCTGCAGCGGCTGTTGCTGCGTATCTTATCTATGCAACTCTCGCATAGTATTCAATGTGCGTGAGCTATACAGGCAGACATATAGATATATATTCATGTATACATATTTATATACATATATACAGCTGTGTTTGTGTGTGTGGACAGCAAATAAAAGATTGCATGTGCCCCACAATGCGACAGCCACCCAGCTGGACCAGAACTTGCAAGAAGCGTTGCTTAGGTAAAGTCTAGAAGCGACCAGAGAATATAGAACTGAGATTATGAATTATATAAATATTGAAATGGTGAAATATTTAAATATATATATCTTTAAAAGTTTTTTTTTTATGATATTCAACATGTTTTATGCTAAATTTAATTTAGTTGAACGTGTTTTTTTTTAATTTAAAGCTTTAATGAACTTGAGCGAGTAGAGTTGGAATTAAGCTATATGCTATAATATAGTAATAGTTAAGATCACCAAAAAAATAATAATATTTTCAAAAAAAAAAAAACCTCTTTATATATTTAATGAAATATTCTGAAATTGCATTGCAATGAATGCATTTGGATTAATTCCTAGAGTAAACTGAAAGCTCAGCAATAAAAGCTTTTCAGAACCTTATGCTTCAGCTTTTCAGCAGCTTCAGGTAAGAAGAGATCTATAGATCTATAATGTATTACAGTATAATGTATTACTATAGATCTATAATGTATAATGTATTAGGCATGGATTACATATAAGAGCAAAAAGATTTTGTAGAAAGCAGCAAAAGACTCTAGATTTATAGAGCGCAGCCTCCACGGCTGTAGTTAAAGTTTAGTTTAGTTTCTTAAATATTATAAAACTTGCTGGCAAAATACATATCTTTTATATATTCTCCAAGAATACCTATGTGGTAGCTCAGCTTTGTTTAAACTACTCTTAAAGCGCATCCAATTTGATCTCACGCAAATGCTTAGCTAATTGATGGAGCTTGAGTTGAGCCCGCAGCTTAGCTGTAAATAATAATGATATGAAAAACCATGTGAGAAATACATGAATTATCATGCATGACATGACATGACAATAGAACAAAGAAAGAGCTGGCGAAAGAAGTTAAAAAGAGCCACAGAAGAATTTTTAGCCTAACTAAATGCATGCGAAAAGTGTTGCTAAAGTCAGTGCAATTTTAATGCATTTGTAAGCAGCTCTTTTTTTTATAGCTAAATGCATCATTTGATTATTGATTATTTAATATTATTTAACTGTTTTTAGTCAAGCATTAATTTAACTTTAAGTTTTAAAAGTAAATAAATAATTAACAGAACAAAAAACAATTTAAAGATTTAAATAAATATTAAAATAATAAATAATTCAGAGAACAAAGCAAATAATTGAAAGATTAATATAAATAAAAATTAAATAAATAAAATAAAATATAAATATGTATAATTTAAAGATTTAAATTTATATTAAAATAATAAATAATGAACTGTAAAAATAATAATTTAAATATTTAAATAAATATATAAATAATTAACAGTTAAAAAAAAAATAAAAACATTAAATTAATTAAAATTAAATAATAAAATAAAATTTAAAAAAAAATAAAAAAATTAAAAATAATTGAAAACTTAAATAAATATTAAAATTATTAAAATTAAATAATAAAATCAAATAATTGAAAATTAAAATAAATATTAAAATTATTAAAATCAAATAAAAAATCAACTAATTGAAAATTTAAATAAATACTAAAATTATTTAAATTAAATGAAAATTTAAATAAATATTAAAACTAAAAAATAAAATCAAATAATTGAAAATTTAAATAAATATTAAAATAATAAATAGGTTATTACCAGTAAAAAAATAATTGAAAGATTTATGTAAATATTTATTAAATAAATGAAATTTAATTTTTAAAAAAATTAAGATTTAAAAAAATATTAAAATAATAAATAATAAGATTTAAGCTCTAAATTTAATAAAAATAAATTTATACATTTAATAAAATAAATCAAATGAAATAATAAAAATAATTTAAACATTCCAAATCATAAATAATCATTTAACAGTGAAAAGCCAAATGAATTTCAAGTATTTAATGCAAGCTTTAAGTAGTGCTAACGGCATGCCTGTAGGTCCCACTGGGTAATGCGAGCTAGCAGTGTCTCCCTCTCTTTCTCTCTCTATGCGTGTGTATGACTCTGTCTGTGTGTGTGTGCATTTGGTTGTTTGTGTGCGCTGCACACACAAAAATGCAACTCGCCGACAAGTTAGAGGCGAACGAGCGCCGCCAACAAATGCGAAAAACTGGGACAAAGTTGAACAGACGAGCCAAGGACGGATATTAGTGCGCACAGTTGCATGATGGAAGCGATGGCAGCAGCTAACAACAATAACAACAACTGCAGCAACAACAACAGCAGCAGCAGCAGCAGCAACAGTAGAAAAACAAAATGAATGCCTTTTAGTTTTTGGTGTATTTCATAGACAAAGTTGTTGTTGTTGTTGTTTATATATATATTCATGTTGTATATATATATATGCATATATTTATATATATATATATGTATTGAGTTAAAGCTCTGTGCCGCTCTTTTGGGCTCTGCTCGCGTCGTTTCTGTTTTGTGATTACAAATTTTTGTTGGTTTTTTTTTTCGCATTTGCAGCGACGCCGGCTTCGCTTCGGCCAACGGGGCGGATGAGAGAACAGAATTTGTTGTTTATTGTTACTATTGCAACAGCAACAACAATTGATGCTGCTGTGGCATTCATTGTTATGGCAACAACAACAACAAATTGCGCATACGCCGCTTTGTGCGAGAAGTAACAAAAAAATCGAAAAAAAATGCTATCAATTAGGCGCTGGCTGGAAAAACTCGTTTTTCCACTCGGTTTTTTCTGCAAGAATTCTGTTTTTTTTTTTTTTTTTTTTTTTTGGTATCTTTTTCATTTGCCCAAGACCAAACAACAAGTCAGTTTAGTTAGTTAGACAGCGAGACTTGTTTTTGGCCAAATTGTTAAAGTTCTAGAAGAAAACAACAAGAACAACAACAACTCGAATGCCATAAATAATTGGCAAATGCTGCCGTTGACGTTGCCGCTGCAAGTTGCGCAAAAGAAACGTCTAAAAAAGCGTCAACTTACTGCGGCTTTGTGTGTGGCTTTTGAGGTTGTCAAGGTATAACAATTTTTTTCCCCCCATTTAGCTTTATTTCTTTCGGTTTTTTCTTTTTTGATTTTCGTTCGTTTGTTTTCGAGTCGAGTTCAGTTTCATTTATGTCGACGCTGTTGCATTTGAAGCCGTGTATAAATAATGCATAGGCCTACTTTGTTTTTTTTTTAGGGTATACCAAACCCAACACACACACACACACACACATGTTATCTATGAGCTGCACTTTGTACTATGCTAAGCATGTGCCATTGTTTTTTTGTTTTCGTGTTTTTTCTTCATTTGCTTTGCATTAGAATAGCGCTCGAGGGCTTTTCCACACACACACACACACGCAGAGTTTTTCTTCTATTTTTTTTTTTTTGGGCAGGGAACGGGCTATCAGCCTTACAGTGATGTCATTTGTGGCCAAGACTTTTCTTTCCATGCACACACATTTATTTCAATATTTGAAATAAACTGCAATAGTTGTATATATATGTACATATATATTAAAATACTTGAAATTATCTCAAATAGTTGAATGAAATATTTCGAATGCAATATTCTGCAGCTGTGCATTATACATATATAAAATTTGAATATTTATATATAGATTTTGATGGAGAACAAAATATCTATTAATATATGCATTTATCAAAATATAAATATATGCATAATATATATGCTATTATACTATATTTGTATACAGCAGAAGAGAGCTTCGTTTCATAGACTACGTATCATAGCTAAAAGAGGAAAAGAAACTTGAGTTGATAACACGTTGAAGCTAATCCTTTTGATTTAATTGAATTGCATTTGTAATATACAAATTTTAAGAATTTTATTTTATTTATTTTTTTTTTATGTACGAAATTAATTATATATTATTATACTAGAATTTCAATAAATCTGAATTTTTCATATACAAGTTTTGAACAATTTTTGTGCTTTGTTTTTTGATTCACGAAAATTTTGTATTAAAACAAATTTTTATATGAAAAAAATTAGATATTATTATTAAAATTAAAATTATATGCATAAAAATTTGTAAATTACAAAATTCTGATTTATTGCAATTCTAGTATAATAATATAAATAATGTTTCGTAAATATTTTGTACTTTTGTCTAGGCTTTATGTTTAAATAATTTTAATTCTCTTAAGTTTGACTCAAGAATTGTCAACATATTAATACAAAATAAAAAAATTAAATTTCTAAAATTTGTATATGAAAAAAATGATAAATATAATATGCAGAGACAACTAAAAAACACTCTGAGCCTATCACAAACGTCTAAGTTTTGCCTTTCATTTAATTTTGAATAAATTCTCTTAGCCAACTTAACCCGAAACAAAGTCGTATATGCCTAATCTAGGCAATTACAAAAAGATTTAAAAGAAAATAAGGCTTAGACAAAGATTAAATGAAAGTATAAAAATTAAGAAAAAAAATAAGTAAAATATTTAAAAATTAATTTATAATAATTATTTAAAGTATTTTGAAACCAAAAGACATAAATGAAGATAAATTTCGGCAGAGTTAAAGTAAAATTTGGCTAGTTAAGGAGTTTAGCTAGGAAGGGAAGAAGTTTTTGATGTCTTTGATGGATGGTGGCTTAGAGACATAAAGAGAAATTTTGCAATATTTTCTTGAATGAAATTTATAAACATCATAAAACAATACTTTATTTTGTTACTGCAATATTTTACCTTTCGTTAAAGATATATTTATAAAATTAAAAAAAATATATAGTATATAAAGCACAAACAAAAATATGCAAATGAAAACTTAAAGCCTTAAGCAAACATCAAAAGCTGATTAAAGACTTCTGGCTGTTGAATTTGGAATGCATATTGATGAAACTCCTTTGAATGAACGAAAATAATAATAAAGTAAAAATTTCAATTTATAAGCAAAGCAAATATTTAACAGAGAAATTTCTGAGAAGTGAATCATGTGACGAAAATATTTCACACATATACAAAGACAGTCACACACACACGCACACGCACACACACACACACAATTTGCTCAGTTTTCATTGTCACGTGCGACGGATACGTGATTTTCGGTTCGAGCAGCAATATAATATACAATATCAAGCATACGTCATGTGGCACACTCATCTCTGAGGCAAACAGAAGCCCAAAGAAGGAAAACCAAATAACAGTTGAAGTTCAACCGTTACAATGTGCAAGCGATAGAAAGAGTGAGAGGGAGAGTGGAGAGGGAGGGAAGGCGCGCAACTGTTAACATGCTTGAAAAGATCAGTTAAGAAGCGAGCTTATAGATTACATCATTTATGAAATTGTCGATTGCGTTCTTCGTTTTCATTTGCTGACGCTCGCTTAGCGGGAATATTTGTCGTGGGTCAATCAACTTTTGCCCAAAAGAACATTTATATATATTATACATATATATGTGTATATATATCTTGGCTCTCTCCCTCGTATGAGACAGATCTTTTTGTTGGCAACAAAAGCAGCAACTGGCAATGGCACGTAGCGGCCAGCCCGAACAGCACAGTGCGAAATGTAAACATTACAAAAAGAAAAAGAAAATAAATAACAAAAAAAAAAAAATGTACAAGAATGCCTGCGCTGGTCAGCGAAACAAAAAACAACAGCAACTGAGGAAAGCAGAGAAAAAAAAGGCTAAAAGAAAAGGCCATTGACTGGCAAGCACCGTTAGGCCTGTGACTTTGGCATAACTGAGCGTAAATTAAAATTATATTATAATAATGTTGCTGCTGATTATTATTACTGTATTAAGAATGAGCAGCTAAGCAACAGCAGCTAAGCAGCAGCAACAGCAGCAGCAGCGGCAGCAGCGACGTAGCGTCGCAGCAGCGTGAATGAATTTGTGACTCTTTACAAATTCTAACGGCGTCTTCCTCAACCGCACACACACACACACTAATACACACAGACGTGTAAATATGCAAATGCGCGTGAGCAAAAAGAAAGCGCCAACATTACGTAGCCATGCCAACAACATGCTAATGCCGCTCTCTAACGGCATTTTGATATATTTGTATGCGTGTGTATGTCTGCGTGTGTGTGTGTGTATTTCTTTCCGCCAGCCGGCTTGCCTGCCGGCCTCCAACCCGTCCGCCACCCCAACCTTTTCACTTGTGAAAGCTGCTGGCTGGCGAACGAGTTTTGAACAAATTTGTTTTTTCTTTCTTTCCTTCTTTTTGTTGTTTTACAACGTGTGCTTTGGGCGCAAAGAACGCAGCACCATAAAGAGAGCGCGCGCAACACACACACACACAGAACAGACGAGCATAAGCAAAGAGCGCGCTCTTAAGCAAAGAGCAGCTATAAAAGCTGTCTGTCTGCTCTGTGCTAGCGTGTGTGTGTGTGTTCGTGTAAAGTTGTGAGTTGGCGCTGTTTTATTATTATTATGAGCTCTCGCTCTCGCTCGCGCTCGTGCTCGCCCAAGCAGTTGAGTTCAGGCAGGCTGTTTGGCTGGCAGGCGGTGCATTGACCCCACAGCTCGCTGACCCACTTACGAAGCTGCTTTGGCGAATGCGAATGTTGCGCTCGTGCCGCGCAACCCGAGCGAATTGCTTCGTGACAACTTGTGCAATAGGCAAGCAAAGGCAGAGCAGCAATAACAACAACAGCTAGCTGGCAGAGTTAACGGCAGCGACTGCGACTTCTTTTCTATCTCTGTTGCTCTCGCAGTGCTCTATGTCTGAGCTGCTGCTGCTGCGGCTATTATGTAGCTGCAGTTGTTGTTGTTGTTATTGCTGTTGTTATAGCTGTTATTATTATTATTATTTTATTTGATCACAGCCAAAAACAGCAATTCATATGCAGTTCTACTTTGTATTTATTTTTGTACGCTTTTTTATCTCTTTTACTCACTGTGTTTTCTTTTTTTGTTTTGTTTTTTTCGCACATGTCGCTGCATATTCATTTTCGTTTGTTTCGTTTCTTTTTTTGTTGTTGATTTTTCTTCTTTTTGTGCCTGCATTTGCAATAAAGAGGAACATATTAATTTTGACTTCTGATTATTGCTGCGCCCGGAGCGTGTGCGAGCGAGAGGGCGCAACACGAAATCCCGCTGGCATGCAAAATAAATTGCATATGCGAAAATATTTTCGCGTTTTTCTTGTTTCCCTCTGTGTGTGTGTGTGTTCTGTTGTTGTTTCTCCTTTATTTTTGTATTCTTTTCTTTTTTTTTTTGGCCCATTCAGAATTTTATTTTATTGTGCTTTTTTGCATAGCGTTGAAATTATTGTTCGCTGCAGCTCGTGGAAAACTTGTTGGCAAATTGCGGTTGGCACTTGCGGCGCGTTTTTGCTCCTTTTATTTGTTTTATAGCAGCAGCAGTTAATTAACTGTTACTTGTTTTGCTGTCCCGTGCATGCGGTGCGTATGCTCTCTCTCTCTCTCTCTCTCTCTCACTCGCTCACTTTTATGAATTTATGCGTTAATTTCATTGTGAAAAACGAGCAAATGCAATTATCAATGGATTTTTATGAGGCCTTATTTTATTTTTTATTTTTTTTATTTTTCTGAATGTTTTCAATGAAATATTTATTTTGCAATATTTAATGCATAATATGAAAAGCTGTTTGCTTCAAAGTTTAAGCTTATAATATATGTCAAATGCCTAAATATATATAAATTTATATATACATATATATTTTTTTTAAACTTTTTTAAAAATATTTTTTATTTTGCCTACAATTTATATGGCAAAGGTAAACTTAATATTTTGTAGGCAAATCCATTAACTTGGCCATGACTTTACATATATGCAAATGCGTTCTACAAATGTCTGAATATTATATAAATGTAGTTGGTAGACCTTTTCATTTGGGGTGGTATTAACCTATTTACATTAGTTACATTTGATGTGCTCAATATAAAGATAACAGACTTATGCTGGTAAATACATGAATATCAAATATACGGAGCGTATTATAAACAACTTTTTTTTTTGGCAAATATTTGTGATATTTGCCCAGAAAGTATGTCACAACGTTTTATTTGCTTTTCCATTGTGCGCTGTTAAGTTCGTGCTCTATATGAAATATAATGAAAACAAGGTGTGTGAGAGTCGAAGTACTTTTACCTATTTAATATTTAATTGTATCAATATTTGCCAACATCCAAATTCCATTGTCCTGATAGACGTACGTACATATGTATATACATATTTATATAGATATATATATTTGTGTAGTTACATATCAATCAAGTGGAACAGCGAAGAGCGCGCTTTGCTCATTTTCTCTAAGCGGCTTAAAGAGACCCAATAAAAGCGGAATATTTGTCTTTTTTTTTTGCATATTTATGTGTACTGAACTAACGGTAAAACATACATTGTACATGTCTACATACATATGTATGTATGTACATACATTTAGTTAATGCAAGTGTGTACAGATATTCAGCTTATCCGCGCACATTCGAAAAGCACACACAGACAGACATTTACAGCTCAAGCAAAGCCGATAAAGATAAAGATTTACTGTCAAACGCATGTGTTTGTCAGTATGTGTCGTCATGTGTCTGCTTGCTTGTGTGTGTTGTTCACTTCTTTATTTCTTTTTTTGCCGTTCGCACAGCGCTTCGTAATGCCCGGAGAACATTACAGCTTTAAAGCGCTTTAAGCGATGCTCAAACAAAACATACCAGCGCACACACACACACTCACACACACATGGACACATCTATATATATTTACTCATCGACGACGTTGTCATCGCCGCATTCAACGCCTCTCGCCCGCCTCGGCCCCTTCATCATTCCGCATGCACTGTCGCAGTCAGCCCGCTGGTGACGACACACATTTGAAAATAATCAAAATGAAAAGCAGCAAAAGAAATAAAAACACAACGACAACAACACAAACCGTCTGTTGCACTGAGCGCTGCTGCATCAGGTAAAGAGCGCGGCATCAAGAGAGCGCCATAGCATGTGCGCGCGTTTAAGAGCGCATTGAATTGCTTCAGAACAAAGAGAGCGCCGCTAAAGAGCAGCACTTTCTTTTCAATATGTTTTTTTTTTTTTTTTTGTTATTTCACTCGCGCACTCACGAGCATGAGAATCAGTTGGGGCCGTCTGTGTTTGTGTGAGTGTTGGGTTGTATGATTTGTATTATGGTGTGTGATACTGCCGTGTTGGAAAAGTTCATTGACACTTGAAAAACATTTCATACACAAACACACACACACACACACACACATTTACACATGCATGCACTCAGACGTCTCTTACTCATTCGCTCTGTCGCTCATCAACTGTCACACATTTCTCCCAATGCAGCAGCAGCAGCAGCGCAGCAAAGCGACTTCAGCGGCTTGGCACATTTTTGTATAGCGACGGCAACGTCGACTGTCTGCTGCGTCGCAGCCACTGCTGACGCGTCGTCTGTGTTTGTCTGCTTTCGGTTCAGCGCGCATCTTTCATCCTCGTGGGTAAATACGCAAAGCGCTAGATTACACAATATGCGTTGCGAGCAGAGGCAGCAGCAGCAGCAGCAGCGCAGCGACAGCAACAGCAATTGAATGCGGATTCGCTTGTTTAGTCTAGTGAGGGGGGGCAGTTAGGCGTGCGGTGCGCGGCTGCTGGCTGTAATCAACCCAGTCTGTAGCAGCATCAAAGCGCTGCCTAGAACCAGTTCTCTTTTGTGCGTGCATGCGTGTGCGTGTGTGTGTGTGTGTGTGAGTTTTGGCTGCAGTTGATCAACGGTTTATGTGCGTCTGCTGTTCTCTTTGTTCGCTGCTAAAGAAATTACATCATCGGCATTGTAAAGGATTGTTGCATGCTGCGAGGGAATCCCAACAGCTGTCGCTGTCTGCCTCGCACTCGCACTCACACACACATTGAGGAACACTCAATTTACTTAAAGTGAAGCAGCTTGAGCCATTGTCTAGGCAGAACAAGTGGCTGAGAGTGCTCCAGTGTGCACTGAGAGAAATAAGTGTGAGAAATGTTGGAAATTGAATGGAAAATTTACTTAAAAATTATAAAATCAATATATTAAAAATGTGTAAATAAAATTTAATAAATTAAATAAATAAAAAATCGTAAAAATATAATATAATATTTTTTTTTTCAATATGTGCATTTAAATAAAAAAAAAATTAATAAATAAATAAAAAAAAAACTAAACATCTATTTTATAAAGTTATATTAAAAAAAAAAATTATAAAAAAAAATTATAATATATAATATTTTTCATAATTAAAAAAATAAATTTAAATACGACAAATTGTTATGTATTACATTCTCAAAATAACTTCGAAGATTAAATAAGAAAATTTATAAAATAAAAAAAAAATATATTCAAAATAAAAAAAAATATATTCAAAAATACAGATAAAATATAAACTTAAAATATAAAATTAAAAATTAAAATAATTGTGACTATAAAATATTTTAAATATAAAATAAAAAATTAACTAAAGTGCAAAAAATTAGATATTGTTTATATATTTTTTATTTTTATTTATTTATTATTTATTATTTATTAATTTTTTGCCGATCTTTTGTGTATATTTCTTCCATTTCACAACCTAAGTCCCCCTTGTTTTCTCTCAGTGCCTCAATTCTTATTGCGTAATAAGTGCTTAGCTCTTCAGCTCGCTCAGCATTGTTGTGCGACGACAATGGGGCAACCCAGTAAGCCCTAGTTAATACTCCTAATGCCGCATTGTGGCAAATGCCGTCTGCCAACACGAGAACTTCAATTTGCATTGCACTGGATTGGGCCAAAAGGCCATATGTCCGCAGTTAATGGGTCTACGTTACAGGCCGACAATGGACAGACGGACGAACGGACAACGAACAGCCCGACAGTCCGACAGCAAGTAGCAGCAGCAGGCGGAACAAAGTATTGCTGCAACCTGCAAACACAATTGAATCGCCTTTGAAATGCCACAAAGCAATTTCCTAGGCCTCTGCGCCTCGTTTGCTTTTCTTTTAAACCAAATTAACTTGGCTAATAACTTATTTAGCGAGCAAGGGAATGCAGATGAAAGCACTTAGCCCTGATTGGAGGCAACTGTACCGCGTTCGAGTTAGAATGGCAAAGCATAGAAATTCTTTAAGAACTGCAGTTCGTGTTTAATATTATAGAAGAGATCTACATATATATTTTATATTTTATATAGTATTAGCGATAAAAGCTAATTCGTATATATTCTATATAGCATATTAAACTGATCAGCCATCCAACATTAATGTTAATAATAAATTAAATAACTTTAATGCAGACGTTAATCTAGAAACGATTCTGTAGATAAAAAAGCTCTGCGGCTATAAGGGATTTTTAATATCATTATAAATTCGAAAAAAATATTTTTAAGTACTTTGTTCACTATTTTTATTTATTTTGTATATATATTTTTTTATTATTTTATTTATTTTTTTTTTGGCATTTTTTAAATAAATATATATAATTGTAACTACAATTGTTTAATATTATTTCCAAAAAAAAAAAGATAAAAGAAATAAATCCAATATATTTTGAATATGCTCAAATTGACAAGATCTCAATATCAATCGTCAAACACGTCACTCCACATACGTTTATTCGCCTCTTTGATAAGCGCATTATCCTTGTTATCATATATGAATCCTTTCATGCCATCTCTGGTGATGAGGGCCATGCGGACAATGCCGCCCGAGCTGCAATCACGCGCAATTGCCAGCCTGATGGCACATTTGACCATGTCGAGGGCGTCTTCTTGGCTCATGGTCGGCGAGTAGCGCGAATGTACATAGCCCTGGACGTAGGCGCCGCCGGAACCACCAATGGCGCACTTTTCACGCAATAGTAGCCCCGATAATGGCACCGTATAGACCTGACCACCCAGCTTCGAATCCCAGCCGGCAACAATTACGCTGGCCATTATCTTTTTTCGCGCCCCATAGATCATGTTACGAAATTGTACGGCCGCATCGCGCACCAAGCATGTCTCTTTCGATACATGTTGATAGAATCCCATTGTACCTCGAACGATATCACAAAGATTCTGGGTCTGGGCAGCCGAGCCACTGCGACAGCAATAGATGTGATTCGTGATCCGAGTTAGCTTATTGGCGACACGATTTGAGACATATGCACGGCAGCTCGTGCGCGAATCTGCGCCCAACACAACGCCCCACTCGAATTCAACAGCCAATATTGTAGTCTAAGTGGATTCAATCAATATACAGAGACTTGATTCTAGATATATGTATATTTACATAGAAAACTCATTGATATACTTACGCCGCTGTAATAGTCATTTGTGGTCAATGAGCATGGGATAATAATAGACATGGCTTGAGCACTTCAATCGGCGGATTTATTGGAAATATTTTCAAGTTTTTTTTTTTTTTTCGTAAAAATTTATATATAAAAATATAGAAATTTGTAGAATTTTTACAAAATTTAATCGAACGAATTCTAGTTAAGCATACGATAATACTGATAGACTTTCTATGACAGCATACATACATCAAACATTTTTTGATGAAAACGTTTGAAAGCTATATCAGTGATATATTATTATTATGAAAAACTAAAAGTAAGCTTCATAAACAAACAAAATAAATAATTAAAATAAAATAAATAATAAAAAACAAATAAAAAAGCATTTTGAAACCTTAAAAATTGCTTAAAGATTATTAGTTAAATAATTTAAAATTATTGAGCTCATTTATATAATATTTTTTTAGGGAATATGTTATGAATATATTCTATGTTCCCATTTATAACTATAAAAAATAACTAAATACATTAAAAATATATATAAAATTTAATAAAAAAAAAAAATATAAAAAAAAATGCAAAACAAAAAATTTTTGAAAATAATTAAAAATTAAAATAATTAATTTTTTTGTTTCCATATAAAACTTTAAAACTATAAAAAAAATATATATATTTTTTAAATGTTTCACTGCTGTCTAAATAAGAAAATTAAAAATTATTAATTATTAAAAAATAATTGTTTGTAGGGGAGGCTTCGGCAATAAGTAAAGAAGTCGCAGATTACGTTTTAAGATAGTAATTTTTATTTTAAACGTTTATTAAAGTGTAAAGAAGTACGAACAGAAAAAGAATGTAGAAAGAATATCCTAATTGTGTGAGTTATGCTATTAACAGCGCATAATACTGTTAATAACATAGCATGACGATGTGAGGGAGAAGCAGCTCCTGTTAATGCAATTTGACATTAACAATAATGATCAATTCAAAATTGAGCAAATGTATAAAAAATGCAAAGAATTTCCATATTGAAATAAAATTATAAAAAAATATATATATTTATAATAAATTTATCTAAAATATCTTTATAACAATTGCTTTTCTCCATAAATTCAACTTAAGTAATATAAAAAAAAAAACCTCCAAATTCCAAAACTAATAAAATTGTGAAATTCTCTTTCTGCTTGCAGCTCAAATTGAAATAATTCCATGCAAAGTCTGTGGGGACAAATCATCGGGCGTGCATTACGGCGTTATCACCTGTGAGGGCTGCAAGGGCTTCTTCCGGCGATCGCAGAGCTCCGTGGTGAACTATCAGTGTCCGCGCAACAAGCAATGCGTGGTGGATCGCGTCAATCGGAATCGCTGTCAATACTGTAGACTGCAAAAGTGCCTAAAATTGGGAATGAGTCGTGATGGTATGATGCAGGCAAACCACAGACAAAGAACATTTCAATTAGACAATCACAATCACAATCACAATCACAATTACAATTACAATCACAATCTGTTTTGAGTACGATTAACAAATTAAATTTTCTTGCCTTCTTCTAATTTGTTAGCTGTAAAATTCGGCAGAATGTCCAAGAAGCAACGCGAAAAGGTTGAGGATGAGGTGCGCTTCCATCGGGCGCAGATGCGGGCGCAAAGCGATGCGGCACCCGATAGTTCGGTCTATGATACACAGACGCCCTCGAGCAGCGATCAGCTGCAGCACAATAACTACAACAGGTGCGTTAAACGATGCATATGTGATGGCAATCTCAATTCGTATCTCTCTAATATGTATCTATGGGTATTTACCCTACTTAAACAGCTACAGCGGCGGCTACTCAAACAACGAGGTCGGCTACGGCAGTCCCTATGGCTACTCGGCCTCGGTGACGCCACAGCAGACAATGCAATATGATATATCGGCCGATTATGTGGATAGCACCACATACGAGCCGCGCAGTACAATGATCGATCCCGAATTTATTAGTCATGGTATGGCCAATGAATATTAACTACTTGAAGGAATTCTCTCTTTTAATTCATAAATTTCATTTTATGTTTCCTTAGCGGATGGCGATATCAACGATGTGCTGATCAAAACTCTGGCGGAGGCGCATGCAAACACAAATACCAAACTGGAATCCGTGCATGACATGTTCCGAAAGCCTCAGGTGTGTAAGAACCAAGCTTAAAACTTGGAAATAGTACATCAATTGGGGTTACATTTAGGGTGGACCAAAATAAGCAAAGAAAACAGCTAAAAATATCTCAAAAATAGAGTTAGAATCATGACTTGGTCAGCTATTAAATGGCTAGAAAGCGCGTGGCAGCTGCGATGAATTAAAGGCTGAATTGGGTTACATTTAGGGTGGACCAAAATAAGCAAAGAAAACAGCTAAAAATATCTCAAAAATAGAGTTAGAATCATGACTTGGTCAGCTATTAAATGGCTAGAAAGCGCGTGGCAGCTGCGATGAATTAAAGGCTGAAAAAATAATCAACCTAATGAGCTAGAGACAGTATGAGCCAAAGACTGAAAGAAAAAATACCAAAGAAATATTTATAACTAGAGTTTGGAGTTTGGAGATAACAGCTAAAAAACTCTTGAATTAGACTTAGAGCTATAATGCAGCTAAAAACTGCAAAATATAAAAAAATAGCTAGATGCAGAAGCTAGCAACTATTAAAGCTAGCTTCTGAAAGTTGAGTATTTCTTATATTCCAGTAATTAAATAGAGAATAAAATCAGATTTAACATCATTAAAAAATCATGATAAATTCCTGAATCAATAACAAGAAAAATTTCTTTCTTAATATAATATTTAATTCAGAAAGATATTTGGCTACCAAAACCTTAAATTTGACATTCTAAAATGTATTAGAAATGCAAAAAGAATTTGTTTAAATAAAATATATTGTAAATGCAAAAGAAATATGTGCAACAATATTAGAAAATTAAATTTAAATCATAGTTCACATATATGTATGTAACTGTTAACCGTTTGAGTCTTCACGCTCTGTTCACGAGATCAATTATATTCACTCGCTATTGCTTTCTCTCTCTCTGAGCAAGAGCCTTCGTTAAATTTAAATCATAGCTCACATATATGTATGTAACTGTTAACCGTTTGAGTCGTCACGCTCTGTCCACCAGATCAATTATATTCACTCGCTATTGCTTTCTCTCTCCCTCTCTCTCTCTGAGCAAGAGCCTTCGTTTCTATTCGGCTTCGGCTGAGCGGCTTGTGTTAAGCTCTTCGTGTGATGCTCTTTTCCCGAACATCGTTTAGAGAGTGATACGATTGACGCTCTCACGATTAGATTCAGGAAGTGAGCAGTCTTCACATTCACATGCACATGCAAAGAAAATGAATGCAGTTGATACGATTTCACGCTCTCTGTAGTCTGAGCTGCATTCTAAATGCAGTATAGCTGAGCAAGAGCAGTAAGAAGGTGTTGAGAGAGTAGTTAGATGATGATAGCTCTATATACCACAAGCGCTCAACTTGTGTGGTTTGAAAATGTTTAAGCTTTAATCAGTTTTGAGCATGAATTGCCAAATGAAGTGCAAGTATTTAAAAATAATTTTATTTATTTTATATTGAAATTAAAATTTACTTCATTTGACTTTATGAACTACAAAACTTACAAAAATTCTTTAGAAAGTCTAACTAGCATTAATTTCTTTTATATATTAAATCATAATAACAAATAAATAATAATTATAATAAAATATTTGTGGTTTTCTAAAACAGGATCTATCACGCATACTCTATTACAAAAATCTGGGTCAAGAGGATCTCTGGCTGGACTGCGCCGAGAAGCTGACACAAATGATACAGAATATAATCGAATTTGCAAAGCTAATACCGGGCTTCATGCGCCTCAGTCAGGATGATCAGGTAAGCGACGCGTCAATGGAAGAGTAAACAAAAAAATTAAATTACAAAACTCAATGAAATTTACAGATATTATTGCTGAAGACGGGCTCATTTGAGCTGGCGATTGTTCGCATGTCCAGATTGCTAGATCTCTCACAGAACGCTGTGCTCTATGGGGATGTGATGCTGCCACAGGAGGCGTTCTATACATCCGATTCGGATGAGATGCGTCTGGTGTCGCGCATTTTCCAAACGGCTAAATCGATAGCCGAACTAAAACTGACTGAAACCGAACTGGCGCTATATCAGAGTCTAGTGCTGCTCTGGCCAGGTAGAGTGAACCATAAACTATAGCAAATATAGAACAAATTGAATATAGTATTTACTATATACTTCATATACTTTGCAGAACGCAATGGAGTGCGCGGCAATACGGAAATACAGAGGCTTTTCAATCTGAGCATGAATGCAATACGGCAGGAGCTGGAAACGAATCATGCGCCGCTCAAGGGCGATGTGACCGTGCTGGACACGCTTCTCAATAATATACCCAATTTCCGGTTAGAGCTAGAGCTATATAGAAACTCTATGAATAATCTATATTTTATATATATATATTTGCATTGCCTCTTTGCAGCGATATTTCGATTTTGCATATGGAAGCGTTGAGCAAGTTCAAGCAACAGCATCCGAATGTTGTATTCCCAGCGCTATATAAGGAGCTATTTTCAATAGATTCACAGCAGGATCTAACATAACCAGAACCGTTATTTATGGATACGTCAGTCGCAACGGTGGCAGATGCGGCTGCCGGTTGTCCGCTACAAATATTGGCAACGGCAACGGCAACGGCAACAACGCCCGAGCAGCAGCAGCAGCAGCAGCAGCTCCAGCTGGAGGACTGAAGCGGCAACAGCAACAACAACAGTAACAAACAACAACAAGCAACAAATAACCACAACTTTATCATCATTTAAGCTAGCATACAACCAAGGATGTGATCCTGGCCGAGGACTCACTTAAAATAAATTTAAAAAAAAAGAAAAAGCTACAGCAAAACAGAATGCAAGAAAGTACGGCAGACAGTAAAGAAAAGCAAGAAAATATTTCAAAAATATTAAATTTACTTTTTTCTAGACAAGAAACATAAAACAAACAGGCTAAACAAGTAAAACAAATTAATAATAATAAAATAAATACAAAAATGTAACTCAGTTAATCTTTCGCTTCATAGACAAAATATACAAAAAAAACAAAACAAAAGTCGAAATGCATTTTAGCAAAACAACAACAAGAAAAAAAAACAATATAGCAAAAATAAAGTATAGCAAAAACAGTTTTCAGTTAGATGCGTTTTACAACACTGCTAAATAGCCACGCCCCTTAGCCAAGTACTTAAAGCAAAAACAAAACTAAGTGAAAACTAAGAAAGAACAAAAAAAAAAACACTTTTTACTTGTTTCTATACCAAAATTTTTGTTATTTCTTTAACTGAGCTCAGCTTGATTTTATTTTATTGTAACCCAAAAGGAAAAAAACAAACAAACACCGCTCTAACCCTCTAGGTTGTCTCTGCCTTTTGTTGTAAACTAAACAAGTGTATTATATATACAATTCATACATCTATATATAATAATTATATATATGTATTTGACTATGTCGTAAATATTATCATTTTTTATATGATTCTACGTATACATAATGCAGCAAAACGAAAGCAAAAATATTATCGAATATCTCGGAAAAATGTGTTCTTATATAATTATATGATTAATGCAATTACAAATATTTACAATTATATTTACGTTTAACTTTAAACAAACAAACAAGCAAACAACAACAACAACAAAACACTTACAGCACATACAACAATATTCTGTTAAGCGAAAACAGTTTTTTGAAAACAATTTTTTATGTTCGACCTTATAGAGTATATATATATATATTATATTTTTTAGCCAAGTAGCAAATCCCAAATTCCGGTTCCAAGGTTTAGTAGATTTAATGAATAAAAAATAAAAAACAAAACAAAAAAATATATAAGCATTAACAGACTTTAATAGTTTAGCTAACAAAAAAAAAAAAAAAAAAAAAACGAGAAAAATCTTTTGATATACAATACACATATATATATATAAATATTTATATATATGTATATATAAATACAAAAAAAATTGTAATAAATAATAATGTAAAAGGAATGTAAGGCAAGGTAAAAAAGAAAATAATTATATATATACATATATATATATATAATAAAACCTACACACGTAATATCAAGTTACAAGTTTATTGTTTTAAGCAAAACTTACAACAAAAATTATTAATAAAATTATATATATATATATATTAAAGAAAAACAAGCGAGTAAAAAAAATACCAAACAGACTGATGGACCGCACGCCACAAAACCGGACAGCTTAAGCCCCAAACAAACCCCTCACACCGCGCCCCACACTCAGCCCCCTATTGAAACATTTAAAAAAAATTTAAAGACAAACGCAAATTGGCTTAAAAAGTTTATTTTATATATATTTTTTTGCAAGTTTTTTGTTCAGATTTTTCTTTTTGTTTATTATTTTTCAAAATAAACGACTGACTACACAAAGACGTTACACACACACACACACACATACACGCATTACATAAGTTAAGCTAGTTGAAGTTGAAGTTGAAGTTGAAGAAGAAGAAGCAGAACAACAACCACACATTTGATAGTAGGTGATAATTGGTGTGTCTTAAATGCCCTAACCTTTCCCCCAGCTCTTGAATTAAAAAAAAAAAACAATATACTCTTTTTCCCTTTGGGAACAGAGTATAAAAAGAAATCAAACTAAAATTTTTGACTAATTTGCAAAAGAATTTCATTTTTGATATTCCTCAAATACCCACAGGCAGGCATATTATTAAATAAATTAATTATATAAACAATAAAAAACTATAATTAAATGTATGAAAAAAGCAAAAAAAAAAAAAAAAACTTTAAATATATACAAAATAAATTACCATTTTTGCAATTCCACATTTACAAATATTTTTTTCCTCATCATTTTTGCTTTTTTTCTGGTTATTTGTTCAACTTTGCGTTTGACAGTTTTGGCCTTAAATTAAAAATTAAATAAAAGTAAAGTAAAAACAAAATACTTTATATATACAAAACATATATACATGCATATATATATGTATATATATATATATATATATATAGCGTCTAAAATTTAGTTATAATTTATACAAAGCAAGGGAGCAGCTTTCAAATGGCAAACTTTATGAAAAAAAAAAAATTAATTGTAATAATAATAATAATAATAATAATAATAATAATAATAATTAATGCAAATTTATTGTTAAAACGGAAAACTCAAAACAAAAAGAAGAAGAACAAGCAAAACACGTTGAGTTGCGGTAACAATACAACAAAAGTATCTATATATAATATATATACAAGAAATAAAAAAAAATATATATATATATATTGTTAAATTTTTATGCTAAGTTTTTAGTGCAAAGAATAAAACAAAAAAATTAAAAATGAAATGGTTAAATTTTTAAATAAAATATTAAAACAAAACAAAAAAACAAAAAAAAACTGACAAATGGAGAAGAAAATTAAACACAAGTAAATCTAAATTTAAATTAAAACATATAACGGCATATTCATATGTTACAATATTTACAATATAAAAACGAGAAGCAGCAGCAGCAGCAAGGAAAACAAAACAAAATTCGCCCTATAAACCATGAAAGAAAAGCAAATAATTTAAGAACAAATTAACTGAAATTATATACAAAAAAAAAAAGATGAAGAAAACTGAAGAAGACATGAAAACTTATATGACAAAAAAAAAGGAGCTGAATAAATTCATTCATTCATGATATATGTTTAAGTGTAGCCCGTAGTCTGACTGCTGACAAGCCCTAAAATCGAAAGCAATAACAGCCATGCAGTCTATGGTACAGTTTGCACTGCCTATGCTGTCTGCATGTTCGAGCTAAGGAGAGTCTACGATCTATCAGCTACAGTCATGGGCAGAGCCAGCGCTCATAGGCAGCGCATACTGTACTGTACTGGCAGCGCATTCAGTTTGTCAGTTGTCCACACATTTCTACTTCTCACATACACACACACACACACACACACAATTAATCTAACCCACGCAACAGGCACAACAGCTCAACATATTTTTCCTGCACAATGCGGCGTATGCGCAATATTTTCTTTTGCAGTTCAGTTTGCCAGCTTTTTGAGTTATATATGTATGTATTTTTCAACTGAATGTTATATATATATAAATATATATATACATCTAAATTATTTAGTTTTTAAACAGAATTGCTATTCTGACATTTTTCTATTACAATTTAATGTTTTTTTAAATGCTTTTTTCAGGCGCGTGCAATAAATAAAACAAAAAAACACACACACACATATATATATACATATAAATCAGACACAAAGGCACACAGCAATACGATTTAATATTTATTGCGCAGTTGTAAACAATTCGTTTCTTTGTTATATAAGGAAAATAGAGAAAATACAAAAAAAAAAAAAAAAAAAAAAACAGTTTGGGCAGAAAATAATAAAAAGAAAAACCAAAACGAAACATTTAGACAAATTCAAAAAAAAAAGTTGCACTGAGAACCAGATTTTTATGCCCAAGAAATTTTTTAAACACAGGGCAGAAACATTTATTTCAAAAAGAGAAAGAGAAATGCAGCAAAAAATATTTAAACAACAAGAAAAAACCAAGCAAAATAACTTAAGAGCATAAACAATAAAAAAACAAAACAAAAAAAAAACACACACGTATATATATGTATATATACATTTGTATATGTATATATATGTATTTAAGTATATATACATAACGTATAAAATCGTTTTTTATATGCTTACATAATTTAGTTGAACTAGATGAATTCGTTTTTTATATATTTGTAAATTGTTTTTTAGGTAAATCGAATTATATAAATCTCGATATATGAATATATATATGTATTTATATATAGCATATATATGAGATGTGTATATTATATATCATACTGCATTATTATGATTATTATTATGATTATTACAATTATAATTAAATTATAAAAAAAAAGGAAAGAGTAAATCCAATCACAACACAAACAAAAAAAAAAAAAAAAAAACTGCATAAAAACAAGAGATAAAACAAGTTGAGAGACAACTTTAAAGAATGATTAAAGAAAAACGCAAGCAAACTAAAAAGTGAATGAGAAAAAAAAAAGAAAATGATATGAAGCAAGAAAAACCAAACAAGACAAAAACTAAATAATTCAATTCATTCTTAACAATAAAATGTAATCTGAATTATACAAAGAAACAAAAAAAAAAAAAGCAAGAAAAAAACTCGTCAAGGAAAATGTGGGCGGAAAATTGTGGGTGACAATCACAGCAGTCGCAGTCGCCGTCGCCGTCGTAGTCGCCGTCGCAGTCGCAGCAGCCGCATCAGCCGCATCAGCCGCAGTCGTTGCAGAAGGAAATCTTTTTTAATTTACCTCGACTGCTGTTTGACGCTCTTTATGCTCACTGAAGATGGACATGCGGGGTATATTGGCCTTGTGAACTTTTATGCTACAGGTGGAAGAAGACGTAGTAAATAGCATAAAGGATGTAGAGCTGTGTTGATATAACCATGGCTGGCTGATCAATCTTCAGTGCCTCATTTTGCACCCAGCACAAATGCTATAGACTTGAGCTTTCTAATTCGATAACTAATCTATTTTCATTATTATCGATAAATATCGATAATTCGAAATTGAAGGTAAGTATTAGGAATTTAGCACTTATGTCATGAGCTTTACTCATTAGTATTTAACGATAACATTTATTATTCTTGAAAATATCATCTGTAGCAATGCGATATATATCGATTACAGTATTTACGATATCTATGTGATAGGTATCATCTCTAATAGACCATTGTTGTGAAAGAACACAGGCGGTGTTTCTTTCTTTATGTTTCAGCGGAAAGAAAAACTCTATAATATAATTATTATATTATATATATTATTATAGTATCGATAACATTTGGTACTTTTATTTTATTTTATTTTTTTTTTTTTTTTGGCCACAGCATACTGTTTATTACTTATCGATAACAATCGATAATTTGATTTTTTTGAGCACTACTTAATTATCATAAAATAAAAGCTAGAGATTTATAAATACTTTTTTCTGGTTTAGGGAAAAAAAAAGTGAACAAATAATTGGCTATAGTACAGCCCGCAGAGCAGCCTAATTGGAAAGCTTTTTATTTGTACTTAAGCTATTTTTTGAGCTTAGTCATTAAATTCAGTCATGGTTTACTTAGCATTAAATATAAGAAACAAAATAAAACTGATTGCAGCTCTTCACAGATTGTAGGAAATATCGTAGTCATTCACTCCCCATTGCAGCAGCTGCACTTGTTTTTGCTGTTTGTTTGTTTTAATCAGTTTCAATTATGCAGTTTTCCCAGCTACGGGGGGGCAGCCTGTTGCCTGGAAAATTGCCTTTGTTTCGCATCTCTCAATTATTTAATAATAGGCATTCGCGCTTGTTAAAGCCAAGGCATTGTTTAACGTTGCGCTCTTTAATATGTACATACATGAATTTATCATATTTATATACCATACTATATGTACATATATTGGATCGCAGCATTGACTGCAAATTCGATTGATTGACTTGACTTGGCTGGCAGGAAATGAATTACCGCCGTGTTAATGCAACATTATTGCGATATGCCTTGCAGCCATTTTGCATTATACAATACTGAAAGGTGACAACAACAACAACAAAAGCAATAATGTTTCAATTTTTCAACAGCTCATTGAGAAGTCAATAGGCCCATGCACAAAAGTTAAATTTTCACAATTATTGCAAATATTTGTAAAAGTGTTGAAAACAAAAAAGAACATACATATAAATGTTCAGTTGCATTTAATTTGCGGGAATTTAATTTAAAAAGAAATTATTGAGTGCTCCACTCAATCATTCAATTTTAATTGTGGTTTGCAGATGCTTCAAATTACGCTTCATATGGATGAAGGTAAAGGTTAATATAACTGTTAAAGCTGAATAAAAAAGATTTATGGGTAAGTTTAGGTTTGCATTATTTATATTGCTTAGATAAAGAAATATTAATAATAAATTAAATTAAAATAAAATGAAAAAATTAAAAGGAAATTATTAAATAATAAATAAACCTATTTTAAAAAAAGTCAAATATTCAAAAAAGAAAATATAAATATTTAAAATAAATAATAAAAAAAGAATATAATTAAAAAAAAATAAAGATTTCATAAGGTAGCAGTTTCGTAAAGGAATATCAAAATGAAGAGTAATAAATATAAATGATTCCTTTTAAATTTAAATGTAATAAATATTCAGGCATCGAAGCGAATGAAGGAAAAATGAGAATCAAATAAAATAAGAATGTAAGAAAGTAAGAATGAAGCACAAAAGGATATTGGCAAAGTGAATCCCAACCACTGTGGGGCCGTCCAGAAAGTAAAACTATTATCAGTCGTACAACTCCGTTTTTTGTGTAAAAATATAAAATAAATATAAATATAATATAAATGCTGGCAGTGGGAGAACTTTGACTAAAAATAAAATATTAATTAAATAATTTTGTTGTGTTAAATATTATTAGAATTAAACAACAATTAGACAAATATTTAAAAAAGAAAATTTTGATTAAATAAAATCAAGCTCAATAGGCGAAAGAAACATGAGAATCAAATGAGTGTGCTTTAAGAATTGAACTGAAAAAACGCATATTTTTATAATCATTATTATTATTAAGAGAGTAAAAAAGTCCAGTTAAATCTTAGACCTCATGAATATGAAAGCAAAAATATTAATAATTATATATAAGCTGCTTCCAGTCAAATATTGCTTACTGAAAATTACAGCTTACTGAAAATTACTCAAAAAAAGAAAAAAAAAAATTGAGTAATACTTTCTTATGCTAACTAAATACTATTATTATATTTTACATAAGATTCAATGCATGCTTAAATTATTCATTTGACTAGAGTGATGAAGCAAAGGCAAAACAAAGTTTCTATGAAACAACAATTGCGTGTGTATTGGGGTTTAAAGGTAAACATATGACCATAAAAAACTATTACTAGCTGACTTCATCAGAATGACCTTGCCACATAGACACACACACACACGCACACACGCACCACAAATGGACAAACGCAGCAAAACCACAACAAAACACAGAGAGAAACAGCCGGAGACTGGCCATAAATCCAAGTGGCATTGAGTTCATTTGTGGCCAAGTGTGTGAATGCGAGTGCGTGTCTGTATTGGTGTTGATTTCAGAGCAGTGTGAGAGAAAAAATAGAGCTCAAGCAAAGTAGCTGTGGTGCAGGTGTTATAGGGGTGGGGGGCGGGGCAAACCCCGACGCTATCTTATAAGATTTTGTGCTATATGCAGCACGTTTTATGGCCAAGCGAGCTTTGGATTTATGGCCATCAAGACAACTGGCCAGCACACTTGTGTTGTGTCTCTCTCTCTCTCTGTCTGTGTGTGGCAAAAGTTTGCTGAACTTGCCAAATGTCTTGCCACTTGCCACTTGGCTCAGCAGAAAAAGGCGAGAAAGAAAAAAAAAAATGATAGTTTAAGAAACAGTTTTGGTCCTTAACACATTTATAAATCGCCATGCAAGCTTGATAGGATCTGCACAAAATGCAAATGCATTAAATATAATCTATGAAATATATATTCATATATATATATATTTATTTATATATATTTGGTGACATTTTGCAGCT
The DNA here is from genome assembly GCA_030914345.1 of Drosophila koepferae. NCBI lineage: Eukaryota > Metazoa > Arthropoda > Insecta > Diptera > Drosophilidae > Drosophila > Drosophila koepferae. Next base: position 13,478,406 of record JAUESR010000211.1, on the reverse strand, counting down.
GTTGCAACTTTAACGCGCTTCCGCCAATTGAATTTACGAGCCAAACGGGAAAATTGTGTCACACACAGAAAAACCAAACAACAACAACAAGAGCGTCAAACAAAGGCCAGTTGGAATACGATGCGACATGGAGACAACATGCTGTGGCTGCCACATGCAACAGCAGCAAAAGCAGCGGCAACAGCAGCGACTATTGAATGTTGCATGCCTCTTGCGACCGACATAGTTAAGTGAAAATTTATTGGTAAAGGAAATGAAGACAACAGCGGCTGATGTATTGGTTTCCGGGCCGTACAATTCGATAATCCTTTTTCGATACGCTCATTGCACGCAAACAAACACAGGCATGCGAGGTTCACCTCAGAAGTTTCGATAGACATAAACATACATTAATTTCAATTTATATTATAAATCTCATTTTATAATTTAACTGCTAGAAATCAGCTCAACAAGATATGCTATAATTTTTAATAATTCATAAGTTGAATATGAAAAAAAATAATAATAAAAAATTAATAAATAAATAATTAATTAAAAAAATTAATTATAAAAAAATAATTCATCCTATAATTCAATTTTTTTATTGCAGTAAAGCTAAAAAAAAAAAAATATTTATAAAAAAAATAATTTGTATTATTTAAATATATTTTAATAGGTACTGTTTTTTTATTAAAAAATTAAAAAAAATAATAATATCAAAAATTAAATATTTAAATTACTGATAGATTCCTTTACAACTATTTATATTTTTTTTTTAGCTATAATATTAAATATTAAAATAAAATTAATATTAAAATGTACATAAAATGTTGAATTATAATAATTATTATTATTTTTTTAAATAAATTGTTTAAATGCTAATTAATAAGTATTTTTTAATTAATTATTATTATTTTTTCTTTAGAAAATAAATAATCAAAATAAAATAATTGCAAATATATATGTATATGTATATCAAGTCAATAGAAAGGTAAACGCTGCTAACTTATGCATACTGTTATATATATTATGTTTTAAAAAATACCAAAATATACCAATAAATTAAAAATACTTATATGAAATATCGTTCTATAAATGTATCCCTACATTATATGCTCTACAATTACATCCATTTATTTCTATGTAAAACTACACTAGAAACCCTCGCTGAAAAGCGAAAGGCTATCGTTGTTGTGGCCACATCTTGGATTATTTCTTTGTGGCGCCGCTTGGCCAACAGGTTAGCCAAATGTGGCCTTAACGAAGTGACCAATTGACGTGGCTTGGCCTGGCCTAGCCTGGCCTGACTTGATTGAGCGAGCGAGCGAGTCCCTTGGCCTTGGGCTAGTTTTTATTGCACAAATATTGACATAGAGATTGATTGAAAGGCTTTCAGCCAAGTTTGCTGCAAATGTTGCTTATTTCCGTTTGTTGCCTGTTTGTTTGTTTGTTGTAGCCATTGCTATTGCTGTTGTTGCAGCTCGTTGTCACATTCACTTAATTTGCTGCTAATGACCCGGGCAACAAACGATTTTTGGTGCAACGCTCATTGCCGTTGTTCAATTAATAATATGATTTTCTTATTTTGACATTTGGCTTACAGTACAGTGGCTCCATTATGTATACGCCGCGTAACCGGGCTTCCAGTTATACTGGTCGCAATTTGTTTACTCAAGCATTGGGAATTTTGACTTTGTTGTGAGTGGTCCCCGGTCCGTCTCAAGTGGTTGGATTATATCATCAGCTTTAATTGCCAGCAATACCAGAAAGAAAAAAAGAAAAGAAAAACACCAAATACTCGGCCAATTGGCCGGGCCAATAAATCACCAAAAGAAAACTAGATTCATAGATATGTAATATATATACTTGCTGTAATTATATATATTTCAAATGTTATATCATGAGCATAGAAAACTGAAAACGTTTTAGTTTACTTTTGCTTGGCTTTGCTTTGCTTTGCTTCACTTCTTCTGCGTCTTCTTCTTTGTTATTTAATTTCTATTTTGAGTTTGTGTTTTTCCAGTTGCGGAAAATGTTTCTGTTAACGAACGGATGAGCTGCTGACCAACTGCAAGTGTCGTTTGGGCCATTTATTGTTAGCTGTTAGCCGCGTTTGCCGTTACGCAATAGGTTAACCGGAAAATGCCACTGAAGAAAAACAAACGTGTTGATAACACTTAAAAAAAAAACATTGTTGCTCTATTAACGGCATGTGAACCGCCTTTATGAATGTCCACAAATTAACTCGAAATTATATTCATTGCAAGTGGAGAAAATGGCCATGCTGAGGCCAAGATGATTGAGCCGAGTCGAACAGTTTATGATATTTTTAATTATATTAAGTAAATTAATATAATTTATATTTTAATTATATATTTTAATTCAGGAGAGTTTTTAGTTGAAGTGTACAAACAGTTGGGAATTTTGGTAAAATGTTTTGTAAAGATTTCACTGTTAGAGACAAAAAAATTGAGCAAGTGCAATTTTTTTAAGTTAATAAAAAACAAACAAAAAAATTAAAATAAAAATAAATATATATATAACATATTTTTAAATACAAAATAAAATATATAAACGAAAATAAATATAAATAAAAAAGAATAAATTAAAATTACTTTTCTATTAATGATATATTATCTAGTATATATATATTTAAATATATCAACGAGAATATTATAAAATAAATATGTAAAAAAATAAATATAAATATAAACAACAAATATAATTTAAAATAAATATACATAAATAAAAGTTGACATAACTTTTATTTTCAACAAATATACAAATGATAATATAATAAAATAAAAATAAAAAGGAAATGAATAAAACAAAAATTTTTAGATATAAATATGTCGAAAATAGAATAAATAAAAAAATAATAATATGAAAAAATAAATATAAATAATATAATAATATTTAAAAAAAATAATAAATAATAAATATAAATAAATATATATGATTGTCAATATTATTATTTTTTTTTATTATTCATAAATATAGAAATGATAATATTATATTTAAAATAAATAAAAATTTTAATAAAATTTTATAAAAATATAAAATTATTTTTAAGAAGAAAAAAAAAAACGAATATCTTTTCTTTAAAAACTTTGCACTTGAATAAATTTTCATTAAATTAAATAAATCACTTGAATAGATTTGTATTTACAGTAAATTTTACACAAATATTCGCAATATTTGCCAGCTTCAATAGAAGTTAGATGTAAAATCTTTATGGCAAAAATCAATCAAAACTCAAGCAATAAAATATTTCACCAACTCGACCTCGAACTACTCAAGCTTTCTCTGCAGGCATTTACAAAAAAGAAACTTTTATTAGATAAGCAACAATAATCCTTTTTCGAGCCCAATTTAATGATCGAATGCCTTATCAAATTAGGCCTAAAGCGCCAGTTTCAGACATTTTTGCTAAGGCGCTTCCTGCATTTGGTGGGCATTCGCCCGTTGGCCAGAATGGCAATGCCAATCAACTCAATTGCAATATCATGACTGCAGTTGTTGTTGTTGCTGGTTCGTTGCACATTTAAATTGCACGAGTTACAAGTGTAGTTAGAGGGAGGAGCGATGCGACGTTAACATGTTCAGCTGGCGACATATTTCAACGCGCCAGACAGCTCAATTTATGATGACTTCGTTAAGAGCGGCAAATGCCAACAACAACTACAAAAACAAATCAAATTCGGTTCAAGTTACATTTTCAGTATTCAGCTACAGTTTTCGTTTGCAGTTATCGTTTACGGCCTTCTGGTTACTGGCGTTACGGTTACAGTTTCGGTTGCGGGCTTTTAGGCAACCAGGAAGCAGCGCGCTGCGGCGCTGCATAATCCTTGTGGCAGGTTCAAAACCTGCTGCCAAAACTGTTGTTGTTGTTGCTGCTGTTGTTGCGGCTCACCATGAAAAGCCAGCAGACATAATCGCCAGCGTTTAACTGAGGCACAAGCTTCAATTACGCTTTTGACTTAGGCGCTGTCTGTCGTTGCCGATACCCCCACTAACACTTTGCCTCTCTCTCCCTCTCCCTCTCCCTCTCTCTTTCTCTCCCCACCAATTGAGAGTGTGTTGCAGGTTTGGCGGCTTTTCACAATGTGGTTGGCATGTATTCGAAGGCGGTCTCCCATTGCTGTACTCTCTGTGCTGTGCTGTGCGCCTCTTACTCATTGTGTTTGCCGGATTGTCTTGCTAATGTGATTGCCGTTGTGCGTTTGCCTTCTTCGTTGTTGTTGTTGTTGTTGCGAGCATTGTTGTTGTTAAATGTTGTTTTGAACTGTTGTTATACGAGTTGTATTTTCACTATCAGTCAAGAGCTAAGCGCTCGCTACAATAGCTGCCACACGGCTTATTGGCAAGTTCAAATCGCTTTTGAAGTGTGGCATCTAGATCTTTCTTTGAGGTTTTGCCACAATTTAATGGAAACCATTTACTCTAATATTGTTTAAGAGCATTTTATTGTGTAGTTACTTTGTAGATTTTTTTAAATGTTTTCTATTTATATAAAATATTTTTTTTTTTTTTATTTTATTGAAAGGAAAATGTATGTTAAATATTTTTAAAATATTTTATTGTAAATAAAAAATATGTAGTAATTTTTTTTATGTTTTTCAGAAAAGGCACAGCAAATATTATGTGAGAAAATGTCAAAATTTTAATTAATTAGTAAAAACTATATTTAATGCAAATAACTTTTTATAACAAATAAAAAAAAAAAAAATTTTCAGTCTTAAAATTGCTTTTAAAACATTGCAAAAATTTGGAGTAAAGATCAAATGTACAAATTAATTTATTATGGGTTATAAAAATTTCTTGAATTCTTTAAAGCTTAAGAAGTTTCTTAAAACATGATTTATTTATTATTTAATAGTTCATTTATAGCTTCAGCATTTCTGTTAAAATTCAACTCAAACTGCATTCAATTGCCTTAAGCTTTACTGCCAAGCGCCGTCTATCTTTCTCACATCAGCTTCACGCCTTAAGACTTCACTGCACGCTTAACACAAATTAAATTTGTGAAAAGTCAATGCTAAGCGCGCTGTACTTGATTTTCAAGTTTGCAGCGCGTTTACAAGTCGTCTAGACAGGCTCTGAGAGGTTGCCACGCTTTGAAGCACTTGCCGCAATGCTCTGCAAATACAGAAACCGCTAAGCAGAGCAGCGCTGCCTTTCTCACTCACACGATCTTGCCACGCTCCAACTATCCCCCTCCCTCTCTCTCTCTCTCTTGCATACACTTTCTGTTTGCTATTCGTTAACTAAGCTGGTCAAGTTTTGCAGCTGTTGTGAGTGTATATGTGTCGGTGTGTGTGTCGGTGTGTTGATTATGTTTTTATTTTACTTGCAAGCTTGTGTCATTATATTTGTTAGTCTATTGCCAGCTCGCTCGCACTCCCGGCTGCACTCTCACTCTTGTTGAGCATTTCGCGCTGTACCCCGCCAATTTATCATTTTTTTTTTTCGTTGATTTTTTTCATATTTAAGCAGCGTCGAGCGCCACTTGCCAATGCAATTCCATTTCTACCACAGACGCTGCTGGAGCGCAAGATACAAGAAAAAAAGACGATTTATAACTGCGCGTTACTAAAAATACAATTCAAAAAATAAAAACTAAAAACTATATTAATAATAATAATCAGATCAAAGGTGTTAAGCTCAGCGTGTCAAAATGCATTTGCCCCGAGGCGTAAGTGTTAATTAGTTATTTATTTAAATGAAATAGTAAAAATTAATAATCATGACAAATAAAGTGCCAATGGACAAAAAGTAAATTAAATGTGCACTCCGACAATTAAAAAATCATTTGCATATCTCAAATTAATGGCCAACAACAAGTGCAGTTCATTGAACGCGTGCGGACATACAAATTATGCAAAAATAAAATAAATATTTGTCTTCAGAAAAAAATTGTTTTATATATATAAAATGTAACGTATAAACCACATAACAAACTCGCTTAGAAAGTACTCTCAAACACATTTATAAACTCAAACAAAGTTGCATAAATTACAGAAGAAAAAAAAACGCAATCACGAAATGACAAAAAAAAAATATTAATTAAAGATTTCAACTTTTTGTTGGCCCATAAAACAGAAAACATTCATTGACTTCAATCACGCGTGTAATGAACAACTTTATTTGCGCAAACAGAGTTGCATAAAAAACAAATAAAAAATTAATGAACATCAATAATATAAAGACATGTAAAATAATATATATATATACATATATATATATCGAACTTGCCAATCGAGTTTAAAAAGCAACGCTTTAAGCATCATATACAAATGTTTATTAAATATTTACATTACCAAACGAGCCTTAAATCAAGTCCAAACAAAAATTAATTTTGTATGGCAGCTATAATAATTTTTTGTGTTAAATTTTTTATAAAAAGATTTTTGAAATTTATAAGCATAAATTAAATTAATTTAACATTTCAAAAAGTAAATAAAAGTATATATCTTAAACAAATGTAATTAAAAAAATAAAATAAATAAATAAATAAGTAAATAAATAATAATTAATAATTCAAATATTTTAAAAATAAATGTAAATAAAAACTTGTAAAAATATGTAATACATTTTTTATATAAAAAACGTAAAAAAAAAACATGTTGCTTATTTGTTAAAATAAATATTTATTCATTACATACACTTAAATTAATAAAAATAAAAATAAATATACATATACATAAAATAAAAACAAAAATATTGAAAATAGTAATTTAAAAAATATTAAAAAAAAAATAAAAATAAAAATAAATATATTGAAAATAGTAAATTAAAAACATATTAAAAAAATAATAAATAAATATACATACACATAAAATAAATATAAATATATTGAAAATAGTAAATTGAAAACATATAACAAAAAAATCAAAATAAAAATACATATAAATATACAAAATAAAAATAAATATATTGAAAATAGTAATTTAAAATTTAATTATTTAATTTAAAAAGAAGAATTAGGTAAGATTCAATAAACGCAATCTTATTGAATGCCAGGCACTCTCAGTGTAGCCCATTCTAAAGGTCACAGATTCCTGTTGGAAAATGTACTTTTATGCATGTTAAAGAAGCTGAGAAATGAAATCGAAATAATTCAGAGAAAATTCAGTTTGGACAGCTTTTAGCTGTGGCTGTGGCATTGAGACGGTCAAGAAACGAATGAACAAACATATTTTAGTGCACTGACGGACAATGACTTTCTACAGCGTCTCGCATGGCCCAGAGAGACTTAACCATATGATTACTGTCTGCTGCATTAAAATACAAATTATGTCGAGTATTCTTCATCCATTTAAACTTAAATATATATAAATATATATTATACATTTAATAGTAGAATTTTACTTAGTCAAGTAGTTGCCGGACTGCTTCCAGTTACTCGACAAGCATTTAATGACTCTCTGCTTCAAATGGCAATTAAAGCCAAGTGTTTGCCAGTGTTTGAGATATTAAATAAGAAAGAAACGAGCACACAAAGAGCGGATTTAAATTGTAATGCGCTAATTAAATAGCTGAATTAGTTTGCATTCATTTTGATTTAACTTCAATTGCAGACAGTTTTATTAGTTTGACTATAAATCATGGCAAGCTTTGATTTTTATTTCATTTTAAATTTGCTACATATTCATTTCATTCACAGAAATAATAAATCATTTTCATACATGTATATATGAATTTGAATTGCTCTGTTGAACAAATTAAATGAGAACATATGATTTGCCTTGATATTTAATGTTCATTTTAATTTATATAAATTCAGTTGCTTGTCCAATAAATGTAGTTTGCTTTAATTGGACTTTATAGTATAGTTAATTATGCTGTTGTTTTTATTTTTTATAAGTAATATATTTATATATAATTTTTTATAGGTAAATTATATTATACAGTGAATATGCTGAACACATGCGAAAATATAATAAGCTTTAACTCTTCAACAAAAACTTCGCTTTGAATGAAATAAATTTTCTTATGTCAAAAAATGAAGCAGAATTCATAAAAAAGTTTGAAATAAATTTTATAAATAATAAATAGATTTGATAAATTATAATAAATTAAATTTTCATTTAAAATATTTTTTTTTATTTGTTCAAGACAAAATAATTTTTTTTAAATTAATCAGACATGTTTATCACAACAAGTTTGATAGCTGTAAAATTTCATATATTTTATATTTTTAAATATTTTTAATTTTTTTAAGGCATATAAAAAGAAATATTAATAATTAAAATTAATCAGACATGATGAAAAAGTTTGATGACTGCAAATTTTAATTTAATATATGTTTAGCATTTTCAAATATTATATCTGTAAAGTTTAATTTAATATAATATTTTTAATATTTTCTAGTCATATCAAATAAGAATAAAAAAATAATCAGGCATGATACAAAAATTTGAAATCAGTAAATTTTCATTTAATATAATTTTTTTTTTTAATACTTTCAAGGCATATAAAATAAAAATAAAATAAATAAGCAGGCATGATAAAAATCTGTAAATTTTCTTTTAAAATATTTCTAATTTGTTCAAGTCGTAGAATATTAAGTTTATTTATTTTTTTTTTTTTATTTCATCTGTTTAGGTTTATAAATTTTAAATTTAATTTTTAATTAAAAATCTGTAGATTTTTGTATTTTCTTGACATTCTTATAGTTAAAGTCTTGGAATTACAGACTTGATATAAGCAAATTTTCATCTATATTTCTTACACTTAAATTACAATTAAAAAATCCATAAAAATATTTGGTCTTCCAAGAGATCTCTTTTTTCATTTCAATCTCATCTCTCTCGTTTTTTTTTTTCATACTCAAATTTAAATTTTCATTAAAAATTTCAATCATATACTTGAAGTTGAAGGCGCTCTCTCCTTCTCTCCTTCTCTTCTTCTCTCGTTCTCTCTTATTCTACCTGACTACTTTCCTCTGTAATTTCAATTAATATATTTTGAAGCATTCTTCATCCACATCCTGAACATATACACACACACTTAAGTCCTGTTTGCAGCAATCCGTAGCTACTTTACTCAGTTATTATTCAGTAAGAATTTCCACTTGAGCTGCAATTAAATGGCATACGACTTTCTGGCCATTCGCCATGTTCACTTCAATCACTATTGCTTATTGATTATGTACAAACCAGGCTATAAGTAACTCTTTCCACTCTGCTCTCTCTTTCTCTCTCTCGTTACCTTATTAATCTGCTTAATGGTTATTGCCTTGGCAACCTTTGAAGTAGTATTATTTTAGCCAATCAATTAAGTTTCCACAGCTGTGCTCAACTGTCACTTTCAATTTAAGTTTTATGCTCTGAGATAGTAAAGCTATCTCTCTAGGCAGCAAAAAACATTTTCAAATATTTACTTATATATATATATGGTATATTTAATATTTTGCTAGAATCTATGAAAAATTTCCTTAAGCCAGCTGCTCTTGCCCTTCTTTTGGGCCACATGGCCCGCAGTGCTGGCCGTTGAACATGTTATTTAATGTGTTGCAAAGTGATGAGCTAAACGATTTAATAGCAAATTTGCCAATTTACCAATTTTCAATTTTATTTTGCTTTGCTCAGCTGCTAATTGAAAGCGCCTCGGGTTTTGGGGGGTGCCTGAGCTTCGAAACAATTTCAATTGAGCAAACGATGGAGAACGCGTGCGAAATCAATAACTGTTCATTCATTGAAGAGACTGCGCCTCTTAAAGCTAACTTTTAGCTTTCTTTATTCTGCACTTTGGCTAATTACGATTTAGATTTCGCCTTAAGCCACGCCCACCACAACTGCAGAGAACTGCGGCGAGTCGCAATCAAAATTCGATTTGGCTTCGTCTAAAATAGACAGCCAGCCCAATGGCAATATGCTAATTATATTGTTCTGTTTATAGACGTTCGAGTATTTTTTTATTGTTTTTATATCACACACAAGAATTAAGAGGAGCAGAGAAAGAAATGTTTGGAGATGTGCATACTCTGTATGAGTAGAAGTGTGGGGTAGCTATGTGATAAGATTAACTTATACTCGGCGCAAATTAAGCACTCTTATACTTATACTTATACTTATACTACTTAAAAAGTGTATATCGTATATGATCTTATGCTCAGCTCTAGACAGCTTGGCTTTTACCTGCCTATCTATCTTATACTCAACTTAGTGCGTATAAGACTTTTATAACTGCTGCCCTCTTCTACTCAAGGCGTGTCTTATAACAGCTTTGTCTTCTTTAATCTTATACTCAGCTCTAGTAAGCTGGGTGCGCATACCTACCTCTCTATAATATACCCCACTCAGTGTGTATAAGACTTTTATAACTGCGCCCTCTTCTTCTCAAGGCCTGTCTTCTTTAATCGTCTACTCAACTCTAGTGTACTGGGCGCCCATCTATCTTGCTTTCAACTGTGTGCGTATAAGACTATTATAACTGCTGCACTCTTCTACTCAAGGCCTGTCCCATAGCAGCTCTGTCTTCTTTAATCGTATACTCAGCTCTAGTAGGCTGGGTGCGCATACGTACCTCTCTATGTTATACTCAACTCAGTGCGTATAAGACTTTTATAACAGCTGCCCTCTTCTACTCAATGCCTGTCATATAACGGCTCTGTCTTCTTTAATCTTATACTCAACTCTGGACAGCTGCGCTTATACCTGCCTATCTATCTTACACTCAACTGTGTGCGTATAAGACTTTTATAGCAGCTGCCCTCTTCTACTCAAGGCCTGTCTCATAACAGCTTTGTCTTCTTTAATCGTATGCTCAATTTTAGTCTCATTCATATGCTGTGCAAGTTCATCTTATACCTAGAACTTATATTCACCTCTAGATAATTATGACTCTTATATGCATAAGCATTTAGCTTATACTCAACTTTTATCGCTTATAAAGAGTATACCGTGTGTAATGTATTAAAATAAAAACTAGATATACTAGCCTTCTCTAGTTTTCAATTTTATTCTTATAGCTGAGAATTCTGGGGAAAGCATTATGAGATCGTAGATATTCCACAATAATATTTGAGTACCTTAGTAATGCTTATTATTTTATATAAATTGTTTTGATTTTTAATTATATTATAGACTTTAAATCTTAGTTCTAAGCCCCAATTCCATATCAAGCTAATGTATATTCACTTACGTAAAACATTCTCATTATCTCATAAAATAAAAGCTAAAATGTTAAATATATACATCATAGATGTCCCCTCAAGCTAATAGGCACATCGAAAGCTCATACCAAAAGCCTAATCGCCTTCTACCACAGACATGTACAAGCTCTTCCTGTTCAGTTTCACTCATGTGTGTGTTTCTCGGTTCTTTTCTCCTTTTGCAGGCATTAAGTTTGCTGTTTATCACTTGCATGATGTTTGCCCTGACAAGCGGCCATCCATCAAATGAGAAGCTTAAGTAAGTGTAACGGCCACGCCTTTAACGACAGGTCCACGAAACAACAGCCATAACCAAAAGAGAGAGAGAGAGCCTAAAGTCGCAAGCCCTGGCTTCAGCTGAATCCTGTTTTTATTCACAATCACACTCACACTCACACTCACATTCACAATCACAATTGACAATTTCAATGTTGCCATTTGCAGGATACGCATCCATGTCCCGGTGAAGCATCATACGCATGTGCACACGAAGACGGTGATAAAGAAGGTGCCGTTGCCCATTCCGGTGCCGGTCAAGGAGCACAAGGAGCCAAAGAAGCATCATCGCAGCAGTCATAGCCATCATCATTATCATCAGCAGGATGAGCTCGATGATGATTTCGAGGGTTACGATTATCCCGTCAAGGCCAAGCGGCGCACGCGGCATCCTTTTGTCTAATAATATGCCCACGTGTGGGCGTCACGCATTGTGGGCGTGTCAACAACATGAGAACCAAACGACCACACACACACACACACACACACACACACGAGCGTAATTTTCGCATATTAAGCAAATATAAACCAAAATAATGATCGAATGAAATGGACAAGTCGTACTAAAGCTGAGAAATAAGTATATATATTTAACTGGGTGTGATTTGTCACTGTTTAGACAATAAGCAAAGCCTTTTCTGTGCAATAAACAAAAGTATTTTATTTAAGCAACATTTTAAAGACGTCTTTTATTCTCCAAACTCAGTCAGGGGTAAGGCATCTGTCAGCTGAAATTCCTCAGCTTGGCTTTAATTTGACTTGCTTTTGCGAGTTTCTATAAATTTGCTAGCATTTAAAATCAGCAAAAGATTTGTATAGTTAAAGCAGCAAAATAGTTTTAAATTATTATTGCACGTATAAAATTTAATAAAAAGTAATTTAAGTAAGGCACTCACCGAATTATCATTATAGATACTGCAAAGAAAATAAAAAACATTAGACGTGGACAAGCAAAAAGTTTGCAATAATAAAATCAGATAAGAAAGGCACTCAATTTAAAACTAAAAAAATAATACTAATAATAAATTAAATTTATTTAAAATATATAATATATTCTATTAATATTTAATATTAATTTAATATACAATTATTATTTAATTATTTTAAACAACTTATTTTAGTTACATTTTAAAATTTTTGATTGTTTTATATATTTACGAAAATTTAAAATATTTAAATAATGTTTTTTTTAATCTTTTTTTTCTATTTATTATTATAATTTTTTTTTATACTTTTATATAATTACTTCTTCACTATATATATAATAGTAATATATTTTTATATATATATATTTTTTTTTTCGAACTTATTAAATATTTTTTTATCAAAACTTAATTTTTTAAATCTAAATTTTTTTAAATTTGTATTTTTTAAGGTATGTAATTATTTAATTTATTTTTTTTTTCATTATACTTATATACAAATAGCTTCGAAATGAAATTTTAAATAATTAAATAATTACTTGCTAAATATAAATTGGAGCATTTGCTGCCCTTCAAGTATTTTACACATAAATACATTTGAATTTTATTCAAAATTCGAAAAGTTCTTCTATAACATTTTTTGTCATACCCAGCTTATCTGACATTAAATTCTTTAATATATATAAATATTTTTAAAGTTGTTATTAATGTGACAAATTTATTTTATTTTTTTTTTTTTTTAATTTCCTTATATTAACAATCATTCTTATAGAAAACAATAATCAAAATCAAAACCTAAAAGTATGCTAAGCTTACCATTAAAATAATAAGTAAAGTTCAATCAAAAAAATAAAATAAATATGAACTGGATAAAATTCTAGTTTTAAAGCTTACTAAATTTAGACTTTTACAAATAAAAAAGAAACAAAAGATAGAGAGCGAGAGAGAGAGAAGGGCAGGAAAAACAGCAATTGACACAGTTTTGTGGTGCAGGAAAAAGCGAAAGTCCAAAGCCAAAAAAACCCAAAGCTGTGGCCGTAACAAAAGAGACTTGTTGATTATGCTACCTGGCCACGGGTGCCACGCCCACAAACGCAAATTGAAAATGGCAAATCTAGAGAGATATTTGCATTTGCCGGAACAGAAATTGAAATTAACGTGCGGCAGTTAGGGAATAAGCCAAAGTATATAAATAAATAATTAAATGCAAAGAAAGAGCCGAAAGAGCAACAGCGGCAGTAGCTAAAAAACAAAAACAAAATAATGATGTGCGCTTGGCCCCCTTTTTTTTTTTTTTTGGCAAGCAATTGCGATTAGTGTCGAGCCGAGACAAAACAACAATGGGCCAGAGGTCGAGATAAAGCTGGCAACAGCTTCTACAGCTTATGGCCATATAAAATATGCATGCCTCAGGTACTGCCGCATACCCAAAGCATCAAGCAGCAGATGAAGCGCCGCAGATACTTTGCGGCGTATGCGGAGCACAACGGATGGGTTGCTCTGTCAGCACGTGCTGCCCGTCTAGTAAACAAAAATGTTAAAAAAAGAATCAACAACAGCAGCGGCAACAACAACAAAATGTAAACAAGTTGGCAACGCACATTGCCCCAGCCCAAGGCGGCAACTCTGACGTGGCAGCGGCTCGACTGATGGCTCATTTGGCCAGAAGGCACTCAAGTGTGTGCCCCAACCGAAACCCAACCAAAGCAAACCAAACCAACCCAACTCAAGCATTCAATTCAGACGACACTCGAACAGCACTCAAACTGTGCCGCCGCCACTCAATTTGAGTTCCGATCGAATCTGTGCCACCAGCCAATCGCATTTAATCTGTATGCGTGTGTGTGTGTGTGCCACACATAATTAATATGACGTCAGTTGCAACAACAACTAATCAGCAACGCTGCCGCACGCAACTAAAATCAACAATAGTAGGTGAGCGCCAGTTGAGAGTGAAAGGCGTGAGAGTCGACGAGAGAGATGCCCTGTAAAAGCTAAACGATGGGTATATACATTAATAGCAAGCTAAGGTAGCAGAAGAAGTGAAAAAGGAAGAGAGTTATAATGGGATCTGCATATGCCAAGGCTTGACAAAATGAGAAGAAATAGTATAATTATTCTCGTACTAGAAATATCAAATTCAAAGCTATAAAATGATATATTTATTTTTATTTTCGCATTTGAGCAGCTTAAATCAGCCAAATTTGGGGCTTACTGAGTATGCAGCGAGGACAATAGCAAATGCTAACATAGTGTTGAGCGTTGCCTGAAGTAATTGCATAAATAAATATATACATATATAACAAAATATATATATCAAGCTACTCACTAACACACACGCTCTCGCACTCCCACTCGCTCTCTCTCTCTCTTTCTGTCATGCATTGTCTGCACAATCTGGTATCGAGGTGTCAAACTCATATATTTACTTGTCGCCCCTTGATATCGTTGTGGCCGTTGTTGTTGTTGGCTTTGTGGCTGTTGTTTAATTTGACGCGTTTATTTGATTAGGCCCGGCTAAGCAGAGTACGTGACTGGGTTAATTTGCCAGACACACACACACTCAGTCAAACTCGTATATGTATGTGTTGTTGCTCAGTGAGAAAAGTCAAATAAATCGCCAGCATGTCCTAAGTACATTTGCTTGTACACAAAAATGTGCATACTTCGCATAACAATGAAAGCAGCAGCAGCAAGACTCCTTCAATATGGCACACTGTGGGGGGCACTGGCCAGTAGCCAGTGGTAGGGGCGTGGCACTTGTATAAACTATTTACTAACTACTTATTGCTTTGGCCATCAACAATGCCGTCTATCCAAATGCCCAAAAACCCAAATCTGAACCTTCGCCCTAGGATCTAAAAGCATATTAGCTAATATATACTACTCTAGCAATAAACAGCTTAACAGACTTGCAAAATTATTCTATTAATTTTTAGTTTAGTAGGAATGCATAAACACAGCAAAATATACAAAATTTAAATATAAATTCTAGGGATTAATCAAAATAAATTTTTAAATAATTATTTATTTATAAATAAATCAGTGATTTAATACTCGTATTTTTATAAATATTTTTTATTTGAAAATTAGAAAAATATTTGTACAAATAATTATTTATTCATAATTTTTTTAATATTTCTATGAATATTTAGAAATAATATATTATAAATAAGTCATAAAAAATTTTGTTTTTAATATTTCTATGAATATTTATAAATAAAATATTATAAATAAAAATTTTACAAATTTTTTTTTAATATTTCAATGAATATCACAAATAAGTCAAGGGAAAAACATGTTTATACATATTATTTTATTTATAAATAAAGCGTGGTATTAAAAAATTATTTTTGATTTAAGAAGAGTCAAAATACTGCTTATATAAATATATATATAAATATATATAAGCAGTATTTCGCCACTTCTTAAAAAAAAAATTATTTATTTATTCTTAAATGAATGGATTTTGAAATTTTAATGTAATAATAATTTTATATATAAATAATTAAAATAAATCAATTATTCTTTAGCTTATAAATATTTTGATTAAAATTCTTTAATTATATATTAATTTACCAAAACGTTTATTCGTTATTTATTATTATTAACAAAATAAATACCCAAAAAATATTTATGCAATTTAAAAAAAAAAACTCACATTTAATATAGAAACTTTAAATTTCAATTTACTTTTAAATAAGGGCATATGAATTGCTGTCTCAGAAAAAATGAGGGCTGCATAAATCTGCAGAAGAGCTTTGAGCCGTGAACAAACAGGCACAAAAATGCCTGGCCGACCTCATAACAAAACAAAACAACAACAACAACAAAAAAAAAAAACATTTTCTGCTTCAGCTGGACAAAATGCCAATTTATGTCTCTCTATGAGGTGGGGAACACACCCAACCGCCTAGGCTTTTGTGTGTGCTTTGGTGTCTGCAATTTTTGAAATACAAACAAAAATATATATAGTATATATATATAGTCAAACTCGAATTTGCTGACTTTTGGTTGCATACATTATATATAAACATATATGGAGAGAGTATAAACTGGGCACAGAAATGTGCCTCAATAAACAAAAGATATATGCTTAAATATTTCATAAAAACTTATGCTATACTTATAGAGAGCGAGAGGGAGGGGGAGAGTGGGAGAGGTAGGGAGAGGCAGAGAGAGAGAGAGAGTGGGGTAGCCTCTGGCAACTCGGCGTGGAGACAACCTGTATGCCTTATATGTATATATGGAATTATTTGAGCTTCTTTTCATTTTACTGCATTCATATTTTTATGACCCTTTGGCCCGAGGGCCACATGGACGCACTTGCTGTGGAATCAATAAGCGAGCTCGCTGTCGATTTTCGTCGTTCATTTTAATTTCAGTATACGCATGTGTTAGATACATGTGTGTGTGACGGTTTTTATGATCCAGCCACGCCCCATTTTTCGGCGCATTTTATAGCCAAAGGCAAAGGCCCAAGGCCTGGCCTAGGCAACACTTTTCACTGCTCGCCCGTAATGCATTGTGTCTAATACCCAATTAATTTGGGATTTGCTTTTAATGAGCTGCGCCAGACCCCCCCCCCCCCCCCCCCCACACACACACGTCCCCATCAAGCGAATTGCCAGCTGCTGTCACAGACTACCCCTACCCCCCACACACACACACTCTTCTCAATCCTCAACCTTTTACCACAATCAAAAAAACAGAAATTGTGCGTGTGGGCAGCTCGAACAGCGGACTTAATTAGCGCCCTGGCTAGCGGTAATAGACACAAATATATAGCCATAAAAATGCCCACCAAATGGCCATACATTCCCAGACACACATACATTCCCAGCCAAGTGAGAGAGAGAGAGAGAGAGAGAGAGACAAAGTGTAATCTACTGCAGCGCGGCGACAATAATTCGTATCCAACTGCTGCACATTTGCTATCATGATTGTCATTATTATTAATATTATTATTATAATTATTGCCAAATGAGCTATTTACAAAAATTTTAACATTTTCTATATATAAATACCCATTAACACTTGAACAATTGGGTATATTTATGATGTCGTAAAAAGCTGTGAAAAAAGATATTAAAATTTTTTGCAGCAACAAATTAAATTTTACAAATTGAAAAATATCTCAAAGTGGGGTTTGACAGTTTAATGTAAATGATTTATATATTTTTTTGTTAAATGTAAGAATTTGATTTAGTTTTCCTTTAAGTTAGAAAGTTATATAAATACCTGTATATATTTGTATACTATTTCTATTTTAAAATTTTTTTAAAATATTATTATTATTACAAAAAATGAGTTAAACTTTATTTTTTATATTTTTTTTTTATTTTTTATTATTTTTATTTTTAATTGTAAGAAATATTATTATTTAAAAAAAAATTAGCTTAACTTTAAAAAATGCTACTAAAATTATTATTAAAAAAATAGGTTCAACTTTATTTTATTTTTTATATTTTTTATTATTTTTATTTTAGATATATATTTTTTTAATTTTATTATTATTAACAAAAATTCGTTAAACTTTAGAATATGCTACTAAAATTATGTACAAAAAAATTTAAGAATAATTATATTCATATTCAATAAATAAATAATTAAATAAATAAAAAAAAATTAGTTGAACTTTAAAAAATGCTACTCAAATTATTATTGAAAAAATTAATTACACTTTATTTTTTTTTATAATTTTTATTATTTTTATCTTATAATTATATGTTTAAATATTATTATTATTAACAAAAAGTTCGTTAAGCTTTAGAATATGCTACTAAAATTATGTACAAAAAATTATAAATAAACAATTATAATATTGAATAAATAAATATTTAAATAAATAATAATATAATTTAACAAATTAAAATGAAATTTGAAATTAAATTTTGAATTGATTTCATAATTTAAATATTTAATTAAATAATTGATTAAATAATGCTAGAATACAGGATATTCGTTAGGCAGTCTTTTAGTAAATGATTCTTATAGTTTTCTAAAATATAAAAAAATCAACTTTTTAATAAACCTAAGTTTTCATATTCCACATTAAATACAAATTCATTTCGAATCAATTATTGTTCATTATTAAATTGAAATAAATAAGATATTAATTTAAAACAATTTGCTAGCTGAAAAGTAGCAGAAAATGCGCATAAAAACCGCAATTGTGTAACTGTAATTTGATTGTGTATGAAAAAGTTCAAAGTGAGAGAAACGTCTAAAATGCAATTACATTTACTTGGCGAATCTATGTGAAAAACCATCAAAATAAACCCTTTTCGCTTTATTATTCCGCTCAGCTCAAGCTCGCTTTATTTATATGATTTCTCATCAAATAGAATCCACACAAACAGAAACACAAACACAAATACACTCGCACACTCACACACACACACACACACACATAGGCATGCATAAGCAGAAACAAACACATACAAGCACGTGCAAATAATATCCATCAGCTCTATGGCCGCAGATTTAAATGGGGGACCGCACCCAAAAAAAAAAACCGAATAAAAGGGAAAACCAACAACAGGCATTAGAAGAAGAAGAAGAATGAGCAGAAGACGACGACAGCGACGACGACGTTGACGACGCAGGGCCACTGTGAAAATGCGGTGGCATTTATTGAATCAGCTACAGGCAAATAGACGCGAGGGCAATCGGCACCCAAAATGTGTTGTGAGTATCTCTTACAACTAACTAACGGTCATGTAAATGTATGTATATGCATGTTTGTGTATGTGTGTGTGTGTGTGTGTGTAGAAGGCAGCGCATGCCGTGAACTGTTGCGCGAAGCAAGCGCCGTTAATGAACTTAAGCTCAGGCGCGCACACATAAACAAGTTGAATAGACACACACACTTACACACACAAACACGCATATTCACTCGCACGCATAGAGCGCAAAAGGAGTGCGACACACACACCCACACTAATACAGTGCGACAAGGCAGTGACCTACCAACCTACTCAAGCAATTTCGCATGCTATGCACGAAAACTGAAACCAAGGCAAATAAACGCGCGCCGCTTCAAACCAAAACACGCGCACACACACACACACACACACGCACGTACACGCACACACACTTTCACGCTCATTTGCAAACACTCGAAAAACGGCAACAGTTTGCGCGAGAACATGTGCGAGTCGCAACCAAATGGTTTGAGCGCAACTCCAATCGAACCGCAACATGTTGGCTGCATGCCAATAAAGAACCATGACGTAGTTGTCGTATGCCCGCCCCAACCCCACAACGCGTTGTGCTGCTGCTTGCTATCCAGGCATCATACTCACTCACTCACTCAACCACTCACACCCGATAGCACACACGTTGAGTGCGACGCTGTTTGAGCGCAAACGTCAAGTATTGGCGGCATCTTTTGTAGCAAATTTTTTCGCACAAGTATCGCAGACGACGCTGTTCTGTTCACACGGTTGCTGCTGCTGCCGTTCGGGCAGTTACAGTTAATACGCAAACGTATCGACGTCGAAGCGGCGTGCGTGTGATGTTCATATAAATAGTATATCTAACAGATATATACATATATTTTCATAAAATAAAAATAAGAATCAAGAAAAATTGAAAATCATTTCATAGTTGCAATCGAGCTGAAATAATAACAACAACAAATTTGGAGTAAAACAAATAACTAGGCACAAGCTCAGCCGCGTCTTGTTGTGTCTATGCGTGTTCGTGCGTACGTGTGCGTGTGCGTGTGCATGTATGTGTGCGTCGCGCCTTGTGTCTTGTGCGTGCTTGTGTTAGTGCGCGAAAAAAGCGCTGATTAAAAGCTTAAATTGGCTTAAATAAAGCGTACAATCAACAACAAATAAACAACAAGCTGAACCATCACAAGCAACAACAACAACAACAACAAATAAAAACCGGCGCAAAGACGCTTCGAAAAGAAAAAAACAACAACAACAAATAATTAAAATTACTTTGCTGATATTGCAATCAGCTCAGCAGAAAGGTGCGACAAAATTTACAATTGTTTTTTAATCATATTGCTTTTTGTTTAAATATTCACTTAATTTTGTTTTTTTTTTTGTGTATTGTTAATTAGCAAACACTGCACAAATATTTCATAAAATTATTGCAAAATCTTGGCGTGAAAAACAGGGAAACATGAAACATTTTCTTTTACATTTTCTTCGCTTATTGGCGGCGGAAATATTCGTACGATATCGCTATATATTCTCATATATACACAAATTTTACGCTTAGTCCAGACGTCTGCAGACGATTTCTTTATTTTTTTTAAACACTAAACAACATGAATTAAATAAATATTTTGGGTAATCTATTTTATAAACATAAATTTACATGGAATTTCGTAGCGCAGCGTTAGTGATAAAAAAGATAAAATATATAAATAATGTATTCTATATTTATGCTAAAATTTAAGTCGAACTCTTGCAGCAAATTTATATGTGTAGAAACTCGTGTCGTATACTTAATAAATTTCTTGGAATTTTCTTTATCAGAAATAAGTGAAGCTTCATAAGGCTAGCTGGAATTTTTTGAGAGTTTTTAAATAAATAAATAATAATTTTTTTACCTACCTAAGCCAAAAAAAAAAAAAAATAAATAAATAAAATAAAAATATATAAATAAACAAAATAAAAATAAATAAATAAAAAAATTAATAAAAACAAATAAGAATTTAATTTAGCAAATGAATGACAAAAAAAAAACATAAATATTTTATAAAAATACATAATTAAATAAATAAATAAATACGTTTATTATAAATATAAAAATAAAATTTAAAAATCAATTTAAATTAAATTATATTATTAGAATTAAATATATAAATAAATAAAATAAAATAATAATGCATTTAAATTCGATAAATTTAAATTAAATTATAATATATTAAATTATTATAATAAATTATGCTCAACTGTTTAATCTATCACAAACATCTGCAGCATTTTCTTCTTACGAATTTCTTTTTGAACAATTAACAGAAATTTAGTTTTTTTTTTAATACTTTTTTACCCAGAAATGAATTTGTATATATTTTGTATATATAAACAATGGCTAAATAAACCGACAAAAATTCAATTCAATTGTTTATGCTGTAAAACAAGTATTTTTAAATATAAAAATTAAATTTAGAATTTATTTGAGCTATCTGTTAAATTGGAAATATTTCTAGATATTTCTAAATATTTATTTAAAGTATTTAAATATTGCTACGTAAATAATATAAATATTTAAATACTTGAAACAAATAATATAAATAAATACTATAAATAAATAATATTAAAATATGAAATTTATTTTAAATTTTAATGTAAGTTTTGAATTTATGAAATATGAACAATTTAAAAAAATTTACTAAAATATAAATATTCAAATAATAAAATAACAATTATGCATAGAAATTTGTTTGGACTTTATTTATATAAAATTTGAAAATATAAAAAAATATATAATATAAAAAATAAAATATATAAAAATATTTGAGCGTAAAATTTATAAATATAAAGAAAAATAACGATAAAAAACTGTTATAGAATAAATAAAAAAAACTATATTTAATAATTACAATAAATAATAAACATTGCAATAAAAACAAAAATTAAATTAAATAATTTCAATAAATAATAAAAAATAAATCACATATAAAAATTATACATCAAAATCGGTTTTCTATATAAATAGATTTCAATTTTGAAAATAATTAAAGCAAAGGAAACATTTATCGATGCTATAAATATATAAAATATATAGATATTCATATTTCTATATGTATCTATCTATCTCTAAAAATATATCTAAGTCTCTATATATCTAAATCTCCATATTGTCAATAACTACGCCCACTCTCAACGTTACAGAAATTGATTTAGAAATATGAAAATCGGACGCAATCAATGCATAAATTCAATACAAATATTTGTGCTCTAGTGTCTAGAGAGAAAGAGAGAGAGAGAGAGCGTAGCGAATCAAATATAGTGCCTAACAATGTGCTGTGTATAACAGCTGTATTTATATATTTTATTTAAATTCCAACTCGCTCGTGAACTGCAGCCGATGATGATGTTGAAGAAGCAGAAGCAGAAGAAAACATGTGTTTGAGCTATAGCTATAGAAAAGTCTTTTATAAATATATAAATATATACATATATATATCAATGTTTATATATGATAGAAATGAAATCATTTAAGATTCTTAAGAATTGGCAATTGGTGCCAAAGCACACGCACGCACACCTATAGCTAAATAAATAGCTAAACGAAAAGCTAAAGAGACAAATGCTTTTATTTTTGTTAAGTATTATCACAAAATTGTTTAGCGCCAGCTGATTAACTGTCGAAATGTGTGCAAACTGAAAAAGCTAGAATGAGCTATAGTCAGAGTGAGAGAGTGGGAGAGCGAGAGACAGGGAGAGAGGAAGATGAGTGAAGCGCTTGCAATTTCAGCTTGCCAATTTCAGTTTCATTTCCATCTGTGCTACGTGCCGGGATCTTAAACCGGAATTATGCCCCAAACAGTCAACGTACCAAGCAACCCACCCCCCACCTCTGCCCCTTAAGCTGCCCCCTTGCACCCCTTTCAACCCCTTGCTGTGCTACCCTTTACATATCGCTCAGCGACTCTTGGCTGCTGACAAAACCAATTTACTGTGGACACTGCGAAAACTACGAGTGCAAATATGTGAGCGGAATGCGTTGGCGATTTGCTTAACAGTAAATTTCAAATTGGAAAAGCAAAAAGAAAACAGCAAACAACTTGTGTTTACAATTCTCAAACAGTTCTAAGCAAAACCCAAAAAGAAATTCAAATAAAAACAAATTTTGAGCATAATTCCAATAATTACATTGTTTAACAACTCAAGCGACCGCGACCATGAATTTACTGTTGCCATTAACTTATTTACAGCAATTTGTTTATGCTTTAAAACATTCACTGTACATTTATATGCCATTATCTTGACTGAATGGATTTTAGTTTGAGCTAAATAGTTTTCAATACATGTAATTGAAATGTTGTTCCATTACATAAATGTTTAAATTCTAGATATGTATGTATATATATATAGATTTCAGAACTAATTGCCCTGAACAGCAGTTTGTTTCTGAAACTGAAACTTTTACTGTTGAAATGTTAACAGCAGCTAAAGGAGCAGCAGCAGCAGCAAAAGTTTGTGTTCGCTGCTCAAAATGTTTCAACAAAATTTGCTAGTTTTTACATAATTACTATCGAAGCAGTCTCTGCTGAAGGCATAATTAATTTCAGCTTCAGATTTTTCCTGATTGAGTGCTGGAAGTAGCTAAAAGACGTGATAGACTCCACTGACAGTGCACGTGGAGCGATGATATTGATTGATGAAATGCTAAATTAATTATTCAACATTTAAGAGAAATTTAGAGTTTTTTTTTTTAATAATAAAATAATATATATATTAAAATAATTTGTAATTAAATAAAAAATAATATTAATAGTAAAATAAATAATAAATAATAAATAATAAATAATAAATAATAAATAATAAATAATAAATAATAAATAATAAATAATAATAAATAATAAATAATAAATAATAAATAATAAATAACAAATAACAAATAACAAATAACAAATAATAAATAATAAATAATAAATAATAAATTATTTTAAATAAATTGTAAATAAAAATAAAAATAAAAAAAAATATTAAATATTTATATAATATATGACATAAATGTATAAATTGAGCAAATAATGATTTAAAAAAAAACATTATATTTAATATAAGGAAACACATAATACTAATAAAAATTAAGTATTAAAAAAAATAGATTTTAGATTTTATTTAATACAAAAGTAAACATAACTAAATTTGACTAATTTTTAATGAAATTCAATTATAAATGGTAAATAGTTGTGGCGTATATTTATTTTGTTTTTGGTCAGTTTTTTTTTTTTTTTTTTTATTTATTTGTTTTCTATTTAGCTGCAATACAAATGTTAGTATAATTTGTACTTTTGTTATTTATATTATATATGCATATAAATACTAGCAAACGAAAATCAATTAATTTTCTACATGCTAAAGAGAGCATAACTAAGTTAGAGCTAATTGAAAATTTATACGCAGCAATTCAGCTGGGATTCAATTAGTTCCCCAATTCGCTCTCGCCTTTGCTAGATTCTTTTCTTTCACATACAAATTTCAGTGAGTCTGTTGGTGTGTGTGTGTAAAGCTAGTACTTAGCTGCCTTAAAGAGCCGCAACAGCAACAACAACAACAATAACAAGAGACAAACAAAGGCATATTTAAAGCAGACCCGGCCAGATAAAGAGGCCTGCACTAAAGATAAGCCAGAAATTTGGTACGTGCCTGAAATGCTATAGCCCCTATAAGAGCAATAGAGAGGGCGAGAAAGGGCGACCAATGTCGGGGGAAAACTAAAACAGCTTTTTTGCGAGAGCGAGAGAGCGAGACGGGTAGAGAGGCAGAGGCAGAGGCAGCGAGAGCGAGAGCCCAAGTTCATTGGGCCTTGTCAGTTTGTCGCCTTGAAGCACGTGTGCAAAACATTTGCATTTGTAAATCAATTACAACATTTACGAGAATAAAAGAGAACAACTTTTTTGTCGAATTTGGAGAAATTTACAGGCTGCAGCAGAGGACTCCAGCCAGCTGTGCTTTAATGGCCACTCTCGGTTGTGTATGAATTGAGTCATATGTCGTTTCAGCCATGGCCAGCTGAGCTAGCTAATGCCACACAGACACACAATTGCAATTGCTGTGCCAAATATCTATGGCCAAATTGCTAACAGCAATACGCTCAGCATCCTGACCGCCCCCTCCCCTTTTGTAGTAATCACGCTGCCACGCCCTGCTGTCCGCTCGCATTTTCGCAAAATGACATTTGACATTACTAAATGAAATGCAATCAGTATTGTTTATGGGATTTGTTGCCCCTGGTAATGCGCTTCAGGATTTTCCATTTCTTTTTTATTTATTTTTTTGTTTTAATCAAGTCGTCGAAGCATTTTCATTTATCTTTCAAGCAGCTTGACTTGACTAGGTAGTTAGGCCATATGTTGTCAAGTTGTTGACGCTCAAGTCGCAGCTAATCTTATTGAAAATCCTTTCGTGCCATCGCATTCGCTTTCTGCTTCTGTGAGTCGCTCTTCGAATTCAATTTCAGCCAAAAAAAATTAAATAAAAAATATGTTTCAACTTTGCCTGGCAACCGATTACGAGCTTACCAAAGACTTTGGTGTGCGAACAGTTTTTTTGCAGCACTTTTTACAAATGGCGCTTACATTATTTATATATAAATTTATATATTTTTTTCAGTTGCAGTCCAAATAATTTATTTAAAATTGTTGACATATTCATTAACGAGCGAAAACTGTGGTTGAAATATGAAAAATACAAAGCGAACTTTTAGTTTTTCTGTTTCAGCGTCAGTTGCAATTGAATTTTCTGGCTAATCTCGATATATATATATATATTTTTTTATCACTTTATTGAATTTCATTTATTATTAACCTTAAGCTACATATGTTTGCCGACATAGTTTATAAATAATTCGCAAATGCTGTAGAGGTTGTAAATTGGAATAATTGAAATTCTATTGAATTGAAATTGAAAATTCAATTTTGTGTAAATTTATGGAACTGCTGGAAGCTATGGAGCAGATACAAAAATATTCAATAAATATTTTTAAAATATATTTAAAATAAAAGTAAACCAAATAATTGAAAAAAAAAAAGTTTTATGAAATATAATTTATAAATGAAATAATACAAATAAATATGTATCAAAAACTGTAAAACTTTTTATAAAAATTGTGATAAAAATATATGTACTATACAAAAATTAGATATTAATATAAATATAATAATAAAATAATAAAAATTGATAAAATACATATAATTAATCAACAAAAAATAAATTATTAAATATATTATTAAATTATAAATTATTAAATTAAGCAGACAAAAAAATATTATTGATCAGAGAAAAAAATCTTAGGTCAAGTCCTGCTGTTCGCTGATGTTGCGTGAACAGGAAATAAAATAATTATTTGTATACCCTGAACCCATTGAAAATGGGAATTCAGAGTATATTGGTTTTGTGAAAATCTATGTAACAGGCAGTAGTAGACGTCGCAGACAAGAATATATATACTTTAATATTCTTGATCAGTATAAAAAAATAAGTTGATTGAGCCTTGTCCGTCCGTCCGTCCGTCCGTCCGTCCGTCCAAGTGTCCGTCCGTGCAAAAAACGCATTTCAAATACTAGAGACTTGATGTTTGGCAAATACACACATTTGCATGCAATTAATATATATTGTAAAAGTTTCATGAAGATCATCCATCTAGAAATGGGGCAGAGAGCACAAAAAAAACATAGAACATCGGAACACAGAGCAAGAGCAAAAAATTATAACTTATAACTTATAAGCGTCTATAATATAGTTTTTGCAAGGTTCAGGGTATCTCGTAGTCGAGCCTAGAGCCTTCTGCTTAAAAATAGCTCAATTGCTTTAAAAAATTCTCAAAACTCTTTACAGTTCACAAACTTTGAAACTTTACCCAGCTACAACATTAATTTCTATGCAAATGAAGTTCATTGAAAATTATTAAATTATTAAATAAACTAAATAAAAAGTAATAAAAAAAAAAACGCATAAAAAATTCAAATTAATTTCAAGCTTTATATTCATTATAAAATACAAAATAAAATGTTAATCAAATATGTATTAACTTATAAATAGTAGCGAAATAAATTATAAATTTAAAACAGCATAAAGCTATCCGAAAGCTGACCAAAATTCACACTTGAAGCGGCAGATTAAATGCAGAATATATTAATTTATAATTGACTTTTAGCAATTTTACGAAATTAATTAAAAAGTAAATGAAAATGGGGCGCAATGCATAAATCTGACATTTAAAGAGCGCTGTGACTTGACTTTAATTAAAACCGAATTATTTGAACAATTTGAAATGTTGCTTAAAAGCAAATTCTCATTTCACAGAATTCCTGCTTGAGTGAATTGCGGAAAACTTGTCCTTGCACCAAACTGAATGCCCAGAAAATGCTGCATTTTATTTATATAATTCCAAGAGAATTTTATTTTATTTTTGTTGTTGTTTTATTTTTGTGTGTTTTGTGGTGCAAAGAATAATTTAAGCTCAGCACAGCTGAACAAAAGAGAGGGCGTAAATGCTTGTCTTCCTCGTTTTACCTTGAATCCCTCTCTCCCTCTCTCCCCCTTCTCTTTCCAAATTAATTTTAAATAGTTTTCATGTTAACAGCCAAATGATTCCTGATTGCATATTTAAATATTTATAACAATGTGAACGAGCTGGCAAATCAAATCGTGCGTTCCATATGTTCAAATACTGTAAAAAAAAACGCACAAAATATTAAGCATATTAAATGCAGAAAAAAAATATATATGCAAAATAATATGCGCATAAATTTCATATTATAAAGCCACACGAATATTAAATTGCCGGAAAAAAAAGAACGAAAAATCAAAAGCAGACCCTTTAAAAGAAAATACCACACACACACACACACACTCATACACAAATTGAGTGTGAAATTTTACGCGCCATTTAACAGAAGGCGGCCTCTAGTTAAATGTTTTTCTTCTTTATTTCTCTTGGCTTTTGTTTGATGCCGTTTTTTAAGTGAAATATGCCCTTCAGCTAAAGAGAATAGGAAAATTGGTCTAGCCAGGGAAGTACGTGCTCAAACTGATGCTCATTAAAATGTTGTTATATTGAGCTAAATGCTGCGAGTATTCATGGAAAACATTGATGGATTATCTATGGATTATATATATAGAATAGTTGCGTTTGTTTATTATTCTTATTCTATAGAAATAGAAATATTTAGAATTTCACATTGAATATATAGTTTTGTGAGAATTTCTATATTTTTTCTGCTGTCAATTGCAACATTTCTAATATGCTTTAATGCTTATATAGTATATTGGCATATTGAGCTACCTTCAAGCTCAAGTTGCATACGAAATTAGAGGGTATCAAGAGCAGAAGTTAAGGCACAAAGCGCCAAAGCATTTAGCAGTGCTGTCAATTATATCAAAAATCTACTTATAAGTAAGTACTCTATAACTAAGCAGGAAGAGAGGATAGAAAATAAACTGGCACAGGAATGAAATAGACTTGTCGCCTTTTGTGTAGAGAGAGAGAGAGAGAGAAAGGGAGAGTGGGGCGAGTGAGGTAGATAGAGCGTGTATATATATACACACATATGATGGCATTATAATGATGATTCCTATCCACTTTTCTTATGCCTACCCAGTCGACTTGGTCTGTGTGTGAGACGCTTAAGCAACTGGCGAGTCGGAACGGTGCTAAGCCGCTGGCGCTCATTGTGGCTAAGTGGGCGTGGGGCGGGCGTTACGTTCTTTCTTCTTCTGCTTCTGCTTCTTCTTCTTCTTCTTTTTTTTTGTTAATTGTTGTTGCTGGCTACAGGATGTGTGCGCCATGCAGCCAAGTGTACAAAATGGCGTCAGAGCAAAAGTATTAAACGTAGCAACTTGAAATTTCACAAAATTGTAAAGCAGTGACACAATAACACACACACACACACACAGATTCTACCTCTCTCTCCCACACTCTCTCTCTTTGCCAGTGAGGCATATGTAAATTGTTCAGTGCCACATGTGGCACAATGTGTAAATAAGCGCGTTAGACTTTAAAAATCGTTGCCTACGCTCTTGGCTCTTGGCTCTGGCTTTGGCAGCTGCCCCTGTAGCGTCTCTCACTGCCTCTTGCCATTTCTGCTGCTCTTTCTCCAGCTCCAGCTTCATCTTCTTCTTCTTCTTCACTTCGTCATCGTTTTCTGCATCCTTTGCCGCTCCTGCTGTTGCTTTACTCAGCTGTCGCCCACACAGCGTCTGTTGTGGCTGCTTGAGCTTATTGCCAGCAACTTTTTGCCAGCTTTTCGAAAATGAATAGCACAAAACACACACACACACACACACACACACATATATACACACACACACTCAAGCGAAACCCCAACAATACACCTCATATTTGTTTACTTTTTTATGCCTTTGCTTAAGGTATTAACATTTTCTCAAGCATTTCGTTGCCAAAATCTTTGGAGGCATAGTTACATTTGATATCTGAGCATTGAGAGTGTAGATTGCTATATATGGCATACAAGATGTCACAAGATATATATATATAAATATAATTTTACTATGCAATAACTGATAAGCAAACTCTACAGGTCTAATCGCTTATCACTGCAAAGCAGCTGCAATTTTATAGTCTTTACTTTAGATTGTTTTGGCTGTTCCTAGAAAAGTTCTACTGCTTTATTAACAGCTGAGTTAATATAGGTTTTGTTCAATCTTCTATATCTTCATTTAGTTGGTTCAGCTTAATTTTACTTGGTTATGCTGCTGGCCTTTAAAGCCCAATTACTTCGGAAGTTAAGTTGAAGAACAGCAGACTTCAGTTCAAGCTGAACATGTAGAAAAGATTTAATATTGTATAAGCTACAAAATTCTAAAGAAGACACAGTTGAGTTAAAATAATTTCATTTAATAATACAACAAAAAAACAAATTTTACATCAAAATCTCTTGGAATAATATATTTATATATATATATAAATTTTTTTTTTAAATAAATATGTCTGAGGCATTATCCTAAATCAGAATTTATATAGCTGCCATACACATTTTTATTATTTAGCAAAATTTTAATATTGATTTTAATATATTTGTTGTTTTTTTTAAATTATTTTTTTAAAATAATTTTTAATTTAGTTTGATATTTATTTGCATAATATTTTATTTGTTATTGATTTATATTATTTATCTATATATTTAGGATGTTTATTGGTTTTATTTTTCTATATATTTATGATGTTTATTTATTTTTTTATTTTATTTTATTCACTTTTGTTTCATTTTATTTTTATGTTTATTTCCTTTTTTCTTTTTTTTTAATTTTATTTATTTATTTATTTATTTATTTCTTTTTTATATTTATTAATTTTTTATTTTAATTTTTTTGTTTTAATTTTTAATTTTTAATACTTATGATACAAATTTATTTTGATTTATTTTTATTTTATTTTATTTTTTTTTTTATTTATTTTTTATATTTATTTATTTATTTATTTTTTATTTTAATATTTTTTCATTATTAATTTTTTAATATTTATGATACAAATTTGCACTTTTGCTATGACATATTTTTTTATAATATAAAATTATATAAAAATTAAAAAAAAAATATTTCTATCTATATTTTATTATGATCAAATATATAATTTCATAAGCATCTACAAGAGACCTAGACAAAGTTTAGCCTTACTCAAGCTAAAACTTTATCTAATCAAAGCCAGAATTGACTTATTTTACAGCTCATATATAAACTTCTGAACAATTAACTTGTCTTATACAAAATTTGATAAAGTGCTCAACAAAAAAAAAATGCCAAACGCATGTCATCTATATAAATAGCTTCAAGAATGACTCCCCATATCTAAGCAATATTCAAACAACTTAGACAAATTGCAAATATATATATAGAAAATTCGTATACACATATCATATATCAACATACACATCTCAAGGCATGCTCGTAAGGGCATTTATAGTTCATGCTGGCTGCGCTACATGACCTCAACCCTCTTGGCTTGTTGCTGCACGGCTTTATGCCCGTTTGCTTAAGTGGCAAAAGGGTTGTCAACTGTTTAAACTTGGTGCGGCATGGTGCCGCTTGAAAAAACATCTCAATTACATTTGATATCTGTATAATAAAGTAATTCTGCTGAATGAATTAATTAGCAGTTGGAGTAATATGCTAATTGCCGCAAGAAGCTAAAGAAATGTTGCGCATTTCTTTGATTTTTACTTTTTCTTTCTTTCGTTTTTTTTTTTTATGACTATTTCTATTGGGGGAAATAATAATAATATTTTAGCATACATTTGATTTTCATATTCTTTGAAAAGAAAAACTCTTTGCACATTTCCATGCAAATGTGTTGAGCGGCAGCTGTTAACCAGGCCAGGGTTGCCAGGCTGCGCAATAATGAAAAAAAAAATATATATAAAAAAAATAAGAAACAATTTCACTATATCAAATCAAATATGTGTAGCAAGTGCTGGTATCGCATAGTTGGTTTTGTCTAGCATTTATTTTGTTGCCTTTGCCATTTGCATGTGTGAATAAACCCATACACACGCACACACACACACACACACACACACACACACATTTACAAACATATGCCAGTAGGCGGCGGTGGGCGTTGCTTATGTGCGTGTGTGTTTATTTGTTATTGTTAGCTTACCTCAAACACATTTTTATGACATTCAATGGCAACAGCAGCAGCGCCAACTGAACGCCAGACGGTGTAAACTTTTCTGTTGACAGCAACAACAAAAAAGCAACAAAAAAAAAAAGCAACAAAAAAAAAGGAAACAAAAAACAATACATAGAGAGACGCAGAAAGTAGTAGAAGAAACACGTTCTGCGAATGAGGCCAACTAAATTGTTGCTGCACATGCGGCGTATGCGTAATAAATCCATTGACAATGACGTCACGACGACCATGCCGCCACTCAAGCAAATAACACTTTGGTATTTAAGCAATTTGCATGCCAGTTCGCATCCTTATCTCACTCTCCCTCTCTCTCACTCTCTCTGCGCCTGTCTAAGTTAATTTGTCGCGAGTTATTAAATTTTGTGCCAAGTTCCTTGGGTTAACTTCAAAAGCTAGTTTCGGGGCGCACAAACTTTTCAAGACACTTCCCAGTGCAAGTTTCTGTGTGTCCTGCGGCTTTTGCGGCCAAACCCCATTTTAGCTATGAGGCAATTGCCAGCAACTTGACTGCGAGCAACTCTCTCTCTATATATATACCTATATATACACTTAAATATTAATTTATACACACTGACAGAAATATAATTGAAGTTCTCTGTTGAGTTCATAATTGATTTCATTTGGCTGGCATAAGTTTTCTATGGCCAGTTAACTTGCAAGAGGTTTCTGTGGCATGCACAGGTGAAATATTTTCTATTTTGCGTAGAGCAGAGTGAAAAACTTGCTAATATATCAAAAAATTTATATTGATTTCAGCAACTTTTCTGAAAAAACTAGAAATTTGCGTAAAATTGTCTTCTTTTTTTGCGCAAATTAATTTGTAATTATTATATTATTTTTTAAATTTATAATTTTTTTATTATATATATTATATTTAAAAAAATAATTTGTGATTTTTCTATGATTTTTAAATTTATAATTTTATAAATAACTTACTATAATTTATAATTTATAATTTTTTTTTTTTTTTTTTTTTGCTGTATGTTGCATTTCAGATTTTTCTTATATTTTACAATTGATTATTTTTATGTATAATTTACAATTATAAAAAATTATAAAATTTATAATTGAATTAAAAAATTGATAAATATGCATCTTTTATTTTGATTTAATTTTATATATTTTTTTTTATTTAGTTAATATTAATAAATTATTTTGTTTTTGTATTTTTGTTTATTATTTTCTAATCGATTTGTACTCATTTTTTATTATCATTATTATTTTTTTTTTAGTTTTTGATTTGCTGTTTTTTTTTTATATTGCTTAAACTAGTTTTAATTTTTTGCCTATTTATTATTTTTGTTCTTTTTATTAGTTTTTAATTTGCTGTTTTTTTTTAGACTATTTTTTAATTTTTTGCCTATTTATTATTTCTTTTTATTAGTTAACTTTTTTATATCTTTTTTTTTTAAGTTTATTTTTAGTATTTTTAAGTCTATTATAATTGTTCTTTTTTTATTAGTTAACTTTTTTAATTATTGTTGTTTTTCAGTTTTTTTAGTTTGTTTTTATTTACATCTGTTTATTTTATTTAATATCAAAAAAATGTTTTATTTATTATTATTATCTATATTACAATTTTGGCGATTGTTTTATTTAATTTTTCTAGATATTTATTATATTGCTTTATTTTATTTACTTTTGTTTTATTTGATTTATTTTTAATTTCATTTTTTTTAAATAATTATTCTATTATTAATTTTTATTATTTAGGACATAAATTTGCAATTTAGCTATTTCAAACTTTTTGCCTTTTAACTCCGGCTCTAGCTTTGATACTCTCGCTAAGGCATTTCTTACCTTTTATGTGCAGCTCGTAAATTTGTTTACCAAAAGTTTTTGCTAAGTGTAACTACCAAACTTTTTAACTTCTAATAATGCGCCTTCTCGCTGTCTCTCTCTCTCTCACTCTCTCTCTCTCGCTCTTTCTCTTGCTCTGCCTCGCTCACTTTGCTCAACTGCTGCTTGTGACGCTTTGGGCCCATCGTTAAGTTTCGTTTTTCAATATCATTTTTCAGCGCTTTTAACGTTGCATGAAAATTGAAAATTATGCGCGCCTGCCTTTTATTTTTAATTTACGTGCAAAATGTTGAATGCCATTAAGGTGAATGTATGCTCGAGTGTGTGTGTGCGAGTGTGTGTGTGTGTGTGGCATGTTTTGTAAAAATTGGCGCACATTTGTGATACGTTTCAGTTGATAAGCGCTGCCACACACACACAGGCAGGCACACAGAAAACAATTTATGTTGTATTTAATCAGATTGAAGTCAGCTTTTCAGCTGCTCTAGGCGGCTCGCACCTGAGCGATAGAAATCTACAAAATTTCAGTGAACTACAATTTACATGTTGGCAATTTGTATAATTGATTAAATATGCGTGCCGCAGGGCGCTTGTCACGAAAATCGCGTACAATTTGCCAAAACTAAACCAAAAGGGAAAAACCAAATAGTAAAACAATTATATAGAAATATATATATATATATACAGATGTGTATATGTCTAATTGGTATGCTAACCCAGACGTAAATGCTGCTATTTAAGCAAAATATACGAATATTTTCTTGGCTAGGCAATATTATTATTAAATTAGTGCGCTTAATTATGATGTTCTTGGCACACACACACGCAGACATGCACACGAACAGCTGTTGAGGTATGCCATGAGCTATAGACCTGTATCTGCGATAAGGCACGTCTGGAATTGGGTCGCAGCTAAGTTAAGCCCCGCCACGACAGCCCAGAAGCTTGGCCATTTTATTGGCCTGTGGCATGAAATGGCGCTGACTGCTCCACATTTTTTTTTTGTTGTTGCTGCTGCTGCTGTTGACTTTAGGAGCCCAAGCAAAAATATGAAGTGCACAACAAATTATTTGACGCTGTTGTAGGTCGCAAACAGGCGAACATTGAAAGGGCTAAGAGAGAGTTGGAGTTGGAGTTGGAGTTGTAGTGTGTGAAGTTATAGCTAAAGTTGGCATCGGAGTCTACATTGAAGGCAAACACTCAATAGCAGTTGACACATGGCATTTGATTGCGTTTCGCCATTAGGGCAACCTCTTTGGGTCCCACAATCACACGCACATACAAAACATATTTATTATACTTAGCCATTATACACACGGATATGTGCTGATGGCCATCAAAATGACTCGCACTAGCTGCAAATGGCACAAGGTCAACACACAACTTCCCACAGCACAATCAGATTCTTTTTTATTTGTGCTGTGAGCTCACTTCAATTCCTTGATACGATTTGAGTACTTCAATAGAAAGTGCGTTGGGTTTCTTTTTGCTGAGAAATTATGTTAATTTATAAAAAAATTAGTTGGTATTTATTTATTAAGAGAAATTGTTAAAAAAAAAAAATTGTGAAAAATTGTTAAATTAAGGTATTAATCCCACAATTTATTTCCGCTTCTCAATGGGTTCAGGGTATAAAAATCTATGAGAAATATTGCTCATGAAATATCAAAATAAATAATTTATCAAATAAATAATCATAATAAAAATTAGTAATAATATTAAATATCAATATGGTAAATGAATATAATATTAATAATATTAAAATAATAAAAATAAATAAATAAAATCTTTTAGAATTAATAGAAGAAATAGCTGCCTATATATTCTAAAATTCAGTGAATTCCAATATAACTTTGAAATATTTTATCAAATTTCATTAAAAAACTAAACTAATAAATTACTTACAAAAACCCAACGTTTCATATATACAAATGCTTAACCTTGAGCACTTCCTTGAGTTTCGTGCTCAAAGCCAGTTTCTAAAATCTTTATGAGAATTTTATAACTCTTAGAGCTAAATAAGTAAATTTTCCATATGGAATAGAAAAAAATGTGCCTAACAAAAAAATATTTAAAATATTATTCATGGCATTATTTATCAAGAGAATAAATCAAAGTTCACTAAGTGGAATTTCCCATGAGAATTGCAACAAATTATGACAAATTAATGCGACCGAATGTAAGCAAGGTCAAAACAGTGCCTAATCAGATTCAATGCAAAGAATTTCAGCTATTTGAAGAAAAATTAAATCAGAGTATAGAGCAAAAGTTAATTTATTATAAATTACATTGAAATGCATAAATAATGCTGCTTCTGGCGAGTTTTTGAAGCCAGCTGCACAATGTTTACACAAAATTAGTGCTCAACATGGACAAAGTTAGTGTATAAAGGATGCAGCTGCTTTCCATTTTCATCATGAAATTGAAAAAGTTGCAGCCATTTAGATGCATGTGTGTGTGTGTGTGTGCAACACTTTTGGCAATTACATTTTTAGCTGCAGCTATAATTGAAAATGAAACTGAAACCGAAACAAAAATATTTCCCTTATCATAACACAGACATAACATGCTGAGGCGTGAAAAAAATAACAATAAACAGTGAGCAGTTAGTGGGGAGTGCCCGACTAACAAATATACCCGCCAAATTGCTGTCTACGAAAGGAGAGTGAAAAGCATCCAGGAAACTCATAAACTTGATCAAGAATATATATTTACATATATATATATTTCTTCTGCTATCTGCCACAACCAGCATACCCCACCTTCCCGTGGCCCATTTTCAATGAGCATAAAATAACTTTTGGCTGCATTCCTATGGATATTAAAGGCTTGATTGAGTGGGCGGCAGCCCTACAGGTGTTGTAGGTGTGTTGTAGTTGCTGTAGCTGCTCGGCTGTTGTTGCTTTGATTCGCTTTAATAAATGTTGCACTACAAATTGCAGTCGACGGCTTGCGCGCCAATATATCACAATGCTGCTGCCGCTGACCTCGCTGCTTGAGCCACATGCCACATGCCATGCAGCATGGACACATCGATGCCACAGCAAACTCACCCACCACCACTTAGGATGCCCATGGTCCGAGCGGCAACCTGGCACACACATATTTTAGCATCAAACATTTACATAAAACTTTCACGGCTTATGGCGCACGAATGCAATGGTAAAAGTTTCATTGTGCACATTGGCCGTACATCCACAGCGGGCACTCAGTGTGACACGCCCACAGTTGGACCGACCGCTGAGTTACTTTCAATTTTTCTTCTTTCTTGTTTTTTTTTTTTTTTTTTTTTTTCAAATTTAATCCATAGCAACAGCAACAGCAACAAGCTGCGGCCACGACTGACAGTTGACAGTTGGGTGTAATCGACTTTGAGTTGAGTTGAAAAGTTTTCAAATTACAAAGCTCAACTTGATTTGCTCTAGAAATTTTCAATTGAGTTCAATTATTGGAAATATATTATATTTTTAGATATTTTCTAAACGTGAAAAATAATTATAGATTTTATATATTTTTAAAAATAAATTTTATATATGATGGGGCTATCTCGCCACCTTTTCTTTTGAGTTTTTATAATTAATTAAATTAATTTATTTTTAGAAGGAATATACATATATATAATTCAATAATAAACACATTGCGGACCGATGACTCGTATATTATATTATTAATTATGAATTATTAGCATAAAGACATTTAAGCTTCAGATTTATTTGACAGAACTTCAAATCAAAACAAATTTTTAAGAACTGAAACAGAAAATTAATTAATTTACTAAAAATATGTTCAAAAATATAAAAAATATTCATTGAAGGTATATATATATATATTAATATCTAATTCGAATACACTTTTTTTCTATAGTTTCATATATAGCATATATACATATATTTCAAATATATATTTGATATCATAAATATATATAACAAATATCATTTAGTACAAATTTCAAATTCAATTATATAAATATCACATATACAATTTAATTTTTCAGATTTTATTTAGTGTATATATCGAAACGTTATTTGCTATTGATCGGACGTAAAACCACATAAGCTCCAATGTAAGATACATTTATTTCGTAGATACATATGTATATATAGAAACTCTTTACAGTTGCATGACTAAATCGTTTCTAAATGCTTGTAGAAATGAAACTGCAACTCCTGTTGAATGTTTCTCCTTTCTCTACTCTCTCGATCCTTTCACTCGCATGAAGTAGAGTTTTAATAAATAAAAATATTTATAATTCTTTTTTCACAATTTTTAGTATGCTTATGCAAAAATGAATTATTTTTAAATATATTTCAAATGCATATTAAGGTAACGAGAATATATTATCTATATATATATATATATTTTCTATATATTATCTATATATCAGCATATTCTGGTTTATTGATGCAGTTGTACATATTTGAACTCTCCATAAATATCCACAAGGTTCAATGGGCTTATCGTATATAAAGCGAGACGGCCTAGGCCTCAAATACAATTTATGATCATATATGTACTTGATTTTAGGGGAACATCATTGGAATTGATACTATGAAATATTTTGGAAAAAAGTCGTTCGTATTTGACTTTGAATTAAATCAAAAGAAATTATCAAAAATTATTTAAATAAAATTTAATTCAAAATTATATTTCATATTGCAAAATATTTTATATTATTCTTTGCAAATTTTTATATAATTTAAATACAATTCTAAAAAAATATATATAAATTTTCCAAGTAAAAATAAATTTGATTTCGTATTGACATTTTATTTATTATTTTATATATATTTTTTTTAAGTTTTTATATAATAAAAAATAAAAATATAAAAATTTTCCAATTTTCGTATTGACAAATATTTTTATTAATTTTTAAGTTTTTGTCTAAAAAATTCTAAAATGCTCTACAAATTTCACAAATTTTATTAGAGCTCATACGACAAAAGATAAAATCGTGAAACACATTTGTGACGATTTGATAACAGCCATAAACTATAACAATTTTATTTAAATAAAAAAAAAAAAATATATATATATATATATATATATATTGTCATTATTTTCCCAAGTGATATATAAAGTCAATATAGCCGCTTCACTAAGTAGCTTAGGGTATATAAACTACCATTCGTCTAACAACTTCGCTAGCTCCCTGGAGTAGACTTTGCAATTTGCTGGCATAAACACACACACACCCAGAAACACACACACACACACACTGACATACACTCAGACACACACACACACACACACCCACACAGCGTAAGCCCAGCCCGTCCCTAACTAGAACTTGGCTACTCACCTGCGCTTCAGTACTCTTTTTTCCTTTCCTAACGTTTTTTTCCGACCTTTTCTTGCGCGTACTCAAAGTATTCCCTAGTAATATTTTTTTTTGTTTCTTCAGCCAACTCACTCGGCCTCAACTTGTTGTTGCCTTTGTCAGGTTGGGCTGGACTTGGTTTCGCTTGCAACATTTCGCTAGGTTCAAACGAGCATTTTGGTCCGCCAGCAAAAAGCTGTTCATAAATTGCATGTTGGCTTTACTGCGGGTGTGTGTGTGTGTGTGTGGGTGTGTGTATGTGTGTGCGTGTACTGGCATGTACTCCATTTTGTTTTTTAATAGACCCTCTTCGCATTTAAACTGTTATGCTTGGCATGGCTCGACGCCGGCACAAAAGCTACCTTTCCCACTTTTATCGCTTAAGCCAAATCAGTGTCGAGCTGCAAGTATATATATATATGTATATATACATGACCCCATCCTAAGCAACGTTTCATTTGAAGGCCTGAATCGATAGTGTGCAGCAGCTAGAGTGAAATTTACGTTCAGCCTGCAATTTGTAGCTGACCCTCTGACATCAAAAACTAGCCTTTGGCCCAAAACACCAACAATTTTTGGTCTATTCCACCGGGCCGCACACGCCCACCTTTTAATTGACGGGCAATTAGCGAAAAAAGAAAGAAAGAAAGCTACAAGAGGTAACAAAAATTGTGTTTAATTAAAAATGTTTGTTTACTCGGCATATTAGTTAATTAGGGAATACCAAAGTAGAACAAGCGAAAAAATTAAAAATCATTTCTGTGTGCTACGTTTATACATATATCTTGAATATGCTCTCACTCTATATCTCTCTTGCTCTTCTTTCCATAATAATTTCGATTTGTTTTCCTTTTGGCTCGGACCCCACGGCGATTATGAGCAAAGTGTTAAGTGATTTATGCCCGGCACGAAACTTTTATTACTTTCGCTATGTGGGCGGCAGCCTAATGCGATATATGATATATGCATTGTTGACGCGCCGATTGAGCTGATACTGCTGTGTCCATTACAAAAAATAAACAAAAATAAACGACAATCAGATAAAACGTATAATGAAACGTTTCAAACCATTTATTACGATACCAATATACATAGTCAATATAAATGGCGTGAGAAGTTGCTAAATATCAAAAGATTTCTATCGATTATTAAAGGGAAATATTTGCTGGGGTTGAGCTTTAAGAATGTGAGGTTGGATTAGGAAGGAAGGAAGTTTTTGCTAGCAAAGTATAGCTGCTATGAAGTTTAATAAATAGATCTGACTCATATAACTAAACACTTAAGATATATATATATATATATATATATATATATAGATAGATTAGATAAAGCTCATATCAATCTATAGTAATCTTGAAGCTGTTTTCTTGATTAATCTAATTATGAACATTTTTAAACATTTTAATGTTTTCAAGCTAAATACTTGGAGTTTTCTAGCTTCTTCATTGACTAGTGAGTTTTTATTTTTTATTTATTTTTTATAAAATGATTATTAGTAATGGAAAATCTTTTAGTTAATTTTTTTTATAGTATTTATATGACAATTTCAATTATTTATAATTTTTCCCAGCTCTTGAGCATAGAATTTTATTTACCTATTTATATATAACTATCGCTATATCTCAATATTAAAAATTACTGCCACACATTAAATCCTTTTAAAACTATTTGTATTTTATTTATTTATATTAAGCTTTTGATTGCTTGTCTCCCCTGGAAAAAAAAGAAAATCTCGCATTTCATAATTTCCAACCAAAATT
Source organism: Drosophila koepferae (assembly GCA_030914345.1). Lineage (NCBI taxonomy): Eukaryota > Metazoa > Arthropoda > Insecta > Diptera > Drosophilidae > Drosophila > Drosophila koepferae. The sequence goes on along the minus strand of JAUESR010000211.1, from coordinate 13,437,837 downwards.
GAAGCAAACAAAACCAAACACTTTGGTTTTACTGGCTAATTAACGCAGCCAAAACAAATATTCTAAATAATTTCCGCAAATAAATAGCAATTTAATTTAACGCATTTAACAATTGTATAAAAAATACCGCAGCACACATTAAATGCAACAACAAAACAATGGCAAAGAGTTGATGGAAAAAAAAGAGCATGCAAAGAATTTTATAGTTGGGTGTAAGCAACTGCACAATGCTCGCTTAAGGGTTTGCAAGGAGATGAATTTATTGAGCAATTGTTTGATGAATTGAGAGGCAGATGATGCATTGGGAGAGTGGAAGATGCATTTGAATTAGGGGGGTAGATAAAGTAATTGAAAAATTTATATCAGCTAGAATGAGAGAGCAGACTGGCTAGATCTAAATGGGAAGTAATCATAATTGACCTACTCAATAATGATTGAACTATTGCACAAAATTAAATAGACGATTAAAATTAAATAGAAGATTAAGATTAAATAGAAGATTTTTTTTGTCAATTTTTGGTAGAGTTAAATACTAACTATATAAATATATATACAGTTATTGCCCAACTCGCAAGCCTTTAGATAACTTAAATATAGACGAGCCACAGCTATTTCTACAGCATTCAATTGGCTCATTTTGATGATATCTTACTCTGAGTGTCGTGCCTAGAGTACCTGGAGCAGGTCTAGTGCATGGCTGTTACTTACTCAGAGCAGCTCGAACAAACGAACGAACCGCAATGCAAGAGGGAGAGAGAGCAGCGATCGTTACTGTATTCGGATGAGTAAACTCATCAACGACGCTCCGAAGTGAAGCTTCGTTAGTAAGTCATATGAATCTCTTATCAAAAAATTAATGTCTACACCAAGGCGTCTCATTGAAGCGTTGAGCTTAAGAGTCTTAACTCTCTATACATTCGTTTTGATGTTCGGCAATAATCGCAAATTTCATACTCATGCTTGGAATATGCCTTCATATATTTATATATAAAATATATATATAATTTCTATCTTCTAGCTTAAATAAATGTTATAAAATACTTATTTATAATCAATTTATTAGCTCTTTTGCTATTTTTATAATAAATATATATAAAAAAATATATAAATATATAAAATATATATAATTTCTATTTTCTAGCTTAAATAAATGTTATAAAATACTTATTTATAAACAATTTATTAGCTCTTTTGCTATTTTTTTTAAATATATTTTTTCTATTCTAATCTCAAGTTTTAATAATCAAGAAATTTAAATAACTTTATACTCTTTACAATCTCAATACCAATATACTCTCTTCACTTACTCTGAGCGTGCATAAAAAAAAAAAGAAGAGCTTTGCATATTTGCTAATTCGCTGAATTTTTAATGAGATGCGTTTCATTAAATTTACAACAAAATGCATTTACAATTAATTACAAATGACACAGAAAACAAATGTTACAGGGCGAGTGAGAGAATGTGGAAGAAAGTAAACGGAGAGGGAGAGATTGTTCATATGTGTGTGTGTGTGAGTGCAACTATAACTGCATATATATATGTGTGTGTGTGTGTTAGTTGTTTGCAATTAAAATAAATTTGCGCAGGAAATCAAAAACTTACCCGCAATACGCATACACATGACGTATACGCAACGTGGTCGCATATATGCAATGGCACACAAAAACACACACACACACGCACACACACACACCACTTTAGCGGCATTCGAGTATCTGTTCGACTATTTCCAGCTGCGCCTGTTAGTTATTAGTTGCGCTTGTTGTTGTTATTGTTGTGGCTATGTCAAGTGTCAGCGACAAGGCTCGAGTGCATTGTTAGCTGCACTTGCGCCGCCTAACGATATAAAGTGAAAAACGAAGACCTGCGGCTGCTTTTGCACAATGCCATTTGTTCGTGCCCACCTGAACTGCATTCAAGAAAAAAAAGAGGAAAAAAAACCAAACTACACTCTCAATATGCATGCGAACGAAAATAGTTCAAAGGAAATTCTCGTCTAGCGCTCGTCGCAGCGGGCCAGCGTGCCAAGCCCCAGCACCCTCGGCGCCTCGAGGCGCATTTGTGCCACATTTTTGGCTTGGTTTCATTAATTTTACATATTTAGTAAGTCATTGAAAATGCGGCTTTCATGTTGTTTCCTGGGCAGTTTTGCTATTTTTAGCGCAATTGCATTGCGCCACTAATTAAAATTCATTGTCGATAAAGCAAAAAAAAAAAAGTCGAAAAACATCACGAAGATCTGCACTTGACTCACATAACCCCTGCACGTCTCAACGCTTTGCTATAAAGACATTTATATTTTACACACAAGTATTTCAAAGTTTTTTTTTTTTTGAACGTATGAAGACTGCATCAAAGACTAACTGCAGCTGAAGGGCATTGCAATGAATCAACTTGTTTGAATTCATATTATTTTGAAGGATTCTAGAAATTTCGTTTGAAAGACTATTAAAATTCCATTTTTAGCCTTTTATTGTGCTGAAATGCCATAGCTAAATGGTTTATGCAAATTTAATTTAGTTTATTATATTTTATAAATTTATCAATTTTTTTTTTATACTAGACAAAGCAGAGTTGGAAAGAATTTTTTAATTATTTTTTTTTTTAATTTACGAATTATTTTCTTGTTAAACAAGGCAAAGTTGAAGAGAATTCTAAATAATTTTGTAGGCAATCAATTTTAATTTGTTTGCCTAGATTCACTTATCAACTATTATTAAAAATTTAAAAAATTTTAAGTTTTAGGCACAGTTAATAAAATTTAATTTTTTCTTAAAAAACATAACTAAAACTAAAACTATTAAAAATGCAAAATTATATTTAAGAAATAGAAAAATAGTATTTAAACATTCCAGCCAGGTGGAGCTTAGCCAACCTACTTTCCTTTTACATAAACGCTTGAATTTGTTAATCTATACGATTTAGTCAACATTTTTCACATTGCTTCACTTAAGACAATCCCAGTTTAAGCTTCTTTACGATATTCGATAAATTTACTTAGAAATTCCATTAAGAACGATTCTGCAGCTTTACTCAAATGAGGCTGCTTATTTGATATACAGATACTACTTAATACTCAGTCGAATTTTAGACTTGCTTAAAAATCTACTAAAATATATGTGAATATGATTCTTATAGCGTTCTAAATTCCAACTTTAAAATCTCTTATAATAATTTATAAAACTCTTCTGCACTTTCTCATCAAATACAATAGTTTTTATACAGAGCTTCACTATGTATAATCCTTACAGAGCCGTGCATAGTCCATATATAGTTCTTATAGAGCTCTTATTCCTCTTTTATTCAGCTCTTATACAGCTCTTTTACAGCTCTTATAGAATTTGTATGCACGTGCTATGCAGCTCTTATACAGCTCTTATATATTCTATTATTCTGCAGCTCTTATACAGCTCTTATAGAATTTGTATGCAGCTCTTATATAGCTCTAATATAATTCGTATGTACGTTTTATGCAGCTCTTCTGTAGCTCTTATACAGCCCTAAAAGCTCCATAAACTTATAATCCCAGTACAACTCTTATACAAATCGTATAAAAATCTTATACAAATCCCTTACAGACCTTATTACTTACATAGTTCTTTACTTCTCGTAACTTATCATCTCTTATACAACTCTTATAAAAATCTTATACAATTAAATACCAATTAAGCAGCTGTATAAGACAGCTCATATAAGTTAGGTAGAAGAAGCCCAAGTCATCATCTCTTATACAACTCTTATAAAACGACTCACGTCTTATACAGCTCTTTATCTGCTCAATAAAATAACTCAACTATTACATGCCTAAAACACTCTTTTCAGTTCACCCACCCTTTACAGGGTATTTCCGAAAAAAAAATTCAACTATAATAGTGCTGCACTAAGGTCCCCTTTTGTTGCTTTTGGCAGCCAATTGGAGCGCAAGCCCGTTAACAGTGCCGAAGCTTATGCAAATGAATCGACCCGACATAAGTCAGCGGATTATGCTAATATGGCAACCGCAGCGAGTGTTCACTGTAATTGTGCAATGTTTGGGTTTCTAATCAGAAACTACACCAGCTACAGCAACAACAACAACAACAGCTAGGGCAAGGACAAAAGTACGTCGATGATATCCTTAAAGATATTGCAGCTAATTGAATTTGAATTTGAATTTGAATTTGAGTTTGAATTCGAGCTCAGCGTGGCTCAAGTCAAGCATTGCAAAGCGATTTGAGCAGCTACCTCAATTGGAAAATTGCTGTGAAAATGTGTGGAAAACAAGTTTAGCTCAAAGTGTTCACATAATCAAAATGCATTAGACTCGACTTCAGTTAAATAGCTAAATGCATGAATAAATTGCCAACAAAAATGTAATTTTTCTGCGACTTTAATAAACAGAGACTTTGTGCCATGCGCTCTAGGAGATGAAAGTAAAGTCATTAAAAATTGTGAAGTCATAAAAGTACTTCGTTTTTTTTTTTTTTTTTTTTGCTATTGTTGTCTGGATCGTATCTTTATGTGCGCTATCAAAAAAAAGTTGAGCATAAAAAGTGAAAAATTTTAGATAGATTTTATTTCTTGTACCCCGAAGACACTTGCCGTGAGTACATCATTGTTTCTTTATTTCCTTTAATTTATTATGTATGTGTTGCAGTGTTGAGAAATGTTTCAATTGAAAAATAAAACGGCATTGAAACGCTGCCAACTCTCGTATAGCTGTGAGCGCTGCCAACTTGTTGAAAGCCTTGTCGGGCATAAATTTACCTAAAGAAGAAAAAAAAAAACCAGAGAAAAACAGGAAAGAAATATTTCTAATTGCCTTCTTGCGCTATGCCAAAAATAGAAACAAATCGAAAATATATATCAACAGCTGACAGAATATATATGTATATAGTATATTGTCTTAATATGTTGCCTCGAAGATTTATGGAACTAACGAAATATTCAATTCAATGTGATTCACGAGCTGCTAGAAGCGAGAGTCAGGCACAAAATGTTTTATGTTACAATTAAACCATTGTTTATTTCACACAATATCTAAATAGATTTATGGAGCTGTACCAAAAATAGCTTTTAATGTGAATTTAAGTGAGCGAAATTCCCAAACAGTGTTGGTAAACTATTATGTAGGTAAAAGGTTGACGAATTGCAAAGCTAATGTTTTCTTATTTTTTTTTTCTATTATAACTTTTAAAAAAAAGTGAGTAAAAATTATTTAAAAATTTGTGTGTTGAACTAAAATGATTATAGCCAGCCCAAATATTTATTTATTTCTCTGGCTCTGCAAATTGCAATTCCAATTATTGAAGCAAACGAATTGAATTCTGTAGTTTGTCAAATTAAATTGAAGTCTACGTCGCTCGTAAATTTCAAATGAAATTCTCATAAAATACATTCCCAAATAAATATCTAAAATATATACAGAAAGCCACAAATGCCCAAGAGCTGCTCAGATTAAAACTTGGCCCGAATTGTTAATTGCATGCAATAATTGCATTTCGACTATTCATTCCACTTGCCTTTGGGGGCGGGTGGGGTAGGCCAAACTAACTTCAAGGTGCGCTGCTGCTATCAATAGTTATTCCGGTCATGCAAATACATGCAGCACTGGAGTCGAGTCGAAAACAGATTAAACTACTAAAGTCTGCGCAAAGCCGCATTCAGCAGCTGTTTTGCATTGGAAATAGCATCTAGGAAAAAAATATATAAATAAATTGAGTATCAAGCGCACATACTAATGTTGACTTTAATCGGCTTAACTTAAGTTCTCGCAAAGTTGCGGCAAATCAATGATTACAACTAACCGGAGTTGTTTAAAAATTTATAGAGCCACAAACAAACTTTGTCAACCGGAGATGCCATAGATTCGTATAGCATGTGTGTGTGCAATACATACATACATTTCCACATCAAAATGTGCATAATCAAATTTCACAAGTGAATTCGTGCAATAAAATCTGCTCATCTGCAAATGCAAACACATAGCAGCTGACAGAGCTCGGATTAGACTAGCTGAAAGACAATCTGAGAACTGCTTGAAGAGCTTTGAAAGCACATTCAAGATTTTATTTATTTATTTTATTAATTTTTACATAACAAATGTATTTTGCGTGGCAATAAGCAAGCAATAAAATAGTATAGAAAGTTTCCGAAAATTATAAAACATTTATAACCAAAGCTCTCTCAGGGCACATTCTAAAACATTTTATCGCATAAATTGTGTAGAGTTTTATAAGAAACATTTGTCTTTCGGAAATCCTTTAAGACATCTCAAAGTACTTAAAAATGCTTTAAAATCTCTTCAGAGCTCTACTCAATTTTGCATTAGACACAGTTGAGAGTACCAAAAAGATTTTAAAATAAAAATATAAAAAAAAAAAAAATTTCAAATAAAACTTGTCTATAATAAAACAAAAAGCGCTTTTTAAGTAGCTTGGAAAGTCTGGCCATAAACAGATTAAGCTTCATTTGACTAGAATCTGGCAAAGCTCAGTTCGTAAACGTGACAACAATTGCCCAAAGTTTGGCTCTCTCTCCCTCACTCTGTCTCTCATGAGTGAATCTGCAGCTAATCAACTAAAATTGAGCGTAGTCTATTTGCTGTCACAGCCAGTGTCATATTCAGCTAATGTCATTGTGAATCGAATGAATGTGAAATGCCTTCAATCAGAATCACAAACGAATGCGGGCTGAGATGTGCCTGGGAAACAACAGCGTCGACACAACAACAACAACAACAACAACAACAACTTGAATCGAAACAGGCAACATAACAACACTACTGGCAAGTCGTCAACTGCGTCGACTGCGAGTCATTTACTTTTGGTGGAGTGCAGTCGAGTGTGCTGCCAGTTAATTTTGAAATCTGTCAAAAGGCATTCAACAAATTAAACTCAATTGGCACATTGGCCCCCAGTATGCCAGCTGGCTGGCTGAATGCTTTGCTGGTTCACTGGCCAACTCCCAGGCAGGCAAATAAACATGGCACTTGGCAGCCGCTGGATTACATTTCACATTTCATTTGAGCGTCAGGTAAAGGTGGGAACGGCACGTAGAGCCAACTGGCATATGTGCCCGAGTGTCTGTAGCCAGACAGAGCGCAACCAGAGTCATCATAAAATTGATCATCATCAAAAAAAAAAAGGCCACATAATGCCAGTCAGCCACTCACTGAGTTGGCAGTAACTCACAAGTCCGGGCCGCACTCTGGACTCCGGCAGGAGGCCAAAAACTACTGCAGCGCCTATAAAATTTTCAAGTGCAGTCTTTTAGGCTCAGCGTGCGCCAAATGCGAAATTGGACATGAAAATGAAAGGCATAAAAAAAAAACAACAACAAAAAATAAATGGGGAAAAAAACAACAAAAAGTGCCTGGCAATGCTGCAAGTGGCCCCAAGTAGCAGCTGCCACATTTAAGCAGCAACCGTCTGCGGGGCAAGCTAACGTTCATGTTTCGGCCGCAAAACATGGACAAAAAAAAAAAAAAAAAAAAATGGAAAAACAAGCCAAAAAGAAAAGCAATGGAAAACACGAAACAAAACATGAGAAAGCCCCAAGTAATTGGGCAATAACGAAGCTTTTATGCTCTAGAGATTGGCACAGTTTTCATTATTCGTTTGCAAACATTCATAATTTAGACATTATCTGCTTAGTTTGTCCAATGCCCCAACAAATTATATATTTATTAAAAAAAAAATTACGTGAGATAACAGAAACTGTTTCGCCCCCTTGCATATTTTCCATGCATAGAAATTCATATCAAAATGCAAATTTTAATTACGATAAGCTTATAAGATTTAAAAATACAAAAGCAGTTGAAGCTTCCATTTTTTAATTAATTAATTCTGAATTTCTTATGAATTTGTTCAATTTTGTGGTAAATACAGACAGACTTAAGAGACTTCATAAGAAGCAAAGAAAAAGCTTAAAAAGTTATCTATAATTTGAAAAATGTTTTTTCTTTTTATTTTTATTGAAGAAAAACAAATAATTTGTAATTCCTATTTTGCACAATTTTATGATTGTTTCTGGTTATAAAATTTATATTTGAAAGCCATAAAAAATTGTTTGCTTAATTTTATGAATTTTTCTATAACACTATTTTCATGCAAATTATTTTGTAGTAAAATTATACTTAATCTCGTATATTTGAAGTTTTATATTATTTTTTCTTAATTAAAAAATATGTAATTAAATATTTATTTTTTATATAAAATTTGTTTCATTTTTAAATATATACAAAAAATAAAAATAAATTGAATTAAATCATATAATTTCATTTTCATTTTTAAGCTGAATATTTTTATTTAGTTATTTTGTTTTTATTTCATGTTTATGCGAATTTTTATTTATTTTATTTTATTATTTATTTATTTTTATTTTATTTATTTATTTTTTTTTTTTTTTACCAATGTCAATTTCATTTATTTTTATAATTATTGAAATATACATTTGTTAAGCATATCTGGCTTTTTGCATAAGTTCCCTTATTACTTAATATATATTTATATACCCCAATCGCGACAAATCACTGACGATTATATATAAACGATCAATATATATTTTTCCTCTTTTAAATGCTGCGCACTTTTGAGTGGTCATCAGCAGCTGATGTTATAATAAACTGCATGGCAAAATCTAATGTCCATTTAAGTGCAAAGTGCATTTCCGTAAGTGGGCCGTTGTCGTAGAGCTCTCTCGCTCTCTCTCTCTCTCTTGCTCCCTCTGCCCCTCTGTTTGACTCTCCAGCTTTAAGTAATGCGGCTACCCAAGTGTCAAAGCGACACAGTAAGCAGCCTCAACCACAACGGTCACACAGCACAACAACTATAGCATACTTTTTTGGGTGGACTGCCTATGTGTGTGTGTGTGTGTGTGTGTGTGTGTTTATATGTGCCCCAGTACGAATGTAACTGGGAATTGTTTCGTTTTCGTTTTCGTTGTCGTTTCGAAATGAAAGAAAATGCTGTTTAATGTGCTTTTTATTATTTACATCCGCGGGCGGGCATCAACGCAGTCCCGCTCCATTGCCTGGCTCTTAAACCAGAGCCCACAAAACAGAAGCTCATCAACTTTTTTTCGTATACCCTACAAACTCGAATGAAAATGAGTAAATTGGGTATATTGTTTGTGTGATAGAATGTGTAATAGGCAGTTGGCAATTTGCAAAATGTAGGTATGATTTGGGGAGAATGATTAAAAGAGTTGAATGTCTTTCCAAGTGAATGCCTTTCCAACTCATCTATCTATCTGAGCATCGCTTTGAATGAAAACTATTAAAACTAGGGACTCTTAATTCCCTGAGTTATGCTAGCGGAGCTACAAATATGGCAACATATTTTATTTATCATATTATTTAAAACATAACTCATTTCATTATTCCATTCAATGGTGAGTTTTCTTTTTTTTTATAAATGTTGAGAATTTAAAAAAATTTTAAAGTTTTATATTTGAAGGTCTCCAACTCATTTTTTCTGTTTTTTAATTAATTTATTTTATTTTGTATTTTATTAATATTTTTATTTTTATTATTATTATTTTTTTTTTACTTTTATTATTATTTTTTTTTTAATTTTTTCTATTTTATTTTTTTTTCTATTTTATTTTTTTTTTTCTATTTTATTTATTTTTTATATTTATTTTAATTTTTTCTATTTTATTTATTTTTTACTTATTAATTAATTTATTTTCTTTTATTTATTAATTTTTTTTTTTCTTTTTGTAATCTTTCTCGCAAATTCGAATTATAAATTTTAAGTTTTCGACATTTATACTTTTAGATCTTATCTGATATCAGTCTTGAATCCTGTCGACTAGGGTATCTTCTAGTCTACTACAGCTCACTTATTTGTATTTTTTTATTATTATTTTGTGGCACAGTTCCGGTTGCGAGGCTTTCATTTCTATGCAAATTTCGAATGCCCCAAGCTAAATGGTTTTATTGTATTTAGTGGAAATTATTCACGCCAACTAACTTTAATCAAACCGAAAAGGAACAGACTTTTTGACTGACAGATATATACAATAGACATATATATATGTACATATATATATAGAGTAGATCTGACAGATGTAGCTGTGATTGGCTGTCTTTGATGCGCAGCTGCTTTAATGATTGCCTTCCGCAGTAATCTGTAATGATGCCATCGAAGTGATATTTTAGCTGAATCAGCCAAATGCAAATATATATATATATATATACACATATATATATAGCTACTCAGCTATAGATATCCATTCGATTGGGTAATTGCAAATATTTACATGGCACGCGGCTTTGGATTGGCCAATGAGTCGTAATGACAATACTGCCAACATTTTGCATTTGCATTCGCAATATGCGCAAATACAATTATATATACATAGATATATATTGGCCATATGTAAGGTCGAGCCATAAATCAATAATATCGATTCGATATGCATATATATATATACATATATGCATGACAACTGCCAACGTGCAACAAGCAACAAGCACGCAAAAGGCAATGTGAAGTAAAAAAAAAAAAAAAAAATAAGAAAACAAAATAATTCGAGCTATATCAGCAGCAATGTCAATGGCTCAGCATTGCGACATTGGTCGAAACTTTTTTTGATACACGAGCGCAGCACTCGCTCATCAAGCTTGCAACTGCCAAAAAAAAAAAAAAACTTGCCAAAACTTTGACAACTTTCAAACACGTTTTTTTCTCTCTTTTTTTTGGCAAATTGATTTTGGAAAATCCTGTTTGCTGGATATTTCGCCAGCAAAAGTAATTTTGATAGCTGCCAAACAAATTTTATAAGTTTTTCACACTCTTTTCTTGTTGCATTTTGTTTGCCAATGGATATTTTGTATGCCAACATATTTTGTAGTAGTAGACTCAAAATCTCTTAAACTTTAATTACTATAAACAGAGTTCGCAAATATATGTTGACTGTTTCTTAATTGTCTGCAAATAAATGTCTCTCACTCACACTTTGAAAAAATAACTCAAGAGAGCAATCGATCGGGTATGCAATGAGTTCCTTCAGGTTAGATTGCTCGGTTTATATTGGCTCGTGTACGTTCGGGTTTTCTCTGAGTTTTATGAAGCAAAAACTCTTTTGTCTGTGTATTGGTATAAATGCGAGGGAATTTTAAATTGTTTCTTATTTTGCAGTCTGAATTAATTTCGTTTTAATGAATTCAGAGAAATAGTAAAGGCCCTCAAAAAAAAAAAAATATAATTTATTATTTTCATTCTTTTTTTTTCAAACTTAAAAAATGCCAATAAATTTCTCTACTCAATCTGAGCTCTACAACGAGCTTATATACAAATATAAAAACGAAAAACTAATCCATGTTGCTTGCTCTTTAATATTTATTTTGATTTATAAAAATAATTTTGCTAAAAACTCTTGAGCCGGCTTGCCAAAGTTTTGTTGTTTTAATAGAAAAAAAATACATCAAAGTTATTATAAGCTGAAGAGCTTAAGCTACTCTCTAAACTGAAACTTGAAAGAAAACTTTGGGTTTTATGCTGTCTATTTTATGTATGTATATGTGTGTGTGTGTGTGTGGGTGTGTGTGTGTGTGTGTGTGTGTGTGTGTGGTTATGCCTGAGTGTTAATGAAAATACAGTTTTTGTAGGCAAAGTTATTGGCAAAGTGTCAAAGGCCAAAAATGCAATATTATATGAAGGCTGTGAAGTCAGCGAGTATTTTATATAAAATGTCGTTACACACGAACACACACACACATAGACTCAGTCGCCCATACACACATTGGCAGCTTTCCATTAAGAACATTGCAAAATGGCTGCAAAGACAAGCGAAGCTGTCGAATGAGCAAGACAGCAACAGTAGCTGGAGCTGTATCGGTGTGTGTGTGTGTGTGTGCAGCGGTTGCATTTTAATTTATGCATATCAAATGATCTTGCAGCGCGCTTTTACTTTATAACGTTCCACATCAAGTGGCAGCCGCAGAAACTGTGCCACAAATATGAACAGCCAAGAAGTGGGCAAAAAAAAAAAAGCCAACAAAAGTTGTGAGAGCGGGAGGGAGAGAGAAACGTAGCGAGTGCCATTGAAGTGAGTTAATTATTCAAAAGTTGCTCATACGCAACGTTGCGCTAGAGTCAGTGCGCGCACACACACACACACTCAGTCTCATACACACACACACACACACGTACACACACACGTGTGGCAACACCCCCGAACACACCTTTTGCAATTAAGTTGAATGCCATAAGAAATGACAACGCGTCGGCCCTTTAGGGCTGGCGCACTCTTGCTCGCTCGCTGCCAGCTCAGGGCTTGGCATGTAATGTGTGGCAGCCAAAAGTCGCAGAAGCAACTAATTGTCGGCTTACAACATGTTGCATGCCACCCAACAGCCACCCTCATCAGCAAAGTCGATAGACGTCGCTTGAAACCGTCGTTTTCGGTTTAATTTCTCTTTTCTTTTTTTTTTTTTTTTGTCTTTCGCCTTTGACGTCTGCATATCATAAATGTGAAAATAGCAGCGCAGATTGATTGACAGCCATGCCACTTAGATGGCTGCATATTTGCACTTGATAACAGGTTGACAATCTCGGATATCTTGATGCTTGACATTTCCAATTAATTACCGCTTACGTGCCCTCAATTGTCTCGGCCACAGACAACGCAAACGCAATTACTTGTGACAATTGTTTGCCTCGCGCAAACACCGAGCTAAACGACAACGACAACTTGTCCGAAATGCAACAGGAGGCGAACGGCATGGCACGATGATGGGGGCGTCAACATATGGCAAAGGGAAAATAACAGTTGTTTGTGCTTGTGGCACACGCCAAGCTCTATTTGCTTTTGCAAAAGTAATATGATTTTATTGCACTGTTGAATGCAGTTAAGCGAAAGTCATTGTCGATTAAGAGAGGCGGAATAACAAAAAAATAAAGAAAGGAATACAAAACAAAAGAAGGAATAAAGTTCAGTTTGCTTAGTCGAATTTATGAGATTTGCAGAGAAGGGTGATCAAAATCAGTGGGAAATTAAGTACAGAAACATATGGCAAACATTAAAGGCAGATAGAGAAGGGAAAAGAAATATAAGTGAAGAAATTAAAGAAAAGAGAGGAAATTCAAGAGTAAGTAGCAAGAACAAAAAATAGAGAACATTTAATAAGGAAAAGATAAAAGAGAAAAGAAGAAGAGAAGAACAGATAACTAAAATAAATATATATATATATTTATTCAAAGTAAAAGTCTTACAAATATATTGATGAGAATTCCATAGAAAGACCATTGCGATTGCCCTTTGCAAATTACTCAACTGAGTAAACTTTTAATACAATTTAGCTGCAAAGTCAAATATCTACACCCAAGTGGGCACGTTTGCATGGCATCACGTCTCGCCTATTCTTAAATTGATACCAATCAATATAAATATTACTTAGCCTTCAAGTTTGCCCAAAAAACTCTTTTTACATCCCAATGCGCTCCCACTCCAACCACCAAACATCCAATTTCAATGGTTATTTTGTAATAAATTTTGGCTTAGCATCAAACCAAAAATATCTGCTTTGCCAACCGCAATTTGCCAATAAATTCCTTTAAAACGAAAAAAAAAAAAAATTGCTTATTAAAACGACAAGCTCCCGAAAACTATGCTACGTTATTAAAGTTGCGCACAAAGTTTGTGCCCGGATGCGAGCATAAAAAAATGCCAAAAATTTTCAAACTCATTACGCTCACGATAATAAAGCTGTCTACGGCATAATGCTGAAGGATTAATTAGTTTGCTGTACGGCTTAAAATGACGTAAAATGTCAGTTACGCCCTTAATTAGAGTTAACTCACATGTTCGACATAAAAATCGTTCATGATTTAAGCATAAATCCCAGAACCAATTTACTAATGCGCGGCATCAAGGATGAAAACTCAAAAAGTTTTGCGCAACAAGAATTTTCGGTTGCCAGAGCTATGCAAGATTCTCAGATTCTTAACGCAAACTTTTCGGAAATGTAAAATGTACAAATAACTTAATGAAAATGTAAATGTAAATGTGTGGGTGTCTTGTCTGTAGATGTTTGTGAGCGCTTACAAACTATTTAGCTGGAAATGTACAAGAACTTAAGTGGTCTGGCCCCGGGGCCAAGGCTGTGAAGCTAAACGAATCACAAGTGCAAAATGCATTTAACAATAACTGTATATAGTACTACTGGCTGAATGCATATCGTTTGTTATTAATGGCATATACACATATGTATGTATGTATGTATGTATGTATATTGGTATTCAACTAAGTCAAGTAACTAACTAACAGTTGACATTTGCGTGTATTTATGGCCATGTATATTATAGTTGTTATTACTCATACGCCCCGTTGTGCTCGTGCTGCAGCTGACAACGTAACTCAATTTGATGATAATTATAATTATGCCTGCCGCTGTGTTATTTCCGTTGTGCATGAGTGTGTCTGTGTGTGTGTGTGTGTGTGTGTGTGTATTTAGTGTTTGTGTATGTCACATTTTAATGGAGCCACCTTCATGTAGCGCATCGAGCGTTAAATGTGGATTAGTTTCAGCAAAACAAAAGCGCTAATAACATTAGCTGAAACAGTTTCAGCAATTAGCAGTTGATCTAACTAACTAGTAACTAACTAGTAGCAAGAAAAGCGAAACAGGAAAATCCTGTGGGAAACTCTAAGTAACTTTCTCGCTTAGTAATTCTTGCATATTAAATAACTTTTGGCTATACTTTTACTAAAGTCGCACACAAAAAATCATTTGAAGACAGCAAAGTATTCAAGCTGAAATTATTATATTTGAGTATGATTAAATATTCTCTAGTTGCATTAAATATTCAAGTTTGATTATTGATATTAAGGTTTTATAATAAAATTCAACTTAAGTAAGCGGAAAATTAAATTTATTAAAATTACAGCTAAAATTTAAGAAAACTTAAAATTTGAAATTTGATTAAATATTTGTTTTATTACAATTACAGCTTACATTTAAGTAAAGCTTTATTCAAATTTCTGTTTAAATTTAATCAAGCTTTCGAGCATATCCAAAAATCCAATAAAAACATTTTTTTTTATTATAATAAAACATATTTTTCATATAAAAAGAGGCGAAAAGTAAAACTGTTTTACTTAAGTCAATTATATTTATAATATTCAAATTTGCTTTCCTAAAAGCTTTATGAACATTAAAGGCAAAAATCTATTGAAGCATACATATGAACATTTCAAGCAACAAATTATTGAACATTAAATTTTACAAAAAAATTTACTAAATATTTAATTATAAATCTATTAAATATTAAAAATAGCAGATTACAATTTGTTAAACATTAAACGTCAAACGAGATGCTACTTGGCTGTGAGAGCCATAAAAGCTCTGCTTACAGTGATGTAAGCTCATTAAAGCTTCTATCTTATTCCTGATGCAGATTATGTATAAAACGAGTTAGACTCGAGTTAAGGGAACATTATAAGCATTACTAAAACCCAAAGGAAAACATTGCTTATATATAAATGTAAATAAAAATATAATAAATAATTCTTTATTGTATAAAATCATTGAGCTTAAAGCTCTGCATTCGAATTAGAAAACAATAAAAAATATCAATAACAATTATTAATAATAAAATATGTACATATATTTCTATAGAATCAATTAATTGAGCTTAAAGCTCTGCTAATTAGCTACAGCCAAGAATTATCAAGCTCAAAACTTTGTTCTCTGTTTTCGTAGCCACTTTAAGCCAGTGTCATTTGACACTTGACACTTGGCACTTGGCACTTGGCAAACACACGCTAAACTTTGTCGTCAATTGCGACACGCTGGGCAGCTTACCTTAGCCGCAGTCGTTGTTGCTGCCACAACCGCATATTGCCACCGCAGCCGCATTGGCAGTCAATGCCACAGCCACTTACGTAATTATCATTAGCCATTTGCGTGTCGCTTTAAAGTCGAAAGCAACATCTAAATAATCTGTCTGCAAACAAAAGGCCTCCACCACCACCACCTCCATACCACTTGCCCATCAGCATTGCGAATATTTGCTGTCATCTTCCGGCGCAAAATTCAGTTGCTGTTTGAATTTTACTTCGCTCGACAGCTGTTCAAACAAATTACAATGAATATGCAATTGTTTTCAGGGGACGGGCGCCCAACGCACCAAACATTTGATTGATGAAGACCAACACAAAAACCAACAAAGATCTGTGCTCGAAATATGCAAATGATATCAAAATACTCCAACAACCACAACAAAAATAATACAGTAAAGCATGAAGAAAAGTTGAGCGCAGATAATACCAAATGGTTAGAAGAGCAAATTAGCGTACTTAAAGTGATTCATTGAGGCGGCCTTCATTTCTTTTTAATAACTTTGTGGCACGCCACAAAATATATACTAATCAGCGTGCCAGACCAAATGGAAAATTGTGTACCATTAAATGGATCATCGCACAATTCATAAAATTGTTGCGAAACGCATTCACATTCAATTACGTTGGCCAAATTGATAAACAGCACTCAATAAATGTATTAGGCAAAGCTCGTATCTATGGCACGATAATCTTTCTCTGAAATTATACAAAACTCAATTACTGTTAGCGCTATATATAACACAACTCGATTAGTTAGGCAACAAATTAGTGGAAATTATTTGTAGTACATAATAATTATGGAACGTTAAATGTTGACTGAGTTGTAGGTTAAAATATATTGTGAAAAGTAATTATTTTTTTGAAAAGTTGTACCTAAGGGATACATATGTCTCTCTTTCATTCTCTCTCTCTCTCTCTCTCTCTCTCTCTCCCCGTAAATGTATGGCTAAAGACGGAGCGCTCTCTCTCTCCTTAAATGTATGGCTAAAGAGGGAGCTCTCTCTCTTTCTCTCACACACACATAATGTTGACTAGTATTAAAAGCCCTATTTATGATTTGCATAGAGCGTATAATATCTATCAATCTATATCTATAATATCTATCAATCAGTCATTGAGCTGATATTTTATTATTTTGATTGTTTACTAATATTTGATTCCAATAAATATTTTATTTTATTATATTCATAGATATTTATAATAATATTTAGATAACAAAATATTTTCATATTTTTAAATTTTTATAATCTATATATACAGAGCTCTTAAATGTCTCTTGATCATTTCCCAATGTCTGCAAATAAAAGTCTTTGAAAAAAAAAAAAACTCAGAGCAGAATTGCTTCGTTTCTTCAACGATTTCTTGTTTCCCGAACGTTTAGCTCACTTCAATGCAGCGAAAAGTGTTTTGCATTGGTATTGATATTGATCTATATGCGATAATTATCTTAGCTAAATGCATTAATAGCTTGCTTGCATGTGAATGTGAAGGTCGTAGATCGTAGACTCTTTGAGTCATCTGCTGACCGAGCCTCATTGAGCGAGCGTTAATCGTATCGCTCCCTAAACGATGTTCATTAAAAGAGCATGACACGAGGAGTTTAACGCAAAGCGCTCAGCCGAAAACCGAAAAACGAAAAGAAACGAAGGCACTTGCTCGGAGCGTAAGCAAGTGAGTATGATTCTTTTCGATAGAACTCTGGCGAATGAAGCGTGAAGTTCAACTGTTCAAACAGTTAACATATAGTAAATAACATAAATGACTTTTGTTAAATTTATACAGATTCTTTTCGATAGACCTCTGGCGAATGAAGCGTGCAGTTTCAAATGGTTTACATTCATATAACATAATTATGTTAAATTTATACTGTCTGCCACGCCTTCACTTGATTTACTTCAATAAACTTCAGCAACTTCACTCTGCATATGCAAAGTAGACTTTACAAGAGGTATACTTAATAACAGTCTCTTCATTTTCTCAGCTAGCCAACGTAACTCTATTATATTTGACCTTAGCTTTCCAAATGGCTTGAAAGAAAAGAAGAAGGAAAACCAAAGGAAAAAAAATTATAGTATCCCTGAGCCGAAAGCAATTGCCATAGCAGCACGCGTTAAAGTTGAATATATAAAGAGACTTCCCTGGCAACTTAAGCAATTAGGTTTGATTGTTGAATTTCTGGCTGCCGGCTGAAAGTTTTAATCTAAAATCACCTTGACTCAAATTCAACAGTAAAGCTCAAATTTAAGTCTTGGATTATTGTGCTGTTATGGCTGGCAAACCACTTAACAGGCTTCTGCAATTTATACATTTTACCCACCAGAGGCAAATCTAAAATGCAGACATATACAGAAATTCTGAATATTGTGCGCTTTCGAGCATGCACTGCCTGAAGGACTTCAAAGAGCGAAACAAGAACCAGAAAGAAGTAGTAGCAAGAGAAGAAGAAAATAAAAAAAAAAATAAAGTAATTTCTTACCATAGTATTTTAGTTTGATTAAAACATGAGACTCTAAAAAAGCAAACAGTCTGCGACGAGTGTGAATGCCAACAATTGATGTGCTATTGCAACGATTCCTCTATTTGACTATATACAACGTGTACCACTCACCTCTTCAGTCTGTTTCGTTTTGGCCCATTTGGTCGCATCTAGGCCAAAAGCAATGCTTTGCATACATGTAAGCTGCAATCTGAAGCTGACAAATGATTTCGCATTTTCAATCTGGGACTGTGAAACTTTTGCGCAAGGTGTTCAGGACAGCGAACATAGCGTATACCCCGTAGGAAAAAAAGCAATGCAATCGAGGGTATGTCGAACTTGAGATTAGGTGTGCAATGGGCAACAAATAACAAAAATAGATTACTAAAATTATTGTGGAAATTCTTTTCATCAGTATTTAATTCGATATTCATATTAGTGAACTCATCGATAACATTTGTTATTCTCAATCGATATAAATACTTTTAATGGAAGTCGATTCACAAAAGTAATCGACTTTATATACTATGGTTTGTGAAAACTATATAAATGTAAATCGTAATGTTTCGATATCGAATGAATATTATTCGCAAAGCTGATGAGAAAAAACAATATTTTCACAATTTTCTTTAACTACATAAATTAAATAAAATTGTTAAAATATTTTTTTTTCATTATTTTTAAGTTTTGTGAATAATATTTAACTTACATTATGTTAAAAGCTATTTCAAACATTAGGAATAAATAGAAAAAAAGGATTTTTTCATAAAGATATAGAAAAAATGTAATTTTCATAAATAAATAGAAAAATTTGATTTTTTCATAAATGTATCAAAAAATTTATTTTTCGTAAATAAATAAAAATAAATAGATTTTTTCTAAATAAATAGAAGAAAATGGATTTTTGTTCATAAGATGTACAAATTTTAAAGCATTTAGTAGCCATAATAATATTTTAAAACTTAATAGTTCCTATCGATAGTATCGCAAAATAAAATAAAAAAGTTTTCAAATATTTACCAATTTTTAAGTAAATTAAAGTCTTTTATACGAGACTTAATTATACTTTTTCATATAGGTATGTATATATATATATATATTATATAGCATATCTGTTAGTCTAGCAGCACCTGTCTGTCTGTTTCGAGCATAAAGCAAAAATAACACACAGAGAAGAACAGAAGAACACTCAACTTCTGCTTGTAAGCCAACTGTCAACGATTTCCTTTCCGCCAACATTTTGTCCTAGATTTCATTATTGCCAGCAAATTAATTGCGCCCTTAGAGTACATCAAGCACTGTTTCATGTATACATACACATACATACATATCTACTGTAAGAGATATACTATAAAGATATACTATAAAGATATCTATATATATATGTATGGGAAAAGTGTGTGGTGTGTTACGCCTTTGCTGAGCTGGTTATGAATAATTTAGTTAACAAGTTGGCTTGACCGGCCCAGTTATTGCTTTATGGCCCGGCCAAGTGAAAGAGAGGCCCACTAATTGCATATAATGAGCTCAAATGCATTTGCCAACTGCAATTGCAATGGCAAATGTTTGAGAAAGTGCAATTGAAACGAAGGTCTCACTGCGGTCCGTCTTGTCTACTGTCCGACTCGACTCGACTTGACTAGACTCGAGTGGACTTGTCTCTCCGTTGCTGAATAATTTAACAGCTTCATACACTTTAAGCCACAATAAAAACCGATTATTAGCTATTTAAGTACAATATTCTATGCAGCTCTATGCTACACTTATGCCACACACACACATAGTACATTATCTTGAGCGTTTTGCAATTTATACTTTTTCAATTTCGTTTACTTTTATCAGCTGAATCATCGTTTAATGTTTTGTTTATGGCTATTATTAATTTGAAATTGAAATAATCGTAGACTTTACAGTTTGATAGCTAAACATAGTTGAAGTACAAATGACATTAGTTGAAAGTGTAATTTGAAAAGAAAAAAATTGTCATATATATTTGAATAAAATCACTCAAAAAGTAAACAATTTTAAATAAAATTTAAAATTAGTCTGATATTTTAATATGTATACAACATATTTAAAAATGTAATTTCCTAATTGGTATTTGAATATATATAAATAAATTCTCAATATATATATTTTTTATTTTTTATTTATCAGTTTACTTTAACTGATTTCTCTTCATATTTTCTTTATATTAAATTTAATAATTAGTAATAATTTATCGTGCTCTAAAAACTAAAAAAAAAATATGTGTTGTATTTTATTTTATTTAAATATTATATGGTATTTTTAAAATACAATTTTTTGGTATTGTATAGTACTGTAGTATTTTACTTTATTTAACTATTATATGGTATTTTAAAATACTATTTTTGGTATTTTATAGTATTTAGTTGTTCTACTTACCCAGTCACACACACATTTTGAAATAAATTAAATTGAGTATTTAGTATTTAGTATTTTAACTGAGATTCAATTTTAGGCAAATTTAAGTCAAGTTTCAGCAGCTGATAAAATTTGTGTTTGCCTTTTTATGCGTATGTCGTAAAGTCAAGCTGTTGGCACTACAAAACTATCTCAAGCATATAGCAATTTCAGCTATTTTTACGAGCCAAGCACGAAGTGCATCAATTTAATTGAACCCAACACTGCAAACAACTACAACAAAATAATAATAATAATAATAATAATAATAAGAGCAACTGGAGGGTAAAGATACCAAACACCGACCCAGAAATTGATACCGATCCGCTGGGTGGGTGACAACCAACAACAACAACAACAATCACATTGGGTTATCGCTGGCTCGCACCGAAAAGTGCAAATGTCGCATATTAAATTAACGCTGATGGCCCCAACAAAAACAACAAAAGCAACCAGATTATTTGAAGCGTAAAAAATATGAAGGCAAAAAGAGGCGATAAACAAGAAAATCAATGTAAATGAAACCACTTGGGACTAGCGAAATACCCTATAAAAAATGTGGTTCGAAATAAATAAAGGAAATTTATGAAATTTGTTTATATACTATTTGAAAAAATTCCTGATTTAAAAAAAATTATTTTTATACAGTTTGATTTAGATAAAAAATACGCTTTAAAATCAATTTATTTATATATTTCATATGACAGCTTTTCTGCAAACTAAATAAAAGCTAAATAGATCAGTGAAAGAGAATAATTAAAAGAAATTTGGTTTTGCTTAAGAGGGAATTGTTTAATAGTACTCAATAATGCCTTTTTCTAGTTAACTCATATCAAAATGAATTTCATTAGACAATTCTACAAAAATAAATATAAATTTAAATATAAATATAAATATACATATCAATATAAATATTCAGAAATTTTTAAAACGATATTTAAAAAAAAAAAAAGAAAATATGGAAAATATAGTCCACATGTCTACGCTTCACTCTTCTATCTACAAGAAAATAAACCCATTAAATAAGCTCACTGAAGAGCTAATTTCTTTGACATTTGTTTAATGTTCAGGCATGAACACACCAAATATACAATATATATAAGATAATCGTATACATATATTTTCATGCATGAACATACATATATAAGCATATCCTACGCACTCAACTAGCAGGTAGTGCAGCATATAACCAAAAGGGCCACATGTGTGGACTATAAATAAACATAACACTGACCCTATCACTTAGCGATAAGATATACGAACGCTGAGCCTTACAAACTCAGCTGTAGACTAAGATAAGCAATAGACCAATGCTGAGACTTACAAACTCAGCACTATGTACACTAGATTTAAGGGTTGAAATTACGCATGAGTCTAGGTATAAAAAACCCGGACTCAGAAGAATAAAAGCCAATACTGAACTGAACACCAACGCAGTCACGTGTATTCGCACATGGTCCTTCGATCCGAACCACAAGCCTACCAAACACACTGAAGTAAAAAAAAAAAAATATTTTTGTGATTTTAGAGACTTATTAACTTTGACTTACCAATTCAAGCTGTGAGTAGAGGCACAGCAAGATCAACCAGGCGATCAAAACAAAAATACCTCCAACGGGTAAAGTCAAAGTGTAAGTCTAAATCTAAACCAAAAAAAATAAAAACAATCTGAAGATGCTGTCAGGAAAAATTCTGGAATTGCTAAAAAAACAATCAGAAGTTCATGATAACATCCTGCAGGCGATAGCAAAAAAGGATACCCTATCAGTCGTAGATGGATTGGCTGCAGAATTCACTGCCAATCACTCAGCGCTGGTGAAAGTGGGTGCCACCGACCATCGATATTTTCAGGAGAAAGTATACGAGAATGTAATGGCAAAAATCAGGACTTATATAGAGTCTCTGAAGGTCGAAGTTGCCGGCCACGCCAAAGATACCGATCAGCCATCGACCAGCAAAATGTGGGAAATGCGAACAGAAACAACAAAAGAAGAAATGTTTCCACGTAGCAGCCCCAGCCCAACGGATGTCTTAGTAGAGCTTGTGGACAAAAGAGCTCTAAGAGTAAGGCAGCACATTGAAGAAGTGTATGCCAATCTAGAGGTCAGCAACCACCAAGAAATTCTTGACTATAGAGACTCACTGAATTTCCTATGGAATAAAGTACAGTCAACGCTCACCACGCTAGAGACAAAATATGAAAGTTTTGCCTTTGACAGTGATGAGATAGATGGACTGGAACACAATGTCAACAAACTTCATATCAAACTTAATAGAAGTTTAAATGAATTGCAAAACAAAAAAGAAGACGTGCCAGAACTACCGAAAGCGGATATATCCTATTTTGACGGAGATCCCAAGGAGTGGCCAACGTTCTTCGGGCTATTCACCGATGTGATCCACAAAAGGACGGACATCAGCGACACAAGGAAGCTGAATTACCTGAAGTCGTTTCTAAAAGGTGAAGCCAAAATGGTAGTAAGCCATTTATTAAGCGGATCGTCTGCTAGCTACATCGCAGCGTGGAATTTAATATGCAAACGCTACGAAAATAAGCGTAAAATATTTGCTAACGCCGTCAACCAGCTAGTGGACATGGAGCTGCTGGAAAATTATGATGGAGCCAGCATCCGCAAGTTCTTGGACACAGCAAATGAGTGTATCCACATCATTAAGACAGAAGGCCATATTGGCAATGATGTTGATGTGCTACTTGCTCAGATCTTGCTTCGAAGATTCTCTACGGAAGTCCTAATACTTTACGAGCAACACGTAAAGAAGGCAAGAGAAATTCAGTCCTTGAGCAATGTACTCGAATTTATTGATCAATTATTTAGCTCAATAGACTCAGTAAAAAAAAAAAGTGGAATCCAAAAGTCGTCGGAAATCAAAAAATCGAGCTACAGAAGATGCCGTTTTTGCCGACTGGATAGCCACGAAATGGCCAAGTGCCACAAATTTAGAGCCGAGTCAGTAAAAAATCGCAAGGAATTTATGACTAAAAACGCTCTATGCTTCAAATGTCTTGGAGCACACTTCACCAAGGAGTGCAAAAAGGATTGGACGTGCAATCAGTGCGCCAAACCGCACCACTATTTGCTCCACGAAGAAGCACATAAAAAAGAAACTGTCAGCAGCAATTGCCTCAAAGAAAATAAGAGACAAGATACGTTACTGGCAACAGCGCTCATTCGGATCAAAAATAAATCCGGAAAATATGAGCAGCTAAGAGCCCTCATCGATGGAGGTTCACAAAAAACCTTGATATCTGAAGAGGCTGCACAACAACTAAAACTGCGTCGCATTAAGCGAAACGTAGAAGTTCAAGGAATTTCACAAAATGTTGAAGTCCTAAAGAACAGCGTTCAGTTAACAATCAAGCCAAGGATGAAGAGCAAATTCATCACTACAACACAGGCACTCGTCATGCCGAAACTCCAAAGAGCTCTACCGAGCAAGAAAATTGACATGAATATCAATAAAGATTGGATGGGCTGCGAACTAGCAGACCCATACTTCAACGAGCCCAGCCGAATCGATGTAATCATCGGCGTTGATTTACTTCCACTAATAATGTTGGAAAAAGTAAAGAAAATCAACGAAATTCTGGGACAAAAAACAGAACTTGGATGGATTGTTTCCGGCAACATATCTAGAGCACCAAGCAACAAGGTGATCACCGCTACAGCAACAATATGTTTAAACGATCTGGAGCGATTCTGGGAACTTGAAAATAACACAAGCGACACCGAAGATGACAACGAGTGTGAAAAGACATTCCAGGAAACAACCACCACAGATGAAGAAGGCCGGCTAGTAGTAACCATACCGTTTCGGAAAAACTTCGAGTTAGGAAACTCGCGTAAACAGGCTATGGCAAGATTGCTACAAATGGAAAACAAATTCAAGAAACATCCACTAATCTTCACGGAATATAGTGCCTTTATGAACCAATACCTGAAGCTAGGTCACATGGAGCCAGTAGACACTGTCGGCCAAGGCAAATATTATATGCCACATCAAGCAGTAATTAAGCCGAACAGCCTTACTACTAAATTAAGAGTAGTATTTGACGCTTCAGCAAAAACATCCAATGGATTAAGCCTAAATGATGTGATGCTAGTAGGGCCCAAAATTCAAAAAGATATATTTGATATCTTAATCAAGTGGCGACAATGGCAGTATGTAATGACTGCTGACATCGAAAAAATGTATCGCCAAATTAAGGTTGCCAAAGCTGATCAGGAATATCAGTACATCCTCTGGAGAGACGATCCGAAAATGCCGATTAAGGAGTACAAGCTGACAACAGTAACGTATGGGACTTCTGCTGCACCATTCCTCGCAGTCCGCTGTCTACAAGAATTAGCAAATCAATACTGCCAAGGAAACAAACAGCTAATGAAAACAATCAAGGAAGATTTCTACATGGATGATCTGATCACTGGCGGGGACTCGATCAAGGAGTGTGTCAACACTCAAACCGAGCTCTTAAAAATAATGGAAAAAGCTGGCATGCACCTAAGGAAATGGGTGGCAAATGATGACAGGATCATTGCTGGAATTAAAGATGGCGACTCAACTGAAAAAATAATAATAAACAAGGATGAGTCAATTAAAACGCTTGGTCTACAATGGGATCCAAAAAAGGATGTCTTCACATTTATTGTCAATTGTCCAAAATTTGGGCGAATTACAAAACGTCTAATTTTGTCTCAATTGGCAAGAATATTTGATCCTCTGGGATGGCTTACACCAGTTACACTGCAAGGAAAATGTTTCATACAAGAGCTGTGGAAACTACCGCTATCTTGGGACGCAGAACTGGATCCTAATCTGGTCAATTATTGGCAAGAATACGCAAGCGCATTACCAGAACTAGCAAAAATCAATATACCACGCTGGTCTGGAAGAACAAGCACTGATGTAATGGAACTACACGGGTTCTGCGACGCATCAGAAAAGGCATATGCAGCTGTAGTGTATACCAAGATTGGAACTAAAATCACCTTGCTAGCGGCAAAAAGCAAAGTAAGCCCAATAAAAAATAAAAAGACAATTCCAAAATTAGAGCTATGTGCAGCTCAAATATTAAGCCAACTATTAGCAAAAATACGAGCAATAGTAGGAAGCCAAACAAAAACACACGCATGGAGCGATTCACAAATAACATTAGCTTGGATAAAAAACAAACGGAGCAAAGACAAGTTCGTCAAAACAAGGGTCGACGAAATAAACAAGAAACTGCCGCACGTTGAATGGAGATACGTGAAATCTGCAGACAACCCAGCAGACGTCGCCTCAAGAGGAATTGCCCCGAAGTGCTTAGCAATATGCGACATATGGTGGAAAGGGCCTGAATGGTTGGCAAAACAACCAGATCAGTGGCCACAATTTGAAGAGCCAGGAACAGTTATAGTAGCAACTATAACCACGAAGGAAGACTACCTGACCCCCCTCCTAACGAAATATTCATCAATACATAAGCTAACAAGTGTAATAGCCTATATATTACGCTTTATAGCAAAACTACGAGGAAAGAAACACCAGCTGAAGTATCTTACAGTCGAAGAAATGAGGAATGCCAAAACAGTTCTTGTAAAATTACAACAACAACTTGATTTTGGAGAAGAACTCAACTTACTTAAAACTGGAAAATCTCTGGAAGCCAAGAGTAAGTTACTGGCGCTCAATCCCTTTCTGGATGGAAATGGAGTACTACGAGTAGGAGGACGTCTTCAAAATGCAATAGTGCCATACAACGTAAAACATCCAATTATTATTGGAAAATCGCATCTGGCCTGGCTAATAATAAACAACGCACATAAAGAAACTCTCCATGGCGGACTAAAGCTAATGAGAAATATGGTGCAAAGGGAGTTCTGGATTTTTGGATTACGGAACTCATTAAAAAAGTACTTACGCGAATGCGTTACCTGCATTCGGTACAGACAAGAAATGGCCAACCAATTGATGGGAAATTTACCAGTGTATCGAGTAACTGGCGATTATCCGTTTCAAAACACTGGCATTGACTACGCTGGACCCTTTCAAATTCGCTGCTCGAAAGGAAGAGGACAGAAATCATACAAGGGGTACATATGTCTATTTGTATGCATGGCAACAAAAGCAATACATCTGGAAGCAGTCAGTGACTTATCATCAGATAAGTTCTTAGAGGCTCTACGACGATTTTTCGCAAGGCGCGGCAAAAGTGAAAACATCTACTCAGACAACGGCACAAATTTCGTAGGTGCCGCTAGGATATTAGACAAGGATATGGCCGCCGCTGTAAAAGAAAACAGCAGTATCGTACCCGTGCTGGAAAAAGAAGGCATCAAGTGGCACTTTATCCCGCCGGCAAGCCCCCACATGGGAGGATTATGGGAAGCTGGAGTGAAATCTGTAAAGCATCATCACGCCACAGGAATTAGCAACTACAGATAGTGCGAGGTATTCCCCAGTTCTACTCAAAGTCGTCGATCACAACATCACATGGTTTCCGACACCACTTGATCATATCTACCTAAACAATTCACTGGAGCTACAAAAAGTACAGGAAAGCATAAGGGACTTGCACCGCCAAAAGGTACACATTGATGATCTGGTCCTCCACACGATGAGTGGACACATCTCGATAGGGTTCACAACAATCATAATAATTGTAGTCGCCCTCTACATAATCAAGAAAAGAAACCAGCGACAACAGTGGCTGGCTGTCTCTTTCTCTGGCCCCCCGCAGAATGTTCAGGCATGAACACACCAAATATACAATATATATAAGATAATCGTATACATATATTTTCATGCATGAACATACATATATAAGCATATCCTACGCACTCAACTAGCAGGTAGTGCAGCATATAACCAAAAGGGCCACATGTGTGGACTATAAATAAACATAACACTGACCCTATCACTTAGCGATAAGATATACGAACGCTGAGCCTTACAAACTCAGCTGTAGACTAAGATAAGCAATAGACCAATGCTGAGACTTACAAACTCAGCACTATGTACACTAGATTTAAGGGTTGAAATTACGCATGAGTCTAGGTATAAAAAACCCGGACTCAGAAGAATAAAAGCCAATACTGAACTGAACACCAACGCAGTCACGTGTATTCGCACATTTAATGTAAACTGAGCTCATACAAACAACTGAAAAATAGGTTCATTAGGTAAGGTCTAAAAGCAGCTCGTTTCTCATGAAAATATTGACGAAAAACGGAGCTCATATGGACAGAGTTATATATATAGTAAGAAAACCTTATTAGTCATGTGTTCATATGTAGATATATAAATAGAATTATTATTATTATATTATATATTATAAATCAAATATTTTAATTTATTCCAAAATTATACATATATATTATACAATTATATATATTTTTGTAATCTTCCATAACGAAAAGTATTAACATGATTTATTTGCCATGTAAGCCAACTATATTTCTATTTTAATAGACCACACATCATTTCATCTAGATATTACTGCTCGACGAGCTGCACACCATAATCAACGGCCATAAAAATCAAATATTCGTAAACATATTTCAAACTGCTAGCCATTTTAATGACTGTGATTTTCGACAACATTTCACATTTACAGGGTATTAAAAAAACAGAAAAAGAAACAAAAATTGGTTGACATTTAAATTGGAAACGTTTTATCTGGTCGTGTGTAAATATTATTGGCGACTAATGAGGGCTGTCAACGACAGCTGCACTATCATATTTGGGCAGCCAGTCAATCACTCAATCAATCAATCAGGCCAGCCAGAACGCTCAGTTCGGGTCATTTGTGCAATTTGTCAATTTGCCAATTTGCCAAACGTCTGTCTGACAAACGAAATGAAATGGACACATTTATTGGCTACGAATTTATGAGCATAAGGAAATTATTTATGCTCTACTTTTCGCTGACTCTCTCTCTCACTCTCACTCTCTCTCTCTCTCTCTCCCTTATTTTGCTAGCTGACAAAAACGGGTCAAAGTTATAAATCTTGTCTATAAAATATATTCAATACGATTGCTATTTGCTTATGTGCAACAAATCAACAACTGCTTGAAAAACTCGGGCATAATGAAGCAGATAAAGAAAACATTACTCATACGCAAGGTTAACCACTTGTTCAACAAGAGACCTAAACCGACAAAACTCACAGCAACCACAGTCAAGCTCAAGTATAACACACACACACACATACAAGATATAAGAAAAAAAACTTGTAATAATTTTGTGTTTTTTTTTTTTTTTTTGTTTAAATGTAAAAAAATGATGACAAAAACTGTCTAGACTTTTTTGCTTGAGACGAGAAAATTGCTTTTCTTATATCTGCCATTGTTTACGTACGTATTAAAGTCGTTAAAATGGTTTCGCTGTCGGGCATAGAAAAAGTCAAAATTTCCATTTGTGTAAAACACGAAATATTTCTAGAAATTTACGAGCACGAAGAAAACAACAACAACAACAACATTAATAGCAACAACAATGCAACTCAGGCGCATTTATTGACGCAATTGATTTGAATAAATTTCGTATTGGTTTTTATTTTGGTTTTCGCTTTGATTAAAAAAAAAAATATATGTATATATAGTGTCTGCATATTTATACACATAGAACCATTTTGTAAACACCAATTGGCCGTAAAATAGCGTTCATCAAATAAATTCCATCTATATACATATGTCTTTATATATAGAGAACATTTTCTAATTACAAAAAAAAAAAAAAAAAAAAAAGAAATGTTTAAAAATCTCAAATTCCCGCAATTCATCTTCATAAAATCAAATGAAATAGTATAGAAAAAAAAAAAGCAAACAAACTGCAGTCGGGCATAACTGATTGCAGTATACGCGTTCAAGCGTATTGAAATAGTTTAATTTAATATAAATTATTTTATATAAATGAATATAAATGCAGAAATTATTAGAAATGCAAACTAAATCTTCGAATTCTAATTTCGAATTCTAAATTCTTAGCTACAAAATTCTGTTAAAGAAAAATTTTTTATAGATTTTGATATGTTTTCATTTGCTTAAATTAGCAACAATAATTAACTGAAATGTCTATCATTGCAACAGTTAATATTATTGCTTTACCAAAAAGATTTTACGAAAATATATCAAACACCCTGTGCCTGGATCACCCTATGCAAAGAAGCAAATTTTTTAAAGGATTTTCATGTTCATTATTAATTATAAATTTCGTAGCACATGAACGAAAATTCTTTAATATATTTATATAATAATATTTATATTTAATTAAATATATTTAAATTTATTGTATAATATATTTATTGTATTTAATATATGAAATATATAATTTATTTATCAAACTCAAATGATAATTTCCCTAATTCTAATAGATAAAAAATTCCAAAAAATATGAAATATATTTTCTTACATACTATTTATACTCAATTTTTTAATAAATATCATAACAAAAATTCCAGATTACAGTTAAATAAAAAAGAGACCAATATACTCAATTCCAACTTACGAAAATGGCTTATAAATAGCTTAACTAGGCATGAGTGAAAATGCTATTGACAAATGGCTTATTTGTCGTTCTCTCTGTGTCACTCAAAACAAACGCCGGTCAAACCATAACAAAATCGCATTTTCGAATAATGCGACTTTCCGCTGATAATTATAGACCAGACATATAGGCAAGTATATATATTTTAGTATATATATCTATGTGTGTAATGCCTTCAAATGTCTGAGATATGAGCGATATGGTTCGTTGGACCGCGCATATTAATAAAGACATAATTGATGTGCACAATGAGCCCAAAAAAAAAACTTTTGTTGACTATTTTAATATAAGGTCAAAAAAACATTGTTTTATGCATCCAAAACCCATTTGAACTTTACTTAGTTACAAAATGAGTCATAACTAGCTTTAGTTTGACTTTGTCTTCGCTCTTAACTATTGTTTATTGTTTACTTCTTCAAGGCTGCAAATAATCATATTTCGAATGTAAATCAAAAGCTCAGCTAGACATTATGTTAATTAGAGTGGAAAATGCGAAAGGAATATGGGCCTATAACAACTCTCAAAAGACTTTCATTAGAGTTAACAACGTGATTGAAAAGTTTGTTGAATTGAGAGTTATTACAAATATTTAATTGTAATTTGTAATCATGGACTATATTTACTAAAGAGTTGAGAAAAAGCTATTGTTAATATAAGAAAAAAATGTAATTTTGCAGTCTAAATTGCTCATTAGAAAATTTGTATAAATATTATTATAAATAATTAAATATTTAAGAACTCTAATTGAAAAACTTTGATAAAAAAAAAAAAAAAAAAAAAAAAACAAAACAAAACAAAATATTACTTAATATAGGAAATTTAAATATTATTATGAATTCACTCACATTTTATAATTATTTTATTTATTGTTTTTTATCTCTTATTTAAATTCAATTTCATTTTATAATTTATTTAATTGGTTAAATTGATTTATAACATTTTTATACATTTTTAAAAGTTATTATTATTCGTTTGCTATTTATTTATTATCTCTTGTGTATAATTTATTTTACTAATTATTTATCATTAAATTTTTAATTATTTTTTTATTTATATATTTATTTATATTTTATATTTAATACTACGTACTATTTTAGAAATTTATAATAAATACATAATCTTTTCTTTTTCTACAACTAAATCTGTGATTCTTTTTGATTTAAACAACTAAAAAAAATCTGAAAAATTATTATTATTATTTCCATATTCTCTACGAATTTCCTTTCAAAAAAGCATGTCAAACATGCGAAATACAAATGACAACACGAAAATCTATGCGCTGACATCTGTTGCAATTGAAATTATATTTGCTATTTGTTTTTTTCATCTATTGATTTAACAAATGGCACTAGTAAACACACTCACCCACCCACACACTCGCACACTCACCAACATACTCATCCAAATGCATTAGAGTACTACTCGTGCATTCATCTTTAAAACATTCTGTGGAGCACTCGAAGCCAGTGACGGCAATAATCAAATCTACATATGTAAATTGATTGAAACCCTCGTCAGACATTTTCCTCATTTTTTTTTTCTGCATTTGACCAAGTGGAAAACAGACGAGTAGAAATATTTGTATCTTTCTGCATGCTCGCATACTCTGTGACAATGTACAATATTCGTAGCAGTAAATTGAGTCTTGGATCATAAAAAAAAGGCAGGCGTCAAACGTTATGCTTTGTGCAAATCAAATTTGTAACGCCCTCCAATTGGCATGCCCATGCTCATGGTATTGCCCCCCCATTGTTACAATGCTGCCCATCTGTTTTTCGTTGTTGTTGTTGTAGCTGGCATGCACATGGTAGCACAAAGCTTTGCGAGCAACCGAGAGAGAGAGAGAGGAAAGCTCACGCGTCTGGCATACATTGCAAACACAATCAGCTGAGTGTTAAAAGCTTTCAATTTGCTGCGCAGTTTCGCTTAAGCGTCAATGCAAACAAACATATGTTTGTGTTTACGTGCGTATGCAAGTGTGTGTGTGTGTGCATATGTGTGTGTTCTTCTGCATGCTAGTCACGACATCAACAAAGCACAGCTGTGTATGTGCGCCATAAGCTTTATAAATTGACGCGCTCACGACGCGTGCTCTCTCGCTAAATCACTCTCACAATCGTGCTCTCTTGTTCGCCTCTCTCTCTCGCTCTCTTGGTGACTGTTCCAATTCGCCGTCCCCACTCCCACTCACTGTTAAAACTCGCTCGCTTATTGCGCACCTTTCAAGCTGTCAACAAAGTGAACCCCATTGAGTTGTTACGACAACAGCGGCGCATTGTACAAATGTAATAGCATATTCGAGCCAAGGCTGTGGAAATTTAAAAATACTTGCACATTTGCACACTTGCTATCATCCCCTAGATTACAGTTAAATGCTGCCAATCATAATAAAAATTTGCTATGCAAGTTCTCTTTATCTTTGTTTTATGTGTCGGGGTAGTTTGTTATAGCGCGTTTTCACTGTGCCATGACCGTTGACTTTATAACTGGTTTTCCAGACAAAATGGAAACGGTAGCGTATTCATCACACAACAAGGCGCCCAAATCGTAAGATATTTCTATTTACCTAGGGCCGCTGCCAAGTGCACAAGGCGCAAGGTCATTGTAAATGTGTTTTTATTATAGAAAATGAAAATTTCTATATTTTTACATTTTCTATTTCTTGCGTGTCCCAGAAAAACGGAACATTTTCAAATCGAAAGCAGCACACAACAATATTTGTATTTGCTTTAGCTAAATACAATTTCGTAATGTAGCGTTTTGTATATTTTATTTACGTCGCAAGGTCGTCGTCATCAGGCATTTACAATCGCGCCATGGGCCCGTTTAGGGGGCACGCTCAGATTTGGGCGCCAGAAATTGGAAAAATTAACAAAATAAAAATAAAGCAAGCCACGCGATATGCGTACTGATAATTATTCTATTCAACTTTATTTGGTGGCATCAAAATTGTTGTAATAAGTTCTTATCTGATTGGAGCTGTTGGGGCGGCAGCACCGTTATTAGCATAAGCAGGTAGTTTTACATCAGATGAGAACTTATTGCATCGTCTAATTTCGGCTACGACTGACAGAAAGAAAAAAAAAACAACTAAAACGTATATTTTCGAAGCGCCCAAAGCGTTAAAGCTTCCTGCAAATCCGCCCCTGTGCGCATGACGGCGACCTACACACAAAAAAGAAAGAAAAACAAAAACAACGCCAACAACAGCAGCACAAAAAGCACACGACGAGCAGAGCGCAGCAGCAACTGGCAAAACGGGCCAGAAGAATATACAGACAACACGGAGGCGAATTCGTTCTTGTGTTGTGGTTTTTAGTTGAGCGTTTGCTGGCGTTGCGAACGGACAGAGAGACACCAATCAGAAATTCAATTAAAAACAACTAACTGCTAACAAATAAGCAACTGCAACTGCAACTGCAACAACAACTATAACAATTAGAAAAGCTAAACAGCAACAACAAAAATAAAGTAACAATAACAGAGAGCTGGCATTTTGTCATAGTAAAACGCCATTGACTGGAATATTTCGAGCACGCAGAGACAGAAAGACAGCTGGAAAGAGATAGAAAACAGAGACGTAGAGCGGGGCAGCAGGTAGTCTGGCAAGTGGCCCCTGCTTAACACTCCAAACACACACACACACAGAGAGAGAAACACACGCACATGGAAAACAATTTGTTGTGGTTTTTTCTTTGTTTCGACAACAACAACAAATTTTGTTAAATTAGTGCGCAATTACAAGAACAACAACAACGAAGGCAAATACAAACGTGCGCAGCAAATTGTTTAAACAGCAATAAGCAAAAAAAAAAAAAAAAAACGCTGCGCAAAAACATAAAGCACAAAAACATTGCATTACGAAATCTAACAAAAAAAATATATACTATATATAATAACGAAATTCAATGTAAAACGCAACTTGAGTTCAGCCAAAAATCAATAAGCAACGAAAGGCAAGCACCGAACGGAGAAGCATAGGCAGAGAGACAGAGACACAGAGGCTGCGACAGCTGTAAGAAGAACAAGCACAGCACAACTTAACTGGCTGGACAAGAACCGTAAAAGCTTTACCACTTAAGGCGAAGCTTCAAAGTGCAGTTAAACGCAGTAAGCACGCAAGCTGAACAACGGCAACGCAAAGCTGAACAAAAACAAAAACAAAAGCTAAACAAAAAGTGAAAAGTAAAATTTACATAATTCATTGGCCGCTGCGACAGCATTTAAGAGCGACTGTGCGAGTGAGTGAGCAAGTGAGTGAGAGAGAGAGGCGGAGTGATAGACAAAGAGAGCGTGCAAGATGCCCTCATTGCTGGAGGCGCTTGAGCGCAAATATTTTGCCGAATGCGAATTCGAGAACGCCAATCAACCCGAGCTGCACAAACGCTCCGATCTGCCCAATGATTTTACAGTTACCAAATGTGGCGGCCGCATGGAGTTTTCGATATTCATACCTCGCCTCTCGCCCCTAACGAGTGTGCCCGCTCTGCTGGTGCTCAATGACTGCGACATCGATTGTGCCGGCGATTTCGATAGCATACGGGAGAAATGTCAGCGTGTGCGTGAACTGGATTTGGCACAGAATAAGCTACAGGATTGGCATGAGGTGTTCAACATACTGAAGCATATGCCGCGCATAGAGTTTCTCAATTTGAGCAAGAATCAGCTAATGAATGTGCCCAGTGCGCTGCAGGCAGTGCCAACGATCAATCTAAAGAATCTGGTGCTCAATGGCACCTACCTGGACTGGATGTGTGTGGATGCACTGCTGCAGAATTTGCCAGTGCTGCAGGAATTACATCTCAGCCTGAACAACTACACCAGCGTGCTGCTCGATGCGGCGGACGAGGGCAGCTGCCAGTGTGTGCCACAAACAGAAACGGCATCCGAGGCAGAAGCCAAAGCGGAAGCGGATACACAAACAGAGACGTGTTGCAGCCTGTGTCAGGGTCGTCGCAAGCTAACTCAGGCACATGGCGCCCTCAAGACACTGCACTTCACCGGCAATCCCATCGAGCACTGGCAAGAGATCTGTCGTCTGGGACGATTGTTTCCACGCCTGGAAGCTTTGGTTCTGGCCGAATGTCCCATCAAATCGCTGCAGGCGGCGGCAAATCCAGCCGAATTAGATTCAGCCACTGCCAGTGAATGCCACAAATACTTTCCCTGCCTAAAGCTGCTCAATCTGAGCTGTGCTCAGCTCAACAGCTGGGCGGACATCGATGAGCTGGCCAAATACGAACAGCTGCAGAATCTGCGCGTCAAGCATTGGCCACTCTGGGAGACGCTGGAGTGTACGGAGCACGAACGTCGTCAGCTGCTGATCGCACGATTGCCAAATGTTTCCATGCTGAATGGCGGCGGCAAAATCAGCATGGACGAGCGCGTCGATGCGGAACGTGCCTTTGTCCGCCACTATATGGACAAACCGGAAGCGGAACGACCGGCCCGTTATGCCGAACTGCTCGCGGTGCATGGCCAATTGGATCCGTTGGTCAATGTGAATCTGAAGCCAGAGAAGCGGGTCAAGGTCATCTTCACGTACAACGATGTGAGCGAAAGTCGCTTCGTGGACATCTATTTGACGGTCAGCGATCTGAAGGTGAAGCTGGAGAAGCTCATCGGCTTAGCGCCCAACAAGATGCGTCTCTATTATCTGGATCAGGACTACAAAGAGCTCGGACCAGAGGAGATGCGCTATCCGAATAAACAGCTCTACAGCTATAATATACAATCGGGTGATGAGATCATAATCGATGCCAAGAAATAGATCCGCGAAGCGGAATTATGTATGGACTATTGGAATGATGATAATTCCTGGAAATGTTGCTACACATTTAGATTTGTGAACGGGCGGTGCTAAGAGCAACAACAATTTGTGATCTTGTATCAAACTTCTTACTGACGGATACAAAAACCCAACCAACCAACCCACATATATCTATCTATCATGCATATATGTTATGAAAAGCTTAAATTTATCGTACATATATATTATACATATTTTTACAATTATTTACCGCCTTCCAGCGAAACCGATTTACTGTATATATATTTCAATGGCCAAAACACACACACACACACACACAGTTAATACACACACGCACACACTCGTCCATCTATAAAGATATATTTTAATTAACATCCTAACCTAAGCCAGCTACTGACTAAAAACATAAAGAGAAAACTTAAGCAAAACAAAAGCATTATATTAAAATTTAAAACAATTTTTGCCGAAATATGACTACGAGTTTTTCTTTCTCTTTCAATGGAATCATTATTATTGGTTTGGTATTGGGGGCTGTTGCGATAAGATACAGTTTAGAGTGCTAGGAAATACATGTGCGATAAATCTATTGTCTATGTCACGAACACTCATTGGGAGCAAAAAAAAACTACAGTAAAATAAATTTGAGTCGAGCTGTGGAACAAAGAAGATCGAATACCCTATAGTAAGAGGCTTTGCTGATTTGATTTCCCATGAAAGCTAACTTTGGCAAAGCTTTGCAAAACAAAGGAAAATATTTGCTTAACAGCTTTTAATGCAATCTTATCATATATGAATGTTGTTAGAATATACTTTATATACTTGATACTTGAAGACGGCAATGGAAAAAATGAGAGAGATAAAGAGAGAGAGAATGCAATAAAGAAAACATTTTTTTTATAAATTTGAAGTTTAAAAAACAATATTTATAGAGAAAGCGCAAGAACTTCAGTTGTTGGCCTCTAGTTATATGAGACGGTACTACGATTTGACCTACATGCAAAAGCATAAACATAAAAAAACTATAATATAAGTATTGGCTAGGCCATGAAATATCTCTAAAAAGTCTTTTGATGGAGAATAGAATGAAATAGAATCCTCATTTGATGAAAAAATAAAATAAATAAAATATTCAATTCATTTCTAGAAATGCGTTACATGTTTCATGAGAAAACATCATACCCTATGCAAATGTAAAAAAATTATAAAAAAAAAAAAAAGCATCACGACTCTCTGGGGCACGCGCATCGTGTGTTGGGATCCGCTTCGTTTTTCGAAAAGCTTTCAATTATGGCAAGCGACAACTCGATCTGCTGATGTATTGCCAATAGCTAAGCTAAAGCTTCCGTCATGCTCATAAGCATTATATATATATAGTATAAATAATATATATATGAACACATCTATTATATTATATTGTTGGATTATAATCAAAGTGCGAACTGTTTAAAGTTGAAACTTGTTTTGCATCTCCCACGCACAATTAACATCGCAATATGAATCAGAATTTATGATTGGGGTTTATTTGTGCATAGTTTATTTTAATTGGCACTTTTTTTTAACTGAACAAATAGAACATGCGATTTTATTGACCCACGATATGAATTTATGATCATATAGACTGCGATCTCAAAAGGAAGACTGCAAAATATTTGGCACAAAGATACAAAGTTTTATGCGTATGCAAATTAAAATTGTTTTAATGGATTGATTTATATGGCTAAGAACCACAAATGTTCGAAAAGCCTTACAAATTCAGAATAGCCAAAGCTTATTTAGAAATGGAATTCACTTTTATGCACTACAAAAGAGAATTGCATTGCAAATTTTTACATGTAAGACATTTAATTTTCAAGCATTAAAAAAAAAAAATATTTAAATTGTAAAAGCAATCAAAATATTATATTAAAATAAACAATTAAAAAAACAAATAAATGTTTAAATATTTTATAAACAGCAAAAAATATTAAGAAAACTAATTTATTTATTTTTTGTTTTTTAATAAATTGTTTATAATAAATATTTAAGAATTATTTTAATCAATTTCCCAAAAAGGCAGAAAAATAAAATATATGTATGAATATGATTATTTAAATAAATAAATTAAAAAATATGTTGATATATTTTTTAACATTTTTCTTATAAGATTTAAATTTAAGTAATTTTTTTTAATAACTCAAAATAATAAAATATAGGTTTAAATAAATATATAAATGCATTTATTATTTTTATATAGAAACTATAAAAATAAAAACAATTTTTTTAATTGCTCAACATCAAAAATTTGCACAACGAAATATTTTTAAAATATATTGAAATCAAAATCATATATTTTAAATTTAAATTGAGAACCTTTTCATTTGTTTCAAGTAAAAACTATAAGAATTTTTGCAAGTAAACTCTTTTTTTTTTATTTATTTCGTAAGTAAATTGTTATCACTGCGTCTTTTGCATTTTGTAACAATTCGATAGAGTCTTAGCTCACATAGTAAATGTAATTGCTAAGCAAGCTAAAAGCTCTGTGTGCATGCTAAATAAATTGCATCAAGCTTTTTGTTCGCATACTAAGGCACATATTTAAGCACAAAAATACACTAGCATATATGCAAAATATTACACATTGTAGACGTATGCTAATAAAAAAAGTAAATATGTTTGGATTATTCAAGAATTTTTGCAATACAAAATACAAGAAATAGCTTTATTTGAATTTTGATTTTAATTATTTTT
This sequence comes from Drosophila koepferae, assembly GCA_030914345.1. Lineage (NCBI taxonomy): Eukaryota > Metazoa > Arthropoda > Insecta > Diptera > Drosophilidae > Drosophila > Drosophila koepferae. Next base: position 13,399,058 of record JAUESR010000211.1, on the reverse strand, counting down.
TTTCCAAGAAACAAAATAAAAATGCTCATAAATATTGTAAGACTCGAAACTAAAATATGTTTGGTAAATAAAAAGAACCACACAACATACGCAAAGGTAATCAATAAGAAATATGTTTTAATCAATCAACATTTATGGCATTTTGAGGGCTGCCAATGCCAAAAAAAGAAAAACAATCTGCCATGGGAATTTTTTTCGCAAATTTTCCTATTGCCTTTTCATGTATGTTGGCAATGAATACAAATGTCTGAGCTATGCCTGTAGGCTGCAGCCTACATGCAACAGATACAAATGGAAACGAGTTCTCTAAAAAAAAAACTGGGTCAATGCAGCACAGTGTCTGCCTCAGGCATCAACTGTCTTTAGAATATATGCATATATTATTAATTTTCAATTTAATATGTGTATACAACTGTGTATCAATAGGTCTATTATAAGGCACATCAATGTAATTGTAATGGGCAATCAAAAAGAATTGCAGCTATAAATGCGAACGCACACGCACACCTCCTCCAATCAAATGGCAGCCCACCTATATTTGCATTAACTATCTGCCAAAAAAATAACAATTAAATGGAAAAGAGGCGTCAACATTTATGGCTAATGACGTATATCAAGCATTCGACACGAAATATCGAAAAAACCTCTCGAGATCGTGACTAAACGAAGGAGCTACAAACGCCCACGAAACGACAAGCTCCAAAAAGAAATAAAATGTGCGAAACTGAAATACATATTAGCAAGAAAAAAAAAAAAAAAAACACACACACACACACATACACATACAAAATTTTATGACAAAGTCGCAGGTGCAACAAAATAAAATAAAATGCGAAATAAAATCAAATCAAATAGACGATCATAAAAATGCAAGGTGTGTAGAAAAAAGAAAAAAAAAAAAAAAAAATACGCAAAACAGTTTATGTAGATAATTAATAAAATTTACACATGGAGGTTTTTGGAAAGTCTACAGGCAGGGAAGGTTTTAAACGCTCGTAGCGCTCAGCAAACGATCGAGTTGTGATTTGTACGGCAAACGCGACACACGTCCGTAATACCCAATTTTCGAGCTCTATTATCAGCTATATATATATATAGCTAAATCGATATATTTGTGTTAATCTTAGTAAAGTGCTGTTCAACTGTGTGTGTGTTTAGCGCGGGGCGCAATGCACTTAAAATGGATCCAGAGAACGATGTTTATGCTTTCTATGATATAAGAGGTTTCAAGCGGTGCGATAAGCGACTCAACTCAACTCAACTAAAACTCAATTACTTTATAAACTATCTCCTATATTAATGGTGTTTATTATTTAATTTGTTTGTTTTTTGTTGTTGCAGGAAATGTAGACCGGCGGGACCAAATAAATCACAAAAATTTCTGCAACCGCGAATGTCACTCCTAGGGAAGCCGCTGAACTATAATCGCGGCACACATCGCCGCGATGCGCGCTACCGGCGGATGCAAAGTCGCCTCTACAATTTTCTGGAGAGACCGCGCGGCCTGCATGCCATATTCTATCATGTGATGGTGTAAGTAGACAAACGAATCAATTATCAAATAAAAATTAATAAAACCAATGTGTTTCACGCTAATGCATTCATAGCGATCTAGTTGTAGCATATCAAAATTTCATTTAAGCCTTTGAAGTCGAATTCAAATTTTTGTTAACTTGATTTTACAATGATTTCAATTTGATTTCAAATTTTAGATTTCAAATTTTTGATAATTAACCATTGCAAAAATTATTATAAAAGAAAAGAAAAGAAATTTGCCATTAATCACTTCTTTGGATTGCAGAACAGAGCCAGGTTATGAAGTTCAGAATTATATAATTATATCTATAAATATATTAAAACAAAAATTTTTTTTGTGTATTGGGAATTATTAAGATATTGAAAATAAATTTAATAAAAATCAATTAAATAAAAAGAAAATAATTAAACAATTTTTAAAATTATAATAAATTGATAAAAGAAAATATAATTGAAAAAACAACTTTTTTAAAAATATTTTTAAACAAAATTCTAAAACTTTTATCTATATTTATTTTTATTATTTATACAACAAAATCTAAATAGAATTTTTAAAAAATTTCAGGTGAACAAATCAAATTTCTTTATAATTAATAAAAAAAATATATATAAATAAAATCTTTAGAATTTTGTTTTAAATTGACTTAAGATATTTTTTAAAAATATACATATATTAAAAAAAAAAAAAAACAAATTTTTGTAATTAAAAAATGCAAAATGAATAAAAAAAATAAATAAATAAATAAAATAAATTTAAGTAGAATTTACAATAAAAATTTTGTTGAAGAAATTAAATTCCTTATTAAATTATAAAAATGAATATATAAATATATATAAAAATAAGTCGAATACATTTAATTTCCTAATATTATTTAATTTTCCTGTCGAGACTTTTTCCTAGTTAATATATATATATATGATTTTTATATTTTTTTTTACATATTTGATAGATTTCTGATGGTGTTCACATGTCTCGCATTGAGCGTGTTTTCCACCATCAAGGAATATGAGGAGGATGCTGTATATATATTATTTCGCATGGAGATCATAGTTGTCATCTGGTTTACCATGGAGTTTGGAGCACGCCTTTGGTCGTCCGGCTGCCGATCGCGCTATCAGGGCACGCTGGGACGACTTAAGTTTATAAAGCAACCATTTTGTATTATAGGTGAGTGCAATCAACTAGATATACATATATACTCGAATAGATATATATTCTTTCCGTTTCAGATATTATCACCATTTTAGCCTCAATTGTAGTATTAGGCATGGGCACCTCTGGCCAGGTGTTTGCGACGAGCGCCTTGCGTGGCTTACGATTCTTTCAGATACTGCGCATGGTGCGCATGGATCGACGCGGTGGCACCTGGAAGCTGCTCGGTTCGGTTGTATACGCACATAGACAGGTAAACATGCAAATTTGACATGCATGTTAAATGACAACACTTTTTATTAAATTATGTTTTTTTTTTTTTATTCCACTCTGTTCTGTTTCTAGGAGCTCATCACAACCATGTATATTGGATTTTTAGGTCTTATTTTTGCATCATTCCTAGTTTATATGTGGGAGAAGGACGTCAATGAAAAGTTTAGTAATTTCGCTCAGGCGCTGTGGTGGGGCGTGGTATGTAGTCAGAGCAACAATCAAATAAGAAATGAAATTGCCAACTTGAATTATTCAACTTTGACCCAGATAACGTTGTGCACCGTCGGCTATGGCGATATGGTGCCCATCACCTGGCAGGGCAAATTGATTGCCTCGTGCTGTGCCCTATTGGGTATATCGTTCTTTGCGCTACCTGCGGTAAGTCTATCGTTAATTCATGCATCCGAATTCCGGACATCGAATATGCTCTATCAACTAACCAAACATCATCATCATTATCAACGTCATCGTCATCATCATCATCATCAACTTTATTCACACATCTATGCAATCCATTGAATTCACTTATTGCAGGGCATTTTGGGTAGCGGCTTTGCGTTGAAGGTGCAGCAGCAGCAGCGCCAGAAGCACATGATACGGCGTCGCCAGCCGGCGGCGACGCTCATTCAGGCCGTTTGGCGCTGCTATGCGGCCGATGAGCATTCCGTATCCGTGGCCACCTGGAAGATACATCAGGTGGCGTTGCCAAGTCCGCCCGCATCGTAAGTACACACTACCCTTCCTTACACCCAACAGCAATTCACACATAGGGTCTGTCTCTGCCTTGGGGCATAGTACAGTGCCACATTTAGCATACAATAATTATGCTGGGATTTACAGCAAAAAGAATAAATAGACAAGTGTAAACTAGATACTACCTGATATCTGCAACACCTGACAATTGCAACAATTGCAATTATGCATTATCTGCTACATGAAATAATTCTTGCATTCTATAAGACAAACTAGTTTCCAGGTTTATATTTGTTTAAGTTTTAGTTATATTAAATTAGGTCTGCAATACAAATTATTTATTTTATTTATAAATATATCGAAATATTATTGTTATCAATTACTATATGAATAAAATAATATTATTATATTTATTTTAAGCAATTTCATTATGTTAAAAGCTTTTCTTTGGTATTAATAATAGGATTTCATTTTATTATTATTTTTTATTGAATAATTTTGTGGGTTTTTTTATTTAATATTATAAGAAATGGAAAAAATAGAAAAACAAAAAAGATAAGTTTTGTTTTTAATCTTCTTTCAAAATTTTGTGAGCAGTTCCTATTTTTAATAAAAAATTTATTAATTTAATTTATTTATTTTTATTATTATTATTATTATTATTATTTTATTATTATTATTATTTATTTTTTAGAGCAAATATATTTCAACGTTTCTTTTTATAATTTTTATTTAAATCAAGAGTTAATGTTTCAACTATGGGAATTTGTTTCTATATTTAAATAAAAAATAAAATGCTTAAATTTGATTATTCACATAGCTTAGTTCTATTAAAATATGTAAAGCAGTTGACAAAAAAAATTATATTTGAATAATGTTTAAGAAAACTCCGTCTTTTATAATAAAGTTAATTCAAGAGTTATTTCATGTAATCCTATTGTAAAAATTCACATACAAAACACACCACACTCTACACCATTTACACACACAAACACAACAAGCCCACTGAGTCGTATTTGAAAAAGTGTGACAGAAGAGTTGTGCGTACTGCAGTAAATACATCTGATGAGAATTGCAGCGAAAGGCGCTGCAGGAAAGAAAAACCTTTTAGACAATACCCAAGGTCCATAGCATGTGTGTAGTGTGTACATACTACCAAGAGCATAAACTAAATTTCTTTGTGATACACCCCCAAAATAATATCCACATAACCCCACAAGAACCAAAAAAAAAAAAATTAATATATCAAATAAAATACTGATTCCTCTTCGTCTATCGATTAACAATTTCAGTTTCAGCGTATTTAATTTTTCAACATTTTTTACGTACCTCTATCATTTTCTTTCATAATAATTTTTATATATATATAAACTTTTCAGTTCTGAAAACTGGGAGCGATTATTAAAAAACATAACCGAATATAGGTAAAAGTGATAAAAAGAAAAAAAAAAAACTACTCACAACAAATTCAAAAAGCAAAATGTTTTCAAATGCAAATGCTATTCATATTTCGTTTTATATTTTTCATAGGGTATTTTGCTTTTCAAGCACCAAGCCATTACAACATTAAATGCATCAAATTGCTCCTAAGTATTCATTAAATAAAATAAAAAATCAGTCAAAAAGTTAATCCCAACTCACATCAATCAAATTGTATTTGTTTTTTTTTTTCTTTCTTTTTTTTTTTTTTTGTGTAATTCGCAGCTTCTCTATAAAGCGCACCCTATCCGACTAACTCTGTCCACGTCTATCTCTAACCCTATTCAAAATTCATGCTCTATCGTATCTATCGTATGTTTAGATAACAATTGACAAGCGTTAAGCCAACTAATTCAACAAACAAAAATTGATTGTAAAACAATAATCTATGCTAAATTCTATTTTGCAATTTGTTTAATTTATTGTTTCGATCGATAATATAAGTAAATTAATCAATCTGATACAAATTGATTCTCATTGTGCTGCTGCTGTGCGATCAAAAAAAAAAAAAAAAATCAATTAAAATAAATTGAATAAAAAAATAATAATAATTAACACACATACATATACATAAATGCATACAATGTGTACTATAATTAACATGTGAGTTCAATACAAGAAATTTAAATGCTTTGTTTATTCCAATATTTTTTCCTTATATTATCTCTCTTTCTCCCTTTCTTTCTCTGGTTTATTTACAATTCAATTCACAAGAATTATGCGCACATCCACACAAGAATAATCAATCCAACTATATCTATAAGCCAAATACACAATTTGCATCTCTATAACTTTTAGCGTAGAAATTAAGCTCTTCTTTAATGACACAATGACACCAGCTTAAAGTTTGAACTGAAACGTAATATAATAATCTGCAAATTTTATTTATTTGCTAAAAAAGCTTAAAAATAGTTTAAACTTTAACAGATTTACTGAAATTAAAATGAATTTACTGTTAAGCCCAAGTATTACTTTAATGAAACTTAAAGCTTTACCCACTGCTAGATAAAAAGCACATTAAAAATCACCTTAAAAAGCACATTTCAGTGTTTAATTAAAAAATTAAATTTCTGTACGATTATCAGCTTAAAAAACATTTAATTTCAATATAACCAAAAAAATTTTAATTTAGATTAATTAGCTTAGCTTCTATCAGCTAATGTTAGATGCCCTGTAAAACTTGATCTAAAGCTCAACTTAGACTTTCAGCTGCTGTCATTGCGCCGCGCTCTCGCCACCTGTATTTGTCACAACTTCAGGCTAGCACCTATAGCACACACACTTACAGCACATGACACACACACACACAGAAACACCTATTGCAACTATCTTCTAGCTCTATGTACTACGCTGAACAATATCTAGTCTTATCGAAAATCTATCTCTCTCTCTCTTTCTGCTCTGTACTTTGTTAATTATTTACATCAATATTGATTTAGTCATTCATTTTCCACAGACGGGCCTCATCCAGCTTTAAGCACAATACATCCTTTGTCGCCCGCTTGCCGACAATAAGACGTCACAAGAGCCAGACCATCCAAGCACCCGGTCCGGATGGTTCCACGCTGTCCAAGCCGCCCGGCTCATCGCGTGCCTCGACCAGGTACACGCGCACCATACGCGATATCAACGCATCTGTGGAGAATCTCGGTAAGTTACGAACTCAAAGTATATCCATTTTCTCTTTTTCTCTTTTTTTTTTTTTTTGCCAAATCATTTTCTTTCCGTTTTGCATTCACTGATGATGGCTGAGTGCGTGTTTGAAGATTTTGCCGTCAACAGTTGTTATGATATAATTCTAAATACAGTGAAACCTATTACCATTTCTGTTTGCACACATTCAAAAGACAAATACACACACATACACACACACCCACGCACAACAAAGAAAAGAAGAGAAAAAAAAAAAAACATAAACAAATAATAACAAGTTATCGTTTCTTATTTGTCTTGGCCCCAAATGCATGTTCTACTCGTACCCTCAATCTGTGCAAAAACCCCATACTCTATATCAACAAATATCTACCTCTCTACATGCACTCATATCAGATGCCGTACATCTGCCTTTTGCTATTCAGCGCACCAATAAAAACAATTTACACAAATGATAATCAAATATTTACTATGCACTGCAGGCAATTGCATTTTCATCAGCTTTTTCGCTGTCAAACATTTTTGCATTTCGATTTAATTAACTGGGAACTGGGCACTGGGAACGCAGCAAACATGTTTCTCTCTTTTTAATGCTTTGCCATAAATTACAAAAATAAATATTTAGCGTAATTTCTCTTCATTTTCACTATCAACTTTTATTAAATATATAAGTATATATGTATATTTTCTGGCTTTATTAATTTATAGTCTTGAGGCTGAAGTGAAAATGTTTAAATAAAATCAATAAATAAATTTAGCAATTTAAAGCACCTCAAAGAATTAAAGCGCATTTTGTGCACGCTGCAAGCACTGAATACAAAAAATTAAAAAACTTGAATTTAACTCTTAAACACCACAAAACATAAATAGAATATATCATAAAAGATTTCAATAAATTTTATACTATAAATCAGAGTAAATATTTGTTGAAGTAAAGAAAAATGCCTAGAAAAAAATGCGACTAAATTATTTTTTTTTTAAATATACAAATATCTATAGTAAAAAAAAAAAGGGAAAAACGGTTAATAAAAAAATCAAAATATTTTTATTACAAATATATAAAACACAAAAAATAAAAATTTTTATTTAATTTATTACAAAATATTCTTAAACTTAAATAATAAATAATACAAAAAATAAAGAAAACAAAAATCTAGTAATTTTTATAAATAATAAAATATAAAATATATTTATTTTTAACTACAAAATTAGGGTTTTTATATAAATGAAATTAAACAATGAAAAATATTATATTTATAATTATAAATGCAACTTAAAATAAATTAAATAATAGAGAATATTAATAATAAAGTATTAAACAATAATATTTAAAAATAAAACATTACAATACAAAACAAAATTAATAAAAATTATATTTTAAAAATCTAGCTAATATATAAAATGTGAGCTGTACTTAAAACATTTCAAATGCTCTTTATTAATACATTATCTATCCAATCTCACATCTTTTTACCTTCATTTATATAAAATTGCATATATAAATGGTTGGAGAACTTACGTCTAACAATTTGAGAACAATAAATTTCACTTAATGAATAGAAATGACAATGAATCAACAATTATTATAGGAAAATGACAATTGTCATAGGAAATCAATTGACGCCCCAGAGTTTTATTGACAGATTGAAAGCGACTGTAGATGAATTAAGCAGGAAAAGCGAAACAATTCTTATGTGCAGCTGCAACAAGGAATTTATTAGTTGCTCAATTAATAATTATCAATGAAATTAATTAAAGAAACATGATTCATAACTTCATCAGATGTAAGAAAGTGAGCAGAGAGCTTGATAGGTATGGAAGAGAACGAAAAGGAAATACGTATAAAAAAAATAATTAAACAGTATTTAAATATACAAAAATAATTACTTTTTAACTAAGAATATACTAACTAACAACTAACTAATCGCACATATAATCGCAATTGATTGCTTCACTCATCTCTAACATACTAAATACTCCTTGCACATACAACACCATTTGTATTTATATATTTTCTCTTAGTGTATTTTATGCTGAATGTTTTTTTACACTGCGCACCCGCTAAATAAACCCAGAAATAATTTTTTCTGTTTTAAATTTAAGTAATAATTGTAAGAAATCAAATTTGTTTAAGAATGTTTCAAGTTGAAATGTGAAAAAAAAAAAAAAAAAATATTCCTTTGTAAGTTTTTTGGTGTGTGTTGATTTGAAAACCCTTTTTTGTAACCGTAATGTGCGACCCATATAGACTACCGTGTCTCTGCATTGATTGATTAATTGATTGACATTAATTTGACTTGATTGGCATAAAAAACAAACAAAATTATTTAAGAAAAAACAAACAAAAAACAACATAAAACTAAAAATCGAAAAACAACTTTAACATCTGGTTTGACATTTTCAGAGGTAGTACAAAATGGCAAATCCATGAATCCAAGTTTTAGCGAAGATTCAGTTGCTGAAACAACTTGCTTAAAAAATATAAAAAATTCAGACGGTAAGTCTACAAGGTCCTGCCCAGGTTCCAAAATACCAAATACCAAATACACCTGAGTTATATCTTAAAAAAATAAAAATAAAAAACAAGAAAATTCTATATATAACCCTATATTGAGTGTTGTGGTTGTGTCAATGTTGTGGTTGCATCTTAAATTGAATTGAAATTTGAGTTTAATGTTCATTTTGATTGGTTTCGTATTTCTGTTTTTCTTTTTTTTTACTATAAAGAAAGAAAACCAAATTTAATAAGTGATTAAGGTCTGAAGGGTTCAAAACCAGCTGAAACTAATGCGCTTTCTCACACACACACACACACACACAATCACACTCAAAACACACACACACACACACACACACACACACACGTATATACACGCTGCAGCAGCTAAGACCACGCCCACGCCCATGCCCTCACAGCTGGAAAATTGCATACACAGCGCCAGTCTGGGCAATCTAGAGCAATCCAGCAGCGAGCCGCCCAAGACTGTGGCCAGCTCCAATATGCTAACCATACCCGTTGTCCTTTGCGGTTTCCTGCACGGCGATTTCTTTGGCTCGACATTTTCGTTGCGCAATCCGCGCATAACGCCCACACAGGATCTGGAGGCGGGTCACATGACAGCCGAATCGTCAAAAGCCAGCTTGAATGACACTCAGCATACAAATAATCCAAGTGCCAGTCCAGCCGCAAGCACAAGTCGTGGTCGTACGGGTCGTTTCTTTGCGGCTGCCTCGCATATACTGGCGCCGGGCGGCGAACGGGCAATCAATGTGGCAAGTGCGTGTAGAAAAAAAAAAAAAACAACAACAACTACTTGCCTAAGTTTCAGCTAGAGTCGATATGCCCTTCCGCAGGCAGTGTATATTATGTAAATGGCTAGGGTTTGGTTTAGCATGCGCTCGCTCTCTCTTGCTCTCTCTCTCTCTCTCTCTATCTCTCTCTAGACACTGTCGTAGTTAAATGCATTTTGTTAGCCTATTTGTAGTAGTACGTATCATACATATGTATATATGTATATATTTATATATATATATACAGGGAGTTAGTACTCAGCTCTCTGAATACCTTAACAACTCTGTTCGCTCACCTAACGCTACATGGCCACAGACACACAACGCTTGCTTATCTCAAACGCTTACTTCAAAACCCAAATACCCAAAAAAAAAAAATTAATACAAATATTACAGAATTGACACTTAAATATCCCATAATTATATTGTGATTTGATATAAATGTAACTAACCTAATATCTGTATACTTATTGTACGTTCTATATTAACTACTCTATATGCATATCTCTATATATACATATGTGTGTGTATAACGCTACTTGTATGTGTTAATTGTGTGTTGTTGGATTGACTTGATTAAATCTAAAAAAAAAAAAAAAAAACAAAAAAAAAAAACAAAAATATATATGAAAATCAAACATAACAAAAAATTGCCGCTTAAACATGCGCGCGAAGCAAGCAACCAAAACCTAACGCACAAGTCAATCTCTCTGATTCATAAATTGCCCCCAGATGAGGATGAGGAGCCGCGCTGCACGCAGCTAACGAATCGTCATAAGATCGCCATACGATTCATACGCAAGGTAAGCATCCCACTATGAATAGCCCATAAATAGATAATATATATATATTTATCTTATTTGCCTCCTCGCACATTTGCAGCTCAAGTATTTTGTGGCGCGGCGCAAGTTTAAGGAGGCCTTGAAACCATACGATGTGAAGGATGTTATGGAACAGTATGCGGCGGGTTAGCATATCTTCTATCTATTTATCTACATTTATTTTATGTGCATTTCTTTGCAACTGTTTGCAGGTCACGTGGATTTATTGGGTCGCGTCAAAATGCTGCATTTGCGGTGCGTATACTTAATATTTGTAAAGCAAATTCAGTTGCTAGCAAAGCTTTAAGATTTAGATTTAGTTGTAAGATTTTTGCGAGAATCTTTACATTTTTAAAGTTATAAGTTTAGCATTTGTAAGAGTTTCAAAGGGTTTAAAGCTTGAGATTTTTGGGATAGATCAGTTTTTTAAGCTCTAAAGCAGCGCTTTAAATATATATTTATTTAAAAGTTTATTGTAAGAGATTCAAGGTGAATTAATTTTAATTTAATTTATTCTACTTCACAGTCTGGATCAGATCCTGGGCAAACAAGGCTCCAAGGCCAAGGATGTCTATGCTTCGAAAATCAGCTTAGCCTCGCGTGTGGTTAAGGTCGAGCGACAGGTAAATAACTGACTCTGATTAAACCACCTCCTATATATATATATATATCAAATTTAATTTCCAAGGTCGTGGACATTGAGGAGAAACTCGATATATTGATCAAGGCCTATATGGAGGATCGTGATAGATTCTTAGCGCTTCCATTGCCAGCCAATCCTAAACCCAAAATACATTCCATTAGCCCTAGTCACAGTCACAGCTTGTCACATCATGCACACAATCAGAACATGATCGATGTATGGAAACGTACAGCAACACTGAGCGTACATCCCGAACTGGTGACGACTCCAACTGGCAGTTCGGATGCATCGGCTCTCGATCATCTCGATGGCAATGAGACAGCGCTCACCTCTACACAGACGTTGACAACGACTACGGATGCGATTGCCACACAAACACCCATGCCGCATACACAGCATACAGCGACCAATACAAAGGTATTTCAGAGAGCGAACTCCCTCTCCCTCTCTCTCTCTCTTCACTCTCTTTCCATCTCTCTCTCCCTCTCTCTCTCTTTGTCTATTGTTATTTGTTATTGCAAGATCTTTAAATATATACTAATTCTAGTCTTCCGTGCTTAACTCATATCAGCTAACGCCTGAGAAGCAACAGCACAATGATGTATTTATGACTGATTTAGAGAATAGAACTAAAAAACGCGTTACTTTAAGGTGAGTTGGTGACAGAAGAAGAAGAAGAAGAAGAAGAAGAAGAAAGAAGATATTTTTAGTGAATTTTAAATGCTCTTGTAGATGTTTTGCGAGAGAACAGACTAATAATATATTAGGGATTATATATTATTATAAAAATGAATAGAATATATTTGTAAAATTATTATTAGATTTTTATTTAAGGCTTTTTCTTTTAAAATATTTATTTTTATTAAAACAACAATCTAGCAGAGTATATTTCATATTTTTTTATTTATTTATTTATTTTTGTTTTTACATTTTATATTTATATTTTATATTATATAGCATTCGTATTACATTTTATATTAATATATATATAGTAATATATCTATTCATAAAGAAATCGCATCAAACCTTTCTTGTGAGGGAACCCCACGCTCAGCATTTTTGGAAGTGACCAATCAGGCGCGATCAGGTCACTCACTTATATAAAATCAAGCCACTATCAACATATCTAGCTATAAAAGATAAACAATCTCTCGATCATCAAGTTCAGCTTCAATTCAGTACTTATACCGCTATATCATCAACATCATGAACATACTATCCGCAAAAGAACTACGTGACGTGTCGCGTGTGAAAACAGGCTTCTAGTAAAAAATAGATCCGCTGGACTATTAAGAAGTATTATACAAAAAATATAAAAATCACCTAACTGATTAATCAAATAAAGAGAAATAATCGAACGAACGAACAAACTACTCACAATTTCGTGCCAATTATGTGCATTATGTGAGCTAACTACATAAAACTCTTAAGTAAACAAGTGCTTAATTAAACCAAGTAATCGGCTTCAGCATGACTCTGGCATTGTCGGAGCCCCACCGCAATCAAGCCCTAACGACAGGTGCCTATGTTATCCGAAAAAGCAAAAACGGTATTTCCGACATAGAAAGATTTCACCGAACAATCAACGAAAAATTAAGAATTATCAACACAGAATCCGACATAGAAAACAAGCAAAACAAAATTTGAAACTATTCTATAAACTTATAAACCACAAGACAATATGATTTGACACACAAGCAAATAAGATAAACAAAATCGAAAATCTCATTAAAGACCAAATCAATTTCGAAATAAACACAGATTACAAACACTGCATAGAAAGCAATAGAGGAAGAAAAACCACACACTATAAGTCAAAATTCAAAAGAAAAAAGAAGATTAACGAGAGCAAATATGATAACTAATTACAGAAATTTCAATATGTTTCCCCTTGATTCAAATCAGACAGTAATTAAATATTTATAATTTTGCACGTACCAAAGCGAATACGAAAATTTCAATTTATAAGATTTGCTTTATACAGACGAACAAAACAATACCCTAACAGAAAACACTTACGAAACTTATTATACACAAAATAATAAAGCATATATAAAATCCATAAAAAAAAAACACAAGAAATGAACGTAAGTATAACTAGTATAATAACACAAATTGCAGCGTAGAATGTAAATATACAAAAATATTCAAAACACATCAACTTTGCTACATAGAACCAAACATAATTGTAACTTGGAATTTTCCCCAAGACAAAAGTCACACAAAATTGTTATAAAAACAATATTCATATTCAAGGTAATCACATAATTAATATATACGTTCAAATAAATGACATTTCAATTGTAAACACACTATCAGACTATACCCAAAGTATCTATGTAACACATATTATAACCAAAATAGAACCAGGCAAAACAAATAGTTTTAGAAAACACAAAATACAATAAGATATTCAACATTATAACAACTAAAACCTTTGCATGTACTCTTATAAGCTTAATACAATTTATAGTTATTAAATGTAAGTCAATATCTAAGAAAATTATCATAAGACATGAAACGATCATAAAATCAAACAATTCAACACCAGAAGAACAAACACGCCATGAACTCATCCATTAAAATAATTATACATATATTTTTATTTTTTTATTATTTTTTTCATTTTATATATTTTCATTACAAATTTTAGATTTTGTTTTGGACTAAAAAATGTATGTTTAAGTAAGAGTGTTTCAAGAAGTAAAAATTTTTCTCTTAAGAGCGAACGACTGCAAAGAAAAAAGGTTTTTGAAACAATTTGTATAACCCAGCTAGATTTCTAGATCTAGATTGCTAGATTTTATATTCAATTGAATCCTTGATGGATGCAAACTTCAAGCATAAAGAGCAAAAGCTGCAGCTAACTTGAGCGAACGTTGTCAAACAACGTCGTCTGTCTTTCTACAAGAGCATTTAAAAATCAGTATCAAAATGATATATAAACATTTTATAGTAATAAACATTTATATATGATGATTTTAATAAATTAATAATTTGAATATTCAACAGCCTGCATAGATCCACATCGGAGCCATATAGCAAACACGAACAGCGCATCAATATGCCAGATGAGGGCGCACAATCATTGGATTCCAGTGCGAAGCCAACGCCGCCAGATAGTTCAAGTAAGCCAGGCCGTGCCTGAACTACGAACCAAATTTACCATCAAAACTTCAAAAACCAAAGAATCATTACACACTTTCTTTTTTGTTATGCCAACAATAAAGCACCATATCATTTGATAAATACGAAATAGCTCATTTTATTTTCAAAACCAAAACAACCAAATTTCGCTCATTCAAAATTTGTTGAAATTTTTAATATATATGTAGTATATATAAAATATATATTATATGTATATATCTTTAGTTATACTCATTGATGAGTATGAGGACTTCGAGGAGGAGGATCTAAATTGTGAGGGCGAAATGGAGCATTTTCCATCGTGGGAAATTGATAGCGACATTGGCGTCGATGTCGATGTTGATGCGGATGGTGACTGTGATGAGTCCACTGAGGACACGGCGCTCCTACAGTGCGCCACGCGCACCGCCATTGTTATAACACCCATTAGCCCAGTGAGTAATGAAATTATAACCAAATATTTATACACAATTAATTCATTAAAATTTTCGTCATTTTCCAGGTAAGCTCAGCACTTAATCTACAAAGTTTAAATGACCAAACTACAACGCTTAATAAATCAAATTTGCTTCCGCCAGATTCTGGCTAGTTAAAAATGCAATTGAAATTAGTTGATATGTAATATCTATATATATATACCTATATATATATATATATATATATATAATTAATGCTTATTGTTAAGATCGTCTGCTGCTGAAATAGGCAGCGACGCTGTACCAACTTCTAGAGTATCATAAAAGAAACAAAAAAGAAAAGAAAAAAAAAAAAAAAACATTTACATTCACACAAAAATTTGATTTGATTTTTATTCAAAAAGAAAAAAAAGTTTTAATGACCAAAACTGCAAAACGCTTTAATAAATCAAATTTGCTGCCGTAAATGTACATACATCATATGATATATCAATATATATATAAAACGACTCGCAGATATCATGTAAAATGACATTTTTAGCCACACTTTAGTTTCTTTTTTTTTTTTTTTTAATTTTTTTAATTAGTTTTTTTTTTAGAAGTTTGTAGAATTTAATATGAGCTTGAGCTGTGTAGGGTATAGTAAAGCGTCTGCATACCAAACATTTTCAATAAAAAGCTAGCTTACTGCGATAAAAAGTGTTCAAAAAGTCGAGAGATGCAAGCGAGAGAACAAAATTTCAAATATAACCAAAAGGAAAACCCAAATGAAAACCGAAAGTATGCCTGAATGATGATATGGCATATGAAATATGCTTAAACAATAATCAGGCATGGATTGAGCGACGAGTTATCTAATATTATATAATATATTGCATACATGTGTGCGTGTGTATGTGTCCATTTTACTGACATAATTTGTGTTCAAAATTAAGGAACCGACACAAAACAACTTAAATCAATTGATAAATCAAAAGTTTAACAACTGCTTTAGCGAATAATAACAACAGAATAAAGAGAGAAAAAAATGCAAATAAAAAAAAGCAAATAATTAAGCAAACAATCAAAAATAATGTCGCTTTTTACTTATTTAAAGTTTGCCTTTTTCTCTTATTCGAGGACGATGTAAACTTTGCCTCCTGCAACTCTTCGTACATCTCCGAGTTGTCATCGAGCCTCTCCGGATTCTCTGCAGAGTTGCCAATAAACTCGATTTGTGTATTCGCATTGATGCGTATGCAGCGTTTCTTTGACGTCGATGGACTATCACTGGTCACTTCCTCGGGCTCCTGTTCAGCTTCCTGCTCCTGCTCCTGTTCCTGCTCCTGTTCTTGCTCCTGTTCCTCCTCCTGCTCCTCCAGCTCAACCAGTTCATCGCCCTTAATCGCCTCATCTTCTATGTAAATGCTGCTATTATGCGCTTTGCGCACATGCAACTTGATTTGTGTCATCGAGCCAAACGAGATATTGCATCCACCATCGAAAAAATCCTTACACGTATACCGTGAGCCATGCACACGTTGCATATGATTCGTTAGACCCTGACGACGCCCGAAGCGCTTCTTGCACGTCTTGCACTCGAATGCAAAGTGCTTGAAGTGCTGGCCCAGCACATGCACCGACAGCGACTTCTTGTTCCGTGTGACGAAGCTGCACTTGTCGCAGCTATACGATTGGTTATGCAGCTGCGAATGGGATTAGGCAATGGAGGTTAATAAGCTGCTATGTGTATGTATTGAGGGGATTGTCATTTGAATCCTTTATTAAATGCTGAAATGTGTTTTGGACTCCATCAAGTGTTGACTGTGTCTCTACCTTGAGCTGCTCCATTAAATTTGGGCTTATATGTGAGGAGTCTACTCTATGAGATGTTGACTGTGTTTGGGTTCTTCTCTTTGCTATTCCATCAAGAAGGGTTGGTCAAAGGTGCTTTTGAGTTTTAATGGTCCATCAAATGCTGAGGACGGTTTTGTGTTCTATTTTGTGCTGCTCCTTCGGATTCTGGATCTTGTTTTGTGTTCTACTTTCTGCTGCTCCATTAAATTTAGTTTGGACTTTGGGTTTGTATTTATTGTGATGCCAAAAGATTATCCAGCTTTGACAACAACACCCTAGCTACAGACATACAAGAAATAAGACCTCCCAGAAACTAAGCACCAAGAAAAGTGAAAGATGTTAAATAAGTGATACAAATTGCGATCTAACAAAAAGTCTGCCTTGCTCAGGCTGACCAGAGAGTTGAATAAAAACCAGCCAGAAGCCAGAAGAAGAAGAGGAGCCAAAGTGAATTATTCTTAAAAGATTTTTTTGTATTTATATAGAAATATTAGTAGATTTAAAAAGGGCTTTGGGTAATAAACAATTAAATATTTTTAAATTAATTTTGAAGAGAGCTTGTCACAAAATTTTATACGAATATATATTTTTGAATAGAATATATATATTGGCAGCAATAATTATAAAGGTCTATGGAGCTCCTATCATATTTAATATATTTTTATAAAAAAAAATTTTAGATATCATATTTGATATATTTTTATTTAAAAAAAATGATTAAAGAATCCACAAATATATTTAGCAATTCTAGTTACAATCCCCTAACAAATTTCATATATTTATGTATATATAAAATATAAAATGTAATTCAATTGACTTACCCGCTGATGCGCCTCCATTTCACTCTTATGATAGAATCCCTTTTGACAGACGCTGCAGGAGTAACGTTTATTATTCGAATGCACCACATTCATGTGGGTATCATAATTGCGACGATTTTTAACAATTTTCAAGCACAATGGACATTCCATTGGCTCATGCCAATAGCCATGATGTTTGGCCAAGGCATCATTATCCTTATAAGAGGCCTTGCACAGAGGGCAGGTGACATTATCTAAAATTGAAAAGAAATTAATAAAGGCTTCATTTGGAATACCAAACACATACTATTATTATGACTGCGCGCCACATGCACCGATAGCGACATTTTGGAACGATATTGATTCTGACAAAATTGACAGATCCATTCGTTATCTTTAACCAGTGGCTCCTGCTTTCCGACGAGATCGTGCGAACGTCGCTTGTGTGTGTACAGCGAGTTCCAGTTGACATAGGACTCAGTGCAATCCTGAAGCACGAAATAAATATGAATATATTTAATTTATATAAATTGGCAAACAGTTTGAGACCTCACCTCATAGTCACACATATAGTAGAGACATATTTCTAGCTTGCGATGCGAAGTATCTGCGCGCTGTTGCTGAAAGTTGCGCAAGTGATGGCGATAGAGTTTCATTTCGGCAAATGCCTTGTCACAGGGTTCACATATGAAATATCCATCCTTATGCACGCCTGAATCGCGATGGGCACGCAAATCGCTCTTCTGCTTAAAGTACGCCGAGCAATATTCACAGACATAAGCATTGCGCAACGATTCCGAATAGGAATCGGAGCCAAAGCAAGGCGAGTCCTCCGACTCCACGTGAGCCTGTCAAGCAATTAAATATGTATTAATAAATTTCGTTTAAATTTAAAGCTGAGCTTACCAACAGCTTTGCATTACTATCGCTGAGCAGTCCACAGCCATTGCACACATGCACCTCACGCTCAATGATTAGATGCGTTTTCATGTGCATGTTATATGTGGCCTCAGTGGCAAACTCGCGGCTGCACAGCTCGCAGCTAATGACACTGCCATGAACAGAGCGCTGCGATGGAGGAAGAAAGAATAAAATCATTAATTTATATTTAATAATATTTATTATCCATATAGTATATGTCTCCTCAGCTCTACGCACCAGATGACCGTTGAGACGGCCGCGTGTCTCAAAATTGGCGCTGCACTCCGAGCAGCTGTAGGTGGTGCTGCTGACATTCGCATGGGATTTATTATGCTCCATAAAGACGGCAGCATCACGAAAATTGCGATCACAGCTAGAAGAGCAGAGAGACAATTTAACAAAACAATAAAAACTAAATAAATCCAAAGTCATACAGATCACAGAAGAGTGTGCCGTCCGGTTCGTGTGCATAATACAAATGACGAAAGAGCTCCTCAATATTGTTGTCTGCAAAATTGCAAACGAAACAAACGCGCGGCCTATGATGCTCCAAATGAAATTGATTGTGGAAATTAAAGCTGCAATAGAATAGACGACAATGATTGAGCAAAGGCTAAAGCATTTAGGCAACTCTTTCAAAACCCACCGTTTCCACGAGGGAAATTCCAGGCCGCACATCTCGCAGTATAAACGTATGCCGCGTCGTTTTTTTATGACATGTGCGCAGGAATGTTTATTATATTGCAATATATTGGAGAAGGTCATATTGCACTCGGGACACTTGCCATAAATGGGTATTCTAAATAAGCGAATAAAACTATTAATTCATCTATTCACTTTTGTCTTTTCAAACCATTTGCTTACTCTGCCACAGGTGCATGCAACAGCACCAGATGCATGGCCAAATATTTGCGATTTTGCAGCTCCGTCGTGCAGCCTTCAATGGGGCAACGGAAGCGCTCACCGGTCAGCTTATGGTTTTTCTGCATGTGGCTGAGCAAAGCTTCATATTTGTGGAATTTCAATGAGCAATGACGACATTCAGTGGCCCAATCGAATTGCAAGGTCTCAAAGCACGTCTTGACCACGGTCGATAGATATTCTTGCAGATCGCCAATGTTGTCAGCTGGGGAATGGAGAATTGATTAAATAAATTGGATATATTTATGTGAATTTCAACTGCTCACATTCTTTAATTAAAACAAAATTGAAAGGCTCCACTTTTAATGATTCATCCTCGCTTTGGCTTTCATTTTGCGACTGCGATGGGGATTGAGATTGTGTGACGACGCGATTGACTTTACGCCCCACTTTGATACGTACGCCCGCATCGGAGGAGTTGTCTGCAAAGGAAGACGATTAATTAATATCAATGTAGATTGAGCGTACGTATATACTGGGAAGACTATATTGATCCCTGTGCATTCCTCTACTCACCATCTGGTTCTAATAGAAACTCCAGCTCATCATTGTTATCCTCTTCCTCCAGCTGGCCCAGCTGCTCTTCCGTTTCGAGCTGTCGCTGCTTTTTGTTCGTTTGCTTTTCTAGATGCTGGACGGTGGCTGCTGCTTTGGCAAATTTACTATCTGACTGCGCCTCCTCATCGTCCAGAATGTCACGTATGAGTGCGCTGATCTGTTCCTGATCTGCTGAACCGTGGCTCTTCACCTTGACCTTAGCATTTCGTTTAGGCAGCTCCCTGGCCTTGATAGGCGAACGTTTGGGCACATCACTTAATGTTTTATTAACGGTTTTTGCTGCAGTTGCAGGAACATCAGCAACAACGGTCGCAGCAGCGACTGCAACTGTATCGGGCTTTGACAAAGTTTTGGCTGGTTGAGTGACGCTCTTTGCCTTTGGCGACGTCGCCGTCGCTTTTTTATCTGTTTTTTCCACTTTTTTGGTGGCACTTGGCAGATCCACCGATTGCTGGGTAGCCTTCTTCGCTGCATTAGCGGCATCCTGCTGACGCTGCAACTCATCTATGTCAAAGAAGCGTATTAGCGTATTTACACATTCTTGGCATAACACTTGCGATTTTTGGGAATCGGGTTTGACAACGATTTGGAAATATTTCGCTAATAGTTCGGCAAGCTCAATTTCGATGCCAACTTCATCGAAAATTTCTTGATATTGCTGCTTTGAATTGTACACACTACAATGCAGACAGCTAGGCCCATTTTCGTTTTTAACTTTCAAATTTTCCGACATTTTAACTTTTCACACATAGCAATCCACGCGAGACTCTAGAAACGAGCGTCAGCTGAACGATATGAAAATGCTTAGTGTTGGAAAACTATCGCAACTATCGCATCCCAATTGAGTAAAACGGTATATTTTAGTGCATTTATTGTGCTGCTACAAAAACATGCCAAAAATAATCCAAAAAATCAAAAGTAGCAATAAATAACATAGAAGCGTAGACTTATCGTCAATCGATAAGTGTTAATAATCGAAGTGTGGCGGCATATTTAACTGTTCACACGCTTGAGCAAAGCGAAATAGCTGTAAGAGCAATTCACAATCTGCAAAAAGAAAATAAATGTATGTAAGATCGTTAATTAAAAACAATGCCAGGCATACAGATGAAAAAGTTGTAGAATTAAAGCACTGTGAGTGATTCAAGGTGTGCATATGCAGCGGCTCACTAAAACGCAGCATCATTAGCAAAGCCAATTTCCGATTACTTCTGTTCCAACTGGTCCAATTGGAGCTATAGAGCGAATGGGATAGTACTGCACTCTGATAGCTCATCTCATCGGCCGAATAGCAAATAATAAAGATTTGCAGCAGCATAACAAATTGATACGATGCCATCATGATCATAAAAGCGGTTTCCTTTGTCCTAATTGAAATGGCATAGAAATTGGAGACGAGCACCAAAACAGAGCAGAGCATCTGCACCGAGCCGGGCACCTTGATGAAGCCATCGATCAGATCCTTAAGCTGAAAAATCCGTGCATAATGAATGCAACAGTTGCGCAATTCTCGAAAAATTCGCCGATTATCCTCACAGGATTTAGCCATGTCCAAGCTCTCCAGGTGAGAGGCCAACATGGCCAACTGCGTTTCCAGAAAATAGAGCAGCGAAGCCGCAATCGAGTCAAAGGCAATGTTCAACCAGCAGGTGGGCATCAACGACATCACCTGATAGAAATAGAGACCATAATAGCAGCCGGAGCTGAGCAGATCGCACGGCTCGTACATGGACAACGGCAGAGCATTGTTGTCCACGAACCACTGAGTGACCAGGATCAGGCTGGCGGCCAACAGTGATGTCCAGGCATAGAAATTGCGCCATTTGATGGAACGTTCGGCACCGCTGCGAAATATCAACGATTCCTTCTCAGATCCAGGACGAAAGCACGACGAATGCATTTGCTCAATAAGCTGGGCATGATTACGATTCCTGAGCTTAATACTCAACAGCTTGGACATGCACGAGACTTCGGTTGCGAACATGAAGAATACTTGCAAAATGACATTCAGCTGATCAATGTTGGCCAACACGCGTATCGCAAAGAAGAGCAACATTATGGCCACAATGCCGAGAATGAGGCAACAACGAAGTTGATGCAGTAAGCGCTGCCAGCGCGTGCCATGCAACGGCACTTGCCACACGCCCAGAAAATTGAAATACCATACTTGATATTTATAGAAAGTTGAGGTAATTTCATGATGTTCCGACATCACTTACAGTTGACTATACTCCATAAGCCAAACACACAATTCAGCCTTATAAAGGTTCGCCCCATCAAGGACATTGCGGCCAATAATGAGCTCTAATGAGCCGCTCATTAAATGGCATAATTTACACTGAAAAAAAAAAGAAAAGGATAGTTTACTTACCGAACTGAAGAGCATCAGGTCAAAGGAATGACTGCTGTTCAATGTTCTGATACGTATTGGCAAGTCCAAACGCTGCATCAGCATTAGCAGCAGACGCTGATTGGAACGATGCGCGCCAACCCAATTGGATTTATATATGTCGTGGGGCAGACCATAGCTGCGCTCGGTTATCTCGCTGCATCGTACATGAATACAAGAGATATACTATATCATTTTAACATATAGTTAGTTTACCGACTGCCTAGCTTACCCCGCAAAGTAGCAGATGATGAAGATCTGTGTGAGCATGCAATTCTGATAGATCAACATCTTGAGCAGCAATAGCGTCTCGTCAGTTAACTGTGACGATATACACACATATTATATTATACATCATAAGACGACGTTATAGTGTTATTAAAAAAAATGTTTATTTCTTATTCACTTATAACGGAACACAATTTTGTCTGACGCGATGTAAGAGAGGTCTTAGACCTGAACTCAAACTGAACTGGTGATTGGAAATTTGTTTGTCTTATATAGCTAGAAATGTATATCAATGGTGGCGTGATTTTAGTTAAGTGAGTGGCCTGATCGCTCCTGATTGGTCACTCCCAAATATGCTGAGTATGGAGTTCCCACGAGAAGGGTTTGATACGTTTTATATATGTTTATAGTGAATGAGTAGACGATGGGTCGATTTGGGATGATTTGTTTCTAAGTGGACGCCCTAGCGGGTGATTTGTTTATGTTGGATGATGGAAGGGAAGGGATCGTGGCTTTGGTGTTTTGTTTAAGTGTTGATGGGGGGTACGGATGGATATATTACTATATATATACGTATATACATTTAATTTTATAGAATTTCAATAAATAATCTAACAAATATAATTGCTTGGATATAAAGCTAATATATATTTTTTGAAAAACAATAAAAATTATTTTAAAATAAATAGAAATTAAAAAAAATAGAATTAATAATTTTACTTATTAATTTTATTGTATTTATTATTATTATTTTTTTTTTTTTTTTTGTTGTATGTATATATAAATATATGTTTTAGAAAACAATAAAAAATGATTAAAAAATAAATAGAAATTATAAAAAATAGTATTATTAAATTTACTTATTAATGTTATTATATTTATTTATTATTATTTTTTTTTTACATATATTTTAAGTTTCCTAAAAATGTATTATAAAAAAATAAATTTAAAAAAAAAAATGAAAAGAAAAAAATTTAAATAATAATTAATGATTTTTTTTTAATTAATTAATTATTTTTATAAATTTTTTAATACATTTTTCTAGATTAAATACCTTATTATTTATTAATTTATTTAATTTAATAATATTTACCTCTTCTTCATCTTACGCCCATGCAAGCTCAACTCACCTGTGACATGGAGTAGAAATTGGCGGTTAAGACCAGTACAGAGCAAAATATCTGACCCGAAATGGGCTTATAGACGATAGCCTCGATATCAGATGCGAATTTAACGATTTTCATGTGATAATGAATGCAATGCTTCAACTGCAGCAACATCTCAGCATCAGTTGCCGCATTCAAGTTGAGACTGTTTCCAATCGATTGCAGACGCAAGGCCAAAATATCCAATTCGCATCTGATAAATATGAACATGGAGCAGCACAGTGAATCGAAGGTGATATTCATGAAGCAGCCCAAGGACAAAGCGCAGCAATGATAAATATACATAAAGCAAAAGCCGAACGAGCCGCGCTCTCCATGAAAGGGATCATAGGTGGCCAACGGCAATTGGGTATTATCGATGGCATATTGAGTTAGGAGCATGGTTATTAGCGAACTGAGCGATACGGCGCCATAGGAATTACGTACGGTGCGACTCAGTTTACAAGCATTGAGAAAGACGAGTTGCTCTTCATGGCTGCGTGGCTGAAATTCTGCATCATGCATACTAGCAAAGAGCTGAAGTAGCTCAAGATTATTGAACTTGAGTGAGAGTATCTAGAATTTTTTTGTATAGGGTATTAGCTACTATTTATGGATATATATATAGAGAGTACAGCACCTTCAGTGAGCAGGCAATGCAAGTGGCCAGCAGAAAGAAACCTGTGATCACCTCATTCATGTCATCAATATTGATCACAATATACATCAGCAATAACAGATTGAGCATCATTATAAAGAAACCAAAAACGAAAATAAAATTCAATTT
The DNA here is from genome assembly GCA_030914345.1 of Drosophila koepferae. Taxonomy (NCBI): domain Eukaryota; kingdom Metazoa; phylum Arthropoda; class Insecta; order Diptera; family Drosophilidae; genus Drosophila; species Drosophila koepferae. The sequence continues at coordinate 13,374,368 of JAUESR010000211.1, read as the reverse complement.
ATGCAATAAACGTTTCCAGGGCGTCTCTTGCGGAATAAGCGAATATATTTGCATCATTCGCTTTTGGCCCACATAGAACAAGTTAACCGAACTATCAAAATTTAGCTTCATTTCGCGGAGCACACATTCAACAACTATTAGAGCGTAGGAGATGTCGTTAGCCTTATAAACCCCTTTTGATAAACAATTAAAAACGCATTAATGCTAGCTAATTGGCATAAGTCTTTCATTGCATTCGTAACTTAGGAGAAAAGAAATTAAAAGACATTTTAAAACAAACAAAAAAATATGTAAAAAAGTAGAACAAATTCTGTCACTTTATATAAGATTAAAAATAATAAATAAATAAAATAAAATATATTTAAGTGAATTATTTAATGTATGAAAAAAAAAGCATAAGTATATGCTCTTGCCTCTTTTATTTTATTTATTTTTTATTTTTTTTTTAATTTAATAATTTTACAAGTAATTAATTATTTTATATTTATATATTTTTAAATTATATAGTTTTGTTTATAACTAATTAATTATTATTTTAGTTATTGTTTATTTTTTATGATAAATTTCATAATTATAAAAGAAATTAAAATTTCTTTTCAATCATTTTTAATTTATGCATCAAACTTTTTTATATTTTTTAGTCTTGTGTGTAACTAATTAATTATGAATCAAATTGTTCTTGGTTAACTAATATATTTTTTAAATATTTTTTTTTTTTAGATATTATTTTAATTTTTTAATTCATAATTTTATATATTATTATAAAAATAATAAACGAATTAAATATTTTTTATTTATTATATGTGAATTTTATAATTTGAAATTGACTTTATCTAAGTCATTATGTTATTATTATTATCATAATATATTATATTATATTATTATCTTAATAATAACATATTATTAATTAAAATCTTTAACAAAAAACAGCTTTTAGGTATTTTGAATTTTATTTTGTTTAAATATATATTTTTTCTTTAACTAGTAATTTATATTATTTATTTTCAAGTTTCCAAATTTTTTAATTAAAAAGGTTTTATTAATATTAACATTATTTTTAACGATATTATGTAATAATCTTATTATATTTTATCTCTATTATAATATATTACATTTATTAAACATTGTCGACTTTTTTGAGCAGTGCACGTTCGGTAATCGTTTACTGTTATCTAATAAGCTCAGGACCATTAAGTAAATATACTTAATTATTCAAGAGCGCATTTTAAATGACCTGAAATAAGACTTCAACGATTTTAATGGAAAATTGTGAATAAAGTTTGAAATTGAAACGCAAGTATTGGAAGAAAAATATTTCAGATATTTAAGTAGCGGAATATAATTGGTAAATGAATCTTTTTATTTTTTTAGTATTGACATTTTAAAATATGTGTATATAGTCAGGAATAATTGTAAATAAATGCATATTCAGGAATAATTATAAATAAATGATAAATTCAATACATTTCAGTATGGAAACTTCGTTGGATTGCAGCAAAAAATGAAGCCAGCATTTGGATCGTCGGCCAGCTGAAATGGACAGGCGACAGTCTGACAGGTGGATAGCACTGTCGGCCGTTGGCTCTCGAAGATGTTGTTGTAGGAGAGGAACACATAGAGGCCATTTCCTTGGACATCTCGCACAACCTTATAGATCCACTTGGGCATCGGCAGCTTAGAGTTCGCTAAGCAAACACCCTGCACATTGCCGTTATCGTCCTGGAGCTGAAGGACATCGATGCTGCCAGTACGAACACGAAGTGGCTGATGGAAGGTCGACTGACCGCGCACCCAACGCTCAATTTTTTCCCAATTACCATCATTGATGCTCTTAAACTGTGGCACAACATTGATATAGCGAAATGTGCTGGCCATTTGATCACTAAAGAGAAAATCACTCGACGCCACCAAATGACCACGATTGATGATCAAATCAGGAGGATTGGGTACATATTGTTGATTATTGCCAAAAATACGGTTAAATGTGCCATAGATCCGTCGCTTCATATAGCCAGCCGCCTCATCGGGCGTGACTATCTGATCCGTATCGAATTCCACATTAGGTCTTCGGGGAACTAGATTTGAAATAAAAAAAATCGGTTCTAGTAGAATATATCTGAACTTTGAGCAGATTTGCTATTTATATATCATTCTAGGCTTCTTTCTATAGACATAATAAATCGCTAAATAGTTCTGATGATAGACTGACAGAAGATAGATAAATGGACAGACAGACAAAAAAAGGAACAGACGGACGGACGGATAAACAAAAGTTTAACAAATGCCTTACAGTAGCTCTTGAAGAAGACAAGGCTTTCGGAATACAAAGCTCGCCCAATGCCTCCATCGTAGCAGCTGCGAAAGATTTCCAGTTGTTGCCCCTCTAATTTATAGCCCACAATGTATAATGTTGCGGGACATTCAGAACTTTGTCCCTGCATCACGCTGGCCTTTATGGGCGATGCACAACTCATGGGCAAGGCCACCGTAAAACGTCCATTATCCTGACATTGAGTCTCCACTACATCCCTCTCATTGCATATCATATAAAGCTTCAGTCCACTGGGTATGGCCTCTGTGCGTAGCAGTTGTAGAGCTCCTTTGGCATCGCGATAAGTGAATATGCGATTCGTATTTTGCACCATGTCCTTGTTTATTTGGCAATCGGCCTGAATGCCTGTTTTAATAATTTTTAATATATATATATATATTTCAAAATATATATATATTTTTTTATATATATATAAATTACATTACCGATCACAGTAAACAGGAGTATTAATATTCCTGCTAAATATTTCATGTCTGAAATTTTGTTAACACATCTAAAATCAATTTTTTCTTAATGTTAATTTATTTAAAGCCCTAGGGATGCCAAACAGTCGAAAATTTCGATGGTTTTACGAAACGGCGATATCTCGATAGTATTTCGCAGCTATCGATAGATTCCAAGTAGCTGATCGAGAAAGCTATGAAGTTATTAATACAAATTTCAATAAAAGTGTATACATTATATATAATCTTGATCAGATCGACGAGCTATATGACCCAGCTGAATGCAGATATTGCGTAAGCAACAAAAGCTAGAGAGATAGATTTCGATGACTCATCCAATTTATTTAATAACCATAAAATTCGACCCTTTTGTAAATTCAGACTTTAAGAAGTAAATTTTAATTCTTCTAAATATTCGACAGTACTATCGATAGTGAGAAAATCGTTGGTCTTACTATCAATAGTTGTACATCCCTACTAAAAATCTCAATTTCGTGTACTTCCCATGCTGAAAGAGTTGCCAGAGAAATTGATAATTGATCTCTAAGGGTCTATATATAATCAAGATATAGATATATTACTGAAATTGCAAATACTAAATACTTTTAGCAAACCATAATATCAGTTAATATTTGGTATAAATATATATAATTATATAAGCATTAAAAAATTGTTAATTTTTTTGTTTTTGACAGTCCACTCTTGGATAACACTTTATTGCTTTTATCACATATGTACATACAATGGATAAGAATTGTTAAAACAATAGATGTTGCTTGGTTGTTAGTTGATTTCAATTATCCGACATATGTTGTTCAATGTTCGATTTTGTGGTACTGTACTTTCAATTAATTATATATGTAGGTGTGGGTGTGGGTGTGTCTGTGTGTATAATAATTGGTTGATTTAATTTTTTTTTTCTTTTTTTTTTTTTTTTTTTTTTGTGGTTTTGTATTTCTTTTCTACTTCAACTGTTTATCATTGTTGCATATGGTATATGGTGTAGTTATATATAAATGTTAACAAAATTAAGGGATAAAATAATAAAGCTTACAACATAAATGCATGCAGATACATGCATAAGAAAGTAAAGTATTTAAAACGAAATCAAATGCATATTTAAAATGAAATATTCTTGCAATTGGTTTTATCAGATTAAATGGGAACGCAAGCAAATGAATGAAGGGCAGGTAAGAACAGAAACTCTTAAAGAAAATGTGGCTACACTTGTTCAAAATTGCTGCGCGAAATCTCATACAAATTGAAACTTATATATAAACATGTGTGTGTGTGTGTGTTTGTGTTTGAATAATAACTGTAAAACGCGTGTATTATTTATAACATTTCATATAGCTTGAATTTAAATGCTTTAAAAAAAACTATACTTTTCTGTTTCGTGGTTCATCTGTTTTGTACCAGGCTATAATAGCATTTCTACAACTAGCTCTCAAGCTTAATTGATATCCTGCTTATTGATCAGCTTCAATATAACTTTGCCACCCTGCACATCTAGGGCATAGAGACTGCCGTCTTTCACCTCATTGTTGAGCACCTCATCGCTGACGCTCACATGTATGCCCGATGGTCCCGATATATAGACACAACTCTTGTTCACCTCATTGAAGATATTCGAACCGCTGCCCGAATATTTCGAGTGCATGCCCCAATTGTTGTAAAGAGCGGCAGCCGCTGCCGCTGCTGCTGCTGCTGCTGCTGCTGTGGCAGCGCCATTCTCCAAGAGACCCGACGCGCCGCCCTTGGCCATGAACTCATAGAAACCGGGCAGTTTATAGATCTTTTGCTGCAACTCCTTGGCCGTATTAGAGAGCAAATAGATGGCATTGTAGCTGCAGCCATCCATGCTGGCATACAACGTCAGACGCGGCGTAATGGATCTGTAAGAGTTTAAAGAAAACTTTAGTGAAAAGTTTAGAATTGCTAAATAATAGCTGAATATATGTGCTTTGTATATTAGATTAATCTTGGGTATATATAATTAATAGGTAAAGAATGCAACTGCCATAAAAGACTTTTTCAGTTGCCATAAAAAGCTCTTCGCAGCCAGATTAAACCAATTTAAAAACAAGGCTAATTTTCAGCTTATATCAATAAATTTTCTTAGCCAAACATACTTGGCGCGCAATATATTAAACATGCGTATGCCATCAGCGAGTCCACAGATTTGTATTAGATCCTCTTTGGACATGCTAAATATAGAAAGAGAAAAAGAGAGAGATCAAGCATAAGTCTATATATAATATCGTCTATATATAATACCGCATAATATCCGCTCCCGAGAAATGTGCAAAGGTATTGAGGTAGGCCGTCAGACGATGATGTGTTAGCCATTGTGTGACTTGTGCTGGCGTCGACTCGGGCATTATATTCTGATTCTAAGAAAAAAAAACAAAATTATTCGAATACTATTCAAGCGTATATAGTCTAGTATCTGGCATACATAATCATCCATATCCGCTGGCACATGCTGTGGCGAGACCATGTTTGTGGCATCCATTAGTTTCAATGTTGGCGAATTTGTGGATGTCACCGAATTGATAGCAATTGGGCTGCTGCTGGCCGCCGGTGATGCGCTGCTGGCAAATGGCAACATTCCATCATATTTTGGTATATGAACCGGCGAGTTTGGCCACAATTTCATACTGTAAATAAATTTCAAAAAAATTAAGAAATTAATTCATAAAAAACAATAATTTATTTCTATATACAAATGCAATGCTGTTGCTGTGCGTGTTGATAGAGACAGACGTGATCCTTCAGATACAAGCGCATGTTCGCGAATGCCAGCAAACAGATACACAGATTTTACAGATACATAAACTTTCGTTGTCATATACCAGTTTTCCCTCTCAATTTCTCTCTTACTCTCTCTCTCTTTCTCTCAGATTCCCAGCCTGCCTTTTTATATTAGCACAGTTTATGCTCTGATATTCTTCACCTGCGTTTTTTATACCCTGAACCCATTGAAAATGGGAATTCAGGGTATAATGGTTTTGTGAAAATGTATGTAACAGGCAGAAGGAGAAGTCGCAGACCCCATAAAGTATATATATTCTTGATCAGCATAAAAAAATAAGTTGATTGAGCCCTGTCCGTCTGTCCGTCCGTCCGTCCGTCCGTCCGTCCGTCCGTCCGTCCGTCCGTATGAACGTCGAGATTTCGGAAACTACAAAAGCTAGAGAGCTGAAATTTCACATGAACATGCGTATGTTAGCTACGCAGTATGAGTTTATTTTGTTTTTTCGATAACTCATCCCATTTCCAAATTATCGATAAAAAATCGAGAATTCGTTTACATTTTTTAGGTTTTTTGGGCATAACTTCTACACTGTTTCAGCTAGAGACTTCCAATTTGTTTATTTAGATAGATATTATGGATACGCAGATTACGTAATTTACAGATTTTAGATGCCACGCCCCCTTCGCCCCCAATTTAAGAAAAACGCATTTCAAATACTAGAGACTTGCAATTCGGCACATAGATAGATTTAGATACTCCTAATCTACTCTGAAAATTTCATCAAGATCGTCCATCTAGAAATGGAGTTATAAGCGTCCAAAGTTCAGCCCAACCCACCCCCAAGCCACGGCAGCAACTGCGCAGTTAGCAGAGCGCGCGCATCTAAGTGAGTAAAGAAGAAGAGTATCACTTTTTTGCAGGGTTCAGGGGATCTCGTAGTCGAGCCGTCTCGACTAGAGCCTTCTTACTTGTTTTATTACGTTTTATTATATATACCATATGCATATAGCTTAACTACCTTGATATCTGATACGCTTTGTGGTGGCTGATTAAACCCTATAAAATTCTGCTTAGTCAACCATCATTTTCATACATTTTATGACCTTCAGCTTTTTAGCCATGCCAAATTTGGCAAAGACAGAAAATAAAATAAAATGCTTTCAGTTGATCTATTCAATTAGCAGCCAAACCTAACCAAAATTTTCACCATGTGAATGGCAATATATGTATATATTTTCGTTTAAAAGCATTTAGACGTACATCATCAATACTCTCAACGAAATGGAGCGTAAGAGCCGATAATTAATCGAAAGAAAAACATTCTTTAGTAAACAAGTTGCGAACGCAATGAACTAGAGTAGATACACTCAACTATACCCTATAAAAATCAATCTATTTATATTAAATATATATAAATATATATAAATATATATAAATATATATAAATTATATAGAAAATATTTTAAATACATTCAAGTATATTTAAAATATATTTAAAAATATATATGCAAAATATGTAATATGTATTTATTATTTAAAAAATAAAAACTTATAATTTTATAATATTTCGTATATATTTAAATATATGGAATATATTGAAATAAATTTATAAACTAATTTTATATACTCAAATTTTTTATATGTATATTTTTTTAAATATTTAATTTCTTCTATTAATGACAACTTATTTATATAAGTTTATGTGCCATAATTATATTTAGTTTTACATATTATGTAAATATATACATTCAAATGAAAACGACTAAATGAATTTGCAAATTAAACTACTCCTTCAATTGTAGTCATTTAAAGGGTATTACAACCGGTTGCAAGCTATACATAATTTCTACGCCACAAATACTTGTTATTTTCTTGATAATCCATGCAAAAACAAGACCGGTTCGGAAAAATGTAAGTAGAGATCATTAATTACAAAAGCAACCCTAAAGCTATCATGGGAAAATCTCTTAATAATGCTCTTAGTTGGATCAAGAGAGAATAGAAAGAGCGAGCGAGCGAGAGAGAGTGAGAGCGAAAGAATAATGCAAAATCAATTAAAAAACACAATTAAAACCAGTTTCCGGTTAAAAAAAATCCCCATGCAAAGCGATTTGGATTTCTAAATCAATAAAAAGAAAAAAAAATACAAACAAACAATAAAGCGGAATATTATAAAAATAGCTATATTTTGATTCAACTACAAAAAGTTAAACAACAAAATGCCATCAAGTTTGCTGAGTGCCTATTGAATTGAGTAAACAAATTGTACATGGATCTAATAAATATGTAGACATATTTATCTATATCTGAGCTCGCCTCAATACATATGCATAGCATCACTTGAACTTGGCACTGTTCTATCCAATAAAAGCTATACAACGCAAAGACTGAACTATTTAGTATTTAACTGCAAACTAGTTATGCAGTTAAATACTTAATCATTGACTCTGACGCCTGGGGAGCCATAAACAATAAAATAAATAGAGAACTAAAATATATTTGTATAATATATGATATATATTTTATATATATCATACGGAAATAGCGCAAATAGAAAGAAATATGGATCTAATTGAGCGTCAATTGATAGGTCTCAGCTGGATTTGGACTGATTGAGCTGAAGACAACAAAATAATTGTATTTAATTAAGCCGAGCCTAAGCTGTTCGAACAATTGCTCAAGTAATGCAACGGCTTCATTATACTATAAAGTTTGTTGTATAGAAATAAATTTAATTTAATATAAAAATATAATAAAAAAAGAAAAATCAAAAACAAAAATCAATAAAATAGGAACAACAAAAAATATACAAAATATTTTTAAAAAAAATATAATAAAGTAAATAAATTAAGTAAATAAATGCAAGCAAAAAAAATGTAATAAACAAAAATATAATAAAGTAAATAAATGCAAGCAAAAAAAATATAATAATAAAAACATAATAATACTAATAAATACATAATAATAATAACAATAATAATTTTTAAAATTATAAAAGAGTATGTAGAATATATTCATAAATTAAAAAAAAGAAAACTTAAATATAGAAAAAATGTATTAATTGTATAAAGTAAATATTAAATAATTTTTAAAATGAATGTAAACTTAAATATAAGAAAGATATATAAATAGTTTGAACTATTTAGTATCAGAGCAAAAAAATTTAGATAGTTTTAGATAAATTAAAATTAATATAAATATACCTATTTAAAAGAGAATTAAAATTTTAATATGCAACTAAAAGTAGGCAAAAATCTATGGCAACTATTTTTTTAAAGCTATTCTAAAACGCATTAAAATTCTCGAAAAAAAAACGTGCCTTGGAATAATTAATACCCAATTTACATATATAGAGAGCCATACAGAAAAAAATAAATAATAAATAATTTAAATACTTTTCTAATGATATGCGTTTGTAAAAAAATGTGTATAAAAAATATAAATGACTTTAAAATATTTATAAAAAATTTTATATAATATATAAAAAAAAATGAAATATAAAAATATAAAATTCTAGCATTAATTTTGTAAATAAAATCTTATGCACTTACTATTCGGGACTGTAGCAGCCCGTTGTGGTGGCTGGTGCTATCAAATCCAATGATATATCGTTCATAATGGTGCACTCGTAGCTGGGCTGAAATTTATCCTGCTCCGACTGCGGACGCTTCTGAATCTTTTCACGATCCTGTTTATGCTTGCGATCGGCGCCCTTTAGCTTAAAGACCTGATCAAAGGATTTCACAATTGTATATTTAATATATATTTGCATTAAATGAGCAACTAACCTTTATCTGACAGGCAGCTGCATGCACCGCCTGTTTGCCATTGAGTGTTGCCAGGCCGGTGCCGCTGGTGCCGCTATTTGCATTCCGATTATCCGTCTGTACCGCCGTGGTGACGCCAGATCCGCTGCTGTTGTTGTTGCTAGTTGTATTGCTTGTGCTGTTGTTGTTGTTGTTGTTGCTGCTGCTGCTGGAGCTGCTGTTGCTAGAGCTGCTGTTGCTGCTGCTGCTGCTCGAGCTGCTGTTGTTATTGTTATTATTATTATTAGTGTTGTTGTTGTTGTTGCTACAATTAGCTGTTGTTGTGTTTTCTATATAGGTTTCAATTTGTAGCCGAAATGGTACACCCTTTTCACCACCGTGCTTCTTTGGTGTAAATTCGGTTGAAATGCAATTAACCTTGATGTAAACACCGACCTCCTTCATTGGATCCCAAAAGATTTCGACTGTATTTAATGCATTTGCGTTCAATGGCTGCGATACATGGCATAGGCCATACGATAATGGTACATCTACCTCGATAATTCGATCACCTGGACGCGATGCCTGCCATTGCTGCATCTGTTCGCGTTCCATAAATTGCAAACGACGCTCATGGAAACAGATTTTGATAACGCTCTGCAAAAAGAAAGAAAGAAAAATAAGCAAATAACGCCCGAAATGTACAAAGTTCAAGTAAACTCTAGGGAAATGATGGATTTAAAGATATTCAAAATTGGTCTGATTGCCGCATGAGACGTTGCCTCGGCGCATGACTTTGCCTCAAGTTGTTTTGCGTATAAATTAAGTTTAATTGGGGCATATTAAAATCAATTAACATGCAAACACACACACACACACACATACATTAATATTGAGGCACATAACTGCGCTCAGTCTCGACAATCATATATTGTCAGCGAGCACAGTTGATATAGTCTTAATAGAAACAACCATAACAATAACTCTGTCAATTTAAACTAATTTTTCCCAGTTTGTTTTTTTTTTTTTGCAAATTAGTTTGAACTCAAAGCAAGCAAAAATGAGAGAACTGGGAGAGAGATTGAGAGAATGGATATAGCTGACATTTCAAGCGTGAATCTGATTTCTATAACCAAGTAAGCATTACATCTTTCGCTCACCTTCAAAATCTTATCGCGATAGAAAGATAAATCTCCAATTTTCTTCAATTTAATCTCATAGCTTTGACCCTGATTCAGATAGGTCAATGTCTCCTCATTGTTCTTTGTTGCAATTGAGGTGGCCGCTGCCAAAATGTACTGAAATCTGAAATTAATTAAAAAAAATAAAGAAAGATAAGTTGAGATTAAAGATTTTAATATAATAAGTAAGAAAATTTTAGAGTAATGAAAACTAGAAGAGCTTTAAAAGCTAAAATATATTTTAATTTTTCCCTTTGCTGCACTTAAATTAATAATAAATAAATATAATAAATAAATATAAATTATTTAGGTATTTAAAAATATATTTTTATATGCGGTATTTTTTATATAATATTATATTCGTCATTTTTTATTTATTTATTTACTTATTAGTAATTCTTGGATATTTAAAAATATTTTTTTTGCTCAATTTTTTTTCTTTTTTTAATTATAGTATTTTCATAATTTTTATATATTTTATTTTATTTATTTACTTATTGGTAATATTCAAATATTTAATAATATATTTTTTTCATATTCATTAATTTATATTTTATTAATATTTTTAAATATTTTAATTACATTTAAATATTTAATAATATATATATATATATATATTTTTTTTTTTTTTTAAATTATTCTACAATTATTATTCATAATTTATACATATATTTATTTTATTTATTTACTTATTGGTAATATTCAAATATTTAATAATATATATATATTTTTTTTTTTATATGTTGTATTAGTCATTTATGTAATATATTCATTACTTGTATATAATTTATTTTTGTAAATATTTTTAAATATTTTAATTACTTTATTTTTAATTTATTAGTTTTTATTTTTTTTTTTTTTTTTAATTTGTTATTGATATTCATAATTATTATTGTGAATTACATTTATCAAATACCGCTTCTAATGTGTGTTTTAATTATATTAATTAGAAAAAAAAATCTAAAATAAAATTTTTGCTGTCTAAAGATTTTTCAAGACGACTTCCATTGTTTCCAGCTAATAATACGCCTGTTACACAACATCTATTAGCTAAATAAGAATTTATAAATTACTAAATACAATGTGAATGCAGCGAAACAATTTGGAGCTATTAAAATGATATATCATATATAGATAAATGATAAAGCGTTTCTCTGTGCTTTTGCGAGTTCATTAAATAATTATATAAACCTAATCTTAAATGATAACTTTTCCACAGCAGTCTTGGAGTTATAATTAAATATGAAAGAGTGCTAAAAACTTTGAGCTACATCTATAATTAGATACTGTATTTACCTAACTTATCAAAAAAGAAACAGCTAAAAATCCAAGTTTGCATGGAAACTTTATCTCAGTCTCTAGACGAGCCCCAAGTTAAATGTAGATATAGATATAGCACATTTTTTCACTCACTTATGATCCTCGGCATGAGATGCACCGCCCGACAAGCTGGGCTCAATTTTGGCCGCCTCGACAACGCTCAGCTGCTGCTGCAGTCCAGAGCGCGCTGCAATTGATGCAATTGATGCAATTATTTAAATGATATACATATGTATGAATGTATGTATGTATGTATAGAGTGGAATGTACTTACGCGCCTGTGCAAAGGCCTCATTGCCAGTTGCTGTTCGGATTTTCTCAGCCGTTGTGGCTTCGTTGCCATTCAATTCAAAATCCGCTGCGGCGGGCGAGCCTTGCGGCGAGCCACAGCCACAGATTGTGCCGGAGTTCAACTCATGCTTGCCACCAGATGCTGCAAGTGCGCCGATTCCAGTTCCAGCTGCTGCTGCTAACCCCTGATCTGTGCGCTGTGGTGAATGATTTGCCTCGCCCAATGGCGATTTTTCACATTTACCAATTGAGGAGCTATTGCTGCCGCTCTCCAAGGATTTCGGTTTGAGCTGCTCCGTTTGCGGCTCCTGTTTAAGTGCCGTCAGGCTCGGGGAGAACGATAAAAAGTTTTCACTGCAAACGAAATGCCATCAATTATATTTGAAAGTTATCAAGAGAGTAGAACAGCAAATGTCTGCTGTTTTCTATATATATATATGTGTATATATTTGTGCACACTCACTTGTTCAAATACGAGTTACTATTAAACTCAGCGTTCAGATCAAAACCTATATCGTCGCTCCAGCTGCTGCGACCTATATAAATGCAAAAAGAGAGAGAGAGAGAAAGATAAATAAATTTATAAATGTTGTATTCCATTTTAAGAAGTCTAGAAATAGATTTATAGTTATATATGTATATATGTAGATTTATGGCTAAACATTTGTTGTAAGTTTATCCATAAAAATGTTTTTTATTTTATATTCAATTCCAAGAGTGCTTTATTAATCTATTTCTATTTCCATTTCACCTACTTGCAGTCTCTCTCACACATAGGTCTCTTCTTCTCAATCTTTCTCTTTAGCTCTTCGTCGCCCGCTCTCTTATTGATCTCTCTGTTTTTCTGTTTGTTTGCCTCCATACTTATCCATACATTTACATTTACATCCATCTTATCTTTCATATTATCTCAATTTGTTTTCTACTCCAGTCTCAATCTCTTTCTCTCTCACTCTATCTCTAAGCATTTTTTCACACTTACAGCATGTTTCCTAATTAAAACAATTATTAATGAACAAAGAATGCGAAATGAACTTTTCTTAATGATACTTGTGCATGTTGAAGCTGTTTTTAGATAATTTATGTTTTCATTCAATTTAAATTAATTTCTCAAGTTTAAATTAGACTCAACTCAATGCGTAGCTTAGTGAATTACATAAAATGATTCATTATTTGTTTTTGCTATGTCTGAAGATATTTCCTATCTGAGTTGATTAGTATTTGTATGCCCAGTAGCTCAGCTTAACTGAAGGGCATATTGTGGTCAGACTAAAATAGAACTTTAAAAGGAGAGACTTATTCTTTCAAATAATAAAAAAAAAGTATTTCAATTATAGTATTTCATATTTGACTAATTAAATAATCATAATATACTTAAAAAGTTAACTTAACTTATTTATACAATTTTAAAATAATTAATTTATGCAATTTGAATTGTTTTCTAACGTATTTCAACATTTTTAAAATTTTATTTAAAATTTAAGTGAACATAACTAATCGCAAAACTTTCGCTGTTCACACAGTTTGATAATTTGTCAATAATAAAAGAGGAAATTGCTTAACTATAATTGTTTCAATGTCAAAACGTATATAAACAAATTTCAAGAGCTCATTGATCATTGATCGAGCATCAAATAAATAGAATTTAAGGCTGGGCCGGAGGACAAGAAAAAAAAAAAAAAAAAAAAAAAACAATTAAAAAAAAAAACATTAAGCTTTAAATAAAGCTGAATGCCGAATGAAATGCATAGAATGCATATGTATATATAAAGTATATAGTAAAGCCCATTTGCTTGCTCTAGACTTAATTATTATATGCTGTTAATTAAGTATTTCTATTCTCTCGACTAATTACTAAAAAAAAAACAGTTTTCCTTCAAAAAAAAAATAATAATGTGGCAGAAACATTTACTAAAAATCCAAATTGCTTTAATTACGGCCTCTACAAAATGTCGACAATTTTGTTTTCATTCTTTTTTTTTTCTGCGGCCTTATCTGCCGGACAATTGTCGTGTTGATTTCACATTTCTTGATAAGCCATCACGAGTACCGTGCGATAGGCACTCGTTCTAGCTCAATTTTGAGCGAAAGAGTTCAAATTATATGTGTCTCTGTCAATATATATATTTATATATATCAGCATTGTTGTAGCTTTTACAGCTCAGCTGTAATTAGGCCAATGACAATTGTTGCTCGACTTTGCGTGATTTTGGCAAATCGTAAACTCTTGACAAGCATTCGAGTTTCAGAAATAAAGATACAAACAAATATATGTGTAACGTTAACGTATTCTAGAAATATTTAAATATATTTAGTTCAACTTGGTTCTTATTAACAAAATCTCCAGGTGGGCGTGTTTTTATTGCTTTTTTTTTTTTGGTTATTTTCCAGAGCTGAAATTATTTAAATATAATATCCAAAAAGCTATAAAAATTATATACTTTTTAGTCCATTAGCTCAAATTGCAAGCTATTCTTACAGTTTTCATCATGTCTTGCACATATGTGCTAAGTTAATTAAGCGTCGTATAATAAGGAACAGACAACAAAAATTTTTGTGTATATATATTTTATATTGAGCCTATAATCTTTAACTTTAAAGATGTGCAAGAATTTCAGTTGTTAATTTTAACTTTGAAACTAAGATTTACCGTTGCCATAATGAAAGAATAATAATACAAATTCTTCAATTAGAAACTATTATATGGAATATTGGTTACTCTATTCAAGTGTATATAGAGCATATATAGTGTATTTTTATAACATAATAGTTTAAGGATTTTATATACGAAATATTAGTTTCAATATATATTTATAATAAAAAAGTTATTTTTGTTTGTTTACAAAAATTCGTTTTTAAATGTAAAAAAAATTAATAAAATAAAAAAAATATAAAAAATTTATATACATATATATATATATATATATATATAAAGTTAAAAAAAATATTTTTTTTTGTCTATATAGATATTTGTTCACAAAATATTAAAAATAATATTGTTTTTTTTATGATGTATTATTAAATAATTTTTTTTTTAATTTTAATATTTTTAAATTTAATTTATACATATATATATATTATTATTTATTATATTATTTTGTAATAATTTAATTTATAAAAAAAAAGAAAGAAAATAAAAATATTATACTTAATAATTTTTAAACAAAAATACATATATACACAAAATAGAACTTTTTTTTTTTTTTATATATATATATATATATTTTTAAATACATTAAAGGATTGTTGAATATGATTTCAATATACATATATTTCGAATGCTATTTCGAAAAATATTCCTCTATTTTATTAAAAAATTATACTTTTAAATAATTTAAAGTATACTTTATTATGATTTATTATTTTGAAATATTTTGGAATATTCCAGAATCAATTGGGAATTACTAAATATATGTATTAAATTTTTTTCTGCCTGACTTAGACTGTTACCAATTGATCGAGGGCTGCAAACAAACTAAATGAAGTTTTAAATGTTACCTCACGATGTGAACAATAAAAATCAATTTTATGGCTGAGGCACAGTAGAGGAGAACTCGTACATCTGTTAGATGTTGATTAATTAGCAAATATAGAAGAAACAAAAAATTTGATGTTTGTTTATAAAATAATTAACACATTTGCGCCCATGGCATATTAAAATACGATCACCTAAGCCATTGGCTCTACAAAGATAGAGTTATATGCGAAGAACTTGATTCTTCTTCATGTGATATCTTTCATGTCTTTTATTGATTCGTTTAGTCAAAGGCGCATGTTGCTCAGACGTTAAATACAAAACAAACAGGTTTGCTCAATAGTTGTTAATTGTTTTATGCGAGAATGTGACAAAGAAAAAAAGACGTAGAACTTTGATATTAAAAAAAAAAAAAAAAAACTATCAAATTGATATTTGGCCTCCTAATTTGGACGCAGCATTCCACATTTTGGAAGCTTTCTTTGTCTAAATAAATAATTATTTCTAATGAAAATTATATATTTAAATATATTAGTATATTTAACTACTATTTATATATTATTGCATTTAAAAATACAAATAAATATTTCTCTCACCTGAATGCTTTTCACGCTTATGTTTATCTTTCTCGTGATGTGCCACCTTATTGGGTATTTCGCCTGATTGATTTGTCGGTGAATTTTCACTTTGACCAATATCCAATGAGTACCAATCCATTCGTCTTTTGCGCGAACCACTATCTGTGTAAATTGTCCTCACGTCGATGATTTGCGGTCCTGGTGAATCCTTGGACTGTCCGTCTGCATTAATACCGAAACCGAAACGAATCGAAACGTATCGATTAGCCAATTGCAACGCATGCATATATAGCATTACTTTTGATGGATGCGATGAGTCTCATTTGTTTAACGGCATTAATGATGTTTGTATATGTATATATACACGATATATGTTTCGATTCGTTATTCACTCTCTTACCTGTCCAAGATTCCTCAGAGTTTGGTGGTGAATCAACAAAGTTAATCACTGGCTCATAATCCGATCCAATATGCTGATGATGATAGCCGCTAATGAAATGATTATTTTGGATCTACAAATAAATATAGGGAATATAAATTGATTGAGTCGCGAAAAGATTTACACTTCTAAACTATATATATATATATGTAGGTGTATATAACTATCACATTGAGCAAACTTTTCCAGCACTCTGTCTAGCTTTTCGTTTACGAAATCGTCTAGCATGTTGTTCAATTAGACAGATCTATAGCGGCATTGCCGCAGTCACAACAGTTGCATTATCTCTCTCAGTTTTAGTTAACATGGTATTGGGGTCCTAAACCTTGCTGATAATACAAAAAAAAAAAAAGATGATACTACATCAACTGAAGAGAATTCTTATGCCTACAAAATATTCTCTCAGTCTCTCTCTATCTCTCTCTTTCTCTTTACACATCGTCGATTGCAATTTACTTGATATATATATATATATATAAATATATATTTATATATATATATACATGCATGTATATGCATTGAGTACTTTCAGATTTAATTTTGTTTACGCCCGGCTCTCTGTGCGTTTATTTTATTTGATTTCTTTTTATTGTGTTTTTAAAAGATAAGCTCATAGTGTCAATAATACGAGCCACGAGGCACGACCTGGGTCCAGTGTGTTTCGTTTAACTCCAATACTCAATAATAAAAACTTGCAAATAAGAAATTTAACAGCCTTTAGATGTATTTAGATCATTTACTTCCTCTCTTTATCGCTATATATGTACATACTTATTGACTGAATGACCGCCCAAATTGACAGCTCGAATTGATATCTTTTCTTATACTATATCAGATAACGTCACATATTTCAACATATAATATAGCACATTTTTTTTAGCATTGATTGGCTGCTATGAGAGCTAAAGGTTTTCTTGTATCGACTGATTGATTCAATGATTGAGTATTAGATTTCACATCTAATTTCTGTTCATATAAATTAATTCTAGATATATAGAAGACCGACTGGCTTTGCTATCTATATATTCACTTCCTGTCTTTTTAAATATATTTTAAGCATATTTTCAGTCAATATTGATTGTGATTGAGTGAATGAATGATTGACTGTGTGATAAGTATTTAGTTATTAGTAAGGTGAACATTCTTTCAATGCATGAACGGCCAGTAGACCATTAGAAAATGGGATTGTTGGATTGCTAGATTGATTGTTAGACAGATTGACAGTCTAGAAGATTGATTGATTGATTGCCAGATTGATTGATGTTTAAAGCCTTGCTTAAAACTGTTAACAAAGCTAAACTTTTCGTAACTATTCAAAAATTATAGAATAAATCCAGAATTCTAATAAGAATAACAAATACAAAAATATACAGAATTTCCATTGCCTTAATAAAACATGTTATATTATCTTTTACATTTCCTCAAACATATTATGAAATAACAGATTATGAATGGGTGGGTCGTCGTCTCGTAGTTTGAAATATATGAATATAAATGGAAGACAATCTCTAATATCAGACTGTTTGATTTAGTTGCGTAACATTCGTATTAAACGCTGTTGCTGTAATCATTTCGTTTTCCATTTACCTGTTTGTGCCACTCAATTTCAATTTGTTATATGATACGAATTCTATTCTTATTTAATATATTTACACCTACTCAAACACTTGCGGCATTTCTAT
Source organism: Drosophila koepferae (assembly GCA_030914345.1). Classification (NCBI taxonomy): domain Eukaryota; kingdom Metazoa; phylum Arthropoda; class Insecta; order Diptera; family Drosophilidae; genus Drosophila; species Drosophila koepferae. The sequence goes on along the minus strand of JAUESR010000211.1, from coordinate 13,356,123 downwards.
AGAAATAAATTACAATTAAGAGTGGCACAACAAACATACATATATGGATAAATATATATACATACATATATATAAAAAAAATACGTAATCAAATAAACTGACAATTTATGGCATGTTTTATGAAGTGTCATTGCCAGCCAGATAGTGCTGATTGCTAATAAATATTTAATGCTTATGTACGTAATAGTTTATTTATATTCAATAAAGAGCAGAGCGACGTTTACTTCATTAGTTGTTGAATAAGTGTTTAATTTGACAAAAACTTTCCATATATATGTGAGACTTTATCTCTAGACAGATCTTTATAGAGATTAATAAGTGAAAAAAAAGAAGAGATAAAAAATTATTTTGCAAGCAATTATTATTTTCCATACTCAATTTCTCATTTATAATAATAATATATAATGTCAGGCATGAATTTCATTATATATCATTTCTATTTATTTTGTCATTTTTATTTATTTTTTATTTTTGTATTTGATTTTTTTATTAATATTATCTTTTTAATTTAATTTTGTCATTTTTTATTTATTTTTATTTTTAGTATTTGATTTTAAAAAAAAAATTTTTTTTTTTAATTTAAATTAATTTAATATATTATGCCTATAAGACACGTTTTATATTTATATTTAAAAATCATTTCTTATTTTAACTCCTTTTTGCTGTTCAGAATATTTCCAAGTACACAAATTTATTTTTAGTATCATATATAAATATATCAAAATTTTTACGATTTTTGATTAGATAAAGAAAACCTATCTTTTCAATAATGTTTTAATTTATTTTCTTTTCATTTTTGATAATGCTTTGATAGATATGCTTGCAAAATACGTCACATATTTCTAATCACAAATCGTATCATATTTTAACATTCGCCAACAATGTCGTTTATTTCATTTTCAAGTACCTAATATATATTTATAATATAAGAATATATTTAAACAACAAACTTATAGAATACATACAACAAACCTTAGAATATTGGACATATCCCTTTTTTTATTTTATCTATTTTTTTTAAAGTAGTTTTGTGTTTTATAATTTTCATTCTATATATTTTATTATATATATATATATATATATATATATATATATATATATATATATATATATATATTTTTTTAATATATTTTTATTTTTATATATTTTTTATTATTTATAAATTTTTTATTTTTTATATTTTTTTAAATACATTTTTTTAATTTTTATATATTTTTATTTGTTTTTTTTTTTTTAATATTTTTTTATAGAACTAAAATCTCTACAAATTCGATTCTTTTCTTACCTGATTAAGATTTTCTCCTTGCGTATGAATGTTGTTGTTGTTGGTATTGTGGTTGTTGTTATTATTGATGCTGCTATTATTATTATTGTTATTATTATTATTATTATTAATATTCTGATATTGATTATGATGATTTCGATTCAAGTTGTTGTTGAATTCCATTTGGTCGAAATCGTTGAAAATGCTTAGATCAAATTTCGTTGAAGTGTGTTGTTGTTGTTCTGATGGTAAATGAATTTGCAATTGATGTTGTTGTGGTTGCTGCTGCTGCTGCTGCTGCTGATGTTGGTGTTGTTGTTGTAGTATTGAATATTGTGGATCAAATATGCTTTGTATATCCAACAGGCCGGAACTTTGCGATAGAAACGAAAGCGCCATCCGGTTTAAAAATATATTACAATTTTCTTCCTCTAATTCTTCCTTTTTTTTCACAAATTATATTTATTTTATTTAATTTAAAACAAACAATATGTCTATTGTAATTTATATAGTATTTAGTTTTTCTTTTTGTCGAATATCGTCCACAATAACCGTTAGTACGCACTTTTTTTTAAGAAACACGGGGTATTCTAGGGTAGCACCCTCGTCGAGCTTTCGCGTGCAATTTTGTCAAGCCACTTAAAATTTATTTTGAATATATTTTAAAGAGTTTTTGTTAGTTATTTTGAATTTGTTGTAAGCAACAAAGGAAGTAAAGGGAAATTGTTTGGTGGGGGTTTATAAAAATAGTTTTTTTTTAATATATATTTATTTTATGTCAACATTTTGCATTTGAATTAAATTTAATTTAATTTAATTTATAATAAAGAAAAACAAAATGACACTTGTTATACTTATTTGTGTTTTAATTTGTTTTTTTTTTTTTTTTTTTTTTTTTTTTCTTAGCACAGCACTTGGATTTTATATACAACTAACAACCAAATAATATCTAGTTTTTTTATTAAACTTTTTTTCAAATATTGTTTTAACAACTTTTTACTTTGTTTGTTTTTTTTTTTGTAACTTTTAATTGATAAACATAAAATTCGTTGTGCGCTCTTCGAACGTTGGAGAGAACGTATTGATGCAATTAAAAGAGTACGAAAAACGAATTATAGAGTTTCTTGATCCCGGTGGTCTCACGCTGACGATGGCTACGTAGTAGGGTATTTTCAATTTTTAACAGCATTTTGTTACGCAAATACATATAGCTCGATTGCGATTGATATTCATTAGACATGCGTTGCAGTCGTATTTCAGATTTCTCCATTTATCGTTAAGTTCTTGGACGTTTGGGTTGCACAAAATTTTAATGGGTGATTGCACAAAATTGTTAATGCCAATGCTTCCTCTTTCCTTGATCCTTCGCTTCGCTTAGAGCTCGACGAATGCTTGAATTCTTTCTGGCTAGATTTAGCTTTCTTACTGCTTGTCCGCTAGATTTTTTGGTTTTTGGTTTTTTCAACCGCTGTCAGATTGATGTGAACATTCTAACGAATTTGTGTCTTAAAGCCTTTGCGTGAAATTCACTGTTAATTGCGCGACAATCTCCCTGTCTCGCTCCCTCTTTGTCTTCTGTATCTTAACCTGAGCTTTATGAGTATATAGCACGCTGTCAGATATTTGACATTCTAATTATGTGGCGTCCAAATGGCTTGGCACTTGTAAGACTTCAACGTTTGTTTTCTTCTAGATAATTTGACCAATAAAATTATTGGTTTTTTTCCTCGCTTATGTAAGAGACTTGTTATTTATGCAGTTCGGGACACTGTCAGAAGACGTACATTATATCCGTTGATCGGAGAATAGAACGAAAGGATTCTTCATAAATTTGTTTGTCAAATTTTGCCTTTGATTTGGCGATTTTTACGCGACGCAATTGGGCACACGTTGTTCACGCACGAATAATAATTTTCTATAAATTTTCTTTTATATATACATATATATATTATATTTCTTATTTAGCTTTTTCTTAGACACTGTGAAGAGCACCACACAACTATTCCAGACGCGTTACGAATGTATTCTGTTTAGCCGCTGAGTGTGAAAATCGCTGCAAAGCTTTGCTAATATTTTTTTTTCACTTTTTTGTTGTTTTTGTTCTTGTGTCGCTGCTTCACGTTTAATCGCTGCTCACATAGACGAGAGAGTAACAGCTGCTGTCGTTGTATGCGTGTTATTTATAGCAGGCTGCTTTGCATATGTGTGCGTGCGTGTGTGGCGTTGGTAGACCGATTTGTATTTGTATTTGTATTTGTATTTGTATTGGTATTGGTATTGGTGAGCTGATAAAGTTTTTGAAAGCCTTCTTCAGGTTTTTATTCACGTATCTGTGTGTCTGTTATATTTTGTTATATTGGTATGCGTAAACTGTTATATATATTTGCTTGTATTAAGTTTTTTAATTAGAGCCTTTTTTTAGGTTTTACACACGCAGCACATATATATATATATATATATATATATTTTTTTTATAAACTGGTTTTCGAACTGCAGCGCTAATTATTCAAAATTTGCATAACATATTTGTTTAATCGAGTATTGTATATTTTTGTTTAATCGATCGATTTATATTTTCTGTTTGCGCGCAATTTTTTAAATTTCACGTTTTATGTTTTGTCTATTTGAGAGGTTCATTAACTGTGTTCTATATATTTCGATTGCCAATTCGTTTTTAATTTTTCTTTTGAAAATATCAATAAATATGAAAATATATCTTTTTTTTTGCCGGTTGAATTCAGGCTATAGGAGCACTTTTAATCCGACGAAGCGAGGCTTCGAAAAGCCCAAAGAGACGAGCATTTTGTGTGGCCAGAACCTTGGTCGAGCGGCAACCAACACGGACACGAGGTTAAAATATCAATGAGTTGTGAGTATATTCGCCGATAGCGGGAAACTACAGATACCGTTTCAATTACAGTTCCCGAATTCAATGCAAGCTGAACGCAAAAACCGAGCGCCGAGCCGACGACTGCGATGATCAGCAGAGAAAAAAAGAAAGACACAAAAAAAATAAAATGGACACGGGACGGCGATAGACTGCGACTGCGACTGCGACTGTGGCGGCGGCTGCTTTAGCTGATTGTTGATCAAGTTGATTGTCACTTGTTGTGTATGAGATGATGCTGCGACTGCGCTGCTGCTGTTGACGCTGACGTTGACGTTGACGTTGTGCTGCTGCTGCTACTTCTGCTTTACCAATTGAATACAATGTTCGCGCGCTGCTTTTCGTTTGATTACTATTGTTGTTGTTGCCGTTTTGGCTGCTGCTGCTCTGCTCAGCTGTTTTGCACGTTTCTTATCTGTCTTGTTTTCGGTTTACAGCTGCACTCTTTTGTTTTCTTCTTTTTTTTTTCTTGGATTTCTTTGTGCTTCTTTGCTTTTTATCAGGCGCTTTATTTCACTTGCACCCGCATTTGCGATTTCAATACTTAAAGCACTATAGTTATCTCATTCACACACACGTGCTGCGCACTTGACTCGTACTAAATCGGCTGCTGCTGTTGTTGCTGTTACGTTTCACTGTGAATGCCGTCGCGAACTACACAATAACAAATTAATTATTTCAAATAGAGCGAAATTTTCCTCGATTTATGTTGATTACGCGCGTCGTACTTGCAATTGAATTCAATTCAATGGGCTTTTATGGTTTTGCTAATATGTTCTATTGATGTATGTATGTATGTATGTGCTTTAACATATGTGTGCGTGTGTGTGTGTGTGCGAGAGCAGCCCACTCAGAAGCTTTCAATGGCTGCCGTTTACTATTGTTGTTCTCCTTGTTGTTGGTGTTCTTGTTTTTTTTTTTTTTTTTTTTTTTTGTTGTTCGCACTTTTGCTGCGCGCGTCGATGACGTATTTTGGTACGCACACGTAATGAAATTGGCACAGGAAAACTGGGAGAGCCTTCGAAAAAGCTGAAACACTAGGTTTTGGGCTGCGGCGGCGTCGTCGCAACGCGCGCTAATTAAATATTTTTATCTGCTTGATTAACAAAAAGTGCCGACGTGTAATTGTTGCTGCTGCTGGTTATATTTATTGGAAGTTGTTGTTATCGATGTTGCTATTGCTTTAGTGGTTATTAATATTGTTTTGATGTTTTGGTTAATAAGACTCGCATAAAACTTGTGTTTTAGCCGATGGGAGAAAACGTACTGATTTTGGTGAGCGCACGTCACACGCTAATATAAATTTTAGCTCTGTCTTTGCGCTTACCAGCTGACCGCCGTTAGCAGCTCTCTCTTTCTCTCTCTTTTTTCATATTCGCATTTGTAAGAGCGTATGGGGAACGTTGCTCTTTGCACACGCATAAACAGACCTGCCCTCCTCACACACTTGCCCATATGCAAATGCCTGTGGAATGCAGCATAGAAAATTAAATTCGTTATCGTCACGCACACGAAAGTATAGGAAGAAGGAGACGTCACCACGTCTCTCTAGCTGTACAATTTCAAACCGTTTCTTTTCTTATTCTTGTTTTTGTTTGGCTAGCTGAGCTGCAGCAGCAATAACGCATAAATATCAACAATGAACTTCAACGATAGAGAGAGAGAGAGAGTGAGTGTGTTGCGCTTAAGAGCAATGACTAGAAGAGCGACGCGTACGCTACACCTGTCTACGAGTTGTTTGTTTGGGCACGAGCATTGATGTGATTCTCATTTGTTATTTATGTACATATGTATGTGTAAAAATGCACATGGTCGACTGGGAGAGGCTGTGTGTGTGTGAGAGAGAGAGAGGGGTATGAAAAAGCATGCGTTGCAAATATTGCATAGGCATTTTTGACTATTCTAATTATGGGCCACGATCAGACTTTAAGTTAGCTGTGCCTTAAATTAATATTAAATAACGGGCTTCGAGCATGAATTAAAAATTATTTTTAATTAAATTTATAGCACACATAAAGTGAACTCATTCTCCATTTCTAATGTGTTCAATTAATTTGCAATAATTATTATTTAGCTATGACATTTTTGCGGGTTTGGCGTTTTTTCTGGTTTCATTCAAAAACTGCGTCAACTTGTGTTAATTAAAAATTTAATTGACACAGGCAATTTTCAAAAAGTCGCCGAAATTGTCTGTCTGCCTTCTGAAACATCTTGCTCAATCAATATAGTATACATATCGTGAAAAAAAAGACATCAAAATTATAAAACTGAGTTTTTTTTTTTTTTTTTTTTGAGGTCTGATGTTAACTTTGGATGCTTTCCTTGCACATTTCATCAATTGATGGCAATGAGCGATGCCGAATTAAATATTCTTCAATTGTTTTTAAATTGCCATCAATAGCAAGGTTTCAAGTGAAATTAATTTATTTGCACAATGAAAGTCAAAGACGCAATTCGTTGTAATAAAACTGTTCCGCTCTGTTCTCATCTCATCTGCTGATATTGATCAGAAAATCGTTTCTTTCAAGTTATAAAAAAAAAAATATTTTGACGACTTTGGTCTTAATTAATTTGCCATGTACAATTTTTAGTGGCTTCAATTAGCGCTTGTCAAAAAAAAAGCTCATTGCTAATTTATAATAATTAGCACAATTTAGGTCTTTTGTTTTTTATTTGCTTTGTATAGCCATTCATAATGTTTTGCTGCGACAATTAAATAAACAAATTAGGCAATGTTAAGTGGAAAACGTGTAACTTGAAAAAAAATGTTGAAATATTAATTTTTTATATACTCCATATTAAATATCATTATTTTTATAGTTTCTTATTAGACAAAAGTTGCGTGAGACACATTTAAACCTTTCGATTTGCGCGCCCAAATTGTTAGCAACGGCGCGTTTTACAGCACTGCTGAGAGTTTAAAAACGATAGTCCGAAAAATATATCGATAAGATCATAAGCAACTATCGTACACATAAACAGACGCGTTTGCAATAGCACGCAAAAATATTGTAAATAATATAATGGAATTATCGCCCATTAATCAAATTGAGGATAGGAAACCAACATTAACAGCCGACGGCCTGGTTCAAACATCAAATTCACCATTTGAGCAACAAGCATCAACTGCTACAACAACAACGACAGCAACGGCAGCGGCGACGGCGGCAGCAGCGACAGCAGCAGCAACAACAACAACATCAACAACAACCGTATCACAGGAGACACAAACATCGAACGGCATCGGAATCGGCATCGGCGTACCGCTGACAGTTGATCAGCTGGATATCGAAATATTGCCAATCATTTACGATATTGTACGCTGGTATGTGTGTGTGTTGGCAAAAAAATCAAAATATTTATATAAAATGCAACACAAAGAAAATTTACCATCAAGCATATCTAAACTTATATAACCTGTAAATTCTTTGTTCTTGGCTTGTAGCGTGGAAAAGGATCCCTTGGAGAACGCTGTGAAGCTGCGGGAATCGCAGGACTGCAATCATAAGGTTGGCAAGCGATACCCTGTAATTTACTATAAATATTCATATAAATTATATGTTGTTTTAGATCTTTGAGCTGCAAAAGCGCTTCGATTCAGCGCGTGAGCAAATCAAGCAGCTGCCAGGCATCGATTACAACAAGGAGGAGCAACTGCAGCGCCTGGAACTGTTGCGCAGTCAATTGAGGCTCAAGCAGCAGCTCATACGCAAATACAAGGATAACGAATTCTAGTTTGAAAAGTTTAGAAAGCATTCACAATGGTTCTGCGACTGATATTACGTTACTTTGCCAACAACGAGCAGCTCATTCAGCGCATGGCCGACAGCTATCCGATGCGACGAGCTGCTCAGCTGGTCGTCTCACTGATGTACCGCTCGAAGAGCCTGGCTCGCGAGCAGGGTCTCCACGAGATGACGCCCGAGCGTTTCAAGTGAGTGTCTAATACAAATATCTAAATTTCTCTTTACTGAAACTCTTTCTTCTGTCTCTTCACAGATCGTTTGTGAACATGTTTAGAAATAATATAAAACAGGAACTGGAGGGCGTCAAGAAGGAGCTGAAGAACCAGAAGAAATAAATAAATTATTGTAAATTTCTTAGAGTTAGGCTAAAAAGAAATTCAGGCATATAAATTAAATTTCAAGTGTAAGCTAAATGTGTTTATTTTCACCTGTAAATGCTTATTACGAATAACTGTTAATCAACACTGTTACGTTTGAGTTGCCAACTTACCCACTAAATATGCAAGTGTCATTGGGGCATAAATCTGCTCGACTAGCAACTAAAATGGCAAATCAGCGTTGCCAACTTAACTAATAAATAAGCAATTTAATAAGGGAATCGCCAGCCTTGCCAACTTACTCACTAAATAAGCAGGTGTCATTGCAGCATAAAACAGCTCTTTTTGGTAAACATTTAAAATCTTCAAATTTATTATGTAATTTAAATTACAAAAAAAAAGGGTAATCAAGAAAAGTTCAATTAAATTGTTTTCAGTGTATTTGGAAACTATATTGTAATTTATAATTAATGTTTCTCAAAGTGTATAAATCTAGCAACTAAATTGAATTTTGGCAAATTGTCTTTAGATTGGACGAAAACAAATTAGACATTGATTTATTAGCAAAATTGTACACACAAATTGTCACACAGCATACAAAGACGTCTTACCGTGTGCCACCTGTAGCAAAATAGTTATTCTCTTTCTCTCTCTCTCTCCCTCACTCTTACTATGCGCTATGCTTATTAGTTTCTCTCTCTTTAAAGTTAACGGTTTGCATGTCTCACATTTAGCACAACCGTTAAAATACGAGCTTAACAACTATTAAATTTTTGTGTACAAAAAAAAACTTTTCTCCCTCTCTCTCTCTCTCTCCTTCTCTTTAAAACAGTTTGTGGATTGAAATATATATATATATATATATAAATTGAGGAGTTTTTCTAGTTTTGCGTCGCCTCGGGCAGGGAATCGAGCACGGAGCTGCTGCTGTTGCCGCCGTTTACGGGCGCCACGGCGGAGCTATTTGAGGTCGGGCGATTATTACGTTTCCGTTTGCCGCCACGACGACTGCCCTCGCGCCTTTCGCCATTCTGTTTGCCATTGTCCTCGCCATGATCCTTGCTGCAGCCCGCACCTGACGCCGACGTGGAGCCCTGGCCATTGTGACGTTGCTGCTGCTGCTGCTGCTGATTGTTGTTGCTGCTGCTGTTATTGCTGTTGCCATTGTGTGCCCGCGACTGCATCTTGGCTGGCTTGGGGCGATATGGTGAGGCAGCTGCTTGGGGCATCGGTTGCAGGATATTGCCAACTGCTTTGGTGCGTCCCTCGCGGAATACCAAACGCTGGCCGGCACGTATATATTCCGGCTGCTTGATGAACCGGAATTTGACACGTGCCTTATCCCCGGTGCGCAGGCAATCGCAGGACATGCGCACAATCGATGCCGTCTGGCGTATGCTGCCGCAGTGCACCATTGCCTGGTAGCGGGCAGAGATCGTTGTTGGATGATGTAGCACAAGAATTTCACCCTCGAATTCCCAGCATGCTTGCGGCTTCAGCTCCGGCGCCACCATAACCATGCCCTTGCGCAAATACGTTCGCTTGATCTTCTTCAGCGCAAAGCTCGCCGTCTGGCCACATCTCACACGCTCCACATTCATTCGCTTGCGATGGATGCTCTTGATCGTGATGGGCACAAAGGTGCCGACAGCATTCGGTCCCAGCATTAGATTATCGTTTAGCTTTATGGTGCCCTGCAGGCAGGTGCCCGAGACGACGGTGCCAACGCCTGGCACCGAGTACACATCGTCGATCTGGAACTCAGCGGGCAGATTCTCTGATCCGGCCATGCGTGTGCTCAGCAGATTGAGAAACATTTTGAGCAACTCCAGATTATCGCCATTCACATTCGACACCTGAAAGATGGGACAGAGACGTTCGCTAACGAAATTCGTGGCACTCAGCACCACATCGTCCTGGCTGCGCACCACAACGGGCACCTTGCGACATCCCTGCGACTTGAGCATCTTGAAGAGCAGCTTCATATTATCCTGCAGCACATTGGGCGGGCACATATCGATCTTGGTGACCACCACGAAGACGGGCACGGCCAGAGCCAAAGCCAAACCCAAATGCTCCTTAGTCATGCCAATGATGCCAGCATTGGCGCCGATCTACAGAGCATAAGAATCGTTAAGGTATATATATATATATATTAGAGCTCATTCAATCACCATTAGCATGCCAAAGTCGGGCGCATGCCCCGTCATGCCAAACACTGTGGTCTTCAGGTAACGCTCGTGTCCCGCCAGATCAATGAACGTGATCACCTTGGATGACTTCTCACAGATCTTTACCCAATCGAGATGGCCATGATCTGGTTTATTCACCACATTGCCAACACCATCGAAGCCAAGTATATCGTTGCCCACCGAGCTAGTGCGTCCGCTTTCGATCTCATGCTTGTGCCGGAACAGACGTTGTCGCGCATGGCCACGCCCATTGTCCAGTTCGCCGTGCGTTAGAACGCCCAATAAGGTGGATTTGCCGGCATCCACATTGCCAACAACAGCCACGCTGAAAGAGGGTGAGAGACAGTTACAATTTGTATCTATATATATGTATGTATATAGAGCCTTACCGTATCTCCATAAAGTCCGTCGTTTCGATATGCTTACGTATGAGCAACTGCGCCGTTTTACCCTTCTCCACATTCCGTTCGCGCAGCACGACGAGATCAGCATCTATAGCTTTGGCTAGCTGCCGTAACGTGTGCATCGAAGCCTCAAACTGCTCTACAGTCAATCCGCTGTCACGACCATCTAGAATTTTCCATATTCCCGAAATTCTGTTCGTGTTATTCCATTTATATTTAATTTAGTTTTACTCACCCTCTCCTACGCCTATTTCGTAGATGGTTTCGCCACAGCTATCAGTGATGCGATCGAGCAGACGCCGCTTGAGCAGCTCCAGCTGCTCCTCATTGGGCGCCACGAGTACATCCTTGGCGCGTATGCTGGAGTAGTCGATGCTTAGCTGTTGCAGCTGCTGTGTGGGCAGCCCGTCCACGGTGAATATATTGCTACGTGCGCTCTTTATGCCCACGCCCACATTTAGGGGCAGCGCAGGTGCGGTTTGTACATATATTGTTCATAATTGGGTATCTAACTAAGCTGGAGTACGCTCTATATCCTCGGAATCATTGCCTGACAGTGTGTGTGTGTGTGTGTGTGTGTGTGAGTACGTGCAAGTTATTTCTGCAAGCAAAACCAAACATAAATTTAATTTAGCAAATATTTACCACAAAGTTATTGACAGTTGATTTATTTTCATTCTAACCTATCCCACGCCCATTTGCCTTGTTGAGTCTGACGTGCGTTGTGTTTGCATTTCACTGAGGTAATGAGACGGAACAGTGTAGGAAACTTCGCTTTTATACGAAACGCTGACGAAAGTCATTCAGTGAGTGTCGCAATGCGTGCATAGAGCGGATCGTGATAGTTTGAGTGGGAGGGAGAGATCGTGAGGACGCCAGCAGTTCGGTGTGAAAAAGGAGCGCAGCTACATGTTGCTACGAAAATTTCTTTAAGAGGAGAACGCATACAACAATTATTGCTTCAGTTTTGAGAGTGTGTGAGAGAGCTAGTTGATGTTCTTGAATTTTCGTTCGTATGCGAAATAACCGTTAGAGAGCATACAACATGTATACAAGTTCTAGTAAAACGACAACTCAACTGTTGCGAATGGGCGAGAGTTACAATCAAATACGAAATAGCCGTTATTGTAATCGCTGCAGACAGAGCGACGACGACGACATTGCCAGAGAATAAGCAGAAATAGCGGCAGCAGCTGGGGACAGTTGACAAACAGCTGTTCTCGCATGAAGATGACTAGCCAATGGAGCCAGAGGCACATGTACGAATGCCCCTGTGTGTGTGAGTGAGTGAGAGTGTCTCTATGTGTGTATGTTTGGCAAAGCATAAGACGCTGTTTGTTTATTTTGGTTCTCTTTCGCTGCTCGTTTATGTAAGCCATTTTTGTTGACGTACACAAAAAAAAAAGCTCAAACATTGTTTTTGCATTTTTGTTTGCTGTTTCTTTTTTGTGCTGCTAAACAAAAATAATTTATTTATAGCGCCCACACGTACGAATATATGTGTGTGGTTATAAAGATATTATGACAAAGTCAAAACAACAATTAATTCTTGCGCCTTTTCTTTTGTTGTGTTTTCTAGTATTTGTTTTGTGCCATTGAATAACAAACTGTAGATCAGCTGAGTAGTGGGAATATATGTATCTATGCAGATCTTGCATCTTGAATGCACTTGAAAATCAGCTACGTGTGCTCATCCAAAGTGCACTTAAAAAGTGAAAGGGTTGTTTTATGTTTTCTTTTTTCATTTTTTGTTGATTTCACAAACTCCTGTTGCGGGCTTTTGGGCTTCTGTATGAACCCCCGCCAAGTTTTTTCTACATCAATTTACAGTTACTTACAGTTCATGCAGAGCTTTGTTGTATTTGCTGTTGTTTTTGTACTTCGCACTATGCACATTGAATTTGGATAAAAGTGCACTAATATTACATTAAAGAGTACATAATTAGTACAATGACTACGAATTGTTTTTCGTCTGTCCAAGCCACGTACGATTTGGTAGCGTTGCCAGCGCGCCAAAATACGCAGTGGCAGCGCTACACGAAACTTATCGATAGCAAATCTATTGCCATAGACTATCGTTATCTAAACAGGCCGCAAATTTTTCAATTTATCAAAAGGGGAAGTGGTTAATATAATATGAAAACCTCATATGGGCTTGAGAGATTAACATGAATTAACATTATTTATTTTGATTACTAATTAGTCTCTTTGCAATTAGTTTAACATTGCGGTTTGTTTATACATACATATAGCTTTGACACCATTTGATAAGCATTATTTATTGCTAGAAACTTCGGAATTATTTTATAAATTGTGAATTTTGTAATGAAATGAACGTCGTCATGATTCACAGTGAATTTATTTGAGAACACAAATTTTACTCGTACTCAGAAACACACACACACACACAGAGAGACATGAAGTTGTTTGTATGTATGTATGTATGTGCGCAAATATAGTTTTTTTCACCTTTGCCTTTTTCGCTCACTTTATTATGTTGTTATATATATATTTTCCTGATAAGTTGCAATCATTTGTTAATTGTATACTTGACGTTTCCATTGGTATATGAAGCGACGTAATTGTCATTTAATTTAAGCGATTTTAGAATTAAAAGTTCTTTAAACTTCCCAAACAGCTGGGCGCACAGAGCGAAATGCCAAAAAATTTCAATGTCAACAAGTTTTTTTTTTGCTTTGCTTGTCTGCCGCGTGCTTGTACTGCTGCTTCTTCTCGCTGCCGGTCAAGCCATTCGCACCTTCTCGCTCTCCAGCGTAAAAGGCGTTGCTAGGCATAATGGTAAAGCACACACACGCACACATATGTACATACAGCGATGTAAATATACGTGCCTTTGTGTGTGTGCGTATCGCCGGCATAGCATGAGTTATGCAAGCCAGAAATAAATGTCTTAGAATATGAATTTTTATTTTTACAGTTCTTTTTTAATATATATATGTATGATAGTCTAAAAAAATAGTTTACAAATTATAAAATGTTTTCAACAATTTTGGTACAATTTATATCGTGTTGCATCATTCGTATGTGATTCAATCCAAAAACGTTATATTTGAATGGGTGTTTGTATGTATATGTATGTCTGACTGTGTGTGTGTGTATGTATGTATATGTGTGTGCGGGCGACAAAAGTCAGCTGAAGTTGTCAGGCTTTGTTCTTTAAATACAATACATATGTATGTACAAAGCATATGTAATGCTCAGCTACTTGAGGGTGGGTGGGGGAAAACATAACGCTAATGCTAAAAATATATTTAACATGCTTCTTTTTCCTATTCGGTTGCTGCTCCCGAGCACACAACTGGCAATGACTTTTTTTCTCTGGAGTGTTTTCATTTTGTCGTCGTCTTCGTCCATCACTTCGCATATGCATTCATTCACAGTATAAGTATGTGTGTGTATATATGGAAAAACTGTAAAACTATGGATTTGTATATGTATATACATATATTTATATATATATATGTATATTAGAAATTTATATATAGACATATATATATTTGTGGTTTGTGGGAGGCAAAACAAGGGACTGCTGCGGCACATTGCTGGGGACAGGGGAAACGGACATGCTCACATCTTCACATTTTTTCTTTAATTTGTAGTTTAGTGGAAACGGGCTTGTTTTTTTGTGTAGTGGAAACGTGCTTTAATCGCTTTGCAAATACATTTTTGTTTTACATATTTAGTTGTTGTTGTTATTGCTACGGCGCGCTTCCATCTATAACTAATTTATTTAGTTGTTTTTAATATTTTTTTTGTTTGTTTGTTGTTTAAGTTTTGAAAATACCCTTAATATATTAATATAATTATTATATTTTATGTGTGTTCTGTTCTCAGCGCTCACTTGGGATGCCTTTATTTTGTTTTTTTTTTTTTTTTTATAGTAATTTGTTTTGTGGTTCGTGTTTGTGTGTGTGTGTGTAGCATGACCCCCATTTGAAAAGAAGTAGTTGTAATTGTCGTCCACTTGCTTCTACTTCTGCGTATGTGTGTGTTTTTCGTTTTGAATGCGTTTGTGTGTAGGTGTGTGTGTGTGTGGATTGGTTGGGTTTAGGCAGATGCTGCAACTTCACCAGATTTCTTGGCGGCCTCAGCACTGGCGGCACCAGCAATGGCAACCTCCTCAAAGTTCTCAACCAGATCGGGCACATCATCATCACCAGCATCCGCCGATGCACCACCGCCGACACCAGCAGCACCAGCACCACCGGCCGCATTGCTCTTGCTAGCAATCTCTGAGGCGATCTTCTTCAGCTGATGGATGTCCTGTGG
This sequence comes from Drosophila koepferae, assembly GCA_030914345.1. Lineage (NCBI taxonomy): Eukaryota > Metazoa > Arthropoda > Insecta > Diptera > Drosophilidae > Drosophila > Drosophila koepferae. The sequence goes on along the minus strand of JAUESR010000211.1, from coordinate 13,341,023 downwards.
ACCCAATTGTGTCAAGATGCCGGGCAACATTTCGGAGATCGTCTTATTCTCGCCATGGCCGGTAATGGCGAACGTATTGGTTGGTAGCGATGCCTGCGCCTTCGGATTGTTGAAGTGGATGACGGTGCCATCGTTTTTAATTATGTTCACTTCCTCAATGCCGGGTATGGTATTGACCGAGAGTTTTTTCAATGATGACTGCAACTTCTTGTCATCGGTTGCCGGGGTCGAGTGCACAATCTTCTTCTTGCGACGGGGGGTGCCCTTGCCGCCAATGCGCACCTGCGCCTGCAGTTTCTTTAGCTTCTCTGGATTCATATTCCTGTAAGAGAGACACACACCAGGCAGAGCGCGCGCACAAAACACACAAATTGCCAAAAAAGATTGCACAAGTTTTAGTTTTTGGGAAACAATTTTTTTGAGAGTTTATATGTTATGAAATATATTGTTGAATTTACTTTGATATTACTATAATTTAGCACAGAGCTCAGCCCGAAAAACACGTGCGCCCAGTTGTAGTCAAATGTCAAAAAGAAATCGCCATGATAAAAATGGCAAAGCAGTATGTATAAGTGTGTAGTACTGTTAACAAGCACTAAACTCGGTGTTTTATATCGATGAAATTTGCTTAATTCAATTTAAATGGTTGCGCGCTAATTCAGTTTACTTCAAAAATTTACAAAAATTATAATTTAATTTTTGTTGATCAGAAAACAACGAATAGATGAATTAAAATATGTTTTATTTGGTATTTTATTGTCCATCAACTATCGATAAACAATCAGCTGTTTTTGTGGCTACTAAACACAGCGCGCCGTACAAGTGTTGGCTAACAGTGCAACAGAACTGGCTGATGGCAGGGCCATGCTGTTAGCCCACAAGAGCTAAGATTAGTAATCATATATCTAATAGATAAGATAACACGTATTAACGAGTTGATTTAATTCAACTTACTAACAAAGTACGTAATCACTGTATGTGTATGTTGGTGTATGCTAAGCTCCGAAAAGCCTTCACGTGTGTGCAATTTAGTATCCAAACGCCAGTCTGAAAGTCAACAATAGAAATAACTGCAACAAGTGGACGAGTTTATAAATTAATAATTATCAATACTATTTACAAACAAACGAATATAAAAGAAAAACACCGCGCCCTTGTTGCGTGCACCACGCTAAGGCTTTACACGTAAGTTTGGCATCCACTGAGTTTTATTGTAGTTTTGAAGTAATTGAATTTTCCGAATTGCAGTGGAGAGTTGGGATAGTGATTTTGATAGTTTCGACGATTTCGCTATGGATTTCTGGGGTATTTTCATGTTTTTCCTGCTCACGTTTCTCATAATGAGCTGCTGCGGCTATTGCTGCACAACCAAGCGACGAGGCACAGTGCTCTCAAGTAAGTGCATTGTTTTTCCCCTTTGTCATCATAAACAAATCTCTTGGATTACAATGACGAACGCACGCAGCAGCACAAACAGAGGCACACACACTCACACACACAACACATACTTACATACATGTACATATATCTATAATTATATTTTGTAGCTTCAATATAACTTCTATGATTCATCATATTTATTTTCATTAAGCCTCGGCACGTAACAAATCTTTTTTTTTCCATTATTTTTTATTGACGTCTGTTTCATTAGGTCTTAAATAACTTTTTTTTTTTATTCAACGCTTTTTGCATTCATTTTCTATTTATTTTTTATATTCATTTCATCATTTTCTTTGATAATCTTATTCGTAAACAATAACAATGTTGTACTTTTAATCTGATTTAAATCAATTATAGTATATATATATATAAATATCGGTATATATTTATTGAATTTGTATATATGTATGTACTTGTAGCCAATGACTAATAAGTTTCTAATTATTGTTTTTTATCTTATCAAAAAAAAAAAAAAAAAAAAAAAAAAAAAAAAAAAAAGCTTTAATTTGACTTTCAAAGGGTCGCCTGACAACGCGATTTATCTTTGTTTTACATTTGTTTATTGTTACTCTATAAATATTCAATTTATTAAGAATATTTTTGTATATATACAATTAATAATATATATATTTGATTCAATATACAACAACTTCGTTATGACAGATTTTTTTTTTTGTATTTTGATCTGCATTTAGACTTTCATTTGATCATTTTCTATATCCATTCTAAAAATATTTAAACAACATTAAATAAAAAAAAAATATATATATATAAAAATCGAGAAAAAATACAAATTTTTAAAATAGTTATTAAAAAAATAATAAATGTATACAAAAGATATTTTAAAAAATGTAAAAACAAAATTTTAATAAAATAATAAAAGTAAAATAGTAATAATACATTAATAATTTAACAAATATTTATCATATAATTAAAAGAAAAAATAAATATATTAAAAAAATTTATAAACAAAATGTTAATAAAATAATAAAAGTAAAGTAATAATAATAAATTAATAATTTAACAAATATTTACCATATACTTAAAGTAACAAAAAAATAAAATAAATAAATAAATAAATAAATAAAAAATAAAAAACCAAGTAAAGAAGTGCCAATTAAAAAAATTATAAACAAAATTTTAATAAAATAATAAAAGTAAAATAATAATAAAAATAATAATAAATTCATATTTTAACAAATATTTACCATATACTTAAAATAAAAATTAACAAAAAACAACAATATAAAACTGAACAAAAATTATTTAAAAAATACTAGAATCAAAAATAAATATTTTATACAATTCAGAATCTGCTCGGTGAGAGATCTGACAGCTTGATGTTAATGGTGCTAAAATCAGATATTAAAGTATTTTATTTTATTTTATCGAGGTTTTTGTTATCCACAAAAATTGAGCTTAAAATATTTCCTCTAGATTGAAAAGCTTGAAAAGCTAACAAACCTTATAAACGAAATAAAATGAATAGTTCCCATGATTCCCAAACGTATAGGGTATTATTATAGCAATATTTATGTACGAAAATCAGGAGCAGTCATTTATCTATAAATAGATAAATATATATGTACATATGTATATATATTTTTTACTGTAGATAAATAAAATTGAACAGCTAGCTAGCTTAACTGGCAAGCGAAAGCGTATGTAAAATATTATTCAGTACACATTGAACTTGTCAAGGCAATTGTATAGAATTTCTTACTCGAGTTTATGTGATCGCTTCATAATGGTTTATATATATTGTGGAGTTTGGATACCAATTGTGGTTATTTTGTGTGTTTTCATATTTATTGCAATATTGCGTATCATACGCATTCGTCGCAATCGTGTTCAGGCAACTACAGTGATCTCTGGCGGTAAGCGAACAGCCAAGTCTAAAGAACTTTCAAGAAACTTGCGTTCAATCAGGTTTTCGTGCTGCAGATTTGTTGGCTCTAATCTAATCGCTTCATTTATTTCTAAATATGTTTTCTCTTTGTCTTTTTGATTGGCATAAATAATTGTTGTCATTTATTGATATTTCAATTAATAATTATAATCGTGTATAGATTTGCGTATTAAATTTTAATTTACTTTCGTCATAGATGGTTTTCATAGATTCTTTGACTCACTGACGTCAGTGCGTTTATAAAGCCTAAAGATCTGGGCAAATCAATTATTTTTTTTTTCAATTCAAATCTTGACAGCAAATTATTTGTATTTGCGCATAGATCAATTTATGTGATAATATATAACTAATAATATTAATAAAATAAAAAATAAATATTTTGGACTGCTATTTTTTTGATCCCTTTTTGTATTATTATTGAAGTTTTTTTTTAGAAACTTTAATGCAAATTAACTCGGAGTTTAGGCTTACAAGAAAGATTGAAATATATAAATATATATATAAATATAAATATATTTTTATGCTAAATATGATAAAGTATTAATCGAAAGATAATATAAATATATAAGAAATATTAATAAGTAAATATAATTAATAAATAATACCTCAAAAAGAAATAATACATTAGCTCGATTTTTTTTTTGGGCTGAGGTAGGTAAAAATGCTTTATGTACCGTCAGTCAAGTCGTCACTGCTTACCGACTAAAATAAAACTTCCTCTCCTAGAGCTAAATTCCACCTTGGAACCAGGAACTATCTTGAATAAGCTATATCCTTGAATAAGCTCTATCTGAGCGTTACCCTCTCTGTGCCTGCGTCCAGGTCATACTTCTTCCGCCGCAGAACACTTTTGGCGAAGTCACAGACTAAATACAGCTGGATTCGTCAGTTTTGCCCAATCTTATTGATGGAACTTTCGAAAGTATCCATGACCGGAGAGCACTTAAATGATTTATTTTCCTTATAAATACATTTTTTACGTCCTTCCAAGTAGTCCTTATTAACACTTATGCCGACGTTTACTCAGTAAAATCCTTTTTATTATTTTCTGAACTTGTTCAGCTGCTCATTCGATGCTGCATTCGCATATATTCCAAGTCATTGTGACTCCAACATTTCGATAGATTTGCAATTCATATCATCTAAGCGCTAGGAAACTCTCACATATATATATATATATATATATATATATATATCGCTTATCGCTTGACTTTTATTTGACATTCGATGTCTTCCTTGAAGTTTTGGGAATTTCCATTTTTTTTTTTTTGTTTCTTGTCCTCTAATTACTAAAATGATGTACTTATGTTAATCATGTTTGACGTCAGTAGACTTTCTGTGTTAATCCATATAAATTTCAATTATCGCTAGCGATACGAGATGGTCAAGGTTTCAATGTAGATACTATTACCGGATTCCTATTGGCTGCATGCAGCGTTGATTAAGAAAGTAAACTAAGTACCGCATAATAGCATTATTAATAATCATCATCATTATTATCATAATCAACCATCATAATCATCATCATCGGCATTAGCCAATCCATTGACGCAAAACGCTGTTGTAAATTTTCTCTCTGTCCACTTTAGTATTTTATAGCCTACTGCGTATTGGATTTCAAAAGTTTCCTTAATCAGTTTCCATTCAGACATATTCTTCCCTAAAGGGTATTCTCATTTTGCTATGTAGCGTGTGTAGTGTAGAGTGTTAGAGCAGCATGAAACTCTTTAAGCAACAAAAGAAAATATATCATCGCAGATTTCTTCTATATACTATAGAAATACTAGCTTAAACCTTTACTATTCTCAGATTTTTCTTCAGGTTTTCTAATATGTTCTTGAGCATATTCAGTTTCAATTAAATATTTTCAAATAGATTAATCAGAGAACTATATAAATGCTTCTATGAAAAGCTGGTGTGCCTAAAATATATTTTTCTTTCATATAAAGAAGTCTAAATAATTTCTATATTTATATTTAAATAAAAAGAAATATTTTTTTTTGTTGTATAAGGAATTCACAAAAATTTCTATATTTAAATTTAAATTTTAAAAAAAATTAAAGTAGTAGTGCATATATTTAAATATATGTATATACGTATATATGTTTATATATGTATATACATACATATGTACATCATTTAAGTGTAGAAATTGAACTCATATTTAAATCATAAAAATAGATGTTATATATTTTTTTCTTCGCACGATTTTTGTATATATATATATATATATATATATATATATATATATATATATCAATTTTATTTAGATATTAAAAAATATATATATTTTTATTATTTTATTTTATACATATTTCATTTTACACATATTTTATACATATATATTTAGTATATTATATTTTTAAATATATATTTAATATATTTTTTCCATATTTTTTAAAATATATATTTAATATAGTTTTTTTTCCATATTTTTAAAAATATATAATTAATATATTTTTTTAAATATATTTATTTTCCATTTTTTTTTTTTTTTGTATATAAAATTCAGGCCAAAGCCAAAGAAATTTTGAATGTTAGGGTATTTAATGTTCGTATTATCAAGACACTTATCTTGTTAAATGCTCTCATTTGTTGTTGTATTTTTTGTTGTATTTTTTTTATTGTTTATTATAATATAAAAACCGTGACGTCGCCAGCGTCTACTTGGCTTGCCATATCTTATCTGATAAACGCGTCTCTTATGGTCGCTGTTGCTTCAAGCCAAGTTAGCCCAACGATTGCTTTCAAATAAGCCATAAATACGCACGATGGCATTATTGAGCGCGCAACTTTTAAGAAATGAACAACGCGTAGAATCCACCCCAAAGAAAACTTAAACAAGTTAAAGACAATTCGAATAAATATTGTTTTCAAAAGCAAAGTAATAATAATAATAAAAAAAATAATAATTATTATTATTATTAATATAATTGATGTGTAAATGAAAATGGTGCACGAACCGACCGATTTAGATTTGGAAATCTCAACAATTGTCCTGATCTGTCTATTTGTCATCGTCCTTGTGTGCATTCTAACGATTATAATCAGGAGCTATGTGCACAAGCGAAGAAAACGAAATGGATATCTATTAGACAATTGTTAGTCTTTCATAAATATGAATATGAATTCGAAGTGCGTATAAATACATATAATATATAATCTAATTTAATTTATATTAATACAAGTTACATGTTATAATTATATAAAATAAATATTAGTGAATATTTGAAAATAGTATACAAAAAGTTTGACTTTTATTTAAATAAATTTAAAGAAATTCAAATAAAAGTTTTTCTCTGTGAAAATTGTGAATGAAATGAATGCAAAATTTTTCTTCTCTCAAAAATGAATAAAGGAAATAATATAAAAATTGCTGCAAATGCTTAAACAATCTTAAAGAATTCATGAACTCTACATTCTCAAATAATAAATCTCTAAATCTCTATAAAATGCATTAAAAATCATAAATGTAGCAGCGAAATTTGACTGCTATAATATAAATGATCTAGTTTAGCATGCACTGCATATTTATATATATATTATAGTTATAAACAATTTCAATTTCTGATGATATTTCACAATTTGTACAGCCAAAAGTCCAACAACGGATGCCGCTTTAATGGCTAAAACGGATGTCGCTCAAATGGCCAATAATGATTCAGTTAGTTGAAATGATTGTGTTTGTGGCAGTGATATGGGTGACTGACTGCGTTTAGGCAACGCTTTCATCTTATGAATACATTCATTTATAAGTAGATAATATTGATTTCAAAGAAACCAACCAAGAAGGCTTTTACTTAACTGTATAGACAGACAATTAAATGTCTTATGTGATAGTATTTAGAAAGCATATTTTAACTTTAAGAATTTGTATCATTGATCAAGTACAAATTTATTAAATTTATTGAGGCACTTCTATAGAAATGTTAAAGCATCCGCTATAGCTCTTTGCTGAATCATCAGGTCGATGCGGAGAACGCGCATTTTTTTGCTTAGGCTCTTATCTATGAGCATTGTTTAGTTGTGCTATGAGAATATATTAAAAATTTGTTTAATTTCTTAGCAAGTTGTAATCTTTTATATAATAACATTTTTGTTGGATAAGAGCAAGCACGACTTCTGCACGACTTTTTGTCGCTTTGCTCAAAGATTAAAGATTTATTCTCAGCTCAGTTTTTTTTTTGATCGAGCTTAATGAATTTCATAAACTTGTTAAATTTAGTTGGAATTGTTGTGTCGTGCTTACAAGTGCTTAAATCGTGGAGAATGTATGAAAAGGCAATTGATCTAGCAGTGTATGTAAATATTTCAAATATATATTCTGCTATTCTATACTAAATAGTGCATTTTGACTACCTATTGATCAATAATCTAAAAAAATGTCTTAATTTATGAGTTGATGTGATGCAATTTTAACAACTATAAACACAACAAAAACTTTTAATCAATTCAAATTTTAGTAATCTGAACTAGCATTGCTTAAGCAAGAATTTATTATAACGAATTAGTTGCAAAATTAATATCAAAAGTTGATCAATTAATCAATTTGTATTTATTGTTTTCTTCTTCTTATTATTATTTTTAATACATTTCTTTTGTTACATATATTCTTATGTATTATTTTCTATATATAATATAATTTGATAATGTATGTTATTTTATTACTGAAAAGTTTCCTTAGCACTCGACTAGAGTATCAGCTCTCTTATTTATATTCGTATATTTATTTGTTATTATAGATTTGTTATTATTTATTTCTCATGTTAATGCTTGCACAAGTCTTCAGTGCTTTATCTGTGCAAATAATGAGAACAATTCGTAACTGATTAAAGTCGAAGGCAAATTCAGAGTGAAATACCTTGTAGCTGACGCTGACAAGTTCTTCTTCAACTGACAGTTCAACAAGATGGTATCTAAAAATATATACATGTATATATATATATATATATATATATATATATATAGTTAGAGAGTGCAACAGGTCCTTAGCAAACGTTTTACGTCTACATTTTCTATTTGCCGCTTGCATTGTTTACTATTTTCCTTTTTCCTATTTCCATTTCCATTTTCCCCTTCAGCTGCTGGCTTAATGCCATTGCAATTGTTGGATCGCAAATCATTTGCATTTGTGATTTCGTTGTGCTCTGTACGAATGTACAGATAATGCGATTCGTTTGCCGTTTAGTATGGATTGGCTAGCCTTTCTGCCGTTGGCCGTGCTAATACTTATTGCCAGTCTTGTGGTTGCAACTATCTATTTCATTCGCTGCTGTTTTGTGGCCAAAATGTATGTTCAGCTCTTTCGACAAGCCGGTGAGTAGTGCTAGAGCTAAGCACTCTATAAGAAATAAGTAAATCAACTAATATATTGCAAACATATTGCAAGGCTTTCAAAAAGTCATAAATATGCAAGCCAGCCGCAAAGTGAATACAAAAAATGTTTACTTCACTTGTTAGCGCTAATTGAATATTTTATTTAGGTATATTTTGGCCTGATGTTTGCGATGCAATGCCAGCGAGAGTAAAACGAAGTAATTCGTTTAAAGGTTTAATAAAGAGTGTTAATATAAACAGAATTCTTCGTATGGTGTTGCCAGATTACATGTAAGCTTATGTGAATGCTAATTTCAGTTACATTTTCAACACTTCTTCTTAAGCTACATATAATCCTTTTTTTTTAGTTAACAAATCTTTTACTAGGATAAACCAGGTAACTCAACGAAATAGTTATGCTTAAACATTTGGTAAGAATATCAGCTATCTCTATCTCTCTATCTCTTTAGATTGTATTTTTTTCACGAACAAAGTGGAACTTAATATCTATGTGCTTTGTCCTTTAGTGATGCACTGGATTTTGTGCAATGTATTGCGAGCTGATATTGTCACCAGGGATCCTAATTGGTTTCCCATCTGTTGACCAGCCAATCTCATTTAAAAGTCTTCGCAAATAGACTCTGCTTCCTTTGCAGCCAACTTTAATGCAATGTACTCCGTCTCATCTGTGCTGTTTAGAGCAACGACACTCTGCTTTGCTGAAGTCCAAGAGAAAATCAATTGAAAATCAATTTTTAAAAATGTTAAAAATATTTCAAAAATTCTCTTCTTATTTAAATAGTAATTTCTATTTGAATGAAATTTTTGATACAGCTTTAAAATATATTTCTGCTTAGTTTCATATATTTTCTTTTTAAATATTGACTCATTACAAATTTTACATTAATCTTCGGCCATGCGTCATTTGTGGGAAAATTCATACATTTACAGCTACAGGTTTTACATTTGAATAATTATAGACGTAACTCGTTTGAGCTTGATTGCAATCAAATCTTGGCGCAGTCGTTGACAGTCGTTCGTTTATGTTAGTCCTAAGCATTTTGTGTATTGAGAATGCAAACTACTCTCAACGAAGATAGTGTTCCGGTATGGGCACATCCAATGAAAATTACAGTTTTTATTTTGATTGTTCTTCTTTTGTTAAATTGCTTACTATGTATATTTTGTATAATGGATTGTTGTGAAAGCCAACGACATGTTGCCTCAATAGAATCGGAAGCGGATGACGATGAAATTGCTAATTGTAAATATTGATATTATTCTTAATTTTTTTTTTTTTATTTATATATATATTATATATGGTAAAGTGAAGTATAGTAAAAAAAGAATTTAAATAAATATATTTTATATTTATAGTATACATTAGTATGTCTGCTTTAAGGCAATTTGAATCTCAGTAACTTGCAGCACTTCTATAGAAATGTTAAAGCATCCGCTATAGCCCTTTGCTGAATCATCAGGTCGATGCGGAGAACGCAATTGCCTGCATTGTTTAGTTGTGCTTTGTAAGAGCAAGCACGACTTCTGCCCGACTTTTTGTCGCTCTGCTCAAAGATTAAAGATTTATTCTCAGCTCAGTTTTTTTTTTGGATCGAGTTTAATGAAATTCATACACTTGTTAAATTTAGTTGGAATTGTTGTGTCGTGCTTGCAAGTGCTTAAATCGTGGAGAATGTATGAAAAGGCAATTGATCTAGCAGTGTATGTAAATATTTCAAATATATATTCTGCTATTCTATACTAAATAGTGCATTTTGACTACCTCTTGATCAGTAATCTAAAAAAATGTCTTAATTTATGAGTTGATGTGATCCAATTTGAACAACTAAATATTGTGCTATATAAACACAACAAAAACTTTTAATCAATTCCAATTTTAGTAATCTGAACTAGCATTGCTTAAGCAAGAATTTATTATAACGAATTAGTTGCAAAATTAATATCAAAAGTTGATCATTAATCATATATAAGAAATCTCTCTATAATACAAATAGAATTCTATATATACAGTTAATATAATATTTGTAATATATTATGCCTGCTGAAGTCAAGAAATCTTTTAGTCGTCTTGCATTCACTGTACCCAGCTCGTTGAAATGGCGCTTGATATAGCAGACATCGACTTAAGTGTTTTTTTTGCTCATACTATCATAATTATTGGAATTGCATTGTGTTTTGGTATAAAAATGTGCTACGATTATTTGAAACATAATTACACTCGATTGCAGTGTGAGTATAAATTTGGTTTTATGAAAATTTGAATATTTTCTGTACTGAGAGTACCAAGTTTTTTTTTCTTTCAATATTTATAATAATATAAATATTATAATAAGTATGACAATAAGCTCTCTCAATAAATCATGTATTTATATGATATCAAAAAGCATTGCTTAAGCAACAATTTTTATGCTCAATTTATTTTTTAAATTACTAATTATATATATATTTCGAGCTCCAATATAACCACAGTTTTGTGCTTAATCATCTAGAAGAAATATATAAATATTTCTATATTGCGAAATCAATTGATTATATTTAACCACACGTATATATAATTCCCTATATATATACGTCACATATGCTGGAAATCTTACGACTTTCGAGCTTCCTTCTTCAGTCTTTGTGCTGCTTTCAGTGTGTTCAGTTCGTCCATGTGTTATGCTTCAAATTGTTTACGCAATAATTCTTAGTATTTGTATTACTATTATTGCAATTATGCTGGGCTATAGTGTGAAAGCTTGTTGCAATAACTGTGAAAGAGACGATACAGTTACTCATTTTCAATTCGATGATAGCGAAAATGAGTCGGATATAGAAATCAACGATGAATATGAAAGTTAGTATGCAATATTGAATGTAAATTTAAATTGAAATAGAAATTTGTTCTCAAAGGGATTTCATTGATAAATCAAAAATTTTCATGTAATTTTTTTAAACACCTCAAAAATTGAATTTTATTAGAATTTTATATTATATTTAGAGCTCTGAGAGCTCTTAGCTTAACTAAATCTAGTTTATAATTTGACCATAATGCATATTCTGCAGAATTTTATAAAATGTTCGAGTAATTGATATGATATTCACTCATAGAATAGAATGCATTCGAAGTGAAGTCGTTTGAGTGAGTGAGTATTGAGTGTGCTCATTGGGGCTTACAATTTACAGCCTTCAGTTAAATGAGTGAGTAGAAATGAACGAGGCAAGCGTAAGCAGAACTCTCAAGCATACGGCAAACAACAAATTATATTATCTTCATTTTTGTACTCTTAAAAAACCCAAGCGTAGTTAGGTTGAACACATTGAACCCATTGAAAATGGGAATTCAGGGTATATTGGTTTTGTGAAAATGTATGTAACAGGCAGAAGGAGACGTCGCAGACCCCACAAAGTATATGTATTCTTGATCAGCAGATGAAAAAATAAGTTGATTGAGCCCTGTCCGTCCGTCCGTCCGTATGAACGTCGAGATTTCGGAAACTACAAAAGCTAGAGAGCTGAAATTTAGCATGAGCACTCTTGAGAACTCAGCCCATTTCCAAATTATCGATAAAAATCGAAAATTCGTTTACATTTTTTAGGTTTTTTAGATAGATATTATGGATACGCAGATTTTGTAATTTTCAGATTTTAGATGCCACGCCCCCTTCGCCCTCAATTTGCAAAAAACGCATTTCAAATACTAGAGAAACTTGGAAAATAGATACATTTAGATGCTATTAATATATTCTAAATATTTCATAAAGATACTCCATCTAGAAATGGAGTTATAAGCGTCCAAAGATCAGCCTAACCCACGGCAGTAACTGCGCGATTAGCAGAGCGCGCGCTCAAAAGTGCGTAAAGAAGAAGAGTATTACCTTTTTTGCTGGGTTCAGGGTATCTCGTAGTCGAGCCGTCTCGACTAGAGCCTTCTTACTTGTTTTTTTTTTTCGGTTGAATAATCTGCTCAGAGTATGTCACTCAACTCAGCTCTCTAGTTATTGATTATTCCAGTCTAGCTAATCATACTAATGACGCTCAATTCAATGGAATCAATTAATATGCCCATATATATATATATATATTTCAATAAACATATGCCGATTGCTTGATTGTTTGTTTTTCTTTTTCTTTGTCAAAGAAGTTTAGGCTTTCGTCATGAATAGAACCATATTTGAAGAAGCATATTGGTCAGTTTTGACCGAAAGATTGAACTTTCAATGGGCCTATGTGGTAAAAGAATTGCTGGCTTTGGGTGCTCTGTGTGTTTTGATTACCATCTATGCCTGGTTTATAGAAATCGATCGGAATGAATATCCACTATTGAAAAAGTATTCAAATTTTGACTGAACTATGTGAAAAATAAATAAATAAAATAATATTTGAATAATCATAGTTATAAATTATGAGCACACGTAAGTGAAAAATGGAATGATTTATTTTTAGGTTTGTGAGCATATATACTATATTCCTGTTCAATAGGAATATGTACACATTGCTCTGTACAACTTGATAAAACCCCTCGCATTTGAGTTGACTAAAGGGTAACACGAAAATATAGTTCGCTTCTTATCAACCTATCAATCTTATCTAAGAGTGCTCCGAGTACTTTTATACAATTCAGCTTGAACAGTTCTCATTGCCTGTCCCAAGAGAACGTTTGTCGGATGCCAGAATGTCGGCGGGAATGATAATTGGTTTTAGTATAGGATTTATTATCTTCGTTATTATCGCAGTGATTGTGTATTCAAAACGACGAGCACAAAATGCCGCAAATACTGGCTATGTGTTAAGCGAATGCGCTGGTAAATATTATAAATAAATATCATAGAATATTCACATACTATTTATCGAGCCGCTTTATCAAAAACAAAAAACCTTACGCTTAATTAGTTTATAATAAATTAGTTTTTTTTTCGAGAACTCTTGAACTTTTCTTTATAGTCGATAACAATCGATAATTTAAGCATAGCACTCTCGTTTAATTGATCTATCCACAAATACAAATCTCTCACTCTATAGTTCACGCTAATCTCAAGAGCCACTCAACTATATTAAAAGCTCTCAAAATGCTAATTCTTTTGGAATAGCGCTTCATAAAAATAATGGGCCCACATCGAGCTAAGCATTAAGTTCATCTAATACAAATTAACTAAAAGCTAATAAATTAATTTGGATTAGTTCATGAGCAAAGTAAAAGTTGGCGAATCTTTAGTTATTTCCGAACTGTCTAACAAAATGCAGAATTTTACGCAAGATTATGTCGAACGATCTGATTCAATTGAATTTCCGGCCTTTTTGCTCATATGCAAAGTGGTTTTTAAAATGCTCTTATACTGTATAATATTTGGTACGATCAGCTATCTGGTGCACTCTAAGCGTAAACAGCGACGCGTTAAGACTTTGAGTGATCTGAGTAAGTTTTGATGATCAAAACTTTGTCAAAAGTTTTCTATTTGAAATTTTATTTAAATTTCAATAAAATACAATTAGATTTGCGTTACAGTTTTGTGAAAGTAAAATAATTAAATATGTAAAATAATATAATAATGTCTATTGAATATATTATATCTTTAAAAATGTATTTCTTAACATTTTATTTGCCGACCTTGAAATAAGAAATTAACAAATTTTGAAAGTATTATTTACAGTTAGTAAATTGATTTCCTTAAATGAATTAATTTACTTCTAGACCCTAACATAAATTCAGTTTAAATATCTTCAAATATGAATTCTAAAATATTTTTAAAATCAAAGTCGTAAGATTTGAAATAATTTTCCAAGTTAATATTTGTGGTAGAAACTAGAAAGTTTTTTTTTTTCTGAGCGTGTAGATATCTTTATGATTCTTTTAGATTGTCCTTATAATATATTTGCCTGTTGGTCAATTCGCAATTCATTGCATGACTTTCACAATTTGTTATCGTGCCATGATGAGGCTCGCTTTTTAGTTAGTCTTTCTCAGTTGGTTGACTCGTGCGTATCGTTAGGTTTACGTTGTTGTTGTTATGGATATGTCAAGCATTTTATGGATATTATTTTTTACACTTTCCGTATTTTTTTTAACATCGTGCGCGGTGTTCCTAACGCGCGGACGCAATGGACGAGCGCAGCTGATGAAGGGCTCAGGTGTGTTCCATGTGATGTAGTAATGTGTGTGTGTGTGTCTGTATGTGTGTGCGAAACCAAAAGATAGTAATACTTTGGTACTTTTTTTTTGTGTATTTTTGTCTTCATTATCAGCTTATCAGTTACATTGATAACGAGCTTAATTCTTAATAGCCAAACAAATGGTTATAGAAATTTTGATTTTTGCTTGAATAAAAATCATTTTCATGCAACAAAATATTGCAATATATAATAATAAAAATATATATATATTTTTATCATATAATTTGTATAATAAATATATATATATTTTTTGTTTATAATTTTGTACTATTTTCCTATTAGTTTGTATTGTAGTTTTATTAATTTGAAGTTAATATAAAAATTTGTCTTCCACACAAATTTGTCGCTTACTTTTCTCGTATCTGAGTAGATTTTTAGCAATGTCTGTGTAAACTAAACTCCAAAATGCACAACATTAGTTAGGTAATCAATTATTGTTTTCTGTATTTGAATAATTTCGTGGAAAAACGAAATACAATTACCGGAGTAAACCCCCGCCTCAATTGTAGTTCTTATCAACCAATTGGCAATTTGTCATATCAGTTAAGATATACTTATATATATATATATATATATATATATATATATATATATATATATATATATATTTTTTTTTTTTTTCTTTTTTTTTTGCTTTCCGGATATATATAACAATTTTTGCATTTACAAGTTTAGTTCATTTTTAATTTTTATTGGCTGTGCTTCAACAATCACTGCCTGAATGGAGGATTATGTTTATGGCATTATTTTCTTTTGCATTGCAATAACACTACAAATTTCTTGCATTGTAGCCGCCATACTAATAAAAAAACATAGACAAAATAAAGTCATTAACTCAGGTAAAATCTTCTACTAAATTGTGCTGCATTCACACCTGTTCCATGAGTACTAAAGTGGATGGTCGATTGTTTTTATCAACATTTACTTGTTCTATTTGAACAATTGGGACAAGCTCAATGGATGTGAACGTTGCTGTCTAATAAATTAATTGCACAATATAAATAATTAAAAAGAAATAATAATAATCAAGTAATAATAATGCAAAAATAATAATAAAAATTATAAAATAAAAATTATAATAATATTAAAAAATAATAAAAAAAAATGAAAAAAATTTTTTTTTTTAAATATATAAAAATAATAATAATAATCAAATAATAATAATGCAAAAATAATAATAAAAAATAATAAAAAAGAATAGACATTATAAAAAAAATAATAAAAATATATATAAATACGTTTATTAATAAATAAAAAATACGTTTAAAAAATAAATATATAGTAAAAGAGCTAATAACAAAAAAATAATAAACAAATTTTTAAGGAATACATTTTGTTATTTAAAAAACAAAAATTATAATACAAATATTATGTGTAAATAAAATAAAAAGAAATTATATAGAAAAATATTAAATATGAGAAATTTTTATATAAATATAAATAAAAATAAAATGTATATATACATAAATATATAATAAATAAAAAAATAAATTGATTATATAAATATAAATATTATATATAAAAGTAAAAAAATACATAAAATAAAAAAGATAGGATAAGATAAAAAGTAATATATAAAAATATATAAATATAAATAAAAAAAATATTTATATATAAGCATAAAAATAAATAAATAAAATAAGAAAAAATTGGAAAAGAATTTTGAAATTAATTTAAATAAAATGCAATATTAGTAATAAAAATAAATTGAAAATTATCATTAAAAAATTAATATAAACTATGCAAATTTGATAAATATATTGAATGTAACAGACTACAGCATGAATTTGTTGAATTATATTTGAGTCTATAATTAATAAGAATATGTATCAACTGTATTGCCCTACTGGCACTTAAATTAATTAAAGGGTATCGAGATAATATAGTTCGCTTCTTATCAATCATATCAATGAGTGTTCCGACTACTTTGATCCGATTCAGTTTGAAAGCGAACAGTTCTCATTGTATGCCCGAAGAGATAGTTTGTCGGATGCCAGAATGCCGGCTGACGTTATCATTGCTTTTAGTGTAGGGATATCATTATTTATTCTCTTTACGATTATCGCATTGATTGTGTATGCAAAAAAACGATCACGAAATGCCGCAAATGTTCGATATAATTTAAGCCAACATCCTGGTAAATATTCTCATATTAATCAACGAACTTAAATTCCAATTACTTATTAGCTTATCTAAAAAAAAAACCTAATATGTTCACTTAATTAGTTGATTTGATTGTGAATTAGATTTTGATACTGATTACGCATACCTTTTTTTTTTCTTGTTTTACTTGCAGCACCCGTTGTAGTTACATCAGCCACACACACAGCCCCTGGCGGTTATACAGTTACACAGATACCAGCCACAACCTATCAACCGAATGCATATGGAACACCCTATCCCGTCCAGGCCACAGGGTGAGTACACACACAAGCAACACATACATATGTCAGCCAATGCTTAAGCTACTTTATTTTCCCATCTATTATAGCAATGTGACCGTGCAGATGCCCATGCCAGGAGGACAGCCACCAATGCCAGCGTAAATATAACACTTAGCTACAAAAACCCATGAACCACATTTAACGGTTTATATTTAATTGCAGCATGCCACCACAAATGGCAGCAGCAGGACCATATCCACACATAATGCAGCCGGGCGCTGGTGCTGTCAACATGAATCCACCTTCGTACGATGCGGCCATGGCTAATCCGGGACCGAGCGTTGCGCCTGGCACCTATGAGAAGCAAATGCCCTACAATCCCAACTATGCCCAATAGAGGCATCGATAGTAGCAAAAAGTTTTGTTGGACAATTGTTAATTCTAATCATCGATTATTTTAATATGATTTTCGTTTTGTCTTAGTTTTTCTTTCTTTTCTTATCGCGATCATTTCCGAGCTGCTTTACGGCTCATACAATATACGCTTTCATTGATTAGCTATAGTTTTATATATACAATATATATTTAAATATTACCAAAGTGGCGCGCCATCGATTTCTTATTCATATTTTATGTATTTGAAACAAATTCACAATTCATTGTGATGTACATAAATTATTAGTGCAACTTAATTTTATTTATATTATCTAGCAAGTAAGAGAGAAAAAAAGGAAATTGAAAAAAAAAAAACAAATTTTCTTAAAAAGCCATAAAAAAACAATACATTAATAAATTAATGAAATGCACATAATGCACATATTTTTATGCATTTTTTGTGTACTTTCATTGAACTAAAAAAAAAATTGTGTTGAATATTTTTATTTATTTTACTTAAATTTGTATAAGATATTGTATTAAATTTGTATTGAAAAGTAATTTTTTCTATTTGTGTTTATGAATCACATTTCCTAATGAATCATATTTGACGCAAACAAATAAGGTAATAAAATCATTCAAAGAATCACATGACACATTGCGTGGAATAAACCAGATCAATAGCAATGGCATATGAGATCATCTCTCAACTATAAACATATTGCACAGAATTGTACTTGCAAAATGGTTGAGAACGGTAGAATAACGCATGCTGAGGGTTTGAATTTTCACGCTCTGTTCGAGAGATTAACCGCCAAAAATCATACTCACTCGCTCTCGCTCTAGACAAGATACTTCGGTTCTTTTCATTTGGTCTTCGGTTAAGCGCTTTGCGTTGAATTCTTCGTCCGACGCTCTTTTTTGCCGAACATCGTTTGGGAAGCTACACGATTGACGCTCGTAAGCCGATAACTCAAAGAGTCTGTGCAAACGGTATTCGTATTCACAAACACATGCACAGAGTCGCACACACGTAAGCTATTGAGCGCAGGCAATCATGCAAAACCAATACAGATTCAAAAGTGCAAGCAAACGTACGGGATCGGGAACCAATGGGAACGATTGCTCTCTGAGTTTTTCTGTAAGTGCGAGTGAGAGGCATTACTGTATATGTAGACATGCAGAAACGGTTAACTGACATGAGAATGAAGCAAAATACATAGAAAAATAATAAATTCTAATCTTTACAGTTGTGAAGCAGAGAGCAAGCAAGTCGAAGAGCTCAAGAGAGAAGAATGAGTTAGAGATGGGAAAATATAGATAAAAGAAGAAGCAAAAAAAAATCGGAAAAAAATAAAAAAATAATTAAATGAGTTAATAAAAAAATAAAAAAAAAATAAAAAAATATATAAATAAAGAGAAAAAATAAAGGAAGAGCTCGGAAAATAAATATGAACAAAAAAATATATACAATAAAATATTTAAAAAAATTTTTAAAATATTACTTTAAATAATAATAATAATAATAATAATAAAAAAAAAAAATTAAAATAACAAAATAAATAAATAAAGAGATGGGAATAAATATTAATGCGAACAAAAATAAATTGAGCTAAAAAAAAAAATAAATAAATAAAAAAAATATATTTTAAAAAATAAAAAATAAAAAAAGAAATTTAAAAAAATAAAACAAATAAAATAAATAAAAATATAATAAAAATTAATTAACAATAAAGTTTTTTAAAAGATATTAAATTAAAAATAAATATCGAAAAGAAATTCTTCTTCTTCTTATATAAATATAAATAATAATAAAAAATATAAAATAAAATAAATTGCAAATTAAATTATAAATAATATAAATTAATATTAAAACGCAAATGAACTTAGCTAAATAAAAGTAAAGTGTAATAATGAAATGAATTAATAAATTGTTGAAATTTGATGCGACTATGGCCATGACCGTGGCCAATTGACTCTGTGTGTCTGAGGTGAGTGTGTTGTGGTTCTGGTTGGTCTTGGCCCGTTTATCAGATGCGATAGCAACGCTTTGGCAACAAATCGATTTCCTGGCCAACTCTATAAGAGAGTGTGCTCTGGGGCCAGAGCTGAGCATATTGGCTGCGTTAGCGAAATGTTGTGGACTAACTGGCTGCTGGCTGCACTGTGGCAGTTGTGCTACATATGGCCAAGAATTCGGGCATTCGACTATTGTGATCCTGCGCTCTGTCCCGGCCCCGAGAAGCATATTGCCTGCAGTAATTTTGGTGTAAGTTCAATGATACAATCCGTATCGTATCGTTGGCATTAAAGTGCGAAAGGCATTTGCAGGAATTGTCCGAGTCTTGCAGTCCAGATGCGCATGTGGTGCGCATTACAACAGCTAGACGCAATATGATTCTCAATGAATTGAACGAATATCGTGATCGGATCGCACGCGGTGATCTGGTCGGCTTCAATCCGGCCACACGTATGGCCACCCTACAATGGGATCCAGAGTTGGCCAGCTTTGCGGAACTGAATGTGAAACGCTGTGCTCTGGTCAACGATCATTGCCGTAACAGTGATCATTTTCGCAACGTCGCTCAGGTGGTGGCCGAGGGCGGCTGGCAGGGCTCGCCGAATGATGGCAGCACTCCAGGCGAACCAATCGAATATCATACCGAGGATGAGGTGATTAAGGCGACGCTGGAGCAAATGTTTGCTGAATACAAGGAATGCAGCATGCGTGACATCATTGCCTACAGTCCACCTGCCAACAGGTAAGTGAAAGGGGGAGGAATATTGACTGCTTTGTGCTGTCCTGATTGAAACTGAAAGAATTTTGCATTTTCGTATTAGCAAGTGCATCGCGTACTTCACACAACTGGTCAGGGACAGCACCACCCATGTGGGGTGCGGCATACTCCGCCAGACGCGCAACATTACCAACAATTCCGGCCAATGGCTGCTCAGTACGCATCAGTATATGACCTGTAACTTTGTCCGGGGCAACGATGTCAATGCGCCGGTTTATCAGAGCGGGGATATGGCGGCTACCGATTGCCGCACCGGACGCAATCCCCAGTTCATCAATCTGTGCTCCACCAACGAGATATACGACAATTCTGGCATGGTTGGCTTTAGTTTCTACTAAAAAGTCTTAATATATATATATTTGATGCATATGATGTGTAAAGGTTATATAAAAATAAAAATTTCAATCAAAACTTTCGTGTTAATATAACGAAATTTTCTCAATTTTAAATTTATAAATAAAAGCAATTGGAATTTGATATAAATGCAATTTTTGCAGATTTATTAAAGAATTTTAAAAAATGTTTAGTTTAGTAAATATTCTAAAAAAAAAAATATATATATTTTTTTTTACAAATGTACTGCATGTTCTTAAAAATATTTCAATATATTTAAGTTACTTACGAATATATTTTATAAAGTATTAGACCTTAAACAAAAATTATTATACAATATTTTAACTATTATGGAATCTTAGCTTTATAAATATAAGGAAAATATTTATAAAAAATAAATAAATAAAAATAAAATAGTAAAAGCAAATATAGTAATATTTATAAAATACAAATATAAAATAATATGTAATAAATAAATTAAATACATAAATATAAATAAATATAATTTTTGTTTGGAAAAAATTAAAAAAAAAATATATTTAAATAAATTTTTTATATTTATTTTTGAGACCTTTTTAATATTAAACAATATTTTAAAATACAAATGTAAAATAATATGTAATAAATAAAATAAATATATATATCTAAATACAAAATATTTCCAGAACGCAAAATTTTTTTTGAAAAGAAAAAAATTAAAAAAATATTAAAATATCTGTTATATTTATTTTTGAGACATTTTTAATATTAAGCAATATTTTAAAATAAATATTTTTAAAATTTACTTATAAATTTAAAAAAAACTTGTATTTTTAAAATATTTCAAACTAACTAATTAAATATATATTGTATATTGAGTGAAACATATTTTGATAAATTACATAGTTGAAGAAGATTTAGAACAAAAATTATAAAAATATATGTGTTTATTTAGTATTAAAATAACTGTATATCTTTTTAAGCATCGAGAACTTTAGTTTTGTTTTTAATTTCTTTTTAGATTTAAATGTATGCGTCTTTTGTTGTTTTTGTTTCTGTTACAGCTGCTGACAGTTGTTGTTGGGTTTTGTTTATTATTATTTTTATTTTTCACCGGCACCTTTGAGCTCTCTTTGCTGCTGCTGCTGCTGCAGGTGGTTGTGCTCTGGCATGCCACTCAAAGTCAGTGTGGTGCAAAGTTTGTCGACAATTCAGCATCGCGTTCAGCGTTGACAACTTCAGCAAACAACTTTTATCGCACTCTCGCCACACCTTCCTCAATTTGATGCGCTCCCCCCTTTAGTGGGCTTAAAGGGCAGAAAAAAAGAAAATAATAAAAAAAAAGGAATAAATGCAAACACAACCGCAAATGATGCGCAGCAAAATGTGTTTGCATTCATATAAAAAAAAGCTGAAATGAATGCTTGAACAAAAATGGTGACAAATGAAATATTTTGAATATTTTTCACAGCCATTTAATAAATAAAATCAAAGCATATTTATTGTTGTTATTTCACATTTATTTAAAAAACAATACGCATTAATGGCATGTCAACTATTTAATTATACAACATTTCGACATTCATTATGTGTGGATATAGGATATAAATATATATAAAAAAAATATATATATAAAGTTTTTTTTTTTTAGTTACTAATGTGTGCCATTATTTTTTTTAAAGCTTTTGTTGTAGGCTATAAATTAACAGCTATTTAATATAAGTAATATATTAATCACGAGAGAATTAAAAAAAAAAATATTGAAAATATAATTTAATTTGACTTTATATAATTTAAAAAATCAAAACTTCTCTAAACATTTAACTTACTATTAAAATAAAAATAAATTATAATATTTATATAGAAATATATTTAATATTTATTTCTTCACTTCACTTCAGTCATAAATACGTTTGAGCACCGTAAAAAATGTATATGATGTATTAAGTAAGTTCTGAAACAACTCCAATGTAATGGGACGTATATTACCCAACAATACCTATAATAATTGAAATACAATTAGCCATACTTATTTAGTTAACTATACTATGCAGTCTGTGGAACGCTCTTACCGATGCCGGACGTTGTGCTCGCAATATCATAAATTGTATATTTTTGCGTAACGTCACGTCAAACGTGAACCACTCCGTCTCGTATGCAGCCACAGCGATGGCCAGATTCTGGAATATATTAAAAAAGAAAAAAACAACTCGAAACTCGATAGGAGACCAGAGCAACAGCTACAGCAATTCACCTGCTCCCTAAGCTCATTGGCATACCAATAGAGTGCCAATATCTGTGCGAGTATCATGTTAATATACGCACTCACAATGGCTATATGTGCGGACGAGTCTACCTAAAAAATGCATACATACATACATACAGATATACAAGCAAGGCATGCCAAGTCCTTTCACAGAGACTTACAAACATCAGCATGAAGAGCAGCGCACAGAGCAGCGCACCAAAGGCCAAAAATTCCACAAGAAATATATAAGTAGTCAGCTTATTGATGGTCTGCACATAGCTACATAGATGGGAGAGTGTGCATTGCTTGAGCAGTTTTTTCTTCCATTTTTCATTTTTTTCTTTTTTACAGCTTACTCAATGATCCGCTGATGATAGATAATGCATTCGATGATTTCCAGTGAGAGCTGCTTGGGGCTGAGCACACGATGTTTGAGACGTCGCAAACGATGCTGCAGCGCCTGGCACATCACAATGCCGAACATAATGAAGGCCACACAGAGACTGGTATAGGGTATATACATGCAACAGCCCATCGGTGTGATGAGCATGTGAAAGACGAACCAAATTTGATAGTAGGGTGTGGCATATTCATTTACGCCCGGTATTTTGCTGCCAAAGGGCAAAACTGCAAAGTGCTCAAAGGCAATTTGAATTTGCCAATCAAATGACATTAGTTGAAGCTGATTTGGATTAATTTTAGTGAAGCGAACATTGTGATTGAAAGTAATGTAACTAGGTAATGTGAGTTCAAGTTCATTTTGGTAGAGTGAAAGATTAAGCAGGAAATGCTCAAGAGAATTTTGATTTACAAGATAATGAAGATAATGACATTAGTTGAAGCTTTGGATTAATTTCAATGAAGTGAAGACCTTAGGAAGATTTAATATAAATTTATTGAAGGTTTGGTTTAATATTAGAAAGAGCTAAAAATTAAAGAGATTTTTCAGACAACGACATTTATATGAAACATTGAATTATAAGAATAATCCTTAGTTTTATCTTAATTTAAAACTTTTCCTCAATTCAAAGAGTTTTATAATATATAATTTTAGAAAAATCTCATGAAACTAGCGTAGAAATTTACTTATTTTCTTTTACTAAAATTAATCCAAAATTCAACTGCCATATTCAATTATTCCCAACTTTTCACAACTGTTCATATTTAATCAAATCTTCTTCGCAACCCCTCACTCACCCCTTTCGCTGGAGCTCAGCGGATACAGACCAAAGCCAATGCAGGTGAGCAGGCCAAAGAAGAGATTTCCGCGTGCCATAAGCCTGCCCTGTTGATTCATCTTAGCCAAAAGGTAGGCTATATAACGATCATCCATGCGTTGCAGCTCATAGTAAGAGCTTCTCAGATTGCTAATCAGCTGAACATAGCTTTGTTGATCGAATAGCAGCAAATATGCACGCAATACTGTGTTTATCCAGAGTACCAGCATATAGGAATTACGAATGATGCCCGTAATGCCCTCATCTGTTGTGCACATATAGAAGATCTGGGTGAGCACATGAAAGATGCTCAATGTTAGGCAAATGTAACGTTTCACATTCTTATCGTAGAGCAGTGCCCAGAAGCGCAATATTCGCACATTCATATAAATCAATTGAATGTCCTCGAGCATATTGGCTGAACTCGACTATTTGTCGATATGTGCAGTCGACTGACTTTTATATCTTCGCCCGAGGCTATGCAATAGTTATTATAATTTTTTAAATTTTTCTTTTTTTTTTTTTGCTGTAGACCTGACTCATGCCACGCCTTGCAAGCGCTCCCAGGCACAATTTCTGATGTAATTTTCTTCGTTTTCAAAATGACGATAGGAGTATATTAGTTTTGTTGTAGATAATTGCGTTGGGTTGAGATGTTAGAGTATGTAGTTTGAGATTTAAAGTGGAGCAAACAATGAAGGGATTTTTCAAGAGCTAGTTTAATGGCTGTAGTTAGGCAGCGAGCGTAGATCGAGTTTAGCTTGAGTTGGGATTAAGTCTAGATTAAATGTGGATTGAGTCTAGATTGGGAATAAATCGATTCTAGTTTGAGTCTATAATTTAGTATAAATTGAGAATAGATTGAGCATAGATTGAGGATATTTTGAGGATAGATTAAATGTAGCTGAAATAAAATGATTCTAGTTTAAGTATACATTGAGTCTAGATTGAGTGTAGATTAAATTCTGTTGAAACCTAAAGACAGTTTAGATGGAGTTTGTCTCCGAAAAATATTCTAAATTTAGTATCGATTAAGTATAGATAGATTCTCTATCGAGTCTTCATTTTCCATCTTTGGAACTTAGCTCACTAAAGGGATAGAAATAGTCCATGCAAAATCTAAGATTTTAAATGAATTTTTTACTATTTATAAAGAAACTAAAATTTTCACAATTTTATCTATTATAGACATACATATTAAAGATCTTTAAGATCTTCTGTAGATTGACTAATAAATATATAGAAATATTAATGTATATTTATTAAAAATGAATTAACTGCAAACTGTCTGAGAATCATCTTGAGCGTGCATCCTTACAGTCAGTTAGAGCCAGCCAATGCACATTTCATGCATTTTGCAATAGCCCAAATTGCTGAACATGATTTGGCATTTTATTTGATTACCTGAAATATTATACAAATTCTTTTTTGCTTAATTTTTGTTTGCAGCTTTTTTTTATCGATTACCCAAAAGCTGTGCAGAAAATATGGAAATTTTTATATTTGCATTTTACTGCAATACTTTTTACTAAATAAATAAATTTGCAAGTGTGTGTGTGTGAAATTATGCTAGGCACAAAAATTCTATATCATAATCTATTTGATAGACAATGTTTATATAATTACAGTTGAGCAATCAGCCACGATTGAAAATTTACTATCATAGTTGATAATAAATTGGTTGCATTGACAATTGTAACTGTAATGAGCTTATATATATTATATATATTTATGTTTGTTCATTTACGCTGCAATCAGCGAAATTTCACCAGTTCAGTTGATTAGGCAAAAGTAAACCATATTGTTTTCATAGCCAGAGATAAATTTATATTCACTTAGTTTTTAGCTGAAATTTCCTATTTGAGTACTCTATAAATTTGCATTTACGTTATGGAAAATTTAAAATATAATGATAAAATAAAATAAAAACAATATAATGATATTGAAAAAAAAAAAATTAATAAAATAATAAAGAAATACTTTAAAGAAATACATATAAAATAATCAAATTCTTAAAATTAAATTAAATTAAACTAAAAATAATTGTTTCATATAAAATGAATTTCTAATTATATAAAAAAATAATAAATACTAATAATAAAAACCTAAAATAAAATAAATAAAAAAATAAATAAAAATAAACTTAAACAACCTTCAAATGTTTTTAAGTTACTTATTCTTTTAACTTTAATTCAACAACTAAACTAAATGATTTAAACTATTGTTAATAGAACATAAAAAAGTAAATATAATAAACTAAAATCAAATTATAATTTATAAAAATATATTTAAAGTATATAATAATTTTACAAACATTGAAAGGAATTATTTTATATATAAGAAAAAAAAAAAATTAAAAATGATACAAATTATTTTCACATAAAAATAAAATCAAATTAAAGTCTTATATAAAATAATAATAATAATAATAAGTAAAAATAAAATATAATATAAACTAAAATTAATAAAAAATAAATAAAATATAAAAATTACTATATTAATATTCTATTTAAAATTTTAAATTAAAAAAATATTCAATTTAAATACTTAAAATATTTTATAAAAAAAAAAAATTATTCGAATTAAATAAAACAACAAAAATATTAAATAAATATTCTATTTAAAATTTAAAAAATATTCCATTTAAATACTAAAAATATTTAATAAAAAAACAAGGAAAAAAAAAACAAAATTATTCGAATTTGTAACTAAGCATTTATAGAGAGATAAGGTTTTTTTTTTGCATACTCTATAACTCACTATTTACATATGATAATTACCTTTTGTTTAGTCAATGCCTTCTAAACGAATAAATACATCCAATGTGCCAAACAATTTGGATATCTACACTTAATTTAGTTGGATTATTATTATTCAGTTCTAGACGAGCTATTGATGCATTCAGTTCAAAATGGTTTTGATAATTTGTACCTTTTTGCTGGTGCTACTTGTGCTGCTCTATAAATATGCGATGTATCCATTCAGGACATTCGAGGAGCGAGGCGTGCCGTGCGACAAACCGAAACCCTTTTTGGGGAATTTAAGTGTGCGCGTTATATTGGGACGCAAGTCGTTTCTGAAGCTGCTCATCGAACAGAATATTAAGTTAAGGCATCAGAAAATCTCGGGTTTCTATAATCTACGTGAACCATTCTTTATAATACGCGATGCTGAGTTGATCAAACGTGTGGGCATTCAGGACTTTGAGCATTTCATCAATCATCGACCAATGATACCCGAAACGGGCGAGACCATATTCGCGAAAAGTCTGAGTGGACTGAAGGATGATAAGTGGAGGGAAATGCGTAATACGCTAACGCCATCATTTACGAGCAGTAAATTGAAGGCAATGTTTGAGTTGATCAACGAGTGCAGCATGGAGGGTGGACGTTTTCTAGAAGCTGAGTTACTTAAGGCCAACAAGAGGGAGATTGATCTGGAAATGAAAGATTATTTTGGAAGATTTGCCAACGATGTTATAGCATCGGCTGCATTTGGCATTAAAGTCAATTCATTTGTGGATAAAAATAATCAATTCTATACGCTAGCCAATTCCGTGATGCATTTCTCATTTCTATCCTTAATCAAGGTTCTTCTATATGGACTTATGCCGAGATTAATGAAGGTAGAGTATAAAATTTTTTACAAACTTATTTAAATACCAAAAAATACTAAACATTTCAATTGATTTCAGACGTTGCGCGTCAAACTGTTGGATGGCAAGAAAATTGATTATTTTTGTAGTCTGGTTTTCGATGCCATGAAATATCGTACGGAACATAATATAATACGACCCGATATGATCCATTTGCTGATGGAGGCCAAACGACAATTTCAACAGAATAACAAATCGGATAGCTCCACGGATCACGCTGAGTTCAATGACGAGGATCTCTTGGCACAATGTTTGTTATTCTTCGTCGTTGGCTTCGAGGTGATGTCCGCAAGCCTCTGTTTTCTCACCTATGAACTCTGTCGCAATCCCGATGTACAAGCGAAATTATATGAGGAAATTGCGGCTGTGGAGCAGGAGTTGCAGGGTAAACCGCTCAACTACAATATGTTGGCCAAGATGAAGTATATGGATTTGGTTATATGTGAAGCGTTGCGTATGTGGCCGCCAGCATTTAGCTTGGATCGAGTGTGTGGCAAAGATATAGACATGTACGATGAGAATCGGCAATTGTTGGCCAAATTTCGTAAGGGTGATATTATTCAAATACCGATTATAGCCTTGCATCGCGATCCACATAATTTCCCAGAGCCCGAACTCTTCAAGCCGGAACGCTTTTTGGACGAGAATCGGGCGAATATAAAACCCTTTACGTATTTACCCTTTGGTGTGGGACCGCGCAGTTGCATAGGTATATTTCAAATAATTAATAAAAATAATTATAAATAAATTTCCCAATTTTCCTTTTTCCTTACAGGCAATCGCATGGCGCTCATGGAAATCAAGTCCATTATCTATCATTTAGTTAGCAAATTTCAATTGTTGCCAGCTGAGAAAACGGTTAAGAATATGCTGGATAGCATTAAAGGTTTTCATGTGCAGCCTAAAGAAAAGTTTTGGCTCAAATTGGTGCCCAGAAAATTGGACTAAATGCTGAGGAAAATGCGTGGGGTAAAATCTATATTGATTGCATTTACTATAAAAATTCGATAAGATACATATATGATTATATCAGGTGCCAAGACCTGATAAGGCGCATATGAACTTTCATAATCAATAGAGTTATATAGATATAATTCTAAAGTGCTATATATTCACACAAATTTAGATAAGTCTTTGAATTAAATTGTGAATCATTTATTAGTTAATTTATTCATGCATTCTGGACTATTTTGAATGTACTATTCATATATTATCTGTATGTATACAATATAATATGTACTGTGTTATTTTTGTTAAATAAAATCTATATTTTGCTATTCGCACTGATAGCATATCAAACGATTTAACAATGAGTTGTTACCCTACAACAGATAAGACATTATATTATATATATTGAATATATCTCTTCGAATTGTTTTGTTTTGTTTGTGATATTGTTTCTTATCAGGATATTTAGGGTATTTGGTATAGGGTATGATCATTTTAGCAACAGCTTTTGAAGAAATTTGATATAAAGATTTATATATCTCTCTGAGCAGGAGAAAAAAAATTGAAATTTTATTGAAAAATAATTAATTAAATTATTTATAAATATTATTGTATTAATAAATATATTTATTTCTTTTTAAATAGATAAGACAGTAAATTTCTTCAATGTGAAAAAAAAAATAAATAAAAAAAATTATAATAAATAAAATAAATATATTAAAAAATAAATTGATTATAATTACATACATATACATTCATGCTAGTTAGGGTATTTCTTATTCTATAACTGTGTCGTTAATAATAATTATATTTACCTGTTATGCCTTCTAATAATTGTTTCATAAAGTAAACATTTGTATTTACTTTTTTTCTGAACTGGAAACAGCTTTAATGCAAGTAGGTTTTGATATACTCTCATATTGAATGCTGAATATATGCATACATAAATTTATTAGATTAGATTATAAATTTAAATAATGTTGAGATAAATATTATATATATCAAAAATAAATAAATAATACATATAAAAAATCAATTTAATTAAAAACTTAAATATTGAAATTTATAGAATTGTCTAAACTATTTATCTACTGACAAGTCAGTTCAAGTATACCAAAAGCTCTACAGCGAAGAGTATTTAGAACGCTCGACCAATAGCGTAAGGCGTAAACAGTCAAGTAAACAAGCGAGAGCGCGAGTGAGCGAGTGAGCGAGGGAGAGCGAGAGCGTGAGTGACATTGACATTGAAAGGTCTATAAATATACAATAGAGAGAGCAAGAGAGAGCGAGAGAGCGCGAGAGCACGCTAACTGAAGTGCGAGTGCGAGCGACAGCGTGTGTAGAGGGAGTGGGATGGGATATGATGTCATATTAGCACTTTGATATTATTATTGAGCGTTTCAGTTAACGTCGAGCACTCGAAGCGTTCAGTTGAGCTGTAATAAACAAGTGAAATGTTTTTGGTAATCTGCACACTCGTGATCGTATTGTGCGCATTGCTCTACAAATGGTCGGTGGCCAAGTTCCAGACATTCGAGCAGCGGGGCATACCCCATGAGAAACCCGTTCCGCTGCTGGGTAATATGCGCTTTAAAGAACTATTTGGATTATCTCCACATTTGGTCAGGCAAATCGAACAGTATCGGCAATTCAAAGACGCCAAAGTCTATGGTTCGTATTTTTTGCGTGATCCGATTTTCGTTGTATGCGATCTGGAGCTGATCAAGAGTGTGGGCGTTAAGGACTTTGATCATTTCGTTAATCATTCGGGATCAGACCAAATTCAAACGTTGCTCTCGAAGAGTTTGGTGCAGTTGAAAGATCGCGAATGGCGTGAAATGCGTAATATATTAACGCCCACATTTACGGGCAGCAAAATGCGTGCAATGTACGAGCTGATCAATGCCTGCAGTGAGGTGGGCATGGCCTACATTGATGATCAGCTGAAGAGCACAAATGGCAATGGCATCGAACTGGAGATGAAGGATTATTTCACACGATTCACCAACGATGTCATCGCCTCGGCTGCCTTTGGCATCAAGATCAACTCATTCGAGGATCAAAATAATAAATTCTTTAAACTCGGACAAAATGTGACAACCATTACAGCCTCCGCAATGCTGAAGGGGTTGCTGTTCACATTTATGCCCAAGTTGATGAAGGTAGCAATGAAGTAATAATACTTGTAATACCCCTTTGGATATTAGGGTATAATGGCAGATATACAATCTTGATCAGCGCTTCTAGTTTAGTCACTTTAGCCATGTCTGTTTATCTGTCCGTCCGTTCATTCATCTTTCCGTTTATATGTCCGCTCGTCCGTTCGTCTGTCCGTCCGCTGTTCGTCTATGCGTCCGTTCGTTTTTCTGCCCGTACTTATCTTAATCAATTAATCTTATAAATTACCAAAGCTACAGATATGAAATTTTAAGTGTAAACTTGTATTTACTATTCTCAATGACTTCTTTTTAAAAAAATTGTTTCCGATAGTTTATCCCTTTTACTCAGAATATCTTCTAGTCGAGCAGTCTCCGACTATATATAAACTTTATAATACATTTAATACAATTTCATGAATTATTTTCCCCAATCAGTCTCTGGGCGTCAGCATACTGGATGAAAAGATGATCAATTACTTTAGATCTCTGGTATTTGATGCCATTAAATTTCGTGTGGATAATACGATAATACGACCCGATATGATACACTTGCTAATGGAAGCACAACGCAAGACGAATGAATCGGTAGAGTCTACTAAAAAATTCACCGACGATGATCTATTGGCACAATGTTTGCTCTTCTTCTTTGCGGGCTTTGAGACGGTGTCCACCTGTTTGTGTTTTGTCACCTACGAATTGTGCATGAATCCGCAGGTGCAACAGCAGCTCTATGAAGAGATTTTAGATGTGGAACAGCAATTGGAGGGAAAACCGCTCGATTACGATAGTCTAATGCATATGAAATATATGGATATGGTTATATCGGAAGCATTACGCAAATGGCCGCCCGCATCGCTAACGGATCGTGCTTGCAATGCGGATATTGATTTACGTGATGAGAATAATGAGATTGTTGTCTCACTGAAGAAGGGAGATCGTATATTTATACCCATCACGGGTTTGCACTACGATCCGGAACATTTTCCCGAACCCGAAAAGTTTCAACCGGAACGCTTTTCAGAGCAAAATAAACAAGATATTAAACCATTTACATATTTGCCATTTGGTGTCGGACCGCGTAATTGCATAGGTGAGTGAAGCGTAAAAAAACAAGAAATATTTTATAATAAAAATAAATTTTGTTTTTTTTTTTTTTAAGGCAATCGCATGGCTCTAATGGAGGTCAAATCTATCATATATCATTTGCTATACAAGTTCGAATTGTTGCCATGTGAAAAAACTACAAAGGATATGATGAACAACATTGTGGGCTTCCAAATGGCGCCCAAGGATAAATTTTGGCTTAAATATGTGGCCAGAAAGAATGAAGCAGCTAAATGAAAATGATTTGAAACTGAAATGAAATCAAAGTTAGCTTTAATGTGTAAATTAGTGTTATTTCATTTCAATTTGTTGCACAACTAATTTCATCTTAAGCAAATTGTTTTCATTGCATTTCTAACTAATTAATCATTTTGCAATCTAATTAAAAGTTTAAGTGGAGTCGAGCACGTTGCATGCATTTCATTAATCAATGAAAAGGAAATTACACTAACTACTCTCTTGTACTTTATATAATGGATTTTTATTTTTCAATTAATAAAAAAAAAATGCATCAAAGCAAAAGTTTTCATAGGCAACTAATCGAAACTAAAGCGAGCAGTTTCCTCTTGTTGAATAGATTCTTCAGCTGAATTAAAAGGAAATTAATACACTGAAAAATATTAGTATGCGGCAGAGTACGTATAAAGAGAGATGGATTGTGAGAGAATGGTAGTTATTACTTTTGGCTGCATACATACAAATGTATATACATAGGTGCGAGTGTTTCAGATTGCCGCTTCTACAGGAGAGAGACCTTTGTGGATTCTAGTGGAAGGTAAGTATCCACTGCACTCACGCCATTGGTTGCGTTGTTTTCGATCCCGTTGATCGAGTGCTTGTGGATGGTGGGGAGAGGGAAATATCGGCCCTATGTGCCTGCATACATTTGTATGAGTGAGCACTTCAGATTGTCCCTTTGTGGATTGTAGTGGAATGGTAGTTGCATTGCTCTCGATCCCGATGTGAGTGTGTTTGTGAATGGTGTTCAGAGGGAAATGTCAGCATAGTTTATGCTCATGCTCAATTAGGAAATTTAGTTTGTGTGTGTCTGTTTATCCGATCGCATCTAGTAGTCGCGTGTGTGTGTCTAAAATTACTTTTTTAAAGTGTTTATAGCTAAAATGCTAATTGTTTGTGCTGTGTGAGTAGTTTCAATATTTAAATTTGATACCGAAGCGTATTAAATGAATGAAATGTGATATATTTCATAGTTTCCAAAGTGTGTGTGTATATTTTTTGTGATCATCAATTATTAAAAGATTATTATTATTATGCAAATCCGGGCAAGAAATAATGGAAGGTGAGTACATTACAAGTTATGCAAAAGTATTTACGCTTGCCTGTTTAAATTTATGAATAACATAATATTAAATCAAGAGATTAATTTAAATGCGTAATTGATTACATTTTTGCACGCGAGAATTTTTTCGCACCATTTATTTACAGTTAGGTGTGTCTAGAGTTGCTTGCCGGCGGCAAATGCACTATTGACAGGGTTTGAATGTATGTGTGAAAGAGATGACAGTATTTGCGCTTGCACGCCTGCCTTTATGGAATTGGAGGAAAGGAATTGGCGATTAGATGACTTAGAATATTTATGTGCATGCATGTATGTATATGTATATCTACATATATACGTACATGTATACATATGTATATGAATAAGTTTTGCTAGAGATGTGCAGAATTTTGTTGTTGTGATTTGTGGATTTTATGTTCATTTTAATTGCTTAAAAAGGCTTTGCGTATTTGTTTGCTAAATATAATATAAATTAATTAATAATAATGAAATATTCAAGGAAAATCACACAACCATTAAATAATCAATAACAAACCACAACAAATCAGTTTAACCGATGTATTAACCTGTTAATTAATTTTTCATTGAGGGTCAAAAGGGAATTCGCAAAAATCTTGGGAGCAGCCGCATCATCGGTTGAACGGTTGGAAATGAATTTCGTTTGTCCAATATAGAGAAAATGGCCGCAACATTTGCAGTTGACTGTGAAGGCAGTTTAATTTGGCTAAAGAAATGTTGGACAAAAACTTTTTGACATTTCGTTATTTATGTGCTTTGGGATATTTAGGCAAAAAGTTTTGGCGGACTAAGCAGTTAATGCGATATTGATTTATTCGCCAGCATCAACAGCAGTAGCAGTAGCAGCTGCTTTAGATATACGCAATAAATATTATGCAGCTGATATAAATTTATATACATATAAATATATGTACTTTATATATATAATTTATAATTTAAAGAGCAGATCTTATAAAGTTTCTTTTGATTTGAAGACCAAATTATACGCATTTTTGGATACAGCTTCTTCTTTTCAACATCATGAATTGAAATGTTCTGGTTGACTAACTAAGCAGCTGCCGGATA
Source organism: Drosophila koepferae (assembly GCA_030914345.1). Classification (NCBI taxonomy): domain Eukaryota; kingdom Metazoa; phylum Arthropoda; class Insecta; order Diptera; family Drosophilidae; genus Drosophila; species Drosophila koepferae. The sequence goes on along the minus strand of JAUESR010000211.1, from coordinate 13,306,604 downwards.
CCCTGTAAATTGAGTGAATCGATAGAGAAAGTATAGTAGCATTTATTTTAACAAATATAATAAAGTTTTCCTTGAAGTAGCTTTGCATATCCTTCTTCCTTAAAGAAAAGAATTAAAGAAATTCGTTTTAAGTTATTTATTTTCAAATGTTTAATCAAGTTTGCCTTAATTTAGTTACGATTATCCTTTTCATACACTTTAAGCAACATTCTTAATTACAGAGTATGCAATATGAGCAAAAAAAAAAAAAAAAGAAGATATCTGCAAACGATTAAGATGTGAGTTTTGCGTAGATACTTTTGGTGCGCAAGTTTTCATGAGCTGCCTGCCCAGACAGCCAAAGCTAAAAAGATCTCAAATATCAAAGTGCGACAGACGAAAAACTTGAAGTTTCTATCAAAAGGCAACAAAAAGTTTGCGCTGAAAAACTTGGACTTGGTCTTGGCCCAAGTCGGGTGACAAAAGGCGCGAGAAAGATTAAATAAAAAAAAAAAAAAAAAAAAAATGGAACATAGTCGAAAATCTTTTTATTTTGGAGTAAGAGGCAAAAAGTTGTTAATTATTTTCGCTGGACTTTGCTACTGGTCCAAACGAAAAAACAAAAGCGCAAAGTTTTTAGTTCAAATCTAAGACTGCCAGCGACATTCAGAAGCATTGCGCTCGGGAAGTTGACTTTTGAACTGAGCGAAGTGTTGGAGCTGTGGAGAGAGTGCAGCATCGTCAGGCTCGTAACTAAACGTTAAGCCCTAATGGTCATATTTTGGTCAAACTGCATTAGTGTTGGTCGGAACGATGCAGCGATGCCAAAATTGTATAAACTTGTAATTTGTTACTGCTGCAGCAGTGGCTTTGTCTCTTTTTTCCCCTCTTCCCCGCAACATTTAAGTGGTAGCCAAAAATTCTTTGGCTTGACCGCTAGTTGACCCATTTGCATAATTATTCATTGCGCCGCATTTTGGGCATAAATAAAATGATGCTACAATGCACAGAGCATACACACATGGCGCCTCACAGCTGTTATCCTGTCAGATAATAAACTCATGTGAGCTGCTGCCTAGTCTTCTCATATCTCTTCTCTCTCTCTCTCCCACATGAGTGTGTGTGTGTGTGTTTGTGTGTGTGTGTGTAATGCGCTTTTTCGTGCTGCTTATTTATGGTTAAGCATTGTTGCTTTTTATGGCTTACTTGTCTTACATGCGAATAGCTCGAATTTCTTGCACAAGTCCATTACAATTTTCAGCAATTTACCAAATTCGTTGAGGCACACACACACACACACACACACACATTTGCACTCAGAATTCAATTGGCAAAGCAATAAGTATTTCTTTTTCGGAAAATTATTATATAACCTAACATAATCTGCAAAGTGTAGAGAAAATTTATAGCTACACAGCAACAAGAGTAAATGTATTTTATAAATAACTTGAACATTTTTCCCTTTTCTCTATTGGGTTAACTATTTCTTTGAATTTTCGAGCTATGCGCTAGTTAATTAAGAGTATGCCCTACGCATTAACAATATTCTATTTATAATGAAAATTAATTAATTCATGACAACAAAACGAAATAAATAAATGAATAGCTACTTCAAGGATAATTATATATAATCTCAATTCAAAATATATAAATAAGTTAAAGGATAATGGTATTTAAAGTATCAGCAGAGTTAATTGTCCGCAGATGTTAATTATATTAAATACATATCTTATTAATTAGCTTTTTTAATGGCTGGTGGTTAGACCTATTTATCAGTAAACAAGGTTGATATTTCGGCTTGAACTAGTTTGGGCTGAGAACTGAGTTTTGAACTTGATATATTTATTTTATGATTTGTATTTATTAAAGGAGTTGTAAAAAACAAGAATTTAATAAATAAATAAAAAATAAAAAAGTAAATTGATAATATTTTAATAAATATTTAAAATAATTAAACTAATAATAATATTAATAATATTGAATTTTTAAATATTATTTTAATAAATATTTAAATTAATAATACTATTATTAATATTAATAATTTTTTATTATATATTTATATGAATATTGAAATTAAATAATTATTGATAACTTTCATTTAAGAAGATAAAAATAAATATTTAATTAAATCCCTTTATTCTTATAATCTAGAATAATTGAAACTTCTCATTCTGAAGCTAATAATATGGATAAAGAAGCTAGAGATTTGTTATCAGAGAGCATACTAAATTATTGAAGCTCTTGAGTTCTCGTGCATCTCATAGCGATTCACTCCAGCCTAGTTTACTTATATTTTCGTTCTTTTTAGTAACATATAATTTTCGCTAAAGAAATGTTAAACATGTAGACATGCAGACTCGAATTCATAATTCACTTTAATCTCTTGCAATGCAACGTTCAGCTGATGTCATCCTGTGTAACATATCTGCAAGAGCTTCGCAGCAGCGGCTTAGCCCAATTCTATTTAAATTCTTTTAGACAATGAGCAACCGCAAAGCAGCTTGTGCAAAAATGACGCACAAAGTTTTTAAGCAGAGCTTCAACTGTACGCATAAAACTTGCCTGCATGTGAGTGTGTGTGTGTGTGTGTGTGTGTGTGTTTGTGTGTGTGTGTGTGTGTGGTATGTGAATGCTCTTAGGACAAGCTTAACTCCGAAATACTCAATTAAATAAAAGTTCTACTTGAAATTGCATTACATTTTTGAACGTGCGAGCGTGTTGCCCTTCAATGCTCCAACTCGATTCCAGTTCAGCTCTCACATATGCTCTTATATATTCAATCTCCGATTCTTTTTGTCAAATTCAACTATACAGATATGACCACAAGAGCAAAAGTTTTCCAGCTTATACAACAAAACATATTATATTGCATGCTATATATATATCTACGTGTATGTATATATGTGTTTGTGTGTGTGGCGCAGAAACAACTACTTATATAAGTGCATTGAGTGCGCTTCACATTTCGATTGTCAAGTGCAAATCATATAAAATGAAAGGGTCCGTTTCCGTTTCCGTTGCCGCTGTCGTTTCCAGTTCCGTTTTTGGTTTGCGCGATTTCGTACCTGAGTGCGTGACCGCAAATTGTTTAGTGGCTATAAGAAGTTATGATAAATATGAGTTGTGATAAAGATTGTAAGACATAGAGAATTCGTTAAAAAAAAAACGAAACACTGAACTATTGTTTGACTATATAGGGGAGAATGGGTTTAAGCAGCTATATGGTATATAGAATTTTTATATATATATTTTTTTTATATTTATCAAAAATAAAAATATGCGTGCATGTATTTTGTAATAATTTTTAATTAATAATTTAAAAAAATAAAAATAAAAAACAAAAAATTAATAAAATATAAATAAAACTAAATAAATAAACTGTTCTTAAAAAAAAATAAATAAAAAAAAAAATAGTAGACCAATTTATATAATATAAAGTTAATTTTAAAATCTTTTTTTTAACTTCACCAAAGAAACTTATTAGTTAAATACACTTTTAAAATAATATAATAATAAATAAAAAATAAAAATTAAATAAAAATCAATTATAAGCAAATTTTATATTAACACCATTTGAATTTCGAGCTAAATTGAATTGCCATGCATTAACCGCAGCAAATCGAATGTGAAATATTTCTACATAGCTCAACAATGTGATTTAAGCTCAATTATGGTTACTGTGTGAATGCAGCTCAAACAATGTATATATATGATTTATACAATTCCATTGTGACTTGCGAGGTGCTGCACAATTAATATAATCAACGAAATAGCACTGCATTGCTAAACAAACCTGTGTGGGTTGGCGTTGGGCAGGGATTAAAATATAAAGTGCTGGCTGGCTGGCAGCGTATTTGATATGCTAGCCCAATTGTCGGTTTTTGTGGTTTAGGCAAATGTTGAAGCTTTTCGGCTTATGACTACACCAAAATGGCAGTACTTAGTCAAATTGTCGATAAGTGCTCGCCGAGCAACACATTCAATAGTGTGCAAATAATTTATATCAACTCCTTTCCGTTTCTCTTCAAGCAAACACAAATTTGTATAAAGAGAAACGAGCTGTGCTCTGACGCACTTACTTTACCTCTCTCTCTGTGTCTTTCTCTTAGTTGGTAATGCTGAAGTGATTCTCTTTGCTGTGCCGGAAGAGCGCAAAGGCAAACAATTTGCTTGTCAAATGAAAGACTAAAGTAGTAAAGTTTTTACACGACTATTTGTTTGTTTACCTAATGCGGATTCTTTATGAAAGTTTTAATGCTGTCAACTTGTCTAATTGAATTTTGCAACATTGCTAAAAAGGGATTTACTTGTTTATATTAACAGTGAGTTAAGTCCAACTTATGAAATAATTAAACTTGTTGCATTTTCCAGCAGCTTTGACATTATTTTGTTAGATAAATAATTAATTAAATTAAAAGTATATACATTAAAAAAATATGAATAAATATATATTTTTCTTATTAATACTATATATATATATATATATATATATATATATATATATATATATATATATATATATATATATATATATATAATATATATATATATATATTTTTTTTTTTTTTAATTTAAATTATTAAGCTTTTGAAGTTTTTATTAGAAACTAAATTTGTGATTAAATATTGTTACTTAAACTTTTTACTCTTTTGAAGTTCACAACAAAAATTGTTTTATACTATAATACTTATGATTTTTTTTAAACTCAACAGATTTTTTATGTTTCTTTTTATACTGTAATTTTTCAAGTCATTGACTTATTCACCAATCAAATTGATGATTCGGAATAATTTTGATTATTTGCCAGTCATAAATTTGGGAATATTTCATTTTTTTAGATTTATATATATAAAAATATATAATATGAAATTAAAAAAAAAAAAAAATAAATAAATAATAATATAAAAATATATGATATAGAAAATATAAAAATAATATAAAAAAAATTTTACATTTTTCTAACTGATTTAATATCTTAAAATATATAATAAATATATAATTATATAAATTCACATCAATACATATATATGTAAATATTTGTTTATTTTACTTTTTAATACGCTTTGTATATAGATTAAACGCAACATCCAGCTATCTATCTATCCTAAATATATATCATGAGCCACATCTCAGCTTGGGTATTTTAACTGCAATCTTTTATAATATAATATGTATCACCATATGTGAAATATATATATACCTACAAATATGTATATATAAAATCTCTTCTGCTTTTTTTATTGTAATTATTAAGAAGCCATAAATAGCGAGTGACTTAACCTGGAGCCCTTGCCATTTTATGGCAGCCGAAAGTGCCTACTTAAGGAATCAAAAGCATAAAAAATAATGTTAATTTCAATATTTGTCGTATTAAATGCGCATAAAAGTCAAAAGCTGCGCATGTGTGTAACATATTTATGGCAAATAATGGAATTTGTGTGCTTTCATTCTTTTCTTTTTTTTTTCTCATTTTATTTTTTATTTTATTTTATTTTTTTTGCTGCTTCTCTTTTTTTTTCGTGCGTTTATCGCAAGTGCGTGAATTTAAATAAAACGTGCCTTTATATTTCGGACAGATTGTCGAGCAGCTGCCGGTTGCCGGTTGCCGTTCTTTTTGTCGATTGTCTGGAGTGACGCGGCTTTAAAACAGGCTCTCAATCACTCAGTCAGTCAGTCAGTCAGTCAGTCAGTCAGTCACTCAGTCAGTCAGCCACTTGCTGAGTTCTCGGGGCTTGGGCTACGTTGCGAGTCACGCACTTCACACACACACACACACACACATACATATATACGTATATGTATGTAGATGCCGTCGAGTATGTGTTACGCAGCTTGCCGACAGATGGCGACACTCACGCACACACACACACACACACACACACATACACATCCACACATGTGCGGGAAATGTGACAGGATGTCATTTCGCAACGCATCCGAAACATAAACACGTCGCGCTTCGCCTTTTGTGTCTGTAAAAATTATGCTGCTAAAAGGCGGCAAATGTTTATATTTCCGTGTATGTGTGCCTGAATCTGTGTGTGTGTGTATGGGAAAAGTAAGCAAAACTACAAAAAAAATTTGCATAAGATGCTGTTGTCTCCCTAGTGTTCCGTAGCAGCTTAAAATATACGTAATATTCATAATATGACACGAAGACCGTGTTAAGTTTACGGAAAACTTGTTGAGCTTCAACACAAAATGTGAAAGTGCGGGAAATAATGATCTATTCAATAAATAAGCTAAATGAAAATTTAAAATTATAATAATACTAAAGTTCTTATATAAAAAACTCAATATAAAATATTTAAATTACATTTAAAGTCACATAACAAATAATTCGAATAAATAACAATATTTCGTTACTACACCAACAATTTTTTGAATCCTTTAGTGAAACTTTTTTTTCATTCTATATTTATTATCAAACTTTTATTTTTATTGCTGCTGCGCATTAGATGAATTTTAGTTTTATTGGCAAAATGTACGTGGCTCGACCGCAAAAGCCGTAAAACTAATTTTGATTTTACAATATGCATTTTCGCTGGCTTTTTCGCCACTCGGCCACAATTTCCACAATGTACACAATTAATTTTCATTTCGCACGTTTTGTTTTTATGTTCTTTGCTAGTCTTTTTTTTTATTTTTATTTTGTTGGTGAATAATTGAGCAAGTGCATTGTCAATAATAGTCAAATATTTTGTAGTTAATTGAATTTAAGCGGAAAGATGATTCTTTTATATCGAATCATATAAAAAACTTATAATTTAATGAAAAATTTTGACCACAAGGCTGTTAATTAAATTTCAATTGAAATTGGTTGGATTTAAACAAATTTCTAGGAACTTGTTTTTAAATTTCTTATAAAGGTTGTGAGAAAACGCTAGCTATAAGGCTGAATTAGCCTGAAGTAATATTGAATTCTGAAACATATTACAATATGCTCAACTTGGGATAGTTCTCGATATTCGTTCACTATATTTATTGAATTATAAAAGGTAATTGAAAATTATGAAATCAATTTATATAAATATTTATTTTAATAATTTAAATGCGTTTTGCACATTTATTAAATATTTTTATTAAATTAAAAAATTTTTTGCATATCCAAAATTTATTTAACTACCAATGTCAATTTGGAACCACTGTGCTATGGGTTGAACATAATTAAAATGCAATCAGCATTTACAATAATTTAATACAACTATTTATACATTATTGAGTCTAATTATTTGCTATATTCAGGTTTTGCCAACACACATATCGTATATATAGTATAAAATATATAGCAAATAATCACAATGTGTTATTTAATTAGTTTATTGTGCAACATGGAAATGCAAAGCTGGCAAAATGCAACTTTGTCATGAGCTTGTGCAATGTGCATGCAAATGCAGTTGCTCTTCTATATAATTAGAATATCAACTGGAATATCAAGTAACCAGCAAGGTAAGAAATCCACCAAATGTTGTGCTAATAAATATATATATGTGTGTGTGTGTGTTTGTTTGTGTAAGGCCGTGTGTGTGTGTGTGTGTGCTCCAGTTAGTAAACACAAAGTACAAAATTGCACAAATAATGATACAGTTGGTAAACTTTCACTGATGTCGGTTGCAACATATGGGCTGATGTTGCATGTTGCTTTATTCTACTAATACAAGAGCTTAAAAACAACATGTATGCTAACTCCAGGTGTGTTAGTGTAGCAAAACCCTTGCGGCGCATATAGTCTGTCATTTTGGCTTATTGATTTTTGCATGCATTCCGCGCAGGAAGAGTTGCAGGGGAGCATCTTAAAGTCTTTAAAACAAAAGCAACAAGACATTTGTCTTACTTGAGCTTAAGCTTCTTTTGCTCAAAAATGTTGAAACATTTTAGTTAGTTTAATTTGGTTTTGTTGTTGATGCAATTTTATTTCAATTAAAATTTGAGCAACATGTTAAATAGTCATAGATAATTGCCTAAAATATGTGCAGTTATACTAGATTTTATAATTAATTTCTGTCATTGTTAATTGATAAATCACATTTGATATGCGTCTGCATTGGACCACAAATTAGTTTCTGTATTTATTTAGGAATTTTCTCCTGGTTTTATCTAATTAACATCATGTCACATGTCGTATTTTGCTTACTTAACTCATTAGCAGACATGGATGGCATTTGAGACTTAATTGCAATGAGAGCAGTTCTTAGTTAAGTAAATATAATAAAATAATAATAATTAGGAATTTGACTAGATCAAGTTGAGTATATTTTAGTGCAATTAAACAGATATTTATTTAGTAAAAAAAAAAATTATAATAAAATGCAACAAATACATCAAAAATAAATAAATAAATAAATCAAATAATAATAAGAAATAAAATATATACAATTTATAAAATATTGTTTTATTTTTTTTATAACAAATTTTCAAAATTTCAATTTTAATTTTAATTGATTTTTTTTATTTTATTTTTTTTTTAAAGTATTCATAATAATATTAATAACAAATAAATAAAATACTAATAAAAACAAGTATACAATTTATAAAACATTTGTATATTTTATTATAATAAATTAAAAAAAATATTTTAACTGATATTTTTTTTAAATTTTAGTTTTTACAATTTCAATTTTTTTAATTAAAAAAAAAAAAAAGTAATTATACAATTTATAAAACTTTGTCTTACTTTATAATTATTCTTTTTTATTTATTTTTTTTTTGTATGCTTGATTTCTTAAATAAATATATGTTTTAGCTTGAATAAATATATGTCTGCATATATTAAATAATAATAAATAAAAAAAATAAAACATGTCCTTAAATTACAAAACTCTTGTCAAAATTGTAATACTCTCTGCAAAATACCCTTTCGAGTGTCATTGCAAAGTTTTCTAGCGCCAAACTTGTGGCACTCTGAAGACGCACAAGGCAGACAGACAGACAGACAGCCAGCCAGGCAGCCAGGCAGCCATAAGGAAAAGGCAATCACTTTGCAGTGGCAAATAAATTTAATAAGCGCATCAACTGAGATGCGCCCTGAGGGGAAAGTTCTTATGCCAAAGTGAATGGTGGGCAGGAAAGGGTAGACTGCAGGGGAAAGGAAGTCAAGACGACAAGTTTCGGCAACTGATTCGACTTAATTAACTGTTATAGGCCAATGCAGATATATGACTGAGTGTGTAAGTGTGCGTGTGTGTGTGGAAGGCAATTTGCAAGTGGGCGTGGCAAAGGCATGGCTAGTTTATGGCCTGCAGGCTTTATTTATGTTCATTTTATGTGCACATTGCAGACCTATTAACAATGCGCAGTCAAATTTAATTTTTCGCTACGACATTGACCGGACACAAGAAATGCAAGACAGCGAGAGGGTGAGATATGGAGAGAAAGAGTGAAGTAGTAGAAGCGTGCAAAACATATAAAAAGTGTAAATTTATGTGACAGCATTTGAAATTTATTTGCTGCAACGCGTTGCATGGCGTATGGTGGCTGCGCCCAACGATTTGTGTCTGCAACAAAATAAAGTTCCATTGACCCATTTAGTGGGCCAACACGACAATACTCATACGCCCTGTGCTGCATGCAAAGTTTCTCCTAGACGTAGCCAGGGCAGACGATTAGTGCGCCATTTGGTGTTGTCTCCCTGTGTGTGTGTGTGTGTGTGTGTAAGCACACACTCTCTCTCTCTCTCTCTGTCTGCGTGTGTGTGGCTGGCTGCTGTTATTTAGTGTTATTTGTTTAGCTCGCTTCCTGTTTATTTTTGGGCTTATTTGTAGCCATTGTTGGCTGTCATTGTTATTACTGGTACGAGCTGGAACTGGACCAGTTTATGCAGCACTTGCGCCAACGTCACAAAATGAAATATTTAAGTGCGCATTAGCCAGCATGCCCCATTTACCAGCCCAGTTTAGCCCAGTTCCCCAAACCATCCTATATATATATACATACATATACAGCTTCTATATATACATTTACAGTGCACTGCATCGGCTGCTGCTATTGTTTCTACTTGTGCCTGGGGTGCAGAGTAATTGCAAAAATTACCACAAGCACTGCAAGTGGGCTGCATTCCAAATGAATGAATGAGAATTGCAATGATTTCAGTATGAAAGTGAACGGTAGGCGGGCATTTGTCTATCTGGCCTATATGATCGTGTGGGTGTGTGTGTGTGTGAGCGCTAGCCAGGCATTGCAATGCACTTCATGCCATATGCTGATTTCAATTGATTCTTGCTTTGTCGCTTCTCTGTGCTGTGCTTGCTTTGCTTCGTTAACGTTGCAATGTTGGCTATGGTTTTGGCTTTGGTCAGGTGCTGCACGCAGCTACGAGCAAGCCACATAAACGTACAAGTACACACACACACACACACACTCACACACTCACATACTCATTGGCACAAAGGCATATTTTAAATGCCACAATTCATTTGACCATAAACTGAACAACAACACAACCATCAGGTTTCAATCGTTTACTCTTAACTTTTAAAAGTCATTTCAAGTTTTTTGTAATTTATTTTTTTCCTTACTTTGTTTTCTGAGAAGTTTTGCAAATTGATATTTGATTAGATATTTAGCTTTATCACTTTGAACAAGTTAAATATATATTTATGTATTTTGTTTGGTGTCTAATGGAAGTTCAATTTCAGCATGCTAAATTTGAATTGTGTTTTCGGGCAGATTTGAATTTATTGGCATTAGAATACCCTGTGAAAAGTGGGACTGCAAAAGGTAGATGAACAACTAAAAAATTTAGTTATCTCTATATGACGGAGCTACAGATAAATATATATGTATCAATAGTAGATAACATCGTAGATAATATCGATTGTAAGTGAAGCTAACCTTCTTGGCTTTTTATATTATTTTTTGACGTAAATTACACATATTTATAATCATTTTTATAATAATATTTAATTTTTTCTTTCATTTTATTTTATATTTAAAAAATATTTTTTACAACATTTTGTATCAACAACAAAATGTAAAAATATTTTTTAAATCGCTCTACTATTTGAACATCTTTTTATACAGAGAGTATCTCATCAGCTAGCACACTCAGCTTTCCCATGATTACTTGTTATTTTACAATCAATGCTTATAAATTTGATATTGTATAGTAATTGAATAGCTCATAAGCTGTGGCCTGCTTGAGGCGCTCTCATTGTTACTTTTCGTTTTTTGTTCATTATGGCAACCCGTTTTAGACACTTTATGGCCAAAAACAAACTTAATAAAAACAGTTGCAGCAAATTGCTGCCAGGCACTGTGAGTGCACTTGATGCACAATAATCTCTCATAAAGTACTGACACAGTTTTGTATTGTTTTCATATATACTATATATAATAAATATTTTTTATTATTTTTTTGGATACCCTTGTTCAACTCATAGAGTTGTTCACATGCACTCGTATATTTATTTAAATGCAACTTTTGGCATTTCACAGTCCTTCTCAAATGTTCATGTACAGCAAAGAGCACTTGCGAACAGCTACAAGAGAAGTCTATACATATATATATATTTATATATATTTTTACTAATATAGTGCAGCCTTGAACTGTACTTAATTAGTGCGATATTTATTGCATTAACTTGTAGCTGCCGAACTCAACTTTAATTAACACAAATAAACAAAAATAAAGGCATTTGTGTTTGTGCTCATAATTTGCATTGCAAATTATTTTTAAGTAGAGCCAAAAAATATTGTAAGTGGTAGAACGGTTTGAGAGGGCAATTGTTATGCAAGCAGCTTATGTTTTTGCTTCAAGGCACAAAAATTATAAAATAACACTCGAACTTATGCAAAATGGCATTTAATGTGGGCTGGAATTTGTATTGAAGTTGGTGAAAGCTGAAACTTGAGCTAAAAGAAATTATAAAAAGATTTACAATAAATTGGGATATATTTACATACATTGAGTAAAAGTGCTTGAGAATTAAGAATTAAATTACATTTTTACTTAATTTTTCTTTATTTTTTTATATTTGCCTTCATATTATTAAATAAATAATATACAAAATCCTTGGTAGAAGTCACAAAATTATTGGTCAGCTAACAATTTGGCTTTGGGTAAAGCTTTGAGTGCTGCCCATTGAAATGAAAGAGAATTTCTCTTTATTCTTTTTGTTTAATTGAAGTACAATATGAAATGTGCACAGTTGACTGCACAAATCTAACGACCTTATGCGGCGGGGTTGCGGTGTAAGGTTTAGCTTACTATTTTCTACTTATCTTGCAACTTTTTTTTTTTTTTTTCTGACAACTTTTGTTGTTGGGTTTTTTTTGGGAGTTTTGTGTAGCGAAACGTAAAAAATGTGAACAATGAAAAATGCTTGGCAGCGAGTTGATAGTTCGATTTCTTGGCAGCTATAATTGGAAGAAACCAAAGCACAAATAAAGAGAATGTGAATGTGAAATACATAAATGGCAAGTGTATATGATATATATATATATATATATATATATATATATTTATATAGAATTATAAGTGAGTGTGAGCGTAACATTAAGTAGTTTATTTTGTTCAGAGCTATAATTGGAATGCCAGTTGATGTTAGCGTGTGCAAGAATTTATAGCATACATTTGAGGGCATTATAAATTGCATTGTCGTTCGCTTACAGCAACTGTTGCTGCTGCTGCTGCTTGGTTTGGCTTGACTTGACTTGGCTTGGCTTTTTGTATTGCATTCGCATCGAGTAGAAAAATCAATTTGCAGCTATCAAAACGTTGCAGTCTGCAGGACTGCCACTGCGACACTTGATCGATTTGTTGATATTTGCCAAGCAATCGGCAGTCGCTGCAAGAAATGGCAATAATTGCAATACTCGAGCAATGTGAAGCGTAACAGTTAATAAGGCTCTAGCTGGAAAAAGTTGAAGCGTGATTTTTTTTTTTTTTCAGCTTTCAGTTTAATTTTGTTCTCTTCTTTTTTTTTTTTCATTCATTCTTAATGTGCTGTCACATACATTTCTCTGGTAGTTGGGCGTTTACAGATAGTGCCACCATAAAGTTTAAAGACAAATGTGCTGATTATAACGATAGCACTTGATTAACGCAGGGCTGTTATGCAAATGAGCAGCCGCACACACACACACACCCACACACACACCCACGCACGCACGTACACACAAATAGGATGGGGCGTGGCAAAAGGTGTCGTTCACTTGACAGCGCTAATGAAGGCAAAAGGCAACTGGCAACTGGCAAGCGGCAAGTGGTTGCTGACAGCGAAGAAACCGCTAACACAATCAGGAAAGCAAATAAGCCAACAAGCAAACAGTTAGTCAGACAGCCAAACGTCGAAACAACAACAAACGCCCCAAAAACGCGCTAACGCGCCCGAACGCTCCAACGCATACCAACAATTTTGTGTTTTTGTTTTAGCTGTTGCTTAGCCTCCTCATACTTTTGGCACAAATGAAAATGCTTGCGGCCGTCAATTCGCTGATTTAGGCCTAGTTATGCCAGTTGGCTGCTGTTAAGCTGCTTTAATTAGCCATACTATATAAAGCACGTTTGCTTGGCCGTCTCTGGCCCCATGAATGACTATACAAATTTTTGCACCAGGCCAAGTTCCTGGCGCCCGCAGCTCTCCATTGTAAAATGTTGCATACACAGAGAGGGGGCGAGTGAAAGAGAGAGTGGGAGAGTGGGAGAGGGAGACAGACGAGACTCTGTGACATACAGCTGACAGTCAGACAATTGCGGCTCGGTCGTTTTTATTTGGCTTTGTGTGGCTGGCGTTGCCGCAGCGTAAAGTATCATTAATAAAAAAATAATGCCACAAGAAGAATAGCGCATGGCAAACACACACACACACACAGAACGAACTGCGCCGGCAATAACAACAGCAACAACAGTTGCAACAACAACAATAACAAGAAGAAGAAGAAGGAGCTCAAGCAAGCAGCGAACGTCTCTAATTGAATTTCTTATGGTCCATTAACTGTCAGTCCAGAAATCCGCAGAGTCAGTGACAGTATGAGGACTAAAAGAGAGAAGGTCGACGACGGTGGGCATCGGCATCGGCATCGGCATCGGCATCGGCATTGGCATCAGTAGCAGGCTTGAGGGGCTGGCTCAAGGTATGATACTTATATAACACCAACTGAATGAGTAAGCAACGAAAATGTAAACGTGACAGTTTTTAACAATATTTAAGATGTCAGCATGATATATCGTTTAATTTATGTATTCTATATGTAGTATATATGTGTGCGTGTCTCTCTCTCTCTATGTCAGCGTGGGCGAATGTCCTGCAAGAGAGATAAATTTATTAAAAACGTTTTGTATGTATTTTTTTTGGCGTTATTTCGCCGTTTCTTTTTTTGTATTTTGCAGTTAAATGCCTAAGTGATATTTTGTGTTTGAGCAAATGTTGCTATATTAAAATTAGCTTAGCGATGAGTTTTGAGAGCATTTTGCATGCAAAATTTAATTTATCAATTGCCATCAAGTGAATAATGAGATTGAAGAGGCATGATATAAATACTAAGTGAAGTAAGTAATCAGCAGATACAGTAGTCACATGCTATAAAGAACATTTACGATATAAAATTGTATACATGTAAATAACTTTTCTCTGAGAGAAAAACTAAGAGATCAATCAATTGCATCGCTTCTTCAATGATCTGTAAACATTGCGCTGACTATCAATGTGTGCATGTGCATGAGACATAGACTCTTTGCATTATCTATTCTGTTCATTTATTGAGCCTCAATCGTATCGCTCACTAAACGATGTTGAAAGCAAACCAAACGAAAGCCAAAACGAAATGAATCGAAGACTCTTGCACAGAGTGAGAGCGAGAGAGCAGGTTTTTATGGCGCTTGATCATGTGAACTGAGTGTGTAGGCTCACACGGTTAAACGTTTGTGAATATTTGTAAAATATAAAATGTATATTTAATAAAATTACATTTCTCAGTAAATAAATGCAAATTTTATTTAAATAACAATAACAAAAAAAAAAAAATAATAATAAATAAAAATAATAATACAAAGGCAGAAATAAAATGTTTTTAAATTTGTTAACAAATAGAAAAAAAAATCCATTTGATTAATTTAAATAATAATTACTTTATTTTGTGTTTATAAACATTTTATTTATATTATTACATTAGTTAAAAATACATTATATATTATGTTTATTTATATATATATATATATTTTTAGTATATTACATTTTAAAATACTGTTAAAAAAATAAATTTGCTTCTAAATGTAATATTTTCAATGTTGAATTCATTTCTAATTTATATATTTTAATTTACATATATCTATAACTTATATATAGTTTATTTAAAAAAAATTATGTTTAATTTAAATTTAATTTAATTTGCATATATTTACAACTTATAAGTTTTAAAAAATTATGTTAAATCTTTTATATATATTGGCAAAAGAAAATATTATTTCTTACAAACATTGAGCTGGAATTGAAATATATATCTATTTAAACAAAAATATATATTTATATATTCCATATTTATTTTCTTGCTATTTTTTTTTTGTTGAATTTATCTATTTTAATTATATTTTTGTTTTCCTTTTTATATGTAAATAATTCAAATAATTTTCAACAAGTGTCATTGCTTTTAAGGCTTTAATGCTAGATAAAATACGATTCGCAGGCTGCATTTGCATATTGCAATGTTTTCATTTTGCTGCGCAGCCGATTTACAATTTTCTGCTTCAGCTATTCACAATATCGGGCCGCAGTAGCTGCTAAATAAAATAAAGGCAGCTGCAGTTGCTAACGAGAGAGAGAGAGAGAGAGAAAGGGAGCAAATGAAGAGAGCGGCTGGGTAATGCAGGTAACGGAATGCCGCTCGAGCACGACTTCCTCATCCGGTTGCTGCTGACTTATTTATGCAAATATTTGTAGCGTTCGCTCCAAAGATGCTTAAAGGTGTTTTATTTTATTTAATATTATTTTTCCTTATTTATTATTTTATTTATTTTTTATTTAATATGAAAATATTTCACGCAACACTGGCGCTGAATGAGTGCGGCTGCTGCCTGACTGGCTGGCCTGGCTGGGCAAGCGTTTCATTTAAAACATATTTAAGCTGGCTTTAATGGAAATTCCGCTTTGCAAATTTGCGCCCATTGATTTTTCATGCAGTTGTTGGCCAGCGAATAATGAGCCATTTAGTAGCAATTACGCGTTTACCAAATTGGCAACAGGGTAAGCCTTTAGCCATTTTCCATTTACCAACCATTGCGAAGACAGTTGCCAGGCAACGTGCATACAATTGCTTTGCTGCCTACGCGTCGTATGTGTAATGTGCTTTCAATGCTCACAGTACTGCAATTGAGTGTGTGCAGGTGTGTGTATATATATGTGTGTGTGGGAAGGTAAATTGACATTCAACTGTAAGTTTTTTTTTTCGGGAACTGCAATTTCATTACGTTAGCTCAAAGAACTTATTAGGTACGTTCAGCGTGAATCTTTTTTCCACTAGTTGCGTTCCCTAACCAAAGCGCGTCTGTTCGCCTCTATATGCCAGGCACGTACAGCTTTTATATGCTAGCTATATGTTGTTGTCGTAGTTGTTGTAGTTGCTGTTGTTGCTGTTGTTGCTGCCTGTGGCGCCCCAGTGTCAATGGCAAGTGCTGAGCTCTGGCCCCCTGGAGCATAGTTAATAATAATTGCTTGCTTGGCATTGAACATGAACCTTCATCAATTTGGGATTACGACTAAAGCCCCACACTCTATTCCACCCGTCTGCTCTTGCTCCCAAGCTTATTTCTCAAACCATTTTTTGGCGGTGCTTTATTAAAATTGTCACGTCTTTTGTTACTGCAGCGAAATAAATATATTTAACAACACAGTTTGTAAAGTTATTTTTTGGTTTACTTAGTTTTTTTTTGTTATTTATTTATTTTATTTTTAATAAACTTGACTACAAGAAGTTTTTTTTTTTTCGCACAAATGAATTGCTTGCTCATGTGCCGCTTCACTGGCCAGCTAATTAGCTTAGTTGAAGAGCGAGTGTTCAGCTTTGAGTTATTCGTTGTGTTTGGCCTTTGGACTTACGCCTTAATAAATAATTATTTCAGTTTGGCAACAGCTTTTGATGTTGCTGTGTTGGCCAAGAAGCAAATACTTTGGCTGAGTATTTGCCAGAGTTCCGCAATTTGTTTGCTTCAACAAATCGCCAAGTTGAGCTTTAGTTGAAGCGAACTTCGTTAAAAATTAAATACGAATTTCGTCAAAGGGAACTATGTTAAATATTTAAGTTGTGGCAACCACATTTTTTTTTTTTCAAAATTTGTAAGTCAATATTAAAGAAAATATTGAAGAAAAAAAAAAATTCAATTTTAAAGAAAATGACGAATATTTATATGTCTATATTATATCTTATATATTTTGTATATTCTTGGCATATTTAATTTAGAGTTGCTAATTATTATTATTATTTTTTTGTTAATTTTTGAATAAATTATTATTTTTTCAATTGAATTATTTATATTATTATTATTAAAAGAAAAACAAATTAAATATCTTATTATCTTAAAGTCAGAAAATTATTGAAAGATTTTTGGGATAAATAAATATGCATTTTTAGTATTGATTCAATTTTAGTTTGTATTATTTAAAATTTTTTTATTTGTTGATAAAGTAGAATTAGGAATAACTTGATATATATTGCGCAATTCTCTCTTATATTCTCTGCAGAACCAAATTTTCTTTAAGTCAATGGTGATTTGTTAGCGTATTCAATGCTTAGCAGCTTCTAATTCTGTTTAGTCGATGTAATCAGGCATGACTTTCATTAAAAGCATGCGTACTTAATTAATTTCAATTAGCATGCATACCGACTCTCGCACACACAGATACACACTCTGTAGATGATTTCGAGTGATGTTGAGTGCTTGCAATAAACAGCAACTAATTTTGTTATATTTTTTGCTCCTTTTTTGTTTTTGTTTTTTTTTTTTTTAATATGCACAGAACTTTGATGAAGCACAAATTGATTGCGCTCTCTGCACGTGTCTGTCAGTCACTATATCTCTTCGCTTGAGTGGGTTTGTAATGGCGTGTATGGGTGTGTGTGTGTGGGTGTGTGTGTGTGGGTGTGTGTGTGTGTGGGTGTATGTATGTATCTCTAGCTTAGTGGCCATGTTTTTGATATTAAAATTCCTTGTTGAAAACAATTTAAAATATTCCATAGCATACTCTGCGGCGCCTCCTGCATGCTATTGCATGATATTTGCATGTGAGATGCTCGTAAGCAGTTGCTGTTGCTGTTGCTGCTAGCTTTTTACTTTGCAAGTCGATTCTCAAGAGCGCTATCTACGTAGTTCTTTTTATGTGCAAACAAATAACTCTGGTCACATACACAGATATAGAGACAGAGATATGTTAAGATTATGTGTATATAAGTGTGGTGTGTATTGCTTTTCTTTTGTTGCCATTGGCTGCTGCTTTGCTTCTTCACTCTGACTCCTTTACAAGTGCAATAAACTTGGCTTGACTTTGATTGACAGCTTTGGGGTTTCAGCGTGTACAAGTTGTAACTGGAACGTACAAATACTTTGTACTATCGATGCTTGAATTTGAATTTGTTTTGCAAGTCATTTGAGCATGTTCAAGTGTGCTCTGGTAGCTTTGAAACTACAGATAGCACAATGGTTTGAAGCCAATTAAATAATTAAGAATGTACTGTAAATGTTGTGTCGCTGATAATAATAAATTAGTCAATAAATTTGATTGCATTACAAAATCATATTTATTTATATATAAATTATTCCTGAACGAATTACAAAAATGTTTTGTGGTTGATAATGATAAATTAGTCAATCAAAAATTGCATTACAAAATAATAAATATACTTATATATAAATTATTCTTAAATACGTTAACATACAACATGCTCTTCCAAAAAAAACTTAATTTAGGGCAAATGATTTCGCTATAAATTTGTAGCTAATGCGGGCTTGTATTCTTGTTTTTGCCTGAAGCTTTTAACTGTCTAATTCACAGTAATTGGGTTAGTAACTTCTAAGAAAATTCTAAGTAACATGAATGGCAATATTTAATATAAATGCACAAATATGTATATATTAAGGTATATGCCGCTTTTCCTTTTTTATGGAAATATTTCGCCTTTCGCAAGCTCTCAGAAATTATACATATGTAATATAATATTTTTCCAAAATTCATTGGAATTTAATTATAATAAGTTGCCTTATAATCATGTTAGGCAAATTGTCTCGCCAGATTTAAAAAGACTTATAAGCACTGTAATAATATCTGAATAGACATTAAAGTATGTAGATGTATAAAAATGTATATAAATATATTTTAATTTTAAAATGATTCATTTTAACATATGAATAACTAAATATTCATGCAATTTTATATCCTCATATATTAATAAATATTAATAAATATAATATTATAATTATATATTTTTATATATTTAAATATCTTTTTAAATATTATATATAAATATTCAAAATATACTCTATAGAAAATATACTCTCTATAATTTTTCTTCATTTTATATACTTATGTATAAATTAAAACTCCGTTTTTCTTTTACCCAATCGATTTTAATATTTTAAATTAAGCTAGAATTTCTCTGCTTATTGTCATTTAGTATTTCAATTTCAATTAATTATTAATATAATTGTATTACAGCATTAACCAATAAGTTGTTGGATATTCCATTACACAACTTAATTACAGCTTACTTTGTGCTCAAACTAAATACAAAATTCAATACAAAATTGTTATAGAAAAGATGAGCTATCAGATGCATGCAAGCTTGCCATAGAGAATGAAAATGTATCCAATTTCATGTGGGGCAAATATTGATACTCAAGCTTTATAGAATATGAGCTTAAATTTGATGAAACATAATTAATGTTAATATATTTATGAACATGCTACATACACACACAGAGAGAGAGAGAGAGAGAGAGAGAGAGAGAGAGAGAGAGAGAGAGAGTTGTAGAGTTTCAGATTCTGATTCAGGTACAGATTGAAATTGTGTGAGGAAGAGTCGAGAACAGACAGCTGGCAACAGCCACTAGACAGCAACCAGCAACCAGCAACCAGCAGGCTCTTTGTTTAATCATATGCAAATTCTAATTACAGTATCTTCTTCGGCTGTAGCGTTTGAAAATTGGAAATACTGTTGCTGATGCCACGTATGGCTGCCGTGTGCATTGTTTATTTTATGCAAATTTCAACTGAATTGATACGAATGGAAATTTTGAGGTTTTACTAAAACAACGGCGAATGTGTTATGTCTATTGTTCAATATTTCATGAATGCGTGTAATACAATTCCCCATTGTGTTTGTATCTGAAGAGTTTGTGCATGTTAAACAATTACAAACACTTTAACAATTCATTTTTGTCAAACATTTTGTTTTTGTTTTATTTTTTGTACAGAAACAAACACAAATTTTCATACCTTTGAGAATATTTCGTTTGGTATTCACTCAAAATAAATTGAAGAATTTAGTTCGTTGTGAAATGTCATTCGCCTTGTCGCCCATGATTCTTGTAGTTAAAGAAAATTTAATTACTCATATGTTGCGGAAAATTTAATTTTCTCAATTACTCCTGTGGCTCGGCTGCACTTGGGCAGCTTTTGGCCACAGACGATAGACGATAGTCCAGACTGTCTGGGAATTGAATACTTATTGTATTCATTTTGAGCACAAGTAAAAGGGCAGAGCTATTAAAACTGATTTAAAAGTTAAAGTGAAGAAATCTATTAATTAAGGCTTAAAGATTAATTCTATTAAATGAAAAATATACAATTTAAAAATATCTGATTGAAGTATATGTAAAATATGTATATATGTAAGTACTTGCTCCCTAGTATTTATAAATAGAAATATTATATATACATTTGCATATACTTATGGTACTTAAAGCCTCAGTTGTGGTCCGATTAAAACACTTAGGCTATTCAGCAGCAACAACAACAAGTATGTTGGCGACATGGGGCAAACTCGGCACATTCGACGCAACAACAAACAATTGCAAATGCCATCAAAAGTTACTCAAAAGTTCAGAAGTTGGTCAAGCATTTTGCAAATAGCTAGTGAGCTCAACAGACCGACCGACCGACGGACGGACTGGCCGACCAGTCTGACCGACAGTCCGATTTGAAGTATCCGCCCAGTTGGTTGCCGGCGTCTCCCTATCATCAGTTGGCCAGGTTTTTTTTTGTAGCTTTTGCTTTCCATCTTGCCATCTACGGGGCAAGTGCTTTATTACTTATTCAAGTTCTCATTCAAAAGTTTTCATTAACTGGGCTGCGGATATAATGCCCGGCCCGGCATCAGGTACTACTAGGACGACGAGTGCTAATTGTTGAAGAGAAAATAGCAAATTTAATAAGTTTTTAGCAGTTGCCATTTTGCGGGTAACAAAAAAAAAAAAAAAAAAAAAAGACAGAAAGAGAGAGAGAGAGAGATGGAGACAGGAAGCCGTCACTTTGAGTGTGCATGGAAAATGCAAAGCATTTAGCTATATCTATGTAATTTAAATGCATAATGCAAGTTGTTAGTGAGAGTAGAAAGTAGAATTAGTAAAGCTAGACAACTTCTTGTATGAAATATATAAATATATGAACATATTATTTAAAATAGAAAAAAGGATTTACTACAATATTTAATATACAATATTTAATACTTTGGCTTTAAGGTATTTGAGGAGTCGTGAGCTCTTACTATAATAGTCCATAGAGTATAATAATAATTGAATTACATATATAGAAATATTTGATTATTATATACTAAATATAAAAAGCTAAAAAAATACTTAAATTTTATTTTTATCTGTTATTCTAAATAAATTCAATGTACAAATAATTTTTGTAGAATTAAAATTTTTTTTATATATTTAAAAAAATTTTTTTTTTTAATATTTGCTTGCTTAGTATATAAAAAAATTAATATTAAATTCTTAAAATAAAACTTTAATTTATTTTTTAACTGTTTCAACATCTGTTGTTGAACTTCTATTAACCTCAGGGTGTAAAATGCAAAATTCATGTATAAATACATTTATTATAGATATATGCAAAAAAAAAGTTTTATTAAAAATTTTGTATAAATTGAAGAGCATTCATAATTAATGGAAATAATTAATTATGTAGCTGCACGTTTGCAATTTCATTAATTGCACGTTTATTAATGTCAACAATAAACAACAGCAACAACAACAATAACAGTAACAGTAACAACAACAGCAACGAAAGCGCATAATTAATGCCATGAAATGTGCATAAATTCCAAATGTGCTCCCAAAAGCCAATGGCAGAAGCCATCTAATAGGGGGCATACAGTGCTGTGAGTGTGAGAAAAAATGGCTGAGCTGCCAGGTGAGGTAGCGTGTGTCATTCTGGGTACGATAAATACTGGCTGCCATATGTGCATAAAGGATTAAAAGTTTTAAGCACCGCGCTTTATTAATTTGCATGTTGCATATTTTAAGGCGCACATAAATCAAGCCTCATTACGAATGGGCGACTGTTTGAAATATGAAATTTAACAAATGAAATACATGCGACTAAATAACACAATTACCAAACAGCTGTTGCCCACTCGCATTGAATACCAACCAAATCCCCAGTTGAATGTGCCACAGAATAAGCCACAAGGAAAATTTCAATAAAAAAATTAAATTGTGAGTGAATAGCTGGGCGCGCGTGTAAGTCGTGAGTGTAAACAAGCGATTTTATTGTACTCAATTTAAAATGTAAAACAGAAATTTAATCTGTAGTCGAAATACTACATAAAAGTCAGAAGAAATGGGCCAAATATCAAGGCAATCTTAGATAAAACTCATAAAATGCAATGAAGGAAGGGATTACACATAATATATTTAAAGTTATCGAGTGGGCTTCAGTTTACTTTGGTTTAGTTTGGATAGTGTTTTATAAGCTTTTTTTTACTAAAAGATGCAGCATAGCTAGGGAAAATGTAAAAGAAATAAAATAGTGAAGTTATGATAAGTTAAACAAATGTAGATACGTTTTGGAAATTATATAAATATAAAAGAAGTAAATTTTATAAATATTTAATATGTATTTTAATATTTATATATAATTAAAAGTATTTTAGCGTTAGTAAAAAATATTGGCAGAAGCTAAAGTTAAATGTTAAATTTATATTATTTTAATTACTTAAACATTACTAAAATAAAAAAAAAAATAGAAATAAATAAAGTTCCAAAAATGGTTTAAAAAGGGCAGGCTATTTGTAGTTTAGCTAGTTATATAGAAAATACTTAATATATACTAAACTTTGTTGTAGACCCCCGTCTAAATTTAGCACAAGATGTAAATAAGTCAGAGGAAACAGAGTATTTCGTATATTCGATAGTTAGCATATAATGGTTAAAGAAAGTATCGAGTAAATTAATTATATTTGGCTGCTAGAATATGTAGTTTATTTGCTTATTTAAAAGCTAACTAACTTATATTTTTATATTTATATATTATTAATTTATTACATTATTATATAATTATATGTCACGCAACTGCAAATTGAATGCATTCTAATATGAATTCAATTATAAAACTGATTATCTTCAGCTGCATTCTTAGAACGGTCAATAATTAATTAGTTTTTCTAAGCAATTAAATCTTGATTGCATCTTTGCCTTGACCAGCATGGGGACTTTCATTGGATTTGCTTTCACTGCCTCGATGAAGCTAAGCAGCATTTATATATGTATTTGATTTCATTGCTTTATATTCATATGATAATTGTATTCTAAGATTGTATTCACTGTGAAATTTAAATTCACTTATTTTCTGCGTAAATCCTTGAGATTTGTATTTACTTTTTTTTCTCTATGTTTGTCATTTTATCAATTTAAAGCAACTGTCGCAGCTGGCCACAAAAATGTAAGTAAACTGGCTATTAAATTGAGGCTGGCTGCATTTGCTTAGAATACGGCTGCGAATGAATTGGATTTCATTAGGCGCAAGCCGAGTCGTATTTATTTGTGTGTTCGTATTCATTTCCATGTCGAGGGCATTAAATTAGTGGACCCCTAAGTACACCTAAGACGTAATAGAGATTTACAGCGGACAATAAAGCGCACACAATGGAGTGCTCATGGCATCAAAGTGATTGCACCCTGGATACAACTGACACAGACGTGCCAAATTGGCCAACTTTATGCTAAGTTTTATGTTTAGACATTTGGCATTTGAGCTGCTTTCTTAAACATTAGGTCATGTCATAAAAGAAAGTTACACAAAGACAGATGCGTCTCTGTGTGGTGTGGATGTGGGTGTGTGGGTGTGTCTGAGCTAATTAAGAAGTGCTAATGAAAAATCCAACATACATTTGAAGTTTACCAGCAAAGTTTTGTCAAGGGAGTGAGAGCGAGACAGAGATAGATAGAGAGCAGACGACCATGTCCATGTGTAAGATGTAACATGTTTTCTTTATGCGAGTGCATTTTGCATGCGTGCATCAAGTTTTTAATTAAATAAAGTCTCTGCCTTTGTTTTTTCCAAGTTGCCAGCAAGTTTGCCCTTTCATTTTGCAGCTGACAGAACTTGAGGCCAACTAAAAATTAAGTTAAGAATATTTTTTAAAGTTGTATCTGCGTTGCTGACAACCCAAAAGTATCTTAAAGATGCGTTTCGTTTTATATATATTTTTGTCTTTGTGTACTTTAAGCGAACGGCGACAGCTGGATTAACTGAAGTTCTTTAGAATACACATTGGGCACAATGAGATATAAAAGCGAAATGAAAATAAAGGCGAACAAATGCTAAAAGGCGAAATAAACAGAGAAAAACTAATAACAAAATACAAACAATTTGTGGCCATATAATATTGTTCTGCGTATCTCTCACTTGCTCAGACTCAGTCTTCCACTCTTTGTCTCCCTCTCCCTCTCTGTCTTTGGTTATATTTAGGTTGGCCAGGTGGCAACGCCGGCAAACGCAGTTGGGCTTGAAAAGATAGGTAAACAAAATCACGTTGAGTAAATATTATTCCGTTTGCACCGGCTCATGAGCCCAGTCGCTGCGGCACTCACTTTGGGGATTTGTTTTCACTTCAGGTTATTTTTTTCTCCATTTTTTTTTCCATTCGCTGTTGTTGTTTTAAAAACAATTTTCAATTTTAATATTTTCAGCACACTTTGTGCTAAACTCCCTATTGTTGACATCAAAAGCAACAGCCAATGATGAAAGAGGCACTGGGGAATACAAAGTGCTAAGTTTTTCGATTACAAGCAAAATGTAGCAAATTGCAAAAACAATTGTCGTCAACCGAACGAAATATACAATCACGCAACAAAGTTGTTGAACTTCAATCTAAATTTATATAATAAAAATAAAAATAACGAATATGTAAAGAAATGAAATGAACAAATTTCATACAATTTTCTTGCATGTTATATTTGATTGTTGCCATTTGATTTTGGCAATTATCTACATCAAATAAGAGGCGTACAAATTGTGTTTTATTATTGCCAAAATTATTGCAAAATTTGTAAATTTCGTGTATTCAGCAATGCTGTGCACTGAAGTGTGTTTGTGTGTGCGAGTGTATGTGTGTGTGCCGTAAATCTCAAATCAGAACTCAAAAATATATACACGAACATTTTTCATGTCAATAACTTGCTTGAGCACGTTTCTTTTGACAATGCGTACAACGTACAATGTTTTGTCATATTGACAATTTTTTTTTTGCCAGAATTTCGTGCAGCCTGGATTTTGTTGGTCTTCTCATCTCCACATAAAGTCTCTCTCTCTCTCTCTCTCTCTCTCTCTCTCTCTCTCTCTCTCTCTTCTCTCCTCTCTCTCTCTCTCTCTCTCTCTCTCTGTATTTCTCTCTGTATAGAAAGGACATTTTACTGTCCGGTCTCATAAGTAATATTTTGGTATGCCAGCTTGAATTCTGTCAAGCAGCTGTCAGTTGACTGCACTGCCTGATGCCTGCTCCCAGCTTCCTGCTGCTCCACACACACACACACATATATTTCCAGCTGCGCCTTATTCAGTTGCTATTGCTGCTGCTGCTGCAGTTACCCCCATTCAATTGTCACTTGAATTTCGAGCACACGTGTTCACTATCTTCAGTTTTACAACTGGCAACAGACTGTGCACAACTAATGCATACCAAACATTTCTGACATGTCAAACGTTGAAAACGTTTTTTTTTTGTCTTCCTAATTCGCTTTGAATATGAATTTGAAATGTTCTTATCTTTTTGTGCATACAATTCCAGTTATCTAAGAATTCAGGTAAATTTTTGTTTTGTTTGCTTGCTTTTATAATAAATTAAAATAAAATAAAATAAATAACATATTTTCTTAACATGTTACGTTACGTCAGACTTGTTTCTGATGTAAAAAATGAGAAATTTGAATAGATCTCTCAGCTAGGCTTCAGTACGGAAATTAAAAAATTTTAAATAGGTTTTTTTTTTACTTATATAATTTTTTTTTATTGAATGTTTGTGAAGTTTTTTGATAATAGCTAAAAGGAAACCTATTTATATTTTGACACATAATTAATATTAATAATTTTTTAATAATTTTTATTAATTATTAATTTTATTGAACTTTATGTTCATGGATTAATGAATTTCAAAGAAATTATATAACATTTCGTTTTTGGTAAATTAATTTTAAATTCAAATGACACATGATATTATCTAACAAAATAGTCAATTTCATTACACATTGACAGAATTATTTATACAGATTTATATATATTAAGTTATGCATATTTATTCAAATAAAAATAAAATTTGTGCTTGAAAGGAGTCTGAGGAGCATATACATTAATATATCATTTCGATTTACTTGACGCTTTTGCTGTGGCACTCAATACACTAAGCGCATTACACATACGCCCCAGAGATATTTGTTACTGAGACGTTGTAGCTGTATAGTAAGTAGCACAGCATCCTTACATTTTAAAGCGGCAACAAGCTGGCACATTCGGCTGATTCGTTTAGCTCGTAAAGCAGCATCATACACAACTAATGCCATGTAAAATGCTTTGAAATACCAGCTGCAGTAGCAGCAATGCTAACAGCAACAACAACAACTAAGTAAGCTGCGAGAAAGCATCAGAAGTGTAGTCGTAGCAGTAGAAGAAGTAGAAGAAGCAATGTAAGTGAGTAAAATCCTTTGGCGCTTTACTTTCATTTCGATGGTCGTCGAATGCTGCCAAGGAAGAAGTGCAAAATGAAGTGCAAAAGTGTAAAGTCGTAACTGAAATGGTTTTTGCGGCTTAAAACGCATGTCGCTACAATTAAGGCAGACAGCTTTTGGTTTTTGGTTTACTTTCGGGCTTTGAGGCGTGAGCACTTGAACATCAGAAGCGTTGCCTAGTTTATCTTCATATATGCATAGCAATTCGCTTGGCTTAACTAATTTAAAACTCGATTGCGTCTGACTGTTAATTTTCGCCAGCCTTTAATATTTTATATGCCACAGACAAAACCAAACCAGGGCAGACCAAACCAGACCAGACCAGACCAGCCCAGACCAGATCAGATCCAAAGCCCTTTGCGGCTGCCATCATAAATCAGCTGCCAGCTGGCTTTCGCAGTTCGCTCTTTGCTGTTCACAGCCCCAAAAACAGGCAACGAAGTAACAAGCAACAAATTGCCGGTCTGCGGCTAGTTGATAAATATACCCGACTTGCTTCACTTGTTAACCATACCCTACCATACCATACCATACCATGCCATACCATGCCATACCATACCAATCCATAGCATACCATCTGCTTGGTATGTCTTGTATGCCGTGCCAAGATGCTGCTCTAGCCACTCTATCAGGCAGCCTTAATTATAACGAACTTTGCTGCGACATCAAACATCAATTTTGGTCAGCATAAATATGTCAAGCGTGAGCAACGCTCCAAGACCACATTCAACAGATTCTGTAAATGTATTTCGTCAGCAAAAGCAACTAGAGAGATTCCACTGGAATTTCTAGCACGTGTAGTTATTGTATATATATATATAGTGAGAGTGATAAATTTGTCACATGAAATTTCTGGTATGAAGAAAGCTACAATTAAATTAAATTATATTTTTGATAAATAATGATAAATGATAAATGTTTGCAAGAAACATTTTCTTACCAGATAAAAATATATTGAAATTTTATATTCATTCCATATTTTGCTGATTTCTTAGTTTTTCTATGAGTTAAATTAATATATAGTGAGATTTATTAGTCGCATGAAATTGAAACACTGAATTGAAATATATATTTAAAGACGCTTTAAAATAAGCAAAGAGCAAGGGTTTTTTTTTTTTTTTTTACATTTTTACTAAAATTCTTTAAAAATTTTTACTCAATTGAGAAAGATCTGTGCCTCAAATGCGGAAGTAAACCCTTCGAAATCATGTTACCTGAGTGACATTCGATTTTGTCGAACAATAAAATTAACTGACAATATTTTTTTTTGCAAACAAAAAACCCATTAAATATGCTAGCTTGATATGCGAAAGCTTTATGGGTCTGAATTTGCAACGAACTTATTCTAATGTGAACGGATGTGACAGAGACAGCGCCGAAACAGGCTGCAGACCGCGACGGAAACATAAATTCGGTCAGGTTCGTTTGCGCAAATCCTGACAGTTGATGGCGGGGCAGTGGGCGGACAGTGGTCGTTGCTGGCGGAAGTGCAGACTAAAACTTTAAATTTGTGTGAACACAAATTTGAAAGGTTAGCATTGCAGATTATTAAGTGCTTAGCAGAGTATTTAAAATTATGAAAAAAAAGAAATGAAAATAAAATAATAAAAAAATATAATTGGAAAAACATATAATCTAATTATATAATTAAGATATTTACTACACTATATAATAGACTTTTATTTTATTAGAGCAAATAATAATAATTGAAACAAATTAAATGTTTTAAAATTTCTAATAGAAATTTTAAGAATCTGTGCCCTAAAAAGTATGCTACAAATTTTTTGAAAGAAGTTTTCTTCAAATAAAATTATTTTTTTATTATAAAAACATTTAAGAAAATGTTACAACTAAAATGTTAGAGTGATTATGGGCATATTTTCTAATTATTATTATTATATTATTCATATTTTTATTTAAATTCTCATATATCTTTTACTTTACTTTAGTCTATTTCCCATGATAGTAAATGCGTTTTTCTATAGAGTATAAAAATGTAGTTTGAAATCCACATCTAAACGGATTTCGGCTGAAGCATACTTCAGTGGCTGTGTTAAGAGTTCGTTTGCACTCTCAATTCGAGTGCTAATTGCCGGAAATAAAAATGAAAATCGCATCCGGCAACGCAGTTGCAGCTGCAGCGGAAACGAATGCCGCAGTGTAACCAGCTGCTGCAACTACAGCGGCAACTTTTGCTGCAATGAATAAATTTTCAATGCGTCTGGTTTTTGTACTTTGCTCTCATATTTCTTCAATTTATATTTAACATTTATGCTTTATTTTTATTATTATTTCATTATTGGCGCAAGCTTTAGCTTTTTTACCTCTTATTTTGTCATTGTTTTTTATTATTTGTTTATATTCGCGCGACTTGAATGGCATTTTGCCTGGTATTTTCTTCCAAACAATGGCAATTTCGCTGGAGCCTAATTTAATTTTCCTGCTCACGAATATTTTTCTCGGGAAAACAATGGTAGCAACGCCATGGCATTAATTTGACTGTGCATAAAATTTGGAATTAAATATTGCCGCAAGCATAAAGCGCTGTTAAAGTCAAACCCAAAACGGTTGAGAGAGTGTGTGTGCTATAGACAATATATTACACTATGATTATCAGTGTCTTTAGTAGATAAGGAATTATTTAATGAAATATTAAAGTCTAAAAGCATTAATCAAATATTTATATGTTGCTCAATATATTTTGATTAAATTTTAATTGGTTTGTGTTTAGTTACTAAGAGACTTAAAGTAAGTTCACTTTCTTTTTTTTTTTTATTAAGAAAACAAAAGTTTTGTTGATTATTTTTTAAAGTAATTTTATAAATAAATCTTGGTAAAGACTTTGAGCTCTATAGAAAATTTATGTATAAGTCTTATTGCTGAAAGCTTGCTTTAATGTTATTTAATTAATTAATTAGTTGGATGAAAGCCTTAAATGCGGAGTACAGCAGTTTGGTTCGATATGCTCATGCCGTGACTACTGTATTGAGACAATAAAGAAGAAATAAAAATGAAGTTAAAAACTGTATCAAATTATAAAATATAAAGAATTATATACAATAAATTTAATTCATTTTACATAAATAATAATATAATATAAAGATTATATAGATTTAATAATAATATAATATAAGAAAATGCAATTCGTTTTACATAAATAATAATATAATATTAAGATTATATAGATTTAATAATAATATAATATAAGAAAATGCAATTCGTTTTACATAAATAATAATATAAAATGAATTATAATTATTATTCCATATATATATTTATCTAAGCTCAAGCTACTCGTCTTTTATGCATGTCAAGCTGCATAGCTTTATTGAAGAACCCTTAGCAATAAGTGTAGATGATGTTTTCTCGTTTATTGAATATTCAGTTGCGCATATTGCCATCGCGTATACGTCGTGTTGTTAAGCCTTTGGCACTGCTGTGTTATATTGAGGGTTGTTGGGTTCGTCGTGCTGTTTACTTATTGCCTAATTGCATGAATATTTTTGCATGAGCACAATTTGTTTATTATTTGTTGATTTGTCGGATTTAAAAGGCTTGTCGCTGTTTCAACTAGCAAATTGGCTTAAATATTTACACATAATTTAGCTCAAAGCAACAACAATATATAGATATGTAGGTTTCTATGTGCACAATAATTAATCGGAATTCATGTTAATTAATATTTCGACACTTTTTATGGCATAATGCCATAATGCTCTTAAATAGATATGTATGTATGTATTATGATCTGAGCCTATTCGAGCTGTCAAATTTTATGAAAATCCCATTACAATTTCATAGAACGAGGCATCTGTTGACTGCCTTTGACTGTGCGCCAACTGTAAACGCATTCAGCTCAAGTCGACTGAAAATATTAAAAGACAGCCAACTGCCAACTATCAGACTTTGACCAGCAAGCTGCTTGGCTATCTAGCTGTCGAACTGTCCAGCCATTTGCCAACTGCAGTTGTCGATGTTGAGGTCCTGCCACGATTGCAGTGCAGCTATCTATTGACTGTAGTATTCATACTCGTTTATAAAGTGATAAGGGTATATTGATTTGATGTTATGTGCATTTATTTGTAAATTCAGAGAATCGTAAATAGTTACGTTTTTATATGTTTTTATAAATTGTTATTGACTGTGTTCTTATAAGCAAGCGACTTGGGTTTTGATTCCTTGGCTTATGTGATAAATTAATTTTTAATAGAGTTTGGCTATTGCTTTAAAATTGGTTAAGAATTTTATAAAATAAGGAAAACTTTGATGAATTATTACGATTATAAAATAAATTTTAATAAATAATACTTTTTAGTTAATTTTTTTTAATATATAGATTATATGTGAGCATATTCCTATGTCGACTTCTTCTACTTATGCTCATTCAAAGTCAACTTGCAACCGCTTGACTTGCATTTATATAATGCCAGTCTTGTAAATATGTATGACAGACACATACATATGTACATATAGATTACCCATGGACAGACAGGAAGTGAAAGAGAGAGAGAGAGAGGAAAAATGAGATGGAAAGAGAGACAGCAACAACAAATTGCTTCTGATTTTCCACGGCAGTTGCTTGTTCCAAGTAAATTTTTTCTCTTTTTTCATTTTGATGCTTATTTTCCTTCTATCTGAACAGTTTGTTGTTTGTGCACTGCTTCTGTGTGCGTGTGTGGCATTCATTTAAATTAATGTCATTAAAGTGTTAAAAGCATCGCAAATGTTCGCACGTACAGCCAAATACTCTTTGACTCACATGAAAACGGAAATTTGAAAAATAAAAAAAGAAAAGAAGGCAAGAAAAGAAAAAGAGAATATATATATATATATATATTTATATATCTACAGACACGCTGATATAAGTAATTAATTATGCGAGAGACGATTTCCCATTTAAGCTAAATGCTCTTAGAATTCTTATTTATCTTATATAATTTGTCACGTATTTTAGCTAATTTATTTGGCATTTAATAATATTAGGGAAATTTATTTAAATTTGCTTGTCTTTTGGAAATATTTCATTTAAAAAAAAATTCAACGATAGGTAATGCAGAAAAGAATTTAAAATTATATATTTTATTTAAAATATATTACGAAATTTAATTTTATTTCTTGTATTATATTTCTATTTTATTTTAAATTTTATTATTTTGATTTTTGAAAAAAAAAGAAAAAAAAAAAAAACACATTTATATACACAATTAAAAAAAAAAACATATTTTTGAAAATAAACTAAATTAAGAACAGAAATTAATAAAAGTAAATCAATAAAAAAATTCGGATTTATTTACAAATAATATTAAATCAATAAATAAATTTGAAATATGTTTATGAATCTTTTTCTTTGTTTGTTAAAAAGAAAATATAAAGCTTTAATATGTTTTTAAAAGTATTCAGATATGCAATTTAATTTTTTGTATAATTCGTACAAATGTTGATAAATCTCTCTCAGTGCATTTTCCTTTACTCTCGTTTGAATGCAAAAAATTGTGTTCGCCATTAAACAAATCTCCAGTACTTATCGCAATTTCTATAGACATAATTAACAGGTACTGCCATTATACGTATATGTATATGTATTTAACCACGTTCCATACAAATTTTTTGTTGCCATATACACAGTTTTTCAAGCATTCATTTTGTTAATTATCTGCAGCGCTAAAGTTTATTGCATTCTTCTGCTGTGATAAAAAAATGACATAGAGATATGAATCCTTTATATGTGCCCACATATAAAGATATTATATAACTTCCTGGCTATAACATATTTAAGTAATTACATAAACGGATTCCCAGAGAAGACTCGCAAATGATATACGGACATTGTGAAACGTGATGTGCAGTTGTCGACCGCCTCAGCCTCAGCTTCAGCACCAGCATCAGGTTCAGGCCAAAACGTGTCGGCAAGCATTTTCATGTGGCACCAAGACGCCCGCATGTATGGACATGAAGCATGTAAATCTGTATACATACATCTGTATATGTCTGTGCTGAATGAAGCCTTGTCATGCATAACATATACGTACACGCACACGCACACATTTATGCATATGTTATGTGAAAATGTGTGGAAAAAATTGCGGTTGAATGTATATATTTCATTATGGATGCCCATTGTCTATGTCTACGATTTTGCTTACAAAGCGTCTACGTTTCTGGCTACCAATGACACCAGCTGAAAGGGGAAAATACAAAAAATTCTTGGATTTATATTTATTATAAAGCTAAGCTAATGAGTTTTCATTAATGATTGATTAGTTGTTATTGATTGTCTTTAGAAAAAAATCTTTAAAAATCAACACGCATATCTTAAAAGAAAAATATAAAATATTACAATAGGTTTTGCTATATTTTCTAACTAAGATAATATATGTTTATATCGGTCTGTCCCCATTTCGTAGATTATATTCATATAAGTCTCTAAGCAACTTTAAAAATTCAAAAATTTTATATTTTATATTTTAAATGAAATTTTCACCCAGTCTCATCATAAGCACAGCATTAAGACAATGTAATATTTTGATGAAATAAAAAATAATAATAATAATAATGATACAAATGTCGTAGGTAAAATGAAATGGGGAATAAAAAATTTGATATTTTATTTATCTTATTTCTTTCTTTCTTTATTTATTTTTCTTTGGCTCAAGCTCTTTGTGAACTTTTGGCCTCTAGTTTTTTGGCCTTGATTGCTTAAGTTGTAGCTTTGACATTGTTGGATTCTTTGGTTTTCGTCTTTGCTAGTTCCAAGAAATTCTATTCAATGGTTGGGTTTTTTTTTGTTTTTTTCTTTTTTATCTAACAGTTAAGTTCTGTGCAATCGAGCCGAAGTAATGCCAGACGCTCTTGTCCACCCGCTGTTCGAACAATCAAATAAAGCAAACTTTTGTTCCAATGTCAGCGCTTAATTTATCGGGCTTTGCTTTTGTGCTTGTTTAGGGCTTAACTACATTTTGGTGCTTATTATGCTGCTAATTTAACAGTAGCCGCTTAATTGTATTTACCAGGCTCTACGCCGTGTGCTCAGCTGCTGCTGCTGTTGCTGCCACTGTTGCTGTCGGCTAATCAGGACGCGGAGGCGCAGGCAAAGCTGTTACATTATTGTCCCGACCGAGTCGGACTAATTGGTCTCTCGATTAACTTGGCCATGATGCGAACAATACAATATCAAAGTTCGGCGCTCAATCGACAAGCCACACGCAGAGCACATAATCATTGTCAATAGCTGGCCGCAACAGCACGCCCCCAGACAGTCAGAAAATCTTTGAAATCATCGCCACAGGCAGCTAAATGGCGAAAATTTGAATTGTTTTGTAAATAATCGAAATATGGGCGAAACATTTTAAGTGCTTCTGAAGCAGATATCTGCTAGCCTCAATCTCATCCCACTGCTCATCTCTCTCTCTCTCTCTCTCTCTCTCTCTCTCTCTCTCTCTCTCTCTCTCTCTCTCTCTCTCTCTCTAACGCAAAACTTTATGCGGTATCATTTTTGAAACTATAGCCTGAAGTGCACTAAGTGCAAGATTGCTGAAAATTTTCAACAATAGAATAAACTTTTATGCATGAAATCTCATAGTTGCCATAAACGCAATCCTTTCGGACCCACTCAAGAGCAGCAGCTTGTGGGAATTGTTGTGTTGGCTTGAATTAATATTTGAAAATATTTTTTGGTTAAATATTTTAATAAAGTTTAAGCTGTTGAAAGAAAGCTTGAAGGTTTATTGAGATAAAAAAAAAATATATAAAAATTGTTTGCACTCAATACATCAATGTGCAATATATATTTAATTAATATTTTAACATTTTATAAAATGTGTTTGTGCTATGCATATGACTAAATTCATCTTAGAGCTTATATATTTCGCCTGTATTATTAATGTAGAATTTGATTTATTCATAATATAAATATTAAACTGAAGCTCGAGAGGGTTTTGCCAATTGAAAATTTGAATGAGACAGTTTTTAAAGCAAAAGAATTTTTATTATTATTTTGTAAAATAAAATTATAATTTTTTCTATTATCAATTCATTGCCAAAAATCTTTCTCAGCTTGATTTCGGACAATCTTCCAGCAACGCTTGCTTTACTTAGTATCTTCATGATACTTCCTCTCGATTACTTAATATTTACCAGGTATTCATTTAGATGACTGAATATCTTTAAGCTATTTCCTCTTGATTACTGAACATCTGCCAGGCATTTAGATTGTTGAGCATGTTTCAAGTACTTTCTCTTGATTACTGAGTATACTTTAGCCACTCCACTTTGAATATAGCTTATTTTCTCTGTAATAAAAATGTGTTATTAATGAGATGTTAATTAAATCATTTCGCAGTCGCTTCAAAAGTTGCAGCAGCTACAAAAATTAAAAGTGAAAAAAATAAAAGCTGTAAACAAACTTAAAGCGTTCAAAAATTTGATGTTTGTATTTGATGGGAGTGGCTGGCTTTTAAAGGCTTACGCAAAGCTTTATAAATTACAGAGATTAGCGCAGGGCTTTAGCAGTTGCTGTTGCCATTGCCATTGCCGTTGCCGTTGAGTCCTTATCAAATCGTTTGCAGTGTAAGCTTATTGCCAGACATCAATTTGCAGTTGTTCAATTAATAACTCGATTTGTGGCCAAATAAAATTATAGCGATAAAATTAGTAAATATATAGAAAATGTATATTGGATGGCAAACAATGTGCATGTAACTCAATCACCATAGATTTCTTTTTTTTTTTTTTATTAATATGTGTGACTATCCATTAGTTGCAGGATATTTTCTGTGGCTTTCGTGTGTGTGTGTGGGAACAAAACTTCATATTGTCACAGTTCATTTCGTATTCATGCACTTTACAAATTGTCTTGTTTCCGATGCAGACAATTGCCACAGTTTCTTCTTGCCACAGTTGGCTGCCGGCCATTGAGTGGGTGACGCTTGTGCTTTTACGGTATGTTGACCACAGCAGCCGCAGCAACATGTGCATCAGCAGTTGCAGTTTCTCTACTCGATTGCTCTTTAATTTGATGCACAGCAGATGAACCAGTCCGACTTCCAAAACTTATATCTCTCTCGTAGTTGATGGAGAAACTTGTGTGAGTTATGAGTGGCAAACAATTTACTGCAGCTTTCATAGAGTTAACTTAATAATTGGCCATATGTGTCAGCTTTACAGTTGATCTATGATCTCTCTCACCCTCTGTCTGCCACTCACAATATCTGGCACTTAGCCTTGCTTTGAGCACTTTTCAAATTTGATGTGCAATTTCATATTTTGAAAATTATTCCTATGCTTTTAGTCATTTTATTAACAAACTTGGTACAGATATTTTGATAAAATTAGAATTTTACTTGTAGAAGTTTTAGCCAGATTTATATTTATTTTAAAAGTCAGACTTTTGCATCATAAATATTTCTAAATCGTAAATTTGATTATTATTTTTTTTATAGATTATTTTATTCGACTTTCATTTTAATAGGTTTTCTCAGTTACTAGAATTTAATAATTTATAAATATTTAAAAAGTATTTGTAAATATTTTAATAAATTAAAATAAATTTACTTTTTTATACAAATTTTAATGAAGAAAAATAAAATTTAATAAATTAAAACTGGCAATTATGGAATTAATACATTTTGGAATATATCTCTGCAATTGAAATACTTTTTTTTAAACCTATAAAATCGTTGTTAAAGTCTTTTATTCCAATAGTCATATATCACAAAACTCTTAACAATGCTGGCCTAAGCAGGCCTTCACTTAAATAACCCAAATACTACATTCAGTTTTGTATTTCAATACGCTTAAAGCATTTTCATTTACACGAGAGAAGAACAAGAAACAAAAATGAAAGGCAACACGGAAGTTCCGGGAACAATGCATTGCCAATGCAAATATCGAAGACGAAACATGTGCCAAAGGGGGCGGAAGGCGTTTGGGTGGGGCAACAGTGAGAATCATTACAACGACGATGAGCATAAACAACAACAGCAACAATTGTGTCTGACAGACGGAAACGCAAACAGACACAAATATAAACATATATCTCATGTGTGTGTGTGTGTGTGTGTGTGTGTGTGTGTGTGAGTGTGTATGCTATGAAATATACGAGTGAGTGAGTCAGTATCTGAATGAGTGTGTGTTATATTTACATGCCACAGCACGTGTTGCTGTATTTTCGTCACAAATTTATAAAAAAAAAAAAAAACAAAAACATGAAAAAAGAAGGAAATCATGAAAGACAACAATTCGCACACATGGCAAATAAAATACGCTTGCAAATAAATATATATTCAATGTTAATGTAATACACAAATAAAGGAGCTCAGAGTTCAGCAGAGTTCGTTAGATAAGAGGCTTAACTGGGTAAAATAGTTAGGAAATAAATATTTTGAATAATAAAAAAAGTACATAAATAAAAGGAAAAAATTAAAAAAATTATGTTTAAGATATAATAAATAAAGGGAAAAATAATAACAATGTTAACAATGTTTTAAGAAATAAATATATAAAAAATATATATTCTTAAACTGAATAAAATATTGTTTGAGAAATTATTTTAAATGAATAGAATATAATTTTAAAAAAATACAAAAATATATAAAAAGAAATTTTAATATATAATAAAATAAATATAAATATTAAAGTAAAATAATCAATAATCAATAATATTATAGGTATAAAATTGATATTTAATATAAATGAAATAAATAATATAAATATATTTGGCAAACCTAAATTAATAATTAATAATTCATTTTTATCATTATTATTTCTTAAAATTTTTAGAATAACTAATTAACTACTTGTAATAAATGTACATACCCAATGACATAGTCAGAATACCTCATTTGCTAGCGTATAGCAAATGCAAATCTCACATACTTAATGTCAAATGTTTTGTTTGTCTTTGAATGTACGTCAACGCCTCTTGTTGTAAAACGTGTTGATTTTAAATACAATTTGTGATGCATTAAACAAAACAAAAAAGTCAGAAGAAGAAAATATAACAAATAATCAAAGAGAGAAATGGCACGTGTTGAGCTGAATGCCAAGCTGACGATTGGCCAGCAAATGCAACCCAAATCAAAGAGACTCGAATAAGCGACAAAGTGAACTAAGTCTTAGTCAGCATTTATTTAGCTTTTTCTGTTGCTGATGCTGCTTTAAGTTCTAAAATGGCATTGGCTTAGGTTACAAAATGGACGCAACTTTGGCAAAATGGAAAGCCAACTAAGAGAAAGTGAGACAGATAGAGAAAGAGAAAGAAAGGGAGGGAGTGGGTGAGCGAATATGTAGCAGAAGAACAGCAAACAATTAGGTCAATATACTGTTAAATTGTTCGACAACAAATTAGCCTTGAGCTTTTACTGTAACAAGACAAAGTCTTGCCACAAAATAAAAAGATATATTGAAAAGAGAAATTCTTGGAAGCCAAATATTCTTCTTTTTTTTTTTTTTTTTTTGTGTGTGAGGAAAAGTTATATTCAGTGCTCTCTATTCACTTATTCCTAATTAGCATCCTGCGGTTGCAGCGTCAACTATGCACAGTCAAGTTACCATAGCATAGCATTACACACACACACACACACACACACATACATAATGCCACGCATAAGCAGCTTAGCTACGTTATTTCAAATATATATTCTCTTACACTCAACAGCAGCTCTGTCTGCTTGTTACTGTCCTAGCGCTAACAGTGTTTTCGTAAATATACTATTGCTGTCTGCTGGGCTGTGCACTGGAAATAGAGTTCAATTATGTAAATGCCTGATAAGTTCATATTGCTTATACGTAGTGCAAAGTATTGTTGGCAATGACATGTGTGCAAATTGATTGCTTATCGCATTTCCTTGCAATTATTTGCAAGACAAATTGTATAATTTACAGCAGTTAG
Organism: Drosophila koepferae; assembly: GCA_030914345.1. Classification (NCBI taxonomy): domain Eukaryota; kingdom Metazoa; phylum Arthropoda; class Insecta; order Diptera; family Drosophilidae; genus Drosophila; species Drosophila koepferae. The sequence goes on along the minus strand of JAUESR010000211.1, from coordinate 13,267,584 downwards.
TCAGAGTTTGTCTACCTTGTCAGCTTTGTTTGACTGAATTAATTATAATAATTAACATAACATATCCATTAGGAGTTGATTGAGAAGAGAAAAGCTCAGTTGATAAAATATTTCTTACCAATAATCTATACATAGATTGAAACCTTCGCTTAGGGTTATTATTGGGCTCTAATGCGATTTTGTATAGTATGTAATCTCGGTCTTAGCAGTTAGCTTAATCTGCTGTAATCTAGACATGCATTCGATTAATGTATCTTTATTGAATATGCACACGGTCTTTGCGACCGATGGCTTAGCTCGATTCGGAAAATATTAATTAGCTTATGGCATTGTAGCGAACTTGTAGCTAAAGTCAATAACCAACCGAAACTAATTACGAAGGAAGTTGCATTATTTCTGCACAAATAATTAATTAAAGAGAGTGGGTTAGTCTTGGTATATGCCGACAATAATCAGAGAATAAATATATATATTAATAAATGCAAAATATTAAAATATATAATTAACAATAATTGGCAAATTAATATATTAACAATACAAATTGTTTAAAGCAAAAGCAAAATATAAAAAAAATATAAAAGTATTTAAGCATGCGTTGATTAATGTTATAATTATGATAATGATGTGTTGTGATGTGATAAAAGCAAAGTTCAGTCCTTTAGTCAAATCGTAAATAGAGAATAGAATATTATTAGTCACTATTGGTGCTTGTTTATAAGGCTTAGCCCCACCAGTTAGCTCATAGGACTTCGACTCCTGCAGTGACAATATTCTGTTTGCTTCACTGCTTAACATATTGTAAGCCTATCCAGCATAATCCATCATCAATCTTGAAGCTAATGTCCTTATATATGCAATTCTCTAATTCGGCAATAATCTTTGGTTTTTATATTTTGTACGTTTCGTGGAGGAAAAGATTCCGAATTAATTGCGGTTTTGTGGCAGGAAAGTCGACTGCTAATACTTTCACTATCACAAAATCACATTTGCATAAGATTTCCTTTACAAATTAACGAATTATGTGGTGTAGAGCTTAAACCACAAATTGTAAGAAATTTGTCTTGTCCCAGCTAATGTTGAAATCTGAGCTAATAAATAAGTTCACAAAAAAAAAAAACAAGATACATACACGCACATTTCTGGTGAATTAAAATTAATTAGAAATCCAATTACTGTTTTGAAACCGCAGACTACTTGTTGTAGCTGACTCCAATGAACTTTTGCGAAATATAATAATAATTATAATGAAGTACATACTGCTCTGTAATTAGTCTTGAGTTTCGGCGGTGTGTGTGTGTGTGTGTGTTTGCTGAAGACAAAGCAACCGCAAGGCCAACGCATGTCAAACTTTATCCAAGCGCTGGCAATAAATCTACGTTAGAAATTTAAAAAGTTTATTTATTTTTCACCTGCTTGCAGCAAAGTGTCAACAACAGCCAAGAAATAACAATGCGAGTTGTAAAAAGAAAAGTAAAAAAAAACGTCTAAACTTTCGAGCACTCAACACTGAACTCTGACCTTGACATTGTACAAAGATGACATTGGTTTATAAATAGGACCAATCATAAAAGTTTAGTCAGAGTTTGAAACAATTGTTCAGTGCGAAATAAACGCAGAAACAATTTGAAAAGCACAGAAAAGCTTTATAAATAGCTTTAAATATTGAGAGCAAGATTAATCCAAATGTAAATGAAGTAATTAATTAAATATATTATTAAAAATATAGTTATACACAAATTTAATTATTTTATATTTAATAAATTTTGTTTAAAATAAATATAAATATATATTTTTTTTAATTTTTTGTTTTAAGCCAATATCATTTTTAGCTTCAATTAAAGTTTTGCAACAAAATCTCATTGTTGTCATAGCAGCTGCAAATTAAATGCATAGTCGAGTCAAAGAGCTGTGTGAATTGTGCACTGTTGTGTTTTAAATCATAACCCAAAGAAAGATAAACAATAAGGAACCCATACTCACACACACACCAACACACACGCTCACATATCTATACGAGGGTCCAATTATGCGGGCTAACAGCGCAAAAGTGCAGACCACAACAGAGACATCATTAGTATGCAGTTTGTTGTTTGCATTTACAACTTTATCCGTGGACGTTTATGTATATGTGTGTGTGAGCGTGTATATATATATATATATATATAGCTGTGTGTGGTGCGCCAGAGTGTGGGCGTGTCTGGATAAACTTTAGGCCACAAGTGACTAACGTGTTGACTGCGACAACGTTATTGTGGTGTAGGACATAAAAAAATATATATACATATATAAACAAAATAAGCAAAATTGATCTAGGCAAAAAGTATCCGCCCATGAGATACCTGGTAGAAAATTTATTTATTCTAGTTAGCTTCAATCGAAGTAGACTAAGCAAAAGCAAAGGCAAATCCATTCGATGGTTCCATCAATCCAAATTCTACTGCTTATGGGAAAATATATATTTTTTTAGTATTTTAAAAATATTTAAAAAATAAATATTTAGTCCAATTCAAAAGAGAAGAGCACTTAAAATTAAAAATTTATAGGCAGGACTATTGTTGTTTGCATAATGTGAATATAGATCAGTGTTTTTAAGAGAAATAATCAGTCTAGCAGAAATCTTCTTTATCGATCCAGATACTCTATAGAGACTGAGATGCTATGGCGTGTTTATTCATGTTTAATTAATATTTGACAGCTTATGTACATAGACAGCTGCCAATTACATAAGAAATGCTAGTTAAATGCATATACCTATACAGTATACCCTGTAGAAGCGGTTAGAAAAATTTATGAAAAGATTTGAATATAGTATGAAAATTTATCATATATATTAATTAATCCCATATACATACAACATAGTAGCAACTATTTTTCAAAGCCATTATCACAAAGCCCATCTACCCTTTGTATTTTTTTTGGTGCCCATAGGATATAAAAGCAATAAAACCCTCATAAAATCCAAGTAAAACCCTTAATTAATATAGAGAATCCGCCATTTGTTGCAGCCATAATCCCCCAGTTAAAACCAGCCTATAAACACAGATATATGTATATACATATATTCGCATATGTGTGAGTGCTCTGTATATGTATGTATATGCATAACTTCGATGTACTTTCTTCACACTCATTCAGCTGTAAACTGCGCTCTTCAGCCATTCATGAATGCGCATTGCAAATTCAACGAGCCAGCTGCATAAAAGGCAGCGCTTCAATAAATTTCAAAAGCTCTCCCTCTCACTCTCTTTTTGTTAACATTCAATATGCGGGGAGTAGGTCAACAGTTCCAATTTTATATATGTATATATATACAGTGGGTAACATTAATATTCGGTTTTTTGTTTTTTCAACTTCAAACGCAAATAAAACATAAACTATTTATTAAAATAAAAAAGTGTAAATGGTAAGTTTTAGATTGAAAAATTACCTTTTCAGAGAGGTATACATAAAGGTATTATATTTAACATAACTAATAGAAATTATACATAAACAGGAAAAACACCAAATTTGGCGTTACATTAATATTCGGTTTTTTCTTAAACAACTATCAAAATTCGAGTTTTACTGAAAAATTGATCATATATAATACTTGATATGGTATCCATTATTTTCTATTATGTCCTTAAGAAATTTTGACACATTGTTAATTTGTTGTTGTTGTGTCCTTGGAGCCGATTTTGGCCCGCTCTTCCTGCAGCCGTGTCTTTATAGCAGATATTGTTGATATCGGCATTCTTTGAGCTTGGCAGTCCAACTTGATCTACAAATTCTCTATGGAATTGAGATCTGGGGATTGAACTAGTGTTTCCAAGAGGTTTTGGCAATTGCAAAGCAACCAGGACATTACTTTATGGGCTTTATAGTGGGGATCATTGTCCTGTTACAGCTTAAATGTGTCTAAAATACCCATTTTTTCAGTCAACTGCCTAAAATTTTCTTTCAACATGTTTTGAATAGTAATCTCGAGTCGTCATGCCATCTATAAAACCCAAATTTCCTGCTCCATTGGTGGAAATGAAGCCCCAAATTATAGCGAAACCTTTGCCGTGCTTTACGGTTTTCATTAAATATATTTTTTCAGCTTCATATTAACTTTATACCACACCCTGGACTTTCCATAACTTCTAATTGATAATTAAATTTGCATTCGTCCAGGAATATTATGTCACCCGACCAGGTCAGGTCCACTTTGGAGTAGTCTGAGGCTAGCAATATCCTTTATTTCCGCATACGGTCAGAAAAGAATGGATTTTTCATAGCAATTAAGCTATTGTACCCATGTGTTATTTCTGGTACACCAAATGTATCAAGCTGATTCGAGTTTTCTATAATCGGCAATGGGATCAGCTTTTAATTCTGGAGCACTTGGTCAAGGATTGTCTTCTACTTTCCTTACAATCTCGGTATATCCTCGGAGAGTAAGTTGTTTAGGTTGACTAATTTGCTTAATTGAGGCGATCCTTCACTCATTTCTGAAACTTTGGAGGATAATAATAATAAGACTATTATTATTTAGCTTATTTTTCAGAATTCAAGCAATTTCAGCTAAACTTTGCCCTCCAACTGCACCTGGAGCTCAAGTTTTCGCTGCTCCAACGATGAAATTGGTCCTTTTTGGCCTATTGTGTATTTCAGCTAAGGAATTCAGTTTTGCGCTAATTTTTTTTGTTAGATAATGTGAGTTATATATTGCTTTTTCGATAAAAACCATTAAATGTGCCATTTGTGGCTTTTCAGAGTTGCCGTGGTACTTTGTTTTACAACTTTGCTAAAAAACCGAATATTAATGTAACGCCAAATTTGGTGTTTTTCCTGTTTATGTATAATTTTTATTAGTTATGTTAAATATAATACCTTTATGTATACCTCTCTGAAGGTAATTTTTCAATCTAAAACTTACCATTTACACTTTTTTATTTTAATAAATAGTTTATGTTTTATTTGCGTTTGAAGTTGAAAAAACAAAAAACCGAATATTAATGTTACCCACTGTATATATATATATATATTTTTTTTTTTTTTTTTAAATATTTTTTTTATACATTTATGCGTTTCACAGTTAAGCTAAACCAATCAAATATGACACATATACAAAAGTACACATACAGGTATATGCAAAAATAACAATTTACATATTTTATTTTTGGGAAACTCAACATCCGTTTTGGCGGCCTTTTAATGTAAGTGAATATTTGCTGTTAATGGCATCAAATGCATATTAAATCAGCCAGAGATCAAAATTGCCAACTGATAAGCCTGCTTCTCTCGTGTCGTCTCAACTTTTTGGCAGCAGTCAGCAAAATGTCTTAATTATATGTAAACATTGTGCACATTGTCTGCAAATGGCGTCAAAGTTTTGCTGGCATCACAAAGTATTGAAAATCAATGGAAAAGCCAATTCATTAGTTAAACAAATGGCTGAAATTTAAAAATATATTGGTATAGACATTATATAAATAGAAAAGGCTGAAAATGTATAAAGAAATTTATATGAAATATATAAATATATAAAATAAATAACATAAATAAATTTTATATACAAGATATTTGAAACTTACCCTATTAAAAATATAGCCGCACAAAATATGTAATTGCAAATTGTTAATGTTTTATCTTCATAGTTTATTTATTGGAAAGTCAAAATATGTATAAATAAATGCTGGGAAAGGTTTTCAAGAAATTACAAAAATATATTCATATAAATATGTCTATTAACTTACCCCAAAAGACAATTTAACTAATAATCAGTTGAAAAAAAATCGAAGGAATTGAATATACATATATATATATAACACCAATGCATAAGTGTAATATTTATATAAATCATGTCTAGATTATAATGTATATTTAAATTGTATTGTCTATTCCCCGTTGTTCTCTTCCTGGAAGTCTATGATCATCAAAACACATAACAATGTAGTGAGGACAGAGTGTTGGCTTTTTGTCAAGCCCCACAAAAATGCCAAAGAATATTAAAATAATCACAAAAATAATAATAGTTAGTGTAATACATCTATTCCTTTGCGCATTCTTCTCTAAATGTCCAGACCTCTTCACTATTTATTATAATGATGAAAAATCGCACGTATTTGTATCAAATTTTCACTTACTTGTGAATGGTATATGTATGACTATTGGAAGCACTTGACGTCATATGAATTGCATTGTCCAAAATCAGCTTTAAGCATATAATATACACCGGCCACTAATCCGCCTAAGATAATGTAAACGAAGCCCCAATAGAGCATGCGATATACAACTTTAGCTTTCTTAAATTTTGTTTTCTTCTTGATACTGTTTTTGCTTTTTGTGAGACAGCTCCTGACTGGCTCCAGATAGTTGCCCATATTAACGAAATTTCTGAATTGAGTTTTAGATGTATATGATTATATTAATTTAAAACAATCTGTTTATGAAAGAAAAAGCTTTGCCTGCTCGTTAGAACAATGAAATTTTATTGAAATTTCTGGCCATTAGTGGTGAAATGGCAGGCCAACCGGAACCAGCACCAATTTGGCCAACAACAACAGCTTTATCGCAACTGTAGAAACTTTGGCTAATTATTTAAGTTAATTGGCCTTTTTGGCCGCAAAAAGTCAAGACAAACAAACACACACACACACAATACAATACAACACAATACAATACAACAAAAGAGAAACATGATTATGTGGGGGGAGGTGGAGGTACAGGGGAGCCCGAAAATAGGTTAAATATTTGCACAAAAGGCTACAAATGTCTCGCAAATTTGTTAAAATTACTTACAAACAAAGTTACGCAGCAACAACAACAACAACAACAACAAAATCTCTCTCTCTTTAACGGTAGAGGAGCGGTTTCTGTGTGGGTCAGGGATCATAAGCGAGCAGCCTCATAAATTTGGAGTGTTTGTGCCTGAACTTTTGTTCAGCTACGAACTGAATGTAAATGTGAGATGCTTAGCACACATTTGTGGCCATTATTTGCCATCGTAATTGGTTGCACTCGCTTTGCATATTTTAACAAATTCTTCAGATTTTCATCCATTCGTCCGTCCATCTGTCTACACAAATTCTGCGAGGTGGCAAATGTTTGTACATCAACTTGCGGCCAATTAGATGTGTTTGCGGTTTCCATTTTGACCAACTGCCAGGGAGCCCACCAAAAAAAAATTGCACTGCAGCTTCATCTGAGTTTATTAAAAAATTTATAAAAAAAGGAGAACACTTTGAGTCAACTTTGAGCTAGAGATAACTTTATTCTTTCATAGAGCTTCTTGGTAGCATATTAAATACAACTCAATTCATTTTAATTGCTTAGATTTTTGGCTATTTATTTAATATCTTATCGTTTCATTTAATGATTATTGCATGGAGAACAAATTGTTGTATTTCAAATAGCTCAAGTTGAGCATGGAATTAAAATAATGTTTTTATATATATTTATTTTTTTAACTTAACTAAAAATACTAACTAAGATTCTTTCATTTTAAACAAAAATCTTAAGATTACTTCAAAGTTTGCCTTTCAGGAGCCTTTCAGTGCTCGACTCTGCCCGGCTCTGTAGCCAACGAGTAATAAATATCGAATGCAGTTTGATTGCACTGCAATTTACATCATATTCGTGCTTTTACTAATTATAACTAATTGCATTAATGAACAATGCACGCTGCATGTTAATCGTGCCATTTGCTTGGTATATCAATGGCGAATATATGTGTGTTCATTAAAGAGACTCTCTATATGTAACAATAGCAACGATGCGAGCGTGGGAAACAGTGAGGAAGAGGGTGGCGAGAGGGAGAGCGAGAACTTGAGGAAATGGGGGGGGTGTAGCTTACTTGAATATTCCTTTTGGAGAGCGCCTTGGGCTGTAGCTGTTTGATGTTAATGAAAGTTTCCGTTGTGCAAATAAAGCCAAAAGCATGGAAATCAGTAAAACAAATTGCAATCTGCTTTTTCTTCGCAATACGCTGCATGACGCAAGTGGCAGCAACGGCGTACGCAAGGACCTCAATCGATTCCTGCTGCTACTCCTGCTGCTGTTCTTCTGTTGTGTGCGGGTGTATGTAAGTGTGTGTGTGTGTGTGTGTGTGTGTTTGTGTGTGCCCTGCTGTCCATGATATTGACTTGCTCATTATGGGCCCCGTTTGCCAGCTGCTTGTTGACTGTCGCCTTGACTGTCATTGCCACAGCCACAGCCACTGCCACAGCCACTGCTGCCTGCAAGTCGCATCGGCACGATACGGTTTTGGCTTGGCATTCATTTCGATTCATTTTCAATTTAGCAATGCCACAAAGCATGCTGGCACTTTTCAATTCCTAGCGCATTCGCTATGGCCATATCGTAGCATTTTGCAATCAGTGCTCATTTTACCATAAATTGATAATTTTCTAACGGATATACAATTTCCGTCTCGGCCGTCTTTTCGACCATACAGTACAGCACCGTACACCCATTACCACCCAGTCCATCTCCATTTCTATCTCACTCATCGCTGTCATTGACCCGCCGCAGGCGAAGCGCATTAAATTCTAAAGCCACAACAAAGCTAGTCAAATTATTCAACTTAAATATGGCATTAATAAGTGCAAAATAATAAAAACTCTACAACTTGATTGAGATTAGTGGAGAGAGTGCTAAGCGAGAGATACTCTGGAAATGATATGATAATGATTTAATTGGCTCTGCAAATATTTTATTCGTTTAGTTGTCTGTTAAAGAATTTGGGTATAGTGGAGGAAATATACGATGATTGAGATATATTTAAAAGAGATTTTATTTTATATTAAAAAATATATTTAGGTATTCCCATTAATTTATTTGTATATAAAATATTAATATAGTAGGTTAAAGTATTTATATTATTTATATTCATTTATAGCACATTAAAATATTGAATGCCATGTGTCTACCTCTGCCAGCGGGCTCCATTACCCATGCTTGTAGGGTATTAAAAATGCAAAGTCTCTTTGAATAGAGTCGGACAAAAAGTTTGAGCTGGCGAAAGGCGGACACAATACACGCACCGTTCAGACAGTTAGCAAACTCGACAGCTTTCAGCTCGTAAGCAACCGGCCGAACAATACGACTGACTATCCAACTAACCGTCTATGCGACTGACTGTTTATATTCAGTGCACTTTTTAGACTCTGTTCTTTTTTTTTCTTATGTTGTTGCCTGATGCCTTATTACCCAGCTCAGAGGTCTGGCTGCGTTGGCCTGCTGCAGCGTCATTTCTACTACATTGGCCTGGCTTATTTTGTGTGTCTCCGTGGCCCTTGCATCATCGTCAGTTGTTATGCTGGCAAGTTTTGCCTGCAGCTTGACGCAAATTGTCAACCAACTTTGCAACAATAATCGCCTTGCCATAGCCTCAGTCTCCGGCTCCGGCTCAGCCAATGCCTCTGTCGCTGTCTCTGTCTCAGGCGGTGTCTCAGACTCGCTTGGCTGCCTGAAAAGTGAAATAACGGCTTGGGAGTAGATAAAAACCAGAAAACAATAAGGCTTTTGGGTTTCGTACAAACTCTCTGTGCTTTTTGCATTCGAATGCATTGTGACTTTTAGCAGCGTTTACACAGAGCTCAAGCTAAAAAAGAAAGAACGAGAAGCAAGAAAAATATATATATATGCGGGTGCACTTGCTTTGGCATTGCAACGCCAACTCCTGCCCCCCACCCCAATTCTATGGCAAAGGTCCTTTGGTAAAGCAATTGTGAATTTTTGGTCTCTTTAGCTGCAAGTCGTGATTACTTTAGCTTTTTGTATATAAGCTGGCTTATTTGGAGCCGTTTTTTTATTCGCCTTCTTCTGCCTTCTCTTCAGCTGCAGCTTTTGTGATCAAAGAACGTCAAGGACTACTCTGACCCAGTAATAAATGCTTTTGATTTAAAGTGCAGTCTTAGTATGTAGTTCATATAAGGATTTATGCTGGTATTTTTATGCAGTTCAAAGTCAAAGCTTGCTGGCTGGCTAGTTAGTCTCTATACAAAAGAAAGGGCAAACAATTACGGCATTAGGCTAGCTTCTAGAAAAAGCTATTTAAAGCTGTAGATAAAAGTAATATTCTATATATAGCTTTTTTATGGCAAATTATTTTATTTTATTATTTTGTAGCGTAACAAAACTCGCAAGATTTTAAATGATTGATTTAAAAAGAATTATGAAATTTTTAAAAATAATTTTTGTTACAATAAATAATTCATATAAGGGAATTAAAATATTTATAAAATACAATTTGTTGCAATATATTATTTATATAATTATATTATTAAAAAAAAATTATTTTATTATTTTTTATTTGATTTACACTGATTTTATTAAATATATAAATTTATTAAATAACCTTTAGTTGCTAAATATTATTTATATAATTAAATATAACAAAGTATTAAACAAATAAATTCCTTAATTAAATTATATTTTGATTCACACTGAATTATAACAAAATATATAAAGCTACATAAAATATTTATGTTTGTGTTAACTAATTTATAATTATATAAAATATTGAATATTTTTATTAATAAAAATTTTCATTGGTGATAATTTAATTTAAAATTGTAATTGATTAAATTTATTATTACAACTTAAACTAATTTATATCAAATTATTTTTGATAGCATTAAAAGTTGATAAAATATTATTTTATCTATTCAAATTTTGAAAATTATATTCAATTAAATATAACAAAAGACAGAAAAATTAGATTTTAATAACATTAAATTTAGGCAATTGACACTTTTAAATTGATGCCGTCATGAGCACAAAAACATAATTATTGTTATTTAATTGCATTCCATATTTATATAGTATTTTAGATCAAATATATATCAAATGAGCTTCGTTGTTGGCTTTGACATAAATAATATATAATGATAATTGGGCCAATTGCTGTAACATGTTGAAACGTTGTGCTTTGTGCTGTCAAAACAGCGAAAGTCCTGCGACAGGATATCCACTTAAGTACTTAAGCACGTATGTGTGTAATGTGTGTATGCATATGTGCGTGTGTGTGTGTGTGTGGGTGTGGGTGCGAATGTGTGTGCGTTCTGTTTGACTAGTGTGCGTAGCATATGTAAATTTTTGGCTAATTAAAATTAGCATATTCTCTTTAGCATGGCGCTGGCTGTGGGCACGGTCTCACACACTGCAGGACTAAAGCCGAAAAAAAAACACGCTCGCGTTGCCAGCTGATTAAAAGAAAATGCTAACAACCGTTTGCTCTTTGCCTGTGGCACTGCGTGCTGTGTGTGTGTGTGTGTGAGCCACATTAGAATCGTAAAAGTTTATAGTTTTTGTTGCTGTTGTTGTTGTTGTTGTTATTTTATTTTTGTATTTTAGCTCGCACGTCTTTTTATCAGCTTAAGCTTCTATGCTGAGCAGCTGTGTGTGCATGTATTATGTCTTTTAATTAAATTGTTGTCTGCCTTTGCTTTTATGAGCCGTGTGTATGGGTGTGAGTGTGTGTGTGTGTTAAAGTGTATTTAATATAAATTTCATTACAGCTGTGTTCCGTCTGCTGCTGCTCTCATTTCTGAGAAATTTGTAATACGAATTTAACTGACATTAAAGCAGTAAGCCAGCGAATGCGCATCGATTACAAAGCAGACTTCAATTATCATAATTATTTGTTTGACTGAGTGATATGCATATTAATTGCGCATACGCCCCGTTGCGTCAATTGCATATATCAAATGATGTAAAGCGAATTAATATATATATATATATATATATGTATATTATTTCCATCGAAATTGAGCAGAATTTCAGCCAAAAATTGTAGCTCAGTTCACTCGAATTATTCAATCTGCAAAGCTCGTGGTTTTCATGGTTTTGATTCTCTTTCATTGTTGTACATGTTGTGCATTGCATATGCAAGAGGCAAATATGATATATGTATGTGTTTATAAATATTTAAGCAAATGCCTTTTGCCTTTAAATTACAAATAGGCAAAGCAGAGTTAGTCTTTTGATTAGTCATTTCTGTAAACTTAAAGTGAAATTGAATATTTATATTGAAAATATACATTTCAAAGCAATTAAATGAATTTTACAATAAATTTGCAACTATAGAACAAATTTAGAATATTTAATGTTTTATTATAGTAGAAATTATTTGAGGAGAAAAATATTGTTTTTTAATTAAGAGAAAAGAAAGAAGAACTAGCTGCTTCAGATAGTTAATATGGCTGCTATATTTAAGTAGCTATTCACCGAAAAAAAAAAGAAAACTCAGCTACCTTTTTGCGACGCTTATTGTTAATTGCCGGAAGTGCGAACGCACAAGACTCCGGATAACGGACAGCGGACAGCGGACAGTGGACAAAGGACAACGGACAAAGGACGATGGAGGATGTTAAGCGGGCAGACCGGACTTCGTGGTGCTTACGACCGCAGAACCATGAATAGATTTGCATTTTAAATGTGCAGCTTTCAGTTTTTATTTGTGCTCCTTTTACTTATTTAAGCGCTGGCCTTTGTAAATACTAGTATGAAAATATATATATATATATATATAAAGTGAAAAAAATGTTAGATGGCAATCCGGTTTGGGTTAGGTAGGGCTCATTTCCTTTTGATTTGATTTGATTTTATTTTTTGGGCAGTTCACACTAAATTTGACTTTATACGCAAAGATGTTCTCAGGTTAAATGGTGCAGAAGTGCTGTAAACTGTTGACTGACCTAAGTAAAGCCAAAAAAAGAAGAATATATATATATATATATATATATATATCTGTCTCGCTCTCTTTCTATATGTAGTGTGTTTTGGCGTGCTTGTGTGTGGGCTTCCTCTAGAGTTTCGCTCGACCAAAATGCCAAATGTTATTTACATTTATTTTTGTTTTCGCAGTCGGCAAATAAATGTCAAGCAAAAGAAAAAATATTCAAAAATAGTAGAGAGCAAAATAAAAAAGTGCAAGGCAATTTTTTTTTTTTTTTTTTTTTTTTTGCTGGCTGACATTTCTTGGCGCTTGCATTAGCCTCACAATTTTCTCTCTTTTTTTTTTTTTGGTTGGCTAGAAGTGTCAGCAAAATAAATGCATAAATAAGGATCAGTGCGTCAATCTACAATGACATTTCTAACTTCAGCCACCATGCCTTGCCATGCCATTGCCATGCCATTGCCGATGCTTACCCAGTCAAAAGTCAATGCTGAAAAATATTCAATATTAGAGTCTCAAAGCAGCTGAGGAAGAAATAAGCTGCTGTTCGTAGCAGCATAAAAAATGCGCACTGCTCCATTATTAAAGTGTGTGAGTGTGGGTGTGTGTGTGTGTGCTCTCATGCTTGATAAATTGCAGCTGAGCGTTTGCTTGAAGGATTTGCTGCAGCTTTTTTGGTGCGAAAAAATTTCTTATGGCTGCGGGGCGTGATGAGCTGAGCTGCATAGAACACCAAGTATTAGATGGACAGATACAGAGAGAGAGAGAGAGAGATAGATAGACCACCATGCCTGCCACACAGACAGATATATCAAGCAGTTCACTTGGCACCCTGCTTTGTGCACTGCTTGACTGAGCACAAATCATAGCATACTTTGCAGCGCACAATATTCAGTCTATTCATTGACTACTTTTCAGTAAATTACTAAAACTCTCTATGGCATGTAAAAGCAGCTTTAGTGTGCCCAAAAAACAAAAAGAAAAGAGAAATCGAGTCAAAAGAATTTAACTACCAAAGCACAGCTGTGGAAATTGTTCTACTCGGCTTGATTTGCTCGTATGCTAGTATGTCACATTCAGTTCTTACTGCCCTACAGCTGCAGTTTACGCTTGTGTTTTGGTATTATGTTGTCATAAATCTGTGCATTCAGCATAGCACAGATTGTTGTTGTTGTCATTGACAACACTCGAAGCGCCGCAGCAGTGCGTTGTCATGTCATGCTCATATATTCAAGATTTAGCTTTTTTTTATACAGCTTCATATCCGACAGAAAAAATATGCACATATATATTGTATGTGGATTCCTGTTTTTTTAAGCTTACCTTTGACTTAAAAAAAAGGTAATTAAAAAAATAAAAACTTTGCTTTTAACCTATTTTTTTATTTCACAAATTTTTGTTTACAAACAAAGCAAATATTTTTATGTGTAGTTTATAAAAAGAGAATTGTTGCAGAATGTAAAAAAGTAAATAAAATTGTGAACTAAATTAAAATCATTTAAAATGCCAAATATTGTTGATTAAAAAATCGGGTTTCTGCAATATTTTATAACAATTTCTATCTAAGACAGGTATACAATAAATACGAAATAATTTTAGAGATATGCTCTTTTATTTTCTATTTTATGTTCTATCTGTTTCCAATTATTTTGTTTGCAAATTGCATTCAATAGATAATAGTAAATTTTATTTCATACAAATCTGTAGATTGTATCGTGTAGAATTCAAGCAATATAAGAGCTAATATATAAATTAAAAAGAATTGTCATAATTAGAATTCATTAAGGTTAAGTAAAAGAGAAAATATAATAGCAAAAGCTGAGTTAATAAGTTTAATAGAATATTAAATAGACGCCAGATCTTATATATTTATTTTTACTCCCTCGTTCGCTCTCACTCTCACTCTCTTCCATCTCTGTCCCCCCTTACCAATTTTCCCCACATATCGGGGAATAAGGTAATTATGCAGCTGCTGAATGCCGTAAGAAAAAATCTGTTGCGCGCAAAAATTTCACATCAATTCATTTATTGTAAAATACGCTGGCTGTGGCCAGTTTTTGTTTTGTTTTTGTTTTTGTTTTTTGTTTTTGAGTCGCTTAATACGTAACGTACATATAATTAATGTATACAAGTAAATATAGTTATACATATTAATACATATATATATATATATATATATATATATATATATATATATACTTACAAGCATATATATATAATATAGTTTATGCTTGACTTAAGCTAGCTGCAACTTTTATTATTATAAATTATTATTTTATATTTTTTGGTATATGCAAAAGTGCAGAAAATAGTTTGTTTCGCATTTTATGTTTTTCACTATTTTTTTTTTTTTTGTGGAATTTGCTCTCGTTATCTTTGGCATATACGACTGTTTGTTGCATTTGTGAAACTGAGAGTTAAGCTGATATAATTTTTTTTGTTATTTTGTGTTCGTTTCGTATCGGGTTTACAAGCAATTGAATAGGAGCTGCTGCTGCTGCCGTTGCTGATAACATTTATATAATACAACAATTACAATTAGCAACTGCGTTATTAAACATTAAAACTATACTTAATGACTGTTTACGCTCAAGTCTACATAAATGTACTTGATATGGACGCTTAAATTGTTGTTAAAACTCTAACACTACAGAAGCACACAGAAAAGAAATCGAATTTTCATTTTTATATTATTATTATTATTTTTTTTATTTTTTTATATTTTAGTTTAATTTGTTTTTCATGTGTGTGCGACTGGTATGACATTTAAGTATATTTATTATTTGTCTGAGATGCCTATGCTAGAGCTGGCTTTTCACTTAAATTCTAAATATATATATAGTATATATATATTATGGAAATAACTGCAAGACAATACACGCACTTATTTGTTTTGCTCATGATATGCCCCAAAATAAATAGAGGGAAAAATTGTTTGCTTTCTTTAAATATAAATATATATATAGACATCTATATATTTATTTATTGAAATATTTCATGCTATTTTAATTTTCTTCAAATTTTGAGCTTTTGCGTGTTGTTGACTTATGCCTTATATGAGATCTGCTGAAAGACAAAACAAATATGTACGATGTTGTGATAGGGGAACGGGGAACGGGGGTGGTTGTATGGTTGCCATATTTCCATGTTGATAAATTCTATAGCTAGATTATGCATACGCCTAGTGTACAATATATTGTTTAGCACAATGCTCTCTCTGCTTCTCTTCATTATTGGCTTCTTTGTGTTTGACGAGGCTAGTAAGCTCCATTGAAATAGTATTAACTACAACTTAGACAAGAAATTCGCTATGTACAAAAGAAACACATGCAGCACGCAGGCCAAATGTGCTTTCTTTATGTTCATTTTTACACATACACACATGTATATATATATATATAAATATATATATACGCATATATTTATATTTATATATAGATATATATTTAAGTTTTTTTCTTTTCATTTCTTTTTTTTTGCGCGTTTCACACGCACGCACTCCAAACTATAGTAGGCATGGCTCTGGTGGTTCACTTTAGCTGTTTTTCTCGCTTTCTCTCTCTCTCTCTCTCTCTCTCTCTCACGCTCTCTTTTGTTAGAGAATTTAGCTAACTGTTTGCTTACGCCTGCGCAGCGGCAACAAACTGCACCACAGTGGTTGGCCTTGTGTTTGGCACCACTGGTATGGCCGTTGTTGTTGCTGTTGCTGTTGTTGTTGTTGTTGTTGTTATTGTCGTGTCAACAGTTGCTGTTGCTGCTGCCGCCACATTGCTACTGCTCGGCGTACACTCATCGCTGGGCAGACGCTTGACCAGCATTTGGCTCGAGCGGACCGCAATCCATTCATTGCGACCAGCATCGAACCAAGTCAGGCCAAGATTGTAGCGGCCATTGAGATTGGCGTGCTGGCAATGAGAGAACCACCAGCCACCCTCATAGTTAGCAGCACAGTGCGTCTGTGATATATCGCGATCATCGTCAATGGCCGAGAATTGCATGCCCTGCTGATAGTTGAGAGCATCTGAAGCATTGCCACTATAATCGCCGATATGCAATCTATAGCCATCGGCACGCGATGAGATATAGAAATGTTTATACTCAGCAACCCAATTGTTATCATAGATATCTTGCATTTGAATGCGCAACTGAGTGCAATTGTTCAGCGTCAGATGATGCAGCTGCTCATTGCCTATCCAATATTCGCCACCTGGCGTGCCAAAGCCCTGGGCATAATCGGCCCACGAGCGATTGAAATCTGCGCTGCCATCGAAGCGTCGCTGCACCGTTGTCCAGCCATTCGCATTGCAGTGCGTCATCAGTGGATGATGTTGGCCAGCGGGCGCTATTAAATGCAGACCATCCACATGCGTTGACAGCTCGCTGCAGTCCTGCGGCAGCTTATTCACAATCGCCTCATACTGTGCCTCCACATTCTCCAGCTCGGCCACCAAGGTTTCGGCCAGCTCGTTTTCTGAGCGTAAGTCCGTCGATTGTTGTTGCTTTTGATGGTGGGCACGTTTGTGTGGCTTGTTGAGGTGCGAAAGCTAGAAAGGTATAGAAAAATAACAAATTAAATAAATTAAATGAAATTAAAATGTTTAAAAATAATTTAAAAATACATAAATGTTTGTAGAAATATAAATGAAAATAGCAAAATAATATTTAAATAATTACAAGATTATAAGATTTAATGAAAGTAAAAATATTAAAAATAATAATGAAATACCGAAAGTTTTTATAGAAATATTAAAGCAAATAGCAAAAATATGTGAAAAATATTTAAAAGATTTTCTCAACTCAAATTTCGTATTTAATTAGTTCAAAATTTATTTATTTTTTTTTTTTTTTTTACCTTATTGTGTAGCTCATTGTTGACCAGTGATTGAATGCGATCCACATTCGTTTGCAATTGTTCCACTGTGCTGGCCAATTTTCTAACTCCCTCGCGTTCCTCCTGCAGTGCACTGACACTGACGGCCATCGCCTGCAGTGAACGTGCAGAATTTTTGCCTTCTTCTCGTACCAAATTCTGCTCGGAACTGATTTGGGCATTGGCAAATTCTAGCTTGGATATTTCATGTCGCAGCTCGGGTATGTTCTTGTCCATTTTACTTTGCAGTCCCTCAACATCCTCGAGCAGCTCGAGCATTGAGGTGTGCAGCTTGTCCAGTGTCGCAATCTGACGGCTCAAATTGAAATTGGCATTCGCAATGCGATGCTGCTCCAGCTCAATGCTGCGCACTCTCTCATCAATGTGATGGTATTTCAGCTCATTCATCTGCCGGCGCAAGCTGCGCTGCGCCAGTTGCAAATTGTGGATCTGTTCCTGCTGGAAGCGGCAATGGCGACGTCTGTGGTCCGCCAGTTCGCTGCTCGACACCGACTTCGACTGCAAATAGAAAGAACATGAGATTAGTTGTGTTGCGCAGAAAAGTAAGCTCGAGCTGTGAGCAGAAGCGGTGTAATACCTAAAGCTATAAATGCATAAGCGCTTTAGATGCTCTGTAATGTTTGAGCAAAGGGTGTGCTGGCTAAGGGATAACTGGAGTTTGTGTGGGAAATTATTTGTAAATATTTGTAAATATTTTACTTTGGATATACATTTATTGAGTTAATGTATTTTAGATAACTAAAATGTTTTCATAATAATTTATTTCCTAATTTAATAATTTAACAGTCTATTTGTGCTATCGATAACATTGATGCACATATGCATAATAACGTTATCTATAAAAAACATTTTGATATGTATTATTTGGTATACAAATTTCTTGACAGGATATTACCCAGTCAAGCATTATTAGTTGTTGCTTTAAAGCTTGCTTCGTTGTGGTTGTCGTTGTCTTAGCGCACTTGTAATATGCATGTGCATTGGATTATGTGCAGGGAATTGAATCCTAAATCCATTTATAATAAATGCATTTCATAACGCACAGCCGCAGTGCCAAACAAGTTTGCCACCAATACACGCACGCACACACACACACACACACACACACACACACACACACAGAGAGAGAAAGAGAATATGCAAGGATAAAAGGCGTGTGCAACAATAATGTCAGCGACAGCAAAGCGCAAATCCCTGGCGTTAACTGAGAGTGGGGACATAGTGTCACTGAGAGTGTGTGTGTGTGTGAGTGTGTGTGTCGGTGTCTACACTCATATAGACTTTAAGCTAAGGCAACTTGGCAGCTGTCTGTGATGGCGGCACACAAGTTCATTTATGCAATTTTTTTTCTCATAGTGAATACCCCTTGAACGATGATAAGAAAGGTAGCCTAGGAAGTAGGAATATATTTTAAATATATTTAAATATATTTTTAAATAAACTTTAATTATTTATAGATATTTGAAATTAATGCTCTATGTACACTATTATTTGTTTATTTAATTTTAATTTTTAGAAAAAGGAATTGCTTTATACCTTCTTTATATTATTATTATTATTATTTTTTTTTTTTTTTTTTTTTTTTTGCAAGTAAAACTATGTTATATATTTTTAAAATAAATATGAATTGTCAAAAAATTATTTCTGTTATCAAAAAAAATTTTTATTGCCATATTTTATCACTAGTTGGTACAAATATTTAAAAATTTTTGGCATTTGCCAAAAATCGTATACATAACTCATTTTAACATTCAAATGATTTTTTTTTTTTTAATAAATTTATAAATAATAAATAAATTTTATTAAAATATTTCATATATTTTACAATTGATTGTAATTTAGAGAACTTTTAAACGCAAATGTTTTTCTTTAAAAAAAAAGATACTTTTAGTCTAAGGTATTTGCTAGCTGAGCATACTCAAATAAGAGCACATTTGCTTCATCTTTCACATGTAACAGTGTAGCAGTCCATATAGTAGTAGTATAATTTAACTGAGTGACAGGCGTTAACCAAGGTAATGGCATTTGGGTCACATTTCTGATTTCTGAATGCAAATGTAATGAATGCGCCAACAGCAATGAAATAGATAAGGATACAAATGGATATGCAGATGCACATACAGAAATGGATACATATGCATAGATGTCTATATATCACTATAGCACATACGCTTCGCTTGGCTTTCATTAAAAATAATATCCATATTTTGTGCCAAATGCTTTGCCATTCAAAGTTCCCCCCATAATTGCCAAATAAAGCAAAACTAGCGAATGCGAATGTCAAATGAAATATGCTGTTAATGAATAAAAATAGATGATGTAGTTGTAGTAGATGTAGCGAAAATGAGGAATGACGATGTCAAGCTGAAGAGAGCGGAGGAATATTTTTGCCTCACTGTTTAATTATGCGACACAGCCAAACAACAGCAGAGGCAAAAGATAGAGAATTAGTCAGGGAGAAATATGAATAAATAGAGAAAGCGATGGAGATGGAGAATAAGAGAGAGGAGTGAGAGAGAGAGAGTGGGAATGGGAGAGCAAATAAGTCGGATTACAAGCTTATAAATCAAAAAGTTTTCAATTTGCTTTGCTGTTTGTATTGTGAATAGCAAAGGGAAAGCATTGTGCGAGCAAAGTAGCTTCATTAATTTTTTTTTTTATTATTCTTTACGTTATTATAAATTGCAAAAACTTTTGTTTACGTTGGTTTTGGGCATTTGAACTAATTAATTGGTAATGGCTGAAGCTGTCAACAACTTTTTTTAAATTATATTTGAGCAAAATCAAAAAATTAATGTACGGTTTATTTTAAGTGCTTTAAAATATTATTATATATTGTAGACATTTAACATTAAAGCTTTTTAAACA
Organism: Drosophila koepferae; assembly: GCA_030914345.1. Classification (NCBI taxonomy): domain Eukaryota; kingdom Metazoa; phylum Arthropoda; class Insecta; order Diptera; family Drosophilidae; genus Drosophila; species Drosophila koepferae. Next base: position 13,247,179 of record JAUESR010000211.1, on the reverse strand, counting down.
TTTACTCCAAATTAGAAATATTTAAATATTTTTATTTTATATATTTGGTACAATTTTATTAAATATATATCTCATCATAAGATCGTTAGTAAATTTTCATTGCTATCAGAATTCAGCATAAAATCAACTTTCTCAAGTATTAAAAAAAAAAAAAAAAAAAACATTTATAAAGTTCCTAGAAACCATGAAATTTGCATGTCACCAACATTTTTTTCTACATATTTTAAAGTGCCTTCTATTATTAAAATAAAATTTGTATATGCTGCTATTTTTATTCGTTTTAAATTCAATTATTTATATATATAATTTTGCGCGTAAAATATGAATTGTGCGAGTAGGCGAAACTTTTATACGGCCAATCGAAGCGCGACCTAAAGGAATTTTCAGCTGCTGTTTGTTTTGCGTCAGCGCACGTCGGAACGTTTGGTGCGCTAGTGCGGTTGGGGGTTTGGGGCTGAGGTTGCTAGAATGGAGTACTGGGATGCCACTTGGCGAAAAAAAAAAAAAAGAGAGAGAAAACCTTGGTAAAAAACACGGAAAGGAAGCGCCGTTTGCTATTTTATGCGAAAGGTCACGAACATGGCTAATACGCCACGTTCAACAGCGGGGCCAATATAAATATAGTATATACATGTACATATATACTAGCTATATACTGTCTATATAATATATGTATATGGGTGCAGGAGGAAGTTGGTTGTAGCCTATCAGTAAGGTGATGCACGATTTACGGCAAAACGATGTCAACAATATAATTAAATTTGATTTATGCGCTCGCCCGCCCCTTTATGCCAATATCGCCTCGTTTCGCTCAATTAACATACTGTGCAAAATTCAACAAAATTTTTAAGATATTTTGTTTGCAAGTGACAGCGGCGCTAATTGAAATCGAAATTGAAGCATAAATATTTTATGCGCGTGTGCTATAACAATTAAGAAATGCTAATCAGGCAAAGGGAGCAGCCGCTAGGCTAATTAATTTGCCACACATACATACATATATACATATACATATTTATATATGTAAAATGCATAAAACGCTTGGGTCACAGCAAGGATTAAAGTGAAATTTTACACGTTGTGCTCAAGTGAAGGCTAACAAGGATTTGCTATTAGCGTCAGGCTATGCAGCAAACAAGCTGCTGCTGCTCTGCATGGTTGTGTGTGTGTGTGTGTGTGTGTGCAGCTCAAATAGAAAAAGCCAGCGCTGACTGCTGCTGCTGCTGCTACTCCTGCTGCCACTCCTGCTGCTGCTGCTGCTGCTCCTGCTCCACGCTGAATTGTCGTAAAAATTTAATAGGACTTTTGTGTGCCGCTCAAAAAGTTGCACACACATAGTGAGAGAAGGACTATGGTCTGTGTGTGTGTGTGCCACAAAATGCCATTAAGTTAATGCGCATTTAGGTGCCAACATTGGTACTACTCTCTTTTTTTTTTTTCGTGGCCAAATGGCAAACGTGTGCATAATTTAAAACTAAATATGCGCAAATATTGCCGCGCAGTTTCACGAAAAAGGCAAAAATTTTAATCAAAAGAGTTGCGCGCATAAAACGGCAGAGTAGAACTTTTTAAAGCGAAAACCAATGCTAAAATCAAAGTTCAAGCTCAAGCCAAACATAAATAAGTACATATATTATATATAATATACAAATATATATGTATATGTAAATATTTATGCATATAAATCGAGTCAATGTCGCTGGGGATAAGCTTTGAGCTCAGCGAGAGTAATAGAAACATGCTACGCACTACTAGCTAAAGCACATACATCTGAATCTCAAGAGTATGCACGAGTTTCAATAAAGATAATTTCGCTCATAAAATAAATATCAACTACGAGCACTGCATATATGCAAATATGGCACACACACACACAAAAGGGAAATGATTATGGTTACCGAAAATATATATATATATAAATATATATGTATATACAAGCACTTCCAACAATCAAACAAATTGCCAGCGTGTAGAGGAATCGCGAGGGCGGCCAAGAAAAGTAACATAAAACAAAAGCCAGCACAAATATCAACATAAATAAGGTAAAATGCTGCTGGAGCCCACTCATGTGCTATAGAATATAACCAAGCCAAGACAAAAAAAAAAAAAAAAAAAAAAAAGAGACAAAAAAAAAGAGAAAACAAATAAAAAAAAAATTGCAGGAGCGCAAATATATACATAGGTGAGTAAGAGCTTGGCGAATACTAGATGCTCTAAGAAAAAAGAGAAGAAATGGTAAAATGTGAGATAGAAGATATAGGAGAGGCGATAGAGATAGAGAGAGAAGTTAAAGGAGGAGGAGATAGATAGTTAAGAGGAAAAATAAAGAGAAGAAATGGTCAAATATGATACAGAAGATAAATAAAAGGAGATAGAGATAGAGAGAGAAGTTAAGGGAGGAGGAGATAGATGGTTAAGACATATTGGCATAAGATACACATAATATAAATATAAATTTATATAATAGTTTTTAGGAGAAAATGAATCATTGTATGCATATTAAATCTAATCAATAGTTCAGAAAAAAAAAAAAAAAATGTATCAATACAACTGATATAAAACAAACGAATTTTAAATGGAAATCTAATACGAATATATAAAATTACATAAATTTTTTTGTCATTAAAAATTATTGTAGAATATCTTTAAAAATCTTCCTAAATAACTCTGTTGCATGTTCATTTACAATATTTAAATAACCTTCTGTTAGGGTACACAAAAATACCCAAATACAATTTTTTTTTTTGGGTCTCTTGTGTCTGAAACCGGATACTGGTTTCTTCGACATTGACTGCTGCTGCTGCTGCTCTGGCTGCTGCTCTGGCTGCTCTGGCTGCCTCTGCTACTCTAGCTCCTACAGCTGCTCCAGCTGCTACTCCTGCTGCCGCTGCTACAGCAGCTACTGCCGCTCTAGCTCCTGCTGCTTACTGCTGCTGCTGTGCCTGCTTTTGTGTCTGTTGCCGCATTTGTATGCCTGGCTAATTTAACAGCAAGTTTCTCATATATGTATGCGATATATGTTTACTCGTATATTGCCGGTTCTCCCTGTGCCCTGCTACTTTGTGTTTTGTATTGGGCTATCCTGTTGCCCTGCTGTTGCTGTTGCTGCTGCTGTTGCTGCTGCTGCTGGCAACAGTCGCATCAATAACCAATGATAAATATTTGCGTTCAACTGTTGCTAGTGACAGCTTCCATCATGCGATTTGTTATATCAGAGACTTCAGCTCAAGCCGGACTCCTTGTGTGTGTGTGTGTGTGATTCTTGCTGGTAGCTCGTTGTTATAAATCTGCACACATCGCAATTAGAACATCATTTCTGTTCCTTTTTTTTCTTTCTCATTTTTGGGTCGAGAGTCACTTGTCATTGGCAGCTGCGTCTTCACATTTCACAGGGCTCTGGCCAAAAGGTCTTGCCATCAATTCGAGTTCAATTAGTAGTCCAGGCAATTCAACTAAGTGCCAACAGTATCAAATATATATATACATACATATTTATATATGTGTATATATAAATGCGAACAACCCGTAGAGCGGCTTTTACAGTTTGCCTGTGTTAGCTGTCAGAATGATTGGCAATTGCCATAACCCCGACCAGACCCAAATAAATATTGTCCTCTCTGTAAACTTGTCTTGATATAACATTTTTATCAATTGAAAGACCCATTTAGGCAACTAGAGAGATAGAGTGAGATATAAAGAGAGAGAGAAAGAGAGAGAGAGAGAGAGAGAGAGAGAGAGAGAGAGAGAGAGAGAGAGAGTCTGAACAGACAGCTTTGACAAACTTGTGGTTGGCTTCATTATCTATGGTAAGTTTGTCCTTTATCTATTATGGCTTAGGTTCAATTTAAATAAAAGTGGAACTGCAATTTATTTTTAGACGTAAAAAGCTTTTGTGTTGCTGCTTTCAATGGACTATGAATAATATGAGATTAGAGATTAGAGTTTGGACTTCGATTTGATTTTAAATTATATTATTTTTCATATAAAATTCGATAGTTGATATAATTGTAAATCTATGTATACAAATATTAAGCGAGTTTCAATTTAACTTATCGCCAGTGAATCGTTATGAAACAATAGAGAAAAAGAATAGAAAAAAAATAAAATAAAAAAGAAAAATGTTTATTTAAACACGTAAATTTATATACAAAAATCTTTTTTTTTTTTTGTAATATATTTTTAACTTTTTATAATTTATGATTTCTATTTATTTTATATATTTTATTTTTATAAAATATATCATATATAGTTTTCTAGCTATTATTGTCAGTTTTTATTTTATTTATTATTATTTTTATTTATTTATTTATTTATTTATTTATTTTTTTTTTTTTGTATTTAGATAAATTTGCATTGAAATTTGTGAACTAGCTGTGAATTAGTTTTTTTTTTTTTTTTAATTTAATTTTATTTATTTATTTTTTCTATTATTTTTGCCAACTTGCGCTATTCACATTTTTTTTATATTTTATTTCAATCCCAAACAATTAAGCTTTCAAATTTCTGCGCTGTGCTTCATTTAACCAGCATTGCTTTGAGCCTGTAACGAACCATTTTAAAAGTAATTTAACAAACTGCGAACTAGCACAACTATGAACCATTTAGGAGCGTTTTTTCTCTATTTTCAATTATGCTTTGAGAGAATTCTCATGAATATATGCATATACATGTATGTAAAGCGTTAAACAACACTGAAATTAAATTATTTTAGCTTTGCTCTGTTAGCTTAATTCCTTCAAAAGCGTTACCTTCTGGGGTTTTGGCATACAATTTTTTTCTCTTTTGTTTTGTATTTTCAAATTTTAATCAAATTAGATACGGTTGATTTAATTTAATCACACATAGAGTGAGAGCGAAAGAGAGAGAGAGAGAGAGAGAGAGAGAAAGAAACAGAAACTCCTGGCATGTTTTTTAAATCTATTTTTTTAAATGTAATTTTTACCTATGTATTTTTATTTTCGCGGCCACCTGCGCAATTTTGATTGTTGTGCCATGCGCTTTGTTCTAACTTAACCTAATTTCTAGCTTGCTGTGCTCTTGAAACAACATTTATTTTTTTATATATTTTTTTATAAATTGCTTTTTGCCATTTTGTTTTCATTGTTTTTTTTTTTTTTTATATATTTTACCTAGTGAGGTAAAAACGCAGGCTAGCTGCTGCTTTGGTCCCTGCTTTCGGAGACTGAAGAATTTTATTTTTATTTTTGGTTTTTGGTGGGAAATGTGGCATAAAATAACAAAACAGCAGCGAAAACCTAAAAATAATGAAAAGGATCAAATTGTGCTGAAGCATCGCGCGCATCATAAACGCACACATACATACATACATACATATAACTGATTATCAAGCCACTCAAGAGCATCTGCTCTGTTGTTGGCCAACAACAATGAGGAAAAAAAAAAACAAAACAAAAAACATTGGGGACCTGTACCAGGGGCCAAAATGTTTTGGCAAGACAAAAGCGACAGCAGCCGTCAGGCTGGTCTCTGACAGCGCATCTGGCGTTATATGCCAACATTTTCTGTGCACAATCTCCCTACTCTCACTCTTACTCTATCCCTCTCCAACACACACTCTCTCTCTCTCTCGCAGTGTGTTGCTCGCTTTGCCACAGAAATGCTGAGGGCGATTAAAAGGTGATTTCCTGCTTTTTGTTTGCAATTTTCAGCAATTTCATTCTATAGACATATATGTATATACAAAAAACGTACAAGGCGTGCCCTTTAACATTAATGTGTGTGTATTGCGAATGTATGTGCGTGTGTGTTATCGTCCTGCACTCCAACTGATTCGAGTGCGTCTCTTGTGAAAGCCGCTTACATCGCCTGACTGCACGTTTTATCGTTTTCATTGGTTTTATTGGTTTTGTTTGCCCTTTTTTTCCAATTTGTGGTCAAAATTTGTAGCGACTAACTGGCTATATGTAATTGCTTTGTATTCGCCTTTCAGCTAGTCAAGCAGAGCGCACTGGGTATAGCCATAGTCCATATCACAAGAAACTTCAAAGCATCAATGGACAGAATGAGGCTGTTCGGTAAACAGGTGTCTGTAAACCGGTTTTCAGTTTTCAGTTTACTTCTCTTCTCTTTCTTATTTTATTTTATTTTATTTTTTTGGGTCATTTTGGCTGACATATTTTGTGCGGCAACCGCATGCATATGGGCGTCGCATAATCCTTTTAATGAAGCGCACAACGTTCCAATTTAAATTTTTTCTTATGTATGTTTTTTTTTTTCGAATTTATTATCTTTTATGCAATGCTTGATGGTAGGGAAACATATTTTGCGGCTTTACCTGTTGGGCTGTGCTCTGAAATATTTTGGTCTAGTTTTTTTATTGCTTAGCAGAAAAAAAAATTGGATATGCTTTGTCAACAGATATGAAGAAGATTAATGTGAGCTCTAAGAAGAACTTGGTTAAAGTGGATGAGTAGAGGAATAGAGCTGGAGCTAGAGCTAGAGCTAGAGCTAGAGCTAGAGCTAGAGCTAGAGCTAGATTTCGAGCTAAAATTAGAGCTAGATTTAGAACTAGAGCAGCAGCTGGATCTAGATCTAATGCTAGATTTCGAGCTAGATTTCGAGTTAGATCTAGATAGATCTAGCTAGAGCTAGGGCTAGAGCTAGAGCTAGAGCTAGAGCTAGATCTAGGAGCTAGAGCTAGAGCTAGATCTAGGAGCTAGAGCTAGAGCTAGATCTAGGAGCTAGAGCTAGAGCTAGAGCTAGAGCTAGATCTAGGAGCTAGGAGCTAGAACTAAATCTAAAGCTATATTTCGAGCTAGAATTAGAGCTAGATATAGGCCACAGCTAGAGATAGAGCTGGATTTTGGACCAGAGTTAGAGCTAGAGCTGAAGCTACAACTACAGCTAATTACCTTTAGGTCAATTTGAAATAAAATATTAAATCAAATAATAGCTCAAATCAAAGATTTTTAATATCTAGCTAAATGTGTAGCTTTAGCCTTAGCTATGCTTATAAGATTTCCTTGCTTTACAACACTATTTTAAAGTATGCAAATGAAAACAGGTTATGCCAACAACAGTGTGAAATAATATATAAAAAAAACTTAATTTTCTTTCTCTTTATTTGTCTAGGCTTTAATATTTACTCGACTCTCATGCGAGTTGGCATTGCATGTTTGGTTGGCATAAGTCAACAATTTCATTATGCTAACTACATATATAGATCTACAGGGTATCTGATAGAGTTGGTTGCCTTTGAATATTTCATTTAGCTTTCACTTTTTGCCTGGCGCATTTTATTGACTTTAATTATAATTAAAAGTTGTTAGCATGTTGTTGTTCCCTCGTCGTTGGCTGCGATTTGCCTGACCTTAATGTTAATGATTCAGTTAAGCATGGAGACCGACAGGAACAGACAGCAAAGCAGTTGAGACGGGGAGTTGTAGGCTGTCTGTATGTGTGTGTGTGTGTGTGAGTCTAAGTGGCTGCCCGGGGCGAGGCGTTAGCATTAAATATTAAATATGTTGACGTCCTGCGGTGCGTATGAGTAATTTAAGCAGCATATGAGGTGCCATTAAAAAGTAAGGACATGCACAGAGAGATAGAGAAAGAGAGTGGGGGAGTGTGGGAGGGGAAACGCATGTGAGGCAGGACAGGACTCGAGTGTCTCGCGTCTCTCGGTTTGGGCACTCGGCTCGTTAGCACATCGTGTCTCAGCTGGTAAACGAGAGCTACCCCAAAACAATGGCCATGACAGTCAGGTATAAAATAAGGCATAAAATGGGCAGATAATGGCAATAGCTGAGTCATGGAGAAGGGATGTTTGGTTGGTTGGGAGGGGTGTGTGTGTGTGTGTGTGGGTGTGTGTGCTGAGGGTGGACGACAGGCCGCTTTATGAGCGCACTTAAAACAGCAGCAGCGGCTACAAAGGCAAAATTTCAGAGCCATAAAACTCAAAGCACACACACCTGAGCGTGTGTGTGTGTGTGTGTGTGTGTGTGTTGCGTGCTTATCTGATCATTAGCATAAAGTTGAGCACGGACTACAGTGCGTATGTGTGTTGACTCACCTCTTGGCTGCTCTCTTGACTGCTGCTATCTACCTCAATGCTGGCCGACTGCTCAGCTAGCTGTGCCTTGGCGATTGCATTGGTTTTTAGCTGCTGCTGCTGCTGCCTATTCAGGTCATGTTTGTATTCCTGCTCCTGCTGCAAGAGCTCCTCACGCAGCTCTTGAACAATCACCTCCGTTTGCTGTTGTCGTTCACGTTGTGCGGCCAGCTCTAGCTTCAGTTGCTGATAATCGTTGCGTATGGTCGCCAAATCCTCGTAGGCAGCACCACCATGTCGTACATCCTTTGCCACACTGCCGGCGGTGCGTTGCAGCTCCACCAGCTGTTTGCGTATCTCTGATATTGACTGCTGCAGCCACTCGACGGTGAGGCGTTCCTTATTGCCGCTGTGTGTGGCACGCAGTGTTTGCATTTCACGCCTGTAAAATTAAAAAAAAAAAGAATAAGAAGAGAACATGAAATTAGCATATATTATTATTATTAAAGTATTTTGTACTTGGGTTTGCTTAATTAGTCAGCTGCATGCCGCTGGCTGGTAGAGTTGAATATGCAACACACGGCGCGTATGCGTAACATTTTAATTGACTTTGCAACGTGCAGCGGTCGAAGCTCTCTGCTCTGTGACGCTGGCAGAATCTAATTTAAATTGACATTTTCAGGCAAACGGACGGCTTAATTGCCTGTGTGGCCAAAAGGCAGCTGCTGCGATGGTGTTGCGCGCGTGTTAATGGGATTACGGGCGTGAGGTTTACATGAAAAAGCAACGTCATTTTCATGCAGTTTTTCAATTAGGCAGCAGACCGAGCATAGGCAAAGCAAAGCTGCCAAAACGCATACAAAACTCAAATCAAATAGAACAAAATGGATGAAAAAAAAAAAAACTCTTTGCACCGCAAAAGCCAAACAAAAAAACAAATGAAAATATTGTTCAAGTGTGGGCAAAAATGAATTTTGTTTAGCGCCAAAAAAACAACAAGCAAAACAAGTTGAGAAAATGTGAAAATGAAAATGTTGTAGCACTTGTGGCAGCTGGCAGGCGCTAGTCTCAAAACTTGAGCTCATTTTTGTGGCATTTCAGACAATTAAAGTAGTCAGTCGGAACAGCTGAAGGCACACACTCTGTGTGTGTGTGTGTGTGTAGTGAGGTGTCTTTCAAGTTGCTGCTGTTTCTCAGTCCATCACATAGAAAAGTTTTCTGTACTTTTGTTTTTTGTTTTTTTGTTTTTTGTTTTGCGACTCCAGCTGCTGCTGCTGCTGCTGCTGCTGCTGTTTTATTTTTCACTGTCAAAAGAGCAAAGCTACATGAAATTTTCATAAAAAACTTTTGCTTCTTGCTACAGCATTTTGGTTTGGCAATGTTGCGTATACGTAATATTTCAATTTGCGTGCGCCTGACTTATGCACGCCTGCAGTTGTCTGTGTGTGTGTGTGTGTATGTGCGTTGTAAATTTGACGACTTGAGAAGTTTTTCTGGCTTTTAACTACACGCTCAGTTACAGCTGAGTTGAGCGTGCAAAAAGTTGGTTAGTTGCTTCACTCTTTTTTTATTTTTATTTAATTTTTTTAGTGAGCGTATTTGATTAAAATTGTGGAAAATTCTTATTTAAACTGTTGGCAGTAATTAGCTCATTAACGTGATGGGTTGGCACTTGAATGGCATAATTTAATGTATAAAGAAGGTTCATAATAGCTCGAGATATTTATCTGTTGAGCTAGACTAAAGTAAAAGGGATTTGCTGTATTGTTCAAGTTTTGTGAAGATTTTATTTTGGAAATTTTTATCAGAAAGTTGTGGAAATGTTGAGGTATTTTATATTTTACATTGTTTTCTGCACTGTAGTAAATTGTTAAAGTTTGTTGTTCAATTTATCAAGTGCAACTGCATAAATTAATATCACAGCTCAAATAATGAAATTAAAAAAATAAATAAATAAATAAAAATAAAAATTCGAATGCATTTTTTTTAATTGGAAAAACATGGAAACAAAAATAAAGTCTAAAATTTAATTTTTGTAAATATTTCAATTTAAATATTTAATAAAATATATGGACTATATAAATAAATACATAACTTGGAATTTCTACATATATTATTAAATTTATTTCTAAATAAAATAAATAAATAAATAATATATTAAACTTTGACAACGAATATTTAATATTTATATGAATATTTAAAAAAAAAAGTACATGATTGTGTATTTAAACTTTTATATAATTATAAAATAGAATTATATTTAATTTAGAAATAAGATTATTTAAGTTTCATTATATGTTTAATGAAATATATATATTTGTTATATAATTATATTTAATTTAGAAATAAAATAAAATAATTTTCATCACATCTTTAAAGAACTATTTACTTCTGTCATATGCAGTAAGAAAATACATAAATAAATATATGTACACAATCTAAGCTGAGTTATTTCCATCGAATGCAATTTTTGCCTCAGTTATTTCCAATTAAAATCCTTCTTTTTATTCATATAGTAAAAATGAAAATCTCTAATAAATTTATATAGAAATATTTGAGCAACACGAATGCAATTCTGTTGCAATTTCAATGGAGCACAATTTATTTAAACATTTTAGAGAGTATATAACTAAAATTGAAAAATACAAAAGGCAATAAGCAAAAAAAAATAAAAAATAAAAAAATAAATAAAATGGAAAATAGAAGAAGAAGAGCAAACTATTGTATGTGCTACACAAAAGCAACTACAATTTCTCGCATGGCTGCAGCAGAACACATTTTTTTTTCTCGCGTCTTTTGTAAACAACATCGAAAGCCAAATAAAAAAAAAAGGAAGATTAAAAAAATAAAAAGAAAAATAGTATATGTAGCACAAAAAAGTGAACGAAGCGCATGTCATTCAAGTAAAAATTGGATATGCTGTCAATGACATGAAGCAAATTGAAAATGCGCAGGAAAACAACATAGCCTAACGCTGAAGAAAACGCCAGAGTGTGCGTGTGTGAGTGTGTATGGGTGTGTGTGTGTGTGCGAGAGTTGTGCGCACATTTTAATTATCAAATGGAAGCTGCAATGGGAAATGCGCTGAATGCGCCATCAAATTTAGACCAAATCAGTAGAGGCAAATGGCCGCCACATTTAATGGATTATCCAAGCAGTGGGCGGGTAGGCGGGGCCTAGGGGTTGTGACACATAAACCACAGTTGACATGACGTTTGACTGGCCCTGGCAACTTGCCTGCTACTTATCTGTGTGTGCATGTGTGTGTGTGTGTGTGTGTGTGTGTGGCACACGCGTGTGTTGAATTATTTACGGTGTCAGTGACAAAGTTTACGACGTTCACGACATGAGCAAACAACAACAATAGGGAAAGCATCAAAACTAGCCAAAGCTATTTGTACAGTAAATTAAGTGAGCGCCATTTTTGTTGCCCTTTGCTCTAGATCAACAGTGATGTGTGTGTGTGTGCGTGTGTGTCGATGAGACAATCATTATTAGTCAGCCAAGTTGGCAAAGACAACAAACAAATCACAAAAGTGAAAAGAAACTTTGACAATGCGGGGGCTTGGCCTAGGCCAGAAATCAGAAATCAGAAATCATCTACGTGCTGCCTGAGTATCGTGCTCTTAACAAAATGCTAAGCTGCTTAAGGAACTGGATTTCTTGCTCTTTCTTTCTCTCCTAGCTTTTCTTATTTGTTTAAATTAAGTTGCGTTTGTGTCCACAACAACAAATACAAACAGAGCAAATGCCTAGGCACGAATAAATGACAAGATATTTGGCCTGAGGGCTGACACGAAGTTTCAATGTCCTTTGTAAAGATGGCAAGATTTTGATATAAATAAGAAATGGTAATTGATAGATTGATTGATTGGCAGGCATATGTTGGAAAACGTGTAAGCTATACAATATATTTGAAGTATTTTTTGTAGATATATGCTCGTTTATTTCAGCATATCTTTTCATTTGTAAATTGAAGCAGGCTACGTTATTCATGCGTTGCATTTAATATCTATGGGCAATGAATATAATGGCTAGAAAATTCTTAAGTTGGCGTTATATTACAATAAAGAATTGATCACAGAAGGATCTTTTGCTGATACATACTTTTTTTTTTTAATAAAATCAAATATTGGAATATTTTTTATTACTTTTTTTTTTAAATAAAATCAAATATTGGAATATTTTTTATTAAAAAATGGATCTTGAAGGAATTATTTTTTTTTTTTACAAACTCCTGAGCTAGCAGCTTTTGTAAAAATGTCTTAATATCTCTATTATTATATTAATTATTATTTCATATATTTTATTATTATTTCATAAAATATTCTCTATGTTGCAGTCAATATTTAAAGAAATAAAATATATATATAAATATTTAAAAAAATTCAATTAATTTTTATTTTTTTTTTCAATTTTATTTAATTTATTTCATATCTCTATTTTTATTTATTTATATATTTTTTTCGTTAAGTTCTTGATTTGAAAAAAAAAAAAAATTAAATGAAGCAGCATTTTATTCATACTTTTTAAATAAATGTTTATATAAATTTTTAAAATATTATATATATTTTTTTATGTCAATTCTTATTTATTTATTTATTTTTTTTTTAATTTAGAAGAATAAAAAAAATATATATCTTATTTATATTCATATACATATTTAAATTTTAAATAAAGAAAAAAATAAATATATCTTAATTTTATATAAGATTGCCTAACCAAAAAAAAATATTAAAAAAAACGCAATTTGCTACATCTCAATTTTATACAAAATGATATTCTTTCACCAATTGCCTAAGCAAAACAACAATACCTCGAAACATAGTGTATACCAAATAAATGAAAACAAACGAAAATTCAGCGAGGCGCAAAAGTGTCGCCTACTTTAAGGCGCTGCCAAATTGGCTTCAGGCGTGCGCAAAAAAAAAATAAAATAAATAAAGATGAAATGTGTGTGAGATTGTGTGTGTGTGTGTACGGCTGTAAAAAATTAGTGCCCGCCACGCCCACAAAATTAATGAGTGGGATGTCTGGCTGGCTGACTGAAACCGACAGCATTACGAGTTGGCCAAAAAAAAGAAAAAAGAATGAAAAGAAAAACTTTTGTTGAACAACTTCCGACTCAACTTGAGGCAGAGCTGCAAAAGTTGCAAGTTGCTCGCTGCTCGTTGCAAGTTGTAAACGAATTGTGGGTCACTGGCATAGGAGAAGACTCGAATGGTAGTAAGGCAAACTGCATCTAATTAAGTTTATGTGTGTGTTGGCTCAACTCAGCTCACCTCAATTGGTCCAATTCGCTGCGCATATCCGCATCGACGCTGGCCGCGTCCGTGGTGAGCCGCAGGGATTTGCGTAAATTATGTTCAAGCAATTCGTAATCCTCGCGTCGACGCATCATCAGCGCATTCAATTGCTTCGTTAGCAGTCGCACCTGATCGCCCAGTTTCAGATTCTTCTCAGCATCATCAGCCTCTGTATCCGCATCTTGTTCATCCTTGCCATTCGATAGCAGCTCCAGTTCATTGTTATCCTCATCCTCGTTAACGAAACGCAGCAGCTCTACGCTGGACGATGCTGGCGCCGCTGCCGTTGCTGTTGCCGTTGCAATTGGAGCTGTGCTGCCGGCTGTTTGGGCATCGCGCAACATGTTGTTCTCATCGCTGACAATGATGTTGCCGCTGGTGGTGGCGCCACGCGCCACAGCCACAACCAAAGCAGCGATCACAGCGAACGCTGTTAAGCGCAACATATTTGTAGCAGTTTTTATTTAATTTTGAATTTTTGTTACTTTAAATTGAAGCACAGTTTTTTGTTTTTTCTTGTTTAATGATTTCTTTTTAATATATTTGTGGCATTTGATATTTATGCAAATGTTGGGCACGTTTCATGACCACCTTTTAAAATATTCGAATTATGCGCGACTCCTTTTTTGATGTTTGTTTGTGCACGTTTTTTGTTTAGCTCGTGCTGCCGCTAGCTCTAAGCGGCTTAAAGTGAATCACGCACAGACACACACTCACACTGACAAACTCGTCTCACGTGGGAAAATATGGTCAAACTTTCACTTAATTGCCTGCTGCGCGCTTGTATACGATGCAGTTGACGCGACGCTTGTCGTTAAACTAAAGCGGCGCGCAGCAGTGACTGCGCTTTTATAGGCACGGCCAACGAGCCGGTCGAGACGTCGACGTCGACGTCGCAGCAGGACGCTCAGCTGCGAAGAGAGCGTGCGCGCATAGTGAGTGTGAAGCTGAAGAGCATGCAACAAGCATAGAACAGGTTGCCCATGCTAAGAGAGCAAATGTGAGAGTGTGTGTGTGTGAGAGTGAGAGCGCTTGTGTGAGTCGACGTAAAATTTAAGAGCGCGCTCGCTTGTTCGCTCTTTACTACTATGGCAACTAGGAGTCTGTTGTTGAACTGAACGGTAATTGATAATAATTGTTATAATGCTAAACAATAATGTTTAATATATTTACTTAGTCTTTGCTGCTCAACTAACTGGACTTGACTTGACTTTCTTTCTTTACAGCTTTACCTGTGTGTGTGTGTTTTTTTTTTTTTTTTTTTTTTTTTTTTATAAATGTATATTGTGTTAGTGAGCATGTGTGTGTTATCCTTGTGCATATCCTTGTGGCACATGGCGCGCCTGCGGTGAATCAACATTCGAGCAGCAAACAGCAGATGTCAGACCTTCAGCCAGGTGAGTTTGTGAGTTTCTTTTTTTTTTAACGCTTATTAAAAGGCATTCAAAAAGGTGAGCGCATTTACCAGATTGAAGATAATTTATGAGGGTTTTTTAATATATACGATTTTTAGTTTTTAATATGATTTACTTTAGAATATAAATTATAGAAATTTTTAAAAAGTATTCAAAATTATCTTCTACAAATTTTAAGGGCATAAGAATAATAAGTCTCAGCATAGAAATAAATCCTTTCACTGCACTTGCCTACAACAAATAAACATTCCGTTATTCTAAATAATTCTCAACAAAGCTTACTTATTATTTAAATAAGATCAACTTAAATCATTTTTGTTTTAAAGCTCCGCACTTTTCACTATGCCCATTATATCATCATCTGAAAAAAAATAAACTACAACATTTTCCCGTCTATTGTTGAATATTTTCGAGTGCTGCAACTTTACGAAATAGCATTAAAAAAAAAAGAAGAAGCACAATAATAGAACTGAAAGTCATTTGGCCCACAACTAAAAGCTACAACAGCTAAGCGAACAACTGATAAAACAAAAACTGAAAACCTGAATGAAGTTTATTTGGCGGCATTGTTGGCCCCGAGAGCGTTGGGCGTTGGATTTTCAGCATTTGTGCTGGGCCAGAATGGAATATGCCAAAAATGGCGCATTCAGCTGGCATGCGATGGGGGTGCAGCGCGCACCTATAAACCACCAAGGAGTTGAAGATGGGGCGTGCAGCGGGCAGGTGCGGGCTAGGAGTACTACTGAGTGAATCCTGAAAAAAAAAAAAAACAGAAAACAAAAACCAACCCATTCGGGTGGTGCGCTTCGCTGCACAAACTGCGCACAGGTCAGGGGGAGGAGTGAGAGAGCAAAGGGTTGGCCAGAGTTGATGGCCATGTCGTGTTGGTCAGTTGCAACAGTTGCCACCTTTTGGCCCGGCCACCTTTTTTGGCATTGTTGCCGTTTTTGTCTGCGCTCGTGTATTGCAATTTGCAATATTTTCGCTTTTATTTTTTTAATGCAACAGGAGTAGGCGAAGTGCGGTGGCAAGAGGGTCAGAGAGGGCACTGTGGCAATAGTCCCAGAGCTACATCAATGGGCTTATAATCAACTGCCATTGCCACATGAGTTGCAGTTGTTGTTGCAGTTGTTGTTGCTATTATTATTGCTGCTGTTTGCATATATTTGTAACGTTGCATGCAATTGCGTTTAGTTTTTCCCTTTTTCCATTTTGATACTTTTTAATTTTTGTTGTCTGCTGTTGTTGCTGCTGCTGCTGCTGCTGCTGTTGCTGTTGTTGTTGTTGTCAATTTGTGGCGCGGTGTTCTAGCTTGTTGCACATTGCATTAATGCAGGCAACTCGTGCGGCTAACAGCGCATCCGGCAATTCCCCATACCAAAAACGCGCGCTCTCTCAACCGACCCAACCTTACACATGGGCGTGACAGTGGTGGTGCTGCTGGTGGTGGTGCTGTTGCTGCTACTGCTGCTACTGCTGCTGCTGCTGCTGCTGCTGCTACTGCTGCTGCTGCTGTTGCTGTTGCTGGTGGTGGCTTTCCTATTGTGCCCTTTCAACTGAGCTGCAACATTTGCATTGCACGAAGCGCTGCGTGCGCTTTGTAACATTTCATTGTCGCCTGGTTGTGTTGGCTGTCTGTTAATATTATTATTGTTATTGCTATGGTTTTTATGTTCTTGTCTCTGTGCCTGATGCGGTTCACGTTATGGTCAGAGCATATTAGGCTAATGGCCTGGAAGTAAACCTTCAAGCTTCTGGCTTCTGGCTGATGCCTGATGCCTTCTGCTGTTGCTGCTGTTTCTCTTATTGTCGCTGCATTTAAGCCATTAACGGCTACACTTCCAGACTGTCGGTTACATTTTTAGTTCTCGTTTTTACATTTGAGTGCTTTAGAATTTGTATAAAAAAAAAAAATAACAGCTCACAATATATGCATATAGTGCATGTAGTCACAATAGACTGCGCGTCGTATGCTACATAAATATTTATGCATTTATTTTGATTGTGTGGCCAAAATGGAATTTAAATTTAAACTTTCCCCTTTTTTAATTACATTTTTAATTAAAAGAACTTGAGAGTATTTCAGACTTTGATATGTATTAAGGAAGTGTTAAGAGTGCGTTTCACTGTTTGTTTAGCCTCAGCGAGAAGAGAATGTGAAAAGAGAGACTTGAAATTTATATTAAATAGTTTAGAGTGGACTCATTTTATAAAGTGTTCTGTATATTTTGCATCTACAGAGAAGCTTGGTTCTAAAAATATTTATCATTTATATATTTAAAAATTTATAGAAATTTATAGAAATACAATTAGTAAAATAAGTAATTAGGAAAAGTTAGTAAGGAATTTTCTCCATTTTTTAAATAATTTATTAACTATAAAAAAAATTTATTATTTTTAAGGCATTTAATTTTTATTGATTAAATTAATTTGTATTTATTAAATTTAACTTTTATTTATTTAATTTCATTTTTATCAATTTATTTTTAATTTTTATATATTATTAATACATTAAATGTATTAAAAATCCTACTTACTGATAATTCAGTCAAAAATGTAATAATAAAATATTAATATTTTTATCAATTTGATATCATTTTTTAACATAAGTAAATATTTATTTTTATGAAATAAGACATTTAAAAAAAATATATTTCTATAAAAATTGTATTTCTTTAACTTTTATTTATTTAATTTAACTTATATATATTTAATTTAATTTTGGTATATAAAATTAAATATACTCAAAATAACATTTACTGATATTTAAGCAAAAAATGTAATATATAAATATAATTTGTATTTATTATATACATATATAATTTTGCAAAGTAGATAAATATTTATTATGCTGAAATAAGAAATTTTATTTATAAAATTTGTATGTATTTAACTTAATTTTTTTATTTTATTTAATTTTTATATATAACATTCTCATACAGAGAAAAGTTTAATATACAAATATTACAATTTTTATTTATTTATCAAACCCCTTTTTTTTAATAAATCAACATTTATTATGCTGAAAAAAAGATATTTTTATACAATACACTTTTTTATCTTTTTTTTTTATTTTAATTTTTTTATTATTAAATTTCATACTATCAAATGCCAGCCAACAAAATTACAAATTCAAACATCAGCAAATTTAAGGCAATTAAAATAACAATCAATGCCTGGCTAAAGGTGAGCGTAAATTAGTTGAGCGCAGGTGTTTTTCAGTGCCGAGCTGTTCTCGGCTGTTTAGTGAGCTTGTTGCTTGATGAGGGTAAAACGCCCGAAAAAAACAAAACAAGACTGTTGATTCTTTTGCATATGCATGTTGTATACTATATATGTATAATGCAGGCAGAGACGCACAGTGGAACACGCGCACAGTTTGTTGACCAATTTGAGGCGCGCGGCCATGCCACGCCCAGCTGCAATAAGTGCGTGGACAGGTTTTGCACAAATCAACAAAAACAACAACAAAACGCACGCGATGTGCCGGCAACAGTTAACCAAAAAGAAAAGAAAAGAAAAGAAAAGGTAACTGCGCAGTCGCAGCTTGAAGGCTGCGCACTAATCATCTGACTGACAACAACAATGGCAACAGCAGCAACAATAACAACAACAACAACAACAACAACAGCTGAGCAACCGGCTGCTCTTGACTAACGGCAGGTGCAAAACTTTTTACCACTCGCAACGTACAAAATTTCTTACCTGATTTAATCTTAGCTCAACGTTTTGCTTCACCTTTTGTCCCATTGTCGTGTTGCTTGTCTACGTTTTTTTTTTTTTATTTTGGTTTTCTTTTCTTTGGTTTTTTTTTTTTTTTTTTTTTTGGTTGCCAAGGTTTCCCTGTTGTTGTTGTAGTAGTAGCTGCTTGCTGCTTGCTGCTGTTGTTGTTCTTGTTACTGTTGCGGCGGCTGTTGCTGCTGCAGTTTCTGGGTTTCATCGCTTGCTCCTTGCCATGGCTTGTTGCCTGCATGCTTCGCTGCTCACACACACAGACACATGATGATGATGATGTTATCACTCAAGGCTATTGCTGCATGGCTGCTTCCAGTCGAGCACTGCTCTGCGTGTGTGTGTCTGTATTTGTTTTTGTACTTTTGTTTTCTTGGCAACACCAACACCAGCACCAGGCAGCAGCCGGCAGCAGCAGTCAGCCAGGCAGGCAGGCAGCAGGCAGCAGGCGGCCTGGCATCAGGCAACAGCCAAAGGCATCGAGTTTTGCTTTTAGCCAGAATTTTATGCTGCGTTCCCCTAATGAATGCCCCACGCGTATGCGAAACGCTGCCAAATGCCTGACAGCTGCCTACACTGTGATAAAAACAAAAAAAAAAAAAAAAAAGAATGAAAAAACATGCGAACCAATTGAAAAACCATAAAAATCCTTTAGCTATGGCACAGACTTTAGTCTATGTGTGGTCGTTCGCTCTCGCTTTCTTTCTGCCTCTCTTTTGGTGTAAGTGTGCCTGTGTGTTAATGTGTGTATGTGTGTGTGTGTGTGTGTGTTGATGTGTGTGAGTGTGTTAGCGTATTCACAGCCGCAGCGACAGCTGCATCTACATCGCACATCCTAGGCGTATAGAGTTCGAAAAAAATGTAGTTGGATAGACACTTGTCGACGTGAAAGATACCCTGTAGAGTGTATGTAAATGGAATATTTGTAAGTTTTGGGATATGCATTGTAAAAGTAAAGTACACTGCTAGACAGCCATCCTTTACGAAGGACTGTAGACAGACATCCAGTACATAGAACTTATATATCTAGAGTATTCCACTAAATTGTTTGCTGTTTATATGGCACTGGTCTCCGTTATCCTTTTCTATCTTCGTAATCTTCCTCATGGTTTTTGATATATCTCTGAAAATGAATATACAGTGAAGCCGGTATAATAACCTTCTCGGCTAACTGTTACAAAAACTTGTTGCAGCATATGCCATCCATTTTTCGAAATTTCATATACAACTACAGGGTATCGAAAGGATGTTTTGCAAGGCTGACTTCGCTTAAAATCCAAGCAGCTGTCGAGCACTCGGGCATTCGGCCAACAGATTTTTAACAGCAGTTAATGGACGAGGTGAAAAACAGCTCTGAAGCACAGCAGTAGCAGCAGCAGCAGCAGCAGCAGCAGGACGACTTTTGTTAAAACACACACACACACACACACACACTGATAGCCTGTCTGGTTGTGCGTTCAGGTCTAGTCGCGTTCTTAACAATGCAAATGCATTTCAATGCAACCTGCTGGCTTGGCTTGAAATGCAGCTGGCTTTGAGCTTCTACGCTCTACGCTCTTATCAATCTGCTGCATTCATTTGCATCTTCAACTGCATTTCGACAACAATATGAAAGTGAAGTCAAATGGAGTGAGCAGCTCATTGGCAGCTCCAGCTGCACTTTTACACATCAATCATCGTTCAACAAACAGAGCATGCAGCAAATGTGATGAAAAATTGATTGGATTTTCACAAAAGAACTCATCGATTAGTTAAGCCTAGCTTCACTGGTAATGTAATTAGAGAAGTGTCGACTTGATTATTTTAAATCAAATTATGAAAAAGGACTCGGAAAATATTTCTAAATTTATTTTCACATATCTAAATTGTCAAATAATACGGTTAATTTTGTCTAGACTTTTAAAAATATTTTTTTTTTGAATATTTTCATCTAAATTATGTAAAATGACTCGGAAAATATCTCTGATTATATTTTCACATATTTAAATTGTCAAATAAATACGTTTAATTTTGTCCAGAATTTTTAAAATGTTTATTTGATAATTAATAACTAAATTATGTAAAATGACTCGGAAAATATTTCTGATTTTATTTTCACATCATTTAATTATCAAATAAATACAAAATATTTTGTATTTTGTTTTCCCATAATTAAGTTGTCAAATAAATAAATCAAAAAATATTGTTAATAAATTTTTTGGATTGAAGTGTTTCAGATTTATTATGATTTTTGTATGTTCTAAAGCAATTTAGATATATTTAAAATATAGGCAAAAATTTGATTATTTTTGCTTTTCCATTTCTGGATCTCTGCTATATGTCTCACATCAATTGATGTATGCATAAAGATATCCCAACTGCCCTATAAATATTTGGTTTTGATACCCTTTAATCTCTGTTACGGCTTACACATAATTGAAACACTAAACTATGCCAATTGCACAGTTCGACCTATTAGCAAATTTACGGCTGTCCATTTAAATCACATGGCTCACAGCCTAGCAAAAAAAAAAAAAAATAAAAATAAAAAAAGAAGGAGGAAATGTACAGCAAAAATACTGAATTCGCCTGCGAAAGACCGTTAATAACAAGCTGTAAACAACGTTGACATTTTTTTTGTTCAAATAAAACGGATGCGAGAGCCAAAAATGAAATAGTCCGCGAAATATTGAAAACGCGCGCTGCACAGAAAAATCTGCGTTGCGTTGCTGTTGCCACATGCTGTTGTTGCCAGTTGCACATCGAATGCGGCGCAGATGTCGCTCAGATTACGAACTTAATTGCCCCAGTGCAGGATATGAAACCGTTTCGAATGCGAAAACAAAACGAAAAAAGGAATCCCTCCAAAAGAAATGAACACAGAAAACAAAAAAAAACTAAATAGGGCTAAAGGACACAAATTTGTTGCCGCGAGCAGCAAAAAAAGAAACAATATGAAAAACAGAAAAAGCAAATAGTGAAAAATGTCAGAAGGGAAAATGCTAAAAATATGTTTTTTTTTCGGATTCCCTCTCGAAAATGCCCAAATGCGATTTGGCTGAGGCCCATGTATGCGAGACGTCGGGCCCTTCGGCGATATTTGCACAAAATCGGCTTTTGAATTTTTTATGCATCGGCGAGCTAAAAGCATTCTCCAGAATATTATGGCAATTGATATGTGTGTGTGTGTGTGTAGATAAATAACTAGACGCATTTTCCATTTTCCCCAACATATTTTCCTGTTCCTTTTTTTTTTATAAAAGTAAATGCATATTGCATGGCTATGCGTAGTACAATTTTCAAATGGCTTCAGGCACTTTTAATCAATAATCCCTTTAAAACGTAGTATTCGAATTGTATTTTTCAAAAAATTCTCTAGTGTGAAAAAATGTATACAAAATTGTTGGAAATGCTTGCAGCTATTAGTTGTAAAACAAATGGTTAAATTATTTGAAATTTTAAATAAAATTTTCTTTGACTGTACAAGTTTTTTTAATCGAATATTAAATACATTTGTATTGAATATATTATCATTAATAAATATACTAGTTTGATTTTAATATCAAGCATAAAATAAATTATTAATCAATAGTGGGAGATTGCTATAAATGAAAAATAAAATATATTTAATATAAATATAAATATAAAATATATTTGATTAAAAAAAACCAAAAAAAAAAAACAAAAAGTTGAGTAAATTGATGTATGTTAAAATATTTTGGTTTTATTTTATTTTTATCTATATTAAATTTTATTTTTTTAATTTATTTATATATACATTTTTTTATTTCTTAACAGAAGCCAAAAGTTGAGTAGATAAAATAGATAAAAATCTATACTAAATATTATTTTTTATTTTATTTTTTTATTTTGATTAAAACAAAATTGTTTTTCTTAAATATTTATATTATTTTTTAACAGAAGCAAAAAAAAAAAAAAAAAAAAAAAAAGACGCAACACTTTGAGTAGATTTTTATCTATAATACATTTAATTTTTTATTTTATTTATTTTTTTAATTTTTTTTATTTATATTTTTTTATTTTATTTTATTTTTTTTTTATATTTATTTTATTTTTGAACAGAAGCAAAAAGATAAGTAGATTTTAATCTATATTAAAATATTTAGTTTTTATTTTATTTATTTGTATCTTTTAACAGAAGCAAAAAGTTGAGTAGATTTTTATCAATATTAAGAAGCTAAAAGCTGAGTAGATTTTTATCTATATCAAAATATATGAGATATATTTTTTTTTAATATATATATATCCTTCGCAAAAAGTCATTCAACTAGCTTTTATTTATAATACAAAGCATTCGAAACCCAAAGATTCGTAACACAAAATTTAGCCACTCAACTTATTTAGACTGTCATCATAAGCAATTGCATTCAAATTATCTGAATGAATCAGAGCACAATCTTGCTTTAAATTCAAGGCACAGCCCAGTTGTTTATTAACTATTTACAGGGTATAGGCAAATGTATTGCTTTCAGCTTCCACGCACTTGAATTGATTTGTTATGGGCCATGGCTTTTGGGCAAATACAAACGCAATGGGAACGCCCACAAGTGCTGGTACTTATATTCAATCTGAAAAGGCCTTAACCGTGTATGCGTTGTAAATCTTTGCAATTTAAATCAACCCAAAACGTTTGTCATTTTGACTAATGGCTTATCAAAGCCTGCACGAAAAAAATAAAAAAAAACGAACACGAAAATTGGGGAAAACAAAGAAAACTCCTTTGGGTTTTGGCTTTGCTGCCTTTACAACTTCAAATGCTTGACAAAATTTATTGTATCGTAAATTTCAAATAACACAGCGAAAACTGAGGGAAATGGAAGAAGAAGAAAGAGCAGCAGAAAAAAAAATATATATATATAAAATGCGGGGTAGCAAAATAAAACTTTACACAGCTCACAGCTCGTAAATTTGCACGAAAATTTATGCAAAGTTTTGTGAGAAATTCGTGATGTTTTTGGTCCTAAGGTGATTTGCCCCGTAAGACATGCAAAAATGCTATCCCAGATGGGGTGAGGGGCACAAGGAGACGAAGGAGAGAGGAGTGCAGTGTGGAGTCTATAATGAGCAGGACATGCACAAGTGGCCATGGCTATTGCCATGACTTGAAGTGAAAAGTCTTCGTTTTGTTAGCTTTGTTATTTATATATTTTTTATATTTCTTTTATTTGGTATTTAGAGAAGGTAAAGGCACATTATAAATTAACAAGCAGCTACATAAATATTTCAACGTGCAGCGACACCAATTCCGAACCCAACTCTAACCCAAAGGCAAGCCAAAAGGAAATGAAAACTGTGCGCAATGATGAAGCGTTTAGTGGTGGCCCAAGCTTAAGAACAATAAAAGCCGGAAATGCTTAACAGCAGCCGTTGAGAGACCCACAAAACAACCTAACAATGACAAAGTTTTCGCTCGCTATTGTTGTTGTTGTTTTTTTTTTCTTCTTCTGTTTTTTGTTGTGCTTTTGTTGCTGTTTCTTTTTGGGCAACTCTCAAGTTCCAGGAGCTGTCTGCACGCCCACCTTGTTGTGCATTGTGTCAAACTGCCGTACAATAAATGCCAGCAGCAATAACAACAACAACAACAACAGAAGGAGGAGGAGGATGAGGAGGAGGAACAACAGTTGGACTATATAGCGTACGCTAACAATAAGCCGTCGAGCATATGAAGAAGGCGCCATTGCCTTGGAAAAATATGAATCGCGTGCACATGGCGAAAAGGACGAAGAACAAGAACAAAAGCTCTGGGACAACTAAAAGTTTAGCTTTGCTTGTTATTGTTGGTGCCATTTATACCCAGTCAACGATAAAATGAATAAAAAAGTAGACAAAGCTTACCCTATAAAGTAAACATGCACATAAAGAGCAGTCTTCAGCTATATATACAGATCACAATATACATATACATATGCATATATATTAATATGTATTTATTATATATATTTCTGCTATCATTTTTGTCTGCCAAGAGCTTAGCAACTGAAGTAGTTCGGCTTCAATATATAGAAAACTTCAAATAAAATAAATATAAATATAAGTCTATCAATGTATATATATGTATATATGTATATAATACAATTTTGCTTCTGATCAAATTCAGCTTTATGTATATCACAATAAAAATGTAATGAAAGCGACAGCAATATTCGAATAAATCAATTTAATTTAACATACAAATTTGTAACTTGAAATCAAATTTATGAATTTAAATAATTAATAAAAAATATCTATATATAAATTAAATTAAATTTAATTTAATAAATATATAAATATGTGAATTCAAACAACATTAATTTAAAAATAGATAAATTTCAAAAAAGATTTTTATTAATTGTTATTAATAATTAATTATTAATTTATTTTTTGTTAAGATTTATTTGATTTTATGTAAGCGAAATTGATTTATCCAAACATTTATTTCTTTCATTTATCAAATGACAATAATATAGATTTTTTGTATAGATATTTTTTTATTAATTAATTTTTATTTAAAAAACTAATATTTAAATTTTATATAAAAATTTAACATTTAAATTTCATATTAAGATTTAATACTTAAATTTTAAATTCAAGTTGAATACTTAAATTGTATATAAAAATTTAAAAATAATACTTGTGTATTGTTTGCTTTATTTTAAATTAAAAAAATGAGTTTATGAATCTTTTCTTTTTTTTTTATTTATGTAAGCAAAAATTGATTTATTTAAATATTTATTTATTTCAAATTTTAAAAGTAAATATAATAAATTTTAAATACATTTGTATTAAAATTTGATTAAACTTTATATAAACGAAACTAATAACAAATATATTAAATTTACGGTTCCATTGAATAATATTAAAATGTTATTTAATATTCTTTGATTTGAAGCCTAATTCAATTCTAATTCAGAGAATTTTTTTAGAAACTTAACTTAATTGTTTATTATTTTATAAATTGTCGACGAAGGCAAAGCTTGGATGGCAGTATAAACTTTGCCGTTTAATCGAATTAAAATCGAATTTAAATTCAATTTACAAATGTTTTTTTTTCGCTCACATTTTTTTACATTTATAGGACTTGCACTTCTTTAATTTAATTCTGTTATGCACCAATATTATTTACGAAATCTCAATACAGGGTATTTTCCCCACAAATAACTCAACTTTCATTTCTCTTGTTGATTTTTTTCTATTTCTCATTTTCGCTGTGCGTGCTGTTTGTATGTGCGTTGTGTGCGTGTGTGTGTGTGTGTGCGTATGTCTGTCTGCTTTCGGCTGTGATTTATTTATTTTGTTGCTCGCCGCTTTGTTGTCACTTTATGCTTTTATTGCGCCCATGCCCGAAAATAGCAAGAAAACAAGCATACGCCGCATGGGCCGCCCATCGGCTTCCTGCCAGCCAGCCAGCCAGCCAGCCAGCCTGTTGTTACAATTTGCGTTGTTGCTGCTAAGCAAGAAATCATAAAGTTAAACTTTTCTTATTACCTTTGCAACAGTCGCAGCCGCAACAACAACGGCTATTGGCTCGACTCTCTGTGCACTCAAGTGCCATTAGAGTTATTAACAATTGGGTCTCATAAATTTGATGAGGCCAGGCGTCCAGGTCGATGGCATCAATTAATAACAGGCAATGATTGTGTGCGCGTGTGTGTGTGTGTGTGTGTCAGAATATGATTGGTATGATATATGAGAAAGGCAATTGGATGAGAATACGACAGAACAGCAGCAGCAGCAGCAGCAGCAGCCGCAGCAGCAGCTGTCGATGCAAATACCCTATAAATGATAGCTAAACGAGAGCAGGAATAAAGTCAAATCATAAGCCGGAAATCGTTAGGTATATCACCTGCTGCTCAGTTACAGCTAAAGGAAACAAATGCCAAGCCCAAAGATGAATCGAAATTGAGGGCATGCTGCCTGTATTTGTATATATGTGTGTGTGTGTGCGTGTGTGTGCGTGTGTGTGTTTGAGGTTTCCTGCGCATATCCGTTCGATTTTGCAGCACGAAAAAGAAATGTGTGTGAGGATAAGAACTGTCAGCTGCCAGCAGCAAGCAGCCAGGCAGAGCCTGAGCACACAATAAGCAGGCGTCTTGTTTCCGTTTGCCAATAACATATGCGTCGCTTCAGCAGTTATCCTTCTGCTGCATGCGTTCGCTCATTCATTCATTCACTCACTCACTTATTCATTCATTCATTCAATGCGATGGCTTTCCATTGCACTACTCCATTCCATTGTTTGGTCTCGCATTATTTGTTGTTGTTTTTGGTAACCTTTTTTTTTTTTTTATTCGTACAGTTTCACTCGATTTTTATTTATTTATTTTTAATTATGAACGTGAAATTTTTGTGCACACGAAAAATCACTTTTGTTGACACTGAACTTTTGATTAATGCAGCAACAACAGACGCCGGCCGTTGCCCGGCAATATGAGTGTGTGTGTGTGTGTGTGTGTGTGTGTGTGGATGCGGGAGTCGCCCGGTCAACAGTTGCCATTGCTGTTGCCGTTGGCGATAAACAATGCGGCCCCGGCTGCGTGTCCACTCTGAATGTGTCCCGGCAACCGCACATAAAATGCCAACTTCATCAGTTGGAATCAGTGTAAGCAAGCGTCACCCACACAAACAATGGATGTACGCACACTCACACACACTCACACACACACAGTACACACACACACAGCTGCAACATGCAAACGACTTGCACATACATACACATTGATAGATTGGGGCACGTAGCCAGGACTTGCCGCATACGGCTCGCTTACCGCATTGTCCTGTCAGCGTCATTGAGAATGAAATATGAACAGCACAAATGTGAAAAGTGTGGACATCGAACGGCCAGTGGACGTTGTTCATTTGCCAGATTGGTCAACGTATGTGTGTCTGTGTGTGGGTGTGTGTATGTGCCAGTGTCCTGTATCCAGGCATGGCAAATTGCATGCGGTAGCAAGTTGCATGCAACAGCAGCAGCAGCAGCTACATGGAAATCATTTAAAATGTTGCATCCGAAATGGTGGAAGCCCACTTATTCATTTTTGTTCGTCGCAACCGCAATTTAAACGTTGACAGGCTGTGTGCCACGCCCACAGTCATGCACATCCAGGCACTTATAGCAGCAGCACACACTCACACAGACACACACAGATGCACACACACACACACACACACACCGACACGAATATGAACACTCACGTCCACCCACATAACGGCTGAATTATGGTCGACAATTCCGAGCGCCTGCAAATCAGTTGTAAGCTCGGCCATTTAATTTGTGACTACCACAGTTGAGGCAATGGTTTAATGAGTTTAGACTTTTTGGCACAAAATGTCATGAAATTAACTACTCATTTAGAGCAGGCCGCTCCCCTGACTTTACAGCTTGTAGTTGTGGTCCTAGTCAAGCCTACATACATATATAGTATAAGAGAGAAAATGTAACTTTCAAATTTAACGTTGTTTTTGTGTTCACTTTGCGCATTAAGCTGTGCCGAATGGCAGTAATAAAACTGTTGCCAGACAACTAACGAACTCATAAAATATGTATTTAGATGTATGTGTGTGTTTTAGAGGTTAGGGTTGGCCTGATCAAGCTTTAAAAGAGTTGGCATAGAAATAATATTTGTTTTTGTTTTTTGAGAGTGGATTACGAAGGCTTAAAATTGAAAAAAGAGACGAATATAATGAGGAAGACAGAAGTGAGCTTTTAAAAAAGAAATAAAAGAGAGAGAGAGAGAGAGAGAGAAGTAGTGAGATATAGTGAGAGAAGAAGAGAGTGAGGGATAGACATGGTAACAGAAAGAAAACGGTAAGCAATGAGAGATTAAAGTA
This sequence comes from Drosophila koepferae, assembly GCA_030914345.1. Lineage (NCBI taxonomy): Eukaryota > Metazoa > Arthropoda > Insecta > Diptera > Drosophilidae > Drosophila > Drosophila koepferae. The sequence continues at coordinate 13,218,911 of JAUESR010000211.1, read as the reverse complement.
AAAGAGAAATAAGGTAAAGTAGTGGAGAGAGTGTAAAACAGAGAGGGAGAGAGAGAAAGAGAGAGAGAGAGAGAATGGTAGACAGAAAGAAACTGGGAGAGTGGAACAGAGAGAGAGAGAGAGAGAGAGAGAGAGAGAGAGAGAGAGAGAGAGAGAACGAGAGTATGAGAATGAGAAATTAACTACAGGGAGAGAAAGAGGGAGATTTAGAGAGACGGAGAGAAAAAAGAAGAGACTGAGAATGAATAGAAAGTGATAAGGATGAAAAACTTAGATAAAAAATAGGCAAGTAGCAAGTAAAAAAAAAAAAATAATAAGAATGAGACAGAAAATTATGGACAGAGAGAATAGGACATAGAAATAGGGAGGAGACGATAGAAAGAAAGAGAGAGAGAGATAGGTGAGAGATAGAGAAAGATAGAGAGTGATAGATATAGAAAGAGAGAGCAAAAGACATAAATAGAAAGAAGATGTGAGAAATGTGTCTATAGCTTGAGAGAGAAAACGAAAGACTAAAAGAGCTAAACAATTGATCTCTGCAGGATATCAGTCATATCAGAAACAGTTACTCCATAAAGTAGTTATATATATCAAGCACTTTCTAGTCCAAGCGCAATGTGAAATTTTAAAAATACGTAAATACATGAAAATTACATAGAAAGGATATTTTTAATTTCCAATTAATAATAATAGAAAACTCGATAACAACTATTTATTATGTCAGATTGCATCGTTTGGCTAGATAAAAGCCTACAACAGGCTGCACAGGGTATCTGTCATAGCAAGCATTCTCTCAGCTGGCTTCGTACTTGTTTTCAGTTGTTATAATTTTTTTATATTTTTTCTTATTACTTACCGCACGCAAGTTCCACTTCGTTAAACAAGATAAAAAACGGTCAAGCGAATATTTTATTGGGGTGCCAAAGGACTTGAGTGGCCAGCACGGCAAATAAAGCATAAATTGAACCCGGGAGGCAGTTCAGTCGAGGGCCAGCCAGAAAAACCGCTGAGTCAAAACATATTATAAAATGCATAAAGTAAAATACAAATTTAATTATTTGCTTTAAAAAAAAAATTGTGTATATATATAAATTCTTTGCATAGTTGCAATTTACATAAATTACCATTTGGCTTTTGATTTAATGTTGATAAAGTTAACTAGGAAACAATTTATAATCAATCGTCAGCCATTTTTGTTGTTGTTGTTTGTTTGTTGTCAGCTGTTAAAAACAATATTTTAATTAGCATTGTTTGTTTGGCTGTTTGTGACATTTGACATGCCCTAAAGCTGCAAAAACTTTTTTCAATGGAATAAACAAACAAAATGTTAACAAGCTTAAGTCATTTTTAATATATTATTCATGCTAAATATGTTTAATTAAAATTTATTTGATGTAAAAAAAAATAATATGTTGAAAAATATTTCATTAATTAATATATATTTTATGCTATTCATTATGCGTTGCAAATTAATTTCTTTTAATATATATAATTTAATATTTATTTATAAATTATTTATATAAAATTTATTAATTTTTTTATATATATATATAATTATATTTTAGGCTATTCGTTATGTGTTGCAAATTATTTTCCTTTTTTTCCAAAATGTTTTTTAGTTTTATATATTGTTGAAAATCTTTGTTATATATTTTATTATATTATATTTTATATATTTTATATTTAAATATATAAAATATATTTGCTGCAGCTGAAACTCTTATATATTTACTTTTTATTTTCCAATTTAAACATTTTCTTTTCATTCAGTTTCGCGTTGATTTATATAATTTACCTTTTCGTCCCTATAACTAAATGAAACATTTGACAAGGGACTGAAATTGTACATAATTAAAGTACGAATAAAAATTGCTGACGGATAGTACAAAACTTGGGCGTATGCATGTGTGTTGAGTCTGTGTAATTCTGTATCTCTCTCTATGTGTGTGTGTGTGTGTGTGTGTTGGGGGCGTGTCAACAGTGCCAAACCGCAGACAAATAGCTGGCACCAGGTAAGAGAGCTAACAGCAAACGGCTAACGGCTGCTCTTATATGCACAACTGTGAATGTTGCTGTGCGAGTGTGTGTGTGTAGGAGTGAGCATAAGAGTATGTGTGTGTGTGAGTGAGTAGGTTTTGTCCACTCAAAGTTGCTTGTCATTGAACCATGAACTGTGCACGAGCGACAGCAGCAGCAGGAAGCAGACTGTATAGGTGGAGAGCAGAAGAGAAGGGAATGAAGGCTAGCAAAAGCTGGGCATGGCTATAGATGTGCAGTACTCATCAGCAGCTCAACAACTGGAGGGCAGTCGCCGGCTCTGGAGTCGTTGCTCATGCAGAGGGCGACACACACACACACACACACACACACACACAGTCAACAGAAACAACACGGAAAACCTCACGTGTTTTTTGGACAACGCGATATTTGCTTATGCAAAAGTACAGACACGCGGGGAGGCTTTTGGCATGTTTGTGGGCAATGGGTTTGGGGGAGGGTGAAGGGAAGGCTGGGAAAGATAGGTAAGCACATTGGAAGCTCGACTCTTACGCTATTTGATTTGCCGACAGCGGTCAGAGTAGAGTAGCAGGAGATGGAGAAGCAGCAGGAGAAGTAGTGCCATACGACTGCAGGTGCTGTTAAAAATGAGCATGTGGCAAATACTTAAATATTTATATTGAATTTACATGAAACCGTCAGAGCGGAATCAACAACAACATCAGCAACATCAGCAGCAGCGACAGCAGCAACAGCGGCAGCAACAGCGGCATCAGCGACAACGTGCATTGGAATTTAATTAAAAAATAGTCGACGCTTTATAGGCACTCTATAGATATATTTCAATATATATATATATACTATATATAAATGGGGGTGCTAAAGGGCTTTATGTGCAGTCTGTGCTGCGCATATGAAATGCGCTGCGGCTGAATGATTAATGCCAATTAAATGGCCATTAATTGAAGACCTACTGCTTTGATTGATGGCAACACAGCACACACATACAAAAAGGGAACAAAAAAGTAATTAAAAACAAAAACTATAACAAACAAAGGATCAGGAAGAGGGCGAGAGAGAGAGAGTAAGAGTAGCTGTCGGAATGTGAAGAGCATGCAAGCTTTTTTATTTGCTGACTAATAAATGCTCTTAATGGATCATGATAAATCTGTTGAACTAGCATCGAAAAAATATGCATTTAATGTATAATAATATAAAAGAAATAAATTCTTAGAATTTTCATATATTTTATATATTTATTGTAGTATTTTATATTTTAATTTATTTTTTTTTTATGCTAAAAGAAATAAATTCCTATGAATTCATATTATGTATTAGATTAATTTCTTTATATAATTGATTTATATTTTGATGCTGAATACAAACTAATTTCGATTACCATTCATAAAACTTTCAAGCTTTAAATAAAACTTTAAAATTTTTGTTCAGTTTCTTTATATTGTTGATAGTTAGCTTGCTTGGTAATTATTCTTATATTCTTATTCTTTTTGATTTATTCTTATTTGGTATACTAATTCTAATTTGATGTTGTGAGCTATACTCTGCAGCCACACACATCACAAATTCAGCATATTTTTTCTTACATTAATATTCATTTCAATTTACTTTAGCAGAAAAAAACCTGAATACAAAACACAATAGTTTCATTAAAAATTCTAAAAATACAAATAAAATAAAAGATAAGGAAAGGCTTATCAACTGATTCGTGATGGCAATGAGCTCGTTGGCAGCCTCTTGCAAATCATTAATCACTTGTGCTGGGGCTTAGAGAAGTGGCCACGTTTCTTGTTACAAATTTGTGTGCTTTGAAAGCATTTTTGTATATTTTAATAGAAAAGAAAATTCTTATGAATTGTATTTTAATACACTATTACGTTGGATTATTTGATATTATTTATTCATGCTGAAAGAAAGAAATTCTAATGAATTCAAAGAATCTTTTGAAATGCATCTTTAGTGCTGTCAAGAAAGAAAAAATCAAATGAAATATTAAACATTTGAATTTTTTCGTTTAATGATTAAAAAAAAAAAAAAAACCGACAGGTTAGATTCCTTCAAAGGAAGTTATAGGATCTATTTGACAGTTCACATTTGAATGAAGTCCTTTAAATTAATTATATATTTTATTCAGGAATTAATTCTAATAAAAATAAATCTTTATATCATATATTCCTTATGATATATATACATATAATATATAAGATGAACTAGAGTTATATATAATTATATATTTAGCTACCTTACACCAACCCTCTCTGCCAAGGGTATACAAAACATACAGCAAATAAAAAAGTAGTTAAAAAACAACAACGACAACAACACCAACTCTATAGCATCTGCACTTTTCTGCAGTTTTGGTTTAATTGTCATGCGCTGCTGCGGTTGGCAACATTGTGGCTGTGTGTGAGCTCCAGTGTCTCTATCTTTGGCTGAAATCTAAATGACGCCGGCTTAACGCAGACTCATTCGCCATTATGGCCAATGCAAATAGACCCTGGACAAACATGCAGTGGCACACGCACATTCGCACGCTCACACTCGCATGAAAGAGACGTTATTGTATGGCTATTATTAAAAGCGCATTTATATAATGGACGCCTGAGAGCGTCCAGCAGCAGCAGGAGCTGTGAGCAGGAGTAGCAGCAGAAGCAGGAGCCACTTTGAATTGGTCACGCAGTGCACAGGAAATACGCGCTACAAATGTGGTAAGCAAGCAGCTGCCCATGCGAGTGCGCTTGGCCACATAACGGGGCGTATGAGTTATCTACATCATTTTTTTCCCCCTTCTTTCTTTTTTTTTATCTTTTATCTGGCCAGCCAGTTTTGGCATTTGTTGCGCGCGCTCACTCAAGCATTAAATGCTGGTTCTTATTGAAATGCAGTTTTGCATTAATGCGCATATTATGCCAAGTTGGTATGCCTGCCTCTGTGTATGTGTGTGTGTCTGAGTGTGTGTTTGGGGCTGTGTGTGGCCTTTTAATCATTATGCACTTGGCTGCGTTTGCGCTTTAAATAACGCACGTAATCAGAAACCTTTTGTTTTGAAATTGGATCGCACACACAACTGGCATCATTTATTGGGGGCACACTTCAAACAACTGACACACACGCCTCCTGCTGCTGTCAATGCTGCTGCCGCCGTTTGCTGATACCACACACTCTCTCTCTCTCTCTCTCTTTCTCTCTCCCTCTTCTTCTGGCTCTCTTTCACACGCTGACTAGCTGTTGCCACGGCCGCCGCCATATGGTCAACTATTTGGCCACAGGCCTCATGCCGCACCGGCTGGCCACAATTTATGAATATGACACCGCCCGCTGTCAGCATTTGCCGGTCGCCTGCAATTAATTGCAAACTTGGCCAAAATTGATGTTCACTTTTGGACATTTTTAATGCCCCCGCTAATGCATACACTAATAGTGCAGCGCAAGTTTCACGACAAATTTTACAGGCGAGAACTAAGAGAGTGTAAGTTATATAGTATTATAATTTATCTAGGTCTTCATTCAGCTTAGTTAGTTGATTCTGTTTCTTAATGGGAGATCTATCAAAAGTAAACTCTAAATAGAGTTATTTCTAGTGGAGGTGCTTGACTGTATTATGATATATGATAGTTGAAGTACTTCTAGATTAATTCATTAAGTTTGAGCAGTATCTTAAAAGCAAGAAATATATATAAAATATATAAATTAATTAATCTAACCAATCAAAATATTTATTAAACATAACTCTAAAAAAAAAAAGTACTAAAAATTAGTTCTAGTTATAAAACTAATTTTTTTAAATTGTTGCCTATAGCATTTGTTACTGCAGTTATACAAAGATGTATTTAATGAAGAGCATTCAGTTTATAATTCAAGTGAAATGTGCTGAAATATTACAGCTTCAGCATGTCTTGCTCTCTCCCTCCCTCAATCTCCCACTCTCTCTCTATATATCACTCCCATATCCGCTTAGCTCTTATTTTTTTGTCAGCTGTCTCAGGTGATGGAATGCTGGCTGCAAATTGAATTTCCATTGATGGCAATTGATGGCACAACGACCTTTGTTAGGCAAAGTTTTTGTGGCAATGGGAGAAGGAGTTGGGGATGGTGGTTGGGGGCGTGGTCGAAGGGTAATTGCAGTTTTCGGTTATTGTTTTTGTGTGTTCACAAGCACCGGAGCGACAGTCATTGCATGCAAATGTCAAAGGCACTAAAGCGCTTAACGTAATTTCTGACATGCCATGTGCCAAAGTTCGGTTCCAAGTTGGCCTAAACTGTTTTGCCAAGTTACAAGCCATTGACAGGCCAAATGGGTTACGTTAAGCCGAGGAAAGTTCTATGCCTGCAGCTGTGTATGCACAAGTATAGTGCGGTAAGGGGCAGGGCAGGGCAGGGCAGGGCAGGGCAGGCGATGCGTGTGCATGTTGTCAATAACAGTTGCACGCCAGGTATCCACTTTAGGTAGCCTCGCAACCAACTAGTTGCCAGCCTGGCCTGGCGTTGCCTGGTCAGGTCCGGTAAGTCGTTGCTCGTTGCCTGTTTAGCTGTTGGCTGCTTATATCATGATGTCCTTTCTTCGACTGTTTGCAGCTGAACGCACGCGTGCACTAATCCTTTTGCAGCTGCAATCTGCGGCTGGTCACAGGATCACGGCAGCAGTATCCTGCCAACCAGACAGACCCCAATGCAATACATCAAATTTTGACAGGCCTGACTGGCTCACTGGCTGTCCGATTGTCTGGCTGTTTCCATCGCGATCTTTAGCGAGTGGCAGGTGCGTCTCTCCCCTAGTCGCTGCTACACGCTGATTGTAGGGGCCATCAAACAGATTGCAAAGCACATTTGCAACATGCTACGTGCTACGAAAGCTGCAATTAAGTTTTGTTAATTTTAATGAAGCTTTGTCGCATCTGCTGTCAGCTGCCTGCTGCTGTTGCAGTTGCTGTTGCTGTTACCGTAAACAACAACAGCAACTGGCCATTGGGCAACATTTTGTAGGGATTCTACGTTTTGGATTTCATGCGTTGCGCTCTTATTTTTTTCTCTCTTTCTCTCTCTCTATCTCTGTTTTGTATCCAAAAGCAATGCAACAGCTGCCCATTTGTTTTAAGGGTAGTTTTGCTTTTTTTTTTTTTTTTAAGTTTTCATTTTTTTTGGCCACACCTTTGGCAATTAGTTACCGTTTTTTCCCTTAATTAAATTAAACGTAAGTCTGGCTAATGGCATATCATTTTTTAGTTTATCAATAAGTGGCAAAACAAAGGCTGTTTAGATATATGTATCAGCATTATATATTATAGATAACATAATTTTAGATTTCAGCTGGAATATACATAATAAAGCAGCTAGAAATATTCTCATTAAAACGAATTGTGTGCATAGAGTTATTGAGAGACATTTTAAGCAGCTTTTGCTTTACTCTAAGCAAGTTGAGTTAATGATCTCTTTAGTCTTGCCTCTCAAGACCAATAGCAGAGCTCTCAGTGCAGATCTCTCGCTGCAAAGGCAGCTGCACGACGAAGCGGATTATATTCTAACTGCGCTCGCTAAACGAACGGCAGCTAATCCGGAAAAGCCGAAGCACATAGAGATCCGTGAGCATGAACAAAGGAGAGTAAAGCTGCACGAATAAATGCAGAAATAGCATTTACTATTTCTAATCTCTTTACAATTGGGCTGTCTTAAGCCAATGCTGCTCTCAAGCAGCTGATTGGGGTGTAGGTTATTGAGAATAGCAGAAGCTCTAATCATAATTTGCATAATTCTTATATGATTAATTTATAATTTTATAAATAATTCAAATACAATTATATAAATTTGAATTAGTAATTATAATAATAATTTTTAATTTTTTAAAATTATTTATATCATATTTTTATAAATATTTTACATTTTATATATTATGCTTTAAATTTTTAAATATTTATATATGATATTATATGCATATAAATAATTTTTATAAACGATTTAAATAATGATAATCAGCTTAATATAATTAATATAATTTTTTTAAAATTTACTTCTATACAACAAGAAAAAAAAAATTTGTTCATTATTTTATATAATTTTAATTAAAAAAAAAAAAATAAATAAATAAAATAAAAAGTAAATAAAAACTCCGTTGGGCTTTACCGGCTAGAAGTTTTTGAGCTACAAATAAAATTTCAATTTTTAACAATTACGTAATACATAAAGTTAACTTAAAAATCTATATATAACTAGCGACAATTGTAAATTTAAATTCAGTTTAATTAAGAATCTCAAGCACTTATTTGCATAAAATATACCTTTGCATAAAATATACCCATATCGTTGCGTCCTCTGCTCGACTCTGTTTTGATTCGAAATGAACCCTGAAAGTTAAGCCCCAGCGCTTGGACGCAATCAATTTGTGAAGCAGCTCTTTAGCTATTTTCACCTGTCTGTGGCCGTGGCAACTAAGTGCTTCCTTCACTCGGCTGCTGCATGAACAATAAAAATTTATACATGTTTAAGTTTTGCATGTGTGTGAATGCCTGTGTGTGTGTGTGTGTGTGTGAGCTCTGGCAAATTTTTGTTAACGTTCGCACTTTGGCCAACCATTTGGAGCACTGGCAACTGGCAACTGGGGAACTTTGTGCAGCACGCAGCAAAACTTTTATCCAAATGCAGCAAATACCCAAAGCCAAAGCCAAAAGCTAAAGCTAAAGCCATGTAGCCGTGGTCGAGTCGGAAGTCCAGGGCCATCAACAGCAAACTCTGCGTGGATGGGGCAGCATAAAATTGCAGCGACTACAAAGTGGTTATTTTGTTTGAAGTAATCCACAAGAAGTCGTTAAAACTGTCGTTGGCTCCTAGATTGATGATGGTTTCACGTGTCCAATGCAGCCAGCAAGCCAGTCAACCAGGCAGCCATTGCTGAGCCTCGCTGTATCCTGTTCAAGCCATGTACCGCTGCTATTTATGATAAAGTGTGTTTCGCTGTGCATGTGTGTGGGTGGGTGATGTGCTAAGATGAAGGTGTGCAGTTGGTTGAATGCACTTGAAAAATTTCATATGATGTTGATGCTGCTGCTGTTGCGGCTGCTGCTACATTTTGCAGAGCATTTACCAAACAGAAGCAGCAGCAGCAGGAGCAGGAGTAGCAGCAGGAGTCGGAGGAGCAGCCTCAGTATCAGCATCAACTCTTCACATGCCACACTATACGATCGACTTTAATATCGGTACATGATTTACGTCTCAATGATTTTTCTAGACCCTTTGACGTGCAAATACTGCAAATGCTATACAAGCCGAGTCGAGTGAACAGGATATGAGTATACATATACATATGCTTGCCATATAGCTGTCTGTCTGTCTGTCTGTCTCGCTGTCAGTTTGTTCGCTTAAAAATGTTTTGTAGCTGGAAATGAAGAAAATTCCAGGTTTTACACACGCTGCACTTGTAACGTCGGTTCGCCCTTTGACACCTGATAAGTGTCATGCTCAAAGCGCACGACGAACCAAATATCCACAGCTCCAACTTCTGATGCTGCTGCTGCTTCTTCGTCATCTTTCTGTAATCAAATATGTAAACCAAATAACAAACGCAGTTGAAAGCAACTGAAAATAAATTGTAGGCGGTAATCTTAAAACAGGCGCCATTAACGGCATCAGCAACAGCAAACAGCCAATTCCTTTCTTTATTTTACCCCCCCCTTACGCATTTTCAATTAACTTTTTGCCCTGTAGCCCCTTTTCTTTATATGGCGTGTGGGCGTGCCAACGGATGTACAAAACAAAGAACAAAAAAAATATATATATATAAAAAAAAGCGAGGAAAACAATAACAAAAGGCATCTAAAACAGCTCAGGTTATTGGCAATAAAAGGTCACCCGAATTTCCTATATGAGCCTAGATGCCTTTTGCCCCCAAGAAAATTAACATAAAAGAAAAGCTAACGTCGAGCTTCGAGCGTGAAACTGTTATGCTCATTGCTTCACATCATATTTAGTGGAGCCAGCAATATGCATAATATTGTGCTCTTAATACCCTATAATTGTGTATGTAAAATGGAAAGTATGATGATGATGAAAGGAAAGCGTAAGAGCTAGGTCGTCAAGTACAGCTGGGTTAATGTTATAATGAATATCGTATTACATTTTTATATATTTTACTACATGAGAAATTTTAAATAGATTTTGAAAAATAAAATAAATTAATATGTATTAGAAATAAACTATTTCATTTTTATATATATTTGAAAAGTTATTTTTATAAGACTTAAGATTGTTAAATTAAATAGAAATTCAACTTTCAGAAATTCTAATAAAAAAATGAATGAACTTCTCTTTACCTCTATAAGATTTTTAACATAAATTTATTTAACAAATTCTGAAATATTTATTCAAAATCGATTACCTAAAGCAGCTAGAGTATATAATATTCGATACATATTTATAATTCATAATTGAATTTCATCTTTTTTATGTGTCTCGTCGGAAATGTGCGGCACGTGACCAGACCGAATGAAATCAATGGCACTCCAAGTTTAGTTGTGAACCTGTCGTGACTGGCTCAGCTTAAGTCTTAATGCTAATTAGCCAGATAAGGGGCCACACTTTCAGCTCAATTGTGTGGCAAAAGCAAAGTAAAGTTGCTTGACCCAAACGACATAAGTACATGTAATTCAGACAAGCCATACACTTAAGTTTGTGGCTTAATTGCTTACTGCACTAAGGAGGGGACGTTAAGCGAGAGCGTGTGCTGTAATGTAAGCAGGCCAATAAGTGGGTGTCAAAGATAAGTCAACAACTTTTGATATAAGCCCGAAAAGCACTTCAAAATCAAATACTTAGCAAGCTGATGCAATAAATATTAAATGTTATCTCTAGGGGTTACGTTACGTTTCAGACTCTGCTATTTGCTTTGATAGGAGAATATATTGAGGGAATTGTTGAGAATTAAGAATTGTTCAATTACATCTATTTATAAAATATACAAATTAAAATATTCTCCTTGAAGTATTACTAAATATCTCTTCACTTATATTTTATTTTGTATTTATTTTTTTTATACTGATTATCTGTGAATTAAATAAAAAAGAATTAATATTTATTTACATTTAATTATTTAAATTTATTTATATATAATTTACTATTTCACATATTTCTTTAACACAATGTTAATCAATTTCCCTTAACAGCGGCTTTTATCCTAAGCTTTCAGCCAGGACTTAAATCAAACTTCTTTACGCACAGCAAGCAGTTCAGCTATGCACTGCTTACACTTTCATTAACAGTCAAAAACTCAACCGGAAATTGAACTGCTTGCTTACAACGTTGCAATCTCTGTTCTGTTTTACTGCTTGTTGCTGCTGACTGCCAAGCAGTTTTTACCCAGCCAACATAAATATTACGCATACGGCAAGTAGTGCAAATTTAATGCTCATTAAATTGATATATATTGAGTATACAAACATCTACACATATATTTATGCATATATGTATGTGTGTGTTTTTTTTTAATATTTGTAAATAATTTCATATAGATTCGTTACAATCTAATCCAATTGTTATCGACACTTGAGAGAATCACAAATGTATCAATCGAAAATGCCCTCATCGGCTGCTTTGGCAACGAGCGATTTAAGGCCGTCGGTGACCTCGACGCCAACTTCCGTAATTTGATTGGATGGCAGGAAGAAGCCAAATGTGCCCTTATCACGCAACTCGACAGTGCAGGTGAATGGTATATTCTTAACACCGTAGGCCCAGTCCTTGGCCGCACCAGACACAACATCTACAGTGAGTGAAGGGTCAGAGGTCAATAGCATTACAATTGGCAGTCAGTTCGACTTTGCTGCCTCCTTTTTTTTTTCAACACTTACAGTTCAATAAACCACTGGCGCCATAGGTGAAAACAGAGCCAAACGCATCTTCAGCGGCATCGGCAAAGGCAGCCGCAATACGCATCATTTGATCATAGTTGGGGGGAAATTCAGTATTGGTGTGTCCGTAGGGCAACAGGACATACTGGCCATAGGCATGGAAGGCCAAATAGGCGCGTATATAGCCATCCTCAAAGGAGTTAATAAATTCCTGCAGGGCCAGAATTTCACGTTCCGTATTTGGCTCATCACCGCCGAACCAATGATCGCAGGGGTCCTCAATACCCCAACCGGCGCCGCTCCAATGGTAATCGAAATTGCGATTCATATCGATGCCATAGCAGGGACCCGACGAATTCGAATAGCCATTGGGGCGACGATTCTTGCGCCACAAACGCTCCACATCGTGGGTGTAGACAAAGCCATCGGGATTCACCATTGGCATCACAATCCAATCATACTCCTCGGACAGACGCTGGTAGTCCTCATCCTCGGAGTTGATTAACTTATTAAGGATATAGGTGACGGTGGCCGACGATATCCATTCCATGGCATGAATATTACCCTCAATGACAATGGCCTTGTTGCCCTCACGTTTTGACAGCCTGACGCTCTTGATGGGCCTGCCCTCGTATGAGTGACCTATGACTTTGCACTCGAGATAATCGTGCTGGTCACACTGCTCATCCACCCAGTCGTAGATGACATCTAACGGATGATATGTCTCCCAGTCCATGGGCGCATCCTCGTCCACTGCCGACTCGTCGAGCAAACTAAAAACGAAAAAGTTTCGTTTTTAGTTTTTTTTTCAGTATTTGTTGCTTTTTTAATTAAAATCTGGATGGAGCCTTACGCCTGCAAATCCTCAACGATTATATCGTATTCCACCTGCAAGTCTTGCAGCACTTGCTCAAAGGCGCGCTGAAACAATGGACCCACAATAACATCATAGCTGCGATTGGGTCCTCCAATCTCGTGCAGTATATGAACCTAAAACAAAGTAGGAGAAAAACAGAAAGTTGATGTCGTCGTCTCGCTCGCCTTTGCGCTTTCACCTACTTGTAGCTGCTGATGAATTTTTTTAAACTCCTCCAGCTGCTCGCTGTGCTCGACAAAAGCTTGATACACTTTGAAGTTATCGTAGCGCACGGCGAATGGCTTTCTGCAGCTGGCCAACGCAGTCAAGGATATCAGGACTAAAACTAGTAGCACTTTCATGTTGCCTTTCTCTCTCTGTCTCTCTTCTCCTTGCTTTGTTTGTATTGTGAAACGTTCGAACGTTCACTGTACTGTGAGCATTGGCCATGCACACACTGCCTTTTATATTCAGAGGGCGCACACTTGGCTCTTGTGTCGATTAGCTTGTGAAGTGCATATTGTTTGGAGTGCAGCAGCAACACTATGCGTTATCTAATAAGTTATTGATAGGGCAAACTTTTGATCAATCATCTGGCATTGTTGTGCTTCATTTTCTTAACTTTTTTTTTCAGATTGTCTGCTTTGCACTTTGATTCCCTTATCAACATATATGACACTTAACCTACCACAAAGTAGCAGACACACTGTCAACAAAAGGAACTTGTGACTGTGCGACTGGCTGTTCGATAATAGTCTCTGTAAATGAACAAATGTTATCATGCCATAGAGGAATGCCTTTGAATGGAACATAGAGGGCTTGGATGAGCAAGTTTTGTGAAGGGCTTCTAATCAAATAATTTAATTAAATGATTAAATAGCTCTCCAGAGTCTGGGACTGAATAAACTAGAATGAATGAACTGAAAGGCTTAAAATATTTTAAATAAGCTTCATTTAGCCTGAGCTTATTATTTCGTATATTTTGTAATGTTTATTTTAAGCAAGTACTTATCGAAATTATTTATCCAACCAAATGCCTAAAAGCCACTTGTAATTGAAATACAAATCGATTGCAATTCAACATAATTCACACTAAATTACAGCTGCAATGCAGCTTCCACTCCCCCATCCCCCATCATCCACCTCATAAGCTTTTATGTCACTTTCGCAATGGTTCAGACAAATATTTGTCAGCGTAATTGATAAGATATGTTCGTGACTGGCCAAGTTGAGCACTGGCCGTTTGGTTTGGGGCTAACCATTTTGATAGTCCAATGTCTGCGCGTGAAGAAGCACTTTTCGAGTGGAGCAAATGCGATTGCACTTGACGCTAGCAAATAGAGAGGGCAAATGCAATGACAACAGCTTGGCTGTTGAGGGCATCATCTTTGGGGTTTTGGGTGTTAGATTTCACAAATTTCGATTCTAATTGCCTGCATTCAATTATCATGTTTGGATTGTTTAAATATTGATTACAATTTAACTACTGATGGAACATAATGCAATTATGTTGAACACAATTGCACACAATATTGAGGCCATTCGATGTTTTTAATTGATTATGCAAATGCATTTAATTAAAGACTAAACAGCTTTGTCAATATGGATTAGTGTGCATTATATTGCATCATAACTATGTATAAAGCCAAAAATGCAATTACAAATTATATTTGACATTTTAATTGCAAATGGTTAAATCCAGATATCCAAATTTTTTTTTTTTTTTTTTTTTTCCATTACGAATTATATGAAATTAAAGTGAGTTAAGCAATAGTTGATTGATTGCTAACATAGAATGCTAATAACAGACAGAGAGAGAGAGAGTGGGAGCGAGAGCTGTTGCTGTTAACAGACTGCACTGCTTAACAGCGGCAGAGCGCGCTGCTTGCCTTGCCGGTCTCACAAAGGCAAAGACAAAGAGAGAGAGAGAGAGAGAGCATGTAAGGCAAAGATGCTTTATGGCTATAATGAGTATTAAATTATAAAGTAAAAATTTTATATGTTGATTTAGTGCTAATAAACAAAGCGATAATTGCAAATTGAAAATTGTTGGCAAATTTTATATAGATATAGACTACATCGCGCATCTCAGCCTATAAAAAGTCGCATTAATTTAACGCTAGACTTTTACGTCTAATTAAGCAGCAGCTATGATTACAACAATGAGTTTTTCAAGGCATTTGTTAATTAAAAGCAAGCAACAAATATGCTCATGACCCCATCCACTATCTACCCACCTACATACCCAGACCAGCCGAATAGCACGTGCTAAATAAATACGCCAAGTTGTTAAGTACCAACTGCCTCGCTCCCTTGCTTTGACACACACTCACACACACACACGCATTGCCACCCTCGACGCGTGTGTCGTAAATACACACGCGCTTTTCTTTGTCTGCTTTCAGTTTCTCTTTTTCACATAAGGAAATTTTATAGAATGCGTCCACGGCGTCAAAATATCTTTCATGTTCTCCATGTTTATTTTCTGGCCTGAAAGTAAATGCGCGAATTGATGTGCCGTAAAAAAAAAAAAAGCTGTTAATTAGCTTTCAGTGGCAATAAAATGTGGTTTTGCTTTCTCTGCGCACTTTTCAATATTGAAATTTTATAGCACATACATACATATACATATGTATGCAACTATGTTCTGGCATCAGCAGCATCTCAGCATCAATTGACTTCAACGTTGCTTGAGGTGACGAGCTAGAGTTAAACGTGTCTCTGCTTCTAGTCAAATAGAATGGATGAACGGTTGAGTTTGGATTTTGGGCGGCTGTCTGAGATGTTTGCGCTGCCAACGCTGGGCTGGCCACAAAGGCAAATATTTACAACAGGCACGCAGGAGGCGGCAGGCGGAAGGCAGCGAATGGGCGGACATTGCTGATACTTCCTGAGGGCTCAACGCAACTTTGCGGCCCTCGTGTGCATAGTTTCTCTGTATCGGGCATATGCGAAAGTTAAGATCATATGCCCAGACCAGGACCCAGCCCCACGGGTGCGACAAACAGCGTGTGCTTTAAGCGCTGCCAGCCAGCCGAACTGGAAACTTCATCAAAAGCGCACGCAGCAGAAACAACAACAATAACAGCAGCAGCAGCAACAGCAGCAGCAGTAGCAGCAGCTGGCACAAAAAATAGTCTGTCCTTTGGCCCATTTATGAAATGTGCACCAAAATATGTGAGAGTAAATGTGTCTCTGTGTGTGTGTGTGTGTGTGTGTGCGTGTGTCAACTCGTGTGTGTTGTCAACACACAATAACTTTCACTTCGGTTGCTCTCTAAGCGGCTTAAAAACTTGCCCGAAACTGTTGAGCTGGCAACAGAGCCAACTGCCAACTGCCAAATATTTGCGCAGATAATGAAAGTAATACAATGTGTGTGTGTGTGTGGGTGGATATCTGTCTCTCTCTGTGTGTGTGTGCTAGTTGACAGTTAAGTAATGTGGCATCAGAAGTTAACTGTTTGTTGCCTGCTTTTGATTTTATTGTCAATTCACTTAGCAGCGGTAATTGACCCTAATGCCTGACTGTCGTTCGTTTCTTGTCTTTAAATCAATACGACAAATTTCATTTTCTTTTTCTTTTTTTTTTTGGTAACAAAATTCAATTTGCCAACACACACACGCTTCGTGACTCTCTCTCTCTCTCTCTCTCGTCCTTTTGCACATAGCGTAAAATGTCAAAAAAGCACGTTTCACTGTTTTGGGATTTTGTTTTTGCATGTCATGTGCCGCCAACTTTGAACTCTGCATACTGCTGCTGTTCTCCTGTTTTACTTTTCTCTTTCTTTTTTTTTTTTTTTTTTTGTTGTTTTGTATATTATTTTGTTGTTTTATTCTTGTTGACTGTCGCTGTTTAAGTAGTAGTCGCAGCAGCAGCAACTACGTGACTATCATCAAACATTTACTTTTTGCAATAAATGTCAGTGGAGTTAGGCGAATAAACGTAATAACCATAACAATAAAATGAATGAGGCCACGACTCTGTCTCTCTCTCTCTCGCTCTCTCTCTCTCTCACTCTGAAACTCTCTTTGTCTGCTTGCCCCTCTGCAGTTTGTCTCATAAAAAAGTTATGCCATTTCTATTTATTAAGGTCTAATGATATTACCCAACTATGTCACTTCAGCATCAAATTAATCTGAGCGCAAACAAAAATAATCAAAATTTTGTGCGGCAACTGATAAAGAGAGAAAGAGAGAGGGAGAGACTACTACTATTTTTCAATATTTTTTTTTTTTCTTTGTTTGTTCTAAAATTCATAATTCAAGTTAAAAAAAAAATAATTTCACTCAAATAAAATTTAGCTTTTTAATTACATTTCCTAATAGATTTGTGACTCAGCTCTACTCTTCCTCTACTCTCGCTTTGATAATTATATTGCATTTACAAAAAATTTTATATCCTTAGCAAAGAGATAAGCTTTAACAAGATTTATTTAGTATTTTAGCTATTGCAATATTATAAGTTTATCAAATGCAAGTCTATATAAATTCTAAGAGCTTAACTGGGATCAACAGCTCTTGAGCTTTTCATGGCCATTATAGTTTATAGTTTATAGTTTATAGTTTTTCTTCAGCTGTTGTCATTCAACCATAAGCTGTTCAACATTATCGAATTCAATTTGATCAATTTGTAGTTCTACGCCACACATATAGACAACTGTAAAGTGCTTTAACACAGGCGCAACATCGATTTGAATGGCGTGAATGCGTTGCGTGCATAACATAGTCTTATGGCCTTTACAAAATGCTCAGATATCCAGCCGCAGCTATGGCCATGGCCCTGCCCTTTTACTCGTCTCACCTAGCTTTATGCATTCTGAATTCAGCATTGTTTCAGTGCAATCGTCTGTGCCTAATCTGCAGCTATTTGCTCTGCCATTTGGCTATCTGCTCTGCCCGTTGCTGTGTTGCTATGACTATGTCGCTCTCTCTCTCTCCCTCTCTCTCTCTCTCTCTCTCTCTCTCTCTCTCTCTCTCTCTCTCTCTCTCTCTCTCTCTCTCTCTCTCTCTCTCTCTCTCTCTCTCTCTCTCTCTCTCTCTCTCTCTCTGTCTGGCTAGCGCTGGGCCCATAAATTAGGCGGCTTCAGAGCCATTGCTAAGTGCTTTTGAGCAGCTCCATGTGACTATTATGCTTGGTGCTTGCTGCTCCTGCTGCTACAGCTTTGTCTCCATTTCGTAGTTCTGTGCTCCTGTTTTTGGCCATTGTGCCGGGACAAGATTTATGCTCGGGCACACTTCGCACTTTCTCACATGCTGCACGTGAAGTCAGTTTTTAAAATGCCAAACCACGTGCGCCCGGTTGTGTGCAATTTCTATTCATTTCCATTCATTCCATTGGCAAATGCTGCTTTGAATTTATATATTGAAATTAAAGAATATCCATAAAAATTGCCATCAATGGGATTTTATGGTTTTATACATATATTTATATACATATATATATATTTTTCTTATACTCTTTAGTTGCCTTTTGATTAAAATTCTGTAAAATTTGTGATTTGAAATTCAATTTTTGTCTTTTCTCAATTTTGCAAAATCTAAATATTTGCCAAACAATTTGCATAAGACTTGTTTAAATTTCATGCATATTTTGTGCATTTGTATTGTGGGCATTGTTATAGCTTTTTGGTTAGCAATTAGTCAAATAAAGGCAGCAGTACGTATTTGAATCTCTGTTGAGTCTATTGAATAACCTAAAACTCAATTATCACATATTCAGTACATGTGAGCTTCACCTGCTAAAACTAATTTGAACAGCAAAGAGTAAAAAGGGAGAGAGACAGAGAGAGAGAGAGAGAGAGAGAGATAGAGAGCAGGAGAATGAGAGTTGAAGTTGCCCATGTTTTTGCCTGTTTGTTTTTGGTTTTACGTTTGGCAAATGTTAATTAAAAAGACCTGCTATAACTCCCTCCCTCTCTTTCTCTGGCTCACTCCTTTGTGCCTGACATTATGGCCCATATTCTATTATTTTTCTTGCTCGAGCGTTGCCCGTTTTAGATAACTAAGTTGGAAATCGCACTGGCTGGGCCAGCGTCCGGCTTATACCGCTTAAATAGGTAGCCCCATCTCTCTCTTCAACTATCTCCCTCTCTATTCAACTGCCTGCCTTGTACAGCCAAACAGCCATCAGGAATCAAAAAGCCAGCACAAGCGCATATAGTTCATATTTCTCAAAATTACCCACATGCCATACAAACCGCCGGCAAAGAGTCTGTCGTCAGGGCAGCAGCAGGCAAGCCAAGAAAAGAAAACCTAAAAAAAAAAAAAAAAAAAAAAACGATGAAACTGAAAGCAAAAAATAAATAAAGGCATAAGTATGTATGCGACATTGAAATACCCTGTTCTTCGTTACACCTTCTACAATAATAGAAAGAGGCTTTACACAGGCTGAAGCAAATGCTTCATTTACTCTCGAAACGCATTTACATTCGTCAATTAACAAATTTTACACTAATATATTTTTTAATAATACATATTTATTGAGTTTTTCCCAGCATTTTCATTTAAATATTATATATTATATTTTTTTATATAGTAAATTATTTTTAATATATTTTTATAATAATATACATTTTTTTGTATATTATTTATTTATATGCATATATTTTGTTCCCTGCATTTGCATCTAAATATTCTCTGGCCTTTGCTAAATAATTCATTTTTAATATGTTTGTATTTAGCATATGCTCGCTTTGCATTTCGTATCACTAGCATAAGAACTCTGAGACCGCAAGACTGTATAAATAATTCTCAGCTTGCTTTAAGCTCGACAATGCTCTTGAGCATCTTAGCTCTTAAGTTAGAGCGTGTGAGAGCATACGCCTATACAATGCAATGCCTGTGCTCTATTTATTGTGTTCTATTTAGAAATGTGAAACCTGAGATCATCTAGAGAGTTTTTTTTTTATGGCAGCTTTGAAATTTTTAATTCGTGTTGTATTAGCGAACTGAGTGTCTTTTGTTATGTCTGTTAGCAATATATATATATTTATTTATTCTTTAAATAAATCGGATTTAAAGAGCTGATTATTAGTTAAGGGACATAGAGTACATTCTACTTGCTATTGAGTTTTGGCTAATAAATATAAAATTTCTTTTAAATTATCATATTACTAAGAGTATGATACATGGAAGTTTTTTGTTACATTAATTTAATTTTTTCTTTAATATACTACTTAAAAGCATAGACTAATAGTAGTCAAGAGCTCTCATGAGAATGCCGAAAACCTTACTCTATCAAGTTAAATAAATTTTATTAAGTAACATTATTTTATCAAGTTAAATAAACGAAATTTAGTTGCATCTCTAGACACTAGACTCAGTAAAAATTTGTAAAAGTTTAAATTTTGCTAATCAAAATACTTGATTCAATTTAAATTCTCAAGTGAGTTCGTATGTCTAAAATGCTCTAATTGATGCACATCAATTTAGTTGGTATATAAAAGTAGTTGCTGCTGTGACAAGGGCATAATTGCGAGTATTCACATACAGGGTATAACTAACTACAAGCCAAAGTTCTATATTTTCTTTTGCTACCTTCTTTTTTCTATCATTTTTTGTTTTCAATTGCTCTGCAGGCGGCACACACACACACACACACACACACACACACACACACACACACTTTTAATTACACTGCACATTTGCACTTCAAGTGCAGGGCAACCAGGTTATGTGTGTGTGGGTGGGTGGGCGTGGTAGGCTATAACATTCATGCCACGTTGCACAAACACAAAAAACCGCAGACAAGGCAAAGAGTGCAAAACATGTCGCATCCTTGCGCCCAGCAGCCTTGGACTGTCGCTGTGAATATTTTTCGAAATTGGTAATTTTCAAATTTTTTAGATGCCATAGTTGTGAGAGGCTCTAAGGCCAAAGCAACTGTGGCCGGAAGTATTTACAAAAAAATAGAGAGAAAGGGAGAAGAGAGAGAGAGAGAGTGGGAGAGCGGGGCTGAGGTGAGTAAAGAAGCAATTGCTTTGGCCAGGCGACTTAATGCACGCACCTGCGACTCGCTTTAAGTTCATATTATTTTTTTCTGCTGCTGCTGCTACTGTTTTTTATTTATTTTTTAAAATTTGTGTCCGGCTGCACGCAATTTTTCTTAATATTCAACGCTTTATTTTGATGAGCCTTCATTTATTTTCATTGCCCTGGCGGGAGCTGGTGTCCGTGCGCGTTTGCGTATTATTTAAATGAATTAAAGTCAACCAATTTGAATTTTAGAATTGAGAATTTAGCAGCTGCTAAACTTAACTTAATTTCAGGCATCTTCTTTCCTTTTTTTCTCTTAGCATTAATTAATTGCTTGTTGGCTGGCCGAGATACATGGTAAAAATAAGTAAAAAAAAAGATAAATATATTCAACCGCAGCTGCTGTTAGCTTAACAAGTACTTGACAGTCTCATATAAACTTCAAGGTAAACATTGGGAGGCTGTGCTGTGATGTGTGTGCTTGTGGGCGTGGCAGGCACACACACACACACACACACACACAGGAAGTAATCGGAATTATTGAAGTCGCATGAGCTCAAGTGTTTGCCATAGAAACCACAGAAATAACAGAAAGAACATGCCAACTCAGCTGAGTATTAAATCGAATATCACGCATACGCCACGTTAACCAATTAAATATATCAAATACTTTGCACTCGTTTGAATTTTATGCACAAAAACTCAACATTTAATTATGATTTACGCATTTAATAAAAACAAATTCAGAAAAAGAAAAAAACAATAAACCGCATATGTTTGCAGTTTGTGCTAACAGCAAACTGAATTCTAAATAAAATTTTATGTATTAAATAAATTATAGAAAAAAAAAAAGAATAAAAATAAACTGTAACAGTAAACAAAAACATTTATTTTGCTAATATGTGCAGCTTCTTTTTTTTCTGTCTGCTATTTTTTAGCATATTATTTCGCTCGCCAATTTGACATACAATGGAAAGCTCTCGTCGAGTGGCAGATGCCACACGCAAGCACAATGCATAGCACTGATTACAATGCTCGAACGATAAACAAACTTGACTTGACTTCGGCACGCTCGATGTGCGTGCAACAATAACATTGTGCAACAAATTGAGAAAGGGCCAAGGAAAGGCCACAGAAAAGTTGAGAAAAACATGTTATAAATGCGGCAAGTGAAGTGTGATAGACTGACAAATATATTATTGCCCATGGATTTAGAGTGCTCAAATATACTCTGTAATTGAGTAGAAAATAAATTTAAATTTTATGTGCAAAAATTGGTATTCGATATGAATAAGTTCGATTTTGTTTACAGTTTTTATAAAATTAAAATATAAAATTAAAAAATACTTAAATATAAAAAGAAGAAAAATGCTGGAAAGCAAGTTCGGTTTCAATGAGATTTTATTATAAAATAATGAGTATAAATGTATTTTTTTAAAATTAATTTTCTTAAGCTAAAAAAGAAATAAAATAAATAGATACACAAAACATAGTACTTATTTCATATTCATAATTATTAAAATATTATGGGAAGTAAGCAAATAAACTCTATATATTATAATTAAATTCGGTGTGTTAAATAAAAAATATATATTTATAAAAAAATATTTAATATTTAATCTTTGACATAAAGAGAAATTCTTTGAAGAGCAATCATAAAATATAACCTAAAAAAAAAAACAGTTATATTAATATTGAGCCTCTGCCATGTCAATAAAAATTATTTACAATCATTTTTACTGGCTGTTTCATAAAAAAAAATTTCAATTAATTTTGCTGTCAATTCCATTAGATGGTCAAAGAGCTGCCAATATCTACAATTATTAAGTAAGTAGAAAAAAAAAAAATTGAAAACCTTTTGATTATGCATTAACCAACAAGCATAGGGTATGCGTAAGGGAAACCAAACGAAAAAGGAGAAAAACACACAAGCAAACAGAAAAGAATGAAAAGTAGAGAAAAACATCTTCATCTTGAAAGTGTACTCTGGTAGCTAGTCAACCTTTAGCTTTTGGCTTGGCAGCACTGATGCATTAGTAAATTGAAAGCAAAGTACGTACCCATTATGTAGACGATGAGAGCGGCAACAATTTGTATGCGTGCAGTCAAGATACTAACATAAATACGCACACAAAGACATAACTGTGGCGCTCTGTGTGTGTGTGTGTGTGTGTGTGTGTTTGAGCTTGTGTAGCTAGACAAGAAGTCCGGGTATAAAACGTATTGCAGATGCTTTTCAGCTCACAGTCGCCATTCAATCAAATCAAGCACACAACGCCACAATGCCACTTGAACTTTGTCATTTACCTGAGAAAATCACCGGGGCTTAATGATGTGCGCATTGACCGCATTTTACAATCATATAGAAATATATCTAGATATATGTATAAAAATGTATCAATCTGAGAATCTGAACACATGCTTTGTGCACTTTTAGCCTGAATGAATTGCCAATCAGTTGACAGCTGTCCGTTCGAAATTTCCTTAAAAATTAACATAACGAGCTCCATTTTTTTTTTTTCGAGAAAAGTTGAAAACTTTTTGGGCCATATTTAATCAAGTGTGCATAATGCGCTTTGTGCTGTGCCCCAAACTGTCAAATTTAACACTTTGCTCTTAAAAATGAATGTTAATAAAATTAAAAGAAAAGAAAAAAGTAAACGAAAGTAAAATACAAAAAAAAAAAAAAAAACAAAAAGGCAAGCAAAATTAATCAAGCGCGAAAAAAGCGTTGGCCAAGAATTTTTGCAGCGTCATTTGTTTTTTTATGTAATTTTTTTTACTCCTACATCTATTATAGAAATATATATGTATATATATTTGCCTATCTACAATGCTCTCTAAGTGTAGCATTTTCATTCTCATTTCCATTTTCATTTTCATTGCCATTTGCTGAAAATTGTTTGCTTCTTACTGACAATTAGGCGCACGAGTCAGCAGAAAGCGTATGGCAAAAAGCAAAAAGCTGGCGCTAGGGCGCCGCATTAAGAGTGAAAACTAAATGGGAGGAAAAAAAAGAAAAAGAAAGAAAAATCGCATTGCTTTTGCCATTCGTGCTGGGTGCTGAGCATAAAGCAAATTGGATATTTACAAGGCTTACAAATGTACATACTATAAGGTCGGGCTTTTAATAGAAATTCCGATATGCCAAAAGGATTCTAATGCGCGCAAAAACAAAGAAATAAAATAAAAAAAATAAAAAAAACAGAAAAAAGTTACATAAAACAAGAGAAATCGAAGAAGAACAAAGCAAATGGCAACAAGTTGATGTCCTGATGTTCAATTACGAACGAAAACTGTTCAACTTGAGGTCATTTCGTAGTTGGTAAATGAAATTGTCAAGCATAAAATAAGCCTGAAAGTGAGACAAAAGGGTCAAAGCAGAGCCGAACCGAATTGAGCACCCACAGCAGAGCTGCCCAGGGGAGGTAACACTGTAAAGGAAGGAAGTTCTTTTAGTTATTTTGGCAGCTTTGTTGCTGCTTTGCTGCTGCTGCTGCTAACAACAATAAACCCAATGTTATGGCCACTGACAGCTGATGTTTGGGCCGTATACAAACTACGAGCTGGCATTCAGTTAGTTGGAAATCCCAATTCATGGCAATCTTAATATTAAAGTGCGTGTGATAAACGGGAAATTGTGCAAATAACCCAATGACGCCTGCTGCCTGCCACATTACCCCAGAGAGCTTTTAATTAAATGCTTGAGGTAAGATTAAATGTACTATTTTATAAAAAGCATATCCAAATTATTATTAGTATGGGAAATGAGCAGGAAACGCTTGAGAGCAGGAAACCCGCTGTCGTAGCAGGAGATTAAACTAACAATATGTGCGAGACATTTTATATAGAAGATTTTTCGCTTCTGTTGTTATCAAATTACAATGTCTAAAGGACTAGATTCTTGAAGCTTAAGACACTTCATTAAGCTATTAGATTGTTTAATAAAATTGTGTCATTTTTTTATTTTTAAAATTTGCTTTAATAATTTAATTGAAATATTCAATATTTGCACAGCTTTAAATACTTTAGTTATAATCAAATATATTTTATTGAAATATACAATATTTTCACGAATTCTCTTCAAGTAAGTCTTAGGGTATCTCTTATATAAAATACTAAATCACAAATATTCAATTAAAGCCTGCAGAAATTTAGTCTCAAATTAATCTGTAACGTAAAAGCTGACAGCTTTAAAAGCTTCTCAAAGCTTCAAGTACATCAGCAATATTTAAGTGCTTTACTTATGATTTAGCTGTCAGCGCAAAGTTTCTTTTTTTTTTATGGCTTTGCTCTGCTGCGTAGATAATCAGCTTATTCATTTCATTATTGTCAGCTTTGAGCCGGTGTCATTGAACTATTTTGACTTTGACTTTGATGCAGGAATTTAAATGAAATGTGAGAGTGTGCATATAAACGATGAAATGCTCACAATTTTCAGGCAATCAAGTTGAAAATGAAGTGCCTTGAAATTTAACATAATTTGCAACGCGATTTTGCAGCAATTTGCGATGATGTTGATGGAAGACCAAAGCCAAAGCCAAAGCCAAAGCCGAAGAGGAAGCCACAGCGCAGAGCCACAACCAGTGCCACAGTCAGTGCCACAGTGCGAACCACGCAGCCAGAGGCAAAGCTAACGCCGCATGACCACAAAACTTACAACAAGAAACTTATAATAAAAGTGTAAAAATAAATCTTTTTGGCTTTGGCCTTTTCCTTTATATTTATTTTATTTTATTTTAGTTTTTTGCACTCTCTCTCAGTCCCTCTCATTTTCTTTTTCTTATGTCGTGCTGCATTGAAGTTTCAATTTCTCGCCCGACGTTGACCCGCCAGCCCCCGGCACCTGTCTGTATTGCGGGCTATAAAGCAGCTCAGATTTATGCCTTGGCTGTGTGTGCATCAGGCGCTGTTTCTATTGTGTCTTGGATATGAACAACCCTCTTATATTTTATGCGTATAATGGCCAACTACAGCTACGGCAATAGCAACAACAACAACAACAACAACAACAACAACTAACCGTAGAGCACTCATAAAAAAGAGAAAAGGCCAAAGCAAAATTTTGCTCGTGAGTGGTTTTTTGGGTGGCTTAGAATGTTGGGTGGTGCTGACTGCCCCGCCTGTGCCCTGCTCATCCATCTGGCTGCCTGACACATCAAACTGACGTCTGTGCTATGCCTGAGGCTGTTTTTGTTATTTTCATGTTATTTACACAAAATTGCGCCTCGGGTCATTCTTGGTAGCTGTCATTGAAGGTGTTAAAGTTCAAATTGTTGCGTTTTATGATGGCGTCTCTCCACCTCTCCACCTCTCTCTCTCTCTCACTCTCATTCTCATGCTCTGTGTGTGAGGATTTGCCATGATTACTAAAAACATAAAAAACTAGGGGAAAAACATGAGCCTGAGCAAATGCAGACTTTTACTTTTTAAACTCTATGCAAATAGTGATTCGTGTGCAAAATTTATGCAGCTGATGGCAGGTTTTCAAATAATCCACATAGAAGGACTGCAAACATATTACGCACATGCTTTATTAAATTGCAAGCTCTTACAGGTAGAAAGAGTCAGAGAGGGAGGGAGTCAGAGAGAGAGGGAGAAAAAAAATAGAAAAACAACTTCAAATCAATGTTGCACTAGACGATTTGAAGCCAAGGCAATAAATTCACCAAACTAACACAGAAGCTGAGCAAACAGCAACGGGGAAAGCAAACACACACACACACACACACAAACTCCCACACATCTATCGATATTTGTGCTGCTGCTGCTACTGCTGCTGTTAGGTTCTTCGATTTATGAAATATATATGTTACAAATTCAACATTCTCAAACTGCCGAAAAGTTGTTTTTTTTCGCATGAAAATACCACGTAGTCTGTAAAGGATTAAAATGTGTTTGGCAGCTCGGCTAGAAGTTTTAGCAGCCACGTCAAGGCAAAAATGTATTATTATGGCTACAACTACATTAAGCTAAATCTCATGTCTAAGCAAACCACATAAGAAAGGCTAATCCATATTGATTTATTAATCAGCTTTACTTCGTTTTACTGCTGCGTTTCTTTATGCATGTTTATCTAAATGGATTTGTGTATGTTTGTTGTCTCTGAGCATCATTTACATGCCAGCTCGAGCTAAAATATTATACATATTATTTATTATATTATTAATAATGTTTAGCTGTTTGCTTATACATTTCTTTGCTATATTCATTTGCCTACATCCATTAATTAGTATGCTAATCTATTTTGTATAGACAACGGGCTATTCATTATAGTTAGTTGCCCATTTGAGACAAAATATATTCGAAATATGTAAAGAAATATAAATATAATATAATAAAGAGTATATATTAAAGAGCATCTAAATTATTGACATTTAATTTTGAGAATTGTGATACGAGATTTTTTTCAAAATAAAATATTAATAATTTATTCAAAATCATATTTTTTCATTGAATTAAATTTAAATTTTAATAATTTACGCAAGATCACATTTTCTCTAAATTTAATTTTAATAATAATGACATTTTTTTCAAAATAAAATTATATTAATTTAAGTAATTTCATATATTCTGATCTACATAAGCTGAGCTGATTCTCGCTTTCATAAAGATAAATGTATATCTATATTTTCGTAACGAATTGAAGCGGAGAGCACTTTCTTTCCTTTTTTTCCTTATACTAGATTCTTTTTGAGATCAAAATACAAAAATCCAAATGAATTCATTCTTAATCATTTTCCCACTGACAAAGTTTTCTTTCATTTTCCCAAGCTTCAACAGATAGAACTCAAATTTCGCAAATTTCTCTTGTTTTTGAGGTTATTTGTTTAATTCCACAATTTATTCATATGCTCATATTTTTATATAAATTTCAATTCCTTCTCCCATCAAAACCAATCACAGGGTAGCGCGCTTGCAATCATTCAACTTGATATATTTTACTTTTGTCAACTTTACAAGTTCATAAAAAATATATAAAGCATACAAATTGCTAACAATTTCCTATTTGCTGATGCAGCAAATAATCTATAAATATAATTTATATAAACATACAAACATACATATGTATATGTATAAAAATGTATATATCTGCCATATAATTACACATATTGCAAACAAATTTTTGCACTGCACTTTGGCAACGTTTATTAAAGGCCAATTAACGTGTCCGGTCATGAAGCTAATTGAATTTGTACACATGAGCGCATCAACTTACCCATGCATATTTATATTTATAACACGTTGCCAAACCGCGCTGTCTGATGTAATATATATATATATATAATATATATATATATGTTATAATAAAAAGAAAAAGGCAACGAAGGGTTAAGCTTCAACATATTATTCAATTATCGTTAAAGAGTTTTTCGCCAAGAGTTTCTGGTTGCCTAACTAGTAAAACTCTCACAACTCTCTAGCTGCCGCCAGTTGGGCAAGTTTTTGTTGCTCAAATTTGTAACAGCTCATGTTTTTTGGGGAGGCGGGGTGGAGCTTTGGGTGTGCACGGGCACTAGACTGTGTATTGAAAATACACAATATTTAAGTAAGGAGCTTAAAGCATCTTCTAGTTCATACACATGTTTTAGAACGTTTTTTCCAAGGGAAACTAGACTATTGTCTTTGGCTACCCTGTAAGTAAGTGAGAAGTGTAAATAAGTGAGTGTAAGCATGTGAAGATGAAATGCTGTGGAATATTAAAAAAAAATAAATAAATAAATAAAATAAAATAAAATAAATAATAAAAATTAAAATTTAAAGAAAAACAAGAATAAAAACAAAAAAAAATAAAGAAAAACGAGAATAAAAAAAAAATAAAAACAAAAAATAAAAAATAAATACAAAAATAAAAAGTAACCTAAAATTATTCAATTTTAATTTTGATTTAAACTGAGTATTTTGCTTAATAAATAGTCCACATATAATTTTTTAAATAATTAAATACAAAAAAAAAAAATAAATAAATAAATAAATAAATAAATAAAAAAAAATAAAAAATATAATAAATAAACTAAATTTAATCCAATCAAATATCTGTTTTTTTTTTTTAATATACATTGCTTTATTATTATAATTTAAAATTATTTAATATAATTTAAATATAATAAATGCTTCTCTATATATTTATGCCATATATGGGCTATTCAATTTTTATTGCAATATCATTTTTATAGGGTATCTTCAAGTTCAGCATAGGCTGAGATAGCATTTTTGCTGCTTTGGCCTATCAATATGTATTTACTTTCAATTTTGGACTAAAAAATCATTTATTACAAGCAACAGCAATGACTAAAACAGACGACGCACAGCCAACACACAGACATATACATACATACATATACTTATATATATATATATAAATAATATATGTGTGTGTATATATATACTGTAGGAGAGGTAGAAAGACACGACAACACCCACGCAGGAGGCATCGGCCCCTTATCACTTACGCAGCATTCGTATACAATTTTCATTTGCAATGGAAAGAGACTCGGCTAGAGCGAGAGCGTGAGTGAGTGAGAGAGCAAGCTCTGTGAGTGTGTGTGTGTGTGTGTGCTAACCAATACTTGTATACAAGAAATGAAACAGCGGCGCAAACAATGTAAACAAGCCGGAGCAAAAAACCAAGCGACTGCAAACAAGCCCAAGACGCAGAAAAGCGAAGAAATTTTCTTGTTAACAAATTGCAAAACATTTGCTTTTGAAGACAAATTACTCGGTGGTGAAACAAATTGCTTTGCAGCTGCTGTTGCTGTTGCTGCTTTTGAGAGGCGTTTAGGCCACATTTAAATTTTTCCTTATTATCCTATATACACACACACACATACATATATAGATATATGTATATATATATATATATATTGATGAACTTGAATTTGTGTAGGCAGCCAATGCAAACCGCCGCTGGCTAATCGCACAATTTAATTTTAATATACTGCATTTGCAGCTGACTGCACGTGCTTTAAGCCAGACCCAGACACATACACACACACAGAACTTAATTGGCTGGGAGAGTAAATGAAAGCAGAGATGGCATCTAATGATGTCGCGGTAAATGGATTAAATACGCTCACAAATTCAGCATAAGCTGATCAAATCTGCGCTTTCAACTAATGAGATTGCAATCAGAAGCTGACATAAATGCGACGACGCCTGAGCCATTGAGTATTGTGTGGCCCTCTATGGCTAACAGCTTTTTGAGTTGGCTGCAAAACTAAAAATGTAAATGAAATGAATTTCCAGCACTCACTCGCACACACACTCTCTCTCTCAGTCTCGCCCTCTTGGCAAACTTTGGCTGCTCGCGCTGCATTTGTTTATGGTAATCATGTTGTTCCAGGCCAAGCGGGATAATTGCATTTGCTGTACGGGGCGTATGCGTGATTCCACATTGCCACAAAGTGCTAGCCAATTGCAACAGCAAACAGCAACAGCAACAGCAGCAGCAGCAGCAGCAGCAGCAGCAGCAACAGCAGCTACCAATTTATTTGTTAATTTCGCATCAAATTCGAGTAATTATTTTCTGTTTCAATGCTTCTGCCACCAGAGAGAATTCCCTATACCAATCCATATCCCATAGCTCTGACCTCATCTCTCACAGTTTGCATATTGCATAACCGCATTGACTACAGTTTGCGGTGGCCAACTAAGCGTTGCCTTGACGACGCACTGAACTCAGCCACACTAAGTGGTTACGGCCACGCACCACTGCACCACTGCACCCCGGCCAAAAATGTCAACAGCCAAATGGCAATAAAGCGTAACTTTATTGCGATTGCCAGTTGCCAGTTTTCAGACGCAAATATTCAAAATGGTTTTGCAACGACTGCAAAATAATTAAAGTCATGAATATGAAATATGAAGATATTTGAATGTTGAGAAATTTATTGAAATATATTTATATACATATATATATAGATTTATGTAGCTAGTTGCTTTCATAGTAATAAATATATTTATCATTAGAGAGATAAAGATTTATTTAGTTTTTATTTCAATGCATGTGAATAAATATGGAAATAAATATATATTTGAAAATATGTTAGAATGTTAATTTATATATGATATGAATTGATATACATTTCATTGTATATATGCAGGCATATAAATGCATTCAAATTGTAAATATATATATATATATTTATATTTTACTGAATCAAATATTTGCTCATGACAGCAACTGTGTAAATGGCTTCAATTACAGTTGCAAATTGTTTTATATGTTACATAAATACAGTGTTGCATATTTATATATTTATTTAATATATTTATCATTTAAGTAATATAGTTTTTGTTACATAAAATATCTCAATCAATAAAATAATTTGTAAATTTTTCAAATTATAATGAATATATTTTATTTAACATTGAATATGTATATTTTTGTATATATAATTTTATAGTTTATATATTTAAATAATAGGGCAAAAATATATGTAAATTTATGACTATATAAAATTACAGTAAAAACAGCTAAATTCATTAATTAATGCAAAATTTTATTGAAATATATAACAATAGCAAAGTTTACAAATATAAGTAAACTATTTTATTTCATTTGCTGTATTAAAAAAATAGTATATATATATAATAAAAAAAATGTACTCTCTGGCTCTCGCTTCGATGAGACTTCGGTTCTTGTCGTTTTGGTTTGATCGTGTGACTCGTGTGATGCACTTCTAATGCACATCGTTTCGTGATGCACACTCAGAGAGCAGATCAGCCACAGAGTCTAGGCAAACGATCTTCATGCCGACTTTCGATTGAGAATTCGTAAAAACACGAAGATAGCCCACGTATATATATACCAATACATACACAAACGTCTTTTTGCTTCATTTAACTCAAGCAAACCATCGGAAAACAAACCGAGAGAAAAAATACAAAAGAAAACGATTGCAAGCCGATCATGAACGAGCTCTCTAAAGTAGCTATGCAATCGATTGCTCTCTGAGTATTTGCTCAAAGTGTGAATTAAAGGCGCAGACATCGAGGAAAGCTCTTCAATCATAATGGCTTAAAAATATATACTCATAAATATTGTATGAGTAAATACTTTCAACTAGCAACTAAATATTCCTTTAACTTTATAATTAACTATGCCGACACGCAGCACACTTTTAGTCTATTCTACAACTCAACGATGAATATAAAATAAAGTGAAACATGCCTTTTGAACCCTGCACAAACACAAAATTCTACATTTTCACTTAATTTTCTTAAATACAACTTAAGTGGCTTTGGCAAGACGCCAACAGCTAATTCAGGCAAACCTTTTATGCTCTACACGCAGCTCTGATTTTCGATAGGCTCTGTTACTGTTATGTTATAGCTGCTTGAAATGTTTGGGGCTTAATAGAAATGTTCAATGTGGTAGGCAAACGCTAGAGGCATACCTTTGGCACAGGTGCGACTATTCGTAGTCACGCTAAATGCCACAAAACTAACAGCTAAAATCATCTTCCGCATGCCTGAGCCGCAACATGCACATAAATTTAACAACTAAGTGATCTATTATGTGGGCGGCTGTCTCTCACACTATCTGTGGGGGTGTGTGTGTGTGTGTGTGTGTGGCATCATTAGAGAGCAACGCATCGTTGGCAAGTAAACAGCATGAGAATCCACAGCATTGTTATTTACACTGAAGCGACGCAGCGATGTGAGGCAGGCGTTTTGGTTAAAAGCAAACAGCTGCCACTTTTTAACACTTGAGAATGGGTTAAGCCTTTGATATACAAGGCATTAATAAGTCAAACCCAGGGACTGACTGACTGGCTGACTGATTGACTGATTGACTGGTTAAGGGACGGCTGGACGACTGTTCACAGGGTGAAAAAATTACATGGCTGAGCGCATAACTTGCCCGTTGGCTGTGC
Organism: Drosophila koepferae; assembly: GCA_030914345.1. Classification (NCBI taxonomy): domain Eukaryota; kingdom Metazoa; phylum Arthropoda; class Insecta; order Diptera; family Drosophilidae; genus Drosophila; species Drosophila koepferae. Next base: position 13,186,354 of record JAUESR010000211.1, on the reverse strand, counting down.
CATGCATAATAAACCAGAGAGAGGCAGAGAGAGAGAGGGGGAGAGAGAGAGAGAGTAGATCGAAAGAGTTTGCTGTTGTGTGGTAAACAATGCGGCCGTAATATGCAAATGCGAAATATTGATAAAATGAGCAGCTAAAAATAATTTACATAATTTTACGTGTTGCAAAACTGTTTTTGTTTTTGTTTTTTTTGTGTTTTTCTTATGCTGAGAAATGATTCCTTGGAGACCCTAAAAAAAAAGGGGGCACGCGTATAATATGCGTATACTTGATTATCAGGCTAGTTAGTTGATTTGCCAGCGCTATGCATTAACACCCAACACATACGGAAGGAGAGGGGGAGAGCGGGAGGGAGAGTTTGAAGCGAGAATTTATATGTGTCGGGGTGTCGATGTGCATACATAAACTTAATGCCTTTCTCAACTCTTATCGATTTATGCTGCTCACGTGCTGCCAGCGGGTTTCCTTCTTTGCATTTGAGTGCGAGTGAAGAGGAGTTGCTGCTGCTGCTGTTGCTGCTGCTGCTGCTGCTGCTGCTGCAGTGAGTCACGATTCGCTCGCTTATTGGCATTTGTTGCACTTTATAAAAATCCGCTTAACGCGTCTCTTTTATTTTATTTCCGTTTCCCCATTTTAATGCTGCTCGAAACTATAAACGAAATCAAACAAAAGTACAAAATAAAATTAAATATAAAAAAAGTATATATATATAAACATTGTCAGGAAATAAATCAATACATCAACATTAAGCGTAAGCCGCAAGACTTTTGTTGCCGCTGAAGAAGGGTACAGCTGCTGCTGCTGCTGCTGCTGGAGGGCAGGGCACAGCATTCACAACGGATGCGTGCGGCACTCAGTGTGGCTGCAGTGCCATTGAAATATCAATTATAACGAGCGAATGCAACACATGCACATGCACATCCACATGGCAACATGGCAACGTGGCAACATGGCCAGTTGCACAAAAGCCAGTCGAGCATTAAAATGCCGCTTAATTGTGCTGCGTGCTCGAGTGAGATATCAACATAGTGTAGAGTGAGTGGGAGAGAGCTAGAGAGAGGGATCTATGTATGGCATTTATATATATATATTATGCATTATATTTAATGTAACAACTGAATTTATGCATATATAATTGTGCATTGAACTCTGCTTGCAATTCAGGAAAAAAATTATAGCATACTTAACGGCGCATTCAATTTGATTGCAGCGTTAACTATTTTTAGAGCACTACATGAATGACAATACTTTTTGAATTTCAACTGAATGTTCTTTATACTTGTTATTGTATTGTTTTTCATTGCTGTAATATCCCATTAAATTATCATAATTTTCTCAACATTTCATTATGGGAGATTGAAAAATTATTGTATTAATATATTAAATATTTATGAACAATCTCCTGAGCTCTGCTGATTGATTTCTGTTGCAGGCAAATATGTATTTTAATCAAATTACTTGCAATTAATATGAAATTATTATAGATTAATTGCTATTATCTTTTATCTACTTGTTTGGCTGGCATTCCTTTTGCTAAATTAATCTTAATATTTTATTGAAAGAGCAAGTATTAATAATAATAATAAAATATGAATATAAATGACAATTATATGTTTATTTTATTTTCCCAGCCGTCATTGCAATAAAACAGCAAATCATTTATTATAATTGAAATTGGATGGAGATTGTCATGAGAGATTTTTGAGATGAGCTGCGATTATCTGATACACAATCTATTTATTCTACAGCAAGTAAGTAAATCAATTTGTTATAATTATGTTGTTGCTCTGACGGAGAAGAGCTCAAACACGGAAGCGGAAATTCATAAATAATTCCATATACCCTAAAAGAAATGCGACTTTCGACTTTACACTTAATCAGCACATTTAATAACTGACACGTGCCGCAACACAAAGTCAGAGATAGATAGAAAGAGAGAGAGGGAGAGAGGGACAGGTAGGGGGAGAATGAGAGTAAAAGTCACAGATTACGCAAGAGTTTGAGCCAAGGCATGAATTCAATATAAAATCGTATCGTCAATCACAGTCAGGATATTATAGGCGTGTATGAGGCAAGGCGAGGCGGGGCGCGCTCGGATCGAAGCCAGACAGAAATAAAGGCCCAACAATGGCATTGCCACTTGACGGGCATTATTCAAATATGCGAGGCAGGAGCACGGGTGGAAAATGGAAAATGGCAACTGAAGGCGAGTAAAAATGGTGACAGCCGCCGAATGTCACGCGCACGCTTCAAGTGGCTGTCACAGCACAGGTGCTGGCTGCTCGCTGCTGGCTGCTGGATGCCACAGAAGTTGCAAAGTGGAGGCTGAAGCATTGTAGAAGCCGCTGTCTGCTTGTCGCTTTGTATATGTATACATATACATATGTATATGCATATGTATGTATGTGCATTTGTAACCCTAGCTTGTGCATAACTCGGTAGTTCTTTTGAAATTCAACATTTGCAACATTTGCAAATGCAGATTCAGTTGCTAAGTTGCATAATGTGAGAGAGTGCATGTGTGTATGTATGTGTGTGTGTGTGTGTGTGTGTGTGTGTGTGTGTGCGTGTATGGCTAATAAAATTTATAAATGCCCTGGCAATGGCAGCGCACAAATGAGCAAAACTCGTTTAGAGTTAAGCAATTTATGGCGCTTTTTAAATGCTTTATTAAAAGACATAAGTTAAGCCCAGAGAGCGAATGAGGGAGAGAGCTTATGAAAAATGCGACAGACATTTGGATGAGCAAAAAAAAAAAGGGTGCACAGAGCTGAGAGATGAGTGCGACGAGCTGATGCTCTGTTGAACTATTTATTTAAAAATAAATTTAAAAAAAAAAAATTAAAGGCAGAGCTTAAGCTTAAGCGAAGCAGGAAAGATAAAGATCAGAAAAAAATAGACAGACAGACTTATGCAGAGAGACAAAGAGAAATAGAGGGAAGGAGAGAGAGGAGAGGAAGACAGGGACATGAAGAGGGGTAGACATAGAGAAAGAGAGCAAGATAGAGAAACAGAGGAACTAGTAACAATTACTACCAAACGCAGTAACATTTTGGCTAATTTTCAACTAGTACTTAGAAACTTAATTACTTTAAAGTATTTAAAACCTCTTAAGATACATTTCCAATCTGTCTCTAATTAACGTATTTCCAATTTCAATGCGTATATACAGAGAGCAAACAGAACGAAGCTCACATTGCTGTAACTAAAATGTTCACAACTTTATTATGCCAGCTTTTAGTGCAGATGAGCCACTGGGTATAAGAGCGTACTTATCGTGCAGTTCACACTGAGACACACACACACACACACACACAAAGCCATTTTAAATGAGTTTTCAGCTGACTGCTGGAATTTACAGCTGGCCAAAAGCAGAAAATAACGAAAAATCGGTTGCAGGAGCTGGATAACAAAATAACAAAAAAAAAAAAAAAAAAACGGGTTTCTAAACACTTTAGCCAAGCGCTGTAAACTTTTTTATGGCCCATTATTTAATTTATGGCTCAAAATACATTTCAACAACAAAATGCCAAAGCGCACCTGTTACACATTCACACGCACACACACACCCACACACACACAGCCAGCAACAACAGCAGCCAGGGGAACTACAACAATGCCAATTAGACGCAGCACACAACAGCAACAAAAATGTATTCATAGTAATGCAAGTGTAACTGTGTCTATGTGTGTGTGTGTGAAAATTGCTTTTAACCTTTTCGTTATTATCAGCTGAAATATGAGCTGCTGAGTTTTTTTTTTAGTAACTTTTCTGCACGCATTTCACACGCTTTCACTCTCCCTCTCTCTCTCCCTCTCTCTCTCTCTTCCTCGCTCGTTCACAATTTGGTTTCGCATGTGTAATTAATTGTTAACAATTGTTAATATTATTATATATTTTATGCGAAATGTTATTATGTTTTTTATAATTATTATTTAGCCTTGCCACACACTCACACACACACACACACAGGCACACTCACTCACGCACTCATTCAACAAAGTGGCATGCAATTAAACTTTTGCTGGATTCCTTTGGTTGCAGCTGCAGCGTAATTGAAATGAAAATAAAAATGGTTTAAATTTTGTGCTAAAAATTTTTGCAAATATGAAAGTTGGTTACAACACACACGCACACCCACACCCACGCACACCCACACACACACACACTCATAGCAGCTGCAGACACTTTTGGCCAAACAGCACTTTGACGTTGAAAATGTCAACGAGTAAGTATAACAGCGCACGACAACAACAACAACAACAACAGCAGTCAGTCAGCAGCCTTTCAACACTCGTACACACACACTCACACACACACTCGCACACACACACACATAAAGATGTCAACTGCACATGCAATGTGCGAACGAAAACTTTTCTCTTGTACTGCGCGCAGGCAAAACAAAATTTAATAAACGCCAACGTTTTCATATTAAACCCAAGCGACAACAATCAACAACAACAAAAACAGCTAACAATAAGTTGACTTTGAGGCATGCAAGTAAATACAAAAATAAAAAAAAAATAAAAAATAAAACACACAACAGGAACAAAATTAATACAAAATTCAATAAAGTTTATTCCGGGGAATTTCATATGACAGCGCAGAGCACAACAAAATGTTTGGCAATAATCCCCCCATCTACATATATTTATATAACATGCACATACATATCTATTTATATATATGTGTGTGCGTATTTGTATATATGCATATGTATGCGTGTTTATTCTTATAGACAGTAACCGTCAAGAGTTTTACTTGCAACAAACAACACACTCGAGACAATAAAAACAAAACAAAACAAAAATAATAAAACTTTGAAAGTCTAGTGGAAAGTTAGATACACTTTCGATTAGAGTTGTGTGTCATGAGTTTATATTAAGCATATATTTATAAATTATATTTAAATTTCTAATATAATATTAAGAGCAATGCGAAATTAATATCTATTAAATTTTAATTAATAAAATATTATAATTTAATTATAATTATAAATGAAATTAAAGGTCTTTCATAACTCAAAAAATATTTAAATTTCAATTTCAAATTTTGAATTTAAGTCTACAAATTATGCACAAAAAATATTAATAAAAAAAAAAAAAAGAAAAAACATATATAAATATAACAGGGAATTCAGAAAGTTTTCATTTAGGAAACAAACTTTTTATCAGCAGAAGTGTTAAAAAGTTTTAGAGCAGCCCAAGATGGGATATATTATTAAAAACAAGCACAATTTATATAAAATAAGTTTGCGTGCATTATTTTTTTTTTTTTTTTTTAATTTATTTTTAAATAAAAAGTATGAAATATTAAAAAAATATATAAAAAATAATAATAATAATAATAAATGCACAAAAAGAAAACTAATTTAAGTTTGGCATCGCTTTATTATTATTTTTTTTTTTTTTAATACTATTTATAAAAATAAGCTAATACATAAATTTCATACTTGCGTAAAGAAATTAATTTTAAAAAAGAAATGCCCAAATGGAAAATTAATTTAATTTTAAAATAATTAAATTTTGTGTTTTTTTTTTTCATTTTATTTATTTATTTATTTATATTTGTTATATTTTATATGTTTTCTATATCTATTTATTTTCTATATATCTCACAAATTTTTCACTGTAACATTTAAAAACCTTTCTATTATAAGTAATTTTATTTTATTAATTAATTTTAATTGATATGAATTTACAAATGATAAAGTATTTAGCAATATATATCATATATAATATTTTATTTATTTCAAAATTAATTTCATTTAATAACTTATCTTGCCTTTGGCAGCTCTTGGCACCTGAGTTGAGTGTATGAAAAGTGCATGACCGAAAAATCAGAGCGCGCTGCGCGCTGCTTAACCTCACGCGCTGGTCCCCAACTACAGCTTTCTCTGTCTGTCTGTCTGTCTGTCTGCCTCTCTCGCACTCGCACTCAAATGTCGCTGCTGAAGTTCAACCAGTCGATTTTGCTATCACATTGAATCGAAGCTCGTCGGATTGAGCGTAGAGCTAAAATTGTTGGAATTTCATTGTGCGCGCTGTGCGATTTATGTTATTATTGATTTCGCATAACACGAAATTCACAATCATTGCCAAAGCTATGAGTGTGTGTAGGTAGATGTAAAGGTGTGTGTGTGTGTATCTGTGTGTGTGTGTGCGTGTGTGTGTGTGCGTGTGTGTGTACACAATTGATTCAAGCAATTTAATATTCATTTGTGCGTGTAAATCAGATTTGTGCATGCAAACAGCTAAAATCGTCAGCAAATAATTGATTTGTTGAGCTGCGTAATCAGTGCCAAAAAAATAATCATAATTTTTTTTAATAATTCTCTTTTTTTTTATTGAAAATGCGTTGAGCGCTGACAGATTTTTGGCATTTGGCATAAATAGATGATTAGCCAAGGGAAAAGCCAGGGGGGGACAGAAAGTGAGCACACTCGACAGGCTCAAGTCAAGTGTTAGGGCACGTGCGTAATGCTTATTGTTGCTATTGCTGCTGCTGCTGCTGTTGCTGTTGCTGTTGCTGTTGCTGCTGCTGATTTATTACAGCGACCTGATTTATTAATCAATTTCATGCGCCAGCTTCAACATAATCAGTGCTTGGGCCTACTAATTTGATTATGATTTATGGGCTGATAAACTCCGACATTTTGTGCCTAAGCTGACAAAATGAGGTTTAAGTCATGTGTGTGTGTGTGTGGGAGTGTGTGTGTGTTGGGGGCGTAAGTGGGCTAAAGGGTTTCTTTGGCCATATGCAACTATCGCCATATACTAAATCACTTCATAAATTCCAATTAACAGTGCAGCTGACAGCACTGTTAACGCGCTGTTAAAACTATCTTATGCTGTTCGAGCTGTGTTTAGTGCGCTCTACGCTCGCGCTCGCCGGCAGTTAAAGCATTTTTAATATGCATTCTAATCAGTTGCTCTGCCGAGTTATGCATAGCAAGTTATTACGCATACGACGTGTTATCGCCACATTATTGAAAATGATGAGCTTTCGCTAAATGCCTATGTGGGTGTGTATATATTTGATATGCCTCACACTATCACACTCCACGGCTCCCACTCCCAGACGCCCATTTCTATTCTCTTTCGCACTGCCTCTATCTTTGGCGATTTAGGCAATTTATGTGCTCTGCTAGAGACACTAAAACTCCACTAATTTAGCCAGCCGCCTGCCAGGCTGTCTTGGCTGTTTGCCACTTTGTATACACAGACAGCATGAACGCGTTTATTTTTGGCTTTTATTTATTTGCCTGTATTAAATGTCTCTGTCATGTCCTACCCTGCCTCCAAATCCGCCCGCCCCGTGCAGACACGTATTTCCTGCTCTATCACTTGCAGAGCGCAAAAAATCCATTTGAATTTTCACATGTTTGCCTTTGCATATATATATATATATATATATATATATATATAAAGCCTGTCAATAACACAGATGAACCACATGTTATCCTCTATTCAGAAACTATTCTACAATCATTTATGTTGTATATATATTTTATCTACTCTTGTCTGAACTAGAGAAATATTTATTTTGTGTGTGCGAAAGCGAAAAAGCGTTACATTTGAATAATATTTATGGTATGTAAATATAAAATAAAAAATATAAGATATAAAATATAAAATATAAAAAATAAAATATAAAATATAGTAAAGATAAATATTATTTTTATTACATATACTCTGTATAAATAGATCTAATATTATTTATGTACACTACCTAAAGATATAAAATATGTATGATTAAAGCACCTTGTAATAATATAAGATTAATAAACCGAAAACATTGAGTAAATGCCTACCCCAACCTCATGTCTGTAAAATACTATGATATTGATCAATATATTGATGAGAAGTAAGTTAAATAGTAAAATATAAAAAGATAAAATAGTATTAAATACTACCAACTATGAAAATAGTAAAAATATAAAATAGTAATAGTATATATACTTATTTCAAGAATATAAAATACCTGTACAATTTAAAAAAACTAAAATATAATTAAATGATAAAAATTACTCCAATATTTAACCCACTACTAAACATATCAAACAGTAGTATGAAATAGTAAAATATGAAAAACTAACAGGATTATTCAGAAATGAAAAAGAAAACTGTAGAGATCACGCCCTACAGGAATAATAGACAAATTAGACAATAGAATAGACAAATATAAAAATATAAAATATAAAATATAAAATAGAAAATAAAAAATCGAAATGAAAATAACAAGTAAATATACCCATAGAAGCAATGGAAGATCCATCGATAACGTAGAATTTTCCATTGTTTAATAATAATAATAAAAAAAATTCTTTTAACTAATTTTTTATTTAACTTAACACTTTTTTTTTAATATCCAATCTTAACAATTTTAATAAAAATAAAATATCTAATTATTTTTTCCTAAAAAAAAAACCACGAAAAAATTAACTTCTTAGAGTCGAAAACCTTATCTACATTTTTAAATCACATATCTTATATAAATAAATTTTTAAAAATATTGTTTTTTATAATTACATACCAAAAAGAAACTTGAAATAATGAAGTAGAAATTAATTTTAGTCTAATATATTTTGAGCAAAAATCTGTGTGAACTCTATCTCACAGGAACAGGGTATGCAGACACAGAATCAATTAAGCCCAGTACAGCAGCTAAAAGCCTCAGCCAGGGCAACCTTGAGGTTGGTTGGGTTGGTGGCAACAGTCGCATGCCCGCATCTTCAAGGCCAACAGAAATTCACTCGCCTTCTTACGTACAACTTAAGCTATGGCCGTGAGAGAGCGGCGCCCGCATCAATATGCATTTTGTGGTGTTTCAATTTCAGTTGAATTGTTTTTTGGTTGCCTGAATTGTTGTTGTTCATGTTGTTGTTCGTGTTGTTGTGGTTGACAACAGTGAAAAGTTTGTTCATTTGGGCCTGATGACATTTTGGACGCATTATGTTGGTTAGCTGCTTTGTGGCATTATCTTTTGATTACTTCATTTCCTTTCATGTGCCTAATGTGGCACACGTGTCCAAAGACAATTTCATATTTGTTGGCCCGTTGTCCTTGCCGTTGCCCTAGTCGCTAAATCAAGTGTCTCACTCGCATTTATTTATTTTATTTTTATTTTTATTTGTATTTTTTTTTTTTTTTTTTTCAGTAGAAGAAGTTCATCTTGCGGTTAGCTTCTAGCAAATTATGAAAAGCCTCAACTGTAAGTCACATAAGACGAGAGGCCAAGTCAAGTCAAGTCAAGTTGCGGCAGTTGACTTTATTTTGCTGAGCTACTGTCAGCTTCTCCATTTCGTTTAGCCGGCAATAAACTTTGGCAACTCTTTCAATTTGTTGAATGTGTCTGTGTATGTGTGTGTGTGCTTGGGTTGTGAAATGACTTCTTGTTTAGTTGGCAGTTTTCAAAGCAGCAGCTCGTATCAGGCTCTAACTCATGCTCAACCACAGCCTGGTTAGAGCACCTTTGGCACAAATTGCTTACAAAGTGTTTTTTGTTGTTGTTGGGCCCACACACACACACACACACATACACATGCGGGGAAAAAGTGGAAAAATAAATGGCTAAGCAGTAAATCTTTGTCGGTTTAGGTTATTGAATATTTCATGCTCCAGCTGATTTATTATTTATTTCTTTTTAATGCCCCTTTTCGCCGAAGGTCAAGCAAAAGCGTTTTTCGATGAACCCAAAAACCCCGTTTCTTTTTTTTTTGATGGTTCGCTCTAGTCCCACACCCACACAACCATTCACAATGCCACATAGCAATTGCCGCCTGTCTGCCTGCCTGCCTGCATCAGATTTGCTTCATAAACGTGGCCAATGCCCCAAATGTCAGCTCAGCCATGGCCAGTGTCCATCCGGAGTTGCGGCGCTTCCTGCTGCTTGCAGCGGAAATACCAGCTACGATTTCCGCTGCGCTCCATTGTTAAAGCATTGCAGCCAACAAAAGTCAGTTGTGAGCCCCTCTCTCTCTCTCTCTCTCTCTCTCTTTCTGTTTCTATCTCTATTTGTGCATACCTCTTTGTTAGCTTTTTTTTGGTGGCATAATTAGAGCGAGTCCAGTGAGTCCGACGCATGCCTAATGAGCACTTTTGCTTGACTTTTTGTATTTTTTTTGTTCTTTTGCTGCTGTTGTTGTTGTTGCTTTAGCGCTGCATTTGATAGTCGACCCGGCCAGCAAACTTTTTGAATGCGTTTTCTTCTGCGTAGGCGTTGCTAAAATTTACAAGTCAAACAACCACGCCCCCACACAGGCAGACAGACAGACAGACAGACGACAGGCAGGCAGGGAGGCAGAATGCCTGCTATTAACAGCTCGCCCAGGCTGCTCAATAATGCAAGTGGAAGTGTCCTTCCTGCTGCTGCTGCTGCTGTTTTGACTTCTGCTCGCCTGTGCCAGCTTTGCATTCATTGTTTACCCTCGTGGCTCTGGCTGTGGCAAGCATAAAGTGCATAAAAACGCCGATTTCCGCGCCAGCCATTTGCATGGCCACAAAGTGACACACACAGAGAGTGGAGTAGAGAGACAGAGAGAGAGAGAGAGAGTGAGAGAGAGAGAGAGAGAGCGCTGCCTGTGATACGCCTGGATTTGCCGCCAGCATATTGAAGCCTTGCCAACCGCCATGTTGACACATGTTTTTTTTTTTTTTTTCTTTTTCACTCTTACACATGAAGTCAGAAAGTGCAGCTAGTCGACCATAACTGCAAGTATTTTGTTTAACATTCGGAATTATTAAGAGAAATTTTGGGCCATAAATTATTTTCGCAAATCTTGCAGTCAAAGTTTCCTTTTTTTTTTTAATTCTGTTTTGCATGCGAAAAATGTTTATTTTAAGCGCCAGCAAAACTTTTCTCTTTCTCTACCAACAATAGTTTACAGGGCCTTAGCATACACTCACATGTGTGTGTGTGTGTGTGTGTGTGTGTGTGTGTGTGTGTTGGTCTTTTATGTAAATTGGTCGTTGCGCTTTTCAGCTTTTACTGCCACTCCACACCCACTGTAACTGCAACAGCAACAGCAGCAGCTGCAGTTCCGCCTCCTGCTGCCTCCTGCCTGCTCCTGCGCCCGTTGCCAGTGCAAGTGTTGAGTGTTTTGTTATTGAAACATATGAGTATTTTGTACATTTGTTTACATTGCGGCCCTGTGCTCTATGCAACATTGAGGTAGCATACCCTGTACTGTCTGCGTGTGTGTTTATACCAGATAGTTGTGTCAATATTTAAATATATTTGTAAATCGAGAAAGTAAAGTTAGCTAAGTGCGCCTGTGGCAAATGAATTGGGGTTAAATTTGTGGAGTAGCTTATGAATTTTAATAGAGTTAAGGAAAATATGGTGGAAACAAATATTTAAAAAAATATATATAAAATAAATTATATAGTTAAATATATAATGAAATATATAGTCATATATTTATAATTAAATATTTAAAATAAAATAAATAAAATAAAATTTTTTTTGAATATTTGCAAAAAAAAAAAAATAAAAATAAATAAATAAATAAAAAAATTCATATATTTATATATTGGAAAATTATATTTTAAAAGTAGGAATTCTGGGAATATCAATTCTGCAAATGCTTCTGAGAATTGCATAGTCGAGCAAGCTCCACTGGTGCAGTCTTACTTGCTTTTAGTTATCGTATTTACTTTCGTTATCTAGGGTATATTTGTTCTATAAATCTATTATTATCTATTCATTTACTTAATTTTATTTCATTGTGCTCTTTTATTCATTTCATATCTAAAATACTTTGTATATATATATATAAGTATAACTGTTAAAAATCCTATAACTCAAGTTTTTCATTCCAAATCAAAAGCACATTCAATGCCTTTTAGCAGGATACCTTTTAGTCTTGCAATTTGCATTAACTCGTTCAATGAGCTCAGTTTCATGCTCTGCTCAGCTCTCCTTTCATTCTTTTATGCCTTACACATATCGCACTGTTGTCCTGAAGTGGTAAACCAGCTTGAATTGTTAGTTAAACAAGAGCGAAAGGGTAACACAAAACAGTGCCTAAGACGTGTATATTTGTGTGTCTGAGTGTGTGTGTGTTTACAACTTTCGCTTTGGCCTCCATAAAAAAAAAAAAAAGAAAGAATGGAAACTAAAATGGGCTACTGAAAAGGGGAGCACTTAATGTATACGCTAAAAGGTTGAGCAGCCTTAGTAGCTGGTGCCAGGGTAGCAATTGTTCGACGGCGTATTATAAAGTTTCGAGTCTTAAAGTTTTACGCAAGGAACGCGGCATTGCGAAGCGCCGGCTGCCGCGAGGTGCCAAAAACTTTAGGCGTCGCAGCGCCCCCAATTCAAATGTATTTACCACTTTTTGGCTGGGCCCAAAAGTGTGTAGCAGATACAAACAAAAACACACACAGATACATTCATGCAGACAAAGGCAACTTAACACACAATTGCGCTTTTGCATATTTGTAAGCAGAAAGAGCAACAACCAGGCAGGCCATCAGGCAACCAACCCGTTGGCCAAAAAGCGAACGAACTGGCAATCGCGTTTTGCCAACGGCTAAGTTTTGCCAGCTGCCAAAACCGGGTCAAGAGCTGTTAACTTGAAAATTACACAATTTTTGCATTTGGCAATGTGTTAAGCTCTCACTGGCTCTGCCCCCCACATCTCACCTCATCATGTTCCCTCTCGCTCACTCATTTGAGTTAGCTGTTTAGGCACATTTAAAGTCCAATCAATGACATCAAAAGTCAACATATGCAACAGCAGTTTATTGTTTATTGTTTGTTATTTGTTATTTGCTGTTGCCGCCATTTAAACAACGAGTTTCCACATGAAACGAATTGCCACATCAATTGGCCAATAAAGCAAAAGCAATGCCGGTCAACAGTTGATATTTGTTTACGGCAATTAACATTCAGTGCTAACACGTCATAGCCATGGCTATGGATGCACCAAATGGAAATACTTAAATGAAAATATTTGTATGTATTTGAGTTGGCTTAAATTATGAGAGAATATAAGTTAGTTTACCTATGAATCTATATATTGTGCTCTCTCTTTCGATATGAGAATGATTTGCTGCTCTTTTGCCGAACACCGTTCGTGTCGCTACACGACTGACGCTCGCCTAACGATCTGTTTAACGGATCACAATTCTCTCACACATACCAATACATGCACAAAAAGTCTTCATTTCGTGCGCGATCGGACGAACTCGTTGAAGAAGCGTTTGCAATCGTTTGCAATCGTTTGTTCTCTGAGTTTGTTCTCAAAGTGTGAAAGACGCTTATTTGCAGAGTTATCTAAGAGCTCTGTTTCTATTATTACAATTTTCTCTATTTTATTAAAGCTTTTTTTTCATGCATCACAATTGAAAGAAAAACATAGCTCTCTCTCTCTCTCAATATATTTTACTGAATAAAAACAAACAGTCCATGCTAAATATTCATATTGATATGCTAACATTTCCAGGAATTTATTTATATAAGTAAACAACTCAAATGTATTCTTTTCTCTCTGCTCTCCTTTAGTTAACAGCCTCCTTCTCTACACCTGCGCTCTTCTGTTAATGTGCCAGCATATGCTATTTGTCTCATACATTCTAGCTTATCACATAAGTCGACTATTAAATTAATGTTGCCAAATTTGAATGGGCAAATATTCAAATATTATTTCAATTTTAAGCAGCTTACAGTGAGTCGAGCATTACCTATTGAAGCGCAGAGCCAAAGAGTATTTAATTGGGGTCTGCAGTGAATTTAAGCTCTCCTCAATGAATACGAAACTATATATAGAGCATATGTGTGTGAATACCTATAGTTCTATATGTATATGAGAGCGATTTACAAGCTCTTTGTATAATATGTTTAATTGTCGCCTTGGCACAATATAAAGCAGCCCCTATTTAATGCTATTGCTATTGCTGCTGCTGTTTCTATGGCTGCTCTTGGATTGCATTTAAGTAAGTGCCTAACAAATGGCAAACTTGAGTTTCTTGCGCCTAAGGCCAATGTGTGCAGATGGTAGATGGAGATGAAGATTAATTTGTATGCGAACGCAGCTCGAGAGCAGCAATTCAGGAACCATGCGAGAGCGGAGCGGAGCGGAGCTCTATGAACAACTGGCCTAAGTTAACAAACATCGTATCCCTCTCGCTTTCCCTTTCTATGCAGCGAGTGTTACCTTTCTCTTTCTGAGCCTCGGGGCAAACAATGCTGCAAACATTTGTGGAATTTTTCTTCTTTCGTTTTTGTGCTTCATTCACTTTTTTTTTCTCTGCTTTTCTCTCTCTCTCTTTCTTTGCAAACGTGGGCCAGACGAGTGAGTGGGCAGGAGAAGGCTGGGCATGCAGACATTGTGCCAAATGAATGATGAATGCTTATAAATGAGCGTGAGGGCGACGTGCGACCTTTTAGTGTTGCCAGCGACGCTGGGCCTCACCGCAGGGCATTGCCATATGCAAGCCAGCGGCTGCTATGTGTGTGTGTGTGTATGCGTGGGTGTGTGTGTGGGTGTGTCGTAGGTGTGTGAGTGTGTGCTTGTGCATATTTATGACCCTTTAGACGAGGCTCTTCAATTTGTTGCTCTGGCATTGACAGCATTTAGCGCGTTGAGTGGCTCAAACGGATCAGTCAACTTGGCTTTTATTAAAGCGCCAAGCCATAAGCCTCTCACTGCTGCTAACCGCAGCAAAGCTGGCCTAAGGCGACAAAGCGCAATGAGCCCAACTTATTAATTATAGTGGTATTTAAATTGTCAAAGGTGACAAGGCAGACAGGTGAGGGTGTGTGTGTGGGTGTGTGTAGTGGTTAATACGCCTTAAATGTTTGTCACACTCCCACACTTGGCCATATTTATGTTGACCTAAATTGTGGCGTGACTTCTTAGCGAAATGAGACCGCACGCCTGCGGAAATCTTCATTTGATATTCGCGCGCGCTCTGCGTCTACTAATTAATGTCACCTCAAATGTGGGCAGCTGCGACACGCCCACACTGCACGTACACATTTTTCATTCAGGCCGAACAGAAATAGTCAACCACAAATGGAAAAACAGAGTAGAGAACACAGAAAACAGAAAACAGAAAAAAAAAAAAAACAGAAACAGAAACTAGCTACAAACTTTTGCCAATTTTGTAGGCAGCAAATTTTCAATTTGCAGCTAAAAACTTTTAGCCAGGCGCCGCCATCATTAGCCAAATGGCGGCCGTCATTAAAAACCGTTTACAAAAGCCAGCAACAGCAGCCAAAAGCTAAAAGCCTTTTTTTTTTGTTTTAGAATTCTAGCTGGCTCACACAGTAGGCTAGACGAGTCAGCAACACGTGCCAATTAATGTTGAAGCAAGCACTAGGCTGGGCATCGAAATATTCCCTCTTTATAATATTGCTTGCTTTTTTTTTTACCAACATGAATAACAGCGAGCATAGCGATGAGCGTGTCCACAATTTGCCCGTCAACGAGCAGCCGAATCCGTATCAAAATCATAATCTGAATGCCAGCGTCTGGCTGCTGCCGCTGGAGCGGCGAGCGCGTGTGAATCGCGAGCTGGCACACAGCCAGCTGATGGCCGAGAATGAGAAGCTGCACGAACTAATGCAGCTGGCCAGGCAACAGATGCAGCACAGGTGGGTCCAGCAGAGCCAAGCGAGAAACTGAAGTGCACAAGAAGCTTATATATGTGTGTGTTTTCTGTGTTGCGAGAGTTTTTGCCTTTAAGATATCGAAATTACTTGTATTTAAGACTGCACATGTGAGCTATATCTGTATTATATATACATATATATATATATATACATATATATATATGTTCTACAAATAAATATATATATGTATATAATATGTATTTGTGTGGTGGCAAGTTGAATTTCTTGGCGATTTTGTTCTCATGTGACTTTCCCTTTCAGTTGTCTGCATTTTTCTCTGCTGCCCACAAAAGTATGCAATGGATAAGGCAATAGCTGCGGGCACAGCCATTTCTAAAGCACACACATGCAGCTCTTACCTGTGTGTGTGTGTGTGTTTGTATGTTTCTTTTAACGAGGTCAGCGCTTTGGCACAAAAGTTGTCAACTTGAAAATTACACGTACTGCAAATCAGTAAAAATACACGCACACACACTCATACACACACACACACTCATGTGTGTGTTAATGCCCTGTTTGTGTGTGTCTTTTGCTGCAACTCGCCCAACTGTTGCCCTTTATTTGAGTTTATCAGCGTGTAAAATGCGCAATTCAAATGCAAATGTGCAGCGTAATTAAAATTGTGCAAATGCGTGCATCGCTTTTTTATTTTTTCTCTTTTCTTTCCTCTCTCATTGACTTTTGTGCTAAGCCTGCTGTTTTATGCACATTTTTTTTTTTTATTGCCACCACATTTGCTGAGCTAATTTAAGAATTTCGCTCGCTCGTTGGATTTTATATATGCATGCTTATAAAATATCAATATTGAGCTTGGCGAATGCCTCGCTCTGGAAATTGTTGTCGTAGTCATTTTTTTGATAATCGTTTATAAGTAGGGTAAAGACGTTATGATTGGCACTGATTACGGCACGATTTTTGAATATTTATTCATAATGTGAATGCATTGCAATATGCTCATATTACAAAATTAATTATCAGTGAGTTCAAAATAATATAAATAAATACATTTAAAAAGTTTAAAAATATATAAATTAAATAATTAAATTATAATAAATTAATTAATTAAAAATTAAAAGCAAAAAATTAATGTAATAATTAATTTAATAAAAAATAAATAAACATAAATAATAAATAAAAAAAGCTTTTGATTTTATAAAAATTTATACGTTATAATACATATATTAAATATATTAAAATAAATAAATTTTAATAAAATTTAAAATAAAATATTTATATCAAAATAAAGCTTTTAATTAATTGCTATTATAAATTATATTAAATATTTTTGAATAAATTAAAATTAAAAATATATACATAATTATTAATATTTTTTAAATATAAATAAATATAATTTATTAAATATAAATTTTTACTAAAATGCTAAAGCAGAACCTTCAATGTATTGAAGTTGTACCATACTGGGCCTAGCATTCTCTCAAAGTGTTACCAACTTCAGACCGCTGTCGTAGTCTCTCAACATGCTGAACAAAGCCCTTGCCCATGACTCTGTGCCAAGATACTAGTCAGTGCCCTTTAGGCAACTTGCGTTTTGTTGCCTTGCCATCACAACGCCATACTCAAGGCAAAAAGTGGTCATATCGAGTCAAAGTGAATTGACACAATCTTTAGTTTGAAATAAATAAAAATACGAATATAAAAATAGCATTTTGAATGGGTCACTTCGTTACTTCAAGTAGCGTTGCCCTATACTCAAAGCAGTGAAGCTCAGGAAACTTCTTAAATCAATTGTAAATGCAGTTGAATTGCTTTTGAACTCCCACTCGAATAAATCTTTCACAGGGGCAAGACAAATAACTAAATAATATTGTTATATATTTATATATTAATAATAAATTATGTTTTATTATATAAATTAAAATGTCTTTGAAGCATAAAAGTATTTTCTTTAACTCTTACCTGTTTTGTAGAATATTTAAAATTTTAATAAGAGCTTTAAATCAACCAAATTTATATTTATATTTCACTTAAATGCAAAAAAATAAATAAATAATTAAATAAAACGAAAAAGATTTGAAGTTGCAACTTGAACAAATATCCTTTATTTATTTATTGAATTTAATTCAATTTAGAATTTATATTAATAAATAAAATAAAGAAACTTTTCAACTATTTTCTTGAAAAATAGTAAAAATAGTTTATTAAATAATATGCTTAAGCCATAGCATTCTCTCATATCATTTTAATGTGTTTCGCCCCGCATAAATTGCAATTTCGAAATTATATAAAGCGCCAATGTGAAGCGGTCAAGTTTCAGTTTACAGTTAATAATAATTTGATTGCTTTTGCGAAATTGCGTACACTTGGCTACATAATTCAGAGCGGACCAAATGTGAAATACGAAATGGACAACGGATGGAGAATGGTGTACGAACATGCGTTGATGGCATGCGTTGTGCCAGTTGCCACAAATAAAGTCGTAGATATACATATATATATATATATATATTTTTTTTTTTTTTTTTCAAAATAATGCTGGCCGTTATCACAAATTGACAGCAAAAAAGAGCATTGTGCGGCTGTGTGGCAGCATTATGGGGCAATACTTTTGGCCAGCTGTGCATGGCCAGTGGCTGCGTCTCGGCTTTGGTCACACAGACCAATGGGCAATGGGCAATGGGCAATGGGTAATAGGAGATGGCTTTATGCGGTCAGTCAACCAGGCTGAACACTTTACAGGCTTTGACTCGCTTCCGTTTCCGCATGCACACACACACATAAATGGAGTGGGGGAGAGGGAGGTGTGCGTGTGTGTGTTTGTGGCACACACATAGTTAAGTGCTTTGTGGTTGCTGGCAGCGCGTTGATTGCGCTGTGGTCCAAAAATCTAATAAAGCGTCCAGCATATGAGCTATAGTTTCGGTATTTTCGCCCACTCTCCCTCTCTCCCTCTCTCTCTCTCTCGCCACAACTCCTGCACATCTGGCGCATGTCGATTTATGCTTTATTTAAGCATATTAACAGTCAATCTGTTCGACGTATTCATTTCCGTTTTGTTTTAAATGCCAGTTGAAATTCGAAAATGTTAGTGAAATGAAATCTGCTTTGACTGTAATAAAAAAAAAAAAACAAAAACAAAAAAATAAAAATCCTAGTTAACATCAAAGTTTACACAACATAAATTTCAAAATAAAAATTTTTAAAAAATCCACATACACAAAACAAAAGAGCACACCCTCGCACACACACACACACATAAGTGATAAAAATTAAAATACGCAATTGAACTATAAACGGAAAAAGCGCGTAACCAAATTATGGACGGTAGTGGCGACAATCAGCTGACGGTGCGTTACAATCGACGGCCGGTGAATCGACGTGTTCAGATGATATTGGATGACTATCGACGCTGGGAGCAGCCGGCGGCTGCGTTTGGCAATCCCAATGTGACAATGCATGGCCATGCGGGTCAAGATATGGTCAATCATGAATTTGTGCTGCCAATCAATCTGGACACCGAGGCAGACGATTCGGGCTTTGAGTCGGGCAGCGAGAGCTAATTGTTATAGCAAATTTATGGAGAATATGTGATGAACCAGTCCAGTTGAATATATATATGGATGTATATATGTATATATATCTTAATAAATTGAATGGAACTGTTCCAATGAACATTTTTGTTGCGTTTAATTTCATTAGCGAATGAAAAAGAGCAATGGAATTTATCATAGTTTTGGTTTATTTATGTCAATTTGATTTGTTCTCAAAACACAAAAATTCTACACATACATATACATATACGCGCGTGTGTGTGTGAGTCCTGTAAATATGCATACATATACATATATATGTGTGTGTAAATAGATTAGTTAAGAGATTTATTTGCAATTACATTTACTTTACACATACAATATTTGATATATTTGCAAATATTTATTTTGTATACACTTTTAGTTTGTTTATAATTTGTTTAATTTTATTTTTAAATACGGATAACGAGTATACGATTTTAATTTGTAGTTTTATTTTGTTTTTCCATTTGTCTGATATCTCTCAATTATTTTTTGCTTTTTTTATGATATTCGTTTTTTTTTCAGTACTTTTATGTTGATTTTTTACAAGAATTTATTTTGATTTATTTATTTATGCATTGAATAAGTTCAAAGTTTTTAATGTTTGATTTTCTCTTCGTTTTTGTTTTATATAAAATTTCGAGTGCCTATTCACGTTTTATCTATAATATTTTTTTGTTTTTCTACTTTTCAAGTATATATTTGTTCATTTTTCGTTTATGCTTAAATTAAATTAAATTTGTTCATTTTTAAAGTGAATTAATTATCACGCCTAAAATAGTTTTTATGCTTTTTTTTTTTTTTTTTTTTTTTTTGGTTGTTGGTTTGATGTGGGAATAATGCTGAACTATAACTAAATAGCATAAATGATTGTTTAGTTTAGTTCTAGATATTAGGTTCGTTCCATAAAAGTTGCATAATACTACACGATATGGTGTTCTTCTTCTCTAAAAACGTTATACATATTATTCATACGTAATACTCTAAAATATTTATATTAATTTTGTTTCGTTTCTTTTTTTTTTATAATAAATTATTACGTATTTATCATATATTCAAGTAGCATTGAAATAATAATTAATTGAAAAATACCAAAAAAGTTGACATCGCAATCGAATAAACTAAAATTACTATCTTAAACTAGTTGCAACTGATTATACAGATACGTAATTCATTATTTGTCATTGTTCAGTTTTTTACGTTATAGATATAGTTGCTTAAATTACGCTTCCATTTGGTATATGTTTCTTTATTTATTTTGTTTTTTTTTTTTTTTTTCGTATAGAAATATGCTGTAAATCAAATTTGCTGAAATTGAGAGTGTTACAAGTCGAGAGTGCCCGACTAGCTGTTACCCTGTAGCCAGTTTGAAGGGAGTAGAGCAAGTTCATCTTTCAATAAATATATCGAAGTGTATATAAAGAAAGTAATCGATAATAATTGGTATCCGATCGATTAATCGATATATTTTCGATTGGCTCGGTTGAAATAGATATTTGAATATAAAAGATTCACAATGAAGGAATTTAAATGATATTGCTCAGCTTGAATTTATTTGCTAAACTCTTAATAGCAGACAAATGGATAGAAAGCAAAATAGATAGAAAAGTAAAATATAATAAAAAAATAAAATAATATTGAAGTTAAACTGGATTATACTCTAAATGTATATATAATTATTTATACAGTAACAAAAATATGCGTATCTTTTCTGCTTTAAACTTTATTGGATACAGGGTATGTATACCTATATATATTATATATAAATATATTATATATTCGTGTACATATGATGAGACACGTACATATATATAGAATAGTATTAAGTATATGTATGTATATATATATGATATATATTTCTATATATAAGGGTATATAGCATAGTGTGTATACGTAGTAGGTATTGAGATGTGTTTCGTCTGTTGTTGGGCTTTTAAGTACATCTATAAATTCTTTAAATTTTCTAATGGTGTATACATTCATTTGCATGCTCTGTATGTATGAAGATGAATGGCTGAGAGATAGAGAGAGAGAGAGAGATAGATATAGATAGAGAGAGGGTGGGCAGAGTTTTATGTTGAATGTTTGCTCGACTACGTTTCGTGTTCTTCTTGTTGTTGTTGTTGTTGTATGTAAAATGCATAAATATTAAGCTTATAAACTAGACTTTGCTCTCAGCAATTTGATCTGTTCCACTTAGCACACAGACACGACTATATCTATGTGTGAGTGTGTGTGAGTGTGTGTAAGTGAGTGTGTGTAAATGTTGCTAATAGGTTCTTTGTATTTGTTTTAGTGAGTGTGCATTGCACTCATGATAGGGAGGGCTTTACATTGAAATCCATAAATTGTTGAGTTACTACAGAGACTGAGCTACAGTTGTAACTGTGCGTGTGTGTGTGTGTGTTTGTGTGAGTGTATATATATATATATATTTAATTAGTTTTATAGATGAGTTATTTGCTGCAGTTGAAGATTTTAATGAATGCCCATGTTTAATTTCAATTCAATTAAAATTCAATTAACTTGTATTAATTTCGTTTTTACCTCATTATTATTTTTCTCTTGTTTGCTTTTTTTTTTTTTTTTTTTTTTTTGCTCATTTCGAATTTTTGGTTTCAATTGTTATATATAGATTTATATATATGTATGTATGTATGTATGCATGTATCGTATTGTAATTTGAGTTGAATTTATATTTGTTTGCCAGATTTGATTCGCAACTTACAGCACAAACCCGTAACCTCAGTAACCAGTCGCATCGAACAGATCGGGCAGCACGAGCGGCGGACAATTGTGCGGACTGCATGTGACGCTGGGCAGCTCATCAGGTGTCACCGCATCCGTGCAGATGCATTGCAGACAGTTGCCAGTGTCCTGTGGCAGAATTTCACCAATTTTATACAATTTGCCTGCAACAGCAATCGATAAAGTGAAGAGTTGTTCTTACTTTAGTTGTTGTTGTCTATGATTGTTGTTGCTGTTGTTGTTGTTGTTGTCAACTTACCAAGCACATTGCACATACGCCCCGTTGCTAACGGCGTTGTTGTTATAATCGTTGTCAGCGTGTAGGGCGGCACATACTGATTGCTGCTGCCGTTGCTGCTGTTGGTGATGGGCACCCGCGGCGTTATTGTTGCTGCTGCTGCTGCTGCTGCCACTGATGTTGCTGCTGTTGTGGCTGCTGCTGTGGGTTGCATTGTTGTTTGTTGTCTTGCGCCCACGTCAGACGTTTGGTTGTCATTTGCAATTAAATCCGTTTGCGCTTTGGGCAAGTGCTGCTGCTGTTGCTGCTGTTGCTGCTGTTGCTGTGGATGCACATCGACAGCAGTTAGCGTAATGTCAATATTGACAACGCTGCCATTGAATTCACTGCTGTAATCATTGTAGGAGCTACGAAAGAACACAGCATCCGCATTGTCAGCTATGTTGTTGCCGTGCCTGTTGCCATTGTCTTTGCTATTGGTGCTGCTGCTGCTGCTGCTGCTGCTGGTGTTGCTTTTGTTAATGCCAACATCATCGATTATTGTTGATGCTGGTATTTCCTGCTGCTCAGCAGCAACTGATGCTGCTGCTCCGACGTCACCGGCTGATGCTGCTGCTGCTGCTGCTGCTTCTGCTGCTTCAGACTCTGCTGCTGCTGTCAAGCTATCGTCGAGCGTGTTTGTGCTGTCAACATTGAGTTCCGTCGATGTCAGCCAGCGATGAAATGCATCGTCAGCTTCCTCAATTTCCTGATCCTGTTGCAGCTAAACAAACACACACACACACACACAGAGAAATTAATCCAATTTTGATTATTATAATAAACTTAATATAATGCAATTTAATGGATCGTTAAAGTGCCGGCCACAGATAACCAGCCTAATGGCTACTAAATATTCTTCATCAAGTCTCATTGCTGCCTTGAGGTCAGCTACGTAAGCAGTAAACTCGAATAAATAATAAAACAGGTCGAGCATAAAATATTCTTTTTGCTAAAAGCTTTGCCACAGATTCCTGCTGCATGTCCATAAAGTGCACGTTCCTTAAAAACATAATTGGCTACACTTTAGTAGCAGCTCTTGTCTGTCACTTCCCTACACTCGGGTCACTGACTGCAATGGCAAGCATTGGCATTTGCCGTTGCTGCTGCTCCTCCTGCTGCTGCTCCTGCTACTGTTGCTGCGGCTTACGGGTATTTTGTTATACGCTTGCACTAAGAGTATTTGAGCTTAGTTGAATAGCAGTTAGTTTTAAGACTATTATTTATATTTATATTTACACCTGAGATACTTCTAAGTAGGCCTTAAGTCAAGTATGATATGCTAAGCTGACCTTAAGATGATTTTTAAATAGAAGCTGAATTTTGCAAATTATAATTAGAGTTTTAATTTTATTAAATAACAGCACGCTAACTAACATAAATTATTATCTATTCTAAACTCATTTTTATTTGCAATCAAATGTTCATCAATAATCCTTAGGAAAAAACCTTTCACTACTTCCTTTTTCTCTATTTCCTCGAAGCAACTCCTAAGGATAAGCAATTCATGGCTGCATAAACAACTTTTTTACCACTCAAAAATATATCTATCGATCAGAGTCAAAGAAAAGTGCTTAGTCTTATCTTAAAGTTGTCTGTCTGTAACGCTGTCTGCAGAGTATTCAGCATTTTGTCAGCTCAATGTAAAGTCTGATTGCTTATATTTTATTTTTTATTTGCACTCACATTTGTATTTGCCATGGCAATCGCTGTGGCTGCTTGTTGGCTGCGCGGCGTTGTCATCATTTCAATTGTTGTTGCAACTGCTGCAGAAGCCATTGTTGTCGCCTTGCTGTTGCCATTGCTGTTGCCATTGCTGTCGCCATTGCTGCTGGTTGTCAATGTCGTTGCTGGTCGCTTGGTTGGTGGCTCGGGCAAAATATCGCTGTCGGTTTCCGCCTCATCAAAGTTTTTATCAATGCTCAAGACAGTGTGGAGTTCAACAACTGTGTTCGCCTTTTGCAATATCTTTTGCTGCTGCTGCTGTTGCTGCAGTCGCAGCTGCTGTTGCTGCAATCGTTGCTTTTCATGCAGCAAATGCTGCTGATGATGCTGATGCTGATGATGTTCATGCTCTTCCGTTTTGTAGTCATAATAAAGTAGGGCTGGCAAGTTTTCGGGAAAATTTAAAATCTTGCTGGACGAATGCGGCTGCTGATGGGCGTGCAAATGTTGTTGCTGCTGCTGCTGCTGCTGCTGTTGGTGCTGTTGATGCTGTTGCTGGTGTTGGTGTTGCTGTTGAGGCGTTGGCAATTGCTGTTGATAATGCGTTTCCTTTGCTGCTTGATTAACAGCAGCAGCTGAGATATGAAGTTGTTGCTGCAAGGGTTCCTTCAGCTGCTGTTGCTGCTGCTGCTGTTGCTGTTGGAGCGTTGCCGTTGCCAACTTTTGCTGCTGCGGCTCGTGTTTGTGTTGCTTGATTATATTGTAGTTGCTGGCCTCGCTGCTGTGGTTGCCAATGCTGTCGCTCTTTTCTTGCTGTAGCTCTTGCTGTTGCTGTTGCTGTTTAATGTCTGGCTTTTCATAATCCGGCGCCTGCTTGCGGCTTTGGTAAACTTCGTAGTCATTAAAATTCTTTTGATTCTTATGATGCTTGTGCCGCTTGCCCGCCTTTCTGCCCATTTTATGCACTTTTGTTGATTTTCTCGTTGTGGTCTCATACCGATATGGATCCGAATAGTCGCTAGCTATAGCTGCAGTGGCCGTCGCCAACGTCGTGGCCGCTGTCGTTGTTGCTGCCGCTGCCGCTGCCGTCTCTGCTTTGTTTACATTCGCCTTATCTGCTTTAGAAAGCAAAAACTTTCAGCTACATTTTTGTGCATTAAAACACATATAAAACTGAATTCAAACTAACCGCATTTCTCCCACCAGCAAAAGATTTCACCGTCCATGCACAGGCAAACCTCACAGGCATCCAAACGCGGCACCTGTCACAAATACATGAGAGAAACCAGAGAGAAGTAAAAAAAATTAAATAGAAACAAGGGTTTAACAAATCTTTCTCTCGCTCCTGCTCAATTTGAGGGATAAAACCCAAAAAAAAAAAAAAAAAAAACAATATCGAACATGTTTGCTCTTGGCTGTGTGTGTTTGTGTGAAATGTCACGTTGTTTGGCTGTTGGTTTTATTTTTTGGTCAGCAAGCAAAGCCAAAAACAGTGAAATGAATACAAATGCGCATGCAGCAGCAGTAACAGCTGCTTCGAAGCGGAATCAGACTAAAGCCAAAGCTAAATGCTGCCTAGAAAAACACTTTAAATTCAACTTTCATTAAAAATGCATCAAAAGAGCTGAAACTGCGAAATCATTACGAAGGAAAAAAAATGTATATAGTATATGCAAATTGCTCAGAGATCTTTACAAATGTTTTAATTGAATTTTAATAAAAGGAAATTTACTGAACTGTAGCGAAATTTCCGTTTGACTAGACAATTGAAGACAAACAAAATTTGTTGTTTTTTAAGTAATAAAATAATAAAAAAAAAAAAAATATATATATATATATATATATATATATATATATATATATATATATATATATATAT
The DNA here is from genome assembly GCA_030914345.1 of Drosophila koepferae. Taxonomy (NCBI): domain Eukaryota; kingdom Metazoa; phylum Arthropoda; class Insecta; order Diptera; family Drosophilidae; genus Drosophila; species Drosophila koepferae. The sequence goes on along the minus strand of JAUESR010000211.1, from coordinate 13,160,629 downwards.
ATATATATATATATATAAATATAATAAATATATATGAAATAAATTGCTGAACATGATACTGGAGCTGCTGCTGCGTGATTTCTCTGATTTTAATTAATAAATAGCTAAACTTTGCAGTGGAATACAAAACTTTTCTCAAAGTTGAATTTAAAATGCAAGGAAATTACTCGTTCAAAGTTTTCTATAATTTATTAAAAAAAAGTGCAACAAAATAAAAAAAGTATGCAATTAGAAACTTTCATTTTAAGACAACAAATATTGTATAGTTGAATGTCTTAAAAAACTTTGTAGATACAATTTTTTTTATTTTTTTATTTTATTGGCTTGAAATATAAGTAGAATGAATCTGAATATGAATTAAAAAATATTATATATAAAATATTAATAAAATATTTTATAGTTTTAGCTTGAAAATTAAATAAAAATAAAATGTAATTGTGAAAGAGAATATTTTTGAGATTTTATTAGATTTCATTTCAATGTAAAACATACACAAATACAAGCTAAGATTTATTGCAAATCTCAAAAATATATTCTAACAAATTCTAAATATTTACAAACAAAAACCATTCAGAAAATAGACTAGATCTCAATAAACCATAAAACATAAATATGCCAGAGATATTAAAACACATTTATCTTGTTAAATCGTGGCTAACAAAACATTTATCAAACAGCTTTCGCCAAGAGTTGCAACTGTGAAATCAAGGTCTGAATAAGTCATTTTGTAACACAGCTAGAAAATGCCGTTTAGAGCATGCGGTGCAACCACATATGAATATGCGCGCAGGTAGCATGGCTAAGAGCACAGGTGCAACAAATGCCACCAGTCTCTGTGTGTGTGTGTGTGTGAGTGAGTTGTGCTTACCTTTTGTCCGTGTGTGTACTTGTGGCCATTTGTGAAGCATGCCGCTGCACGGCTATGCGGCTCCAAGTCGTCCTCAGCCGCCAAGTCGTTGTTCGAGTTGGCATTGAAGTTGTTTTCTTGGTTCTTGTTATTGTTGTTGGAGTTGGAGTTGGAGTTGGAGTTGGAGCTAATGCCAGATTCAATGTCTGCTCTCTGCTGTAGCTCAGCGTCGCTCAGCATTTGCTCGGACAGCAGTCGTGCATCGTATTTGGCCTGCGATTGTGCCTCGTCCAGGTCGTAGTTGAATTCATCCACGTGCTCATCCAAATACTCAAAAGGCAGAGCTGTGTGTGCAATCGGAAAGTGGGCAAAGAGAAGAAGCAGAAAAAGGCGCAATAAGCTGCTGTTGAATTGGCTTTTGACTCTCTGTGTTGTTGTTGTTGTTGCTGCTTGAGGGCTATTTAAAGCTGTTGGTAACTGGTCTAAAACCGTTTTGTGGGCTATTATTGAGGCTAAGCTGCAATCAGCAGGCTGTTGCCACCTTTTGTGAAAGGTCATAAACTTACGACTGACGACTGCCAACTGTTTGCCTTCACTTTCTCTCTCATTTTTCTTATTTTTTTGCCGGCTTTTTTTTTTATATTTTGTTTTTCATGCTGCTCACATATTTGATAAATTATCATAAAAAATAATGAAAAGCATAACATTTGCGAGCACTTGGAAATAAATCAAAAGCGCGCATAAAACACAAGCTACACACACACACACACGCATTCGTGCACAGATTTGTGTGGATGTGGGCGCGTATGTGTGTGTGTGTGTGTGCTTGTGTGTTTTATGGCATTTGTCATTAAATCAAAAGGCTGCGCTCATAATGACATAAAGCGGAGTCGGACGAAGCGAAGCAAATCACAAATGGAGAACGTAAAACACAATTGAAGCGTGTGCTCATAAAATGTGCATAATTTATTTGACACAGATTTTATGCAGCATAATTTTAGAACATTTGTCTTTCTTCATTATCAAATAATAAGTATTTAATAAAATTATACAATTTTTATAATAATATAGTAAATATAATAATATTTTGAATTTTTTGCCAGAATTTAATTCTTTAAAAAATTATATTAAAAATAAATTAATATTGAGAAATTAATATTATTAATAATTTCAAAATTACTTAAAGTTGCCCTCATTTTATAAAATAAAAATAAAATCAAGAAAATTTATCTAAGTAAACGTAAAAAACGAATAAATTTCCATTGACATTTTTACGTAAATCAAATTTTAAATTATAAATGCGCTGTAGAGTTTAAGACAAAAAAAAATAAAAACAAAAAAAATTAAAAAATAAAAAAAAAAAATTTTTATTATTAAAAGTAAGTATTAATAAAAAAAATTAATATATAAAAAATAGGTATTTATAATAATCAAATAGTAAAATATAATATAAAAATAAAAAATATATATTTATAATAATCGAATAGAATAAATAACAGAGCTCACAAATAGCTGCTCGCCGCTTCTCACTTCATCTCTCAAAATCTCAGAGAGCAACCGATTGCTTCGGTTCTTCATTGAGTTGCTTCGGTTCGTCAATGATTTCGCTCGCGATCGAACAGAAATCTTTTTGTGCATGTATTGGTATGCATGCGAGTTTTGTGCTCGCTAAACACATCAATAACGTACGTAAGTGTGAGTGTGCCAATGCAAACGACTCTCTGAGTAATCGGCTCACTTACTCCCTCTCATTCGTCGAGCTTCATTCGTATGGCTACCTAAACGATGTTCGTTCAACGAACAACACACGAATCGTTCAACGCAAAGCGCTCAAACGAAAACCGAAACGAAAATAAGCCGAGTCTCTAAGCGAGAGTGAGAGCAAGAGCGAGTCAGCATGTTTTTTTTTTCAGTTGATCTCGTAAACAGACTCTCTAGAAATAATAATAAAAATGCTTGAATAAAACTCATTATTTTATTGAAAATTACTTTTACCAAAATAAAAATAATAATAATATAAATAAATAAAAATAATATTAATAATTTAAGAAAATAGATTAAAAAAATTATCATTATTAAATATTATTTTAAAAAATTTAGCAAAAAAAGTAAATAAAAAAAATAATAATTCAAAAATAATAAATAAAATGAAATACAAAAAATACAATAATAATAATATTATACAAAATTCTAAAATCCATTCCTTAAAATCTGCGTCAAAATTTAGCTTATGAAATTTAAATTTCCTGAAAAATTAGTCAATTACAAAATATTTTAAGTAAGTTTTATTAGGATGTCAAGCTTGAGCCACTTTTAACTACTTTCTATATATTTTCATTAGATTTTTAATCAAATAGTATATAAAAGCTCAGTCTTTCTTTTTGAGTGCAACGCTAAGAAATCAATTTATAAAATTCATTTTTCATATAAGCAAGCTAATTTTGCTGCTTTGAAAAAGTAATTAAAAATGCTTCAACTGTCTTTTGTCTGCTCCAAAAGTTTCTTTAAAATAAAACTGAATGCAAGCGCTGCTTAACTCTGAAAACAAAGTAAACCTTTTAATAGCTCTTTTTTTTAGAATTCAAGTACAAGATTCGCCAGCAGTTGGCGAGCTGTGTAATGCCTTTTACATTGGTTGGCCAACGGGGATGGGGTTTGCTATTTCGGACTCACCCTCGGCCAGGTGCTGTTCGAGACGCAGTAATCCAAAGATGTTGCAGCTATAGCCGAGCAGCAGTGCGAGCCACAAACAATTGATGCTTGTCATGCTGATGGCTCGCTGGTGGCTGGTGCAGCTGCTAATAAGTCGTGGCATGGCTCCTCGTGTTTCGTGGCTCCTGGCTCTCGTTTTCTCGTTCTCGTTTCCGTTTTCGCTGCCGTCGTCCTTTGTGGATTTCACTTGCACTTAGTGGCGCATTCTGCTGCGCTTTGCACACAAAATAAACAACCTTCGCACAAAAGACACGGTTCACAGTTCTTTTCGTTGTTAACTTTGTTTTTTTCTTGTGTTTTTCAGCTGCTTCTACTTCGTCTTCTTCAGCTTCTTGTTTTCTATTATTTATTTGTATATGTTGTAGTTGTAGTTTATTTTCGTGCGAGTGCTGCAGTTACTTGCTTGCTGCGGGCTGTTGCTCGTGTTATTTTTATTACGCACTTCACAGCTGCCCTCGTAAGTAGGCAACAGTTTTCTGTGCTTGCGCAATGCCCATTTATATGTGTCTGTGTGTTATTTGAAACATCTATTACCATTCCCATTGCTTATATTCAATTCATTTGCCAAGTTGGTAATCGCACAACTGTGATTTTGCCACAGCTACGTGCCAGCCAGCAGCAGCTAACCAACTAACCAAACCTACACAGTGCTCTCTCTACTCTCTCTCTCCTCTCTCCCTCTCTCTCTCTCTCTCTCTCTCAATGCTCCAAGCTCCATCCAATCAGTGAGGCTAGCCAAGCCAACAAGTGTTTCTTCACTTTCGCGCTACGTGCCTGATATAAAAGAGCCAACAAAAAAAAACAAAATGTTGGCCAACAGGCACAAGACACAAGGGCTCAGCTCAGCTCAGCTCAGTTCAGCTGCGCGTGTTATAAACAATTCGAAATCAAATAAACGCCATTAGCTAATCAAAAGAACGCTATGATGGGTCTAAGCTCTCTCTCTCAGTTCTGCCCGCAACTAAAATAAATAGTAAAGCAAGTAAAACCTCATTAAAATTTGCATAATGACTACGACTGCACAAACATATTGCTGAAAGCATATCGAGAGAGCGAGATAGCAAGAGCAAGAGAGCTGGCTATGAAAGTTAATGAACTACTTGGATTTAATGATGGATAAAAGCTTGAATGTGCTAATAGCCAAGGCTGATATATAATTGGACGATTATGAGTATGAAAAGAAAATTATTATTTATATTAAAATTTGTAAGGCAAATATAAAAAAAAAAAAAAAAAAAAAAAAAAAAAAAAAAAAAAAATTGCGGATATTAATATCAGAACAATTCTTGAATAAAATTAAATTTTAAAGATACAAGTATGAAAAAAAAATTGTAGGAAAAATTATTAAATTACAAATTTTAGAGATAAAGATATCAGAATTATTCTTTAATAAAAAAAAATTTTTTAAATATGAAAAAAGAAAATATGAAACCTGAAAAAATTATTAAATTACTAATTTGAAGGATAAATGTATTTGGATTATTTTTTATTTTAGTCTGTTATTTTTTTTCTTGCTTGCAGAAGAAGAAAAAGAGCTATAAATGTTATTTGGTTGTTTATAAAATTAGATTTTAGTTCAACCTTATTATTTCTTCTTCAAAATATTTATTTTTATCTTAAGAGTCTAACTCTAAATATAGCCATAAATATATCTATATAATAAATTTTTCATTTGAAGTATATTTCATAAAGCAGAAGCTTCTCCAAAGAAATAAAAGATTTCAATATATGCACACAAACTCTGAATCATCTCTCGACCTCTTCTACTTTCAGGCTAAGCCAGCCAAGGCAATTCTAGCCAAAAACTAGCCAAAGACCTTGGCAATTGTAGGGATTGAGCGAATAGCGCGACGCTAATGCAGAGCTCAAATTCGTATAAAGTGTTTATAGGCAAACAAAGCTAAGGTAAGCGCACTGTCAGAGTGCTTAATTTATGGCATAAAAGGATCGAGAGACACAATCAGTGATGCGAGGAGCGAGCAGCGAGCATAGAACTGAGTAAAACAAAACACTTGAGCTAAACAATTCGCTGCGAGGCAAATGCGGAAGTGAAAAGCCAAAAGCGAAAAGTGGCAAAAAAAAAAAAAAGTAGCAGCAACAGAATGAAAAAAAAAAAACACACACACAAAGAGAAATCCTAAGAAAGCAGGAAATCAGAATGTGGAACGTGAAGTGCTGGCAACCAGTGTGTGTGAGGGGGAAAGCGGAAATTCATTGCCAGACGTTTGAAGTGTGAGAAATTAGCGCAATGCACAGACATCAGGCAAACACACACACACACACCCAGTCAGACACAAAACAATGCTTTGATAACTTTTAGTGTCATTGCAGACTCCTTGTCTGGCCGGCGGGGCGTATGCGCAATATTTGATTTACGTTCGTTTAATTTGTAACAACTTCCGCTGCACATGTTCAGTCACTGAATTAAATTTCCAATTTCACACACACACACACACACACAGTCACATATTTTGTTTACATATAATTAAAGCACTGGGCTAATTACATAATTAAATTTGTTGTTAATCAGCGTATGCAGGTCATGCAAATGATGCGCCGATGCACTTGGCGTCTAATCAAACTCACTGACTATATGACTGACTGACTGACAAGCTGAGTGATACGCGGCGGCTACGCAATGCGTGCTAGGAGAGTAAACGCGTCGTTCTGGCTCAACGCTGCAGCGGCCACTGTTGCCAGATGCTGTGTGATGTCTATTTAAACAGCAGCCGCAACAGCAAAGCAACAGTAGACGAAACACCAGCAGCAACAGCAACAGCAGCATCCGCATCTAACAGCTCAATCTGCGCGCTCTCTCTCTGGCTGTTAAGTTTACGCTCTCAGCTGTTGGCTTTTTATGAATGAGTTTGTGTGCGCTAAACACAGCTCAGTTGAGCACCGTTGCTTGACAGCGCGCTCACTGTTAATACACTGTTAGCTAACAGTCTGTGTGTGTGCGTGTGAGTGCTGCCTGCAAATTACATTAAAATGATTCAGTTTTGTGCAGCCATTTGCTCAGCCTCTTTGTGCAAATTGCATTTGGACTGGTTATTGTTGTTGCTGCTGCTGTTATTGTTGTTGCCATCCATTAAACGTTAACAGTGCAACAACAGTCGCAACTTTACGCACACTGAACCATAAACGTTGGCTTCTTTTTTTTATGATTATTTTTGCATAAAGTGTAAATATGTAAATGTCCTGGCTCACACGCACACACACACACACGCACACACACATGGTAACACTTGACTGCCTTTGACTGACAGGCGATGGGAAGGCTCCGGCTAAGGCTCAGGGCCAGGCTGGGGCTGACGCTTGTTAGACATGACAATGCGTGTTTGTGTCAGGATAACTGTCAACAGTTGCCCATTCTCTCTCTCTCTCCCACTCTGACCCCTCCACGGCAACAAGAACAAAAAATCTCCCTTTTAGCCACGCATATGCGAGTGCTTTCAGCTGCTAATTTCTTTTATAAATTTCATGGGCTACATTTACATAAAAAATCATTTTCATATTCATCAAGTGTCGCGCTGTCACACTTCACTTCGCGCACACATATCTTGGCAATGTGCATAAACATAAATGCCGTTAAGCACGCAACAGTTGGCACATGTCTCATAGACGATATACGATATAGTATGATGATATATGTACATGTATATGTATGATATATGGCTGGAATATGTCATAAATGGCAACGCAATCGATTTGCTTCCGGCCACCCCAAAAGTCAGCCAACTAAACGGAAATCAATGTGGGCTGACATCTGAAAAATGTCAATTGCCTGTAATATTTTCACATTGCCACAGACAACACCAACAACAACAACAACACCAACAACAACAACAACAAGCGAAACAATCATCTATGTGAAATTATGAGACAGAACAGCTTGACAATATTGGCATTCGCATGTTGTAGTTGTAGTTGTTGTTATTGCGGCACATATTTGATGGGCCATAATAATTTAGCTAAGCTCAAATATGAGTCTACATATAAATCAAAATATAAATTTCCCTGAATTGTAAATTATAATTCAAGTGCTTCGATTCTGTGCTCATTCACAATTAATTGCATTTGATATGATATGAAACGTAATTTGAGATAGAGAAAGAGAGCGATAGAGGCGGCAGAGAGAGAGAGAGACAGAGGTAGAGGCAGCAGAGAACGGTAGAAGTAGAGGTCGCAGTGTGAAGCTTAGATTGTTCAGATGTAAAGGTAGAAGCAGCAGAGAGAGAGAGGGAGAAATCGAGATAGAGGTAGAGGTATAGATGTAGGAGTAGAGGTAGAAGTAACAGAGAGAGAGAGAGAGAGAGAGAGAGAGAGAGAGAGAGAGAGAAAGAGTAGTGGCAGTTGATACGAATATAAATATACATTCTGATACAAATGTAGATAGAGCGAGGAGGCGGTAGAGAGATGCAGAAGTAGAGGCAGAGGAAGACGTTGAGGTAGAGGCTAGAGGTTAAGGTAAAGCGGTAGAGCCTCAAGCGAGAGAGAGAGAGAGAGAGATACTAATACAGATGCAGATAGAGGATAGAGGCAGTTGGGAGATACAGTGGTAGAAGTAGAGTAGAGGCAGCGATAGGCACTAAAGAGAGAGAGAGATAGAAGTAGTAGAGATATAAGAATACATCCTAATACAGAAGCAGATACAGATACATCTACAGATACTTATATACTTACAGCTATAGCTACACACATACAGCTACTCAAAGAATCAACACACGATAGCAATCTCCTCATACAAATATTGCTTGCTCTTCAGTTTGAAGCACTCTTAAGTTATTTTAAATATTTTCATTTTCAATTTGTTACTAATGAGGATTGTTGGGTAGTTTAAGTGCTCGGCTCGAAAGGTTTCGATTTCGTTTTGTTCATTTATCGTGGCACATTTAAACTTGCGACTTGAAAGAAAGTTGACAAATTTCATGGAAATTCGAAATGGCATTTGCCAGTGGAGCGGGAGGTGGGGCAACGCAGGCAGTTCACGAAAATCAAATCACTTAAGTAATTGTTTTACAGTGAGACCCCACACCTGCGCGTTGCCCACGTACCTCACCGAGCCTCACTCACTTTTCTCTCAATATAAATTCTATTCATAGAAATAGTAGGGATGAGGGTTGGTTCAAATTTAATAAAACTGTCAAATGCTTTTGTTTGATTTTATTATGCAATAATTCTCAGTATTTATGATTGCATGGACGCTTAAGGCCTTCAAATCCTTTGGCGCCTAGAGAATGCCATAAAGTTATGCCATAAATATTAATGTAAATTGTTTTAAATTTTTAAGTAGACCCCTGAAAGAAAGATTTATAAATTAGGCAAAAGCTGACGGGCCATAAAAATGATTCATTTAATTGAACATGTGTTTCCTTTCAGTCTAAAGCCCATGCACAAGTGCCCAAGGGCGAATAGGGCGAGTGGTGTGCGTGGCCAGGGGGCGTGCCACAAGACAGTGTCTTAAGTTTATGCAAATTAAATAACAATTAGAAATTCTAAAGGACAGCTTTGTGTCAGAGCGCAAGAGAGAGAGAGAGAGAGAGAGAGCTGGAGATGGAAACCCCTTTTTTTTTTTTTGGGGCGAGGTCAGCGGCAAGTGTCACAGCTCAGGGTCTGCCAATGCAAATGTCGTATGTAAATATTTAAAATGATTCCCGCCCACCTCAGCCTCACTGTGCTGTATGTAAATTGCAGCAGGCTGCTGCTGCTGCAGACACTTGTCAATGGCATTTAGCCAGATTTGGCAGCAATGCAAAACAAGCTGATTTGCATGCTGCATTTATTGCCAGTAAACATGCAGCATTTACATACATATGTACTATATGCACTTTACCTTTGGCCAGCTGACCGCATAAGATGCTTTTAATTTAATTAACATGGCTTAGTTATTTACTGCCTTAAACAAAACAAATATGTATATGTATATATGCATTTCTCTATGTATTTAGCTAACCACGATAGCAAAACGAAAATTAACCACAGCCACATTGAACAGTTTGCAACATATCAGAATTTGACTCGGCCACAAATGCAATTAGAATTGTTGCCAATTTGAGGTGAAAAAGTGCATTTAATTAAACTTTTGTATCGGCAAATAATAATTTAAAGATTTCACTCACTTTCTTGAATAGAGCAAATAAAAATTACATTTGATGCGATAAAAGCGCATAAATGGAGTGTTAAAAAAAAAAAAAAAAAAGAAAAAGAATCGTGCAAACTTCTTGCCAAGCAAAGTTGACAAAAACAAAGTTTAGCAAGCCAACACACATATATTCATATACTGCAGAACACACACACTTGTACACTTGTATATGTGAAGGCAAAAGTTGTGCTAAAACTAGCTACAAAATGCAACCCAGTTGTATCACAAAAATGAACTCAACAAACAACAAATGAAAAAAGAAAAAAAAAAAAAAAAAAAAAGAAATTAGAAACAAAAAACTTTTCATCTTGCACAAAAGGCATTTTTATCGCAAACTCTTGTTGCTGCTTGGGAAAAAGTTGTTTGCACTCGACTAAAATGACCCACACAATGAGGAGGCTTGCGAGCAAAAGAAAGCAAAGTGTGTGCTTTTTTTTTTTTTATTAAAAGCGTAAACTTGAAATCAAATCATTTGCGCATTTCAATTACAAAGAAAAACTCTAATTGCAATGGCCAGAGCGTAAGAAGGATACTAGCGATAGAGAGAGAGAGAGAGAGAGAGAGAGAGAGAGAGAGAGAGAGAGAGAGAGAGAGAGAGAGAGCGAGAGACAGCAGAGCAGAGAGAACTTATCGAAAGTACCTGCAATTAAGAATCGCGTCGTAGAATTAAAAAAGTAAGCACCAGTCAGCCTCTCGAGGGCGCAGAATGAAAGTAGTGAAAGCAGAAGCGCAAACTATGAGAGATTACTAAAAGCAATTTGAGAACAACAACAACAGCTCCCCCAGCCCCCAACTAAACATAGACAAAATGCAAAACTTGCAACGTTCAACGAGCAACGAGCATAGCAGACAAGTTGCCAGTTGCCAGTTGCCAGTTGCCGGTTTCTATGGCAATTATGTTGCAGCACGCTGCAAAGTGACTGACTAGATGGCAAAGTCATTGGCAACGGCAACGGCAACGGCAGCGGCATCAGCATCTCATATCAGCCATATCTCGCCCAGGGCAAGCAATTCCAAACTTTGCCACAAGAGAGCCGCTTATTAACTAACCAAGCAACTGATAAGTCAAAGTCACTTAGATATATGTGATGTACATGATAAGAAAGCTTTTAACTCTTTTGAGAATATGAAAATTAAAAAAGAAGAATTTATAAATATATATAAAAATTTAATATATTTATTTGGGCTTTAGCTTAAAAAACTTTAATTAATTTGCATGTCAAGCAATGAAGACAAAATATAGAGAAAAATTTTCTCCTAGATAGTATGTTATATATATTATTTAGAAAGAAATTATAGAAAACTTGTTTCTTACAAATAGCTACAAAAATTATTTATTAAATTAATTATAATTAATATATTCCAAAAATATTGCATATGTAAAAATTTTTAAATGATATTTAATAAATAAATATAAAAAAAAAACACTTAAATTTAAACTTTCATAAGTAATTATTATATATTATTTACTTCTTAATTATTTTTTATTTTAATGTATTAAATTATTATTATTTTTTTATTATTTCTTATTATTTTTTCTTTTATTTTTATTAAATATTGTATAATATATAAGAGTCTGCAAGATTCAATTTTTAAATTTTTACATGTATTTAAAATATATTTATTTAATTTTTTTTATTTTTATACTTTTTATACTTTGTTCCCAAAGGGAAAAAAGTATATTGGTTTTGTGCAATGTCCGTCTTGCTGTCCGTCCGTCTGTCCGTCTGTCCGTCTGTCCGTCTGTCCGTATGAACGCAATATTTTTCGCCGCTATTAGAGCTAGAGACTTGAAATTTTAAACATATACTCATATATGCTCCCGAATTATAAAGTGTAAAAATTTTCCCGATCCGCCCACTAGGGGCGTGGCAAATCGGAAAACTCTTCCGCCCATAGTTAAGTTATCATACTAGATGATGAGCTAGAGAGTTGCAATTTGAAATGTATACTCGGGGTGACAACCCAAGTTCAAAAAGCTATGGCGGATATATCTACGCCCATTGGGGGCGTGGCAAATCGGGAAATACGTATCTTCCACACCGTTAAAGCTAGAACGCTGAAATTTTGCATGTGAGTTAATGTTATGATTCTAAGAAGATCGATCAAAAAGTTATATGTCTACGCCCATTGGGGGCGTGGCAAATCGGACCTGAATATATAGTGATTTTTCAAATTGTGCTATATTTTGAACACTATTGACACTAGAGACTTGAAATTTTGCATGTATACTCGGGTTGACAACCCAAGACTAATAAGCTATGGTAGATATATCTACGCCCACAGGGGGCGTGGCAAACCGCAAAAGTTTATATCTCCTACAGTTTAAGAGCTAGAAGCTTGAAAATTGGATGGTTGAGTTACTAATGTTCTCCTCTATCGATGCCCCAAAAATAATTTTTCAGCCTCTTTGGGGGCGTGGCATATCGAAAAATACCCTGTAATTTTTGCATTTTTGGAATGTAAGCAACCAAATTTTGCAGTCATGTTAGACTCGGCCTTTTCTAAGAACTGGCAAAAAATTATGCGTCTACGCCCACTGGGGGCGTGGCAAATCGGCAAAGAAGTTTGTTGTGGCCAACTGCATAATTCATGCATATAATAGCTTAGTAGCAATTGCTAAGATGGCAAAAAGCATTTTAACATAAATTTAATAATATTAAAAAATTTTAAAAAATAAAATTGATAAGTTTTTGATTAATAAATAAAAAGTTTCCACCGGGATTCGAACCTAGGTCTTTTGAAAACAACATGTAATCGTTAGCTAAACCTAAATCAATTCACAGCTGATCAGCTGACCAGCTGATCAGCAGCTTGTGACGAAACAAAACAATACAATCGCAATTCTTGCAATATGTATACACTTTTGGATGTGTATACACTTACACATAAATACATACATATATGCATGCATAGAAAAAACTGCTTGCCACACAGCGTGGCAAATCGGAAAAATTGTTTTAGTTTTTGCTTAAATGCAAAATTCATATGCGTATGTTTATAAATTATCATCAATTGGCAGCAAGCATTTTATAATAAATATACAAATATAAAAAAATAAAAAATAAATAATTTTTGAAAAAAAGGTTTCTGCGGGATTCGAACCCACGCACCTAAGTATAGCTTGCATAGTGCTTACCACCATCGCCACTGCCCTGACCTGCACTCCATTAACTAAAACCAAATAAGACATTGTAATGCATTGCTAGAGCGCCTTTTGACAAAACTAAAATAACGATCGAAAAATTCCCAATTCAGTCACAATTCGTAGAATATTCTGGCATGCAAACTTTTGTATGTATACTTAGAAAATTGTGTATACTCGTATAGTGTGTACATGTGTAAATCTGTATGTATGTGTAGGAAAAACGTTTGTTGCTTGCCATGTACGTTTTCTAATTGCCGAAATATTTCGTTAATTAAATGTTTATTAAAGAAATAAGATGCACCTATGGGAACAAAGTATATCGCAGTTAGTGGCGCCTAACTGCAACGTTCTTACTTGTTTATATATATAGTTAACAAATTAGACAGAAATGTTGTCTTAAAATATATTTTAGTAAATAAAAAATGTATAAAAAAATAATCAAAATGTTCTTAATAAGAATAGATTTTTTTTTTATTTTAAAGCTTTAATTTCGGCAATTGGGCTCTATAAGAAATGGCATATAAAACCTACTCATATTGGCAAAAGTTCCATAATAAGTACAAATATAGATCCTTGTTAAGCGTAGTACTTTTATACTTATATTTATAATCATACTCTGTATACTCTTTATAATCTTTAATAAAATATTTCAATTATAATTGAGAAACTTCATTGAATTTATTTATATATAATAAGCTAAATATTCAAAGCCTTTACTTCATATGCCACAATAATGGCAACCGTAAAGGACTTCAAGGTATTCAAGTATATATTGTAAATATATATACTCACTCCCTCACTGCCATAATACATGCTATATCAAATTGATGTATTTGATTTAACTACGATATATTATTTTCATTTCAAATTTCAGAGCTCATAAAAGCAGCGCTCGTAAACGATTCAAGAATGCAGCACAAAACGAAATTGGAAAATTATTTTGAAGCAAGGCAAAAAGAAAACAAACTCAAAGGGGAATAAGAAACGAAATAGGAAAACAGCACGCAAGCTATTTGTTTACAAAAATGATGCTGATGTTATACTCTATAAAGGACAATGCATGGCAAGCCAAGTTTATGTGAGTAATTAAATATAGGAAGTGAAAAACTTGTGGATTATTGTAAAAGAGAAAAATTGCTCATGAGACAAAGTTGAGTTTAATAGAGAGAATTCATTTATTTATTATATATATATTTAATATTATAGAGCAAGGCGATACACTCAGTGAATACAAGCTCTATTAAAGTTTTTCTCTCAGAGACTTTAGTTTAATATATAATAATGTTGTCCTTTGATAGTGCTTCATTTTGCATTTAGTTTTTTTTTTTTTTTTCATTTTCATCTCTTGTAACTGAAGAAACAGCCCACGCTATTTGCTGAGCGTAAGACAATGCGCTACTTGGCGCACTTTGAGAACTTTATTAAAGTGCACGCTAAGCGCACCTGCGGCTGCAGCACTACAGCGATCCACCACAGGGTGGTGCGGTGGTGCGATAGCACTCGGCTGTGGCGTGCCCGTGTATCAGCTCTTTTTTTTTTTTTTTGCAATTTGGCTTAGCTGTCGCTTAGGCTAAAACTCTTAGTGCTCCGGCTTATGAAATATGCATTGAGCACAATTAAAATGTCGCCAGCATAATAATAAAAGGTGTGTATAAAGCGCACACACACACACACGTACAGAGAGATAAAATGACCCCAGGCTAGCCGTTTCTGCTGCACGTACTTGGGACCTCAACCTAATGAAAGGGTCCTTAAGTAAATAAGCAAACATTTGGCTGTCCCACCTGTACGCAATTAACTTGTATCAACAATGAGTTAGAGGCTTGATTTAACTGTTGTTTACTTTGCATTAACGGGTTTTCCATTCAAATTAAACCGAAATGCGCAATGCGAAAGACCACACACCACACACACACCAAGCCAGACACGCCCACAATTATTGACAGCCATAATAAAAGGTGCTCGTAACCTTAATAAACAAATGTGCGACTTGGCTTTTATCTGCTATTCTTTTTTTTTTTTTTTATGTGAAAACATAAACTCAAATAATATAAAAAGATTGCAGCTGAGTTGGCGCGACTAGCAGATACGCTAGAAATAATAGGGGGAGAGAGATCACAGAATTGAGGGTGACCAGGGTGAAGAGTGATATTACTTTCTATCGATGAAATTGAGTTGCCAAAATATTTATTAAGAATTGCCATTTGATGAGATATACTTTTATTGTTATATATATTTTTAAATATTTTTATTTTAATATAAGGAAATAAAGTCATTTATTGGTTAAGATTTTAACACTAAAATTAGTCGTCGCTCAGTGCAAACTATTGCCAAATTTAAAACTATAAACATGACTATAATCTTTTCAATCTTAAGTCAATCCTTATACAGTAATTGCTATAAAATGATATAAAAATATAGCCACCCTAGCAGCCAGACTTGAAGTGGAGTCAATAGAGGCGATTTGCTACTGTTGAATTGACACTCAGCAGTGCTTGAGCATATTGAACCGAAAATTTAAGAAACGTTTGTCATTTGATTGATTTGATACTTTATCTAAAATGGCATTAATGGTGCTTTAAAATTAAATCAAAATCAAGTAAATTTATTCAGCTTTTTTTGTGGTTTTATTGCAAATTCTTTTCGTATAACTCTTATGCGGTCACCCCATACTATATATTTTATAGTTCTTTAGATATCTTTTTGCGTTTCGTTACATGAATTTCGACATTTTTATTTGTAACGATTTGTTTTAGATCTTCAAATGTAAAATGTGACCGCAATACAGTCAAAGCCATGTTTATATAGCCTCTTACACTGTCATGACAATGGCGGCTTGACAATCGTTAAGACATTCAGCTGAGATATGTACGTTGGCAGTCGGTTGACAGTGCATAACTTTTTTTTTATGACTAAAGAGAGAGAGAGAGAGAGGGAGAGAGAGAGAGCAAGGCAAAGCCTTGGCATGTCTAGTCAATGTTTTATGGCTTATAAATCAGTGTTAATGTCCAAGATACAAATGCAATTGAATTGCCATCAGAGCAAATGGCCAAGTACACACGAATAGCATGCGAAGCAGATAAAGCTCAACTAATTTTATTAGCAAACTCAGGAGAGCGTACTTTGTCGACTCTGTGTTTCGTTGTGTGCGTCATTTTAATGAATAAATAATTGCATTCTGGCGACGAATTGTTAAATGTTTAATTATGTCAACACTTTATATCATAAATAATTAAACAATTACGAATTCCATTGGCTGGCAATTGATATGTACAGATATATATACATAAAGATATATATTTTTACTCATACATCATGTCTGCCCAGAGCCTGGAGCATTTTTGCTTATGTTTGTTTGTTTGTGTTTTAGTGCAGCGTACGCGAATTATTTTTAATTAATTGCGAACAACACATGGCAATTATAGTCAAGCAAGAAGCGAACGCTCGCAGGGATCTGCATGTCAGCTAATAAACAACACGCAGATTCAATTAATCGCAATGCAAACAATCTTTCTCCTCGCTCGAACACTCTGTCTATCCCTCTCGCGCTCTCGCACTGTCCCTGATTGGTAGCTTGTTTAAACTTTTGACAATGCAGCAATTGGGGAATTGCAGCTCGCTCTTGCTGCTGCTGCTGCTGCTGCTGCTTGTGACACTCGCCATGTGCAAACAGCTTAAATAAAAGAGAACGAGAAAGAGAAATGGGAGAGGGAGAGGCAGAGGTAGAGTGAGTGGAACTCAACGAACTTCGATAAATTGCAGTCGCGTAAATAAAATGCAACAGCAGAAATCACAGCAAAAATCACAGCGCAGAATTGTGTCAACAGCAGTTTGCCGCAGCCATGAAAAGTGCTTTTGCCCAGCCATGATATATGCAATATACACACACACACAGACACACACACACACTTATATATGTGTGTCACATAAAGTGTACATGTATATGGCATATGGTATGTGTAATGGCAACTGCGACTGTAACTGTAACTGTAACTGTATGGACTTAAGTATAGCCACAGCATCATAATGATGTGGGGGCTGGCTATCGCTCTTAGCCATTCGGCTGCTCTGAATTAATGTCTTAACTCTTTGCTTTTGGTAAGTATATTAAGCTAAGAGATACCCTATGATTGCTGAATATACATTATGTAAAAGTTGTCTAATTTCTGTCTCTTACATTCTCTTTCTATTTTGACATTTTCCCTGTTCTTTAGGTAGATAGGAGCCTCTCTTTTATTTTCTACCATCTGCGCTCATTTCTGCGCTCTTGCTACTTCAGCTGAATTAACATATAAGAGCGACAATTAAAGAGCGCCCTGTATTTCAACTGTATTAGCATGCTTATCTTGTGTTGAGAGCGCCGCTCATGCTCTTGTAATGATCACTAAAACTGCAATATCAACTCAAGACAAAATAATATTCGGCTACTTGCTAGTCATTTCTGTGCGCCTGGTATTTCGGTTGAATTAACATACATATTTTGCGATTATATCGTCTTTCTTCGACTTAATTTCGCTCTCTTGTTAAGTCAAGGTCATATAATAATGCAATGTAAACTCGATGCAAAATAATACTCGGTCTCCTACTAGTCAATTCTGAGTGCCTGGTAATTTAGCAGAGTTAATGTGCCTATTTCTCTATTAAACCGCTTCTCTTCAACTTAACATTGTTCTGCTAAGTCATGGTCAAAAAATATGCAAAACACAATAATATTTTATTACCTACTACTCATTTCTGAGTGCCTGGTATTTCAGCTGTATTAACTGCAATTTTTGCTCTTTTTGTTCTTTGACTTTACATTGCTGTGTTAAGTCAAGGTCATGAAAAATGCAATGTCAACACAACGAAAAATTATATTCTGCTGCCTACTACTCAGTTCTGTGCGCCTGGTATTTCGGTTGAATTAACATGCTTATTTTGCGAATATTTCGTTCTCTTATTAAGTCAAGGTCATATAATAATGCAATGTCAACTCGATACAAAATAATATTCGATTGCCTGCTAGTCATTTCTGAGTGCCTGGTATTTCAGCTGTATTAACATGCTCTTTTTAAGATCAGATCTCAGCGGCGCTCTTTGACTTAGCATAGTTGTGATGAGTCAAGGTCATGCACAAATCAATGGCAAGTCAATATAAACTAATATTCGGCTACCTACTACTCATTTCTGTGCGCCTGGTATTTCAGCTATATTAACATGCTCTTTTTGCTCTTTGACTTTACATTGCCTGTGTTAAGTCAAGGTAAGGTATAAAAAGCAATGTCAACACAACGAAAAATAATATTCTGCTACCTACTAATCATTTCTGTTCGCCTGGTATTTCAGCTGAATTAAAAGGCAAATTTAGCGATTTTAAGCGCTAAGCCCATTAATGCTTATGCAATATTAATTTTCTGGACAATTTCAATGCGAATTTCCATAAATTCGGATCCTTCAATTGCCAGCACTATATAATAGTAGTTTATTAAATGGGTATCCTGAAAGAAAAGCATTCATATTTATGGACAATTTAGTCCTTTAGGTTTCTAGGACTATATTCTTGGTATTGATAACCAAGGATATGTGAGTCGACTAGAAATCATTAAGGGCAATGGGTCACATTTAGAGGATCTGCGGAAAGAAATTCATTCATATTTGTGGACCAATAATATGATCTTTTAGGTCTCCAGGACTATATCCTTGGTATTATAGAACCAAGCATATGTTTGTCGACTGGAAACCATTTCGGGCAGGTGGCTGCTGAAAGAAAGGCATTCATATTGATGGACTAATAATTTAGTCCTTTAGGTTTTCAGGACTTTATCTATGATATGACATAACCAAAGATAAAAGGGTCAACTAGAAACCATAATGTGGGCATAGTTACTATATATATTTTTTATACAATTTTTGTGTGCGAGGGCTATTAATGAAATAATTTTATTATATATTTTAAACGTTGTTAGTTAATCAATTTCATATTTTATTATCTTTGCAGAGGATATCATCCCCATTAACAACTAAACATCTGGCCTCAAGCGAGAAGTTTGCTCTTGAAACATTTCAGTTGGCTAGCGAACAACAAAACAAAACATAAAATCCCCAATAACTCATAAGCCATAAGGACGAGTATAATGTCCTTATTGGCCAGATGGTAGGTCGACATCATGCAAGCAATAATTTGTGAAAAGGATGTAATTAATTTGTTGCTCATTCCGATTGCTTGCTGAGACTCTAAACAATGAGCTGAATGGACTTTTACAGTTATAATTAATTAAATTTAAGATAACAATTTACAATGACAAACAATTAGCTAAAGTAAATATGAACTTTATTTAAATACACGCAGCAACTGCAGTTGCTCAATAAATATTATTTAAATTTATGCATACCAACATTGGATATTGTTTCGTTTACTCAATGTCAACAATGGACATTCGACAGTCGACAGTCGACAGTCAACATTGTCTGCATTGTATTGTATTTTGTATTGATATTCATTTAAAATGTCCTTTTGCCGGGTTGCCTCATGCAGGACATGCTGTCTATCGGCCAGTGTACTATAATAAAGCACTTTTCAGTTAAATAATTGTTTTGCAGCTTAGCTGCATTAAAGCAGCGCGCAGCAGACAAAAGAAATCACAACATGCGAATTGAATAAATTGTAAAATTGTAAATACTAAACAATTGTAAACATGGCGTAAAATTCATTAGGCATGACCAGCATGAGAATCAACTATAATATGAAATAAAATGAATATAGCGAGCTGGCTGTGCAAAATATGTTGATTAAAAAGTCAAATCAACGCACGTGGCCATAAAAGCCAGCAAATTAATGTTTACTAAAAATTAAAAACTGAAAACGTTGCTCTATATAATAAATGAGTGCGATGGAAGAGAGCTGAGTGTGAATGACTATAGAATACTTGTTGAGCAAAGGGAAAATAGTAAAATAAAAAAGTTGCTATATTTTGTTAATCATCTAAATAGATTTGGATAATAAAATTATTTTTAAAAAATTATGAAATCAAAAATTCAAGGCCTTTAATAACTCAAACTATAAAGTACATTATTATTTTATTATTTAATATTTATTTTAAGGCAGATAAGAGCGGACGACTCGTAAGAAGAGTCCATACAACTATATTAATTAATTCTTTCTCTCTCTCGATTTCTCTATCTCAATCCTTTCTTTTTCAATTTTCTTACCTTACCTTAAAAGTTTTTGTTAATGAATATATTTTTATATTTAAAAAAATATATATATATATTTGTTTACCTATTTAAGTTTTATAATTTAAGTTTGATGTTTTCATAAAAATAAATATAAAAAAATTATACCCAAAAATACGTGCATTTCATTTTGACAAAATACTTATGCCGCCCAGTGTAGATTAAAGTCACACAGTCATAATGCAGAGCGACATAAAACCCAATATACTCTTTTATCCCTTAGCGAACGTGTATAAAAAAATCATTTTAGCTCTTCATTTATAATGTAAGCTCTAAAGCTAGCCAAAGAGATTTTCAATTGAAACTGCGATAGTTTTTGTTGAAGCTTAAGCTGCAAAAGCTACAACTTCACTTGGCCACATACATACATACATATATGTACATATGTATGTACATATATAGTGCATCAATTTTTTTTGATGCTGTTGTTGGCTTGGATTTCAATTCATTGTTGTTAGCAAAAAGTTGGTCGTAAATTTCGCTGACCGAAGTGAACTTGAGGCACGTTCTATTGCCACTCTCTTATGTGCTCTAAGCGTAATTGATTGATTGATGGATGGATGGATGGCTGCCAGGCTGCCTGGCTGGCTGTCTGACTGGATGAGTAGTTGACCAAAAGCAGCTGCTGCCAGTCGCTAGCGAAACAATCAGCAAACACATTAAAGCCAAATATTTTCTGTTGCCAAAAACCTCGCACATTTAATCTTTAATTAAGAGCAGAGCAGAGCAGAGACAATGCCCCCCTGCAGCCCGCCTGCCCAGTTGTCAGCGGCTTAAATGATGCGTTAAGATGGCCTTAAACTGGCTTGCGGCTGCTTTAACCGCAACGAACTTCGATGCTTCAATGTCCAAAAATAGCTGCAGAAAATAGAGACAGCCGCTGTTGAGAAATCGTTACGCGAGCAGTGCAAAAATAAATTGAATTACGAGCGAGCAGAACGAAATCCAAAGGGCCAAAAAATGGGAGGACTGCGAGATAAAGTTGCGCAACGCAAAGCGACGACAAATATGCAAATGGACACTTGACAATCGACAAAGATGCCTCAACGGGGTAGCCCAGGCCAAGGACCAAGGACCACGTCCAAGCCCAGTCCAGTGCAGGGCCAAAGGCTAAATCCTATTAAAATTCAATTGCCTGTAAATGAACTCGGGCTCTGGGTAACAGAGCCAAACTTCGGGGCAGCAACGGACTGGCTCCAACGGCTCCAACGGTTCTTGTTTGTCACTTAATTAAGGTTAATGTCAGCACAAAGAACAAAACACGCCCACCCGCTGGCCAACTGAACTGAGCTGACTGACTGACTGACTGACTGAGTGACTAACTGAGTGACTGACTCGACTCAACTGACTCAACTGACTGGCAGCAGGGATTAAGTTTAGATTTGTAAACAAGTTTCATGCGTTATTTAACTTTCAATGAAAATATCCTGTCAGCCAGCCAGCTGTGGGCACAACAGCATTTATTACATTTGACTACGGCATTTAAGCATTTCGAATGGCTGGCAGGAAACGTGCGACAAGTTTATTTCATTATGGCCACAATGAAGGCAAGGCACACACACACACACATACATATATTTGATTAGTTCACGCTGGGTGCGTCTCGATTGGCGCACATGTGAAAATGTGGAATGGAAAATGCCTGGAAAATGCCGCAAATGGCAGCCAAAATGCCATGAAATCAATTTGAAAGTAGGTTTTGCCTCAGCCTAACCTAACGGCCTGTGAAATTATTTAAAAGTTAGCAAACGGCAAAATTTAATTATGGCCACAACTCAAACAAATGTCTCTAACTACGCGCTGCCAACATTTAGCCACACAGAGTGAGAGGGACAAAGAGAGAGAGAGGGAGCTGGCAAGTTTTCAGCACTGTGTCGAATGTATGCGCATTTCTAATGCTCATTTGTTGCATGCCACATTCGTCTGTGTGTGAGTGTGGCAACAATATGCGCTGTGAAAGTGTAGCTGCAGCACATTAACAAAGTAATATTTTTGACAGAATCTAAGACACATGTAGTAGTACCTACTACTACTTTACTAATAACTACTACCTACTACTACTACAACATTTATCTATCTGCTACTTCTACTGCTGCTACTAGTACTATTTTCTACTATACTCCTACTATTACAACTCTTAACTGTGCTACTACTATTATTAATAAATACTTTACAATTTATTTATGTAGTATTGCTATAGAGAATACTCTATTTAGTTTCTTTTACCGAATTGCCATCAATTGACCTACATGTAACATGGTAAAAATATACATACGAAACTGCAATTCCCTCGCTCCAGTTGCGCCATAACTCATAGCACTTATAATATACTTCTCCAACAAGCCTGAGCACCCAGTAAATCGCTTGAGAAGAGGGCATGCGGGACACCGCTGAAAAGTATGCTACATTTTTTCAGCTGCAGATATTATCTACTCCAGTTGGCATGCAAATTTTCTTATCAGTTTTTTTTTTTAACTTTTGGGTTGCAAAAAGTAAATCAACCTACAAATATCCCTTGACACTTTTGTTTACAGGATATGACAGGCACAGCGTGGCCCCTAGCTAGAGCTGAAGTTCCCCAAATGCGCATAAAGGTCGCTTGGCAGGCGCTGGTCCATACATACTTATTGCCAAATACTTGGCCAAAGTATTTTATATTATAAGCGCTCTCAATGCTTATCAGCTCCTGCTGATGCTGATGCTGATGCTGAAGTTGTGTCAAAGTTTTGTGATTTTTTTTTTTTTTTTGCGTTGCTATTAACAGGGGGGGAGAGAGAGAAGGCAATAAACTATGCAACGCGATTTAAGGCAAGTTCCGGCTTTTGGCAAAATTGCTATACAAATTCAATAGAATGTGGAAAATAAAAAGCGAAGTGAAAAGTGCAAAATAGAAAATAAAAGTTGAAAATCTAACAAAAAAAAAGAAATACATATAAAAATAAATAAAAAATGAAAATATCCAGGCTAAAGGCGAAAGGTTATTTGTAATTCTGCTGCTTAAAACTTTTCTCATTAGTCACTATTTTTTAGCGGCTGTTTAATTGTTGCAAACGCAGCAGAGCAGCGAAAAAAAGCAAAAACTTTTCGAGCAGTTAAAGTTGTTTTCCATTTTCCATTTTACGTCTTTTTTTAAGTTTTCTCTTTCGCACTTTTATAGAAATTCCTGAGCGCAAGTCTAACAAATGCGGCTTTTAGCAGAGCAAGATTTGTGTAAACAAATTAAGTCGCGTCCCGCAGGTGAGATGAAAGAGAGAGAGAGAGAGAGACGAACTAATGAGCAGGTCGCTGAGCGGGTGGCTGAGCGATTCGCTGTGCAGCGCAATGAGGCCCAAATAAATTTTCACTTGCAGCAGCCAAACAAAAGAAATATTAAAACTTTCCTTTCAAGCCGCTTTTAGGCAAATATATTGGCCGTTACGCCCACTAATTTAAAGCGATTTGCAAATAAGCACGTACAAAGAATGTGCACAGAGGAAAGGTAGGCAAAACGGAAACGGAAAGGGCAATGTCAATTACACAGTGGCTTGAGTGAGAGAGAGAGAGGCACATACAAGCTCTATGAGCGAAGCACTTGAATTATGTCTTTAGCCAGCGATTAGAGATGGGAGCGTGTCTGTGTGAAATGAAGCGAGTTTAAGTTGAAGTGTTAAACTTTAAATGTGTTATCAACATACATATATATTCTTTTTCTTATAAGACTAAAATATAAGAGGAACTATATCAACGAGAAACTTGAAAAGCAATTTAGCAGAGGGTTGCCTACGCTAAGCACATATATAGAGTGAAGGTATGCAGACTCTTTGAGCTATATGCTGAATTTACTGAGCTTCGTTGGCTGAGTGTCAATCGTATGAATCTCCGAGCGCTATTCGGGAAAAGAGCAGAACACGAAAGCAAACCAAACAAAACCCGAAGGGCCCTTGCCCAGTAATGGAGAGAGAGGGAGAGAAAAATGGTTAATATTATATAAATATATTATAGATATTAGATATTCGTAAGTAATACTAAAATTTTCTTTCATCGTTTGTGAGCTTTGATGTGGGATACTTTAAACTGAAAACTGTAAAAATATAGAAATAATAGATTATGTATATCAGAAATAATATTTTAAAAAATAAGTACATTTATAAATCAATAAAAGGCGAAAAATTTTGAAAAAAAGAAAAGCGGCTATTTTTTTTTATAAATAAATTTATACATATTTTATACATAAAAAATAGTTTAAATATCTTTCGATATTAACGCGAGGCTGTAACACAATTTTTCTTTATTATTTTTTCTTTTATTATAAAATCTCTTTACATATTATACAACTACTCAAGATTCACTTAAGTTTCAGTCAATAACTACGTCCAAAACGAAAAATTAGATTCTCTTACGCTCATCGCTCATCTCTAAGTTCAGTCAAAGGCCGGCAGCACGTTCCTAAGCGCCCTCAACAAAGAAAATGCTCAACTCTTGCTTAGCTCTCAGCAAGTTTAAGCACTGCAATTTCATCTATTTTGCAAGCGATTCTTTGCCCAAAATGTAGCAAATATTCCAGTCAGTCCATCAGTCAGTCCGCCCGTCCGTCAGTCAGTCGGGGAATTTGTGATTCAGTCAGTGAGGCGATGGCGGCTTTTAATTAAGTGCGTGCCCTGCGCTCGCTAACAAATATGAACTCCTGTGGCAGCTCCTTTTGCCAGCTGCTTTGCCTAAAACATTCATGCACACATACAAGTACAGGCACAGACACACACACACACATATTAATGGCTGCCCCGTTTACGTCAAGTGCGTGGAATATTTTAATATATATATACATATATATACTCTGTGTGTATATAAATCTTGCAGTCACTCGTCTGCAATTGCAGCATCAATTTGGCCAAGTGGAATGCTGTCAAATAACAATCTGCACATGTGCAACAAATTAAATTGGAATTGAAATGCCTGCCAGGCAGGAGATTGTCTTGCCACACATACACACACACACACACGCACAGCCGAAATCTAATTGGAATGCCGTCAAGCCGTTAATGAGCTTACAACAAATTATAACGGTACGCCTATACGTATATAGATTATATTGTTGGCAAAGTCAACTCAAAATTCAATTAATTGAAAAGTTCCATTTGAGCAACTTGTGAAATGTGCGCTGCGAGCACTTTTCAACTTTTAAGCCGTAGAAACTTACAAATCGCGATTAATTCGCCATTTCCCTAATTACAATTACAATTACAATTATAATTAAATTTGTGCAACGCATTTATTTGAATTCAGTCGGGAAACTGCAAAAAACTATTGAAACTGGGTAAATCATTAGAATCTTGTTTAGGATAGTCAGTTTTGTACTTATAAGTAACAACAAGAGTGTTTATAAATAATATTTAAATAATTGTTAATCATTTACAAACTATTTTTGGATTCAACTTCTTAGCATATAAACTAGTTATGAACGTATACAAATTTCTGATGATTGTGTGTTCGAGATATGTAAATTCAGTTTGCTTTATTCTTTAAATGAGATATTTAGTTATTGGGTGGGATATTCAGTTCTATTTCAGCTATTGTATCAATTCCGTTTTTCGATTCCAATTCCTATGGCGTAATTTACGAATAATTCGTTACATACAAAAAATATATATAAACTTATACTTAAAATTTATGTATATATATATATATATATATATATACAGCAAGAGGATGGCTTAGTTAAGTTAGTTATAAGCCTATGACTATTAAGTTCAGAACATTCTACAAATGGCAAAAGAAAACATTTTAAAATTAATTTCGATGTTGGATAACTTTTAAAATAGGCGACTTAATCGAATACTAAATCATAATAAATATTATAGGACACTGCACACTAATCGAGGCAACTAACTTAAGGAATATATAATTATATATATACATATTCTAGTTATAATTAACACACTGCCCCGACTTAAATATCATACAAAAACACTTAAAAACTATAGCCTTACGGTTTCTTTTGTTATAATATTAATTTTATTTAATGTTTAAGTTGTAAGTAGTTGTTCTGCTTCAAGGTTTATATTCCTTGTAAAGTTTCCTTTTTAAGGCACTCATATTTATGTACACCTGACTGAGTTGGCGCAAAGGCCATAGGAGGATCTATGCGACTGGTGGTTTGCCGTGCACGCGAAAGCGATAGAGGCACGTGTAATCCGGTTGGCCATGATTCGACTCGATGCGCAGCTCGACAATCTCGTAGGCGCGCTTGATATCCATATTTTGTACCGGAAAGAATTGCAGCGAGGCGTTGTTATCCAAAAATTCATACTCACCGAACAGCACCGGCTCCTGATCCTTCTCGTGCTCCAGTCCCTGTAAAGCAAGGCAATTAGTAAATGAATAAGTTCAATATTTAGCATTTTAATGACTCACCCAAACGGTAAAGTTGTGTGGCGCTGAATCAATGCGTCCCGTGGGCGAAAGGCTCTTGGGGATATGCTCCAGCGTGAAGCCAGTGACGTGAACCAAGGAGTTCAGCTTCAGCACTGCAATTCAATAAGATTTTAGTATTTATATCATACCTATAATTGTTAAACTTACCCAGAAATCCGGGGAAGCCTTGAAAGGCCCAACACTCGCCTGGCTGCACATTGGGCGATATAGCCACCCTGGGCGTATTGCTGGGATACCAGAGAGGAATGCCAAAGATAGAGATCTGTGCCGATTTGGTTTGATAGCTTTCGGTGCAACGTGTGGACAGTATTTGTCCACCCGCTGACTCCAGAGCAAAGTCCACGAGACCCGTTTTATCCGCATCGTAAATGGCCAGCACGGATTTGACTATATTGCGCACCTCATCCTCGTGCATCAGCGTCTTCAGCGCCTGGGTGCTAGCAGTGTGTTTGGCCTCCACAACGAGCAGAATCTCACGCTTGAGCCGTTCGCTAATCTCGCTCATCATCACCAGGCTGGCACGTTCAATTTCAGCGCGTATATTGTTGTTGGATTTCTCGCTCAATGCGAGCAGCTGCTCTTCCAGATAGTCCTTGGCCACAAACATGCTGCGCACCCAATTCTGCAGATCTAAATCATCGAGCTTTCCGTCCGCTGTCTGCTTGAAGCCCAGTATCTCGACCAAGGTCAGCTTCACGTGCTTGTTGAGCAGCGTAAATTGGGATTCATTTAGATCGGCCAGCTTTCCCTCAATCTCGGCCAAGAGTCCACTGAAACGCTGATCCTGTGCCAGCTCGTGCTGTTGCATGCGCGCCAACAAATCGTCCTGCGTGAGCTTCAGGCTGCTTATCGACTGCTGCAGATCGGCGTTCTCCATTTGCTTATCTGAAAGCGCCAGCTTGATGAATGCAATTTCCTTGTTGAGCTGTTCGATTTGTTGTTCCGCAGACGACTGCCCCGAGCCCTCCACCTTAATGTGCTTTTGCTCCAGTCCAAGATTAATGCGTGCATCGACAAATTCTGCAAGCTCTGGCGCGCCCAGCAGCCGTTCAAGCAGCGAGCTCAAATCGATGTGCTCCAGCAATAAGGTGTAGTGCTCTTCCTTCAGCTTCAACTCTGACTTTATCAAGCGCGTAATCTCCTCCAGCTGCGCTGATGTTAGCTTTACCCCCTGTGCGCTCTGCCACTCGACAGATTGCTGCAGTTCCAGCCTCAAGCGCAACACCAAATCTGCCAGCTGCTGCTCACTGAGCTGCGCCTGCTGATCCACGAACTGTTGCAGATTCTCGTTCATCAGTTTCACTATGATCTTTAGCTGCTGCGGCGACAATTGTTGCTGCTGTTGCTTATGCTCATTTGCTTGCTGCTTCAGCTTCAGCTCCACCAGCTGCTGCACATAGCTATTGACATGATTCAGTATATTCTCATATTCCTCGGGGGTAAGCGTCTTCTGCATGTGCTGATGCATCTGCTCCATTTTGAACTTAATGACAGTCTCCTCCTGCTCATCCTGTGGCAGCCACAACATCTTAAAAGCAGTTCCAGCCTGTGACAAGCCGCCGCGCAGCAACATAGTCAAAGGCAAAGGCAGCAACGACTCTGAGCTTTGAAGGATCTCCAATCGCTGATCCTTCGGCAACAGCAGCCAACCTGCAAGAGATATAATTTCGGCATTAGTTCGAGCGGGCAATGGACAAGGCATTTCAACAGATTTATATCCTTCTACATTTGCTAGTTTTTACATTTCTTACTCTGCTTCGAGCACAAATATATATATTTATATATATATCAAAAGGAACTGTTTGATTGGGTATTTTCGGGGTGACGCCAATGAGCACAAATGCAGAAGGATAGAGTTTCTGTTCAATTTAATTTAATTTAATTATTTAATTATTATTTTACTTACCATTTCAACTCGCAATTGCAATCGCGTGGCATAGCTCAATAAAATGGCAAATAAAACAATTTACAACATTTGCAAAAAACAAAAAAACGACATTTTTTGTTGTTCTTTTTGTACTGTATTTCGTCAATGTTTGTGAAATTGTTTGATATTTTTATAATAAATTTAAAGTTTTTTTTTTTTAATGATTGACAAATACAAAGGTAAACAATGAAAGGTTACAATTGAAACGTTGTTTAACAACAAAGAAATTATTATATTTCAAACGTTGCACAAAATTTGCACCTGGCGACAATTTTTAATCGGCATTTGTGCAATGAAATATAATTAATTATAGATAATTGCACAAAGCTTACATTCTGTGGCCAAGTACAAAGTGGACAACAAAAATGAATGATATTTAATGTAGTTTTTCTTTTTTTAATTTGAACAGCGTAGCGAGTTTGTTCGCCCTCTCTCTCTCTCTCTATCTATCCTTCTCCATATTGCGTCATATTGCGGGCGAGGGGTAAAGGGGGGAATGAGGTATTTAGGGGTGAGGCATGAAGGGGTATTTGCGATGTAGGTGGAACTATTTTGGTGGGCTTCAGAGCGAACTCAAAAATTTATATATCTAAATTTATACATATACATATATGTATATACATATAGTTTGCCATAGATCATGGAATAAACAAATAAATGTAACATGAAATTAATTGAAAAAGGTTTTTGTTGCTTTTTAGTTATTCTTTTTTCTTTTTTTTTTATGAGGAAATGCTAAGCAAAATGCTTGAATTTGTACTTGAATTGATCTTGATTTAAGATTAACGAAAAAAGTCTCGAGCTGCCGTCAGAAGAGCAACGACAGCAACAGCTGCTGCAGCAGCTCATGGCCAAAACGAAAAGAGAATTGGAGAAAATATTCATTAAATACGCTCGTAATAGACGTCATCGCCGTTCGACTGAAACCACTGACGTCCCCTGTTGGCCACATTCTGGCCGATAGTTTTCAAATACACCAAATAATCATCGGCCCAGTCACGCACGCGCACTGCCTGATCGATGGCCTGCGTACGCAGCGCTTCATATTGGGCCGCATTCAAATAGGCGCCAACATCGATCTTCGGCAATTCGGGTAATGTGAAGGTATTCAGATTTAGGGATTTGGGCGGGAAACTTTCATTGGGATGCAGATAATAGAACAGACCTGAAAAGTTACAAAAGTTGCCAAATTAGCTAAGCACATATATCATAAATCTAACAATATTTAGTTTAAAACTATATTATTGAAATGAAATGAATGAATGGGATCCCTAACTGTATGAAAAAAAATTAATTTATATTGTAAATTAATTATTTTAAATAAACTTAGTTGGGACTAAAGCTAATGATAAAAGAAAAGTAATGTTCTTAAGAACTAACTATGTCAATCATTCCACATTCCTAGTAATATAAATGAATGCCTCTCTATTAAGTATTTCATGCATTTTATGCATACATATTCCATATCAATATCAACAACCGCAAACAACTTGCTGCTTACGTCATATTTGCTGTCAACGACCAGAGGCAACAAGTTTTATAAATACGCTTCACAGAAAGGTGAACTATATGCATATCTATATATCTATATATACATAAATAAATATACTCGTAGAATTAGTTGTGGCCGCCATTCAAGGTAAGCTTTTGGCTGTCGTTCAAAGTCAGGGCGTGTGCACGCGTTCACATACATTACATTAAATATATAAATACTCTTATATATGTATATACTAATATATCTACTGCTTTACATATTTTTTCACTCACCCGCTAGCAGCAGCAACGGCAACAGTATGAGCAGAAAGAGCAGGAAACGCTTCTTTGACTTGTTCTCCGTATTGTTCGACTTGAGCAACGTAGTGTCCAGGCTAAGCACCGAGGCGATGCCCAGGTAGACGTAACGCATCACACTCAACAGACTGGTGGCGATAAGGCCATGCTTTGGCTGACGCTCGTGCTTGGCATAGTACATCTGATAGGCGCTCGATTCCGTTTGCGAAATGTTTGAAATGCTCGTCCACATGCTGCTAATGCTGCTGATAATGGTCGTGATGATGCGCAGCAGCCACCAGCTCTGCTGCTTCTGCTGGCCAAAATATGTATTGTCCGCCTCATCGGCTGAATCGTAATTCAAATGCGTATAATTGCCCTGATAGCGACGACGTATGAACTCCTCCTTAGTTGGATCACGATCGACCATATTGTTGACGCGCTCCTCATGATGCTCCAGGCTGCGACGCGACATGTTCGGCATGGCAACAATGCCCGGTGCCAGCTGGCGACGATGCGGAGACAGTTCCGAATAGGTGTAATCCGTTTTTGGTGTTTTGCTGCAATGCAAAAAATTAACCAATTAGTTGAGATTCAGTTAGATTCAAGAAGGCAAAAGAAGAAGAAAATCAACTGGAAGCACGGTCTCTCCAACAGCTCACTTACTTCCAGTACTCGCCCGCATCTCTGTACTCGATGTAAGCCAAATGATCATCGCTTAAATTAGCCTTCGCATTGAAATTGCCATTGGTGCGCTGCTGCTGCTGTTGCTGATGCAGCTCCTGTGAGGTATTTAACACATTTTGTGTCGTCTCCAATTGACTGCGCGGCGTCGATGTGACGGCGGTCAGGCTATTGAGCGCATTGCCCAAACGATTGGTGGTACTGGTGAACATGGTGGTCACCGTGGAAGCCTTGCGTTTAGCCTCTGGCGTTGCATCGTCGCTCGAATAGTCCGAGGTCAGCTGGGCTAAGGCCTTTGAGCGAGTGGTTATATTCCTGGCGCCTTTAGGAAGGCTGGTCGAGGTGGCGACGGCGGTGGTGCTGCTGCTGCCGCTGCTGATGGTGGTTGTTGTTTCCACCACGTGCTCCTCCATAATTGTGCTGTAAATTAGCAAACAAGTTAGTTGATATCAGCGGAAACGTTATTGGTTAAATAAATAATAGCTCCTATGCATAATTAACTCAAAAACAAAAATTTGAATCAAAACAAACTACAAAATCTCGCTCATAAATGCTTTACAAATAGAAACGCGTCTGACCTTCAACAATAAAAACAGAAAAAAAAAAAGAAAAAAAACGGCAACGGCGTATGGCTTTTAACAACATAAAAACCGAAGCTCTCATGGCCAAATTTCCTCCGCCTCCCGGCTGATGTCGTCATCAACGAAATGAAACGAAACAAAAATAAAGTCGCAAATCGCACGTTTTCTACAGTTCGCGCGCCAAAATCAAACAAACAAAAAAGCAAGCAAGACGCGCTTACGGACCCTGTATAGCAAACAATAAAACATACTCTATATAACACGCTCGCATCAGAGCTGAGCGCGTTTTACTTGGCTTATCGTTTTACAAATGATTCACAGACGCTTGATCGTGTTTGCTCGCAACATAAATGATGTCATCTCGGATATCTCTCTCGTTTTCTCACACACGAATTTGATTCTTCCATATTTAAATTACACTGCTTAACAGTGTTGCCACCTGATTAACATATAGTATAATGTCATTGTCGGCAACCACTAACCATACAACACATGGTTAGTGCTGCAACACTGTTACTAGTCACAGTGATTAAATGCGCATCTCTATCATGCCGTGCATTTTTTCTCAATTCCAAATTAAAATTTTCGCGCCCAGTGCGAATACCAAACCAATGACGTCATGCTAACAAGCACATGCACACTGTTGAACCGAGTGCTGTTTGACTCGTATTGGTATCGATGTGTTTATTCGTATGAATGACGCGCCTTTGTAAAAAAGACGACAGAAGCGACTCTGCGTCGCTCTCCACTACTCTCCGCTCAAGACATATTTTCACTCTACTGGCAACTGATAAGCATGTAATTTTTATGCTCTATTTTTGGGCAATCGGAGGGATTTATGTTTAGATATTCTCAA
The DNA here is from genome assembly GCA_030914345.1 of Drosophila koepferae. Classification (NCBI taxonomy): domain Eukaryota; kingdom Metazoa; phylum Arthropoda; class Insecta; order Diptera; family Drosophilidae; genus Drosophila; species Drosophila koepferae. Next base: position 13,128,339 of record JAUESR010000211.1, on the reverse strand, counting down.
GTGTACTTACTGTACGGAAGGCGCCACCGATGGCTTCTTTATATGATCCCCCTCCTCGCCAGAACGCCCGCTTTTGTCATAGTCGTTGCGTTGGGATGGCGTCTTTGAACGCGAACGCCGGCGCGTCTCTATTTGATAAATTTCTCCACTCATAGCTTTGCTTAAAGAGTTTTGCTGCAAACGAAAAGAATAAACAATTGTAGATGGAGACGGTAACAAATAAATGCCGAGCATAGTTTATTTGTGTGTGTGTGATGGGCGTGGGTTGTTTACAATGTGAATATCAGTTCACATTGAGCAGGGCAAACGAGCAAACGAATGAGCGCGCATTACAATTGGTAATGAAACAAGGTCTAACGAAGCTCTTAGCACACAGACACACACACATACAGGCTTACGTTGCGTGCGTGCGTTCGTATTATGAAGTTTCTTTAACGCTCGAGTGCTCAACAAATCGGTTTTGCGGGACCGAGAAAACATTAGCATTAATATTACAGAATTATGCAATGCGTGTGGAAATGAGCCCAGTTGCTAGATTTTTTTAATTAGATCGCAATGAGAGCGCAACATAGATCTAAAAATAAAGACTGGCAGCTGCGTTACCGGGTGGGCCTTTTACGAAGAAGCAGTCGGCAATTGCATTGCGAAGCACCACAATTTTTGCATTAAGGGCACTCAGGGTAGCTAGCAGCATAAAAAAAAAAAAAAATAAGTAAATAAATAAACAAACAAATGTAGGTGAGCACGCCATAAACAAACAAATATTTCGCTTTAATCAATAAAATGCGCTGCGGCGAAAGGAGCTCTCATCTCCACTCTTTTCACTTTTTATTGTTTTTCGGTGAAATACGTGAAAATCTAAACAAGTTTTCCGAGCCGCAAATGCGTCAGCAAAACGCCAAACGCCGCGTCAAATTTTTTTTTTATTGCCTGTCAATGGTAGGAAATGCGGGACACACACACATATGAATGCACAAGCGTTGTACATATTAATCACTTACTTTTTACACATTCAAGTCGTTTGGTTCAAAAATGTATTTCTATTTAATGTGCTTTTGCACAATTTGTATGTTTTTTATTGGCGGCTGTAATAGTTTATTAATAGATTTTGTACCCCAATAAAAACACGTCCGACACCAACAAGAGAAAAACTATGAGTGACTCGATATATGTACTCTCTGCCGGCGAGACGAAAATCTTGCGTTATATCGATAGGTTGTGCATAGCAATGTATTGGAACGATACTTGACTTTGTCGATATATCGTTTACACTACTTCTGCAAAATATATCATGTACCTAAGCACTGTTAGCAATGTTAACATAAAAACTACGAATTTATGATTTTCTGAAGTAAAAACAATGTTTACAATTAATAGATTATGTTTTGTTGTATTAGCATAGCATATAAAAGACTGTTCGTATAGGTACAATATCTGCTTGGCCACAGCAGCCTATTGGTAGTAGAGCTCCAAATTCATGCCATCGTGAATTTCATCTGCAAACAATATAAAAGATTATTAATATAATGTAAATAACATTACTAATATTAAGTAGCTTTACAATCAGATAGACGAATGGGATCCTTGTAGATGGTATACCACTTTTTTAGCACAATCTTCTCATGCTTTGTGCCAGTTTGTGCCGCTATTAATTTCTTCAGGTCACCAATTGTATCGTCTGGATTGCATTTCACACGCACCTGCCGGGCAAATGATAACATTAATTCTCAGTTTGCTATTATCAATACAATTATCTTACCTTTTTGCCCAGACGATCATTGCAAGTTATTTCAATCATAGTTTTGTATATTTGTGTTGATACCTGTTTATGCACAACAAATATAATTCGATAACTTTTGATTCCGACAATGGCTGCTTATCGATGTGTCTAGATGTTGCCAGAATGTCACAAAACTTATCTGCCAAAACAATTAGACGCCGAATTGCAATATTGAAGAAGGTATTTTAAATTATTGCGAATATGTCCATGATTCCATTCTTTCCAAATCTCAAGCCTACTGTGGCTAATCGTTTTTGGTTTGATATGACATCAGATGATGAGATGCAAACAAAGCGCTATGAAGACGAGCGCCGAAATTGGGTATGTCTGCAATAAATACATATGAATTTATGTAAATTAAATTACAATTGTATTTCCTATTTCAGCGAGAATCTTTAAAGACAGCTGCAACAGATTTGCAGCCACTGGGAAAGGTGCACACTATAACTGGCGTCGAAACAGATGATGAGGATGGTAAGTTGCGAGCAGATAAAAATTTAAGAAATATTCATTTAATTGCTTGCCACAGCCAACGATGATAGTGAAGACACCGATAGTCACGACGAGGAGGACGACGAGACCAACGATCGTGTTATTCCCGTTACGCAGGACTTTTACTCAGCGGACGATATACAAATGAACGACGAGACCTCGCCCACAGCACCCTAAAAGGAAAGACATTGCATAGATACACCATTTAGTTAGTTAAGAGTTAGCTACTGTTGCGATTACAAAGTTCCCTTTACAAACTGTAATAACAACTTTTCGTTTACTTTAAGCTTAAATAAATTATAAACACAATAAGCAAATGATATAGTTGGTTAACATTATTATAGTTTGCTGCTATTTAGGTGTTGGGGATTGGGACTGAAGAGTTCACAGAGTCACAGAAAGGTTTTCAAGCATTTCTTCTACTTGTGAAGCGCCGCAGTCTCCATTTTGGGTGCTGGCTTCGAGGCCAGGCCCGAGAGCAATTTCTTGATCTCGGCAATTGCGCGACCCGGATTCAAGCCCTTCGGACAGGTGCGCGTGCAGTTCATGATGGTGTGGCAACGGTACACGCTGAAGGGATCCTTCAGCTTGCTCAGGCGCTCAACGGTGTTCTCGTCACGCGAATCAATGATCCAGCGATAGGCCTGCATTAGCACGGCCGGACCGAGGTACTTCTCGGCATTCCACCAGTACGATGGGCACGAGGTGGAGCAGCAAGCGCACAGAATGCACTCGTACAGACCGTCCAGCTTGGAGCGATCCTCCACAGATTGTAAGTACTGCGCCTTGCCTTTCTGCTCACCGGCTTCGTTTCTGCAAAGTGTTTCCAAATTATTTAATCAAATCCAAATAGAGATATCAACTTTCAACTCACTTGCGCTGCAGCCAGGGCTGAATATTTTTGTACTGCTCGTAGAAGTTGTTCATGTCCGGCACCAGATCCCGCACCACATACATATGTGGCAGAGGGTACACCTTCAGGGGCTTGGGGCTGGTCGCATCGATCTTGCTGATGCAGGCGAGCGTGTTGGTGCCGCCAATGTTCATGGCGCACGAGCCGCAAATGCCCTCTCGGCACGAACGACGGAAAGTCAGCGTCGGATCCATTTCGTTCTTGATCTTGATCAAGGCATCCAGCACCATGGGGCCGCACTCACGCATATTAATCTCATAGGTTTGCATGAAGGGCTTCTCGCCGGCATTGTCTGGATTCCAGCGATAAATCTCGAATTTCTTGATCTGTGGCTCCGGCGCTGCCTTTGGCTGTGCCTGTTGCTCCAACTGCGTTGTATTGCTGATTGCACGCAACTATCACAAAAAGAAAAAACATATAAATTAATTTGATAATTATTGGCGCTCAAGTCACGCCATAGGAAAAAAAAATTTTTTTTTTTTTGACAAAAATGTTTACATAATCGCAAATTGTGTTGTTTGTGCGACGCACTTGATTTTCATTTTATCTGATATGAGCGCGAATTAGCTATGTTTTTATTATTTATTATATAACAATATTGTCCAAAAATCAACTTTGCACACCCTCGCGCTGTTCTGGAGGATGTTTTAATAGCTTCGCGCTGCCCGCTCGTTCGCTCACCTGATGACGTGCAGCCAAGGAGCTGGCGCGGCTCAAGACTTGTCTGGCTTCGTTGACCAACATTTTTCTAATGAAATTGAAACGTCACTGCGTCTGCAATTTGTTAATTAATTAAGCAAATAAAATACGTTGTTTTCCGACTGGAAAATGTAAGTTGCAATCGAGAAGTTTGCACGACGAACACCACTCGCTTAGAGTTGTCAAGACGCACTGATTGCTGGTCTAAAAAAGTTAGCCAGAAAACAGCTAAAAATACCAAATGATAGAAGACTTTGTATTATGTCTATATTAAAATGTGAGGAATGTGTATGTAAAACTAGTTGAGATCATTGACTAGAAACATCATATACATATGCATTACGTCTAGTAGAAGAGAAATATTATGAATATAACGTCTAGTTGATAGTATTTAAATTATTATAATAAACGAGCTGTCCTGGCAGCTCTAGTGCAATACTATCGTTTAGACTATCTATCGATAACGATACAGTTGCATTCAAGTGTGACCATCTATGTGGATTAGCGCCATTTTAAAATTCAAAATGGGATAATTATTGTATATTAATTCATTTAATTTATTTAGAAGTAAAAAGGTATTTTAATAAATAATTAATAAATTGTATTTATAGTATTTTAAAATACTTTATACCATAAAAATTGTTTTAACTAGGCTTGGCTAACTGTTTCAACTGCGCCTTGGTGCGTTTGTTGATTTAAAGATTTTTCCAGATGTGCGGGCAAAATATTTAGCTCTGCATTTGCAGAACGCTCATAGTTTTGTAGGTTGCTGTAAGTAAAGTAAGCATAAATATGAAAATTATGTTAAATTTGATTCTAAAATTGATGTTACCCATTCATGGCAGCAGGCATGCCTTGCACTTGTACTTGAATTTGGCTGTAAAATTTGAAATTTTATATAAAATATTAATTTTAAAGTACATATTCTAGTATAGCTAACCTAACAGTCTGTGCCGGATAAATATATGCAGCTGGATAGACTTGTGTTTGATAGCCAAGAGGTGGATAGTAAGCGGGTAAACCTGCTGCCTGTCCATGGGTAGCAGCGATTCCACCTGGAGGTATGGGGGCCACGGGAACTGGATTGGGGGAAATATCGTATCATAGATATATGCTTTATATATATTCACAATTTCTTACCATCATTGATCACATAGCCCACGCCTCGCCTCGCCTTTTGTTGTCGCCTAATGAGAGTCGCAATCGAAACAATGAAAAATATTGAAGTGGCAATGGAAAGTGATATTATAAAGGCTTCCATCACTCGAACTTTGTTTGCTGTTTGTTAGCTTTACGAGCGGACAAAGCGTACTGAGAGTGAGCCCAATCGACAAGTTATCCGTCCATGTCTAATCAATAAACTATATGCAAGATATAGATAAGCCTTATCGGCGGGTTGTAAATTTGGCAATACGATGAGAATTGGTCACAAAAGAGGCATTTGCCAGAGAAAAATGTTAATATCTATAAATAGGCGAAAGTATATATGCGTATACATATAAATATATTCATAATATCGATAAGAAAAGACTACAAGAATATAAAATCAAGTTATTGATAATATTAATATTATTATTAATAAAGTCGTGCACTAAGCAGAATTGCTAACGAAAACGTTTACTCCAATTAGAATATAGAATAATAATTTTAATTGATTTGATAATAAATGTAATGACGCTAAATTAAATCTACTTAAAATTTTAATTAAATAAAAAGTTAAATTGAGTAACATTTTTATTTAATTTATTATTATTTCAAAACTAAGTATTACTAAGTATTTGTTTTTTTTTAAGTTAATTAATTTTTTTAATTGTATACTCATTTATTATTTATAAATTTGGAATTTTTATTATTGTTTTTATTTATTTTTACTAATGAAAAACAAATTTTTTTATTTACTTATATTTAATTTGATTATTTATTATTTGAATTATTTTTAATGAATTGATTTATTTTGTTTAATTTATTATTTATTCATTATTTTTATTTATTTATTATCTTTAATTTATTTTTATTATTATTTGTATTTATTTTTACTAATTTTGTATTTTTTTTTAAATTTTTTTTAAAATAAAATTTGTGATTTATAAAAAAAATTAAATAAATTTTGTTAATAATAAATAATAATATATTTCTGAATAATTTCTAAGCAATTAATTAAATATCTTCCCCAGACAAACCCACAGACTGAAAGGAAGTCGACAACTTGTCAAGTTTTAATTGAGCGTCAACTGTGATAAATGCAAGTCGCGTTGTAAGTCGCATTGTTATGGAGAAGCACGCGTCTTTTAGAAACAACAACAACAACAACAACAACAACAACAACAACAACAAATGAAATGAATTGGCGAGATTTTAATGGCAGTTGCCAAGTGCAGGCGAAACTATAAAACGAAACTTTTGAAATGCCATTTATGTCGGCCAGAGCCAAGAGCAGCGCGACTTTGTCAATTGTTCATTGACCTTTTGTTCAACTTGGCAACAATATTCCCTATATATATATATAGGCCTTTATATAGGAAAAGAAAAGTGACAAGAAAAGCGTCTCATTCTCACCTAGGCAAAGGACATTTTTATTTATTTTTATTTTCGAAAGCGAAAGGCATAAAAACCTCAGTTGCAAAAGTTGCGCAAAGTATGGGGCAAAAAAATAAAAAAATATATTTATCTACAAAAACTTTTTCAATGTTAAAGCAAACAGAGCAGCGCACAAAAGTTGAGAGACGCCAAACAGCAAATGCGGGCGCAAATAGCGCCCCCAAACCACGCCCACCGCTTGTCTCACTCCCATTTCAGACCCTCCGCGTGCCTTCAGCAAATACACAGAAGTCTAAACAATGCAGAAACTTAAATAAAACGTTCGGCCAGGTGAGCGACCAAGCCCCAATTCCCGCCCCCTCGGAGTCAACACCGAATCGCTCTAAGAATTGGCAATACAAAAGCCTCAAAACTTTAGACAACAACAGGGAGGGGGCGTGGCTGAAGTGCAAGTCTTTGCGCAAATTGTTTTGAGTGAAATTCGACTTGGAGTAGCAGTGCATGCAAATGACGTCAATGATGACGAGAGCGCACAGCTAATTAGCCGAACATACGAAAAACTGCCTCAGCACAAAAAAAAAAAAAAAAAAAAAAAAAAAAAACTGAGCACAAAAAAAACTTTACAGTCCGAACGAGCGAATCCAAACAAATACGATTGCTTCAAGGCGGTTTGGCCCGGAAAAGGCCCTAGACTACGTTCGAGGGTCACTTCAATGGAGCAGCAGCAGCAGCAGCACCAGAAAAAAAACTAAAGGAATGACAAGAAAAAGTTTTATTGACTTGCGAAAGATTTAATACACTTTCAGAGAGATGGACAAAAATATATAGAAATTTATAAATAAATAATATGGATAGTTCTTTATATTACTTAAAAATTTTGAATTACAAAATAAATAAAATTCAATTATGAAAAAAAAAAAAAAAATGCAAAATTCGAATTGCAAGTGACTCAACGAAACTGAAAAATAAAATATTCCAACTTATGAAAATCCAATTAAAAGGCCTGCTTTAAATGGCGTTATCTACAACAACTTAACTGAACAATTAAAATCAAAAATATAGAGCTGCTAACTAGCTTATATTCGTTCATATTCAGCCTATCTTATCAGCATGAATCAGAATACAAAGAGACTTGCCCAATCATATCTTGGCTGCTCACTCAATTGACATGCTCTCGGTGAGAGTATTGGCGGAAAAAGTTTTGCAAAATCAATACAAAACTGTGCGAGCGAGCCCAAAATGAATGGGCTCGATAGACGTTTAGATTTTGGCAAATTGAGCGAACCACCCGATAAATGTTTTGTGGTGCGTCAAATATACATTTGCGTCTGATATACTACAGCAAAGTGAAGGCAGCCCCAACTTCCATCTGGAAGCTCCGCAGCACCGCGGCCCTCTAGCGCTGCAGTCCCTGCCCAACTTTCAGTTTATCTGCTGCTTTCTGTGCTGCGCCTCCTGCTGCTGCTGCTGCTGCTGCTGCTCCTCCTGCTGCTGCCTATATCAATGGCATGACGCACACACATTGCTTTGATAGATATAGATTTACGTATGAGCTACAGCATGAAATAACTTTGTATCAATGAGCTAGACAAACGTCACATTTTCATTCCTTTTGCTTTATCTCTTTTTATCACTGCCTCTCTCTCTCTCTCTCTCTCTCTCTACTCGATTGACAATATTGTCAAAGTTTTTTTTTTCTTTTTGTATGCGCATTAAAATAGCATTCATAAGGCGTCATCTCCCCGGGGTGCCATAAAAAAGTGTCCACAGACACAGCAGCAGACACTAGACACAAAGAGGACTTAGAGACAGAGAGAGAGAAAGAGAGATAGGGAGAGATGGGGAGAGAGAGAGCGAGTCATGTAATTCAATACTCAGTCCCATATCTAAATGAATTATTTATGCTCGCTTTGTGGTCTGTGTCGTTCGATTCTGTAAACATTGATTGCTGCTCGTTAGAGCTGCTCTGGCATTTAATATATCATTAAAATTGCAATGGGCCACACCCCCTTCGTCGTTGTCTCTCAATTGCTTGCAAATTTGTTGCTCTTTCAGTTTATTACGCATACGACGCGTGCAGCTCACTCGATTCGAATTCGTCAAGTGGTTTCGACATGGAATACTACTAAAAACTGTTTAAGTACCAATTCATTTAGCTGCAAGTGGCTCTCCCTCTCTCTCTCTCTCTCTCTCTCTATACAGCTCTCTGTCTCTCACTGCCACTCTTGCAATCATTGACTGAATTAGCAAACAGTTAACATATTCGAGTGCTTTTGAGTGCAATTAAAGTCTGTCAAAGTCCGCTCAAAGAGCTTTTATCAAATCACTTTATAAAGCACTTGTTTTTAGTTCGATTTTAAGCTTCATTAAATTGCCATCATTTGTAATTTCTCGGAACAAAATTATCAGCAAAATAACTTTGAACTAACTTGTTAACATAATATACCAAACAGACTTGACATCGCTTATCTGTCTGTGACAGTCGTCATGGTTACTTTAGAGGCAAATCAATCGAATATTTGCTATCAAACACAGACATTGGCCCCCATCCCACTTGGCCTTGTGCCAACAGCAATTCACTTGCTGAGAAGCCAAATATTTTTTTTACCTTGAATTAGATGCTTGCAACACCTTGAAAGAGGAATACGCTTTCACGTGAAGTCAAATATCTTAAATCTTAAAGCTTTTATACTTAGCTTTCACCTTAAGCATCTTAGGCCTGACACTTGTAGCTTACATATCACTATGCCATTATCTATTCCTAAAAAACCTACTTAGACTCAGCTTTCTCTTACTTGAATTGCCCTAAATCCAATACTCAAAGCTTAAAGCTAAAATATACAACCAAATATCGACTTACTCTCAGCTTTCATTGTAAGCACCTTAAAGCTAATACTTGAAGCTTCAGTGCATTGCCTATTTATAGAAACATGCTCAGTATTGGCCTACGCTTCGGGCTAATCTTCACCTCAAGTTAAGCCTTGTCAAAAGGAATCCTCGAGTCTGGCTGGTGCTTAAGCCCAGGTGAAACAGGTGTCCAGCTCGTAAATCTCGGTGCATTCAGTGTGTAAAATCTTGTTGTAATTTAAAGAAAAAGCACAATTTGATGTGCGCTGCTGCTGTTTGATGTACATTTTCATTACACGCTTTCTCAAGTGCATCAAATTTTATGTGTGCGACAAGCGAAGCGAAATGAAATGAAATGAAATGAAATGCTATAAAAAAATAAAATAAAGCAAGAAGAAAAATAAAACTGAAACTGCGCCGTGCAGGACAACATTTTAAAGCTGCAAAGCGACATTAAGACAGATAGCAAAGACACAGCTGGGAATGTGCACACCTGTGTGTGTGGGAGCGAAGAAAATAGAAACTTGTGACAGCGTCTATCTGGCTATGAAATCGCTGAGCTTGTTTTTAATTTCAATCAACTTATGCGGGACAGGCGCGTGTAATTCAAGGACTCGAGCAGTAGAGAGAGCTCAAGGCTTTGGCTTTCTTTCACACACTCAGAAACTATTTATCAAACGTGTTGGCGACAACTTGTCGCCGAGTCGAACACGCCAACTGCCTGTCGACTCACAACAAAAACGTTGTCAGTTAGCAGCGCACAAACAAGTTATCAAAAGCGCATCATCGCATGGCCATGTTGTTGTTGCTGGAAGTGGATATGCTTGTCTAGGCTGGGCTGGGCTGGGCTGGGCTGGTCTGATGATGCTTCAGTCACGCGCCGGCATCTCAGATAGCAGCACGTACAAAATTCAATACGACGCGTCTACAACTGCCCACAGTCCGGACACGAGCGGCATAAATGAAGCAATGCGAGCAAACAAGCTGACAACTCTCTCTCTCCCTCCTCTCTCTCTCTCTAAGAGTGTCCTTTCTCTCTTTTCCCTGAATGGTGTCAACTTTAATCTTCAGCTCACAGTGTAGTCGCCCCTGCCATCTCGTCTCACCTGCTTAAATATTCGTGGAATCTGCATAATATCTGTCCAACTGTGGCATAGACAAAACAATATGCTCGCTGCCTTCATTGCTTCTTTTTGTTTTTCTTTTCTCTGTCCTGTCCCATTCAAATGACCATTTTTGGTATCCTTGACTTGGCTTGACTTAAGTTCAGCTTCACTTTATGCTCACGAAAGCCGCTCAACAGCTCAATTTCCCTAACGACAAAGTTTCGCGTAAAACTTCATATGAATCTGCTGCATTGGATACTTAAAAAGGCATAAAAGGGGTTAGCCTGAATGCTATGGGAATGCATTAAGGATTGTGGGGGGGGGGGGGGGGGGGGGGGCGTGGCACGCCAGCAAAACTTTTTTTTATTACTTTACAAAATTTAAGTACTCCACAGCTTCATTTGCGCTTGCATAATACTCTGTGAAAATTGGGGCAAACATCTATCTAATTGTCTAACTCATTAAAGTTTAAATTGTGAGAGCTTTGTGAAATATATTTTATTCATTGCACTTGAGTCGAATGGTAGAGATGGGAGTGGATTTAAAGAAAGAGCTTTAGTGCTGAAATGAATTTAATGAATATATAATTGAGAGTAGTTTAGAAATGAAATGTAGGCGAATATTGAATAAAATAATAAATAAAATAATGTCAACAATAATAGTAATCGATTCTATCATTTATACTCTGTTCGCGAGATGATGATCTGATGGAAAAAAGAAGAAAACAAATGTACTCACTCGCTCTCGCTCTGATGAGACTTCGGTTCTGTTCGTTTGGGTCATCGGTTGAGTTGAACTGTTCGTGTGGGGCTCACGAACATCGTTTAGAGAGCGATACGATTGATGCTTAATGAGGTTCAAATTATTGAGAGTCTTTTAATTCGCATACGCTAAATGCACGTACGCAATTCATGTGCTTGGCAGAGAGAACTCTCACATACTGAAAAGATTTTTTGTTTCATTTCGCTCAGCCAAATTCGTGAATGAATGAGAAAAACGAATGCAATGCAATCTTTTGCTCTATGAGTGTTTTCTCAACGTATAAGCAAAATACGACAAAATCCAAAAAGAGATTAAATTCCCATCCAAATAGCCTGGCCAGGCGCCGAGCAACTGCAGCTCAAAGTCCTCTCTGTCGTCGCACTTGCACTAGGGGAAGACTAAAACGCCATGACTTGAGCATTTTCCCCATAAGACTTACACATATTAATTAATTATAATTTATAAAAAATGTATTATTTTTTAATTATTTATAATTATAATTATTTAAAATTTTAATAATTATTTTTATTTTTATAAAATTTTTTATTATATTTTTTACAAAAATAATTAAAATTAATCACTAAATCTAAAAATTATAAAATACCCCTTAATATAAATAAAACCAAAATTTAAATAAAATTAATTTTATTTTTTTAAATTTTATTTATTTAATTAAAAAAAAAAAAAAATAAAATATCTAATAAAAAAAATTTTAATATGTATCCCATGTTAAAATGAATATAACTTGAAGTAGTTTTATAATTAACTTCCGCTTAGATTAAGAAACGTTCAACAGATATATGCGAGCTTTGATTTGCTTGCAATATATAAATGTTAACAACAATTTTTACTATTACTACGCTTAGCTAGATAGTTAAAGGAACAATCGTTACTGAAGCACGCAAACTACCTTAAGCGATTGCTCTACAACTCTTTAAGCACAACTAATGTGGACTCTTCCATGCCCAAGACTCTCCATCATAGATGAAAATATCTACTATTAGATGATGACAAAATTAAGACTTTGATTGGCCATTAAGTAAACACTTGCCTCGCTCGTAAAATGCACATAAAAACCCCAAAAATGAACGAACAAAATTATGTGACAAACACAAACAGATTATTTTCCTTTGACACATGCCCGAAATAGCATCATAGGCAATTCAATAAAATCTCAGCAGCAATAGCGAAGTTTATGGACAAAGGCTATAAACTATAAATTTAGCTAATAATACAACTAGGTTCAGCGTTCAAATATATGTAAATTACAGCATAAACAGAGCATTTTTATTTAACAACTTAAGAATATTTCGCTTGGCAAATTTGTAGCTAAAAACTTGTGCAACTATCTTTATGGTACACTCAAGACTTATCCCAGCCCAGTGCAGACACTGTCTTGGCAAATTATTCAAATTAATTTACATATTTTAGTTGAAAAGTTTTCATTAAATTCTCATAAATAAATGAGACGCTAAGTAGGTCAAGACGATAAGCGGGCGCAGGCAGAGCGTCAACACAACTTATGCAAATAGAAAGCAAAGTAAACTAACCTTGAACACATTTATATATATGTACATATATATAGAGCATATAGTATATATACCATACATATTTATATAGTATGTTTTCATTTAGAGTTGTTGCTTTGCCGGGTTTGAGTCGGCAACAAATGTTGACGCATTTAACGGACGCTGACGGCCTTGATTAAATGGCCAAACAAGACAAAAGCGGCAAATTGATGAAATTTCTGCAATGGCCAAAATAAATACGAGATGCAATTGAAAAGTTGTCATAAGACTATATAAGAGTGAAAGTCATTGATTGAAGATTTCAACTAGAAATAAAACTTAAAAAAAGGTAATAAAAAAAAGAATACTAATAATAATAAATAATAATAAAATAATAATTTAACATTCAAAATATTACAAATAAATTAAATTTAAAAAAAAATTAATAACAAAAATTATATATTTATAATAATATAAAAAATCATAACAAAAACATAAGTAAATAAAAAAAAAAAAAAAAATTAGTTAACAAAAATGAAATATTGAAATCGTAAAAAATTAATTTACGATGAATAAAAATAAATGAATTTCCGCTTTAAAAAAATTTAAAAAAATGTAATTACAAAAATTATATGTTTATAAAAATATAAAAAATCACAACAAAAACATAAAGAAATTAAAAAAAAAATTAATTAACAACAAAAATTAAATGTTCAAATCATACAAATATTAATTTACGATGAATAAAAATAAATGAATTTCCGCTTTATTATAATTGAAAACACACAAACTTGATTATGCTTATAGCATCTGCTTGTCTCTGACAGCCCTCGTATGCCTATTTACTTATGGCACATGGCTGAGCGGGCTAATCAAACAGTTGCCGGCAAAAGCAGTTAGGCCAACACAAGGCGCCCGCACAATGAGCTATGCAAACAGACAAGTAGAGAATCACAGTTATGCCACGCAGCAGCAGTAACGCCTACTTAATATAGGTCCCTGAACGAGCCACCATAGAGAGAGAGAGAGAGAGAGTGGGAGTGGGAGTGAGACGGGGCGAGTCTTAATGTGATTTTCATGCGTATGCGATAAGCGTCGCATAAACGCAATAAGCTGCAAATAATCAGCGGAAAGACAAGAAATCTACATAGAGCATAGCCTCGCACAGGAACATGCACACACACACACACACACACATTCTCACGCACATTCTCACGCACACACACTCACGCACACCTGGCAAAGTGGCCATAAAAAGTTGAAGGCGCACGAAAGTATGCTACGTTTTTTTCTGCTGCTGCTGCTGCTGTGCGATGCTTTAATGGTCGAAACGCTTCACTTGCTCCAGTTTCCAGTGCGTTTTCACTTTTCGAGGCTGCTAGCCCAATGTTCGTTTATTAAAGCATTGACTCGGGCTGCCGCTGTTGTTGCTGCTGTTGTAGTTGTTGCTTTATGTAAATGTATGTAAAGTGTTGAAGCGATGCCTAATAATTTAGCTGAAACCCCAAATGAAGTGAGAAAAATAAAATTAAAGCGCTCACACACACACACAGCAATATAACTACAACAACAATAAAAAGGGCCAAGCTGTGTGTAAGGTAAACAAAATGTAAATTGTTTTGGCGTTCACACTTAATATTCTCTCTCGCTCACACTTTAGTCGTGTTTGCTTGTGTTTGGCCAATGCCAATCGCTGATAATACTCGTACTCGTTCATTGCACTCTCTGTGCAGGGGTGTTCTTGGTCGTGTTTTTTTTTTTCAGTTTTTCTTCTTGTTTAATGCCCAGTCGAAAAACCCATCAACCGGTTCGACTCGAACGCTATTGAACCTGCCAGCAGATTTTGACTGTTGCTAAATTAGCATTGAGCGCGAACATGTGGCGTATGCGCAATATTTCAAAGTTGAGGTAGTTCAAGGCTAAGTGCTGGCAGGCAGAATGAATTTTGTAAGTAAAATGTAAAAATTGGTAAGTTTTAATATTGCTAAAGAGCAATGTATATAAAATGCATAGCAAATGCCTAGATTGAGTTAGCTCAATGCACTTATTAAATACATAAATGCGCTAGAGCAACTGCCACGCATGCTGCTGAATGTTATTTAAATTCTCACAAATTAATATACATTTTCAATGGGCTTAGGCCATACAAACATACATAACTAAATGTTTTCAGCTCAAGCTTAGCTTGTAATAATCAATAAATACATGACCTAAAGTCTGCACAATTTATATAATTTCAAATATATTTGCAAGCAATGAGAGTTAATGTTAATAATAATCTTCAAAGTATATTATATGTTAAAATAAATAAAATATCTAATAATTAAGCAAGCCCAAGGTAAATATATCAAAGAGAAAATATATTATAAGCCAGCTAAACAAACCAGACATATACATACATATATATAATTAACTAGCAAACAAATAGAGCATATTTCAAATCAACTTTTTGACTCTTTCCTTTTCAAGTTTTACGCTTGCCAGTTTAAAGTTAAATCAAGTGCAAATAAACGCAATTTGAATAAGCTAAAAGTTAAGGCAATGAGTCTAATGAGCTCAAGTGAAATGTGTTTTAAAATTAACTGTTGACTAATGACGACGACAGCAACAACAACAACAACAACAACTCGAACAACAACAACTGTTTGCAAATTGTCAGCGCTGTTGTCCTTGGCTGGCAGCTGTTGCTTAGCACGCGACAAGCTCATAATGCCGCATATAATTTGGCGAGCAGCTTAAGCTGGCTAAAAGCAAGCGATTGAAACAGCTAAGAAAAATATGGCGACTCAAGTGGAAAGCGGCAATAAGTGGCCCAAGCAGAGAGGGGCTCGAAGCTGAACTGATGATTGCCTCAATAATTAACGAACTCAAAATCAGAGCGCGAAGCGCGTAGCTGAACTTAAGCAAAGGGAGGAAAGTCAGTTAAGAGCATGACACACACACACAAAGGCATCTCACACACACACACACACACAATGGCTCTTACTCACTTACTCACACACTTGGGGCGTATGCTGGCGTCAGCTGCATGCAGCCAGGCAAATGCCAAGCCAAGACGCTTGTCGCTGCTCCAACTCAAAGGCATGCCACGCCCACACTTGACACTTGACACCGTTGACGTCGCAAAGGTTTGCTACTAAAAAACTAATTTCTCGCTCTGCTGCGCATAATTTCATGCAATTGTATACCAAATTGAATTTGTAAACTGCTCAAACTGAGGAAATAAAAAAATAATAATCATGAACAGAGAACTTTATGGAAATGCGTGTATGTATATATGTATATAGACATCAATAAATATATATAAATAAATATGCAGACACTTTAAATTTGTAATTGCATTTGCATTGCTCTTTTGTATTGTTGGCAATGCATTTTTTCTTTTTCATAAATTCTTATCGGCATTTCATGCAATTATCAGCATTAATTATGGCTGACTGTGCAGCATATGGAGTATATGTAATGAGCTTTTTTTTTATCAGAAACGAAACTTAATTACGAGCAGACAGCGGAATGCGTTGAGGTCTTAACAGTTAAGATCATTTAACATTTACATATTACATTTCATTTATATTTAATTTTTGCAGTGCAAGAAAGTTTAAATTCAATTTTTTAATGATAATGCTAATATAATAAAAAATAAATAAATAAATGAGAACACTAATTTAAATTTATATAATTATATAAAAATAAAAACAAAAACTTTTTTGAAAAAAGTTCTGATAATTTTTTTCCACACTATAATTATTTTCTATTAAAATTAATTTATATACAAAAATTTATTTTTTAGACAAATATGTAAATACTAAAGAATAAACTCAAATACTTTGTGCCACTGAAAAAGCAAATGGAATTTCTATCGAGCAGAAAACAATAAATTGCCAGGCCAACTCGTACTTTGGCTAAAGCATTCAAATAATTTGCCAAGTATTTGACACTTGCAAAGTCTGTTTAAATACGCAAAGCAATTGTGCTCGAACCAAAATAAATTGACTATATCAAATGTCAATGATTCAAACGAAAACGAATATCGTTCGAGCGCATAGACGAAATTTGATAAGTTCTAACAATGCCTGCAGGCAGAGACAAAAGCCCAAACGCACAGGCACAGCAATTGTCAATTGAGCTGAACATTTAAAATGAAATTTAGTTGTGTGTGATACGCTTTAAATATTCTGATATGCATATCAAATTAATTGACTTTGAATTCTGCTTGCTTTTTACTTGGGTAAATAGAGTGGGTTTGAAAATGATTGTAATAGGATAGAATTTATAAAATATTTAATTAATATATATATATATATATATATATATATATAATATTATATTTGGCAGCTACTGGCTGCTCGATGAATAGATATATTTATCGAAAAGAAATGCAAGTTTTCCCATAGCTCAGCAAGAGCAATAAAATAATGATGCATCTGCAGCCAGTGCTCACAAATGACTGCCAAACGCTTTCATTTTCACACTCTATTCGCGACATCAACCGAAGTATCATGCTCAGTCGCTCTCGCAAGCTTCGGTTCTTTTCGTATTCGTCTTCGGCTGAGCGCGGTGCTCTGAACTATTCGTGTTCGATGCTCTATTCCCGAATGGACAAACGAAAGCGCTCGCTAGCCGATCGCGAACGAAGTCGTTGAAGAACCGATGCAATCGGCTGCTTTCTGAGTCACTTCTCAGAGAGTATGTGAATGTTGCGATCTCTGCCTGTAAGGCTTGCTGCTCTTACCTCTAAGACACATTTGATACGCTTGATGCAGTATACTGAAACATATGTTCCAATTCCATTCTAGCTGTTGCTCTCTGCTAGACTTCAGAGACTTCATGGCAAATTGAAAAGAAAGCGAAACGAAAATTGAAACAAAAGAAAAATATATATTTTTTTTAATGATAATATGAAATGCCATCAAAATAACATAATAATAAAAAAATATACAAGCTAAGCAACTAAGCAATTTGTAAAGCTTTAAAAATATTATATATTAATATTAATCAAAATAATATAAATAATAACTAATAATTTAAAAATCTACATAAATATTAATATATAGTAATAATTAAATTATTTTTAAATATATTTAAACAACAAAATATCCAAAAAAATATTTAAATTCATATAAAATATGCAAAATTAAATATATATTATAATAAGATATTCATTACTGCGCAATATAATTTGCAATTTAATTTATTTGCACATGGATTAATGCGATGCCAGATATTCACCGCAAAGAATATATATAAATATAAAGGGAATGGAAAAAATACATATATTATATTATTATATTTATATTTATGGCCTCTGCAGATACTTTTCGATAATTTATTTACAAATTCGTATATCCAGCTGAGCTGAACAAACAAATTTGTATTATGCAAAGTGAAGGCTTTTATTTATTTATGGCATATGGTTTCAATTAAGCTGTGCTTAAATAAATTGAAAACAAAAACATACACACACATAATCATTTTTATGCATTTAAGCACTTACTTAATTTACTTTTAACTATTGCTATTTAATTTCATTCAAATTGAATTGAGGTAAGTTGAAATTTTTACATGGCGCACAAAAGTATGCTATGGAAAAATGTGGAAAAAAATGTCTGCGGATATATAGCAGTAGCAGGTATGGCAGTGGCAGTGGCAGTGGCAGCTGTGCTGCAGCTGAATTCTATATTTAGAGAAAAATATGCTTCATTATGCTGCCACATGTTGTGCATGTTGTTGTTGCTGTTGTTAGCTGTGTGTGTGCGTGTGTAATTGGCATGAACAATGTTCCCATTTTATTACACAATTATGTGTGTCTGCGGACGCCTATTTGCGATGGTTCAATTACTGCAGCGTATTTATCAGGCACGCTTAGGGCCCAATCAAATTATATTGTCATAATTCGCATATTTACACAGCTATGTACATAGATATGTGAGGCTCAGTTTAAGAGGCAATTTGCGTTAAACGTTGATTGAATAAGCGTTAATGCAACTAACATTGACTAAAGTGTTATGGCCTAAATGCACACACACACACACACACACACATATGAGTCGGTGTGTGTGCGTGTGTGTGCACATGCTCACAGAATGACATCAACTAGCAATCAGGCTATGGACACGTGCGCCGGTCAACTAACTCATCGATTGACATCGACTTGTGCAGCGTCGCAGTGTGCCTTAACACCTGAACACGTCCGCCACTGCAGCCGGAACAATGTGAACAGGCGACGACAACACGTTAAGCAACTAACGTCATTATGCTGTCGTACTAATGGCGAACCGTACAGGAAATGCCATTAGCACAGTTTTTAGCGCCCACCGTTCCCAACAACAAGAAAATGCATTAGTACGCCGCCCCGGAAGTTCCACTTGGTTGGTGTGGCCTTATGTCAGTCTAACACTTGACATCTGGTTTATTAGCAGCACATTTATCATAATTAACGCCCGACAGACTGACAGACTGACAGACACAGGATATAATCTATGCTGATTCTAAGGTGCCTCGGTGAGGCATACACAAAAATGTGGCCATAAAATGCTTGGAATTCTATTGTTAAAGCCGCCAATGAAATGCCAATGGAGGCAGACGTTGATGGCGGCAGCTCATAAAAAAAAAATTGTACAGGACACGCAGGAAGCAGCAAATGCGGCCGACAAGTGTGAAGTACCAAAGGCAACCACGGCAACACAATAAAAAGGTAAAAACAAAGAATTTATACGCACCGTGGCAAATGATTCATGCGGAAATAAAGGCACTCGTGAGTGCCACAAATATTGCTGCAGTAGCCACAGGCGCGCAAAAGAGACACACACACACACACTCACACAGAGGCACGCACACATACAAAGCAAAGTTTGCATTTTTTATTTCGCACCTTTTGCCACACGCACCTGAGTCCGGCGAGGACTCTTAAGAGTTGCGCGGCCTAATGGATCAGAAAAGTGTAAGGCAAACGAAGAAATATTTTTCGTTAGCTGCATTTTGCCCAGTTGCTGTTGTTGTTGTTGTTATTGCATATTTTAATTGACATTTTGATTGTTTCATGGCGCGATTCGATTTGATGTGTGCAATTCACGCTGACTGGCAGGAGGCAATAGGTGGAATGGGAATGGGAACGAGAATGGGAATGGGAGACGGTCGGAGTGGGTCAGTGGGTGACAAGCGGACAAGCAACTGTTGAAGTGCGGCGCCAATGCGTCGACTCACCAAATGAGCGCTCAACAGTTTGTTGCAGAGAACGATGGTTGGGCAGCGCGTGATAGAGAGCGAGAGAGAGTGAGGGAAAGTGAGGGAGAGTGAGCTATGAAGGGCGAGAGAATGTTTCAGCAATATGTTGCCAAAGGTTTTTTTTTTAAACAAGTTATAGAAGGATAAATTAAGGAATTATGAGAGAAATAAATAAAATAAAATAAAAATATTTATTATACAATATATTGCCAAAAATTGTTTTAACAAATTATATAAAGATTAAAATAAGAAATTTAAATTTAAAAAAAATGCATTTATATATATTAAAATAAATTGAAATATTAGCAAGAATAAATATGTAAAGCATTTATATAAAATATAAATTTATACATAAAATAAATTTCTGATTTCTGATTTTTTCTTAATTAAACAAATAATAAAAATATAAACGTTTTCTTTAAAAGAGAGAGAGCAGCAACTTAAAAAGTCTAATTCATGTTCGCTCTGTTTGGCTCTTCATCTGTTTTAGATTCTAACTCTACATTGCGCAACTTTAGTTCCATTCCATCAATCCACTTAGAAGCATTATGGGAATGCGTGAGAAAATCCAGATTTTGATGAAACAGGTAGAGAGGCAAACAGAGCGAACATGAATAGAGTCTTTTAAAATGTTGCTCACTCAAGAGCATAAGAAGTTTGACTCCGTTTTTTTTTTATCACAGCTATAAAAAGACGAGGCTGATGCAGCGCTTGATCAGTTGGATTCCCGAACAGCTGCAGGTAAGTCACAGTGCAGCTAGATAAATCGTTAAAACTATTAATTATATGTAATCATTGTGTTTCGTTCAAGAAATGTATTTTAGCATAATAAATATATGTATTTACATAATTATTAATATAATTTTGTTATTATATTTGGACTCTCAGATAAAGAATAAAAACCTTTTTTTTCGTAAATAGACTAGAAAAAGACTTAAAAAATATCAACAGAGCTTTTGACTATTTTTTCTACATCTCAATAATAGAATATCTTAGCAATAATGTGATAAGCAATATTTATAGATATATTAAATGTATACAAAGCTGTGATTTTAATAAAATTATAATTATATTAAAACTTTATATTTATATATTATCAAACGAAATAATAAAGCTTTGCCAATAAATTTAAATTTGCCCAGCCAGTTTTACATATGTCACACCACTGTGTAACTGCCAAACTTGTTGCTAAAAAAAGCGCCAAAATAACTGTCCCTCACACAAACACACACCCACACACCTATACACCCACGAAGCCAGTCAAATAACAAAAAATAAGGAACGCGACCAAAATGCGCACCGCAGCAGTCAACACTGCAGTCATCGCGATGAGTAATTTTCACCACCCAAAACAACACAAACCAGCCTGACCCACCCCAGCTCGAGCCCCACCACCTCCATATTCCACTCAACACAGACCGCCCAGCTGTCAGCAGTAGCAAACTCACCTGTTAGGCGCAGGATGCCTGGTCACAGTTGCTGCCTTCACTATGCCCATTTTATTCACCACGGCCAGTCAAAACTGCGGGGAATTTGTTGTAAGCTGTTCGGCTCGCTCGCGAGCACTCGACCAAAACAGTTGCGACGCGACTAAGGAACGTGACGGACGTGCGAGCGCTTGACGCTTTTACCGCAAAAGCTCAATACAAAAAAGTTTCTGAAATAAAATATACAAAAAATTTCCAAATGATTACAAAAAGTTGCAAATTTTCCAAAAAATATAAAATTGAATTTAAAAAACGCGATTTTCCCAAAATATGTTAAATAATTCATTTAAGAATTTCTTCAATTTTATAAATATTTTTAATAAATAGCAAAACGTGTGTTGAGATTCCTGATTACGAATTGGTTTTGGTCCAAAAGTTCAGTTAGTCGTTAGCTCTCGCAGACAACGAACGTACGCAAAGAACGTGGCTTTCACTGGCTGATAAGAGAATGGAATAACGGTAAAGATTTCAAATTTGTAAATTAAGCAAAAATTGAGTTTAGTTGGAAAAATGTTTTGAAATAAAAAGGAACATTAAAGTAATACTAATGACTAGATAATAAAGACTATAGCCTAAGAGACTTATGAGTAAAGAATATTTAGTATTTATTTGTTTAATTTTTTAAAAATGAATTTTTAAATATTTTACATTTTTTGTTCATAATTCATTTAATTTATATATTTTTTTTTATAAATTTGTAGTTACTTTTCTATTATTTAGTATTTGAATAGTATTTTCTTAGTATTTTCTATTGAATGATATTTAATTCATTTAAAAAACTTTCTCAATCTCTTCATTCATCTTCTTGTTCATTTTATCATTTAATCGCAGCTTAAGGCTTTTATGCTCAAGACTTTCGATTATCCTCTTCACGTTTACCTGCTGGCAATTCCTGGACCACATTTCAGCACAGCCACGCTTAACACTTGTGCTTCGATTCTGTTGGCAGTTCAATTAGTTGCAAGCTGTCTACACTTCTCCACTTCAAACTTTAATTACACAAACTTTTGAGCCAGCACAAAAAAAAAAAAAAAAAAAAAAAAAAAAAAAACAAACAAAAAACAGGAAAAGGAACCACATGAAGTGCAAGTTATATTTGAACATTTGCTGCCCACGCACTAATTACGTTTCTTCTCGCTGACGAATTGCACCAAAGATATGGCCCAAAACAAATCCTTGAATAACGCGTCAGCCATTGTTGTATTTTTGTTGTTGTTTGCCGTTTCCGTCGTGTCTGATAAGCGCCTTATCAGCTGTTATCTACACAAAGCGGGCCATTGATAAGGTGTTTTACTTGCGCACACAGCGCTAATAATGGCAGAAAATAGAAATGCGTTTTACTATAGATAGCTAGATCGATGTATATATAAATATATAAATATATATATATTGTATATGTGTTAGTTCTTTGTACACAAAATGTCATGTGATGCGAGCTCAACTCAATTGTGAAGTTAAATTTTTGTATAGCATACGCAACGGCGCATTGCATTGCCATTTAGTGATTAGAAAATAGATTAGCGCTAAACGTGCTTCAAATTGGATTTTCCCAGTATTGATATAGGATTCATTTAACGACTGAACATAATGTGTGCCATAGATTATCAACTACTAGCAGAGATATGGTGCGAGGGGCTATTAGTTATCTGTTATTATATTGAAATTTATTTAAAAATGTCTTCTTTGAATTGCAGAATAATTGACTAATATTTAGTAAGCATTAATCAGACTCTTTTTTTATTGTAGTATTAATAGATTATTTATATATCTGCTGTTCGGTTCACCTTTTACCTAACTATTTAGCTTACTCCCTTCGAAAATTAGCATACTAAAATTACATAAAAAAAGAAAATAATATATATGTATGAATTCAATATGTCAAGCTAGTTCTTCAATATCATCTTAGGCGTGATGCTTACAATAAGCTTCTACTTCACATCGAACTGCAGAGATACACTTCAATGCTATCTATTAGAATGACACAACATTGCTTTCGGGCTCAGCTCTGTGTGCCTGGACTGAATGTCAACTGAGCAGATACAGATACCTAAACGAGTGTGATTTAATATGCAGTATCAAGTATACGCAGTGTGCAAACGTACGTCATATTGTGCGTCAGCACCTTTCATTACTATTTTTTTTCTCTAGTTTCTTTTTTTTTTCAAAAGTTCTGTAGTTATGCATACAACGTTGATAACATGCATTCATGCTCGCACATAGTTGCAAATGTGCTGTAAAGAAATTTGCTTTGTTTAAGGCCAACATGCATTAAGCCTGCTGGGCAGCTGTCAACAGTGGGCAACAAGGCACATTAGCAAATATCCACACACACACACACACATAGAAACCCCTTTTTGTAAAACCCTGTAAAGTCTGCACAACAATAACAATGCGCATTATTTTTGCTTTCATTTGTTGCCAACTAAATAAACATAAAAATACATTTAGATTTGAGCCAGTGGCTTAAGTCCCTTCAGTACAATAAGTTCTCTGCTTTGTTTGCCTTATTTGTATATGTAGCACTAATGATTTTCCCATCACAACTTTTGTACTAATAAAACTTGAACTAACTTCTATTTACAGCTGCTGCGCGACAATTGTCGAAATCGTAGTCAAAGTCATGTCCTGGCCAAATCTGTATCGAAAATACAAGAGAAATTCAAATTAAAATTCAATGGTGTTTCTTTCGTGTTTATTCGCAAAATACTTTTCGTTTCATTTGGTTGTCTGGGACCATTGAAAAGGAATTAGAAATTGAAATCCTCGTTGAGTGCAAAGTGTTTACAATCAGCTTTCGGCTGGGCCACAGCTTTTCGCGGCATTTTCTTTTCTCTTTTTCCGCTTTCAAATGCAACATTTATTTCACAACAACAACATCGGCAATCGGCAATCTAACAGCTCAAATAATTTCGGACCTTTGTGTTAAGCAAATAATAAATTGAATTGTGGTTTTAATTTGAGTTTCAAGTTTTACTAAAGAAATATAATTAACATCATATTTAAACGGAAATTCACAATTTCAAATAATAAATTTTTAAATTAATATAAATTTAAAAAAAATAAATAATTTTAAAAGAAAATTTCAAGTAAACCAAATTTGTCAAAATGGCGATGGAATGGATAACAGCTATGGACAAGCGGTAAGTGGAAAAAAAAACATTTCTTTGAAAATTAAAAAAAATATATATATATATTTTTGAAATGTTTTAGAATAACAAAAAATATGTAAATCAGATATTCTAATCATTTTAAAATAGAGTTAGGCTCACATATTTTTAT
Source organism: Drosophila koepferae (assembly GCA_030914345.1). Taxonomy (NCBI): domain Eukaryota; kingdom Metazoa; phylum Arthropoda; class Insecta; order Diptera; family Drosophilidae; genus Drosophila; species Drosophila koepferae. Next base: position 13,103,704 of record JAUESR010000211.1, on the reverse strand, counting down.
AAGCAGTAAAAAAATTAAAGAAATGAGAACATTACATGTGCAGACTTAAGAGAGCCATAATTGAACACCTCCTGCCAGATTGCATACTTCACTTACAAATAATTCGCACTCGTCCATTCGAATGGAATTCGAATGAATGCATTCATATTCTCATAACATATAAAAGTTCTTTCATCTACAATCACCTGAGAAGCACTTAGAAGGGCGCTATGCACTTAAGAGTATGTTGGTATTTAAATTCGTATATAGTTACTGAAAATTATACTGAATGTTGTTCATTATCATCTCATTTCATTTCATATTTTTTGACAGCTAACAAATTATATGAATCTAATTTATTGCAGACAATAGCTCAACTGATGCTTCTAGCAAAAAAATGCATTAAATAGTCAAACAAAAAGCAGATAAATAAAAAACTTTCTTATCATTCACATTTTCTGATGCATGAACGTATTTTTCACAAAGTTAAACACAAGAAAAAAAATAAATATATACAGAAAATTAAGAAAGTTCCATTAAAAATGGCAGCCGAGCGTAAAATATGACTATGAAATAAATAATGCGAGATGCACAATCATATTTCAAGCTCGAGTGAAATTAATTGAATTAAAATTTAAAATTCATGCGCTCACGATGCGAACATTTCAATTTGTCAGCTGAGAGAACTTTTTGGCTGTTCGCCGTGGCAGGCGACATGCTGTTCCATCATTATTTAAGCGAGAGCAGCAGATGAACAAGAGTCGTATATGTTGGATTTCAAATGTTTATATCATGCTCGACATTCATCTGTCAAATGGCAACAGCTGGGCAACAGCACTCAGACAAATCCAAATTCAAATCCAAATGCTGGACACGGCTGGCTACAAATTATACGCTTTATTAAATTACAATGGCATTTTAAGCTCAATTCTTGGCCAAATGCAATTACAAAGCTGCTGATGTTGCTCCTCCTCCTGCTGCTCCTCCTGCTGCTGCTGCTCACTTTTCTTCCAGAGTGCTTCCCCTTATCCAACTAAATGGCTTTGGGCAAGGAACAGCCTCATTCCACTTGATTAGCGCACTGGAGTAGCAAAAATTTGTGAGCTGACGAATTGAGATGGGCGGGATTTGGCTTACAAGAGCCGCATTCAAGCGCAAATTGTGCTCATTACAAGACCAAAACTAAAGTAGCAAAATTTATATACTTATACATATATACATATATATATATATGTGTGTGTGTGTGTGTGTTAAGAATCTACTTTTCATGGCACTCTGCAGAATAGAAAGCATCATTAGCCCAAGTGCCAAAACGTTTCGGCTCGATTATTTCTGGCGGCAGCTGCTACTTGGGTTTCAACTGCATGTACCGAAAAATCGCTACAATCTAAATGCTATATCAAGGGCGGTTACAGTTACGCTAGCCACACACACACACACACGGACACACACACAGACACAGACACAGACACTGGCACACACAATCAATCAGCACTTGCCCGCTGGCGGCTTAAATGAACAACGTAGCAACCTGCCAAAAATCCAGCATACAACAGGGTCAGCCAGCTGGCTATATAGTATGTTAGCTAGTGAAAAAGGTCGAGGGCAAAAAGGGCTTTAAGCCAACTCACACACACACACACACGTACATAGAACTGTTTGCCTTGTGATTTTGCGACGGTTTTTTGTTGTGTGTGTGTGTGTGCTGCAAATATTTGCGTTTCCCGCATTTGTTTAGCTCTTTCTTTGTTGCATTTTTTATTTGTACGCTAACTGAAACAATAAGTACGTTGGGCTATGGCCAAAAACCAGCTGCAAGTGACGCTTCAAAGGGTTAAAGCGTGAATTTTGATAGACCAAAGGCTGCCCTGTGGGCAACTGTTCAAAAGTTTCTATTGAAACTTTTAGAGCATGAATTTTAGAGATAAAGTTTTGTTTAGTTAAGATAAATGTTATATCAGAATTTGCATTTTTATTTAGTTTAAAGAATTTTAATCTTTTTTTTTCATACAAAATATGCTTAAGTATTTTATTTTAATATTAAATTCTTATCAAATTACCGGAATTGTTAGAATAGCTAAAATGTAGCTTCAAATCTAGCCCTTTTTTCCTTTCTTCTTAGCTATAATAATTTCCTATAAACCTTTTATAAAATTATCTAGAAATATTAAAATATATATAAATATATATATTATTCTACACATATATAAATTTATACCTCTGTCTAAAAACTCGTACAAAAATATAATAAAGTAAATAAAAAATCTTAAATAAAAAACACTTCAAATAAAATGGAATCTTTGAAGTAAAGGTCAATCAAAGTACTTGCAGCTAAAGACATCTGTATAAATACAATCATTGAAAATATATAGATATATCTTTTCTATATCACTTCAAGCTCCACTCTAAGCTATTTAGTTCCATCTAAAACATTCCCATCCAGTTCAGCGTATAATTAACAGCTTTTTCTGCCATTGGCATTACATGCGAAATGGACTGCATTCTTCTTCCGTCAAGTCAGTGAATTTGCATTTTTAGCCAAGTAACGATTGGCCATAAAGCAATGTCAGAGTGGCGAAAATACGCGCACCGCAATTGCCACAGAATAAATGATTTAATTTGGGGGCCAAAATTAATGGCAACAGCTCGAAAGTCACGCAGCCAAATCTTTGGCTCGTAATGCGGTAATGCGGCTTATCAGAGGCGATCACAGCAGTTTAACAAGGGCACAGCGCAGTGCTCGAGCTGGAGCTGAAGTGGCAGGACTACGAGGTAGTCAGGCAGTCAGCCAAGTTAGTCGGCAATTGATATTGATGCTGCTGCTGCTGCTGGCTCTATTCTGAAGTGCTACGTGGCGTATGCGTGCTGTTGCCACATATTTATCATACGACACGTGTGCGAGCACCTGAGAGAGAGAGCGAGAGAGATAGAGAGAGGGGAGTGCTGCATGCGCATTAAATATTTAAATTATTTTTTTACGCCATTTTGCAGTTTATTGTTGCCTTGTTTTGGCTTACGCAGGACAATTATAAAAAACACCGAGACCGCTTTGCATTCGGCTGAAACCACAAAATGCTATTATAATAAACAACAAGCCGGGTAGAGCGACGCTTCCGGTACCGAAATTCCCTAGTAGGCAGCCTATACACACACACACACACATTTATATATATGTACATATTTATATATGTGGCAGACATGGCACTTAGCCGTGCCGCTGTTTAGTTAACGACAGCAACAACTGGCAACGCCCAGTCGCTGAGGGCCCATACACAACATGGCCTATAAATTATGTATGAGTGCGGGCAAAGACAAACTCCAGCTCCAACAGCTACATACAGCTCACCTTCAACAGTGGCGAAACTTGCTCAGCGCCAGCATCAAGAAGTAGACACTACAATATTAAAGTAGCATCCACACAGCTACACACACACACACACACACACGCACACTTGCACAGCTGGGGCACACTTTGTTGATTCTGATTTAGAGCGCAAAATTTGCTTTCGGTTCTTGCATCTGCCTATTTTATGGCATTTTTAATTAACCAAAGAACACAACGAATTCAAGCTAGACTCTATCTGTCTATGCAGAGTTTGTTCATTTGCTTTGCCACACATTTGCCATTTTCAGCTGCACTGCACTGCACTGCTGTGCTTTAAAAAGCAAACACAAGAAAAATATTTAGCTTGACTAACATTAGCCTAAAGCAGCACTTCAATTTTAAATTAAATTTCATGTCGAGAGCGAGCAGAGAGCAGAAAACTTTGTTTAGTCAGTAGCTGAAGTTTTTCAATGGTAAGGCGAGCTTTAAATTTGAGAGTTTCGTGTGCTTGGTATTTTTAGTATATTTTTTTTTAAATACCTAATTTAAAATGGAATTTCTTTAGCAACTGGCAGGAGGCAGAGCAAAGTCTAGTTATAAATCAATAATATTTCAAATGGTGAGCTCTCAAATTCTATTTTATGTTGTCTATAAGCCAAGTATCCAGTACAAATATTATTTATTTAGTTTTCTGTATTAATAAATACTTATGAATGTAATTAGTAATGCTGCCTTAAAGTGCATAATAGTTTACCTGCAAAGAGGCTTTTCAAGTCGTGCAGAGCAAAAAATGTCGAATTTACTTTAAAAGCCACTCCCGAACAAGCCATAAATAATACAAAAAAGATAACATGCTTCCAAAATAGATCTACGCCAAGTTTCGTAGTCATATTTACAGCTGTTGCCCTTGTAACATAAAAAGCTTTTACATGCTACTTAAAGTCACTGTCGAACAAGCTGCACAGCAGCTCTCAGTGGACCAAGTGTCCAGTCTTAAGTTTTAATAGATGAATCCATGCTGGCTGGCCACAGTCGGCGCAGCCATGAACTCTCAAAAGAAAAAAGAAGAGAAAACCTGTCTAAAGTTTAACGATTTGTTATCGATAATTTGGAAATGGGATGAGTTATCGAAGAAACAAGGTAAAGTCGTACTGCGTAACTAACATACGAGTATTCTCTAGCTTTTGTAGCTTCCGAAATCTCGACATTCATACGGACGAACGGACGGACAGGGCTATATCAACTTATTTTTGTATGCTGATCAAGAATATATATACTTTGTAGGTCTATTATACCCTGAATTCCCACTTTCAAAGGGTTCACAGTATAGAAAAGAAAAGAAAAGAAAAAAAACTTATCTAAAGTTGAGCGCTTGGCAATTAGTTGTTGACTTTCGGCTCTTACGCTTTGCTAGCTCTTGCTGTTTTTCTTGGCCAGAGCTTCTTCCGTTTCCGACAGCCCCTTCTTTAAGTGCTTACTTATGCATTTTTATTCCGATATTAAAAATAAGAATATTACCGAAAACGAACCGAATTGCGAATGTTTTATTTGCATATTTAATTCGAGCACAAGCCATGTCGAAATGGCATTCAAATTTTTAATTTCAGCATTGTTGTATATATACGGGGTTTTTTTTTATTTTATGCTTAGCGTTTTTCCTTTTCCATTTGCATTTGCATTTCCATTTCATGGCATTCTTTCATATTTTTATTTCCCTGGCCTTGTCTGTTCGCCTTCGCAGCTATAAAACAAATACAACAACAGCTCTTTGAATGGCAGTCATTTAAAAACTGCAAAATACTCAAACTCATTCGCATTCCTTCTGGGCTTTGCGCTCTTTTCTTTTATTTTTATATATTTTTTGCGCACTTTATTAGGATCTATTGTTCAACCACAGAGCGGCGCCTGATGCTATTGCTGCTCCTGCTGCGGCTGCTGCTGCTGTGATTGATCTAGTTCCGTCATTGGCTTTGAGCTCTTCCTCCAATCACTCGAAAAAGTATTTTCTTTTTTTTATTGTTTTTTGCAAGGAATAACTCACAAAGACTTTTTTAATAGGGGAGGAGTGCAAAGAGTGAGAATAAGAGAGAGAGAGAGAGAGAGAGAGAGCGAGAGAGCTGGCGTGTATATTAATAATCACTTCAAAATTATTTAAGAGCACTCTTGGCGAACTCTTAGCAAGCAGTTAAATAAGGCATAGTAAAAAAATAAATAAATAAAAGCTGAAAGAGGCCTTTTGGTAAATGAGAATATTTATAGGTTAAATAGAAAATGTTAAGAAATGTTAAAAATAAATAAAATGGTGGCAAAACAATGAAAAGAAGTTTAAATAAATAATTTGTTATGAAAATAAAGTATTTATAAGTAGAAAAGTCAGCTTAGCAAAAACAGCTCGAAGAAACTTGACAGTTCAACTTGACAGCTAAAAATGAATTACAATTGGGCTTAACTGGCTGCACAAAGAGCAAACAAGGCACAAAAACAATTTCTCAATTTTTTTTGGTGCATTTATAAATACAAAAAGCAAAAATTGTAAGCAAATATATAGGCAGTGCAATAGCACCTATATTCTCAATAGCATAAGCTGATATATAAGGAAAATAATAACTCCTTCTATATTGCTTTTATATTTAATTATAAGTTTTGCATTTATTTTTAATATTTTATTTTAATTTATGCTCAATAGTATACTGAGAAATTGTATAATGTTATATGTAAAAGTATTTTAAATATATAATAAAATAAAATATACATTAAAATAAAAATATAATAAACTATTAATATAAAAATATAAATGAAAATGATATAAATATAAAATAAAAAATTTATTTATTATATATTTAAAATGTTTTTTTGTAATTTAATTTTAATTTTATATTATAAATTGATGTACATTTTTATTAAATATAATTTTTGATAATTTTTTTTATTTTCTTATTGAGAATAAAATAGAAAATAGTTTAAATAAATAATAATTTATAAATAAATAATTTAAGCTTTATGATTATATAAATAAATATTTAGAAATATATACATTTTTTATATTATTAACAATAAATCAGAATATTGAGAATAAAATGAAAATGAGAATAAAATATATAAATAAATATTATAAATTTAGAAATAATAAAATTAATTTCATTACATAAAGTTATTTATATTTTTGTCTCTATTTCTCAATTGTATAAATAGATATATAGACATGTGAAAGTTATCATTAAATAAAGAACATTTCCATACATCATCTACAATAAATATGATTCAAAGCTCAAAGCATTCTAGTTGATAAATTAGCTCTAAGCTATCATAAATATTATGATATTTAACTAGTAGCAAAATTATTTCCATTTTAATATACGCATTAAGTAAATATTGCTTGGCATCGCAGTTTGCTCATGTTCAGCTACATGCCATTGGGAATGTCTTAACCTTTAGATTTAGCACAAGTTATTGTTTTTTTGGCCATTGCTTATTGAGTAAGTGGTCCATAAAAGCGCACAAAAATAAATAAAAGAGAAACTTTATTTTTTTTTTTTATTGTTTTTGAAGTTCAATTTAATTTGTGTTGTGTTGACACTGCGTGCTATTTGTTGTCATTTATTTTTATATTATTTTTCGCATTTTTTTGCTCTTTGCAGTCCTTGTGATCGCAACCTACGTGATGTGGAACTAATATCCTGTCGCTTGCGACGCGTGGAGCCGCTGTGTCGCCTGCCAGGGTCAGCCTTGCAGCAGTTGGCCATGTGCGGCTTCTACGAGGACTTGGAGAAGGGCGTGACACGTAAGTGAAATTTAAACATTAATTATGTGCACAATGCACATTAAATGAGGTATTCTTATTATTACTTTTCTGTTATTTTTAATAACAAACTCTTCATCTTCAGTTTTTCGCGCTGGCGAACAAGGACGCTTCTGGTATGCTGTGCTCGGCGGCTCATTGGAGGTGCGCTATCATGCCCATTCCGATGCCGATGGAAAGGTGAGTGCACTCACATAAATATTACATGCATGGAAAACAGACAGACACATGTATATATCTGTCTATATACATATATATGAAGCTTATGTATATGTCAGCAATTGTCAAGCGCTATGGCTGTCTGTCTGCCTGTCGTGTCATGTGAAAACAATGCACGGTTTGAACAATATAATTGATGGCGATTATATCGCCAGTATAGCAACCGACAAAAAAAGGAATAAAGAAAAACAGAAAAAAAGAAGAAAAAATGATTATGCATGAATAAACTAGCAGCGATGGGGCTTCGACTGCGGCTGAAGCCGCCTGAGCCTGAGCCTGAACCCGGGTTCTGGGTCTGGGTCTGGGTTTGGGCATGTTCAATATGCCGATTCGATTGCCAAATGGGTTATGTGGTTACGGGTGGCACTGTGTGGGCTTTGGGATGCGGATTGTGGCTTATGTGGCCATGGCTGGTCTTTTATCTGCTATGAAACTGCTGACAGCGCCATTGTGCATTCAGTTGCTTCGCCTCTATTTCTGCCAGCATTTTACTTTTTTTTTCCTCATTGATATTATGGTGTTTTTTTTTTTTCTCATTGCCGTTCTTTTTTTTCCACTATTGTGCTGGCCACAGGACATTAATTTCCGCACGGATATTGGCCCGTCGTTTTTGCAGGCTGCTCTCGCTCAGCTCGAGTACATGGTCGAGTTCATTTAGGTTCCATGCATGTCCACTCCAAAAAGGTGTCGGCTAATTGAAATGGGCGCATGCCAAAGCCAAGCTAAATGACATTTGTGTAGGTGTGTTTGCATGTGTGTGTGTGTGTCTGTGTCAGCTTGTATGTTCCATAGAAATTTGAGTATTATGTGCAAGTGGCCCATGAAGGACGCTCGCTGGCTGTAACACGAGCTCTAAACTAATCAGCGCTGCGGTTGACATCAGTCCGAAAGTTTGCTAAAAAAAAAACTTATTTATAAATGAATTCTCATTTATGGCAACGCTCTTGAAAGCTGTTGTAGCATTTTAGCATTTTAATGACATTTTATAACAGAATTTATAAAATTCCTTTTATTGCATAAAAGTTTGAAGCACGCTATAAACTATTTTAAGTGGAATTTATAAATGAAAAAAGTGTGTTGAGCTAACAGGAACTATAATACTTTTGAGTATTTTAATTTAATAGTTATTTAGCTGCTGAAATATTCTATAAGAGTTGCCATGGATGGCTTAGATATCCAATTGATGAATTCATAAACTATTGCAAATGTTTTCATAGGTTTTAGTTTTTATATGGGAAAAGAAAGAATTTTTAAATGGTTTTCATTAACTATGATTCAGAAACTATATATACTATCTATAACTCAGCTAAGTTTAAGATTTAGCTATTGAAATACTAAATATTTTTTGCCTTTTACCAGATAACTAAATTTAGCAGAATTTCTACAAACTAAAAATATATTTAATTGTATATAATTATAAATAAACTAATAAAATGTTTAATTATTTAATTTTATATAATTATGAATATCAAACTAATAACATTTTTAATTATATATAATTATAGTTAAATATAGCTCAATTTTAATTTTCAATAAAAATGAAATTCTAATTTTATTTGACCAAGTAAGAATGATACTACTTTCGCCAATTAAAAATCAGCTATAATAAGCTATCGATACGACTTAGTTGCTTAAATATGCAATATTATTTGCCATTTCATCAACTTTCGATGCAACTGGTGACTCAGCTATCTTATGCGCCGCAACACTCATCAATTAGCCAACGTAATCATGCGATTTGAAACGCGTTGCAGCAAAGTCTGTTCCTTATCCACCCACACATACCGCGAGGATAACATTCACACACACTCACACACACTGCAACGAGTTATTCACAATTAGAGCTGCTGCTTGAAGCACTGCCAGCAAAGCCAAGACGGCCATTTGAATGATGTGCTAAGCCCGGCCTAATGGCATGGATGTAGCTTCAAAATAAAAAGAAATAAAATAAAAAACAAAATGAAACCAACAGCAGCAACGTAATACTTTGAACCCTTTCTGGTTTATGGCAATTTCTTTTTCTACAGCACTTATTGGGTTAGCCAAAGGGTGATACCTTATATAACCTGAGGTCGTATTTTGCTGCTTATTTATATGAAAATTTAGCATAAAATGTGCTTAAAGTGTAGCACAAGCTGTGTGCATAATTCAGTGCCTTAAATTCGAAAGTCTTTAGCGAAAATTTGCGCTCTGAAAAAAGTAGCGAAAAAATAAAAGCTGAAACTTTGGCAATTTTTTTGTATATTTGTTAAGCTGATAGTTAATTAATTATACTTAATTAGTAAGTTAGTAAAACTACAGCAAAAACGAAATATAGAAAATGCAAAGGCAAAAAAACAAATTAGCTGATTTTTCTCACATTTTCATTTTTATGAATTTTCACGCCAGCTGACTACGAGCTGCCAAAATAAAACTCAATCAGTATCCTTAAAGCGTTAATTTTATGACCCCATTTCTGTGTTGGCACATTTTGCATAATTTCTCACTTGATTTATTTAGGCAGAAACATTAGAAGAACTTGCCCAGGGCGAACGCTCGCAATTACAGGCCCATAAATTATGCATATTTACTTGACGCTCTAGGCCATCTTTCGGGCAAGCCGGCAGAAAGCAACTGTATTTGACACTTTATGCAGCAAAGCAAAAAATGTAGCCATATAGTAGTAGTCGAAACAAGGTAAATTTAATGAATGAGCGGTGAGCGTTGAAGTTGATGAAGTTTTTTTCTTATTATTATTTTTTTTTTTTTTGTGGATGGCAGCGCGAGTGGCGTGCGACACGCAAAACCCAATTTTCCGTTCACATTTGAAGAGGAACAGAAACAACAACAAAATCAACAGCAGCGAAGAGCTAAATTTAAAAGCCAGAGAAAAGCCAAAAAAAAATATCACACAAACAAACAAACAAAGGGGGAAGCCGTGAGCGTCGAGACCCTATCAATAGCTGCACAATTAATTTCAAGTGCTACGGCGAAGGCATTGGAATTCAGCAACAAAAAAAAATAGACAAATTAAGGCAGAGCGAAACAGACAGAGAGAGAGAGAGAGAGAGAGAGAGAGAGAGAGAGAGTAAGAGAGGCAAACAATTTATGTGCGACTTGCGGCGACCATTTGGTGCGAGTTCCGCTCAACCGGATTTCCATGCAGCAGCAACAGCTCACGTGACATAGTTAGTGCAGAAGGGGAAGGCGTTGACTGCTTGCCTGCTGATGATATGAGCTCACGTCATAGCATAGTTAATTTAGCGATCTAATGAAATGCGAGAAAAATTAGCAGCAGCAGAGATGGCAGTGGCAACAGCAGCAGCAGCAGCAGCAGCAACTATAGGAGCAGCAATAGTAACAGCAATGACAACAGCAACAGCAATTGTAGAAGGCAGCAGTAGATAGAATAACTACAAGAGTAGCAACAGTAGCAATACTAGCAGCAACAGCAGCAACATTATCGGAAACAATAGCAGCAGCTGCATTAGTAATAGCAACAGCAGCAGCAACTATAAGAGCAGCAGCAGCAATAGCAGCTACAACAATAGCAACATCAGCAATGACAGCATTGACTCCAGGAGTAATACCAGCAACATTAGAAAAGTATTAGTAGCAGAAGCAGTAGCAGCAATATCAGCATCTAACATCAATAGTAATAGAAATAGCAGCAACGACAGCAGCAGCAGCAACAGCAGCAGCAGCAGCAGCAACAGCAGCAGCAGTAACAGCAGCAGCAGCAGCAGCAATACCAACAGCAGCAGCAGCAATACCAACAGCAACAACAGCAGCCATAGTAGCAGAATCTATAGCAGCAGCTGCAATTGTAATAGCAGCAGCAGCAGCAACTATAAGAGCAGCAGCAGCAATAGCAGCTACAACAACAGCAGCATCCGCAATGATAGCAGGAGTAATAGCAGACTCAGTTCTAGCAACATGAAAAGTATTATTAGCAGCAGCAGCAATATTAGCATCTAACAACAGCAGCAGCAACAACAGCAGCAATAGTGGCAGAAATAACAACAACAGCAACAGCAGCAGCAATACCAACAGCAACAACAGCAGCAGCAGCAGCAACAACAGCAGCAACACCAACACCATCAGCAACAGCAACACCAACAGCAGCAACAGCAACAGCAGCAACAGCAACAGCTTCCCAGCTGTGCAGCAGATACAAATTGCAATGCATTTATAAATGTTTCACTTTTGACTAGGAATTTTAAACTTAGGGCGGCAGCAACACGCGCACACACACACACACACACACACACACGCACACACGCACATACACACATACACACATACTCTCGCCCACACATTCACATGGCATGTACACCTGTAAACCGTTATAATTACATAATATGCGAGTGCAATGGCCATCGGCTGCAGCCAGCGCAGTTGCCCTTCAACCGAAGTGTATCTCAAAGATTGCTGCTGGTAGCTCGGCCAAGTTCGTCTGGAATTACACAATTAATCTTTGCTGCTGCCGTTGTTGTTGCTCTGACTGTGTGTTGACGCCGACACCAATTAAAATTATGTTATAATTATAGTTGGCGGCGCGCCTGGCCATCAAATTAGCTGCGCTGCGATGTGCTTTTCCGAAACTCATCAAAAACTAATGAAAATATATAAAGCTAATTATATACATATAAATAAGTAAAATTGTTGTTAACCCACATATAATTAGACAATCATTAGGGCAACTCAGCATGCGCCAGCCTCTTACCTCAAAAAAGAATCATTGATGGCCACCCAGCACGCGTTGCATATCTCAAAATTCAAGTTCAAATTCAATTTAAACGTAGGCGATGCTGGCGCTTTGTATAGTGAAAGTAGTTGAAAGAAATTTATGGATATCAAAATGTATATAGTCTATAGCCTAGAACTGTCAACAACAGTTCAATAGCCACAGCAATGCTGGTCAACAGTCGCCATTGTGGTAAGAAATTTCTCGGCTGGCCAACAAAATAAACCCCATTTAAATATTGCAGCTTTCGGCGCGCGCAATTTCCGTCTCTCACACAAAAGCCGGAAGCATTTCACATTTGGCCAAAAATAACAAAAACAAAATAAAAAAAAAAAAGAAATATATAAAAAAAAAAAAAGCCGCCTGCCACAATGGTCAAGACACAGAGCTTTAACCTCTTTAAGCCAAAGAACAACATTCTGCCTGGCCCCATTTGGCCAGTTCTTTAATTAGTTAATAAGTGTTGCGGTGCGAACGGCTGCTTGGCCAAAGTTGGTCAGTTTTATGGCCCAAGCATTTGCATATTGAGCAAACCTGTAAGGCGGCCAATCAACATCGACATCAAACATTGTCGGCAGATATATATCATTGGTATTTACAGCTAAGAGGCCAACACAATCGTCTAGTGTCAATCATCCGGCATCAATGATCCGGCGTCAATCAGTTCGTTAGCGAGCTGCTAGCTGGTAATTTCCTTTTGGACTATCTAATCATTTGTGCTTTTAATTAAACACACATTTGCACACCAACCAACTAACTAACTGGCAATTAATAGCTAAGCAAATACTCTCAGCCAGACAGTCACACAGCTAGATAGACAGCCAGCCAGCCAGCCAACTGATGAACTTGTCAGACACAATCAAAGACAATCAAAGAGTCTGCCAAACTAAGAGTAGACAAAATACATATTGACATGTTTGTGCTGCAATGACAGCAGCTGAAAATTGGGGTAATGGAAATGTTTCGATTGTAGGTAGATTTAACAGAGAATTTAAATGGAATTTAGAAAGGTCAAGAAAATGTTTGAATAGTTCAGAAAAAGCCTTGATAAAAGCGAAATCAATATAAAAGCAAATTTATTTGGCTTTAAAATTAAGCAAAAAATATCCTAAAAAATCCTCAAATGTCTGCAAATGTTTAAGTAGTGCAGAATAAATTTATTAAATTAAAATAAATATTTAAGCAAAATTATTTGACTTTCAAATTAAGCAAATGCTTGAAAATGTTTAAGTAATGATAAAAAAAAATAAATAAAAAAAAAATTAAATTCCTTTAATCTCTTAAATTATTTTTAAACTCAAATTGAAGTTAATGTAATAAAAAACCTTTAACGTTCTATGATTAACCAGAAGCAGAATATAATTGACCTTAGCTAAGAAGCCAACCTAAAGACTTTAAAGAGCTTGAATCAATTTAATACAAATTAAATATATTTTTCAGATTAAATTTTATTATTTATTTTATTTATTGATTTTTTTTTTTTTTTTTTTTTTTTGTATATATTTTTGTTATTTTTATTTTATTATTTTTATATTTTTATTTTATTATTTTTATATTTTTATTACTTTATTTATTTATTTATTACTTTATTTATTTTATTTTTTTTTAACTGCAAGATTTCCAGCATTTCCATTTCTTTTTTTGTGCACATTATTCCATTAGAACTTTTCGCACTGATATTCTGATTACATATTCAAAACATAGGAACCATCAAATACACCTTTACCTGCAACACAACATGCCTGCAAGTATTTATCACTTTGCAGCGATTAACTCACTTTCAGCTCATGCCATTCGGTGCTGGGCAGAGCTTATGCACACGACTCGTGTTTGACACAGAGCACACAGCTTGAGAAATGCTGAAGCTGCGTGCCACTTGAGACGGCAATAACAACAATTTGTCGCTTTTCATTAAAAGTGACTTTATAGATGCATGTACACACGCATATACAAATATATATAGACCTGGGAATATATATAGGCATATGGCATATGTCTTATGGTAACATCCCTCGAAAATGTAAATGTAAATGTAAATCAGAGCAATATGCGCACGTTTTGTGTGTTCAGTTTGTGTCAAACAAGTTGGGCCGCTAATCTCATAGCGATCGTCGAACGAAGTAGCCCACATACAAAAAAAAACAAAGACAACAACAGCGACAGCAACAACAGCAACGAAAAAAGTATCTATGGCTGGGTACAGGGGCAGAGGTGTATGCGCTTGTGCGCGACCGAATGTATCTTTTGGATACATTTGCTGCCGCTACAGAAATTAATACGTGCTGAACACTCCAACAGCGCACACACAACTCGCTCGACGAGTCGCCACCGTTGCCGTCGGTTCGCAAAGTTGACTTCAGTTTGAGTTTGAGTCTGCGGTTTGAGTCTGCGGGCGCCGCAACGCGATCAACTTTTCCGCACGTACCCAAAAGTACGTTGGCTTTAAGGCAATAGCAACAGCAACGGTATCGGCATCGGCATCGGTATCGGTTAAGATATATATTGAATGCTCTTGCAGTCCATATCTTATCTCGCTTTACTTTCGACAAAAGCAAACCAAGTTAATGCGTATCTTCGTTCCGCTTGTTGTCGTCGTCGTCTCTTATTACCATCCTCGACGTGGGCGCTGCTCGTTGAGACTATGCGCGGGCGTTCCAAATGCGTGTGTAAATATTTATATTGCAAAAAGTAGGAAAAGAAACTGCACAGAAATACGAAATAAAGTTGTTAAATTATAATGATGGCTGTAAAGGCAGGCTAACTACCTGAACAGGTAACAGCAAACGAAACGCAAGTGTAAACACAACAGAATAAAAATAAAAATAAAAATAAATATACAACAACAAAAAATTATTCGAGCGCAAATTTTGCAATTGTTTATGCAACTGCAACAACAAAGTGCAATTGTTTTTAACAAATTATGACCTAAATGAATATACAATTTGTATATCTCAAAATACGCAATAATATTTCCATTCATGTTTATTCAACCTAAATGCAAGTGCATTTATTTATGAGTGCAACGAAGGCTAACGAAAATTACAAAAAAAAAATATATAATAAAAATATTAAAAATATCCAAAAAAGAAATAAATAAAAATAAAGACAGCTGCAAAAGCTAACTGGATAATTTACATTGCATTTCACATTTCAAGGAATTTTCTAGGTTCGTATCTTGTTTATTTTAATATAATAATATTTTAAGTAAATGTCATTTGTTAGAGATAAAACTCTATAAGCACTTTATATGGTATCTATCGCTGTTGTTACTCTATATATGTATGTCTGATGGCAACATTTTCACAGTGGGCTGTTCGAGAACTTGTTGGCAATTCAAGTTCAGCTTGTGTTAAGTATTTGCTGGCTTGACAGTGGGCAGCAGAAGAATTCACTCAGCACTTCCGGCTAAGTGAGTAATAAAAGCTACAACAAAATGACATTAAAAGAAAAAAAAAAACTTTTTATTATTATATAAGCATGCAAATACTCTCTCTTTCTCTCTCTCCTTCTCTTTCTGGCAGTTTGACTGCCATACAAAATTATGTTACAAAAATATTTTTACTCTTTTATAAACATTCGAATTCATTGGGATTTACATAATTTGTATATTAACAAATGAATCAACTGACATTCTCTTTGAATGAAATCTAAATAAATCGAAATGAAGCTGCAATCAGCTTTAGAGGTCGTGGGGTGTGTGCGAACTGCAGATGCCCTGCAGCTGCTAGAATGCATAGAGGTTGGTGAAAGTAGAGAGAATAATTAAATGAAAATATTATGAAACATGCGCTGTTAGAATATTTTGATCATGATCTCTTTACACCTAATTGCTGCAGCTCATGAAATATTCCCTGTCATAATTAGAGGTTTTTAAGGTATCTAAAACTAAAAACTGATGTAGAGAACAAAAGAAATATGTTTCAACATTTATTCCACATATGTATATCCGCTTTCCATACAATTTTTCCTGTTCAATAAAACAACAATGACCTTCCGAATATCTTGCCCAAGATAGTAATCGATTCGCAACAAATATCTACAGTCCCTCAAAATGATTCCTTTCCCAATCAGTAGTTCATCATGCCATTGATTATGGCTTTCAACTCTGGGCATTCTTTGAGCCAACTTTTTGCCGCTCGAACAAAGCAAAGCACAGCAAAGAGTGCATGAAAAAGGAAAGTTAAAGAGCTAAATTCCAGCTATAATTAAGTTCGATTGGGTCACATTCTGCCTACTTTGCAGTTTTTCTCCGTTCTTCTGTTTTTTTGTGCCCAAAGGGTATAAATGAGGCAAAGAAAAGGCGTTCACTGCTCTATGACTATGAATGATGGATGGTTGGTTGGTTAGTTACATTTGGGTTGCTAAACGAAATGCCAACCAGTCGATAAATATTTACATAGCTGAGCGCACAGCTAAGCAACAAGATAAATTGCTTTATCAGTGACAGTCGGAGATGAAAATGCAGTTGGCATTATAAAGATATATATATCGTTTATAAATATATTATCATTAGCTAATTGGCGGTCGAAGGCAATCACAATATTGAGATTTATGTGCGTTTCGCCTAATGAAAATAAATGATAAAACAATTAAAAAAAAGGCTAAAATAAAAAAATGCTGGTTAAGAGTTTACTTAGGGGAGCTAAGCGCATGTAATGCTTCATAAGTTGTTGCAACAACCTTGGCAGAGGTTAAAGTGCGACGCGTTGCACATACGCCCAGGAGCATAAGCTGCGCTGAGTGCCTTTTGCTGCTGCTACTGCTGCTGCTCTGCTCTCTGAGGCACATCAAATACTAATAATGCTTATGGTTTATATTTTTTATGGATCAATAAGTTTGAGCGCGTGCGGCAAAGAGTTGGGCGCTGTGCGCCATGAATAACACCAGCTGAGATCAAGGCGCTTTTAATAATCTTTAATAGGCTATATGCATGAGAGCGTGTTACTGCGAGCAAGTATCTCTCCACCTACCGCTCCACCCTGCCCCTCTCTCACTCATTTCCGCTTCGTGTGCGTGGGCGTGCTGCAATAAAAATGCCACATGCCCCACACAGCTTGTGGCTAGGTGTCTGCATAGCCATGCTCATGCCGCGCTTATCAAAATAACAACATTTTTTTTATTATTATTATTTATCTGGCAAACAAGAAGAGAGAAAAAAAAATAAAATAAATAAAATAACAACGGCGCGAGCAAGCGCGCCAGCATGTGTGTTTATAAACTTTTATCTTTATTAATTTGATTCTCAACATCTAAAAGCTGTTCTTCTCGCCGCTCGCTGCCCGCCGGAAAACTGACATTTCCATTTGGCTTTTCATTTTCACGGGAAAACCCGTTCAAAAGCATAACAAAACAAAATACAAACTTTAGCGCATTTATGTTTTTGTTCATTTTGGCTTAACACCTGTGAATGCCTCTATCCTCTCACGTCGCTCACACTCTCTATCTCTTCTCTCTCTCTCTCTCTCTCTGTTAATGTCCTTTCCTTCTCTTTTTTTTCGCAATTTAAAGTTTGCTAATTGCTGCCAGCAAAAGTTCCAATTACATTTCATTTTGATATTTAACAATTGAAAAACTCGAAATTAATTTAAGCAATTAGCATTAAAAAAAAAAAAACATATTATAAAGTTGCGTAAATAATCCTGACAAAATATAAATTGAATAGTAGCACGGAAGGACTTCTTTCTGTTCAACAGATAAAGTGAAGATAACAATAAATTCTATTAGATATTAAACGAATAAGTATTTGAGAGTATATGGAGAAAATCATATAAGTATTCAAATTATGAAAAAATACAAAAAATATTTATTTTATTATTTTTAGAAGTTGAGCGGAAAATAGTAATATTATTATTATTTTTTAATTATTTAATAAATGTATTTAATTATTTATGAATTATATAAATATAATAAATTCTTATTTTTTATTTAGTTATTTAATCAATTTAAAAAATATTTTTTAAGATAAATATTAATATTTGATTGTATTTGCTTTGAGTGAATGAAAAAACTCATAAAAAAAAATTTTTATTTTTTGTTTAAAAAATTTTTTTTTATAAAATTAACAATTATAATTTTTGACTTACTTAAATGAGATATATTATATATACTTTATATATTTTTTAGAATTCTACATTTACAATTTTTTGGACTAGAAATAGCAGCCTAATGAGAAATATTTAATGTATTTTGTGATCCATTAATTGATCAGCTATTAATGTATATACTTGCAATCAAATGACAATTATTTGTGCAGCTTATCAGCAGCGACTTTAGCTGAAATTTTCAATGTTGTATTAATTAGAGATAAGTCGCATCAAATGTGCTAAAAGCCTAGCAACTGCGCACAGAGTGCTTGCCCCATCATAACAGAAATTAGATAAGTCGTCACATGTGCTATAAAAACATTATGAATATAGGCAAATCTATATATCTATAAATACATATTTGATGTAGGCGCAAATGTTTGTTATGCGCTGATAAGGTGCTAAATATAGTCGCACATTGAGCTGCTACTAAAGGCCTAAGATATATATTATATAATTTACATACATCATTTTTCTACATTTTTTTTTTTTTTTCGTTGCCAAACACAACAAATTAGAGCCCAATGAAATGGAATATAAAAGCCAATTGGTAGGGGGGAATATTATATATTATATGAAACGTGTTGCTCGTAAATTTACGCACGTTCAAATTCAAAACGTGCCCAAAATCTACACAAACAAATGTGAAAAGCCGCCTACACCACACACATGCAAATATCAAAAAAAAATTTGCCATCATTCAGATTATGTATACATATATGCATACATACATATATAATACATATGCTTGTCAGCTGTGAGTGTGTGCGTGTGTGTGTATTTAAGGCCTACAAACAACAACAATCAACGTATGAAAACATTTATAAATGCGACTCTGGCTGTTTTCCATGCCAATAAGCTTAATGCCAGCATTTGATGTCAATTACCATAAATAGTATGCGGCGAATGGAAATAGTCGAATATAGAATACTCTATTTACATACATATTGATTATACTAAAGAACAATTATTATAAACACTAGTGTTTTATGTTGAAGAAAGAAACTGAATTGAAGAAAGAACATAAATAAAATTTAAAGAAAATGTGAGATGAGATTTAACGAGAGATAGACGCAGAGGAAGAGAGCGAGAGAGAGAGTAAAGAAAAAAGGAGAGCACAGCTGAAAAAGGGCAGAAAGAGGGAAGGGGGAATGCATATTTAGAGAGAGAGAGAGAGTGAGAGCGAGAATAAAAGAAAAAGGAAGAAAAACAGAGAGAAAGAAAGAGACAGAGATGCAAAGAGAGGAGTTAGGGAGAGAAAATTTAAGACAGAGATATTGAAAATTAGAGATGGACACTAAGAGAGAGAGAGAGAGATATATATATATATATATACAGTGAGTGAGCGAGAGCGAGAGAGATAGGCAGAGAGAAAGAGACATAGTGAGTGAGCGAGAGAGAGAGAGAGAAAAAACAAGTATAACGCAGAGAGAACAGAGAGAAATAAAAGTCAGCTTCAGAAGTAAATATCAAAAAAAATCTAAAATCTATCAAGAGATGGAAATGTATAGGTAAAGAATCAAGAGAATCTCATAAAATGCAAAATATAAATAAAAATGATATCTTTCTGATTATCTGATACGCCATTCCAATATAACTCATTCATTCAATACCTTCACGCTTACTCAACATATATACGTATAGCTCGTGCCATAGTTAAGCTACCCACTTGAATATGATCAAATTGCGTAATAATATGCAACATGACACGACAAGCGGAGGCGTTGAATGTCGCCGCTCGAATTAGATACATTCACTTGACTGCGATGCTCAGCCTTGCCCCAGACATTTGTCAAGTTCAGTGCCGTTTGCCATATTGCTGCAATGCTCTGCAATTTGTTTTGGCAAATCCGCTAACACGTACAACTTTTCTGTTCACTTGCCGCAAATTAGAAAAGCAATTTTCCAGTAGCAACAAAAAAAAAACCGAAATTCAAACAAACTTTCCAACAAGCAAAATCAATATTTGCACAATTGAAGAATTTTAAATTTGTTAGCTTGCAGCAACAACAAAAATGGAACGAAGGTTAAAAAAATAAAAATAAAACAAACAAGCACACAAAGAATTTATCAAATAAAAATTGAGTTCAGTTGCGTTGCGTATGCTGAATTGATTTAAACAATGTTTGTTGAAAAAAAAAAAAAAGTTTTATTTTCTTTACTTTTTGCCAACTCGCTCGCTTTGCATTTGCATTTTAGGGGGAGGCCAAAAGTCAGAAACTGGCAGCCAGGCCACTCTGGCTACTCTGGCAGCCAAAAACTTCAAACGGTTTGCTCTCAACCAAAAATGGTAAAAGCCAATTGCAAGAAAAAAAAAAAAGAATTATTTATACAAATTTTATTAAAATATGAGAAAGACGGTAGAAAAACTGACAGCAAAAATGTTTTTCGAAAAGTTACTGAAGCGCTCTTTGCCACAATCAGTAAGCGATAGGTAAATAGACAAGAGTTTGGCTGCAAAAATATCTGCTTGACATTGGCATACCAATAGAAATTTCAACAGGAAGTTTATTAATTACCATTTTGAGCACAGCAAACGAAAAGCTATAAAACTAATAATAATAATAATTTTAGGTATAATTAAATTCTTAAAAATTCAATACAATTCTCCCATCAAATTTTATGAACTATTATGATTGAATACTAAAACAATATTTGTAGAATTCAGCAAGCGTAAGCAATGAAAATTTATAAATATATTTAGTTTTACAATTGCAAAGCTTAACTGTGAGTTCACTTCAATTAAATATTCGAAATTTCATTTCAATCAAAAATTGATAATTTTTTTTAAATTTGATGAAACCTTTTAATATTCCAGTAAAAATAATTTCATTTGCATTTCTGCTCTGCGCTTAACAGAAATAAAATTGCAGCTGGCCTGTGCTTGCGGCACAGTCAAAACAAATCGATTTTCAGCTGACCAGAGCTGTGTGTGTGTGTGTGTTGATTTTGGTTAGAAATATGTTTGGGTTTTTTATGCCTATGGCACACATGTTTATGCCTGCGATGCGGCACAACGTGGCCTAATAAAATTTCAGTTAACGAAAATAAACGCGTTGAGTTATGCAGCCAACCAGACGCAACGAACGATTGAAATAGAGACAGGAGCATCAGCAGTAGCAGCAGCAGGAGGCTTAAGTAGGTTGGAGCAGCAAGATGCGTATAACATGTGGTAAATCGTGCCTTATAAGCTTTTGCCAGCCAAAAAGCCAGCCTTACCACAAATTCTTAGCCCAAATAATAAATATTATGTTTACTTTGCTGGCAGCCAATTTTACTCTAACAAAGGGTTCATGTAGCTAGACGAAGTGTAGCATTTTCTTGGAAAAATAAATATATTTATGCGAGAAATTTAATTGGGGGGAAACTTGGTAATGGATATATGTTGTTTGAGAATCTTATAAAAGATTTTGTTATTATTATTGAGAGTTTATTTAATCAAAAAAATGATATATTAGTATAATTATAATAAACATAAAAAATAATAATTTAAATAAGATATTTTAATATTTATTATAAAAAAATATCTCAGTTAAAATTATTTTCATTTGCAGTAATTTCAAACACTTAAATTTTCCCTAAAAATTCTTCATCATATCAAACTCATTTTCTTTAGAGTATTTGCCATGCAGCATGCAAAATTGTGCTAAACTTTTCCCCTTCTGCTCTATGCTAATAATTCATTTTAAATGACTTTGTAACTATTTGTTTAAGCCCTTGCTCAATGTGCGCTGCCCTTTGCCAACGTTTTGGCCTCTTTCTTAGAATTTCTTTATGCCAGTCTGCTCCATTTGATGCCTTGTTGAAGCGGCACAGTTTTATCGAGTGCACACGCGGCTTTCGCTTTTGTGAGTTGAAAATTTAAAATCGAAATTTTTATCACCCAATAACCCAGAAGTTAATTTCGCATCACTTTGTAGCATCGTAAAAGGTACAGTGTATACAGCTTGTGATGGTCATGTCTTTTATGCTTTTTGCTACATTTTTCTCTCAGTTTTCTTCTTGCTAACTCGGCTGCAACATAAATCATCATTTGTCAAGCGTATGTCCGGTCTTGGTTAAACCAGCGCACTGGGTCATCTGAGCAATTTGTGCAGCATATTAAATGCCCATGAGCTATGTACTACTGTCACTCACTCACACAGTCAATCACTCACTCACTGAGTCAATCATTCATCATGTTAGAATTGTTATTGCAATTTCGCTTGCTGCCCAATGAATATGTCAATCAGCTTATGAATCGTATGAAGAACAAAACAGTTCATAAATAATCTATATGTCACAGGGCTGTTGGTTGCATTGTTCCCATGGAATTGGCATTAAATCAATATTAAGTAGCCGCCGCATTGGCTGTCTGACGCCACTCACTGTATGCCATGCGTCATCCCAATTCGCGTGCTTCTCACCAATGTCAAACAATCAGAGCTGCTTCCACATACACATACTTAGCGTGTCTGTGTGTGTGTTGGGGCTGAAAATCAATCAGCATTTTGTGCGATGAACTTGTCAGGCAACAAGTTGTGCGAATGCCAGAGCGACAGCTGTTGCCGCATTCATTTCACATCCTGACAATTTTACGGCCATAGCATATCCTGCGGCTCCTCAAGCTGAACAAGGTAAAAATAATGTATAAATGTATGTATAAAAAAAAAAAAAGAAAAGTTTGGCAGCTAATTATTTGCTCTGTCGCGCAGTGTTTAAAAATAGCTATTCTCCATTTGGAATTGCTAAAATTGTCGAAAGTTGTGAATTTGTTATCAGGCCGTTGCCTAATGGCTAATGCCCCAACGACAGTGGCTTAGACCTGGAATTTAAGCGTTAGATAAATCGTTTTATGACAGCGCGAAGCAAAGCATGAAATATGCAATATTAATATTCCAGCTATTTATAGCTAATCTAAATAAAGCTTAAAGATGTGCTTTAAGGTAGAGTACAGAAATTTAAAATGTATGATGTAGGCCTAAAGTAAAAATTTAAAGACAGAGAAAAGGCTTAAAGATGAGCTTTAAAGTGGAGTACAGATATTTAAAATAAAATGTTTGCCTAAAGAAAAAATTAGAAGCCAGAGAAAATGTTTGTATTTATCATATTTATTTTTATATTTCTATATAAATAAATAAAGTTATTTCTTTAGCTTTTAGTTTATTCCTTTACTATTTTGTTTTATTATTTAATTTTTTCGTAACTTTACAGCCTTCTCTTACATTTTCATTGAGCTTTGATCAACTGAGAGTTTTATGAAAAAAAAAGGCTGAAAGACTAATATTTAGATCCTGAAAATAACTTTGATTTTTCATATTGCAAAGAGTTTTAACGAATGCGCATTAAATGAATATTTATATATTACTTGAAAAAACGATAAACTTTTATGAACTTCTTTGTAAATTATATTTATTTTATTTCTATTTTTTTTTATTAATATTATATTTGCAAGATATTCCAAGCTCTTTAAGCGTGATCGCATTCACACCAGAGTTTTAACGGGATTAAATTTACTCTTAACTTAAATTACTCATTTAGTACTCTGTCAATAGAGCTTTCTCTTATATTTATACCTCTCAAAGCTTTAAATCTCAACTCATAGCAAGTCTGATCTCATGCTAAAAATTCCATAGAAATCACATTCATTCACTTTTACTAAAATAAATTTCATTGAAACCCCCATAGACTAATGATTAAATAGCAAACGCCGGCATATATTCAATTTGTTTCATGTTACATTCATCTAAAGTTAGCTGGCTTCCGAGCAGTCACAGTCTGATTATGATTGGGCATATCAGTCAAAGGCAATCGGAAGGAAGTTGACTTCAATTTGGCTGCCTGACTGCTTCGCGCATGCAATTGACAAAAACACAGGGAGAGAAAAAATAAATAAAATAAAATACATTCAATACAAGAAGTAAACGCACACGCACAACAAATTTTCATATTTTACTTTTGGTTTGATGTATTTTCGTTCTTTTTTTTTTATTGTTGTTGTTATTGACAAAAGCAACGCACATCCAATTTGAACAACAATTGGACGACTTGACTTGAGTTGGATTTACCTTAAGCATTTGCCGTTGCCAGCTGCAGTAGCTAAGGGTGTGTGTGTGTGTGCGTGTGTATGAGTGTCTTTAGTCGTAAAAAGGTATTGCCCTGCCCTTGAGCCTTTGCCTTTGGAGCATGTCTTGGCAGTCGAAATGGGTAATCAGCTCTTCTTACATGATGCGGATTTCTTATTGTGATTTTGCTTTTGAAATTTACATAATGTGGCACTGTCTTGGTTGCTGTCACGTCGTTATGTCAACACACACACACACAGAGAGAGATATACGCACACACATAAAGCATCTTTAGCATACAGGAAATGCGCACTACTCCCCATACACAATTCACAATTCACAATTTGTTTAAAGTGACTGCTCGGGGGTAGCTGCCAGACACAAACAAAACTAATTTATGCAACAGAGAAGGAGCGAGGGAGAGGAGGAGAGCGACAGTCAAAGACACAGTTATAAAGACAAACAGTCAGTCAGTCAGTCAGTCAGTCTGTCAGTTAGACTGAGCACACACACACCTTGAATTGTCTAGGGCTAAGACGTTGGACCCTTTTTCTGGCATTTGCATTTAAAAGAGCTGTCTTCGCTGCGGGCTTAACACCTCCAAACAGTCTCATCTCCCTCCGAGCTGTGTGCAAACAATTAGCTGCCTGTTTACATGAATTCACAAGATGCTGGAGCCTGCGCTGGCGTAATTAGCAACGCCGCTCAGCTTGAACGTGTTCTGTTGTTTTTTGTTTTTCTTGTTATTTACTTATTTTTTAGTTTTGCAGGAAGCGGGCGTGGCCATGTGCACGACTGCCGACTCTGACTGAAAGAATAGTTGGGAGCAATTGTTTGTCTGTTTTGCTGTCACCTTGGCAGCAACCAAGTCAACAAGAAAAGAAGGTAGCAACAAATCAGCTGCACATCTGGCTGACAGAAGCAGCAGCAGCAGCGGCGACAGTAGCAGCAGCAGTTGTAGATACAGATACCCTAATGTAAGATGCAGATACATTTGTAGCTACAGATGCTGCATCTTTAAATGCCCTGTAGTTGAGAGGCAGACGGGTATATAAGCACTTTAAAGTAGTAGACATGGATTAGCATGGGAAGTTTAAATAATTTGGAAGATAAAGAAAAAAAAATATATATATATATTTATGAATTTTTTTAAGAAGCTGCAGATAATGTTAAAATATCTGATTGCTATAAAACTGCTGAGAAGCTGAGCAAATAATAGCTAAAGTATTGTTTAACTAAGAAACAAATTTTTGAGCTAAAATATTTTTAATGGGAATACCTTTGATGCCATAGGTTGGCTAATCGATATATATTAGTATATAGCTTCAATTCAGCTGCATAATAAAAACTATTTTAATTCAGCTTAAATCTATTCGATCAACTAAAGTCCAAATCTCCAGCACAGCCTTTCGCATGTTTAACCCATTTTTGCTAAAGGGCAAACGCTAGTCAAACACTCCTCTTCACACAGCTGACGTAGGTTTTTTTCTTTGTGCTGCTGCTGCTGTACAGCAGATTTTAGTCCGCATATAGTGCACGCTCTTATGTTACATTTAGATTTGCATTTTTATTTAGCGCATAAGTGCAGTCTCCTCACATTTTTTTTTTGTGGGCGCCGAGCACCTGACTGTGTTGAAATAATGCATTCTACTTTTTGTTTCAGCTCATGCATTCATTATGCTTAAGAGGGCGAAGAAGACGATGAAGAAGAGCGTCTTCTCGCACTTGACTGACTTTTTATTATCATATATTCCCTTTGTTTGGCCATACAGCCATAAAACTCAAATGATTCGCTGGCAGTCGCTCAAGGTCAGCTTTAAAGCATGTTGCAAGCACAAAAAAAAAAAAAAAAATTAAATAAAATTTCATTTCAATGGACAGGTGTTAAATATATAAAGCACACACACACACACGCATCTCTTAAATGTCATTTTTAATTTCACACACACTTTGAGCGCCCTTTGAGCAGCAGCTGCAGCTAAATAAAACGCAATGCCCATAATTAAATAAACGTCAACTGGAAAATATTTGCTGGTAGCGCGATTGCAGCGCTTAAGCTTGCCTGTTGCTGGCAGCTACAGTCCGCAAGGACGAAACCATAATGGACAGCAAAAGGACATACACAGAGGAGATTCAGAGAGAGAGAGAGAGAGAGAGAGAGAGAGAGAGCAGAGCTTAAAGCAACGCACAGTGCCAATAATTGCGTTTGTTTTGAAAGCAAAGTTGAGTAAGCACTTCACACAGCTAAACCGAGCACTGAAAAGAGAATTTATAATCACTTTGGTGACATCAAATAATTATATTTATCTTTAGATTTATGCCGTTAGAATGCATTTACATGATATGTATTGGGTTAACTAGAGCTATTACACTTATTACAAATTATAAGACGCTGCTTAGCTAGACAGCTAGACTAGCTGAGAAAGCATGCTAAATTTATTAAATCAAATATATGTATCTTTATAAAAAATTAAAAAATTTATAAAAATATATCAAAATATATCAAAATTATACTTTATTACTTTAAATATATATATAAAGCATTAGCTGGCTTGAAAAGTGCTGAAATCTGCTAAAAATCTGTCGTATACTTATAAAAAAAAAAAAAAAGGCTAAAATTCTTAATATAGGCTGAACAAATAAAAGTGTTGCGAAAAGGAATTGTCTGCATACCAAAACTATTTGAGATATTTGTTTGTTTCTAGCTGCATTTTAAAGTTATATCCTTGCCATTTTTTATGGAAAATAATAATAGTAAATAATTGCTTCAACTTTGCTGTCTGCACTTTATGATAAGTGAATTCTCTGCAGATAGTCGCTTTAACTAAACGAATCTACATTTACAATAATAATTCTCATGATTGCCTTAATATGCTAACGTCTTATCATTGTCTAAATCTGAAGATCCTACAGATTTTGCTTATGCTAAGACATTATATTGAAGCCTTGAAATAAATTTATTATTTATGTTATGCTATATTTATAATTTAATATTTATATTGCCCAAGACAATTTATATTATAATGCAAACATTTTTAAAAATTTTTTTAAAATGAATTCTTAAAAAATGAATTTTTATTGATAAACAATCGCTGATAAATAATTATAGAAAATAATATTCCTTTCAATTAGCAATAATACTAAAACATAAATCAAGCTAAAAATCGTAAACTTATTTTTATTATTTTTTAATATTTCAATTTAAAAAAAAAAAATATATATATATATATATTATTTGTGAATAAAACATCAATTCAAATATCAAAATTTATGCTACTCTTATCGGTAGCAAATGTTAATGCGATGCTGCTATTATGTAGGCCGCAATCGGCCTGGGCACGATAAGCAGTTTCAGCCGGTCAACCTGTTCAGTTTCTACGCTACAAACATGCCTGATAATAACAGCTATCACTAAATAAATACTAGACCCAAGAGCCGCGTCAGTATGACTTTCAGCTTCTGGCCAATCAAAACAAACGCAATGTGGCCAGTCATGCTGAGTTACAAACAATTCCCCATAAAATACACTGCGACTCTCCCAGTAGCGATCAGTTTTTCTCGCAGAGCCACAGAGAACTGAACACAAAATGTTGTTTTTAATATATTTGCTGAGCGCTATATCAGCGTTGCTGGTGTACATTATACACCGCAACATGAACTACTGGAAGAGCCGGGGAATACCACAAGATCCGCCCCATCCCATCTATGGCAACTTAGTCGGCTTCAGAAAGACCCGCGTAATCAACGATCTTATGATTGAATACTACAACAAGTTCCGAAATACCGGACATCCATTTGTGGGCTTTAGCTTTATTCAAAGGCAATGTGCTTTCATTATGGACATTAAACTGGCAAAGCATATTCTGATTAAGGATTTCACGAACTTTGCCGATCGTGGGCAGTTCCATAATGAACAAGACGATCCTCTCACTGGACATCTCTTCAATTTGGATGGCAAGAGATGGAGAGAGATGCGTCAGAAACTATCGCCAACATTCACATCAGGCAAGATGAAGTTCATGTTCCCAACTGTCATTAAAGTGTCCGAGGAATTCGTAAAGGTTATGCTTGAGAATGTTCCAGCTAAGACTGGAGGAGCTATCATTGAAATCAAAGATATGATGGCACGCTTCACAACCGATGTCATAGGCACTTGTGCCTTTGGAATTGAATGTAATACTCTTCGTACTCCTGTAACCGATTTCCGTAAAATGGGCCAGAAATCTTTCACCGAAATGCGACATGGAACTCTCCTGACTGCCTTTGAATTCAGTTTTCCGACTCTGGCAAGAAAACTGCGTATGCGTATGATTCCAGAAGATGTTCACCAGTTCTTTATGGGACTAGTCAAAGAGACAATCGCAATCAGAGAGAAGGAAAATATCAAACGAAATGACTTTATGCAGATGCTTATTGAACTAAAGCAGAATGGAAGTTTTACTATGGATAATGGCGAAGTAGTCACAGGATTGGATGTTGGGGAACTGGCAGCTCAAGTGTTTGTCTTCTACTTGGCTGGCTTTGAAACCTCTTCATCAACCATGACCTACGCTCTCTATGAACTGGCGCAACATACCGATATTCAGGATAGAGTAAGGGAAGAAATTCAGGATGTTCTGCAGCAACATGATGGAAAACTGACCTATGAAAGCATTAAGGCCATGCAATACTTGGATCAGGTTATTTCTGGTGAGTTCTTAAGCTCCATTAGCCACTCAAGGACGCTCAACTAAGTTTGCATTTATTTTATTAGAAACCCTTCGATTATACACGCTCGTGCCTTTCCTCGAACGAAGAGCTCTAAATGATTATGTTGTACCTGGCAATCCCAAATATGTCATAGAGAAGGGAACGCAAGTAATCCTGCCAGCTGCTGGCTATCACCGGGATGAAAATCTATATCCGGAACCGGAGAAATTTGATCCAGACCGCTTCTCGCCCGATAAAGTTGCAGCTCGTGACTCTGTCGAATGGCTGCCCTTTGGCGATGGACCCAGAAATTGTGTGGGAATGCGCTTTGGTCAAATGCAAACACGAATCGGTCTTGCCCAGTTGATAAAGAATTTCAAGTTTACAGTGTGTGATAAGACTGATATACCTCTTGTATATGATCCAAAGTCGCTTATAGTGGGCACTATAGGCGGTATTTACTTGCGCGTTGAACGTGTTTAGAATTAATTTCGATTTATGCTAAAGTCGTCGCGAGTTGTTTACATTGATATTGATACAAGTTATTCATTGTTTATCGATGTAGAAGAGAAATATTTTGCTAGTAATATAAATTTGTTATTTACATATTTGTTATATTTTTGTAATATATAAGTTTGTGATAATTGAAACAAGAACATTTATTAAATAGGTGTAAGTAAATGAAATTAAATTGCCGAATTAAGATAAATAGAAAAAGATTCTATTTGGTTACGATGCAAAATGCCAACTGATATACCTAATATTATATGATCAAATTGTTGTTCATATAGATATGAAATACATTAAATATGCATCTAATACCAGTTTTATTCCGACTATTAATATCTCTCTCTTGCTGTCTATCTCTTGAAAACTCGACTCTCATGCTGAAAGCTAATAGCAAGCCTTAACTTCTTTCCATCTTAAAAAAATATAACACATTTACTGGGAGTCTTACTTATATATATATGACTCTTTGATAATAATTTCTTTGACTACACAAAATTATCATATAAGCTGGTTCACGCTTGTAATAACAGAGAGAGAGAGAAAGATTATAATACCAGCAGATTGCCTTGAATTCGGACAGTGATTGAGTGGAAGTCGTTGAGAGCGGACCACGAAATGTTGTTTTTGATATATTTGCTGAGCGCTATATCAGCGCTGTTGGTGTACTTAGTGCACCACCAAATGACATATTGGAAGCGCCGCGGAATACCACAAGATCCGCCCCATCCCATCTATGGCAACGTTGTTGGCTTCCGAAAAACTCACACACTATGCGAGCTCATGATTGGATACTATAATAAATTCCGAAAGTCTGGCCACCCATTTGTAGGTTTTGGTTTCCTGCAAAAGCAATGCGCTTTCATTATGGACATTAAACTGGCAAAGAATATTCTGATTAAGGATTTCACGAACTTTGCCGATCGTGGGCAGTTCCATAATGAACAAGACGATCCTCTCACTGGACATCTCTTCAATTTGGATGGCAAGAGATGGAGAGAGATGCGACAGAAACTATCGCCAACATTCACATCAGGCAAGATGAAGTTCATGTTCCCAACTGTCATTAAAGTGTCCGAGGAATTCGTAAAGGTTATGCTTGAGAATGTTCCAGCTAAGACTGGAGGAGCTATCATTGAAATCAGGGATCTGATGGCACGCTTTACTACTGATGTGATCGGTACAGTTGCCTTTGGCATTGAATGCAATACTCTTCGTAATCCTGACACGGATTTCCGTAAAATGGGACAAAAGTCTTTCACTGAGTTGAGACATGGAATTCTTTTAACTGCATTTCAGTTTAGTTTTCCTAATTTTGCAAGAAAACTGGGTATGCGCATGATTCCAGAAGATGTTCATCAGTTCTTTATGGGATTAGTCAAAGAGACGATCGCACTAAGAGAGAAGGAAAATATCAAGCGTAACGACTTTATGCAGATGCTCATCGAGCTGAAGCAAAAGGGAAGTTTCACTATGGATAATGGCGAAGTAGTCACAGGATTGGATGTTGGGGAACTGGCAGCTCAAGTGTTTGTCTTCTACTTGGCTGGCTTCGAGACCTCCTCTTCAACCATGAGCTATGCTCTCTATGAACTAGCCCAACACACCGACATTCAAGATAGACTAAGAGAAAATATTCAAGATGTTCTGCAGCAACATGATGGAAAACTTACGTATGAATGTATTAAAGCCATGCAATACGCGGATCAAGTTATTTCTGGTGAGTTCAACTGCAGAGTAAGTGCTCAGAGAACTCGTAATGAAGTTGTTAATTTGCTTTAATAGAAACACTTCGGTTATACACTATTGGCCCCTTCCTGGAAAGGAAAGCACTTAATGATTACGTTGTACCCGGTCATCCCAAATATGTTATAGAAAAGGGAACGCAGATAATTTTGCCTGCTGCTGCCTATCATAGGGATGAAGATCTTTATCCAGAACCAGAGAAATTCGATCCAGACCGCTTCTCGCCCGAAAAAGTTGCAGCTCGTGACTCTGTCGAATGGCTGCCCTTTGGCGATGGACCTAGAAATTGTGTGGGAATGCGATTTGGGCAAATGCAAACACGAATTGGGCTTGTCCAGCTGATAAGGAACTTTACATTCACAGTCTGTGATAAAACTGATATACCCCTTACATTCGATCCCAAATCGCTTGTACTTGGCACTATCGGCGGCATTTATTTACGTGCAGAGCGTGCTTAAGACTCAATTAAGATCAATATCTAATGAATTGTTATCATTACTTTATAATAAAAGTTTACTAAATAAAATCCCAAATATATTTTTTTAATTAAAAAAACATTGCTATTTTAGGAAAACAAAATTCCAATTCCATCGCAATGTTTATTCCGTATAATAGGAGACATAATTGTAAAACGAATATACTCTTTATCACTCGACGATCAGAGTATAAAACCAATGCTCTAAGCACAAACTTGTTAAAGCTTTTTATGAAATTGATATTTTTCACAACAACTGCTAATCTGAAATTCAAAATGCATTACAAGACAGACAATACATATAAGCTGAATCACGGTGATATTCTACAGCAAACAAAGCGATTGCGCCTGATGCACTCAGTAATCGAATAGGTCGTCGACAATTGAACACAAAATGATCGAAGCTCTTAATGATTATGTTCTAGCCGGTCATCTCAAAATATATCATAGAGAACACAGATAATTCTTCCTGCTGCTGCCTATCATCGGGATGAAGATGTTTATTCCGAAGCAGATAAATCTGATCAAGACAAACTTTTAATAGACATCGTAGTACGAATGTTTGTTAAAGCAAAGCATTGTCAAAACGTATGCTGAATATCGAATCTGGAAAATTTATTTACTCTGAATACCGGTTTAGGATTTCATTCAATCATATTAAAGATAAAGCTCAAAGCCAAAACGTTTTCGAAAGCTTTATATGAAATTGATAAAAAAAGACTTAAAAATATGTGAAGCTTTTCAATAACTACTATCTGGACATTTAAATGCCTAACAAATATATATCAACAGCAAACCAGAAATTATAAATAATCAGCCGATTGCGTCGATTCATTCAGTGGTGGAATAGAAGTCGTCGAGAGCTGAATACAAAATGTTGTTTTTCATATATTTGCTGATTGCTGTATCAGCATTAGTTGCATATTTTTTGCATTATAATATGAACTATTGGAAAACCCGAGGAATACCACAGGACCCTCCGCATCCAGTCTATGGAAATATGAATGGATTTAGAAAGACCCGCACTGTCCATGAAATAATGGAGGATTACTACTTCAAATACCGAAAAACTGGATATCCCTTTGTCGGCTTTAGTTTTCTACAAAGACGTAGCGCTTTCATTATGGACATTAAATTGGCAAAAAATATTCTGATCAAAGACTTTACGAACTTCGCCGATCGTGGACAGTTCCACAACGAACGCGATGATCCCCTCACTGGAAATCTTTTCAATTTAGATGGCAAGAAATGGAAAATAATGCGTCAGAAATTATCGCCCACATTCACTTCTGGTAAAATGAAGTTCATGTTCCCAACTGTCGTCAAAGTCTCGGAGGAATTCATCAAGGTTATGATGGAGAATGTTCCAGCTAAGACTGGAGGAGCTATCATTGAAATCAAGGATCTGATGGCACGCTTCACTACCGATGTCATAGGCACTTGTGCCTTCGGCATAGAATGTAATACTCTCAGAAATCCTGACACCGATTTCCGTAAAATGGCAAGTAAGTCTTTGGTTGAGATGCGCCATGGAATACTTTTGACTGCATTTCAATTCAGTTTTCCGAATCTGGCAAGAAAACTGCGTATGCGAATGACTCCGGAAGATGTTCACCAGTTCTTTATGGGATTAGTCAAAGAGACGATCGCTCTAAGAGAGAAAGAAAATATCAAACGTAATGACTTCATGCAGATGCTTATTGAACTAAAGCAGAATGGAAGTTTTACTATGGATAATGGCGAAGTAGTCACAGGATTGGATGTTGGGGAACTGGCAGCTCAAGTGTTTGTCTTTTACTTAGCTGGCTTCGAGACATCTTCCTCAACCATGACCTACACTCTCTATGAGCTGGCGCAACATACCGATATTCAGGATAGAGTAAGAGAAGAAATTCAGAATGTTCTGCAGCAACATGATGGAAAACTGACCTATGAAAGCATTAAGGCCATGCAATACTTGGATCAGGTTATTTCTGGTGAGTTCTCAAGCTCAATTCGACTTTAGGAGAAGCCCAACTAAGTTATGTTCTGTTCTAATAGAAACCCTTCGATTGTACACGCTCGTGCCTTTCCTCGAACGAAAGGCTCTAAATGATTATGTTGTACCTGACCATCCGAAATATGTCATAGAGAAAGGAACGCAAATAATCCTGCCTGCCGCTGCCTATCACCGGGATGAAGATCTTTATCCCGAACCGGAGAAATTCGATCCAGACCGCTTCTCGCCCGATAAAGTTGCAGCTCGCGACTCTGTCGAATGGCTGCCCTTTGGCGATGGACCCAGAAATTGTGTGGGAATGCGATTTGGTCAAATGCAAACACGAATCGGTCTTGCCCAGTTGATAAGGAATTTCAAGTTTACAATTTGCGATAAAACTGAAATACCCCTTGTATATGATCCAAAGTCGTTTGTGCTGGGTACAGTTGGCGGCATTCACTTAAGAGTTGAGCGTGTTTAGCTGGAAATATGTAAATGTGTTTTGGATCGTATTATTAGATGACAAAATATATGTTTGCATGAACACGCAATGTGAATGATAATGTGAATGTCTTTACTAATATAAGACATAATTAAATGAGAAACTTGTGGCGTTTATATACGCTTCCATAACCTGTATAAATGGCTTCTATGTTGAGTAAAAACCCAAAAATATTTAGTATATCTTTTATCTCTAAACCACTTCAAGCGATAAGTCTCATTGATAACAAACTGCACTCGCAATAATTAAATTGTTAAGCCTGACGAGCTGTGTAGATAGTTCGGTTATAATATCTATAATCAGTAGCCTATCACAATATTTAGCTAACTTGTTGAACTATAAATAGATTTGTTGTTGTTGCTATGATAGATGGTCAATAAAGAAGAACGATTTCTATATTGAATTAAATGCCAAGTTCAGCTGTTTTTAAGTTTTCTGAGCTTCGCACAGAACTCTCTGAATTGCAAACGTAAAAGAAAATCATTGAAAACGTTGCATTATTTTTTTTTTTTTAACATTGATGCTCTACTTTTCTCGCTCACTCTATCTATAAAAATATTTTTCCATTTTCTGTGTAATTTTATTATCTCAGATTTTATATTTGCATGTTAAGCTCCACGAACTTTTATCAAAACCAAAAGAAAAAAAAATAAAATAAAATAAAAGAAAATTCTTTTTCGTTTCGGCATTTTATCTGTTCAGCGTTTTACGCTTGAACTATTTTAGTTATTTACATTCGAATTGGCACTGAATGCTTTAAAGCATCTTCCACTAACCGAAATACACTCACATGCATTAAATTCCTTACGAATGTATACATATATATGTATATATAGAAATCTATGCATGTGAAGGGAAAGTAGTATATGTTTGTGGCTTGAGCAGAGTTCACTTTGACTGCATATTTCCCATGCCAAAGACAGTTTGATGGAAATATTCTTAAAATTTAGGTCACGTCTGCGTAAATCAAACTATTTAAAATTCTTTCCACATTAAAATTGTATTTTAATTATGCATGAGAAGATAAAGTGTTTCTGTTTTTATCATGTTTCCTTTTTTTTTTTTTTTTTATCTAATATCAGTTGAACATGCAACTCGTGGAAAATGAGGAAAAATTGCATTCCTGCTCACTCTGTCCCACAGGCGTGGGAAAAAATTCTATTAATTGTGCCATTTTCTAACGGCTCAATTAAAAATGTCATTAAACGCGTTTTTCGCACGCTTTGCGTTGCTCACAGAGATTAAAATTGTTGCCGTTGATGCAAATCATCAACACGGGCTTCATATAATCTAAACTGTGCTTGAAAATGTTTGGTTTTTCAATGGAAAATAATTTTTTGTTATATATTTATATATCTATATATGCATATTTTTCTTAAATTTTTTATAAATGTCAAAAACATTTTATATAAAAAAAATATTTATGTAATATTTATATGAACAACCAAATTATTTCAGGGTATTTTCTAGTTCAGCATCTGCCAGAATTCTTATTAAAATATTTCGTAATAATTTCATTAAAAAAATATATATATATATTTATATATGTATATATAAATACATATATATTTTTTTCCACAAAATTTATGGAATTAAAAATTATTAAAAATTGTTAGTTTGACAACTCAACACAAAAATTGTTTGTTTTTATCACTTTTAATATTTAATCATGAGTTAATGAAATACAAATACAAAATCAATAGAAAAATAGGAAAACAAACAGCGGAATGCATAATTAATTGAATGAAATCAACTGAAACTGAATATCAAAAACATGTTCCCGGCACATGTTATTCACGTGTTTGTTGTTAAACAAAATACGTTTGAAAGCAATTTCATTGCTGCTTATGCAAAATAATTTATATGGATTGTGAGTATCTTACGGATACACGCGATCCGTTCATGAAATGCTTAAGCCGCTGCTTACTCATTGCGAACAGTCATTGACTTGTTTTCTGGACTTTCTGGCGTTCCACCTTCACACACACAGAAAACTGACTGAAACCAAATTAATTACTAGTCTCAAGTTGGCTTTGTTGCGTTGTTTTTTGTTGTTTATTTTGTTGAGCCCACAGAGAGCACTTGCCAGTTAGAGAGTGAAAAACGAAATGAGAAATAAATCAAATAAACGCAATGAGCAGGCAACAGAAAACAGCTGTGAAGAGGGCAGGTTATTCAACCTTAACATTGGCAACACCTTCGACCAAGCGACTTGAATAAGTCGCATACCAGAAACAGTTGCTTAATTAAAGGAAGACTTTGACTATCACATTTACTCAGTTGCCGCAAATGAGTTCAATGCTCAATGAGAAGTGGGAGTTCGGGTAGTTTTAGCAATTGCAAATTGTATGTTGCCAATTACACTGTGAGAAAATGGCAAGCATATTTTGTGTATTTGCGCACAAATAAGCTAATATGAATCGCATGAAAGCTTTGTTCAATAATTGACGGGAAAACAATTACAAATTAATGAAATAACTTTTTTTTAATATTTAAATATTTAAAGAGAAAATATAAATGATGTAGAAATTATTTAAAATATTTAAATGATATAAAATAAATAATAATAATAAAAAAGTAAATAAAAATAAAATTGAATTTTAAACATAATATTTTTTAATTAAAAATGAATAAAAAAAATAATACAAAAATAAATGTAATAATAATGGTAAACAAAATTTAATAAATTATTTTTTAATCAAAAAAGAATATTATAAAAAATTAAAATTAAAAACAAAAAAAAAAATAAATGTAAATGTTTATAATAATAATGATAAAAAGAAAAATTGTAATAAAATACAACGAAAAAAATATAAAATATTTCTATAATTGAAAAAGAATATAAAAAAAATTTAATTTAAAAAATATAAAATAAAAAATAAAAACAAATGCAAACTTAAAAATAATTATGATAAAAAAGAAAACATTAAAAATTAAAAAAAAAAAAAATAATAATTAATTAAACATAGAACAAATATATTCAAAATTCATATAAATAAATGTATTTAAATACATTTATTTTGTCATTCGCAGATATCAATAGAATTTAATACATAAACCAATAAAAGTAATTATAAATTCTATGTATACCGCTTTTTGTCGCAATTTGCTTCTACAACGAATTTTTGCACAGTGCACTCCGCTTGTCCCGAACGCATTTCATATTCGATTTTCGATTAGAGCACACGCATCAAACAACACAATCATGACTATTGCCCTAGCCACAGGCCAGCGGCAAAATTAGATGCAAGTGCATTACGGCGACAACAAGCAGCAGCAGCAGCAGCAACAGCAGCAACAGCAGCAGTTCGCAGCTGGTAGCTGGCAGCAACAGTTGCTGCCAGAGACGGAAGTATTGTTGGCCCGGGCAAGCATGTGGCTCAGCTCAGCTCACAGTTGGCCAGTTGGCCAGGCAGTAGGCAGTGGAGGGATTGCTGCCAGCCACCCTCTCGCCTTATGTCAATAGATTAATTGCATTTGCTTGCTGAAGTAGCCCAGCTGCCACAGTGAAAGCTGCAGCAATAGGAGTCAGAGCAAGACAGAGCAGAGAGAACTGCCACAAAGTAAACAGAGCTGAAATTTTTGTGTTGACAACTTTGTTTGGCTTGCAGCTAGCTCTGGCTGACCATTACATGACATGAGATACGCGTATTTTGCATGCCTGATTGAGGCTGCGACTGTGGCTGCTCCAAATTGCGACACGCCACACGGCAAGCTGTTGCTGCCACACTTCAGCGGCGTTGCATAAAGCCAGCGCAGACAAAGGCAGACAGAAACAAACATACACACACACAGAGAGATATACACCTGTATACAGCTGTACATCTGGGCGCTAATTTAAAGTCAGCCGTGTGACGACTTCAACAGCCACAGCAACTTCAATTCAGTTCAGCTTGCGACGCGTCAACGTGCGGTTGCACAACTTGTTGAGCACATCTCGCAGCGCGTGTTTTTATTTATTTTCGAGAAAGAAAAAAAATTTGTTTTATTTTTATGGCTAACCAAAAAACAATTATGGCCATAAATCGAAAGTGGTACGCGCTAAAAAAAAAAAAAACAAAAAGAATTCATAATAGATATTATGAGCAGTTACATGATGATGAGTCGCATGCCTGTGTTCAACGCATGCAAATGTTGTTGCCGTCGTTGTTGGCACGCTTTAGAAATGCTAGCCTCAAAAATGTTTATATATACGTGTTATATTATGCCATAGGCAGCGCCGCACACGTTTTGCAAATTTTCATTCACAAATACAGAAAAAAAAACCAAAGCCATAACAACGACAGTAAAAAACATTTGCATGCCAATAGTTTTTTTTTTAATTTATTACAGCATGTGACACAAAAAAAAAATTGTTGCAAAATTAAAATAATAACAACTCGCACACACACTAATAAAAAAAAAAGACATAAAAATATATATAAATTATATTTAATATAGCCAAAAGAAAGCTACAACAACAACAAAATGTTATTTCGTCGCAGTTGTACGTATAATGTGGAGCAATCAACGCGACATTATGCAAAGGTAAAACATTGCATTGCATTTATGTGAATCAAAGAGACAGAGAGAAACGCAGAAAGAAAGCAAGAAATGTGTAAAATGTACGTGCTCACAATTTAGTTAAATATTTATACTAGATATACGTATGTATAGATATATCTTCTTTTGCTCTGAGTTACAAATAAGTATCGTACTTTTTCGCAATGTGCTCAGTGGTTCAATGGTGCGTCGCCGGTGACATCATCATTCTGATACACTTGGAGTTTTGCATATGTCATGGCATCTTCAGTTTTTATTTCGCAGGCTCAAGTATTTATCCTATGCACAAAAGGATTTCATTTGTCAGCGCTTTTTGTGTGGAAAACAGAAACAGATAATCAAATGTAATAAATCTCTAGTTTCCGCTCTACAAAATGATAGAGCAATGTCAAGGAAAAGCTGAGAATTTTCTTCTTTTTTCACAATTTTTGTTGTTGTTGTATAGGCGGCAGCATGACTAGACTTTTTTTTATAATATTATATAGTATATGCAGAGTCAATGAATTTGATTTATAGCTACAGCTATAGGCAGGAGGAGAGACTGTCAAGAATTCTTTAAAAAAAAAAAAAAAAAAAATTTTTATTGCAATTTAATTTTCAATTTTATTCTATGACATTTTCTGGTTAGCTTTTATAAAAAAAAAATAAATAAAATAAAAAATATGAGCACAAATTTAGTAAACACTCAAGTGCAAAAAAAAAAAAAAATAAATAAAAAAAAAATTATAAAATGTAAAATTACAAAAATTAAATAAAAATAATTCCCATTTAATTCCTCACTTAACTCACCATTAAATAAACTAAAATCAAAAGCTTTGGCCCACAAAGCTTACGCTGAGCTCTTTCTAAACG
The DNA here is from genome assembly GCA_030914345.1 of Drosophila koepferae. Classification (NCBI taxonomy): domain Eukaryota; kingdom Metazoa; phylum Arthropoda; class Insecta; order Diptera; family Drosophilidae; genus Drosophila; species Drosophila koepferae. The sequence continues at coordinate 13,064,238 of JAUESR010000211.1, read as the reverse complement.
TATTCAATTAAATTGCATACAATAGACAGCTGCACTGTAGCTGAAACCAAACAAAGCAATAAATGGAAATATGAATGGAAATTGAAGCAGTTTGGCTCAATCGGATTTATGTTCATGCAAGCGAAATCACAAGCTGCAAGACTTTTCCGCCGGAAAATTGTGTTGAAAGAGAGGGAGAGAGAGAGAGAGACAAGTGGAAATTGGCAGCATTCGATATGGCATTGAAAAACAAGAAAGTATGAGACAAAGTTGATTAGCTAGTTATGCTGGATTCTAATGAGTTTTCGATAAACGAGGGTAGTTTTATTATTACTGAGAATTACAACAACAAAAAGTTAAGTTACTTACCAAATTTTTGCCATGTGCCAAAAAAACTTTTTTATATAGTTCTCTGTAAGTAAATATATTTTATATATTATTTTGAAATGTTTTTTTTTTTAATATTAAATATAATTTATAATTATATATAAATATAAATTACATATTTCTAAATTTTCAATTTAATTAAAATTATTTAAAGCATTATTACCCACACAATTTAAAGCAAAAATACAAATTTCAATTCAGCAAAAACAAAACAAAAAAAAAACTAAATAAAAATGTATAAAAAATGTAATCGAAACATTTGCCTTTAGCAAACAGCTTAAAAGCGATTTATAATTGCAAACCATAAAAATACAAATAATTATTGTTAAGCCCATCTATACATTCAGCAGACTATTTCGCATACATACAATAAAATCCACTTTCTTTGCGCTGCGATAAACAAATATCGATATGGCCCAGGCGCTTTGAGTTCTTTGAACGATTAAAAATCGCAATTAAATTGATTTCTGAGTAAAATCTACAAAACTTTATTATGTTTATGCTGCGATACGAATTTCTATATGTTGAGCGTGTGGGTTGATTTTATAAACGTTTCTTGGTTCTCTCTCTCTGGTATATCTAAAACACATCTTTGCTTGCCACTAACAAAATAACAACAATTAGAAAGCAATCAAATAATTTATAGCGCCGACAAAGAGCACAAAAGCGGAAAATACTCTTGGAGTTGTCAAAAACAAAAGTCGCCATAAATCACAAGCCAAGTAAATTGAAATTTTCAAAATGGGACGCCGAAAAGCATTCAAGTCAGCATTTTGACCAAAGCAACAACAATAATAATAACAACAATTGTAATTACACAGTCGAGAAATAATTAAATTATGTTTTATAGCGGATCTTGAGTCTTTGATGCTGTTGTGGCATTGTAGACCGAAGAAAAAAAACAAAGCTATAACCCATTGCATGTGCTATAACTGTAAAGAAAACTCAAACACAATGTAAACACACACACCAACACACACCAACACACACACACACATACACACACACACACACATACACGCACACCTCTTTGACTAATGCGAGTTTAACAATTTTGCGGTCGTGTGTAAGTCTTGTTAAGCCAATTATATGCGCTGCCTCAGCTTTTGAGTTCTGGAAGCACCCAGAGTGCTGCTCAAACTCTACAACTTTCGTCTCAGAGCCCACTGAAATGAGGCTGGGCCCTCGGGCAACGCCAAGAAGTTGTCTTCTGGGAAAACACAAAAACAAACAGCGAACGCAAACAGCACAAACCACAGATGCAGCAACTTAGCTACAATTTAGAGAACATTCACTAATGAGCAGTGCTTGACTATGTGTTGCCCTAGAAAAATATGATATTGCTGCTGTTTAATGAATTCTATAATGCAAAATGCTGGGATTTAGAAATATATGAGAATTTCAGCATCAAATAATATATACATATAAATATATATAAATATATGTTTTTCAATTATTATGACTGTTTCTGCTGGGCGTTTATATGACACACAAATTTTTACGTATTTTCAGTGTCATTAGATAATGCTTTATAAATAATAAAGTCTAACGACCTGCCTAATCTAATCATTCATAAGATTAGTTCATAGATTATAACAATCTTTTTACAACTTTTTGAGTGTCTTCCAAATAGTATGGGGAATGTGCGATTTATCAAAGTAGAACCAATAAAAACGACTTTCTAAGTACCCTAATATATTATTAATTATTATAATATATATTATTTTATAAATATATATTATATTATATATTGAAAAATTGGAAAAATATATAAAAATATATTTATAAAAAATTTAAAAAAAAATTATTCTCTTATCAATTTTTTATAAAAAGAAATAATAGCTAAAGGCAAATCATATTTTTACTTACTATATATATATATAAAAAAAAAAAAAAAAAAAAAAAAAAAAAAAAAAAAAAACAACATAAAACTTACATGAATTTTTTTTTTTTTTTTTTTTGTATTTAAAAACAAGCTAATCGCAATAAAATTATATACAAAATAAATGCGAAAATCAAATTAAAATATATAAATATTCAATCATTTTTTTATATATAGAAGTAAAAAAATGAAATTTATATAAAATAATTTTATACAAAATATATGCTAAAATCAAATTATAAAATCGTGAAAAATATATAAAAATAATGTTTAATAAATGAAAATAATTTAAAATGTATTATATTATAATACATCATTAAAATTATATTATATTTTAATATATTTTCAACAGATATATATTGATAATAAATTCATTCATAAATTCATTCAATTAACTGAAATTAGCCCCAACGACCCCAAATCACTGCAGCCCAATCACTGAGCATAGGCAAGCGCAGTTATGCAGAAAACTTGCAAATGGAATGACATTTCAATGTTGCGGTTAGAAGGCGCTTAGCTCGGGCCCTTTGTGCGAGAGGCAATTGGGCTGAATTGAGCGGGGGGGTTTTCTCAGCAATTCTCAATGAAATTACATTTTTTGGGTCTATGCCGAGCCGAAGAGTGCTCTGTCACAACGCATCCGGTTGACAGAAGTTGGCAGCTTCCGTTGCAGATTTTATTGGTAAAACTTGGTTGCAATGAAGCGATTACAGTCGGGCTAAGCAAATATTTTGTTAACAATCTGCCACAAGATTGTGCAACATTGACACAAATTGTGGCACATTGAGCAATTAGCAAACACAGAGATACAGACAGAGAGAGAGAGAGAGAAGCAAAGCAAGTAATGTCAACAGGGCTAACTGGGTTAGAGCCAACTGTGCTTAACTGAAATGGTTTAATCTACAGCTGCAACTAAACTTGAACAGCTTTGTAACCCTTGGCTATCTCTTTAGCACACCGAGACCCAATTTATACTTATATCCACTTTTCACCTCTTTCCTCTTTTATTGCAGAGCTCCGTCACTTTGTGCAATCTTGGCGTGGGCGCCACATTTGGCGAATCAATACTACACGACCTGCCAAGGGACAGCACCGTCGTGACGAAGACAACCTGCGAGCTGCTACGCGTCGAACAGCAGGATTTTCGCCTCATCTGGGAGGTAAGCAATGAAAAGCACACAAATATACTTAAAAGCGGAAAATACATAAATACATACATACAAACAAATATATATGCATACAACTCAAAGTGAAATGCGCAATGACATCGGCTTAAAATGTCATTAAGAGAACTTAAAAAATGTTGCATGCGCTATGTTGCAAGAAAAGTAAGATTAATGGGGAATTTACGAATCAAAAACTGTTGATTAATTAAGTCTCAATCGAGTATGTCATATCAAAGAGCATCAGCCATGGATATTGATTGTGTAATAAGAAAAGCTTGAGGGAAACTTAAGGCAACGCATTGAGCGAATCAAAATATGCAATGTTGTATAATATTTAAAAATATTTCAAATGAAATTTGTAGTCCAATCAAGGCAATAATTCATTGACTTAGTTGCTAGCTTGCTTGCAAGATATTGAAAGTGAGGATGAAATGAAATTTGAATTAATTAAAGTCAAGCTTTTTAATACACCAAATTGTTGTTCAATAGTGGAAATATGTTTTGATATGATGATGAAATGAAAAACAGATTTTCAATTAATCAAACTAGATGATAGAGAAAAAAAATTAGACTGCAAACTCTCTCAGTCTTTTTCTAAATATCTCGCCAGCCTCTCTAATACTATTTCGTTCTACTATCTCTCTCTCTCTCTCTCTCTCTCTCTCTCTCTCTCTCTCCCTGTCAATCTTAGCAGCTTCTCTAAGGTTTAGAAACGCTGGAAATGAAAAGTGAGAGAGGGTCATATTCGTTTGTCAGTCTCCCTTTCACTTTCACACCCTCTCTTAACCGAAACCCTTTTATTTGTTAACTTTTGGCCCTTCTTTCAAGTCCAACCCACTTTTCAGGCAATGTCACTTTGTTTATGAAATTGAAAGGCGTCAGTTTGAGACCTCATTTTAAGTATTTACTGAGCGCTCATTAAAAGCAGCACCCGCCCACACCAACACACCAACACACCCACACACACACATCAGCTCATCTACACCTTCAGCCACACCAACCACCCAACCACCCAACCATAGATAGCAGTCAAGCCCTTGCTAATAAGCAGCTGTATGCTAAATATTTGTTGACTCGGCTTCTTGTCTTCTTGACAGAGCCGAAAAAGCATTTGTGGTATTTGCGTCATTGTCAAAATATTTAATTAAAATTTCAGTTAACAATTAACGATGGGACATTGCCTGGCCACAACATATGCCAAGACATTAAAGTGAACCCAATGGCTGTTGGCCTCTTATTGTTATTATTTAGCCATGGAAGCAATTACCAAAATTGAATTAAAGTCCTTTCGAATAGCCTAATCGATTGCATTATTCATGAATATTCATTAATAATAATCATGAGCAACAGGCTCTAATGCGGCCAATTAATTAGCCAAACAGACAAATGTTTCACGTAAATTTATTGATAGATGATGCCTAAGTGTATTGAATTGACCCAAGTTAATTGAATTGCAATAGCCGCATTTAATTGCAAACTTTTTTTGGGTCCACTCTAATCTAATCGCGAACAATCAGAAACCATTATATTTGCATTAGGCTCGAAACGAGAAAATGAAGCCAAGCCAAAGACATTTTGTTGGCGAACAAAACTTTTCAATTTCAATCAGAAATGGCTTGAGTATATATATATATATATATATATCGACCACATAGCTGGCAATTTAAAGAAGATTTCGTTTTTTAGGGCTTGCCGCAGAGCCATGAACTTGCCTCTCGGGGCCAGCAAAGCTCGCACACTGAAAGCGAGCACGCACAAAAGGTATAAACCACACACACACACACACACACACACGCAAATTCCCCTAACACACACACATAAGATGAATGAATGCATATTTACCTTTTGAGTTACAATAAAAAAAAAAAAAAAAAAAAAAAAAAACGAAGCAGAATAAAAGTAAAACGTATAATAAATAATGAGAAAAGTAACCTCAAATTGGGGCAACATTGGCTAACCCACAGAGAGATATACATATATATAGATAAAGGTATATATATATAGAGTCACTTGCCACTTGCCACTTGCCACTTGCTACTTGCTGCTTGCCAGCCACTGCAGCTAGCTGATGGGCAATGCTAGATAACAAAGTAGCTGCAGCACGCAGCGCAAATATATATTACGTATACGCAGTGTGCAACAATGAAGCTAAGCCAGACACACACACACATTCGCCGAGCGCGTGCCATAAAATGTTGCAGCAACAGCAGCTTCTGGTAAATGCGATAAAATCAGTTTAAATTGAAAATATATTACGCGAAGAGTTGTCACTGCAAATTTTCACACTCAACTGCGTTGCCTCCATCTCTCACTCTCTCTATAGCTCTCTCTTTCTCTGTGTGTGTGTGTGTGTTTCGCACTTTGAGCCCTGCGAGTGCCTGGCAATTGTTTGATTTGCACGCAAATATTTACTTTTATATAGCAGAAATAGAAAAAAAAGAGACGAGAACTTGTGAGCAAAGTCAACCTCGGGGTGACGAACTTTAAATATACTTTTCAACCTCAGATGAGAGCTGTGTCTGTTCATAATAGAAATATTATAATAAGAAGCTGTTAGATGAAGCTGTCTGGCAAACTGTTTTGAAGCTTGTGAAACAGTCAATGAATATGTAACAGTTCGTTAAATACTAAAGTTAGTAACCATTAGCTATTACTACTACTAACTACTATTAGCTATTACTACTACTACTACTATTAGCTATTACTACTACTAACTATTAGCTATTACTACTACTAACTACTATTAGCTATTACTACTACTAACTACTATTAGCTATTACTACTACTACTACTACTAACTACTATTAGCTATTACTACTACTACTACTATTAACTACTATTAGCTATTACTACTATTACTACTACTAACTACTATTAGCTATTACTACTACTACTATTACTAACTACTATTAGCTATTACTACTACTACTACTACTACTAACTACTATTGGCTACTACTCTAGCTACTAATACTACTACTGCTTACAACTGCACCTACAATTACTGCTACTACTACTACTAATATAAGTGGACAACAAAAATGGATAAAGAGATAAAAAAAAAACATTACCTAATTATTTTTTTTTTTTTTATTTATTTATTTATTTATTTATTTTTTTTTTTTTTTTGCAAAAAATAAACCCAAAATTCTATTAGTAAAATGCCAATCAAATAAATTAAAAAATAATATAAATTAAATTCTTTACAATTTTTTTATATTATTTTTTAAATTTTTTATTCAAAATATTATATATCTTTTTTTAAATTTATAATAAAAAAATATTTAAAAATTAAAAAATAAAATAATAATAATTAGTATTCTTATAAAATGTTGTAAAAATTCTATTTATTACAAATTTCATTGTTAGTTTACAAAAAGGTTTTTTTTTATTTTTTAAATGCTAATCGCAATCATAAAACTCTGTAACTATGTTTAATTATGACTGCTTCCAACTCTTTAAATTATTATTATTTTAAATACTTTGATCATTTTTCTTTTAAATTTATTTTAAAGTTCTTTCGTGTTTCTTACTTGCGAAATTCCACTTATTCAGCTCATTGCGCTACGCTGTCATAATGATGCATGTAATTAAATTCATGTTATTACATAGTATGCACAGTAATTGGCCAAATAATTACTGCATTATATGTTACTTTCTGCACTCAAACAATGTTTCACATACTTTTCTGCTGTTGCTGCTACCGAGTGCAGATTCCATTTAACATGATTATTATGTCATTTACTGTACGAGTGTGGATGTGTGTGTGTGTGTGTGTTAGTGTTTGTGTTTCTGTTTGTTTCCTGTTCTAAGCTGCAGCTGCATGTAGTTGTACTCGAAATAAATAAATAAAGCGCATGTCCAATGCAACACGCAATGGTGCATGTCGTGCAGCTGGGGCATGCCAAACAACGTTGCGCATTTTATATTATTTATGGGCTGTGCATTACGTATAGCACGCGTATGCCAACTGGCCTGACTGCAACTTATGAAATGTTCGCCCGTAAAAGCAGCCAAATTGAAAGCAACAACAAATTTATTTCGCCAAATCGATTGCCCTTGAATATGTTTGCGCCTACAAAATCCGAGTGAAAACTAAATAATTGAGTTACGACTATGTAAGCAAGTGCTTAAAATCATTTGATAATCGCATTTCAATTGCAATTTACCAGCTGTGGTACTGCCACAAAATGCCAGCTCTAATTTCCGCAGCCAATGGGTACGCCACCTCCTGCCAACTGCCTCCTGTTAACCACCTCCTGCCACCTGCTGCCTGCCAGTGTGCGCTGCGTGTTTAAATCGTGTGAACTGGAAATAATTGTATTCGCCACGCCAAATCACAAGCACTTTAACGGCCCTTCAAATGCAGCACATTCAATGAGCAGCAAACAGTTTTGCCTTAGCCAACAGCTAACTGAGTAAGCCAAAGCTGCTACCAGACTTGCCTGCTGTCATTAATATCAATTATTGCAGCAATTTCTTAAATATGCTACATTTGCAGACTAACATAAGTCAGATTAATTGAATTGGTATATATATATTTTGTATTTAAATAATTAAATTTACTCTTATATCATTTAAGTCTTACGCATTTTAGTGAATTTACTGACCATTTGCTGATTTACTGAGTTATATTTAATTTCCTTAATAATTAATATGAAAAATTCCATAAATTTCATCATTTCATTCCATAAATTTCATCATCTCATTTCAAATAATCTGCAGCATTTCGCAAAAAGTAATATAAATACTTCAGGTAGATTTTCATTTAGCATTCGTCAAGAATTCATGTTGGAATGCTTTTCTTTTATTAAATTGTATTTTGATGCACAGCTTGGGTGGCGCTACTTTCGTTGCGTTTCTCTCTTCAAATTTTCCATAATTCATTTCCGTTTTTCATTTTGAATGCATTCAAATTTGACCTTGCTGTCTAAAGACAATGAGTGAGCCTACTTATAGCCAGCCAACTCACTATTGTTTGCAAGGCAAAGGCAAAGTCGAATGCGAATGTGAAGGCGAAGCCAAGTGCTTCCCCATTGAGTTCATCCTATCTAACGACAATTGTCACACTCACTCATTGGTCTCACTGTGCGTTTCGATAAGTAAAAATGAGTTTTAATTAGCGTAGACGCCAACGCCAACGACGTTATCAACTGAGCACCAAGTGTTGTCAGAGTTGTTGGCAGAAACAAAAAAGCTAGGCAATGGGTTCTGGCTGGCAGTGATGCGACTTGCAGATACCACCTAGTTACCTCACTGAGTTGGGATGTTTATTTAAGTGATATTATATATTTGTATATTAAAAAAAAATAAGAGATTTCTTGAATTGCTTATATATTTCTTTCTTTATGCGTGGTCAAAGTCAGCTATTTCAAGCCTCTTCCAGCTATCATAAACACAGTTGGCTGACTCATATATATAAATATATATTAAATTTATAAGCACTTATATGCATTCCTCCCACGCAGCTATCATATATCTGCCATTATACCCCGCATATACATTTATAATGAGTAAATAAGCTTGGCATGGGGGCTCCTGTCGTTGCCCTTGCCCTTGCCCATGTACTCTGAATGCCTATGCATAGGAATGTTACGACAACAAATTGCCAGCGAACTATTAATAGCTGCACTTGTATGTGTTTCGCTTTCCATTGCTCTGGCAACCCTGTCAAGCTGTATAGCTGATAAGGCAAAATAAAAACAAAAACAAAACCAATGAACAAATACAATGAGCCATGCAGTGAGCACAGCGCGCCTCAGCTGCCACCCAGCTGGCTTATCAGTGCGCGGGACAACGTTTGACAGAAATTACCTGCCTCAGAGCAGAGCGCAAAAGAAATAAATACAAAAATATCAAACAAAACAAAATAAGAAAAAAAAAAAAAAAAATTCGAGTGCAAAAGCATGTGCAAAAAGAAAACAACTTGAAATCTAAAGTGAAAGTGAAACCGACGGGGGGTGGGCCAGAGCCAGATGTCAGCCAGCCAATTGCGAGAGCTGCAGCGCGAGCAGCGCCAATTCCAGCGTCGTTCTGGCCAAGTTGTGGCCAGCGACGAGGCAACGCTCTGCATGCTGCTGAGCTACAGGCGCCACAGTGATAGTGAGAGAATAGCAGCAGCAGCGCCAGAAGCAGCAGCAGCAACAGCTAAAGGAAGAGCAAAAGCAAAAGCAGCAACAATTGGCAGAGCAACAGAAATATCTATGACAACAACAGCAACAGCAACGACATCTGCTGGCGCCACTTCCGCGGCTATCAAGCTGCGACGTCGAGCACAGCAGCGTCAACCGCGTCCACTAACGACGGCATTCGATATGAGCAATGTACGCGTCATAAGTGTGATTGCCACAGTAAACCACAGTCCGCAATGCACAATCAAACAGACAATAACAATAACAACAACAATCACATACTGCTTTATCTATAAATATATAAACAACAACAACAACACGCAACAGGCCATAGCTAACTCATTCACTTTTTGTTGTTATTGCAGAAAAACAAGGAGTTGATGAATGACATTATTACCAATTGCAAAATAAAGAATGGTAAGTGGCTAAATAATCAGAAGAAATACTTTTCAAATGTGATGATAGACTGAGACTCACCCTGTAGCTTAGTTTGAATATGCATTGCTAATTGATAATTGAAAATAAAGAAAGTCAGAAAAAATAAATTATAATAAACTCAAGCATGATCAGCTTAAAAATTATAGACTTGATGATAGCCTGCAAAAAATTATTTATTAAAGATTATTACCATCTTCTTGGCTATTCATTTTATGCTTAAACTCATCTAACTTTTATGGACTTCACAAAAAAACTGACAGACCTTAAGATACTCTTTAAAAAGTTAAGGTAGTCAGATATATAGATAGATAGAGTGTTCTATGCGCAGACTAATCTGGCGCAGACTTATCTATCATGACGTAGCATGAGAAACTGATAGACTTAGAGATACTCTCTAATTTCGGAACAATTTTTAAATAGTCTTTTCTTTTATATTGTAAAGTTTATGCAAATAATAATCCAATAAATATTCATTGACTTTTATAGCCTTTAAATGTAGCCACATTTATAAAATATTTTAATGAATGATAATTATTTTTAATAAAGTGACAGCAATAGGCAGAAAATAAAACAAATTTAATAAATTAATAAAAAAAAAAGTTGCCGCAGACGCGCCAATTAATTTACTCGAATATTGTTCTATTGTTCTATAAATAGGTTTTGGTCCTAGCGTACAACCAGCAGCTGCCACTTCGCCCACTAAACGCCCACTGAGTCCGGATCATCCCAATCCAGCGTTGCCCATTACCGAGGTAAGCAGACAGGCTATGAATTGTTTCTCTCAGTGTGTGTGTGTATGAGTATGTGAGTGTGCGTGTGTCATTGCGATAAATCAGTCAGACAGACACATACGCATAGAGAGAGACCTAAATATGTATGTATGTGTGTGTGTATATGGATCAGGACCTTAGTTGACATTGAGCCTATGCCACCTGAACTTCTTGAAAAATCAGTTCAGACAGGCTGGCACGCTAACTAATTAAATCATTAATTAATGCTAACTAAAAGGTTGTAGAAGTATGAAAGCAAAAGGGGAGAGAGATGGGGAGTGAAAGGATGGAAAAGAGACTGGAAGAGAGAGAAAGAGAGAGAAAGAGATGAGGTGAGTGAGAGGGAGGAAAGGAGACTGGAAGAGATGGAAAAAGAGATAAAGGTACGAATAGAGACCTAGAGAGAGCGAGATAAAATAGAGAGACATTCAAAAGTGGAGAGATGAAGAGAGCGACAGATATTGAGACAGAGCAAGAGAAAGATAGAGAACAATAGAGATAGATAGAAACATAGCAAGAAATAAAAAGAAAGTGAAACCGTGATATATAAAAGATACAGAGAGAAGGAACACAGAGGAAGAAATAGCAAGAAAGAGAGATAGAAAAAAATGGCAAGAAATTTCTAAAGAAATGTATAAAAATTACAAAATCTATTTTTGTCATTTTAAAATATATTATTATATTATATTTTAATATATATTTTATTCAAATTTACCTAGAAATAAATAAAGTTAATAAAAAATATTTTCTATTAAATGATATTTTCTTTTTCTTGGATATGTTAAACGAATTTTTATGAATTTTTCCTCTTATTTTTAGACGCCGAGTCCTGCTATGAACCGCATGGGCTGGGCGCTACGTACATTATTGGTGGTCGATAACTCAAGCTGTTTGAAGGACCGCAAGGTGAGTAATGTCTGCCAATTAGCTTGATAAAAGTCAGATTTTATTATACAATCAATTGCTGCCGGCAGGTCTCTGGCAAGTTAATACGCAAGTGTGCGCCCGGCACAGAGCTCGTCGATTGGCTGGTCAACTTGGCACCGATTGTTCACACACGCGCCCAAGCGGCGGGCATGTGGCAGGCCCTGCTCGAAGAAGGCGTACTGACACATGGTAAGTGACACACACACACAGAGAGAGAGAGAGAGAGAGAGAGAGAGAGAGAGAGAGTGAGCGTGCTGAGCCCATTGGCTTTCAGCAGCTTAATGACATAATTAACGCATTTAAAAATGTTGAACACATTGTTTCGACACACAGTTAACAAGGAGCAGCCGTTCAAGGATAAATGCTTTCTGTATCGATTTCGCTTGGATGAGGAGGGCGGCGCACCGGCAGCCGGTATACCAACTGCTGACGATCTCAATGCAGCTAATGAGCACATACGTGAGGCATTGAGTGCACTCTTTCAACGTGGTCCCGATGCAACATTGCGCATGATATTGCGCAAGCCGTAAGTGCAATAAATACATACATATATGTATATGTTGATTCGATTCACAAAACTATGCTTAAAGCCAAAATGCCAAAATATTTGCCAGCACACACATAGTCCGACATAAGCTTATGCAAATGTTATGCTGTGCACACAGTGCGTATGATTGATATTTGCATTTGCCTTGGGCTCGGATTTCATTGTCGAATTCAAGACAAAAGCCACTGTGAAGCTTATTTGATTTTAATCAATTTACACACACACACACATGAATATACATATATACATACATATACTATATATTCTACATATATCTGTAGTTCACACGAGCGCACACCCGAGGAACTGGAATTGGTATTTGAGGAGCTTGTCCATATAGCTGCCCTCTCACATCTATCGACTAGCATCAAGCGCGAGCTATCCTCAATAATTGTATTCGAAGCCCACGCACAGGCGGGCACCATATGTGAGTATTCATAGCCATCTGAAATCGACAATTAGTTCTTAATTTAAAAGCTCATTTGCTTTAATTAACTGACAAATCGAATAAATATCATGGGGTAAATATTGGCTTTTAGCTTGTCATAGATTAATTGATATAGAATATAATTAGTTTAGCTTAATTAAATAATTGTCAAGAAGTTTCAGCTTTGGTTGAAGGGCAGAGATTTGGAAAACATTTAATAAATAATTTAGTTTAATATGGCAAAGATACTTGACTGAGGTATAGAAAATATTAATTTATAAGCAACAATTTTAGATAATTCTTTATTTCTTTTCATTAAAAAAAAATATATTTAAATACCCTTTCGAAATTGAAATCTAAGACATTCTTTTCCAAATTGAACTGTGCGCAACTTGAGCTAATTATTTCACAATAAATTTAGCTAAAATCATTTAGTTAATGCTTAACTTAAGTACATGCATAATAAGAATAGACTTGAAACCCTTTTCTTGAATGCCATTTATCCCACTTTGACGTGTCTCGTCTCGTTTACTGAAAATGTCAACAACACAACTTGCAGTATTCAATCAAGGCGACGAGGGGCGCTCCTGGTATATTTTACTCAAAGGCTCTGTGGATGTTGTGATACATGGCAAAGGCACTGTTGCCACACTGAAGACTGGCGATGATTTTGGCAAATTGGCTTTGATTAACGACGCACCCAGGTAAGTGATGCTGCCAGACAGCTGCGAAAGCCATTTACAGTTGAAGAGAAAAATATAAACTCGTTTTCCCACCCTTTCAATTGGCTTAATGTTTATATATATATATATATATATATTTTTTTTTGCTAGTCAAAAGAAACTTTCTAGACAAGCAGTTTACCATTTACAATGCTCTTTAAATCGTTTGCAGCTACCTTTTGGCACTTGTTTTTTATTTTTATCGCTTTTGACCAAGTTACAATACTAAATGACAAGATATATATATACATATGTATATGTATGCATGTGAGTGTGTGCAGAGAATGTGCGCACGAGGCCAACAATGTGCCCATAGATTTAGCAAGTGCTGCGGGCTAATAGCATTAGACACTTTGTTGCCACAGCCACATACAAAGATAACAAAAACAACAACAGCAATGAGAGTTATGATAACAATGACCGATAACAGCAGCCATTGTACGGCATTTGCAAGACAACAATTGTAGATTGAAACAAAATATTTGCCTAGATATATTAGTTGTTGGGCATTTACTACAACTACTAAAACAACTATGCAAGCGCACAAATAAATCGAATTAGTTTTAGGCACATTAAAGGCACACAAATGTTTATTTGTGAATTAATAAATTATATTAAAATCACAAAATCACAAAGTAAAAGCTATTCATTAAATATAATTAAGTGGCAAATAAGTTCAGAGGATTAAATGCATTAAAGCTGTAATTGAAATGCTTTGTTTTAGCTCATTGAATAAATATTTAAAAATTAAACATTTTTTTAACAATATATTTTTAAATGAAATTGAACTTATAAGTATTATTATTCATTAGAATTATTAATATTTTTTTAGAAATTCTGTTTTTCATTATTTGTAGACTAACATTAAAAAAAAAAACTGACTGAAATTTGCATTATAATTATATTGTATAAAAAAAATTATAATTCCTATTTTAATAATATATATTTATTCATCATAAAATTCAACTTAAAGCACAAAGCTGCTTACAAATATTACAAAAAATAAAAATAAAGCAGCTTGAGTTGTTGTATGCAATTGATGATTGAATAATTTATGCTCTCATTAGCCAGCAAGCAAAATAAAAAAAAAGACAAGTAAAATTATGTTAAGAAGCAAATTGTCGACTAGCAAAATATCCTAAATTCCATTACAGAAAAATTCTAAATATTTTTATAGAGCATAGGGAATAGCCAGAAAAGTATTTATAGCTTTAAAGCAACATTTTAAAATCAACTAAAAGCAAATAAAATGTACTTAAATTTATATAAAAAAAAAAAAACTCCCTCTTACAGCACACAAAAATTCGTACAAGTAGAAACATTTTGCATTTCAATTGCAACAACAAATAAATCAATAAAATAATCACTTAAAATGCATTGCAACATGATAAACGAATTACTTTCCACTGAATTGCATGCGAACGTAAATGGTTAAATAATAAATAAAAATAAAACAAGGCATTACAGCTGTGAGTGCAACCGCAGAGATAAATAGTATTGAAAGATGAATGTCAATTGATAAATACAATTTCCACTGACTTTTACACAATCAGCGGAAAATTTCGAATTCCGACAGCTGAAAATTGTGGACAAATTTTCAACACAAAATTCAATTTGCCAACAATTTGCACAATTAAATTGTGTGCAAGACGCAAAAACAAGTTAACAAATTTCTATGAATAGTTGGGCAAACTGTAATGAAACAAATGCTGTAAACAGGATTCATTAAAACTTTATAAATGGGAAATTTTGAAATTTTAGTTATTTATTTTATTTTATTTGTTATTTTTGCGGGTCAATTTAAAATTGTAATTGAACTAGAGTTTGCAAATTGATTGTAAATGAAATTATATAGTTATATTTCGGATATTTGTTTCCAGAGCTGCCACAATCGTTTTGAAAGAGAATAATTGCCATCTGCTGCGCGTGGATAAGGAGCATTTCAATCGCATTCTGCGTGATGTTGAGGCCAATACATTGAGATTGCAGGAGCATGGCAAGGATGTTTTAGTACTCGAGCGCGTGGCCAAACAGCGTGGACAACATTCAGCTTTCAAGTGAGTGGCAATTGCAATATACATATATATACATATATATAAATATATATGTATATTACCAAACATTTCCCCTTTATTTGCGTGTTCAATCGTTAATTTTAATTGAAATTGTAAAACGCTGCAATTTTATTGCGCATTTACGATCTAGCGCTGAACGTGACTAAATTCGCATCTATATATATATGTATATATATGTTTTTATATAGATATACCGTGATGTCGGGCACACCAAACAAAATGCTGGAACATTTGCTCGAGACGCGCTTGGGACAAACTGTCAGCGGCATGGATCCATTTCTGGATGACTTTCTGCTCACGCATATTGTATTTATGCCCGTGGTGCAGCTAGTCGATGAATTGGCCAACTAATATCCTTTTTAAACAAACTAACTAAGTATTTTTGAATATTACAGAATTTGCTAGAAAAGTGCGATTTCTCATTAAAATATGTTAGATAAGCCAGGATATGATATATGATCATAATTTTTGTCTATTATGCAAAACTTTATAGAATCAATCTCTGTAAACCTTATCAACACTACATCAGGCATATATTTCACATAAAATGAATTCCCCCAGAGAACAATTTCCAATCAGTTTAACCATAAAACGGCCGAAATTGTTCACATTCAAATGTAGTCCGAGCTTACATTAAAAATCCATGTAATTGGATTTCATTCCAATGCTTGGCAATAGAAACTTTATGATTTGATTTACAGCTTCCCAAAATCATGCAATAAAATTATACAAGATTTAATTGAATTTCGTGAGCCTCGTTTTACGCATGTTTGCCACGTGCTGAAGCCTAACCGAAACTTGACTCCAAAGCTAGCGATGCCACTTTAAAGACCCTCTTGTTTTGGCTGACACCCAAAAACTGATCCACTTTAAGCGCAGCACTTTAAAATTGCTAACACTCCACGCCACGCCCAGCTGCCAGCAGCCAGCACAACCCACAGGCAAACACCATTTCATACCAACTAAGCACTTGGCCATAGAGTCACGTTCCCTTCTCGGCTATACAGTAGCTAGCAGTTGGTTGGAGGTCAACAAACATATCCACTGCGACAGTTTAAGTGTTGGCAGCATGCAAACCACACGCACACACACACACACAAATACACACACTCACACACACACAACCACGCCCACACATACGGGCTAAACATGAAGTCAGGTTCGTGACTCGAAAATGTCAAGAGAGAAATAACTAAAAGGAGGAGCTCTGATCCGGATTATGGCAGAGTTGATACCCTTGCGTATTGCAGATTAGAAATTCCCATTTTCAATTACATTTAAAAAAGTTAAATTTCACAAATATATAAATTTAAATAAAGATTATAGTAAATAAATAATAATAAATAAATAATAATATATTAAACATTAAATAATAATAATAATTATATTAGATTTTAATATATTTACTATATTAAAATGTTGAATGTATTATATTTATTTTAATTTCAAAAATATATATAATATAATACATTTAATGTTGGATTTATCACAGCTTAAGCTTTGTTCAGATTAATATTTTATTTTAACAATTTTTATTATTTCTTTTATGAAGTTCTGTAATTTGCTTGAAGCGATCGAACTTCATAAAAAAAGAAGATTTATTTAATATTTATTTATTTTATTTATTTATTTATTTATTATTTATTTATTATTTTTTTAATTTTTATTTATTTATTTATTTTTTTATTTTTTTTTTTTTGCATTAAAATCATATTAACTATATTTGCAACTAAATATTAAACGTAGAAAATATGTTGTTTAAAGAAATATTTAATTTGAGACATTTTAAAAATTACATAAAAAAATAACTAATTTATTTTTACTTCATTTATGATTTTTAATTTCTTATGTTTTTCCTTATCTGAATTGAATTAGAAAAAGATTTGTTTATGAGAAAACTCTGCTCAATGGGAAAGCATTTCAAAAAAAAAAAAAAAAAAAAACAACAATTAATTCGAGTCTAAATACTTGATCCATTACATCTTACTTGGCAAACCCCACGCACTCAATGTTAGTGTATAAATAGAGACCTAACGAAGTGCTACATTTCTTTTGTGGAGCCAAAGTAACTGTTAAACTTGTTTCCATTGCTATGCAGAAAACAAAAGCCGCAATGAAGTTGAAAATGGTCTAAGCACACACAGAGTCACTCAGGCACACACACACAAGCACACACACAGAAACACACACAAACACACCGCACAACAATAACAGAGTCCTTGGACATTGGGTCAACAATTCGGGAATGTTTAGTGCAGCAGGAGCAACAGTAGAAGCAATTTTCGTGTGAAGAGGGAAATCAGAGTGGTGCGGGGCTCAATGATGCTTGAAACTAATCTTCAATCTGCATTGAAATACGTGATGTGCTTAATAAGCAGCCAGCCGTTTTCGGACAGCCAAAAAGCTGGCTAAAACCAAACTCTCCTACCTCTCCCATTGGCATCGATTGTGCGTGTGGTGCGTGTTGAAGCTCTGCTACGTTTAGGTTACGCAGGATTTTGCAATTGTTTTTGTTTTGTTTTTTTTATTTTTTTTTTTTTTATTATTATTTTGAGTTCTCTTGTTGATTTTTCCTTAACCACTGTGCACCTTTCATTGTGATGCCCATGAGGAGGCACAAACGCCCGAGGATCGTGAATATATAATCAACTTTAAGAAGCGCGTCATACAATTCATGCAAAAGTGGGTCATGGCAGTGCGACATGCTGCATTCGAGGAGCCCAGCGTGTGCGATTTCATAGAGGACTTGGCCGCCGAGGTGGAAGCGGATCCAGATTTGAATGAGGAGACGAGCATAATACACAATGTGTTAACACAAATGGCACGCTACCAGGAGGATCGCAATCAGAATGCGGGCCAAAAGTGGAAGCTGCCAACGAATGGACAACCGATTTGTCTATTTAGCGGCAATGCAACGCCCTCAAAGACGGTCATTCGGCCGGATGATGACAGTGAGTGTAGAAAGCTTTTGCCAATGCAAATCGAGTAAATTAACATGCACTCTCCTCGCTTTCAGTCATTTTCCGTGTTTATTGTGCAGACCATACCTACTGCACTTTACGCTTTCCCATGCACACAACTGCGGAGCTAATCAAAGCCTGCGCCGCCGACAAACTGCAATTGAATCGTGGCCCCGACGACCTCTGCCTGGTCGAGGTGAAATCGAATGGCGAACGGGCCGTATTCAAAGATAACGATGTTAGCATACCCACGGGTCTAACACTCAATGGCCGTCTGTTTGTGTCCGTCAAGGATCATCTGGATGCTTTGGTAAGAGAATCGACAGCATCACATTCCCATTCCCAATTCGCAAGCTAACTTTGACAATTATTACATGACAGACCCCATTGCCGGAACAGGAATGCCCCACAGAGGGTGTTGATATCGATTTGGAAATCTTGAGCACCAAAGAGCTGGCCTATCACATCACCATCTTTGAATGGGATTTGTTTTGGGCTGTGCATGAGTACGAGCTGCTCTATCACACATTCGGCAGGCATCACTTTGGCAAGGTACACTTCAAGAAAATCTTATATTTCTTACTAATAATATACATTATTACTTTTTTTTTTTTTTAAAGTCCTATGCTTATGTAGTCTATAATTTATCTAACACAGCTCACAAATATCTCTTGCTCATTTCTCATCGTCTGCAAATAAATGTCTCTCACACACATTGTGAGTTGAAACTCAGAGAGCAAGCGATTGCATCGGCTCTACAACGAATTCGTTCGCGTACGAACAGAAACTTGCTCTCGTCTTTTCCCGATCGTTTCGTTGAGAAATGAAGCCGAAAGCGTTTTGTGTATGTAAGCGAGAATTGTGTTCGCTATCAATAGCCTTCATGTGTATGTGAGAGTGAAGACTCACTTACTAAGGCTTCTTGTGCGAACGGCAATCGTATCGCTCCCTCAACAAAAAATTGCATACTCCCTCGCTCCCACGCTCTAAGTAAGTGGCCTCGGCTCGTTCCTCTATTCACGAATACCAATAGAACGTATAGAATAGAACACGAAAAGAGCCGAGGGCCCTCGGCTCGTTACTCTATTCACGAATACCAATAGAACGTATAGAATAGAACACGAAAAGAACCGAGGGCCCTTGCTTAGAGCGCGAGCGTGGGAGTCAAAATTTCTTCGTTTGGAGAGCAATACGATACATTTCTTCAGTTGATCTCATGAGAAAAATAGTTTTAAAAGAAATGTCTTTGCTTGAGAAATATTTTTAGTCACAAATTTTTAATAGGATAAGTGGTTATTAAGCAGTTTTAAAAAATATAAGAAACATTTATACAAATTTTTAATAGCTTCACAAAAAAATTATAAAAAATTCCTAAAATGTTTTTCTACTTCAATATGTGTATAGAATTTATTTAAAATTATTATCAAGACTCTTATAAAAAAAAAATAAATAATAATAGAATACATTAAATTCTACATAATTCAAAAATAAAAAATATAAATATAATATATTAAATTTCATTTTTTATAATTAAATTTAATATATTATATATTCAAGAGTCTCGACCATAATTTAAAATAAAATTTCAACTAAAACTCCACCGCCCGAGGCTAGCAAATTGCAATAAAAATGTAGCAAAAATCTTATTATTCTTACTTAAAGATTTGTATAAAGTATATGCCATGTAGGTCACATAAATGCCACATTTTGCTGCACGTGTAGGCAGAAGGCAGCAACAAGAACAAAAAAAAAGAAAGAAAAGATAGTTGAAAGAGCACAGAAAGTAATATATTTGACACTGCCTCTGGCAGGGGCTGCTTGCATTGTTTGGCACAAGTTTTAAAAGCCTTTCGGCTAATTAGGCTGAAAGAGCAGGTAGAAGCCAAAGCTCGTACCCCCTTTAGGCCCGTCGAAGAGCGGCATCAAGTTTGCCGTCAACTATTTACAAGTCTGGCATTTGTCATGTAGCTGCAAATTGAGTTTTGGCACGAGCTGTTGCTCCCGAACTTTCAAGGCCACTTAAAGCCAGCGCACACAAATGAGATTTGGCACAAGTTTAATACTAATGTGTACTCACTCACTCTCTACCTCCCCCTCTCTCTTTCACTCTTCACAGATTACCGCCAATTTGGATGTGTTCTTGCGGCGCTTCAATGAGGTGCAATATTGGATTGTCACCGAGCTCGTCTCAACGCCCAGCCTGAGCAAACGCGTCGGTCTCGTACGCAAATTCATTAAGCTAGCCGCTTAGTAAGTATTAAATAAATCCAATCAAACTCTAAAGCCAAGCTTATATACATTTTCTTTAGCTGCAAAGAGTATCAGAATCTGAATGCCTTCTTTGCCATTGTCATGGGCCTTTCGAATATGGCTGTTACACGGCTGCATCAGACCTGGGAGAAGATTCCATCGAAATTTCGCAAAATCTTTCAAGAGTTCGAAGCCCTGATCGATCCCAGTCGCAATCATCGCGCCTATCGCGTATTCGTTGGCAAGCTACAGCCACCGCTAATTCCATTTATGCCGCTGCTGCTCAAGGACATGACCTTCGCTCACGAGGGCAACAAGACGAGCCTGGACGGCCTCGTCAACTTTGAGAAAATGCACATGATGGCCCAGACCATGCGCACCATACGCTTTTGTCGCTCACGCAGTTTGGGTAAGTTGGCTTAGCAATTAAGGCCATTATAATAATTAATTGGGCTAGAAGAAGAGAGCTGAAGCAGCCTCTATGAAGCAATTCTTTACAGAGAAAGATTTTCAATAAATTGAAAAGCTTCATGCAAACTTAAATATTTAGTTCACACATTAATACAAACAAATCTCAAATTTAAGTTTTTTTTTTTTTATTCTCTTGATGCCTCTATTATATGTTAAAACACTTCATTATTCTTTAAATTCATATGCTAACCCTCTAATACTCTTTAATAATCAATTTCACTTAAATGTTCTTCTTTCAGGTTTGGAACCGCCTTCACCCAAAAGCGAGGGCGAGGTGCGCTCGTACATTAGCAGTTTTCGTGTGATTGACAATCAGCGGGTGTTGACCGCCATGTCACAGAAGGTGGAGCCCACCAGGAAGCTAAATTAAACATAAACAACAACAAAAACAAAGAAAACTAAACGTCAAGTCGTCGCATAGTCCCCAACTAGTATTAGCGCGTATTTAATGTCTATAACGGAAACTTCTAAATTTAGTAATAATTATGAATACATATGCACATACATATATTGATGACGAAAATAAACTGTAATTACGTGCACAGTTATGAGCTTAGCTGAGTTGATTTTTAGCTGCTGCCCCGCTAGCTACCAACCAGTGCATTCTAAACTAAGCGCCAAAAATCAAAAACAACAACAACAAAAAACTAATTATATTCTAATATACTGAACAAAACAATTAACTTTTATCCATGTTAGACAGCAACTAGATAATACTATTTATGTAAGCTTGGCTAAACAAAAAACAAAAACAACTATCTCAATTTCTGAATGAACTGAAAAACACAAAAATTCAAACTTTTTGCTTTAGTACAAAAAACAAATAAAAACATTTGGCTTTTGGTTTGTTGGGAATTGGAGACCCAAATGGAAATTGCAAACAAAACAAATGGGCGTGTGTGATACTAAAAATTTAGAGAAAGCAACAGTAACAACAAAATAAAAAAACAAAAATAAATTGTACTAAATCTATTTCCTACAAAAAAAAAAATCTTTTAAATATGCATATATGTATATAATATATTCAGTCAAGGCTATGCAGTTAACCCATAAAAAATCTATATATATATTAAAGGGTATAACATGAATGGAATCTATTTTTTTAAATATAAAAAATTAAATAATAATTGGCATGTCACATAAAATCAAATTTATATATATGTAATCAAATCTAGTTCAGTATAGCTATTAATATATATAAGTTAAATAGATTCTAAGACATTTATTTAAATATTGTTTTAACCATTTTACAATTATTATAATTATATTTTTATTTATGCAAAAAGTACATGAATAAATTGCAAAAACAAAATATTTTAATTATGGCTGCAACATTTTTAGTTCTTTGAATTTTAATACATGAGTATTTATTTATTTAATAAAAAAATAATAAAAAATACATTAAAGATGTTACACTTTTTATTTTTCAAATATATTTATTAATTTTTTTTATTTATTTTGTTTTAATTTATACTATATGTTTTTTTTTTTTTTTTTTTTTTTTTTTTTTTTTTTTAATTAAAAATGTTATTAATTCATTCTTTATTTTTTTAGAATTTGCAATTTTTCATTTTAAAATTTGTATATATTTTTCTCATTAAAAAAAAATTATATATTAATTATGCTTAATTTAAGCATAACAATAAAAAACACTGGAGAGGGACCTTATTAGTTGTAGAATGTGTACAAGAATGGCTTGCGTGTACATAAATTAGGAATTACTTTCAAAGAGAACTCAAAAAAAAAGTTCTTCAAATCAAGTTCGGAGCCTAAGCTAAAATTTCTCTCACTACCCAACTGGATCTTTAGGCAAAGAGAACTTGTTAGAAATATATATATATAAATATATACATATAAAATATATATTAAAAATTAGCAAGCCAAATTGTAGTTTTTTAATGTATCGAAGTAAAACCCAACTCCTCTCCCAAGAAGGTCTCTCAAACAACGATATACCATTTAGACAAGAACCACTATGTAGGCTACATCTATATTGCCCTAAACGACCATAACACTTTGCAGATATACACATATATATAGAAATGTATATCTATACCTTATTTTTAGCTACACACTCAACTATCGTATAATTCCTGACTTATGCACAATAAAACCCACAAAAGACACAAAGTTCACACAGGTTTCCCTACAACAGAAAACAGCAACAACAACCAAAAATTAAAAGTTGTACGAATTTTTTGAATGAAACTTTTTATATAAAATATATATATACATATTTAATATATTATTTAATGATTTACAAAACAACGCAAAGAACACCAATTTTGTAGAAGAACGATTATGAGAATGAAGAACAAATTTAAGCCTTTAATTACTTTATCTACCTTGGGAAAATTCTGTTGGCATCGTCCATTAGACAACTGTAAAATTTCCCAGAAAAAAACCAAATTAAGAAAAACCTTCTTCAAATATGTAGTTTAAATGTTACAATTGTAGGTGGTAGACCAAGGCATTGTCTAAAATGGAACGGGTTTATATAGTATATATATATACATATATTACCATTGAATGCCCATCAAAAATTAGTCTAAGAAACGTTTCCATTTTGTGTCAAATATTTAGATATACAGCTATATATATATATATTTTATAGCATTTCTATGTTAGGAAGAAACTTAAAAAAAAAAATATATATATATATATATATATAAATAATATTAATATTAATATTATCAACATATACTATATACTATATATACTATAAAACAAAGCAGAAAAAATTTCAAATTTTAACTTGTGATTCGATTTGACAATCTTAAAAGAATCTCTACGACTTTAATTTATATTTCAAAGAAATTTTGCTCCCGTTTATTTTTCAACAACTTTGCATAAATTTGTATGAAAGATCCAAGCTATAGCTATACGTATATACCTCCGTTAAACCATGCGCAAAACAATAGCTATAAATCAGCAACAGAATAAGTAAATTAGTAAATGTTCAAAAACAATCTAACTAAATGTTCAAATCAATGTTTAAAAAAAAAACCCCCAA
This sequence comes from Drosophila koepferae, assembly GCA_030914345.1. Lineage (NCBI taxonomy): Eukaryota > Metazoa > Arthropoda > Insecta > Diptera > Drosophilidae > Drosophila > Drosophila koepferae. The sequence goes on along the minus strand of JAUESR010000211.1, from coordinate 13,040,094 downwards.
ACAGATACAATCGTAACAATTTTACTTAATAATAATATATATACACACATAAATATATATATTTAAAATATGGGCTGCTTGGCAACCGATATACATAGTATATATATACCCTATAATAGCTAACAAATAGACTAGTTTTAAATAGCAGAGTATAGAAATGCTCAGCAGAGCTCACAGTAAGAATACAACACCAAACAAGCAACAATTAAGAAAGAATATCTTAAAGAAATAGCATAAAAATAAAATTAAAGAACAATATAGTATATGTCTAAATATATATACAAATTTAATGCATATTTATGGAAAAAAACAAACAAAGTCAAGCAACAACTCTTTTAAACAAATTACAATTATCAAAAGAAAAAAACAAAAGGTTTATGCAAAGCTACCAAATATTTTAACAATAATCTTTGAATGTTACAAACAGAACCTAAGCATATGGACAGCATTGTAACTTTGAATGTCAAACATTTTCAAGCTTAACTAATATTCAAATAAAAACTTTTACGTGTTAGCAGAAAAACAAACAAAAAAAAAGAAATTGCATTTGAATTTAAAGTTTAAAGCTGAGCGCGTTGACAAAAGCTCGTGAGCGAAAGCTTTCGTGATGGGGGAAATACCGCAACAGCTGTGCATTCATCGCATGACTCAGCGAGCGAACTTGCACAGCTTGCCGAGTAACTGACGCATGAATACTCTCGATAAGAGGTAAAGGTATAACAATAACAGAAATTAGTGCAAATTTTATGTTCGAATGTGGAGGGATAATCGAACAAATATTTGCTTCTGATAAAACCCTATTTTAACCGATATATAATATTAATATTAATATCAATATAATATTAATATTCAGATGAATAACCAAAGCATCAAAAAACTATCAATCTACTATTCACATATCTAATTAATTAAAGCTAACTTCTACAATTTGTCAGATAAAGATGAATTTACTTATTCCCATTATTATTCACTTTACCCCATTTCACATTCATTCAACATAACCGCTAGAGCACCGGCAATGCTTACAGGGTATTTAGAGGGATGCGGGCTTTTTTTATTGCATACCATACTACGTTGCCTCTTGCTGAATCATATATGGTATATTAAAACCGGCTGGCTGAACGACGCGCTAGTCGCTCACTAAACCTTGGACGTGGTGGAACTGATTGCGCAATCAAACACAACGCGGATCTTCGCATTAAATAAATAAAATAAACCCATATAGTAAATAAATACAATTTGTAATCAATTATCGGAGCAATGCCAAAAGTAGCGCCAAAAATCAAATTAAACAATGGCCAGGAGATGCCCATACTTGGCCTGGGCACCTGGAAATCATATGAATCGGAAGCCTATACAGCGACCTGTGATGCCATTGACATCGGCTATAGACACATTGACACCGCGTTCGTCTACGAGAATGAGCATGAGGTGGGCAAAGCGATTCGCGAGAAGATTAACCAAGGCGTGATCAAGCGCGAAGATGTGTTCGTGACCACCAAATTGGGCGGCATTCATCATGATCCTGAAGTGGTGGAGCGCGCCTTTCGCTTGAGCCTGAGCAACTTGGGCCTGGACTATGTTGATTTGTATCTGATGCACATGCCCATTGGACAGAAGTTTCACAACGATAACAATGTACACGGCACATTGGAGCTGACAGATGTCGACTACTTGGATACGTGGCGCGAAATGGAGAAACTTGTGGATCTTGGACTTACCCGCAGCATTGGCCTGTCCAATTTCAATGCAGCTCAAACAGTGCGTGTGCTCGAGAATTGTCGCATTAAGCCGGTTGTGAATCAAGTGGAATGTCATCCAGCGTTCCAGCAGGAGCAACTGCGTCAGCATGCCGAAAGACACGGCCTAGTCATCTGCGCCTATTGCCCGCTAGCCAGGCCACAGCCGGCACGCCACTGGCCGCCGTTCCTGTACGATGAGCGTGCGCAACAGTTGGCCAAGAAATATGGTCGCACCAGTGCACAGATTTGCCTGCGTTATCTCATACAGATTGGCGTTGTGCCGCTGCCGAAATCTTCGAATAAGGCGCGCATTGCGGAGAATTTCAATGTATTCGATTTCGAATTGGAGGCGGAAGATATGGCGCTAATGCGGCAGTATCACACGGGAGTGCGCACAGTTCCATTTAGCGGAATGGCTGGCCATAAATATTATCCATTTAACGATCAATTCTAAATTTTATTTACCGCATTAGCTTGCTTAGTATTTTTTTATATTAATAAAAACAAAACACAGGGTTGTATTGCAAACCAGAACTTTTTAATCAACTTGTAAATGAAATTCGCTTGATAAAAGAGAAAAAGAAAGAAGCTAAAAAAAAAATACCTAGTCGGTGGCATCTTATCTTAGTATCTTACGTAAATAGGGTTAGCAAAAGTAGAAGGTTGTCAAGTATTACTTTATTTAATATGTATTTCATTACGACATGAACAGCAAAATGATTGTGTTTAGAGATAAAGCGCACAAGTTATTTAATGCAATTGCTACGCTCACTAGTTTCTATTCTAGACGCATTGAAAATCATATCTGCTAAATGCTGTCATATTTTTGTCGCCGGGATTTTAAGTGTCTGTCTTATCAGTTGACGGATTTCACGATGAAATAAAAAAGTAAAATAGTGCAGGGGGCGCGGGCGCTAAATGATCTCGTGTGTCAGTCAGCACCAACGAATAATAGTGGAAAGAACAATAATAACATATTTATAATTAACTTCATTAGCAAGCTCAGAGTATCAACAGGTTGGTTTGTTGTTACTGTTGTATTTAGTATTTAAATACTGATTCGGTGTTTTGTTTAGGGCGACCATTTATTTGTTGTTTATTTTGGTAGGTGCACACTGTATAAAACAACAGCTGTTTAGACTTGCCTTTTTTTTGTTAAGCTGTTGGTCTAAAATATTCTTCCGGGAAAATGTCTCTAATATTAAGACAGAAACTTCCTACGCAATGGTTATTAAAGGTATTTTAACATATGCTTACCTTGATAGATTAATATATTAGCTTAATTCATTGCAGCAAATTTGTTACAGCACGAGCGCCAAATCGAGCGGCGATGCGGCAAGTGCTAAAACAATACCAAAAAATCTACTCGAGGATAAGCAAACGGCAATTTTGCAAAAGGAAAACGGTGCCATATTCGACAAGCGCCCATTTAAACTGCACTTGGACAAAGGTAAGCTAAGCCACGCACATACAAATATTGTAATATAACAAGCACGTTTACATAATCGACCGCACGCAGACAAAACCTACAGTTGGTGCCTGTGCGGCAAATCCAAATCTCAGCCGCTGTGCGATGGAACGCACAGAAATGAATTTCTTAAAATTAAACTGAGGTGAATATGCTAATACACTTGTGGTATTTTTAAGCTGCATACAAAATTAACACCAAATTATACACCACATAGGCCCATACGCTTCAAGGTGGAGAAAACAGGCGACTATTGGCTCTGCAACTGCAAACACACCACGCATCGCCCCTTCTGCGACGGCACCCACAAGCAGCAGCACATTCAAACAGCCGTTAAATAATTATTTACAAACAAAAATACACAAATAGAACATTTTTGTAAAATGTTAAATGCATTTTGTAGTATGTATATCAAATGAGAAATGCACGAAGAGCAATATTTGAATTCAAGAAGCAACACTTGTTTTATTCTAGTTTATAGAACCATTCTACATACACATAAATAAATGCTTTAGTAGCCCGAATTACATATATTATATATATGTATGTATGTATATGTAATGTATATGTATATATATTTATATATTTCTTTGTATACTTTATAAATTTATTAATGTTTAGTATTGATTTTACTCAAGCTTCAACAAAATATTTACAGCTTTTGGATAAATAAAAATTTAGAAATTCGTTCAAAATTCACTGTATAAATAAATTTTTTTTTATATATTAAATTATTTAGTTAAAGAAAAAATAATAAACTACTTGTGTTTTTTTGTTTTTTAGAAATTAGCAAGTTGTTTTCGTTTTATTTTTAAAGTTCGGATTTTTACACATAAAAAAGAAAAGCTGGTTGATAGAGCAAAAATTGTCTTAAATACTACTATATTCATTATACATCATGCATTCCACATGATTAGTTATTTTTGAACAGAAAAAACGTTGATCAACTCAAATAATATGCCAATCTAATCTGCATAAACAACGTAAACTTCACAATTTTACAATTTTGTTTTTCGTTTTCTTTTTTTTTTTCTTTCTTTCTTTACTTGGACAACACACACAAAACTACACTCAAAAACAACAACAAAAGTCAATGACAAATTTTTCTCTAAATAAAACTTATAAATTCATGTTGTTTTGGCAAAAGGAACAAAAAAGAAATTCGCATTTTTAACAAAAAAGCAGATAAATCAAACCATCAAACGAAACAGCAACAACACAAAATATCTAATAAACATTAAAAATTTAATTAAATATTCTTCTTAACAATTTCGTGTCTTACATCGTTCAATTTTTTATATGACGACGCTTATCGGTTTGAGTTAATTTTTGTGATGTTTTGTTGTTGTTGTTGTTGTTGTTTTTGTTGACCTACTACAAACGATTTGGATATTTAATTTACTAAATAGCAATAGCAGCAGCAGACGACAGAACACGAAAGAGGTTTTTTGTTTAATATTGTTAATTGGTTCGATCGATCATTTGCTTGAGGCAACTTTACTCAGCTTTGTCTGCAACAAAATTGAGAGTTGTTTAATTATAGGTAAATATATTATAAATGCTATAATATATTATAATAGCAATCATGTTCGATCGCTAACGCTGCATATTGTCATTTAGCAAATGCTTAAAATTTACATAATTATTCCAAATTTGAATTAATAATTATTAATAACTAAATGTGTACATGTGTGTAATGTATATATGTATATATGTATATAATATATATATATACATAGACGTGTGTGTATTTTTTGTGTTAAACATTACTTTCCAATTCAAAATTAAACATGCTTTTTTGATCTCTCTATTTGTTGTGTTATGTATGGTAGTGTGTGTGTGTGTTCCTTTTGTGAGTTTAACATATTTCACTGTATATTGTAATGTTTGTTTTTATATGTTTATTTTTGTTTGTTTGATTCGTTGGTTAGTTTGGTTCCGCTTGTTGAAAGTTCCATTTTTCCGTTAAATGTTTTTGAATTTAGTTTCAATTTTGAAAAGTTTGTTCAGCGCAGCAATTCCACATTCAAATGTAATCCTATGCGTTGTTTGTTTATTTTTCTTTTTATATGTATTATTATTATTATTTTTAGTTTTTGTTGGGTTCTTTTGTTTTTCATCTTGCATATGTATTGATCAATGAAGTAATCGTGGGCATTTTTTTTTTTTTTGTTTTGTTGTTTTTTTTTGACTATACATTTTAGTATTCCTCATCCTCTGGTGGTGCGTCGTCTGGTGGCGCAAAGCCATCCTGTTGTGGTGCCAAAATAGACAATTAGTTTATATATTTTGTTTAAGTAGAATATATACTCTCGCTTACCTCAGTTGCGTACAGAATGTCCAAAATCTTTTGAACTAACTGAGCTGGTTCGGCCTCATCGGCTTCCTGGCAACTGTAGCCAATATCAAGATATATATTTATTATTTAAGAGACAAATTTAATATAATAACGTTGCACTTACAGTATCTCAATGTCGCGCAGTTTAGAGAAATAGAAATCGCGCTCTTTCTCCAAACCCTCCAGATTCAGACGCATATCCATTATCTTTGAAAGGATGATATGAACAGACAAAATAATATAAATCATTTTCATTTGCATACAACTACCTCTTGACGAACCTGATTAGACAGCTCTTCGATCTGTTGATTCGTTTGCGCTGTCACCGCATCGTTCTTCTTAACAGCTCCCGTTGTTCCCCCTGTCATTCTATTTGGCGGCGTCGCATTGTTTGTCCGTGGCGGGACCTTAGAAACTACTTGTATTGCAAAAGAAACATGATATGGTATAGGTTAGTTTATATTATGTAAATTTGATAGGTATTAATGAAATATCTTAATGCTGAATATTTAACAAACGTGAAGCACGTCAAATTCTTTGGCATTCAAGAAGCGCTTTTGTTGTGTGTTTTAAAATTTTGTTTTCAGACATTCGGTGCAATCAAGTTTTGTTAAATCATAGATATAGATAGTATTTATAGTAGGTATAGATGTGAGTAGTTGTTAAGAGTTTTAGTAGTATTCATTGTAGTTGTAATTGTTATGATTTAGATGAGCATAATTGTACAACGAAATGTTATATAATAATGAATTTTGTTATTATTATTATTGTGTGATGGTAGAGAGACGGGCAAGCAAACCAAACGGTAACCAAACCAAGAGAACATACTGGGCTTTGTGGCTGTCGTTGTTGTTGCTGCTGTTGGCCGTGCTGATGCCGCTGTTGGCACACGCCTGTAGGAGCTGGCAACGCCGCCGCCGCCGCTGCTTGTGCCTGGCAGAGATTTTCCAGCACCGGAGCCAAAGCCCATGGGTGCACCCTCGCGTACAGCGCTGGCATCATAATCTCTGCCATCGTAATTCGCGTCGAAGAACTTTTTGAACCATTGTAAAAATTCAAAATTATCTTGGAAACGACCCTTTATCAATTTGTCAATGGGTATTATCTAAAAGTAAAATGTTGTGAACGTGAGAGAAAGAGAATAATAATGCAAGTGTGTAACAGTGTATGGCATGGCATGAGGAAACACAAAAAAAAAAAAAAATGAAGACTTTACAAAAAAAACAACCAAAGAGACAGTGAAAGAGAACAATTTCGATATCAGCTAACAGAAGAAAAAACAAATCGTTATAAATTAATGTAAAATATGTGCACACTAAAAAAAAAAAACAAACAACTCAAAAGACAAGGTACTTGAGGACATATGTGGGTGTGAGTGTGTGTGAGCGTGTGTTTTGATGTGTGTTTAACTATGTGTGTGCCAATTTTCTTTTTAGAGTTTTGGTTGTGCGTGTTGTTGTTGTTGATGTTGTGTGCCTATGCAGTCGACGCTTCCGCGTGCTTCACGTTCGTTTTCACTTCATTTTTGTTGTTGTTGTTGTATAAAACAAAATGAAAGTTAAACAAAAAATAAAAGAAACCCTCGCATACAGCGACCATCACCGTCAACAGCTTCTCTTCCATTCTTAACATTTTCAAATTCATCGACAATATTCTTCATCGATCCCATACCAGTTCTGCTGCGCATCGAAACAGAGCGCCCATTGCTGACAAGTGGCGGATGCGAATGCTGATGCTGCTGCGGCGACAGCGTGTGCGATGAATGCTGTTGTGGCCGGCGATGCACCGTATGCAATTCATTGGTGCTGCTGCCCACACCGCTGCCCGTTTGACTGCCAGCTCCACCGCTGCCCAGCTTCACGTTATTCCGTTGCGCCAGTGGATCGTATTCCTGTCCATCATAATTGGCATCGAAAAACTTCTTGAACCATTGCAGAAATTCAAAATTGTCTTGAAAACGACCCTTAATAAGTTTATCAACTGGTATTATCTGTCATCGTTGTTGTTGTTGTTGTTGTTGTCGTTTATATGATTGTTGTTGTGATGGTTTTTATTGCCAGTTGCATAGTTGTTGTAGTTGTTGTTGATTTGTAACGGAAATTGTCAGTTAGTTACGCAACATATTAAAGTTAAGTGTACAAAAAACTTGTCGCAAGATTTTGTTTATAAAAAAAAATGTTTGTTGTGTTCCTCAAGAGATATTTTAGGTTTTTATAAATTTTAATTTAAATTACAAATAAAAAAATTAAATGTAAGTTTAATTGAAATAAACTTTTTGACTTTACTTTAGAGTACAATATTTAATTTACGCATAATTCCAAATCAAATTTCTTTAAACTAAAATCGAATAATCCCATTTTGAAATCATTTAAATTCTATTGCCAATTTAATCCAATAATCGAAGATTCAATTATGCTACGCTAACAATTGCGAAATCTAATAAAATGTATTAATTCTAAAAATCTATAACTAATAATAATTATATTGATTGTGGCGTGCACAAAGGATCATCACAACACACACAGCACTGAGCTATTCAATCAATTCAATTTGTTAAGTGTGCAAAAGGTGTTTGAATCCAAATTAAATCAATCGAGCATTAAAAATAATTAAATGAAATATTTAAAAACTTGAACAAAATCAAGAAGAGATCAAAAGGCAAATACAGAGAGAGATAGGGGGAGCGATAAAGAGAGAGAGATACAGAGTGAAGGGTAAGAAAATAATAGAATTTACCTTGTCAACCGACATCTTTTTAAAGCCCGCTTGCAAGATCTTAAAGTTCTGTATGTATTCATGCTCCAGATTTGTACGGAATTTAACACGCTTGATGGGCACTGAATTTGGGAACAACATGTCCATGAACTGGCAGTAGGCAGCGCCTAAATATGGACAAAGAAAAATACAAAATTTCGATCAATTAATACTGTTCAATTAGAGATAGGTCATTATTTAGAAGGTTGTAGTAGCTACCCGTGCACAGTTCCTCAATTTTGGAGAATTGCGACGCCAGGCAATCGTTCACCCAGGCCAACATGTCGTGCCTCGACAAATTCTCTGACGTCACATTTGTAGAGTATACGTTAACAGCCATGTCTTTGTTGCGCGAATCTAGAGAAAGAAAAAAATATAAAATGAATAGATGGAAGCACAAAAGTAGATATTATTATTTTCATAATTAAAGCAAAGTACATATAAGGTAAGCTTTGTGGGTGTGGTTAATGTTGTTAATTATGGTTCAGCTTATAATTGCTTAATTTTTTGTAGATTTTTTCATTTCATTTTTTGTACAGTTTTTTGTGTGTTTGCTTATTTGTGCATTGAAGCGTCGCTCCATGTGCGTGTCTTCAATATCAAGATCATAATAATCACACACACACACAAATACAATGAAATGCAACAGCCACGCAACAGTGTGGCATGTGGCATGCAGTTGATTATTAGTGGCACGAGACTTGTAAGAGAGACACATGAAAGTTGTATGCAACATTTGTTTGCCTGCTTGTTTTTTTTTTTTTTCTAATCGCTTTTACTACTTTGGCCAAATGTTTTTTTATGAAAACTAATTGCCATTCGCTTTGCCTTTTTTTCTATTTTTGCTGTTCCATTACATACTTTTCGGCATTTCGTGTGGTTTCCTAGTATTGCAGTTCTTGAAAGAGTTCTCGATTGGTGTTGGTTTTATTTAAAACGATTTAAAAAACAAAAGAATTCTTTTTTTTTTATAGTTATTTCTATATTTTTTCCAAATTTTCGTTTTGTTGCGTCAAGTTGTGATGGAATAAAAACAATGCTAAATAACATTTAAATCAGGGCCTACTTCAAATCTTGAAACATTTATCATGCTGCGATCACATAAATTCAGCTGAATCATTTAATTATTTTAAGTGAATTCATAAATATATTTTGTGTTGAATCAGCAATTGAGTGAGAAACATTGATTTCTAATGGCATCAAAAGCTGTTTAAAGTAAAAATAATTGTAATTAAAATCGTCTTTAAAGAGTTAAAACAGCTGACTGTTAAGGACTTAACAGAGCTGACTTTTAACACTATTAGCAACTGTTAGATGCTGTTAAAGAGCAGACTCTCAAGAACTTAACAGAGCTGACTTTAACACATTATCGACTGTTAGATGATAAGCTAAATGTTGTTATTTTGGCATTTCTCAGATTGATTTAACTTTGAGTTAACAAAATAGTTGAATATATTAGCAAAGAGAGAATGAGTAATGTGTAGATCATTTTGTATAAATATTTGAACAATCAAAGCTGTTTTCAAATGCCTATTATATTCAATCATCGCGAATTCCGAGGCTAAACTCATTCAAATGCTTTATCTAAAGTACTTTCAACTGAACTTTAATTTTAAATACAATAAATAATTTTACTTTAAATTGTAAGTTAATCTAAAACTAGAAACAATTTTTTTTTTTATTGACAAATGTATTGGAAAATAATCAGCTAAGATAATAGCTCATAAGTACTTCATAAAACAATTAATCACAATTAATTTGTTATCTTTCGCTTAGAAATAGTTCAGCATATTAATTGTGTTTAAAGTCTGACTTCTTATCAGGGCATTACACTCTGTTTACAAAACATCAATTAAAACAACTAGTAGATATTCCGTACCCAGTTCTGATTATCTAAACACTTACGTATATCAAATTCAGTAAAACACGTTTTTCCTGTATCAATAAAACAAAAGCCAAATCAAAAATTTATATAAACAGTGACAAATAAACAATAAAATGAGTCAAATGGCGTTGCCTGGGTTTCGTGAGAATTGCAAAGTAAGGCGATATTTTAAGAAAGTACAAAGGAATGTCGGATAAAGAGAACTATAGTTGCGAGAGAATAAGAGAACTCTTGCAAATAAAAAAAACTTGTGAATCGTGAGAAGTGCGGAGATGGAGACTAAACTTTAAAGAAAGAACTGTAACAGAGTCTCACGATTCTCTTATGAGAAAGAAAGTGAAAGTGAATAACGCAGAGAACACTAGAAGCAGTAAATCTCTTGCGAGAAAAGGTGATAGAAGAGAATTTGCTTGGATTTATAAGAATTGCAGAGAAAGGGAGAAATAGCAAATCTCTTAGGAGAAAAGGGATCTCCCTTTAATTCTTAAGAAAGAGATGCTTTAAGTAATGAACTGTATGAGAGACAGAGAACGTGCATGATTGTAAAGGGAACCCGAGAAAGAACTAGAAACTGTTAATCTCTAGCAAGGAAGGTAGAAAACGCTAGAGAAAAGATATAAATAGGTAAACAAATGCTTTATAAAGTGAGAAGTGGGAGTTCAAGTAAATACCCCAACCTAAATTAAACATACCGAAAATATATATTTATGTTTTCTTATGAAGGAGCTCTACTTATATCATCCATTTAAACTTTATACAAGTCTTACCAACAATTTGTTTAACTCTGGTTCACACTTCAGATGAAACGCACTGTTTAATATAACTGAGTAGGAGCACTCTCGTATTCCTTATAGTTTGAAGGCGTTTGTAAGCTCCAGAAAACTTACGAGAGCGTAAAATGCGAACGATAAGGCAAACGCGCGCTGCCTGCCGCCAAGACACAATCAGAGGCAAAAATACAAATTGGAATGAAGCAAGAAGAAGACGAACTACAACTACAACAAAACAACAAGTACTATAAAATGCAACAAACACAACGAGCAAAATGCGAGGATAGCAGCGCAATCCGTGCGAGACTGGAGCGAACGAACAATGAACTTGGACTGTGGCAAGCGAGTGCCGCTGCCGCTGCCGGTGCTGCTGCTGATGCTTCTGCCGCTGCTACTGCTGCCGCTGTTGCTGCGGTTTGTCAACGGTTCGCTGCCGACGCCGTCGATGATGTTCGAGTGGCAGCAGAGACAGCAGCTCTTAGTCACCGGCATTTGGCATTATCAAGAGCAGAACTTTATATAAAATGAAAAGAAACGAAACGAAGAGCAAAGAAAATAAATAGAAGGAAAAGCATGACCAATGCCACAACAGCGTGGACCACGCTGAGAGGCGACACGTTGATAAAGAAAATTAAATTAGCCGGCATTTCGTTTAGACGCAACCGAAATGTACCTAAAAATATATCAGGCCAGAGCACTAACTGAGTGTGCCTCTGTTCGTGTGTGTGTGTGTGTAAAGTTTTGCCACGTTGTAGCTTAGTGTGGCAAGTGCATTGAACCCAAAAAAGGGCGCGTTGTGATATAAACTGAAGTTGGAAGCAAATGCCGGAACTTAATACAAATGCGAGTTATTATACCCTAGCCAATGGGGGGGTATTACACCAATTGTTACAAAGTGTGTCACAGAAGCAGAAGAGAAGTAGAGCAGAGAAGAAAAAGAGAAGGAGAAAGGGGGGCCAGCAGCATGAAATTTGAATATCATGCAACATTTTGAGACACAAGTTAAAGTTCTCATGATATGAGTTCAACTTTAATATTGAAATAAAATTAAAATGATTATTTAATGCATTGTTGCTTTTGTAAGCCTACTACAATATCATACAAGTCCCCTAGCTATACCATTTTCATATACTCGACAACTATTAAAGGGTATTTAAGCAGTCGACCTGCCTAAAGATAGTTCATGTTATTTCCTTCTGCCATTCCGTATTGTTGCAGTTGTTGCTGCTGTTGTTGTTTATTGATTGAAGTGCGCCAACTATGGCAGGCAAAACTGCCCCAAATACACAACAAGTTGAAAACTCATTAAGGGGGATTTGTTTTTGTTTGCCATTGTCGATGATGGCTCATGATAAGTGTGTGTTTAAGACCGTGTATGTGTGTGTGCGGGGGTGTTTTGATTGACATGCCTGTGTGTTTGTGAGAGAGAGAGAGAGCGCGTTGCAGCGGAAGTTGTGGCAAATGTCGTTGCCAACTAATTAAGCGCGACTATAAAACGAACCAAAGTACTCTTGCACTCAGCCTTCGATATTTATTCAATGTGCATGATTTTACATAACGATAATTATCGACATCGAACAATCGATTATCGACAAATACTTGTCATAATTAAGCTTCAATCTCAGCGTAATGGAAGCAAGTGCCTATGAGCTGCTTACCCCACCTAAACATGCTCACACATGCACACATCAAGATATTGCTGCATGCATGTGTGCGTGTGCCTGTGTGTGCGTACGAGTTATTTGTGAATGTGTGAAAAAGCCGGCGAGTTTTTGAAGAGAGCGCGGCAGCGTTGGCGTCTGTGTCAATGCCGCGAGCTCAGCAATTTTAATGAAGCCAATAAAAAATAGCCAAGCTAAAAGAAAACAAGCCAAGGCGTTCGAACCTGAACCAGCTATCAGTAAGACACACACACACACACACACATGTCAGTGGACAATGTGCGGGGGTTGACAGATAGACCACATATCGAGTTGACATACAGCCGATGACGTCATGCAAATAAATTGGAATTGACAGCAGCAGCAGCAGCTAAAACAGAAGCAACACCTGAGCACAGGAAATGCAAAACAAAAAGAAACTGAAATGAAAAATATTAAAAACGTATGGCAGCACTCGTCTGGCTTAAAATGAATTTGCGGCAGGTAGTGGAAATGTTAAGTGGCAAAAGCCAAATGAAAAAAAAAGAAGAAAAGGTAACGGCATCGACTCGACAGATTAGCCGCAAAGACTTGACGATTTGTAATTGCAATGCGGCAGTGGAATTTTTATGGCTGTTCCTGTTGCAAGCGCACAGCAGAAGCCACAAACACACACATACACACTCGCACTAACACACACATACTTGTGCATGTGCGAGCAGCAACACGCACACATTTTATTTTTGGGCGCACACACACACAGCGACACAAAATGCGCACAGACGCCTGCGACATTTAAATGCGTACAACAGGGAGTAAAACACACACACACAGCTGCATCGTTGCGCATCATGTACAGATATTTTCTCCTACTTATGTGTGCTCAAGTGTGTGCACTTGAAGTTTTCGGCAAGGCTATTTTAAAATCGCCACATACACGCGCTACTCTCTCACATTTTTTTGCCGTTGAACTTTCTTTTCTGCTGACGCTACTTCTAGATTTTGCCATGCACACACTCAAGATGGAGCAGGCAAAAAAATAACGCAGAGAAAGAGCCGCCGCAGCCGCAACATTCACCAACACACACACACGCACGCACAGTCACGTACATGTCTATTCACTAGGATACAAGTTATGCCACTGTTTCACTTTTCTGGACAATTAGACACTCACCTATTTAATTGTAATTTATTTAGTCGCTGATTTAAATTATACCGCTCTTTTTATTATTCCAACGTTATTAATGACAAAGGAAATCCAAATTCTATGACGAACAGTCTTGAGTAAATGTTATCGACTGCTCTAGTGTTGTATAACTAAATCGGTGTTTAGTGTTTCGCAAAATACACACGCGCAAAGATATGCTCATGGTGGCACTGTTAAAAACTGGCGTCCTATTGGACGATTAATCGATGCTGTTAACGCACTCAGTATCGATCGCAGTTTTATTTCAAATTTAAAAAACAATTTGCCGGTCCACGCCCATTGTGTATACAAAACAATATTGGTAAACAAATTTACAACATATTTTCACTTAACACTAATAAATGCAACAGTTACAACAAATTTGAACATTAAATGCTCACAAATGCACAAAATCTCACTGAAAAATTTCAAAATGCTAAATTTTTCAGCATTCGAAATTTTTCTACATGCGAAAAACTCCGAATTTGGTTTCTTGTACGGAATTATTTAGAGCAGCTTTGAGGCTCAAGCCCAGCACTTGCCTTGTATTTGCCGGATCAATGATGCCATCATCCCACAATCTTGCCGTGCTGTAATAAGGCGAACCTTCTCTCTCGAACATCTCCACAATTGGGGTCTTCAACTTCTGCGCCTCCTCCTCGGTGAACTCCTTGCCTGCTCGCTTGCGCTGATCCTCGGTGATCTGGGCCAGCACATTGGCTGCCTGTGTACCGCCCATGACAGAGATGCGCGAGTTGGGCCACATATAGAGGAATCGCGGCGAATAGGCTCTGCCGCACATGCCATAGTTGCCAGCGCCATAGGAGCCGCCAATGATCACCGTCAGCTTGGGCACATTCGCACAGGCAACGGCGGTGACCATCTTGGCGCCATTCTTGGCAATGCCATTGGCCTCAGCATCGCGGCCCACCATGAAACCTGCAGCAATATATATATTAGGTATTGTTAACCCCACGTAGATGCACTTACTCACCCGTTATATTTTGCAGAAATATCAATGGGATCTTACGCTGCGCGCATAGCTGAATGAAATGAGCACCCTTCAGAGCGCTCTCCGAGAAGAGCACGCCATTGTTGCCCACAATGCCCACCGTGCTGCCATAGAGCTTGGCAAAGCCGCACACCAAGGTCTCGCCATAGAGCTTCTTGAACTCGGTGAAGCGGCTGCCGTCCACTATTCTAGCGATGACATCGCGTACATCAAAGCTCTTCGTTAGATTGGGTCCAACGATGCCGTACAGCTCCTTGGGATCGTACAGCGGCTCCTCCACTGTTGTAGCTGTTGCTGACGCAGCTGTGCCGAAATTCTTCTTGCTGGAATGCTGCAGTTGCTCATTGTAAGCGTTCGTTGCATCCAGATTTAGATTGCTAACAATTTGCCTGGCCAGATACAGAGCATGTTCATCGTCCACCGCATAATGATCCGTGACACCGGAAGTCTTGCAATGCAAATCAGCTCCACCCAAATCTTCGGCGGACACCTCCTCGCCCGTGGCTGCCTTGACCAGTGGCGGCCCGGCCAGAAAAATGGTGCCTTGTTTCTTCACAATGATGCTCTCATCTGCCATGGCCGGTACATAAGCTCCGCCAGCCGTGCAGCTGCCCATGACAACGGCAATCTGGGGTATGCCCTGCGCCGACATGTTCGCCTGATTGTAGAAGATGCGGCCGAAGTGCAGCTTATCGGGAAACACCTCCGCCTGACGTGGCAAATTAGCGCCACCAGAATCCACCAGATATATGCAGGGCAAACGATTCTCTTGAGCAATCTCCTGGGCACGCAAATGCTTCTTCACTGTGATCGGGTAATAGCTGCCGCCCTTGACGGTGGCATCATTGGCCACCACGACGCACTCGGTGCTGCAAGAGAATTATGAGGTAGTTATTTCATAATCTATTCAATCTTTGAACTCTCAGACTTACCCGCATACCCGGCCCACACCTGTCACAATGCCACCTGCATTGACTACCTCATCGCCATACAGCTCATGGCCAGCCAAGGTGCTTAGCTCCAGGAAAGGCGAGCCCTTGTCCAGCAACAGGTTAATGCGCTCCCGGGCCAGCAGTTTCCCCCGCGACGTGTGGCGCTCGATGGCCTTTGCTCCGCCACCTGTTAACACCTGGCTGGTTATCTGGCGTAGTTCTCCCACCAGCTTTTGCATCTCGCTGGCATTATCCTATGATAAATACTGATAGATTTAAAAATATTTTAATCTGTTTTTATATTTACCTTAAACTCCGCTGATTGCTTATCAATTTCGCTGCTCAGTAAATTTGCGTCGCCCAGGTGCAGCAGGCGCGTTTGACTGCGCAACAGTTGGTTGGCCATGGAATGCCGCAACAATTGAGTCAATGGTAGTTTCAACATTTTCAGGATATTTATTTATTGTTTAAATAGAATTAATAATTGGAATTTGTGGAGTTTAAAGATCACAGCAAATGCAAAAACGCTGTTACGTCAGGTGTTGCGGCGTGCGTAAACCAAATCTGGTCACATTGTACATTGTACGCGATCAGCTGTCAAACTGCGTGCAAGCGCCATCTATGGAACAGAATTCAGCAACTATTGTGCTTATCAGACCAATAAGAGAACATGAATAAATTGTAAATGCCGTTTGAATTACAAACATACTGTAAGATATAGTAAAGTATTTTTCGGCGCCAAAGCTTAAAATGCTGTTTAACTTAATACCAAATTTGATTTTTTTTTTCCATTTATTTTTTGAGCCAAAAATTAAACACTGAACTGCTCAACAAACTAATTTTTTAACGAATTTAATTTATCACCAAATTTTTAATACACTTTCAAACTTATTATTTAATATAACACAATACATTGATAGACTTTGGTAAATTTTATTAGACATTAAACATTTTCTGAATTGAACGTGTGACTGATTAACGGTATTATCTTTTAGACTACAATTAGGAAAACGACATACATAAACATTTATTAGATGGTATATAGATATACATATATTTATTTAGTTTTACTATGCTAAAAGGTTCTGTGAACAATGTTAAATGTGATTGTGCACGACGCTCTAATATCTATCAGATACGTACATGTAGAAATATAGATATATCTATATATATATATATATATATATATATATATATATATATATATATATATATGTGTATAGGATAGATCTGTTAAGCATTAGTGGTATAATAATAGTTTAAATAGTTAACGCTGATAAACAATCACATGACAAAAACATAAACATTGGCTTACTTAATTTATTTTCTTTTTAACTATTTAAATTTGTTAATTCGTATATAAACTATATATTTAGATAATTTAGATATTAGAGATTTTTTGTTGTGTTGTGTTCCTTTCGATTTTAAAGCATTCCAAAAGATTGTACTACAAAAATATAATACGTTTGGGCCGTCGTCTGTTTCTTGCTCCTAAGCTGAACCTCCATTCGATAATTTAATTAGTTTCATTAAATAATATTGTTTTTCTATATTTTGTTATTGTTGTTGTTGGTTGTTTTGGTTGGCTTACTTAATTTTAATTTTGTGCAGCTTCAATTTAAAGCCCAGCACCTCGCTTAGCACACCCGAGAGGGCAGATAGGATGACCACCTTGATGGTTGTGAACAGATATGGATTGGCACTGAGACCAGAGATCTTGAATGGCGTTTCGAGTTCCTTTAGCAGATCGGCGGCCAATTTTAGCACACTATTTGAGACCATTAATTCCTCCTTCTTCTTCGGTTTTTGTTCAATTTGCAAATACAAATTGATTTGTTCCGTTATCAATACCGAAACGCTGCGATATTTGTGCTGAATTTTTTGGCCCAGCGTCATGAAGCGCAACAAATAGATGCCAATCGTAATGGACCAAATCAGCGCCTCCAATGTGAGATGTGTATGCAAATTAACCGAATCCTTTAACCACTCCACGCTCAGAAAGGCCAACAACAATAGTGTGACTATAAATGCTGCCGACACAATAATATCAACCGAACGCTGTGGACCGCGTTTCTAGAAATTTAAGAAAGTTGAGAGTTGATTCTATTTAAGGCATATTATATTATGCGCCCCCCACCTTCAAGTAGGAGCGCACGCTCAGCCAGGTCTTAATATTGCGCACTTTGTTGAGGCGAAAGTGCGGCAAATTTGATTTACGCGCACGTCGCGAGGAAGTCAGATGTGAGAAGAGTTTGGCATACAGAAAGCTGCAAAGAATTATAAATAAGTAAAGGCATAAGACAAATTGAATAAATTTGAATTTACCGTTGCTTAAAGGTGCGTTCAGCCACAGCAAATATCATAAACAATATAAGTGTCAGGCAGAGCCGCTGCACAAACCCCAGCGCCAGCACGGTGCGTTCCCATTGCTCCTCGCCAAAGGCAAAGCCAAAGAGTGTAAAGACCGATGACGATGATTTCTTCCACAACAATTGTGGCATATAGAAATAGCTGATCTCATTAGCCTTATCCGCATCAAGTGTGATCTGAGATGGAGAGAAACAAAATGTTAATTACATGTAGCGTGAGTGCATGCTATCACGTACCTCGCATAGCCTACAAAATGTGGGTATTAACGTCAGCAGAAACGAGAAAAATACGCCTATGTAAATATAGTCGTTGGTCACGCCCAGCGAATCGACGCGTTCGATAATGCACGAAGCAATTTCCAGTACCGACATTTGCGCCTTTTTGGCATCGCGCTGATCCCAAATGGTGCAGCTAACTGAGAGATTAAGAATAAATCAAATTATTAATTATTTATAGTTCATTGAATTTCAATCATTGCCAACTCACTGCGATCCAGACTGCTATGCGGATTGAGTATGGTTGTTGGTGTTATATCCAGATCTGGCAATTCCTCGTCGCTGCATGCCTGATGCTTACTGAAGCCCCCATCGGATTGATCCAATTCGGATGTATAGCTACAATCTTCGCTGTTTGTTGTGACGCCCAGCCAATCGGTTGCCGATGTATTGCACTCTTGGGTGCCAGCTGATGCTGGACTTGATATAATATCAGCATCATCACATTCATCCGACTCCGCACAGCTGCTCGTGGATTCATTGGTGATTTTATCACTTGAATCGTTTGTCGCATTATTCTGGCTGCTGCTGTTCACATTGAGACGCAGTCGGAGATGATTTGGTGGCGCTGTAATGACATTTGTTGTGCTTGCTGCATTTGGAGCCACACTATTGACATTGGGCGAATGATTGTTATCCTCGCCACTGGAGCTTTTATTATTCAAGCTCTCGAAGCCATCGTCTTCGCCAATGCTGCGATGTGTTGGCCGATAATTGGGCTCCAAGCGTGACCCATTTGTTGCTGGGCCCGAGCTCTTGTTGAGCTCAATGCTGGACGAGGGTAGCTCATTCTGATCGAATGTCGCATAGATCTGGATGGGCGTATGCCAATTGACATTACGCTTCTTATGCGGACTTTCGGTTGCAGCAGTTCCCACCTGTCTGAGATCGTAGAGCGGCTCGTTTAGCGTTGTGCTATCCGCTGCAGCTGCTTCATGACTATGATGCTGATGTGGATGCGGAAGCTGATGCAGTATGGTTATGGCAGTTGTGGTTGGGAAGGTCTCTTCACTAGGAACTGGATTGCATGAGCAGGGCTTCAAATCGGGGCTGGCTTCAGTGCTAAGGGGCGGCAATTTAGAACGTCGCGTGCTCAATGTATGATTACTATTCGTCTGTGAGTTATCCGATTCGGCCTGACGCAAACTATGAGTAGTAAATTATATATAATTTTGTGATTTATTATACATATATAATTATTATCACTTGCCGCACAAACTTCTTGCGTCGCCTCAAACGCTGCTCCCGGGGCGCATTGGGTTTGTCGCAGCCAAATGTTGAGATGGAAAAGCGACGCAATTTGCTTTTATTGCTGACACCACCAGGCGCCGTATTCGTTGCCACAATCTGTGAGTGTATTAAGCTAATCAGCAAACTAAGCGCACAGGGTATAAGGAGTGCACTAAGCAAGTCGGCATTCTCCTCCGCTTGCTGCTCCTGCGGCGACTGCTTATCGGCGTCTAATGTCGTCGTTGCATTCGTTTCCTGTACATAGACCTGCGGCATTAGCCGATTGCTGTGCAAAATGTATACAGCCCAATTGATCAATTGTGTGATATACAAGCAGAGTATGAAGCCAAAGGCATTCGGTGTCGTCTGCTTGACCCACCATTGTGCATAAAGGGGCAGCAACAGATATCGTAATATGGCCAAACGAATGACGGTGAGCAGCGTTTGTTTTGGCTTCGCTTTGGGAAATGTCGAGCCTGTGAAAAGAAGGGCAAAAAACATATATAAAATATATATAAAAAAATTTAGAATACTTTATATACATACCCCTCACCAGATCCACATCGATAAGCTCAGTTTTAAGTTTCGTATTCTTCAAGTTGACGCTATTGAAGCCATCCAGAATGCGCTGCTCGACTGTTTTTTCCCATTCTTGCTTATCATAGGTGCCGATTCGTTTCTGGTACCTAAACAAACAAATAAACAAACAAACAACAAATTAACAAATTGAATGTATGTCCACTGAATGTGATGCAATTTCTGCTTCACTTACCATGCGACAATTTCATCCAATTTCATAGTAATATTGACATATAAGCCGCTAAATTGTCACGCGCCCGGCTAAAGAAAATTGAAAAGAAAATAGAGCAAAAAAATTATTCGTTAAAGATCTTTATTAAGCAGACGCGCGCAATAAAATTACAGAGAGCAGCAATTGGAATTCATCTGTTTGGGTTTTTTTTTTCTTTCTACTATTCAAATTATTCTTATTATTTTGCTTTTCTTTTGAAAACGGGTTTCTTTGAACTTGTCGCTGGTTAACAAGAAATGTGTGTTTATTTTGGCCATAATTGATTTATGGCATTTCAATAACAGCTGTCTAATAAATAATTTGCCATTTGGCTGATTTATTTTATACCCAAACATTCGATATGGTCAACAAAGTTTGATATTGATATTAAAGTATCAAAAACACATTATAAGAAATTGTGATATATGGATTTTTATAATCAATTTCTTAGCTTATCTTTCTAGTCTGACTGCATTCTCTAGCATTGAAATGTGAGCTTTCTTATGTTTGTGGATATTATATATTATTATAGTTTCTATAGAATTACAAAATAAATAAAACTAGTAAATATAAAATTTGTTTCATTATCAAATAAAATCGAATTAAAAAAATTTAAATAAAAAATAAATTAATATTCACAATAAAGGAAATCGAAAGGATTTATAAAATTCACCATAACAAAAACTGTACAATTATCAATTAGCCGTTACAAGTAGCTGATAAGAAATTGCAATACTCTACGAAAGGCTATATAAACCTATCAAACTTTGGTTAATATATTTATTTTATTTATTTATTTTTATGATTTTCTGGTTAATTTCAGTATTGATAAAAAAAAATAATAATAACAGCACATTGTGTTTATAAATAACCATACTCAACTTATATTTTTGTTCTCAAACTTTGTTCAAAATATATTTCTGTACGAAGAGCATACAAAAGTCACCATTGTCATGCAAAAAATTTACAAACACAAAATTTACAGTTACCAAAGCGCCCCAAGCAGCTGATAACTTTCACCTTCACATTGAAATGCGATAAAAAGCTTATAAGTGCTGCCGCCGCTGCTAGCTGAAGAGCTGCTATGCGCAAATTATCAATGTCAATTTTTTGCAATTGAATATATGCCTCTTAATATCAAGAAGAGGAAATAAACAAAATCAAATAAACACCCACTGAACTGAATTTGTTATGTTATTTCTTGCGCGGCAGACTATGTGTCTCTGCAATGCCAATGGTTCAAGGTGAACCATTTCTAGTTGCTGTTTAATGGTACACAATATACGTTAAACACATGAAATTAATGCACTTTACATTCATCAATTTGCAATTTACCTGAAATTAAATAAATACGAATCGATTTTTTTTTTGTATGCGCGCGTTATCTTTGCACTTGTTAGGGATTTCTTCGTTATATTTTGTAATGCGCACTTTTAACACTTATTGAACTATTGTGGGTTTTACTGCGAATTTAGCATGCACTACGCATACCAACGATTGTTTGTTGGTTTTTGTACTTGCATTTATGGCCGAAATAATTGAATTGACGGAATAGAGTGTGACGAAGACGTCCTACTCTAACAAAATTTACGAGATATGTGCACAGTGTGACCGCATATCGTAAAGCACTAAATATTGCGCTGCATTCAAATATCGATAGAATAACATTCCTATGCAGCGATTGTATTTATAAATACGCTGAACTGGTATCGATACTTTTAATTTAAAATTTATTGCTCTTATTTATATATTATTTGTAAATTGGAAAATATCTATTAAAAAAATATTATATTTGATATATAATCTTTACTATAAATATAAATAAATATACCAATTCACATTCAAAAATATGTATCATTTGTCTTTTATAACAGCTATTTATAACGTATTTTTTAAAATACTTACCTGCATTTGCTTTTATGATTTGCATAGTTTCATATATATTCGCTTTGATGTGTAGCACTTTTGTGGTAAAAAAAAAAAACAGATCTCATCATTTGCAAAAATAAATCAAAAATTATAAATTTCGTTTTCGTTCACATGTGCTCGCAGCTGTTGTATATACGTATTTCACGCATTTCACAATTTCTTTTGCCATGCTCGTTCGCACAGTTGCGTATACAACTACAATGCTATTGTGTGTTTTGTTTTTACAGGAAGTTTCGTAAGACCACCGAGCGTCTATATATACTATATATATAAATATATGTGCATATATGTAGCAGTGCCGAGATGCATAAACAAAGAATTGCAACGCAAAGCGAATGATGTGAAGAGCATTCGCTCAATTCTATCCAAATTTCACCACACTCTTTGCACGATCATGCAGCGTTTCACTCGCCGCTCTATCGCTCATTCCGAAAGCTATGCCAAAAAGCTAAAAAAAAAATGGATGAAAAATAGATGAAAAAAGATTTGAAATACCCGAAATATAAGATCCCTAAAGCTTGACTAGGCCTCTTGAATGGCATAGAATGTTCACCAAAAGACTTTCAGTTGCGAGCGGACCTCTGCACGGAGTGGAACAAAATTGAAAAACTAAAAAGAGTACAGTCCGCGGAAAACATTCAATTAATAGAAAATTCACATATATTTATATATATATATGTACATACATATCTCTATGTATATATATATATATTTATATATATAATCTAATTTTCTTACACATATATATATATATATATATATATATATATATATAACCTATATATATTTTCGCTCATGTATTTGTGTACGCGAAAGAAATAAGAATTTTCAACTAAAAATAGTGCCTTAATTAAAAAAAAAAAAAAAAAAACGACAAAACGACGAATTTTTTGCTAACTTTGAAATAAAAAAAAAAATTCTTCTAATAATTTATATATATACTTAAATAAATAAAAATAAATATACACACGCACGCATGTTCGAGTTAAGAGTTTAAATAATCATAATCATAATAAAAAAAATTTTTTGTTAATTAAAATCGCAACGGCCAATTTGTATTGAACGTTGTACTGAAGGCAATCCGTACGATGACGTTCACGCGATTAAAAACTCTAACATTGCTCGTGTGTACGCTACTGGCACTGAGTTTTCCCGGATATGTGAATTGCGCTAACAAGAAAGGATCACAGCCAGCGTCAGCTCCGGCAGCGGCAGCGGCCGCGGCAGCGACGCCCCTCGAACCTGAAGCCGTTATTGAGGAGGTCAATGCCAAGCAGTTGGAAAAGCTATTGGCTGACAAGGATTATGTTGCCGTTTTCTGGTGTAAGTACACGCACCCACACAGACATGCACAAACATGCACACACCCCTATTGTTGTTGTTGTCTAGTAATGGGCGAGTTCTCTTTTTGTGTGATCCGGGCACTCGCGCCTGCAAACGCACGCTGATGGCCGTGCGCGACTCGAAATAGTAACAGAAGCCATATTATATAAATTTTCTCTAGTGAAAATTCTAAAAATTCGCATACAAATGAAAATATGTGAAAAATTTCGTTGTACGAAATGTCTTGAGATTTTCATTCGGTTTAGTTTTTTTTTTTTCTACTTTTTTTCTATTTTTTTTTTTTTTTTTTTTTTTTTTTTTTTGTTGCTAGTCTCTATTCAGTTTTTCTTTTTTTTTTTTTCTTCTATTTTTCCCTCTAGTGGTTTTCCTTTGCGTTCTGTTTATGAGCAGCAAAATGCTTTTGGCTATGAGAAATTGCCGTCTCTCTGCTTTATTTTAGTGCTGTCTGCTTGTTCTCTCTCTCTCTCTCCCACTCTCCCACTCTCTTTCTCGCTGTGTGTCGCTTTGGATTCTCTAGCATTTGAGTACAAAATTGGCCAGTAAATAAGTTAGCCAATGCCCGAGGACCTCCTAGAGCTTAACTAATTGCCCATTTAGTTTGTATCTAAAAAAAAGTATTTTGTGTAGGTTAAAAAAAAAGAAAAAATAAATAAAAATTGGCTAATTACAGGCGCATACTTTCTCCATTTCTCGGCAATAAAGATATTTTTATTGCACATTTTTGTAGCTTATAAAAATGATATATATAAATATATCTATGTGTATATATCTATATCCATATCTATATCATATAAATTGAGCGCTAAAATTTTTGCATAAACAAAACGCTATAATTTAGCAGCTTATAAATAGCTTAACCATAAACATGTTAAATAAGTTTTCCAAACGTTAATCACCTTCAGATTGTGGATATTGTTACGCTTGAAGGAAATAATTTCTGTTTATATATATACACAGAAATATATAAATAATATATATGTATTCATTATTCTATCAATGTCGCCAGTTAATGCCAAATAATAAATATACTTGAAATTTTTCCTTAATTTTTCCAAAACAAAAATTTATTTGTTGACACTGAAATAAATTATAAAAAAAAAGATATATATATTTATATATATATATACAATTCTCAATGATATATCCATATTTTTAATACTCAAACAAGGCAACAATGAAAAATAAAAATTGTTTAATAGGCCTACGCAAATTTCCAATGCAATTGGCCATAAAAATATTGCAGCTAGCCAAATGCAATTGTTTATTTGTTTCTACAAAATGCTATTAATGTTATTGCAATGTGTTGTGAAAACAATGTAAGCTGATGGATAAATAACATGCATATAGCACCGAAAGCAATCAAGCAATCAAGACAAATCAAATCGAATATTACGTATACGTAATATATAGTTGAGCATCTGTTTCATATATTTGATGGCACACACACAGACCTATACGCTAAACAAATGAAGTTCAAGTACTTTATAGATGTACATGAATCGGATATATATATCAGATATACATATATATAGAAGCAATGCAAACCGCTTTTAGCTGCTAAAATTTGGTGATTAAATACAAAATTTTACTTTTGACTAAGCAAAAGGTTCATAGAAATGTGAATTGTATATTATATATTGATATTATACTATATATATATATATATATATATATATATATATATATATATATATATATATATATATAGAGAGAGAGAGAGAGAGAGAGACAGGCGTGCAACCACCCTACACACACATATATAGACAGCTGTGTGTGTGTGTGTACTGTAATTCATTTCCCTAATAGTTGCTGCATAAATTTTTATGAATTAATTTGGCAAAATGCTGTTGGCAGTTGTGCACACATTAGACAACATATAGAAAATATATATACATATATATATTTATTTTGTCATGTACTATATAGATAGAGCAATGCAATTTCATTTGCTGCTGCTGTCATTTCATTCACTAGCCAGGTCGCACAGCCTGCCCAGAATGCCATTTGCGGTTCTTGCTCTCTCACTATATGTACATATATATATATATATATGTAAATCTATGTATAAGTGGGCGCTGGGGCGTGGCTAATGGCATTACCTATGATGATGCATCCCTTTTAGCGCTATGAATAATCGCCGCAGCATTTGGCGTCACACGCGACAGTTGCTAGTTGTCAATTCGCGTTGGTATCTTCATCTTAAAGATTTCTATAAAAACAGCAACAACAACAAATTATAGAAATTTCTATATGTATATATATTGAAACAATTGTTTTGAATTGCTTACAGATGCGCGTAGCTGTGTTACCTGTGATAAGGTTTTAGCGGAGCTCGAAAAAATCGACGATGACACCGACTCGTTCGGTGTGGACTTTGTGAAAATTAACGACAAACGACTAGCCAAACAATATGGCATCAAAACCTTCCCAGCGCTCACCTACTTCAGGTAAATCGAATGAGCAAATAATCACATCAAATCAACTGAGTCGCATACACATACCCTGTACAAATTTAGAGAGAAGGAGCCAATCATCTACGATGGTGATCTGATGGATGAGGAGGGTGTACTCGATTTTCTAACATCACTCGAGGCCATGGATCTGCCCGATCGCATCGAGGAGGTCAATGCCAAGATCTTGCAAAAGATTATCGAGGATACAGATTTTGTTGCCGTTCTCTTCTGTGAGTACAAATTCAACTTACT
Organism: Drosophila koepferae; assembly: GCA_030914345.1. NCBI lineage: Eukaryota > Metazoa > Arthropoda > Insecta > Diptera > Drosophilidae > Drosophila > Drosophila koepferae. Next base: position 13,013,724 of record JAUESR010000211.1, on the reverse strand, counting down.
TTACTATATCTCTATCAATCTATCTATCTCTCTATCTATCTACGAACTATTATATATCTATATCTATATTTTGATTATGTTTACTTCAAAGCAGTTGCAGTTTTTAGCGTTAAATTGAGTTGCAAATTATAAAAACAAAAAAATGAAAAATGAAACAAAAGTTAAGCTCTCTTGTGACTAAAAAATTCATACAACTTAGGTACAACAAAACTTGAATACAATCTTACCTAGTTATATATCGTATATATATTTATTTAGATATTTATATATTAACTAAACTGTTTTATTTTGTAACTAACCTAAGTATGGCAGCAACATAACTCAATTTCTATCTCTCTCTATATATATATACAAAATTGATATAATTATTTATGTAACGCCTCACACTATATCTCGTAGCATATATATATATTTTTGCAATATATTTGTATGCGTTATATCTATTTAAACGACAACAGGTCCCGATCATGAAACATGCCCACCCAGGGTAATGGGTAAGTTTGTGCATATGTTAATGGATTGTCCTCTTTGGCTTGTGAATTTCCCCCTTCACTTCAGTCCAATTAAACCAAATGCAAAATGCAAAATGCAGATTGCGAAAATCCAATTAAAACATTGATTAAACAAAACTTGTACAATTCATCGTAATTATCCAATATTTTCCCAAAAAAAAACAAAACAAAACAACAAAAACGAAAGTAAACTAAAACATATGCACAAAAACCTCACCTGTATCTATGTAAATATGTATAACACCCTTACCTTTTCCCTTTTCTATGTATATATGTATATATACCCATGTCTGTTGCTACCTAATCCAATTGTCATAACTTTTAATATACTTTGAGCGAAACGAGCAAAGTTATTGGGAATAGAAAACTTTAGTTGGCAGCGCAGCCTTGAATTGTTTATAAATCTTATTAATTGAAGAAGTGTTTGTAAAAGATTATTTAAAATATAAGAAAATAAAAAATAATAGGAAGCTGTTTATCAAAATTTTAATTGTTAATTCAGAAATGTTTAATATATAAATTATTATTATGCTTGGGTTACTTTTTCTTAGGAAAGTTAGAATTCAATATATTAAATCTTAATCATTTATATAATATATAAATAATAAAATAATATAATATATAAAATATAATATAATATATACAATATAAAATTTAAAAGTGCAACAAAAAATATTACAATTAAAGAAATAGCGAATAAAAAAGTAATAGAATAAATCAAAAATAATAATAATAATAATAAATAAGTCGAATATTTATAGTTCATAAATTATTTTTATTAAATTATGAATTATTAAATAATTTTTAATCTAGTTCATAAATTATTTTTATTAAGTTATTAATTATTAAATTATTAATATAATTTAAGTTAAACTAAATTTTAAGTTAGGCAGATTAAAACTTTTAAGCGCCAATAAATGTTAGAGATAGTTTTTTTTTTATTATTTAATGATAAATAATGATAAAAAATATAATAAAAATATATACTTTTTTTTTAATGAAAAATCATTTAGAGATTCAGTATATGAATTTCATGCCTAAGCAATTTATTTGGAAACTGCCAAGATATGAGCTTTATTCAGATACTTATTTAAATATAGAAAACATATTTGAAAAGACAGCAACAGAGTAAATATTAGCATTTAGCTGTAAGTGTAAAAAAAACGCTAAAAATAGATAGCTAATCGAAAGCCATTTATATTTATAGATAATAGATAATGACATATGTAACTGGCTAACAAATTGGCTGATTTCAATTGTGCAAACGCCGCACGCAGACAGAAAACGACAAATAAAAAAAAAAAAGAAAGAAAAAAAAACGACAAATATTACGTATACGTATAAAAATAAGATCCCAACAACAACAGCAACAGCATTTACACACATGCATGTCTGGGCTCTGCGCCAGACCATGTTTGTGGCCCGGCGGGCGCAACCAGCCCTAACCGAGATGTTATAGAAAAGACATCAAATGCACAGATAAATCAATATAAAACGTCAAGCTATCAGAGAAACTAACTAGCAATTAATATGTATTATTAAATACACACTTTTTATGATATAATCGAGAGATCAGAGTTCAGTGCTACTTATATAGACATGATAGCCCAGATAGTTTGAAATAAGTTTTGGCCGCAGTCAATGAAACAAAGGAAATGGACCTAATTTGTTAAAAAACATCAACTTATTAGCTCTTCAGAGATAGAGAGAGAGTGGGAGTGAGAGTGACGGCAGCAGCGTGAGTGAGAGGCAGATAGAGGCAAGGTGGAAGTTGGGGCAAGGGCGCGACAACAAAGTGTATATCAGCTTTATTTATTTGTTTTTGTACCAAGTTCTTTATTTTCAATTCTTTTCTTTTCCTTTACTTTTTTTTGTTGTATTTTTTCAACACATCAGAAGCCACCTACAATTTTTGGTCTTTAAATAGAAACTCAAGCAGTTGGTTGGCCAACAAAATGATTTTTCGCTGTTGCTGCTGCTGCTGCTGCTGTTGTTGCTGCTGCTGCTGCTGTTATTTTTGCTCAATTTTCAAACAACTAACTGTATACGCACACACTCACACACACACTTGTGTACTAGTGTGTGCGTGCGTCTGTATAGATCAATAGTACATGTATTTTTATAAAGCGCAGACAGCGCACAAAGGTCTTCGCATAGAGATGATCAGCATGTAGGTGAGACAAGAACAACATATTTTGCTGCCTTCCTCTGTTCTGCAACCATTGTTTTGCCTTTTGTCGAAAATTTCTAAGCGCATCGACAAACGCACTCGCATTTTTTTTTTTTTTTTTTTGCTATTTGTATTTTTTTTGTGTTGGGGATCCTTTCGTACACCCTGTAAATAAGGTGCATTACAAAATATATTTGTAGCTTTAAAATAAGTAAAGAAAGCCATGCAAAATATTATTATTGTTATTTAAAAAAAAATAATAATAAATTTTAGTAAATTGGTTTTTCTTCAAAAATCGATTTTTTTATTTTATTTAACAAAGTTAAATTTAATTTTTAAAAATTAAATTTGAATGTATTTTATTTATAAATTTTATAAATTATTTCATATTATATTTTTAATAACTAATAATTTATCTATATTTTTTTTAAATCATCATAGTTTTATTTTTATTATTTATTTTGTTATTTATTTTTATACGTATATTTGATTTTATTTAACGTTCAATTAGTCTAAATATAAAATATAAATATACATTTTGAAATAATTGAATATAATAATATAATTTCGATTTCAAAATATATTTTTTTAAATATTTTGTTTATGAAATATGTTCTATATCAATATAAAAAAAATCCAGCATTTACTTTAAAAAAAATATAAGATATTATTATTATGACCATTATTATAAGCAAATGCAAACTAAGAAAACTTTATAAAAAATCTAAACAGAAAGGAAATTTGTTAAATTTACATCATTTCTGAAATTCTTATATATTCACGAAGTTTATGGAATCAAAAGCAAACTCAACTGTCAAAAGACTTTTGCAGAGTATCTCTATGTCAAATAAACATTGGGTTTGCCCTCTCGTTTTGTAGTTTTTTTGTTGTTTCATTTTTTTTTTCATAGAACTGCAGACAGACAGCAGTTTTAATTGCTTTTGCATACAGCAATACATCAAGATGCTGGCACACACGAGCCGGCATGGATGTCATTATGGGCAAGCTCTTTAGTTGCAGCCAAACGCAATTTTACATAATAAATATATATACATATATATATGTATTTATTTATATATATATTATATATATACTGTGTGGGGTGTGCGCTAGCCGACTGACTTGCACTATTTTTAGTATCTGGCCAAGTCTGCTGTAAATTCATTAATGCAGTTTTGCATACTAAATGCAATTTCAGCGAGAAACCTGTCAAAAGTATAAACATAAACATGTTTAGTCACTGGCGCTGCACAGTAATAAATTGTGTGTGTGTGGGTGAGCTATCTATATATACCTATATATATTTCTATATATATATATTTATGTGTGTGTCTGTCTGTGGCCTTGCCACCTTGGCGACACCCACTCACCCGGCCACAATAGCTGTTCCATGGCAAATATATTTATTGTCTCAAAAAAAAGAATTTTTCGTAATTTTTCTCGAGGTATTGCATGTGTTAAGATCATTTTTATACATATTTAAAACGATTAAAAACAAATTAAAAAATATTAAATTAAATTAAAAATAGTAAAATACTTTTAAAAATATAATAAAAATATTTGAATATTTAATAAATTAAATATAAATTTATATATTTAAAAAGTAAAAGTACAAAAAAAAAAAAATTGTTAAAAAATAAGTTTTTAAATTGTATTCAAGCACAAAGCTTTCAAGCCACTTGTAAAATAAATATATTTAAATTGTAATATAGATTATTACGTATACGTAGCGAGTGACAAAAGCAAAAGCTTGCTAAAGACGAACTCATAGCAAAATGAATAAATATAGCAAACGAAATGACAAAGTAGAAAGAGCGAGCTTTTATACAGTTAAGCAGAGAGCAACTCGATATATATATATATATATAAATTTATATATATATTTGTTTAGATATATATATATGATTTTATTTATGGTCGATTAGGTGAGCTCTTTGAAAACGTCTTCAATTGCTTTGTAGTATGCATTTCCGCTGCTGCGTTTTGCAACAGGTTGTATACAAAGATTTCGTGTAATTATTTTCCTTTCTTTGTACATCATTTCTGCCTTCTTTTTTTTGTTTTTTTTTTTTTTTTGTAAACAAACGAAATCGAATCGTTTGGATAGAAAATAATGCGATTTTCAATACCATTTGCTGGCAACGATTAATGATCCAAATACGATTCCCAATTGCTCGTAGCTCAAGACTATTTCGATTTCAATTCCATTCTATTCTTATATTCTTGCATGCCCACCTGAACGTTAAATCTATTTTGTACTCGATTAACCTTAACCTTACAGCGCTGCACACGAGAATGATGCGATATAACTACGTTACTTATGTGCCATTAAATAAAAAAAGCAATGTCCCATCCATTACCCCGCTCTCTCTCTCTTTCTCTCTCTCTGTCTGTTTACCCCACAATACAACGTTACAGCACGCAGAAAACTAAACAATTTGTTGTGCTACTATCCAAAAGAAATACAAAATCAAACATAAACATAAACCAAACCAAATCCCAAGTCTAATGTCAACCTGTGCTGGCGTTGATATTGCAGTTGAATATTGTCTAATCTTTGCACATCCATCCCCGTTCATCAGATAAACAGCAGTGCCGCAAATGCGCCAAGGCCTTGCAAGAATTGGAGAATATCGATGACGAGGCCGATCAGCTGGGCATCGGCTTTGTCAAGATCCACGACGAGGCATTGGCCGATGAATACAATTTGGGTAATCTGCCGGTATTGGTCTACTATCGCCATCAGACACCAATTATCTATGAAGGTATGGCATGCCCCTATATATAGCACATGCCTATCGAAAATCGATTGTTTTGTAATTATCGCAACTGTGTCCAGGTGAGCTGCAGCGCGAGGAGGATGTCTTGGAGTGGTTGGTGCAGAATAAATCGACCGGCGATGAGGATGATGTGATCGAGGATGTTACATCCAAGACCCTATCGACGCTCATTAACAATATTGATAATTTGGTTGTGTTATTCTGTATGTATACATATATGCTCGCATAACTATCGATAATTGATCGATCAACGTCTCTGTAGATGATCACGGCAATGATGATTCGATGACCGTATTGGAAGAGCTAGAACAAATCGACGATGACTGCGACAAGCATGGCATACAATTCGTGAAAATCGATGATGCCAAGGCGGCAGCCGATTACGGAATTGATTCGGTATAATGAAATTAATATATTGGATCTGCCAGTTATATATATGTGTGACATTTATAGATTCCGGCAATTGTATACTTTGAAAAAGAAATTCCAAACGTTTACGATGGCGATCTCATGGATGAGGAACAGATACTTAAATGGTTGTTGGGACAGTTGGAACATGATGAAATCGAGGATGTCACCGATGAAATGCTCGATACAATGATTAAGGAAGGACGCGTCATTGCAGTGCTGTTCTGTAAATATATCTACCACAAGTCTTACGCGCTGTTGTTGTTACATCTGCTGTTGGTTGTTGTTTTCCAGACGATAACAACGACAAGAAATCCCAAAAGGTGCTTGAAGAGCTCGAGAACATTGATGATGAATGCGACGCATTGGGCATTACTTTCGTGAAAATTGACAATCCCGAGGAGGCCGTTGAATATGGCATCAATAAAGTTCCTAAACTGATATACTTTGAAAAAGGCATTCCAACTATATACGAAGGCAATCTGGAGGATGAGGAGAAACTATTGAAATGGCTAGAAGAACAAACTAGTTCCGATCAAATCGAAGACATTACCGATGAAATGTTGGATTTGATCATTGAGAAAATGCCACACGTAGCCGTGCTCTTCTGTAAGTGATATCTGGGCCACAAAACCCAGAGCAACCCACCCAAAAAAAAATAAAATAAAACCCCTAAGGATAAATTCCCATGCAGCTGTAGATAATGTAATATAGATCGTCTTACATATATATATATATAAATGTTGTATTCCTTGTAAAATCGGGATGTGTCTGAGTGTCTGGCGTTTAATCAAATGCTGCTCGATGTGCTTATAAAAATTAATTCAGTTCATATCAAAGCGCTTCAACTAATCATAATACATTTAACCAAAAAAAATAGAATTTCTAGGACCTCATTTAGTCAAATATATATATTTTATATCAAAATACAATTGATTTTGTTAGTATGAAACCAGTTGCAAGTTGAGAGCTTTTCGGTAATCACTTTAGAAGGCCAGAAATGCGAGTTTTTCTTTCCTATTTGCAATCTCTATTATGCGATAACCAATATAATCGATAACAATTCTTCACAGATGACAAAGATCAAAAGAAATCACAGAAAATCCTAGCCGAATTGGAAAACATTGATGATGAATGCGATCAGAATGATATTGCGTTCGTTAAGATCGATGACGATAAGGAGGCCAAGGAATGGGGCATCGATGAGATACCATCGATTGTGCTCTTTGAGCGCGGCATTCCCCACATCTATGAGGGTGATCTGATGAAGGAGGATGAACTACTCGGCTGGCTGGTGCATCAGAAGCGTTATTCTGAAATTCCAGAGGTTACCGACGAAATGAAGGACAAACTGGTCGAGAACACCGAGCATTTGGCTGTCATTTTCTGTAAGTCGAAAAAATAATAATAATGTAATGAAATAAAAATAAATAAAAAATCTCTTTGAAAATTAATTTAAAATAATAAAAAAAAAACTTAAAAAATGAATAAAAATATATATAATAGTATAAAATCTCTTTGAAAAAAACAAATAAATCTCTTTAAAAAACCTAGCAAAAAGTAAGAAAAATAAACTCTATTAAATGACTTATCTTTTGCAGACGATAAAGATGATAAGCAGGACATGCGCATTCTTAACGAATTGGAGAACATTGACGATGAACTCGAAAAGGAGGGCATTGTCATTGTGCGCATCGATAATGCTGCCGAGGCCAAGGAATATGGACTCGATCATTTGCCAGCGTTGATTTACTTTGAGAACAAGATACCAGCCCTGTACGAAGGTGATCTGATGAACGAGGACGAGGTGCTCGAATGGCTGTTGGTGCAAAAGAAAACAGCTACCATCGAGGAGGTCACCGACGAGATTCTTGTCAATTTGATCAATGAGCATGAATATGTTGTCGTATTCTTTACGGGTCCGTGTGAACCAGGCGAAACCTGCGATCACACACTGAACGCATTGGAAAGCATCGACGATGAATTGGATGAGGCTGGAATCATATTTGTTACCACTGAGGATACCGGCATCGCTAAGAAATATAATGTCAAATCTTATCCACGATTGGTGTTCTTCAGAAATCGTGATCCATTGCACTTCACGGGCGATTTGGATGATGAGGACGAGGTTCTGGCCTGGATCACCGATGACGAAACCCTCGAAATTCCCGGCAAAATCGAGGAGGTCAATGTGAAAATGTTGGATAAGATATTGGCTGAAAACGATCATGTCGTTGTGTTCTTCTGTAAGTTTAAGAAACATTTTAAGAATCTAAATATCAAATTTATGTTTAATTTATATACTTATATTTTACAGACGCCGAGGGCGATAAGAGATCACAAAAAATCCTCAACGAACTGGAGAACATCGATGACGAATGCGAGGAAAAAGACATCGACTTTGTAAAGACATCCGATGACGATATTGATAAGGAATACGATCTGCCCGGTTTGCCGGCGCTTGCATTTTATAGACATAAGTTTAGAACAATTTACACCGGTAAGAAGAACCTAAATTCACCCAAGACTAGATAAAAATATAAAATAATTCGCTTTTACAGGTGATCTGATGAAGGAAGAGGAAATTCTGGATTGGGTTATCGATTTGCATGAATCGACTGCTGATGTTATCGAATCAGTTGATCGCAAAACGCTGCAAGTTTTGATCAATGATGTTGAACATCTTGCCGTTTTCTTCTGTGCGTTCTTAGATTGTCAATATATTCTAGAGTAATTCAAGTTTAATCGTAATCATTTATCTTCATTGACAGACGATGATGAGTGTGAGACGTGCCCTGGCATTTTGGAAGAATTGGAGAATATCGATGACGATACCGATAAGCATGGCATACAGTTTGTCAAATCGAATGATGTTAAGCTGGCCCATGAAATTGGCATTTTCGCATTCCCAGCCTTAGTCTACTACGAGACAGGCGTTCCGATCATGTATGATGGTAAGCTCTTCCCCATATTGCTTGCTGGCTTCTCTTTATCATAATTTAACTGTCTTCTCTTTCTAATAGGTAATCTCAAAAATGAAAATCGTGTGCTGCAGTGGTTAATCAATCAAAAGAGTAAGCGTTCATATTTCAAATGTTTTCTCCGCTTTCTAACTCACGCTCATAAGCCAAACATTCAATACCAAATCAGTTGAGCCCACAAGATCTTGGCCAAACTTCAAACAAACAAAAAAAAAAAAAAATAGCAATATCTATATATATAGAGATTGCATATCAAATCCAAGCAAGTCGGATATATCCAAATATCATTCTACCCGTTTATAGCCATTTGTGAAATGACAAAACGTAATGAATACTTTCGATATATATACGATATATAATAGGCAACGATGACGATGGAAGTGATGAGAAAATTGTTAAAATGAGCTATCCAAAAGAAAGTGATGTGGATAAAAGAGAAAGACTTAAGCGTCTGCAACAAACGATACGAAAAGAAAGATTACGAAAACATTTGCGCGATGACGATGACAATGACGATGACGATGACGATAACGATGATGATGACAAAAATGACAATGATGACGACGACGATAATGACGAGGATGAAGACGATGATAATGACAATGATGATGACAATGACGACGATAATGACAATGAAGACGAAGACGACGATGAGGATAATGACGATGAAGATGATGACGATGAGGATAATGATGATGAAGATGACGACGATGAGAATGATGATGATAAAGATAACGACAATGACGATGACGACGACAATGATGAGGACAATGATGATGAAGAAGACGAAGATGACGATGAAAATGATAATGACAATGACAATGATGAAGATGAAGACAATGAAGATGATGATGATGATGATGAAGACGATGATGATGAAGATAATGATGATGAAGATGAAGATAAGGACAAAAATGATGACGGTGACGATGAGGACGAAGACAACGATGACAAAAATGAGGATGACGATGATGACGATGAAGACAATGAGGATGACGATGATGATGACAATGACAATGACAAAGACAATGACGATGACGATGAGGATGAGGACAATGATGAAGATGATGAAGATAATGACGATAACGATGACATACAAAACGATGACGACGAGGACGATGAAGATAATGACAAAGATAACGACGATGATGATGATGATGATGATGACGAGGACGACGACAATAATAATGATGATAATGACGACGATGACGATAACGATAACGATGACGAAGAAGAAGATATCAGCAAGCAAGTCTATAAGCACAGAGCTAAAGGCAGAACGATACATCGACTTTCTGATCTATGCTCGGGTCGTCTTATAGATGAAATAGGTAATACGTGAATGTGAGTTGCCATTGCCGCACTAACTGAAGTTGTTTTTCTTGTTGTCAACTCCTCTCCCTGAATTGCCAAATACCAAACCAAATACAATTCCGATCATAATATACACTACAGTATTTTCATTGTCTATCTACAGACTTGGGTAAAAGGATTACAAGAAATGCATTTCATAAAGGTAACAAAAGCGAAATATACATATATATATAAATGTGTGTTGCGCCTAGCTTTTGTGGTAAAGCAATTCATCTGCACCCATATGAAAATACGAAATATATAAATATGAAATTTGATACATAAACATGAATACACACACACACACACTAAAAGCCACGTCAATGTTTGCCCTCGTGAATGTATTAAAGACCTATCCAATGCTTCGATTTACCAACAGTACGGTTTGAAGTTCCCCAAACCTCTCCCCCCTACTTCTCTCTCTCTCTCTCTCTCTGTCTCTCTCTTTAAAAAAAGTGAACAAATTTGGTAAATAAAAAATTAAAAATAATGCAAAAATCATAGCTGACACAATGTTTGACAATATATTAAAAAAATATATAATAAAAAATATATTTAATTTTTTTATATTATAAAAAATAAAAACAAACAAACAAGAAACAAGAAATTGTTAATAACTTAATTATTTGGATTATTGATATAATTATTATGTTCTCTTAATACTTAAGCCAACGTTTTTATTTGTTACAATTTATGATTAATAACCGAATCGAACCCGCTCTGCTAAATAATTATAAACAAACGAAAAACCAAAAGCTAAGGTTAAAGTAAAATACAAAAATATGAATAATAATATATATAATCAAATATATATTACATAGATGTAAAAATGAAATTGTACAAAAACTCAATTAGAACTTATTACCTGTACAGTCAGCATCAAAAGCATTTTGTCAGTTATTAGTTGAATAGCAAAAATAATTATTGAAAAAACGATTTTTAATCAAATACAAAAAATAAACAAAAAATAATTTTGTTCATTCATAAAGCACGCTTAATTTTTACTCTAGAAAGAAATCAAAGTTTGAAGAAAAACGTTTTTTTATAAAAATCGTACTAACTGCTCTTTGTGGTAATTTCGAAGGTGTTGAAAAAAATGATTAAGAAAATAAGAAAAAAAATAAAAGCAACTTTTATGACTTTTATTTCGTAATTTCTCGCCTATTCTTTATGCACTTTTGTTTACTTTTTCTTGTTAGTGATTTCTTTAAATTAAAAAAAAAAAAAAAAAAAACAAAAAAAATTAAGAACTAAACAATCTGACAAAATGTTTTTGTTTGTTTGCTCACAACAGATGACGAATGTTTCTATGTTGGATTGGGTCACGACGGCCATTCAGCTAAGCGCGGCAACAGTTATGTGCCCAACGATTACAAACCATTCCAATGCTGTCCAACCAAATTGGAGAAGTCAACGAAAGTTCCTAAAATGACCGCCCAGCGCATCGGACACAGCGATGGTGAATCGAGCAAGCGTCAAGGTGGCAATTTCAAATTTGCCAGCACAGCGAGCCAACAGAAGAGTACACCAAGCAAACCGAAGCCCATTGCCCAGAAGCCAGCCCAAAAGCGCAACAAAAAGATAGTTAATAACGTTGATGACGATGATGATGATGATGACGATGACGATGATGATGATGATGATGTGCCATTGGTGAAAGTATCGTATGCCAACAAACGTTCTGGCCAATCGAACAAGAAGCCCCTGAATAAAGTGCAAGATCTGGATGATGAATCCATTGAGGTGGAAAAAACAAAGAAATCGTCGAAGAAGTCTGGCAATAAGCTGAATGTTAAAACCGGTACGTCGCGAGCAAACAGAACAAAACCAAAATCCCAGTATCAAAATTTATAGACACAAAAAAGCATACATACATATATACATATATATCAATATACAGATTGTTCAGTTTTGAAACCTACATAATACACCCATCCTGAAAAAAAAAAAAACACAAAACAGACATATCTGCTTGTAATTTGATTTGTATATTTCTCTCTCTCTTTTTTTCTCTTTTTTTTTTGTGTCTTGCAGGCGTTAATTTTTTCCAAAATCGACTAAAAAATTTGTATGACCTCATTTTTCAGGATATCTCTCTGTGGGAGTAAGGCAACAATATTAATTAAAACAAATTAAGAACATGCACAAACTGTTTGTATGAATGTAAAATTAAAGTAACACGCAAACTTGAAACTGAATTGTAAAAACAACAACAACAACAAACCTAAAAACAAATTTAAGTAAAGCAAAGCACGCATAAGTCTAAGATCTAAGAACGCTGTAAAAATAAAAAAAAAGAAAACCTTGAACAACAGGTTATTATATATACTTATATACTTATCTGAACTATCAAGTGTAATGTGTGATTTTTGTTTTGTGATTGTCATGATTATTCTAATTTGTAAGTGCATCCAAAAAGACAACAACAACAACAAGAACTTAACTCGGCTGGTTGTGTAACAACAAAAACAAAAATTCTATATACTAAAAACTAAAAAAAAAACGAGAAAAAAATTTAGCTACACTGCCCAACAATAATTATGAAATGAAAAGTGAGTTGGATGCACAATGCGTTACTTTACAATTTTCGAATATTACTCATACGACATGTTAATCGACTTTTTTTTTGTTCTTTCTTGTGAAGAACTGTCACTCTTTGTTCCACACACGTGCAGCTGCAACGTAAACTGCAGTGGAAATACCATTTTGGGTCAGCTTTCATATAAAGCTATCCGCCACGCAACTCACAATTAAATGAAACTTACTTTTATTTGGATTAATTTTTTAATTTTTGGTACTTTTGCACTTTTGAGCTAATTAACTGATTTCTCTCTGTTGAGGCTGCCTGTCTAAATAAACAACTTTGTTGCATTTTTTTGTCAATGGATTTCGATTTCAATTGCGCCAAACAACAAACTTTGTTCAAATTTCAAAGCAATTACTGCAACAATGAAACTTACTTTTAACACTATAAACAAATTTCATGCGTAATTAACAAAACAAAAAATAAAGAAAAATATAAAAAAAAAAATCTAGATTGTCAATAACTGAGCATAAACTACTTTTGATACTACTTACTACTTTTATTTTTTTTGTTACAATATATACAATTTACATTTATGTATGTAGCTAGCGTATAAACACAAAACAAATGCTAAATATTTTTTAAACAATTTTTACAATGAGAGAGAAGCGTAATATATTATATTATATTTACATAGCTAACTATAAAGAGCCGCATATACATATTTATGTATATTGCCTGAACTAAACTATTTTGTTGTCTAACTGAATATACTCGCTTCGATGCATCATACAGTTATATATATATATATAAAGAAAAATGGCTGTCAAATCTGCTGCGACATTTTGCAACACTGGCCTCGCAAACCGCTTTCTCTTTCACTTTCTTCTCTGCTCTGCTGGCGATTTGTTATCGATATATGCAACAAAAAAATAGAAAAAAAAAAAGAAACAGAAACTTGTCTAATTTTATTTTTTAAGCTTTATAAAAATATTTGTTGTTGAACAGCAGTTGTAAAGATGAAAAACAAAAAAACAAAATATTGAGATAAAAAACTTTTGTTAAAGTTTTTATGAAACTTCTTTTTAAACTATTTATATGTAAAAAACACACAAACTTTTGTAAAATTTAATAGCGAAAAACTGAAACAATTGTAAATTTGCAAATGAATAAATAAATAAATTAAAAATTTTTTAGTTTTCTAAGCGTTCGCACAAATACAAAAAAAAAAAAAGAAACAAAAAATAGAATTTATTATGTTTTGTTTGGTTTTCGCTGAAAGCATTGCGGTAATTATTCATCAGATATATATATGCATATATAGAGATCTGAGACAGATATGTAAACATTTATCTAAGATTTTGCATTATTTTTAGTCAAATTGTCAGCCAAATGAAAAATATTGCCTCCAGTTGCCATGAAATATTGGCACAATGCCCAATTGTCATAGAGAGGGGAAAAACAACAAGAAAAAAATTATAAAAATTATTAATTTTGTTCATACATGAGAAAACAATAAATATAGCTCTTGATTGATTGACCAACTGCAGCGAACAGGTATGTGTGAAACTGAAATCGAGATGAAAAGCAAAATTTGAACAATTATTTATCACAAATTCTAATCAATAAAATTCATTTGCCATACAGGTAATTTGGAGAGTAACCAAGAGGTATTCAATTGGATATTGGAACAGAAGGCCGATCAAAGCATTGAGCTAATAAATCGCGATCAACTAATTGAATATATAGCCACCAAAGACTTTTTAGCGGTTGTCTTCTGTAAGTATGCATAAGGTAAACTAAGCATATAGCAAAACTGAATAAAAAATATCAATAAATATATATATATAGAAATATATATACAGACACATATGTACTTTAGTATGAGTTTTTGCGAGCCCACTAAAAACTGTAACTGCCAAAAAAAAAGCGAAAAAAAACATAAGAAAATATATTTAAAAATTTCTTATAGATATTCCAGAAATATTTTTGATATCATCTTTACCTTTTTTACTTTTATATCTTAAAGATAAAGAGGATGATCCCGACTCACCGCGCGTGCTGCGCCACATTGAACTGATCGACGATGAGGCTGCCGAATATGGCATTTATATAGTCAAAATGCACGATAAATTGATGGCCAAGAAATATGGCTATAGAAATCCTCCCGGCTTAACCTATTTCCGCAAGGGCAAATACATCAATTACGATGGCGACATCGATGATGAGGAGGAGGTGCTCGATTGGCTAACAAGTCCGGCAAATATGGAAATGACCGATCATATCGAACAGGTCAATCGGAAAATGTTTGAGAAAATACGTAAAAATTCCGATTATGTAGCCGTCATATTCTGTAAGCAATTGAAACTCTATTGAGTTTGTAGGTTTATTGAATGATTTTCTATTCACAGACAGTGACGAGTGCAAGCAGTGTCCACGCGTCCTGGCCGAGGTGGAGCACATTGATGATGATGCCGATAAGGCTGGCATTGACTTTGTCAAAATCGATGATAAGCAAATGGCCAAGGAATATGGAGTCTTTGCACTGCCAGCCATTGTGTTCTTTAAGCCAACCTCCAAGGAGCCAGTTATATACGCCGGTTAGTAGAATTCACAATAGTTAAACAAAAATCTTTAAGTATTTAATTTCTTTCAAATAATTAATAATAATTTTTTAATAATTTTTCTTTCCAGGTGATCTTTATGAAGAAGAACAGATCCTTACTTGGTTGCTTACGCAAAAGGATCCAAGTGGAGATGTTATTGAAGATCTCGAAGGCGAAAGACTTGTTCAATTAATCGAAGAGTCTGGCTCCATAGCCGTCTATTTCTGTAAGTTAAATATAACCAAAACGTCTGATATATTTAACAAATGTAGCAACATAACGAGGTGTGTTTGAAAAGTTAAGCGAATTATGGAATTTCTGTAAAAATGTTTAAGTAATTGAGTCGGTTGAGATTTCATTGTTTTGATTTTCTCATAAGTTTGATGCAATGATGCTGGATACTTGACTCCATTTGAAGCCCAATCAAAAATAATATATATTAATATATATATCATCGTTCGCATATGACTGTTGAGCATTGCTTAATGTCTGCAGAAAAATGTTTCTTTCTCTTGCACTCTGAGCAGCGACTCAGAGAGCAATCGTTTGCTTCGGCTGTTTACCGATCTCATTTGCGATCGGCTCGCAAGCGTTTTGTTTTTGTTTTGCTTCGCTCCGTTCCGTTTGCCGAACGTTTGGTTGAGTTTTGTGTATGTATTAGTAGGTCTCTCGCCTACCTGCTTTCAATTGCTTACGTAAATTGAGTTGACTCTTTGAGTTCATTGCCTACTTACTCCGTCTTTTCCGATTGGCGAGCGTCAATCGTATCATTCCATAAACGATGTTCGTGAAAAGAGCGTCGCACGAACAGTACAATGCGCTCAACCGAAAAAACGAAAACGAAACCGAAGTCTATTGCTTAGAGCGAGAGCGAGTGAGCATGATTCTGTTTGGGAGAACGAAAATAAATAAACGGGCATATTTTTATAATCATATTTGATCAATTTTTATATATATTAAATATATTTGATATATATTAATATGCATTTAATATATACATCTATATTTATATATTTAATACAATATAATAGAAAATATCCAAAGAATTGTTAAAACATTATTTCAATCACCACAAGAAATTAAATATATTTTCTTATGAAAGGCTTTACGACTTTAATGAACCCAGAGGTTTCAATTCTAAAATCCAAATTCGCATTACTTTTCAAACAAACCTCGTATATGCAATAGCAAAACGACTGCAGGAAATTTGTTAAATCTATCAAACGTCTTATAGCTGCAATCGGTTTGGTGACATAAAACTATACTCAAGTACAAATTAAATAATCAACTTTTTCATAGCATACTTTGCAGCGCATTTAATGTTGTTTACGTTTCGCATTTTGTTACATTTGTTGAAAAGTCTTAAGTCAAGTACTTGATATATTTTATGCTCACTCTTTTGCGCAAACAGTTTGCAGTCAACAAAATCTATGAATCATTTCTTTAGGTCTATATTAAGCTCTCAATTTATATATATATAAATTTTATCAGCGCTCAATTGTATCTAACCAACAAGACTTTTTACCACATTTATATATTTCTATAAAAAAAATATTCAAAACAAAAAAACTGCACAAAAAAATAATCAAACAAACAAACTGTAGGGAATAAGACCAAATGCGATATTTGCAATTCGAAAGCAGCGCGCAAGGCGCGTCTGAAAAAGGAGCGCGAACAGCATCAACAGGAAGGCGGCTCAGCTAGTGCGGCCGCCGCCTTTGGCAGTGATCCTGAGGCAACTGCTGCCGCTGAAGCAGGTGCTGCTGCTGGTGGTGGTGGTGAGGGTGGAGCAACGGATGCTGCAGCTGCAGCGGGCAAACATGATGATGGTAGCGCACCTAAACGTGACAAAACAAAATTTTATTCAAATGGAATGAGTCCAAGAATGTTTAACCAAAGCACAAAAACACCCAAGCACAAATACACACAACCAAACACAAATAAATACCTACACACACACACACACACACACACATACACTTACATGTATATACATACACCTGTGAGAATGTCTTACCTAAAAAAGAAAAAATTTGCTGTAGCGCACCTGCAAACCAAGCACACACACAACACACTCTCTCTATCTCTATCTCTATCTCTATCTCTCTCTCTACTCTACTCTCTACTCTGTGTCTAGCTGTGCTATTTTCTATATATATGTATATATATATACTCTATATGCTTTCTTATATATATACACACACACACACACAACGTTGTTCAACCCGTGCTTAGTTTATGTGTAGTTTGCTTGCTCGTAGTGTGTTCTTTGTATATTATCTACCTTGCCAAGCCCCGTATACCCTTGATGCCTTCTGTTGTTTAGTGTGCACACAATTTGTTTATAATATGCATATTCCTCCTTGCAAACAATCATAAACCTCTCTTAGATGCCGATGGCTGTGAGCAATGCACCAAAGTCTTGGAGGAGCTGGAGAATATCGATGATGATTGCGATAAACATGGCATAACTTTTGTGAAAACTCGCGATTTCTCTGTGGCCGACGGCTATGGAGTGCACGAGTATCCAGCGCTGGTTTACTTTGAAGGCGGCATACCCAATGTCTTTGAAGGTAATGGGGCATAAAACTAAATTCCACTCAAACTTGTTGTAAATCAAAATCCCTCAACTCTCTACAGGTGAGCTCAGCGAGGAAGAGGAAGTTCTGCAATGGCTCATCACACAAAAAACTGAAGATCGCATCGAGCTCATAACACGTCAAATGCTGGAAACAATGGTCGAAGAGACACAATATTTAGCTGTTTATTTCTGTAAGTATAAGCTCGATTGAAAAAGAATCTACATAACCATATCCTATATCATAATCTCATATAATATCAATTATATATCATTATATACCCTGGCACTCCACCACCAAATGCACCAATTGCACCAATTGCACCACTGCACCACAACACAAAACACCACCACAACCAATCCAAATATTCCATATATACACACACACATATACATATATATATATGTATGCATGTGCGTATATTCCAATTCAATATCCGTAACGCCGCAGTGCCGACTGAGCGCAAGGGCAAGCCACCCGCTTACTGTCGAAGTTTCTGCTCACCCTCTAGTCTTAAAGAAAGCAACCTGACCACAACCAAACACTCATCCAGCCAATTCGTACAAAACTACATTACGCGAAAAAGAAAACGTATCCAAAAACAAGGTATTCCGTATACAAATCGTGCCAAAGCCCAAAAGAAAATATATACAATTTTTTTAAAATACAAAAATAAAATCACGCGCATGTTTTCTGCTAACCAAGATAAACAATTCTAAAAATTCTAAAATTTCTAAAAAAAAAAAAATCAAAAATCTCTTCTCTTCAACTCTTATACTAACAAGTAAGAACGCGTCGGGCGTTACCGACTGCATAATACTCATTCATGGTCCGAAAAGAGTTGAATAAATTGTAGAGTCAAGTATGTGTCTACAGTAACTTAACAGAGTAATTTTAGATAAGATATAATGTATATTTTTACGTCGCCAATTGGCATATATGTATATAAATTTTAGAAAATCAATAGTAACTTTTTTTTATTAAATTATGTTTTTTTTCTAAATATAAGGGTACAGAAAATAAATTTGTTCACAATTACCTTAGTGGACGTGAACATATAATTATAGCCCCAAAACTATATATAGATCCATGCCTCTAAAGAGGAATTGATAGAGCAGGTTGAAATTAAATGAATTAACGATTTTTAGAAAATAAATCTTCTATATATTATTTATCTTAAATAGCCAATCGAATTCCAACGTATCTGCTCTTAAAAAAAACAATGTTTCTGAGATATCGGATAAAATCTTTATACCGTGAATGAGTATAAAAACTAAAGCTACTAAATGTATTATCGACCAAACTAAATGTCCCACCCAACTACTTAGGGTACATCATTTTTATTTCATACCAAATTAATAATAAATAAAAAAGTTCAAAAACAAATTTTAAATTAAAAATTCAATCAAAATTAAATTTAGTTTGGGCGCGAATACCTTTACTTTTTGGCGTTTTCTCTTTATGCACTCACAGCGTTGCCTCTATATAACTTATCTAACTTATCTACTACACAGCGCGAACGCTTCATATTCATGAAACGTAATTAGTCTAGATCTATTGAAATAATCAATATATTTGATTTCTTTTCGGCAGACAAAATCAATTGCAATATCTGTGATCAGATATTGGAGGGTCTAGAGCTAATTGATGATGAATGCGATGTTTTTGGCATACATATGGTTAAGATACAAGATCCACAATTGGCCAAGAGATATTCCATTAAGACGTTCCCAGCATTAGTTTACTTCCGGTGCGTAATGTGAAATAATAAATATCTATATTAAATAAATTAAAATACTATATTATATTATATTATAGCAACGGTAATCCTTTACTGTTTGAGGGCGATTTGCAGAATGAACAATCGGTTCTAGAATGGTTAATCGACGATGATAATCGTGAATTGGCCGATGAAATTGAGGAGGTTAATGAACGCATGTTGGATCGTCTCATGGCTGAATCTACCTTGCTCGTTGTGTTCTTTTGTAAGCCGCAAGTATTATCAAAATTTCCAGCAGAGTTTAAAGATTTTCCTTCCAGATGATGATGATTGTGCTGAGTGTGAGGAAATTCTGGAGGAACTGGAAGAAATTGATGGCGAGGCAGATATGTTTGGCATTGATTTTGTTAAGATTGCAAGCGTTGAGGCGGCCAAAAAATACGAAATTGTTAATATACCCTCGTTGGTGTATTTCCGGTGTGTTAGGAATTGAACTATAATTGAAGAAAATTGTTTTTAAACGTATTCCTTTTTTATTCCAGAAAACAAGTGCCCGTTCTCTATGATGGCGATCTGCATCAGCATGATAAGATTATCACCTGGCTGACGTCTCAAGATGTATTCGAAATTAAAAACGAAATTGAAGAGGTTAATCGTAAAATGCTTGACAAACTGCTCGAGGAAAATGAATTTCTATCGGTGTTCTTTTGTGAGTATTACAAATAATTATATAAATTATAAATATATATATATATATATTTTTAAAAATCTTATGCAGATGAGCACAATCAGCCGGACAGCATGGCCTCATTGGAGAAACTGGAGAACATTGATAGCGAAACGGATAATCTGGATATAACTTTTGTCAAAATGGCCGATTCGCGTTATGCCAAAAAATGGGGTGTTACCAAACTGCCAGCCATGGTCTATTTCCGGCGTCGTTTTCCTAGCATATATCGAGGTAAGTCTAGGAACATTGCACATTGAAGAGGAGTTTTTAATGTGCTTATAGAGTTAGAATTGTGCAACAGAAAGAGATATCTTGCATACCTTTAAGTAGTTAAATTATTATTTTAAAATATTATATATAATATTATATTAAAATATATAATTAAATTTTTTTAGTATATTATTATTAAATTTGTTGTTTAGTTTCTGTTTTGCATTTTTATTATCATTTTTTTATTTTCTTTATTTTTGATTATTATTGTAAATTTTCTTTTCTAGTTTTTTTTACATATTATATATATATATTTTTTTTATAGTATTATTTGACTTTTTTATTATTATACATTTTCTAATTTTCTAGTTTTTTTTTTTTTAATACATATATATTTTTTATTATTTTTTTTTTTTACCAAATGTCGAGCTCTGCCCATCTGTATTAATCACTGCTCGCCAGACTAGAGTAGCTTCGCTTCGTTCTGCTTTTATACTTTTATAGCAAGCCAATACGCTTTTCAGTTCGTGTATAAAACACTCACTCACTAGTCGAACTTCGTTTTGATGACCTGAGAGCCAGCTGATCAGTCGTCTGCCACAGCTGCTGCTCTTGAGTCGTGTGAGTCGTGTGAAGCACTTGAATGCGCTCTATAAGAACAGCATTCGATGTTGAAGCGAAGTTGAGAGCCAGAGTCGATTGCTGCTCCTACCTGCACTGTCGCTTCTGAATAAAAGCCAGTGTGAAAGTGAAAGCCGAAGCGAGCGGATGTACTTTGGGTTGAAGAGGCACATTAATTATGATAAATTAAATATTTTTAAGTATTTCTTAATATAAATATTTTGTTATATTAAATTACAAATTGTTTCCTTCTCGTTTCATAGGCGATCTGCTCTCGGAGGATGAGGTGCTCGAATGGCTGCGCAAGAATCGCTTCCGTCAGCCAGAGCTGAATATATTTATGTACGCTCTGATAGCTCTGGCGGTGGCATTCGTTGTCTATACCGCGTTTCTGCTGCAGTGCTTCAAGCCGGCACCGCCGCCGCCTGTGCAGCATCCGAAGCAATCGTGATGAGATTTATACTTAGTGAAATTCAACTGTAGCTCAACTGCAACTAGAGAATTGTTGAAGAAATTTGGCAGCTACGACAAGGGCGTGCCAGAGAAATGCGTAGAGGAGCGAGAGTACGAGAGCAAATTAAAGAAAAGAAAAACCTAAATAAACGAAACGAACACACACAAACACACTCACACACAGACACTTAAACATCATCATTGCATTACATTAAACTAAACGAACTATCATCAAGGAATCGTCTAAATTAGACGACTTTTAAGAAAAATGACTTTACAACGACAGTGCCGACTATGCTGCCCCCCAAGTATTGAGCGAGAGAACCAAAGAAGAAGAATAAGAGTGGGAGAGAGGGAGTCCCTGGTGACAGAACATTGCAAATATTACATACTATATATCAATATAATAATAATGACAATCCGTTGACTTTTACGTATATATATATATATAATTACCTTTTGAGACAAGTTTCTGGCTGCTTCCATTTAAATGGAATATCACATTTCACCACACATCAATAATTCAATAAATAATTAAAACACTCAAGTCATAGTAATTACTATTAAAGAAAATTATATTTAAATAAAATTACAATAATTAAAAAAAAAAGAGAAAAATTATAATTTTTACAGTAAACTTTTACGGATTAATAAAAAAAAAAAAGAAGAAAACATACTTTAAATTCTTGAAAATAAACAAAAATTTGTGTTCTTTTTATTATGATCTGAAAAGACGTACTCAGGGTATATTGGGTTTGTGAAAATGTATGACACAGGCAATAGTATGAATGCCAAAAATTTTACAAATTTTTATATCATTTTTACGATAACTTGTAATTTTTGTATGTCGATAATTATCGAATTTATATTTAATTTATTTTATTTTTTAGAGTAATTTTTATTTTTACACCTTTCCCTTGATTTTCATATAGACTCCGCATAGAGCTCTGAGTATATTCTAGTCAACATTTCAATTGTAATGCCCTTCTGTTATTGGCTTAAGTTATCAGTCTGAAATTTCAAAAAGGTAAACACCAGGGGCTTTATGGCTTTTCAGAGAAATTTCCGTTGGCAACACAAAAAAAGTGCAAAGAAAATTTCAGTACAATAGCCTCATTGACAGTATTGAATTATCGATATTATAACTAAATATAGTGATGTGATAAATAATTAGCTCATGTTGTGTGTTCTTGGCATTGTAATCTATTCGTTATAGATTATATTCTATCTTCTTCTATTTCAATGGAGATATCAACGTTGTTCAGCTATCTCTACCATACGCGCGTGCATTGATGTAGGCTTTATTTATTTATATTTATTTTTGTTTTAGCCCATTTCAAGTTATCAACATGAATTTTCAGACGCACAACAAAGAGCTCATGACACGCCCGCACAAAATATTTACTGTTGAAATTTCAGGTTGGCAGCTCGTTAGGCTTTGCGGTTATCATTGGTAAAAGTACACTAAAACAAATTGGGATGTCTCAAAATATTAAATTAAATAAATATATTGAATTTAAAATTTAATAAATATAAATTTTATAATAAATATAAATTTTTAAGTAATTTGTAACTAATATTTTATATATTGAATTATTAAAATTAAAATTGTTTCTAAATTATTATTAGATTACTAAAAAAAAAATAAAAAATTAGATTACTAAAAAAAAAAAAAAAAAAAAAAAAATCACTTTATGAATGAACCCAAAAAAAAATTAAAATTAATCTATTAAAATATTTTGTTTAGTTAAAAAAATAAAATACTTTTTGTTCACTTATGAATAAACTAATACAAAAAATTGAATTTTAAATTTAATCTATTGAAATTGTTATTAAAAAAAATATTATTATATAAAAACATATTTTGTATATTTTAACTGTTAAATATGTTATAAATTGTTTACTTTTCAACTTTTAGTAAATTGGATTTATTTAAAGAAAATATTTCATAATAATGAACTTTTCAAACTATTTTTTAGTATCTCTGCTTTGCTTGCTACTGTAGCGTACGCAAATTAATAAATGGCCAACTAATTTAAGCCCAACAAAAGCCTAAGAGCTTTAAGATATAAGTCAAGTAAAGTAAAGAAAAATGGCTTGATATCTACAATAAGATATACATACATATATAGATATGTAGAAATGGTATATAAAGTATGCCATGTTGGAGGTAATTTCCAATTAGAGTTCATATTCATTAAGAGCTATCGCGATGAACGATCACAGTCTGCTGGTGGCGAAAATTGTGGTTATTGTGGTGCTATTGGTGGTAACATTAATATTTTGCTTTCTGCCTTATATCCTGAATCGTTGGTTCAAATGGACACAGCGAGAGAAGAGCAATGCACGCGAATTTCTGGCTGTCCTTTGTCTATTGAATTTCGGCGGCGGTGTCCTGATTGCAACCACATTTATACACATCCTGCCGGCCGTAATTAGTGTTGTGAGTGCCCTGCAGAAGTGTGAGATGTTGGCAACGACGCCCTTTGCCCTGCCCGAGATGTTGATGTGCACGGGATTCTTTCTCATGTATGCCATCGAGGAGCTGATGTACTTCATTGTGGGCAGGCGACAGAAGAGGAAGCAGAAGGCCATGCAAGAGGCACTGCAAGTGGCCATGGAACAGGTAACCGAACCAGAGGAAAAAGTCGAAATCGAATTGAGTGAACAAGTCGAGCCGGAGCAACCGAATTGGCTACGTGGCTTGGGCATCATTGTGGCCCTGTCGCTGCACGAACTCTTTGGCGGCATGTCGATTGGATTGGAGGAGACTGTGGATACAGTGTGGTTTATGTGCGCTGCCATTGCAGTTCACAAGCTCGTCTTGGCCTTCTGCATTGGCATGGAGATTATGATGGCCCATACACGTTGGCTCATCGCTATCATCTATCTGATCGTCTTTTCCATAGTCACGCCCATTGGCGTGGGCATTGGCATTGCCATCACTGAGAATTCCAGTGCGAATCATCCGAGCATTCCGGCGGGCATACTGCAGGGCATCGCCTGTGGCACACTGCTCTACGTTGTTTACTTTGAGATTGTGGCCAAGAATCATGCGGGCTGGCGCATATTCCTCTGCTCACTGGGCGGCTTTCTGCTCATGTTTGGCTTGCAAATTGGAGGTAAATTTAGTTGAAACAGAAAACCCCAATTAAAATTGATATTCTGACTGACATTTTATTTTCTCTTTAATAGTTGTTGAAGCTGCTGGAAAATCTGCATATGTTTGTCCCTCGGCTAAGAGTTAAGTTTTAGAGAAATATAAATTAAATGAAGATGATGTATATTGAGACTTAAAAAAAAAAGACCATATACATAACTATTAGCCTCTCCACGATTCAAGCTTAAATACTTAAAGCTTAAAAGGCGTTTACAGCTAAATAGTATTTAAGCTAATAGACACGAATTTTCTTATAAAGTATTAAGCGAAAATTTCACTCAATTAACAAATTTTATAAAGAAAAAGACAATCAAATAAAAATGTAAATATAAAAATAAATATATAATAAAAATTAAAAATAAATAAATAAATAATAAAATGTATATTTAAAAAATATATATAAAAAAAAATTTATTTCTATTTTGTCTTAACGATATTTCAGCTATAAAATTTTTGTACAGTATAGCAAATGTATATCAATAGTCTGCTTTAAAGAAAATACTGACTACTGACTACTGACAGACATTCGCTACACTAAGCAAAATTTAATACGCAAAACCATGTCAAGTTCAAGCAAAAATATTTTAGTTAAATAGAATTAATTTATTAACAATTTTATATACATAAAACTCTAGTTAAAATCCGTATATAAAGAAAAGCGAAATATATTTTCTTAAAATACGTAAACATTGAATTTCGCTCAGTGCAGCGGATGTCTGTCAATAATCTTCCAAATATAGATCAAAATATCTCATTCTTATCAGAGGAAATTAAATTCATTTTTGATATTTTATCATTCTAAATAATTACACTTAAAATGTTACATAAATTAGCAACACAATCAAAATAAAATAAAATAAAAATAAATAAAATACGGAAAGTACGCCTATTTAATCTATTTCCCAGGCAATCATAATTTCTGTTGTCAATCAGTGCTCAAATATATGAGATTTATGGCCAACAGATAGGAAAGGGTATATAAGTGGTTGCTTTGTGAGCAATTCGTTTGCACTTGTCGCTTGCAGTCGGTGGTGCGAAGATGTTCGAAAAACAAGTGCCGCCGGCGGTGCCACCACTAACCACAGTTCTGGATGTAAGTTCGACTGTGGCAACAGCTACGGTGGATCAGCATGCATTGCTTGTGGCCAAAATTGTGGCTATGGTGGTGCTAATTGTGGTGACTGTGATCTGTGGCAGTCTACCCTATATGCTGGATCGTTGTCTCAAATGGACCAAAAAGGATCCCGAAGAGACGCGCGCATCGACTGTGGTGCGCTGCCTGATCTACTTTGGTGGCGGCGTTTTGTTTTGCACCACATTTCTGCACATGCTGCCGGAGGTAATTGAAGTGGTTGAGCTACTGCAGCATTGTGGCATATTGGCTGACACGCCCTTTGCCCTGCCCGAAATGCTAATGTGCACAGGATTCTTTCTGATGTACGCTTTGGATGAGCTGATGCATGTGGTTATGCAGCATCATCAGCGGAAACTGAGCCGAAAGGAGTCGCTGGCCAGCGAAGCCTTCGTGCGTGGCCATAGTCTGAGGCATAGCATATTGCTGAATGGTACAGGAGGCATACAGCATGAAATCGAATCGTCGACTGCAGAGGAGCATCAGCATTGTGATCTCGAGTTGCCGGCAAAGAATGGACATGGTCATAGCCATATGCCTGTGGATACAGATGGCTCCTCAATGCGAGGATTGGGTATTATATTGGCCTTGTCCCTGCACGAATTGTTCGAGGGCATGGCCATTGGTCTGGAGGGCACTGTGGGAACAGTTTGGTTCATGTTTGGCGCTGTGGCTGCTCATAAGTTGGTGCTGGCCTTCTGTGTGGGCATGGAGCTGCTGGTGGCTAGAACGCGCACTTCCCTGGCCATCATCTATCTCATAACGTTCTCGATTGTGACGCCAATTGGCATTGGCATTGGCATCGGCATCAGTCAGCAGGCGAATGCGAATCAACCTAGTGTCCCATCTGGCATCTTACAGGGCATTGCCTCCGGCACTTTGCTCTATGTGGTGTTCTTTGAGATTATCACCCAGAATCATGCAGGTTGGCGTGCCTATTTGGCTGCCCTGGCGGGCTTTGCTTTAATGTTTGGACTGCAAATACTTTGTGAGTATGACATGATAAGCAGACAATTCCGCTATTGGCTTTTGATTGACATACGCATGCCTTGAGTGTTATCGTTAGGCATTTGATTGATGTTCTCTAAGCCGTGGGCATTATTGATATTTACTGCAAATGCAGACGGAATTTATTAAATCTCTTTAACACTCTATATTATCTCTTGCAGCTGACGAGGCGGAAGGTGCTGATAGCGACTCTTGTTACTAGCGTGGGCTCCAGTCAATGGATAAATTATGAATAATATTTTATTTTCTTAGCTATTATGTAAACTTGTTTATAATATGTGTTAGCATCTCATATACTATTATCGAATGTAAGTCATGCGACACCAAACACATATTTACACTATTACTAAATCTATTAATATATTCAACTCGACTAGTTCTCTTTAATTTCAAACTGCGCGCGCATTGCAGCCCTATTTTTATCCACTCTGTGTGTACACACTGTCAGCTGTTAATTTTACAGAGCCTTAACAAACATGTTAAAATGATAAGAGCGAAAAAACAGCGACATTGCTGGAGAAAACATCGCTTAAAATAAACTGTTATAAACGTCATTTGAATTATTTGAAGCGTATAACATGAATAAATTATTTTGAATGCCTTAAGAGCCACAAAAAAATCACATTACGCATTTAAGGAATGCAGTATAATTCTATCGTTTATTATCGTTATATATGGTCGCTTTGCATATACTAACAAAACAAACACATAGCTCATATAACAACAATTCCTTAGATCATAAATTTTAATATCGTTTTTGCTTTGATCTTTGGGTAGAAAAGAATCCAACAATGTAACTGTTTTTATTGTACAGCCTCTCGCCGCCACGCTCTGTAGCAATAACAATCCGTTTCGATACTTATCACAGGTCAGCAATTTGCTGCTGCTACAACAATGTGTGACGTGACGTCATTTTTTAAAGGATATACATAAATGTACATATTCAGCATTAGGCTGTGATATCATACGCATCACAAGAAACTGAAATCTTCATATTTTGCCATAGACTATTCATGCAAATACATAAAAAAAAAGAGCACATTAGCTTAAGATAATTGAATAAAAATGGTTTGTAATAAATATTCCTTTATTCTTCACAGATTTTTTCTAATTATTGCAATGTTTAAATATATTTTGTAATGTATAACTACATATCAAAATAAAAAATAAATAAACAATAGGTCAATAACTATAATTATTCACTTGTTTAATTTCAATACAAAATAAATTTGTCCGCAAAACCCGCGACTCTAAGGCTGTCGTAAAAACCGCGAAAATCAAAACGAATGCATGAAAACTCACAAATACTTGCATACATTCCACCATAAACGACAAGAGAATGGGTGAAATCATAAAAATAGTTGCGGGCAACATAAGAAGAGTGCATAGAAATGCAATAAAAGCTCGTGAGCGAAGCGGCATCTCTATTTGTCATTATTTAAATATTCAGAGCGTAAAACAGTTTACAGTGCATAGTGAGCAAAACAGAGAGTTAGCAGATCCATTTGAGTATAACATTGCGCTAACATCACTGTGCTCAGAACAGTTTATAGTTGCGGAGAAGAGCGGTCGTGTGTACGGAAAAAACTAAATTTAAAACAACCCAAAGAAACAGTCGTAAAGAGTTTACCCCATTAACTTTCGCGTAGACGTGATAAGTTATAAATTAAACAAGAATCGTATGATTTGCTACAGTCCAATTAAAGTCTTCCCAATGAATTAAACAGTCCCAGTAAATTAAAAAGTTGTACGTGACTCCGTTTTTCCCTCTCGCACTTTGTGTGCGTGTGTATGACTCTGCGTAATTGTATATGTGTGCGTGCGTGTTGAGTGCCAGTGGGTGCATTTGTTTATTCCTACCGCCAAATACGATTTCTTACTAGAACTTGCCTCGTGTTGCGTTGCTGGGCGGTGCTGTCATTACCCCACCCACCTCTCATTAGCACATTGTGCAAAAAAAGAAAAGAAAATCGAAACTCCCGCACATTAACTGGATGATGAGTAGTCGGAACAAACGACAAAACGAAAACAAAGACAACAGTATACAAAGGAAAATGAATTAAAGCATAACAAGAAATTACGGTTAAATGCTTGACACGAATATTTATTCAAAATAGACCGAAAACTTTTATATGCATATGTATGTATTTGTGTGTGTATGATTTTGTACTTTTACATAACGAAAAACGCGTCGCACAACATTGAAAATAACTGTTTACCAAATTGTTAAGCAATTTGTATACGAACAATACAAAAAACGAAAATAAATCCAATTTGAGCTTAAACTTAACCGTAAGCATTTTATGGACACTGTGCCGAGCTGCAAACATCAAGAGCAAAGTATATATAAAAGTGCTTTACATTTTCAATATATATGTATAAAGACTGGATGTTTAAAAATAATCGAAGAAATCGTCGTCATTCGACCTAAAATGTAAACTGTTTAAAAGTTTACAAATTGAACAATAACAATAAAAACAACAAACAAAAACAATGGTTGTAATTTAGCTAATAAGCAATTCACGGACTCGACAAACAAATTTAACTTGATTTGGAAACAGGTGCGTAAACCATATTTGTTTTTTTAATAACACTTAAATAAACATTCAGTGAAAGCTCGTTTTACAGTCTAGACATTAGAAATACAAGAAAACTAGGTTAAAAACTTGTATTATAGAAAATACTAGAAAAGTTTGGCAAACTGTTTTAAAATTGGCAATAGATTGTAAGATATTGGTTTTGAGCATTATTTTAGTATAATATTAATGCATATTAAAACTTAAAAAAATCTTTTCAAATGGTTTAAAAAATAAATACTGTTCATCAGCAGAGCTTTTACTGTATGTATATTGTTTTATGTGTTCTCTGTCGTTTCATTGACCTTCTCTAAAGTATTTAAAATACCGCATTTCCACATACGTAAATATTATGTGGTATAATATACACAAATGTTTATGTAATCTATAAATACTTATAGGTGATATGTATATATTTCGATATTATGTATGTACATTATAGACATATAGCATGATTTATGCTTGTTGACCGACACATTCATTATTATTTTGTCATGCTAAAATGTCTTTGAAATCATATTTTTGTTGATATCTTTTTTTGTTAGTATTTTTAGAAAATTTCAATAAAAAAATGTATTTCCATAACTTTGCGTCATTGCCTCGTGTGCTCTAAATAAAAAGATTTTCCTGCGACGCAAATTAGCACAAAAAAATAAAAAAAAAAAAAAAAAAAACCAATAAAAATAAAAGTATAGTTATGGTATAAGTTCTTATTATTTAGTCTAGACTTTTGTCTATATGAAATTGCAGTTCGATATTCGTTATTTGCTTACAAGCGAAATTTGATAAATATCAACAACTTAGGGTATTATTGCTGATAAGACAAATAGTAAATGTCGACACGAAACAAAAGTATGAAGTAACTTCACTTAAAGATAAGTAAAGATACTATATATAACATATATTTAATATAAAAATCATTTAATATATGCTTTTGATACTATTTTAATTTTCAAGCAACTATCTATTAATATGCAAATTTATTATTAAATATGTTTTTAAAATTTTCAATGAATTTGCTTTTAATTATTTTTTTTCTTTGTGCTCTGACAAAGCTGCCACAATCAAATCACTTATGCAAATTGATTTAATTGGTAGACAAAAATTAAGATAAAATGAATTGATTAAACTGTCGCATGAAAATTCGTCCAATTCATTATAGATATTTGGTCGCGACAAAGTGTCTGCCATGAAAATTGGGATTTGCAGCTAAAACACAGCTGTAGGCCAACTTATTTGCATAAGTCGGTAAAAGAAAACCGGCATATACTCACCCACACACACACACACACACTTAGACAACAAGTCAACACACGCGCCGCCATTTTGTTATGCCTCCTGATGTCCACCATTTGAGTTTTATTGTTTTTGTCTGCTAAACAATCCGCGTCCCACTGGGTAGCTTTGACCCAACTCAGTGTCAAGTGGCAAACATATCTAAATATATACATATATACACGTATGTATATAGATATGTAGAGAAAGTGAGTGAGACGGATGTATTGCTGTATTGATGGATGACTGTTGGAATTATGTTGATGTGTACATAAATGTCTGATGGTTGCTTACAGACACTTTGCTGGTTTCTATGCCTTAGTTTTTCTCGCTTTTGTCTAGCTGTAAATTTGATTTAGTGTAATCAAAAACCATTCTATGGGCCACAGTTTGCCGTTGTCCTTGGCCAAAAGTCTTTGCATTTTGATGTCGTAATGCACTTGGAAGCCAATAACATTTCAAAACTGGCTTCAAGTAACACATGACAAACAAGTTTTCAACTTGGGCAAATGGCAAGGCTAGGAACTTTAGCAAGTTTTATGTTTTGTTTGATTTATTTTGAAAAAATTTAAATGTATATTGATTAAGAAGCGTATGCACTGCAGCACATTTGTTTCAGTTATATCTATAGATTTTTTTGTGTCGAAAAACAAGTATTGTGTAAAATTCTACTAATAACAAAAGCCAGCTGCACAGCTGATTATGGAATCGGTAGAGTCTTTGTGTATGGCAAATACAAATTTTAGTGATGAGCAAGTCGAAGATCTAATACTCTTGCAACTGCAAATGTAATAAATACTAATTGGAATAAAAAAAAACTAGAAAGAAGAAGGAAATATATTAAATAAATCTAGGATAATAGAAAAGCAAATATGAAAAATACGAAAAAAAAGGAAAAATTAATTCTAATTTTAAAATATTAAGAAAAAATGCTTAGAATAACAAAAAAATAAATAAAATGTATAAATAAATATAAAAAGAAATAAATAAAAATAAAAATAAAAATAAAAATAAAAAGAAATAATAGAGATATGTATATAAAAATAAATAAGAAATAATAAGTAATATAATTAAAAAAAAAATATATATATATAAAATGAAAATGTAACAATTTAATGGGCATTAAAAAATTAATTTGCTAAATTTAAATAATTGTATGTCTATTTAATAGAAATAATTTCAATAACAATAACATGATAGCGCTATATAAACTATTATAAATAAATATATAATTCCCATATGAATTTGTTCTCTAGCATTTTGATTTTCTCTTATATGAATAATTTTTTCTCCATACCGTATTGAGTAAGAAAATTATTATGCTCAGCAGTAGAGTACTAAAACATTCCAGTGCTCACAATGTGTGTCACTGTGAAGAGACAAACAGCTGATAGCTATGTGAATACAATACACACACGCACACGCACACCGGCTCACACACATGCGTACCTGAAGCAAGGAAATATATGTATACAAAAAATCAATACTATAAAGAAATAAACCAAAAACTGGTTCTCAGCAGCTGTGTGCAATGCATTCAAATGAGCTGCTAATGATGATGACGATAATAATGATGATGATGACGATAATGCTGAGGTTGACAATGATAATGATTGTAATATACGCATAGACTTTAATAACGTTTTAATGAGACTTCAATTCTGTCTGTAGAGACAAATTGTTGAAAATTATTGAGAAATACCCTGCAGCTACAGGCACAGCGGGTAGTTATGCACTAATTAAGTTCGTTAGACCTTTTACCCGTCGCTATCGTCAGCGCAGTCAATGAACTGCTTAAACGCAGACCAGTTTTAATTAGTTGAATTTATCTCTGTAGAATTCTTGTTCGTTATATTAAACAAGATAATACTAAACATTTGGTTTTATAAACTTATCTAATCTAGTGCGTCATCTGAAGTGAATGCGTATGTGAATTGCGTATGTTATAAATTATATTTATCGTACAATGTTAAATATTGCATAATGATACAAATAATAATTATGTTGGAAACTTTGTTGAGCTTAAAACGCTCATCAATTATAATATGAAAGCGATATGTTTATAATTGTACCCTGCAGTAGTTGGGTATATGCATTTAGGGTATATTTGTTAGTGGAAAAAATATAATTAAATAAATGAAAGGACACTTGACAGATCATTTCCTTTTGGCTGCTCAGCGTTCAGGGTGTTTTCTAGTAGAGCACTCTGACATGCTACAAATATGAATTATAATTATTGCACATCAACTTTTCTCAATTTATCGCATAATAAATCATTTTGAATCATGCAATATGTGAATTAATTGCTGTAACTTTTTAAGTTTCAACATTTATTTTTTGCCAGGGCGAAGGACATTCAAACACGAGTTTGCCATTGCAGTTTGTTGCAATGCAAACTTTTTTCGCTTCGGTTTATACGGAGCTTTCACTGGCTTATCGCGGCTGCATCGCAAGCATTTGCATAAGCTGCTTAACTGTAAAATGCAATGAGGGTGTAAAATAACATTTGCACAATGCAATTTTCGTAGTGTGTGTGTTTTTTTCGTCCGTTATCAGGCATGCAAACTGAGCAAAGCGTAAAATTTACTTTTATACACATGAAATGCCAGTCAAGGCATAAAATCTCAGAGTTGTGTTTATTTAAATCAAAATGTAAAGCGTAGATTATATTAAATTAGTATTTTACTTTGAGCAGGCAAAATATTAAATATAGATTAAAAATATATATAAATTCCATGCAAATTGTTCAGAAAAATATATATAAACAAATTTATATACATAAAAAAATGTTAATTTTAATTAAATAATTTTTAAAAATAACTTTTCAATTTAGATAAATTCTGTAAAGATTATTTTGATATTCCAGCTTAACTGCCAGACCGCAGAGAGACTTCAGAACTTTAAGTAAATGAAGATCTGTGTAAAGATATATATTTTTGCATATGGCAAGTGCTGAAAATAACAAAAGTTTTTAAATGAACTGAAATTAGGTATATGTATACATATATATCATATTCCTATATTACTTGCTACTGAAGCAGAATGAAGCGAAATGAAGAGAAATATAATATAGATTTCAGCTATTATAAAATTCAGCTTTAGTTTTTATGACTTTTCTAATTAAGAATAGGATAGATGATGTATGTATATATAATAGTATATATTGTTAATAGATGAGTTTTTGAACAGTTGAAGTTTTGTCTATGACATTTATGATTACATTTATATAGGAAAATTCAGTAAAACCAGAAATGCGATTTCCTCTTATTTATAGCTAGTTTATAATATGACACGCTGGATGAGTGTATGTGTTCAGACACACTCACACACACGTATTTATAATTTCAGCTGGTAAATTTCCACTGTCAAAGGGAAAACAAAGAGCAAACAGTCTTAGTGGTTAAAAACAAAAATAAGAGAGAAAACAAATGCTCTATAGGGCATTTAGAATATTAAAGACATAAGCAAACAAAACAATGCCAAGATATGGAACTGCATCTCCGCAGCTGAAATGGACAAAGTGAGCGAAAGAAAGGGAGAGGAGAGTCTTTCCTATAGAGTATACGGAGAGAGGGTGAGTGTGCAATGGCACGCATTTACATAAATATATATATGTATATGTATATATCTTCAATATGGTTGGGCAAAGTGTCGAGCCGCTTTGTCAGTCAGTCAGTGATTCGATTTCAAGCCGCGACGTCTGCTCAACAATAGAGAAAACTTTAAGACAACAGCGTAAACTTCCTATAATAAATTGCGTATTGCTTTGCGTATTCCTCTTCTCTCACTCTGTATCTCTCTCGCTCTCTCTCCATCTGTCGCTGCTTTAATTTTTTGTATACTTTTTATACTTTGTTCCCAAAGGGAAAAAAAGTATATTGGTTTTGTGCAATGTCCGTCTTGCTGTCCGTCCGTCTGTCCGTCTGTCCGTCTGTCCGTATGAACGCAATATTTTTCGGCGCTATTAGAGCTAGAGACTTGAAATTTTAAACATATACTCATATATGCTCCCGAATTATAAAGTGTAAAAATTTTCCCGATCCGCCCACTAGGGGCGTGGCAAATCGGAAAACTCTTCCGCCCATAGTTAAGTTATCATACTAGATGATGAGCTAGAGAGTTGCAATTTGAAATGTATACTCGGGGTGACAACCCAAGTTCAAAAAGCTATGGCGGATATATCTACGCCCATTGGGGGCGTGGCAAATCGGGAAATACGTATCTTCTACACCGTTAAAGCTAGAACGCTGAAATTTTGCATGTGAGTTAATGTTATGATTCTAAAAAGATCGATCAAAAAGTTATATGTCTACGCCCATTGGGGGCGTGGCAAATCGGACCTGAATATATAGTGATTTTTCAAATTGTGCTATATTTTGAACACTATTGACACTAGAGACTTGAAATTTTGCATGTATACTCGGGTTGACAACCCAAGACTAATAAGCTATGGTGGATATATCTACGCCCACAGGGGGCGTGGCAAACCGCAAAAGTTTATATCTCCTACAGTTTTAGAGCTAGAAGCTTGAAAATTGGATGGTTGAGTTACTAATGTTCTCCTCTATCGATGCCCCAAAAATAATTTTTCAGCCTCTTTGGGGGCGTGGCATATCGAAAAATACCCTGTAATTTTCGCATTTTTGGAATGTAAGCAACCAAATTTTGCAGTCATGTTAGCCTCGGCCTTTTCTAAGAACTGGCAAAAAATTATGCGTCTACGCCCACTGGGGGCGTGGCAAATCGGCAAAGAAGTTTGTTGTGGCCAACTGCATAATTCATGCATATAATAGCTTAGTAGCAATTGCTAAGATGGCAAAAAGCATTTTAACATAAATATAATATTATTAATTAATAAATTTAAAAAAATAAAATTGATAAGTTTTTGATTAATAAATAAAAAGTTTCCAGCGGGATTCGAACCTAGGTCTTTTGAAAACAACATGTAATCGCTAGCTAAACCTAAATCAATTCACAGCTGATCAGCTGACCAGCTGATCAGCAGCTTGTGACGAAACAAAACAATACAATCGCAATTCTTGCAATATGTATACACTTTTGGATGTGTATACACTTACACATAAATACATATATGCATGCATAGAAAAACTGCTTGCCACACAGCGTGGCAAATCGGAAAAATTGTTTTAGTTTTTGCTTAAATGCAAAATTCATATGCGTATGTTTATAAATTATCATCGATTGGCAGCAAGCATTTTATAATAAATATACAAATATAAAAAAATAAAAAATAAATAATTTTTGAAAAAAAGTTTTCCGCGGGATTCGAACCCACGCACCTAAGTATAGCTTTCGTAGTGCTTACCACCAGCGCCACTGCCCTGACCTGCGCTTCGTTAACTAAAACCAAATAAGACATTGCAATGCATTGCTAGAGCGCCTTTTGATAAAACTAAAGTAACGATCGAAAAATTCCCAATTCAGTCACAATTCTTAGAATATTCTGGCATGCAAACTTTTGTATGTATACTTAGAAAATTGTGTATACTCGTATAGTATGTAATCTGTATGTATGTATGTGTAGGAAAAACGTTTGTTGCTTGCCATGTACGTTTTCTAATTGCCGAAATATTTCGTTAATTAAATGTTTATTAAATAAATAAGATGCACCTATGGGAACAAAGTATATCGCAGTTAGTGGCGCCTAACTGCAACGTTCTTACTTGTTCTTATTTTTTCTGCGCAAACAAAGCCAATTTTATCGTCATCGAATATATACTTTTGCCAAGTAAGTGAAGCAATTGAGTGATGGTGCGCAAAGCCAAACAAAAAGATAAAAAATAATGTTCGAAATGTTGACAGTCGGATCAGATCGACTGTTTAATACTTGTTTACGTTGCAGGAAGTAGTTGAATATATTGTTTTTACGTGAGTCTAATGTAACTTGTCTGTTAAATTTTGGAGTTCTAGCTGTAAAATTTGAGGAAAGAACAAAATTTTACATTTATTATGGTTGATCTGCTCGCTCCATTAAATAAAATAAATGTTAACGATATATTTTTGGAAAGAAATTATTATTAATATTCTCTCCTAAGCATTAAACAGGCTTCATTTATACTAGCGTTTGCTGAGGTATACAGAAAAGTTGTCAAAAGTATTACAAAAATGTATTATTATACCAAATATGTATATACTATATCTGCCTTTAACTTATGGACGTAGATTTTCGCTCTTAATACTGTTTGCCCCCCTTTTTTTTTGCTTTTGCTGTAATTACATCATATGCCACTTGTCCTTGGCGCATGGTTTATTCCAAGCCCTTGGTCCTTGTTTCATTTGCCATGTCTACAGCCTAAACGATAATCAAGTCGTCTCGTCACACAGATTGCCAGCGCATGATACGTCAAATTTAATGACGACCTTCAAGATGTTATTTAGCTTTAGCATTAGCTTTAGCTGTAGCTTTACTGTTTTAGTACCGTTATAAAAAAAAAAAGAAACTTGTTTCTCAGGTGCTCTCAGTAAACCTGTTTGGTATAGTTCACTAACATTGTTTGACCATTTTGCAATGAAATTTACTGATTGATAAATCTATCAAATCAATTCAATATTCATCAATGCATTTCCACTTCGTTAAGTTGAGTAAATATAATGCAAAATATGCCAATTATTGATTATTTGATTCAATTAAAACGATTCGTGCTGAATGAAGCGCATAAATGTTGGAGAAACGAAAACGTTTTTGTTTTATGGATGAATTGTTTATGATTTTGGGCAGTTGATTAACTGTTTGATTATATCTATAGCATTTACTATGATACGTCTATAAAATATTTTTAAAAATTTTCATTTTTATTTATTATTTACTTTTTAGATAACATTTAGAGTGAATATTCATTTCGTCAAAGTTTCTAACTTGAGCTTCAATTGTATAATTCATAAAAAAAAAAAATTTAGAATAGGTATCAGCTGTTTAAGTATGAGTAACTTCAATTAAGTATACCTAAATATATTAAGTACTATATATATATTCTTATATATTTACATGGCAACAAATTGCAAATGAAATATTATGGAAATTGTACAGTTCAGCTGAGCGCATTTGCATTTTAGCTAATTGCAATTTCAGGTTTAACCTTTAAACTCCCTTGACGTGCATGTCAGAATATATAAATGTATAAAAAAATAAAAAAAAATAGTAAGCGAGAAATGTTTATCCTTGAAACCTTGTGAAGAGCTGAGCATAAAATGTTTAAAATATAAAAAGTTAAATTGGAATTAAAAATTAGGTTAAAGTCACAGCAAAAGCTAAGACAAATATATATTATAGTATGAATATATAAAGAGAGAGAGAGAGAGAGAGAGAGAGAGAGAGAGAGAGAGAGAGAGAGAGAGAGAACAATGAATTTGAATATAAATGATATATTGATATGCTCTAATAAGTTAGTTTGCATACATATATTGAATAACATGAAAAGGGTATCTGATTTTTCTTGTGCTGCTTGCTCATCTAACATAAATATAAATTTTGGATGACTTCATGAACAGGCAGTACAAATATTTTAGCATAGCAGCCAATTGAAAAGCCAATACCAAAGACGGGGACATGGCCTGTATCAAAGTTAGCCATTTTTCATGCAGGAACAAGGCCAAGCAAATCGCAAAAAGAACAAAAAATAAAGCTGGAGAGAAAAATCTCAAAAGCAAATCTCATTTTATATGCACAGTGTATATGTATGCATGAATGAGCACACAGAGCTGTACACACACACACACATACATACGTATGTATATATGTAAGTAAGCAAACATGCTTGTCTGTACGTATGTATGTAAAAATCAATATTAACCGCTCTTTGCATGCGTCCATGTGGCCGTAAAAACTTTGTCAAGTTTAAGGCAAAAAACATAAATTATCCTTTAGCACACAAGCTCTCTGTCCAGCTGTCGCTCTCCCTCTCTTTCCCGCTCTCTCTCTCTCTCAGTTGCTGCTGCTGCCATAGCTTTGCTATTTGTCAGTGCTGCAATACGCAGCGTCAGCCGTATAACATCAAAGCAAAGCCGCCAATCTATATGTGCGAGTGTATATGGCATTTGACTTTGCCACAGTGACACCTTTCTTCTTTTTGCCAAGCACTTGTTTGCCTGTCACACACACATTTATATATATATATATTTTTACTGCAGCAAGTTTCAAGGAGCACAACTATAAAAACTTTGCTAGCATTGCATGTTGAAGGCTGACTAAGTATGCGGCTTATGGCATGCAGCTGTCAGCTAGCTGCACTTGCAAAAGCAAGCAAATGCAACATTGCATTAAAATCCTTTTATTAGCTTTATATATATATAAAGGATGTTAGGGTAGCAGCCACGTACTGCATTTCCTGAATTCACTTTAGAAATTAATTGCAAGCGTATTACGGCTACTTAAATTCTAATTAGTGACTTTTGATAAAAAAAACACTATGAAAATATGAATGCGCATAGTATAGGAAAGTGTGCAGGAAAGACTAATTAATTAGGATAAGCGAGAAAGAGCGCAAAGAAATGAATGGAAAAAAGGTTACAAGTTAATTAGGAAATAAAAAGATAAATAAGTTAAGTTATTTAGCATTTAAAATAATTATAAAAAGAAAAAAATTTCGATTTCGTGAAGAAAATATTTTAAATGAAAAAATATATATATTTTTTTATTAAATTAAAGTAAATATTAGAAGAGGAAAAAAAGAGTGAGGAAAAGAACTCAACATTTTCATTTATACAATAAAGCTTTCACATAGCATAAGTATTTGATCCAAGCTACGATTGCAGACTTAAGTCCCCACTTTGCATAAATATTTGAAGCAGCCTTACATCTTTACGCATATACGAAACTTGATTGGAGCTTTAAGGATAGGCAAATATTTACATAGCTTAAGTGTGGAATCAGCACGAGTTGGCTTTAAGCCAGACACTTTTGGTAAGTCCTTTAGCATTTGGGCCTTCGACAGCTAGAGGTTTATGTAAATTATAATATAATTAAAAAAAAAAAATTGTATACTATATATCTTGCCCGATATTTCACACTTCATTATTTAGTTCCGCTGAGAAATCTACTAATACTCGACTTACAATTGTAAACCAGTAACCGCAAATCAATTAATAGGTAACAGCATTTGAAATACATTTAGTAACGGGTTTACTTACTAGGTTTCTGACAGCCATCAATTAGACGTGCCACAGCAATTAAGCAGTCAGCAAATAGCTGTATAAAAAGCGACAGCTTAAGACAGAGACAGAGACAGATACACTCAAGACCCAATCTTAGCCTTTGGCCAGTGTGAATTCATTTCCATTCATAACATTTGAGGCGTGCAAAGCTATTTGACGGCTGTTCGTTCAACTGGATTATTTACATGCCTTCTTCATGGACGAACGAGGGGGCAGAGCAGTAGAAGGTGTTTGGGAAGGGCAGGGCTCGGAGGCGTATGTAAATTAATTGCTTTTGTATTGTTTATATTGTTGCTAAGCTAAAGTTATTAAGTATTTTTTATTATGTTTGCTATTGACTTAAAATACGAATATTATTAGAATGATTTGAGATATTCTCTAATGCGTTAAACATTCTCTTTAACCTGCTTATTTATATTAAATGTATATTAAATGAAATTTCCATTTAAATACATTTATTTCTGTATAATAACGTATTCTGTTTGACTTTGTTTAAAGAAATTGATGATTCAAGAGTTTTCAGCTTACGTTGCATGTCTCAGATCTCAGATATAAAATCAAATAAAAATCAAATTGGCCAACAATTGATTCAATTAGTTGGAAATTGTTAAACACAAACAATGGAACTATAATCGATTCAAATTCTAATTTCTGCATAAAAACAATTGATATTTATTGAGAATGATCGATGACATGAGGAGTTGCGTTTCAAACGAAACAAGCGTGTAAACCGATTTATGTATTTATTCGTTCTCAAATTAAAGTCTCTGATTGGCAATAGGAATATGTCGCAGAATGACTTTACTTAGAACTTTATGATATTGACCTAGTTTTAAGTTACCATATCATCATATATCATTTCGTCTATCACAATGAGACATTACAAAATCCAAATAGAACTGGTGTAGGTCAGCGTCAAACCACTTTTAATTGATATCAAACACACACGCATACACACACGAACTCATTTTCATAAGTGTTTTTTTATAGTCCGATTATTTCTGGTAATTTAAGCATTAAATTACTTGGCCTATCAAAATATGTGTTGCACTTATCAGGCATATTATGTTTATCTCTGAAAGTTCATAAAACTAATCAGATTTTGTGCGTATAATGTTGAAAATTCATATTTACAATCATATATCTAACTGTTATAAGAGCAAAAGCTTTTTAATTAACTCTAATAAGAATTGCTTAAATTTTTTTTTAATAATTTTGATTCTATATTAGAGCTAAAAAGTATTATAATGAAAGTTCAATTTGTATATCTATAATATATATAAATCTAATCTATATAAATTGAATGCTAAAATGCTGTACTTTAATATTGCTGTAAATGTGCCTATGAAAATATTCTCTCTTGCTAATTATTCATAATTAACAATACTCAGTTTCATTAGCAATAGATTTATTCCATTTTTCGCTAACAATACCAATCAATTTTTATTAAATATATAACTAAACCAGTTGAGAATTATAAGTGTTAGCTTGTTGTTGCTAATTTTACAAAATGTAAATCGAATCAAATATTCATTAATATATTTTAAAAATTTAACACGTGTTTAATTAACATATATGCGTTTACATTGAAAACCAAAACTTGGCTTAAAACTTGTTAAGTTCATGAGTGCTCGTGTCGGGAATGTACGATTAGGAAATGCTCTGAACGCTATTTTAGTTACTCTACTAACCTAGCTAGTTTCTATGCCAATCAGTCTGAACTTCTTTAATACATAGCTAACAAAGAAGACATAGATTCAAGCTCCTCGTTTTCTCTTTTACATACATTTTCAGAAAATATAATTCCCCATTTTCAATTGGCTTAGCACAAAAAAGGGCCAAAGCTCAAACTATGCAAATGTTGCCTTTTAATTATCAACTTTAAATGAATATGTGTTACTTAGCAAATGAACATGATAATAAACAAGGTTGCTAGCTTTGATTAGGAACTATCGCAAATGCTAGTAATATAACAATAGCCTAATGCTATGAAAGAAAATGTATATATATATATATATATAATTTGATTTAAGTAATACTTAAGTCCATTTTGTAAATAAATATATGTACGTGCACATACATATGTATATGTGTGAGCATTATAATTTACGCACGATTGTCGGCAACCAAAATGAGCAGAGCTTTGAAACGAAACATGTAAAAATGTGCAGCAAGCGGCGTGTGCGACTATAAGATAACCTGGGGTAAAGATAAACTAGGCTAGAAAATGATGAGAATAATAGAATAGTTGTTATATAGAAAAATTTAAATAGGAATAAAGATCAAGCCATATATTTATATTCTCTATTAAGATTTGATTAGTAAATAGTAAAATCCTATCATAATCAAGGTATTTGCAACATTTTCTTCAAGAAAAGATCTTGTACAATTTATAAACTTTTACAAATTTTTTGAATGCTCGTTGAATCTATATACCCTATATGTAGCTCTTCGCCCTAGGGTATTCGCAAATAAAAGAGAAACCCATCACAAAAGACTGACTACTTGACAGCCATCGCGACGGGGATGTCAAGTGGCCGCGTGTGGGGCAGGTAGTGCGATAACTGCACAAATACAAATGCAGCAAATATATAAGTATATATATAGAGAGAGAGAGGGAGAGAGACAGGGTGAGAGAGACTTGAGTATGTGTACATTCATAGTACTCGTATGCCCAGCCGCTTGCTGATAAGAAATTTATTAGATTAAAGCAAAAACGATTGCCGCGATTACAGACGCGCCAACGTCCCGCCGCCGCCGTTGCCTTCGTCTCGGGTTTTTATTTCATTCTGTTTTCTGTTTTCTGTTCTTTTCCCGATTTGTTTCGTCTTTCTGCACGAGGCTTTCATTACCGAATCTTTGCGAGCTCATTTATTAGTCTGCCAGGCGACGAGCCACTGAACTGTTTGTTGGCCGCTAAAGTCGGACTAATCCAATAGCTAAAACAAAACTATAAGTTTAAGAAGTTACACACGTCGCGATGTTAGTTTTCAAATTGTGCTTCATTCAATATGTGCTTTAAAGAGATTTTTTATATTTCATCGCTCAGCATGCTAAGCTTACTTCATTTTAAATATAAACTATAAAAAAAAAAGGAAATTAAAAGTGAAATTAAATAAATTATTGCATATGAATAGGCGCAGCAAAGGCTTCGTAATGGCATTGAACGTTTTTCTCGGTTTACACGTGATGCCTACCTAAGGTAGCTGCCATTTATTTATTTTTTTTAAAGGAAATTTAGTTGTTAAAACTAGTTTCTGTGTGGCTAAAAATGAGTTTCATGTAAAATTTTTATTGTTATTTATTCGTTTACACGATGAGTGTGCGGAGTAAAGAATTATAAATGTGACAAATGTGAATTTAGTTTGAAAATTAAGAAAAATATGCAAGAAAGTTCTAAGAGATACGCTAAACTCTGTCTGAGCTACATTTGTAAACATAATGCATAATATTTCAAAATTGCTTCCTTAAACGGATATAAACTATAAATAAAATGAAATTTGAAATGGTTTAAATTTGCATAGGATTTGCTTTAAATAAAACTAAAAATCAAAGAAGAAATAAAATAAAATTAATAAATAAAAAATAATAAAAAAAAGTTAAATTTATAAAAAAAAAAATGTAATAAAAACTATTTTATAATACATAAAACTTTTAAATAATTTTTTTAATATGCGAAACAAATATAAACTGTTGACATGATAAAGTTAAAGTAAATTAGTGTCATATAGAATATAAAATAATAATTTTTTAACAACTCGCATCATATAGACATTTCTTTTATAAACACTTACTATAAAAAAAAAAAATCGCTTGTTGCCAGATAAGAAA
Source organism: Drosophila koepferae (assembly GCA_030914345.1). Classification (NCBI taxonomy): domain Eukaryota; kingdom Metazoa; phylum Arthropoda; class Insecta; order Diptera; family Drosophilidae; genus Drosophila; species Drosophila koepferae. The sequence goes on along the minus strand of JAUESR010000211.1, from coordinate 12,969,924 downwards.
TGTCAATTGGTTATTCAACTTTTTATATAGTGAAAGTCATTAAGTTATTGTTGGTTACAAAACATTCTACGCTCTCGTGTCTGGTATATTGTAATCGAAATGAAACGTAATCCCTCTTATCGTCAGTTGCATTTAGTAAGCACTGTTGCCAAATTGTATTATAAAGATAATAATCTTAACGTACTTTTAGTTAAACACACACACACACACACAGTTATAAGTAATCTTGTGTGTGTGGGTGTGCGTGTGCGTGTTATCAAATCATCAAGACGCAAATTGACATTTGATAAGCAGCAATAGTTTATGAGAGAGAGTTTGCATTAGCCATTTTAGCTAAGCTCTCAAGTCTCATTCGATAGAAATGCGCCGCACGTTGTTTACACTGTCTACATATATGAATATATATATATATGTATATGTATATAATTGTTTGCATAGACTTTTATTTTTAGTATATAATTAAATGCAGCGCCTATCGAGCATTGAACTTGGCAGCGACCAAGCAGGCAGCGTTTATTCAACCAATCGAAAACAAATACGTTAAATCAACCAGCTGCGCCGCTCTCTCTCTCTTTCTCTCTCCTTCCCTCCCTTTTTGTCTCTCTCATTTACAACTGCACATTTGAGCTAATATCAATAGTTGTATTATTTGAAAAATCTTAACCGTGTCGACTTTGTTTTTGCCATAAACCCAAACTCGTCTATACAAATAAAAGATGCTTAAATTTAGAATTTTATAGCTAAAAAAAGAAAAAACAGAAAATTGTCATAAAGTAGGTCAATTATAAAGTATATCAGCGCGTGCTTATATAGAAGTTCTACTTTTATATAAGTATATAATATATAATATAAATGACGTACATAATGTGCTTTTCAAAGCAGTTCTGAAGCTGTAGAAGCATAAAAGAAAATTATATTAATAATTTATTAGACAATCGAATTTCTTACAGAGCCAAAAAAAAAAAAAATATTTAAAAAATAAAATGAAATATAAAAATATATAAAAATTTATTTGACATTAAACAGTTTTAAAAATATTTTTTAAAAATATTGAAATTATAAATACATTAAATATTCAATGTAAAACATATTTAGCAAATTTTAAATTTATATATTTTTTGTAATTTTATATATTATTTAATATTATATATTTAAAATTTATTTAATTAGATATTATGTATAATTATATACATTTTTTATTTAATTCTTCTTGTTTAATATTATAATATTTAAAGAAAAGCTTTAAAAGCTAATTTAGTGCCTTTAATGTTAATTTTTATTTATTTAGTTGCATTTAAAGCAAAGCTTATTTATTTGTTATCTTTTAGAGAGTTAAATTGAACGAAAAGCTAAAATACTAATGACACATAAAACTCTTATATTTAATAACTAATACGATTTCAAAGCTGTTTTTGATATATAAAGCTGAAGATGAATTTAATTTAATATTTAATTTATCATCTTCTGTCATATTCGACAAAGTTTTATTATTAGTTAGCTTTTTCTTGCCCAAGTTGAGTTATGCTAAAGTAGGTCATAATTTGTTTTGTAGCATGTGAACTTATCGTTAAAGCTTTATATTATAATCTCAAAGACTGCTACACAGTTACGCATGTCTATGTATAGGAATTCGCTCAGTGTAGACACGCCCACACAATTGCGCTGAAGCCTGCGACAATTGTTATTCTGGCTTTTATGTGCAAGGGGCGTGATGCGTGCTGCAGCTAGAATAAGCAGCAGAGCAATCTATAGCTAGACGAAAATATTTCTCAATGGCTTGTGAAAATTGAAACTCGCATTGTTAGCCAATTTACAAGTTGGTGTGTGTTGATTTATTTATAGTATTGTGTTCGGCTGGGGCGGCTTTTGTGTCAAACAGTTATTTTATTTAATGCTAAATGATATGATATATGATGACGCTTGGCGCCTGTCAATTTGGAATCATTAGAAACCAAATCTAAGCTAATTTTTTTCTTCTATTCTCTCTTTTTCAGCATCAGCAGCAGTGTCTGTGGCATCAGCTGCTAATCGACTACAATAACAAACATAAATCATCATCATCAACAACAACAACAACAGCTGGAATAGTAGAAGCTGGTGGCTTTTGTGATTGAGCTGTGCAAACAAGCGAACGCATTAATCATACGCCGTGTGCGTCCATATTTGAAGTAATCCTGTGAGCAGTATCCGACGAAACGAAATATGTTTGCGAAAAGGCCGCACAATGCGCCGCGCACTTGACACGCGTTGAGTTACCGTCGAGAGTATAACAGAACGGAAAATACCGTTAGCATTGTTCAATTCTAAATCGAACGCATTGCTCAATCTTTATCTATAATTTATTTTGATTTTTTTTTCCGTTCGTTTCGTTCGCGCTTTGTTTTATATTCAGTTGGTTTGTGCATTCGTCGTTTTGTATAAAACATCGAAGTGCCGCATGTACGTGTCCGGGCTAAAAACGTTTACGGGCAGCTACAACTGCAACAACAACAACAACAATAGCAATTATAAACAGAGAGGCAGCCAATTTGATTTGCGGCCAACATTTGCTCAATTTGTGTTTTCCTGTTGGTCAGTGCTAAAAACGTTAACGTTCTTAATGAATGTCTTTCGGTTAAAGCCGCTTTATCGTGCCACTAAAAAGACAACAACAACAACACTAACCGCAGCAGCAGCAGCCGTCGTAACAACAACAACAACCCAAAATAAAAAGCAAAAGAATAACAGCAGCAGCAGCAACAGCAACAGCAACAAAAACTCCTCAACAACGACAACTAGAACAACTTTTGATAATAGCAACAACAATAATCCACGCACTTATAACAACAGCAGCAAATCGAATAAAGTGTTTCTACATTATATACCACGCGATCCGCGTCTAAGAATTTTCAATAGAACCGCCACGCTGTATAAACACTTGGCCCAGCCCAAACTCACTTTAAGTGAATTGAATATAACTGAAGATCTATGCAATTATGGTGAATTAATTGGCGGCCCCGGCAGTGTGTGTGACAATAGCAATAATAATAATAATAACAATTACAATAACAATCAGCAACAACAATATTATTCTAATAATAATCAACTATTGAAATTACAAGGTTAACTATTCAAGTTTCAAAAAAATTAATTAAACAAAAGTTAAAGCCGAAAGAAAACTAAAATTTCCAGTGCTAAGAAAAGTTTTTGATTCATTCATGGAAAAACTTCAATCGCGCCAAGTTTACATAGGCAAACGTGCCGTGTGAAGAGTCGAAGAGGTATGTTTTATAAAATTATTAAAATTATATATGTATTACTAATATATGTATATAATAAAGATTTATTAAATTATTATTTATATTATTTATAAAATATATTCAGTTTAAAGAAAAAACAATTTGTTTTCAATATAAAAGCATTCAGCGCAGCCTTGTCTAGAAATAAATTTTAAGTTTATTTTCAATTAGTATTTTGTAGTTACATATATATCATATACATAAGTTTTATATATATCTTCTTGAAAATGGAAAATAAAATAAATAATCGATTCATATTCAACGTTTTCAATAGTTGAAGATGCTTTATCTTTAAAATCAAGGCTAAAGCTGAACTTTTACATTTTTTCAGCAGTAGTTGAAAGTGAAGGAAATAGCAACGTTTGCTCTAATAAATTATAAAATATGTTGCCTAAATCTAAATCATAAACAGTTTTTTCAAGATATATATGAAGCACCTTTTTATACTTTATAATTTACTCATTTTTTTTATTTATATTTTATTATTTTCTCTGTAATCATTTTATTTATATTAAATATATTTCGTTCGATTTACTTGTTCATGATTTATTTAAATTTAAATTAATATACATAGAATATTTAACTCCTGGTAATAAAAATCTATGTAGCTGAGCTGAAAAAAAAAATGAAATTAATTCTCCAATGCCCACATAATAGTTTAAACTAAAAGAATTCTGTAGAAAATATCTTCTTGATATGCTTGTAATATAATTAAAAAAAAAACAAAAATTAATTCATCTCTCGTCTTTCTCCCACAAAACTCAAATTCAATAAAAAAGAAACCAAAAGTTCATTTGGGAAAATTTTCATTTAATTTTGTTGTAGAAAACAGCTCACTTTTTAGCATTATTATTAGACTAAAATTGTCCCAAATAAATGCGAGTCATCTGCAAGCCGTCTGCGCCCTGCCGCTCGAGCCGCTACAGTGATCTATAAATAAATGCAGACAAGGCACTGTGAGTGCCAAATGCGAAAAACGTAAACAACTGAGCCAAAACGTAAATAGAATTTAAGCAAATTCAAATTCATAATTTCGAAATTTAACTTAAAATCAGCTGTTGAAGCTTTATGTGACGCATGAGAGAAAGCGAGAGAGAGAGAGAGAGAATTAAAATTTTGCATTAGTTTTTGCTCTCTTTGCTATTTATATGGGGTCAAGTTGAAGGCATTTGTTGAAATGATTTTCTTCGTTTGCGGAAAATGTTGCGAAATTTGTTTGCCAATTTACAGTCAAAGCAGTTTGTGCGCGAATTTGCAAACGAAATGTCTGCTCGTTGTTGTTATTGTTGTGCGTGTGACAGTAGCAACAAAATCGAATTGTTTGCAAACAAATCGGAAACAACAATAACTCTACAGAACAATAATAATAAAAGAAGAACAACAAACATATATTGAATGGCATATTTATGTTGTGTCTGAGTGAATTGTTTTATGGTTCATAAAACGTGTTGTAACTGAAGCCCCCGCCCACAGACATCAGCTTAAGGCGTGGCACGTAAGTGCAACTCAAAATTCAATTCAACTTCTGCACTTTTGCACTTTTGCAATTTAAAGTTATCAAGAAAAGTTTTGCAATTGAACGAAGTGTCTTAAAATGGAAAGTTAACTTTTAGAAGAGATGAAACTTAATGAATTAATTTGTTTAAAAAATTGCGAAAGCCTTAAAGTTCAAGGAGATTTCAAATTAAATTATAGAGAAAATGGAGTAAAATAATTGAAGTTTTTTTTTTTTTTAAATGTTGCACACCTTTTTTTGTAATATTTTAGAGCTGTATTTTATGTTATTATTGGTGTTAAAGTTTATATATATAACAAGCTAATGAATTGCTTGGAAAAGTTAATGATTTGTGTAATTGAAGCTTATGTAAAAATATTTTTAAAAAGCGTAGCTAATAAATCACACAAACAACTGAGCAGATGTTTTTAAAAGTGTCAGAGAGAAAGAGAGCTGCAGATAAAATTTACTTTAAATTGCAAGCGAAGCTGACAGAGCTAAGCTAGGAGCAAAGTTTACTTTTAAAAGAGATTTAAGTAAAGAAAAAAGCATTTTGAAATGATATATTTATTTATAGCTTGTGGCTGTTCCATTAAAGTCAAAAGATAAACAGACAAGTCTCAGAACAAATTTTATTATAAAACCAACAAATAAGCTGAAAAGTTGAAAAAGTACTTAAAGAATGAAAAAGAAATTTGACGTTTGTGAGCATTTTATTAACAATAAAAGTCTTATCAATTCTTTAGGGTAAATATTAGGAGAATTGGAAGTTAAAACAGAAAAAGTTGCTGAAGACATTAAAAAAAAAATTAACTAGTTTAATGATCTTTTTTCACATATAATTTAATGGAATGTACTATTAACAAATCTTTTAGTTTTGTATATTTTTATCTTATTTTATTATGTTATATTTATATATTTTTTCATATATATATAATAATAATGTATAATTTAATAGAATAAATTACATTAAATATGAAATGAAAGATCATATATAATGTAATTTATTGTATTAAATAATTTTCTATTATTATATTAGATTTTCTTCTTATTTTCTTATATTTTTTTTTTCATATATATATTTCTTATTAATTCATGTTAAATTTCTTTCGCTTTTATCTTTTACAGAGTTGAAATATTTTGGAATTGAGGATTCTGGCGAAGCGTAAGCAATCGAAATCCTTTTCCAAATCCACCTACAGCTACAGCTACTTAAACAATATAGAAATTCTTGCTGAAATCTATGTAACTGTGTTCACAATTAATTGCAACAACAAGTGCAAATTTTTACAAGCTGCTTTTAAACAACCAAATTATATTAAATATAATAATATTGCAAGTGAAACGTAATTCAATTAGAGCCTAAGACAAGATGGCCAAGCCAACAGCAACCAAAAGTGACAGCAACAGTTGCAACAATCAACGCAACGGCAACAGCAGCGGCAGCAACAGCAACAACAACATCAACAGCAACACTAATGCAGCTGCCTTGAACAACAATAATAACAATAATAATAATAATATTAATAGTAATAGTAGCAGTAAATTGAATGGCAACATTTGCCAGCCAACTCTACCCGCTCCAGCCAACACGCCGCTAAACAAGGCCATCAAACACGATCTCTTCCCGGAGGTGACGTTCTGCAATCTGTCTGTGGAGGAGCTGAACGATGGCGCTGGCCACAGTCGCACGGTGCGGAACAGCATCATTGCTGTGGATGGCGATGGCACCTTGACCAGCCTAATGACCGGAAGTCAGGTGAAGAAGCGTAAGCGTTTGATATCGAATGAATCTGGAGATTCCATTGACTCGAGCAGCACTGAGAAGAAGACACCCAAGATGCCGGATGGCGGCTATGGTTGGGTTGTGGTCTTTGCCTCGCTAATGATATCGCTCATCTGGGATGGTTTGTCCTTCTCCTTTGGCCTGATCCATACGGAACTGTTGGCCTACTTTGGCGAGTCGCCAACGAAGACGGCTTGGATTAGTTCGTTGTTCTTTTCGGTGCCGCTGCTCATGGGTCCGATTTGGTCGAATCTGGTGGATAAATATGGCTGTCGCAAGATGACCATATTGGGTGGAATTGTTTCTGCTTTGGGCTTTGCCGTCTCCTCCGTTTGCAATTCGATTGAAATGCTAATGATTACATTTGGCATCATTAGCGGCCTGGGACTGGGCATTGGCTATGTGACGGCGGTGGTATCGATTGCCTTTTGGTTTGATAAGAAGCGTAGCTTTGCCACAGGCATCGGCGCCTCAGGCACGGGCATTGGCACCTTCATCTATGCCCGCCTCACACAGTATTTGGTGGATTCGTATGGCTGGCGTGGCGCAACCCTAATCCTTGGCGGCACCATGTTGAATGCGTGTGTGTGTGGCGCTCTAATGCGTGATCCAGACTGGCTAATCGAGGAGAATCGACTGGAAAGCCGTTCGCAGAGTGTGACCACATTTTCAAATTCGAGCGTTTGTCTGGAGGAGATCAAGAAGTTGCTAGACACGGGCATCACCAAAGAGGCCGTGCTGGACACGTTGGTGACCAAGAACAACACTGAAGCCAATCAGCAAATTGATGATCCGCTCGATACGACTTTAAAGCGCTATCGCAGCGAACTCTTTTTACCCACATTTCTGAGCATTCACGAGCTGGACAGCATTTGTGAGGTGAAGAGCTTAAGTCGTCGTTCGTTGCGGCACAAAGAGGGCGCCGAGGCGCCATCTCGTGAGAATCTGCTGTCGTTGTCGTCGGGCGCCGCAGCCTATGGGCCCACTGCGACAATTCTTGGCTCTCCCGATGATACGCTCATGGGTGGCATACCGCCTGAGGTTGCGGAGGCAGCGAAGAAGAGCTATTTGGCATCGATTGAAACGCTGTCGCCATCGGAGAAACGTTCCACGGTGGCGGGCACACCCAATGGCTCGCTGCGCTCCTCAGACGAGGGTTATCTTACCCAGAAGCATAATGATGCACATTACGCTAGCTCGCGGTATTCTTTGAATGAAAATCTCTTTATGACCAAACACAATACAGCATCGTTGTCCAATCTGAAGGTCAACGAGCAGCGTCACAACTCGGTGGACATACTGAGCGATGATATGCATACTTATTACATGTCCATCAAGGAGGAAACCTTTGCGTTGCTCGATCAACAGCCCAGGCATCGATTATTCTCAGCTGGTGCTGGAAGTGGAGCTGGTGCTTCTGCTGCTGGGGCATCCACTGTGATTGCCATACCCGAACACGAACAGGATAACAGTGAGGTGGCCTTGCGCCGTTCCCGTCTGGACAGTATTACGGGCATTCGTCGCCTGTCGCGCTCCAAGAAACCCAATCCGCATCGCTCGAATCTGCGTCGCAACATCTCCATAAGGAATTCGAATTTCTTAAAGGATATGCGCATTCATCGTAACTCCATACATTATCGTGGCGCCATGCTCAATACGCATCGATATCGTTTGCGTGCCTCCTCCTGTCCCAACATCTATCGCAACTCAATGACCACCATTGCCAAGGAGGAAGAAGATGTGAGTAGAGAAACTCGGTTAATAGATAAGTTGAATGTAGATAGGGTAAATAGATTGATAAGTTATATGATACAACTTAAGTTCTTTATCTAAATTTTACGTGCATGATTTTATCTGAAAAATTTCCCAGCTTAAGTTGAAGATAAAGAATTTGTGGAAAGATTTCGAGTTATATTTTTTATTTTATGACATTTTAAAATATGATAATAATTTGTGCTACTTCAGGCAGTTTTTTATATCTAGGTCGTTGCTTCTTTGAAATTGTTGAATGATAAAAAAGAATTAATTTTGTTAAAGTTGAAAAATCAATTTTTTTTTTATTTTCAATAATTAAAATATATTTTTATTTTTAATATTTTAAACACAATTTTTTAATGCTTAAAACATTGTTTTGAATATTTAAACAATGCTATAAAAACAAATGTTTTTGATGTATTACAAATATTATAATATATATTAAATATATTTTTAAAGCAATTAATATATCAATTTTGCATGTTATTTGACCTGCATTTGAGCTCATGTAATTAAACTTTTACATAGATTATGAGTTCTATTCTGTTATAGATCAATTCTTAGTCAGTTCTTAACTCGCTCTCGTTCGCTCTGTGCCAGTTATCAGGCGACTTGGAGTCCAAGTCCAAATCATGCTCTGTTGCTTGACAACCATTTGCTCTGTATTCAGCTCAAGGCACGATTATCGATGTGCTGTGAAATATAAAAATAAATAAATATATACATAATAATTACATACATATATATATATAAATGAATTATATTTATGTATATATACAGGCAGAGTTAAGTGTTCTACTGATAAGCGGCCATTCAGACAGCATTTCCGTATTGTCTAATTTGCTATACAGCTATAATAATGTTATCTCTCTCTCCCTCTCTCTCTCTCTCTCTCTGTCTCACTCTCTCTATTTATTTGTAGACCTGGTATGATAGCTTTGTGGACACCATGAAATCGGTATTTGATTTCTCGCTCTTCTTGGATAAAAAGTTTGCGCTCTTCAATCTATCGACATTATTTTTGTTCATTTGGTAAGTACAAACACTGAGAGATCATTCATAATCCGAAGGTCTCAATCTGCGCAACTCAAAATGTGTATCTATAGGCAGATATATAAAATATTTATATATATGTATATATAAGAAATGGCAACGACCATAACGAGTCGAATTGCTGTCCAAGTACAAATGTCGCAAACAATTTTTGGCAAATGCTCAAAATATTATCTATTATGAACCCCTTGATGCGGATGTAGGGGTATTCAAGCATTGCTAAACACATAATTCTAAACAACTTATACAACAATTACTGATTACATAAAAGATTAACGTTTATTAACAGCTTGATGTGCATAGATAGATTACAGGGTATCAGTTAGTCAACTGTGCTCTAAGCTACAGCCTGACACACCACATCATTCATAATCTCTTAATAAAATAATAAAGTAACATGCACATCAAGTCTTTAGACTAATAAACTTTTTACAGGGTATCAAATTGTGTTTGTCTTCATATCATGCAATGTCAATTGCATACAATAATAATTTCTATATCATTTTTACAGGTTTATCATACCCTATCTTTACCTGCCCGATTACATGAAGACTTACAACTACGAGGTGAGCGTTAGCGCTGTGCTCATATCGGTAATTGGCATTGCGCAAACGGTGGGCATGATTGGCCTCGGCTACCTGGGAGATCGGCCCTGGATGAACATCAATGTTTGCTATTCTCTATGCATGCTGGGTAAGTTATTATGGCAGATAAGGATAAGTTGTAAAAGTATTGCTATAAAGTAATCACAGCTAATATGTCTTTACTCTAAAATGGATCATAAATAAAATGGTAAATCGCCTTTCTTTGCGATTTTCATACATTAAATATATTCAAAAATTTTGGTAATATTTAATCATATAATTTAGTTTCTGTCTAATTTAGTTTCTAGACTGAATCACTCTACTATTTGAATAATTTAAATATGAACTTATATTCCTAAAATTTTCAAAACATTTCAATATAATATTTCTTTTCTTTTTTTCGACAGTTTGTGGTGCTTCGGTATTTTTTATGCCCATGCTAATCACCAGCTATAATGGACTGATGATAATGTGTGTAATATTTGGATTCACTTTTGCCAGTTCGTTTTCGTTTACGCCCAGCATCTTGGTCAGTCTGGTTGATTTGGATGATTTCACTTGTGCCTACGGTTTGGTGCTGCTGGTTCAGGGCGTTGGTATGATAGCCGGCCCGCCGATAGCAGGTGCCATTTATGAATATACGGGCAGGTATGTAACAATACAAATTCTTGAATCAATTGAAAATGATTTAGTATATATATTATCTATTGTCAACAGATGGGACGACTCCTTCTACTATGCGGGCATATTTATAGCACTCTCCGGCGTCTGTTCGTATATGATTGAGTTCTGTGAGGAGAAAACAACTAAGGAGAGTGATAGTGATGTCTCAGAGACTAAAAAAGCTCAACTTTTACATTAGATTACTTATATTAACACTCACACACATACAGTAGAAGAAACAACAAAAATATATATATAATTCAAGGTACTAAATTGACAAAACTTCAGTGCAATTAAGCAGCACTGCGGCCTCAGAAAAAAAAAAAAGAAAAAACAAAGGAGAAAAAATTAATGGATTAGCATTAAATGTTATCAAGTTTCTTATGTCAAAAAGCTAAGCTAAAAAAAACTGAGCGAATTAGTAGATAACTAATTAGGTATATAAGCGGAAGAAAACAACAAACAAAATCAATTTGACTTGAAAACTAATTATAAAAGCAACTATATTAGTTAACTAAAGCACTAGGACAACTACATTGTACGTATACTCCAATACACACTAAATACAACAACAACAATATTTACTAACTAAATCGAACTATACACATTATATACATATAATAATAATAAAAATTCAATATCAATTGCAGTGCATCACTGCCATGCGCAAAACGGGTTCCCCACATTGTCTTCTTTATAAACGCGATAAATAGCTAGAGATAAACGTTCTGAATATGACATTCAAAAACTAACAATTATATATTAATCTAATAAAAACACCTCAATTTTGAAAGAACTACCAAGAAATATACACATTAACTAAACCAATCTATGTAACGTATGCAATAAATTCAAAGACAATTTTTCAAACAATCTTAGCGAGAGTCTTCAAACAAATTTAAATTAACAATAGCTACAACTTTTATAATTATAGCAATGTTAAAGAAAAAGAAAAAAAGTTTAGCACCCGAATTGCAAATGGTACGCAAACAGTTTTTAAACATTTTTGCCATTAAAGGAAAAAAAAAACCGTAACAGTTCAAGTATTATTAAAAATAAAAATCTATTGAGAGATACACGTAGCGCACTGAGAACAATTTAGCCTATGCCCAACAAGCAACTAGAATTATATATATATATACATATATATATATAATGATAACTATATATGATAAAGCACATTTCAACTTAGTTTAAAATCAAATTAACTAACGCCTAATAACAACTTCTACATGCAGCTGTTGTTTTTTTTTTTAGACCTAAGCACAATATATAATATTTAGCAAATAAAACTATATAAAATGAAAAATGCAATTCTAAACTGTTTACAAGCATCAATTAACTAAACATAAATCGAGATATATATATATATACCTTATATATTAAATATATTATTCAGCAAATAATTAAAATTAAAAATTTCAAAGAAGAACAGGAATATGGTTTGATTTCTTTGGGCTCCCGTTTCTATATAACAAAATCATTGGATTTGTATTTTTGTAATATTTATTGTGTATATATTAATATTATACTGCTTTGGGTCTGGCAAATACAAATGTTTATAAATAATTTGATTTTATTTCTGGTTTGTTTTCGGTTTTTCATTTTTAATTATTTTTTTAAATATATATAATCTTCGTAATTGTCGGCGACATAATCGAATTGATTTAGCATTATCACCACGATTTGTTTTTGTGTTTGTTTTGTTTTCTTGTATAATAATTATGTATTAAACTTATATAATATATATTTCATTCTTTTGATGCATGTCTGTATATGTATATATCGTTAAATATTTGCAAATCACACAAAAACAAATCAAATGCGACAAAAAATATATATTAACAAATCAGAAACATATTAATGTTGTACAATGCAGTAGAAGAAAAGCAGCCACCACGTAGGGGGGAAGGAGAATCGAGGGGATAGATAAATGAATCACAATGAGACAAATTCACATATAGTATGTTTATATAGAATATATAATATGTATATGTATTTTACACGCCATTCATCAATTACTGCTCAGCCAAAATGTAACTAGCGAACTAACTAAATGTACACAAAAATATTTGTTGTTTTTTTTTTCATATATACGTATGTTTAAAGTTTACAAAATTTTAGAAATCACGCACGACACATTTTACATATACAATTGTTAATCTGTAGTTTATTTAAAATTGAATTTAATGTTGCATTAATGTTAAGGTTTTCATCTTTTTTTTTTTTTTTGGTATTTCATTTTCAGCGATTATTTTAGTTTTTCTGTTTGAATTTCTTTTTTAACATTACGCTTAGTGTCGATATCGTTTCACTAGTTTTGCGGATTTACTATTTCTTTGCAGCTAAGTTTATTTTTACGGTTATTCTTTTAGTTGAATAAAAAAATGAAAACAATAGGTCGGTCTGCATCCACTACCTTCTAAGAGTTAGTCACTAGTAGCTTTTACAGAAGCAGCTATCAGCTATCAGCTATCGGCTACCCGCTACAGCTATCCCAAGTGCAGGCAACGGCAAAGAACCTTTTACTATTCCTAGCAGCAACCGCTATTGACCGCACCACCCGCACCGCCAGCGCCGGGTAGCGCTGGATTTGTGGGCGTTGCCTGTTGTCCGATTTTAATGCCATTTGCCTGGAAGTTGTGGGGAAGCGATTAATCATATTATTATTATTTTTATACGCAATAATTCAGCCTATTTCATACCTCATTGTTTATGTCGAATACACCCTCCTGTATCTTCTCGTAAATCTCTTTGGCTGTATTTATGAAGGCCTCCTCCACGTTGGCCGCCGTGCGTGCCGATGTCTCCATAAAGACAAGGCCATGCTCGCGTGCGAATGCCTCGCCCTCCTCCTTTTTCACCTCACGTCTCGAGTCCAGATCGCTTTTGTTGCCAATCAGCATGATGACCATGTTGGAGTTTGAATGCTGACGCGCATCCTCCAGCCATGTGGTCAAATGGTTAAAGGTCTCTCGCCTTGTGATGTCATAGACAAGCAAAGCACCTGCCGCTCCACGATAATACGAACGTGTTATAGATCTAAATTGAATATAATGTGAAACGAATTATATATTGTATACGAATTGTTGTATTGCTGTTAGCGTACCTGAATGCCTCCTGGCCGGCGGTATCCCAAATTTGCAATTTAATTTGTTTGCCATCGATGGTGATCATGCGTGCACCAAACTCCACGCCAATTGTTAGATCATGCACCGGCTGGAAGCGCTTGTCCGTGAACTGCAGCAGCAGACATGATTTGCCAACGCCTAGAAAAGTGCACAACAAAAGCAAAAACTCATTTAGTAAATTAGCTGTTTATACAATTTTAAACGCGGAGTGAAAGTTTTTCCTTTTCTCTTTTTGTTGAAAAACTGACAGACAGACAGACCATTAAAATTATTCCACTAAAAAAAAAACAGCGCTTAAAATAGCTAAGGCTACAAGATTTTTATAATATATAGTTGATAACTAAACTATTATGTTTAGATGATCAATGAAATCAGAGCTAATGAAAATATACATCGATTTCCTAGTTTAAATAGTTTTAAATGGATATTGAATTTTTTTAAATTATATTTTTTCTAGATTTGAATTATTGGAAATAAGGGAAATACAGATGGAAAAATCCTATCTATGGAATATATTTTGTATTTTACAGAAAAAAATCTTTCTATATATCATAAGTGGATTTGAATTATTGGAAATAAGGGAAATACAGATGGAAAAATTCTCTCAATATATCATATTAAAGATAAGCTCACTTAAGCAGCTTTAAATAGAATATCGCTTTGCCCTGGGCAAACACTCATCTAATAGCTCTGTAATTTCCTACTCCACAAATTATTTTAATATAGCAAATATTAAAAATAATATAATGATATCATAGCTATACCATATGCTACTTATATAAAACATGCCAGCATTATTCAAGTTCTGTGAAAAAAAATCATTTTGAACGAGAGCAACAAAAATGTGATATTTGATTTCCTTATTCGAGAAAGAAAAAGTTGTAGATAACAGCATTAAGGAAATTTGCAATATCCTATACGAAATCAACAGCTGTTTAATTACTGTAAAAGCGTTGCCTGTATATGTGCGTGGGTTTGCATGCATATATACATATGGACAGTGCTGATAAGCAGAGTCATGAAATAGATATTTAGTGTTGTCTCTTGCAAACTTTATATACAACAGCAAAAATCACGCTAAAATGCGTTCAAGCAGAAGTTTGCATGCGATTTGGGGTGGTTGGTGGGTTTCGATGGGTCGAGCAACGGTTGACTCAGCAGCCAGGCAACAGCAGGTTGCTAACATACGACTGCTGCCCCCTTGCGTATGTACACAGTAAGCAACTGTTAACTTCAACAGTGTGGAGTAACGCCCGCGCCGTTCTATGGCGAGGCGTTGTTATGGTTTTATTGATTTTTCCTTGCTGTGTGGGCTCTATCGTGGGCTGCATTACAACTTCTCTACGCTCGCTGCACTTGCACACAGGTTTGAACGGCAGCCAAAGGGCAAGCACTACGCAGTTTGATACATTTCGTAGCCTTTGTTTTGTTGTTGTTCTGACTACACAATTTCTGCACTATAAATTTTCACCCAGACACTTTCATATGGTTATTTGGAACAGCACTCACCAGTGTCGCCAATGATAATATATTTGAACAAATACGCGTAGGACATGTTTGCAGTATATTAGTTTATAAATTCTATTATGTACTCTAAATAATTATGAGCGCAGTTTATAGCTATAATAATACGCAATTCCAATTCGTATAGATTTACAAGCTGACTGATGACGACTGGTGCTGATTAACGATAACAATATACATGTAGCCAGGGCTGCAGCGAATTGTAAATGAAGAGTTGCCAGTGTGTCCAAAAACTGCAGCCTGTAGACGAAAAACTAAAAACCGATATCGATAACCCAGCCCTATATGTATGTATGTCGCAGTTTTGTCAGAAATTTTCTCGCACAAAGCGAAGTGTTGTAGCTCAATTTATAATTAATTAAATGTGAAATGTGTAAACGAAAATAATAACTAGCGTACTTAGTTCAAACTAATTGCTGCATTTGGCAAGCCAGCAAACACAACGCCTGCGACTTGTAGAGCGTTTGTCTCCCACAGATTTTACATAGCTTCGTTGTCTACACAACTGCTGCTGGACACCCAGAAGTCTTACGGCTTCTGTCTGTGCGTGTGCGTGCGTACGTGTGTGTGTGAGTGTGTGCGTGAGTGTTGTTTTGCTCCTTCCTTTCGGCCGAGGCAAGGTGAAACATGAAGATGGCTGACGGCTCGACAATATTGCGTAGGAACCGACCAGGCACAAAATCCAAGGTATGTCATAAATAAATCAAAATTCAATTGAGAATCTCATTTAGTATAACTTTCCCTCTATTGAATAGGATTTCTGTCGCTGGCCTGATGAACCACTCGAGGAAATGGACAGCACGCTGGCTGTGCAGCAATATATACAGCAGATGATCAAGCGAGATCCCTCGAATGTGGAACTAATATTGACCATGCCCGAGGCCCAAGATGAGGGCGTATGGAAATATGAACATTTGCGACAGTTTTGCATGGAATTGAATGGACTGGCGGTGCGGCTACAAAAACAATGCTCACCCTCGACATGCACACAGATGACGGCCACCGATCAATGGATATTCCTGTGTGCGGCACACAAAACGCCCAAAGAGTGCCCCGCGATCGATTATACACGCCACACGCTGGACGGTGCTGCATGTCTGCTCAATAGCAATAAGTATTTTCCAAGCAGGTATGTTTGTTGATGCTCTCAAAGCAACTAAGCCACATAATGAGTGAAGTGTTACGCTTAATCACAGAGTATCGATCAAGGAGTCGTCGGTGACGAAGCTGGGATCGGTTTGTCGGCGCGTCTATCGCATCTTTTCGCATGCGTATTTCCATCATCGTCGCATCTTTGACGAATTTGAGGCTGAGACGTATTTATGCCACCGATTTACACACTTTGTCACAAAATACAATCTCATGTCCAAGGAGAATTTGATTGTGCCCATTAACGAGGAAGAGAATGCGGCACCTGGTGAAAGCGAGGCCTAAAGAAGCAATAGCAACAGAAACAACAACAACAACAACAGCAGCAGCCGCAGCAGCAGCATCAACAACAATAACAACAAACAAGCAACAACAGCAACAACAATAATATTAGGAACACCACGAACAGGAAAAAAAAAAAAAAAAAAAAAAACAAAAACAAAAATACACAAAATTCATTAAACATTAAAAATGATTGACAAACAAAAAAAGAAAAATTGCAATCATTCACACATACACACAACTCACAACTCACTTAAACACATTTATAATATATATATATATATATATATATATATATATATAAATATATATATATTTACTAATAGCTTGCATTAGATTCGAGATAAACGCATTATTATGATCTTTTGGTTCTCATCAACACGTACCATACCAGAAGCTGAGAAAATCCACAAATGGAAATTCGAATTGAACGGCATATTTAAGAAGAAGAAATCGAAAAAAAACCAACAGTAAAAGGAGAACAAAATTTATTTTGCAAATTCTTGTGTATGTAGTTCGAACGACAAATATATATATATATAAATCTATATAATAATTAACAAAATAGTTGAAAAACAAAAAAAAAAAAAACATGGCAAATGCATAACAAACGATGCGTCATTTGATTCCGTAATCGTTACATGATTATATATATATATAATTAAATTCTTATTTTAAATAAATTATATGTAGACACACTCACACACATTAGACACGACAGATTTTTCCTTTTCTTTCCACCCCTCCAGAAGCTCTCTTCTCAATGAAATGGAAAAACAGTTGTAATAAAAACTATTAAGTGAAGTTTACTATCATAAACTATATACAAAAAAAAAAAGGAACAGAAAAAAAAAACATAAAAAGAAAACCGAACAATTACAATAAAAATCGAAACAACAAACTATTAATTTATTAGATTATATAATACATACATATAATACAATTTATTATTATATATTTATATTTCAATTTCTATTAGATTTACAATTCCTAGACAATGTTCGCCTCCAGCATACGCTGCTTTGCCACCAGACGCTCGAAGCCCAATCGACTGAGATCAAGTGTACGATATTTGCCATCCAGTATTAGTTCGGCAATGGCTCGACCCACCGCTGGCGTCTGCTGTATGCCATGGCCGCTGAAACCGGCGGCAATGAACAGATTCCTGTAGTGTGGATGTCGTCCAATGATGCCATTGGCATCGAAGCTATTGTGATCGTAGTAGCCGGCCCAGCTGCTCTGCACCTTGACCGACTCGAAGGCAGGCACACGGCTGGCAAGAGTGGGCCAGACATCGGACTCAAAGTAGCCATGATCCACATCGAGGGTATCACAATTAGGCTCCTCATGATCTGCTGGACTGCGACCGCCCAGAAAATTGCCGCCTAGACCATCACGGCGAAAGTATGTGCCATCTGGGTCAACAGTTAAAGGCGTGGCCAAACCTGGACAATTTTGTCCCTGTGTATTGAAGACGTAGACATAACGCTTGCGCGGCTCTACGGGCAGCGGCACACTCAGCAGCTCCTTGCCCGTGCCAATGTTGGCCAGCCGTGCCACCTGCCCTGAATGTGCACCTGCAGCCAGCACACAATTATCGAACTTCACGGTGCGCTTGCTGCCATCCGCTGAGCTCACCACAGCAGCGGAAAGCTGACCAGCTGCGTCATACTCAAAGCCCGTCACCTCACCATTGGCAAACTGTGCCCCATAGGCGCGTGCCTGTTTTTTGAAACCCATGAGCAGAGCCCACGGATCGAACCAGCCCTCCTTATTGACGCCATAGCAGCCCAGTTCCAGTTCATGCGTGCTGAGCCAAGGAAAGCGACTACGCAACGCTGCCGGACCCAACAGTTCATTGCAGGCGCCCAGCTCATTCTGTAGCTTGGAGTTGCGACTGAGAATCTCGGCGCCATTTGCGCTGGCCAAGATCAGGTAACCATGTGGCTGAAAGTTTAGCTCCACGTCGCCCAAATGGCTGCGGCAATCCGATATGAAATCGTATCCAAAAAGCGACATATTTATGTTCTCCGCCAGCGAGAACTGCTGTCGCACGCCGCCCACTGACAGCACAGTCGATGCAGTCGTGTACTGTGGGTAAGATGGAGCTTTATAAATTGCTCCTTAAGCTCTTTTTCGACTCTACTTACGCCCGCATCTCGCTCCACAACCAGCACATTGAGCTTCTTCTGCTCTGCTCTCTTCTTCAGCCAGTAGGCCGACGAGGCGCCCATGCCGCCGCCTCCAATGATCAAAACATCACAATGTTTTGGCACCGCATCTCCGCCAGCTGAAGGCGCCTGCAAGCTACTTAGTAAACGAAGCTGCGGCTGCACTGCAGCAGCCGTTCGCAAAACACTTCCCAAGCGCAGCATTTTTTGCACTGACTCTCACACATCTTGGCAATTGAGTGTTATGACAATAAATTCACGAGCACCGATTAGATTTCGCGTCGCTTATCAACTTAAGTAAATAAACTACACGATAGTACAATGCAACGATTAAGTCTATCTACACAAATATTATAAAAGTGTAACCGGCGGACATTGTTGATTTTTGGATAGAATACGCTTAAATATGCGAGGCATACGCTACTCGGTAGTGATTGAACATTTGAATATTATAAATATTTGTTATTTTATTAATGTATATTTTTCATTACTGATTTACTCTTTATACTCTTAATATTTCAATATTTCGCATTCCCTAATACATGCTATTCAGGCCTGCTTATCTCACCCCTATCTACACATTTTAAAGAGTTTTCTATAGATTAAATAGACTAGAAAGAACAACTAGCTAAACTGATAAGGGCAAGCGTAATTGCTATAAATGAGAAAAGTCCTAAACATTAAAATTTTCATTGCATATCCAAAAGGCGCAGCTAAATTTATTCAAATGTTAGGCTACCTCCTGACTGTAAAAACGGCTGTTAAGTTACAGCAACTGCTTATGTTAATGGCTTTAATTGTGCAGCACAAAAGTATGCAGTACAATTTTTATAAGAAGTAAATAAAGATTTGAAGACGCATGAACTATATTAAATCTTTTTCGAGTCACATATTTGAAAATACATAATATCTGTTATTATTTAGAATATAAAGTACTGACAAGAAATTAATATAATAATTTTTACAAGGTTCAGAAAATTACTTAAAACAAATTTAAATTACGTCCCCATTTAAATTATATGAAGTTAGCTTCGTATAATATATTTTGTGATATTTGTATATATCTATTTGTATATACTGTAAATGCCTATTTATGCAAAAAAAAAAAAAAAAAAAAACGCTTCTTTAAGTAGCTTATTTAATATAATCATAGCAGACTAAAATTAAAATTAAGAATTCTCGTTAGCTACACTCTCGTTTGCAGGTTTGCTTTGGCCTTGCTGATTATCTTGTGTTTGCTGTTGCTGCGATTTGTTGCGTCCAAGTCTTTGACGTTTATTTGAACCTCTGGCGGCAGGTGCTGACCTATTGGCAGTCGGAGGCTTGTTGGCAGGTCTATTAGCAGCTGGCTCATTGTGCTGCCAGAAACTACTAATTGTGTTGGGCTTCTGTAAACTATAAAGAAATAAATCAATTGGAAATATGAAATAATGTAATGAAATGAAATTCAGCACGCACCCATCTATAGAATCAGGTAGTTCGTCCAGGCTCATGAGTATGTGTAATGCGGGTATTTGGCGTTTGACAACGATCTCCTCCAGGCCATCCATTTGCGGCTTCCAATGCTCCTCCACGCTGCAAGCAAAGATTATATATAATAAAAACGGCTTCCGTTAATCTCTAGTCCAATAGCTTACGTCGTATAACACATGCGCGTGACCTGGTATAGCGGATGACTACGCTTCAACACCTCCGCGCAGGATATAGTCCTTACAACGCCGCCACCAGCACCACTCCACACCAGGCTGCGATATTCGCCTTTATCCAGCGCCGCCTGGGCATAGCCAATCACATTGCTCACCTTGGTGCCGCCCTTGATCTAATGAATGGAATTCCCTATATATTCATTCAGAATGACTATTAAAAATTGATTCACTTACGTGCATCCAGAGAAAATCCTTGTGCTCCTTGGGCATGCAATCCTTAAAGGGTAAATCACTTTTGCTCAACTCTTGCACCACATTCTCCGCCTTGCGATAGTGCATCATTTTGGCTAATCTATAGACAGTAAATGAAACCGATTAGCTAAGCAATTGAATTAGTATATTAGAAATTCGTATATGGGTCCCACGGCAACAACCTTGAACCAGAATCGACCAACATAATAACAGCTTTACGGCTTCTAGAATGCCCGAGAGCTCATCCATCCACTCATAAACTGTCTTGCGCAGTTATTGTCACGACAGTCTGTGCAAATTGCATAATTGCTTTATGAGACGCGAGCGGCTACGTTGCTTGGCCCAGGAGCCAAGCGCTAAGAAAAAAAACCCACGCCAAGCAAGCAACAGGTGCGGCTAAGGCGAACTTTATTAACTCTACTTTAGACTGAGGGAATTTCGAGTTAATATTTAAATCCTTCCGATCGATCCTTTGGCTTAATAAAAAATTAGAAATTTCGAATGCTCATTAAAATTGAAAATAAGAACATGAATAGCTGAATTCATGAATGCGTGCAAATAATATGAATGTATATATTCAAATATATTTATTTATATTATTCATTCATTCATATAACATGAATCAATAACATTTTTAATCTTCTTTAAACTCAAAAATTGTAACCCAAAAACTGTTAAACCAAAAGCTCTAAAATCAAGAAGAGAATTTGGCATTTCAATTATTAAAATGTCCACTCCAATTCAAATTACTTCCGGCATAAATCAATTGATTAATCAATTTATGAACTATTACTACAAGCATACCATAATTGTATTAACATCATTTGGGCCGAAAATCTTAGCACAAACCTTAGCGACTGTGCCAAGCTGTAGTAGCGCGTTTTGGGTATGGCGCATGAAGAGGAGTTCAAGTAAAAGTCAATAAAAAAGCATTTCTACAGCAATTAAATGCGCGCGGCTGCAGCAGAAATTTCCCATTAAATAAAATTCTGTTGGTGTCGGGCTCTAGACAACAAGGATGACAACCAATACAGCAGCAGAACGAGAGCAAACGCACACACACACACCCACACAGAGAGAGCAGAGCAGAACGTAGCATGCCACTTGTTGAAGCTAAACAACATTTAGTTGAAGGCGAAATAAATGGGGCAAGACAACAAAGAGGGCAAGGGAATTATAAATGGGAACGTGAATGCAGAGAGCTCTCTGAATTCGACAGCAGCAAACGAAAGTTTATTAATGAACTTTTCACAAAGCTGTGAGGGTGTGTGTGGCTGTGGCTGTGGCTGTGGCTGTGGCTGTGGCTGTGGGTGGCATCTCATGACCCAATCAAACACCCACGCATCACCACACACACACACATACATACAATTAACGTATGTCCCACAGTAAGATGAAAACGCAGTCAATTCTTAGATTCAATGCAGCAGCAAATAGAAAGAAGCAGAAAGCAGAGAGTTGGGGGGAAAAAATGAAATAAAATAAAAGCAAGTGGGAGGCCGGCGATGGTCGCTTTGGAATGTTACGAGGAATGCCTGCGAAATACCAAATGACAGGCACTGCTCTGACTGTCTCATTGAGAACGTCATCGTTATCATCATTATGATGAACTCAACTGGCAGCAGCATTATCATCACATTATCAACGGCCATACTTATAAGGAGCATTATACACAAATAAAACACTGTGCAACAGGCTTTTCTAACTTATGAACGCAATCAAAAAGTTAAAGCAAAATTTGAAATGCTTCAATCGGTAGTTCACAACTTATTTGCTGAGTTTTATTAAGAATTACTAATTTATTATGAAGAAAAATAAATAATTTTAATTGTATTAATATAAAATAAAAAACAATAAATAAATAAATTAATTAATTAAAATATACCTATAAAAAATAAAAATTAAAATTAAAAAAAAAAAAAAAAAACAAGCAAAGGAGATAATCATAAATACAAAAAAAAAAATAAAGGCATTTCAAGCTAAATTTAAAATATTTTCTTTATATTAAAAACTAGTTAAAAATGAAATATTAACATATTTACATTGTAATTTTTTATAGTTTTTCAAGCATTAGTTTCTTGCCGCCTAAACAAATTAATTTAATATTTTCTTTTAAATTTTATTTACATATATTTTTTTATTTAGTATTTAAATTTATTTTCATTCATATTCATTCATATTTTTATTTTTATTTTTATTGTTTATCTTACAATTTTTTCATTTATATTTTTTTTATTAATATGTTTATTTATATTTGTTTTTATTATTTTCTTAAAATATATTTTCAGCGTAACATTTCGTATGTCATCCAGTGTAATTCTATTCTGTGCGGAAGTTATTAACAGAACAAGCGTAGCGCATAAAGCAAAAGGACAAACTGTTTGCAATTGAGGAGGATTTCTGTAAGACATCTATAAATAAATGGTTTGTGTATGTGTGTGTGAGTGTACATGTACGTGTATGCGTGAGACTTGTCTGTTGACAATAAAATAAGCACGTACTTTGAATTAACATTATATAAATTCAGTTAAATTCGTAAATTACTTCAAAAGGCTTTAAATTAGATTTAGACGTCTTGCTGCGCTGCTGCATATTTGCACGCACACGCACATACTTTGCAACAGGGACACACACACACAATACACATACAATACAGGAGGTTAGCCATGAATGATATGAATATTGTGCGTCATTGTGGATCATTCTAAACTTTTATTATTCTAAAAATTAATACTGGTCAAAATGTTGTATATAAATATAAATGAATATATCAAAAACATAATAAAATATATAATCTATTTATAAAAATATAAAAATCTATTTATAAAAATATAGAAATATGTAAAATTATAATGTAATATTTTTCTTCAATTTTAAAACAGCAGAAATTAATTTGTATTCTCTATTTTATTTGCCTATTTTATATAAATATATTATTTTTATTTTATTTTAATTTTTTTAATTTAATTTATTTAATTTTTTTTTTTTATTATTATTATTTATAAATTTTTGTATTGCCTTTTTCTGGCCGCATCCACTGTGCAACGCAAATATTTCATTTATTTGCAACCCAACCCTAGCACGCTCCACAGTTGGGGAGAGATGCGACCTACTCCACCACTTGGCACCCCTCTGCATTTATTAGACATGCCAACAGGCAGCAGAACCGAGCTTAGCTCCTGGCCAAGCCGCAGAGCCAGGATCATTTGAGGTTGGCAAGCCGTGGCCAACGGTTGATAGACGCGGCCAAAAACGACTTGGCAAACAGTAAGTGGCAAGCAGCAGTGGCAACAGATAATAATGAGTCATTAGAAACTAACAAAGTGCCAGTAATCGACAATTGTTCAAATAATTTAAAGCTAATTTTAATTATAAACAAACGAGCATTCAAACTGGGCAATTTGTTACTGCCTCCACATTGTTAATAAAGCACATTAGAGAAAACTGAATTTAAAACAATTTTTAACGGCCGTCAACAGCGATAAAAAGCAATAAACAAACCATAATGAAAAGCCAACTAAATTCACTAAATAACAAATTAATTGCGTGTAAACAAAGTGTTGTAAATCAGGTACACAAATACATAAAAAATGTGCGAAAAACAAAATCAAAGTATCTAAGTGCGACACTGAACAAAATGATAAAATATTTGATAAAATGTTTATATAAATTCTAAAATTTATATTGGAAAAAACAATATGAAAGAAATTCTTTCAATCTAAATATAAATGTAGTTTTATAAAAAATAAATACTCATTAAACTAATTTGGTTTAGAAATTATGTTAAATAAAATATAATAAAAAATTAAATTAAATAAACAAACAATAAAATAAATAATTATAAAAAATAAATAAAATAAATTTTAAAAAAAATGTATAATTACATATATTAATAAAAAGGTGTGCTTTAAATTAATACAAGGAAAACAATCTTTAAAAAAACTATTTATCTC
Source organism: Drosophila koepferae (assembly GCA_030914345.1). Classification (NCBI taxonomy): domain Eukaryota; kingdom Metazoa; phylum Arthropoda; class Insecta; order Diptera; family Drosophilidae; genus Drosophila; species Drosophila koepferae. The sequence continues at coordinate 12,945,202 of JAUESR010000211.1, read as the reverse complement.
TAAAAAATTAAAATAAAAAATAAATAAAAAAAATATTTAAAAAAAAATATCTATATATTTATAATAATTCTTGTCTCTTCAAACTTATCAAATATAAAAACTAATTATTCAAAAAACTAATTATAATAAAAATATTTAAAAAAAATTGTATTTATATATAATAATATTTGCAAATATCATTTCTTCATATTGTTTGTCTAAATTTACAACACGCTTACAAGTCAAAAACAGAAAAAAATATATATCACAATACTATAGCAGCAATACGGCACCAAGATGGATAGCACCGAATTTCGAAAACGTGGCATGGAAATGGTCGAGTACATTTGCAATTATCTGGAAACCTTGGGGGAACGGCGCGTTACGCCCAGCGTGGAGCCCGGATACCTAAGGCATCTGTTGCCAAGTAAGTGAGCAAATAAATATATATGTGTATATATGCATATAGGTAATTAAATATTTCGATATATATATTTTCATTCAAAATATCACAAGCCAAAAACATTTGTTTACATGCATTTCAAATTGTTAAGACAACAAGGCGCAATTTGAAAATAATTACAAATTAATTATTGCAAAATTTAAAAATAGAAAATTTTCTCTGATTGATTTCGAAATCATTCGGGTATAAAATAATACAAAGAAGACGCAAAATTTTACTTTTATTTTGATTGTATATATTTATATATAAATAATATTTTGCATTTAATATTTTATTTAGTAAGATTTTATATTTCTATTTATATTTTTCATTTAAATATATTTAAAATTGTTAGATATAAACTAATAAAATACTGAACAAGTCAAAATTATATCAGAAAATTTTCTATTTATTTAAATTTTCCTAATCTTTTTATTAAAATTTAACAAATTAGCGAAGCTCAATTCAGAAAATTTTAGGAACAAATCTAACAAATATATTAAATCTAATATTCTTCACATGAATCCACAATTCAATATAAAGCCGAAGCGCCGCAAGAGCCCGAGGATTGGGATCAAATTATGAGCGATGTGGAGGATAAGATAATGCCAGGCGTTACACACTGGCAACATCCTCGATTCCATGCCTACTTTCCGGCGGGCAATTCGTTTCCCTCTATACTAGGCGATATGCTGGGCGATGGCATTGGCTGCATTGGCTTCTCATGGGCAGCCAGTCCCGCCTGCACCGAGCTGGAGACCATAGTGCTCGATTGGCTGGGCAAGGCAATTGGATTGCCCGATCATTTTCTGGCTCTCAAGGAGGGCAGCACCGGTGGCGGTGTTATACAGGTAATAAGACTACACATGCGACTTGTTTATTGGCGAAAAATTTATAGCTTAACATTGATGGCATAGACATCGGCGTCGGAATGTGTGCTGGTCACAATGCTGGCGGCACGTGCTCAGGCACTAAAGCGTCTCAAGGCACAGCATCCTTTCGTCGAGGAGGGACACTTGTTGTCCAAACTGATGGCCTATTGCTCAAAGGAGGCGCATAGCTGTGTGGAAAAGGCAGCCATGATATGCTTTGTGAAGCTGCGAATTCTGGAGCCCGACGAGAATGCCAGCTTGCGTGGCCAGACAATTGGCGAAGCTTTGGAGGAGGATGAACTGCAGGGCCTGGTGCCGTTCTTTGTGTCCACCACATTGGGCACCACCGGCTCCTGTGCATTCGACAATTTGCCCGAAATCGGAAACGAGCTGAAAAAGTTTCCCTGTGTTTGGCTGCACGTGGATGCGGCCTATGCGGGCAACAGTTTCATATGCCCCGAGCTGAAGCCGCTGCTAAAGGTACATACATAGATCTCTCTTACTCTCACTCTTTCTCTCTCTCTCTCTCTCTCTTTCTCTGTCTTTTTCTCTCTCTATCTGTCTATCAATCTCGCTCTAAACAGTTCAATATGCTAATAAACAGGGCATCGAATTCGCTGATTCATTCAACACGAATCCAAACAAATGGCTACTGACCAATTTTGACTGCTCAACACTTTGGGTGCGCGATCGCATCCGTCTGACATCAGCTCTGGTTGTCGATCCGTTGTATCTCAAGCACGGCTACTCGGATGCGGCCATCGACTATCGTCATTGGGGAGTTCCACTCAGCCGTCGCTTTCGTTCATTGAAACTGTGGTATGTATCCCATAAAAAAAAAGAGACCGAACCGAGGCGCAAATCAATTTGTTGACTATTGTCAAATATTTTCTTGATTTATGTTTTTTTTTCAACCATTTTTTTTTTTTTTTTTTTTTTTTTTGTGAAGTGCCAAACTTGTTGCTTAGCCAAAGAGTATACTTGACTTCAAGCATGTGCCTTTAATATTTGCTTGCGATTTAGTTATAAAAACAAAATATTTCGGCAATACAAGAAGATGAGCACGAAGCAGAGACGCACCTAAGCCTAACATCAATTATTAGTGTACCTATATGATTTGATTGAGTTACGAATTGAATTTTTGCTGCAATATTTTTGATGACTATTCTGAATATTTCATAGGAAACACTTCAGATATTCAAGAGTTTTTTAATAAGCTGTAAATGACTTGCTAATTGTACAAAAATTTGATGTGAAGTATGAGATATGGGTTATTGTGTTTATTCATAAGTATAGAATACAGAAATAATAAAAATACATTTATATATGTAATTAAATATAGAAGAGATACAAATGTAGTCTATTTATAATTATTTTTTTTTTTTTGGAAATTTTTAAATTTCAAATTTATGACAGATCCATAGAAAAGGTTAACAAGTAAAATCTCTTTAAAAAATTTTTGTTTTCTTTGGGTATAACACTATCTAGACTCTTTAATATATTCAACGAAAGAATTACTAAGAAATATAACGTATACTCTAAATAATCTTAAGGTTAATAATTTAGTAAATAAATGATGACTGATCTTTAGAGCAAGTTTTTGGGCTGCTTCTTATAGTGACATATTTTTTAAATAGTGAATCCATGTCTCATATCGTAAATGTTACATCCTATACCTCATACCCCATACCTCATACCTCATACCTCATACCTCATACCTCATACCTCATACCTCATACCTCATACCTCATATCGTAAATGTTACATCCTATACCTCATACCTCATACCCCATACCTCATACCTCATACCCCATACCTCATACCTCATACCTCATACCTCATACCTCATACCTCATACCTCATACCTCATACCTCATACCTCATACCTCATACCTCATACCTCATACCTCATACCTCATACCTCATACCTCATACCTCATACCTCATACCTCATACCTCATACCTCATACCTCATACCTCATACCTCATACCTCATACCTCATACCTCATACCTCATACCTCATACCTCATACCTCATACCTCATACTTCATACCTCAAACCTATAATAGCTACATCTATTATCTCTTTTATCTCATATTACTATTTAATTATCTGCTCAGGTTTGTCCTACGCTCTTATGGCATATCCGGACTACAGCATTATATACGACATCATATCAAATTGGCCAAACGTTTTGAGGAGCTGGTGCTCAAAGATAAACGTTTCGAGATCTGTAATCAAGTCAAGGTGAGTTACGTTTTGACCATTTCCATTTCCATTTCCATTTCCATTGCCATTTTATGGACTTGTCAATTAATCATGTAACGAGTTCGAAGCACTTTTTGTTTACACACAGCTAGATTTATTTATATAAATAGATACATATATATTTTTCTCTCTCTCGACCTGTGGTAAATTTTATAATCGAAATGTGTGGGCGTGCGTGCTATTGTTGTGCATGTTAAACATTTATCAAAGCTAATGCTGTTGTTGAGGAAATTGTTTGGTTGTTTTGACAGCGACTGACGCAAATAACATTGACTTTGACTTAACTAAAATTCAATTATGAATTTTGTCTTTTGAGTTTGTAAAACTATTTGCAAATTTTACCAATTCACACTGGCCGCTGAGATGAACGTGCGGTATTGCACGCCAAAATGCCAAAATTCCGATCGAAACTACTGCAAAAATCGGGCAATTGAAGTGTTTTGGCATAATTGGCATATAACATTTTTGTTTAAAGGCAGCAGCAGCAGAAGAAGCAGAAGAAACAAACAAGAAGTGTGATTGTTTAGAGTGGAATGAGCTGGACGAGCTGATGCCCTGTGTTAAGATTTGATGTGATAATATAATTTTTAATATTTTTATATAATAATTAAAGGTATACAAATAAAACTGGGAATACAATATGTTGAAAAATAATGTCTAAGGAAAGGCAGGAATTTAATTTTTCTATAATTTCGCCTTGGAGAATATAAAATGATATAAGACAAATATGAGATATGAGAATAAAATAAATATTATATTTAAGGTCCGTTGAAATATGAAACAAAACAATTCACATTTGGACAAAGGCTATCTTTGTTTTTAGCTACATTAATTAGTTTAAAGTAGAGAAAGGCAGAGTATCTGCCCTGAGTAGAAAACCCATAATAAATCTTATTTCTATAAGCTGAGAATATAGGTAAAGATGCGCTTAAACTATAATAATAATAATAAATATAAAAATACAAATACAAATGAAATCGATTCGACAAAATTCTATTTTTTGCCTCGCCCCGCCCACTAAATACCCTCCTTTTATCACCATCCAAAATAAAAGCAAAACCTACAGGGTATTTAAAGCGAAACATGACGCACTAATTGACAGCTGCTTGAGTGCCACAGTTTCTGAGCCACTAAATAATTCGATTGGCCTTTTTTTTTGCGCTCATGACCAACCGCACGTCACATCACGTAATAAGGCGTTCACATTGCGTATACGCAATTCATTCAATTCATTTCAAGCTGAATATCTGTTTGATATTTATTCTATTTGTTTACCTCACAACAATGGCGATTAGATCTATTGAAACGAACGAAACGAGTTGGTTCATTCAACATTCAACTGTTCAATTGCAGCTGGGCTTGGTATGCTTTCGCCTGAAGGGCAGCGACAAGCTCAACGAGAAACTGCTGAGCGCCATCAATGAGTCGGGCAAATTGCATATGGTTCCGGCCAGCGTAAACGAACGTTATATCATACGCTTCTGTGCGGTGGCCCAGAATGCCACCGCCGAGGATATTGACTATGCATGGGATACCATTGTTGACTTTGCCAACGAGCTGCTGGAGAAGGAGCAACACGACGAGATCACCGAGATCATTAATCGCAAGAAACAGGATACGCTCGCCCAGAAGCGTTCGTTCTTCGTGCGCATGGTCAGTGATCCGAAGATCTATAATCCGGCTATCAATAAGGCGGGCACACCAAAACTCTCAATGGAGCTGCCCTCGCCGGTGATCAGTCGCGGCAGTGCACCCATAATACGCACTCAGAGCTCGGTGGATCACAATTCGTGGATCTCTTGGCCATTGGCTTTTCTCTTCAACAGCAACAACGAGGAAAAGGGCAACAATTGCTCATTGCGGTAAGTTGGAAGAGAGACTTCTTACTATATTTTTGTTTTATTTTCTTTGCGTGCTTTCACAGCTTTCGACACTTGGACACCAATGTGCGTCCGACTTCATCGCGTCGCAATTCCGGCGCTGGTTCATCGCCCTCGCCGGAGAATGAGACGGGCTTTGTGACTGTGCAACAGCAACAACAGCAACATTATCAACAACAACAACAACAACAACAACAGCAGCAACAACATCAGCAGCAGCTGCAACAACAGCAACAGCAACAGTTGCAATCGCCACGTAAATCACCCATGGTTCTGCGTAAGGCCTCCTCCACACGGGAAAATCACAATTGAAAAACTTACTATGAATACCAAAGAGAAAAACTTAAACCAAAAATAATGCAACATCTATTTAATGCCTAGTTGAATTCTAGACCAATTTACAATTTAACAAACATTCCTTATAAATATCCAGCTCAAATAAATATGCATATATACTTAGCATGATAAATACGAACTAACCTAGTCAACCTTTAGTCAACTTCAAAATTTTGTTTGCTGCTCAATAGATCCATTTATAAAAAAAAAATAAAATAAAATATCTATATTATAAATAAATAGCAAATTATGCACTGTTCAAAATTGTGTTTTCTTTTAAATAATATATATAAATATTAATATTATATATAATAAAAAAATATATAAAACAAATATATTATAAAAAATATGAATAAAAATTTATATAAATAAAATAATTCACATTCATTATAAACAAATATTTTTAAATGAAAAAAAAAATTATATATATTTGTGTTCTCTATTTCTATTTAAAGAGATTTTAAAAATTGTTGCTTAATTTTATTGTTAATATTTATATTTATTTTTATGATTATTTATGAGCCTTTAGTCATTCGAAAATTAAAATCTTATGAATGAAAATTGAATAGCAAAACATATTGTGAAAGATTCTCCTTAAAAATCGTTCATCAAATAATTCTATATTTTAATATTTTGATCAACCAACAAGAAATAATTCATTGCTTAAGCTTCATGACAAATCTTTATGTACAAAAGTCTTAATCATTAGAAGCTAAAATAAATTGGATGTTTCTTTGATCTCAGCTGTTTTTGGTTTTCCCAGCTAGTTGTTTACTTCTATGCATTAATATTGTAATTAAATTAATTAAAAGAAAATAACCAATAAAATTCATTTTTATTATATCTTACTTCTGTCAAATTTAAAATAATAAAAAATATTTTTGTTCGCTGAGACATTCAGAAAAAAAGAAGAAATTTCTCTGTCTAAATTGACGTTAACTTTGAGTTAAGTTGTTCTATTTTGCAACTTTTAAAAACATTAGCAAATATTAACAAAAATTGTAAGCAGAAACTCTAGTCGATTCAGGCTAGCAACAAGATTTATAAATATTTATGAATAAATAAAATTTTGCTTAAAAATGTTTTCTACACTTTGATTTTAATGTGCAACTATTTATATGAATATAAAAAATAAAATAAAATATATATTATATTTAAAATTATTTATACAACAAATAATTTGTATTAAAATAAAATATATGGCTTGAAACTCTGCCATAAACTCCCCTTAGCCTAGCAAGATCTACAAATCTAACTCCACTAATTTTAGCACACATAAAATGCAAAATTCGTACACCCAACTTGATTTATAGATGCACCTTTTTTCAATAACAACAAAAATATATAATTATAGAACAAAAGATGATGTCAAATTCAAGGTAAAAATCATGCGCTAATCTAGTGAAGATGTATAGCAAAGCATTTCTTTAACGTATGCGGAGGCATAGTTTTTATTTTGAACACGAACGAGCAGCTGTGATTATATCTAATTTTTTGTTAGTCTGGCACAATTACGCTGAAGACAATATCGTAAAGTTATATTTGGACAGATGTGTATAGTAAATAATTAATTTACTACTGTGATTTTTTGCCCGTAAACAAAACATGATTTTCAAAGCAATTCATGATGATGCCACGAAGATGACGTTGTCTGTATTGAGGCAAAAAGCGATTGTTCGTTCTTAAGAGAAAAATTGGATTATGAATCAGTCGGTAAACCAATTAAGGAACTTTTTTTTTTTTTTTGCAAAAAATATATATACTATATGTACAGAAAATGAATGGCAATGAGTAAATCGTTTCTATTGTTAGCTTCTATCATATATTTGCATTTTGGTTCTTCTTTAAGATATCCAAAGTTTCCTGTTTTTTGACAAAGATTCGCACTATTTTATCCACATAGGTTTCCTTGGCAATGGGCGAGATCTCTTTGAGCCGATTGTTTTTAATATCCCAATTTAGATATTGCGGTGCTTCAATTTCCGTATCAATCTTGATTTCAGATTGCGCCGGATCCGGGCGACTAGATTGAGACGAATGGATAGCGGATTTATCAATGGATTTAAGCAATTTGCTATACATACTCGTATCCGATTTTTTGCTGTCCAGGTAGGAGGACACACTCTTGCCAGGACTCTCATTGAGTAGCTTCATCATGTTATATGCCCCAATTGGCGATGGTTTCTCAATTGAATACTGCGGCAAATTGCCAACGATATTTTGCTGAGCCACTTCCGCTGCCTTCGGTTCTGAGCTTGTGTTGATTTTCTTGACCAGACGCTGCAAGAGACTCTCACTGGCACTGCTCGACTCGACTGCTGGCTGCACTTGCTGCATTGGCTCCTGTCGCTGCTGTGCAATCAATTGGCCAAGCAGCTGCAATTTCGAGTTACTATCAGTCTGTTCCATAAGCTTTGGCTGCGCCTCCAACTGCGGCTGAGCTTTGGGCTCGACTATGGTGGAAGGTTTTGAATGCTGCACCATGGCCAACAGTTGATCCACACTGGGATAGGTTGCGCTCTGATTGACAGTTGCCTCACGTTCACGGCGTTTGGCTTTCTTCGGCTGCAACAATATGGCCTTTCGCTTCTTCTTTTTCTTTTTGCCATCATTTGTGCCACAGAATTGTTGTTTGCCCTTGTCTCCGTCGCTCTGTATGGCATTCTGCTGATCATCGTGTTCAATGCGACTCAATAGAGCATCCAAATTCGGTTTGATCTTTGATGTGTCCACATAGTCTTTGGGCAGATAGCCCAATTGTCGCAGATAAACGATTGGGGACTCCCAGTTCTTAATTAAATCACGCACAATCGCATTATAGTTATTATGAAAGCCCAGCTTATCCATCGACACTCTATCCACAGTAGCCCCAATGTAAACTAAGGCAAAGCTAAACATCCACAACTGTGTAAGCATTGCAACAAAAATAGATTTTTGTTTGTAAACAATATCGTAAGAAATTACATGTAAATATATATATTTCTGTTTTAGCTAACTCTGAGTTTTAGATCAAAGCTAGAGTGGTTTTAATAGAGATCTGATAATATATTCTAGTTTATATTAAATGGAAAGCAGACTGTGAAGACAGTTTTACAAGAAATAATTTTTCATATTGATACAAGAAAAAGCTTGCGAGGGGTATACCCTTTACGCCATCCAAGAGTTTCAAATTTGCATGAAATCGTTAGCCCGAAAATAACTACAAAAATCTCGCGCAAAGGTTTACAATTAACAATCAAATAAATGCTAAAGCTACTGGCGGCGATAAAACCTAAAAAAAAAAAATCACAATCCTATAAATCAAATAAAGTGCAAAAACGATAACAAAATAGTCATAAAATTTGTGAAATTTAAATCTGAGACATTAACATACATAGGCAATCAAATTTAAATGAAATACCAAACAGATGAATTGATGAAATTCAAAGCAGAACTAGAAAAATATGAAGACTACAAAACTATAAACTATGAGCTACGTTGTCAAGCGATTTGACAATGACGAAAGCCAATCTTAAGCAGAACCCATAAACATTTTTGAAAGATGAACCACGAATTGAGTTTGGCATTGCCAAATATTTGAGATCTTATAATTAATGGGCGCAGACGCCAGCGAGTTTCGATAATCAATTCAACTCTGGGATGGTGCCAGGCGGATGGACGCCACAGAGCCGCTAGCAATTTGAAGTGTGACCGCGTAAACTGAATCTGCGATTTATATTTAGACAAACGACGTCATTCGCATTGTCAGTGAATGAAAGTCTCGAGCCGAAATACATAACTCTCTGTGTGTGTGTGTGTGTGTGTGAAGAGTTGAGTTGCGTTCAGTTGAGCAGACAAAAAGCAGATCGTCAGGCCGTGGCCAAACTGCAAATATGCCAAGTCATTCACTGTCAATGCCTCGCATAGCCCGCACTTTGCCCAGGTAAGGTAAGGCGCGTGCGCGCGCGCTCATGAATCAGACAGAGCCAGGGCAAGAGTTTTGTTTGACTGCGTTTGATTGAATATGCATGAGAATGGGCTGGCTGGTAAGCTAAGTAAACTATGAACTCTGGAATCTAGCGGGTCTAGATGAAATTATATAAGCCTTAGGCACTAATTCAGCTAATTAGCACACTGACAACTTGGCATACAAAGCATTTTCATTCATTCATTCATGCTTTTATTTAGAGGTATTAATGAGTATACACTCGAGATCTATTTACACACAAAAACGCCCACTCGCAATTTATAAATTGTATTGCAATTGGTTATTTTGCTTATGGGATGGCAATGAAGTGGCAAATACGTCATAGTTTGCCACATGCAACACACCCACCCACTCACACACACACACACAGCATACACACTCACACAAATGTTAATAATTTTTGGCCAACTTTTCTATTTGCTCAATTATTTGCCACTTTTGAGGCATGTGTCAAAAGTTATTCCCCGTTGCCGAAAAAAAAAAACGTATAAAATAAATAAAAAAAATCAACAAGCTTAGTTAAATACATTTGGTGAGAATTGGTTGGGCACTCTGCTTCTTCTTCCTCTTTTTTTAGCATATTGTCTAATGCGTATTCCAGGCACGTCTTCTAACACTAGTTTAGTGGCTACTAAAAAAATCCCCGAAAAATGGTTTCAATACAAGAGAGAGGGAGAGAGATAGAGATTTAAAAAAAAATAAGAAGAAACTACGAATCCGGTTGAAGCTTTCAAACGGGAAACGTACGAGTTGCGGTGGGCGTGGCAACGCTTGTGTAAAACTAATTAAATGCAACAACAATGCATGACGAAATGTTAATTTTGCTTTTTTTTTTAAGTAATCAATTTGACAAATTATTGTAGTTTGCATTTTTAATTGTCATTTGGAGATCATACTTATTGTGTTTAGATATTATATCATTTATATAACTATTATTTTTTTAGAAATTATTTTATATGAAACTCACTATTTATTTTTTGAATAGATAAGACAAATAATAGAAATAACTTGCATAAATTTGAACACTAAAATTTTTTTTAATATTTTGAATTTAGTTATTATTTATTGCTTACCAAATATTATTTATTAATATTTACCATTTATTATTATTTTTATTATTTATTATTTATTATTTATTAATTATTTATGTTTTATTTTTTATTAAATTAATTTTCATATATTTTTTGAAATTTTTAAATTATTTTTATTATTAATTATTTAATTTATTACTTTCTTATATTCATTTAATGTTCTGTACTTTTTCTATCCAATCCAAATAGAACCTATGCCAACAATGCAACTGATTCATTCAGCAAATATCAACAAAACTATCTCAATTTTCCCAACTACCCTCTAAGCCATTTTTCCTCTGTTGCCTATTAATATATTTGACGTATACGTAATATTTTAGTACGTATGCGTAATTTAGTCTGCTGTTTCTCTTAAACCTATGCCAATAATTGCTCTGATTCATACAACAAAAAATAACAAACATTTACTATTTCCATTTTGCCCAACTACCCTTAAAATATTTGCCCATTAATTATCAATTTTTCTTACGTATACTTAGTATTTGACTTGGCATACGTACTTTTTTAGTTAATATATGTAAAATTATTGCTCTGATACATTTAGAAAAAGGAAAAATTGTAAACTTTTTCAATTTTCCCAACTACCCTTTCAAAATTGTTCTGCATTTTAGCCAACTGTCATTAGCATAGCATTCATTTAATAATACATATAATTGTTACAATTAAAATACTTCTACATAACCAATTGTGATATGCTGTTAATAAAGACTCAATCAGTTACAAATCACAGCACGAAAAGCCTTTCATTTCGCATTCGAGCCATATAATTAAGGCACAAATAAAAGAAACAAAATACTAATGATTCCCGGCAGGGATTTTTTCTTTCAATTCTCAAGTTTAATTGAAAACTAACCGAAACAACCTACACAAAGCGCGCGCGCAACAAACTGAAGCTTGAGGCGACTCAGCAAATTGACAAAGCGGGTTTCCCAAAAAACAGTTCCACTACGTCGAAGGCGGCAAAGTACAATACAATGCAGGTAATTTGAGAAAGAAGACAACAAACACACGAGCGACCGCTGCAAAGTGGGTGAGTGAGCGAGTGAATGAGAGAGAGACCGAGCTGAGTAGAGTCAAGCAAATCAAAGCAAAGCAGAGAGTTAACCCAGTGAGAGAGAGAGCGTGTGTGCGCTCGTTTGGTCGTTATAAAAACGAATGCATTAGCTAACTACGAGCCATTCGCGCAAAGGAAGCTGCAACGAGCACAGCGAGCACGCAACGTAACGGATTAAAGTGAACGAGAATATACAAGTGTTGTCTAGCTTTGGGCAGTGTTTAATAAAAATACAAAATTATTAATAATAATAAACTGTGTTAAGTGACTTAAGCAAAATGAATGTCGAAGAGTTTCGTAAATATGGCAAGGAAGTGATCGATTATATATGCGAATATGGCAGCAATATAGAAGAGCGCGATGTGGCGCCCACACTAGATCCTGGATATTTGAAAAAATTATTGCCAGGTAAGAAATAAACCACAAAAAAAAAAACATACATAAATAACCTCGTTAAGTCAATCTATTTACAAACAATTTAAAAATAATGCGCGAATAAATTTTCTAAAATAATTATAAATAGTTTGTTTGGTTTTTTTTTTTTTACTCAATGGAATGCAAAATTCATTCAAAATTATTTTAATGCAATGTAGAAAACTATATAATTTGTTTATAAACTACGAAAAATATTGCCAGTCAGAGCTGTTTGAGAGATTGTTGCTTCGGTTAACAGCAAGTAAACAACAATTAGTTAAAGGCTTCTAAACAAATTAGCAAGACGAAAAATATATTTCACTTCACGCAAAATATTCAAAACAGAAAAAAAAAAAAGTAGAAAACAAATCTAAAACAACAAATACAATAAAAATAAAAAAAAAAACCTCCACTCAACAGACACTTGAGAAACTTGTGGATTTCATGTTGACTAATTGCAAGCAAACAATACGAATTGACTTGTAGCTCTCTAGAAGCCCACATGGTAACCGTGAATCCATCCAATCCAAAAAAAAAGATTTATAAAAAAAAAAAATATTTTGTTTTTGAATAAAAAACCGTGGCGTGGGCCCGATTTGGGGCATCAGGCAGTTGGGTCATAAGACTTTTGTGCTTTTTCAAGCGAATTTCAAGCGAATTGCGCACAGTTAGTTAGTTAAGCTAAATATTTACATCTTGATGAATACCGCAAGAAAACAAATCAATTAATTAGCGCGCACACACACAGGTGTAGGAGGAGTAGATAAAGCTTGGTGCTGGAATGATGCTGATCTTTTCCGCACGCTGCCAAAAATAACAAAAATACAAAAAAAAAAAAAAAATGTATTGCAACAGCTTTATAGGTGCTAAAAGATATACAAATATAGATAAACTATAGATATGGATATACATATCTACCATAGATTAAAAATCAAACTGTTTCCAGGGCCAACTAACGAGCTGAGTTGATTTGTTTACATTGCAGCTGACGCGCCCCAATCACCGGAGTCGTTTAAAGATGTACTGGAGGACTTTGAGCAAAAGATAATGCCAGGTGTTGTGCACTGGAATCATCCGAAATTCTTTGCCTACTTTCCATCGGGCAACAGTTTTCCCTCGGTGCTGGGCGATATGCTGAGCAGTGCCATTGGCTCCATTGGCTTCAGTTGGGCCAGTTGCCCGGCTGCCGCAGAGCTGGAGACAATTGTAATGAACTGGTATGCCAAGGCATTGGGTCTGCCCAAGGCATTCATAACGGATGCACCGGGCAGCACTGGAGGTGGCGCCTTGCAAGGCTCCGCCTCAGAATGTGTGCTCGTCTCGCTCATTACGGCACGTGCCCGAGCCATAAACGAACTGAAGGGCCATACGAGCGTACATGACAGCGTCTTTCTGCCCAACCTGATTGCCTATGCCAGTCGTGAGGCACACTCGAGCGTGGAGAAGGCCACGAAGATGGCGCTGGTAAAGCTGCGCATCATCGATGCCGATGAACATGGACGCATGCGCGTGGATCTGCTGCAGCAGGCCATACAGAATGATGTGAATGCGGGGCTGACTCCCTTCTTTGTGGTCGCTACGGTGGGCACCACCGGTGGGTGTGCCTTCGATGATATCTCCGCAATTGGCAAGGTATGCCGACAGGTGTCCAGCATTTGGCTGCATGTGGATGGCGCCTATGCTGGCAACTCTTTCATATTGCCCGAGATGCGTGTGTTCTCCGCTGGCTTGGAGTACGCCGACTCATTCAATACGAATCCCAATAAGCTACTCCTAACCAACTTTGATGCGTCGGCTTTGTGGGTGCGCGATGTGATGATACTAAAGAGCGCACTCAATGTGAATCCTTTGTACTTGCGGCACGAGCACATCAACGGCGTGGACTACAGACACTATGGCATTCCGCTGAGTCGTCGCTTTCGGGCGCTCAAATTGTGGTTCGTCTTCCGCACATATGGCGTGAAGGGACTGCAGGAGTACATACGCAATCACATGGTTTTGGCCAAGAAATTCGAGATGCTGGTGCGCAAGGACGAACGTTTCGAGGTGCGCAACGATGTGCATCTGGGTCTAGTGTGCTTCCGCATGCGGTAAGTTTAAAATAAACTACAACTAATTAATCATGCATATTAAAATAATGTATTTTGTCCCGCAGCACTGGCGATGAGCCCAATCATCTGCTGCTGGCACAAATCAATCATTCCGGCAGGATGCACATGACGCCGGCGAAATTCAATGGACGCTATGTGATACGCTTCTGTGTGACGTATGAGCATGCTACGGAAAAGGATATACTGGATGCCTGGGCTCAGATAAAAGGTTTTGCGGAAGAAATATTGCGCGATGTGCAGCTAGAGATTAGCTCAGCACCGGCTACACCCGAAACAGAACGCACCAGCTCAGAGCCTGCGGGGCCGGTTTCCGGCAAGCCGCCCATCAAGAAGAAGCTTACGCGAACCAAATCATTGCGTTTCTCCTTCACACGCAGCATATCAAGGGAACAATTCCAGAGTCAAAGCGAACATCTTATGGATGGATGTACGCCCATTTTGGTGGTCGATCCCAAAGCAATACAGCAAAACTTTGAAAAGGCGACAGAGGATAATCAAAATAACAATAATAATAATAGTAACAAGCTTAAGGATATCTCTGACGTCGACACAGATGAGGCGAGCAATTGAGTGGAGGATGTGAAATTATGTAGATAGTATTAGCTGTGTTTTTATTGAAGTTTACAAACGAGCTGCAATGAGGCCTGCGCACCTAGAATCGAACGATTTGAATTTGCTCAATTTGAATTTAAGTACATATTTATATAGTTTTTAAGCTGCGCTTCTAATTTTCATTTAATTTATTGTCGGGTTCCTACATATCAATATTATTTAGTTAGAGCTCTCATGAACAACAACACAAAACAAAAAACAATTATTTATAAACATAAACATTTACTTAGCATTTGATATGCGCA
This sequence comes from Drosophila koepferae, assembly GCA_030914345.1. Classification (NCBI taxonomy): domain Eukaryota; kingdom Metazoa; phylum Arthropoda; class Insecta; order Diptera; family Drosophilidae; genus Drosophila; species Drosophila koepferae. The sequence goes on along the minus strand of JAUESR010000211.1, from coordinate 12,929,930 downwards.
TTTTTGTATTAAAAATATATAATTAACTACAAAAAAGCTTTTCTCATTTTATTTACAAACTATACATTTTACAAGCGAATTTTAAGTGAAGCTTTTAGTTAGAGCTTTCAGTTCGTTATTTAGGTGGAAGGGAGATAGCAACAATCGTGCACCCTTGACTGATCGTCTCAATTATTTACATGCATTTTGACTTGTCTGATTGCATTTAAATAGCAAACATCAATAATAATTTGTCAATAATGGAAAGTCAAGTGCACAGCTGCCGAGAACTCTTATAATTATCCCAGAGGCAAGAAAATAAGACAGAATAAAAAGCAACGGTAAAACAAAAACAATGCAAGCGCGCTTACCCTTTTTGATAATGTCTTCCCGCTTTCTTTCTGTCAATCTGACCTCAAATAAATGTTGGTTTTTAGCTTCAAATCACTTAACCGGCACTTAAAGCTATACTTTGCACTTGCACACAATAGATTTATAATTAATGTATAATGTTTTACAATAGCAAAACAAACGAAGCCACATGTGCGAGCGCACAGCTGAACGATTATTACGATTGCCGGCTGGCGCAAACTATCGATTGCATAAGTACAGCTGCACTATCGTACTAATCGATTGTTGTTTTTTCAGTGCTGTAAAGAACGTAAACAAAACACAACCGGCGCCTTTTATTGTTAAACGTTTGCATTTATATTAATATTAAATATGCCCAACTGGAACCAAATTCAATCACAACTGCGTAGCTCAAACAATCCCGTAGTATTCTTTGACATAGCTGTGGGCACAACAGTAAGTCAATAATTTTAAAATTAAACAAGTTCATTAAAATTTTAATCACTTGCGGTTTGGCAGGAAATTGGACGCATGATTTTTGAGTTATTTGCGGACACCGTACCGCGCACAGCCGAAAACTTTCGACAATTTTGCACGGGCGAATATCGGCCGGACGGTGTGCCCATTGGCTACAAAGGTGCCAGCTTTCACAGAGTCATCAAGGATTTCATGATCCAAGGCGGAGATTTTGTCCAAGGCGATGGTACTGGGGTGACCAGCATCTATGGGAATACATTCGCCGATGAGAATTTCACGTTAAAACACGATTCACCTGGTCTATTGGCAATGGCCAATAGCGGCCGCGACACCAATGGCTGTCAATTCTTTATCACCTGTGCCAGGTGTAATTTCTTGGATGGCAAGCATGTGGTCTTTGGACGTGTATTAGATGGTCTATTGATTATGCGCAAGATTGAGAATGTACCAACGGGACCTAATAATAAGCCTAAGCTACCGGTTACTATATCGCAGTGTGGACAAATGTAGCATAATTGTGTGTTTTGTATAATACATTTACAATACAGTTCAAGACGAGTTTAACGGCCACTTATCTACTACATATCATTGTCTAAATATCCTTGTTAAAGTAGGGATAGGATTCTACCATTTCCTTTTCCTTAAGCAGAGTCTGGCAATCCTCAATAAGAAAGCTGCAAGTGTAAATATATATTAGTTGAATTTCGATTTCTATTCTCTCTATTTATACTCACTCGTAGTATAATGGCACTATAGGCACTGTAGCCAAGTGCCATAGGGAATGCGCATCGAGTATCCATAAAATAGGCGGAAAATCCAATAATTCCAGGCTCATGGCCATAGCGAATAGCACGTAAAACCGTAAAATACGTTTGAAATATGGCCTTCGAGTGCGCACACGTTGACACCAGATAAACCAGCCCACCGCCGTTAGCACGCCCGTGGCAATATTTACCTTCATATTGAAGGAGTAATTGAATTTGCCGGTGCTCAGATAGGCAAAGTAATTGATGTAGTATGAGACGCAAGCCAAGGTAATGACGCCTCTTAAGAAGAGTGAATACCGATGCAGCATTCGCATGAGCATACAGTAAAAGGAACAGACAACAATGGAGTAGGCGAAGGCATAGTCCAGTAGCTCTGTTATGGGAAAATCCCTGGTATGAAATATAGCTGACCATATCCAGCCATTAAGACAGACCTAAAAGCGGACAGAGATTAATAATAAACACATTTTGAAAATATTCTTCATGCAGTTACCAAAGCAAAGATATGGGCTAGCATATAGCATGGACTATTCGGCCGCACTCTCCACCGGAATTTGCGCAACATGCGAAAATGCATGATAAAATTAAGTACAGAGAATATAACTGATGCCGGCTCCTGCATGCCAAACAAGCGTATAAATGGCCATTTCCCATAAAACTGTGGTATAGGCCAGCCTCGCTCCATGAAAGCAAAAACCGTGCGCCACATGCAACCATAGGAGCATTCGTCCGTGCAGCGCCATCCAAAGAGCCGATCAAATATGGTTTGGCCATAGAAGCTGACCGCTTGTTCCTGTATCTCTAAGCCATCTGTAATTATTCATACTCATTAGCTATAAAGTTTCTATAATAAATAAAATATATATTCTACTTGCCGGCTGAACAATTTGTTCGTTCGCAGTTCTGTAGACAATTGTGAAAGAATTGTGTACGATCACCATTGGATGCGAAAGCCGGCAGCACTTTGCTCTTTAGCAGCAGCAGCAGTAAAAGCAATTGCCATATTGCACTTAATTTGAAATTAACTCTAAGCATTGTGCTTTGTTTCACAACAAATTTAGTTAAACATTTTTGTAAACAAATCACGCCGCTATTGATTTATCACTGATTAGGGATGCCAACCGAGATACAGTAGATATGCACATATTTTTTATTCACCCTTAACAGAATTAGCAACGGTATGCAAAATAAATCATTTTACTTAACGTCGTTCATTCGTTTTTAAGCATTTGCTTGTAAATTTCAAAATATTTTCATTTCTTTCTTGTTTACAAAGAGTAGCAACCCGTCCGACAGTGTGGCAACCCTTGTCAGCTGTCAAAACAGTCAATTTAGCATTTCAGCGTTTATACCTCTGTATTTATTGCGATATGGTAGCTTGATATTGAGATGAGATAAACATCTATTTCAGCACATATATTTGATCAAAATAAGCGGGCCAAACAGGCTGCTGGTATGGTCAGTTCATGTTAATTATTAGAAATATTAAAATTGTTGCAAATATGCATTTCATTGAAGCAATAATCAATTAAATTGACCTACCGATGAATATTGTGAAATTCACTTATCGTGTAAACTTTGGGTATGTTTCTTCCTCGTCTTCAATGCAGTTGTGTTTGTGTTTGCTTTTGCAGTTGAAAGTGTGTGTGGGTAGTGCTTGAGTGCGATGAAAAAGTCATAAATGAATAGAAAATATATTAAAATTATTATAAAAACCAGCTGTATGAAATAAAATTGTGCTGTGCCAGCTGTTCGAAAATTACAAAGTATATACCAACAAAAATTTGCAATTGCAGGTGCAATTGATGCGCGTACAGTGGGTGTATTTATAAAGATAGAGTACTGCAATTGCACCATCATGTTAAATAGCAACCAATCAATGCATCAGTTACCTATGCAAAACCTACAACAACATCACATTTAAGCGTATGTGTGTGTGTGTGTATGTGTCTTTCATATATATTTAGAATATGACGTTAGAGCGCACTGCATAAATTAATATAGAAAAGGTTCCTTCGCTCGCGCCAAGTGTGACCAGGCTATAAATTTGCATGTCCGAATATCTGTCAGTGGACGCCAGTGGCAGAGCCAGCTCCAGCGATGTCCACACATTGAGCGCACAGCCAACGCCGCCGTCGTCGTCGACGTCGACGCTGCTGCAGCAGCAACGGGAAATAGCGCTGCGTAAGCCACAATATTTAAAGGTAAGCAAAATAATTTTAAGCAATTAACAGATAGTTCATGATAGTTCAATTATTTGCAGCGTGAGCCACTGGTATTCTTCATCATGCGTCTGAATCTGAAAGCTGTGCTGCTGCTGCTCACGGTAGCCGTGATGGTCATCACTTTGGGCATTTATATGCGCTGTGCAGCGTTTAGTTTCTCACCGGATTTCGTGCGTCAGTTGAGCCGACGACAGACCTACGAGACGCTGTCCAGCAGCTCAGCTGCGGGCCAGGACTTGATGTCCAGTCCGTTGCAGGACATTGAGTGTGCCATCAATCAGGAGTATAGCATACACTGCAAACGGGACGAGAATGCCAATGAGGTCTATGTGCCCTTCTCGTTTCTCCGTCAGTATTTCGATGTGAGTGGAGCTGTCACCACCGGCGGTGGCACGGGCAACGAAGCAGCCAAATTCAATTGGATGCACAGTAATGCCAAGGTGAATTTGCCCAAGGGCAAATACGATCCACGCGGCGTCTTCATGTACTTCGAGAACTACAATGTGGAGGTACGGGATCGGGTGAAGTGCATCAGTGCCGCCGAAGGTGTGCCGGTGAGCACGCAATGGGAGAAACGTGGCTACTTCTATCCCACACAGATTGCACAATTTGCGCTGGCGCATTATAGTAAAAATCTAACAGAGCAAACCCCACGCATTCATATACTAGAAGATGCCGATGGCAATCAGATGGACTGGAACACGCCCAAGACGAGCAACATGACACGCATTTGGCATCACAAATTCAACACGAGCATCGTCCAATTCGAGACAACGATTGGCTACGAGAGCGCTATCAGCATACAACTAAACCAGACGCAGGATTTGGTTTTAAGTGTGGATCTGTTGCTGGTCACGAATAGCAGCAGCTTAATGGTCACTGTGCTCAATCGTGATACGAAGCATAGCTATAATTTGCATTACCTGGCCGCAGAGCTGTTGCTCAGTGTACAGGAGTCGAATATTTATTATGGCTTGGGCGCTGGTTCCCTAAACAAATGGCGTCACATTACCAGAGATTTGCACATTGATCTCCAGAAGGGCATTGTCATGGGTGACAAGCGTTCCCCGTTGAAGGTGCGTCGCAGCGACTTGGAGGTGCTATCCATTGCCTTTTTAGGCATTGGCTTTTACGATAATATCACGCTCTCGACGAGCGATCATCTGGCCCATTTCTATGATGCAGCCGAATGGTTTGTGCACAATCAGGATATGAAAACTGGCGGCTGGACGAATCCAGTGCGTCGTAGTTTGAATGGGTTTGCGGAGCTGCGACCGGGTTGGATATCGGCCATGGGCCAGGGACATGCCATCTCGGTGTTGGCACGTGCCTATTGGCATTCGGGCGGAGATATGCGATATTTGAAGGCGGCTTCGCTGGGACTGCAGCCATATCGCATCTACTCGCGGGATGGCGGTGTTCTGGCTCAATTTATGGATAAATACTATTGGTGAGTGTTGAGTAACTAGTCTTCGAACTACTTCTAAACCTTGGTCTCTCCTGCAGGTACGAGGAATATCCCACAACGCCGGCATCGTATGTATTAAATGGTTTCATCTACTCCCTGCTCGGTCTGTACGATCTGAATAGCACAGCTCCTGGCAAGATAGCACGCGAGGCGGGCAAATTATTTGCCCAGGGCATGCATTCGCTAAAAAAGATGTTGCTGCTCTACGACACCGGCTCCGGCACCAGCTATGATCTGCGCCACTTGAGCTTGGGCGTGGCACCGAATTTGGCACGTTGGGATTATCATGCAACGCATGTGAATCAGCTGCTGTTGCTGGCGACCATTGATAGTGATCCACTGATCGCCCAGACGGCCGAGCGCTGGAAGGGCTACATGTTTGGCAAGCGGGCCAAGCATAACTGAGAACGGCGAAAACTGGCGGCAGTGGTTGCTGCCGCCTCATGGCAGCCCCATCGCCACCAACCCGAAATGCCCAACAACAAGTGATATTTTTTGAGAAAATGAAACCATTTGAAATGGTTTCTGCCCGCATACCGATTTTGAATTAGTTTATTTTAAACGCAACGAATTTTCTCTTTGTTTTACCTAATTAATATTGTTCTATTTGGCATGCTTTCTATATACGTCCGAAATATGTATTTCTTTTCTTGTCGTTTACTTAAGTTCGTTTAGGGTTTAAGGAATTGTACCTATCTACTACGTATATACCTTGTATTGCATAAACATAATCATTAGCTGCTATTTATCAGATACATATATACATTATATAATATATATGTATAACTATTTGTTGGTCTATGTAGCTTAATTGTTTTCTAAGTAGTTGCACGCGTAATTTCACTGGACAATATAAAAAACTAAACCTAAACTTTAACTATTAAAAAAAAAAAAAAAACCCCAAACACAAAGTGATCTAACCTATGCCCAAACCAATTAAGATGTACTGAAAAGGGTATACAAAAAACCAATATAAGAATTATCACTTACTGTTGTATGTTAGTCGACTTTTTGTACTGCTCTAAGTAGAGATCGTTACACAAAACACGCCCCTTAACCAACTTGTATAAAGTAAAATTGTAGAGAGCTTAGCATTATATACATATACATATACATATACATATATAGGACACACTCGAGTTAAAGTTAGTATCTGTTAGATGCGTACATATACGAGGGATAGTCTTCAAAATTTCCAGATAAAAGATAGAAAAATCTAAATTATAATTATTTAAATTGAAATTTTGTTAAATGGATTATTTGTTAGACTATCCTTGCATATACTTAAATAGATATATATATATATTCTATAAATCTATTAACTGCCTAACGAAAACTACGTTTAAAAATTAAAAATAATTGCGATATTTTGCTGTAAATAACATATTTAAATTTTTTTTGTAACTAACTGAATTATTCTTTTTTAATTTACCAAAATATTTCAATCATTTATTTGAATTATAAAAAAATATATAAATATTTTTTTTGTGGCGCACAGGACAATTTTTATATATATTATTTACGATATCGCAATTGAGGAAAACTTGCCGCTAAACGTAATTTAAGTACTAAATATATCAAATAAAAATAAAAATAAATAATTATATGTATAAGCATGTAATTGTAATGTTGTAGGCCACTTCTTGAGTGTTTCTCAAACTTAAACGATGCCATTCCAATATAATTATAATTTTATATTTAATTTTTATCAACAAACACTTACCGTCAATTATTATAAACAAACAAAAAATCTTTGGTATCTGTTGTGTATTAAAACTAAAAAAAAAAAGAGCGAGACTGTTAAATGAAAAGCTATTAATTTTGCAATTAAGTACTTATATCAAGTGTAAACTTTGTGTTTTATCAATTTTATTTACAATTTGTTATAACAAAAGAAATATAAAACGCCTCTGTCAACATTTATATTATGTGTATGATCTATTTCACTAAACAGACATTTCTATATATATTTTTTTTTTTATTTAAACACGAACATGAAGGGGAATTTCTATTCTGACTATGATAGGATTGCATTGAGTGGATTGAATTGGCTTGAAGTCTCTATTGTCAGGATCGTCTTGATTTGAGGACATGCGAGCGTATGGAGGGCGGCCCACTGCGACGATTGACCTCCAAGATGAAAGCATTCTCCATTTGATCGCATATCAAATCAAAGAAAATATTGGCAATATTGCTGTGCAGCAGCGATTTGAACTCGAAGGCAACGCGAAAGTCGACAACACAAGAATTCGGTATATCCTTTAGGCCCGGACTGAAATGCCATTCATTGAGCAGGTAGTTGAACAATCGGCCATCGTGGCATTCCGATTTCACGCGACTGTTCGGTTGCAGTGTCACCTGCGATGTGTATATCTCGTTCAGTGGTGGGAAGCCAACAATCAGATCCGCCTTGAATCCGCCTCCGCCAGGATCAACACTATGCACCTGCGATTTCTTAACATACGGTACAAATTTGTAATAGTTGCTGACATCGGAGACAACGCTGTACATATCTTCCATGGAGTAACTGCAATCAATGGTAGACTTATATCTATAAAAGTCATAACTAATGAGATCATCTCTCCTGACTCACCCGACCAACTCTTTCTTGGCATACAGTCGATTTTTGTTGCGAAAATCATTGAATGTTATATAGTTGCGTTGGATGCCATTTATATAGTGACGCGGCCCGATCTGTTGCTGGCAACTGCAACAAGCAAGCCTGCGTTTGATCAATAACAGTTTTTTAAAAATTTACTCATTTATAAATATAGCTTATACACTCGATAGAATTTTTTTTTTTAGTTTTTTTGTATTTTTAGGTGCTGTGGCAAAGGTTGCCAAGACTTGGGATTATATAATTAACAATTTACCTGCTGACCTTGATTGAATGTAACGCTGAAGAATTCGTACATCCAAAGTTTTCAATGTGGTACCCTTCAACATCTTCAATGGAAACAATTTGTTTATTTTTCAAATGTGTATAAGGAAATTTTGTAGCTGCTTCTGAACAAAATTATCCACCCCCAATCGCAACACGCGCGATCCAAAACAGCTGTTGGCGCAGTGTTGCCAGACATGTAATAAAATTAAGCTTTAAATATACTTATGTATTTCTTTTATTTATCTACATAATAGCACAATAAGAACGCGCCTCTTCTTGTGGTACCGCCAAGCCCATCAGCTCCTTTTGCTTCAACTCCAAATAGGTATTTTCATTGCGCTTCTCTAGCCACTCGGGCAACGGCTTGGCCCAATCCTCTGGCGGTTGTTTTCGCTTCATCCACGTATCGTTCGCATAGTGTGCACGCAGTCTTGACAATCGCCGTTGCTCCTCGCTCTTGATTATAGCGATACCCGCTTCCACATCATTGCCATTGGAACGCTCATAGCGTTCGCAGTTGTGAAAGTCTTTCAGCCATTGCGAGCAATCCGTGTCTTTGCCAAAAATGAAATATTGATGGAAGCGTGCCTTGAAGCTGCTGCAATCGTCGTATTCGTCTTTATACAGGTGACACGGCCGAATCTATAATTTGTAATTCTAAAATATGGTGCTTATTCAAAGCTGTATTACTTACGGCCCATGTATCAGTTAATTTGATATCGTTTTTAGGCATTTTTGTTTCATCATTTTCACAACTAGCTGACATTATATAAAAATTTTTAGAGCACTGCGAGACGACAAAATAGAGAAACAGCTGTTTTTTGTTTACTGCATTTAAAAGTTGCCACCCCGTTCCAACAATTGCAGCTGCAACTGCAATTGTAAATAAATAACTCGGTTATTTTTTTGTTTTTGTATAATGGTTTTTCTTTCTTTTTTTATTGCAAATAATTGCACAATTAATGATTTAATGTACATCAAAAAACATTAGGTAAATTGAAATGTTAAAACAACATTGTATCTTACAATATTGTTTTGGCAAAAATTTACGTCTATAACGTTCTTGAATTCTCTTATTTTTTCAGCGTTATTTAAAAACATTTTTATGTATACAGAAAAATATATGTATGTATATAAATATGCAGAAATATTTGCAATGTAATTGTGTAATATGCTTTACGTGTGTGGGTGTGTGTATGTATATATTTGCTTAAAAGGATTGTAATTAAAGCCTTTCAATTTGAATTTCAAGCGTTTTTCTTCTCGTTTGTTTTTTTTTTTAGCATATTACAACAGAACTTAAAAAATTAAAATAACGTGTTTTTCTTTTCTTTTTGTTTTGTGATTACAATTTGTCTTAATTTTACAAGAAATTACAAAACTAAACCCGATGGCATGATTAAAACTAAATGATAGTCAAAAATATACATTATGCGGTGTTTTACAAAATTAATTGGCAAAAAACATCATTTCGTAAATTGTTTTACAAAAAGAGCTACGTACACTAAAAAAAATGTCTAGAACCAGTTTTCTTTTTACCATTTTGTACACATCTAAACTGGGTTAGAGAATTTTACTGAGGCGTAGGGCCAACTCTACAAAAGATCAAAGCACATATACATACATATATATACATATGATTATATACATGCATATATATATACGATTTATGCTTACGTAATTGTATAATGTATCTGTTATATGTAAGTGTATATGAAGTGTGTTTGTTGTTTTATAACTAACTTTAAACTTTAGTTTGACTTTTAAGACTTAACAACTAGAAATATAAAACAGGCATCTCCTGTTTTTTGGGATTTATATTTTCTTTTCTTTTTGTGTTGTTATATATTGTTTATTTGTTGTTGATGTTGTTGTTGTTGTTGTTGTATGTAGCTGCTTTACATTAACCATCGAGCGTCCAGCACATTGTCCAATTGCAACAGTTGCAGCAATTGCCGTTGATGCTGGTAATGCTACAAACGACTCGACAGTTAGTATTTGTTATGCTGTGCCAGCAGTTGCATATCCGTCAGATACTTGATGATGTGCACCTTGGCCTCGGCCTTTTGCCGCACGCCCAGCGTGTTGAGCATATCGGTGACGACCATGCCAAATGACTGATCCTCGGCACTGACTGCTTGCGAGACATTGTTCTGGAATATCTTAATGCTGTTCAGCATATTGTCACTGTGCTCCTCCTCGCCCCGTTCACGCTTCAGCGGTGGCTCATAGAAATATGGCTTCTGATCCTTGCCCACAGCGGTGGCAAGCTGGGCATCGCCAGTGACAGTGATTTCTATGGGGAAATCTTTATTAAAATCGATAATGTTATATGTTATATAAATCATGTACTCACCGTGCGGATGTGTCAGTGCCTGTGCGGATGTTGTGGCGCTGCCATTGAAGGGCTGGGCAAAGATGTCGACGACCGTCTGCTGTTGTGCCTGCTGCTGTTGCGTGGGATCGGCCACTTGATTGGTATTCTGGCTGCCATTGGCACACTTGCCCAGTAGTGATTCACGATACTGCCGTATGGAGTCAACAAGGAATTGCATTTGCTTGAAATAGCGCCAGCGCGATTCTTGGCACAATTTCATTTCGCGCGCAAATTTGTCGCGTAAGCTCTTCCAACGTTTTGTACATTTTTGTTCTGCAATAAAATATGTTTACATTAAAATCTCGTATTATTTAAACTATTTTATTTATTCTTCCTATTGCTTTTCATTCTATTTCATTAAGTATAAGCGCTGATAAGCAGGTTTTGTTTACTTTTCGTCGTTTTGTCAAGTTTTTCTTAAGGGGGATGGCAACGCCGGCATTGCTGCCAGACGTCAGCCATATGTGTGCGTCAAATTGCAAACCAAAACAAACCGCGAGACGTCAACGCCGTTGCCTCTGCCGCCCCCGCTGACACTTGGACAAACGGCGTTAGCTATTGGCAGAAGCAGACGCAGCAGCAGCAGTAGCAGTAGCAACAATCGCAGCAGCAACAGCAGTAGCTGCTACAGCAGCCGCAGCAGCAACAGCAGTAGCAGCAGCAGCAGTCGCCGCAGCAGCAGCTGCTGCTGAGTTGAAGCTGAATCCGTGGCACGCCAGCAGCGACAGCAGCTTCCGAGCGGCCTGGCGACAGGCGTGCGCCCGCTGCTGCTGTCGACGTCGACTACAACTACGAGTTGATTCTGCCCGCTTGGTATTGGTAACGCCAGCTGCGCGGGCCAGACCAGGCAGCAAATCTCACGTCAAAGTCGTCTTCATATTTTCTTCTCCACCATTCAAATGGTTTGGCGCTAAAATCGTTTTTTCTCTCAATATAAAAAGCGACTTGCATAATTCATTTATGGAAAAGCCCCAAAATTGAATTCGGAACACACAATTTTTGGACAGACAGGGGGAACAGACGACAGTATTTTTTTTCTTTTTGGTATACAGTCATGAAATGAAATGAAAGCTGTTCGGTTGGTCGACGATTGTCTGTATTTGTATTCGTGTTGTTTATGGCTGAATGTGTGTGTATGTATGCATGCGTGTGCGAGTGAACAACCAACAGCAATGTTGGCAGCAGCTGCAGCGGCGACGGCAGCAGTGGCTGTTGTATAAAAATAAACGCTGGCGTAGGCAGCGTGTGTGTGACAAAGACAACTACTGCGACGCAAAAGTACAGCAACTTCAAAAATGTTGACGGCGCGCACATATCGTCGACAGCGCAGTCAGGAGCGTAGCTGTAGCGCCCAAATGCGGGCGCATTAAACCGGTTGGCAGACTAGAAACGGTCACATGCTTATGTGTGCTTGCGTAGTAATGTTCATTTCTAGATTAAATTTACAATACGCAGTTAAGTCCAGACATAGTCATATAGAAGAGATTCTGTGTTTTAGTAGCGCCCAAACCGTGGCAAACTCACTGCGCCCCTGTCATTTCACAATCGACTGTCGCGTCTCCGTCGCGTCGCCGTTCACTTTTGCGTCGTTTCTGTACACTTGCTTTTGCTGCCCGCCTGCTGCCGACGCCCGCTGTCGCTGTCGACGATATCGTCGTTTGTCGTCTCTGTTGCCAGCCCATTCTGCACCCGTTCCACCCTCTCTTCTCTCCTCTCTTCAACGAACACATAGAATTTAATCAATTTGCTGCGACGACGACGGCGCCAGCTGCCTCAGCTGCCTCAGCGGGCAATACCAATTTCACTTGCCACACAGCTTATGGGCTGCTTGCACCCTTCGGACACCCGTTTCACAACACTAAAATTTCACTTACCGCTAACTCCAAGTGTTTCAGCGATTTGCTTCCAAGTCTGCGCCTTACGCACAAAATGCTTGTAATTGTAATGTGAACGATCGTATATAACGGGATTCATTTTAACCGCCTCAATTAGATTGAGATCAAACTGCTGCTCCAGGTTGGCATCCAGTTTGTCCATTTCGATGGCTGCACTTAGTGTGTGCACTGCGAGAAAACACACAAATATATTAAATATACTACTTACACATGTGCATATTCGTATGAATGTGTGTGTGTGTGTCTGTGCGCGCGTCTATATACATACATATACATAGATTTGTATGTGTATGTGTGTATGCATGTAAATTGGTCACTTTATCAATATTGCCATTAATATGAAACGCACTAACTAAAACTCACTTTGTTTCTTTCGTTTGCTAATTGTTGTTTAATAATTGGCGCGCACGCACCCTTTATAGTTTATTTGTTTTTATTTTGATTTGGTCTTCTTCGAGGAGGAATCGTCACGACGTCGACGTTCAATTTTATTTCTCAGTCGCTGCCAACAGTGAAATTTTTGTTCCAAGAATGAAGCAGGCAGCGCAGTCTACTTATCTAGTATGTATATTTTAACACAGCCAGCCGCTGCGACGATTCGACGTCAAATAAAGGAGACGTCGACAGCGTCGCGACGTTGTAGTCAGCGTTGGCTGAATATCACTCTCTCGCTTCCGCATATGTGCAACGCTTGCTTCCTCTTTTGCGCATGTTCAAGTGCCACACAGTGTTGGGAAATGTGCATTTGAGCCGTGTGTGTGTTGGGCACCAACAAAATATTGAGCCGATATTTCGATATCCTTCATCGATAGTTTATTTAAGCCAAGTAAAATTCAATTTTCAATGTTAAATAAGAATCCATTAAAAATAAAGCTTATTTTTAAATGCAGAGAAAAACACGATTGTTTAAAATTATTTAATTTTTATGTATTTCGGTTTCGCTTTCGGTGTTTATACAATTTGTCTGTACCTGAACAAACGTATTGCATTTGTTGCTGTTTGTTTTCTTTTGTTGTTTAATGAAATGAAAAAATATATATTTGTATATATATTCTTGTCTAATATATTGTATTGCATGCTACTACTGCTTTTGAAGAACCGGAAACAAATATGTATGATAATATAGTTGTGTGTACTTAAAAATATGTGTTTGTATCTTCCTTTTTAGGTTTAAATAATTTGGAGTTTATAGAGACAATGTGGATGTGGATAACAATGAATAATAGTAGATTGTGTTTGACAGTTGTTCCATAAGGAAGTATAAATTATAATTGCGCTTAACTAATTTTTTTTGTGTAATGTTTAATGTATGTATATTCAAAAAGGAATGACTTAAGAGTTAGTTAAAAATCCTCCTTAGCAGTTAAATTGTTTATATCTTTGTAACACGAAACCGGAGAGAAGCAGCAAAAAAAATATATAAATATATATATATTTTTTTAATAATAAAGCAAAAAACGTAAGGTAAGGTAAATAAAATTTCAGGCGCAAGTTAGCAATTTTTTTTTTTTCAAATTTAACATTGTAAAATATGTGTTGGTTTTTGTATTTTTTTTTTTTCTATAAATTTTACATTACTTTTGCAATCATTATATATTGATAAACTTTGTTAACTTAATGCTAAACAATTTTACAATGTGTCTCTGAATGCAAATTCAATTGCCAAAAATGAATTTAATTGGAACTCTCTATTTTGTTATCTTCTATTTTGTTTTTGTTTCATTTTCATTTCTTTTTTGTGTGCCACATTTTGGGTTTTGGTTGCTATAGTTGTCTGTCTGTGTGTGTGTGTTTGTTATTGTTTTTGTGTTAGTATTCACTTACAATATATCATCTTTATGTTTTTCTTTTGATTATTACATTGTTTTTCTTTTTTAGAATAATTAGCTTAAAATGTAACGAAACAAACGTTGATTTTTTACTAATGGGGCCCTTCTTATTTACTGATCTTTTTGTTGATGTTTGTTTTTCACTTTTTGTTTTATCAAAATATGATGTGATTTCTTTTTGTGTTGTTGCTGTATTTAGTATGTGGGTGTATATATGTGTATGTGTGTGTGTTTGTTTGTATTGGTGTATATATTTAAATTTATAACGTACAAAGACGATACAGTTTGTAGATCATGCTGCTCTTAACCATCATGTTTTCTCTTCTTGCCCCTAGCATGCGATTCATCTGGGGGGAAAAAAACAGAAGCAAAATTATTACCTATAATCTTCTAAATACTTTGTATATATTTATCTTTCACTCACCTGGCTTCTCAGCATCCTTCTCATTGGCATTCACCGATGCAGCCGATTCATTTGCCTCACCATCGGCATCATCAATATCTGAATCCTCATCCTCATCATCATCACCGCCCTCGCCTTCCTCCCAATCGGAATTATCTTCCTCTAGATCATCATTATAGACCTGCCGTAATAGCAATAAATAAGTTAGTTAATTGATGCCAATATAATATGTAATATAAACTTATTGGCTTACCTGCGACAGGGATACATCGCCATTGTCCTCGTCTTCACTCTCATCGCTATCCTCTTCATCATCATCACCACCAGAAACTGTAAGCAATGCAAGCAAATTGATAAGGTTTTAATTAAATATCATGTGTAGGCATAAATGCTTACAATAGGCGGCATTCGCCAGATTTAATATTGCTAAAAACCAATAGATTAAAATTGCAAAATTCGTGCTTGATTGGTTGCTATTCAGCTGTACTGTTGATTGGTTAGCCTCTATCACAGATTGGTTCTCAAGCTTTGCTTTCTCTTTGATTTGCAATTCTTTTAAATATTCATCTAATTCGTCTACTTCATCATTGTCAGCATCGGTAGGCTTTGGCTTTTGCATTTGCATTTCAGTTTCCTGCAAACGTCGCTTGGCCTTAACACGCTGCTCCAATGCATCGAGCTCGTCTAAATCGATTTCTAAACCATTTACACAGAAGGCACTGCGCTCATCTGAAAGTCGACAGAATCCGTGTATTGTAATGTATACGATATGCTCTCGAAAGCTGAACAGATCACATAGCGCGAACAGGAAATATGACAATAAGAAATGAGAATGTGGCTATGATCCGAGGTACATAACTAACAATGATTGTAGACATAGATAGATACGATCTCTATAGAGCTGTATAAAAACAGCAAATTTTTAGCATTTTAGATCATTCCTTGACGAAATGCCGGTCTTTCTGGTACACACCTTCATCTTCAGAGTCATTGCCATTGACCTCCTCATCATCATCGCCCTCCGATTGCACCTCCTCATCATTACAATCAAATCTATAAGACAATTTAAAGAAATACATTAGTTTATATAGAAATATATATAAATGATTGTATGTAAAGCTTACCCATCTAGAAAGTTTAACGAGGGCAACATCTTGAAGATCTTCTCACGATAGTTTTCCACTTGTGTGGCATCATTATTGAATAGATCCAATACATTTAAGTGTTTGAACTCCTCCAAGGGTTTAAGCGCTTCCAAATCCTTGATTTTGTTACCAGATAAATTCAAATATTGTAATTTTGGGCTTGTCGTTAAATAGTTGAGGCCATTCGAAATTCGATTATCGGATAATTCCAATTTCTTTAAATTGGGTAACTTGGGGAAACCTTTCAGTGTGGTCAAGCCCACATTTATCAAACTTAATGTTTCCAAGGCGGTATATTCATCTGTAAGGCCAACAATGCTTGTACTCCTGCAGTTATCCAGATTCAGTTCTGAGATCTGTGCGATTATAGAATAGAAATAATAATTTCCTATTAAAATTCATTTCAAAAATATTTCTCTTCATATTCATATAACTTCTTTTTGGTATTTTGCACTAACAGCGTTTCTCTAACTGCATACGGTAAATGGGCATATTTAACGTTAGACAATTTGGTCACACTGTCTATGTATTCAGCGTATTGCGAGTCTCTGACAGTCCGCCATGTCTGTGTGAACGTGTGCCAGAACGAGCGCAAAAGAAAAAACTCAAAATGAAAAACAATACATACGCAAAAAATCGATCAAACGCAAAGCATTTTTTTTGATTGCAATGAAAACTTTCACACAAAATGGCGCATTGAGAATAACGAAAATCATTATGGTAAAACAAAGAATGAACAATTTATTGTGCTGAGACAACAATGATTTTGAAACATATTGCGCACCCAGCTCCAGCTGAAAAAGTGGCAACGCGTTTATGTAACACCATTTTTTTTCGCAGCCGTTGTGTATGTGTGTGCGTGTACGTGTGACGTACGCGCCACAAAACGGAATGCGCGAAAATGGTCATTGAAAGAGCAGCGCAAAGAGCAAGTGCTGATAACATGGCAGCGCAATACGCGCGCGTGTTACAAACAAAACTGAAACGAAATGAAATGTTATGAAGCACTTCAAGAGGGGTTGTTCGGGGTTGGTGGATGGAAAGGAAAATCCTACGATTTGCGGAATGAAACAAGCCGGCAGCCACACCAGCCCCAATAATAACAAAATTTATGTTGACAAACGGACTTTTTTTTTTTCGTTAGTTGTTGCGCCTAAGCGCAAGAGAAGCAGACACAAACATTTTTTCCTTGAGACTTTTGATAAGCGTTGGATTTCCGTTTGAAATTTGATTGTGAGGAGCGATAGCATTTTTGCTCTTGATTGTGTTCTGATTAGACCAATTAGAATAGTCCAGTATATAGATTTACAGTTGTTTGCGATGGCAACAATGGCGACATTTTACGTTGTGAGCAGAAGTAGCAGCAGCAGTGTCTCTCATCTGTTCTGCTGGACAGTTACATGCACACAAATACCGATATAGTTAAATGAGTGCTTGGAAACACACACAGGCACGCATACAAACGCACGTAGCTTAAGCTTTGGAGCGTGTGCATATTAGCTTAGCTCTATGTGTGCCCGCGTATGTTTGTATGTATGTATAAGCGTTGTCGTAGTGTATAGTTAGGCAACTGTGTGTGCATTTTGGTTGGGCGGGGTGGGTTGTGGGTGCCTGATTGACTAGGCCTTGCCAGAGCGCATGTTTATTAATCAGCAAAAGTGCCACACACCAAAAAAGAAAAAATACAGGTTTGCCTGCTCTGCTCTGTTCTTGTTCGCATTTCTTGTGCCGAGTGAGAGAGATACATACATATGTATGTATGTATGTATGTATACGAATATATGTGGAGAGGGAAGTGCATGTAAACAGTGCATGTACCGTTTCGTTTGGGGCGGCCGGTTTTTGCATTGTGAAAAGTCTAGCCTGCGACAGCAGATGTGTGTGTGTGTGAGGGTATTTATGACTGCGCAGGCTATATGCCTGTGTCTGTGTGTGTCTGTGCACGTCTCAGCAGCAGCTATAGCTAAAGCTAGCGACCCATCGGCATTGGCGAGAATGTGTCGATTATTATGTGCATACACGTTTCTTGTTAGCCTGTATATGCATACATACATACATATAGATATATTTATATGTATGTGTACATGTACATACATATATATGAATGATGCGCGCGCTATAATGTTGTTATAGATACATTTTGGTATCAAATAACCTGAAATTACAACAAGAAGCATGGCATACAAACACACACACACACACGCATATGAACGCACGCACACACATACATATACATGTGTATGTTTTTATTGCAGTGTTTGTCACAATTGAAGGCCGGCAAAGGCAGCAACAACAACAGAAGATTTTAGAAGCATTGCCAGCTGGCGCAACTTCTGCTTTCTGTGCGTATCACGATCAGCGCGCATAAGAGCATGCATAAGGCAAATTGAAAATTGAATAAATATTATTTACTCAAATATGACCCTTTAATTACATATTCAAATGTAATAACAGAAATTTCTGCTGCATTTCGTCAATTTGAAAAAAGCACAGGCGCAAAAATGCGCGCACATGGCAACACTGCTCGCGACACACACACCAACATACTCACACATGGGGAATGTAACTGTGTGTGTGAATTTGCTTATGGCGATCAATTCTTTTTTTTTTCACCGATGGATGTTATTTGCCGCTTCTTCTTCTTCGTTTAGTGCTTTTTGCGCTCTTTTTTTACGGCGTCGAGAGCGACACAAATTGAAACTAGATTTACATGATGGCGTAGTTATTGTTGCACACACACTCCCACGTGAAAATTTGTGTAATCACAGCAACAAAAAAAAAATTTAATTTTGCGCGTTTTTCTTGCTGCTATTTGTTTTCACTTTGGTTCATTTAATAAATTGCATGTTTGAAAAAAACTTACCTGATTCGCTTTGCGTGCGCGTCTCTCCAATTCTATTCTCTTCTCCATTTTATTTGGTGTGGTTTTTGATTTCTTTTTGTAAACGTCTTCAGCTGCACTTGTTTATGCTTTGGTAAAAGCAATTTTTCTCTCGTACTTCCAACCAAGCTCGCAGAAATGCCAAAGGATACACCAATACAATGGCAAGTTGCTTCAATGTGAATGTATTGGTGTGTTGGTCCCTTGCGACAGCGCGCACGCACCAGAAGCAGCGGCAGTAGCAAAGTCGTTGGTCGTCGTTGTCACACACACATACACATACACAAACACGCGTACGCACACACTCGCGCACTCACAAACACCTTGCAAATTTTTCTTTTTGTGCTTCCTTGGTATTTTTGACGTCGCCACCAGCCGCGTTGTTGTCTAGAAAATGTACAAGCAAATTAGTTACTGAAGATATTGGTTGAAAAAATGCGTTAACAGTTGCTCATGTGGATACTTCAATCGTACGTTAGCGCATTTTTACACACACGCACACACACATTACCATTTATACGCACACACACTTGTGACGCGCTATTTTCAAACGGCCCTTTGACACGTTTTTCAACAGATTTTCCGTATTTGGCTCGTTTTTTGGGCACACAATGTGCCGCTAATCGCACTTACCTTGATACGTTGAATATTTAAATATTGAAATCAATTTTTAATTGTATTTTCCAACCAACAACAACAACAAGCAACAAAAAAGCAACCAGTATAAAGCGCTAGGGATGTGCGATAAGAACATTAGAGCTGCGCAACTATCGCCAATACCGCTGATAATATCGGGGGTAGCTCTTATCTGCTATTATCGATAGCATTTAGCGGCACTTACATACCAGAATTGCTCCTTATTTAACAGAGATACTCCACACTTGGACAAACGTATGTTGGAATTGTCTTTCTATGCCGTATTATTTAAGAGCATCACATTCTGTAGACTATGCTGAATGTTATTACAATGGATTTTTACAGCAACAGCTCTATTTCGGTTACATACATCAAAATAGAATTGAACAGAATGTATGGTTTGTGTCTTTGATAGCCCTGCCACTGGGGTTTGTGCAAATATATGATTATTGTAACTGAAAGTGTCTGTGCTACTAAACGCTAGATGGCGATGCTTGGAATTTAAAGTGCTTTAACAGACATATCGATGCTGAAAATATCGTTTTTATCGATGATCAAATATTTAGAGCGCCACTTTTCAACAATTGTGCCAACTCTAATAAGTGCAGTTATAATCTATTCGCTGTTTGATGCGAAATAAAAGTTATTCTTATTTTTTGTATTTTTACTTTTTTTTTAGTGTTTCCCATAATATAATAAGTGTTAAAGTGGATAGTGGTCCATTGCTAAAAGGCATTCGTTATTTTCTTAAGATATTGTTACTGTTTTGCATAAGGCGTGGTAAGTTTTTTATTCTTGATTTCCATTTCCAACTGCGTTAGTCGCCTTTCTTCAAATCCTTTTGTAATTAAATATAGTATTGCATAATGAAGGTTGCATTGTGACGTTTGCACGTGCCTCTGGCTGTGACAAGCAGCTCAATGCGAAACCAAAACAAATACTAATCAATAGCATATTAATTATAGCTAAGCCAAAGCAAACAGGGTAAACAATGAAAGGCCTTGAAAACAAAGCGCGACTAAATTTAGCAAAGAGTAAAGCCATAGGGGAAATGCCGACTGAGCATCGATTATAATTAGCCAATTAAAAAGTCAATGAACGGGCAGTCGAAAACAGACTAGAAAAAAAAACCTTCGAGTTGAGTTGAGTAAGCGCCCACATAGAAAGACAAACACACACACATACACACAACCACAGCCACACACAAACAAACGTACGTACACATAGGGTGGCGCCATTTTGAAAAGATGGCCGCAATAATGAACTTGAGGCCTTTGAATATTTTGAGCGTCGTTTAACGGTTGAGTTTAACGTACATAATTAAGTTGTGATTTCAGCTCGCTAAAGGTGTGGCAAAAGTGAGTGAGACAGAGAGAGAGAGAGAGAGAGAGAGAGAGAGCGAGGGAATGTGAGAGAGACAGCTGTTGTACTGTTGCGCGTGCATCTCAGCTCCATTTTATTCACATTTGTTTATTGCCTTTGCTCTATTAATTAGGCAAAGGCCCGCGTCCTTCCGTTTCGCAAACGTGCGACCTGTGCGTCTGCACCTGTAGCTCTTACTCTGCCTGCTACTGTTCAGGTGCGAGGCCTTACCTGTAACACGTGGCCGTTTGTTTGGCCAAAAATAAACAAAGCTTTTCGAGCTGCCACAGCTGCCACACAACATTGTGACCCTGTGTGTGTGGGTGGGTGTGATTTCCTTAAGACAGACAAGTGTCGCTTAAGTAAACTTGACATAAAGCCGCATACACGCACACACACACACTCACTCACACATGCATTAAGTTGTGTATGTGTGTTTGTGTTAAGACCACATTAATGTTGTTATTAGCTTCAATGAAAGCTCAGTTGAAAATCCAGCTGCTGTATTAAGCAATTCTTATGGTAAAATAGTTGTTAGGCAGTCCTTTTTGCCCTTAACGGTTATATAGTTAAAAGATACATATGTACACATAGACTTATTTATTTTTTTTAAGTTGTGTTTTTATGTTCATATATTAATGTGTAACACTTATTTTTATATATTTATTTATAAAATCTTTAAAAATATCTATAAATATACAAAAAATATATTTTGAAAATTTTATTTTATTTATTTAACTTCCTATAGTTTTTCAATGTATTTTAAATAGCTTTTCTACTTTAATATTTTATATATATTTTAAAGATAAAAAATGTTTTTTTAGGGAGTAAAAACACTCTAATAAAAGATTCATTATTCATTTAATGAATTTTTCTATATAAAATCTAAATTACATTTTAAATATTTTTTAAACTATTGATATATTTTTTGTCGTTAATCAATTTCGTTTAATTCATTTTATTTATTTAATTTATTATTATTACTATTATTATTATATTATTTTACATTTTGCACTCATTATTTAATAAATATATATTTATAAATTACAAAATTAAACTTACGCATTTATTTGAATTTAAAACCAAAAATTTTTATGCCCGTTTGGCGCACACGCTAATAGAAGACTTCTACTATAATCATTTAAATACCCTTTAGCCTGCCAGTTGAATAAATAATTACTTACTAATTAGTTAAAAAGCTTTTAATTAGTAGTGTTGGAACTGTTGAAAACAAATGCAAATAAAGGCTAGTCGAATAACAAATTATTAAAAGCAAATTAACTGCAAGCAAAACAGGAAAATATAAATCGTGCGCTCTTAGATGCGCTCTTCACGTTGCTCTCCTCACTCTCATATACGCTGCTCTCTCTCTCTCTGAACTCTCTCTTGAATTCAACAGTTTGCTTTTGTGCTTGACGCAAAAAGCTCTGGGCAAAGCTCTTTCACTGAAGATGCTGCAGCAGCAGCAGCAGCAATAGCAGCCACAAGTTGCCTTTTCGATATTTGCAACAGTTGCTGTTGAGTGTCTTCGAAAAGCGGACGTGGCAAATCAAAGGTAGCGGACCAACGCGCACAGTCAAATTGCAAATACTCAAGCCTCAGAACGTTATCAGTGCACGCACACATAGACAGAGACAGCGAAAGTGAGAGAGAGAGAGAGATAGACAGTGACTGTGAGTAGCAGGGAAAGTGCAGACGACAACTGGACAACTAGTTCAAGTGCAAGCCAAAAAATTTGTGTTGCTGGCAACAATGTTGCCAAGAAATTCTGAAAGCCATGTGAAATGTGAAAATACAAAAAAATCGGGAAATTATTAAAAATAAATAAATAAATAATTTATGCACCAAACCTTTCAATCAAATCAAACGTAAATCACAAAATATCCCTTAGCATTTTCATTTTATTTAATAAAGTGTTGAAATCATAAATCAAAAATCCACAAAAAAAGAGAAGAAAATATATTTAAATCGTGCGCGTCTACATATTGTAAAATCACTTAAGCGAATCAAAACAAAAACCAAAAAAAAAGCAAGAAAAAACCAAAAGATTTAGAACTTAAGCGCAAAATTAACCTATGTAGCCACGCACAGCTAACAAAAATATGCAAGCACATGATTTTACATATATTTAATATATATGCATATATATTTATCTACATATATTTGAGTGTGTGTTAAAAAATGTCACACATGTGACAGTTGTCACTGTAATTTAAATCAGTTACCTTGCCCAGCTTGACAGCCAGACAGAAATATGCACCCATAGAGGTCTACAGTAAAACCTCGCTGTTAGAAAATTTAGTATATATTCTTTGATTTTTTTTTAAGTTAACAAAATTTTAACTAAATTTTAAAAATATAAAAAATCATAAATAAGAGTTAAAAACTTTAAGTTTTCTTTTGCAGTTTTTATTAACTGAAATTTAGAAAAATATTTTTTTATTTAAATTTTATATTTTTCTGTATTTTCTTATATTTCAAATTGAAAAATATATTTATTTATATACTTTTCTAAATTAAAATAGTTAAAAAATAAAATAAAAACGTAAATTTAATTTTTGTTAGACATTAGCTAATGACTAAAATATAAATAAAAAAAGTATAAATATAAAAAAATATCAGAAGAACTTTAAATATTGCTAATAATAATTAAACAGAAAAAATTTCAAGGCAAATATTAACTAAAAATTGATTAAACATTTGCTAAAAAAAACTATAACTATTTATATTGGTAATACAAAAATTTTTAATGTTTTAGAAAATTTACTTAATAATAAAAAAATACAAAAAAAAAATATATTTTTTAAGATTTACAACTTATTTACTATTATTAAAAGTTTATTTATAAACTTGAATGCAAACTATTTAAAGAATTATTAATTTTTAAATAACTTAAAATATTTGCAAAATATTGATCAAGCAATTTTAGGAATTAGCTTTCATTAGCGTTTGCTGCACTTAAGCGTGCGTTCACTGTACTAAAATTTTATCAACTAAGCTGGTATCTTATTTTTCTTTTTTAAAGTCTTTCACATGATTTTCGCTTTTCATATTTTGATACATTCTCGTTTTTTTTTTTATATATACATGTCGCTTGCTTGATTTACTTTTCATGCCACCTCGAACAATTTTTCGGAATTTCAGTTAAATAAAAAGTGTTTCTATATGTGTCACAAGTATCGAGAAAGCAACAAGCGACAAGCAACAACAACAACAACAATTACAACTGCTAAGCAGGCCGCCTGAAGGCCAACACAGCGAAGAAGAGGGAAGAGGGAGGAAAAAAAAACCGCCAGCTGCTCTCACACGCAGCTGTTTGAGACGAAAAGGTAGGTGTGCACTTTGATTTGCGACTTGTGTACATAATTCGCTTTACACACACTTATTTGCATTTCAAAGCCGCATTGAAATGTGCCACCCACACACAGGCACACACACGCACACACACGCACGCACACTCGTTGCGTGAGTGTGTGCAAATTTTCCACTTTTTCTTTTTTTTTTTTTTGGCGGTTTTTGCGGTGGTTGTGATTATTGAGCGACATTATCATGAAGACATTTTTGATATGGCAACGGTGCACGCGGCGTATGATTGATTGATGCTTGTCTATGCGTGCGCGCGTGTGTGCGTGTGAGTGTGTGTGAGTGTATGTTACGTGCCACTGATTGGCACAAAATTTTTGGCTTTGCGCAATCTAATTGGAAAAAAAAATGGAAATAAATTAATATAAATGTCAAAAGCTAATAAGTTGAATTTTTGTTTGCTTGCGAATTGCGGAAATTAATATTCGTTTATTTGTATTGGATGACGAAAATGGATTAAAAAAGAAAATCAAAATTAATTGGCTTTAGCAATTGAAGCGAAAATTCAAGTTGAAGTAATTCCTATATGTATATTATCGACATCTATGATATCTATATCTAAATTTATTTCCAGGAACGAAACTCTATCAAGAAAAGCTTTTGTTTTGTTCATTTCTCTATGCAAGCTTTGAAGTCATGCATATTTGTGATATACAATGCGATAGAGTTTCATTCCTAGAATTACGCTTAGATGGAATTATGTATAACAAAAATATATAATACATGTCTGCAGTATATATATCTATATGGAACGTTGCAAGTTTCGAATAGAGAAATTTATCTATATATATATTTAATATTATATTTTCTATTAGATAGCTAGATTGTTAGCTTAACTCTACAGGGCTGAGCAGAGTTAAAGCCAGCTAAAGCTATAAGGGAACTGAGGCGTTTGTAATATTTGATTATGATAATATTCAATTGTAATTAAAATGCAGATGCTCAGATAACAGTTAAGCAAAACATTCTATTGCAGCAAAAAAAATTACTTTAATGCTATGTAAATCAGATATTATAAAAATATGTGCAATCCATAGTAAGATTAGCATAAATTATATGATTTTTCTGGAACTGCAAGCGAGTTAATTGAATTCTTCGGAATTAAGCAAACATGTTTAGAAATATTTATGATAAATCTGCTTGCAAATGGAATTCTAATGAATTTCCTGATAGTTCATTAGTTGAAACATTACTAATTCTGGCAAATGCTACAAAAAGTATTAAAATTGTTTTTATTATTATATAATATTTATAGATGTTTGCGCTAATTAAATGCATTTGCAATTTCCATTTGCAAAGCGTTGATCACATAATGAAATAAACAATTAACACACAAGCGTCCAGGCGAATTAAACAATTTGTGTTGAAATTATAAAAACACAAATTGAATGCATTTAATTGGCTACATTTTGAGCGTGGCGAGCGTAGCTCGTTAAATATATAAATTAAGTCAATTTATGAGTCACACGAGCACAAGGAGTGGGAGAGAGAAAGAGAGGGAGAGCGCACGCATTTCATATTTTTATTTACGTTTTGTCCTCGCCATTGCGTCAGCTATTTAATTGGCCGTAAATGAATTTCCTCACCTGGCCAGGCTGACAGTTTCTGCCAGCACCTGTCATCAGCATTAATATCAACAGTTGAACCTCAACCTCGGGCTCGTGTGCCCCAGCTACTGAACACCTCCCCTCCCCTCTCCCCACTACGCTCTCCCGCTCCCCCGCCCATAGCAACGCCAAGGCTTAAGCTTTTCGCGCTTGCTGCTCTGCAAAAATTTCTATAGCATACTTTTCTGGGCTCGCTGCTCGCTGCCTGCCTCAGCATTGCTTTCCAGCTGTGTGGCTTAAAGCCATAAAAGGCAAACCATAAAAAACTGAACAATAAACGCGCATTGCTTAGCATCAAAATTAACAAACTAGAAACAACAGCTAGTTGCAGTTTTTTCCGCACTTTTCTCTTTTTTATTATTATTATTTAAATTTAGCTATGCATATATTTTGCTTTTATGCACATATTTCGCTTTGCTTGTCTATCTAAGGCACTTGACCGAGTTTTCATTTTTATTTTATTTTTTTTGTTGTCCAGAGACTAGCACAGCACAGTTGTTGCTTTGATTTTAATACTGCGTAAACATAAAATTTTAGGCCTTGAATTTCATTCAAAAATTGCATAAACTGACATTTTATAGGTCTTAACTTTAGTTCTGTTCACGCTTAACTGCAGCTAAATCAAGTTTGAAAATGTTTTCTAAGGTCACTCGATTGAGGCCTTGATGCTTGAATAGATATTGTATTTTTTTTTTTATAGTATTAGGCTCAGCCTTATTTTTATTATTGTATTTTAAATTTATTGTTAATATAGTATTTTGCATATTTTTAAAGGGTATTTTTAAGTCAATCTTTCTTTATCTTTTACTATTTATCTTTTTTTTTTGTTTTTACTTTTTTTTGTTTGTTTTTTTGTGTTTTTGTCTGCTGTGATTATTTTTGTTTGCTGGCTTGTAAACGCAGCAACGTATAAAATGCTTACTATACACTGCCTCTAGCGCTGTAATAATACTAAAAATTAAATAAAAAAATGCTTAAAGTGTAAAGAACAAGCGGTTTGATGCGTTGCACCTGACATTATTTAAACAGTTTGGCGTTTCACCTTTGCATAAGACTAAAAATAAAAATTAAAAAAAATAAAAAAATGGCAGACTAAAGTCGATTTTTTTTATATATATAAAAGTTAAAGTTATATATAAAAGCTAGGCAGTAAAAACTCTATAAATATAAAAAAATAAAAGCAATAAATAAAATATAAAATGAATAAATAAAACAAATTAAATGAATATAATAAATAAAATCAATATTATTAATAATATATTACTAATAATAATATTAAAAGTTATATAAATTTCACATACTCTTTAACATACAAATAAATAAATAAAATAAGTTAAGCAATTTACTCTTAAAATTTATTATAGACACAAAAAAAATTATACACTTTTTTATGATTTGAACACAAGATAAACGTTTGCCCTTTTGCACTATTTAAGTAACTGCAGAAATTGATGTAAAATTCACAAAAGTCTAATGCTAGTTTTTCTTTTGCATGATTCCATCAATTTTCACAGATACTCAAACTGGCAGGTTCATGTTGTTCAGGTGCCGTGTTGCTGCTGTGCATCATCATCTGGGCATAGCAGATGCGTAGCTCGAGTGTCTTTAGTCTGCGCAGCATTTCGTACATATTTGGCTGAGTGAGCTGTGCAGGCTTGATTGGATTGCCTATTTCACTTTCATTTCCTATTGCATTCTCTAACTGAAGTTGTGGCATTATTAAATTTTGTTTTGATCTATTACTCCGCTGCGATGGTGCGATGTCATTTGAAAGGTTTTGGGTTGATAAACTCGTTCGTTTTGGCATTTTCGGATGGATTTGTTTCGGCAGCTCATCCAGACTGTAAGATCGGTTTAGTACATGTTTTAGGCTCAAAGGTTTCTTTACATCAGCTGTTGCACATTGTTCCAGAGATTTCGCTTGTTTGTGCTCCTCAAATTTTCGAATCAGATTCTGTAAAGTTATCTTGGGTATTGGCGCTACGAATGGCACTTGAACCTTTGCCATTGGCCAATGCTCATCGAGCATCGAGCCCTTTGTATTCGTTTCGTTTACGTTGCTTGTCTTTGATTGGCTATCGTTTGGAGTTATTTCATCTATACTTTTCTGTGATGCATAGGGATTTTTATAGACAACAACTTTGCTCATTGACATAAACGTATAAATTTGGTGTTTTTCATTAGTTTCCTGACTTTCTTCACTTTGATTGTCCGTCTCAGTACTGTTTGTTGCATCTAATTCAATATTATCATCGAAACTATTTCGTTCTCTTTGTTCTATTAGGAAATTTTGCAATTCTTGCGGCAGCAAGGCTTCTGCTGTATTTGCTGTCAACTCTCGATTGTTTGATACTCGATAGGAATTACTAAATGCAGCTGCTAGAGAAATTAAACTACTTTCGTTTTGAAGGCTTTGGCTTTGGCTTTGGCCCTGCTTCGACTCTTGCAGAATGGAGTTTTTTTTTTGTTGGCCGAGAAAAATGATTGTAGAAGTTGTTGAATAATCAGAAAAACGCTCTTTGGGCATTTGATTTTTCTTCACACTTGCGAAATATTTGGCACTATTTGAATATTTTGAATATGATTTAGTTTTAAGTTGAATTATTTTATCAAGAGATTGTTTCTGCAATTTCGATTTATTCCTTTCGCTTCTCTTTAAATATAATACATTTTCCACACGATATTTTAATTGTTGCAAATCATTTATATCAATTAGACTTTCACCCGTTTTTTGTTCATCTTCCAGCAGCTTTTTAAGATTTTTGATAAGTTTCATTACTTCATGCATTTTATGATTTCTCAACTTTTCGCTTATGTTCCTTAACATTGCGAGAAACTTTTCGTAACGTATTCGATTTTGTAAATGTCTTTCAGTTTGATTTTGTTTGCCCAGCTTTTGGGATTTTTGCGCGATCGTTTTGCTTTCGATTTCATTCCATTTCTGTATAATTTTCTCAATTTCCAATCTATTTTTCTTAGTTTTTTGTTTTGGCTTAAAATTATTTCGCGTATCTGATTCATGGAATTTGATTGTAGTTTCCGAACTTTGTTTCACTAAGTCTTCTTCTGGTTTCTTCTCTTCATTGTTGTTCTTAGAGTTTAATCTATTTCTTAATGATTTTCTTTTGTATTTTTCGCTAGACGCAATTGCCTTGGACCTGGACTCAATACTATATTTCGAAAGTTTCTTGAAATGTTTATTCAATTCCTCAATGCCATCGACATGTATTGATTTTCTTTTCGATTGTTTATTTTCCTTATTCGTTATTTTGAGTTCAGTTATTTTTTGCTCAAATCCCTTTAATAGTTGCAGATTTGCTTTATACTCCTTTTTCATATTTCGTTTGATTTCACGTTGCTCGTCTTTATCTGCAATCATTGCATTTATTTCACGTTTTTTGTGCTTCATCAATTTTTTGAGTTTTTTCAATTTCTGTTCATAGTTTTGCAATGCTTGTAGATCGGTTCTATATTGTTGTGTGCCTGAAGCATTTGATCGGCTTGGATGAGGAATTGCATTAGCATCATCTCTGGTAGTTTTTCGTCGTGACTCACGAATTTGATGTTTTCTCTTGTTTTCCTTAGATTTTCTTTGTCTGCGTGAAAAGTGGCTAATATCATTTGATGTGCTTGCAGTTTCTTTGCAATCATTATCGAATAATTTTTCTTTAGTAAAGACGTAAGGCAGATTGTCAGCTCTATCAAATATTTGTTTCTTTTTAATTATATGCGCATAATTATCAGTACTTAGAAATGGTATATTTTGTTGTTGTTTGACTTTTCCTGCAGAGCCTTCAATAGCTTTTTCATCTTTGTTAATATGTTTTCGTTGATTTTTAGTTTGCATATTCAGCAGCTTCGCTTCATATGCCTGCAGTTGCTCCTGGTAATTTGTTGTATATGCATAGTCCTTGGATTTGCTGCTCGAGAATTTAGTATTATTCATATTGATATTTGCATTTTTATCAAGAGCTGACGGCATCACAGCATCATTCGCATTCCATGGATTATATTTCTGCATAATTACGTTACTTTTTGTCTTTGCTTTCTTTTGCATGTGATCTTGTGGCTTTTGATATTTAATAACATTTTTAGTCATTGTATTTTGAGCTCTGCCTAGTGGAGTTGCGTTCACGGCCTGTTCGTCGCTTTGTTTCTGCCTAAACAATCTTTCTGAAGCTTCACATCGGCGTTGCTCCAGCTCCTTGAGACGCCTCAATTTCTGTTTGTAAAACTCTATTTCATAGGGATTTCGGCACATTTTTATTTGTTTAATAATATTATGCTTTTCGCTTTGGTAGCCTGTATAGGGAACTGGCTCTGTCGCTGTCGCTGGGGCGACATCTCGACGCTTCGCTGTAACGTTAGCTTTGCTCTGCCCGTCACGAAAGCAGCTAATGAATTCGTCAAAAATTATACTCTCTGCTTTCTCGGCGGGCAGAGCAGAAACTTTATTCTCATCTCTCGCCGTTTGCTTGAGAAAGGATGCTGCACGTTTGTCCTTGGCATTGTGCACAAAATTTGTCTTCGGCTCAATGAGTTGACGTAGCACATGTTGACGCTTCTTGTCGTCGCTGGCAAAATAATTCCAATATTCACAGAAATCCTTATTCATATTATTCAAATTGAGTTTATCGATCAGCGGATGATCCAGTTGGCTGATTTTCTTAAAGAAACAATTGCCATCCAGCAGCAAAGGCTGCACTCGACTTTGATCGCAATCGATATCGGAGCTCAGATTTTCACTGCTTTGCAGCACTTTCATGTTTTCACTTGCAATTTTTGTACACTATTTTTTGTTGTTTTTTTTTTTTTTTGTTTTTTTTAGTTTTTTGATAAAAATAATTTAGTTTATTAGACGAGTTGATGTTTATAATTTGTAGAACTGCGCAAATGTTTGTCATTTTGATTGACATAAATCGAAGTATTCACTTATTGCAATGAGCATTAAATTATTTGATATATATATAGATTTTTCTAAAATATATTTATTTATTTTTAAGGTTTTGCAATTAAAAATAATATATTTATAGTTAAAATGGTTGCTGCGTTGCTTGGCAGCTGTAGGCAATGCTGTGCTATGCTTGAACTAGTTCATTTCATTGCACTTGAACTGGTTCAAACACAGCACAGGGCACGCCTGCAGCTCGTCACATTGCAATTGTAGCAACTTATTGTCCAAACGCTTCTGACACTCGCTGAGCACTTGATAGCATGCAATTAGTTTCTGTGTTAGCGTTTGCTTCGCTTTCCATTTGGTCTGACAATTGAAATGAATCGGATTTTGTGTGCTTCCACTGCTCGCAAATGATCGATTGCCTTGATTCGCCTGCGAGCTGCTTGTTCTCAAGTGATATTTATAGATATGCAGCAATTCATCGCGTTCCATACGCTTACGCATCTCCAACATGTATGGCGCCTCGGGCAGTGTCATCTTTAGGCCACGGCAGATGTCACAGCTAACGGCTTTGATTGGTGTCGGTTTGATGGCCTCTGGCTTTTGTATATTTTTATTATTATTATTTTTAATTTTCTTTTTTCGTTTCGTTTTTGTGGCCAACATTTTGGCATTTTTCTTGTTGCTATTCGGTTGGTCTTTCATGCTCCA
The DNA here is from genome assembly GCA_030914345.1 of Drosophila koepferae. Lineage (NCBI taxonomy): Eukaryota > Metazoa > Arthropoda > Insecta > Diptera > Drosophilidae > Drosophila > Drosophila koepferae. Next base: position 12,898,673 of record JAUESR010000211.1, on the reverse strand, counting down.
CTCGTTGCGCATGCGCTGAATGATGTTCGATTCGTATGGACACGGCCAGTTGTGTGGCAGCTGCTTGAACATATCCCATGTTATTTTATGAACTTTCATAAAATTTGTAATATGAGCTTCGATATCGATCGATGTAGCTGGACTAACTGTCGATAATTGTGAGGGATGTGTATTGAGCGATATGGAACTGTAGCTTTTTCCATACAACTCAAATACGGCTTTCTTTTTCGGAGTCTCAGTTATTATTTCTTTAACATTTACATTTGGATTATCGCTGATTTCTGGCCTATCTACTCGTTGATGGCCTGTGTCGGCCTTGGGCGACTCTATTTCTGAGCCTGTTCGCCGATGATCTAGATGTGTGTTGTGTTTGGGCAACAATTTTATGGAATGGCGTGTTAGGGATTGATATCTAACAGGCATGAGACCTTTGTGCTTTTCTGCTGCCCTTGCCATACGTTGAAATTTCTTCAACTTCATCAAATGCATGGCTGAGATGCTGGCATCGGAATCGCTATCAAAAAGACCCAATGATTTTCTTGTTTTCGATTTACTTGTACGTTTTGTAATTGATTTTTTCAACTTTTTATCAATTATAATTTCTGCGTTTTGTATCTCTGGCCCTGTCTCTGCCTCTGCCTCTGCGTTGGCCTTTAGCGTAGCAGTAGCCATTGCATTTGTATATCTGCGTACCTCAAATAAATGCTGTTCTGCCATTAATACCTGCTCAGCGGCTTCCAATATGCTATTATATCTCTGTCTGGGTGATGCTACTGGTTTCGATAAAAACTTTGTGTAATAATGTCGAATTGACATTAGCCTTTCACCTCTCAATGTTGCGTTGGATGGCTTCTTCTTTCCGATTTGCTCAGTTGCATTATTTAAATCGACTTTCAAGCTGGCTGTATCAGCTTCATAGGTTACGATTCTCGAGCTTGGGGGTGCAGCGATAATCGAACTTCGAGATGTATTGATGTCTGAAATGCGAGGTGCAGCGAGACGCGAAAGTCGTGGCGTACTCCCTTCAGAAGTTCGGGGTTCGGGCCTCATAGTCTCAGCTTCAATTTTGGATTTAATAGGCGTATCTTTTTTGTAAGATTTCCATTTCTTAAGCCTTAGCTTTAATTTATTCATTTCATTAGGTGAAATATTTTTACGTTCGATTTTCGAATATTCTTTGTCGTCATTGATGTCGATTTTATTCTCCTCCTCTACCTTATCTATTTCCTCAATTAGATTCGTCAATTTAAGTACCGTCTCTTTGGACTTCTGCTCATCTGGAATGAAATTGTTAATGGAACTTGAAGGGGTTTCTCTCAGCTTCTTAGAGTTATAGCCATTATAATGTTTAACTGCATCTGAATGCTGAATTTTTGATTTCTCATCATGTGCATTTTTGTAGGTCTTCAATTTCTTACGCTTAGACTGAGGCATATTCTCATAAGGGGAACTCCTCTTTTTTCTTCTACGTGGCGATACGAATTTCTTGGATCTTTTATGCGCTTTGTTATAGGATTGAATCCATTTCTTATAGATTTGTGGCACGCTCTCATAGGGATTTGTAGACAATGGAATCGTATTGCTATTCGTAACTTTAGTATAGCCATTTGGCTTCGTAAGTTCTCGCAGAATATCTGTGGATTTTTCTTCATCTACTATTAAACTGCTATTGGAAGAGTATTTTCTTGATTTCTTTGAATATTTCGAAATCTTGTCTGGCTGGTCTTGTGAAAATTCGGGTGTATTATATGAAAATTTATCATCAGCTGACATTGTTTTCTTCTGATTATATACTAATTGTCTTGTATGCTCTTGTCCATTCCCAAAGTTGAATAAATCCTCTGTAAATTGATCATCCGCTGATTTCCAATGATTTTCGCTTAAAGGCAATCGTCCAATTTGATGCTCCTCATGCGATGATTCCGTCTGAGTCTGTCTATAACTGATATTTGATATGATTGGTATTTCAGTCTTTATAGCCTTAGATCTAGTTAATTGACGTTTCTTTTTCTTATGCTTAGGCTTGTGAAAGCAGCACATAAACCCATCATAGATTTGATCAGCATCATTGATCTCTGGTTCAATGGCTGTGAATATTTTAAGGAATTTTGATGCTTTTTCATTGCGCAGATAATCGGTGAAATGGCGATTTGCGGCTCTGGAACGTATCTGCTGATCAACTGAAATGGGTTTCTGTCCGTTGGCATAGAAATTCCACCAGGTACGAAATGTATCGCGATTCTGTAGTCCGGGCGGAAGTCCTTTCAATTGATTAGCCTTACCAGTCTCCTTATGATGTGAAGACTTAGGATTCCAGAGGTTGCCACGTGTTATTGTGCTCTCATTTGCATTGAATGTCAACAGCGCGCGACCTAAATTACGCATATTAAATTTTGTGTAGACTGGCCTGAGGGATGGTTTAGAGTTCCTTTGGCTAAGATCTTTTCTATTCTTGCATTTGCACTTGCAATTTATTAAACTGTAAATTTATTTAATCTGTTTGAATTGAAATTCGGCACAGATTTGATAGTTATTTGAATTTATTGTTATGTTTATGTTAAACTTTCGGTTCGTCCTGTTTTAACTATTATTGCTTTTTGCACTTTACTTACATTAAGAAAAATAAATAAAGAAATTTGTATTTGCAACTCATATACAGTAAAACGGGTGCTTTACTTGCTTTTCTGTTTATTTGCTTTGCTCTTCGTAAGTATGTAAATAGGGAATTCAAATTTTTCATTCATAACTTTACCTTCATAAGCCTTGCAAGCTTGGCAAATATAAATAATAAAAGTGTGGTAAATGGAAAATGCATATAACGAAATTCTATTTGTTCCTATTTGTATTATTACTATAATTATAATTTTTGAGTGTTTTGAAAGAAGTGTGATTTATTTATTTTTATGTTATTTATTTATTCAATTTAATTAATTCATTTTGTTCTATTTGTATTATTTACTTATTTCATTTTATTTATTGAAATTAATTAATTAAATTAAATTTATTTTTATTTCTTTCTTTCTTTTTTATTATTTGTTTAATCAATTTAATTAATGTAATTATTTATTTAATCAATTTAATTAATTTAATTAATAAATTTATTAAGTTATTTTATTTTATTTATTATTTTAATTTACAATAAATTAAATTAATTAATTAATAAATTTTTTTATTTATGATTTATTTTTACAATTTATTAAATTAAATTAATTAATTAATTTTATTTAATTTATGATTTATTTTTACACTTTAATTAAATTAATTCATTAATTTGATTTTATTTATTATTTATTTTTACAATTAATTTAATTTAATTAATTAATACATTTTATTTTATTTATTATTTATTCTTACACTTTATTTAATTAAATTAATTCATTAATTTAATTTTATTTATTATTTATTTTTACAATTTATGTAATATTATTAATTAATTCTTTTTATTTTATTTATTATTTATTTTTACATTTTATTTATTTTTTTAAATAATTTATTTAATAAATAAATAAATAGATTATTTTGTTTTATTTATTTATTTTATTTAATTTTATTCATTTGAACGAGTATTTATCAGTTGCTTAAGCCCAATTGCAATATTCTTCACTTGTTTTTTTTTTTAATATTTTATATTGCGCAAATGCTAAAACTTTATAATATAAATGACAGCTGTGCGTCTGCCTCGAAAAACGCTTTGTTTTCAGCATTTCCCCACTTTGCATGCTGCATGCAACACACACACACACTCACATCCTTACCCACACAGTTACAAAGTGAGACACTCACACTGCATGCGTTTTATGCTTGTAAAAAAAAAAAAAAGAAAATAATATTTTTAGTTTTGTCTCGCTGCCTTGAATTACTGTAATTCTATGCGCATTGTATAACACGAATAAAGCTTCAATGTACCTTCGGGCATTTAAATGTCAGATGGGACTATATGTTGAGGGCGTAATACGCGCATGTACAAATTTAATATGCAGCTCGTGGTGATGCTTAAAGCATATATATTTTAGATAAATATATATATACTGAATATATGAGATAGAGGTTTGCTGATTTCTGTTATACAATTGATGTGCAACTAATATATATCTGAATATATTGAAGTATAGCTTAAAGCAATTTAATATATTTATGTAAACATTAAACTCATACAGTGCTGAATATTCCATTTGACAGTTCATTGATCTATAAAATCAATTGTATTGTGCATCAATAAACAGTTTGTTTATGTTAAATTGAATAGGTTCTTCTTCTCTGATCTTGGGTGCTTAACAAGCCATGCAGACGACTACTTTTGCTGTTCGTATACATTGTTTATTATTGTAGTTCTTTATTTATTTATTTATATGCCCGACGTCGAGTATGTGTGTGTGTGTGTGCATATATAGCTTAAAATAACACAGGTGCTTTGCAAGACATTGATTTCGCTGCTTGTAACTGAGTGAAAAATCAAGGGAAGAGATAATATGAAAATTGTATATTCGCACAACATATGCTGGAAAGCAATGGCAAAAAGGCGTACGGCAAAGCGAGGCCATGAGGCTGCCTTATGAACGATAAACAGTCGCGCACTGCTCGTTTATTAGCAATTAATCTCCATATTAACAGCCAAAAGGTAAAAACACGAAATCGCGTGGACATGTTGAGTAAACATACAAAAAAATAGCAAAAATAATGAAAAAAAAAGAAGCGTAAATATAAACTACGAGGCAACAAGGCATGAAAGTTAAAAGCTGAAAGTAAAATAAAAAAAAAAAAAATTATATATTTATATAGTACTTTAATATCCATTAATTTCATTTTACAAATTGCAAGCAGCTTATAGCAGCTTATACACGTTTGAGCTCTGCATATTAATGCAGTTCCCTATTTAAATTTAAATTTAACATTAACTGTGACCTTCTTCATGTGGTTTTTTTTTCCCGTCATTGCTTCAATTGGTCCTTGAACAAGAGATGGCTGCACTTTTTCAATAGCATTCAAGTTGCTCTGCTCTGCTCAGTTCTGCTCTGCTTTGCTCTGCTCTGCTCTGTTTTGCTCTGCTTTGAAACGTGCTTATTTAATGGTCTATTCCATTTCGATTTCTTGCTTACATTAGAGCATTTCGTAATGTAAAGCCCGCCTCAAAGCATAATTGCAAACAATTAGCATGTTCATGATAGCACAAGAAGAAAAATATGTAAAAAAAAAAGTGCACAGAATATCCGCTGCAGCGCTTAAATATACCCTGCATTGGATTAACTGAGAAGCTTTGGATAACAAAAGGTAATGCAAATGCTGTTATAAGAAAAGGAAATGAACCACAATGCGATAATAGAGTTGCTTTTAATAAGATAAGATAAGATGAGAGAATGAACTGGTATAAGATGAGAAAATGAACTGATTGAATAAACCGAAAGAGCTAACTTTAGATTATAGAAAGAGTTTGTATAAGAGACGCAATCAATTGGTATAAGATGACAAAATAAACTCATACTTCTTGACTGAAACAGTATAAGACATAAGTTGTAGTATAAGAAAATTGTTTGAGCTGGTATAAGATGTTGGAATGAGCTCTTCTTATAAATGTGTTTAATATAATATATTAACATTATCTGGTATAAGAGTTATATGTATAAGATATTATAACTTTATAGTATAATAGTGATTGCATTGATATTAGATTATTAAATTTCTCTTATATAGAAATATTCTTGTATATGACTGAAAGGTATAAAAGATATGGATATAACATATATAGAGAAGCTCTGGTATAAGAGTAGATTAATTTAAAAGATGTTAATGCGATTTGGTATAAGCGTGGCTGATATACGATATTAAATTGGTATAATATAAAAGAGATATAAAATGATCTGGTATAAGAGTGATGGAAGTAAGATATAATTGATTTTTTTTCATTTATTTTTAGTAAGTCTGACTGGCATAAGAGACTAGAATTCTCTTTTAAAAGACTGTTTGACTTAAAATATTAAAATGTGCTGCTCTAGAAACGGCTGGTATAAAATATTAGAAAGATCTAATATAAGAGTGACTCTTAACACTCTTGGTGTACTGCTCTTACATTACATTAGCATGTTCAAAATTCTACTATAATATAATTTGCATTAATTTACCTTTAGTCTAGTCTACCCAAATACGAACCGTATAGGTCTCGATATATATAATGTCTGTTATATTCTTCTACATTGCTGCCTTAAGTCTGCTATCGGATTTGCTTTGTTGTGCAGAAATGCTGCAATCATTAAGGATGGTCATAAAACCGTAAAATGCCTCGCTTTACTTACTGCCAATACATAAGCCAAGAGATGTGAATAGATGTGTGCTTATATGAGCTTGTGTGTGTGTGTGTGTGTGTGTGTGTGTGTGGGCTGTTTAAGTAGAAGGTTACGTACTTCTAATCCAGCTTGTCTATGCATATTATCTAGTCAGTGAGCGCGCTTGAATGAGTTCACAAGAACTGACTTTAGCTCTCGATGCCCAACTCTTTGGGTTTTCGATTTTGGCTTATGCGCAATTAGGCAGCCGTTCATCTTGGCCATATTACTAAAATAGCACACATATACACACACATACATCTTTATATATGTATATATCTGTTAACACATATGTTGAAGCATAGGCAATAAATAGCACATGTCTGCTGGCCCAACAACAGACAAGTTGTTCGTGTCGCATGGCCATAAATATTGTAGTACGTAGTACATGAATTCTAACTCATATGAGCACATGTTTCTGCTTTGGCTGGCTGAAGGCGTGAGAGAATGCGCCAAATCAACGATCCAAACAATTTTTGTTTTAGCCAAATTATTGAATTGCTTTCGCCTTGTGCAGGTGTTTCGATTTTACTTTTCATAATTCTACAAGTGCAACTGCAGCAAGGTCTGCCGTGTAGCGTAAACTAAACATGTGTAAAACTTGTTAGATTCACCTGCTATATACATACATGCATATATATTTACGTATGTCTATATAACGTATCTATAAACAAGAGAATATATATATAGATATATATGTATGCTGATGTTGATGTTGATAGATAATAAATTTGAATTTCTGGCCTCTAGACATTTAATGAAATGCACAATTTGTTGTCGTTAATTTGTGCATGTGTTCATTATATTTTGTATATACAATTGTCGAAAAATGTTTATCTATTTGTTCTATATCAAATCAGAGCTTACAAGAGCAGTGCTCTATAAAATCTTTTATATAGTTTCGGTTTCGTTAGTATTTATACGAAATTTTACAAATTTAGTTCGAGATAAATATAAAATACATAAATGTTTCATAAATATAATAATAATAATAATAATACTAAATTTCTTGTTATATATTATAATACATATATACTATTTGCTTTATTTTTATATATTTTTCATCATTAAAATATATGCATATATAATTTTCTTGACAACTTTAAGGCAGACATATTATTACTTTTATAGATTTCACAGTTACGCAGCAGCGAGTATTCTCAAATGCCCTTCTTTTCCAGCAGTTGCATTTAACTTTTGTTTATATATACATATATATAAATGTATATGTACGATGAATATGTATATTTGATTGACTTTTTAATAGGCTTCTGGCAATTTAAGCAGCTTGTGAAGAGACTTGCGTTTCATTTCATTTGTGTGCAGGAAAAAATGATTTAATGAACATTTTCACACGCAGAATTAAACATGAAATTGTGTGCTGAAAATTTGCAGGCAGACATCCAATTAAACAACAGACAAAAGCCTTATATATATACACGCAATATATATACAAATATATGCATTAAGAAGGATACTCCTTAATGCTTTAGCTGTAGTCAACATCAACATCAGTTCGATTGTTTACTCAGGCAGCAGCAATATGCACATTCTCTATAATATTTTCATATACATTCTCATGTGTGTGTGCCACTTGAAATAGCTTTGGCCGAGCTCCGGCTTAAATTTGGCAAACATATTTTTGCATAAACAAGAACGAAAATAAAGCAAAGCCAAAGCCAAGTCAAATAAAATCAAATGAAAACCAAAATCAAAGTCAAATAGGAAAGCCACAGCACGTAGGCAGCATTAATGCCCAATGCAAACAGCAGGACTAAAAAAAAAAAAATAAAAAAAAAATAAGTCGAAAACGTAAGAAATAATAAATACGCCAACACATGGGCATAAAACGAAAAAAAAGGTCCTCTGGACTTCAGCTGCTTTGCTATACATAAACTTGGCCAAGTTATGCCAAATTGGCAGCTTCACGAAATTGCCGCTGGGCTAGCGAAATGAATTCAAGTATTTTTCAATGTGCCCACAACAGAAATCTCATTTTTTTACTCTCTTTCTATTTGCCTATTTATTATTATTTTGTACATAAATAACAAAAAATTTCAGTGCTACTGAAATTTAATTTCTTCCTAAGAAAATATGCTTAAAAAAAAATGGAAAGCAAAATGAAAATGAAAATTTTAAAGCTGTTTTTTATGACTTATATTTTGGACAGTTGCCTCTTTGTTCAAAGATTGATAGCTGTATATTTTAAAGGTTATTCAACTGGGCCAAGCCATATGAAATTTCTTATGAATTAAATTACATTATTAAGATTGTTTTTCATATTAACTGAGCAGGCTGAGCATGCTTCCAACTAAAAATTCACTAAAATTTTGCGAAATTTTGTTTAATGTGAAGATTTTAAATTAATAAAAAGTAAATTATAAATATGTATGTGATTTAAGAGATGAGAAAGCTTTCGATTTAGGGCTCTGAAAATATTGCACAACGTTTTTTTTTTTTTTTTCAATAATTGTTCGTTCGGCAGACAAACGTTTCGAAATCAATTTGTTCACTTATCAACAACAGCTGCGATATTATGTGTGTGTGTGTGTGTGTGTGCGTATATGTCCCCATATAACAATTACAGCCTAGATCCAACGGACTACAAGTTTAAGTTTGTCTCTTAGTTTTGCTCGGGCGCCGAGTCACTTGGAACTTTGACAGCGCGCAATATGCAGAATTAATTGTGGCATTCGCTGTGTGAAGCTAGCTGAAAGGAATATTAATAAGCGCAACACGTGCAGCGGTTTTGCCAGAAACTCTATTACAACGACAGCGACTGGGCTAGCAACAACAACAGCAGGAGGAACAAAAGCATTGACAGTGAGGAGACGTTATTGTGCAAGTGGGTGGGTAGAGCAATATCCGTGTCTGTGGACCACGACCAATGCGAAAGTTTGTTGAACGAAACGGCTTTGAAGTCTAATAGGATTAGCCTTGCCCTCTCTGGCTGCCCGCATCACTCACCACACTTTACACGCCCGCCACCATTTAGTGGGCGTGGTTGTATGAAGCACATAAACGACAGCAGTCACAATTGCTATGTATGTATGCATATGGACGATTGTGTGTGTGTGCACGTGTATATTCTGCCTGGCGATATTTGTATTTCTGGCCAAGAATCAACATTGATATAATAGAAAAAAATAACATTAAATGTATAGCAAATATTGAAACAGGCTGCGTCTTTGATTATTATATAAAATATATATGTATATAGCAGATATTTGCATACGAATGCTTAGATAAATAAAACCAATTGGTAAACGCAGAACCAAAGAAGCAAATTAATCTTGCCTTAATCTTAATCTTATTAGGAGAAATCAGTAAAGAAATATTTTATATTTTATATTTTATATTTTATATTTTATATTTTATATTTTATATTTTATATTTTATATTTTATATTTTATATTTTATATTTTATATTTTATATTTTATATTTTATATTTTATATTTTATATTTTATATTTATATTTTATATTTTATATTTTATATTTTATATTTTATATTTTATATTTTATATTTTATATTTTATATTTTATATTTTATATTTTATATTTTATATTTTATATTTTATATTTTATATTTTATATTTTATATATTATATTTTATATTTTATATTTTATATTAGCTTTTCTAATTAAATACAAATATTTAGCAAGTTTGTTGTTGCAATATTTTATTTATGCGCTTTATAGAATATTTAAGAGTATAAAGAGAGTATAATATATAATATTGAGAATATGAATTGGATATATATGGGTAAATCAAATCTTTTTGTATCGATATTTAACCAACAACGCGATCATTGAACTTAATCGTGATATCAGTGCTGGCCATGTTAGTGAAGGTGCCCACAAGTTCATTCAACGTGTCGTTGGGCAAACGCCTGTCGAAGGGGAAGCCCATGGTGCGCCTGTCCGGATACAGTTTGTCCTTAAGGCCGCAGAACGAGTAGGCCGTGCTGCAGGCATCGTTCGGCGTGCTGTGTGTTGTACAATATTTCGTTTAGTAATTGCTCTAGATAGATTAGTGTGTGTGAGTGTTACTTACTTGCTTAGTTGCTGCACTGAATCGTTGGTGTAGTCCGAAATCATGACAAACAAATCGAATTGCATGCCCTCGGGCTTGCCCTTGGGCAACAGCAGATGCTGCGGCCATCCACAGCCACAGAAACGGAAACGTGCCAGTTCATCCGCTGCGGTGGGCTGATAGTTGGCCCCAACGGCACGGAACGAACGCTCAAATGGTATGGCCACCGAGGAATCTGTCGATTCACGACGTATGGTATTCTCACCGGGCATCACTGTGAAGGCAAACGAATTTATTGTAGTCGACGTAATATAGATTAAGAGAGCATCAGAGAATATACGAGTGTAGAGTCGCTTTCAACTTACGTTCCACTGTAAACTTATCCATTTCGATGGCCATCAGACGCTGCTCCTCGAGACGCAACGGCTGGTTGCGTTCATCGACCTTGGGGCATATGAAGATGCGACAAGTGCCGGTGCGCCTGCCGCCCGAATTGATTACATTGAACGTGTAGGTGAAGGGTGCGTTTTGCAGATGTCTAAATGTGGCTGTAATATTCTCATCCTCAACGGGTCCAAAGTCCAGGCCAGCTGCCAAATTGGCCGATGATTTTTGCCAATAGGTGAGCAGAGTATTTGGTCGTGCATTAGCGGCGCCCAAACGAGCCTCCACATAGGTCACACTGACGCCATCGAAGCCCAGCTGAGCATTATTATATGCGGGCAATAGAGCCTTGTGCTTGTTGAAAATGGTGTCAATGAATCCATGCCATCTGTAGAAAATGGGATCACGCATAGCTGTCGTTACATCGCCCATAACGCCAAAGTCCTCCAAATGCCTGGCATCGGGATCATGGGCAAAGGAGATAATGGTGTGGCCCTGATTATGCAAATTGCCATAGAATTGATTGTTCACAGAGAGCGTGTTGCATGCCTCAATGATGTTGCCCAGTATATCAATGCCTCGTACTTCGTCCAGGGGAATGCGTTGGCCTTGAGTCTGTCATTAGAAAAAATGTATGAAAATAATTTTAAGAGTTGAATTTGAAATTTCCGCTCGTTTACTCACATTTTCGACAAAGCCTTGATCGATGGCGGCCAGAATGCGATCACGCCAGCGTTCCAATTCAGAGATCTCAATGCTGCCATCAGGACGATCGACATCGCGTAACAGCTGATTGGAGATACGTGCCGGATAGGTGCGATTATTGATGCTCGATAGAATCTTGGGGAAATAGCCTTCGGGTATTTCATCGCGTAGATTACTGAGCGGTATAGTACGCTTTAGATTGTTGCAGAAGCGCTCGACATTGTAGCGTGCGAGTAGCTGATGATGCATGTAGTAGAAGAGCTCACCGCGACGATCCTTGTTGACAACCTCCATGGGTCCGCTGGCCGGATAAACCAAATGCCAATGCCAGTGATGGCTATTGACGCCAATATCCTCACGGAAATAGGCCAAACGCTGCTCATCCTCACGATCAGAGGCCGTATAATTGGCAGGTATTTCCAAAGCGGAACGATTGCCGCTCTTGGCAATCACCGAAGCCTCCTGCCGGGCATCCTGCAGAGAAATAACACAAATAAAAAGCTGTTGATATATCAAGAAGGTGTGCGCTGAGCTCACCTGAAATACGGATGGTTCAATAAAGTTGCTGGGGAAGACCTGCGAAATGTTAGGAATGGGCACAGTGCGCGTGTCCGGGCGATGGGCAATGGCCACCGCATAGCTGTACTGGAAGAGCACGGGATTAACGCGATCTCTGCGTGATGAAGAAAATATTTTAGCTTAGTTATTCATATTCAGTTCAGTTTATAGTCGAATCACTTACTTGGCATAAACAGTCAGTGCGACGAATTGCTGCAAGTTGGGTGCATCCAGGAACAGTTGAATCAGTTGGCTGGCAATTTCCTTGTGCTTGTTGATGAACAGCGAAAATTGCTTCTTGCGACCCAACTTGTTGGCAAAGTCCAGATTTGGTTTACGCGCCAATTCTCGAACGGGAATACGCGTTTCTACATTCTGGCTAAAACGATTGGAAACCTCCTCGGTGTTGTTGCGATAGCGATCCGTGTAGACGCTCTCTGGCAGATCGAAGACGGTTTTGCCATTGTCACGGGTGGTGAACACTGGCTCTAAAGGACGTTGAAACAACAACTCCAAGGCTTTCAATTCGGCATTCATATTGAACGAGAAAGAGTTTTGGATTAACTAGAATTAGTTCTGCTCTACACCAGCTATGGCAGTGCACTGTGATTTCTGTTGGCGACGATTCGACTTTTTATAGCTCCTCAAAGTCGAGAATTTGAATTTATTTTCTTTTCAAATTAGTTTGATAAGTTCTTCTGGTAATTGTGGTTTTTATTTTATTTATTTATTTTTTTCATAACTATAATTCTGTTATTTTAGGTAGCCACAACGCTTATCAGTAATAGAAGCAGCAGAACTACTTCTTTTTTATTTAAGCATTGCGGTTTTCGAGCTGAGTTATCAGTGAAAGGGGCGCGTCTTTTATATGTATATTATTTCTCATATGTTCCCAGCGCTGTGTGTTTTCATAGAGATAAATACTTTTTGAATATGTATTTTTATTTCATATCTCAAAATTATTTTTGTGGTTGCAAAAATACTTTGTATTATAATAATAGCTTCATGTATTTTATTCTAGATTGGAAATGTTGTACTTAATATTAAAAATTCTTTATAAATGCATTTGAAAAAGTGTCTTAGCATTTTATTTTTTTTATTTTTGTTATTAAAAATATATATGTTTATTTATTATTATTTTTATTTTAATAAATCTATTTTAAAAGTATATTAAACAAATATTAATTCTATTGTAGCTATTTTAAATTTTGTTTTCTTTTTTACTCCTTTTATGAATTTAATTTATTTATAGTATTTTTGATAAATTACAAAAATTGTCAATAATGTAAAAAAAATTATTTAAAAAAAAAACAAAAACTTTTATTCAAATTGTTTAAATTTGAACAACTTTTTCAAAATATTTATTAAATTTAAAATTTATCTTGAGAAATTTCTATAAAAATTTATATGAAAATCACAAATTAAGTGTTTTATGTTTTTAAAGCGAAACCAATTTAAATATAAATAATTAGGCTTAGAGCACTTTAAGCTTCAGATCTCAATTTAATCTCCTAAACTTTCTTTTAAATGCTCTTTAAAAATTTTACATTGCTGCGGCACAAATTTGGGCATTAAGCTTATGAAGAAATGTGTAATTTTTGTATATTTAATCTGATGATAAATTGGATAAGATATTTTTATTATTTTCTTTTAAAATTATTTGTGCTGCACAAGCCATTTGAACTTTTAAAGAGTAACATTTTCATTCATAACAAAAAAATGGCCCAAAAATGTAAGAAACTGCCGCTAGGCACAAATTATGGTTATGTTCGTCTTTGTTGTTCCCATGCTTGGCCATTGCATCTGCAGGAGTAGTCGTATGTTGAGAAATCCTGTTTCTGGGCCTGCGGCTAGTTAAATAAATTGGGCAACATATGTATTCGCAGCAGGACTTTCTACTGGCATATATAACTCACGCATAAATGGGAGAGAGAGAGAGAGAAAGGGAGAGAGTGAGTGTGTCTCTGAGTCAGTGAGTAAATAAAGCCCATAAATTTATGCATAATGCGTAACTAACTTGCACAGTTCTTATAGGGACTGTGCGGCTGAACAAGTTTTGGCGATTAAAACATTTGCGCAAATCAATTTTTGCCGCCTTCGTGACCAGAGTGAAAACTTTTGCCATTGTCAATAATAAATGTGAGAGTCAGGCGCTGTTGCTGGCATTGAGGTTGGCCAAGGCGATCAAATGGGCGCGCATTAATCTGTGAAATTGACAGCAACACCAACTACAACAACAGCAGCAACAACAACAACAAGAACTAACACTGCAATGAGACTTGAGGCAATGCTGTGGCAACTGGACACAGTGGGTCGATTGAAGATTGTAAGCAAATATAAAGAGCTTGTGCTCAATGAGATGTATTTGTATTTTGAAATATAATATTTGATGTTATATATGATTTATTCTTTAAATTATGTATATCAACATATGGAAACTGAAAACCTATAATAGAATTTAAGACTGTTTAGTTAAAATAATAAATTAGATTGACAGCAGAAAATATTTCTGATATTTTTTTTTTTACATATTTATAATAATATTTTGCTATAAATTATAAGCTATAATATTTGTATATTGTATTCCCTTGCCATGTTCTTTAGCATATTTTAGATATGCTATTCACATTGACGTCACATAGTTGGCCCACTGTGAAATATTATATTTTCCCATTCCTTCTTCCATCATCAGTTGCCTTTGCCGTCTGGTGGGAGCCCAATGAGTTGGGGAATTCTAAAGATGAGTTCTCAACATTTTGCCCACAACACCAAAATGACTTTTCATGTCAAAGTTTTGTGCGTTGTTGCTGCTTCTTCTTCTTCTTCTTCTTCAACAGCTTCTTCCCTTTGTTATCTGTCAGATACATTTACAATATGCAAAGTAATATTTCAACTGAAATGTCTTTAAGCGCCTGACAATGGCGCAACTAATATTAATTAATTATGTATATAGCATTTATTTTGCATTTTGTGCTGAAATTTTAAATATGCAAACAAACAAAAAAAAAGTTGAAAATATTTACTAAAAAGTAATTTTTAATGGCCGGGCGCAAAGAGTGAAACTTTTTTAAAGCCAAAGTTTTGCGGCAGGTCGATAAAGATAAAAGTCGGACCAAACATCATCAAACGATCGGAATGGGTAGCCCTTAATTATGCATAGCAATTAAGCCTAAGCAGGGGAGATTACTACAGCATTTTAGCGGCATATCATGAAGGTGGAAATGAGGTGACTGCCGGAAGGGGGCAGGTGGAGAGGCGTGGCACTGGCAACCACAAGAATTTTTGCGTACAGAGCTTATCAATATTACCCTCTCGCTCGCTTTAAAAAACAAAAGCAAAATTCAAAGCGCTAACAAAATTCTCTTCATAATGCATACCTTGTAAGCGAGTTATGAATTTCAACAGGTTAACAAGATTAAATTTGATATGCAAAATGAGGACATTGAGTTAGGCGTTTCAAAATCTAAGAAAATGTGTTTTGGAAATGTTGTTAAAAGAATTATATTTGGTATTCTGTCTATATCTATATCTATATCTATATCTATATCTATATCTATATCTATATCTATATCTATATCTATATCTATATCTATATCTATATCTATATCTATATCTATATCTATATCTATATCTATATCTATATCTATATCTATATCTATATCTATATCTATATCTATATCTATATCTATATCTATATCTATATCTATATCTATATCTATATCTATATCTATATCTATATCTATATCTATATCTATATCTATATCTATATCTATATCTATATCTATATCTATATATATAACTAACATTATAAATAATCCAAATTTGACGGCCGCTTTAACTAGATCTTTGACATCAACAAAGCCCAAACAGGCTTCAGGCATTTAGCCAAACACACTAAACTGTTTACCTTAATTGGAAGGCATAATGAAATAATCATATACATAATAAATAGCAAATTGTAGTTAGGCTACGCTTCATAAATTAACTAGAGAATGGCCAAAAGGTATTATAAAAGCAAGGCTGGGCTAGGTGGGTTCGGTAAGTTGGCTGTGAGGACGTCGCAGAGGCAATCAAAGTCAGACCAATTGGCAGTCTCAACGGGCTGCTCCTCCATTTACAGAAGCCAAAAAGTGAAAATCGATGCTGACAGCTGTGGGACGGGGCCTGTGTTAACTGCTCAAGTAATAGACTAAGACCGTACACTGGGGAACCTTGGCCAATCTCTTATGTCTAATTAAAAACCAGTTTTCATTGTAAACACTGCTAGCCCTGCGACACCTGTGACAGGTTGCCGGAACTGCAGTCAGTTAGTTGTAGTTGTAACAAATCATTTAGCAACAAACGTAGTTCAAACTACAGATGATAAGCCAACAGTTGTTGGCAGCTGGAAATGTTATTAGTTGGCAGTTAGTCAGTTTTGCCAGTTGGCAATTGCCATTGGCTGCTGCTAGACGACTGTCAAACGCCATGTGGCAGCAGCTCAAACAATAGCTCTGTTAGCGGCGGCAACAATGTCGGGGTGTTCAGGTGTGTGTGTGAGTGTGTGGAAAAGGTAATTGAACAACATTTGTTGAATGGCTTGGAACAAATTGCGGCATTGTGCATGAACGAGTGTGACAGAGATAGAGACAGAGACAGAGAGAGTGGGAGTGGAAGAGTAACAATAACTGAGACAGAGACGGAGCATGTGTAACTGCTGCAGCATCAGGTGTTTGCGTTCGCATTGTCTACGTCAGACAGGTGGCTGATTTTCATTCTTCTGTTACTCGGTTTACTTTTCTTTCCTATTCTATTATTTTTTGTATCATTTTGGTTTGTGCCATGTGTGTTGCTGTCAACTGTCAACGTTTTATACCCTGCAAATCATAAAAGATGGCACATGAAAGGAATTGCCATAAACTTCGTCTTGGTCTGTCTCTTGTCACAGCCAGGCGGCGACGCTCGCAGTTACTTTACCAGCACTTTTTGATTAGCTCAAACGAATTGGTTAATTTGGACTGGAGTGTTTGTGCAGCTGAGTGTAATGGGTGTAATTTTCATTATTGAGCGCTTCCTGCTAGCTGATTAAAAGATAAAGTTGAGCTGCGATCTGGTTATAGGTTTTTATCTATGTCTTCAATTTCCATTGATAATGGAACATGATAATGTTTAAGTTTTGTTTCCATGTTAGAGAGTCAGGCCTTGTTATTTACTGTTTGTTATTATTTATAAATTTACAATTAGGTTAATTTCTTCATTTGATAAAAATTGATGAATATTTCAGGTCTACAATTCAATTTAAATTTTATGAAATTCCTTTAAAGGTCAATTGTTGTTATTGAAAGTAGTTTTATTCTGTGGGCATACATTAAAAATGCATCTCGCACTCAATCAATCGTTTTCCCATCAGCCGCTTTTCTTCTGCTTGGCATTGACGTAGCGCTGCACATGGGCCGTAATGTGGCCTTGGAATAACTGCACATGCTGACGATTGTAGCTGAATTCGACGACCACTGGAGTTTCCATCATCACGGCGGGTATTAAACTCAAATCCAAACGAAAGCCGCGCAGATAGTACGCCTTGGCCGCCTCAAAGGGACACTGCGTTGGGAAATTGCTATAGCGGTCAAGCACTTGGCGTGAGATGCGCATGAGTGGTATTTGATTCTTATTCGACAACAATTGGCAGCCATCGGTGGTTACATTGATCAGCACAAAGTTCATACTGCGACGTGGCAGTATGACGATGATATGGAAATCATGCTCATGCATCGTTTCTCTCAATGAAAATTCCATGTGCAGAGTACGCCGTTTGGGATTTTTGCTGAGACCACAACGAACGCTCTGTAGGGGATTTTCCTTTGAGCTGCTGTCGCTGTTGCATGTAAAATTCTCAAAATGTAACTCAAAGTCATTCTGCAATGGTATATTGTGTATATATACTGCATGAAGAGAAATTATATAACGTATACGCACCTTGGCCGCAGTCAAATGCAACTGTTGATAGACACAAATCATGGCAACAATTGCCCAGCTCTTTGGGTACATTTCAGCACTTTATCTCACACAACATTCACTGAACAAGCAAACAAACAAACAAAAGCAAATTTGATTGTAAATTTCAATGCACTTATACAAATATCCAAATAATAGCCGCCGCATATTGCCACCTACTGAGGCTTGACTAATGAGCAATTCTACAAAAACAAATTAATGTGTATATATTGATATATATAGGCATTGCTATATGTAAAGTTATATGTTGACTTAATTGATTAATTTAATACTCATTGAGACTGCAAATTTAAGGCAGAAGTGAGTATAAGAGTTTTATGCAAAATATATACAAGTTCTCATTTGTATGAAGCGTAAAATGATGGAATTTCCATTTTTTCGTAAAATTTTGGATATCTGCACTAGAGCACTCATTGTTTTTATATTCATTTGTTTAACGGCTATTGTTTTTTCACACAAGAATTACATGAAAAAGCATTGATCTTACAGCAGTAAATTTTATTTTGTTTAGTTGTCTACCTATAATGTAAAAAATACAATAATTATATTAGTGTTGGCTTGTTTACTAAATAACAAATTATCATTGCAAATTGTTCTTATTATATCTATGCATAAAATAAACTTATATTTATCTATAATATTTGTATTAGTACAGCCAAATGTATTTTAATCAGAGCTCGCAAATATATGTTGAGCGCTTCACAATGTCTGCAAATAAATGTCTTTTAGTTGGAGTTTGAGAAGACACTCAGAGAGCAACCAATTGCGTTGGTTCCTCAACGAGATCGTTCACGATCAGACAGAAACCTTTGAGCATTTATTGGTATGTGTGCGAGAGTTCTCTATGCTAAACACAGCAAGAGTAGTGTGCGTGTGTGCAGCTGAATATGTGTTTGTAGATAGACTCTTTGAGTTATCTGGTCATCATTATACGAACGTCAATCGTGTCGCTCTCTAAAAGATGTTCGGCAAAAGAGCATCACACGAAACGCTCATTGCAAGGCGCTCAGACGAAAACCAAAACGAAAAAAGAACCGAAGAAATTAAAAATATTTCGTGAGAGAACAAGGTAGCATCAGCTTTTCGCTAAATCTCGCCAAATAAATGTCAATATAAAAAAATATAAATAAAAATAAAAAAAAAAAGAAAAATATTTCATAGCTCAAATTTTTATTAAATTTTAATATATTTTTTTGTATATTTATTTTGTATATTTATTTTATTTGGAACTGTTATCATATTTTTAAAATATATTTATATGTTACTTATATATTTATTTGAGTTACATTTTAAATTTATTTGTTGTCGACTTCAACAAGCAATTTTTCGCGCGAAATTTTGTGTTTTAAATTTCTTTTTTTTTCATTTTGGTTTGTCTATTGCCATGCCAATGCTGATGGCATTTTTTTTTTTTTTGATTATTAATTTATAATTAATTTTGTAATTTTTAACTTTTTTGACTTGACGTTTAATGGAAATTTGAATTCATCATAAAAGCATGAAGGCCAAACAAATTGGTTTCGTAGTAAACATCATAGCACAACTTATTCATGCAGTAAAGAAGTTTGCATTGATTTTGCGCAATATTCCAGGAAATATCTTGCTTTGCTTGCTATCTAAAATATAGAGAAACTTTACAAATGGCAGCGGTAGCTAACTCTTGCTTGAACTTACAGATGGATGAATAATTAGAAAATAAATATTTAAGTTAGCCAGAAATTCGTAGATATTTTCTCAAAAAAATTTTTTTTTAAATTTATTTGTATTTATAAATTAACTTCAATTTCTAGATTTGTTTGCCGCGGGTTTGTCGAGAGTATAAGAAATATATATTATATATATTATATAGCCTTTTAGTTAGGCTACTCTTACTTGTTTACCAGCTAATTTGTTTGTATGTTTGTAAATATAAAATATATATATTTATAGTAGCTCAATTGACCGTTAATCCAAATTGATAAATAATTATTTTGAGTTAATTATTAAAAAGTTGATCATGCTTAGCAAAAAATACGTGAAACATAGTTATTGTATTTTTTTTGTTAAAAAAAAGGTAATTGTTTATAGCAGGTAATTAGTAAAACAATTTATGCATAATTATTTACACTGTGTGTATAAAAAGTTTTAATATAACTTTCAATATTTTTTAGTTGCTAAACTCTTGTTACGTGGCGTAGCCTTGTTTTAACTTTTACATTGAATAGAATTGCCGGTTTAAATAACAAATTGGTGGTGGGCAAAGTATATTAAAACAGCTTCTATGATATAGAACAGCTGCTTGAGCATGTCTTACAACATTCTGGCTAGAATTTGTTCAAGCAGCTCAAATTTCAGCGGCCAAGTTTTTTCTCAGTGCTGCGCCAGCAGTTTACTTCCATTTAACTTACATCAATTAGCTTATAAAATGACATCAACTGGCATTCATAGCTGCCAATTGAAAAAATACTCTCGGTTTTTTTTTTTTTTTTTAAAGTTGGAAAATCGCTTCTCGCCAATGGCAATCAGAGCTTATGTTCAGCTCCAATGAGGCAGCACAAAAGGAGGCAACTCTGGCAGTCCTTGCGGCCATTCGATACCCGGAAAACAAATCACTGTGTAACAACTATGCTAGTGGCATGTAGCCAACGGTTGTAATAAAATACAGTTATACACTCGAGTATAAAAATGGTCTGGCCGATTTCTGGTACATGTTTCGCTTTATGCATACCCTAATGCCGAAGGGTTATTATAACTTCAGCTATTGCTGAAGAAGATGAAGATGTCGATAAATATGTTTAAATTTATATTAAGTTATCGACCAAATATAACTGTTGAAATATTGATTGTGGATTGATGAGGCAATATAGGGGAAATTCTAGTCTGTTGCTAAGACAGGGCTTCTTCTTCACCCTAATCAGCCCACAGTTTTAACAGAGCTCAATGCCAATCTACCAGACGAATTCATCAGAATTGAATCTAAACACTGCCAGCAAATCCTTAGAGACCTTTCGATTTCATTTGTTATTCTATATACCATAACCTTGATGTAGCTTTAAAAATAAAACCGAAAAAACAAGAGAATAAATTAAATTGTTTTTATTTGATTGTAATATCTTACCTTACAGCTCTTATTTGTGCACCTTAAATTAAGCTACTTTCATGAAACGTGATAGAGAGCTGGTTATTGCATTAGCTCTTATAATTCTGTCTTACTTAATTATAAAGCTGCCATAACACAAAGTTTATCTCTTGCTAATACAATTTACATATTTCAACATACATACATATGTATATATATTTATGTATGTATCTACTGTGTTGAAGAGAGTATCGAATGGGCGCTGTGCTGTATTGTGTTGCCCATTTTTTGCTGTTGCGTCTAGCGAAGTGTATGAAGTTTCGAACCACAAAAAAATAAAACAAAAAAAAATAAAAAAAAATTGCGAAATGTATTATCGCTTTTCCGTGCCGCATTTTATGTAGCACGTGCCCAGTTTATGCTCCCGCCCATATATATATATATATATATATATATATATGTTTAAATATATTGGAATTAAAAATGCCAAACGCGTTTCCACGCTACAAGGGCATTTTAGCTTCCTGCTCGCAGTTTTTTTTTTTCGCTCTTGTTGCTGCGTTTTTTGTTTTGTCCGGGCTAAAGTAAATTTGTGGAGGCACCTATAGCTTTGGCTTTGGACCTGAACCAGCAGCAGCAGCAGCACCTGCATCTGCACCTGAACTGGTTGCATATTTATTTGTGCAATCTATTTTAATGTTATTAAATTACTCTACTTCAAAGTGGCCAGATGCTCAGAGGCGAACCAACCACACAGCGAGTACCTGCCTGACATGCAGCTAGTCAATAGGCTAAGTAGTTTGCTTAACTCTTCAGCAGTTGGTTGGTGTATACTTACTTTACTCACTGTTTATTTTGCTTAAGTAATTGTATTTTTATAGAATTTCTTATGTGCAGATGGAATTTATTTATTTATTGCAGTATAATAGAGAAATATTTTTAATGTAGTAAAATGAGTTTTAGTATTTGTTTTAAATAATATTTTAAATGAAGATATTTTTGTTTTCTTATACAAATTTAGTATAATTTGACTCTTATAATTTATTATATATTTTATTTTTATTTTTTTATTATTTAAATACTATTTTTTAGATTTAAAATATGTATATATAATTTGTTCTTTTAAATTTAAACTTATTATTATAATTATTTTTATTTATTAATTTCTGATTTAAATTCAATTTTAAAATTTAATATTTACATATTTATTTTTTTAAATTTAATATTTAATGTTATAATTTTTTATATATTGTATTTATATATTTTTTTTATTTAAATACTATTTTTATATATAACTTTTTTATAATTTTTTCTTGGAAATTAGACTAAATTTTGAAATGTTTTTTTAATTATTCATTTTTTATTTAAATACAATTTTTAAATTATTAAATTTCCTTTCAAATTTAATTTGTTCATGTTTTTTTTTTTTATATAGATTTTTTATTTTTAAGTAAATATATTAATATTTGTTTTAGGTATCTAAATATAATTTTTGCTTATTATTGTTTAGTATAAAACAGATTGAATATAAAAGAAATTGAAATTAAATAAAAAAAAAAAATAATAATACAATAAAATATCTGAAAAGATGCTCAAATTTTCTACGAATTTTTATGCTTTTAACTATATTTTGTTAAACTTTCAGCTAAATTGAAAGAGTGGTTATTTTATGTAAATTGCTATTTTATTATTTCTTTTGACACAGGCTCTTGAAATCATAGCTTTTGTGTAGCTTGTTCGTTTATTTAAATTATGCATGCATAATGCTTTGCTGAAATTGTCTATGCATTTTGTAAAATACTTCATATTTTGCATTTGTTCAATTGATTTTCAGTTTCTTCTTCGTTTTTGTTCTATTTTTATTGGCTTTGGCATGTCCGGTGCCAGATTTTTGACCAAGAAACCTTTTAACGTTAACGTGAACGTAAAGCATTCGCCTGCCAGTCTCAGCCGGTGCTCAGCCACATATATGAGCACCAGCTGCTGTAGAGTGCTCATATCATCAGCCTAATCATGTGGAATAAGGCGGAAACGGAAATTGCATATACACACACTCATTCACACACACATACACACACACACGTGCACAGTTGTGGAACTTGACTGCCTTGACTGTCAGTTGGAGCGTATGCTGCTGGGCTTGCGTGTGTGTGCATGTTTGGGTTAACCAGATTCAAGTTTCTATATGTTAGTAGTTGTAACTGTAACTGTTTTACCCACAAACACAGACACAAACTCACACACACAAGCGCACGCAGACGCTACGGATATGTTGTATATATGAAAATGTTGCGGTTAAACATTTATGTCAAACATTTGAGTGTGCGGCAGGAAATGTTGCACGGAACTCAAGTTTGGTCAATTAATTAAAATTGCATTTGGTTTATAACTGCATTTCGTGAAAATTGTGGCCATAATTTGCACCTGCCTGTATCCCATGGGGGCTACGTTTTAGCCATTAGCTACTACCAGGTATTACAATTATTGGCAGCTGGATAGCATGCGGCAAACAGCGTGGTATTATCAGCAGCGCACAGACATGCCACATTAGCTCTTATCGCATGACTGCATTGTTTGGGTGGGCGTGTTTCCGGCGCCAGCCACTGTGTTCCAATGACAATCGCTGATAATTAAAGTTACAAATATTTGGTCAGGGTTTTTTGTTGGGTATTACAGTGAACATGAAAATCGATATATTTGTTCAGTGCAATTTTAATGTTGAGCTTAGCTTAAATAGGGAAATTTTAGTTACAGGGTTTTGGCTGAAACGCATTAGAAATTTAGCGTAAATTTTGGCTGGTAAATTTAAATACATTTCTATTGGCCTGGGCTTAGAGACTTTTATTCTTTTACATTTAAGACGTATGCACTATAAATGTATTGAAGGAAACTATTTAGCTGATACCTACAATTATTCATTAATTTATTTAATTTTTATATATTTTTGAATATATTCATAGTCGACTTAAATTGACTTCAAATGGGGAGAAAAGTGAAAAGAAAAATCTAGAAAAATTCTTGTTTTTTTTTTTTTATTATTTTTTTATTTTGAATAATCGCTTAGTGATTGGAAAGTCCGACTTCTGCTCTGTAATATCTCATATTAAAATTTTAAATAATAAAAATACGATGCAGATAGATCTTAAATAATTACTTTTACTAAATCATAAAACAGCACAAAATCAGAAAGTGCTCATAGCTTAAGTTATTCGGTTTTTAAATTAAGTTAGCCTTAACCATGCCACAACATATTTCCTTATTCTCAACACCGAAATCTGTCTTATTCGCAGCCAATGTCATTGGGTCATAACCATAAACCTTAATCAATTGCCACTGTGGGGCTATGCATGGAATGTCAATGTTGACTGATAAGAATCTAAACATTTGGCTAACCCTCGCTCTTGCTCAAGCTATCTCTCTCTCACTCTCGCTCAGTTTCTGTGCGCCACACAAATACATAACCATTTCCCTTATCGCCTTTAGAAATTTAATGCCATTTACTCATTTTCCCATTCAATAATAAAAAAAATTATATATAAGCGATGCTTTCAGGCGCATCAGCTGTCAGTGTTGCGGTTGCTCGGTTATTGTTGCCTGCTTCTGCTGCTGCTGTTGCGACTCAGCAAGTTTTTTCTCTCTCTTTTTTTTTTTTTTGTTTTTATTTTACGCAGCATTTACATCAACCAGGCACCTGAGTGCGAACCGCTGTTGCAGCTGCTTGTGGGTGTTGCAAAAAAAAAAAAAGTTGAGCACGGAGAGAGAGAGAGAGAGAGAGGGAGTGTAGAAAATATTAAAAACGTCAGTAAAATTGATGTTTTTCACATCGACTTTGCTCTATTGTGTTAAAGGGCTAACAAGCATTTTAAACTTGCCGCAAACTTTATGGCACAGCAAATATGTAAAACATTATAAATTGTTAGCAATTAGTTAACTACAGCATAAAATATTTTAATTTGTGTTGGCCATGGCTTATGCCCTTTGGCTTACTGTTTAGGCTAATGCTGCTGGTGAACTGTTTCCTGAACATTTACTAATTTCTTACTGCTTAGTGAAAATTATGTTAATTTTAGCAGAGTGAGGATTTGAACTAACTTTTGTCTATATCTTTGAAGTATAGCTTGATGGAAAGCAATATTAATTTGAAATCTCAAAAAAAAAAAAAGAAGCATTTTCAGTTACAGCAAAATTATTCCACAATTTTTCTTAATTCCTCAACTTCTTCAAACTATTTATTTTTATTTTTTTTATTATTATTTGTTTAAATTATTTTTTAAAATTATTTTTTTATTATTATTTTTTATTTATTTATTTTTTGTTTATAAATATTTTTACAGCATATTTTAAGCATTATTTTTTTTTATTTACTTATTTTTTATTATTGTTAAAATTAATTTTTCTTATTTTTTTATTTATTTTTTTTTACTATTGTTGAAATTGATTTATTTTATTTATTTATTCATTTTTTATGATTGTTAAAATTATTTTTTCTTATTTATTTATTTAATTTTTTAAATTAACTTTTTATTTATTTATTTATTTATTTTTTTTTTGAATTATTTTGTTTTTATATTTTTATTTTTGTTATATTATTATTTT
This sequence comes from Drosophila koepferae, assembly GCA_030914345.1. NCBI lineage: Eukaryota > Metazoa > Arthropoda > Insecta > Diptera > Drosophilidae > Drosophila > Drosophila koepferae. The sequence continues at coordinate 12,873,026 of JAUESR010000211.1, read as the reverse complement.
TATTTATTTTTTTGTTTATAAATATTTTACAGCCTATTTTAAGCATTATTATTTTTTTATTTATTTATTTTTATTATTTTTAAAATTAATTTTTCTTATATTTTTTATTTATTTTTTATTATTGTTAAAATTATGTTTTTTTTTTAAATTTATTTATTTATTTTTTATGATTGTCAAAATTAATTTTTTTTATTTATTTATTGTTTTTTTTTTTTTTTTAATTAACTTTTTATTTATTTATTTTTATTTATTTATTTATTTTTAAAATGTTTTTACAGAATATTTTAAGGTCTACCATAAATTCTTAAAATTATCTTTTACATTTTATTATATTTATTTTATATGTATTTTTATTCAAGCGCTCGCTAACCACAAATTGTGGTGCCAACTGTATATAGCAATGTGGCCGCAAAGAAACTAATTTTTCTGCTTGTGTGTGTGTGTGTGTGTGTGTATGTGTGTGTTTACTATTCTTGTATGCCTGTTGCATAGTTGATAAACGACTTTAGTTGTAGTACATTTGGTGTGGCTGCAAATGAGCGTCATCAAATCGGAGCATAACAATTGTGATTACAAAATGTTCTAGCAAATGATAAACGGCAAAATTAACTTGTCAATTAAACTAATCGTCTGTCATTTGTCTTTTTTGTGTTGCTATATTTGCAGTTTCAACCAGAACGTAGCGGCGCTACTTGAAGCGCACCGGCCGTCAAGATTCCTATGCCAGCCCGCAAGGGGCTGTTAGCGCCCCAAAATACATTCCTGGACACAATCGCTACACGCTTCGATGGCACACGTAAGTAGAATGAATTAAAATATATTAAAGAAATGAGAGAGAGAGACATCTGGGCGTTTGATATTAAAATAAATGTGCAGCTGGAGACTGGGGAATGTATTAAATGTCATATAACAAATAAATGGAAACCGCAGCACGTTTAAGATATTTAATGGCAATTTTGTAAATTTAAAGTGAATATAGAGAGTCAGTAAATATTTGGTTGCACTTTTTGTTATTTTAGCTTTGTATTTATATTTATATATTATTTATTTATTTATTTTTTTAAATGTATTTTTCTTGAAAGTAGAATTGAAAAATTGATAAATATATTTTTGTACATGGTTTACTTTTAATTTCATACAAAATATTTATTTGCTTGAATGGAAATAAAATGTAAAAATATTTAAATTTATTTAAATTAAAGTTTTAAAAATAATTCAGACTTCAACCCACAAAAGAATTTGAAATTGTAATTATTTTGTTTAAAGCTGAATAGCTTTCCGATTTATTTATTTATTTGTTTATTTTTTGTTCCATTTAGTTTTAAGACGCGCACTTCATGCATTAAACATAAAACGTGCCAGAATTTTAATGCTTCTATATAAATATAAACACCCTTTTAGAAAGTATTATAATTTTGTCACGAAATATATAAAAATATATTTATATAGCTATTAGAGCTTCCATTAACAAGTTGTACACTCTCACGGAGATATATTCACTTTTGATGACTGAGCGAGAGCTATGAGTGTACTGATTAATACTTTATGGGCATGAAAGTGCTTCGCGGCAGAAATGTCGAAGAAAAAAATTAGAATACCCAGAGCCAGGCATAAAAAGAAAGCAAAAGTTAAACGCTATTTACTTAGAGCTTCAGCTTTATATATATATATATGATATATATATCATTTGCAATGTATTATTTATGCGTGTTTTATTGAGCGGCCACTGACATAACGTAACATAACGCTATGTATATATGCATAAGCCAAAGCGGCATTTGGGTAACTCATAAAAAATATCACAGAGCTAAACGGGGCATGCTGGGGCAGACCTGAAGAAGAAAGGGGAAAAATATATATATATATTATATTCAAGCTGTGAGCGAGACAAAGGCAGGCATATTGGCTAAGAGGGCGAACACAATGACAAGGACAATGCGTGTCCCAATAGAAATCTGCACTGTTAAATTAAAACTACATATGTGTGTGCTGGTATTGCTGTGTGTGTGTGTGTGAATGCGTATTGTGCTCTGTGTCGTGTGCTCTGTGTCCTGTGTCGCCACGGCAACGGAAAGCACAAAAGGCGCCAGCAGCGCAGCAAGGAAACTCGTAAATGCTTTCCATTTGTCATAAGCTTTTCAGTTTTAATTTTTTTGTATTTCTCTTTTTTTTTTGTTGTTGTATTTTTTTTTTTCACTTTGTATCCCAAATTTAACTGTCAACTTTTATGGCCTTAACAATGGAAATAACATTAGCTGACAATACGTAAATGCGTTTCATAATCAACATGTTGATTATGCAAGCGCTTAACCTTTTGGCTTGCCCCCAAGCAACATTTAGTGCGTAGCAGCTGCAGCACATTTGACATTTAAAGGAAACAAGTGTTTGGAACAAGTGTACAAGCATGTGTATGGGGGATGTGTGAAGCTCTGCTGACTGAAGTTGAATTGTCACATGTTTCCCCAAATAAATGTCAAGACAATAGTTTTCAATTGTTTTTTTTTTTTCTTTTGGCCTGCTGCTGGTCGCATGTGTACATGAAAATTATATTATTTGATTTATGTGTAGATTTGTTATATGTAACAGACGGCAATTGGAGCTACAAAGTTTTTGGTTAGTTGGCAGTTGATTGATTTATTAGATATCTTAAGTTTTATGTCATGTTTCTCATTGAATTTGTTGAGACTTTAGATTATGCGTTTTGTTACTGATTTAAGAGACATATATAGGTATATATTTATTAGAAATATTTTCACAGGTCACAGCTCGACCTCCAATTGCCATCCGCTCTACTCGAGATTCAGTTGCTTAATGCCCTTTTTATCATTTAATGCCCTTTTATAGCGATTAGCTGCAGCTTCACGAAAGAAATCATACCCAATCGGTCTCACTCTCGCTTTGAGAGACTTCGGCTCTGTCCGTTTTGGTTTTCGATTGAGCGCTTTACGTTCGTGTGATGCTCTTTTCACGAACATCGTTTCGGGTCCGTTACGATTGGCGTTCGTATAATGAGATCCCTCACGAAAGAAACCATAGCCAATCGCTCTCACTCTCACTCTCGCGGCTCTGTTCGTTTTGGTTTTCGGTTGAGCGCTTTGCGTTCGTTTGATGCTCTTTTCACGAACATCATTTCGAGTGCGATACGATTGGCGTTCGTATAGTGCGATCCAGTAGGTCGTGCAAATAAGTCAGAGAGTCTAAGCAAACAGTCTCCATATTCACATACACACGCATTCACTCTCATGCAGCATACATTGATGTGCTTAACGAAGACAACTCTCGCCGATCGTTAACGAAGTTGTTTATGAACCGATGCATTCGTTAGCTCTCTTAGTTTTTGTGAGTGAATGAGATTTATATGCAGACATTGAGAAGCGCTTAACAAAATTTAAAACAAATTGCGTGTTTAGATTTTTAAATATGCTTAAACTTATCTTTAAATTTTATAAACATTTTGATTAAGTTGCAAACAATAATTATTAGTTGTAATATTTTTCATGAATTTCTTTATATCAAGATATATATTTTGAAAAGTCTTTTAAGTAAATCTATAATCTATAAAGCAATCAAATTATTTTGTCTCTAATAATTATTCATTAAATTAAATGTATTAATAATTGCCTTAAGATCTTATCTCTGAGACTGCCAGGTCTTCTCTTTGCATTTACGTCGTTGGCCATAAATATACCTGCATTTATAATTAATGTCTGCTGTTAGTTGACCTTAGCATCACTCGCTTAATTGATAATTCGAATGACCTTAAGTAACACTCGCAGATTTTGATATATCTCATACGTAAAGCACAGTCGACAGGCAATAATTTTTTTTAGTGCTAGCAAAGTCTGCAAGTGATTTGTCTGCTCCTGGCGCACATGGCGTATGATTGTTGTTGTACGCAACTTTTAATGCGTTGACAAAGTGTGCGCCGTAGACATAAATTTCACATACACATACAGACAAATTTATATACATATACATATATATATATATATGTATTTAATTTTTGACTAGTCAGCAGCAGCTGAGTGCTCAGTCAAGTGTTTAATGTGCTTAGAGCGTGTGGCCGGCAGCCAAAAAATGTTATTTATTTTATGCCCAGTTAACTTTGTAATGCCATCAAAAATGATTATTAACAAAATTCATATTAGCTGTTTGAAATATTTGCATTTCATTGGATGCTTGTTAGCTCTTAGAATAGATTGATTATTGCATTTCCGAATGGGCTGTGAAAATGCAAAGTGATATTTTCCCTCTCAGCTATTCATAGCTGGCAGCATGTGTGCTCAGTATTATTTATACTTAATAATTCTTTGACAAGGGTTGCGGCACTTTGTGCTGTTGCTGCCCCATTGACACGGGGGCTTTTAATAGATTTTTAATCAGCTGTGGCTCCATGGCATATAATGCATATTAAAGTAGGCGCTTACACGAGCTAAATAAATGTTTGTTTGATTAAAATTAATAATTAAGCATTTGCAGTTCATTAGCTTGATCGCACTGAAGAACTGTTGAAGCATACGCGTCGTATACGCAATATTTCTTTCAGCTATCATAGCTACACATATATAAATACATAAAAATTCATCAATTTACTACAAACAATATGGAATTTCATGATTTTTAATTGTTTTCATGTTAACTTTTTCTTTCGTGAACAATAAATTCGTAAAATCATTTTCATGTTCAGCTTTTTCTTTATTTTTTTTTAGTATTGGCAAGTCAGAAATAACGAAAACATAAAAAAAAATATTTTCGTTTTTTACGCTCAGCTCAGAGATGGCGAAAAAATGCGTTGAGTGAATGTAGAGTGAGCATCGCTGAATTTTAATTAAATTTGTTGTTTGTTAAACAAAACAATAATAATAATAAATATTTTTATTACTCGAAAGTGCAGTTGAAAAGTTAAAAAAGGTCAAGCACATAAGTTAAGTAATTATTCTGAAACTCAATTATGTATGACATAAAATAACAATTGATGAATTTAGATATATGTATGTGTGTATGTATGTTCAAATAATTCATCTGTCATTGTTTCAACACATCTTCACTCACACTTACTTTTCATTCGATTTTGTTTTGTAGATTCCAATTTTGTGCTTGGCAATGCGCAGGCAAATGGCAATCCAATTGTTTATTGCTCGGATGGGTTCGTGGACTTGACAGGATATTCACGCGCGCAAATTATGCAAAAGGGTAAGACAATTGAGCTAAGAGCAGCGCACACGAAACTTGACTGACTGTCAAATTGACGGACAGAAACAAGCTGCTTCAACACTTCAATACTCAGTTGAATGTATTTGTACATTTTATTCAATTGTTTGCCAACGACGACGACTACAACAACAATAACAACAATGCGAAAATGAATGAACAACAATGACAACAACAACAACAACAACAATACAAAAACAGGCTGTTCATGTCATTTCCTTTACGGGCCGGATACAAAGGAGGAGCACAAGCAGCAAATTGAGAAAAGTCTTTCAAATAAGACGGAACTAAAGTTGGAAGTTATTTTCTACAAAAAGGAAGGTAAGACACAGACAGCAACAACAACAACAACAATAAGTACCGAAACAACAAAAGCAGCTAAACAGTTGCCCAGAAAATTGTGAGAAATTTTGCTGCAAATTGTTTTCATTTTTAATTAAAAGCATTTTTCTTTTTTTTTTTTTCCCTGTTGCTTAAAGTTCATTTAGCATTTGAGGTAATTTGTGCACAACAAAGAGGAAATTACATGCTCCAGCTGTTTGCGGCAGCAAAAGACGCAAAAGTCGACCAATTGCTGCTGCAGCAGCAGCAGCTGAAAATTGCGGTCACGTTTACACAAATTAGTTAAAATTTCTTTTGATATTGAGAGCGAGAAAATCTGAGATAAGGTGGAAATTAAATCGTGTTATCGCATATCCTATAGATAATAATTATTTATTGCAAATTAAGTTGGCAGCATTTCAATAGGATTTCTTGTGATCATGTCAAAGAATGCAGTCGAAGTTAGAGAGTTAAACTTGTTGAGGGCTTCCTTTGAGCTTACATAAAGGAATTTAAATAGAGAGTAAATGTTGTTATAATAGTTTGGCATTGAATATGACAAATGTGTTGGCAATGTGTCATTAAAAATTTTTTTCAAATTGAATTTAAAGATTTTTAAATAATTTTTTATTGTTGTGTAACGTGAAGATATTAAGTGGAGATTAAATGTTGTTAGACTAATAGATGGGCATACTAACTCAAAGCAATAAGTTTATGTAGATATATAGATTTTGGGGAATAACTTGTTTCAAAACAGACGTTTTAAGTCAAGTAAGTTTGAAGCGCTAGAGCTAGTTAGATATAAAAGAATTATCTGATCATGAACTTAGTGTTTATTAACAAATAGTTTATTATTCATTAGAAAAGAAAAATATGTGCAAAAACTATCTAGTTTATTATATTCAAACATTCGTTTATATATTCGTCAAACTCTTTCAATTTACTTTGATTGAAGGGAATTTAATTTATTTAATATTTGAAGTAGACAAAACTCTTGTTATACTTGTATTATGAGAAGTTGTCTGATATGAGAAATTTACTTTAATTTAGTATTTAGATTTAGTTTTAAATTGCTTCAGATATCTTTGACTTAAAATAAATAGTATTTACTTTAAGGAGCTGTTATGTCCATTAATGAAGCACAATATAAATATTGCCAAACATTCATAATTTTGTGGCTTAAAAAGTTAATATCTATGTTTCATTTAAAACATAGAATTGTTTTAAAAAAAATTAAATCTACTTTGATGAATCTCTTCAAAAGCTTTCAAATGCACTGTGCCATAAAAAAATCTTTTAAAAATATTAACAAATGCTAGAAATATTTACTAAATTTCTCCATCTTAAAAGGCATAAATGCTAAAATGTATGTTGCTATTAAAACCAGATGCCAAGCATTTCAAATAGTTTATGTTTAAACGCAGAGCCAGAGCTTTATGGCTTCCGCAGTTGTGGCCCTGACAAAGTGTAGGAAACTATATCTAACATAATTTTAGAGCATCGTTCATGAAGTTTTGTTGACTGCGCTCTGCAGTTAGCCAAAGCAATTAAAAATCAGTCTTAATTAAAGCAGGAAAATAAAAACTTTTTTTTATCAATGCAGATATGTGAGAAGTATGAGTTAGTAGACTTACTGTCATTGACTCAATATATTCACTTAAATTCAAAGTAGATCGGATATTAGAAAAAGCTAGCATGAGTCTATAAAGGTTGTCAGGATAAAAGTAACTTGGATCTGTTGCAGCGCTGTGAAATTGTAATCTAATTCACTGTGGCATATTGCTGATTCATGTACTATTTCAATATTTAAAGTGTCATCTAAGCATGAGCTGTGTGTGTTTGTGTGTTAGCCCCGGTAACCGCAGCCAACTTCAAAGCTGTGGCATGCCACATGGTAGCAAATTGTGCAAAGTTTTGAAAAACAGCTGCCAAAGGATTATCACAATTGCTGGCCAAACAACAGCAGCCACAAAAACAATAATAACAAAACAACAACAACAACAACAATGAGCGCAACTACAGCAACAGCAACACGATTGTGTAATAAGTGAAAAGCTGTAAGTCAATTGTGGCACACGTCCACGTGCGCCGATTGCACAAAAAGTTTTTGTTTGCTGGTAAACCAGCGCAGCAGGCAGGAGGCAGCAAGCCAGTTGGCAGGAGGCAGTTGGCTGTTGGCAGTGGCTCAAGTGTTTGCCTCTGGCATTCGGTTGGAGCCGCTTTTAACCATCTTCGTATTGACTTTTAATTTGAGATACAAGCCTGCTGTGGCGAAGACTTCTGCTGCTGCTGCTGCCGCATCAATTTTCCGGTGCGTGGCTCGCATGAGCTTGGCTTTTAGTTAGAGGAGCGTTGCCTTGAACTAGTTTCCATTGGCAGGAGCATCAACAGTCTGTGGCTTGTCGCCATATCCCTGGAGCTGAAGAGCTGCGAGTATGCACACACACACACACACACACACACACACACACCTAAACACTCGTGCCCCACTCATCCACTTGTTGTTGTGCGAGCGCACAAAACAATAAATTTGTTCGCAGCATTTTCGCACGTACCCATCGCATGTTTTATATTATTTCATTTCATTTTGTTTTGTTTTGTGCTTTAATGAGGTCACGATTAATCAGCTAAATGAAGCCAAAGGCTATGGGCAATCTATTAAATATTATCCACAAGTTTTTCAATTTACACTTCGTTCAAAAACTTTTAATAGAAATGCATAGAATCTTCGCGACTATTAAATATTATTATTAATTATGCAAATAAATAATTGTGTTGCCATCAAATTAATCACATTCTGCATACCATTAAATGTTAATTAACTTTGGCTCTGCAGCGTTAGAGTTTTTAAGTCTTTTTGGTGAAATACAAAATTATAATTGATAGACCACAAATTGCTTTTGTGGTGCCTAAATGCAGCTGGAATTTTTTTAGATTCAATTTTATATGTTCAAAGGAAAATTTAAAATTATTATAAAAATAAAATAAAAACGTAGACAAGAATATTTATAAAAAATATAAATATATAAAAACATATTTATAAAAAAAAATATTTATATGCAGGTATTAATAAATATTAAAAAATATATATATTTATGAAAAAAATTCTTATTGACTCCTATTTGATTTACAGTCACAGAGCATAAAGCAACATGTTCCCTAGCTTAATAATTCGTCTTTAAACAGATTTATACATTCTCTGCGCTGTTCACTCAGCCAACTTAATTTAGAGAATTTCAAAATTCACTTCCTTGTGCCTTTTGTTTTGCTATTTATTTAGAAACGTCTTCGTCATGGTCACTAGTAGCATCAAAGCAATGCTCGCTTAAAGACTGGCCAACACAATAGACTTTTGCTTTAGTCACGTCTTCTTCTTCTGCTCAGACAAAGACATCTTTAGCCTTCGCTTAAATAGATGTTTACATCAAACGCTCGCCATGGACACTAAATCTGTTGTGCAGCTCTATTCAGAATAAATGCGCACTGTTTACTGTTATTATGATTATATACAGTTTTCTGTTTTCTTTTTGCACTGTTTACAGACGTTGTGCCAGCCATGGTCACCTTAATTAATTAACACGCCAATGTCCATAATTTATCTCTTAATCCAGGTGTGCCCTTTTGGTGTCTGTTTGACATTGTGCCCATTAAAAATGAGAAGCGCGAGGTTGTACTCTTCCTGGCCTCCCACAAGGACATCACGCACACCAAGATGCTGGAGATGAATGTGAACGAAGAGTGTGATAGCGGTAAGTATGCAATGCTTGATAGCAGACATGCAAATAAATATATAAATAAATACATAATTATATTGTATGTATAAGCCACATAGCAAATGCATTTAAGCGCACAAAGTATGAAGCAAGCATTATTAACAATTGACACGCCCACAAGCAATGCACAATCAAATGTTAATACACATTAGCCGGAAGCACAATCTCATTCAGCGAACGCAACCACAAGCCACAAGTTAAATAATCCATAAACGAATAAAGCAAAATTGTGAAAATGTTTGAAAAATTGGTTTACCAAAGTGTCTTGTCAAAGGCGAATCATGATTTATATAAATGACTTTCATCGTGATATGAGCATATATATATTTTGTCATATATACATATATGTCACGCCTGTCTGCGGTTGCTCTCTTTGCCAGTCGCATTTTCATCTCAAATCTTTGTTTTTTCTTCTTCTGTCATGTTAACTTTATATTTGACTGACTTTTTGGTTAACCTCTTCGTGTTTCGTTAGTTAACAGCATTTTTTTTTTTTTTTTTTATAATATTTTTTTTGTGGAATGTGCACATAAATATTTAACTCGAATTCTGTTCATGTTGCTTCCTTTTTTTTTTTGTGGTCCTTATTTTTAATTCCATTTTGTCAACTTTTTGACAGAGCTGTGGTTTTTAATACCTTATGCGCAAAGAGTTTTAGTAAATTTTTTGTCACGTAGTTCACCTAATGGGATTAACTCTGCTTAAAATGAGATTTAAAATTGGGTTTAATTCTAGCAATATAATCCGATTTGTATGTATATACCTTATTTTATACCAATTTATTCAATATTAACTGAGAAAAATGTTTGATCGAGAATTGCCAAAAAGTAATTTTTTTTTTAAATTTTATTTTTTTTTTTTTTTTTTGCATTCGTATTTTTTGTTTTATTTGAATTTAGTATTTAACATGTTTCTTTTTTGTTATTTTAATTTTTATTTATTTATTTTTTTTACTTTTTTTCTGATTTATATTTTATTTTCTTTTGAATTTATTTGTATATTTATTTTATTTGTTTTTAGTATTTAATGTTTTTTTTTTTTAAATTTTATTTAATGTTTTTTTTTTTTTTTTAATTTTATTTGTTTATTTTGTTTTTTAATTTTTCTTGACTATTTGATCTGATTTATATTTTTATTTTCTTTTGAATTTATTTCATGAACTGAGTTTTAAATGCATTTTCAATTTTAGACCATTTTAAACTGTATATATATATATATATATATATATATATATATATATATATATATATATATATATATATATATATATATTAATTTATATATATCATTTTTTTCTCAGATTCATTATTTGAATTTAGTATATTTTTAGTAAAATATTGAAGTATTTTAATGCAATTATAAAATTGTTTTTATAATTAGAAAATATTAAATAACATAGCTAATATTTCTTCTTCTTTCTTCATTCTGTTAATTTTTATTAACATTTTGTTTAGCCATTAATGGTTCCAGCTCAATTTAAATATATATTTGATTTTCATTTGTTCATCTCAGAATGCAATTAGAAAAAATATCAAAATTTCCATTTATTTTCAATTAAATTCTTATTGAATTTGCAATAAAAGCCAGTTCATTGTAAATCTAATAAACATTTTATTGTTTGGCAGTTCAGTTTATTACATTACCATCGGATTATCCATGTGTAATTAAATTCATTTCTATTTCAATTCAATCCGAGAATTTATACAATTTAGTTTCTGTAAATCAAATGGATTTTATTTGTAATAAAGCTTTTAAGTTTTGATTCAAATGAAATAAATATGTAATTTGCAAATAATTTAGTTGTCATTAAATATGTTGGCAGTTGTCAAGAACCCAATTAGGCTTCCAACTATTACTCACATGCGCTTATTCGGCCCGATTATGCATTAAATATGCTGACAGCTGAATTCTCTGAATCAGGCTTGTTTGAATAATCCAACAGGGGTTGTGAATTAAGCAACTTGCATGCTTAAATATTGATGTGCAGTCAGACAACAATACGCAAAAGATAAGATAGAGAAAGAGAGAGTGAGAGAGTGAGCGAGAGAGAGAGAGACTAAAACAATTGCAAACAGAAAATGCCAAGTAAATTGTTTAGCTTGTGCGCATGAAGTGAATTTATTCGCTTAGGTCATTGCGCATTCAACTAATGCGGATTAGTGAGCGGACTGGGTAAATTATTTGGTACATAACTAAGGCCTGGGGTTGGCTTGTGGAAGACACGGGCATTGTTAAGCTCTGGCTTGCACTCTGTCCTGACGTTTTCTGGCAGCTTTCATTTGCAGTTTTATTAGCATCATTATTCAGTGTAGTCGCGGCTTTGTTCTCACTGCTCTTGACTTGACTTGACTTGTGTTGAGTTGAGTTGAGTTGTTCTGGTTTGGTCTCGTCTGTTCTCTGTTTGTGGTTTCTGTGGGCTTGTGCACTCATGCAAAGCCCAGACAGGATGAGCAGCTCAAAACAAATAAACGCTCGCTTCACAGTTTTCGCTCAGCTTGAAATGAGCACTTAAAAGACTTTTTTTTGTTAGCACAGTTGACATCATTAAATGGCGCTAAGATTATTAAAACCAGAAAAAAAAGGTGAAAAAATTCAAATTGATATGCAGCTGTTTGAGCGCATCTGTCGCATCTGTTGCGTTCTGTACATTGCCACAGGGCTTGTTGGGATTGTTTTTGGCTTTTCAGCTGCTTAATGCATGCGCATTTGCTGCTGACAGCTCTTGAGCGCATGTCATGCGGTTAACATGCAGGAAATTTGCAATTTATATTGCATTAATTGCAGCGTGTGTTGCAGATGTTTGAAATGTTTGTAAATGTAGTTGGAATATGATAAAATTCTATCAACATATTGTTGGCAAATTCCACTAAATTTAATTATATTTAATTGAATTGAATATATATTTAATTTAATTTATATTGACAGCACAGTTTAGCTATAGAAGTGTTAATCATGTGTCAAATTTCGCAGCATGAAACATAATTGTTGACGACCTGGCGTATACGTAATCTGTGTTATGCTGAGGTTGAGGTTGAGGCTAACTCATAATTAAAAATATATATAATATAACATTAATTCACAAATATCCCCAATTGACAGCCTTAAGCTGTAATATGATTGCAAAACTTTTGCCAAACACATGGCGTATACGTAATATGAAAAAATTTTACTATGAAAGGTTTATTGCGACATATGAATAAATTTTGGCTCTTATAAAGAAACTCCGCATTGTATTACAAACTTATGTTACATGAAATGATTTGCATCTGTGTGTCGAACACATTGCGTATGTGTAATATGCAATATTTCAAGCTTCGTAATGATCTTAAACAAGGCTTACATGAAATGAAAAGCTAATAAGATGTAAATGCGAATGTTTAACATGCGAACGTAATATAAATGACATCTAATACCTTTATTGCATAGGATATTTCTTAGTCAAGATTTTATTGAAAGTCCAACTCACATTAATACGTTTATACGCGCTTAAAGCATCCACATGTAAGCTCTTGTAAATACATATACATAATAATATTTAATTGGTAAACATTGACATTTTGGCATAAATCTCTCTGGGCAAACAACGGCGCCATATGAAATATGCACACAGTGTGGCCAACAAGTAATTAGGCTGTAAATTTGTAAAGAATTTGCCACGTTTGATGTGGCCATTGGGCGAGCTGCACAAGCCAATTGAATTATCATTCGCAAGCGACAGTTATGTGAGCGAGCCCTGTGAGGGCCAGCGACAGTTCAAATGACCGTCATTTTACACATCATTAGGCCTGTCAGGAATGCGGCGGCAGCAGCAGCAGCAGGAGCAGCAGCAGGAGCAGCAGGAGTAGCAGCAGCAGCAGCAATTCTTAACAATTTTTCGCCTGTACGGCATGTGCGACATTTTTATATATAAAAGTCTTTTTTTTTTTTTTTGTCGGCATTTGCCACACTCGACTGAATCGCGCATATTTTGCAGTTGTCCATATTTTCTTTTGCCCTTCAATATATTTATTTTTATTTTATTTTGTTTTGGGTATGCGTTGTGCGTACGAAACGTGCGACTTCAAAATGTGGCATGATGGCAACTCCAAAAAAAAAAAAAAAATGTTGCTAGCCGCGGGCCCGGATCATTGAGTAGGTGCCTGGCAGCTTAATTGGCATTTCGATATGACAGCTACGCAGGGTACGCGCTCTCTTTCGGGTTGTTGGGCCACAGGCTGGACTTGGATTTGTGTCTAAGGGTGGGTCTGGGGTTGGGTCTGGGGTTGGGTCTGTGTCTGGGTCCGGTGGGGTCTTGGTTTTTGGCTTCAAAATTGAAATCAAATTTGTTACGCCAGCTTTTCGAGAGACATCAACGAAAAGTAGTTGCTGTTACGCTTGAATACTCTTTTGTTTGAGACCAGAGAACAGATAAATTTTTAATATTACGTTTCAGTTAATGAAAAATTCCAAGAAACTAGCTAGTTGCCAGTATTTGACAAGAACGGATTTTATTTATATAATTTCATTTGTATATTTTTAAAGAATAAAGACTCTTTTATTTATTTATTTTATTTATAATTTATTCATATAATTAATTGTTAATTGTTAATTGTTAGTTAATTATAATATATGCATATTTCTTTTAAATTACAAATTTTTATTGATTTTATTATATGTAAAAAATATATATTTTAATTACATTTTAATTATATTTAAAAAAATATATATAAACTATATAAACAATTTAATTTATTTAATAATTATTTTATATTGCCAGATTGATTTTATTTTTATAATTTCATATTTTATATTTATTTATTTTTTTTAACTTCATAAAAGTTTGTTATTTATTTATTTTTTTATTTATTCTCATATATTTTGACTAAAGTGTTGCAATTTGTAGAACTACAGCAATTGTTATATCATAGTTATTTTGAAATAGGCTAAAGCTCTTGCTAAATTAATTAAATCACACAGTCAGTTATATGCTAATCCAATTTTGTTTTAAAATTAACCTTGCCTTTGTTATTTATAGATAAAACGTTTTTAATGAAGCAAGCGTGAAGCATTTTTACACTTTGTTAGCATATCGAAAATGAAATCCTTATAAATAGTATGCTGTTCAACGAGTTTTAGTGTTGTTGCTGTTGTTGTTGCTTACCCCATTTCCTTTTTTTGGAGTTTGTTTGTTGGGTCAAATTTTTCACAATCAAGCTAATTGTAATTTATAGCAGCACGCGCTGCTAGCAAAGAAAAACAACAAAAGCAAAAAAAGAAATAAAATTAAGTTAAATTTAATGAGACTGCTTGAGGTTGTGACCCTTGTGCTTTATATATTTGTGATTGTGGTTTACTTTTATCCAGGCTCCGCCCATCTCTTTGACACTCAGTCCGCATACCAGCCATGTTTACATGCCCGCAAATTCGCAGACAATCAGTATCTAGGCTGTGAATGATTATATTTATATTCCTTTACTACTCCACATATATATAAATATATTTCTTTTTTTTTCTTTGGTTTCTTTCTGATATTTTAGTTAAATATTTGCTTGACTCTTGGCGCATGCAATATAAATTTATGAATTTAAGTTGAAAACATAAATGAATGCTTGCAAATGAATTTTCACATTTTGCTTTTAATTAAATACTTTTTTAAGTTTTTTTTTTATTCCAATGGCAAAAAGAATTAGTGAAATGCTTTCATGGCGCAAGGCTATTCATATAAATGCAAACAATAAAAGCCATTAACGTTGCGCATTGTGCGTTGAAAAAATGCTAAAAATTTATGTGCAAAAATTTGATAGAGAACTAGAAAATCTATCAACATGTACAGAGATGTGAACGAAAAATTTCAGCAGGAAGTGCAGGAAATACATTGAACTTTAGCTGAATTGAGTTTTCGTAGGTATTAAATTTCTAGAAAATAAAATTTATAAACACCAATTTATATAAAATAGTTTTATAGCAATATGTAAAATTTGAAGGCTTATAGCTTGAAAGATGTAAGAGATATATAATGTCCAACGATTGGGGGTCTGCCTGGTCCAGGATAAATGCAACTTGAGGCCTCTTCAGAACAATTAACTTGTACTTGCTCTTATAGCAATCACAGTTGCTCTGCACACTGGTTACATTCTTATTTATTACAATTCAATATCGTATCTATACAATTTTCAACAACAAGAGGACATGTCTTCAAATGCCTACGTTTGAAGAATATTTTAAACTAGGTTAACTTTTATAAACAATTTCAAGTCTTTGCTCTTGTAGGGTTTGAAATGTTTGACAGTCTGACAGAAATACTGGCGAATTCTGAAATCCATTCAAAAATATACAATGTAACTTATAAAGTCAGCTGCTACTGCCAGCTAAAAACAGTATACCCAACATTCTCAATGTGTTTAGGGTATGAAAACTATAAATATTGCAGCATGCATCAGACAAAATTGCAATTTTATGA
Organism: Drosophila koepferae; assembly: GCA_030914345.1. Classification (NCBI taxonomy): domain Eukaryota; kingdom Metazoa; phylum Arthropoda; class Insecta; order Diptera; family Drosophilidae; genus Drosophila; species Drosophila koepferae. Next base: position 12,857,282 of record JAUESR010000211.1, on the reverse strand, counting down.
ATAAACTATTTCAAACTCTAAATTTGAAAGCAACTAAATTAAAAATAAACTAAAAATTTGAATATAGAAACAAATGCTACAACTTGTACTTTGTGTCGCTTTAAGACTCAACTTTTGTCTATGTGTGTGTGTGTGTGTGTGTGTGTTTGCACCTTTTGTAGCTTATTGATAAATAAGTTGTTTAACAATTGACTAAAAAAAACAGCAAAATTTAAATTTGTTAATAAATAAATTAAATTCAAATTGTATTTGTACAATATCTGTATATTTTCTTTCTTTGTGCTCTTTTTTCTTACTCTAACCGGCATCATCATTGTAATTAAACCGACATATAAAAACAAAAAAAAAAATCCCTAAATAATAATATCCAAAAAAATCCAAACAACAATTTTAATAATTCACATATTAATAATAATTAAAAAAAAAAAAAACGCGTCTGTGGTGTAACGGCTGCTGTATCAATTGAAATTTTTGCGTTGCGAATCTGTAAGTTTTTGCCCTTACAGCTGCACTATTGGGCGCTCGATTCCGTGCCGGTTCGAATGCCGGCATTTTGGGACTGGGCGGCCTGCCCGGCCTGGGCGGACCGGGCGCCGGCGATGGTGGCGATACAGAGCCGGGCGAGGGCAATAATTTGGATGTACCTGCTGGCTGTAATATGGGCAGACGTCGCAGTCGTGCGGTTCTATATCAGCTATCTGGTCATTACAAGCCCGAGAAGGGCGGTGTCAAAACCAAATTGAAGCTGGGCAATGTGAGTATACAATAACAAATGCCACTAATACACACACACACAGACACATAGACACACACGCACATATGCATACATAACCTAATACCAATACGAGAACAGCGCAGGGTCATTGCGACCCAAATTCAATTAAACGTATATCGCTTTTAATCCACTTTGATTCCTGTTGAAGGTAATGGCTCGGCATACACACTCAACGTGTGGAGCATTATTTAAATTGAATTTAAGGGATTTTAAGTTGTGATTTTTTTTCACAATTTTAACTAGATTCATTTGTTTTTATTTTATTATTATTATTATTATTTTTTAAATAAATAAATTGCATTTGTGAGAATATGTAAACGTTCAATTTTCTAATTTATCATAAATTTGATTCTTTTGAATTTATAATTTAAATTTAAACTAAAATATTGCATGTATAAATTTGTTAGCAAATTTTAATTATTGTACTTTAAAGTATATAAAACATTTTTATTTTATTTTTAAAATATATTTTTTTATTATTATTATTTTTATTATTATTATTATTTTTTTTAATTTATTTTTCTTCCTCACAATTTGCTTAGACTCAAATTTATGCAGAAATTTTAAATTATTTAAGATTTGAAATTGATTATTATACTTAAAAATATATATAATATATTTAATTTATTTATAAATTATTATTATTTAATATTATTATATAAATTATGTGATATATAATATATTTAATCTATTTATAAATTATTATTATTTTAATATTATTATATGAAATATATTATATATAATATATTTATTTTTTTTAAATAAATTTTTATTATATTTTTAATTATTTCTAATTTTGCTTCACATTTTGTAATTTAAATTTAAATAAAACTATTTCATGTAGAAATTTTTAACTAAACAATTTTTAATTTTTTATTATACTTTAATATTTAATATAATAAATTTTTTTATATTTTTAAATCATTTTTATCATTTTTGTTATTATTATTATTATTTTTATCATTATTAAATTCATACATATAAATTCAATTAAAATATTTTTGCTTAAGAAAATTCAGCTTCCATATATATATATTGCTTTCTTTTCTATTTTATTTAATGTTATATTGTTCGTGCAATTAATGTGCAACTTTAGCATTTTTTCGTTTATTGAAATTGACTTTCGATGTGATTTATTTATTATAGAACTTTATGCATTCAACTGAGGCACCATTTCCCGAATACAAAACGCAATCGATAAAGAAGTCACGCTTGATTTTGCCCCACTATGGTGTATTCAAAGGCATATGGGATTGGGTCATATTGGTGGCGACCTTCTATGTGGCATTAATGGTGCCCTACAATGCGGCATTCGCCAAAGCGGATCGACAGACTATGGTCTCCGATGTGATTGTTGAAGCGCTATTTATTGTGGGTGAGTAACACTATACAACAAAACAGATAATCACGATAATGATGTGATGTGATGTGATGATGATGATGATGATGATTATGATGTGAATGATGACGTTGTCCATTTTATGTCCATTTGGGACATTCTGAATGTGTGTGTGTGTGTGTGTGGGACAACCTGTTAGCCATACTTAGATTCACATCAATAGCCTTTTGTGTTTTCTTGACTGGGAATTGAATTTAGCTTAAGGCTAAATATGGCTTTTTAGTTTTGTATTCAATCTTGTGTCTTACTCTACATTTAACCTTTTCTCATACATGGATATATATAAATTCTTTTTGTTATTTCATTTCTTCTTGCTCTTTTATTGCAGATATTTTATTGAATTTTCGCACAACCTTTGTCTCACGCAAAGGTGAGGTCGTCTCCAATTCGAAACAGATTGCCATCAATTATTTCCGTGGCTGGTTTGCACTCGATTTATTGGCTGCTTTGCCCTTTGATCATTTGTATGCCTCCGATTTGTACGACGGCGAGGTGAGTAAATTGTTTGCCAACAACGTTTACAAATAGTTTTATTGCCCTTGCAATTGAAAAATCAAATTTGCCATTTGCATGCCACAGGAAATTGCTTTAGCAGCTGGTTTTGCTGTGGCTGTAAATGTTGGTGGGTGGATGGGTGTATAGGGAATTTGTAGCATTTGAAATGCATACGTTGTCTGAGTTGGGTTTCCGCAGCGGATGTGACTGAATATTTGTTTTTATTTTAATTAGTTTTGAACTTGTGCAGGCGTTATGCTCTTCTACTACACACCTAATGAAACCTTTTTCTATATAATTACTTGAAGTCGTCTTAAGCTGTTTTGTTGCATTTACGTGTTGTAGAAGTTCTCCTTGCCTAGGTTACCTTGCAGTTAATTTATTTAATTTCGTATTTTATTGCTGAAATTATCTTGCTTGCATTTGCATGAATCTACATAGAGTTCTTCCTATTTTTCCTGCTCACTTTAATTACCAAGAAACATTGGCATTAGCATCTTTTGTGTGAATGTTTCAGTTCTGTTTGCTGCTTAATTATATAGTATTTAAAGCTTAAGCTTTCATAAACTCAATAAGGTTTATGCTCATTTGTGTTGCTTGTTAAAACATAATTTGCTTCTTTATGCTGTTGCACAATATGTTGAGCAATAATTTGGTTGTGTTTTGTAATTTTGCTTGGCTAAGCAATTTTAATTGGCATCGATAAGATAATTGCTTGATTTGAAAATTGTTCGACAAATTCAACAAGAAATTGAATTTTTGGCATTGAGAGTTCAATCGGCATTTCACTTGGATTATCAATGAACCTTAGCTGTCGTCGGCCTTTCGTCAGTTCAAGTACAAAACCTCAGCAGGGATGGCATTAAATATTTAAGCCGAAATTTCAAGTGGTAAATAGCTGTAAGAGGATTTGCATAAAACTGTGCTAGCGCATGCATAATGCATGTGTTCAGGGCATTTTTTTCGTTTCGGTTTTTTTTTTTTTTTTTCTCGTTTGTTTTCACTTTCAACTTGTCTGAGTTCAAGTTGGCCAAGTTTAACTTGGCTGGCTGGCTTTAATGGCCATTTCAATTTAATTAAGTTGTCAGTTAGCGGTTGAGAGAGAGAGTGAGAGAGAGAGAGAGAGAAAGAGAGAGAGAGCGCTAGAAATATTAAACGCTAAGCCCTGCTGTAATTAGCGTTTCAGCATAGTTTTCATATTTATATTCGTTGCGCAATTCGTTTAAGCTGCTTTTCTAACTGGCACGGCAAATGGAATCCGTTTGAGCGCACTTCACAGGATTAAAGGCATGCTCTCCGTTCTCTATTCTGACCCAAATGTGGGTCGAATAAATTTGAGCGCTAAAAAGTATGCTACATCTTGCAATATTTACAGCTTCATTCGCTTGGCGCTCAGGTATTGAAAATGAGACGTCTGCTGTTGCTTCATCTTTCTTTGTGCGCGCCTTTTCAAGCACTTTACTTAGGGCTTGCAAGTTTGTTTTGTTTGCTACTTTTGCTGGGCGAAGTCAACTTGCTACTTCAAGTGCCCCTGACCAAAGACCTTGACAAGAGAGCATTTTGCATGCGTTGGGCTGCTCAACTATGAGATACCAATGCTTTTACGCTTGCAGAAGCTACCAAAGTGTTTAGGTAATTTGAAAGCTTAATTTAATATATTAATATAGTTTGTTTAGAGTTCTACTGAAAGAAACCTTGGAGTGTAGAAGAAGCTTTTCATTAGATCTAGCAAAATGGGTGATTTTTTCAGCTGAAGTCAAAGTTGGATATTTATATTCATTTATTAAATATTTATATATAATTTATATATAAAACTTTTTTTAAATATATAATAAAAATCAAAAATATTTATAAATTATATATGTAAAATTACAAATTAAAAAAAAAGAAAAAAAAAATTAAATAAAAAATACACAAAGAAAATATACAAAAGGTATTTTTTGATTAGCCTATTATTTATATGATTTTGGGTTTATAAATTAAATAAAAATATAAATTATAAAAAAGTAAATACGAATTGAAATTTATCAATAATCAATAATCAATATAAATTAAATTTAAAAAAAAATATATATAAATTTTGCAACTTTTCAATTTAGATCAAATTTTGGTAAAATCATAAAATCACAAAAAGAATAGAGAATAATTGCCACATTTTTGATTATTCGATTATTTTTTTTTAGGACTTTGGGCTTATAAGTTAAATAAAAATAAAAACTTATTCACAGTCTACTCTTATATCTTTGCTAATACACCCCTCACCCCCTGGTAAATATGGAGCATGAGAATAATCAAGAAATTCACATCAAATGCTGCCAAAGAGCATATTTTAAGTTGCCATTTTTGTTCGGAGTTAATTTTGAAAGCTGCTTTTTAACTGATTTTATGCATTGTCATGGCTAAGCAATGGATTGCGTGCAAAGCTTGTGGTAACACAATAAATTTGCTGTTTAACGCTGATGCGTATCAAATCAAATATTACAAATTTGTAGCTGCCTCGTTGAGTCCAGTAGAAATACTTGATGTGCTCAAGCAAGCATCAAATATCGGAGGGAAATAAAATTTAAAAATAGAAAATGTACTTGGCATTTCTTGTTGTTGTCAACTTCTTGGGAATATGAGTCAGCTACTAAAGTTGTTTTAAGTTGACTTAAGCATGGTGTAGCTCTAGCCAAGATTTAACTTGTTGCAATCAAAGTGAAAATTTTTGCCAAGGACGCAAGACGAAAAACTTGGCTAACTTTTCTCTAGCTCACTCTCTCTCTCTCTCTCTCTCTCGTTTGATCTAAACATTTTCGAAGGTCGCAAAAACAAATCTGGCACTTAAATGCCATAAAACTTTATATTTTTAAGCAACCCAAATGTGTTATAATTGTTGGCGTTGTTTTGCTCTTGGGTCACCCACGCGCTCGCAGCTCTTTCTCTCTCTCTCTCTCTCTCTCTCTCTCTCTCTCTCGCTCTGTCGCTGTCTCTCTCTATTTCTGTCTTACGCTGTAAGTTTTTTCGTGTGGTTTTAAAGCTTTTAAGTAACTGGCAAAAAAAAAAAACAACATTAATATACTTTTTATTTTTGGCTACTTTTGACAAATGTTGGACTTGGATTTACTTTTTCTGTAGCGTCTTTTGCGAGCTGGCGCTGCTGCATACCAATTTCCAGCTAATGCACTGAAACTTTACATATTTAGTTGATTTCAAAGTTTTAATTATCCCGAGACGAAAAAAAGGAAAGCAAAGCAAGTGCTTGGTCAACGGAAGCGGAAGTTGCCATGACAGTCAAGTTGACGTAGCTTCACGTTTCTTTCACTGTTCCTCTTCCTGCTGCTGCTGCTGCCTCCTGTGCGCGACAAAGTAAATAAAATGTGTGCGGGCGGTGCAAAACTTTGTCCAAAAGCCAGTCAAAGAAAGCATTGAAAGAGAATAAGGGATGCGAGCAAATGAAAGCGAAAGCGCAGCACAAATTGCAACATGAATTACAATTTAGCCTGGCAACGGCACACAGTTACACACACACACCTATACACACACACGCACACTCGCGCTTAGCCAAGCGGCTTTGTAAATGCGAAAATCCGTATAGAAAAAAAAAGCGACACAAAAGCAGTTATTGTGTCGTCGTTCTTAAAGCAACAGCGCCTCAACATGTTCTCAGCTGTCTGTTCATCTGTCTGTGTGTATTATTATTATTTTTATATATTATTTTATATCCTGTATTATTGTGGGTTGTGCCGATGGGAGTGCTGGATGCGACAAATTTTACCTTGAATTTTGTAAATGTAAATAATTTTATTAAGCATTTCATATATATTTTTTATATTTGCTGAAATACTATTGAGGAAACTTAATGAAAATAAATCCAGAAAAGTTCATTTTTATGTTTTAATTAAATTTATTTATATATTTTATAAATAATTTATAAAAAGTATATTTAAAAATACGTAAAACAAACTTTTTAACAAAAAAATGAATGATTAAATAAAAAAATTATTTAATAAAAATTAAAATAATAAGAAAATAAAATAAATAATATTAATAAAATACAAAAATTATATAATTAAAAAAAATATATATACAATATATGAAACATTAAAAACAATGAATGAATGTATAACTAAATAAAAAATAATAATAATGAAATAAATAATATGTTAATATAATTTATACACTTTTTATAAATATTTTTGTATTAAAATAAAATTATGTAAATATTTAAAAAATATATAAAATAAATTTTAGAAAAAAATAATAATGAAATAAACATGTTAATATAAATTATAAAATTTTTTATAAATATTTTTTTTAATAAAAACAATTATGTACATTTTTTAACTATTAAAAAATATATGAAATAAATAAAAAATAATAATAATAACGAAATAAATAATAAATTATTATGTATACAATTTTTATAAATATTTGTGTATTAAAAAAAAATTATGTAAATATTTAAAAAATTAAAAATCATATGCAATATTAAAAATTATATTAAATAAATTTAAGACGCTCAAGTTTATTGTAATACATACAACTAATTTTTTAATAGACAACTTCTGCTTGCCGAAATTCTTTTTTAAATTTTTAATCAGTCGAGAGACAATTACTATCTTGAATGCGAGAGGCATAAGCATAGCATGAGAGGATTAACAGACGACGAGCAGACTTCATATACTAGCTACAAACAAGTTCGTTCACTCTCTCCAGGGTATGCTCTAGTATAGCCCTCGTAAATTTCTCATAATTGTTATTGTACACTTTAAATGCCTTTCACATAGCTGCTTGACAACCTTGCCTTATTTTTCCCTCTCTCTCTCGCTCTGGCTCACTCTCTCTATTGAATTTGCTGCAAGGCTGTTGCACGCTAACTGCTTAGATCGCAATTTTTATATACATATATATATATATTTTTTGCTTTCGTGAAAGCACAAACTGTGCCCATTTTAAAATGAACGCTGCGTCAGCCACAGTTACATTTCTTTTTCGCTTTTTTTTTCTATACTTTTACTTTACTATTTTTTATTCCGAATAATTTTTTGGTGTATGAATTTGCAGCTTTAAGCCGAAAATGACAGCAGAAACCTTCTATTTGGACAACTTTGTAGCCTTTGTCCCTGTGGGGGCTGGCTTGATAAGCTTGTTTATGTTTACATTACGGCTTGTTGATGACAGCCCCTTTGATTTTGTTGTTGTTGTGATTTTATTTAACTATCCCTTTTTACTTAGGGTTTTGCTTCTGCTTCATCCGTTCATAGGCTGGGACGGAAGTTGGCAGGAAATACTAGCTAATAAATGGGCATGTGTCAAAATTTTTGGGGGTACTTGCTGCGTGTGAGTGTGAGTGTGAGTGTGTGTGTGTGTGAGAGTGTGTATATTTGTACTCTAATGAAATTTACGCTCCAGCGAAAGTAGGCAGCGCAATTTGCGAGGGGTCAACAATGATATTAGCAGCAAATGCCATTAGCTGCTATGAAAAACTAATTTATTCCTTTGGCTCAAGTTGAAAACAATTTTTTTACTCACTCAAATTCGAGTTAAAAACTAAATTTTTTACTGTTTGAGTTTTTGTTTACTTTACTTTGAGCGAATAGAATATGATGATTTAATGATGGGAAATATATTGCTATAAATGATATCGTATATAAGTCGAGGGTCCTTGTCGTTAACTGCAGCAGAATATATAGGTCTAATATGATTGTTAAATCTCAGCAAAATTTTATTGAATAACTGAAACTTTTCTTATTCAAATTATTATTAAATTTATATATGAACATAGAAATATTGAAAATTAAATGATGATTTGAATCAAACTTGATTTATACGCGAGAGCTACAGACATCGCTGATGTCTATAAATTTTAGATTAATTTTGGAAACTGCTAACGAGCTGGCAGAAGGTCAAGGCTCAAATGGTTAAGAATATATGTATATTTCTATATACATGTATTATTTATATCTTTAAGAGCACATGCCATTCTAATTAAAACTTCACACTTCGCATTACATTTTCTATGGGTGCAGTGAACAATAAATCTGAGGCAAAAATATGTTCCAAAAAAATTCCTGACTCGTATGCAAACAAAAATCATAAATATTATTTTACAGTTACATAGCTCTAGTAAACAATCGATGTGTGTGCATAAAACGAAAAATCGAACTAACTTTGCAGCAGCAATAACAATGCAGCACGTCTAACAATTTATCTCGTTACGTTACAACCAATTTTTTATTCTCTTGCTCTTGCTCTTTCTCTTTCTATCTCTATCTATCTCTTGCCGTATCTAATGGATAGGAATCACACATTCATCTTGTCAAATTGACGCGTCTGTTGCGCCTGGCCAGGCTATTGCAAAAAATTGATCGATATTCACAGCATACGGCCATGATTCTAACGCTGCTGATGTTTTCATTTACACTGGCTGCACACTGGCTGGCCTGCATCTGGTATGTCATCGCTGTGAAGGAGTACGAATGGTTTCCCGAGAGTAATATTGGTGAGTATAGGGCGGAGGGGGGAAGGGTTGGGTTTGGGTGGGCTAGATGAGCCGTAGCTCAACCATAGTAAAAGTAGTGGCCCAAAAGCCAAGGTCAGCTTGCTAGCTGCCCAGGCGCACCCATTCACACACACACACACACACACACACACATGAGTGTAGTCTGCATGTGTGTGCGTTAGTTGGACAGTAATTTGGTTAGTTTGCCGCCAGCGTTGATTGTGTTTGCCTGGCTCGTCAAACGGCAAATGAAATTGTTGCCTTTCCCCAAACACACACGCACACACACACACGCACACCCACCCACATACATATGTATTTTGACTAATGTATTCCGTTGGTGAAAGCCACGTCAAAAAGTTTAAAATCAGCTCATGTGTAAAGCTATTTAGAGAGCAGGTAAACTGCTTCCTTATTAACAAAGTTTTGCATAAAGCTGCAACGAAACAATATCAAATCAGCGCTTATTGTGATTTTAAGCAGGTAGCCAGGTGAGTGTGTGTGTGTGTGTGTGTGTGTGTAAGGGTGTGCGTGAGTAAGCGCTAAAAACTTTTTATGGCTAGCTTGCGAATACTCAAAGCTGACATTGGGTAGCCAGGCAAAGCAAATATAAGCAAGTGAGTGCAAGAGGGTGTAATTGACTCTGCCTAATACGTGTTCATCGTAAAAGCAAGTGAACTGAAAACAGTTGAATTATAATTGTTGTTAGTCTCAGGAGAGCATCGGAAGTAACTCAATTTTGTTGAAGCTCTAACGTTGGTACTTTGATGGGTAACAGTTTTTTAGATGGAGATATATGTACTAGAGAGTACACGAATATTAAACGTTATCAGTTTCTCTTATATGCATAGCTCAATAATAATTGATCGCTCTAATATTTAAGCTCTGCTCATAAGATTAAAATACTCTTTCCCTCTCACTCTCGCTGTGAGAACAGAGCATTCGGTTTTATTCGTTTTTCTTCTGTTGAACTGCTCGTGTGATGCTCTTTTCCCGAACATCGATACGATTGACGTTCGTTTAATGAGAGGCAGAAAGTCGAGAGAATAATACAAAAAGTCAAGCGGTCTTCAGATGCACCTACACATGCATAGACTCAGCTCACGTATTCTGCTTAGCCAATACAAGCTTCGCTCACAAACTAATACATATACAAACGACTTTTTGCTTCGTTTGACGATCGGGCAACGACGAGAGCGAAACAAAACCAATCGGCCGATGCTGGCCAATCGCGAACGAGCTCGTTGAAGAACCGAAGCAAACGTTTGCTCTCAGAGTGTTTTCTCAGAGTGTGAGTGAAAGACATTTATGTATTTGCAGACAGCAAGAAATGATCTTAATATATTTATATTATATTTTATATTTTTTCATTACATATTTTCATTTTAAGATAAGCAAATGTTTTATATTTATATAGCAGCGTAAGCGTAAAGCGTAAATCGAAGCCAACCGAAACTTTCTAATGATTGCCATTAAGTATACAAGTTTCTCTAATATACCTCAGCTACCTTGTCAACTCATTTTCTCTCACACACACACAGACAAACACCTTTACACAGTGCTCAGCTCATTAAAACTTGCACAAAATACCTTTTTGGCAATGTGAGGGCAAAAAAGGAAAGTTTTACTAATTCTTGCAGACATGAAGAAAAACTAAGTATTTTAGCTGACAGAACTTATCTTTTGATTTATTAGGTATGATGATCTGTAGATGTTGATTACGTAGGGTATGCAGGTTTTGTAGATGTGGAATTTTAAAAGTAAAATGTTTATTCCTACATTTTGCTTTATAGCTATAGCTCTAGGATAACAAACAAAATATTTTTTAACATTTAGGTAAATTAGCATTTATTTATGCATTAGGTGTGTGTGTGTGTGTGTGCGTTTAGTCTAAAAAATTATCATAAGCAACAACAAATTGTCAGTTACTTTTCACATCAATAAACTGTGAAAATGATATACATTAAATACTCACACGACTCTCTGTTGCTTTCGCTGTCGCTACCGCTGCTCCTAGATTTGGCTACTAACTCAAATAAAAAGGTGACACAAAGTTCACAAACTGTCATTTGCCATTTTGGCATTTGGCATTCGGTGTTTGCCGTTTGCCGTTTGACGTTTCCGTTGGGCCCAAGCATTTGGCCGGATTTGATACGGATTCTGTGTTGCGTGTGCTCCGACAGCTTATCGCTTGATACTGTTTGATGGACAGCTAGCAAAAGTCAGACGAAAGTTTGCTTCATTTATTTTTTTTTTTTGGGTCGAGTCATTGTCAGTTTAATAAGCGGCTAAATTACAAACATGTATGTGTGTGTGTGTGCAGTCAGCTGGGATTTGCTAATGCCTGATTTAACTAAACAAAGTTTATTATATATGCCTTACACATGTAATATATATATATATTTATAAATTTGTATATTTGTAATTTATTTATATTTTTCTTTTTTCTTGTACAACTTCTATTTCTGCTTCGCTCTATTCCTATTAAAAATATAAAAGTCTTGTTCACAGGTTGGCTCCAGCTGTTGGCTGAGCGTAAGAATGCCTCCGTTGCCATACTGACAACGGCCGAAACTTACTCGACAGCGTTGTATTTCACATTCACCAGCCTCACCTCAGTGGGCTTTGGCAATGTGTCGGCGAATACAACGGCCGAGAAGGTTTTCACCATTATAATGATGTTGATTGGCGGTAGGTAATCAGCTATGTGTGCGCGAGTGTATGACTCGCTCACTCTTCCTCACTCTCCCTCTTTATATAGCTATATGAAATGATATTTTTTGGACCATTAAATTTGCTCAATTTATACCTTTTTCCCTCACTCTCAGCTCTGATGCACGCCGTGGTCTTTGGTAATGTGACGGCCATCATACAGCGCATGTATTCACGTCGTTCGCTTTATGAGAGCAAATGGCGTGACTTGAAGGATTTCGTGGCACTGCATAATGTGAGTATTAAACTGATAAATATTTAAAAACATTTACCTGCAGCTTAATGTCAGATTTAATGCACTGCTGCCAATAACTAGGCATGTGAAGTGCCTGGATAAATCCAGCTTATGTTCTATAATGTACTATGGGTGAAATGCATGAATTTGTTGAGCATAATTAAAAAAATATTTGGAATTTATTTTTGAGTGTCAAGAAGCCTATGGCATTGAATGGAAATGCTCTATGACAAATATATTCTTTAGCCATTTTAGCTACATCACCCATAGTGCATTGATTGCATGCAAATTGAGCTGCAGCCTAGCCAGGCAAAGCTTTTACTGTTCGAGGCCTCTCGCAACTGATTCATAACTGTTGCTATCAACTGCACTCAAGGGCTGCTTCAGTCCCCTGGGCTGTGCTCATTAAAACTCAATGGGCGATTGGAAAACCGCAAATGGCCCTGAGTTGGAGGAAATGAATTCCTGGCATTGCCTGCCTGATACCTAATGCAGCTCATGTGCTGAGCGCTTAAAATGCTCAGTTTTCTTTTTAATAGAATGCAGCACACATTTGCCAAATGCCACGCAACATTAGACTGGCAGGATGTCAGGGCAAAGTCATGAGCGAGAGCTTGAGCTGTGAATTTGCTATGTTTAGCTGCGAGACGTGACCGTGTCACATGAGCACGCACACGCACACGCACACGCACACAACCTGTTGATGGTGCAATCTTGCACGCGCTCATAATATTACTGCCACTACAGCGTTAGATTTCCGCTAGTCTGCGTTAGTCAGTTGCCACACGGCGTATACGCAATTCGCAGCGTAATTAAGTGCATTTGTGCAGCGCGTGTGCATAAGCTGTATGTAAATGAGATGCAGAAACATAAAACCAAGGGAATGTAAGCATATAAACTACTTAATGCCCGCTCAGAAATTCACATTAGATTGGGAACTTAAAGTTGATGGAAGAAGTTGATGATCAAATTATAAAATTTAATATAAAATATAAAATGTAAAATATAAAATATAAAATATAAAATATAAAATATAAAATATAAAATATAAAATATAAAATATAAATATAAAATATAAAATATAAATATAAAATATAAAATATAAAATATAAAATATAAAATATAAAATATAAAATATAAAATATAAAATATAAAATATAAAATATAAAATATAAAATATAAAATATAAAATATAAAATATAAAATATAAAATATAAAATATAAATATAAAATATAAAATATAAAATATAAAATATAAAAAATAAAATATAAAATATAAAATATAAAATCTAAAATATAAGATATTATTTGAGTATATTCTATAGATATCTACACTCAGACCATAAGGTAACCCAATATACCCTCTCTAAACTTACCTGCATTGCAACTCATTAGCTAAATATCTGTTATAAATAAGAGATAAAAACGAAAGACATTATAACTATTATTTGCATTTGCTTTTGCTTGTGTTTTACAGATGCCCAAGGAGCTGAAGCAGCGCATTGAGGATTACTTTCAAACTTCATGGTCACTCAGCCATGGCATTGATATCTATGAGGTAAACTATGAAAAGCAGTAACAGACTCTTGTTCGTATGTATGTCTCTGTGTGTGTGTGTGTTTCCTGCAATACGTACATCATTTATGTCCACAGACAAAAGTTGTCGACGTTGCGAAAAATCTTTTGGCATCGCCCGGCCAAACGGTGCAGCTTCATTGGCATTTTGATATGTCTGTGCCCTTAATTAAGCAAATGCCTGTTGGGCATATAAATACATATGTATATACAGAGAGATATATGTATGTATGTATGTACAACAACTGTGGTAGAAGTCAGCTTGTGTGTGTGTGTGTGTCGTCTATGTGACTTATTGATTGGCATTGGGCTAAATGGGCAAGAGACTGAATCCTTTTTGATTGCATGTCAGCCAGCAGGTAACATATATTGATAGCTGGCGAGGGAATTGATACAGCAAAAAGTGATTTTCATTTTCATTTCATTTCATTGCAGTTTCATTATTATAATCTCATTGAGACTATTCTATTTTGTAGAATTTAATTTTATATTTATTTTGTTGAGGATTATTTAAATGAATTACGTTTGTAAAACAGTATTTAAAGTAAAAAAAAAAAAAACAGAATTTATTTGATGCATATTGTATTTGCCTTAATGAAAATATATTTACAAAGAAACTAAAACTGACTTTTAAGAAAAGAAAAAAAAAAATGCTAATAAAACCCAGAAGCAATCAAAAAAGTTTTAATTATCTAAGATGCGTAATTGATTTATTTTATAAGTATAATTAAATAATTTTATATTTAATTAAAGGCAAAATAAATATTTGAAGTCTATTAAAAACCGTTAAAAATTTATTTAATATTTGACACGAATTTTTTAAATGATTTTCAATTTTTAAAATATTTCTTTTATTTAATTTAACTATAATAAATACATTTAAATAATTAATTAAATATGGTAAATCAATCAAAAATTAATTTCTTAAATATTATATAGAATAATATTAATAATTTCTTAAATTTCTTATATATAATACATATTTTTATTATTACTTTATCATTTCACAACTTTCACCCCAATACTTCTTGAACAACTCTCGCAATTACCAGGAGGCTGTCTGCCTCTGGCTCGATAAGACATCGCATGCATATTCGAAAGTCATAATTGAATTGCATATGCTTGTATATGGCATCAGTCTGAATATGAATGAGAGGAATACTTATAGTTATGGTTAAAATGAATTGAGTTTTATTTATAGTAGGGATTTTAATCGAACTTCAGCGTAGCTGTCTTTGGTTGTTGCGAAATCAATAATGCATCGCAGCGCAAAGCAATAATAATTCCATTTGTGGCTTCATTAAATCTGACCTAGCATGGGCTAAATCCATTTAAGTTTCAGTTTCCATCTGAAGTTTTACGGTAAACTTTTGCCCTATGCGCGCACAGCATGCAAAACTCTTTTGCCCTGTCTATATCACTCCCACTTTCTCTTTCTCTCTCTCTCTCTTTCTACTTGCGGACGTGGCAAACTTTGTTGCAGTGGAGCTCGTGCATTTTATGCATGAAAAGTACGTGAATTTGGCATGCCATTCACTAATTGGCGTTATCATAGCAAAAGTCATACAAAAGTTCGCAGTTGGACCCTTGCTGCGCGTGTTAACAATTTGCGCTGCAATTTCAGTTGCTATTAGCTGCAAATTAATTAGCGCAGCTCATATGAAATGTTTTGCTTTGATGTGTTCGCCGAAATATAAGCAGCAACACCAAAATGCTGACAGCAGAAGTTTTTTTGTTTTTTTTGATTGTCTGTCAGTCGCACGCTTTTATAGCTTGGTCAGGCTTTTCGCGTAACTCTTTGCAGCAACTTAGGCTTGTCGTGGCCGTTAGAGCCATCATCCTCTCAAACTTTGCTAATTAATTTTGGCTTGCAAAACGATTTTGAGGCAACAGCTACTAATGAATTTGCTTTGCTCGGGCCAGCAAATTAAAGCATCACATTCAATGTCAGATAGGTGAAGGACGTATTTCAACTGAGTTAAGCTCTTCATGCACACATACTCCCAGCAGCAGAGTACACAAGAGCTTGCTGTCTGCTCTACACTATAAAGGTTTTATTTTCCCTTTCATTTTTGGAAAATTTGGCTTATCGAAATTCATTCAAATCATGCGTAAACAGACTGCACATAAAAGGCTGTTAGGGACTCTTATTAAAAAGGGGAGTAAAAGTAGTAGCATTATAAGTGTAGTAGTTTAAGTATGAAGTAGTAAAAGTGCAGTAGGAGCAGGAGGACATCGATAGACGCTGAAGTAGTAAATGCAAAGAAAAGGTAAGCACTAATGAAATTTCTCTTAGTGAATTAATTGTGATAAAAGGAGTTTTAGTATTCATAGCTGGAGTCGTAAAAATATTAGTACTAGTTGCAGTAGTAGTGGTACTATTTTTTATGGATAGTACTTAGTATGACTATAGTAGTACTAGAACTAGAAGTAGTTATAGGTTATAGGAAGAGGGGGCAATGAATAAGTGAAAGTGCTATAGCTTATACTTAATTATTTGAAGTAAATTTGAGCTTCGAATCGAAAAGAATTCAGCAAGTTTTATCAGGTTAAAGACAGCTGTGGATTTTCAATGCGCATTCACTCTATCATATATTATTCTATTTTTATAAATTTTATTTTAAGCTAGAAAATATACAGAAAGTTTATTTTTAGTCTGTTTTTATAAGGATATTAATTTATATATTTTTAAAGATTTCTTTTAAAATTTCTTTTTATTTGCAATCTGCCTCAGTAAACAATAAGCAAATTAACAATAACTAACAGTAACCAGATTTACATAAACTCATGAATTACATTAAAAAAATATTTAAAAAAAAAAAGAGTAAATGAATCGTGCAGCTAGACTTCTTAACGAGATGCACATTCAAGCTGTCTTTTTTTTTTTTTTTTTTTTTTTGTAATAAATATACACAATATGTTACTGATTTATTGTGCCTAATGCATGTGATTTGTTTCGAAAACAAATACGTTGAAATCAAAATTGAATTTAATTACATTTGGGTAACATGAACGATACACACACACACAGTTCATTTGGCATGCAAAATGTTGCGCCAGTTGCCAGGCGGCAGTAAATTAAATTGTTAATTTATTGCTCATGAAAATTAACTGGCACAATGTCAGAGCTCTACTCTGGCTCCCCCTTTAGTCGGTCGCCCCCAACTGCTTGACTCGTATTCCGAGTGTTTCATTGTATCAGAAATTGTGTTTGCGCGTAATTTTGAAAGCGAACTTTTGCGAACTTGGCCAGCAAAATGGAATGCCCTGCGTTTAGTTGGGCGCGCCGACACACGCCCTTTGAATTGTCTGGCTGAATGTATTTTTCGGGGCCCTAACTTGTAATGCTCGACCATTAGGGGAAAAGAGTATATTGGCTTGCTGATGGTCTGTTAATGACATATTCTCTCTCTCTCTTTGTCTCTCTTTCTCTCTCTCAACACATTTTAGATAACAAGTATTATTAGGTCGGCTATACCCGTTGTTTTCTTCTTTTTTTTTCTCAACACTGCATGCAATTAGTGTAAAATATTTTACACTTCTTTGGATATTGTGGTTGAGAAACATACATAAATAACAATTCCAAAGTTGCCCCTCGGGGAAATGTTCCATTAAATAAGTAAATATTCAAACACACACAAAAACACTCAAACACTCACACACTCTGCGCGTGTGTGTAAACTTTTCAAAAGTTTCTACACATACTCATTGGTTAGTTTTTGGTTCGGTGTTTGTATTGGTTCGTGGCTAAAAATTTCGTCGGCCCCTGTCAATGTAAATAATTGTCAAAAGGCTTGCGAGCTATTTGCACAAAATATTTCGTCTATTCATTTAGCCCACAAATGAGTTAAATGAGTTTCAAATTTTAGCTAAATTAAAATATAAATATCTCTCAGAGAATTTCTAAAATATTCATATATTATATTTGTATATATACATATATTAAATGGAATTTGTTGAGGCTCTGAAATTCCATTGAAAATAAATTAATTAATATCCTTTCACTCAGTCGATTGAAATGAAAATTTCTGTTTCTGAATAACGTAGATAAATTTCATGCATGTAAACTTAATTAATAAGAGAGCAGAAAATATTCTGATTATTTGCATTTAATTTTTGGTAAATGTTGGCTCGCTTTTAACACAAACTTCAATATTTAGATTAATTTTTGTATGCTTATTATTGTTAAATTTGAACATATATTATTAGAAGAAAGGTATTTATTTATTATAATAATAGGTGAATTACACATTTTATTTTATTAAACATTTTTTTTTTATTTTTCTTAGTTATACTGATAAAAAAATTTTTTTTTAAATTAAAAACATAAAAAACTAAAATAACTAAATTATTTTTTAATCGTTTATTTTTAGTTTATATTTTTTAATTTTAGGTATTTAATTATTCTTTTTATTTTATTTATTTTTTTTTTTTGTTTTAACTTTTTTATTTTGTAAACGGTTAGTTTTATTTATTTTTTATTGTTTAAAATTGTGATCAATTATTGATTTAAATTTTAATTATTTTCTTTTTTTCTTTTTATTTATTTTTTATTATTACTCTTATATATTCTTTAATGCAATGTTTTTTATTTATATATTTTTTTTTAAGTTATAAAAAATTCATAAATATTTTTAAAAATAGTTTTGTTATTTTTACATTTTTTGTTATTAATTTTTATCATTATTATAATTTATATATACATTTTTTTTTTGCCAAATAAAATTTTTAAATCAAAGATATTATACTCCTTTCACTCTCTCTTGCTAAAGCCGCTCTCACTTCCGTTCTAAGCCCTTTTCTTCAGTATTCACAGCTCTGCGTATAAAATTAATTCAATAATATGCACCGGAAATTTGAAAATTTCATCTAGACTAAGTGGATATGTAGACTAGTCTACACATAGAGCTGAGCACAGCTCGCCACGTCTGAGACTTTTCTGTTTGTTTGCATGTGGAGAAGTCAGGGGCATATTTTGCCATAGACCAATGCACAATATTTACTCACGCATTTCGTTGATGGCTGTGTTGTCAAACAAATTACGTTGAAAATTTATGCCATATAATATTCATTCATAAATTCAACAGATAGTCTGGCACGCTTCAAGTTTTATGTATGTATGAAAAGCCCCTGAAGAATATGAATATATTTCTTGCTGTGCCTTGCTGTAACGAGAGCAACCACCAAAGGAAATGTGTAAACAAACAAAATGCGAAAGCTTTTCAATTTTCCTATTAATCCTCTCAACAATTTCATTCAATACATTTGCCCACACCTTGGGGACTCAGACATAAGACAGAAAACACACACAAAAAAACAAAAACGAAGAGAACCAAAGAAAATGCGCAGGATATAAAGTTATTTATTTTACATATTGCGCATGAAACAAGTAAGGCAAAAAGGCAAAAAAACTGCAAGAGCAAAATATTGTCAAATGCTGACAATTTCGTACAATTCAATTTGCAACAGCAAATGTGTGTGTGTGTATGCGTGTGTGTGTGTGTGTTAAAGGCTATGTAAGTTTTTGGGCTCTGGCACTTGACACTCGTGTTTACCACGGCTACCTCTCGCCCTCACTCATACAGCTTATTCATACAATCTCTCTCTCTTTCTATTTTTTGGCTCTTTCACAGACGCTGCGCGAATTTCCGGAGGAGCTGCGTGGCGATGTCTCCATGCATCTACATCGTGAAATATTACAGCTGCCGATATTTGAGGCTGCCTCACAGGTGAGTTTGTAGCTATATAAATGTATATATATATATATGTGTGTGTGTGTGTGTGTGAGCTTTGCTTGTGTATGTTTGTTTCCCTGGTGCTTTTCCCATATTATTGCTGGGGTCGTCGTCGCTTTAAAAGCCATACAAGTTCTCAAACAAACGTTCTTATGATGCTGATGCTGATGCTGTTGGCAATGCCAAAATAATCGACAGCTAACTTGGCCAGGGCAGTCAAAAGTCAACTGCGGGCTTAACACACAAAAACACACTCAAACACACATACACACACACAGAGAGACGGCCAGGTAAAACTTACATTTTATATATTGAATGATATGCGCGTGTGTGCCTTTTGGCCAACAGCTCGACAAAGCATGAAAAAGGTTTTAGGCAAAAGTTTTGGTCACATGCAGGCGCTCAGTGAGTTAGACAGAGAGAGAGAGAGAGAGTGTGCGAGTGAAGCGAACGAATAAGTGCGACAAGCAGTAAAAGCAAATGCAACGGTGCGAGTTGTGATGTTTATCGTAGACGACAATGTCAATACCCTTGTCATGCGGCACACTCAGCAGTGGGCCCCCCCCACACACACGCACACCTTATCCATTTTGGCAAATGGTGCTTAAATGTGAAGCATGCTCCGTGTATCGCTTGAGTAATTGATTTTCCAATTAAGCTTCACTTGCATTATTGCCACAGGCTCATTGTTTCGTGGTAAATCCCAAAACTTTGCCCTCATTCAATGCTCGATGCGCGATGCTCTCAGAAGTTTCGTACGCCAAAAAGAAAGTGAAGTAAGACTAAAAGATAAGATAAGTTTACACTTGCTCTCTGGGTGGGAAACTTCAACTTCAACATTACAGACAGCTGAACTTTGTTTTAGCTAGTGCATGGAAACTAGTCTTAACGAAAATTTTGAGATAAAAGTTATTTCAGAATAGCAAGTAGCTTGTTAAGTGTAATCAGTGAGTGTGGTTTGAGCAACTACAAGAAAACTGAATTAACAATTTTAATTTTGGTGAATGTGCGGAAACTGAAATGCAAAGAGGTAGTTACCGAAACAAATGAAAAGAATAATGCATGAAAATTATGCATACAAAAAGTTAAATAAAAAATCAATGTAGTATATTTAAAAATGCTGTTTTCATAATGCGTTCAAAAGATTTTAGTTTTCATTAAAATAAAAACTTTTATCAAATATGCTAAAGCTTAAATGCTGCAGGCTAAAATCTCTAAGCAAAGAGATTAAAACAAGTTGTATAACAGTTTATGAAATCAAAAATTTCAATATAAATTGACAATTGAATTTATAGATTTTTTAATTTTTTTTTTAAATTTTATTTATTTTATTTATTTTATTTATATTTATGTACAACTTTTTTTTGAAGCTTTTAAATGTTTTAGCTTGCAAAAAATAAATACAAGATGTTTGAAACGCGTAAATTTATAAAGATTTTGCTAAAAAAATAAATAAATAAATAAATAAAAAATAAAAAATAAATAAATTAATAAATAAATAAAAAATAAAAATAAACAATAAATAAAAAAAAATAAATAAAAATAAAAAATTAAGTAGTCTTTGAGATTTATTTATTCATAATTCTTTGTTTTCATTATACATAATAAATAGAAAATTATTTAAAATTTAATAAATAATCAAAGATTTTAGTCATTTAAAATATAAATAAATAAAAAAATAAAAAAATAAATAAAAATAAAAAAATTAAATATTCTTAGATATTCATTTATTCATAATTCTTTGTTTTCATTATTTATAATAAATAAAAAAATCATTTTATATATTTAAAATTTAATAAATAATCAAACATTTTAGTCATTTAAAATATAATAAATAATCTTATATCAAAAATAAATAATACATTTTATTTATTTAAAATATAAAAGTTAATCTTATTAAAACTAATAATTTAAATATTATTAGAAAAAAATTGCTATAAATATATTTGCCTCGCCGTAAGTTATTTATTTTCTTGTAAAATGTGTAAATAAATTTTGGCCTTGCCTTTAATCTTTACTTTTTCCCTTCGAGCTTGCCGCAAGCTATATAGAAAGTAAAATTAAATGAGTACACTATATATATTTAAAGTCTTAAAGATTTTGATTAGTAAAATGCTGTAAAATAATTCAAAAGCATTGCCAACATTTATGCACAACTAAATACGAAAAGCATTCAGCAAATATATTGAATTTCATTTAAATAATCGAAAATTTAAGCAGATTGTTGGGGGACCCTATCACTTTTTGGTTTTTGCTTTGAAGCCGATTAAATTTGAAGCTTTTTGCCAAAAGTGCAAACAAATGCTAGCGGCGAATAAAATACTAGAAAAGTAAAACAAACGACAATACGAAGTGCAAACATTAATAAAGCTTATGCAGAGATGGCAAACAGAAACCACTCAACGGCAATAAGCGCTCTTTAAGCCACTTTTCGTGGCAGCAGCTGGAGCACACAGCGTCACAGTGTCAAACAGCAACATGGCCAATATTGCAGCTTGCTCCCAGGATGTTTTTGAGCGTACTGTTGCTTCTTGACCACGAAAGAGAAAAAAAAGTAGAAGTGAAGAACGCGATGCCGTTACCCAGGGCATACAACTCAAAACTCAAAACAGAAAACTCCAAACTCAAACTGAAAAGTGTGTAGCCAAATCGTATTTACGTTAACCTTTTATTGCTTGCAGGGCTGCTTGAAATTGTTGTCGCTGCACATAAAGACGAACTTTTGCGCACCCGGCGAATACTTGATACACAAAGGCGATGCACTCAACAATATATACTATCTATGCAATGGCTCCATGGAGGTGATCAAGGACGACATGGTTGTTGCCATCTTGGGTATGAACATTTTCTATCATTTATTTAAAAAAAAAAAAAAAAAAAAAGAGAGAAAAGAATATTTTTGAGCATATTTAAGTTCAAGTCGCGTTCGACTAAATGGCCATGTTTTCATTTGGTTTATCTGCATTTACTCTATCTATTTTTTTTCTTGTTTTTGTTTTCGCTTTTTCACTTTGGTTTTCGTGTGTTTTCGTGAAAAGCGTTTATTGAACTCACAAGTTCGTTCGCTTCACATCGCAGCTAGCTTTAGCTGCTTGTTTATTCATTCACGATGCTGCCTAGACAAATGCTTATTGATTCTGACTTAGCGATTGACCTTTTGTTTTAAACACACACATACATATCTTTATACACACATATATATATATATATTTATTCATATGTTTATGTAGGTAAGGGCGATCTGGTGGGCTCAGACATTAATGTGCATCTGGTGGCAACCAGCAATGGGCAAATGACCGCTACCACCAACAGTGCTGGCCAGGATGTTGTTGTGCGCAGCAGCAGCGACATAAAGGTAAGCAAAACCTCAAATTACATGAGCTGTGAGCTGGCTGTTGAATTGTTTGAAGGTGATTGAAGTGGTTGCTGCAGTATTAATATTATAAAATTATTAATAAATAATATATAAATATAAATTTGATAGGCTTTTCGTTGGCTTAGCTGATGCAATAATATGTACATATATATATATATATATATATATACTTAATAGCAGTATAATATTAAAAATGAATACTTGAAAGCCTTACTTCATGCTCGTTCATTTTTGAGCTTGCCCTATGCCAAGTGCTTTTAATATAATACTGAAATAACTACAATAATTAAAAATAAATATAATAATTAATAGTAATAATAATTTTAATAAAGAAATAAATAAAATAAATAATAATTAATAATATTAATAATTTAAATATTAATAGCTAGCAGTAAACTGTTTAATAAAATATACAAATTTAAAAATAAATAAATAAATAGAATAAAATAATATAATAATAATTATATATATTTACTTCAGTTTTCTTTTTTTGCAATGAAATGAGAAATTGATTTGAATTATTTACACAAAACGAATTAATTTTTATGCATTTTAAATATTTTTTTTCTTATTCTTTTTTCATGTTTTTATATTTTATGCATTAAATTTTCCAAATTTGACTCATATTATTTGTAAATCGAATTTTTTAATTATAAATTTAATCAAATTTTACTTTTCAAAATGTTGACATTAAATTTGTAATATTATTAAAACTGTAGTAAATCACATTAAATTAAAAATACCTGAACGCGCACATGCAAAGTCTTTGAAGTTGTTAATGCCGTGAACCCTTGGTAAAATGGGCTTTGAAGTTCAAATATTTCTGTGGAAATGTGTGTAAAAGAAACTGACATAAGCCAGCTTATATATATACTATATGTAAACATATTTTATTAGTGTGGATTAGGAAGCAAATCGATCTATCAGTGTATCGTGTATCCTTAAGCTGATTAAATTTTCGTTTAAGAATTTCCATCTTATAGTTATTCGATATTATCATGCATAAATAATAAATTTTTATCTGCTTTAAACTATTGTTGTTTATATACCGATGCCAGAGCTACACCTGCTGTCATTTTCTTACATTTAAATCGCTTAGTATTCAAATGCTGACAGAACTTGATGTTAATGATCCCCTAAGCATTTTGTTTTGGCCTCCCATTTGGCTTCAATGTTTTCTAGTCTCTGCTTGGGGCGTGGGCATCTAATTAAATAGATTGTTCTCTTTCTCTTTATGTTTATACGCATTTTTCCGTGCTGCCCTGTGTCTAAATGTGCTTTAATTATATTTTTTATGAAGGTCGTCTTTTGTCTTTTGTTTGTTTGTGTTTTTTAAAGACAAAGGTTAAAGCTCTCTTGATTTGCTACATATTTGTTGTATTTTCATTATTTTGTCTCATGTTTATTTGTTTGCTTGTCGTAAATTTTATCACGTTGCGTGTAGACGATGTTATTTATGCTACAGCACTGGACTTTCCACTTGACTGCAACAGGAGAAAATTCAATATTTTCGTTGTGCATGTTTTTGTTAAATTTAAGCCACAGGAATTTTGCGCGTGTGTGTGTGTGAGTGGCTTACATAACTGTCTGTTAATTAATGCAACAGTGTGGCCAGCCGCAAGCAAACGCTTAAAATTTTAAATTAAGAGATCATCGCTTAATTAGTGGCAAGCATTGCAATTACTTCACTTTTTTGCTTTGTCCATTTTCACAGTCATTCATATATTTACTTATTTATATATATATTTTTTTGCATGAGTTTAAGCCCCATGCTTTTGTGTAAAGCTGCGAAGCAAAGTTTAAATAAAGCGCAGACATTTGCCAAGGGCTGCACGCAGCGAGCGCTAGTCGCGGCAACACTTCAGGTACAGCCCAGAAGTGGCAGTCAGCTAACAAGAACAACAACGGGACGTATGAGTGATACTTAAACGTAATGTGTGTATGTCTGTGTGTGTGTGCGTGTGTGTGTGTGCTTGCGCCAAGATGGTGCACTTGAGCATATAAAGAAGACGCCCAGGCGTCAACATTAACAAGTGAAACGAGTTGAAGCGTCGGCAAGGCGACTAAGCGTTGCTCTCTAGTTGAAGCAAGAAAATAAAGTATTTATTAGAGGGCTTCATTCACGAGATACATACCAAAATTTTAATTTAAATATTTAATTTTACAAATATTAATTTAATAATAAAATATTGAATATTGAAATATTGAAAAAGGAATTTTAAGCACTGTAAATAATAAAATATTGTATATTGATAATGGGATTTTTAATATTAAGTAAATTCTCAATAAAATATTTGCATGTAATTCGCAGCTTTTTCAGTGCGCTTTTTTTTTTAAATATGCTCAAAATTTTTATTTGTTATTTAGAAAAAATAAAATTATTTAAAAAATGCTTAACACAGTTATTAGAAATTAACAATAAATAAGAAATATTAGATGAATAATAAAAATAATAATGAATAAATAATTAAATGAATATTTTAATTATTTCATTAATAAAATAAAAATTAATAATTTAATTTATTATAATAATAAAAAAAAGATTTTTTAATTAGAAAAAAATCACAAAAATATGAAAATAAAATATTATTAAATCCTAAACAAAATAACAAAAAATAATGCATAATCAACTGAAAAAAAATAATATAAAAATATAACAATTTATAATAAAAAATATCGAATAAAAATAAATGATTAAAATATTCAATATAGCTGTAAATAAAAAATTGTTAGCAATATTAAGTATTTTTAAATATTTTTTATTTAGTCAATATTTATTAACAAGAGTTAATCAGCAGCAGAATTGGCAAAACAAATAGAAAATGTTGACCTTAAATATTTCAGACTTTCAAATTTAGTAGTAAAGCAAAGGAATTTTTGATTTAATTTTAATAATATCTTGAGCAGCAGTCAAAGTAAATGAATATTTCAATGGACCTGAAGCAAGCTTGAATAGTAAATAAGGTCGCCTGCTGTTGGGGCTCATTGAGAGTCTATGGCAAACAGTTTGGCAGGCAGCCAGGCAGTGCTAGCCAGCAGCAGCGACAACAACATACTTGAGTTGTAGTGCATAATCATTTAACATAAAACGTTTTCGTGCTTTCATTTCTGCAGGCGCTCACCTACTGCGATCTGAAGTGCATACACATGGGCGGTCTGGTGGAGGTGCTGCGTCTCTATCCTGAATACCAGCAGCAGTTCGCGAATGACATACAGCACGATCTGACATTCAATTTGCGTGAAGGCTATGAGAATCAAGAATCGGATATTGGACCCACATTTCCATTGCCCAGCATCAGTGAGGATGATGAGAATCGTGAGGAGGGTGAATGCAGCAATGAGCAGGAGAAGGAGAGTGGCGGTGTTGGTGGCATTGGGGCTGGTCCCTTATCGTCGACATCGTCGCCACATCACAGCATCACACGCTCACCGTTGCTGGGCATGAATAGTCCACGTCATCAGCGTTTGCATCAGCGTGGTCGCTCTTTGATAACACTGCGGGAGACGAACAAACGACAGCGTCCACTCAACATGGCCAGCAGCTTGGATCGCAATTCGTTCGAGGAATTGGAGCCGCCCATTGAGGAGGAGTCGGCGGGCACGAAACGTCCCTCGCTGGAACGTCTCGATTCGCAGGTCTCGACCCTGCATCAGGATGTCGCTCAGCTGAGTGTTGAGGTGCGCAATGCAATTAGCGCACTGCAGGAAATGGCTTATTCATCCGCTGCCATAAACTTGCACGGCTCGCTCAAGTTTCCGCCAGCACGTTCCATACCCAACATCAGTGGCGTTGCAGCAGCTCGTGCGGGCTTGGGCCTGGCTGGCGGCGATGCTCAGTTGATGGGCGGTCCACTGGCCTTGGGCCTGAACGAGACGGCGGCCATGCAACGCTGCTCGTCGCATCCGCCGGAGGTTTGGGGTCGTGAAATGCAACTGCCAGCCATGGCAACGGCGCCCAGCTCAAAGGCCGCCTCGCCGGCCAGCGTTGAGACTGTGCAGAAGACGAGTCGCAGCTGCCAAACCGATTTCTATCGCATCGATTTTCCCACCTTTGAGCGCTTTGTGCTCGCTAATCCCCGCCTGGTGCTCGGTCTGCTGGGCATTGAGCCGGCCATTAAGAACGAAATCGAACTGTTGCAGCAGAAGCAAACATTGCAAATTTCACCATTGAATACGATTGATGAGTGCGTTTCGCCGCTAGCGCCAGAGCCGAGCTTAAGCGGTTCCAAGGAACGTCTCATGGGCGTTGGCCAAACGCCATTGTCAATGCCAGCAGCTGGTGGTCGCGTTTATCCACCGCTCGACGATGAGAATTCCAATGATTTTCGCTGGACCATGAAGCATTCGGCGAGTCATCAAAGCTGTTGCAAGAGCACCGATGCATTGCTAACGCCAGAGGAGCAGTTGGCTGGACAGGAGCAGGATCAGCAGCAACAGCAGCAGCAGCAGCAGCCGCAGCAACTGCAGCAGCAGCAACAGCAACAGCAGCAGCAACTGCAGCAGCAGCAGCGCAGCAAGCGCAGCATGCGTCGCAGCGGCAGCGGCAGCGGCGGCAGCAATTCCAGCCTCTCGAGCAGCAGTTCCAGCTCCAATTGTTTGGTCTCACAAAGCACCGGGAATCTAACCACCACCAATGCATCGGTGCACTGCAGCAACAGCAGTCACAGTGTGGCAAATACGCGACGCGCCTCCTGGAAGCTGCAACATTCACGCAGCGGCGAATATCGTCGACTATCTGAGGCAAATGCTGAATACTCGCCGCCAGCTAAGGTGCCCGTGCCGGTGGCTATGCAGGTGCCAACGGCCAACATTACCAGCTATGGCGACGATGAGGAGGAGAGCGTGGTGCTATTAGGTCCTAGACGTGGCTCACGCAGCATCATGGTCGATGTGGCCAGCGGCGCCAATGAGACAGCCAATGGCATTGTTGGCGGCAAACAACGCAATCGCTTCTTGTTGGGCGTCAATCAGAGCCAGGGCCAAGGCCAGAACCAGAGCAAGAGCCAGAGCCAGGGCCAGGGGCAGTCAATGAATTTCCGTTTTTCTGCCGGCGATGCCGACAAATTGGAGAAGGGCCTACGCGGTTTGCCATCCACACGTTCGTTGCGCGATCCCAGCGCCAAGTAAAATCTAAAACTGGCAAATTGAGCTGCGTTGCTTGCATTGTTTTGCCAGCTGCTGGTAATTTGTGTGTGGTGGTGGGGTTTCCTGTTAGGTAGAGGAGCAGGAGACGAAGAATGGGCTGGGCGGGGTTTTTGTGGTAGCCTCAAGGTTGCCAAACGTAGGCAGACGTGTGTGGATTCGTTTACATGCATGCCGACGTGCGTGATTTATTTCCTAATTAATACTGAAATACGAAGACGCTTGTACTTTTAATATCTATAAGATATCAACAGTAACACACACACACACACACACACACACACACATTGATTATTAATTTATTATCCTGAAGTTTTGCTTAATTGGTTTAATTTGTGCATAGAGCGTGTTATCGAATTTCAATGATATAGACTTTTGGTAGTAAAGAAAAAAAAATTCAAGAAAGAAATTTCAAATTTGTAAATATATTAAAAATGTTTTGTTAAAGCTTTAATGTGCTTTTGTACGTAGCTTTGACTTGAAGCAGAGTTTTTTTTTTATTATATGATTATGACATTCTAATGAAGTTCAACTTAAAAAATATAAACCTATATTCATAATTTTCGATTAGTTTTACATTTATTCTGTTGTAATTTTAGATAATGGTAGTGATGCTTAGTGATAATAAACTTTCTTATAGAAAAGCTTTAATGTGCTTTTGTGATGTTATGAAAGCAGTTGTATTACAAAGCTGTTTTTGAGAGCTTGTATGTGCTTTTATAATTGTAAAGCATATTTTCATACAAAGCTTTTCTAAAAATGTATTTCAATTCATAAGCTTTCCCATTTCGCTCTTCTACAAGATTAATCCACTGATTAAGTGACATTTCAGTTAAAGGCAAATTCTATTTTATTTCCATTAAGTTTATTTATTAATTAATTTAAAAAAAAAGTAATAAACAAATCATATTTATTCGTAGCATATCAGATTTCATGATCTTTGAACATAACATAATCTATATATTTTTTTAAGACTTAAGCATAACAATTAATTCTTATCAAGTGAATGTGAGGCTGTCAAGGAGGAAGTGCAAAAACGAAAAGTTAAACAAATGTTGAAGAATAATATTCTACCAGAAATTCACTATATATATATATGTGTATATATTCATATATTTTACTAAAGAATGCAGGCAATGCATTTGAAGCAAACCGACATACCAGTTAAACATATTTACATCAAACGAATGAACTATATACATATTTAATAAAGAAATATTCGAATAACAAATATTGTATATCTGAATGTTAAATGTCAAATATGCTCTTGGTGTTGAAAATAGTAATCCCAGAAATTTGTCAGGCTATCAACTGTGAAGTCGGTTAGTACAAAGTATCAAAGTTGAAAAACGGAAGAAAAATATGCTTCAAAAACTGTTGGAAAACAAACGAAAAAAATATTTGAATATTTGATCAATTGTAAAATGTTTAATGCTCAATATAAAAAATAGAATAAAATAAAAAAGGAAAACAGAATTATGAAAATAATTATTGAATAATTTGAAAGATAAAATAAATGAAAAGAAAATGTACAGTAAATGGAAGAGTATGATAGTTAGGCAACACGTAAGAGACAAATTTTTAGGATGTGAAAAAAAAAAAATACTGAAAAAAAAAATTAAATTAAAAAAAAAAAACAACAAATTTCTATTACAATATATTTAAAAAATATATTGAAAAAATACATTAAAAAAATATACATACATATGTTGAAAAAAAGAAAATATTTAAAAAATATTTACATAAAATTAAACAAAGTTTTTAAAGTATTCCGATTAAATTTAAATATTTGACAATCGTTTGCGCTAAAAAGAAAAAAAAAAAATTGGATAAACAAAAACATGAACAAAATTTATAATATTTTACTTATAAAGTAAAAAAAAGTGTTTAGAATTTGTGATTTCATGTAGTTGTCAGTTGAGCAGATAAATATCAATTTAGAATAGTTATTTTTTAAGGAATGGCTCATTGTAAAACGAACCACCTAAGCGAACGTGAATCTAAGGTCAAATAATTAGATAAGTTACAAATATCACATAGGCTTAAATGTATTAGAGCTTCGGCAAGGTATAATTACCAATAAATAAAATAACTGTATATTTCGAGCTATCTAGTAGTTGCTAATAAACAAACAAAAATACTATTGTATATATGTATCTATATGTAAATGTTCCCAACAACTATAAAGACTTGTGCTTCATTCTATTCTCGATGTAAGCATTCTACAATAATACTTAACTGTGTAAGTTTGTGCATATGACTTTTATGATGATATATAGTATATATATATGATGATATATAGTATATGATATATGGAATATGGTATTCGTATATATTTTAACCCAAAACAGAATTCATGTGTGTTTTATATAATATCTAAGCAGAATTTATTGTACTGTATGTATTATAGAGTTAATTATATTATATTATATATATATATATACATAAATGTATATTTATTATACAGATATATATATTTATGACACTGAAATATGTTTGGTCAATAAGTTCAGCGAAATTCTCTTCAAACGTTTTTAAATGTTTTAATTAAATGTTATTCGAAAATCCAGAAAGAAATATTCAATATTTAAATGAAATATACAATAAACTTGATGTCAAATTCAACAAAATTAATATTTTAATTAATATGCAAATCTAGAATTTATTTCAATTATTAGCAGCTTTAGCGCTTACTTTTGATTTTCAGTACGAAATCTGCTTCCCACTTGGCGTGTCAGTATAGCCGCTTTAATGCGATTAACTCAATTGCCTGGGCATGAAGCTCAAGTGAGTTGATAGTGAACGCTCTCCTTTTTCGCATGGTATATATCAACCATAAGCCGATAAACTTATTGTCAATTTTATTTGTTGTCGATGTCAGGTCCATATGTCAGTCAAGGTCTTAAAGTAACAGGGAATTCCCCAAAGTCTGTTGTCAATTGCCCTTTCACGTGCGACAGCTTTTACAGTGTGTTTGTCTCTTATTATAGATATCAATGTGTTGATGCATATATGTATATGTATGTATATTTGTATTGCATGAACTACACATGTGTGTATGTGGAAATAAATATGTTTGTAAGTAAGCATTTACAAACTGTCTGATAACAGAGGCTTAGCAATGCACAGATTGCCTTGCTGAAGAAGCTCTAGATTTTAGCTCAGGCGGTCTTTATTGCTTTAGAACTTTGTGCTAAAAAATTATACAGCCCACAAAGCTCAGCTGTAAGTTCTCAAAGCTTGTGCAAGCTGTATATAAAGCTGCGTGCGGAAAATTCCTCGACATACTAAAGCTTTTATCTGGTATTTTAAGCTTGCTCGGGATTGAAGCTAAGCTATTTATGCTTTTGAATGCCCGCAAGTTTTGGAAAGATTTCCAAGCAGAAGCTTACTCGTCAGATACATATAAAGCTCAAAGTTTTTGGCTGCGTGGCTTGAAACTTTGCTAAATACTTACAAATGAGAGAAATTAAATGCTTTTCCCATGACTTTTTCCTTTGTATCTTAACTAATAAGCTCTATAAACGTTAATATAAACTTACAAAACTTTATTAATTTAAAAGTGACAAATTTTCGTCAAATCTTTAACTAACTCTAATGAAGTAGCTAATAATTAGTTGACAGTCGTTAGCAGCTGCTGGCAGGCATTTAAAACTGAATAGCGATAAGCTTAAATCATAAACTTGAGCTAATTTAACTGATAAAAGTTTGCAGTCAGCCCCATGAGTGGGGCAAAAAGGAAAAAAAAAAAAACCGTAATAATAATTATGTTAATAACTAGCAACTATTATGAAACTCATTGCCGTGTTCTTATGGCCATAGTTGAAGTTAAAGTTTTTTTATGGCACACCAAAGGGGTGAGAAAACTGAGGAAAAAACCATAGAAAAAAACCAAAGAAAATTAAGTTTTCCATTTTGTTTTCTTTTTCTTTTTCAATATATTTTTTGCAGCTGAAAATGATAAAGCTAATTTAAAGTATATCGAAATTTTTGCACACAATTGCTGTGCTTATCTTTTATCTGAATATTTTGAAACGTTGTTGACTTGGTTTATATATAGTTTTAATTAGATAGCTTGAAACAGCTTCAATTAGTGTGTGTGTGTGTGTGTGTGTGTGTGTGTGTGTGGGGAGGGGTGCAATAAAATGCGGCTGGGCTCTTAATTAAGCTCGCTTGCAAATTGGTATATGGCATGCACTTTGATTCTGTTGCTGATTTTGTATTTGTAATTTGAGCTGCGTCTCACCTGGCCACACGTGGCATGGAATGGAGCACCAGTCATTGCCACAAGGCAGACATTCATGATAGCCACGCTGTTACCACAGCCATAACAATCGGTATTGATTACATGCACCAGCCCAAATGTGCCTTGCACTTAGAGGTAATGGTATGGGCAGTGACACGCTGCTGACTATGGAATACCCTGTAGTTTACTTAATAAACTAGAGTATTTTAGCTTTGATGAGTTTGAACTTATTTGAACTTCACTTAGTATATTAACTCTTACTCTGTTTTTGACTTAAATTATTAATTATTTATTATGGAGCCATCGTTGCAATATTACGAGATGACATTGTTTCGTTTTCGTTGTTGCTCTTTCTCTCTCATTGCAGCTTACAGTCTCCTAATTCCATTTCACTTTGTTCCGATTGGCATCTACGGCTGCAGTAGTATTAGTGAGCCGCTGAGAGTTTGAAAAAGTATAATCCGAGTGAGTTTGCGTTTGAGTTGAATGAGAGAGAGAGAGAGATAGAGTGAGAGGGGGCCGAAGGCTAAGATAGCTGTTGCTGCATGCTGTGCTTGTTGTTGCCGAGTGAGAACGAGATGGCAGCTTAGGCTCTTTGACACTTGCTTTATGATTTCAATGGACGAATAGAAATGAGCTGATTGAAAGAGCATACGATGCAAGACAGCATATCAAATAATTAAACAATAATGTAAGTAAAAAAGTTTTATTAACTTTTTATTATTTCAACTGATGATTTTTATGCACAGCATTTAAAATAACAAAAATTTTTAAATATCAGATATATTAAACCTTTAATTAAACCTCCTATTATTTTTCTGCTATTCGCTTGAATAATTTAGTAAATGACGAAACTAACTAAAGATCATTAAAGCTGCTTTGTGATACGTGCTTAGCTGTAGCAAATAAATTTACATTCAGATTTGAAAACGGCTAGCAAAGATAATGGCAATGGTGGACTTAGTGCGTTTGCTGAACTATGCAAAAGGCTAGAGGAAGGGACTAATTATAGTTGGTTTATCCAATATTAGCCTATCAGCTCATGTCTCTCTGGAGAAGTTAATAATAAAGGTCTTTTGGTTAACTTTTTTGATAGAAATAGTTTTTTTTTTTTTTTTTTTTTTTTTTTTTTTTTGTAAATTCACAAAAATGTTCATTTAATTTTCATTTATATTTAATTTGCTTATAACTCCTCATCGAACCTATAGGAATGTTTTGTAGTCAATGTCAAAGCCTTAGTGAATATCCAATTAATTTTTAATAAATAGTCGCCAGTTGGTATAGCGTGTGGTAGAAATCCGAAGTCCAAATTAAAGTTCTGGACTAATATGTGACCCTGGCAAGACACGTATTGTAAGATAAGTAATAACTGGAAGAAATAATGCTAATGCTAGTTACCTCATAGGGACAACTGTGATTTAAGTTTGTGTGACGTTTGAACATCTTATATACCATAATTGCAATGATATTGTAGGGTTTGTTTAGAAATTGGCAACCATCGATGGATGCCTTATAGAGCCATGGCTTATAGCCGGTCTCACGTTTAAATATCTGCAGATCAACCCGCACATTCTGAACGGGATGCAGTAAAGTCATATTAAAATACAAATTCGTCACATTACGGCTAATGGCCCGCAGTCTGCATTCAGTTACGTTTATCCACGATTTATTGAAATTTTCACAGACGAAATTTGTGAATTTAAATTGAATAGCTTCCTGGATATATATAGTTATATATTATATATGTTATTTATGATTTTTTAAAGTCTCACTCACATTTTGGTTTGATGCGAATAATGCTAGCAGCAGTCCAGCCAAAATCAGCCTGGTGCTCATCGCGTTTGAATTTAGTTTGATCGCATTTATCTATTGCGTTTCAACAAATTGTTTGAATCACAATAGATATTTTCGATCCAAAAGACTCAGTAATTACTCTATTTTGTTAGATTATATTTATGTAAATGCTGCATTTAAAAATATTCATTGAATGCTTGTGTTACGCATGCCGCGTTACAGTTGACTCAGCGACTGTGCTTGGGCTGCGGTATTTAGCTGGCTTTACTATGGGAGTTGAATAATTTTTGTTTTAGATCGACGATCATCATCAAATCTTGTAGAGCGAGTAAATAACATTTCTGTGAGTGTATTTGCTCGTGTTTCTACACTCAGAGAAATGTTTTTTTCTTATTATTTCTCGGAGCACAAATATCTAGTATTTTCTATTAAGGGAGCGCAATATTTATAATCTAAAACTTACAAAAATAAACATAATATAAATAAAATAAAAAAATTAATAAAATAAATAAATAAATAATAATAATAATAATAGTAATAATTTTCAACAAATAAGAAAAATAAAAATTAAATACATACAAATAAAAATGAAATTAAAAAAACATATTATAATTAAAAATAAAAATAAAAGTGATAAACTCTTATTCTGTGTGATATAATATGAATTCTTATATGAAATTTAAAATCTCTCGCTTCAGGTGCTTAGGAGACTTTGTTACATGACAATATAGTATATGAATATAGTCATGTATAGTTTATGAGAGATGCCACGCCTCCTTCTGCCTTTTACACACATTCTAACAAAACAATTTTTGCTTGGTATTCCTTTTTCCTAAGGGTTCAGGGCATACGAATATGTTATTGCTTGATGAGATGTGGAATCCAATTCATCAGTTCTGACTTCTCCTTGTCCTCCTGCTCCGCTTAGCTTTCATTGTTTAACTTTTCGAATAGATGTCTAGTAATATTATCTCAGATATAAGCAATACATAAAATACGTATCTCTCATCATATTTACTTCGGTAATGCACAGTGAGCGAGCACTCAGCGGTCTCTTGCAAGCATTCTCATTAGCTTATCCATATTAAGAGAAAATTCAATAGCCTTAGCCAATTGATATTAATTCGTTTTGCCCTCTGTGCACCGCATGTGGCTCATACATATTTATTTATAGGGTATTCGCGCCAGCCGAGCACAGCTCGTGCTATGGTCACAGTCATAAGCGTAATTTCTGCTCTAATTCTGTTGCAGCTTCCATTGCAATGCAGTTAATGCGTATGTGTGTGGGTGTGTGAGAGAGCGAATTAATGTGTGTGTGTGTGTGTTTAATTGAGTTTCGTTTCACATTGTGAGGCTTGCACCGTACACAGTTTTTGTTGTTGTTGTTGTTGTTGTTGCCAAACGAGCATCGCCCGCTCGCATCGAATTGTAATTTGGGCTGCGAGGCTTCAAGTTTTATTTGTTGCCCGCTCTCATTTATGTTTATTACAAAATTTTGCTGCCACTTAAATTCAATTGGTAGCCGCTGTTGCCTGCCGCTTGAGGCGCAGAGAAAAAAAAGGAAAAATAAATAAAGTCGAGTCGAGAAAAGCTACCCCTGGAAAAAAAGGAAAAAGAAAACTGATGATGATGCTGCTCCAATAATTTCTAATTTATTTCAGCTGAAAAGCCAAAGCAAATGCACATAAACCAAATTACCAGCCACACTCTAATCGATGCTAAAGGGGCGCGGGGCGTGTCCTGAAAAAGAACAACAAAGTTTTTTTTGAAGGGAATTGAGCCGACGCTTGGTTTAGTAACTGGTCAAAGTTTTGCACTAAAATTCAATTGAATTGAACTGCAGTCGATGGCCAGTTGAATCGGTCGTTGGTTGGGCAACACTTTGTGCAATCATCGAGTGGGAAATGCGAGCCAGCGTTATTTCTGGTGCGCGCGTTAAATGCATTTGAGCAAGAAATGCCAATAAGTCAGCGTCCTGCTGGCATATCCAGGGAAACAGCCTGAATGCCTGTCGCCTGCACTAATGTGCGGTTCATTAGACAAAGTTGACCACACACACACACACATACAGGGACTACCACATTGACAGCCACACTCACATATCCACGCCCACATTGAAAAGCCGGCAGCTGGTCAGCTGCTCAATCGCAACGCGTAATCGTATTAAAAGGATTCCAGGGACTAATTAGCAAAGCGCCGTTGCTTTGGCTCGTTCATGCGTTCAACTCCCGTCCAAGTGTTGTCCAGTTGGCAGTTGCCATGCGGCTGTCGTCCTGACTGCCAGCTGCAGTTGCAGCTTCGGCTTCAACATTTGATTAGCCTAATGCAGTTCTGCTCTAATTGCTGCCCCATCAGCTGACACACGCCCCGCCAAAGCAAAAGCAAAGAAAATGAAATGTAACGCATGTGAAAAAAACGTCGCTAGAAAAAAGCAAAGAGCTAAAGTCGTAAAAAACTGTCTCGATTGGCTGATGCGGTAAAGCGCAGGTAACAAAACAACTGCTGCGCTTTTTT
This sequence comes from Drosophila koepferae, assembly GCA_030914345.1. Taxonomy (NCBI): domain Eukaryota; kingdom Metazoa; phylum Arthropoda; class Insecta; order Diptera; family Drosophilidae; genus Drosophila; species Drosophila koepferae. The sequence goes on along the minus strand of JAUESR010000211.1, from coordinate 12,820,800 downwards.
TATGCAACTTTGGCAACAGCTCTTGCAACTTTGCCGTTTGTGGTAACTTTCAGTCAAGCAGCTCTTACTTTTCTATACCCTGTAAAAAATGGAAAGTCATTGAGAGAAAGGTATAGAGAATTTTGTGGGAGTAGAGAGAGAGTAGAGTAGAGAGTAGAGAAAGTATCATAGATAGATTTATTTAAATACTTTAGGTATACAATATATAGATTTTAGGTATTCTATAAGCCATTTATACTTTTTAAATAATATAAAAATACCAAAAGAAAAGGGAACAAAAATTTGTATTTTACAGTATTTTTTACGTACGTCTTCTTTATTATTATTTTATTTTTATTTGTAATTACAAATTATTTATTATATTTTCCAAAGAAATTTTTTTTTATTATTAAATTATTATTATTATGATTTTTTTTTATTATATTATAGTTTTTCTTTTTATTTGTCATGCTAACAACTTCATTAAAATATTCATTCAATAATAATAAATTTTTCTGTTATTGTTGTATTATTATTTTCTTTGGTTTATTTACAAATTTCTATTTCTATTATTATTTTGCAATTCAAAATTTTTATAAAATTAAATATTTATATAAAAAAAAATTTTTTTTAAACTTTAATAAAATAATACACTAATTTTTGCTGCTCAATCTCATTTAAACAAAAATTACAGGGTATATTTCGCTCCTGCCTTTACGTTTTTAATACTTGCCTCTTATATTTTTATTTTCTTATCCTCTGACTGAACAATTTTTTATAAAAGCGCAAAAAGTTGCGATTTACAAAAGGGGTAAGAGGCTTGCCCGCAGGCCGCCAGGCTCATGCCTCTCTCTTGACTGCCCATTCTCTTAGCCAACCCTCTCTCTCTCTCTCCAGCCAGTTTTGTGCAGCGAAGTCTGCGAAGCGTATGGCATTCACAAAGCATTCCGTTAATACGTACTTAATAGTCAAGTCATAAATTTTAAATACTGCTAAATGGCTGCCTCAAGATATGTTCGAGTGTGCTTATATGTCAGATATGCGCGCATGTAAAGCAGCGCTCACAGCACACACAGCACTCACACACAACACACACACATCTACACACATATACACATATATCATTCGCAGCACCCGATCGCAGCTCATACAGCCCCGCGAAAATCTTAGTTACACTTTGTTTGGCCTCAAGTAAAACCAAAGCAATTTATGAGCGCTTGAGGTTTTGGCGGTTTATTGTGTTTTGGGGCGAAACGCAAAAGCCACCATGGACGTAATATTATTTTCGTGGTGCAGTTACTTATGATTTCAGTTTACTTGCGATTGTCAATATGCTTCAACTGAAGAGTTTTCTTTAGTTATGCGAAAAATATTCGATTTATACTATTGATATCTAAATTTGTATTCTTGTTCGTTGTTATATTACGAAGATTTTTTTTTTTAATATATAAATTTTGTTTATTTTAAAAATAGATAATATAAACACATTTCCTTTTTTTTTTTAAATTTTAATATTCTTATTTTATTTTGAGAAATATGATCCTGCCAGCAGAAAACTATTTATAAAATTATTTATAAATATAATGAGAAGAATAATTAATGCGTTGTATTTACGTTCCCAGAGGATTTTTAGTTTAAAAAATATATAATTTTGTTAATAAATAATAACAAAATTAATACAAAATTTAAATTATCGTATAAATAAAGTAAATATATATAATAAATATATAAAAATAAAAAAATATATATATATTAAAAATATATATTATCATTTTTTTTTTAATAAAGAATATATATTTAATTTATAAATTAAAAAATATATATATAACTAAAAAAATTAAAAAAAATATTATTTTTATGTTTTTAATATGAGCACTAATAAAAATATATTTATCTTATACATAAAATAAATATATTTAATAAAAAAAAAAAAAAACAGAAAATATAAAAATAAATATTTTTAGTATTATTATTATTATTATTATTTATTTTCGTGTATTATATATTTATTTATTAATTGTACAATTGTTTTTATATATATTTGTATATGTTTATTCATTTTGATAATTTTGTATTAATTCTACGTTCTTATATATATATAATTTTTATATATAATTTAAAAAAAAAATCTATTGCTGTGATAGTTCAACATTTTTCGACACTTTGCTTGCCAAATCTGAAACTTAGCTCACGCTTCAGCACAAGTATTTCATTTGAGTTTCATGAACTACTTACATATCTAATCCTTAATCTAGATTTTCAATTTGTGTAGACAATTTTGTTTTGGGCAAGTTTTTTTCCTCTTCTTCTCCTTTTTTTTTTTCTTGGCATTTTTGCTCAACTTTTTGTAGGACTGGAATTTTACGAGTTTTTGTCTAGCTGAGCCAGTTGTTGGTTTGGTTTTCATCTTCTTTCTTTTTTCGCTCGAGTGTATTTATGTGTTATATGTCACATACAATGCATGCCACACACACACACACACACACGCACACATTGAGTAACTTCGACGAACGCATAAAAATGATGAGTTATTTGTTTTTTAGTGCATAATTTATGAGTTAAATGAGTTTTTCATATGCGAGTGCGTGTATGCTTGACTTCGTTATGGCGCTGGGCGTTGCTTTACAGATTTGTCACACACACACGCACACACACACACACACACACACACAATACACTGAACGCTACTTGGTTGGCATTTTATTTATGACTTTTACGCGTGAAACTTCATTCGAAAGCGTTTAAGTGGAAGCGCACACAAGACGATTTGCCAGCCAGACTTGCAAAACTTTTGTAAACGTTACACACACACACACACACACACACACGCATATGGGACACTTAAGCATGCTCTTTGTGGCTTGCTTTGATGGCTGCACACACGCACACAGAGACACATATTCGCACACGTTTATCATGCAAATTGCGCCAATTGTCTGGAATGGGATTTACTTGCGGCACTACGCATATTTTTTGGCCCCAAAAACTTTCTTCCTTCAACCCGAAAAAAAAAACGAAAATCTGTGAAGGCATTCGAAGTGCGCATTAAATTTAGCTCTCTCGCCCCTCCTTTTGCCGGCGCTGCTGGCGCACATTTTCAACGCTGCTTAGCAGACATTCTGATTTAATTGTTTTGCCCAACGATTCAAATAAAAAATTACCACGATATTTTCTTCTTTTTTTTTTTTTTTAACTGCATTGTGTCCTGTTGGCCGGGGCAAAAAAAAAAAAATAAATAACACAAAGTTCACAATTTTTGTACCCATTCCCCAAACGCAACCTCAACCCGCTTTGTGTCTGCGTTATTTACCGAATTGAGTTGCCAACTCTTCGCTCTTTCTCTCTCTCTCTTCGCTCTCTCTCTTTCTCACTCTATCGCTGTCTTGGCCAAGTGGGGGCATTAATTTTTAACGGTAAATGCGCGAAAAGCGGCGCAGCTTTAAATGAATTGTTAGGGGTCTGGCATTCGAGCTATCCAACCAACAGCAGTGGCATGTAAATTAGAAACGGCTCCCTTTTGTCTTTGCCCAATGCCTTTTTTTCTGTTCCATTTTTATTTTACTTATTTTTGTTTTGTTTTGCTGTAGTTACATGAGCACTTCTTGCCTTTTAATACGCTTACTCTATTAGAAGCTTGAAGCGTTTGTGAAGAGCTTTGTCTTTGACCTCGAACTTGAAGTGGTTGCAAAACAAAAAAAAAAAAAAAAAAAGAAAAAACAGAAACTTTTCTTTAATATTTATTTTATACGATTTCATTGCAATTTTTGTTTGTTTCTTTTTTCGTATATATATATATATTTATTTATTTATTTATTTTTTTTTTAATATTATTTATATTATGTTATATTATATTATTATTATTATTATTATTATAAAATATATGATTATATTATTATTATTTATTTTGTATTTTTTTCTTATTTTTATACATCATTTTTATTTGTTTTATTTTATTTTTTTTATATAGCGCCTTAACATTTTTTAAACATTTTAAATTTATTTTCATAAGGTAAATATTAAATATTTTGCATATAAATTTAATTAAAAGCAATAAATTTAAAATATTAAAAATGTATTAAAATGTCTTATTGTGTGTCTATTTTTTAAAATAAATTTTTTAATTTTATATTATATTATTATATTTAATTATATTATTTTTATTAAAATATATAAAGCTAAAATTTCTTCTATTTTTAATTTTTGTCAACTTTTTTTTTTTTGTAATTTAAATATTTTCCATTTTATTTAATATCTATATATTATTTATATCTACATTATCTATATTAATATTTTATTTTATATTATGTCAATGAAATATAATATGTATAAATATATTTATTTTTTGGAAACATTTTTCTTAGCTATTTAAGATATTTTTTTGTTATAGAATTAAATTTGATTTAGTCTTGAAATTTAGTTGCCTTGAAGGCTACAATTGAAATTTGGTTTGTATATGAGCTCGAGCAGGGTATATGGTCAGCGGTTTGCCATGGGCAAATTAAGGCGGTTGTTTTTATTTATTTTTGTTGTATTGCGCCTGCTGTCGCTGCTCCTGCTGCTGCCGCTCCTCCTGCTGCTGCTGTTCCTAGTGGGGCTGCTGCTGCTGTTTTGTCGATTGCTTTGGCCTTTGGCGTTCATTTGGCACTCGGTTGGTCCTATCTGTGCTTTGTGCTCCTTTTTTTTTCGGTGTTTGGATTTGGTTTTCGTCGTGCATTTTTTTTTTTTTAGTCGTGAAGGGTGCCCGCTGCCACAGAAAATATTTCCGGCTGTTGGTTGGCTGGTGTCGGAGCATGCTATCAATCTGACCTGTGCCCCGGAGCAGCGTAGCATTGCCAGGCAATGACAGCGGCAGCAGGAACAGCACTTGCAGCCTCTGGCCTTTAATTTAAAAACTCTTTTACGCCGTCTCGCCTCAAAATGCGGCAACGTAGCGCCCAATAATGTGAATTTTATGTAATTGAAGTGCCCAGCACAAGAACAACAAAAAAAATGGTCTAAAAAACAGTCAAAATACAAAAAAAAAAGGAGACATGAAATGAAAAGGCGCAAGAGAAATGTAATAGCATAACTCTTTTGCGGCTTACGTCGCTTTTTCGCTGTCCATTGGCCCAACCCGAAGGCAGAGCGACAAACTGCGCCAACGATTTCAACTTGAGTAGGCTCAACGAGCGCCGCTGCTGATGCTACAATGACATTGGCTTAACATGATAACCTTTTCTCTTCTTTTGTATTACCTTACATTTCATTACCTTACATTTCATTACAGTATTTTGTTAGTATTTTTTAGCCCATGTAAAGCTTATAAAAATATTGTTTAGGCCTTACTTCAAAACTTTGTATAAATTAGAGCCAAGCATGAAATCATTATTGTGACATAATTTATTCTTTATTTATTAGATAGTAGCTACTAAGCTTTGTTAACAAGCTTTCTTGCAAAGCTGCTGCATAGTGAGCTTTGCCTTGGACTTATTGAGATAAATCATCTTTTTAAGATTACAGAAAAAAAAATAGCTGTGATAAGACACAAATATTATCATTAGCTCTTTAATCTATATATTTTTTATTTAATTTGATTTTTATTAATTCATTTTTGAAATAATTGCGCTCTGAAAGCTATTTAATCTATATATAATTTACTTTTAATTAATTTTCAAATTTAATTTTGAAATTAATTTTTTTGTTGTTATTTGATATTATTATTATTTATTTATTTTTTTTTTCCCCAATATTTATTGCCCCATAACTTGTTTCCATAATCAGATAAAAAGCATTTGCTAAATATGCTTTCAGAGTACATGAAAGCTTCTAGCTGAAGGAATTCCAAGTTTAATCCAGCGGAAAGCTTTCTAAGCCAGCTTTTGCTTGTCTCTTCAATATACTTTGAAAGCACAACTAAGTTACCATAATTATATTCAATATATGCTGCATATAACTAAAATTTTTCATAGTTGCCCACAGCTTTATTTTATATATATATTTATATATATCTAATCACTTTACATTGCACTACAAAAGCATCAACATAATAAGCTTTGGGAAAAACATACAAAAGTCTAAATAGGAATTGACAATAAGAGCTCATTAGATGCGCTACTAAATAAGCTTATTAGCTTTACTTTCACCCCACACCGACAAAAACAAAACATTTGAAATTTTCAATTACAAATAGAATTTATAATAATTTTGTTATTGCTTTGCCAGCAGCGAGGGTCATTGGGCGGTGCTTTAGCTGGCATTTTGATATGAAAATCGTTGGCCATTTGAATTGTACTCATTTTTCATTAGTTTGCAATTAAATGGCTTGCAGTTGGCTTGCCATCAGAGCACTGCCAAGTGGCAGCATAACATTTGGTTAATTTTTGCAGCCAGCAGCGAGTGAATTTCATTATTTTGCAATTAGACAGCTTTTGTTACATGTACAAATGCAAATATTGGTTTATTATTTAATTCTTTTTGAACTCAAGCCAAACAAGACACAGCAAATTGGCGGCATAAGCCCTTTGCCAAATGCCACCCAGCAGCAGCTGCATGCAAACAAACCTAAAAAAAAAAGAAGAGAAATATACAAAAAAAGTGGGAAAAAAAATATGCGAAGCAGGCAATATGCTTCCTTAATTAAGGTCAAAATAAATATACCAAGCGCTCTCTTTTTGCATCAGTCTGTCTTTGAGATAAATGGCTGCGAAAAAGGACTATATATGCAGCCAGCGTTGCTGTGCGAAGCACAATCGAGGCTGCGCCGGGGAATGACGCGGGCGCCGATTTGATAAATAAGTGGGCAGATTCGCCCACAATTGCTTTGGGCAACACTGGCAACGGACAACGAGCAATGAGCTTCAGCTTCAGCTTTGGTTTTGCTTGATTTTCTTTTGCATACACTTACAGTCCTTGGGTGATTCAGCTATGTCTAGCGATGTGTACATATTTTCTGTTCCAATGAGCGCTGAAAAAGATGTACTCGCTCCCTGTCTCTCTCTCTCTTTCTCTCTCTTTCTCTCTCTTTCTCTTTCATCTATCTCTCTCTCTCTCTTTCTCTAAATTTGTTTTTGCTTTTGGCTTCCAATCTCTCTCGCTATGTCTACCTCTTTCTTTCTTCCTCTTCCTCTCTCCCTCCCTCTCTCCCTCTCTCTCTCTCAATTTGTGAGGCGTCTTCGTCGGCACCATTCGCTCTCTTTCTCTCTTTTTCTTTTTTCCTCTCTCACTCTGTTTATGTTTCCTTTTGCTTTCCCATTTCTCTCGCTAAGTCTATCACTCTCTCTCTCTCTCTCTCTCTTAAAAGTTTCTACTTGCCTCCTTCTTCGCTCCGTTATTTTCATTCTTTCACACTCGCTCTGTTGCTGACTGGCTTTCACTTTCACGTCACTTTCTTTCCCTTTCATCTATAGCTTTCTCTTTCTCTTTAAATGAGCTGCTCATGATTTATCGATCAACATAGTGTATTTCGATTCCAACAAGCGCTCGTTAAGCATAAACATTTTTTTTTTTGCCCGTTTGCAATTTTAAAGCCTTTGCTGATTTTTTTGTGTTTGCAGCGGGCTTTGGTTAATTGCCGAAGGACGAGCGTATAATTGTGCCAATCCTGTCGGCAGCTTATTCCACGCTCTCATTTCACTTTTCACTGTTTTTTATTTGTACTTGATTTATTTTCATTTTCATTTCACATTTTACTTTTTTTTGCTGCTGCTGTTTTATTTACTTGCATTGGCATTAAAGGGAGGAACATAAAATAAATAAATTAAATTTTTGCAAAGGTCGCCGATGCGAACTGTGTGTGCGAACTGAACTCTCGATGCGCGAATTGCTTCACAATGTGCCGCAGGCTGAAGGTCGAGCTCATTTTTATTTCAGCCAGCCCAACTGAGAGTGAGCGAGTGAGAGAGTGCGATCTGCTAGCCACCGCTCTCTCTCTCTCTCTCTCTTGCTGTCGTCCCTGTGGACATGCCGCGAAGCCCAGTTAAGCCGAAGTTCGCATTCGAGCCGATTTTAACATTTGTGGCAATGAATTTTTACGCATTTTACGTGCTTTCGCTTCATTTGCAACCCTTTTTTTTTCCATTTTCTTTACATTGCTTTGTTGCTCTTAATTTCTGTGTTGTTGTTTGTCGCGCGTTTTTGTGGCACATTAAAAAATTACAGCGCATTACGCAAATTAACCTCAGACTTAGCAGCGTCTTTTATTATTATGTATGAACGCTTAAACCAGCAAACAAAAAATAAAGTTAAATAAAAAAATAAAAAAAAAAGCCCCGTCGTCGGCATAAAAATTGCAAATTGCGCATACGCCGCGTGCAACAGACGCGTGATTTTTATTTTTCACTTCCTTCTTTATTTTTTTTTTAATGCTGTGGGAGATTATTTTGTTAAGCTTAAGACTTGATTATAATTGAAATTATTATTATTATTTTTTTTTTTTTTTTTTTTTTGTTACGTGGGAGAACAAAAAATATGTATGTAAATAAATGTTTTTTTTTTTTTTTGCTTGTCAACGATTGTTTCATTTGCCTTGTCAATGGCATTTAATTATATAATTCATTTTAATTACACTTTGCCAGGCATTGCTTTAACGCAATTAAGCCGCAATGAAAATTTTCTCTTACATATGTTTTTTATTGGCAGAAAAAAAGCGCAAATAAATTGTCATTTACTTTTCAAGCGCTTTCTAAATTTGTTTTAGCTCTAAATAAACAAATGTTCAATTTATTGAATTAAATTTTAATCACCGGCAAGTATTTAGCCTAGTGAGTGGTTTTAACTAAGTAGGCGCTAAATAAATATTGAACATTTTCATTAATTTTATAATTAAATCAGGCGATGCATGTGAAGTCTGCGCTGGCCTCAACTATGGTTGGCTCTGCATAAATATTGACAATTTGCATTAATTCTATAATGGATTTAAGTTAACTAAATTGACTCTGAATAAATATTTAACATATTCATTAAATTTGTAATTTTTGTAATTAAGTTAAGCGCAAATTGATTGCGAGACCTTCGTGCATTATATGACTAATATTTCCAGCTGTTTATTTGCATGGCCTGACAGCTGAGAGAATTTTAATGTAATGGGGTGATTCTTTGGAATGGAAAATATATCATTTAAGTTAACAACGAACTGTACCTCGCCTCAAAGAGCCTCGAATAGATTTCTTGAGTGCTCAACAAATTTCCGATCTCTCTCTCGCTCTCTTCATCTTTCATCATAATAAACACTTTCTTGCACATTTCTCTGGCTTTAAAAGCACCTTTCAACTGTTGATTTATTTTGTATACTATATTTAGCTTATGTCATAATTCCCAAAATTCGTCCCTAAAACCCGTTACCCGAAAATCTCCAAGTCAACTGTCAATGCCACAAGAAGCCAAACTAAAAAGGCCGAAAATTGAAAATTTTGGCATAAAGCAAGCAAATGCCAAAAATAAAGCAATTAGAAACACAAATCAGGGCAACCAGGCATATAAACAAGGCCCAAGCAAGGCAAGAAAAAAAGGAAAGGAAAGGAAGACTAAGAGTAAGAAGTAGAAGAGGAAGCAGTGGAAGGCATAAAGGTCTGTGTCTGGCAGCTCGAAGGTTAAGCAGGCGTGCCGCACGGCCTGCCTAACCCGCTTTGTGCTGCTGACGCCCAGAGCAACAACAACTACAACAGACATTTGAGAAAAAGAAACAATTACAAAACTGATTAGAAAATCTGCAGCAGTGGGCGGAGCGAGAGGCGAGCAGTAACACGTGCGGCATATTGTTTAGCTAACGCCCACAGCCGCAGCAGCAGCAGCAGCGGCAGCTAACGGGAGCGGGCAGCAGGTGCAGCTTGACTATCTGCTTTTTTGTCTTTTTTGCTTTGGCAAAAACAACAAAACCGCACAATTTGCAAAAACAACATTGACCATGATTTTGGGGTCGCACACAAAAACCAAACAGAAAAAAAAAAAAAATAAAACAACATTGAAACACAGAGAGGAAGTCAAAGACAAAGCCAAAAGGAATTGTAAGCCAGGTGTCTATGTGTGTGTGTGTGTGTGTGTGTGTGTGTGTGGGCGTGTATCGAAATTGACACGCAACGTAATGCGTTGGGTTTTGTGGCAACAACGATTTAGATTCAGTTACAACAACAACAACAAGAACAAGAACAAGAGGCAGGTAGCAGGTTAACTAATCGACTCAGTCAGCGACACCTTAAATATGGCCAAGAACGAAAGGAGTTGAGCTTTAGCTTACTTTGCAGCCACGCCAAAAGACCAACACAACAGATTCAGAATTTTTCCGAGTGAGAAGGGTCACGGGAACGCAGCCTCTTGTCTAGAGCTACGCATAGAGATTTGTTGCTTTGTCCAGCAACAAAATGAGTTTTTGAGCCTGTTTGCAGTACGTTTTTTTTTTTTTTGAACCCATTGGAAATGGGAAATCGTGGTATGTTGGTTTCGTTAGCATGTATGGGACAGGTAGGAGTGGGCGTGGCAGAGGTGTTGAAATATACATTTATATTTTAATGATGCGGAGAATGAGAAATGAAATTTAGCGCTGGCTGTTCCGCTGTCTCCTATTAATAAATAACTACAGCATATTTAGTTTGCTTTAAAAATATATATAAATAATTCCATTTAATATTGATAGAAATACAACTTTTAATTACAGCTAGTTGCTTAAAGTATTGCATTTCTTATGAATATTTACTGCAATTTTTATTTCTGTTAAATTCGAAATCGAAATCCATTCAGGGTATTTCCTAATCGAACCCCAGTCTGGACTTTTCTAACATGTTTTGTTTTCGTTACGCACATGGACATGGACATGGTCATCGATTTGGACATGTACACAGCGTCTCGGCCATGCACTCAAACTGAAATAAATTTCAGTCAATCTCAAGCTCCGATGCCAATAACGATAACAATAATTGCCGTCCAGGGACAAATATGTTCGCCATTTTCCAATAGCGTCACACCGAATGTGTCCTCTAATAAAAAATGAACGCAGCAGCAGCAGTGGCAGCAGCAGTGGCAGCAACAGCAGCTGTATAGCAGTAAAAGCTTTACTTTTCCTCTCTCCCTCACCTCGCCCTAGTCGTCTCTCCCTCTGGCAGCTCTGCATGTTTTGCTTGATTCCACATTTGTTTGTTCTATGTATTTGCCTTTGCCTTTGCCTGCTTTTCGATTTTCAGTTTCAGTTTTTGGGTGACCTTTTCCTTTGCCATTCCTCTTCGGGGGCATTTGTTTTGTGTTATTTTTGGATATTTTTAAAGAGCTCTTCAAATCGATTTGATTTAAACGCTACCCCAGCGCAATTATTTGTTGTTATTGTTGTGCCGTTTTATTTGTTTGTTTTGGCCATTTCATGAGGCATAGCGCAAAACGTTCCATTTCTGGCATGAGCGAATTTTACTATATATTTATATAGGTGCACACACACACACACACAAATCTCTCTCTGTGTGCGTGTGTGTGTGTGTGCTGAGTGATTGATTCAGATTTGTGTTTATGTTTGCGTTTGTGTGTGTGTGTGTGTGTGTGTGGCGGGGACAACTTTACAAATTTGCGCAACTTTTCACATGTGTTTGGCTGGTGACCAAAGTGTTATTAATGAAAGTCTCAGCACTATAAATAAACGCAACTTTTTTTTTTATGTTTCTTCTTCTACCACACAAATAAATTTACAATTAAAGTTTATTTGGTTTTGCGCAATTAGAACGCATTCAATCGTATTAAATGCCAGCTAAAACATTTGTTGTCTTAATTGAATTAGTTGGCAATGTTTTATATTTATTGTAAAATATTCTATGTGGAAAAATGTTGATATTATTTTCATTTTGTTTTTCACTTTGGCTAAGCCATGAGGTAGTTAAACTATATTATTGATTAGGATGTAGAGTGAAGGCAATTTAGCTCTGTCCTTTCAACTGTTTCATTGCTCGCTGCTCAATCCAAGGAGAGACAACTTCTGTTGGTTTCTTCTATCCTACAATTCTCCCTCTATCTGTCCATTCGATCGTTCATTTGTGTATTAATCTTTGTGTCTTTCCGTCCGTTTCTCTTTCTGACCCTCTGCATATCAACCAGTCTTCATAGAACGACATCTAACAATTATAAAAAATAAATATAAAATAGTTTCTTCTAAGAGTATACGAAAATCCAAAATTTTCTACTTTAAGGCGATCTACTCTGCAAATAACAGCTGTCTCCTTTATTAATTACGCTCTGCTCACTAGATCAACCGCTAAAAAATCATACTATCTCGCTCTCTCTCTAAGAAAAGTGCTTCGGTTCTGTTCGTTTCTGTTTTCGGTTGAGCGCCTCAAGTCGAACGGTTCGTGTGCCGAACTTCGTTTAGTGGGCGAGAGAGAAAGAAAGGCAGACTCAAGAAGTTGATGCAAGCGGTCTTCACATTCACACTTACGTACGCTATTGATGTGCTTAGCTCAGCACAAGCCTCGCTTACATACCAATACATGCAAACTTTTAGCTTTTCTAACTCAACCAATCGAATGCCGAACAACTAGAGCGAATCAAAAGAAATGAAAACGATTGGTAGTCGATCGCAAACGAAGTTATTGAAGAACCAATGCAATCGGTTGCTCGTTGAATTCTTACTCAGAGTGTAAGTGAAAGGCATTTATACGCAGACTTCGACATACGATCAATAGTTTTTTGCGAGCTATAAAGATTCATTAACAGATGAGTTTTTATGAGAGAGAATATTCACTTCTCTAATATATATACATTTCTCTATTTTACATACCCAACTCCAACTATACATTACTCCTACAACAACTGCAAAATCAATTGAGTTCGCTCTCTCATACCTTACTCTCTATATGCCCCGCAACAATTGCTGAAAACGCAAGCTTACATATCAAATCCCCGTGAAATCCGCTCGACACATACCTCAAAGAGCATGTTAACTTGGACTTGGCATAACTGCACTCTGCACGCCTCCTGTTAGCTACGAGCTGCCATCAGGGCATTTGTGCTTGCATTCAATATGTTGCTGCATGGAAAGTAATTGCTTTTGAAAAGAAATTCACTTGAAACGTATATGGCAGGCGTCTGTCGAACACTTACAGCCAGCTCAACTGCAATGGGGCGACGTGCGGGCTGTTTGGCAAGCAAATTTCAGCTAATGCAGCTGAAATGAATGAATGGCAAGTCGTGCACAAATTAAGTGAAATGCCATCGATGGCAGCCGAAGTCGAAAGTCAGCTTTGGGTTGGCATTGAAAGGATAACAGGAACACGATGCGGCTGCACTTCTAAGCAAATCCAATGCCTTTCATGCCAGGCCAGGCCAAGGCATAAATAGCTAGAGTAACAGTGCAAGCAGTAGAAGCTGCTGCTGCTGCTGAAGCTACTAAAAACTTATGGACGTTCTGATGTGCTGGCACATTGGCTATGGGCAAAGTTTTCTAATTAAGTTACTCATACGCACCGGCTGCCCGAGTGGTGCATATGACTGACGTAAAAGTAATTTTCATAGCAGGGCACAAAAAAAAAAAAAAATGAGTGAGAGAAAAGGAGAGAGAGAGAGAGAAAAATGGAAAGTAAAGAAAAAGTGAAAGAGTGAAAGCTAAAACCAGCAACAACTTTAAGCCGGCAACAACACAAAAGCCAAACTGCAAACTCAGCTCAGCTTTACAGCCACTGGGCCTGCTCTATGTGTCAGTGTGTGTGCGTGCGTGTGTGTGTGTGTGTGTGTATTTGCTCTTGTAAGGGTCTCGAGTGCACGCTGCCTGAGGCGGCATCAGTCGCTTGGCCTATTAAACGAACCAAAGGCATGCAGCGATTTTGATGTGCGCCAAGACAACCAAGTTGCAAGAATAAATATGATGGCCATGGCAGGGCTAAGCTAAGCGCGTTGCAGTAGCAGCAGCAGCAGTTGCAGCTGCAACATGCTTAACATAATTATAAAGTTGAAAGCAGGAGGCAGCCACAGAGCACCGAGAGCCCCGCTGCCTGACTTTGTCGTCCTTGTTAATTTAGACACTTTGCACGTAAAATGTATGAAGAGAAAATAATATGAAAAACATGATGAGAAATTCTGTGGCCAGCATCTTGGCAAGTTTGTTGCATATCTATCTCTCTCTCACTCGCTCTCTCTCTCTCTCCCTCGCTCCCTCTCTATTTTTTTAGTGCAGCTTGTTGTTGCTTGTTTTACTTTTAATTGGAAATCTCAAAAGATTAGTTATGCTTCGGTGCCAAGCAGGCAGCCCACAGAGGCTTGTAATTGGTGCGTTGCAATTGAAGTGTTTGCCATGCACGAATGCCTGTGTCTTGAGGCCGCTTCACTCAAGTTGCCTCTGTTGTATGAGAGTGTGTGTGTGTGTCGTGTGAGTGTGAAACTGTATGCAAGCAGGTCAAATAATGGTAACGAAATTTATAGACAAAACTTTTCAGTAAAATGTACACAGTTGCAACTGGAGGTTAGATATACTATATATAAATATACGTTTCACATTACGTATACGCAATATAATAGCATGCATACATACATATATATTTATATCTGTAGCTCCAATCTCGGCTCTGCTCTGCTTAGCAATTGAGCCAGCCTGAGCTTAATTGATGAAGCTGCCAAGTGCAAGTGACAAGTTTTTGTAACGCCAGCTGGCCGCAAGCAGAGAGATAAGGTGCGTTAAGGCGTTGGCAGGACAAGTCAGATTTAGCAGAAATCGTCGCCTGTTGGTTTGCTTTGTTTAGCTTATCATCATCAGCTGAAGCTTAGCCCCGAGCAGCTCGCCAAATCTCAACTAATTGCTTTTATACACAAAGTTCCACTTAATAAGCGGCTAAGCAGCGGCTGCTACAAGGAACAAGCTGGCCAAGACAGGGCATCAGGCGCTAGAATATGAAAATGGCCAAAATTGCACTCGAAAGAGCGACAAAAAAAAAAAAAAAAAAAAAAAAAAAAAATCGATAAAAAGAAAAGATAAAAACCGTAATGGGAAAAAGTAGAAAAAGGCCAAATTGCAGTTGCCTTGGCTGCTGCTGGCCTGGTTGCCTTGGTGGCCCGCCCGGTGGCCAAAGTTGTCAGCAGCACAAAACTTCAGCGACAAAGTGCAATCAATGGTAAATTATCACCCATTTCAATGAGTCGCGGTCGCTGAAGGCGTCAATAGGGCCACTGGCCCTAAAAGAACTCTTGAAGTTCTGCCAAGATGAAAGCAATGGAAAAGGACATACCCCAAAAAAAGAGAAGGAAAATGCCAAAAGTATAAGAAAAAAATAGAATCAAATAGACCAAAATCTCGTTTCTATAAAAATAAACTACGCCAAGAAATGGAATAAAATCTGAAGGCTTTGTGCGAAAGTTCGAGTTGTAACGGTGTCACTGACACCGCCAAAAAGAATTTCTATGGAAAACTTTCCTTTTGGTTTCAGCTCAGCTCAGCTCAGTGCGAATTGAAAAGTATTAATCTTATTTGCAATTGCTGAAATCTGTGAAAAAATACAAAAAAGAAGAAAAAAACGGAGTTGCACAAAAGTAAAAAATTGTTTGTGCAATTGTCGTAAATTTTGCTAGTTCTTCTATGTAAATCGTTTTAGCTATTTATCCAGGCAGATAATAATATTGAAGCTTATTACTATAATTGCACTCAAAGTGAAATCGTTTTCAATATCTAAATCCATTTTATATTTATTATTTTCAGCGCTGCAGTTAAAATGCACTCTATGCAATATATGCAAGTGTAATGCGAGCAAGCGAGCTAGCAACAGTATGTTATGATTTGAAAAAAGTATAAATTGACATTATAAGTGTAATGCGAGCAAGCGAGCTAACAAGAGCGTTTTTTGTTTTGACGATTGAAAGAAGAAGAACAGATTTGAGCTACAAGCTCGCTGCACTCTTGCTGCAATTCTCAGCTTAAGACTTAAGACGATTGAAAGAAGAAGAGCTGACTAATTTCAATGGTGTACAAGCGAGAGCGCTCGTGTGTGTGCAGTACAGAGCTCGTAAGTGTTCGTGATCGGGCATAATAAAATGCAAAGCAGTCATGTTCGTGAAGATAGTATAAGTGAGAGTGAGTGAAATGTGAGAAAGCAGATCACAATAACTAGCGCGTGGGTTGCTTGACAGGTGTGAGCGAGAGGAAATATAATGCTTGTGTGCATGTAGGCATGTATTATATGTATGTATATAAACATGAGCTGTGTATAACAGCTCAGGCCGATAGCAGCTGCGACAATGGCTTCTGAGTGCGAGCGAGATAGAATGTGAACATAAGCAGATCTTATATGAATGCTTGCCAGCAGCGCCATTAATAAGTTCGGCCATTAAAGTGTTTTGATTTGAAGTGTGTTATTCAGTGAGAGAGAGTGAGAGGCAAATAGAGAAGCCATTATTATTATTTTAGCAGCAATTGGAGAGGCAAAATGTGCTTGAATTTTCGAAATCTCATGTAAGTACTCAATTTTATTTGCTTACATATTTGTTATATAAATTACATATTTATTATTTACTATTATATTTATTAGTATAAAAGTTGAATTCATGCACGAATATATTTAAGCACATTTGTAAATCTTGAAAACTCGTTCAAGCTAAAAGCAAATCATGCAACTTAAAGTATCCAGGCATGGCCATGAAGCGTAAATGCTTAGATTTAGTTTTCTTAGAAAAAGGTAGAATAACGTAATGTGTGTGTATAAACGTGTATAAGGTTTGTTTGTGTGTCTGCATTGATATGGGACACGTGTGACAAACCGCACAATGAAGGTGGACGGACTTGAAAAGACTTTCCGCATGGCTTTAGTATGAGTACGTTTGCTTTTGGCCGGTTTAAGCTCCAGCACGTAATTAACACTTTAAATAAAGCCGCTTTTGCCTCTGTCGTTTCAATATTTGTATTTTCAATGCGTAGTTTCAGCTGAGTTTTTGGGCCGTCTCATTTTTAAGGATTTGCGAAGCTGTCACACAGCTAGATAAAGAAGGGTTGGGCCGTTGGCAACGGTGGAGCCAGCCGCAAGGAGGCAAACCACTTTGTCAATTCTCTCCCCTACGCCTGTGTATGTGTGTGTGTGTTGTCGTCGTGGTGGCAAGGGAAAATATGGAAATTTTATTGCTCGCTTATGTTTGAGTTAATTTGGCAACAATTTTGTTGAATTTTAATGAGTGTGCGAAAGCATAAGTCCCACGTCCATTCGGGAAAATGCTAGAGTGCCTGCTGGATGCCTAACAAAGGCAGGCCTTCTTCTTCTTCTTCTTCCTCTTTCACTCTCCCTATTTCCTTCATTTCCCCCTCTCATGTTCAGTGTGCCCTTGTCGCAGCATTTGAATTAAGCCGTTGACAGAGCAACTGCCAGGACATTGGCGAAGGATGGATGAGATGCCTGTGCCGCGCTGTCTCGCTTGTTCTACAGTTGTTGCGTTGCGGGTCTCAACGACGAGTTTCTAATTAAGCCAAAGCCTTGACAGCCACTGTCAATCCGCATGCCAAGCGGCCTTCAAATTATGCGAAATCTTAAGTAATTTACAAAATATTTATGAATGGCATTAGTAAAATCAACAGCAGCACCAGCACCAGCACCAGCAGCAGACAAATAAAAATCTTTAATGAACTTAATGTTGATTTTTAGCTGTTCAACTAATTGCTCTGTGGCAACTTTGATATGTACATACATATATTCTAGCGTATACATAGATCTCTCTCAAATATACCCTGTACAAATTAGCATTCCACTTATGCAAGCGCTGGGACTCTTGCTACACATCGCTGAACGCATCAGCTGATGAATTAATTAAAATCGCCTCATTTGGCCAGCCAAATCAAGTGTGTCTAATATGCACAGCCTGATGGGGATGGTTAGTTCCATCAGGGCTGGGCTGGCCAAATAAATGGGTTGGGGCAATTGGGGTATTTCGGCTAAAAGTTCAAAATTATGCGCCACTTTTCTCTCTCTCTCTCTCTCTCTCTCTCTCACTTATTTTTTTTGGCATTTTCATAATTTTGCGTATGAAACGTGACTTTTGCTGTGGGTAGCTACTCGTTATCGTTCCGGCTTGTGTCAGGTTTACTTTGTTTTTTTGTTGCCATTTTGTTACAATGCACTGTTGGCAAATAGTTGAGCGGGCATATTTGTTGTAAAGTTGCGAAAACTGAGAGGGAAATGTAGTAAAATGGAAAAGTGCAAAAGGAAATTTTAGCTTGGGTAGACAGAATATTTATAATATAATATTTAAATATGTATAATTTATATATTTTTTATTTGATTATATTTTATTAAGAAAGAAAAGTAAATACAGCATTAAAATAAAATAAATAAATAAAATTTTTAACAGCAATCCCAACTAAAGTCTAATTTTTTATTATGCTCACAATTTGACTTATGCGCCACGCCCACTTTCAAATGCACAGAGCATGGCACAGCTGGACACTGGCAACTGAGCGCTGCTCTTGTTCGCACTTGTTTGGTTTATTCATGCGAAATTTTAATTTTAACCTGATTTTGTTTTATTTTATTTTTCTTCCTGCCGGTCCGTTCGACGCATTGTTTGTCAACTTTTCGTTTTTTTTTTTTTTTGTTGTTGTTTCGCTTTGTTTTTGCATTTATTTATTTTTTTGCTGCTCTGCCTTATCTGATGTCGACGAACGAAACCTGCTTTAGCAACAAGCGCGTGCTATAAATTTTTGCGCAAATATTTGACGGCCCGGCCGGCCCGGACAACTTTTGGGTCAACGGGGCGGCTACTTGATAATGCGCAGCAGTGACGGCATTTGCATTGCATTAACCTTAAAACTTGTATATATATATCTCGATATATATATAAACATTTTTAACAACTTTGATTTGTTTCGCGTAGCTGATGTAAAATTTGGTAATACTTTTGAACGCTTGGTAATTAAGCAGCCCTCGCGCGAATTCAATTAAGCGTGTTCGCATCTCAAATTGAAATCAGCTGGCGTTTATCTGACGCCCCATTTGCACATCATTGTTGGAAATCATTATAAAATGGGGCGTAAAATTTTAATGGCCTATGAAACAAAGTGAGTGACTGTTGTTTATGACCAAAAGCCCGCCCACCTCCCCCAAGGACTATAAAAGTTTTAGTTATACGCTCGACGCATACCGAATACATAGAGCAGTTAAATACATTGCCATCCATCTATCTATCTATGTATGTCTAGCACTTTGTGTTTATAATTACAGCACTCGCATGCTGAATATTGTTGTTGCTTTTTTATTTTTTATGTTTTATTTTTTACGATTTTTCGCGCAGCTCAAAAAATTCATGATAATTCTGAAAAATCTGCATTTTATGTGCTGCTTTGAGTCAAGCATCTGAATACTGTGCAAATGTATTTATTCCGAATATGAAATGCACTGCATAAAAAAAGCTGACAAGCTGTGCGCTTGGTTTGTGACATAACAAAAAATATTATTGACATACCAATTAAGCTAAGAGTGTGCAAACAAGTAAATAAAGAACATTTTAAAGGAAAAAATTGTAAATCCTTTGGTGCAATTTTCATATTTCAATCATTTATTCAGAGAGAGAGGGGCTAGAGAGTTGGGAGAGAGAGATAGAGACGGCAAGGGAGAGTGTGTGAAAGAGAGCGAGAGAGAGAGAGATAGAATATATTTATACCCTGAGCCCATTGAAAATGGGAAATCAGGGTATAATGGTTTTGTTAAATGTATGTAACAGACAAAAGGAGGCGTGGCAGACCCCATAAAGTATATATATTCTTGATCAGCATAAAAAAATAAGTTGATCTAGCCCTGTCCGTCTGTCCGTCCGTCCGTCCGTCCGTCCGTCCGTCCGTCCGTCCGTCCGTCCGTCCGTCCGTCCGTATGTATGAACGCGTCGATTTCCGAAGATACAAAAGCTAGAGAGTTCATTCTTTTTGTGTTAGGTTCGTATATTGCACGCGCAGTACGAGTTTGTTTCAGAAATTCGATAACTTGTATATTTGCAAAGTTATCGATAAACGAACTTATCGGGAACCTGTTATAAAATTCTAGCTAATTCATCTTTAGAGTTAGAGTCTCCAAGTCTTCTGCATATATATAGATACTAATTTATTACAATTTCGGTTTTTGTCAGATTTTGGATTCCGGTCCCCACTTCGCCCCACCACCCCCAAATGTGAAAAAAATGCATTTCAAATACTAGAGACATGCAGTTTGGTTTAGCATATAGATATGAATATCATAATCATAATCTGAATAAATCAATACGATTGTCCATCTAGAAACAGAATTATTAATCATCAAAGTTTTCTCATCAAAACCCATGCGACCCAGCAGCAAAGCAGCGAGACAGCAAGACGCTTGCAATGCTTACACACATGCATACACACATACATGCTTACAAGCGTAGATCAGCGTCTATGCGTGCAGAAACGAATCGAATAATTCTTGGAATATTATTCGTTCGAAGAAGGGCTCAGGGGATTTCGTAGTCGAGCAGTCTCGACTACAGCTTTCTTACTTGTTTATTGAATACATTTTATTGTTTGAAATATAGTTTGTTTTAATTATTTAATTTAATAATAATTTAATTTTAATTTTATTATATTTTTAAAATTGATTTTATTTATTTAAAAAAAAATATAATTTCGATTATTTTTTTATTTATTTATTTTATTTAATTTATTTGTCTTCAAGTTTTTTGTTTCAAATATTTAAAAAATATAAATTGTATTAATTATTTTATTTATTTTAAATTTTATTGTTTTTTTTATAAATTATTTTATTTTATTGTTTTCTTTTTAATATAATTTCTGTTATTTTATTTTTTAATAATTTATTTTATTTTTTCTTCATTTTTTTTTTTAATATTTTTCAAAATATAACTTTTAATAATTATTTTATTTATTTTTAATTTTATTATTTTTTATAATTTGTTTTTATTTATTTTTTTAAATATAATTTTTCTCAATAATTAGTTTTTAATTTTTTTATTTTTTTTCAATTTTTCTGCTTATTAAAATGTCAAAGCAATTTCTTGATTTACATTTTATGTTTTTGTAAAGTCTAGTCTATGCAGTGGCTGCTGCTTAACTATAATAAATGATGATTGATTAGCTTATCATTATTGATTATTTTACTTAGCTCAAAGCCTTAAGCTACTTGCTGAGATCACAATAATTTTGTTGACTCTTGTACTCAATTAATTTGTTTGTTCGACAATCAGGCAAAAAAAAAATATATATATATATATATATATATATATATATAGTCAATATTCGTGCAACTTTGCAGACTGAATGAAAATGTTTTCGCAATCGAATTATGTAAAAGAAAATGAAAATGTAAGAGGGTCAACAATTGTGCAAGCATTGCGTTTTTCTTTTCTTCTTCTTCTTCTTTTTTTTTCAACTCATAATATAATGGCGAAATGGTGCGTGGACTGAAGCCCCGACTGCGAATGCTATGAAATTTATGCTGGAATGAAACGGATGGGCATAAATTGTTAACGCATGATTAGCTTTTGATTTCACTAATTAGATTTATAGCGAATTAAAATATATATATATATGTGTGTGTGTGTGTGTGTGTATTTGTATATATGTATGTATAAAGGCTCGCCTGCTCGTGTAAAAAAACAGAATTGAAATTAAAAATTTCAGCTTGAGTGCGCACTGAGAGCAGCTCCAGCTCCAGCTACAGCTCCAGATAGCTGACCAGAAGAGATGAAGCATGTAAAGCACTTTGATGGCAGCAGTTTGTGCAGAGATTTGCAAACATTTGTTAAACACACACAGACAAACACACATAGATATGGACACGCTCGCCCACAAGTTGTGTTAGACAAAGGGGAGACAGACATTGAGGCCATTGGTGTCAAGTCAAACCGAAAGTAAATCCGTCATTGGGCCCGTGTGATGAACTGGCAATGTGTCGAGACACGATCTGTTCGACCGTTCAACGTTTGTTGGCGCGCTGCAAGCAGTGAGCGGGTGGGTGAGGGAGGGAGGGGCTAATGGGGCGCTCAAACGACCAGCAATCAGTTGTTTATCCCAATTCCAATGCCAGGGTGACAGGGATAAGAGCCGGCATCAAACAACTGCAACTACAGCTACAGCTATAGCTATATGCTTCAGTTACAGATACAGTTGTGCAGCTTTAGCTTTAGCATTGGCTTTAGCCTTTGGCCTGGCGTTGCGCCAGCTGCGGCCGCATGCATCAAAGTGACGCTTGAGAACGGCAAACTGAAATTGAAGCTGTTGCCATGGCCGAGATAGATGTAGACTTTGATGTGCCACCCAAGGAGAGAGAGAGAGGGGTGGGCAAGAGGGAGTAAGGCTGGCCAAGTGTGCGATAAGCTCATTTATTATTGCATAAAGAATGACTTTCAATTACTTGCAAGTGAACAAACTTGCTTCCAGCGCATTGACAATGCCAATAAACTTGGCTTGCGGGGAGGGGCGTGGCGTTCTTAAAACTATTTGAATAGTCAACAGCTGGTGCTGGTGCTGGTGCTGGTGCTGCGAGCGTTGGCTAATAGCCGCATTAATTATGCCCATTTAAATGATGCTCGAGTCGTTCGCTGGCCAAGCGTAAACGCAGTGCTATTTAATTCTTATATGCGAGTTTCGTATTTGGCTTCAAGCGACAAAGACAAATGAAGTGTTAACTGACACTTTACGGATTATCTAAGGCAGATGCAGATGCAGTTAGTGATGCAGATGCTAATGCTAATGCAGATGCAGATATAGAGATAGATATGGTTACAGATACAATTGGCATTGCTATAGCAATTGCAATTGCTGCAGCCACGCCCATCTACCTAACCAAGCAGCATCGCTCGGCACATAAATCACGCAAGTGTTAAGCGTGCAAGTCCCGTTCGTGCGATAAAAGTGCAAATTGCTCGATTTGCATCGTAAAAAGTGGCATGCAGCAAGCCAGACCAAACCAGACCCAGCGCCGCCTAGCCCAGACAAGCCAAGCCCCGTGCAGCTCATCGAGCTCACACGCTCTCCCTCTCTCTCTCTCTCTCTCTCTCTCTCTCTCTCGTTCAGTCATCAACAGCTGCAGCGGCAATCGGCTAAAATCGAAATTGTGTCAACGGTAAAACTACAAAAAGGAGTGGCCACGGCTCAGACAGGGAGCAACCTTACAGCTCCTCGGCCGCCTCCTCCGCCTCCTTCTCTGCAACTGCTGTCGCTGCCATGCAGAGATAAAACATGCGCCATAAATAAAGCTGTCGATTTTTATTATTTTTATTGCTAGCTATAAAAACAAAAAAAAGAAAATAAATAAATGGCGAAAGTGTTTCATCGCATTGAGTTTTAGAGGCGACGCGGCTTGCTCCAGTTGTTACTCAACGAAATCATGACTTCTTCTATTTTGAATAAGTGCGAATCCGCGCGTTATTCACAGCTAGTTTGCGTTTATTTACCAATTCAAAATTTTATTGCTCTCAATGCGCTAGAGTGTGCCAGAGAGTGGCCAGAAGTGCATGTTATCCAGATGAAAGAGTTATTTATTTAAAAAATAAATAAGATTTGCATGTGATGTTGATAAGCATTAGATAAACTTCTATTAAGAGGTAATTGGCTCAAATTGAAATGAATAAAGATTAACTCAGAATTATAGGGAATTAAATATATTATAAAAATAATCAGAATATTGAGAATAGTATGCATTTATTAAATTTTTTTATTTAAAAATTCTATATAGCTAAAAAGCAGATCTGGCAAATATCTGTTGATCGTTTCTCAATGGCTGCAAATATGTGCCTCTCTCACTCACACTGCAGTGCACTGTGAGAAGCAACTCAGAGAGCAAGCAATCGGTTCTTCAACGAGTTCGTTCACGATCGACTCTCAATCGTGTTCTTTTGATTCGGTCGTGCAGCTCGCCTTTTGATTGGCTGCGCTGGCGAAGCAAAAGGTAGTATGGTATGCAAGCGAAGCTTGTGCTCGCTAAACACATCTACAGCGAACGTAAGTGCGAACTTATGCACGTGTATGCGAAAGTGAAGAACATTTGCATTGGCTTCTGAAATTATTTGCTTACTCTCTCTCTCTGTCTCCCTAAACGATGTTCGGCACACGAAGACTTCAACTGAAGGTGCTCAGCCGATAACCAAAACGAGACGAACCGAATGCTTTTTCTTAGAGTGAGAGCAAGAGAGTATGATATTTTTTTCGGTTGATCTCGTGAACTAAGCGTGAAGTTTCAAACGCTTAACAGTTAATTGCGAGCCATGTTAAGACTATTAAAATCAAAAAGCTATTAAATGAATAGTAAATATTTTATGCATTGAAAAATTTACTAGCTAAAATTTAAATATTTACAGATTAATAATGTGGAAGATTCAAATCGATAAGTAAATATTTTCTATCTCATCTACTCCAAATTGATGCTGCAAACTAAATTTAATGTTTGCTTGCCTTTATATACATATATAATTATATTTTGATTGCATTGAATGTGGAGCAACGCAACTGACAAATGGGAAAAAGCGAAGCAACTTCAGAAAATAAGCAAATTGTCAAGGCAAATGTTGTAAAAATATTGAGAAGATATCTTTTGCATATATAGAAAAGATAATATTAAAATTACCTTTATTTTGTGCATATTTCTTCTTTCTATGAGCTCTCAAGCAAAGTAACTGGCAAATAAATATGTTTATATTTTAATATGCAAAAAGAGCAGGACAGGGAAGATTTCACTACAGAATTTGCCTTGATTTGTATGAGAAAATAAATGAAAAATAAAAAGTAGAGAAAACATGTTAACAGTGCCTGACTAGAGCACACTTTGAACCTAGGGCGGAGTAAAGAAAGAAAAAAAGTGTATAAAATGTAAAAAAAAACTAAATGAAGGACATTTTTCTTTGGTTGTATACGAAAATTTTGATATGTACTCACCCATATATATTATATTTATGTTGTGTATAGAAATATATTTATTTATTCCAGTTGGGTTAATTTAAAATGAAATCTTTATAAAGCAGAGTAGCTATGCTAGCTAGATTCTTGATTTAACTACATACACTTGCAGTTGTATATATTGAAACATACATAATCATACATAAAATGTATTTCCTTCACTGCCTGTATCCTTTCCATTTACATAGCTAAGCCAATTTAATGCTAGCATTACAATGTTTAAATTAATGCATATTTTATTTTGCATAAATAATCCACAATTTAATTAATGTAATGAGCCCTTTTTTTCCGTCGTGTTATTCATGGCGACTGGATTAACGCCAAAGCCACACAATAAAAATTGACATTATTATGTGGGCGGCAGGTAACAAAATGATGTTGCGTGGGCGTGGCGGGCAATTAAACGTACTTGCATAACGTTTATGCAATTAATATAAATATATACATACAAATACATACATACATATATATATGAATTAATTGTATAAACGTAATGTTTATACATTCATGTCATGTCCATTGCCACGATTTTATTTATATAAAACGCGGGCGACAGCAGCAGCAACAGTAACAACAACAGCACATAGATTGGCATTTTAATTCTACAGTGATAAAGTAATAAGCCTGGCCGTGCTATATACCTGATAAGAATGGATTTAAGAATTAAGCGCCATAAAATTGCATTTCGCCTCATCCAATCAGCGATCAGAAGGCGTGCACAGAACTCCATTAAATCTGTAAACTGTGTGTGTGCTTGTGTGTGTGTATGTATTCTTGCATAAATGTAAAGCAAAGCAAAAATCATAAATAAAGCGCGCCGGCAATACAAGCTCGCGTCGAGCTTATCAGCGACGGCCATTGGACACAAAACTGGCGACAAAAAATAACGAGGCAGGTCAACAAAACGAACATTTGATACTCTATATGATTGGGCTGAAGGCTGCTCCATATAAATATCTATAATTGCTTATATAATAGTTTGTTGTCACTGTAAGTTTAGGCAACATTAGATTATTGAAAATTATCTTGAGCTAAATTTGATTAAACAAATTCTGTTTGACTGCTCGCATTTCTTAAAGATTTCTTCGCAGAGACAGCAACATATAAATCACAAACTCAAATGCAAACAGAAACTCTTCAACTGCCAAGCACAGCCCAAGTAACCTGGCCAATGTAGAGCAACTCTAACAAGTCTATAAAAAAAAGGTAGCACAGTCTACTCAAAGGCAAAAACAGGAAGAAGCAACACAAAAAAATGGAATGGTAACAAATTTGTTGGCTGAAAACCCGAAAGGCGAGTTTATTATTTATTTTGGTGCGAACTTTACGAGCACACGGCAGCGTGCGCTGAGCCGGTGGCGCCCCCTGGCGTCCAGTAGCCAATACATTTTATGACAGCGCAGCTTAGGCAAGGTTTGGCCCCAAAAAATAAATATATACTATATATCTCCATAAGAAACAACAAAAGCACAGCAAAAATTAAATTTATTTTTTCACGCGCCAATAATCACAAAGCGCCGCGTAATCAAATTTATTGAAAAATGAGCGCAATAAAAATATATACGTGCCAGAGAATATGAACATTTGCACGGCAGCAGCCAAATTCATCACGAAAAAGTATTTATTAAATGAACTTCGCTCTTCATCTACTAGATTTTGTTGTTGTTGTTGATTTTACATCGATTCTGTGTGATTTTTTAGTGTAAAGTTCAGCATTTATATGAATATATATATTGTCTCTATATATATAGTTTTCGTATTTCAAATTGCAAAAACACAAAATTTATTTCGTTACTCGTATTTTGCGCGCTGTCATAAACTGACAAAGATCTTTCTCTTTCTCTCTGTCCTTCTTTCTCTATCTCTCTGTTAATACATCTGCATATTGTGCCTCTCTCTCTCTCTCTGTCTCTGTTAATCTATCTGCATATTCTGTTAACGAACCCGCACCACAGCTGTAATCATTTGCTGCTTTTGCTACACTTAATAGAATTTTGCAAATAATTTGATTTGACAAAAATTTGAAGCATCATTCACGCTTCAGGCACATTTCAATGGATTATCACAGCAAAGGAGATAGAGAAAGTGAGTTATTTAAGAGGATTTCCGGCCATTGATGAGTTGGTCTATTTGGAGGCTACATTAATATTGAATGAAATTTAGCTGCGGCTTTTCGAAATTTACATTTTGTGTTGAATTTGGGTTTTTAATCAGTTTAATATTTTTTAGAAATTGTAAGTTATTTT
This sequence comes from Drosophila koepferae, assembly GCA_030914345.1. Taxonomy (NCBI): domain Eukaryota; kingdom Metazoa; phylum Arthropoda; class Insecta; order Diptera; family Drosophilidae; genus Drosophila; species Drosophila koepferae. The sequence goes on along the minus strand of JAUESR010000211.1, from coordinate 12,793,749 downwards.
TATTTTATTTTGTTTTTATCTAAGTATTATTAGGTTTTCCTTTTATTTTATTTATTTATTTTTATCATTATTAGTTATTTTTATTTTATTATTATTAAGTTTTCCTTTTTTTATTAGTTATTTTTTATTTAATTATTAAAAAGTTTCCCTTTTATTTGGTTTATTTTTTTAAATTATTTATTTTTATTATTATTACTTATTTTTATTTTATTTATTTTTTATTTAATTATTATTAAGTTTCACTTTTATTTGATTTATTTATTTATTTTATTATTAATTTTTTATTATTAGTTATTTTAAATAATTTTTTTTATTTAATTATTATTAAGTTTTCCTTTTATTTTATTATTATAATATTTTATTAGTTTTAAGAAAATGCTCACTAATTTTTCTTAATGTTTTGTTGCATTTAAATACTATTTCGCTTAAATATATTTTTATATTTATATATACATATATTTTTTCTTAAATTAGATGTAATTTTGTAGTTCACAACTTGTTTTTTATGTACAAAATTTTATTTATTCAAAAACAATATGTTTTACTCAACACATGAATATCCTTTGGCCTAGCACAGTGCTCGAATAAATTTGTCCAAGTGTTTTCTATTCTGCCTCAATATTTCGAGCTATTTATTGAGAGACAAAAGCAAAGTTTGATGAAAGACTTGCAGCTCGATTTCATTTTACTTGCAGACTGTTCATACTGACGCATAAAGTATTTATTCGACTTGCAATAATCGAGGATTTCAATTCGAGGTGAATGCCTTTGTTAATTTTGTCTCGATTGCAGACCAAATTCATTTCGTTTGATATTATCCTTTGCTGCATTAAAACCATTTGCTCTGGCCTCATTTATTCCCACTTGGCTCTTTTTGGGATATTATTAAGAAAGCATAAAGAGAATGTATATGTATGTATTTATTTCTTTATTTTCGTTCTCTTCTTTGTTTTCGCTTGATATGTTCCGATTGCTGTTGCACGCTGCATTTGGTTTTAATTGCTTTCGCTTTGCTTTCGTTCACCTTTCACCTTTTTAAGCAAGCCGACATCGCTGGCCACCGCAGGGCTTTAGTTTAATGCGTTTCTTTTGTGGTTTTATTAATATTTGCGGCAATGCCACGCCCCGTACGCCCGTACGCCCATTGGGCGCTTACAAAGTGAATATAGCCAAAGATTTAGCACTTTTATTATTACGCTCGAGTTAAGTAGCAAACTATGTTGAAAACTTTTTCCACGCTGCACATTATCAATGCAGGCAATGGCCAAGGGGCAGGCACAGGATGGCCAGGAATGGCTTGGTAGGGTAGGGGGCGGCGGAGGGGGGGCGTGGCGTGTCGTGTCACGGTGGCTGGTTGTCCTGGCTAGCGTCTGTGGTTAAAGCTCGACGAAAGCAGCACAGAACACGCTCACATCGTTGTTTTTATTGTTGTTGTTCTAGTTGTTGTTGTTGTTATTGTTGCTGCTCGTGTTTGTTACGTTACTCCCCGCTGTTGTCTTCGCTGTTGCCGTTGTCGTCGTCATCTTCTCCTCTGCCTGCTGCACTTTTGTTTAGTTTTGTTGAAAACTTTTCAGCTGTGCTTCGTTGGCTTCATAAATTTTTAAATAATCAGCACACGCAACCACGTGCCGCGCCAACAGACCGAGCACTAAAAAAAAAAAAAAACTAAAAGAATAAAACGAAAGATATAAAAAAAAGGTATATAAACAGAATTAAAATGTATTTTTTGTCAGAGCTGCAAAAGTTGAAATACTCTAGCAGCCATACGACTGTTGTTAGCCAGCATATAATTTGATTTTGACCTGGAATTTGTTACCAGTTTTGCGGCTTGTTTAATATATTTAAGAAAAAATTGTGGAACTGAATTTAAGTGAGAAAACTGTAGTGTTTACATAATTGTATGTGCGTTGATTGATATATGCTTGATCACTGCAATTATGGCTATAATTATAATTATATCACAATAGTCATGGATAAAAATATCATGCAACACTTGAAAAACACTCTTATATAAACAGATACAAATATATTTATATATATGCATGAGAGCTCATATTAAATAATGCATAATTATGAATTAATGCTGGTTATTTTCATTTCTGCCATCAGATAGGCTTTATAGTGAGCAACAGCAAAAAATCACATTACTGATTGGCATTTCAATAATCAGCAGAGAGAAAGAGAGAGAGAGAGAGAAATTTCTGTGCTAAATATCACAAAAGTATTTCAATTTGATGCGCAATGCAATGGCAACAGCAGAAATGCTTGCCAACAAGATAATCACACATCACGTATACGCAGCGTACACCTTATGCCAACCACAAATACATATACATATACATAGTATATGCACATATAAAGAAACTGCCAGGCAGTTAGTCAGCCAGTGGAGCGTGAGTAAGCGAGAGAGTATTGTTATTGCTGTTGGCTGTAAAAACACACGTAACAAAATGATAATAAAATCGTACCGACTCCTCTGCGTGACATAAGACAAAAAGAAAACACGCACCAAGCCAGAGAAAGTGAGGCTGATAGAGATTGACAGTGAGAGTGAGGCAGACAGACAGAGAGAGAGAGAGAGAGAGCGAAACGCAATTGTAATTTTTTGTCATTTTGTTGGCGACATCGTTCGCCATTGGCGTCGTCATTTGCCATATGTTCGTTTGGCTTGTTTGTTTATGTCGCTGTTTGTTTGTTTGCTAGCTTGTCTGCCAGCCAGGTGACGCATACGCAACGTTGCCAAACAAACTGGCCAAATATCTCAGATAGGTAGCGAAAGGGCTGGGCAAATGTATTTCTGTCTCTGTATGCTGAACTTATTACATGTCTAGCCCAAAAAATTCTAGGCCAGCTTCAACTGCAGACACAGCTTATATTATGGGCAAGTCAAATAAATCTGATCAGCATTGATGATTTATATATATATACATATGCATATATGAGCAACCTTTAAACTCTGCGAATGCCTTTGGCATTTAGTTAAATGTCACTCAAAGCGCATGTTTATATTAATATAATATTTGCAATTGATTTTTCGTGGAAAAAGGGAGAAATTCAAATCGAGTTTGTTTGGCAAACAAAATTAATATTTCTTTTTTCATCTTTTATTAAGCAGATTTATTTGATATTACGAAATTAGCATTCTTCATTATTAAAAAAAAAAAAAGATTACATTGACAATATTAGTAAAATACATTTATTTTGATTGCAAGTTAAAATATTTTGAATAAAAAAATTATATAAAAATTGTGTTTCTTATAAAAAATCTTATAAATTTTATATAAAATATATTTTTGTTTATATTTATGCTTAAAAAATAATTTAAGTATAAATTTTTATTAAATATAAATTATATTTTTGAAGAAATTTAACGACAATTTAAAACAAAATGAAACTTTTAGTGATATAAAATGATTTAATATTTAAATAAAAGCAAGAAAAATTATAAACAGAAAAATATATATAAATATTTTTGTTTATATTTATACTTAAAAAATAATTTAAATATAAATTTTTACTAAATTTAATTTGAAGAAATTCAACTAAAATTTAAAATAAAATTTAACTTTTAGTGATAAAAAATTATTTAATATTTAAATAAAAGCAAGAAAAATTATAAACAGAAAAATAACTGAAATATGTTTAATTTCTGATTATTGAAAATTAAATGATTAAAAACATATTAAATAATTTTTTATCACTAGTTGAATTTCTTCAATAATCTAAAGTGACAAAAATATAAAAAAAATTAGAGTAAATGGTCTTTTGTTTCTAATTGAAAGCAAATAGATAAATTTTCCTATATATATTTAATTTAAAAAAAAATTTAAGTTAGCAAAGAACTGTTTTTAGTTGCAGCAAAGTCAATGAAAAAATTGGAAAAAAAATAGGCAAACGTCCCAACTGCACGCAGCATGAATAATAAAATTTTTGTAGGTTTGCTGCCGCTTGCAATTCCCAACTGATTCTAGGGAATGATTAAAAACGACAACACGTCTGCTTACGCACTGGCAGAACTGTTAACCAATGCTTGTTAAGCATTCAATTTGAATTAATAAAACACTCATCAGTTTGTTGAATTAAATGTTGTCACCAACTATATACAAAGCAGGAAAACATCAGTTAAATGTCATAAATACATATATATATATATGTGAAGTGATAAAACTATGTGCAAATAATTTTGTTTGAGCTGGCAAAATATTTTTTATGCAAATTTCATGCAGCAAACACGTTGTCAGTTGACACTTAATGCACAAATGTGTCAGCACATGAAACAGCAACAACAACAACAGATGCGACATCAACTGCAACTGCAACAATGAATACACAATTGCGAGTGCATTAACCGTTATAGTATGATGTGTGTGAATACGTGCAACATGCTTTAATTAAATACCGACAGCGCAGAGTTATAAACAAACAACTTTAGAGAGGGGAGTCAGCAGCCCATGGAGAATATCCAACTGGAAGGTACTCTGTAATTTATTAGCGTTAACATCTATCATTACTATTAGCATTACCATTGACATTGGGATTAGCATTAAAAATTATATAATATAATACAGACTTAGCATTAACATAAGCCATTGGCATTAGCATTAGTTAGAACTATATATGCTTAGGCTCATCATTCCCCTCTCTGCATACAGTTTTTAATGGGTAATCAAGGCAAACAGGAAAAACTTGTACACAGGTTGTTAAAGAAAATTGCCACAGAGCGAAGAGTAAGTCGGCAAAAAGTCAGAAAATGCTCACGTTCTGCTCATTAGCGTGTCAAAGTGGGAAGTTGCTATAGATGAGAGCATGCCTCGCGGGGGCGTGGCAGAAAATATGAAATTATTAACTGTGTCAGCAGAGAGTGAGAGAGAGAGCAGACAGAGCTGAGGCTGAGGCTGAGGTTGAGGCTGAGACTGAACTGAGCTGTGGCTGAGTTAAAGTCGAAACATTTTCCTGTAGACATTTGCTAATTAGCGCTTAAACAACAAACTGAAGTGCCCTCGACTCTAGCATCAGCTGCAACAACAAATTGAAGTACTCGAATTTAATATGAATATGATAGCTGAGCAGGAGTCGAAAGAGGAGGCAGCAGGAGGAGCAGCAGCAGCAGCAACAGCAAATGTTGGTTAATTGAATTGAACTGCCCTCAAGGAGCAACTGCAGGTCAGCTGCCATTATTCATCATCATGTAACAGCATGCAATGTGTGCGTGTGTTTGATTTGGCCATGAACTGTTGGGCAGGTCTTGAGTGCTCGAATATGCCAAATGAAGACGGAGCTACACTTTGAGCTCGTTAAGCGTTAAAATTACAATTAAGCAATTTCTCACCTGTTTACAGACACGCACGCACACGCACTGACACGCCTGTCGCTTGGCCAAAGCTAAATGCAGCCAACTGACCAAAAATAATAACAAGAAGAAGATGAAGTAGTAGAAGCAGCATGACAGGCAGCCTAACAGCCAACAGCCAGCAGCCATAACAATGCCAAATGACTTAATGAAACCAGGTAGATGCTGCCCTGTCTGTGCCATGGCAAGTGTCAAGGATTTGTCAGGCATGCGGGCGCAGCGCATTAACTTAATGCCCAACCAAAGACATGACAAGCGGCGTGGCACAGCCCCAAAGCCAAAACCAAAGCCAAAGCCAAAGCCAAAGCCAAAGCTAACACCCCAAAACGAGCTAAAGGCAATGGTGTGGGAGGGGGCGAGTGCGCTGCTTGGCGATCTTGTGGCAGACAATGGCAAACTACTAAAAGCACTTCTGCGGCCAGCACGAATAGCTGTGCATGGGAGCCACAGAACTCGAGATAGCGGACTCACGACTCAAACTAAGCCAACAGGCCAAACAACAACAATAGTAACGGCAACAATATGTTAAGGCTATGCATAGCTACGAGTGTTGGACTAGACAAATGCCCTATAAAATAGTCAATGCAAGTGAAAGAGGGAGCGATAGAGAGAGAGAGAGTGTGTGTTGCATATGCCATATACAATGCTGATCAACTGAGTGTGTGTATATAAATATAAATTTTAATCTCAACTGATTCTAATTTAATAGTAATAGTTTATTAATAATTAATTGTTGATCAGCATGGCTTTAGTCGCTGCTTCATCTGTTGTACTTTTCAGATCAAAATTTTATTGTCTGTGAGAAATATGTTCTTAATCATAGCTTTCTAATAGCTGTAGACCATTTCTCTACGTTTGCACATAAGGTTCTTTCACTCAAACAAAAAACTCAGAGAGCAAGCGACTGCATCGGTTCTTCAACGAGTTCGTTCGTGATTGGCTCGCAGCCGATCTTTGCTTTGCGTATGTTTCGCTCTGCTTGTCTCCCGATCATTTGTTAAACGAAGTGCAAAGTCTTTTGTGTACGTATTAATGTATGCGAGGCTTATACTCGCTAAACTGCTCTTGAACAGTGTGTGTGTGTGTGTGTGTGTGCGTGTGTTAGTAGTTCGTTTACCGAACTTCATTGTGCGAGCGCCAATCGTAGCTCTACCTAAACGATGTTCGTTTACAGAGAGACAGAGAGAGAGCAAGACACGAACAGTCTAACTGAAGGCGCTCAGCCGAAAAGCAAAAACGAACAGAACCGAAGTCTGCAGCTCAGAGCAAAAGCGAAGGCGAGAGCGAGAGCGTGAGTATAATTTCTGTTGGTTGAGCTCACGAACTGAGCGTAAATAATAAAATGATCAACTATTATTTGCAAGCTACTCTAAAGAACATTAAATTAATAATTTAAAGCATTTTTGTTTGTAAGTTGCTTCCATTTTAATATTAATAATAAAATATTAAAATAAACTTTTCTTATATTATTCATATAAGTTTCATACTGAAATTATTTTTAAAATTCTACATTAAAATTGAGAAGAAAATTTATTAAATTTTATTAATTTTTATTTTTTAAATTTTATTTTTTTATTAAACATTTTTTCTTTTTTATAATAATTTTAGTTCTAATGTTCAATAGCCATTCCACAAAATACATAAACCTATTTTAATTAGGTATACGTACGTACTATAAGCTCTAAATCGCTCTCAGCTAACATTTATGCCCTCACTCTGCCCAATTCATACAAATTCTCTCAGCTAAATATACCCCTTTCTGTTAACCCTACTCAATGAGCATAACAACAACAACAACAATGTCAGTCTCAACAAGAACAACAATGGCTTTTAGTGTATCGCATATACATACATATATACGCAGAGGGCATAAGTTGGTCATAAAGCAAAAACCAAGTTGAAGCTGCGAAAAATGCTAATGTGAGTTGTTATTGTTGTTGTTGTTGCTGCTGCTGCTGTAGCTGTAGACGTAGCCATAGCCATTGCTGTTGTTGTTGTGGTCGCCAGTTGGCCTGCCCTTTGGTTGTTGAGCCAAGGCAACCACAACAGGTTCGCGTTGCGTGTAATGAGCATGTCCTTGAAACACAATATGCCTGCATAAATTACATTCAGCCAAAGGCCAGGTGATTTCAGGTGTCAGGCCAACAAGTGTTGAAGTATCCTCTTCGACTTTATTGCAAATCCTCAGTCATTATGCATATGACATCAACTAAGGCATATCAATGCGATTTACCATATACAGATATATATCCTCATATCCTTATATCCTCATATCCGATTGCGTGCAGATAATAAAATGTTTCCGATTGAATGATTCGCATTGATTTATTAATTAAATTTGATCAGTTTGTTGGGTTTAGTGTTTGAGTTGAAGGAGAAGTGTTTCCTATGGAACTTGTGGAAAATGATGCGTTGAGTCTTGAGTCTTGAGGGGGGCAGAGATTATGGGGAAAGTGATGTAATAAATACTTTTTATTTTCAATATTTTGTATATTCAATGATAAATAGCTTACATTTATTTTTTATGAAATAGCTACTAAGAAATTGAATAGGAAATATCGTTAATATGTCTTACGTTTTCTTTTTGGCAATTTGCCTATGCATATTTGATAAGCTTAGGAAATTTAGCAATCATTTTGTTGTCAGTTATACAACACCTTATCGATCAACGGCAAGCTAATACACCGCGTTCTCAGTCAGTTGCGTGTGTGTTTGCGTTGTTCAGTCGTGTAAATAATCTTTTATCAAATACAATACTTACAGCACTTGAGACAAATTGTACAGCGAAACAGGGTTAGCGTGTGGGTGAGAGAAAGAGAGAGGAAGAGAGAGAGAGAGAGAGAGTGAGACTGGCAGAAACAATTTAATCAACGCAGAATGCGACAAAAGCAACACAACAAACCAACATATGAAAGGTATCCATTTAAAAATGCTTAACAAGGACTAACACACGCATACACATCTACATATATAGTATATATAAATATATACATATATATGCAGTGCTCTGTCACTCGATATTATTCTGCAAGTAAGTATTAAGGATTTCTTTTCTCCTTTGCCTTTTGCTCGTTTTTCAATAACATGAAAGTTTGCTGCTTGTTTCATGGCAAATTCTAACAACAAATTTATACTGACACAAACACACACACACACACACACACAGACACGTGCATGTGGTGGCGTTGATGTGCGAAACACCTGCGTGTTGTCGTAAGCACCTTACTGCTATGCCGTGTGAACTTCAACGACCGCAACAAAAAAGCAACTGAAGATGCTGCTCTCGCCTCCAATGTTGAACTATAAAGTACCCTGCAGGAGTAGAGTATGCGAACAGAGTGTAAATACTTGAGTATATATTATAAGGGGAGACTTGTACATATCTTTGCATGCTATATGGATAGAGTATGAATACTGAAGTATAATATAAATTCAAATATATACTAAAATCGAAATTGCATAAGGATTGACATTCGATATTTCCTGGACATTTACAGATTTTGAAAGAATACAAAAAGAATTTTCATGTTTTAGTTGTGATTTCAGCTTCAGGAAAAATATATTGCTATAAATTTTATTCTAATTCTATAGATTATATAGCAAAGTCTTTTGAAATTCGTATATTAATCAGCAATGAACAAAATATGCTCTTAATGTAATGTAAAGTATTCATTGCAGCTCTGTAAATCGATCAAAAGTTTCGCATCCTCTCAATGAGCTTCCCTATCCGCATTCTCTATTCACTTTTCAATCAGCTATCCTTGCATCTCCTACTATCACATACGCACTCCTTAGTTCATCACATACCATTGCATGTATTTATATTTGCAGCGTATTTGTGCACAAAAGCAAAGACATTGACATCAAACGTAGTCGAGCTGTTGGCTCATTTTATTGATACGCACTACGCACATCAAGGGTTTATGTTGGCAACATATCCTTGTATCCCTGGCGCATAGCGTATCCTTGTTGCTAAGGCACACACTTACACAGAGAGAGAGACACATGCAGATATAGTACATTTGATTTTCGTGTAGCAAATTGAAAAGGCATCAAATGTGCCACCAACTGATTATGCGAGCAAACATTTGAGCACCTAACGTGTCTCGTCTGGTAATTGCAGCAGCTTAGCTAAAGTTGCACAAATCTCTGTCTGCTGCAAGTCCAATGTTAATGACATTGTGTGTGTGTGTGTGTGTGTGTGTGTGTGTGTGTGTGTGTGTGTGTGTCGCACCTTGTTTGCTTGTCATGTCACGTGCCCAATTAGCATGAGAGAGCGCAACACTTTCAGCGGCTAGCGTAACTAAATGACAGCGGTCAGCATGTGACATGCAACATATGTAATATGCTGTTAACTATCACACAACAAACATAGGCAAAATTGTCGTTTTATTTAATAAACGAATGCCGTTCTTCAAACTCAATGATTGGCCATTGGCCCTCAGTCTGTCTGTGTGTGCTGCTGCCGCCTCCTGCTGTGCATGGCAGACAGCAAAAGAACGCCACATGGTAATTACTTAAAGGGCCGCATTCAGGAAGCTCGACAAAATGCAAAGCTCATGTGGATTGTCAACGGCACAAAACTGCTGCACAGATGGTGGCAGGGTGGCAGGAGTCATGGCAGGGAGCAGGAGTCGCTGTTGGACCCGGAGTAAGTGGGATTTGTGCAGTCAACTGCACAGCTTGACTGCATTGAGGGACTACAATTACGCGCTGACTTGAGATGTGCAGATTATCCTATGTAGGCACTTAACCAGCACCAGGACTTGAGGCTTTGGCTTGGGCTTGGGGCCGCCAGCACGCCAGACGCATGGCGAGAAGTCAAGGGCCAAACAGTAAAAGCAACAGCAACACATGTGAACTGCGTCTTAGTTGGCTGGATAATTTCGCGTCAAGAGCAACTTGAGCCAGAGCCAGTGGTGAGTGTGCCACGCCCCACATTTTTGTGGCTGGCTTCTTCTGCTTTTGGGGTTTTTTTTTTTTTTTTTTCTGTGTACGCCACATGGTGGCGGAAAACATAATAAATAAGCAAGTGTGCAAGCGGAAATATTAAACAGCGACTGGAGATGCCGCCAGCTGGCAGCAGCAACAATTGCAACAGCAGCAGCGGCAGCAGCAGGAGCAGCCGCCATGAAACTCATTTCATATGTCATGAGTTGTGCCCTGACATTTATGCAGCAAATGCACAAGGCGCTGCCAGTGTTCCCTTCTTGTATTATCCCATTTTTTTCTTTTTTTTTTTTTTTTGTATGTTGTTCTCAGCTATAGCATACTTTTGTGCGCGCTTGAGTTGATTGCAAAACTGCCAGCAGCAGCAGCAGCTGCACACACAAATATAAAGAGAGTGTGTATGTGTGTGTATGTGTGTGTGTGTGGAAGTGTGACAGCCTGACAAACGGAAGTGCTCATTGTTATACTGCCAATGGCCTAAGTCTTGTCAAAAAAAAAACTTCCAGTAAAGAAGCAAACACAAAATACAGATAGAAGGAGAAACCACTCATAATTCACCAGCCACATGACGTTGTGTCAACGTTTTGCATCCTTCCGATGAGCGATAAAAGAAAACAAATACGAAATGAAATTGGTCAGCCAAGGCCCAGCAATCTTTGTAAATACTCTCTCAAATGAAATGAAACAGCTGAAATTGAATGCAATTTGTGCAAATTTGAGGGAAATTTTGTGAAAATTCTATCAATTGCATCCAGTTGGGTCCATTGTGTTGTTGCTGTAGTTTCGTTGCAACTTGCAAGCTATGTCTATGGATCAAAAATATATATGTATATTTTTGAAGGAATATTTTATTAAACTGTTTTTTAATGCTCTCAGATTATCTAAAAGTAAATTATTTAAAATATTTTGTTGATTGCATTTTTTGCATTAATTTCAACAATATTTTTTCTTAATTAAAAATTATATTGCCATTTAGTTTTGGATTGTTTTTTTTTTTCAATTGTTTTTTTTTTTTATTGTTTTTATTTCATTTTATTTTTATTTTATTTTTTTTAAAATTATTTTCAGCTGCGAACTTATGACATAAATAATAGTTTATTATTATTTTTTAGATATGTCAATCATGAAATCAGAAAATAAAAACAAAATTTGTAAAGATTTTGTATAGCTCACATATTTATACAAATTATACTCATATAATTTTCTCTTCACGTTTTTCAATGAAATCTTTTGCGTGCATCAAAATGCCTAATGAATGCATTGCTAGCCGCCTAGGCAAATAGAGAGTATGGACACAAACTCATTGCTCTTTACTTAATTTAGTTTATGCTCCAATTAGTTGCTTCCGTCGACATCTCCGATTCGTATTCTTCTGCTGCTGCGTCTTCATTCACTACAGCATTCGTTGCGTTTCTTTTGTGGAACGGAAATCAAAATAATGTCTTCATGCTGATTTATGAATCTATTTACGTTGACCGCTGCCTACTCAACCACTCCTCCCCTCGTCCCCTCGTCCGTTCAGCTGTTTGTCCATGCTCTGTGCCGATTTGCATGTGATTCATGCTCTGAAAACCATGAATGATTTCCCTTTTGTACTGTTTGTGCCGCCCTTCAAAGCAATGCAAAATTGTTTAGCAGGCGCACAGCAAATAAATGACTTTGAGGCTTTTTTTTTTCTTTTTGGCAAGTTCCAGTTTTCACTCTAGACCACTATAGAGTCAAAATTGGGTATAAATCCTTTCTGTGCTCTGCAATATTTATATAAATTTGCTGTTAGCTCAGTTGGCCGGAGCAGCGCTTGTCAAGTTTCTATCGGCTTATGAAGTGCCAAGAGAAATCTCTTTCATATTCATATACTTGTATATTTTTTGAAGTTGACCAACTGAAAACTGAAATGAATTCTCTTACGAATGAAAATAATAGAAAGTCAAGTGAAAGCAACAAGAAGTAACTGTCACTATTTGTTATTGCCTTTTTCCACTCAAACGCTTCACGCAGCCGGCAAGAACAATGTGAACGAGGGAGCTCCACTCGTGCACGTGCTGCGACTTAGGATCTGCTGGCAGCAATGGCAGCAGCAGCAGCAGCAGCAGCACAAGCAGCAGCAGCATCCGTTCCGTTTCCGTTAAGTCGCCCAGCGGTCTTCATTTCATGTACCGAACAACTTACTCAGCTCTCCCACTCTCACACTCCCACTGCTGCTCGCCTTTCTATAAAGTTGACTTTTTGTAAACGTTGCTATATACACGGGTATTTATGAGTATTTTATTTTGATTCCCTTTTGTTACCACACACCCACACACACACATACACACACACATGCACATCTATACACATTGATTTTGCCGTAGTGTGAGACATTGCACAAGCTTAAGTAAACAAAGTAACCAAAAGGACATTTTATTTAAAAAGAGTTCAGCAATGTTACAAAACTCAGCTTGACTTATTTTTGCAATACTTTTATTTTTCTCTTCACAGAGTATTAAAAAAAAAAAGTATAGACTGTTGTGTAATAAAACAAACTTGTTAAAATGCTAAGTACAAAGAGTTGAAGAACAAAAATCGTATCAAAAGTGTAAAGAGAGTGCAGCAAAGGCGATTAATATTTGGAAAAAAAAAAAGAATGAGCAAATGAAATAATAGTATTTGGTATTTTGATATAAATATATATAATACTTTTTGATTATGAATAGGAAACTATATAATTAGAGGGCTAAAATAGAAGCATAAATACTTAAGGCACATAGAGTGTGAGCGAGAGAGAGAAAGTTAAAGTTATAGAAAGAGAGAAAGCTGCTTTTGCTCCCAGCACTCCAAGCCTGAGGCCTTTATGAGCGACAATAGATTATCCTGTCCAATAGATTATCATGCTTAGAGAGTAATAGTATTTGTAAAGAGAATATTTTCATGTTCGAACACGTTCAAGTCTCAGCTTGAATATATAAAAGTTTGTTGTTTTCGTACAAAATATAAATACATAAATTATTATAAAAAAAAAAACATTCAAATAAATAAATAAATAGAAATTATATATATTATAAATAGAAAGAGAACAATAACAAGAAAAACATAAATAAATAAATGTAAAATAAATAAAAGAAAAATGCTAATGTCTCACAGAAAATTGTAAAAATTGAATATGAAAAAAAAAAAAATAAATAAATAAGTAAATAAAATTCAAATATTAAAATCTAAAAAAAAAAGGAAATTGTATTTTGTTGTATTTTCATCATAATTTTCGTTCATTTTTATTATGAATTTACTTAATTAATTTATTTATTATTGATATTATAATTTTCATTAGTGTCTAGGAATAAAAGTTTTGAAATATGAAGAAAAAAATGCTATTAAGTTAAGCTCTTTTAGCTGATGAAAAACTAAGAATGTGAGCCATAATGAATTTTTCTCAAAGCTTAAACCCTTTTAATAAGTTTTTCAATTCCCAACCAAATCGAACAATTTAATATAATTTTTTTTTTTTTTTTTTTATTTATTGGCAGGCGAACTTTTATAGAGATAAATGTTGTTAGATTTATTTTATTTTTATTTATTTATTTTTATTTTTTTTTACATTTAACATGCGTTTGCTTGCCGGCGGGTCCCAAACATAAATACTAATAGTCAGAATGGCCAAAAGTCACATAAACAATAGCCGTGAAGAAAAGTTGGCATTGCGGAGTGAAGTAATAATAATGAAATTGCCAGAGAGCGAGAGAGAGAGAGAGCGAGTAGAAGAGAGACCAACGACCGAGAGCCGAACTCAAGTTCATTTATTTTTATTGTTTTTGCAGCTTTTGGCGGCAATTTATGGCCCAGCTTATATATACAAACATGTATATATAATAGTATGTATGTAAATATACAAGTCTATCTATATTTTATATATAAATGTACATATATATATATCGGACCAAGTTGGGTCAGTTTTTATTTGATTTTATTTCATTTCACTTTTGAATGGCAAATGCCCAAAAACTTGGCGCGCAGTGAAAGTGCACAAAAGAAAAAGATATATATATAAATAAATCTATATATATAGAGTATATACATCTCTGTATTGCTAAAAAGAATTTACTTTCCTCAATTTTGTTGTTGTTAGTCTGCTTTCTGTCGCCTTCTTTTCTTATTTTGCACTAAATTTTAACAGGATTTAGCCTTGATGCTCCTTGCTGTCATTGCTAACAAGCTGCAGCCTCTAAGGCGCCTCCAACCCCAACTGGACAACGGCAGCAACAGCAACAACAACAACAATTGTGCTCAACCGACCGCACCGAACCGCTGTCCAGTCCAGCTGCTCCCTGGGCAAGGGCATGGTTGGGGCTGTGGGCGTGGGCGTGGGCGTGGTTCGAGTCGAATGAGTTTTGTCGCAAATCCGCTTACGACGGCGTCGCAACAACAACAACAACAATAGTGTGATGGCACTCGCTTCAAGTTGATGGGAATGTGATGTTAGACTGGCCCAAATACATGCGACTCCCCCCAGCCACGCCCACTGCCCAGCCAGCTCAGCCCGGCCCACTTAAAACACGCCTATGTCCGCTCATTCATAGCGCTCAGGCACTTGCCGTTGGCATTTTTACAGGCACATAAATAAATTTCATAAATCTTTTGCACTTTAACGCTTCTCCTTTAACTTGTCCAACGGACGGCACAAGGTCGCTATCTGCAGTGTGTGTGTGGGTGTGTGTGTGTAGGTGTGTGTGTGTGAGCGTTGAGTGTCTGTGTCTGTGTTTGTGTTTGTGCTGATTAGAGTTGGTCCATGTGTCGTGTTTGCTTTTTACGCATTTATCACAATTTATTCGAGAAATTTTGAAGCGCCAAATTAAATGAAATGTGCATGAGAATCTTTAATAACAGATAACAGATAACAGATAACAGTTAACAGATAATGCAATTATGATAAGAAATATTATTGTGAATAAATTGGAGATAATTTTGTTAATGAAATATAGAAACAGTTCTATATTTTACATTGAATGTAATTATGAATAAAGAAATAAAATATTTAAAAAATATATATTAAATAAAAAAGTAATGTAAACTAAAAATATATGAAAATAAATGTAGAAGTGGTTCCGTTCTATAAGAACTTAACAGTCTTCCATATTATTCACGAATCAGTTTCATCGCATAAACTTATTCTCACGCTTTCAGCTCTATCTCTTGCCACACTGAGTTTCAGCTTCTTTTTGTTGGCTTTACGCATGGCTTTACGAAACCTAAATGAATTGTCAATTATGCTGAAGCCCTTGAACACACAAACTCACATAGCCATGCTTGAGTAGGCATATAGTTATACATTAGTTTTTAATAAATTAGCAAGTGAAACTCTAAAGTTTTATTTTTATAATTCTTTTTTTTTTTTACATAAATAAACAAAGATTGGAATTTATAGCCAAAATTCTCTGTCATCGATATGATGTTAACTGAGCAGGATATCGATGATGTTATTTGCCAATTGTGCAGCTTCAAAGGTCGCTCCTGTCAGCTGCAGGCAAAGGTAGTGAGCGCACTCTGCGAACAGGTGCGTGAGGAGTTTGGCCGCGAGCCAATGCTGCTCGAGTTGGATGGGCCGATCAATGTCTGTGGCGATTTGCATGGCCAGTTCGAGGATCTGTTGCGCATCTTTGAGACATGCGGTTGGCCGCCTATGCAGAACTATTTGTTCCTCGGTGATTATGTGGATCGTGGCAAGAAATCGATGGAGACGATGAGTCTGCTGTTCGCCTTCAAGTTGCGCTATCCGCGCCAAATGCATTTGCTGCGCGGCAATCACGAGTGCGCGAGCATTAACAGAATCTATGGTGAGATCGATGGAAATCTATATATATATATATCGGATATATATCTGCAATATTGTTTAGGTTTCTTTGATGAGATGAAGCGTCGCTATAGCGTCAAGCTCTGGCGCTACTTTGTCGATTGCTTCAATAATATGCCCGTTGCCGCTGTCATTGGCCAGCGCATCTTTTGCTGTCACGGCGGCTTGTCACCCCATTTGCGTGACATGCAACAGATTCGGGATTTGCCACGGCCCACGGATGTGCCCACCTCCGGATTGATGTGCGATCTGCTGTGGGCCGATTTGAATTACAATGGCCAGGGCTGGGGCATCAATGAGCGTGGCGTTAGCATAACCTATTCGGAGGAGATAATAAGACAGTTTCTCGAACGACATGATTTCGATTTGATATGTCGTGCTCATGAGGTGGTTGCGGATGGTTATCAGTTCTTTGGACATCGCAATTTGATCACCATATTCTCGGCGCCCAACTATTGTGGCGAAATGAACAATTCGGGCGCTGTGCTGCGAGTCAGTGAGAAGTTGAGATGTTCGTTTGCCATCATCAAGCCAATTGAATATTATGCCTCCGGCAAGGACACTTTGAAGATGATATAGTGCTTCTATAGATTGAGTTTACTGCTATCTCCCATTGCCTCCTTCGGCTGCAGCCAACTTTTAAATTGTTTTTTGTAACTTTATATATGTATACTCATTTAATTGTGAACATGTCCAAATCGAATTTCATGCAAATCAAAGCGTTCGCATTCACTCAACGGCACCGACATATTTGACATGCATCTGAAGCTGTCTATTATATGTATATATATATACATGAGTATATATGCCAACTGATGGGTCTGGCAGGTACCCAGGTCGCAACCTGTACAAAGGTCAACAGCTGGGCTCGTTGAACCCGGGCCCTGACGCCACATGTCAACGCCAGCTGACGGCCTCTCGAACTTTTGCACGCATTTCTCTTGCTCACTTCCCTTTCTCTCTCCCTCTCTCTTTCACTCATTCTCTTCTCCTTTTCTTGCCTTTGATGTGCTGCTGGTAAAGGTAGCTTGTGTTTGCCATCGAACATGTAACGCATGACTGAAGAGCTGGCAGCCTTTTGAACATCGATTATATGGCTTAGACATCCATTTAATAGGCAAACAAATTCGTAAGCGCAGCTAATAAGCTTTGATCAGGGGATTTTCTGTAGATATTGTTACGTTTGAGGGGCCTTACCTAACCAATATTAATGTTAGCTTTGCCAATTAGTTGTAATAGAAAATAATTGATTGAGCAAATGAATATGATTTTTCTCATGACTGCAAAGCTGAGCTTCATTTTATAATATTTTGTTTACCCTATTGAGATTATGCTCAATTTTTGTTATATTTTTCTTATAAAAATATGGAATTAATAAAAATATTAGAAATAATAGCTTGAATAATTAATTAATAATTAATTAATTAAATTTATTATAATTCTAATATAATAAATATTGAAAACTATTTTATGAAAATTAAGAGAAAATGTCAAAATTTCTAGAATTTTATTTTAAAAGAATATTTTTATTAATTTAATAAAATATAATTTTATTAAATTATTGTATAAATATGAAAAAATATGTCAAAATTTCTAGAATTGTTTGTAAACAGAATAATTTGATTAAATATATAGAAATTGAATTATATAAAATATGAGAAAAATATAAAAATTTCTGGTTGATATTTCTTTAGAATTGTAAAAAATAAATTAATTAATTTAATAAATATGAAAAAATAAATTCCTTTAAAATTGTTTTTTTTTTATTTTTTTATTTAATTTAAAAATTATATTTAGGAATAGTAAGACGGATTTTAAAATAAAAATACATATATTTAAAGGTAATTTTAAATTGCTAAACTTTTTTTTATTAAAAATTTATTTTGCATTTTAGTTTTTTTTTTTAATTTTTAATAGAATTTTAAAATTATATATTTTCTTACATTTTTTTTTTTTAATTTTTTTGTATTTTTTTTTTTTTTTTTTCAGCAGTTAACACTTCGAATATAAGATTTAATTATATTTTTTACATTTTACACTTTATATTTAGAGTATTTGCTAGCCCATAGAAATGTCTCCCTGATTGCAGTTGGCGTCTGGGTCTGGCTTTTGCCGTTTTAGCCATGTGCTCAGTCGAATGAATTTTACATGGCGCTTAACATTGACTCTTGAAGTTGATTTGCTGCAAATGAGCGCTGATGCTGATGTTGCCACACTTTGTTGCAGTCTTCGAGCAGCTTCCTTGATGCCGCCGCTGCTGCTGCTACTGCTGCTTCTAAAAGTCGCCTGACAGTTGCCAGGCTCACAGATGTTCATGACGCAGAGTTGGGGGGCCAAGGCGAAGTTAAGTTTGGATTTGGTTTTGTGTGCGCAGTGTTGCATACAAAAGTATTTTCGTGTGGAGTCTGTTGCTTGCGTTGCCCGCACGCTCGAATAATTTAATACTCTACATGCCGAGCAACAAACGAGCTTCCACTTTTTTACTAGTTGCCAAGCAAGGCCAAAGCCAAAAGCAAGCATATTCATTGGCCAAATACATATATATATAAATACACTTGTGTATGTGTGTGTGTATGGACGTGAACATTTGGCATGCACTGTGTGTGCCATTTGACTGCAATTTAATGCGCTCTCAAAAGCAGCTTCTTGAATTGTTGCTGCTGTTGCTGCTGCTGCTATATGTTTGGAAAATGACAAATCACATTTATTTATTTTGTACCTCCACACAGACACACACACATACATGTGTCTGTGCTTGTGTGTGCTTGTGGCAACTGTCTGGCTATGCATAGTTGAGCCAGCTACCGTTGAGGCCTTTGAATCCATAGAGTTAAAGGCTATGCGAATGATTATTTTGACACGTGACTCAATGATTCCCCAGCATTAAGCGTACTTCTGCTCGGTTGTGAAATCGATTTGTTATGCAACAGTTCCTCAGCAAAACCCATTTGACATGCCTCAGCAATCAACCGATAGGAAAGCATCCACACAAAACTTTAATTCTGACTTTAAGTATAAATCTACAACAATTTGCAGCTAAAATGGTTTTTCTTTTGCCAGATTGGCAAGCAATTTTGATTCTTATATAAGGCAAGCAGAAAATATCTCAAAGTTTTATTTTTATTTATTTTTAAATTGGTCTTGAGGTTCACAAAAAAAAAAAAAAAAAAAATAAATAAAATAAAATAAAATAAAAATAAAAATAAAAATAAAAATTGTTAAAGTTGCAGTTGCAATTAAACAAAAAAATTTTTTTTTTAATAAAATATATCTACATCGATTCAAATGCTTCGAAAGACTTATTTAATATTTATTATAATTTTTTTTTTTTGTTGAATAAATTTAAAATTAAGACTTTTTAAATTTATTATACTTTATTTTGTTTTTTAAAAATTATTTACTAAATTTTTATTTTTTATTTTTATGTATTTGTAAAATTTAATCTTGTTGCCTTTCTTTATTTATTTTTTTTTTTACATAAATACAAATATTTTTACAAATTATGTAATATATTATTTGAAGATATTCTTTTATTTTCTCTTAGCACTCTGTAACAGTGAATTTTTGTATATTTTTTTCATCTTGCTTTCAACATTTGATGTTTTATGCAAAGAAGCTTAAATTCTATCGTCGGGAAAACGGAAAAATGTTTGCTACCCGCATACTATGTCTTGGAAAAGTTGCAAGTGACTGTGCAGAGCAAACTCATTGATTTATGAAAAGTTGTTTGGGAAAACACGCCAAGTGACAGCGACAGTGAGGTAATTACAGCGTTAAACAACATTGACAATGTGATTTAATCCCTCAGTCTTTCTTGATGGCCAGTCAATTCCAAGCACCTGCCTGGTCTGAAAACTGGGTCAACTTCAAGTTTAGCAGCGGCAAGCGTTAGAAGAACAAGTGCAAAACTGATGCGTAAAGCAATGCATTTAATTAGCTGAAAGGATTGTCGAACTGTGGCTGAAACTGATGACAAATGCTGAAGGAGATAAGTTTAATGACTGATTGGTGTAGGGGCTGTTTTAGCAAAAGTTTAATTAGGCCAAAGCGCCACTAATGACAACTAATGGCCAAGAAGGCATACACCTCGACGAAACGAAAGCTAAAAAGCTGAAATATTAGTTGTAAACATGCAGAGAGTGGGTGAGCAGAGAGAGGGACAGAGAGAGAGGTTTTGGGCTTAGGTCAAAGGGAAAAGACAAAGCACATGATCAATTTTCATTTATGTGCCGACTTCAACTTAAATGCTGCCTAAAAAAAAACAACAACAACAACAACAATAACAACAACAATGGCGAAAAACGCAGTGTGGCAACATCTCGTGGCAGCAGCAGCTCGACTCAATCAAGTTAATGGCGGCCAAATGGGTTTTTGATGCGCTACGCGCGCCCACACGCCACCGAGCGACCGCCCTGCACGCTGCCCCGCCCACTGGCCCCACTCTGGCAAGTGCCTTCATAAAAAATGATTGCCTGGCCGGAAAAACTGTTTCAGTTTTAGCTTGCCAGCTAACGGTACCAAAGCTCACTCGCCATCTCGCTCCCGCTCTCGCTCTCGCTCGCTCGCATTGTTGGTTAATGAAGAAGCGCTGGACATTTAATGTGTGCGCGCCGCTGAGGTATAAAAAGTAAATAAGTTAGGTATGGGGGCGTGGCAACTTTCTTATTGACAATTTGAGCATTTGTGCGTTAAATTCTTATGACGCATAATGCGAACAAGCTGCCGTTGACGTTGCCCTCTCGCCCTCGCAACCTCTCTGCCACCATAGTTAATAACGGCACTTCATAAAGCCACGAGCCTCCATTTTGAGGTGTGTCCAACAACATGCAGTCTTAATGTTGCCATATGCTCACTTTCCTGTAACCTTCCACCCTCCTCCTCCTCCTCTTGCTTCACGAGTTTCTTTCCGGCTGCTTGGACGATTTTCTTGGCTGCCTTTTTGCATGCGATTCGCAACGCTTGCGGCAGTGGCCTTAGAGGGCTTAACCCTCAAACGACTCGCTCTGCCCGAAAGTCTAATCAAATTAATGGAATATTTTGAACGCTTATGTGGAACGTCACTTTTATATTGTTTTTATTTTTTCTGCTTCTCTTCTCTGGCTTTCGGCGAAGTTCATGTTATATCTTTGCATTTTTATACACTATAAGACGAGCATTATGAGGTTTAGCTTGGCCCTACGCAAAGGCTTTAAATAGTTTTGGGTCAATTGGAATTTTATTAATTTTTGTTTTATGAATATTATGAAATAACAAATTTCAAATTGAATTCTACTATTTTTTTTATTAATATATGTTTTTGCTTAAATTTATTTATTAAGCAAAAATAAAAAAATGCAGGGTATTTTACGCTCTTTCATTTAATAACAGCATTGCATTTGGTCTCTTTCACTCCCCCTCGCTCCTTTCCGCTTGACTTTGCTTAATTTGCTCATCATTTTAATCTCGTCATTGTCTGATTTCACTCAAAATATCTTTCTTGGAATTTCTCTGTTTCACTGCTTGCCTTTTGATCTTAACGTCATCGCATCATCTTTGTTTTAGTCTATTCGTCTTGCTTTTGTCATCATTTTACTCTCATCGTCTTATGTTATTTGCTTGGCTCTGTCAGCTTGCATTAACGCCTCATTATCGCTTTACTTTTGTCGCATTCCTTTTGTCATTCCATATCTATGCGTTTCACTCTGACAGCCTGGCTTTTGTCATCTCACTATCATTATCAACTAGCTGTCACCGTCGCACTTGTGCCTGATCCCTGGTGAATAGAGAAGCGCTCTCATGTGTGGGCTGTTGGTGTTGTAAACGTTTAGATCGTGGTGAAAGGTGTATGCATGTGTAGTTTCACCATTATTTTATCACCTCTTTCCTGCTCACGCTCTTAAACTGAACTCTCCCCTCAGCTGGCTTTAGTTGCCTTATTGCAGTGTTAGTGCATTGAAGTGTATTAAGATTTCGTTGTTTCTATTTGTGTATGCGCGTCGCGCCGTGTTCTTGTAATACTTTTTTTTTGTTTTTGCTTTTTTTTCTGCGTTGTTTTCTTTTTGCGGATGTGTATCAAATTGGCCGACATAACAGCAATTGTTGTTGTTCTTGTTTGTGTAGTTTTTTTGCTGTTATTGTCTGCTGGCTTTTCTTGGTGCTTGTGTGTGTTTGATCGTGTCGCGCATTGTTTTTGCTTATTCGCTGTTTCCCGCGTATTTTTTTTTTTTCATCTTTTCTTGCGTTCGCTTCGTGTGCGGACGCGCTTTTAATAAACTGACTGCCGCAAAGGAAATGATTCCGTTAACTCTGTCGGATAGCGAAACGCGTTTTGCTTGCAAATAACTGTTTCTCGTCGTTTCTTTTTTTTTCGCTTGCTACTTGGTTTTGCGTCTCCCTTTGGTAGCGCGTGGCTCGGTATTTATTAAATTTCAATTACAATCGACGTCTCGCACTCCTCCGTTATCCGCTTAGCGTTTACCGCAGCCAAAGAGATTCTAATTAATTGCATAATCACTCAAACAAAACCGCAAAACCCACCAGAGCCCGCGACGCGTCGCTTGTAAATGAGAAGGCAAAGAAACAATCAAAATTCCAAAAGTCAGTGGTGCGACCCTCGCAACGCCCCGTCTGCTCCTATTGCCACGCCCCACGCACCGTTCGCCAATTGGCGCCGTCAGCGACAATTGTACAAGTGTTTTTAATATTTAATTGCTTTTTAAATGAGTCCAAGCATTTTATTTTATTTGATGATGTAAACGTTACTTAGAGCACGTCCACCATCAGCTGCAGGCCAGGCCAGTGCCACAGTCAGCTCCAATTCTCGACGGCAACTTGGCAAATTATTCAAAGCGTCCTTGTCGACAGCGACAGCGACAGCGACTGAGGCAGTGGCAGAGGCAGAGTCAGATACAGATACAGCGACTGTGCCAGCAGCAGCGCCAGCAGAGCGACAAGTAATGGCCCAAGTGGCAATTTATCAATTAAAATTGTGCTTAACAACACGAACACCAAAGACAGTTAGCAAAATACAAAAAATAAAGCAAGAGTGCACGAAAAGCACGAAGAGGAATACTAAAGAAAAACGTAAGTCACTCATAAATACCCTGTTAATTATCTAGACATATATTGCTGGAATAGTTTGACATATTCGTAAGATTTACGAGAAGATAAAAAAGCACAAAAAATGCTTTATTAATAATAATATAGAAAACTATAAGAGAAACTTAAAAAAAATAATACTTTATAAATATAAACTTGAATGCAATAAGTAAATAATTTACATTTGTATAATATTTAAGATATTTTTCAAAAATGCCAGGAAATAAATAAATAATAATATTAATAAAAGTAAAGTAGAATAATTGAATCATTTTTATATTAATAATAATAATATATATTTTTCTATAATTATTTATGTAAATATTGTTTAAAAACATTTTATTTAGATTTTAGTTGCATTATATATATTTTTTAAGAAATTTATAATTACTTCATATATTTATTTATATTTATCTATTTATATATATAATATATATTTTATTTTATTTAGAAATTTTATAAAGAAATATATAATTACTTCATATATTTATTTATTTTATTTTATATATATATTTATTTATTTATTTAATTTTTTTTTTTTTTTTTAATTCATATCACTTATATTCTTTGTTTTTATTTATTTATGTATAATTTTTTAATTTATAGATGACACGCGTTTCTCTTATTCATGTTGAAAAGTAAATGAAAATACTCGCTCAACGAGTGGCAGGTGGCAAGGGGCAAGTGGCAAGTGGCAAGTGGCGTGTCGGCAGTGGCATGGTTCTGTCTGCCACCCATTGGCATTGTCAGTTGACACTGTTGCTGCTGTTGTTGTTGTTGTTGTTGGCGCTTTGGCACAGTTAATATTTGCCATCGCCTTCGCCTTGGTGTCGGTTGCCAACCTGTCCAACTGTCCAATTGTCGAGTTAACTCCCCGAACAGGCCACCCACAGCCCACCCACAGGCCCCCCACAGCGCCAAGCAACAGCAGCAGCTGAAACATTGATGGCTACTCCGGTTGCAAGTCGATTGTTGCTGTTGCTGTTGTTGTTGTTTGTTGTTTGTTATTGTTGTTGGATTCCGTTGCAGCTGCCACCACTGAGTGGCAATTTAATTAAAGCTCAATCGCATGCTGCATAAATCTTGCTGCGCAATGAGATGCGAATCTTTTGTGGTTAGAGAAAATGCCAAAACAGCTGCAATTGAACTTTACATTAAATACTTTATCAAGAGTGGCATCAGAGTGCTTCACTTTGATTAGTTGCGCAACACCTTCGTTGTCTATCTCTCTCCCTCTCTATCTCTATTCATCTCACCCTTTCACTCTCTGTGTGTGGGCTAATTAAATGAAATTAGTTACTTGGTTGGATTTAATTAGAATTTGCTATTTGCAAGATGAAATAGAAAAAGGGTTTGCATTTGAATAGAAAATATATTCAATTATATGAATTATGGGACATTTAAGCAGAGCTATTTATAGAAGATTGAGTAGGACATTTCGAGCATATATCATTTGGGAACTATAAGCAATAATTTCGAGTTATTATATTTCCTACATAATATTATGTTTATGAAGTTTTAAATATGCTTAGGTTGATAAAGAAAAGAGATTTCAGATTATGAAATATTTCTTTACATTTATATTTATATAGAACTGAAGCGGTATAAATTGAAATATTTTGCAATAATTTAGATGCTTAAATGATGAAAGAAAACTCGTTAAGATTAAGACAACTTCAGCTTGGCATCAAGACTCGTAACTAAACTAGTTTCTAACTCTGCTCTCGTGCTCTCTTCCACTTTAATATGCATTCTAATATCATTTCGTACGTCTTCTGCTTGTTCGAATTTCAAATTTTCTTTTTTGTTATTGTTTTTTAATGCACATGCTCAACTTGAAAAGCAATTTACTTATGACTTTTATCCTTTGCTCAACGCGTTTAGGGCCACTTCTGCTAGCTAACATTACCCAGACGTTATACACATACTTTATACATCAACATATACACACACACACATACACACACACACACACATACACACACATACATGCCTTAAGGGAGCGTACGCCGCGAGTGCGTCTCAATTGCATGAAAATTTGCATAAGTTGCCAGCTAACGTCTGGCACAGCATCCTCGCAGCATCCTGTGGCCACAATTTCATCTTCTGGCGCGTGCATTTTGCAATTTAATGACATTGACTAACGCTTAAATCAAAGCGACAAAATGAAAGCAGAACAAAAATGAAAAATTACATCAAACTTTGGCGTAAATTCAACTTTTTCAATTTTTTCTTGCCCGTTTTTTTTTTTTTTTTTTGAGGATTTACTAGAGTCGACCCTATATATATATATATATATATATGGGGACTGGACTACACTAAATCAACAAACGAGTTGAACCAAATGTTTGCCCATTGCCTCAAGTTGAGAGGAAGCTGAGTAGCTACAGAGTGAAGCGAAAACTTGCTCCCCATGGAAATCTCGACGGCGCTTAACCTCAAAGGAGGCAAGGCAATTGCACTAACAACAACAACAACAATGGCTAGAATAGCAACAACAGCAACTACAATAGCAATAGCTACAACAAGAGCCACTAAACAGAATGCAATTTGCTTGTTTGACCCAAATTGTTGTGAGATTTGCTTTGCACCACTTTTATTTACATTTTTTCTCTATTTTGTTGTGCCACGCCCCGCAACGCAACAAGAGTTTATCTTTTAGCAATTGTGTGCTAGGAACAGGACGAGCTGCCGCTTCAGGATAACAATGAAGCGTTACTTTCACTTTTACTTTCACCCTAGCTGTCTCTCTGCTCCTTTGTCTGCTGCTGCTGCTGCATCGGCTGGCAGCCTTCGCCTTTTGTCTATCCCCATCTTCGTTTAGCCCATTTGCACATTGCACACGTTGGCCTCGTCCTGCGGCAGGCGAAGGCAGTGGCTGTTTGAGCTGTTTACGCAGCAACAGGCACCTGCATCTTGAGCCAGGCACGTTTTGCATTTCGTTTGCATTTTCGGCTGCTGATTATTGCCACTTGGCGTGTGTGTGAATACTGTTTGTCTCTCTCTCTGTTGCAGCTGCCAACTGCCAGCTAGCAACTGCCAAAATTGCCACAATAGAAATAAAAGTGCATAAAAATTCTGTTAAACTGCTTCAAGTTCTATTTGCCTTTATATTTCTCTATATTTCTCTGCTCTCTCTCTCTCTCTCTCTATTTCTGCTTCTGACTACATTTAGCTCGCAACTAAATTTTATGGCTTGTTTTGATCGTTAACGCTTGGATTCCTATTTGCTTTTGGGCCAAAGTAATTTTGCTTAATTTTATTATTGTTTTTACTTTTTTTTTTTTTTTTTGTTTTATTTCTTTGCTTTTTGGCCAAGCAGAAAAAGAAAAAGTTATGACAGCGCCCGTGGCGCAGAAGTGCGGCGCAACAACTTTTGCATTTAGCCACAATAGAAAATTAACGCACAGCGAATAGAGCACATTATTGACTCGCAAATATCCTGCAAACAGTTGTAGGCTGACAGAGAGCCATAAAAAATAATAATATTAATTTAACATGTTTTATTAAATTTATTTAAGTGAAAGTTTCTATAGAGTTGAAGCAGGAGTTGCAAATATATTTAACAATTATTTGATTATTTTCAGTAACTATGTTCACTGTAGACATTTAGTGAATGCCCTCTTTATTTTTATTCATTTTAATCAGATCTAACTTCATGAAATATGCTTACCAATTAGGAGTAGAGACTGCGAATGCTTTATTGTATATTCCTAGAATTTATTTAAAATTTTTTAAGGTAGCTTCTATCTAAAAAGATTGATTTATTTGTTTAGCAGCAAATTAAAATGCCAAAGAAAAATTGAAAAATAATAATTAATTCAAATAATTTAAATTAATAATTATATGCGTAAAAACCTAATATTTATTTATTAAAATTTTATTTAAATTCTTCATATATATTTTATATAAATATATTAAATTGAGGTTTCAGCAAAGCAGCAATTTTAATCATATATATATTTATTTTATTATACAGAATTTATCATATATGTAGTTGTGTATATCTGTTATGATTTGATGAAATCTCACTTTAATAAACATTGCGTATACTTAATTTTCTTGTTTATAATTTCTTTCCATTTTCCACACTTTCTTCACATACTCCCCATGCAATTTCACACATACCTGATACAGGGCATCTGTAAGTTAAACAAAAATAATGAAAGCCAGAAAATAAAGTTCAGATATACATATATAAATATATTAAGAGTGGAAAACTTGGAACTGTTGTAGGCCGCGTTTAATTTCCTTTAGGAATAAGTCGAGCAACTGCTGCTATTTCTCACATGGCTTTCTAATGTCTTAAGCGCCGCTTTGGCTAATATGGTTGGCTCACTTATGTCCTGAATTATTTACATTTATTGAGAATGCCACGCAACGTTGCCACGTCCGCTGGCTGCATGTTCATAATTTATTTAAATAAGCCCTTATGACGTTTTTAATTCACTGACAATGACGCCAGGTGAGAGAAGTTGCCCGTGTGCCGTGGGCGAGGGTTGTGCAAAATAAAACTGAAAAAAAAAAAACAAAAAAATAAATAAATAAAAATAAAGAGAATTTTGTGAATCTGCTGGCTGGCTGTTGGCAGTTGCCAGGCAGACGCTAACGACAGTTTCCATAGAATAATTTGAATATTTTCAACATAAAAACAACAAGCGCAAAAAAAAAAAAAAAAAACGACAATGCAAAACACCAAAAGACTTTTGCCAGTGCTGACAATTTTTTTTGTGGAAATCTAAGCACTTTGCTAAATACCCTACTGGGAGTGATTTTGGCTAAAACTTAACAGAATTGGATGAAAGTTTCAGTTTGAGATTTATTTGTATTTTATATATACGATTTTTTGAGAGCGAAAGCATAAATATAATATTTAATTTGTTGCTCAGCTATTTATGTTATTTATATTTATATTTATATTTATATTTTTATTTATATTTATATTTTTATTTGTATAAAAAAATGTATTTAAAATAATTATTAAAAAATGTTTTTAAAATTATTGTACTAATTTAAAAAAAAATTTATTATCTCAATTTAAAAATAAATCTTCATTAACTTTTATTTCTTTTAACTTTTATTTCTGTAAAAAAATTTATTTAAAGCCTTAAATATTTTTTAAACCACTTCAATTAATTTAATCTTCAGCTTAAGCTTATAGTTGAAGTCTATATTGGCTTCTAAAGCGGATTTTATAAAATTTAATTCATGGAAATGCATAAGGCCTACAGAGATTATCATTAGACTAAAAAAAAAATAAATATTAAATTAAATTACACAAAAACAGTTTATTTAAATTTCGAATTTAAGCCTAAGCGAAAATATGATGAAAGCCGCCAACTAATCGCTTTACGTTTAATGCTTTACCTTCCTTTTGTAGAGTAGCGTATATTTTGCTGATTTTAAGCAGTTACATACGCACATATATATGCAATTTATATATGTATTTGTATATGCTTATATATGTATAAAACAGTGAACAACAAATGAGCGTAAGCAAAAATCTTGTCAGGCTAAAGACAAAAAATAAAAGAAAGTAAAAAAAAGAACGAAAAGAAAAATTATAAAATTTCTCTTGAAGCATTTGCAACGTAATTTTTCTCAATTTCAGCTTTGTTGTTGCTGTTGTTGTTATTGTTGATGCTGTTGTTGTGGTTGTTGTCACTGTCGCGCTAAATGTCAACGAGCGGGCGGTCCATGCAACATGACGGCATACAACACGTACATGTGGCAAGATGTACTTAATATGCGCTGCCTGCTGCCTGCCCTGCAAATAATATGCCTGATGAGAATGCGGGCGTGGGCGTGGCAAGGGAAGGTCGGCTCTGCTGGCGGCCGTCTGTGGGATGTCCTCTGTCCTCAGTCCTCAGTCCTCAGTCCTCGGTCGTCTGTCTGTCTGCCTGGCTGCTGTCGTCAGTCAGGTGGCGTTCGTAGGGTTCTGCTATGGCTGCTGTCGCCTGCTGCCTTAAAATGTGTTCACTGTAAAAATTAGCATATTTAATGCGAGCGGCACGTTAGGTTATTAGAGACACATTCTCACCAAGAGTGTGGCAGCAAAGCAATGTTGTTGCAGCAACAGCCGCAGCAGCAGCAGCAGCAGCATGTAGCAACAATCACGCCCACACACACAAAACGTTAAGTAAGCAGCCGCAGCAGAGGCAGCCCGGACAACAATTTTGCATAATGTTTTAGCTTCTTTATGCTGCGCGAGGGGTGTGGTAGCGGGCAGGCCAAAGCAATGGGCTTGTAAGCTACTTAGTTTTTATTACACTTGCCGCATTGTTTTTCATGCCCCAATGCAGCAGCAGCAGCAGCAAGAACCAACTAAAAAACGACTCTCGACTCTCAGCAATTTGTGTTTTGCTTTTTAAGCTTTAACGCGTTTTGCCTTTTCTTTGCAACATTTTTCACCGGTCGCAATGTAAAGAAACAGAAAAACAGAAAAAAAAAACACACACACACACACATAAAATCCACTTGAGCAGCAACTTTGTGCATGCACTGTCTGGGGGAATGCTTAACTTTGTGGCATATTGTTGAAGCTTTAATGTTGCATTTATTAAACGAGCATGCAACCATAATCAGCTGACAGAATGCAAACAGCCAGACGCACACACACTGGCACACAGCTTGTTGGCCGTGATATGGCCAACAGTTACACGTGTTTCGCCTGAATGCGATAAGGCCAACAACCAACGGCCAATGGCCAGTCAGCCAGCCCACAACAACAATAGCAACAGCAGCAACAACAGCTGCAACAAATGAGCCTACGGCCACGTTTCTCGCGCTGGCGTTAAAATGTGCACCACACGTGTCCTGTATATGCATGTGTGTGTGTGTGTGTGTGTGTGTATATATTTATGTTGAGATGTTATCAATCATGGCTTTTGGTGTGGATAGTTGCGGCCAACGCGGTCAGTTTTCGTTGCCAAAAACTACATGTGTATGTGGCAGATTGAGGCTGCAGCTGCCACGAACTTCATTTAACATTTTAAATCAACTTTTTTTTTTCCCCATATATTTCTGTATCCCATTTGACCTGCAGCTCATTAACACTTAAACGCTACAGCTAAGAGTTGCTGTAAAATATTATTTATTTAAATTAATATTTTAGGGCATTATTGTTGTTTCAATTGAAAACATGATTGTGCGCTTGTAAATCATGAACCTTATCAACAAACAATTGAAATGTATTTGAAAAAAATGTTTTATGGAGGGAAAGACTATAAAAATGCCCTGTAAAAAAGAAATTTATATGAAATAGGCATTTTTTATGGTATATAACTAGAATGTAAATCTTTAGAAAATGTTTATAAAAAAAATTAATAAAAAAGTTAAATTTTTTTATATGCTAAATACATTTATATATAAAATTAATAAGGAGAGCGAAAATATATTTTGAATATATGCAAATACATAAAATGAATTAAAATAGAAAATATAATCAAAATTATTATATTATAGTATAAAAAATTAAATTAAATAAAAATAAAACAAAATATAGAAAATATACCATTTGCTTGAAAATTGTTTTATTAACAATTTACTTATAATAACTATTATTAAAATACAATTTTGAATGAAAATAGTTAAATAAAAATATGTAAAAAATGTTTAATATATGTATATAATTTGGTTAATAATTATAAATAATAACTTTTATTAAAATGCAAAATTATATTATATTATTTTATTATTATAATTATATTACATTATTTAAATAGAAACTATGTAAAAATAATGTTTAAAATATATATTTTGAATTTTTTTTTTAGTGTTTATTTATTTATTATTGTTGTTATATAAATACAACATTAAATGAATAAATAAATAAATTTTTTTATATATTTTTATTATTTTTATTTCTATATTTTGTATTACAAATTTTCTATTAAAAAAAATATAATAATAAAAGAAAATAAATTAATTGAAACAAATAAACTTATTTTAATATTTAATTTTATTTTCTCTTCAATATTAAAAGATTAATTATACTAATATTAATTAATTATACTAATTTTACTAACCAAAATAATATAATAAAATTCTATACTAATCTATTTAAAGCCGCTCTTTGGACCCTTTTAACAATCACCATCCAATTCCATATTCATTGTCAACTCAAGTTGAATGCAACTGCCCATCCATAATTCACAGGGTATTGGCCAATGTGTAAGCAATATATGTGGCAAACATTTGAACAAGCATTTTTTATGTGCAACAAATAAGTACGACAGCAGAAAAAGAAGAAGCAGCAGCAGCAGCAGCAGCAGCAGGAAATGAAGCATAGAGGAAAAGTTTGGGTTTATTTCATGTATTTTTTGGTTCAATTTGTTTGCTATTTTTCATGTAAAAATATTTTCTATGCGCTCGACACTTGTGCAGCTGTTTTCGTTGTTGAGGTGCCAAAATAAAAATAAATACAAACGGAAGATGAAGAAGCAGCGCTTGGCCATTTAGTAACTCACACACACATACACACACGCACACACACACACATACGCATATACCCATAAACACTCTCACATCTCACCCACACTCACGCTCACTTCCAGTTTTGCCTTTGCCGTTGCCACTTCTACGCCAAGTCCAAATGCTGCGAGTGTCTCAATCTTTAAGTGGGTCTCTGTTACGCCTGCTTTATGCTTGCTCGCTCTGCTGGATTTCTCCTGGCAGCAAGTGGAAACCGGCTTTAGCTACAGCTTCGGCTTCAGCTGCAGCTTCCAGCATGCGCCACGCACCCCTTTTTGGCATCCTTTCGCACGCTGCCTCGTGGCCCTTTATATCCGCTTCCTGTGCTGCTGTCTCTAAAAATACTTGAGCTGCTATTTGGAGCACACTTTGCGTCTGAGGCTGGCTGGGCTCTCTGTGCCAAGGAGTCGTAGTCATAGTTGGTAGTTGGCTCCGTTTTGTTGCCATCGCTTTTGTTTGCATCGTTCGCACGCATTGCTTGTTAGTGCGCCCCAAAAGTATGCACTACGAAATTGCAGCTTTTTGTTTCGACTTGCACAGGAACACATACACACACACACACACACACACACACCCACACACACGCACTAAATTGTAAACCAACTGGAAACTGTGGTCTATTTAATTCTTAGCTTTGGCAACGTGCCTCAACATTTTTGTTGTGCCTGACTTAATGGCACTCACTTTGACTAGTTTATTGCATAAATATATGAATATACAATATAACTGAAAAATATATATTTATATATATGTCTGATTGTAATATTTATCAAGCAATCAGATTTCAAATGAAGTGCAACGCATCTGCAACATGAACCTCGCCTCGATAACCGTCGAACACACCAATCTCAGCACTCCCTCTCCCCCTCTCTCTGTCTATCCCTCTCTCTCACTGTCTTTCTCTCACTCAGCTGACTTTTGGCAGCACGAACTTCCGTTCGCATGCAATTTCGTTGGCAATTCAAGTGCATATATGATAACAGACAGAAAACCAATCTCTACTGGTATACGGCTTATACACTGGAAAATAATTATATATATCTTTGGAATCTAGCATGTGATAGGTGTATATTGTCATAATATATATAATTGTTTTTTTAAATAATTATTACACATAAAATTTATGAAATAATACAATGTAATTTTTTATATATTTTATTATTGATTATTAATTATTATTAATTATTACACAATTTCAAATGATATTTTGTAAAACAATAAAATAAAATACATTTGTATATTTAATAATTTATTATACATTAGAAAGATAAACATTGAAAATAATTTAAAAAAAAATTATATTTTTTATATTAATTATTATATATATTTATTATATATATATTTTATATTTTATATTAATTATTATATTTATTTAATTAATTTTTTAAAGCAATAAAATGAAATATATTTGTATTGATTTTATTGATAATTATATATATATTTATTTTTAATATATTTGTATATTTCATTAATTATTATACATTTTTTAATGAATTTTTTTATAATAAAATAAAATAATAAATAATAAAAAAATATATATATAAATAATGATCAGTCCTACCTTTGCTTGTTAGACACTTTAATTTGTTGTGAAAGCTATATAGATATATTTCTGCAAGTGTAAACGCTTTTTTCTATAATATATACATATTGATATAAATGTATATATGTATACAAATATATTTGGAATTCGATTTTCTGCGTGCTGGACATGTGCGAATTTCATCAAGAGTTACTCAGAATTTTCATTATTTACAATAAGATATGATGTGTGTGTGTGTGTGTGTGTGTGTGAGTGCTGCTCAGATAAAACTGAGCGCTACAACTTCAAAAGTCGACAAGTGTATTTGCGCAATGCTTCTCAAAATTTGCAGCACAAATACTATGAGAGTAAACACTCCAAATTCGAACTGCATTTCCATCAGCAATCTTGCAAAAGTGTCAAATCTATATACAATATACATAAATATATATGTATAAATATATATCAATATTGTTGCTGAAGTTGAAAATTTGATTGACGCTGTGAAAATGATGTGAATAATGCCAAACTAAATTGATTTGTCCAGGATGAGGACGCATAAGTAATTACCAAAGTACGTGTGCAGGCCCAGGCATTTAGTAGGCTATACAAAACATTTTATTTGACCAGATGCCAGAGGCGTTAATAATGCATGTCTCTAATGGGTCAGGGCTTATGGACGGCACAACTAATGAGTTGGACGGACGGACTACATGGTAGTAGTTGGGCAGCTGAGGCTAAGACTCGAAATATATTGTATACAAATGGAACACCTTCAGGCAAGAGGCAGCTGCAGCAGCAGCAGCAGCAGCTGTTGCTGTGATTATAGCCCATAAGCCTTGTGTCTAGTCTTGCGGAAGGCAGCAGCGCGACGGCAACGGCAACGGCAACGGCATGCAACAATGCTACATGCAATGTGATTTGCCTTGTAATTGCAATTTAGCTAACACTCGCATAATAATGCACATGCAAAACCAGGACGCATGCCACAAGGACATGCCGCATTGCAAATATGCACAAGACAGCAACAACAACGAACGAATGAACGAACGTTGATGACGACATGGAAAAACAAGCAACAGCAACAGCAACAGCAACAGCAACAGCAGCAATAACAATAACAATAACAATAATAATACTAACAACAACAATAACAGCTCTACAATCTCTGTGCATGACAAATAACCCGAATGGAAAATCTGTTGCTGTCTAAAAACCATCAGCAAACACATGCAGAGAGAGCGAGTTTGAGAGAGACTCCCACACACACATATATATATCTATAAATCGATGCATTTCATTGCGGTCAGCGAGTGTTGTAGTCGACGTCGGCTCATGCGTTTGCCATTTGGGTCTGTGTTCAGTTATTTAACATTGAGAGAAAAGTGTTGAGCAATTAGCAATCAACTGACAGCTTGACAGATCTTCTCCCAGTCCAATACAGCAGCAGATTGTCTTTTGGCTTTTATTTTTCGTACTTTTTTTTCTTGCTGCTGCTCAAATCAAATGCATTCTAATTGAGTTGCACACATACACACAGACTGCATTCGTTGCACAGCCAAGGATTATTTAATTATAAACAAACCTACTCAAAAAGTTTTATTGTTAGTTTCTTGTAATGTCATGTTATTGCATGTTTTTTGACAAGTCTTACATACTTTAATTGTTTCTTGCATTATGATCAATTTGTAATTATTTAATTTTAAATGGCAAGCATTTTGTTTTTAAATATTCATAAAACAAAAAATAAATAAATAATGTTAATGCATTGAATTGAATATCTTTGAAATATGAGAAGTTTGTTTGGTTTTGTGCGCAAAAAATATTTTAAGTGGTTTAAAGTTTTCTAAAATGCTTTGAAGTTGCATTACAAAAAGAGATTTAATTTTGGTTTAAGGTAGATAAACATCTATTAAACAATATATATATATATATTTTTTTTTTATTTTTTTAAATTTTCTTTAATTTTTTTTAAATCGAAACATTGAAGAAATCTTTACGTTTTACCTAAACTTTCACCAAAATGATTAAACTAAAATAAATAAATAAATATTTTGATATTAGAAAACCATTTAAGTGCTTATGAAATGCTGTCAGATATAAAAAAAAAAAATATTGTAAATATGTGAAATTTCATTTCCCCAACCTTTACTTTATTAACACATTTCAAAGATTTTTACATATTAAAAAAAAAATGCCAAGCATTTGCACAAGAATGCAATAAATTCATGGACATCTATCAGCAAAATATATGCAAATAATAAATGTTGACTTTGATATTAAAAAAAAAGAAAAGATAAATAAATAAAATCAATTCATTACGATTCATTTATATTGCAAAACAAATTTTTTGTTTGTTTGCAGCAAATCAAAATTGTTTTTCGAATTAGATAAATCGTCTGGCCTAACGGGATAAAGATATTTTGTGCAATTTTGCTGCAAAACAAATCAATATTAGCAGCTTTTTCATGGCTCAAAGAATTAGCGTTTTAGGGCTTATATATATATATTTGATAGAAAATGCAATTTGAATGGCTGACAAAATGCAAATATGCAGCAGGAGGAGCAGTAGCAGGAGGCAGTGCAGCAGCAATGGCAGCTGCTGTTGCTGAACGCAAAACTGAAACATTTTTTGCAATTTGAAAGTTTTTGTGTTGATTTGGCACGCATTTGCCATGAATTTAGACAGTTTAATTCAAAGAATTGATTGAACAACACGAATGCACAATCTGTGATGAGCGCATGAAATGAAAGAAATGTTTAATTTATGCAATTTATAAATTCTTTATAGCATTCTTGTTGCTGTTGTGGTGCAAAAAACTATTGAATAAAACAATTTTCATTTCAATTGTGTGAACTGGCCGACCCAAAAGGGAGCATCAAAATAATAAAAATAAATGGCTGAGAGCAATGAAAACTCTTTTTTTTAGGCTCTTATGGTAAATAATATTTGTAGTATATCTAACTGGTTACTATATGTTTATATATCTATGTATATAAATATATATAATTTCAAGTAGCGCTTATGGCCTTTCTATGCAAATAGTCTACACTTGTCTATGCATATGCGCTATGCGCATTGTATGTGTGTGTGTGTGTGTGTGTGTGTGTGTGTACACAAATAAGCATAATAAAGTTGTGTGTGTGTGTGTGTTGTCTCCTTCCGCTATATGTGGCTAAAATCCAAAAAATCCTGGCCGTATTGTTGCTAACCAGACAAAAACAAAAATGGCGACAGTGGAAACAAAAGCAAAAAGGAAAAAAATATATATGTATAATGTTTATATATATAACTGAATAAATATCAGGCGTAAGGCACAACAAAAATGGCGCAAGGCAAATTCAATGGGGCTTGCCGAAGGCCGCATATTTTACGTTACTTATCTTTATCATTGCCAACTAATTTCACAGCAGCGTGGGGCTAAGGCGCTGGCAACAGCGCACAGGCATAAGCAAATACACACACACACACATATGCATGTGGTATACAAAATATTTGTTTATTTCTAGTTCATATCTCTCATGTGCGCTACACTTGTTTCTCTTGCTCTGATCTCTGTCTCAATGTGTATGTGTGTGTGTCTGTGTGTGTGGCGTGTTTGCGCCATTTTGCGTTTTTGTTTATGTTTAGCTGGGTCATTCCAAGCACTGCATATGTCTGTCCGTCTGCCCGTCTATCTCTCGCTCCCTTTCTCTCTGTGTGTGTGTGGCTGCTTTAAGTGTTTTTATTGTGCTTTGCTTGGGGTTAAGTTTTGTCATTGCCACGCTTTGTTTATTGCTCCGTCCGGCTCGCACTCTGTGCGTGTGTAACGAGCTAATCCTTTTGTTTTATGGCATTTAATTTATTTTTAAAGCCCGCACTACCTAGCTTGCTCTCTTAGGCCGTTGCCATGCAGAGTGAGAGTGAGAGAGAGAGAGAGCTGAAGACAGTAGAAAAAAATTGTAGCATACTTTTGTGCGCTGCCAAATACACATGTATTCCCCATGGCCTATCCAGGCGCTACGCACTCAAACTACTAGAGCAACATTCTCTCTCTCTCTCTCGCTGTCTCTCTCTCTCTCTCTCTCTCTTTCTCTCTCTCTCTCTCTCTAGGCTGCACACTTCAATTGTTGTTGCCGCAGCACATGCAACAGGAGGCCAAAGTCCGGGCTCAGGCAACGTCACAATAATTGGCCACAATTTTTGCCAGAGCACAAATAAACGAGTCTTTTGTAGCAAACGCACACACATACACTTGCACAGAGACATAATGCGCAATTGGCACAGACACACACACACACACACACACCCTGACACTTAAACACACAAGTAATTGGCTACAAAATTGCAATAATAACAATAACAATTCAATATGCCCGCAACAGATGTTCCCTGTGCTAATGCCACAAAGCAAAAAAAAAAGGAAAAGATGAAGAGAAAAAGAAAACTCAGCTTATGTTCAGCTATGGTCAGCTGCTAAGCTGGCCTAATTGACGCTCATTATATCAAAGAGTTTTTGCGTGGGGAATTCTAAGTACATATAAAGCTCATGTGTGCGACGACCTCTACCAGCAATACCTCCTCCTGCAGCCTCCTGCAGCCGGCTCCAGCTGCAAGACTTTTTCTAGCTTCAAGTGTTATATACAGACTTCGCTCAGACAATTGCCTGACCAGCAATTGGTTTTCTCTCAGCTTGTTTAATATTCTATATATAGTTAACAACCTTTTGACACACACATACACTCTGTTGCAGCTTCACGTGCGTATACGTAATATACAAACGATTAATCTGTTATTGAGATGCAATAACGTGTGCATGTCTGCGTGTTTGTGTGTGTTCATATTCGACTCTTTGTTGTCGCTTTGATCAGCTAATGGCTTTCAATTAGAACTGTTAGCGACGTCCATCCATTTTGGCGCCGCTTATTGCGCGCTTCAATGTTGCTTAATCAAACGTTATTAGTTTATGCCAATGACACAGGATTGATGCGCTAACGGGGATTACTATGATGTTTGGCGTGCTTTAAGTTTAAATATACAATGATATTTTAAGCTGTAACTGCGACGCCTGTTCAGCTGCCAGCTGCAAGTACTCAGCTGTAAGCGAGGCGTTGTAATTGAACTAACACGAGCTGAATTAGCAAAAAGGCCGCATGAATCATTTGCTAATGCTAAAGTTTATGTGGTTAATTGTAGGATAATTGAAAAGGATGTGCATGAAGAGGTGTTTGAATGGAATTTGTTGGTGTAGAAGGGAAATTAGAGATTTTATGCTTGGTCAAGTACGAATTATGAATGAAACTTGAGCAAATATTTGTATCGAATCAAAAAGTATTTTCTGTATATATTGGCGAAGCGCAGAGATCAAATGAATCGCACCTTAAACGATGCTTAAAGAGCATTTACACGAATTGCTCAACTCAAGCTGCACAACGGAAAGCAAAAATGAATGGAAATAAAGTTTCATTTTCAGAGCGAGAGCTATATTCCAAAACATATTCTATCATAGCAAAGCGAGAGCTATACTCAATAACATATTCTATCTAAGCATTATATATTTTATTTATTATTTTATATTTAATATTTATTAAATTTTTATTTAAAATTAGAAATAGATAAATACAGACTCAACTGATATCTAGACAAACATTACAATAACAATATTAGACTGCCCATTGATTCATGTCTAATCCTAAAAATTGTATTACAAATTCTACATTTGTGAAGCAGCTGCAGCTGTTGTAGTTAGGCCATTGCAAAATTTGGTAAACCAAGTTTGAAACCTTTGCCACTACATAGTCAGTCAGCTTAGCAGGGCCCTTAAGCAGCTTAACAATGGCCAACAAGTTGATTTGAATTGATTTTCTATTACGATGCATGATTTGGCAGCAGCTGCTGTAGCCGCAATTAAATCGGCTACTTATTGAATTGTTTTCTATCAATCGTGTGCCTTCAATGCTTGGGTCCATTGGCTGCAGTTCAAATGCCAGCTAATTGCCAGTGCTCGTATTTCAAATCTAATGGGTCCTCGGGTCAAATTTTGAGAGAATCAATGCTAGTTGCGATTTCGCTTGGAATGGTGAAGTGAACTTGAAGGACTCTTTGCACTTGGAGTTCTCGCTCGAGTGGATCGTCTTTAAATTCAGCGGAATAACAATCGACAAATCGACTATCGATTACATTTCATTTGCGTGGCCATAATAAAACCATTCGTAAAACGTTTTCAACAGGCCGTTGCCAGACGTACGTGTCTGTCATGTTGAATTAATGCCACGCAGAGAGTGGGCCGAGGAGAGAGCAGAGTGGAGTGCGGAGTGCGGAGTGTGCTCAAATGAAACTCAATTCGGTTGTATTGGGCGTCTTGTAAACTGCTTTGCTTTGCATTCGCATTGGGCCGCGCCCAAGCTGTCAGCTTGTAGCATAATTGTGCGTCGTTAACTTGATTATGAAGCGCTCTTCACACACACACACACACTCGCAGTGAGAGACAGTTTTAATGTGCAAATGGCGCACTTTAAGTCAAGCAATTGGAAACTAAATTGGAATTTTTACGACAGGCATCAAGCAGCTCAGCTCCGTTGAGCTGCGTTCGCTTCGACAGAGCACAAAGGCTGGGCGGGGCGGGCGGTCGGTTGTTGGGCGTGTATGAGAGCATTGTGTGTGCGCATTTGACCGACAGCGCAACAACAATACAAACACACACACACACACACACACACACACATACGCACTCAATTTGACTCTTGCTGCATGTGAGCATTTGTAAAATTTCCCTTAGGCCCCGTTCGTCTGAATTAAATGTTGACGTGGCTAAAATTCACGCCTGACTTGGCTGCCGCTGCCTAGTCGACCATGAAAAATTGTCGCCTCTCACAGCGCCCAAAGAAAACATATAGATATATATATATATATATTGCGCCATCTAAATAAGAGAATATTGTTCCGCTTCAATGTGCCGCAAAAAAAAAATATGCTAATAAAATTCTGAACTCTGTGCAACAATTATTATTATTTTGTGAAAATTTTCAATTTGATTCATAAATACATAATTCGATTAAATGCATCAACGCAATTTGCTGTGCATAAATAATAAATCAACAAGTGTCTGGCGCTTTCTCTATTGCGCCATTGTGTGAGTGCCACAAAGTCAGCAGTCAAATGGAAATTGGCTTTGATTATTGACTTGCGGCAAGTGTGGCAAGCGCTTGTTTATCTCGCTCAGATGCAATAAATGAATCTGCGGCTCAATACATGAACATTTTGCTGAAGAGTACAAGAAAATCCCACAAAAAGGAAGCTGCTAGGGGCTTTGATTTTGATAAATACTTGTGCACATATTAGCAGCGTATAATGAGGCAAGAGAGAGAGAGAGAGAGAGAGAGTGTGTGTGTGTGTGTGTGTATGCATAAACAGTTGGCAGCTTACATGGCTTGCGGCTGTGCCTGTGTGTGTGTGTGTGTGAGTGTGTGTTAACTATTTTTGCTGCCTGCAATGGCCTCTGGGCTATTGACACATTCACAAACACTTTGCCACAATCTGCTGCCGTTGCGCTGCTCTAGCTGCTTTCTCTCTCACATTTTTTTCACTGCTTTTCATTTTAGCCTGCAGCCACATTTTGTGCATTTCATGTTGGGGTATTTTGTGTTTTTTTATATATATTTTTTTTTCGGTTTCTGAGGCTGGCAAATGCAAAAGCATTTCGTGCGGTTCGTTTGTGGAGTGAACTCTGTTTGCTTGGCGCAAATAGCGCAATTCATTTGAACTTAAGATTTGGTAAACAAAATCGCATATCAATTGCAAATATCAAGAAAACAAACACATGAGCATATTTTCCTAGATATTCCAATTGAATTTTCGGTTCGAGCTAAGCAACTTAATTAAAAAAGTTTCTGCTGTCAGGCAAAAGTTGAGCTTTTGGGCACTCTAATTTGCAAAGGCCATGAAATTAAAGCGCTTTTATAGAATGTATAGAAAGGCAGCTCTTGCTGTCCTTTTCCTCAACTCTAGGCACAAATTTAATTAGCCCAACGACAGGCAGCTTTATTGACTAAGAACATATTTTCTCTGTAATCGCATTAAGTCAAAGAAGTATTTACTTGTATTTAAATGTGTAAATAAATGTGAATATATGTGATATAAATATATATACATAAATATGCGAAGACCTTTTATGGCAGCTCAAGCGAATTAATTATGAATAAATAAACGAAATTCTAAATATATATATATATATAAAGAGCTCTCGGCGTGCCCTATTTAATAACTGAATTATTAAGAGAAGTCAGAAAGGAAACAAAAATATGTACAAGTCATGCCGGAATTTGTGGCGTTTGACATTAAATTTCAATTGAAAAAATGGGAAAGGAAAGAAAATAAAATTCAAATAAATCTTTTGAATTGTGCCTCGCATTATGAAGTAATGCACATTCAGTATGAAGCTTTGCTTAGACTTCAAGTATTTACGCAAATATTTAAAGAGACTTTAATTGTAATTACTAAAATTTATGAATTGTGTTTTGGTTGAGAATTTGAGGCAATCGTCTACATGGAAATTTTTATATATGTATTTATTTAATTTATATATTAAAAATTATAATTCGATTCTAATATTTAAATACATATGTAAAATAAAAAAAAATAAATATTTTTAATAAATAAATCAAATTAAAACAAATATATAAAATAAATAATTATAATAAATAAGTAAAATAAAAAAAGTTAATATGTTAAAAAATGTTTACTTATTTTTAAATGTTATTATATTCAAAACAATATTAAATGAAACTAAAAATTAATTTAATAATATTTTGCTTTTATGTAATTTTTATTTTTTTTTTAATATATTAATAAATAAAATAAAAATATATTTAGAAAAAATATAATATTAAAAAAAAATCAAAAAAATTAGGTAAAAAATTTAACTTTTGGTTTAATGAAACTAAATATAGTTAAAACATAGTTAAATAATCCTTTTATTTGAAGAATTAATATTTTTATGAAAAATTTAAATATTTCAATGAAACATATCTTATAAAAAAAATTTAATAAAATTAGTAAACATGTTTGTAAAAATAACAAACTTTAATTAAAATAACATTTTAAAATAATTAATCTTATTTTCTTTTAATTTGTGGAAATTAAATTTGATTTAATATATTGAATAAATAAAATAAAAGTATATTCAGTAAACATTTATTATTATATTATTAAAAAATAAATCAACTCTTGTTATTCCGCTAAAAATGTTATCCTCAGAGTGAAAATTTATGTCTTTTCAATTAAATCCAAACGACATGCTAAAAATTATTAAATTTTAGTTTATCCTCGAGTTTTATAGAAAATTTTCATCTCTTCGTTTTTCTCTTAATTAAATCAAATATTTTATAGAGATATACGTATATATAGTATTTTCATCTTAATTTGTGAAATTTGGTTAAATAACTTGAATTGAGCTAACAACCCATTTTGATACATCCAGAGATGTACAAACTATTCTAACCATGTCTGAGTTTGCTTTGTCTGAAATTTCTTTTCTATTAGCAAAGAATTTTCTTTCATACTTCAGCCTTTCAGAGCAAAACCTCTATGAAATCAAATAGCAAATAAATTTTTAAAGACCGAATTCTTTGGTGAAGTAGAAATTTTAAGCTACATATAACATAAAAGTATCAGAGAAAATCCATGTAAACAACTTGAAAAGTTTCTGTTGCAAATTTAGATTTTGTATTCAAGCCAATATGAAATGCTAATGAAACACATATTTCACTAACTAACATAATACACCTAGACTCTGGCTGCAACTATACAATGTGTGGCAAAACCACAAATACCAGTTGCAGCAGCAAATCTCAGTTAGCTTAAAATTGCGCCAGCAAATTAAGTTTGAGTTTATCAAATTAGCAAGTAATTAAATCAAATTAAAACAAATTTACCCAAAGGCAAACTAATTTGTGGGCTTTTTTGATTTTCGGACAACTAACTCGAAGTTTTCTTTGGCAAGTATTTTGCATATTGGTTTTCATTTTCATTTCATTTCATTTCGTTTTTTTTTTGCAAGTTTTCTATTAAATTTGGACTTTGAAGTTGAAATTAAAACCTAATTGCGAGCATTTTGCCAACTCG
Source organism: Drosophila koepferae (assembly GCA_030914345.1). Classification (NCBI taxonomy): domain Eukaryota; kingdom Metazoa; phylum Arthropoda; class Insecta; order Diptera; family Drosophilidae; genus Drosophila; species Drosophila koepferae. The sequence continues at coordinate 12,750,455 of JAUESR010000211.1, read as the reverse complement.
AATTTACAAGCATCCATAAATCAGGCTTCAATTGAGTGTATTCACAGAGGGACAGATAGAGTGCGAGAGAGAGAGAGAGAAGGATGAGGGCTTTACATAGTCCATGTCATTGTGAGCTGTTGGTTGAGCTCGGGCTGTTGCTCATTGTCGTTGTCTCCACGCTGTCATCATTCTCAGCACACAATTTAGTTTTATTAACCAAGCCAACAGGCCACGCCAGCAGCTGAGGATGCTCGCTCGACTGCAGCGGGCGTGGCATGGAAAATGCCACCAAGAAAAATGAACTGCGCTTCTTGTCGTTTGGCTGCCGCTGCTGATGCTGCTGATGTTGATGACTGCCTGTTGACAGTAGTAGCTTGGCGGTGCAAACAATGTGCGCCCCTTTGGCGTCCAGGCAGCTCCCCATTGCCGCTCGTTGAGCTTTTGTTGGCCATGCATAAGCCAATCTGCACACTCAGACTGAACGGACTGGACGGCTGGCTGGACTTGGACTCTTTTGTGTTTGCCCATGGGATCACTTGAGATTGTAAAACTAATCAAATCCTAAGCTTTAAGCTTCAAGAACTATTCAAATCAATAGAAATAGAAAACATCATTTTGAAATATTTTGCATAATTTTATTATGTTTTATTTTCTTTTTGTTCGATTCTTGTATTTTTTTGTTACATTTAACTACACATACTTAAAAGCTAGTATTTTTTTTATTATGTGAATGCATTTAATGTTTTTTTCTTTTTTGTTTTTCTGCAAATATTTTCTTGTATTATTATATTTTCTTTTTATCATACACACCAATTAAACATATTATGTACACTGCAAATATTTAATAGGGGGGAATGAGGGCGCACTAGTTGGATTTCTTTTTCTATTTCATTTACTCGAGTTTGCCCTTTGCGTTTAAAAATATGGAATATTCCTTAAGCTAGAAAATAGTTTATTTTTGATTACTCTGTTGCTTGCTGTTGCAGCATTGTTTGTTCTTCTTCTTCTGCGTCTTGTTTATATTTATTTTATATTCTTTTTTTTTTTTTTTTTTTTTTTTTTTGATTAGCAACTTTTACGCATGGCCAAAAGTCTTTGTTTGTAGTAACCAACATTGAAATTTGAGCTGCAGCTGCAGCTGTTGCTTGTTATTCGTTTTTGTTTTTTTTTTTTTTTCTGTTTTTTTGGTTGCTTCTAAGCAAACATCTTAAGTTTAAATATTTACTTGACTAATGCGAAAGTGTAACAGAAAAAATAATACATATATATTTATATTTACAGCATTGATGAAACAACAATTTGAATGGAACTTTGGCCTAAATTAAATTTGCAATTCATACGGTATGTACAGTTGAATTTAATATTAATATTAGATTAGTTGAAATTGGTAATTTTTAATTAATATTTAGTTATTTATATATTTAGCATATTAATTAATTTTCTTAGTTTTTTTCTTCTTCTGCTCTTTATATTATTGCTAGTTTTGAATGCCAATTTTTGTTATTTATTTATTTTCTTTTGCTTAAAATCACTTACGTAAAAGCTTCAGCTAGCTTTTAGTTAGAGAATGTTTTTTGTTTTTTTTTTTTTTTTTAATTTAAATTTGATTTATATTTTGTAATTTCTGTTGCTTTCAAATACATGTTGCTGTCGTAAATGCACAGTTAATAATTTCTTTGATTAAATTTTATTGAATATTTCTTAATTGGCAAGTGAAAAAGCGTTGCTTGAACTCGCCCTCTTGCACGTGTCGCGATTACATGGAAGCTGGCAAACGAAAGGCTCAATCAAACACATGCATAATCAAATCACACGCACACTCACACACATACGCACTCACACTCCCATGCACACGCACAGCTATATAAAAGTGATGACACATACACGCACATACACTTATACAAATATAGAGTTTTATTTTTTGTTTTTTTTTTTAGAGAAATCTTAGTTAAAGAGCGAGAGATGATTAAATGTTCTTGTTCGCTTTGAAGAATTGTAATAAGGTTTCTGTTTTTTTTTTCTTTTACTTATGCATTACACTTAATTATCGCTTCTACGTTCATTTTGATGAAGTTTAGTTACAAATGTTGCGGGCAGCCGAACGCTCTAGACAATCTTCATGAAGACACTTGTGTGGAATATCCGATAGCCGATGGCAATCATTACCATAACGTTATGCAGCTGCCTCTGCGTCGTTTTAGTCGAGCCACCCACATGTCCGTGATACATGGCCGCAGGATTATCGCCTGTATGGATGAGCAACGAGAAGTAGAGAAACAGTAAGAGAGATGAGAAAAGAGATAAAAATCAAGGTAAAAATGTGTTCAAATTAATTAAGCCCCACACACATACGTTCACGTTGAAATAATAATAAAATAAAAAGAGCGAAAAAAAAATACAAATGCTAATGAGAGCATTTGTAGTGTCCCCATTGCACTGCCAGCGCTTGCCACACAACCTATGCTGGCCATATAAGTTATGAGCTTTGCCACGCCCACACACAGTAGGTGTATGTGTGAGTGTGTGTGTGTGCTTTAGTGTTTATGGCCTGGCTTTAATGGCCGCCTTGGTGGTTCGGGCATTTTTAATCCGCCTGACTCTGTGGCCCTGTAATTTTCATAAATTACTTTTATTGTTCTCACTCTCTCTCTCTCGCTCTCTCTCTCTCTCTCTCTCTCTCTCTCTCTCTCTCTCTCTCTCTCTCTCTGGCCTTTGCATATTGTTGTTGCAGTTGTTGATTTTTCTCACTTGATATATGAACTGCAAAAGCGCCACGCACAACTACACGAATACGTTTGCAAATAAAGATATACAGATAGAGATACGGATACCGTCACAGTTACAGATACAGCTATAGATACAGCTACAGATACTTTTGCATTTATGTGGGTTGACACAGAGTTCTTCTCCTTTATTTTATTTACTCTTTTTTCCGGGCTTATTGTGAACTGCAATTTTATTTTGGTTTCAGCTTCTTTTGACTATGGTCAATTGCATTTCGTCGCTGCTTTATTTAATTCAATTATAAACACAGCGTGAAATTTCAACATTTAAAAGTTCATCTGCATAAATTCAGCCACATTTCCATTTGCGCGTTCGCCAATGGCCTGCAGAGTTTCAGCATTTCATACTTTATGGCGAAGTTTATTTCAACAATGCGTCAATTCCAAATGTTGCGAAAAGTTGAAAATTGTTTCGACTAACGTGTTCGCATGTATTTTATGTATTTTATGATGTTCTGCTACATTAATGTACCATTTTTATTTTTCATTAATTAATAAGTTACGTTAAACGGAAAATAATCGAAATATTTGTGTAATTTTAATAAAAAAAAATTTAAAAAAAAAAAAATAATAATAATACAACAAAATTTAAATAAAAAAATAAATCAATAAATAAAATAAAAATTTATTAAAAAATATATACATGAAAGTACGTATAAAACTGAATTTATGTATAATTAAAAATTTAAAATAAATTAAATAGAAAATTAAAAATAAAATTTAAAAAAAATTTTTATTTTTAAAAGAAAAATACTAATAATAATATTGAATATACATAAATAGATTATAAATGTAAAAAATATATAAATATTAATATAAAAAAAGCAACAAAAAAAATTTTAATACTAATTTTTTTAAAATGATAATTAAATGATAATTAAATAATTTTCAATTGCATTTCTGTGCTTAAGTAAATTTATTAAAATATAATAAGAAATAAACTAAAGAATTATAATAAATTAAATATAATTAAATTATCAAACTTTAATTATATAGAGCACATTTAATTCAAAGAAAAATCTACAAAATAATTTTATATCGTTTCGAAAGTTAAATTTAAATATAATCATAATATTTTTAAATATCTATCTATCTTAATTATAAAGCAATCAGTTTTTATTATTATTTTAAAGTTTTCCTTTCATTATTTGTCACTCCTTCGTGGATTTCGCACCAATTGCTTTGGCAATCATTAATAACAATCTCAAGCCACGTTTTATCTTAAATAATTAATTATCTCATAGCGAAAAGTAACAAATCATCTTAACATAAAAACGAGTTTAAATAAAAAAAATAAAAAAATTCTTTAAGCCATAAATCAATTGCAGAATATGTGAGATTCAATTCGCATTGATTGTAATTGTAATTCACTTTGCAACGGCATTAAGCATTAAAAAAAATATGAAAAAAGCGTATTTGTTGCAGCTAAAGTTTGGGGCGCTGACTCACCTTTGAAAATGTGCACCAAAACGCTCGCTGGCTGCGTATTACTGGCCACACAGGTAAAATTGCCGGAATGCTCACGACGGGTGCGCTGAATTGTAAGCTCCGATGATTGAAAGTCTGCAGTGAAGTGAACGCAAAAATGCAATCGATGTTATGGTTATGCTGTGTTGCTGTTCAGGTTTGGGAATTGGGATTGGGGTTGGAATTGGGATTGGGGCTGGGGATGGTTTTTTAGGTTCGAGTTTGGGCTGAGGTTGGCCGTAAATATTGAGAGGGCTGTACGGGCAGCGGCACTCACCTGGCTCCGTTGACACATTAATGCCCCGATCAATGTCATAATTAATCATGCGGTTGTCGTGATACCAGAATATATACTCAGATGCCTCCGTATTTTGGACCACACGGCATTGCAGGCGCAACGTTGAGCCGGGCGTCAGATAACGTATGGGCGGTCCTGATATTTCGGCGCGCGCTTCTAACCGAATTGAATGACATTTTGGAAATTGAATTGCCATTGCCACAATCGGATGTTGTGTAAAAGTGTGTGATAGATGGAAAGTGGTAGCGGTAGTAGCAGAGATGAGAGAGATTCGTAATTTAATCAATTGAAAATGCAAATGCATGTCAGAAATATGTATGCATACATAGATATATAGATAAATTTATATGTATTTATGTATATACTCTGTATTCAATCTGATATTTGACTATTTCACACAAGTGGAGCATGCAATGAATTATTTAATTTGAAATCTCATATAGCTTATATAGATATATATTATATGAGATAATATGAAAAATTGCTCTTCATCATTCTATATTATAAAATCTTTAAGTAATTTGAAACTCAGGCTGAGTAGTTTTTCTTAATTTCATTTAAAGAGTTTTAATATAGTTGATAAATATAGGAAATATATGAATTTGGGCAATAAAAAAAAAAAAATAATAATAAATAAATAAAATAATATAAAATAAAAAAAAAAAAAATAAATAAATAAAAAATATAAAAAATGTAAAATAAATATAAAAAAATAAAATAATTTATATTTTTTATTGTTATTTTTTTTTAATTTTAATTTATTTTTATTTTAATTTTAAATAAATAAATAAAATTAAATTAATTAAAAAAACTATAATAAATATAAAAAAATATAAAATATATAAAAATAAAATAAAATAAAAGAAAATAAAAATAAAAAAATATACATTTTTTATTGTTATTTTTTTTTAAGTTTAATTTTATTTATTATTTTATTTTATATCTTTTTTGTTGCTAAAATTCATATAATATTTCCTAGATTTATTAACTATATCTATCATATTTTACAGTTCAGATAACTGCTGCTAGAATATTTCCATTTCATTTGCTATAAGAAATAAAATTTACTTTGCTGATAATTTCACGGTCAGATGATTTAAGCAATTCAAACTATTTACTTGCTGAAGCAAAAATAAATTGCTTGGCCAAGCTTTTGAAAATCTCGACTACTTCACAATTTTTTGTTGTTGTTTGTTTTTTTTTCGAACGTTGTGGGCCAAAATCATGTCAACTCAGTGAATGGGTTAGAGCGGCGCATCAACTTGGTTCGTACAAATTTGTTCAGCATGATGCTGCTACAGCCAGCATTTGCGTGTTTTATATATAAATTTTATTTATTTTATTTTCAGTCGATGCACTCATGCTGAAATTAGAAATGTCCATATGCCAGAGAGAGAGTTGGCAGCCAAAACGAAAATAAAGAATGAAAAAAAGCTAAAACTGAAAATGAAAAGCAAAGGCATAAAAAAAAGGGACACCTGCCCAAATGGCAGCGACTCAGCAAAGTTGCCCTCGAAAACAACGTTGTCGACGTGGTCCATTGTTGTTGTTGCTGTCGTGTTGTTGGCCTTGGCTAACGCTAACTGACACACATTATTCTGAATTTAACAAACAATTTACTTTGAATGTGCTGCGCCTAATGGCGTTTTCTGCACAAAAACAAAAAAGGCCTCAACACACAGCGTATGTGACTGGCTGAAACTGATGCGAGAGAGAAAAAAAAAAAAAAACAAGTAAAAATGAAAATGCAAAAAGAAGTAGAGTAAAAGTAAAGCAACAAAAATATAAGTTTGCTACATACATTTTTCTTTTCTTTTTTTTTTTTGGCAATGTCTCGCATGAATCAGACACAAACTGCGACACACTTAATCAGATTCATGCTTTTAGCTTAACGTGCGCGCATTTAAGAGCTCTCTGGCTCTGGCTTTATATGAGTTGCTAAGCGGCATTTTCCTTTATACATACATATATGTATGTATGTGCATGAATCAGAATTGAGCTAAGCTTACGGTTCTAAGCACTGCACAGTTTATGCAGTCTGGCCATAATTGTGGCGTAAGTTGAATATTTTGTTTAAGTTTTGCTTTCAATTGAAGTGTGAGAATTGAAATGGATGAAATGTAGTTAACTTAATTATAATAATGCTGAATTAGAATTAAAGTGAATTTAGTTGTAGTAGAGCAAATTTTTAGTATAATGAAATCAATTTGATATATTTCTAACAGAACTTAGAATTAGGCAAATAAATTGATTCTGGTATTTAAATCAAAGTTCCTCAAGCTTTTTACGCCAAATTAATGTATTTATATTTTATTATTTATATATTTTTTTTAAATATATATATATTTTTTTTTGAATGTTCACACATTGTGTTTAGCTGAAGCTAAGATAAATTGATTTTATTTCTGTAATTATTTTCACACATTTTGTACTTGAAAATAAATTAAAATTCTCTTTCAAACTCAATTTATGGCCGTCTCGAATTTATGACCCATCGATATATCTTTGTGCGGCACTCGGACCCTAAATAAACTTTTTAATGAAACAAACTCTTGTAGTATAATAAATTTTAATATATTTTTAGGAGCAAGAATATGTTATATCAAAAGACTGGCTTAGGCAGTCAGACACATCTATCACAAATGGCTTTGCAAGTTTAAAAATATTATTTAAATTATTAAACAATAAAAAAATTATGTATATTAAAAAAATATATGTGTTATTAACAAATCTGTAGTTTATTTTCAAATTTTCAAATTTCCCTTAACCATTAGCCTAGGCGAACGCCATGTAGAAAGCTTAGCTGCTAAGGACAGCGAATCTAGATTATTTTGAATGCTCAAAACTAGTTTTGTTGTTGTCATATATTAAAGACTTTATTTAAATTTAAATAATGTTGTTTAGAGCATTTGAATTTTTCTATTTTTTTTTAATTTTTATATTTTTAATAATTATATTTATATATTTTAATTATTAAGCAGAGCATTGGATTCAATTGAATATCAGAGTATCATAAAACGAATATCTCTCATTCTCTCGTCACTCTCTCTCTCACTCACTCTCTCCCACTCTCCCTCTCTCTCTCGCTTTTGATTGCTCCCCTGCTACTTACCGACAACACTCAAGTGCAAAAATATGGATGTGGGCGGATGTGTGGACACTTGACACTCATAGACGCCAGCATCACGTAGCTGCACAAATTTGATTTGCAATGTCCAATCCTGCAGCGTAAAAAACAACAGAAATAGCAGAAAATCCGAGTCAACAAATATGAGTGCAAAAAACAAGAAGCGATTCGCGTAGCTCTTCACTGCCAAGCTCAATTGTGTCTTTTGAGTGCAGAGATCGCTGACGCATTTCTGTCACGTATACGATTTGGCATGCAACTAGCGTGGCGTTGCCATGTCACAGCTGTCGCAGCACAAATGCAAATTAGTTTTGAAACTCACCTCGGAATGTTTTAAGTGTGTCGCACTGAAGCGCTCATCGCTGCTATAGGTTGTTAGGCCGACCGTGAGCAGATGATAATCCTTTTTCCGTATCCAGGAGACCTGCAGATATTGAAAAGAAAAGAGTGAAAACAGACGGCGCCATTAGTCAAATGCGATTGAGGCGAGGCTAGGCTAGGCTAGGCTAGGCTAGGCTAGGCCTAGCACACACACACACACACACACATAGTTTTTTTTTTTTGTGAACATATGCCAGCATTATATTGGCCAGTCGTGCGTTGCTCCTAGCCAGCAAATGTTTGTCAATCCATCAAAGCGAACGCCGACAACGCGATGATGATGCAATTTTTCAGCAAAAAAAAAAAAAAAAGGAGGAAGAAGAAAATGAGATACAAACCTAAGACCCGTTGCTAAATCGAAAATAAAAAATATATATATCAAAAAGCAATTACGTAAAGAAAGCTATATAAACAACAATAAAAAATACCAGCAGCAGCAGCAGCAGCAGCAACAATAATAATAATAAACATAATAGCAGATTGATTGATCCCAGGTTCAAAGTTCAAATTGGCTGCTTAGCTGTAAATAGACAAACAAACAAACACGTGGAGGGCCGCTTACCTAACTGCCTGCCACGCCCATGCTTGCTCTCTCCCTCACACACTCTCTCACTCTCACTTTGCAGCTATCTCTGTTTGGCTGCGTGTGTGTCGACTTTTAGCTAATCTCAAATGACCATTAATCATTTCGATTTCGACAGCAGCCACGTTTTGGCTGAGAGGTAGCTCAAAGCAAACACACACAGTTAAACAAACATCTATTAGCCCAGCAGGCTCAGCTCAGATGAAGCCTAAAGAGTCTGCAGAGTTACGCCAGCTAGCTGAAGTTTGACAGGCAATCGTAAAAGCTGCTCAGCCAAGCCAGCTTAAGTGGGTTACATTGGCTGCAAGCTACTCTAATTTTATTGGCGTATGAGAGTTGAATATCCAAGCTTAAGTTCTGCAATCTATAGCAATCCTAATCAGTTGTTCAATTAGCATGATTTGTTTATAAAGTTTTGTTCAATATGAATCCATTTAACTTGCAAATTGCTAGATGATGTATGTACTTAATCTGTTAACCTTATAAACCGTCATGATCTGCTCACGAGTTCAACCAAGATGCTCACTCACTCTCGCTCTCGACTCTTTTCGTTTTGGTGTTCGGTTGAGTGCTTAGTGTGGAATGATTCGTCTGATGCCGAACATCATTTAGAGAGCGCTACGATTGAGGCTCGACCAATGAGGCGCTGTAAGTGAGCAGTTAACTAAAAGAGTCTATGCAAACGGTCATTACTCTCACACATTCACAATTGGGTAAACTATTGATGTGTTTAGCGTAGAGAGATCTCGCATACACAGACGACTTTTAGCTCGGGGAATAATCCGATCGCAAACGAGCTTGCTAAGGAACCGAAGCAGCTACCCATTGCAATCTCTAAGCTCTATTAATTGCTTATGCTCAAAAAACACAGAGAAACCCACATGTCACAACAAACAAACTCAGAGCACAGCAATTGCTTTTAGGCCAGACAGAGAGCAGAGTAGAGCATAAGGGTTCGGCCTCTCCTAATAGAATGCTGTTTCTGCAGTTTATCCCAGTTTTCTTTTACAGCCCAGAGTAAGCGCGTGTATCAATCAATACGCAATTGACAGAAAAATTGTATTTATTGGCAAAAAATAAAAATAAAATGGAATAAAATAAGTGAAAAGCTTTGAGGCCAATATTGACACGGAGCAGACGAAGCGCCAGCATGAACAAATGTTGAAATTAACTACAAAGTAAATTGTTAAATCGTCAGCAATTGGAAGTAGCAGAAAAAAAAATGACAGGATGAAAAAAAAGAGAGAAAAAACACTCGCAGCAATTGCCTTGTACAATGCGGCGTATACGCAATGCGCCACAAATGAAATGAAAATAAAAAAAAGCAATATGACAGCTGCTGTCTAGGAAATTTCCAGGAATTACAACAACAACGAGATATTTACTTATTTTGTATAAAAATTCTATTCATGATTTTGATTTCTTTAGGCGCTTAAAATATTTTTAGCACAATTTTCTACCTTTCCCTTTTTTTTTTTGTTAAATTATTCACAGCATATTTAATGCTTTAGCATATTTGAAATTGAATTGTTTTCGAGCCTCGAAAGTCATTTTTTATCGTGATTTCGCAATAGGTTATGTAATCAATATATCTATTCAATAAATACAAAAAGAAATGGCGCATAAATTGTGAGCATAGAAAACTGAAGCGAGTTGAGTTCAGTTGAGCCGAGCTGAGCTGAGCTGCTGTCATATATCTATCGAGCTGTCTCTCATGCGCTCTCTCTCTCTTCAGTTGTCTCACTCTGACCTTTCTTTACAACTCTGCTGCTGCTGCTTCTAATACTACTTCTCTCTTCTTGTTTCTTTTATGATATTTATGATGGCTGTGTAGTTGGGTTGAGCTGCGACGTGTCGGCAAATAAACTCTGAACCGTGCAGTGTTAAGGCAAAATGTTGCAAAAAGCGTAGAGCGGAATGTGCTGCGGCTGTGGCAGTGAAGCAAAGTGAAGTCATCACGAACAAAAATGTGTGTGTGTGTCTGCTCGTTTCAGCCAAGTTGCAAGCCAAAAGAAAATGCGCAAAAAAAGAAGAGAAGAAAATGTAAAAAAAAAAAAAAAAAAAACACATGGACTATATGTATAAAATGTTGCGGCAATTAATCAAAAGCATGCGAATTCCTTTGCCAAAGTGTGTGTGCTCTCTGTGTGTGACTGTGTGTAACTGGACATGTTTGCCATGTGTGTGTGTGTGTGTGTGTGTGTGGCGCATAAATCTCAGCTGGCTGTCATTTGAGTGTGTGTGTGCGTGTGTGCGGTGTCTGCTTTTGCGACTGCTGCGGTTGTGTGCGTGTGTGTGCGCTGCAGCTGCGAGCGCGCAGATAATTGTTTACATTTTACCTTCTTTTTTTTTTACAAAATACACAAAAATAAAAAAAATAAAAAAAACACACCCAGCGAAAGCTGCAAAAATAAAAAATCAGCATTTAATTTATGGCCAAACGCTTGGCTGGGGTGCGCTGCTGTTTGTTAGTGCGAGGGTTGGCTGAGTTGGTCGCTGCGCCACAAATCACTTGTTAGCAAATTTATGGCAAATTTATGCTAACTACATGTCCTGGCCAAGCTGCCAACAGGCGTAGGTAGGCAGCAGCAGCCAGAAGCAGCAGCCAGTCTCTGGCTGCCAATGCAGAAATTGTAGCATACTTATTGGCGCACGTCGATATGTTCAGTGTGTGCTTGTGGCGCTTATCGCTGAATCTTTTGACAGCAACTGCGCGCATATGCAAACTGTCTAAAATGCAGGTAGCGAGAGAGAGATGTACAGGCTGAGCCAGTTGCTTGTAATTGCAAAAAGAAACGAAACACAAATGAAATAATTCAATACAAAAGCCGACTGCAAACATGTATTTTCTTGCTTTCTGTTTTTTGCCTTCAACTTTTATATTTTATTTATCTTTTCCGGGTTTGCTTTGTTTCTTTTTTAGCCAACTTTAAATTGGCTTTCGTTGTTACTAGTCGTTGCATGGTTATTGACGAGCATTTTGTATGCTTTATTTCGCGCTGTCCAGCCAATTTCCGTTGCCGCCAGCCCATGCGGGTCAATGCAACACGAAAATTTGTAGCGATTGCAGCGCCCCCTGCCGGTGGGCGGTGGCAGTCGAAAGGGCAGTTAGTTGCAAATTGTAACAACTTTCCAACGGTTGCTTGTTTTTTTTATAGAATTTTTTTTTTTTTGGTTCGAATGTACGAAAAAGTTTTTAACAAGCGATTTTAATAAAATTCTATTTAGATGCTGCTTTTTGGCAGCCATTTGTGCAGCAAATGGAGAGCAGATAGAGAGAGATCTATATAGAGATATATACAGATATGTATATGAACATATATAAGTATATATATGTACATGAATACAAAAGCATTTGTGCAAGTATTTTTTTTTTTTTTTGTTGTGTGGCATTTGCGCGCAATTTAAAAAGGTAAAAATAGCTGAAAGAGAAAAAAAAAATCTTTTGCACAAAATACGCTCAATTTAGTGATGCTGCTGTGTGCCTGTGTGTGTGTGTGGCTTGTTATGTGTGTGCCCTTGTGTGTGTGTGTGTGTGAGAGTTGTCTGATAACTATTTTGTAGCAACGCGCTCTATGTGGCATTTGGGGGCGCTGCATGCAGTTAAAATAAAAATGGCATTGTTCAACTGGCGGGTGCGAATATTTTGCACTAACTGTACAAATATTCATGTGTGTGTGTGTGTGTGGGCATTCAAGTGCGCGCCATATCCATAACAAACTGTGGACAAAAATGGGTCAACAACTTATGAGAGAAGGAAAAAAAAAAGGGAAAAACTTACGCAAAAGAAAACTTTTACGAAAAATGCGCAAAAATTGTTCAAGTTTACGTTTTATCAGTCAAAAATTTTCTATTTTTTGTATTTTGTTTTTTTTGTGTTGAAAGTTTCAAGTTCAATTTGTGAGTTTGTTTTCGCTTACAGTTTGCAGCTTCACATAAATAAATAATTTAAAATGTTAAAAGCTTAAAGCTGTGAATGTGGGTTAGCAGGCGTGCACCTCGAGCTCGACCTGGGGCATTATTCATTATTCTTGAAGCGGAAGTGCGCATTAAATGCAATTAATGCATAATTAAACATTGAGTATTTGCTAATTGTGCTCAGGCCCATTCGCCTGCAAATTAGCCTGTCAAATGGAAACCCTTTCACATACAAAAAAAAAAAAAAAAAGGGAAAAGAGAGAAAAGGAACCCATGCCCACACAAAATGCCTGGCCAGGCATTCCTATACATATATTTGTGCAAGAACCAAAGAACGAGCATTAATAATAATCATAATAATAAAGGGAAGCAGAAGACGAAGGCCCAGTCCAATGTTGAAATTACCATAGCCTACTTTTCAGCTGTCAAGGCAACGCGAATCTACAAAATGAATGTGAACAATTTCGAGTGTTTGAGTGCGAATGTTTTTTTTTTTTCACTCTTCTTCTTCTTCTTGTTTTTGTTTTGATGTGCTGCAGGCAGCCATTTCACATTTCTCATTTCTCAGTTCTCAGTTTGCAGTTCTCATATTTTTTTCATAATTCATAATTCATATTTCATTTCTTTTTTTTCGGGCTTTCATTAATGCCGCCCACAACAATTGTTTGTTGTCATCATAATTGCAATGCAATTAAAGTAATTAAAAGTGAAATGCAGCCCAGCGTGGCAATGCTTAACTTTTGAGGGCTTTCAATTTCAATTTCAAGTTTTGTTTTGTATATTCTTAATAAATTTAAATGTTCTAAGAGCGACAATTAGGCAAGGGGTATAATTGAGTGCGATGAGGGAGAGAGAGATAGAGAGTGAGCGAGGGAGAGATAGAGAAAGAGAGAGTGGGCGAGAGAAAGAAAGAGAGAGAGAGAGAGAGAGAGAGAGAGTTTAAATAGAGATGAAATCGTGCTTAGAAATGATCGATAAAATTTGGAATCAATATTTTTGAAAATAGTGAAGATAGAAATTTCTCATTTTCTAGAATTTCGTGTTTATATCTGAGAGGAAGGAAAACAACCTCAAATGATATATCGATCATGTTATAGTAATGTATATATTTTTTAGAAATATTTGAAATTTATTATATTTATTTAAGTATTAATGTATACAAATTTATTATCAATTTGTCATCATAATTATTATTATTATATTATTTAAAGTTTTTATTTTGTATTTTATAATTTATTAAATTATTTATTTTATTTATTTTTATTTATTATATTACTTAATTTAATCATTCATTTCTTATTTTATTTATTTATTATGTTTATTTATATTTTATGAGCATAATTATTATTATTATATTTTTTTTATTTTTTTTTCTACATTTTACTATTCATTATTTACTTTATTCATAAATTTATTATTATATATTTACTGTTAACATTTCAAAGAATTTTTACTCCAACTCTCTAATTAACATCAAATTCCTTTCATTTCATTAATAGATACATCACAAACCCTAAGCCCATTCCTGCGTCTCCATGTCCTTCATTCACATTCGTTATGTTCTTTGCCTGCTCTTTCCAATATTTTTCTGCAAATTTCTGTGTCTGAGTTAATTCATAATTTATTTCTCAATATTGAACTTTAGCCTTTTTTTGGGGTCGTCGCAGCTCTATCGCAGTGCAGGAATTTGCAGCTTTTTTTAATTGTTTTCTGAGCGCCATTTGTCAAAACAATACACATAAAACTTTATAGAAATAATGAATCCATTTAGCATAGACCCATTCACACACACACACACACCTTTACACAGTGGCATAGAGTGAAATGTGGGTCAAAAATTGTTTGTCTTTTGTTGTAGCATTTGTTTTAATAAACATTGTGACAGGCAACGACAGGACCAAACAAAAGGACACAACTCATTCACTGCGGGCGAGCAGCTTGCCTGACTGCCAGTAAGCCTTTATCAAGTTGTCTTGGCCAGCTGCCGGAGCAGCAGCAGCAGCAGCAAGAGCAGCAGCAGCAGCATGAATGCCTTATTAGCTGACAAACAGGCTAATGTCAGGCAAAACAGCATAAACAGGACAAACAGGACTGCAAGTTCCGCTCGCTCAACACCCGCTGCCGCTGCCATTGGCCGTCACTTGTGTAATTACGGTTCGGGCTGCCAGCGAACAAAGTGATAATGATTTGTATTCATTAAAAAGGTTTATGGCAAATTTTGAGCAACATTTACTTTTCGGTCAGGCTGCCAGCCAACAGCCTTCTGCAGCCCTACGAACAAGCTAAGTGGCTGACGTTTAGTTAATGTTAAATTAGCCAACAGCATACAAAGGATGTGGGCGTTTTTTTGGGGGCCAGGATGCGGTTTTTGTTGCTGTCATAAAGTTTTCTCATTTAATTGCCAAGCTCTGGCTGAAGCTAGACAAATTTCTCAAGCCATGTGGTTTTATGGTAATGGCAATGCCAGCAGATGCAAGTGCAAGACAATGCCATGACTTTATTTCTATGCTAATTGAATGCTTAACATTTTCAAGTATATGTCAGCTATATATAGAAAGCAACTAAAACACATTTAATGAAGTGCCTCTTAGCATTAGCAAAGGAAACCAAAGACTGTTAGTTTATATATAAAGAGAAAGTTGCGCGAAAAGCTAAAGAGTTGTGGCATGAAATAATGCTATAGAGTTATATAGAGGCTTATATCGCATATAGCTTATTATATTGCTCAATTTAGACGAATGAATAGAGTAAATTAAATGCTTAAATATATAAAGAATTATATATTTAAAGAATTACTTTATATGAATTTCAAAAGTAATCAAAAATTTAAATTAAATTAAATAAAGAAAAATATAAATACTATTTAAGTTAAATATAACAAACAAAATTTTAACATTAATTTTATAAAGTTGTTGATCTATAGAGTCAAAAGCTTATTATATTTATCAATTTACACGAAAGAATATAGAATATATAATATATATACAATTATTTTATATGAATTTCAAAAGTCAATCAAAAATTTAAATGAAATATAAGTACTAAGAAAAAGTAAAAAAAAAAAAAAATAAAAATAAATAAAAATAAATAAAAATTAAATATGAATAATGTTTGATATTTGCGAGCTCATGTGTCTAATAAATAATGTAAATATTTTTAAAATTATTCCATTCATTCCACATATGGAGCAGACTTATCATCTCATCTGTTGCCCATAATCGGCAGCATATTCAGTTAATATGGTCTACTTTCCACTTCTTTAGTCTTGCACTTGCAAAGAGCATAAAATTAATAGATATTCATATTAGATGTTGTCTACAAATTGATGGCTTAAAAAAAAAGGAAAAAAAAAAAGCTTTGAGAATTTTAATTTCAATAAAATTTTGTCTGCACTGGCGACAAGTTTTATATAATTTTTGCTGGCTTATGAAACTTTTGATGTCATTAAAAAGTGGGCAATAAAAAATAAAAAAGTGGCTTGGCAGACATGTTTTTTATTTTAAATGAAAAGTTTTGCATTTATGACAAGTGGGAGCAGAACTTAATACCAGCTGCCTATGAAATTAAATAAAGCAATATATATTTTATAATACTTTTTTGAGTTTTATTGTATACTCTCATATTTCAGTATATATCTTATGAATAAGCAACAAGTTTAATACTGCACGCTGACATACAACGATTTGTATTATTTTAGCTTTGTTGCAGAAGTTTTTTTCTTTTTCGTAAAGCTGCTTTGCTACCTCTGGCATCAAGCATTACGAATAGCTAGAGATGAACACACACACAGGCACGCTCACACTTGGCAAAGAATAATAAGAAATATATATGTATATGCTGTGGGATGTACGTATATATATAAGAGTGACTGTGACTGCCGGGCACTGCAAATACTTTATAATTTTATATGCTATTTTAAGCAGCGTTGACGGCGACTCTGGCGAGAATGTCAGAAGACCAGACTAGGAGCCAGCCTCAATGCCACACATTGCACAGATGTATTTCATATGAATGTTTCGCTGTATGTGTGTGTGTGTGAGATGAATGCAAGTGCCTTAAAGCACACACAATTCATACGTAACAAAAATGTGAGCCATAAAAACGGGCCAAGAACAACAAAAACAATAAGAACACAGAGCAAAGCGAACAATAAACAAAACTTCAAATAAAATGGCATATATATATATATATGTGTATTTATATATGTATATAAATGTACCGAGTCGGACTATATAATATTACGAACTCTGAGCCTTCGCATACATAAAAAGTAATTCATGTGCTCAGAGAGAGAGAAAAAAAGAAATGGAAAGAAACAAAAGGAAAAATCTGCAAAGAAAAGGAGCAAACATAATTTATAGCAAACTAAGCTAAGCAAAACAAGCTTCGGTTCTGCTCTATAAACGACAAAATGTATTTTATTCTCAGCAACAATAAATACAAATTATTAGACACGAATTATGTGTTTGTTTTGATTAAAAACGCGCCTGTTTTGCCATAGCCAGAAATTGTATATATACAATATAAATATATAAGTGTAAATATATTTGCCTTTTCAGTGATTTTTTTGCATGCTTAGAGTAACCCTCATCAATGTGAAACAGTTTGGAAATACCCTGCATAAAATGTAGAACTGGTTGGTTTCGTACTTGGATATTGTTACTAATGATATTTGCTAATAATACGTAATACATTTTTAGGTTTTTATTTTCAATTCTGAAATTTTGTAAAAAAAATGTTTTTGGTTAAATACATGTTTTTCTTTATATCAAAAAATACAAATAAAAAAATAGAATTGCAAATGAATGCTAAAAATATATATAGAATTATTTAATCTCATAAATTTGTTTAGTTAATTTAACTATTTTATTTATTTTTATTATTAATTTTATATGTTTTTTATGTATTGTATTTTTTTAAACTTTTTATTTTTTATATATTTTTTTTATTATTTATTTATTTATTATTTTTTGTAAATTTTATTCAAATTATTACTTTTTTGTTTAATTTTTAATTTTTATATATTCATTTTTATTTATTTTTTATTTTTTTTAGAAAAATTATGCAGGAAATTCTGTTTTTGTTTTTTTTTTTTCAAGTTTTAAAATTACATGTTTTGAAAATTCTATATAAAAATTAAATAAAAATATATAAATAATATTTGTAGAGCATTTAGAGCAAGCTGTATAACATTTGAAGAATATTTTCATCTAAAACATATAATTAATTTTTAGTTTACCTATAGGATATCTTTAAGTTTATCACTCACAGAACTCGCTCTCTTGTTTTTCCAAAATGTTTTTCTGGCTTGGACTATGGCAAGTTATAGCATATCAGATCTTAAACTTTTAAAATTCTAACAAGTTATATGCGAGCTATATGTATGTATGTGTGTGTGTCTGTAGAAATAGAGCTGGATTTTTGCTTAAATATTTGGGTAACCTTTTTTTATCTAAACGACTTATCTAAGTGCGGGACTGCTGCTAGCCAGAAATTCTATCCAAAGAGAAAGAAAGAGAGCTAGAGCGAGAGAGAGACAGAGAGAGAGAGAGAGAGAGAGAGAGAGAGAGAGAGAGAGAGAGCGTGCATAAACCCTTGAGCGTTAATTTTCATAAAATACCAATTTCGGCATTTTTATCTCGAATTTTGTTTGCACTTGCTAGTGGCTGTGCGTGTGTGTGGGTGTGTGTGGATGGAAATGAAATTTACCTTATAATTATATTGCCTTTGTAATCTAGCAAATTATATATAAATTAGCTGCTGTATCTGCAAAACTTATCTAACTGCACTGATGTACACTTTTCTAACACTTGAAGCACTTAAGTTCCTTTCGGAATTTAAGCAATTGGCATTTGCTGTTGCTTTTGCTTCAGTCTTGGTGACATGCTGTGAGCACATTTAATTACTGCCACTTTTCTCTATGAAAATATCTAAAGAGTCTAGACATTAAAAACGACAATTTATCTAAAAAGTAATTAAGTGCTCAAGTCGCAAGGACGCACACGCGCAAGCCAAAGCAAACAGGATGACAGCCTGGCTACCTACAGGCAGCTTTTAGTTGTGCATGGCTCTGCCTTGCTCTGGCTGCTGATTAAGCTCAATTTATATATATATTTGTGTGTGGGACTGTTTGTGTGTGTGTCTCGTTGCTGTAGCTTAAAGTGCAGCTGCCAGCTTGTGTTCCCTATATTTAGTTGTGTTTAAATGTATTTGCTTTCGTTTATTTTTAATACCATTTAAGCTGCTCTCTCACACACACACACACACACACACAGCATTCTCTCAAATGACATATTTTAATGTCAACCATGTCTCTGATTTCGAAATGTGTCGTAATTTCCAAAATTTCCAATGCAGCTTCTTCTTCCACTCGACTAGCTGCAGCAACTGACATTTAGTGCTTTGGCTTTTATTTGCTGTTTGTTGCATGCAATTTGATTTATGCGCTTTAAATTTGCTGTTTATCTGCCTGAACTGTCTGTGTCTTTGGCTAATCAAGTATTTGCCTTATTGTTGTTTGTCATGCCAATTGCTTTTGTCAAAGAGCATTTTGCAAATTTTCCAAGACATAACTTAATTGGAATTTGGTTTCCGATTTCGCCATAAAAGCAAAAATCAAGTTGGATTTTCTAGCATTGAGCTGGAAATTTTGATAAGCAGAAACTTGGCAGAGATTTTCTGTGTAAAATATTTATATAAATTGGGAATATTTAACAATTTACGAATAATATTAGTTTTTGTAATTAAAGTTGTCAAAAAATAAAGAATGTAAATAAATTTGTTTATATTTCACAAGAAAATCAAGCAAGATTCTCTAACATTGAACTGGAAATTTTAATAAACAGCAACTTGACAGAGATTTTCCTAATTATATGAATTCTAAATGTTTTCGAATAATATTATTTGTGTAATTAAAGTTGTCAAAAACATATTTTAAATGCATATATAAATATAAAAAAACTGATTTATGTTTAACAAGAATATCTTCGATTTCAGCTTTGCCATATAGAAAATAATAGTTAATTCTTCTCGTTCACAAAATGAATTAATATTATATTGGTTTTATGTAATTGTTAATATTTTTTTGCTCAAGGCGTAGCAAAGTTCTTCAAGCATTGGCAGACTCCTTCCACACTTTCTTACCCAAGGAGATTCAATTGTTTATTTTGCAGCATGAGCAAGTAAAATGTAGTCGGAAGTACCCGTCTGCAAAATTCCTATTGAAATTATGAAAATTGAATTGAAATAGTTTTCGGCTTCGCCCACAATTCCCATAAATTTCTAAATTAAAACAAGCAGAAACACGCATAATTACTTAGTGCAAACATTTCATAGAAAACTTTGCTTGACAAAGGTGTTTCCTACACACACACACACAGACGCACACACACTCAAAAATATATGCGTATTTATATATAAATATATGCTTCGATGATTTATATACATTTGCCTTGCTGGCAAAGGCAATGACTGCAAAATCGCAGCGCGACAAAAATTAAAATTGCAGCAAAATGGTAAAACAAAGGCTCTGAGCAAAGCTCAGCATAGGAGTAGGAAACGTAGAACGACGCATTTACGTGCTGCTTCTCGCGGAAGCAATTCATTTATTTAATGTTTCCTGCATTTTATTGTCGTCTGAAACTGAACAAAATTTACGACAATGGCAACATTAACGACGACGACGCCGGGCAGCGGTGCGGGCTGGCAAAAAGCAGTACGCACAAAATATTTAGAAGGGCAAGCAAAACAAAAAATGAAAAAGAAAAAAATGAAAAAACAGCCTTCATTAAGGGTGCAACAAGCGACAAACGCATAAACCACCAAAGCACAAAGACAAGAGGCAAACCATTGCCTAGCATTGGACAAAGGCAGAAAGTTGCTTGGCTGGCAAAGTGATATTAAAAGGGTTGAAGTAGATATACCCTGTAATTTGCAGATATTTTATTTTGGGATTTGTAGAGAGCGAGAGGCTTAGAAATATATATAGAGTGGACTATGGCTAGGGACAAGCAAGAGATCATAAATGAGCAGGAAAATACAGAGTAAAGTCAAGTTTTTACTCGATTCGATTAACAAATTAATTTTATTTATCAATTTAAGCATATGACATACAGCTAAAATATAGAAAAATTATAAAATTATAAAGTTATTAAATTATAAATTAATTAAAACTAAAATTAAATAATTAAAATAGTTGAAGCATAGTAAGCGAAATTATAGAAAAAATAATAAATTATTAGAAATTTAATATTAAAATTAAAATAGCTAAATTTAAATAAACCTAAAATAAAGAAAATTAAAAAATGATTAAATTATTAATTATTAAAATATAAAAACTTATATAGAAAACTGTTGGAATTTAAACACTATTTAGTCTTTTTCATTAGAAAATATCATTTGAAATATTCCACATAAAACAGAGTTTATAATAAAGAGAACAAAATCCGATGTGATGTGAGAGGAGAGAACACAATGCAAAGCGAGTAAAATTAAATAATGACTAATATTAAATAAAAATTAAATGATTACTCGAGTTTTCATTAATTAAATAGAAATACTCTTTTCATTATTATTATTATTATTATTATTATTTTTATTTTTTTTTTTAAGTGAACAATTACTCCTTTCTGTATTTCTTCTTAGTATTTCTTCTTAGTATGATACTTTTCCTGTTTATTTTCTTCTATTCCTTCATTTCCTCATCCGTCAAACTCCATTCTGTGAAATTCCCATAAACCTGTACTCATAGCTTTAACGCAACTTTGAACTTTGATACATTGAAAAATGTTAAAGAGCTTAGAAGCTGCGCTTGCAGCTGACTTTGCTATTTGCTCATCATACCTTACAACCATGCGAACATTTATATACTAAATATATAAAGTATATTTGTTTGTACACATACATGTATGTACATATATATTTTCTATTCATTGAACCTTTCACATTGCAAAATACATTTGCATATTACAGTCATGTGAGTGTGCCTGTGTGTGTGTGTGCCCTTAATGTTGTTCATAAATTTCTGCGAATATTAATGCGCAGTCGGCAAAGCAAGGCACATATACATATATGTACATATACATATATATGTGTATGTGCAGCAGGTGTGCAGGGCAAACTATAAATATATGTACATATAAACGCACACACACACACATGCATCGAGTCCGAGGCAAACGTTTATGAAAATGCATGAAAAATACTATGAAATGTAAATGCATTTCTAACAACTTGAGACTATCATCGATGTGTATGTATATCGAGTATGCATGTATGTGCACACCACATAAGCAGCTTAAAATAGCAAAGGCGATGCATTTAAAACTCAATTCAATGCCAAAGACAAACAACTTTAACAAGCAAAAACCGAAACGCAGCTCTGCAGCAACACGCTGAAAGGCAGCTGTCAACGTGTGTCTGTGTGTGTGTGTGTGTGTGTGAGTGTTTTGTGGCCAAATGAGTCTCAATTTCGATGAAAATTGCTTTGCCCGGCTCGTCTCTAATTTGTGTGCGCCAATTACGCGACGTATGCGTGATATCTTCGTATGCGTATTTTGCGCTAATGATTCGCAGGCCATTCAAACACACACACACACACACACACACGCACACGCACACATGCAGCTAGCAATCGTATGGGTAAATAAACACCGTGGCTATAACCATCACATTTGGGAATTATTATCATTTTCAAGCCAGTGCTAAGCTGAAAGGAGGAGGAGGACGACAACTGCTGTCATTTAGGCGATTCAAGTTTAGTAGCTGTCCAATGGCCACTTAAGCACGAGCATAGCCCGGCTCAAGTGCAAACTGGCTAACCGGACGACGAGTTAACACACTTCATGTTCAAGCATGTGGGTGTGTGTGGATGTGGGGGTGTTTGGGTGTGTGAATGAGCGTGGGTGAGTGCGGTCCAAAAGCCACACAACATACTGAAAATTTGGCCTACGGGCGCTTAAGTGCTTATTAACTTCTGCACACTTGAAGGCGCAATTATGAAATCGTCAATTTAAACCAGACATATACACACGATAAAGCGAGAGAGAGAGAGAGGGAGAGGGATAGAGTGAGGCTTAGTGATAGGGTCTGGCAACACACGCTTCTAATCGTGTCCAGCATTTTGGCTGGGCATAAACACGTTGCTTGCCTTGCTGAATTCCCTGAACGCGCTTGGAGGCGATGTGCGATGGGCGATGGGCGATGGGCGGGAGTTGGGCTTAAACAAATAGACGAAGCGTGCGTGAGGCGTACGCTGCGTATGAGTAATAACTCTAGACAAGCGTAAAATTAATACCACTTGAGGCCATATAGCAGCAGACGTAACGCTCACTCACTCTCACATTCACACACTCTCCCTCTCTCTCTCTCTCTCTTTGCTGAATTTGTCTCTGCGTATTGCTTAATTATTTGTAGTTGATGTACATTAGCTATTGATGTAATGTGTTGCCCCTCGACGACGTGTGCCTGTATATGTGTGTGTGTGTGTGTGTGTGTGTGTGTGTGTGTGTGTGTGTGCGTGCGCGTGTATGTGTGTCATACAATATTTAGTTAGGTTTCATTATTATGAGCTCAGCTCCTCCGCCAAGTGCAGCATTCGATAGCACGAGAAAAATTTAATTAATTCTGCGAAATTGTCAGGTGTGTTAAGGGGCGCAACTGGCGTGAAGTGGGTGTGGCACAATTACAAATAAAGCCATAGCTACGTGTGTACGAAATACCATGGAGAAATTTATTTTTCTTGATCTGGTTTTTTGTTGCCTTTCCACTTAAGCTGCGTTGAAATTAATTGGAATTTATCTCAAGAATTAGTTGCGAAAAAAAAACTAAGTAATAAATATTATAGTAATAATATATAAGGTTTAGGAAAACAATTACATAATAATTATTAAAGATTTTGTTATAATTAGCAAAAATTAATAAGCGAAAAAAATAAGAATATAAACAAAAAATATATAAGTCAATAAATTTAAATAATGTATACAAATTTTTTGCTGATTTTCGCGAATATTTTTATGTATAAATAAATACAAAAAATTTTTACTATAAAATTATTACTAAATATTATTATTAAAAAGCTTTTGAAAGCTACAAAATTTAAATAGAACTCTAAAGACTTATTAATAATTAGCTCAGAGTCTCTAGCATTTTTTAATAAATAATTATAAATTAAAATAATATTAAATAAAATTTAAAAATTTTGATAGGTCAAATATTGAAAAAAAAAAATAAAATAAAATAAATAAATAAAAAATAAAAATAAATTAAAATAAAATATAAATAATTAGCTTAGAGTTACTTGCATATTTTAATATATTTTTATTATTATTTTGATATTTATTTATAAGAAATCAAGAGATGTTTATAGGCAAATAAATAGCTTATGAGAATATGAATAGAAAACAATTATTTTTTCTATATATTTTTTTTGTCGACTTTCTGTACATTTTAATATATATAAAAGTCAGCTCAATTCAGACTTCATTTTTTTTATTTTTAATTAAAATATTGAGTGGAAATGCGCTCGATCTATTTGCCAGTGTGAATGACACTTTGTTAATTTATGCGACAGGAAAATGAAGAAATAAAGTCAGAGAGAGAGAGAGGGAGAAAGAGAGTGGGAGTGGGAGTGGCAGAATACAGGTAGAAACGTCGTAAAACTTCCAGTCGAACTGCTGCTTGCTTCAGCCCACCCAGCGAGGGCAAACAAAGCGGTTGATGAATGGATTTTAAATAAAATATTAAAACAATGGCGCGACAACGAGTGGCGCGAGTGAATGCGTATTGCGGTATTCCATTGCATGAATGAGTCATTTGTTGGCACAGGTATGAAACGGACCACAATTAATATAAAGGTGAGTCGATAGAGACTGTGTGTATATATCATCTATCTGTATTTACTTACCACACCATCGCCAATATGATGTACGGTGCAGGGGATGTGGGCCGTGGCGCCAATTTGTGTCGTCACCAGGGTTGAGTTCTCGGTGCCAAAGTACATGGGCGTGCCGAACACATTATCCGTACCATCGATGCCGTGCGTCGACTCCAGATGGTTCTCAACGGGCTCAGGCCTGTGGGCAGGTATTGGATATGGCCCGGCCGTATCTTTGGCCTGAATACGTGAGTGTTGTTGCATCTGAAGCTGTTCGAGTTGCTGTTGATGTTGTAGCTGTTGTTGTAGTAACTGATGCTGTAGCTGGTGTGGGGATTGCGGCAGTCGCTTGTCATCGATCAAGTTGTTGGAGTCGAAGCTTGTTATGCTGCTGCCCGAAGCAGAGGACGAGGAGGATGATGAAGAAGCAGCAGAAGCAGCAGCAGCAGCAGCAGAAACTGGATGTGGAGCTGTCAGTGCGGCCGCCGATGCGGCGGCAAAGCTCGAGCCGAGCTCTTGCGCTGGCGACATAATTAAATTTTGATTTATATGCCGTTGTAATTCCTCACTTGGGCCGCCCGACGTCGCGCTGTGCGCTGGCGTCAAACCCATTGTTGTTGTTGGCTCTGTAGCCGTTGTTGCCGTGGCTGCCACCATGTTGTTGCCTGTTGAGTGGTAAAGAGCGAAGTTGGAAGCATTTTAAAATGTGTTAATATATGCGCTGTCTGTTGTCGGATAAACAATAACAGCGTGAAGTCAATTAATTTGAATGTGCATAAGCATTGCGTATACGTAATATCTTTCATTGGGATTTTCATTAGCAGCGGGTGGTATGCCAACACCATCATCATCGCCATCCTAAATATCATTTGCATAAAATGACACAGCCAATTAAGATTGCTCCCCCCCGCATCCCAAGCATGATGATGCGTTTCACCTGCTTTGCCTTGCCGTATGACCCAACCCCGAGCATGCCAGGCTCAGCTACTATTTGCGCATAATTTTATGAAAGCTTTGTTTATATATATTTTTTTTTCTTTGCTTTACAAGATAACAACAATAAGAGTAAGTGGCAGACGCGAAATGTCAGATTTGTTCATATTTACATAAATATCAACTTGTTTATTACACAAAACATACACTCGAGGCAATTGTTGGCACACGTGCTAAAACGTCAACAGCAATTTGTATAAATAAAAACATTTTGTTTATCTGTAGAAATTATAGTTATATAGAATTAAATTAGATTAAATTGCTACAGGAATAAATGGAATTATTTATACAAAAATTTATTTAAATTTCAAGCATTTGCATAAATTTAATTCACTATTTAAATGAATTGATTTACTAATATTTTCAATTGAAATCGTAGCTAATACAGATTTAATAAAATTTTTATAAATATGATGAATAGAATTCAATGAATAGAATTGAATTTTATGCATTGAAAGAGTAGCTCAATTTACTAAAATTTAATAAATTAAATTTCCTACACTCAATTCATTGTAATCTATTTAATATTTAATTTGATTAGATATCAACATTTATTTCATGAGTTACTTTTTGAATGCATTCAAAAGATATATATTACACTTTACATTTAAATAGAAATTCATAAATATTTGCATTTCCTCCAGCTCTTAAGAAACACATAAATTATGCATACGCCCCATTCACACTCGCTCACTCGCAATTAGCTTTCAAATGTTGTTTAAATGCTTGCATTAAAAATATATAACCACATAATTAACTTTAGTCACATGAGACATATCAAAAGTTAATAATTGATAATTGAATTATATAGAAAACGAATATTTATGAGCTTGACATCTTAATTGAGAACTCGGCTCCTTCCAGCTGCCGTTGCAGCTGTCAATCAAACATACCCGTCTTAAATGCTGCCAGGGTATGCAAGCGCGCAAAAATATGTTGATTTCATAAATATGTGATAGGGAGTTGAATAAAGAGAGAGAGAGAGTGGGAGTGAAAGAGAGGGAGAGTGTGTGCCCACACGCTTGGTATGCCTGTGGTTTGCTCTTTGTTTAAATGCCACATTTATTAACCTTTTTTGGCATGGGTTGAGGCTGGGTCTGTTGGGCTTTTGCCATTGAGGCAACCGCATAACACGTTTCGGCATCGCTGAAACTCATTTGCCGTGCGTAATTTGTGTAAACCCAATAATATTTTCCTATTAAACATAATTGCATTGAACAAACTGAAATTTTTGGTTTTCTGTATTTGTCCTTGATTGGCATTTCGCCTCGTATCAATTAGGGCAAAATGACAAAATTCAAATCTCAATTGCTTTCTATTAATTTGGTCACGCATTTCGTAACCACAATTTTCAGCAAAAATTCCATTTCAACATTTTCTCCTGTGTGGCAAGTTCATTTCAATTAGCATAAATATTTTCCAATATGAATTTGTGTTAAGACAGTGACAGACAACTATTGATTGAATTGACAATTTGATTTACATTTAATGTTGTAGTAATTAGTCCCAACGACATGTTCAACAAACAGTTAACTTGCCATCATTTATTACATTTATTATCGGTTGATTTAATAAACATGCAGAATAAATAAAATTCAACAAAATTTGATTTCCTATAAATCATTTAAGCTGCTGTACATGTTTGCAAAATCATTGAAAATTTCATCATAAATAAAAACTATAGATTTATGTGATTTTAGTACAATAATTAATTATTATAAGTCAGCATTTTCAGTCGAGTCATGGAAATTAAATGTCAGAAATCTGACAATTATTAGAAGCGCGAGAAAAGACATACGGAGGGATCTATAAAATTTAATTAATTTAACTAAACTACTATTGATAAAAATCACTAAAAGTTTTGAAAACTACAAAAGCCAAAGTCTTTATTATATTATTTTGTAGTTCGCTGTTAGCTGAATACATATATCTAGGATATTTTGGCATTTGAATATCTCACAAAAAGCGTGCTTCACATAGCAGACTCTTGTATTTTATCAGATATAGAACTAGAGATTTCACTATCACACTCAGAAAATTTCATAAAGAAACTTTAACTAGAACAAAAATTATGCAACAATTAACATCTGGTAGTGAAGCCCATTAGCGCAGCCCCAGCTCTGCCGCTGCTTGAGCTGCGCAGTAAGCAGAGCGCGTGCCTATGTGAGCGAGTGGAAGCAAGTAGCTTACAAATAACTGTTAAATGTTTGGTTCCACACGCTCTATTCGTGTGATCAGCTGAAATATAGCGTACTCACTCGCTCCCGCTCTAAGCGTGAGCCTTCGTTTCTTTTCGTTCTTTACGAACGACTTGCGTTGAGCTATTCGTGTGAATGAGAGCGCGATACGATTGATGCTCGGCCCAATGAGCTGCACTAGCTGAGCAGATAACTGAAAGAGTCTATGCAAATGGCGTTTATATTCACATGCACATGCCTACAGTCACGCTCTCGTATGCTAGCGAAACAACCTTCGCTTGCATACCAATACATGCAAAGACTTTTTCTTAAAACTCAAGCAGAGCGCAAGCAAACGAATAAAAAGGTTGTGCTCGATCACGAATGAACCGACGCGTCGCGACGTTGAGGAACCGACGTAATCGATTGCTCTCTGAGTTTTTCCTCACAGTTGAGAAACAGTCCACATATATTTTTGGCTAGCTTTGTTTATTATAAAATATAATAGTCCCTAACAGATTGACATATAAGCCTAGTTGAGAATTCAGCTTATTTTCTATTCGAGCATTGCAAGCACGGAATAAAAAAAAAAAATCAAATCAAATCATTGCAATAGCTTTGCACGACAAATGTTTAGCAAAAAATAGATAAAGCACAAATCTGTCATGTTGATGGTGGCTGAACAGAGACACATAGATATGACAGACATATAGCATTGTCAATGTCATGGCATTAAAGTGCAGCTGCTGCTGCTGTTGCTGACACATGACGAAGTTGATGATGCATCAATTGACAATCTATTTGCGCGCATAATTCACAGTTATTTGCAGGAGTTTTGCATTTGAATGCGACATACCTCGACCATGGCATAACCCACGAATCTCTTACAAACTATATCGCATTTGCGGTTCGCTGCATTGTTGTGGCTCGACCTCGACCATAAGCCGTATTACGTACGAAAACAGTGTAATATGAAGTCTGAGCACACACACACAGAGAGAGAGAGAGAGACAACAACACACACACATACACACACAGCTGCTGCGTGAGTACATTGCGAGTCAAGCTTTTGCAATTTTCCATTCGTCTCCAACTGCGTCTCTTGCGTTTCCATTTCTGTTGCTGTGTCTGCTTATGGCCATTGGTTACGGCTCAGGCGAGAACTTGGTCAGAGAGCTTGGCGCATCATCGTGGCATTTTTGTCACGTTCGCACGTGACTGCTTACAGAATTCGGGTAACATTTGCCAGCTGCCAGTTGCCAGTTGCCAGTTCACAGTTGCCCGTTGCCCGTTGCCGCTTTCTACTTTTGTAGTTCGCATTTCGCAAACTCGCAGAGTTTTTTTTCCCCTCCCTTTTCAGCTGGCACAAAATGACGACCGCATAACACACACACACACACACACACACACACACAGAGGCAACTGACTGCCGCTGTTGTTGCTACAGCATTTGCATTTCCATAAAAAAGTTTTGTCTATACTCTAACGCGCTGCATTATAATTTTGTTGCGAACTGTGTGTAATGTTTTAACGATAGTCCGAAGTCGTTATGAAAGTGCTTCGGCTATGCATATCAAAATGTTCTAAGCTAAATCAGATGAAGTCATGTGATATATGTATATATACATTTGTTTATTGAAATTAAATAAACTGGCTCATATAATGTGATTTTTCTTTGTAGGCTTTGAGTTGCTCTCAAATTCGTTTACGAAATGTTAATATTTGTATGCTATATAAAGCAGAAGCTCAAGCTAAACAGATTGAAGATTATTATAGAGTAATCATTGGAAATATTATAAGGGTAAGGCTAGGCTGCAGATGTTGCCAGAACTCTAGAATTTAATTAGGAATTATTTTGTATTTTTGGTATTTTTTCTGCCTTTTTCTTACAGCTTGTTCTACTGCAAATCTTATCAAATATATATAAATATATATAAATAATCCAGAGTTGATCAGCTGTTATACACTAATTATTCCTTTAGTTAAGCTCTAGAGCTGTAAAGAATTTATGCACTTGCAACTATTTCAATAAAAATGTATTAAAAATAATATATTGATAATTTGTAGAATATTTTCTTGCTTTCTCTTAAACAACTTTTTCCACTGAAACTCTTATGATTTCGCTTTTACTTCAAACAGCATCTTGCCTTAGAGTATTTAATCATTCACTGTTTTCCTGGTAGAACAACATCTTCTATGCTCTTTTTGCTTGTTTGTTTGTTTTTTTTTTTTTTTTTGCATTCCTTGGCTGCAGTTGGACGACTTTGTAATTGAATTTTTCACAACGAGTAGCTGATGCGACGGCTGTTGCTTTTGCTGCCGTTGTTGCTATGGTACGTTGTGGTTCTTTGTGGATTTACAAGCGCTGCGCATTGTCAACTCAGTGAGGTGCAAGAAGAATCCAACTGCAGCAGTAGCAGGAGCAGTAGCAGCAAACAGCGCCACAAACATTTTGCGCAAAAGGCAACAACAACAAATTGCCTTTGCTGCGCAATAAGCACGTAAATCTGTGTATGTGTGTGTGTGTGTGTGTGTGTGTGTGTGTGTGTGTGTCTGTGCTGTGTGTGTGTGTGTGTTTACGTGTGTGATTATTACCGCTGCGACATTCGCGAAACTTGTGCATATGCAAGCAGCCGAGCTAGCATTTATTTAGGCTGTCAGCGTGCAGCGGGTGTGCCTTGAGTGTGTGTGTGAGTGTGCGTGTGAGTGGGTGTATGCGTGTGTGAGTGTGCGTGTGCTTGTGTGTGTCATGGCATTTTAATCAAAAGTTGCGTCTTGTTTGTTATGCTGTCTGCTTAAAACAATGATTTCTTCTATATGCGACCAGAATTTCAGTTTGCTGCACGCGTTGCGTATGCATTATGTGCATGGAAAACTCTTCAATTACACTATAATTTAATTAAAATATATATTTATGTAATTTTTTATAAATATATAAAATAAATTTAATTAATTGCATTTGATGACCCGATTAGCCAAATTTAATTTGATTTTTAGCCGCTGGCTAGAATTTTAATTAATGCCAATTTCTGTTTTTAATTGATAAATAAGTTAAATATATATATGGAAAATATATAAATATATATATGTATATTTGTGTAATTGTGTAACACACATCAATTTTATATAACTTTGTTATTTCTGTATATGAAATGAGTTAGCAAGACGAGTGCAGGCATAATATGAATAAAACGATCAAAATATTCTAAGAAATCAAATGGAAATGTAAATATTGCGTCAAAGTATGACAGAAACTAAAAAAAAAAAAAAAAAAAAAAAAAAAAACAAAATTATTTTAATATACAATATGCACAAATATACAATTATATAATATAATATGCAAAAATGCAGTTGCCTTTAATTCAATCATTGACATGCCTTATATTGACATGCTTTATGTTATTTTTACTTTCAAAATTATCATAAAATTGAAATTGTAAGTAAATAAATATATTAAATGTGCATATATAATATATATGCATATTATTCATTTTTATATATATTTATATGCTATTTATATTATACACTTTTATTCATATATATATTTTTTATTTATTACATATTATACATTTCTGTTTTCTACGGCAAATAAAATTAATAAAAATATATTATAGATTTTTAATATATATTATACATTGTTATACATATTTTTTTTTTTATTTATATGTAATACATTTCTGTTTTCTACAGAAAATCAATCAAACTTTTATGGCTAGCAGCTGCGGTCGTCCTCTTACAACTTTTCTTTATTTTCAAATCAAAACTTTTTTCAAAGCAGTCTCAGGTTGAAGATGTTTTTTCTCTTTAGATTTTCGACTTGCAGAAGTAAGCAATTTAAAGGTCTATCTGTCTATATATATATATGCTATATTAAATGTATATAAATATATATACAATAAGTGCGCTAACATACATTAAGCATAAGTTGTTTATGTGAACTCATATGATATGAATAATGTGCTATAATTTTGCATCTAAATCAAT
The DNA here is from genome assembly GCA_030914345.1 of Drosophila koepferae. NCBI lineage: Eukaryota > Metazoa > Arthropoda > Insecta > Diptera > Drosophilidae > Drosophila > Drosophila koepferae. The sequence continues at coordinate 12,718,890 of JAUESR010000211.1, read as the reverse complement.
ATTCTCGATCTGCCTATAATGATAGACATTACACCCATACACATGCACATATGTACACACATACTATATTCATAAATATAAATTATATGTACTTTTTGCAGTCGCATTTGGCATTGTAACATTTCCGTTGCCGCCGCAGGCTCTGTACATTTGTGCTGCCTAGTTGCTCCCTCTCTCTCTTTCCCTCTCTCTCTCTCTGTTTCGTTCGGCGGCTGTGCACATAATTTATTTGTCGCTGTTAACTAAATTTGCGGTTTGGCTGTAATTTGAAACAGGGCACACAAAACAATTGACACGAATAATTTTTGGGTTCGCAATGCATTTTGCTAACAATGAGGCCAAAAGCAAATTGAAAAGTTTTAATTAAATGCTCAAAATGTATCAATTAGTGTGTGTGTGTGTGTGTGTGTGTGTGGGTGTGTGGGTGTGTGGCCAACAGCATTTAGTTTTGAATTTTGGCAACAACTTTTGCAAAATTTTTGGGCTTTCCAGCGAACTGAACACTCAGTTTTGTGGCCCCGGATACACTTGACGTCAGCTGCCAAGTTTTTGAGCTCGCGCAATGAACGCAAAACTTCTGCTTTTACTCGTCTTCAACTTGAATTTCTTCTTCTACTTCGCAACTTGTTATTGCTGCTGTTGTTGTTGTTGTTGCTGCTGTTTTTATTGCAAATATTGTTGAACGCGAAATGTTTGCATTTGACACTTGGCGGTAATTTAGTGAAAATGCGTCAACTGCCCTCTGGGCAGGAACTGAACCGAACAACGCAATGTGGCTGAGTTTAATTGTGGCACGCCCACACGTAGCCAGCCAGAGAGCGTTTAACTTTGCGACTGTCATAATTTTTATTGAACGTTAACATTAATAGCCGAAAGCTGAAGGCAAGAAAAGAACAAAGTACGATGGGCAAACACAGCTTTTTGGCGCAGTGTAAAATCAAGATAAGTGCGTGTGGCTAGGCGTACGGCACTGTGGCAATTGCAGTCAAGACAAACGCCGACTATTTGCCATTTATTTAACAATAAAGCGTCACCGCGCTGCGTTCTTAACAATCATTAATGGATGCTTCTCCACGCTAAACTAACAGCTACTTCCACTTGCTCCTTTGCTGGCGACGCGGGCCACTAACAGCGCGCCCCATAAAAAGGCATTAAGAGTAAAGTAAAGTGCCTATTTAAGTTGAGTCATAAAATTGGCTTTCTATCTGGCCAAATGGCAGCCCCAAGTCACTGTCACAGTCACAGTCGCAGTCGCAGTGACAGCCGAAGTCGCAGTCGCCGAGTTCTCCTCGATAGCTAGCCAAAGCTAGTCCTAGTCGTTGCCACGTTTCTTGTAATTTTATTTATTTTATTTCAATGCGTGTCTAAGTGCTCAACTTTGGGCATTGCACAAAATTGGTAAACGCCAAAATTTGGTGAACAATTCTCATCTGTTCAAACATTTTACAGCATTTTGTTTGCAATAAATTTGCGCATAGTTCAAATTGTTGTTGTTACGCTTCGTCTTCATGTTCCTTTCAAAATGTCTGCAATAATATTTACACAATTTCTGACTGTGTGGGCGTGGCAGGCGTGGCAGTTGTTAACTAAGTTGAAGTCAAGAGAGCAGCTACAAGTTTTACACTAATTAGCAGCACTTTTGAGGCAGCCAAAAATTTAATTAATACCGCGGAATATGCAGCAAGCCATATATAATAATAATAAATATATTTCCTGTTTGCAGCGCAAACTTTTTATTTATAATGTTATTTTTTCTTCTTTATTATTGTTTGCAGGCATTTCCCAATTTAATTCTTGAGCAACTTTGTGAGCACCTTAATTAAAAATTTCAAACTGCCAAGTAAGTTGGATAAGCCAAGTGAGTGAAGTCACCATTTTATATGCATATGTATACAAAAGTAAATATTTGTATATATTAAACATTAATTTTATTAAAAAAAAAGAAAAATGTTAAAAAAAACTACTCAAATTATTAAAAAAAAAAATTGAAATAAAATATAATAAATAAATATAAAAAATATAATAAAAAGTAATAAATAAAAAAAGATATATATTTTTTGTTTTAATATTTATATTTTTGTGTTATATCTAGTATTTAGTGTTTATCTATTTAATTCTAACTATTTTTCTATAGAATTGACTCATTCTATAATTCTTTTGTAGTTTTCGTTGTATAAAATTGAAATAAAATATAAAAATAAATCAACAAATTAACAAATAAAAAGAAAATGGGATGTTTTTAATAAGTTTCTTAGTTTTTATATTAATATAATTTATTTATTATTAAATACATTTTTTTTCTTTCATTAATTTAATCAATCAATTTTTTCTGATTATTTTGTGTTTTATTTCATTTTTAATCCTTTTTATTTTATGCTTTAAATAAATCCATTTTCATTTTAAAAAAATTTATTTAATAATTATATATGACCTTATGAGCTGCTTAGTAAATTCCTTGAAAAAAATCTTGATGCACAAATCTCAATTTAATTCGACCTCAATCACATACCCTGTAGAGTATCTTAGAGGCAAATCTATGCGAGCATTTCACAAATCTCTACAATAAGCCAAGTTATTCAATTACTTTAACTTATATATATATATATATTCATATATATATAAATGTATATATTTACTTTTGTGCCCGCCCTTCACCAATTCATCACTCAATTTCTATTTTTGGTAACTTTTGGGACTGTCGTAAGTATCAAATTCTGATTTTTATGCCACTTCATCAAATGAGGCATCAGCATTCGCTCATTTTTTTCTTCTCTTTTTTTTGTCAATAAATGACGCCTCAGTGTTGAGGCATGCTTGATGGGGCGACATTGTCAGCGTCTACTTATATATTTATAGAGACTTGCTGACTTACATATATATAAATATATATATATGTGCTCAGACGTTCACACACAGAGAGCTAAATAAGCGAAATGATAGACGAAACAGCTTGACGAACTAATGTCCTGCTGAAGACAGTTGCTGGAATTGACACTTGGGCAATAGATTAATCTACGAAATGAAAGAAAAACAAACTTGAAAGCGCATAAAAGCGCTTCAAGTGTTTAATAAATAAAATGATTGAGTTACACTATACAATTTGTATATAATAGATATGAATATATGATTTATAGGTATATATAATATGATACAATCAAGTCTTTATCTTGCAAAGCAGTTAAAAAATCTGCAAGCTTTTAGCAGCTTTAATGAGAGTATATTAAGCAAAGCCTTAAGCAGCTTTCATAAATTTGTGAGCGAATATTCATAAAATTTCAGTCAGCCTTATTGATTCATAAACAAAAATTGACGACAATGATTAAAAATTCCAATTGATTTCGGCAATGCAAACTTATTTAAGATATTTGCATGCATTGAATATACCCATCAATATTTATGTGACTATGCAGTATCAAAAGCCAAGCAAAGGCTGGGCAAAGGAAAAAAAAAATTGAAGAAAAGTATGCGCAACATAAATAAATTATGCGAAGCAAAATAAATAAGGTACAAATATGCTACAGCGGATTTTTTCTTTCTTTTTTTTATATATCTGTAAAGCCGTTGAGCTGTGCTCACATATATGTGTGAGAGAGGGAGAGGTGGGCCCTCTCTCGCTCTCTGCGTGTGTGAAATCAGATGGAAAAGTCAGCAAAAGCACAAAATATAAAGAGCATAAGTTAAGTGCGTCATGTGGCAAGTGGCATGAGTGAATCTCTGTGTATGATTGTGCGGAGGGCATGTGAATGCTGCCAGCCTGTGCCTGAGTTTGAGCTTGAGCCTAATGAAGATTTATACCTTACACACACACACACACACACACACACAGTCGGGCATAGGCACACATTAGAGGCATTTGGCAATGTGTTTGGCTTTTTGTGCCAAATTGCAAGCACGTGCAAATTAGAATACGATTACGAATACCAAGTGAATACAATGAATGTCTGCTTGACTAAGCACTTTGAATAGTCGACCTCGGGGCCAGCAGCAACAGCAGCAACAACAACAAGAATGGAATGAAGGCAAAAAAAAGGGCAAGGCAACAGCAAACGGCCAAACGGCTGTGACTTCAATAAATGTTTAGTATCTGTCTGTCAAAATGCGTACGGGCAACTATGGGCCAGGATCTGGCTAGATCCGGCCAGTCCTTCAGTACATAAAATTAAATTGTCAACTTCCGTAATGCGCTGCATAAACAGATACACATAGAAAAAGAGGGAGAGAGAGAGAGAGAGAGAGAGGAGAGAGAGAGAGAGAGAGAGAGAGAGTGTGTGTGTGTGTGAGAGAACAGACTTAGATGAAGATAGAAGTCCAAGTCTTGGGCAGACGTTGACCAAAGTGACCAAAAATATTAAAAGCAAAAAAAAAAACAAAATAAAAATAATATAATAAAAAATACAGAAAAAAAGCCAAAGAAAAAATTCAGCAAACACCCCAACAATTCGGAAGTTTCTGCTTCTTCATTTTTTTTTGGCCAGTCCACTTAATTTGAGCCCAGTTCCCAGACACTCACTTGACAGACACACTCACACACTTAGAGCGGCGACGTCGCGTCGCAGTCGATATCAACTGCTGCGCAGGATGTGGCAAATTTTGGTGGCTCTCCTATAAGGATGTGGAACTGGTAATCAAAATCAAACAGTCTTTGGCAAGGGAATAGCCAGCAGATGTATGCGCTAATCTAACAGCTATACTTTTTTTTTTTGTTTACTAAAAGCAATATGTAGAGTATCAAGATGGCCAACAAAGTGTTTAATAATTAAATTGATTTTGCTTAGATATGATAGGCCAAGACAACTGAGACTCCTCTGCACTGGTTAGGGTATCTAGAATATGTTTAGAATTACTCACTGACACTCGCAGAAGCTAGGGTATCTGTGTGCTGCATGCACTCTCGAGCAGTAGCTGCCCATTGAATGTCCTTTTCTAATCGATTTTGCCGTTTTGAAGCATTTTTTGTTAAATAAATTTGCTTTGACTGTAATAGGTTTTCTTCTTCTTTTCTTTTTTTTTTTTTTTTTGGCTGTGTAGCATATAGAAAAAATTCCGTTTGCCTTTTATAGCTATGTCCATTTCATTATAATAGATTTGCCATTTGACAACAGAAGCGCCGCAGCCAAAAGTAGCTAAATGCTTGCGAGAGTATTAACTGAATAAAATTGAATTTGTTGCTACTGAATAGAAGAGTAGAAGAAAATCCTAAATACACTTTATATATATTATTATATAAAAAATGTTATTTGGAAAAAAAAAAAAAAACTATTGCAAATATTTAGACTCTTTTTTCTATTGCATTCCTTTTCCAATGGCAGGGTATCTTGGCTTCGTCTATTATTCAGTTATTTGCACAGTGCATACCTTTGGCTTGGGCCTGAGCGCATATTAGGTTTAATGTCCTTGACGTCACCTATTTAAGTTCAATTTATTTGCGGGCGAAAGGACAGCTAAACGAATGCCATTGATCGATTCCCTTTGCCCATTTTCCATTTCCTATTGCTGCGCTTCAGCTCAGTCTTCTTTATCCTCTTCTTCATCATCAACATTCACTGGTCATTTCCATTCGCAGTTCGCATTTGAAATGTGGCGCCGAGCATTGAGATTGGGCAAATCTCGTCCTGTCTTTTATGCTGTTGTTGTTGTTGTTGTTGTTGTTGCTTCTTCACATTTTCATGCGGCGGCAATGTGAAATGTCACATTTTATATTAGAGGCCAAAGTAGGGAAGCGACTATCTGGCAGAGTGAGAGGGAGTGGGAGTGGGAGCTTTAGAGGAAGACAGAAACAGGTCTGACAGTGTTTGGCCTTTATCCGTTTTATGCCATTGACATTTCCACACACCAAACCCAAAGACCAATTGACTTTGGCAGCAGACGAAAGTATTCTGAAATGTTTTTCTTTTTCATTTTCTTTTCACTTTTTGCCTTTTCCTCTTTTTTTTTTTTCATTTCTCATTTTTAGTTGATTTGCTGACGAACGATAAAACCCAAACGCAGGAAACAAATCAAATTGCGGTTTATATTTTGAGTATATTTTGGCAATTTATTGAGGTTGCCCTCACACAGGCAGACAGAGCAAGAGAGAGAGAGAGAGAGAGAGAGAGAGAGAGAGAGAAAGATGAGGAAAGAGAGGGAGTGGGGTGAAGGTAATGTACATTCAATCAAACATGCGTTCAGGTGTGTGGCAGTGTGTGTTGGGCGTATTCACAGTTTGCATTTACAGCATTTTTAATGGAGCTTGGCTGGCAAAGTGTTGCCAGGCAGCGCAGCTTGCAGCTGCTCCATCGACCACAATTGTTTGGCTTGATTTAAGAATTTGAGCTGCCACAAAAATATTGCATTTGCTGCGGTAGAGAATGCTAAATGCAACAGTGATGAACTAGCAAATACCCAGCGCTTTATGTATATACAAATATGATTCAATATCACAATAATCCGCTCGTCTCTCTGCTCGAATCTTCAGCTCTATGCTCCAACTACTCTATGCTGAAGGCCTGCAGACTCATCAGAGCTGAGCATAGACAAACTTCAGCCGAAGTGCTCAACTTTGAGTGACTTTTTTCTTATATAAGGCGACTCTGTTGCGGCGCTCGATCAGTCGCGTCTCTCAGCTGAAGCAGCTCAGTCGTCGTGCAGTGCAGTGGAATAGCTAAATATGTATAATATCAAATATTTTATTTTTACTCTTCAATTTTAATTATTTAATATAAAACAACATTCTTGCTGCTGTCAACAAATATTTGATGCACGCTAACATGGCACACAAATCAGTTAAAAATTGGGTTAACAAAAACTGCCAACAGACGGAAAATTGAATGGGAATGCGTATGCCTGCTGCATGTGATGCCAGGCTGTGGCTGGCAAAGATGTAAAATCGTATTTCTAAACTGGTTGTTAATGTTTGAGGCCATCACCTGATAGCTAACTGCAATTGGAGGCAACAGCAGCAGCAGCAGGAGGCAGCAATAGCAAATCCTGCCAAAAAATTTGTTTTGTTACGAGAATTTTTTTTTTTTTGCACGCTGCGTATACATAATTTAAGTCAACCCTCATTGCAGTGGCAAAAGTTTTGCTGCCACATGCAACGACCTTCCCTCTCTCTCTCTCTCTCTCACTCTTTCTTATAGTTATTATCAAAACAAATTGAGTTTAATTTTGTTGTTGCAGCAAGTGGCGCCGCGCTGCACTTTGCATGATTTCCGGCTATTAAGTTAGCTGTGCAACAATTTATGTAAGAATTGAGCTACAGTTGCCAGCTGCCAGCTGCGAGTTGGCAATTGGCCCCGTTGGTTGGCTTTCGTGTCTGGGCAACATTTTGCTGAAAACTATGTACCGTTTGTAGACAGGCTAATTGCAACTGTTTCCGTTGCACTAATCAATTTGGCATATGCGCAACTTCTTTGCATGCCCATTACAACATGCGAATGTCCATAAGTGAGCCAGCGAGCAGCTGCATGTGTGTTTACAGAGCATATTTGGTTAGTCGCTTGTGGTCAGAGTCACGTGTATAGCACACATAGTCAATCTGGCATAAAGAAACTCATCAACCCGGTTAGCCTGGAGAGTTGAGCGCGCTTGTCTGATTCGACTGCCAAAGCAAACATTTCCATTGTTCAAATATTCACAGTTCTCTGTTTGAGCAGCAGCAGGAGTAGCAGCAGGAGTAGCAGCAGCAGGAGTCAGTCCTCGTTCATGTTGGAAGTTGCAACACGGAATAGCTGGCAGGTGATTTCGTTGCAATTGTTTGGCATTGGCATGTTCCCATACGAAAGTCTTACAATTGGAATCAATTCATGTTTTTAGCTTCTCCATATGCATGTAAAGCAAACGCATCCTGACTTGATTTAAGATTTTGTTGATTTTATCTAAATACATGTATATATATATAGACGACGTTACGGCTTTATATTCCTAAAGATTTAAGCTCACTTTTCTTAGAGATATTTTGTTTTATATGCTAAAAATGGAATATCGTGAAAATCGCATATAATGAACGGAAAAATACTATAAATACTTTTGATGAGGGAAAACTAGTAGTTGACTCTATTTATAAATCTTTTCGTTGAAGTTGCTTGTTATGAATGTTATGAATGCAAGGTCTAGGATATATATTTACTTATACACGTTTACTTGTATAAAATATTTATTAGATTTATATTTTTGCAACAAGAAATTCAGCTCAGTTGCAGACGTTGCTGGATTTAATATACTTCTTTTTGTCCAAGTTTCATTGAAGCTCTGTCAGAATGTTGACTTTTCCTTTATATTTAATTTGAAATCTTTTTCCCTCTCTCTATAGCAATAAATTCTTAAATTTCACAAATTTTCCCTACAATTCGATTATAATTTGCCATCATTTTTTTGCCATACAAATTCTATTAGGAAATTTAGTTTTTAAGTTTCTGTCATAAATAATGTCAAGTTTAGCAGCCACGCCCACACACATATATCGTATCCAAGTAGTTATTGTTATTAACAAAGTGGACTGTCATAAATTTATTGATTTGCCGCATTCATTATGAATTATGATAATTAAGCCACAAAATTCCTAATGAAGGCCTGTCACAAAATGCCCAAAAGTAATTTATACGCTTCAACGCACACACAAAACAATTTTCGATCAATAAATCTGTTTACGATACGATAGATTCCAGTAAATCAGTGTGCAAGAGTCAGACACACACAGAGAGAGAGAGAGAGCGAGATAGATAGACAGAGAGAGCGAGTGAGATGGAGAGAAAACAACATTTTTCAAGTCTGGCTCATGGCTCATAATATTGCCCTCAGGAGCGCTCATGGCAGACCCCAGTTTAGGACGTGGTACTGCCAAGTTTGGCATTAACTGAGTTAAGCAACAAAGTTTTCCACTTTTGAGTTTTTAACTGCAATGTCTACACACACGCAGACAGTCACGCACACTCACACACATGCAGCAACACATGTAAAGCTACAGGCATTGCGAATTAAATTCTATTTTGAAATTTACCCGCTTGCAATTTTATTTGCTTCGCAATTGCCACGTCTCATACGCCTTCAGATCTACGCACAAACATGTTTTTTTTTCTTTTTTGTGTGTATGGAATTGCATAAATTTATGGAAATCATGTTGGGCAATAGGAAGAAGAAGAAGAAGTAGAAGAAAAAGAGAGCAAAAATGTAGACATCTAAACATGATGTTTGATATGATGCCGTGTGTTCTAAAATAAGCCAGGCTAGGGTATGCAGTGTCTGTGTGGGCGCATGTAACTAGAGCTGAGAGCGTAAAAATAAATTAAGAAAATGTTATTGTAGAAGAAAATTGAATTCTATTTGAAATATATATATAAAATTTTATAAAAATATAACAAATATATATATACGCCTTTATTTTATAAGAAATAAACTTGTTTAGCTTCACTCTAATATACTAATTGTACAGCTCAAGCAGCTCAAAAACTAATGCAGTAGAGCAGAGATAAATTGGCCATGGAAGCTATATAATATTAGTTTTTTTTTTTTTTTTTTTTTTTTTTTTTTTTTAATTTAAAAAAAATGCTGTGATATTTCAGAAAATTTATAAAAAAATTCAAAATAAAAAAAATAAATTAATAAATAACAAAATATACAGTAATACTTTATAGAAAAAAAATATAGGATATATTTTAGGATATATTTTAGTTTTTTTAATTTATTTATATTTTTTAAATTTATTATTATTATTATTTTTTTTTTTAATTTATTATTTTTCTAGCATTTACCTATATCTATAATGCAACGACGACAATTTCACTAGAATCCCACCTTAACACATAAAGGTACTATAATATGCTCTACAGGGTATTTAAAAGTCAAGCACACGCTCTCCAATTATGATGCTTGCCTTTAGACTCAATCTACTTGATATGCAAAAATTTCATTTTATAATTTCTTCATTACTTCCATTACCATTACAGCATGCTACAGGGTATTTTTATAGTCACACTCACACTTTTAAAAATGATTATTCGTGAATTCTGTTCGCGGCATGCGAACAAATCTGTGAGCTAGGCCAGGAAATATTCAATCTATGCGGCAGGCGCGTGTATGGAAAACAAAAATACGAACACGCACGCACACACACAGGCATGTACATATGTATATGTACGTGTATATATATGTATATGTATATATTTCCGCTTACATTCTCACTTACACACTCACTCATACTCTTAAAATGTCTTCAGTTACCTCATTGTTAAAGCAAAGTCAAGTGAATAAATGCAAATGAACGTAGATTTTTGCGTCGAGTACTCGAAACTGAGGAACTGCCTTTTGCTATGGGGTTTGCGGCTTGCGTGTTTGTCTTATGCGGTAACTGTCTGCCCCAAGCCAGCCCACGCTTACTCACTCTCTTTCTTTCTCTCTCCCTCTCTCTCTCTACCTCACCCTCTCGTAGCATGCCCCAAAACCAGCAGATACTCTTAACAATACATGCTCGCTTACAGCATCTAATGGCAAAAATTTGTTGTCGCAGTCGCAGTCGCAGTCGCAGTCTTTGCTGTCATCATCATATTCTTGTCGCTGCTCTGCGCTTCATTTTTTTTTTTTTTCTCGTATTATATATAATTTTTTTTTCTTCTGCGACGAAACAGTGCCGTCCACCATACCGTTTGTAAGGCGGCTTAGTACCTACGCCCCCGCTTGGACCCTTTTGGCTTTTGTTGACAGTATCATTAGGCGGCATTGCGCTGGCTCTGTCGAAGTTGCTGCTGGCGGTGTGTGTGTGTGTGTTAACCGTTATCATTTGTTGTCCTTGAGTTGCGCTCAAATCTTTTGTAAGCGCAACTGAAATCGCGTAAATTTCTCGACGCCAACGCCCAGTCAACGACACCGCCTCCCCCGCCCCCACAAACAAAGATTAAAGGCAACAAATAACAAGCCGGGCCAAAAGACGACGAAATTCGCTTGCTCTTGTTCAACTTGTTATGGTTGTTTAATTTTTTTTCTTTCGCATTGCTTTGCTTTGCTTTGCTTTCTTTTCGTTTGTCGTTTTTATTATACCCTGTACACATACATAAATAATACGTGGAAAGGGTATCGTAAAGTGTTGCAAATATATGTGTGACAGCACAGCGACATCTTCAATTCCATAAAGTAAATATGCTCTCTCGATCTAACCGAAATATTTATATACAATGAAAACTCGAAAAAAATAATAACAGTTGCAGATAAAAGTATTCGCATATTTCTATACATAACCCTGTTCATTTAACGTGAAATCAGAAAAAAAAAATCAAGGTTAAGCTTTAGAGATTCTCATGAATTGTTTTTGCTACGCCTTCCACACAGTCTTTGCTTTATTCAATTTGCTCTTATCTAAATATATTTATGAAAAAAGGCATTGACCTGTCTATACGATTTTCATAATCTGTAATAAATTCTGGGAAAATTTTCGTTTACTTTTTTCTCTATTTTGTATATTTATTATATTTTTAATGCATTTTTTATTAAGCTTAAAAATGCCAAGAAAGTAATTACTTTTGACATTTTCGTAAAATATTAGAAAAATATTAGAAATACCCTTAATAATATATGTATAATAAAAAAAAAAAAAAAAACATAACATAAACATAAAAAAAAACATAAATGTTTTTTTTTTTTAATATTTTAAAATTTTTTTAAATAAAAGTTTAGCTTAAAATTGAAATTAAAGCACTTCTATGTAGTTTCATCAAATATTAAAAATTTAGAGAAGACTTTGCTACTTTTATTATATTTTTTTTATACATTTTTAAACAGTCCAAAAATTAATTAAGTTCTTTCTACAAGAATGTAAAATTTACTATAAGTTAAAAAATATTTTTAAAAATTATTAAATATTAAAATCATTTTTTTATTTAAATAATATAATTTGATAAATGTTTTTATTTATTTATTTATTTTTTTTATGCCTTTATTTTTCACCCCTTTATAGGGTAACTTTTAATCGATCATTGTCAATGAAAGTTGCTCTAATTTGATTTCTTTCTTCCCCCTTTTTTTTTCTTGCTTAGCAAGCAGCCATCTCAAAAACTTATCTGCATTGTATATATTATATAGAGCTGTTTCTTATGCTTATGTATTTGCTTATAATTTGTGGTTTTTCTTTTTATTTGCTGAAATTTAAGAAGTCAGCCATAAATTTTACTTGTTGGGCACTTGCCACAACTCAACTTTTCCCCACTTTTGCGCCGCTTACCTACAATTTCCATTTTCCACTTTCACACACACACACAGACACAGAGAGAGAGACGAACTCGCAGCGTCTACATTTGCATACTTTGGGGCGCCACAAAGAGCGCCTTTCAATATGTTTTTAGCTCATTAACAGTGCCGCAGCCGCAGTTGGCTTTTGGTATTGCGTCACTCAGTTTGTCAGTTTGTCAGTGGGTCAGTTTGTCATGCAGTCAATGCAAAGCGACACCCTTTCCAGCCAGCCAAACCAGTCAGCCAGTCAGCCGGCGGCTCTTTACCAATAATTTCGAGAGCAATTTTCATAAATTAGCTTGTCACACGCTTCGCTCTCATCGCATCGTGGCAGCACTGGCAAACAGCCTCCAAACTGTCAACTACTTCAAGCGTAATCCAAATTGTTACGCAAGGTCTTCCTACGCACACACACACACACACACAGCTATATATTATATGTGCGTGTGTGTGTGTGTGTATATTCAAATGCTTCAACCAGAGTGCTGCCTCTGCTTTCTCTCATTCCAACGTATTTGCTTTTTAGTTACAATTTCTGTTTATGTGTGTGTGTATGTGTGTGTGGGTGGGCGTGTCATGCTTAGAGTCTGGGCAGAGAGCCCTCGAAATTTACTGCGCTTTAAACTTTAATTTATGTAGAGCGCACAAATGTGCATAGCCCAATGGGCTAAAGTTAAAGCGCGCTGCCAGCGAAAGTGTAAATTATCAACGGTAATTAAGTAAAGCCCCACATACATGTAGCACACAGACTCTATATTGTCGGTGTGTGTGTGTGTGTCGGTGTATGTGTGTGGCAGCCATTAGCTGTAGGCTTCGCGCTGACTATAAATTTCAAATTTAATACCAAAGACAAGCGCAGAAACCGCAAAAGCCCCGCCATCGACCGCCTCCTCAGGCTAAACACGCTTTCATAGATCAGACAAAAATTTTGCGGGTTTGTTTAATTTGCGGTAAAAGCGCGGAAAACCTAAAACACATACATCATAAGCAGCGGGGGGAGGAAAAAATAAATAAATAAATAAAAATAAAAATGTCAAAAAACCGCAATTAATCGATTCATTAAATTAAGCGGCCACCCTTGGAAAACTAATTAAATAATTTAATTTTGCTTACATATACATATATACGAAAATTTAGCCAATTTATAAAACACATGACATTTTATAATACAATATGTATGGATGTATATTTAAATTTGATTTTTAGCAGAAGCAGCGCATTTCACATCAATTTCCTGCTTCGAGTTATATTTTGTTAAACTGATTTTCCAGCTACATTAATAATTTTGCTTTTAGAATTTTGCAACATTTTTTTCCCACAATTTATTTTGCAGAATTTTCTATTGATTATTTAGATTTTTGCATTTTTTCTATATTGCCAGGATTTCATGTATAAATTGTGCTTTGAATTTGTACTCTTTATTAAATATAATTTGTAGAATTTTGTATTATTATTTTTATTTATTTAATGCTTTTCTCGCATTAAGAACTGCAAGGTTTTTTATATCTATATAGATCTGACTTTAGAGACTTTACTCAATATTTGTTAAACAATTTTGTTTTATATATATTCTTAGAATTACAGGCTTTTCATAGTGTAAATATGTCATGCCTTGTAATTTTCATAAAGAATATGCATTAAGCTTATCACTCTGTTCACGATATTAAATGAAAAACAAGTAAGAAAGCTGTAATCGAAACTGCTCGACTACGAAATCCCCTCATACTCATACGCTCATACTCATTCGCTCCCGCTCTGATCAAGAACCTTCGTTTCTTTTCGTTTTGGCTTTCGGTTGAGCGCTTCGTGTTGAGCTATTCGTGTGATACTCTTTTTCCCGAACATCGTTTAGAGAGCGATACGATTGATGCTGTGACGATTCGGCTCAGTTCAAGGAGCTGATAATTGAAAGAGTTTAAGCAAACATTCTTCACATTCACATACACACATTCATGCTATCGTACGCTGTTGATGTGTTGAGCTTAGACAACGCTCGCAGCCTCTCCAATATATACACAAACGACTTTTTGCTTCATAAAATTCAAAAGGTTTCGATCTGATGATCAGCGCATTCGCTTGCTCTCTGAGTTTTTTCGGCTATTGAAATGCTGTGATAATTCTTATAAAACCTCATGCAAGTTTTTTTTTTCTATATGATAGCAGAAACAGTGCTCAAATATAACAAAAATATATATAATATTATTTTTGTTTACTATTCTCAATAATTACTCTCTTCAATTAGATGTAAATATAAATTGAATTGATTATGAACAACGTTGCATATTTTAAAAATTATTTATAAATTAAATTAATATAAAATAATATACAAATTTAAAATATAACAATAAAATTAACTACATTTTTTTGTTGTAATTTTATATTTAATAAAAATAGATTTATACCAGAAAACATTTTTGATAAATCGCTGAAAAAATAAATCCCAGTTGAACGCACTGTATATTGTATGAGCTTTTATCTAATTCCTCTTTTGCAAGCATAATTGATGAGCTTTTTTTTCTGTTCTCTTTCATTAATTTAAAACAATACTTGCAAAACAATAAATTTCACGTTAGATTATATCATAACATAATTAAGTGCAGCACAAGTTTTAATAGCAGCACAGCTTCACCCCGAGCATCCATAACATAGATGGAGATGAATACACACACACACACACACACGTAGCACTCACACACACGCACACACACGTAGCACTCGTTGTGCTCATTGTAGTTGTAGATTTTTTATTATGAAACTGAGCTCATTGTTGAGTTGAAGGGCATAAATCGCTGTGCTGCTTAGCGGACAGCACACATTATTAACTGCCATTGCAACCTTGGCAGCTAAATGCACCATGTACGAGACTGAAATTGAAGCTATCTGCCTTCGACCGTCCTCCTGCTGCCTCCTGCTGGACCAGCAACTGTGCTGGGAAATTAATTACCGCATCATGGTGCAAAAATGTGCGCCATGGTGCTCTTGCTAATGCCTCAAAAGTCATGTTCCTAACTTTTTTTGTGCGCTGCCAACTAACAAAAAAAAAAAGCAAGTTTCTAATTACGACCGTGAAAGCGGCTGGCGGTTTTTTATTCACTTAACTGCTGAGGATGGGAAATGAGGGCTGTTATTTGCTGTTGTTGTTGGTGTTGTTGTTGTTGCTGCTGTCGGGTGTCGCTTATCGTATTTAAGTTTTTAATATAAAGAGTGAGGAGCAAGAGCCTCGACTAATGTGTGTGCGTGTGTGTGTGTATGTGAGCCGCTGCCTTAGCTCTCGCAGTAGCTGTCGCTCCGACTGTAGCTGACAGAATGGAAGCCATGTAAATTGTAATTACACTTAAAACCATAATCCGGCTTTATGCGTCAAGCGGAGCGAAGCGCGCCTCCGTTTGATATGGGGCGCAGCCGTTTCGGCGCATTAGAAAACCTGCTAAGCAGGGAAGCTTTGCCCCGGGAGCAACATCATCATCAACAGCAACAGCAACAGCAGCAGCAGCAGCCAAAATAAGAAAGCGTTGCGTAGCCAAGTTACACTTGTATATAACGAAAAATCCCGTAGGATAGAGAGGCGTAGCCTCCAATAAAACACTTGCTGCATTAAAGCCAGGCAATATGCATTCAAAATAAGTTTTCGCAAACTCACTAATGTTGAACATGTGGCAAAAGTTGTACCAAGCAAAAAGGGAAATCAAGAAGTAAGTTTTTTTTTTATGTAATGTAATAAATGTGAAATTCTGTAAACATGTGCAGCAGTGCATGGAAAAGGAGTGAGTAATTGTAATTAAGTAAATACAACTTTTATAAAAGTAATATTTTAAATTTGTTAGAAAGAAATATTTGTTGTATATAGATTTTTCTTTATTTTGAATATAAGAAATATATATCTAAAAAAAAAAAAAAAAAAAGAATTTCCTATCTATCCCAATACTATTGAAAATGTTTGCAAAATAAAATATTTAAATAATTTCTTGAATTTAATATTAAAATATTTTGTAATACATATTCTAAAAGCTGCCTGAGAACACATTATTTTATACGATATAAAATCTATTACAAATATGTAGAAAAAATATATTATATTCAATTATTTGTAAAAAAAAATGAAATAATTAATGAATAGGTAAAAAATAAAATAATTAAAATAGTTTAATTTAAAATAATTAAAAAAATATTATTTATATAAAAACTATAAAAAAAAAGAAAAATTAATAAAAAATAAAATAAATAAAATAGTTTAAAGTAAAATAATAAAAACTTATTATTTATATAAAAATATAAAAAAGAAAAATTAATAAAAAATAAAATAAATAAAATAGTTTAATGTAAAATAATAAAAAAATATTAGTTATATAAAAATTGTAAAAAAAAGAAAAATTAATAAAAAATAAAATAAATAAAATAGTTTAAAGTAAAATAATAAAATATATTTATTTATGTATAAAAATAAAATGTAAGAATAATTAGGTAAATATAAAATTTAAAAATAATTATAAATTATATAATTATATTATATAATTAAAAAAAAAAAGAATTATATATATAACAAAAGAATATACATAATTTAAAAATTCTCTTTTTGAATAGGTAAAACTTCTTAAAATCATTTTTAGTTTTTTTTTTTTATATTTATTTTATTTCGTTCAGAGATAAACACTATTTTTAATATTTATATGAATTGAGAAGATAACAAATTATATACTACAATTTATTTTATGTATAATAAAGTGTAATATAAAAAAAAGTAGTAAGATGTAGAAAAACTTGCTTTATTAGTCAAATGTTTTTCTACTTAGTTCATATATATTTAAAATTTAATAAACAATTAATTATGACTTTCATTTAAGTATCAAAAAGCTCAAAGTTTCGTATGAAAAGTTTAATTTAATATTTAGTTCAAAGAGAAACGTAGATAACTATTTATAGTTTTTCCACTCAGCTCAGCCCTTTAAGTTCTCTAAGGGACATATATAGTTTTTAGTTTTTCTTTTTCTTTTTTCTTTTTTGGCAACAACTTGGCTTGCATTTAATGCCCTACTCACATCGGAAACTAAATACGTTCTGCAAACTTTCAGCCAACTAAAAGTGTAGTTAAGTCTGATAATCCGCATAGCGAGTGCACACTGTACAAAAAGAAATGGGCAAAGGAAGTTCATTTGCCGTCGACAGGCTGCAAGACAAAGTGTGGCGCATATGTCTTTGCCCCGGCTCTTGTAGCATGCAACATAATTTCAATTTTGAGAATTGTAACAACATGCAATACTTTATTCTGATGACTTCTGCTCGAGCTGAAGCTGGAGCTGTAGCTGGAGCTGAGGCTGATGGAGTTGCTGTAGTTGGTTGCTGGCTCAGCTGCTAAAAGGATACGACGCCATTTGGCATTTAGCTTTGCATTTTGGCGTCAATGTGCTCGTTGGCATTTAAAGCGCAGACAGTTTGCTCCAGTTGCCTCAGCTCGCAATTACTTAGAATACACACGCATACGCACACACACAACAAAGCTCCAAAAATATAAAGCGCGTGTGTGTGTGTGAGCACAAAAAGTTGGCCAAGACGCAGCAGTGGGGAAAAAAAGGAGAACGAAGCCAAAACCCGAAAGTTTTCACTTGAAATTCAAGCAATTGCTTTTGAAAAGTTTCAATTTCTGCGCGAGTTTTGCAGCTCGAGTTGCGCGAGCTGCCGAGACAAATTATAGGCAAATTCGCCTCGTCTTGTACAGCTCGTCTTTTTTTTTTTTTCTTCCCTTTCTATATATATATATATATATATTTTTTTTTTTTTTCTGCTCTGCTGACAAGTTCTTTAATGAAATTGTGTCAGCGGGATTTTGTTTCAGACGCGCGCGTTGCCTTTTTTTCCTTATTTGGAAAATTTCAAATTTCTTTTATTTTCCATTTTTTTCTTTGCATTTCACTTGTCTTTTTAGGCAACATCAAGAGTGACGTGAAACACACAGAAACGAAATCAAGCTCGGGCAAATTAATTGCTTAAATAAATTGTCGAAAGAGTTTGTTAAGCCTAATAATTATGTGCAGGGAGTGAGGGAGAGGGAGAGGGAGTGAGAGTGCAGCAGCAGCAACCACTTGTCAAAGTTGTGTGGCAAGCATCTCGTTAGCAGATAGCAAAAAAGGGTCCAGGCGGCAACTATGCACGTCATCAACATCAGCCGAAGCAACCATAGCAGAAGCAGCAGCAGCAGCAGCAGACCATAACGATGTTGCGGCTCAAAAGTTTAAACCCAAAAATAGAAGTTGCTCAGTGTAACAACAACAACAACAACACGACAAGTAGAACGGAATTGAAAAAGAGAAGAAAAAGGGAAGTGAGGGGAGGATGGGCATAGAAAAGTAAAAGTAGAAGTAGGTAAATCAGAAAATCATTTGCATATACGCCAGCTAAGCAGTGGAAAGTTGAAGTGCCTGTCAGCTCAGGTAAGTTGACTCTTTGCTTGTCTTTAATGGATTTGCATGATTTGCAAGAAAAACGACACTCTAAAGAGCCCACACACACACACAAACACACACACACACACACACAACCCTAGGTGAGCTGTGCTGCCGCTAACTGAAGCCACATAAACGACTTTAACGCGCACAGATTGACATAAGTATTATAAATGCATAACCAGCTCTTAGCTAACACATTTGCCAAGTGAAAGCTATAGAAATGCTCTGCAAATGTGTTTGCAAAATTATTAGGGTATTTCAATGAATAGATTGAAAAGAATTACATAATAATGTAATTAAAATTTAATTTGTACTTGCTTGGCAATTACTTTTGACTTATTTATGTCTACTAGAAACTTGGAATTGGAATGAGTTAACAAAATCAAGAGAGTAAAAAAGCTAGATTTGGCTAGATTAATTTTTTTACCAAACCATTATACCCAGAATGATCAATTTCAATATAAGCTATAAGAAGTTCACTTTGCATATACTATTTTGCTTTCATAGTTTCCATGACACATTAGCAGCTAAGTTTCTTGCATAAGTTCTCTAATTATGAGTGGCATGGCAAGCGCAGCTGGAAAAGCAAAACCAAATTCGCTTAGTCCCTTTGCAGTTGCTGCCATGAATACAGAGTTCATATGATTAAAGGCAGCCAAATATGAGGAAGGAAATGATTTGGCGTTTGTTGCAAATGTAGTATATACATACTGATATATATTTATATATATCCATATGGAATATGATATATATATGCATATATATTTGCCTACGGCACATGCTAGCAAATATTTTCACAACTTTATATATGCGCTCGCTTTCTTTTTGTTTCCGTTTGCCACTTGCTCGCCCTCGCCCTCGCCCTCTCTCTCTCACTCACTCTCGCTCTATGGCTCTGGCTGTGCTGCTTTACTTTACACCCTCATTTTTTTCTTATCGTAGCCGCAAATCTCAGCTCGCAGTCGCTCGCATCCGCTGCTCACTGTATCCGTATTGAGATTGCCAAAAAGGTGGCGCCGCCTTTGAATTATGTTGAATTTACGTGCATGCAGGCGAAAGTGCAGGCTCAGCGGCAAAGACTCGCTCGCTGTGTGCAGAGCACATGTAAGCTGCTTGAGTATGTGTGTGTGTGTGTGTGTGTGCGTGTGTGTGTGCGACCATTAGTTTTTGTGCTGATTATTATGGCTGCCATGGCCACAGCAACGCCCACGTGTCGTTGCATTTGTAACAGGTGAACTTTATGGCTCTGTTGCAGCGACTAACACACACACACACACACACACACACACACACTACGCATATGTGTGCCTGTGTGTGTGCAGTATTAAATTATGCTTGGCAACGCGCGCGCATGTATGTGCATTTACCAAACGCGCCCCTTTCAGGCCTTGACCCGCTGCAAGGTTCTGCTGCGGCTGCTGACAGCCGCCCGACTTCAGTTTATTTAAAATTATTACGCTTGAGATGAAGAAATATTGAAGTGTGCGTGTGCGTACGTGCCACGTGCCACAGTTTGTTGCACAGCAGCTGCCATTAAGCGAATGAGGTTTTCCAATTGCTTTTGCGCTTGTTTCGCTTCAATTAAAAGCATCAATTTGAACGCAATTGAAATACACAGCTCTCATTCCAAACGTTACGTATACGTCCCGCTGCTCATATTACGCATACGCCTCGGGGAGCTAAACGGGTTGGCATATCCCGGCAATTAGGCAATCGAACGGGCTACATTTACATTGACTCTCTGTTTCCCTTTTTTTTTTTTTTCTTTTTTTTTTTTTTTTTTTTTTGTGCCCCTATTAAGTTGATTTGCCCCAAAGTGGCCAACTAATCGCCGGTTGCTGTAAATACCAAACAAGGCTTTGAATATTTGTTGTCTGCATTTGCTTTTCTCTTTTGCTGTACAGGTTTCATTGTCACAGAGACAGAGAGAGAGAGAGAGAGAGAGGCAGTCAGTTATGTCCTTTGGCTATCTGCATGGCTGTCTGCCGCCTGCACAGCTGGCAACATTTTCAACTGCAATTGCTGCCAATATTTCCAATGCCGTCACGTAGCTCGGCAAAACACCTGTGTCTCGACAAATTGCCAATAGCGTCTGTCTTTTTTCTTTCTTTTTTGGACAGAGTTTTGGGCAATATATTTAAGCTTGTTTTGGGTTTGTTTTACATATGAATTTTATATAAATATTTGTATACGTCATTTTAGTTTACTTTTTCTTTAAGTTTATTTAAATATTTTGAGAAATTTGTGCATTTAAAAATATAATTTTTAACAAGCAACTTGCTTACCAATAATTGGCAAATAAATTGCTGTTGCACTTTTCTATTAAAGGCTTAACTAACATGCTCAAACTGTGCAGCAGAACGAAAATATGTTTTGGAAATATGCCATATCTTTGATACATATTAAAAATTTAGAATGTATTCATAAATTGTAGTGAATTTAGGAAAGTTTAGCTATGAGAACTAGCGATGATAAACTAAAACAAAACACAATTTTTTTTCCAAAAAAAAATTAATAAATAAATAAAAAATAAATAAATAAATAAAATAATAATAAATAAAATAAATAAAATAGATAAATAAAATAAATAAAATAAATAAAATAAATAAAATAAATAAAATAAATAAAATAAAAATAAAATAACTATTCGGTATAAACTAAATAATATTTGATAAATGCCTTAGACAACTTTAGACAATAAAATACACATTTAAAAAAATAATAATAATAACACATGTATTTGTTATAAATAAAATAAATTTTGATAAATATAAAAAATTTATATAATTAAAAAATTTTTTATTAACATTATTTTTATTAATAATTTATGCTGATATCTAAAATGAGTACGAACTATAGTTAAAGTGCTTGCTGCTAGGGCCTTCGGCTTGAAGTTTTTTTTTTTATGTTTTATTCTTTAAAGATTTTAAGCATATAACCTATTTTATTTATTTACCTATTTCATACACCTCATATATCATTTCAAACCAAATACAAAAAGCATTCAGTATAATAAAAAAAAATAAAATAAATTAAAATAAAATAAGTAAAATGAAAATAAGTAAAAAGGAAAAAATAATAAAAATATATTAATTTAATAAATTTAAAAAATATATATATTAATTAAAAATAAACATTTACATGCAAATATTTAAAAATAATATAAAAATGATTTAACACAAAATTCAAATTGAAATATTGAAGCAAATGCTGAGAATAAAAAGCAACAAAAACCAAAAGTTTGTCAATCTAAGTTCATTATTAACTACACTAAAATAATCAAATAAAAATAATGAAAAACATTTCTTGCATTTCCAAACTGGTCTTGCCCTTCGTAAGTCTTATTAGTGAAGGTCTTTCATCTTAGACATCGCTTATAATAGCCTAACTTAAAGCTTGCTTAGGCTTGTCTCAGAATTATTTCAAAAGTTGTTGCTTGTTTGCCTTGTATTTGCGGCGTGGGAAGCCTAAGCGAACCCTTTTTAAGCCTTGACAACATGCTGTTAAGTCTCTCGCTTTCATTTGGGATTTGGTTTCTTAAATAATGTGCATTTTAACGCTGGCTAAAAATACGCACAATAATTTCAGCCGAGAGTCATATTAAAAAAAGAAAAGAGATTTCGCTTGAAATATTTGCACACATTTCAGTTGCACGAACAATGCGCATTTTGTGTCGTTCGTTTCTCATTTTCTCACAAAATCAGTGGCATAGCTGCGGGCCATATATATACATATATATTTTTTAGGCCATGTATTATCATATCGGATATCATATTTTCAATATCTCTCTTCGTTTTTTTTTTGCCACCCTGAATTATGGAAATGTTTGCGTGCATTGAGCTGCATAGAATGCGGTTGTGCGCGTTTGGATTTCTAGCTGTCCTTCGAATCCCTGGGCTCCTGACATGCATAAATATTGATATACGAGAGCCTGATGCTGAGCTAAATATTAATGTGGCACGAATAAGCAGCAAGAAAATGAAAAGCACACAAAATTGAAAGAGACAGAGAGAGAGCGACAGAGCGAGAGAGGGAGTGAGAGCAGAAGAAAAGCAGCTAGCACAGCATTAAAATTGTTTTCATTTAAGAACTAAGCTTTTGTTTGCTTTGTTGTTTTCAAGAATTTTTTTATTACAACATTGACAGTGACAGCTGAAGTGAGCGACTGTATATGAGCGAGCGAGTGTGTGTGTGCGTGTGTGTGTGTGTGTGTGTGTGTGTGTGTTGTAACCCAAAAAGCTGGCATAACACATGCAACAATGGCTGCTCTAGTTGCGGCAGAAGTGCACAGCTCCAGGGCCAACTGGGCAACTGGGTCGCTTTATTTGACGATTTCACAGACCGTTTTGTAGCCCCCAAAGGAGGCAGCAAAAAAAAAAAAAAAAAGGGGCGTGCCTGGCGATAGATGGCACGCACAGCACGGCTGTAGTTGCTCCAGTTCTTGTTTTTGAGGGCCAGCAGTTACACACACACACACGCACGAACACGCACGAACACACACACACACACACACTATACTCACATGTGTCTGCTCTTTGATCGGTTTTTCTTTTGCACTTTGCTTTTATTTGTTTCAATGATTTGGCAACAAACATTCGCAAAGCTCAAGCGTCAAGCGGCAGCACCTTGGGGCTCTACCCAACACACACACACACACTCACACACGTATACAACATTCTCGGCTCCATGATCCAACGAGCTGGGGGCAATTTCTGGCTTTGTTGATTGCTTGACAAATTGCCAACAGCAGCAAACGGCTGTGGGGCAAACAGTTTGCACTGCAGACAAGTGTTCGCATTCGTGTTTGCTTCTTTCTCTACTTTTTTTTTCCCATTTTTTTGTTGCCCCCTTCAGCAGTTGTTGTTGTTGTCGCTCTGTCAGGCATTGACAAGTGATGCACGATTTCCGCGCTATCGCTGACCTGTCACTGAGCGACATTGCCAATAAAATGTAACACATTTACCATCTGCTCATATTGCCATTCACACACACACACACACATACATAGACAACAGCAGCATAGCTATGCAATAATGGAACAGGTGCAGGCAGGCAGTCAGCCAGCCAGCCAACCTGACTATGATACAGACAGATTACCAAATCTGTTTTTGATTAGTTTTACAAACTGTTTTGTTAACTTTGAATAGCACGAACTCTGCATTCAACTCGAATGGCGCCTTTACCAATGGGCCAATGCGCTGTGCAGAGTTAAGCATTTATATTTGGCTTTTTAGCAAAGGCAAACATTTGCTATTTATTACTTGCAGTAACTGTACTAGCTCTTAAGATTGTAAAGTATTATTAAATTAAATTAAATTAAATTAAAAAAAAAGAGAGACTAAAAGTTGACATAAGCTTTAGATATTCATTTAATATTATTTGATTTCGCTATAAATATTTGTAAAAATAAAAGATTATTTCAAGTAGAATTCAAGAATTTTTAAAGCATTTAAGCCGCTTTGGCGTTAAGCGCGTTAGCAAAGCTTATTGCAGAGCTTTGCTAATGCTTAGACTACAGTCAGAGAAACTTGTTTGATTCATAAAAATTTGATATAAATTTTATAATAATATGTTTGGTTAGTAAATGTATTATTATATTAAATATTAATATTTGTATTGTGACACAAAATTATATATTGAAGTTGTACTTGATTTGATTGGCAATTGATAAGTTCTGGAAAATTGGAGAGTTAGCTAGAGCCGGAACAACAGACAAACACAGAGTCAAGTATTGCGATAGAGGCAGACGGAAAACTCTCGATATAAACGATTGATAGTATAAACATAAACTCATATCATGTTAATATCTGATATCTCATATCACATATCTCACATCATGTTTAATAGCTGATATCAAGTTATTAGACTATGAGTTATGTTTTTATATCTAATCCGCGCAGCTCAGTCATTTGTATATCATTATAATTATTATTACCAGGCGACTTAAGCTTAAGCATGCTTAAAAATGTTGTAATATTGTATTGCAAATATGCGATTTATTGAATTATTAATTAGCCATATATACATCTCGCTTGCACTCTGTATGTGTGCTTGACAAATTTTGCATATATGACGCATATATTTAATTATTTGTATGCGTTTCGCTTTTGCCAGTTAAACGAGAAACCGCAATGAAAATTTGATTTGTCATAATTGCCATGAATACGAAATGAATGAATTTTCTCCTTTTTTTTTTTACATATTTATCATTTCTGTTGTTTCTCGTTGGCCTTTTACAGTTTGTTTTATTATTATTGAGCAAAGGCTTGAGCTGTGTGTGTGTGTGTGTTATATTTACCGCAAGTGCTGCATGCCGCAATGTATGCTATAAAAATAAGTGCCGACGTTTTTTGCACGCCGCCAAGGACACGCCCGCACTTGATGCGATATAATCCACTTGATGCCGGCATTTTGCTCCTGCTCTCGTTGCTGTTGCTGTTGTTGTTGCTGTAGGTGTTTCAGCTGCTGCTGATTTTTCTTTTTCCTGCTTCTTTATTTATTAGTTTATTTTTATTATTATTTCTCTTTTTCTTTTTTGTTCTTTCTTTTATTTGTATGTACTTTGCTTTCAATTGTTTTGCATACGTAAATCAATTTATCAATGTTTAATTTAATTTTCGTGTTGTCACTGCCATTTCACTTGAATCTGCACGCACACACGCTGCGTATGTTTGATTTTATATCATTTATATTTAATTGAATTCGTTGATTAAACTGTTTAATTGTTTGCCTTTGTTACAGAATTCGATTGAGTCGTTTTATGCGTTTTAATAAGTGTTAATTTCTTAATTTATTTCAACACATTCACGCCTCCACAGATGCTTTCGCACACATAGTAGCCAGATTTAATTTAGGCTTTATTTTTTCGTTGCTCTTCTTGGTTTTTTAGTTTTCACTTTTTGGTTGTTTTGTGCACAAGTTTTGGCTTTTTGTTTGGGCTTTGCCTGCCGCACGCGTTGCACGAGCCACTTGCCATATGCCACTTGCAACGTTTGCCCCGCATTTGACTTTTCAACTTGGGCACTCGTAATGCATTTAGAGGTCGTTTGTTTTTTTTTTTTTTTTTTTTTTTTTAATTTAAAAAATTTTTTTTTTTTATTATTTATTTTTGTCTCACAAAAAAATGCACATATTTTACGCCACTTGAATTCAGTTCTGTTTCAGTTCAGGTTTGCGTTGGTTTGCATTGCGCTGAGCTGTTGCCAACAATAACAATAAAATGCCGCAGCGTAGCGACTCGAAGCGCACGCAACGCGTTGACGTTGCTGTGGTCAGAAATTAACTGAATGCATGCGGCGTCAAAGGATGTGGCAAGCGGCAACAGCAGCGCCAGCAGTAGCAGCAGCAGAAGTTGAAATTTGCTGCCTGATGCCAGCTGCTTCTGCGTCTAACCGATTAAAGGCGTCGCTGTCGACGTCGCTGCCAGCAGCTGCGTCTGTTTTACAGCTCGCTCGTGCGACTTGTCGTAGTCGTTGCTGTTGCTGCTGCTGCTGCTGTTCCTGTTTTAGTTGCTGTTGTCTGTGGTTGTCGTTGGCGTTGGCGACGCCAGCTGCTTTGGCATGCTCGGACGACGCTTGTCTGTTTACTTTACGCTTTCGCAAGCGACTGGTAACGGCAACGGCGACTGGTGTTGGCGAGGACACGGACACGGACACGACACCGATGCGATGCGATGCTACTCGACGCGACGCGACAAGCCAGCCAGCGAGCAGCGCAGTCTGCACAGTGGCAGCGACGCCAACAGAGCAAACAGCAGCAGCGCTCTCTCACTTGCTTTGCCATGAAGCGTCCTCTCTTTAGCATTTCTCTCTCGCGCTCTTGCTCTCCCTTTTATGGCAACTTCATTGCTTTGCGTTCAGAGTGCGTTAAATTGGTCCATGGAGGAAAAGTTTGAGAAGCATCTGATAATAAGTAAGCACGCGTTCATTTCGCGGGCATCTCGCATATGGACTGGCTCACATATTATTTACAAATTAAGCAGATGAAATTTCCAAAAGCTTTAAGCGACCTACAAAATTATTAAATTAATTATTTTAAATATTAAAATATTTGTATTCTACAAATAAAAACTTCTTAATTGGATTATTTGCTGAAAAAGTTGCAAATATAATTAAGGTATACTAAAAAAGTTATTTGATATTAGAATGTGGCTTGAAATATTTAGAGCTGATTAAGATGACTTTTTATATATAAAAAAATTTTCTTGCAATATTTCTACTTAAAAGATAGCGCAATTTTATATTATAAACTAGAAATTAAATTTTTCATTTTGTAAATTTTTTTTTTATAAAATTAACATACACGTTTAAATAAAATAAAATAAACCTTTTTACAAAAAAAAAAAAAAAAAAAAAACATTATTTTTATACCTATTTTTGTTTATATATATTTACATATTTATTTATTTTGTTTTTATTTATATTTGTATTTTTATTTTTTATTTTATTTATTTATTTTTATTTATTATTTGTTATATTACTTTTATTTTATTTACCTATTTTGTTATTTTTCCTTACTTATTTATTTTATTTTTTATTTTATTTTTTTTTATTGACATATTCATTTTATATTATTTTTTTTTTATAATTATCAAAAAATATTATGGTAAATAAAAATAAATGTAAAGCTTGTTCTATATTTATATACAATTTCTAGCTTTTTATGTTTTAATTATTAAATATTTAAAGAAAAAACTGCCTTTCATTTTTTCATTTCTTTTTTGTGTAATTATTATGTATCTATACGTAAAAATAATACATTTTTTATTTATTTATTTTTATTAATCTTTTTTATATATAAATGTTTTCAACTCAACCAACTCATAGTAAGACGCATAGTATTTCAGCTCAACTCAAACCAACTCCAACGACTTGTGATTCACTAAAAGCAACAACATAGCATGACTTCTAAGACTTAGACTCAACTGTGACTAGCTAATGTTGCGTTTATTACTATGATTATGATGTATTTTAATTAGTTTTATTGCATATGAAGTACTTCATCATAGTTGTGGGTCCCCTGTGAACAACTTGTGGGTTAGTTTGTTTGCCTTTCTTGAGTGGACTTAATTGATGCTGCGTTTGAGGACAATAAAAACAGCTGTTACCATTTTATAGCAAACATTTTTAAAAAACACTCGCTAACGCTCTCTTTCTAACACGCTTCTGCGCATTAGACTTGCTATAAAGAGAGAGAATGCTTTCATTCTCTCCCTCTCTCTCTCACGCTCGCTCTATTAGAGCTCTTCGGCTGCGTCTCGTGTCTCGAGGTCTGCAAACAAAACACAAAAACCGCTTTAATTTGGGTTATTGTGCTGAAATTAGTAGAGGACCTCTTTTTTTTTTATTTTGTATATTTTTTTTAGTATTTTTTTTTTTTTTAGTTGTGCGTGCACTTGTAAACAGTTTTTGGCCAACACGCATAGTCTAGTGTAGCTTTTTGGTAAATAGCCAAATATTTAGCATATTTTTGGGTTAGCTGGTCAAAAGCATTGGCCATTTGGCCCGGCAGCGCTGCATTGGCATAGTTCTTCACGTGTTAACTGAATTATTAAAAGCATTTTTGCGTGAACTCTTTACGTACATATATACTAGACTATATATATAATGGATTTTCGCTGACTGCTGATATATAATTGATGTGCGATTGGTCGAAATGCTTAAGGCAAGCAGCTCAATTTCGAGAGACGTTAATTTTTTTTTGCTGGTTTCTTTTGCTGTTGGCTTTGACGGGGCATTGGCAAATAAATGGGCCACAATTTCAAGTAGCCAAGGCACATAAAAAGCAACATTTTAGCCAACTCTTACTTTTATGTGCCCGCACAAATAATGGACAAAGAAGAGAGATCGTGTGTGTGTGTGTGTGTGTGAGTGTGCGAGCTCTTTCATTATCTAAAAACAAGAAAATCACAGACAATCAGTTAGCGAGTGCGTGGGGAAATAAACTCGTCAAGAGTTTGTGTTTTAACGGCACACACACACACACACATACACTCATAGAGACTCACGCACACAGAGTCAAAGAGCAACACAAAAGTTACATAGACAGGCAGCCGCAGAGTGTGAGAGAGGGGTGGACAAAAACTTTGTCGGCTGAGTTCAGTTTGATGCCAGTTTTGCCGCATCCGTCGCTTTGCCAGTTTGCAGTCAATGGCTACGTCATTATTTTCATTTATTGGCGCAATCAGTCAACGTTTTCTTTCCGGAATGTAATTAGGTAAACACACACACACACACACGCACATGCAGTAGCGGAAATACGCAGACAGTCTGTGCAAGCACGCTCACAATGCGCTGCAAGCTCAGTCATACTGTATATGTATGTATGTGTGGGCAAAGTATTTTTTACGAGCACATGCTAATGTCCCATATGACTTAGTGCCAGTCATAGATAGACACACACACGCACACACAGTCAGCTGTTGTAACTGCAGCTGAGACACACACACACACACACACACACACACACACACTTTTGCTTTGGCACTCAACTGTGTTTACTTGGCTGCATGTCCGTTCTCTGTTGGCCTCTTCTGATTATTGTTTTTTGATACTCTTGCTTTTTAGCCAGCGCTACAACAACTATGACATACCCTTCAAATTATGTGCGTGTGTGTGCGGGAAAGCCAACGCCTAATCTGAACGCTAACGAGCTGAAACTTTTTGTTTGTCATGGCTCGATTACGCTTGTTCTCAGAAATTTTACGCCCCAAAAAAAAAACGCGTTTCTTTATACGCCAGACGGTGTTCGAAACGGGTTGCTCTACTTTTTTGTTGTTGTTCCTGTTGTTTTTTTGTTGTTGAAATAAAAAAGGGATTCCAAGCGAGATTTTATTACTTGGCAAGTGTTAAAGGATATTCAATTAGGAAGCGTGTGTTGCCAAGGATGTGCGATAAATATCAGCAATTTATATGCACGTTTAATTTATTAGGAATTAATATTAAATTAAGAGCAATTGAAGTAGCATAATATGGATTACAGCTAATTAAATTGGCCCAAGCATATTAATTAGACTTTTTAGTGTTCTTTTGAGCGTTCATAAATATTAAATTGAATTTCAAAATTTAATTATATTGTTGCGATATTTATTTTTAATTTATGTATTTAATTTTCTAACATTTCAAATTTAATTTTATATTTTATACAATTTTTATTATACAATTTGTTTATTTTGTTGTTTTATTATTATTTTTTTATTTACACATAGAAATTTAAATTTATTTAAAAAAACATATTCTATATTTATTCAGTTAAGTTTATTATACAATTTAAAATTTGTTAAGCCTTTTTTATTTTTATTTACACTTACAAATTAATATTAAATATTAAATATTCATTAAACAGAAATTATTCTAAAATTACTTTGTAGAATTTTTAGTTAAATAATTATTATTAAATACTTACTAAATATTATTAAATACATTAAACAGTTTTTTTAGCCGAACTATTTATTTATTTATTTATGTATTTATTTATTTATTTATTTGCTTATTTATTTTATTTATTTATTTTCTTATTTATTTGTGTATTTATTTATTTATTTATTTATTTATTTATTTATTTATTTATTTATTTATTTATTTATTTATTTAATTATTTATTTATTTTTTAATTATTAATTAAATTATTTATTTATTTTTATTAATTTATTAACGTTTTGACAAAACTAGAGTCAAGCTACAACAATTATTCAGTATTGTTAAAGATTTTAATGGCTTTAACGACTAACAAGCTTGTACTCTTTCATTCTCTTCATTCAATGTTTCCATATAAACTAGGGTTGTTGAATATTTTTAAAATATCGTATCGATGATATTTTAAGTTTTGAAAAAATATCAAAATGATATTTGATATTCAACTTTAAAAATATCGATATATCGATATTTTTTGATATTTTAAAAATTTTTTCCAACAATAAATTTAAAATGCGACCCAAAAAAAAAAAAAAAACAAAAAACAAAAAAACAAAAACAAGAATAATAAGAATATTTTGCTTATTATAGAGACCAATATTCGGTACTAAGAGATTTAAAAAAAACGCGTTCCGTTATATGACAATCTGTCATATGACTTCTGGAGTTGCAAACGACGCATTTGATTGCCGAAGCAAGTCTCTCTGACGGCACTGAGCTGCCAGGGGTGGTTAGGCATCGTAATGCTATTTTTGCAAGTACAGGCATAGTCGGCTTTTGGCTATTCCAAAAAATTCCATTTTTGAAATCTGAATAATTCGTTTTAACCATTTTGATTCAGAATGTCTCACAATTTGCGTGGCCAACGATATATCAAATATATCGCAAAAATATTCGATATTTGGGCAAAAAAAATATCACGATATAAATATATTTTTTTTGTATAAAAATATCGATATATTGATATTTTGATATATTATCAACAACCCTAATATAAACCAAATCAGTTAATAACATCTTTACAAAATCAAAATTGCCTAAGCTATGCTCAACATCTTAATTAATTACATGCTCTGGTCTTCCCAATAGCAATAATAGCCAAAGAAATTGAAACATTATATTGTTTCGTTTTTTATTCTACATCCCTACTCAGGTCTTTATACGTTCCATACACATCATTCCAATAGCTGCCTCGTCTACGTCTGACAGTGTTTCAAGCTTAACCTGTAATTTTTGATGACTTCGTTTCGACATGTGTGAGGCAACGTTGCGCCGTCTCGCATGTTGACGTTGTATCGACGTTTCTGGGTCTTCTTGATTACAGGTTGCTACGGCGGCTATATTTTCTTCTTTTCCTACCTATATCCGTCTGTAAGTTGGCTTAAAAACAATAGGAATTTACTCGTACTCAAACTTTTCAGCTATGCGACGCACTGAAGCCATGACGAAATAGAGCTTGAGTATTCGTAATCAAGCTGGAATTTTCAGACTTTTCGTAGCTATTTTCACACAATCTGCATGAGAAGAATAAAGCTAAAAGAATGAATAAGGAACTTTAGGTTACTTTAAGCGAATGCTGATGGAGTTAATCTATTGTCAAATTATATATAAAACAGATTTTTAGCTCCGCTTTTCAGGCTCCACAATCAAATAACACATTTTCTAGCCTCTTCAATGCTTTAAAGTGCATTTCTACTTCGGCATTCGTTTCTTCTGCTCTTGCTTAATTATCGTTGCTGCAACTGACTGCTAATGCATTTCGTATCTACATACAGCAGGTTAAGTCTGTCTTATGTTTTGTTTTGTTTTTGTTTTTCGTTCTCTTCGTTTTCTTTACTAATTGCTTTTGGCATGGCGAACAATAAGAAATAAGCTGTGAGAAATCAATAAAATTAACATTATTTCCAAATACGAAGAAATTGCAATTATTTGTGCCCAAAATGGAGAGAAAGAAAAACAAAAAATAATGCAGCTGTGAATAGTGAATTGCCTGAATTGCCTCATACGCCATGTGGCCCAGGCCCCAGGACCGGGCCAGGGCAAAAGCAAGTTGAGTGAATTGGAGCTGCTTAAATTGAAAACAAATACACAATAACAATGGCCAAGGTAGAAAGCAAACAACAGAATGCTTAACAGGTATAACAGCTAGGGAAATAGTCGTGAATTAGAGGCAAGAGGTAAGAGGTAAGAGGCAATAGAAAATGCTTTTCGCACAAGCTGCAGCCAGCAACTGGGCAAATTGAGCGAATTTCATAGAGTGCCACACCTTAAGCTGCATGCCAAAAATTGCGAAAAACAGGAAAATAAAATGAATTCGAACTGCGTGAGAAATTCGCCAGCGAGAAGATGAATTGTTGGCAGTCTCAACTCCAGCTAGGCCCCATTCAACAGGGCGCCAAGTGCCGGGGAGATGCTAACCGAACCGAACCACTCAACCAACAGCAGCAGCAGCAAGTGAATTGAAGCGCTTCAGATAGAATTTCGAGCACACTAAATTTTTCAATCGACTCGCTAATAAAGGCAATAAATATTCCATTCCATACGAAAGCATTCGCGCTGCGCTCGAAAATTGTACAATTTTTTTGAGAGAAACATGACAGATTAAATTTAACAAGCAATTTATTGCTATAACTAGCTAGGCGAACGAAAGTTTTGTCAATAAATACAAATTGATGTATGCGTTGAGAGAATGTACTTAAATTTTTGGTAAACTGAATTTCTAAATATAGACATATTAAATAAATAAATATAAATATATTAAATTAAATTGGTATAGAAAACAATATTGAAAGTATATAAATAAATTAATTAAATTAAAAAAAATATATATAAAATAAATTTAAAAAATATAAATAAAAAAATTAAAAAAAAATCAATTATATAAAAAAAAAATAAAAACATAAATATGGAATCTTATTTGTCTGTAATCTATAAAAATAAAACAAAATATTTAAAATATCTGAATAAATAACTTTTAAAAAATACATAAAAAAAAAATTATAAAAAAAATTATATAAAAAACAAAATAAATAAATATGGGACTAACTATCAAATCTTATTTGTCTGTAATCTATAAAGTATGCAACAAAAATATTTAATAATTAAATAATTTTTATAAGGGTTAAATATTAACTTACATATTAACTTATTAAAAAACAATGTCAACTGCGCACTTATAACTTATTTATATATATACATTTTTAGCTTAAAAAAAATACAAGCATTACAAATATATATTACTTTTTTTTTTTTAGTTAAAAAATAAACATTATTATTAAAAATTAATTTTAATATATAAATTAGAAATTAATAATTATTATTATTATTATTTTATATGCAAAACATCAAAAATACTAAACCACAATAAATTAATTAAGTAAATGGATAAAATATTAAATATGAACCATTAGAAAAAATGTTAAATCTATGTTAAGTTTCAGTAATATTTCTTATATCAGGCATAAATTCTTGTAAATAATTTCATTTGTTGATTGATTGATGAACAATTTCTGTATTTATTTGTTTCGTTTGACTTTCAAGCATAGTTAACACTTTGAGTTTAGTTTTGTGCACCGTTTTCTTTTTGTTTTATGTTAATTTATAGAGCGAGCGAGAGCGGATTGACCGCTTGAGACGACTGACAGCGAAAATTTCATTACGTTTCATTGCATTTCAAGTTAAATTGAATTTAACGTGCTGGCATTTTATACGTTGCAACGAAAGAGAAAAGTCGAAAGAAAAAACGACCAGGAGAAAGTCGAAGGAAATAAAAAGGAAAACTTTGCACTATTTTCTGGTAAACATTTCTTGTGCTTTTCACTTTCGGCTCGCCTTTTGTTGTGGACTCGCAGTAAATAAAAGCAGGCACAGCAAAGAATGAAGAAATTGTGCTCTGTAAAACGTTTTCCCCAAACCAAAATGGAAATGTGTCACACAATGTCGACGTTGTTGTTGTTGTTGTTGTTGTTGCTGTCTCATGTCCCTTACATTTCGCAGTTACAACTGCCAAAGCTCCACCCTCCCAGCACATTTGCTGTAACCCGGCATGCCGCTAGAAAATGTGTTAAACGCATAAATGAGCTACAGTCAAGTGAATTGCATGGCTATGGCTTCTAAATTGCTGACGTTGACGAACTGGCCATAGTTTAACTTCATTTAGGGCCAGCGCAAAAATCTGCGTATTATTTATAGAGAGCACTCGCTCTCGCTCTCTCTCTCTCTCTCACTCTCACTCTCTCTTTCTATTCTCTCATCAAATGACCAGCTGGCAAATAGAGCTGAGTAGCAGATTTTTATTTTTCAACCATTGTCAAAGTTTTGCTAGCTCTGTATGAGTGTGTGTGCGTGTGTGTGTGTGTGTGTGTGTGTGTGTGTGTGTGCGTGCCACTTAAGCAAATTGAATATGGAAATTGATTTTTATTGTAATTTTTGTCGATTATTTATATTGGAAAGGCGGTCGTGGCCTGACTTAAAACATTGAAATTAGATGCTTTTGATTTGCCATTGCTATACTCTCTCTCTCTCTCTCTCTCTCTCTCTCTCTCTCTCTTCTTTTCTCTTCTTTTGGTCTGACTCTTGTACTTGTGTGCCCCCCCCAGGAATCTGGCTAAGTAGATAGCCAAGTTTTGGAGCGCCGAAAGTTTATTGAAATATTTAGCTAGAAACTTAAGTAATAAGTTGCCAAATCAGAGCGCAAAAGATTAAACTCCAATAAAGCTGAAAAGCAACCCGCGATTTGCCGAAAAAAAAGGTAGAAAAAAATGAGCACGGTAGGAAAATAAGAAAATGAAGAGTTTACGAAGGTTTAGCTGGAAAATTGTATGCTCTCTCGATTGGCAATTCATAAATGCAGTTAAAGATCTTTTCGTAGGAACTGAATAAATTTCAGTTGAGATTTTGTAGATATAAAAGAACAAATAAAAAGAGAAGAAAGAAATAGAGAAAATATAATAAAATTTTTTATATAATTTTTTACTGAAGTATTTAAAAAAGCATTGGAAATATATTTATTGTATATATTAATTAATATATGAATATTATAAAGATAATAATAGTTAAAATAAAAGAAGAGAGTTTATAGAAAAACTAGTTAACGATATCCCAGCCTAATATCCTATGCAGATAAATGGAATAAATATAGAATTAGAATTAAATTATAAAAATTTTCAAAAATTACTATCATTTCCTCTAAATTGAAAAGCTGAAATTCTGCAAATTATTTCTATTAGCACAGCAGCAACTAGCAGCTTTCTGAAGAGCTGAAAGAGAATTCATTCAGGCAAACATTAAGAGCTCTGGATTTTCCAGATTACTATAGCGCTTTTGCTAAAGCTTTAACTACAACATTTTCTATATCAACTCAACATTACTCTCATTTACAACTCGCTTTAGCAAGTGTATTTGTTAAGAGTCTTTTATCGCTTGCTGCTCATTTTTTTCTCCCACTCTTTGGGCTGTGCTCTAAATTAGTTGAGAAAGTTGGCGTTGCTGTTGCCACACAAAGTAACCAACATAATGGCTTTCAATATTTAACGCAAATGAACATCGTTTGCTTCTTATATAATTAAACAAGTGTAAAAGGCTGGCTTTAGCATGTGCCCTGGCCACTAGCCACTTCTGCTACCTCAGCCTCTGCCTCTGCCACGGTCTCTAGCTCTGCCTCTGCCTCTGTTGCATGTGGAAACGCTGCGTATACGTAACAAAGGGACAACACGCACAATGGACTTTGCTTTTGCTTGAGTTATGTTGTAGCCTCGCACCGTCAACTGCATTGATTACCCTTCTGCTTTTCCTTCCATTACAGTCGGCAAGTCGTTAATTATTTTTACACACACAATATTGCTCGCATGAAAATGTCGCCTGTCGCCTGTCGTCCAATTATCGGTCATAATGCTCTGATTTAATTTAAAATGCTGCCTGCCCGCCCACCAGACACATATCGCGCCCCGTTTCGTATATATTTCTCTGCCATTATATCTTGTTAATTATAGCCACGAGCCGCACTGGCTCAGCAGCTATGAAATTTTCCCATTGGTTACGCTTATGGGCCAAACAGCAGAGACACTCAGAGAAAGTAGCCAGAAATCAAGAGTTTTTTCTTTCAGAGGAATAATTGAAGTTCAGATAATTTAAATTTAGCCAGCAGCTTTATATAGACAATTTCCCGGAATTTCATTAGCAAAATGGAAATTAAAGAAATTTATTCTGACCTTAATGAAATTAATAATAATTATATTATATTATATCATTTTAATATATTTAATAATTATATTATATTATATCATGTTAATATATTTAATCTTAAAGTTTTTTAAAATAATAAATAAAAATAAATAAAATAATAAATAAATACGAAAAATATTCTAATAAAGAAGTTTTATAATTTTTAATAAAAAAAAAAAATAAATAATAAATAGTTTTATATACAAATTATAAATAAAATTATTTTAATATTTGCTTATCAACTCTTCTAAAAAAAAAAAAAATATTGTAAATATTTAAATTTCATATATATTTAGGAATCAATTTCAGACTTTTCATCTTGTTTAAAGACTTGACATTTATTTCAAGTGTTTATTTACATTTTCACTTGTTAAATCATTCATTTTTATTCACTCGTATTTCATGAAATTTTCGACAAAATTCTGCTGAAATGTAAAATTAGGAATTTGTAAATTCTGCGAACAAAAATATAGGTCAGCTGCTTTTGTCAGTTCATATAAGGCAATGCTTGAACTTTTAAACGAAAATACTTAAACATTTATCATATTATTAGCCAAAAAAAAAAAAAAAAAAATGCAATTTAAATTGTATATATGTATATGCTTGATACACGCATTGTTACACGCATTTTCGCCAAGTGCACAACTCTTGCCTTCAGTTGTCAGTTGCCAAATATGATGACAATGCTCTGCGCTGACAGCACCTTCTGCATGTCCAAATATTGCAATTTACGACATAATCCACGCTTAACCACTGCCTCAGACAATGGCAGGCTTGGCCAAAAAGATGAGGCTGATAATTTCCATGTGGTATGCAGCAGTGGCAGGAGTCGTAGCTGTGACAGTAGCCGTGGCAGCCGCAGCACCACAGGAATCGAAGGCCAGATTTCTCTTACTCTCACTCAACGGCTCCTCATGCTGCATTCGTTCTTTGGCAATTGCCTTTTGTTTGCTGATTGCATTACGTTGTCCTCGAACGTTCTGCTATTCGACTTTGTTTTCAGCTGCTTTTGCCTGCCGTTGCTGCTGCTGCTGCTCTTGTTGTTGTCGCCAGCCTTTTGGCAGAGTGCAAAACTTTTAAATTAAAAGTCTAAAGCTGGCTTATGGCTCAGTTTATATCCGCTTAAGCCGCTTCATTACGACCAACTCAGCCGAACAAGACAGCAAGAGAAAGGGATTGACAGAAGGAAAGAGAGAGAGGGAGAGAGAGAGAGAGAGTGAGATAGATTACTATAAAGTGAGCGTTCTCATATTGCAACAACGCTTAGTAGTTGCTCAGTTTCTTGGCACACACAACTAAAACAATGCAATTAGCTGGCCAATATCGATGGCTTGTTAGGTAAACCGTAACACAACTTATGCAGAGAGAGACAGAGAGAAAGTGTGAGAGAGAGAGAGCGAGCGAGAGCCGCAACCCAACTCATATTCATGTCTCATACAGCAGTTTGCTGACGTCAGCGAGCTTTAACAATACATGAATTGTTGGCCCTTTTCTTTTTAAAACGAACATACGAAAGAACCAACTAATTCTGTGGCAACAGCCTCAAGGCATTTATTAAAAGACGACACGTGTGTGTGCGTGTGTGTGCGTGTGTGTGTGTGTTGGCTCTCTGCTATGTTTGCAGCAGCTAATTTGACATCTGTCGTTGTGTGTTTGTCTTGGGCGAAAAATAAATTAAATTTCTTGTGTCAGTTAAAAGAACATTTAACATTTGAACCCGACAATTTTTGTGCCTTTCCCTTTGTTTTTTTTTTCTTCTTCTTCTTCTTCTTCTTCTTCTTCTTTTGCAGCTGCACATACGCAGCTAAGGACTGGCGCTGTGAAACTTGTCAAAATCAGAGCCAAAGGTCTAACTTTTAACTTGCTCAAGAGCAAAAGAAATCAAATAGATAGACACACACACACACCCACCTATATAGATGCAAAGATAGACTCTCTTTGTGCTCTTGGACCACCTATGTGGAGAGAAAACCGCTGATGACAGCAACTGTTGCCAGTTGCCGCATAATGTCACAGCAGCAACAGTTGCTGCTATAATTTTGCATTTGCCAACCGCAACTAAGCCGAGCCATGGCAGTGAAGCCAAAAATTTAATATCTATATATATATATATAAAGGAGGAATGAGTACGGCCATATACCCAGTAATGATTACTTTGAGAAAATTGTGAATTGTGCTTTGGTTTATTTTGGGTAAATTATATGAAATTGACGATTTGAGTATATGAAAATAATGTAGATTATGTCTATGGGTTATTATGCTGATTATATTCATGTGCGACATTCAAATTGCTACAAATTCGTATATAAATGAATGGCGAAAACAGTTACAGCTCTTGATTAAATGAGAGAGGGAGAGAGAGGGAGAGAGAGAGCGAAGCTAATTCCTTTAAGTCATTAAGCATTTATCCTTTAAAATTGAGTTTATATTAAATATATATTACAAAAGCCTTTAAATCTTGCTTCTAAAACTAAAAAAAAAAAAATTAAATTTTTATTTAATCAAAAAAACATCTCCAAGCTCACGAAAACTGCAATTATTATTATTATTTTTTTTTTTTTTTGTTAATTAAATTGGCACATTCACAGCATGCATACCCTGGATTATGCCTTGACCGATAAGCGTATATTACGAGGTATTTGGCATAGAAGAGCAAAAGCAAAAACACAACAAAAATTGTGAATATCAACAAGCTGAAGCGGCTTACAAATGCACACAACTGCAACTGACGATGTGGCCAGGTTTGGTCAACTGCAAAGAGCTGACCCGACCAAAAATGGCCAGACCAGAGCTGAGTAGAGCAGAGTAGAGCAGAGTAGACCAGGGCAGATCGTATCGTACGGGTCCATACTGAAACAAAACTGAACCGGTACCCCCAGAGCTAACCAGTGTAGACGAGCAGCCTAATTAGTTTTCATTGGGATGCACACGTGTCCGCTAACCTGACGCAATGGACAGCCCAGTGACACGAGGTAGGTGAGCTGTTGGGGGTGGCAGCTGTGCCCCGTGTTGGTTGCGTGCATGAGCCAGGACGTGGCTTGGCGCCTGCCCGGAAACGGATGCGGATGCGGAATCGGCGTGCACAGCTGCACGGCAAATGCAATGCCAGTTACAGGTTGCAGCATGCATTGCTGATTGCACACACACACACACACACATACACATGCATATACACAGCACACCTGTGTACACGTGTGTGTTTATGCGTTGGTTTTAAGTGCAAAACGCATCATGTGGTTAATGGACTTTAATTGCCGTTAGCGTTGTAAACGTGGCTTTCGGATTTAAGCCAAGTTAGCTGAGTTGAGGCTTTCAACTGGCTCGCAGCTGGCAGCAGCCCCTCAGGCGAACCATTTAACTTGATTAAAGTTGCGTGCCGCGCAACTAACTAAGCTCAGTCAGCTGTACATTAAATGCGCTTACAACACAACCTAACAAAAGGCGCAAATGCACTAAAATTTAATCGCGCACTTATTCCGATCAACTGCTGACTCGCTCACACTCTCTCTCCCTCACACTCTCTTTAGACATATATTTGTGTGTGTGTGTGTGTGTGTGTTTATGTAAAGTGTAACTGTAAATCTACGGCACACAAAAGGCCCCTAGTTCTAGTCCTCGCATCATTTTCCAGTTTGCTCATTTCCCCAGCGTGCAATGAAAAGCTTTAATAAATTTCCCGAACGCAGTTCGCATAAAAACTCGCTCACTCATTCGCTGCCTCGCTCTCTCTCTCTCTCTCTCTCTCTCTTTCTCTCTCTCTAACTCGCTCGCTTTTCAAATGCAAATCTCATTTGGCTAGCCTCGTACACTCTGCTGCCTTGACACCACTTGCCAGGCATTCAATTTAAATCACATTTTAGAATTTTACAATCGGATTAAATCTAAATTCAAATGCCGTTTGCCATTAGACCGCAAAATGTTTTGTGTGTGGACCAAATCAAAATCAGGCCAAAACGCTTGCTCTCTGTGTGGCCTCTAGCCGTTAGCGCGGTTTGCTGCCTTTAAAATGCGTTTGTGCCAACTTCTTTCTACTTCCTCTTCTTGCTTCTTTATTTTATTTTTATTTTTTTTATATGAATGTAACGCACACATGTGGCACATGGCTTGTTACCATTTTATGCGAACATGCAACACAGCACGAAATTGTTGAATCGAATTAACATATAACAATTTCCACTGCCGTTTTACACATGCACAAAAAAGAGAGAAAAGTGAAAGAAAAAAACATGTACAAATACAAGTTACATGTATGTGTCATGTTTTTGTTTTGTATACCCTGTAAAAGTAGGAGAAGAAAATTAAAAAAAAAAAAAAAAAAAAAAAAAAAAAAACAAAGCAAGAGAAACAAGTGGAAAATTTATACTTTTTTTTAGGTCTAAAAACTTGTGAGCAAAGCTAGCACTGTATATATCATATATATAGCTCTATATATGATCTAG
Source organism: Drosophila koepferae (assembly GCA_030914345.1). NCBI lineage: Eukaryota > Metazoa > Arthropoda > Insecta > Diptera > Drosophilidae > Drosophila > Drosophila koepferae. Next base: position 12,678,183 of record JAUESR010000211.1, on the reverse strand, counting down.
CTCCTTTATATCAAAAGATATTTCAGCTCAATTTTTTCCAATTAAAAAAAAATAATAAATAAATAAATAAAACATTCGATCATAATGTTTATTTTTTAATTTTATAATACAAATTGTAAATAAACATTATGATTTGATTTTTATATACAAATTGCTGTGTAATAATTATTTTTGATTTTCATCATAAAAAAAATAATTTTAATAATTAAAAAAATCTGTTTATAACTCAAAAAACAATTATATAATAATTATATAAATGTGTAATTATTATTTGTTGATTTTTATCATATAAATTAAATTTATTTATATCATATTTATTATATAAATTAAATTAATAAAGAACAAATTTAATAAAATAATTTTTAAAACTTTTGAAATAATTTTTTTAATAAATTATAGTTGGTTTGAATTTTTTTTATATTTTATTATTTTTTTATTTTTAACACATAAATTAAATTTATTTATATCATATTTATTATATAAATTAAATTAATAAAGAATAAATTAAATTTATTAATTTTTAAATATTTTGAAATATTTTTTTTTTTTTAATAAATTATAATTGCTTTGAATTTTTTTTTTTTTTATATATTTCATTTATTATATCTGCTACTCAACATTCATAATTCACTGCAACTAGCTCATCAACTCATCAAAAATCATATTCATTCGCATTAAACTCATCAAAAGTCTTATTCATTAACTAATTTCCACCTGCAGAGCATCTGTCAGTCTCATCTAAGCACTTTTCACTCTCTTTTTTTTTTTATTGAAAATTGCACAATGAAAAAGTAAATAATTTACAATGAAATAAAATGTGACAGTCAAAAGTTTAACACGCCAACGCGCCGCGAGCGTGTGCAGCATTTGCATAAAAAACTCATTATGAATTTCAATTTAGTGGCCAGCAGCAGGAACTTTCAAGGATGCAGCCGACAATGGCAACTACTACTACTATACTATACTATATATACTATATACATACTATATATTGTGAACAGCGCACGGAAAATAAACGTGAAAAGTCAATTTTGCTGCATTAGCGGATGTATAAAGAATGAAAATTTATATGATGAAAAAAAGAGAACAAAAAATTATTGAAAAAAGGGCAACAAATAAAACTGCTAAAATATGTTTTATAAATGTTTGCTTTTGTGTTGCTTGTCAAGGAAAAAAATTATTATTATTTAAAATTTGTAATAAAATAAAATAAAATGAAATAAAATTCAATCTACATTTTGGCATTCATTGGCACGCATTTTTTTATTAGTTTTTTTTTTTTTTTTTTTTAATTTTTTTTAGCTAATTGAATGGTTTTATTTAGCACACAAAATCAATGCAACATTTTAAGCAGCTCAGCTCGGCGGCTTTTGTATAAAGAGACTTTTTTTATGTGTTACAAAATTCTAAAAAAAAAAAATAATTTGTATTTTAAATTAATTAAATTAATTTACTGGCTTTTGTAAAAATATATGCTTTAATGAGAGCATTGTGTTTACTTTATATATTCAGGCTTATAAAAAAAAATAAAATAAAATTGAAAAATGCATAATTAATAACTAAGATTATTTAGGAAAATATTGATTTTTTTTGCTATATAATTGATTGCGAAATTTAATTTAATTTTATTTATTTATATATATATATTTTTAAATTTAGGTATATCTTTAGTTATTCTTAGAAATTCTAACCAGCAAGAGTGAAATAAAGTGTTTCACTCAAGCATTTATGCGATAGTAAATAAAGCCTGCATAGATATGTTGCATTGCCCAAAACTTTCATATTTTATATAAATTATTAATGTTCTACTATTAAAATTAATTTCGCTGAATATTTTCCATAATCAGCACACTTTTATGGCAGCAGTAAAATATAATTACCTAATGTATGTAGTTTCAGCTTCGATAAATAACAGTCAAAAATTACATGCAGCACATATTCAAGTCGTAATTTATAGTAGTAACTTAACTGAAATATATTTATGAGCTTTAGCTGATTTCATTTTTATTTAGAACAGAGCAATCGGCCCTCGCTTATAGTTCGTAGAATTTCAAAGCGTTATCATCTCTTCTATATATGATTGCCTTTTGCGAATCCTTATCTTATCACAGCTCTCCTCCCATTGGTCACTTTCTATTTCACTAACAAGCAAGCCAAACATTGCAAATATCTCTAAGCAACAGCAAGAAACTGATTAAAAACCAAAATTTTCTCTCCTGCCACAGATTTATCCAAATTTATCAAATTTATAAGCCAATTAAATGTTATAAAATGTTATTTAATTTTTTTTTTTTTTTAATTTCCTTTTTCAAGCAGCATTTCTTTTGGGGAAAAAACACACACTGTCCAACACGAAATATATTTGTATGCATTTTTATTTTATTTGCAACAATTTCTCTGGTTTTTGTTTAGGCCACAAATGTCGACACGTTCTGCGTATGCACATGGCAAGTTTTTGCGGTTGTTGCAGAATTCGAAAATAAAATAAAGGGAAAAAAATGGTTTGCATACCTCTCATTCTACCTCTCTCACTCGCTCTCTGGTGACTGTTGGTGCTGCAGCAACAGCCACTTTTCAAATTAAAACTGCCATTGTGCGTGCCCGTCTAGACCGCCCATTTATTTGCATACAAAGCTGCAGCAGCAGCAAACAAAAGCGAAGCTCCCCCACTGATGATGGCAGCAGCAACAGCAAACAGTGGCAGCTGCCTGTTGGCTGGTCTTGAAAATGCGCAACACTCACATAACCGGGAATTGCTTGCATGAGGCATGAAATGCCATTTTTTTTTTTTTTTTTTGTATATTGTTTTTAATGATAAACTGCGCACAAAGCTCAGGCTGCACAGGGCAGAGAGAGAGAGAGAGAGAGAGAGTGAGTGTGAATGGCATTTGTACGGAAAGTGGATGAGGTGGTGGGCAGCTGTATATAGTATGAGTATTTAATCCGCTGACAGCGGAACGAACACGTGATAACGGTAGTCGGGTTCTTGGCATAAATCATTGTGCATTTTGGCGTGTGTAATGAAAATGCTTAACAGCTACTTAAAACGCAAACAGCAAACAGCAAACAGAAGAAGAAAAAAAAAGTGAAATGTTAAAATTAAGCAAAAAAGCCGGCAAAGTGGCAGCTGGCGTTCTGTGTGGCAGCTGCCGCAATACAATGCGCGTGTAAATGACACTTCAAGCCGCATTACATGACACGCCCACTCGACGGCGGTAAACAACAAATGAGCAAAGGCGCGCACGAGCTGCGCTCATTTCACTTCATTTTCCTTTTTTTTTTCGGGGGGTTGGCCAAGGTGACAATGGTGTCATTAAAAGTGCCAGGCCATTGAGAAACAAACAAACAAACAAACAAGAGCATACAACATTCAGCCGAGCAGCTGTCACACTTGAAGTGCTGACAGCTCAGCGCAAAAGACGTGCACTTGGCATTTGCAGCACTGCCAAAATGAAAGAAGATGTCAGCCAACATTTAAATTAGCCAACATTGGTGAGCTTGTGCTGCAACTGCAGTTTGCAGTTGACTTGCTGATACTCTGTAATTTACTATTCACATTTGATTAGCTATCTGAAATTAGACATATTTCTCTTTATTGTCGTTGCTTGTCTCACTCACTCTCAGTTTTCATTTTGCTACTGCTACTGTCTTTATATTTTTATGCGTTATTTTCCCTCTCTTTCTATTTATTTCTAATTCTACTGTTTCATTTCCATATTTTGCTGCAGTCTCTCTGCTTACTTGCCATTTCCACAATTTCTTAATTCTTTTGTTTCAATCTATCTGTACCTGTCTCTCTACGTCTATCCTTATTCCATCAGCTCGCTCTCTCTCTACCTCTCATTCTTCAACTTCTGCTCTCTCTCTCTCTCTGCCTCTCTCTTGTTTTCTCTTTCTTTTCAGCTCGTAATTCTTCCGTTTCTCTCTCTCTGTCCCCTTCTTTTTACGTCTATCCTTATTCCATAATCCGATCCATCGCTTTCGCTCTATCTCTCACTCTTTCTTTATCTCTATCTTTATCTTACATCTATCTTATACAACCAATATACTCTCTTTTGCTTTATGAACATTGTATGATCAGCATGTGAGCTGAGCTGTCATTGCCCCCCTCTCTCCCTCTCTCTCTCTCTCTGCCAGTCCCATTCTCTTTCACTTTACCACATTCTCAAGAGGCTGCATTGTGGCATGCCACAGTTCTTGCCACAGCTTTTGTGCCATTAGCAGCAGCTGCCACGCCCAACGCCTCGACATACCTTCGCAAAAACTTGCAGCCATTGCTCGCCTGCACTTTATACTTTTTTGATTAATCGTTCGAGTTGTGCGCCCAAACATAAGCAAAAAGAACAACAACAACAACAACAACAACAACAACAACAACAGCAACAACAACAAATACATTTTCGTTTTTAAGCCGCGCGATGTTGACGTTATTTCTCTAGAGTTGCTCGAAGCATGTTTTACCTTATAAATCTTGTTTGCCCTGTCGCATGATATATGAGACATGAGCTCACATCTACATACGCTCTTTGTGTGCGCTGCACAGTGGTTGCGCCCATAGGCCAAAAATAAAAAAATCCATCACCAGCAATTTGGACAAAACATACATGAATTGTCTCTTAAATGTCCACACTTCTTGATGGCAAACCGCTTTTTTTCTAGATTTGCAACGGTACTTTCTAAAAATAGCATTGAAGTCATGAACACGTGTTCATTTTCGCGCAGCAGCAGCGCTTAGTAAGAATTTTGCAAATCATAATTGCAATTCAAAGTGGTCAAACATCAGTTTAAGTGTTCCAATTTTAATTCTTAAGCATGCATTTTAAAATTGAAGGTATTTACTTTAATTCCTAATTTAAATAATTAGCCAACTCATCAAATTGTTTATGTAATGTTAATTTATTTGAGTCAATCTTTTTTATGTGTTTTGTGAACGTATTTTTAATGTTTAGTTGGACTTTTAGTTATGATCCCACAAGATTCCACGAATGACTTATACCTCGTTGTAATTGTCTATGTTTTAAGGTAATAAAAATGTTTAGTTTAGCTGCCGAAATTTGCCCATGGGTGTGTAAACGTGAAAAAAGTGATGACATGTCGTTGCAACGCCTTACATATTTCAAGGTCAGCGTTGCCCTACGCAACATCTGTTTGGCGAATTGTGCTGTTATTATTGTTCTGTCTTCTTCGATTGTGGTTTGTCTGATTTAGAAAATCATTCATGGTTTTTTAATTAATTATTTTTATTTGATTTTGACTCTGGCAGACAATTTGTATAAGTGTGTTTTTACACGCCTATATATATTTGAACTTTGGTGCAAAGAAAATGGAACCAAAGAGAGAGTATGCACTTGACACAGCAAAACAATTAATTCAATTATACCCATGGTATTACATGCCCCCCTCCGTTCACAAAGTTTTAATACATGCTCCTCAAATTATAAGTTATGCTCTTGTGTCAATAGGAGAATTGTCTGAGGAAGCCGCAGAATCGAAAAATAAAGATATTAAAAAATATAGAGAGCAACATACAAGGAAAATGTCACGAACTGCAACAAATACTGATTTATTTTATAGATTGCTTCTAAGCTCAGACCCTTACATAACTAGTCAAAGGAAGTTACCTTGCACAAAAAAGAGTAAATTATTAAACAGTGCATTTCAGTTGTTATTAGATGAGTAAAAATTATTCTTTGTTATTTATTTATTTGTTTGCGTTTTAATAAATTTCTATTTTATTCTTTGTAATTTTTTCATTAATTATATTGATATTCGTTATTTTTTTATATTATGGCTTGCTAAAAAAAATGTTGTAGGGCGTACAATGGACGAACCACGCCCCTTTTGTTTCAAATTTAGTTCTTAATGCCTTATTATAAAATAAAAAAAATTTCAACTCGATATCTCAACTGGAACTATTTTTGACCGCTCTCTCCATACAAGCGCAACCACTGTGCGCTGGCTTGTTGTGATAAATTTGTTGGCAACTGTGAATTTTAGCCACTTTTTCAAAATTTGTTTTGCCAGCTTTCCACATGAAAATCTTGGCACTGATTTCCAGTCAGCTTGCCCCCTACCAAAATTTTGTTGATAAATGAATTGAATTTCAAGCTTATTGTTTGCCAATTGACTTCAAGCTGAACGGTGACTACCTGTATTACGCCTCTAATGAGCTCCAAAATTTATTGGCCCAAACAACATGTGTGCCCAACAGAGAGTCTGAGACAGTGGCTGACTTAATTCCAATGGCTTTTGCACTACAGAGATTTCCTAGAATTAAATTGTTAAATGAATGGCTTTTTATATTTAAATAAATATTAAGTAAAGCTTTTAAAGGTTAAATTATAAATGAAGAAAATGAAATACAAATTTAATTTTTTTATAAATAAATATCTACTAAAAGAAATCTCTTTAATACTTTAAGCAAATATTCATAATGCTCTTTAAAAGTTTTTCTCTTTTTCTTAATCGAATTCAGTTTTACGCTCTGCCAGCACATTCTGAAGTCGACTGACAATTTGTAATTTATTTTTCTGTGTGCACGATAGAAACTAATGTTTCATTATCTCATTTTCTCAAACAATCAATCAAATAATAAAAAAAAAAATAATTAGTTTGTTAATTGAATATATTGAAATGCTGATATATCAATTGTTTTTGCACTTTTGAAAGTAGCTAGACAAAGAGGAAGACTCTTTATGAAATTGATTAATTAATATAATTTCTAATTAATTTTCAAGTATTTTTTAGTTAATGATCTTTATTTTTATTCAAAAAAAATATATATATGAATTTAATTTCCATAATAAGTAAACAAATTATATTGAATAAAAAACTCCAATGAACAAAGAACAATCGAAAAACAATTTATATTTATATAAAATGCTATCTATCAAAGCCCTTAGATTAATTACGAATAGTTGGATTGTAAAAGTAAATGAACATAGTACAATAGGCACCTTAGAGTTTAATGCCCTTAAAAAATCAGAGCTCCGCATGATTGGGTTGTAAAAGTAAATGAATTTAAGTGTTTAATACCTTTAAAAATAATATCGCAGCGTAATGTGTTTTTCCATTCATCGTTTGCTCGAATTGAATTACAATTTACCACAGGGCATAAAAAAAAAAAAAAAAAAAACATATTTGAAATCGATAAGAAAATTATATGGAAATGCTTATTATATTATCATGAACTCAATGTATGTATATTATTATGGGCCGATACTCGATTACTTCTAAGAAAATGCTCAGATAGGTATTCATGACGTTTGCCATTTAGACTCGTGTGCGAACAATGAAAAATCATTCGATTCTATTCATGAGCGGCAAGTCACTTGAATTGGCCACGATTACACATGGGTGTTACACGGGTCCAGGTGATTCAGTCGGGTAGTTTATATATATATATATATATAATTTAAAAATAAGCTCTTATATCATATTTGCAGTTCGATAAGAAAGCAGACATCAAGACACCGTTTGAAGCTGTCTATGATAAGCGCAACTAATGGGACATGAACACTGATTAGTGTGTCTCTCTCTCTCTCTCTCTCTCTCTTTAGAGGCCAATTTATCATAGCTGGCGCTTTACACAATAACCTCGTCCAAGTTATCACGGCAGAGGGTTCTTCCTGCTTCTATTAAAACTGCACAAAAGCCAATTAAGCCTGCCAATTGTCTTGTACATTTCCCATATCTAATCAAATGTTGCAAAAAGAACAGAAAAATCGAGAGCACACGAATGATACAGAGTGCAGAAGTTGAAAGATATTGCTGCAGCATTTCGTCAACTATAAAAGCAACTGAAACATTGAGATGAGCAATTAGTTAGCAATCGAGAAAGCAACTGGAATAAGATGCAATTGTTTATACGCATTCTACTGCTCGCCGTGACAGTGCTGGGCGTAAGTGAGAGTTAAGTAAATTTAAAAAAATTGCTCTTTTAATTAGAATTCAATTTGTATATTGGCAGGCGAGCAGCGCTTGGCCTCGCATGGCCGATGAGACGACTCTGTTACGCATGGTCATGGCACAGCTGGGCGCTCCGCTGGCTGAATCGCGCGCCATTTCACCCGCTGAGGCGGCCTGCTTCAATAGGTATACCAATGCGACCAACAAGATTGGTTCCGACTTGGGTAAGGAAACCACCAAATGCGAGGATGCTGCCAATCGTACCGTCGTTTCGAATTATCAGCAAAGCAATGCCACCGTCAACACAATACGCAGCAAGCAAATCGAGCTGCAAAAGAACTTGCAGAGGTGCTTGAATGAGACAGACAGCCAGCGCTTCATCAACTGCACCGTGTCGACTGTGAGCATTAACTAATACATAAATATATAAATATATGTATATATATTTATATTTAATCTGCTTTGCATAGTTGGATAAGAATCTGGAACTGTTGGATACCTGCAATTCCTTGGCCTATCAGACCCAATCGCAGTTTGTTTCGAATGCCTCCGTGGTGGAGACACAACGCTCCAGCTGCATTCGTGCCGCAGTGGGTGAATCGAAGGTGAAGTCCATTGAAGCAGCCAACGATTTCGATAACTGCATGGCAAAGGTGCCACATCAGCGTGAGCTGTCTATCCAGCAGGAGCAGGCACAGCCACAACAGCAGCAGCAGCAGCAGCAGCAAGAGCAGTTGGAGCAGAAACCAGAGCACAAAGTCGACCAGAAACCTGAGCAACAGGGCGAGCAGCCCATTCAACCAGTGCAGTCTGTAGGCGTCGAACAGCCAGCCAACTAAATGTGAGCTATAATAGTATTTATGGCCAAAACTTCAGTTTTATTGCCACAGAATAAAGAGCTTTAATATTCAATATATTACTTGACCTCCTCAATATACAATTATCGAAAATCAAGATCTAATTTGCCACAAGTCAATGACGTCTATAAATAACAAGCGCCTTAAGCCAATCTATAGCTGCTGTCAAGTGCCAAGTCAAGCTAATCAGTATTCGCAGAATTTCAGTCTGTGAATTACTCACAATTATCTAACTGTTCTATATATATATTTTTTGTCTTTTAATTTTTTTTTTTTTGGTGCACATATATGACCAGTTAAATGTAATTATCACTCAGGGGTTTTGTGGCCTTATCACTGAGCGCAAACCTTGCCAAAAATAATACTCTGTTGGCTGTGTGATTTTCATAGCTGCGATAGAGATAGGCGCACAAACAACAAAAGAAAATTTAAAACGTCATCGATGTTTTTTTTGATTTAAAATGCTTGGCCGGACCCAGTGTCCAAGCCATTAACGAACTGAGGCCCCACCATGGAGGTTCTCTGTAAAATTTTGGTGCTATGCGCACTGTTATTCAGCGCAACGGTATGTAGAAACAATCTGAGTTTATTTGCACGTAGTTCAGGTGCATAATTGTATCTCATTAAGACACTGATAAGATTATAGATAGATATATATTTAAAAAAATTGTAGTTTGTATTTAATTAAATTTTTTTGTGAAGTGCTTAAAGATGTATATGATAAATTTGGTGAAGTGAACTATAAATAAACAAATGTGTTAATATAAAATAGCTTTGAAAAATATATAAATAATATAAAAATCCCCTCTAAGTAAAGTTTGATATGCTATCTTATATGATTTATACTCTACAAGCTCTAGAACTATTAGTTCTATAGAACATATAGTACATATATATTCCATTCGTATTCTCCCATTTTAGCCACAAAAATCTCATCAATAAAAAAAAAAAAACTATCTTGATTTCCAGAAATGTGAACCTATTCAATCGACTCTAACGAATGACCTGCTCGATGCCATCATTGGGGATCTAAAAGTGTCCGAATTTGACATACTCAATGATTTAGAGCAATGTTCGATCAATTTTAGGGTCAGAAATATTGAGATAATGATAAATGCGGGCTACAAGCTGCGTCAGTGCAGCAATCTGAATCAAGCTGAGCTGCAGAGCTTTTTCCAACAGCCGAGCTCAGCTGGAGTGAGAGCTGCTTTCCAGCAGCAGCTGTCCGGCTGCAACACGCGCAAATGCTATACGGATTCGGTGAGACAGCAAGGGAAATGAACAAACGAGCCGGTTACTAATCAATGGCTCTTTAATTTAGGTCATGAATCTGTTTGCCGGTGTGCGTCCCATGCTGCAGAATTTCTGGCATACAGAACGCTGTGTCATGTATGAAATCAGCAAAACTTTGCATGCATTCGACAGGTCAATCAAAATCCTAGAATATTGCATTGATAATTCTTTTGTACCCCCTTGGAACCCAAGTACCCCCAGTTGGAATCAGACAACTGATGGTCCCCAAGGGAACTTGACTACACCCACTCCACCAAGCTGGAACTGGACCACTCCCGGAACACCAAGCTGGAACTGGACCACTCCTGGAACACCAAGCTGGAACTGGACTACTCCTGGAACACCAAGCTGGAACTGGACCACTCCTGGAACACCAAGCTGGAACTGGACCACTCCCGAAACACCAAGCTGGAACTGGACCACTCCCGGAACACCAAGCTGGAACTGGACCACTCCCGGAACACCAAGCTGGAACTGGACCACTCCCGGAACACCAAGCTGGAACTGGACCACTCCCGGAACACCAAGCTGGAGGAACTGGACCACTCCCTGGAACACCAAGCGGGAACTGGACCACTCCCGGAACACCAAGCTGGAACTGGACCACTCCCGGAACACCAAGCTGGAACTGGACCACTCCCGGAACACCAAGCTGGAAACTGGACCACTCCGGAACACCAAGCTGGAACTGGACCACTCCGGAACACCAAGCTGGAACTGGACCACTCCCGGAACACCAAGCTGGAACTGGACCACCTCCCGGAACACCAAGCTGGACTGGACACTCCCGGAACACCAAGCTGGAACTGGACCCTACTCCCGGAAACACCAAGCCTGGAACTGGACCCCGGACAACCAAGCTGGAACGGGACCACTCCCACCAAGATCTGGAACTGGACCACTCCCGAAACACCAAGCTGGAACTGGACTACCCCTGGCCTGAATGAATCTACCCCTACTGGAATGGACCACCTACCGCGGAACCACCAAGCTGGTAACTGGGACTAACCCCTGGCCTGAATGAATCTACCCCTAGCTGGAACTGGACCACTCCCGAAACACCAAGCTGGAACTGGACTACTCCCGGAACACCAAGCTGGAACTGGACCACTCCCGGAACACCAAGCTGGAACTGGACTACTCCCGGAACACCAAGCTGGAATTGGACTACTCCTGGAACACCAAGCTGGAAACGGACCACTCCCGGAACACCAAGCTGGAACTGGACTACCCCTGGCCTAAATGAGTCGACTCCCAGCTGGAATTGGACCACTCCCGGAACACCAAGCTGGAACTGGACTACCCCTGGCTTGAATGAATCTACCCCTAGCTGGAACTGGACCACTCCCGAAACACCAAGCTGGAACTGGACCACTCCTGGAACACCGACCTGGAACTTAACTACCCCTGGTTTGAATGAGTCTACCCCCAGCTGGAACTTGACTACTGTTGGAACTCCAAGTTGGAACTGGACTACTCCTGGCTGGAATAACTCTACCCCAAGCTGGAACTTGACGACAACAGAAGTGCCCGCTACAACCACTCAAGAAAGCTGGTGGGGCAAACTGATTCATGACCTCGGTCTCTAAAGTGTGACGGTAGAGGTCATCGCTGTGGGGCAGCACCGCTAAATTAGATATTAAGCAAACTAAATAATAAATTGATCAGCATTGAAATGTGTTTACTTGATAATACTTGCCAGACTTGTAATTTGGTCCGTGCAGAGCAATGAATGTCCAGTAATGTGATAAGCCAGCCAAGAAGGAAAAGCGAACGAAAAAAAAGTGTTTATGGCAGTAAAAGCCCACAAATAGGACACGCCCACGTAGCCGCGGCTCAACTGGGCCGGCGTCTGATTAAGATTTATTAGGCAAACCAAGGGGCCACGTGTCACAGATGGCTGCACAAAATGATGGATCTGAGCGAAGCGTCAGCAAAATATTGCACAAGAGCAAGGGCAAAGGCAGTAAATGGAGGGATGAGCAATATGAGGCTGTGTCAATAAGTGCGGCACAAAAAAAAAAAAAAAAAAAAAAAACCAAAAGTGAGAGAGAACTGGCAATAATTAGTTACACTCGGCGAGGCCAAATAATGAGCTGGCTGTCAGCATCTTGTGGTGCAGGTCCTTTGGCATAATCAAATATCTGGTTAAACGAACTAAGCCCCATGCAGAGGGCAAATCAAATAATCATAGTTAAAGCCAAAAGTTGTTAAGCTTGTCTGAAGTTATGCCAAAAGTTTAATAATTGCGTTGAGCGTTCAATGTAAGGACTAGCATATTATTCAACGCACTCTGACAGCTCTGTCAGGTCGAGAATTTGCATAGCCATTGAGCGCAGTGCAGTGTCTATAGCACGTGTGGTTGCATGTGGATATGTATATGTGTGTGTGTGGGAGTGTGTGTGTGTGTGGGAGTGTGTATGTGCTGTGCATACAAAGGGAATCCTGACCTAAACAATGAGAGTATGCGCAAAACTTTTAACCTCAGCGTCAGTAGATAAATCACGTTGGATCATCACCCTCAGCATTCATTGTCCATACCGCAGCGCCATTATGTGACCTAGCGTGTGTGTGTGGGTGTGTGTGGGTGTGTGTGTGCGTGTGTGTAGGTGTGTATGTACGTGTATATTGCAGGTGCTGCACATTCAATGGCGATTTGCGGCCTGGTCTGGTCTGGTGTTAAACCTGCTGCTAGTGCCTGCTGCCAACGCCACTGACCAGAGTCCAGAAACCAAAGCCCCGAGCTAGTTGCCTTTGCCTTTGCCAGGACTATAAATTACCGCAGAAGCTGTGTGAATACTTCTCTTCAACTTCTCCCACACTCCTACCCGCATTCTGTCTATTTTATTTATTTTTTTTTTTAACTAACTAACTGACTTTGTGATTCGTGATCCAAGTTGAAAAAGTTTTAATGAAAATGCACAAATTCAAGTGATCAATTAACATTAATTGCAAAAGGCAAAGTTCATAAAAATTTCATCCGCCAATCACGAGCAAAGAGCATTCGATAAATGAGCCAAAACAAAACGAAACTGTGATTAGATAAGGCGCCAAAGGAGTTAGCTTGGCAAATGTAAAAAAAAAAAATAACAAAAATTAAAAAGAGTAACAATAGAAATAAAGATATGAGCTAAGAGATACCCTGTAAAATTGTACAATATTAAAATGTTTAGGAGTATGTAATACTTTTTCATATTAGAATTTTTAATAATAATAAGTAAAAAATCATATAAATTTTAAATATAGATATTTTATTCCACAATTTATTTCTCTTTATGCAAAAGTTTCTAGGCTTAAAATATTTTTATATATATATTTTTTTTTTATTTACATTTTTTTTTTAATTCTAGTCTGTTTAACCCTATAGACCCTTTAATAATCTCTAGCATAACAACTTTTCGGCTTCAAAAATACCCAAGAAATAACATGATTAAAACTTCACGATTAACAGCTTAGCAAAGGGACTTGTTTTTATAGATAAAGCTCATAAAGGCGAAGTCTGGCTCGGTTAAACCTTTTTTTTTACAACAAATGTTAAGAGGCTTCTGAAAATTTTGGAAATCAAAAAGTTTTTGAATATCTTGCTCAACATAAACGTAAACTTTAATGATATGAACGGTCGCCGGACTGTGGACAACGGACAACGGCCACTGAAAACGACAATTAAGAATTTTTAAATAAGAGTCTGGCGCGCACAAAGCTAACTGAAAATTAGTAAGTCATTAAAAGCAAACGCCGGCGTCGACCTGTCAAAAGGCCAATAAGTGCACGAAAAGGTGTCCAAAATGTGGGGCAACCAAGCTCCACCTCCATGGCTGAGCGAGACATTCAGCAGCTGACAGACTGACGTTTAGGTAACTAATAGGCCTTATTTGCATGTTAATTGCTCTCGACTAAGCCAACAGCAGAAGCAACACCAGCAGCAGCAGCAGCACCAGCAGCACTTGAAAAAAGTATTCTAATAAGAGCAACAAGAATAATGAGAGGAGGGAGTGGCAGTAACACAGCGACAGCAGCAAAGCAACAACAACAACAACAGCAATTAGAAGCGAAAAAGACATTTGCGAAAGGCAACAAGAATGTTGCATGAATTCATCAGCAACCACTTGAGATGCGTGCGCGACGCTGCAAAGTAGGCAACAGTCGTTAAAGCATTGCCATTAAATTTGCTGGCGCTGCAGAGTATGCAATGCCTCTGGCCAACCAGAAACCAAATGCCAGCCGCCATGTGGTCTAAACTTGTTCGTAATTATACGCAGCTGCCTTTGAAGTGCCGCACGAGCAGCGGGTAGCTATCACGTCAAGTCTGGCCATGCAACAACAGGTAGTCGAGTGCTGTGGCAAATGAAGATTTATTAAAGTTGAAAGTTGATGATTAAAATTAATTAATATATATATACATGTATTCACTATGAGATATTGGTGAATATTCTATAGATATCTTCATCACAAACTGCAATAACTAATTATGAATTTTGTGAGTAAATTAAAATGGGGATGTTTAAGAGTGGCTGGATATAAAATAATGGAATATATAAAAGAATGACTAAAAGCTCATTAATATATATACATATATATATATATATATATATATTTTTTTTTTTCAATATATTTAGTCTTATGGTAGACTTTTATAATTTATAGTTTGGAAAGAGATAAGTAAGTATTTTATAGAAATATTAAGAGACATTCTTATGTGTAGAAATTTAAGAAATTTAAATTTAAGCAATTTTAGAGAGAGTTACTCTTAAAACTAACCCAAATCATGTTTCACAACGACTGTTTTTAAAGTGATTGATATTTAAAATAGACAAAAGACAGTTGCTTACTATTGTTCAGTGAGACGTAGCTCTAGCAGAAAAATGCTATCAAAAGCCAATCTGTTATCTCTATCACAAATCGTTTCTATCGAAAGTATACCTAGGCAATATCTCCGTTAAGCTATTTCTATCTTTTATCAGTACTCTCTCTCTCTCTCTCTCTTTCTCACTCAGTCACTATTCTCTCTCAGTTACTCTCTCTCCCTCAGTTAGTCTCTCTCACTCAGTTACTCTCCCTCACTCTCTCTTTCTATGACGTTATCTCTCTCTCTCTCTCTCTCTCTCTCTCTCTCTCTCTCTCTCTCTCTCTCTCAGTAACGTACTTAGTTACTATCTCTTACTATCTCTTTCTATCACGTACACTCTCTCCCTCTGTTCCTCTATCTATCACGTACTCTGTCTTTTCCTGTTCCTCTATCTATCACGTACTACCTCTCTCTCTCTCTCTCTCTCTTTCTTTCACCCACTCTCGCACACTTTACACCCTTCACCTCAATAACTTTCTTCACTCGCTCAATTTCTCTCATGCAATCAGCTCATGCATATCGCTCATCATACTTTTACAGGGTATCCGCTTGCCGCATGCAATCTCTCACTCACTCACTCACTCACATTTTATTGTTTAAACGCAAAATGTCGTCTCATTGCCATTAGCTTTGAAATGTGCATGGCACAGAGCAAA
The DNA here is from genome assembly GCA_030914345.1 of Drosophila koepferae. NCBI lineage: Eukaryota > Metazoa > Arthropoda > Insecta > Diptera > Drosophilidae > Drosophila > Drosophila koepferae. The sequence goes on along the minus strand of JAUESR010000211.1, from coordinate 12,662,623 downwards.
TAAATTGTGTTTATGTAGGTATTCCATGGCACTGATTGCACCGTAATTGTTTCATTTGGTAAATGCACGCTGCATATGCGAATATTTATGCAACTTTTTGGCGCATGCAGCGAAGCGTTAAATATATATGATGTCTGGCGATGCCCAGAAGCCAACCAAAAACTCTACAAATTTGCACATTTTGCATTTATTGCTGGCAATTTTTATGCATATTTCACAATATTTGCAAAAACAATTCCGAAAATAAACCACGCATAATGAAGCAAGAAACTTTGCTGCAAATTTTGTATATGAAACTTGATTGCATTGTCGTAGAGATATATAAAATTAAATTCAATTTCAAATCTCTCAACATATTTTAGTTTGATTCGAGTTAAGATTTGTATGGGCTTTGGGTGCATTGCTCAGTTACAATCAATTTAATGGCGATTGATTGTGGCAACCGCAGTGTGGCAACCACATTAATTGCTCATAAAATGTTGTCGCCCATTTTGTTGAATCGATCAAAGTTAATTGGCATGCGACCGCCATTTGCATGTCATGCATATTTAATAAACAACAAAAAACTGAAAAAAACAGGCAGCATAAAAACTGCAAACAGCAGTCAAATTAACATAATCAAACGACAAACGACTAACGACACGCAATCACACATCAGAAAGCATTATATATAAACTCAAAACATAAACAATTACAAAAAAAATACTGACGCTGCGTGTTTGAACACAATTTGCGCATAGTTTGGCCAAATTGTAATTGCGAGAAATAAGCGGAGTGGAGCGGAGTATGAAATAAATCAAGAAAAACTAAAGAAACTATATAATGCCGCATCAAGTTAAATGCCCACAAAATTAGGCACATAAATTCACTTCAATTTGTGCGCACGCAACACGCGGAAATCAACTTTCAATCTGCTGCAGCTGGGGAAATCAAAGTAACAAAAAAAGAAAATCAAAAACAAAAAACAAAGAAAAACAAATAACAGAATCGCGCGCGTTTTCCATTTTTGGCACATCATAAATAAAACATTAATACACAATGCGAAAGCAAAAAACTTTAAGAAATCCGAAGTCAAAATACGCTTGCTTAATAGCAATTGCTGAGAGAATATCTATAGAGTCTATATCATCTACATATACTTTTTATATATGTATATTTAACGAAAATTATTGTAATTTTACATATATTAGGAGATAGACTGCATTTATTAACATAGATCTGCATCTTCTTAACAGCTACAGCTATATATATCTATAGCGTTGTCATATATGAGCTAGCATTGCCATATCAACACATTAGCATATCTATAGCTATTCTTGGTTACAGAATATTCATTAATTTGCCACGAAACTATTTTGATATTGCAAAGTTTATTATGATTCACTCACAAGCAATTGCCTTACGTAGTTTGATTGGCATTTAATTAGAATTAGAATTAAGTTCTATGTAAGACTTTGATAGTTTTAGAGCCAATGATAATCTAGTCAATTACTTATGCATACATTTTGAAGAGTATCATATTATTTACATTATACTTATTATTCAGCTTAAGATTACATTTTATACTTTATTTACATTACATATAATTCGCTTCGCTCACTTCACTAAAGGCTTTAACCTAACTAAAATTGTATATCATATGGGAATTGAAAGCAGCATACCTCTTAAAAGAAATGTAGATATAATTTAATATATAACTACATAGTGTATATTTTAGCATGCCTAAACAGAGCCCAAGAACTGCAAAACATGCTGAACTTAGCTAGTTTTGACAGTTTCTTTGGAGGCTAAACGCAATGACAGTATTAATGTTAACTATATATATTCATATATTGCTATAATAACAAGTAAGACAAATCTTGTCATAAGCTAATGTACTCTAATTTAAAATAACTTCAAAGTCAGTTCACTTGATTAAACCAACTTTAAATTCTTAAATAATTCAACATTTAATTTCTTATGTTCACACACTCAGTTTTAGGCTTAATTTAGAATTTAAAGTAATAAATTTTTAATTTACAAATATGCGCATTTCATAAAAAAAAATATGCCAAGCAATTCATATTTTTATATCAATATGCGCTAGATATGCTGCGATCTCAAATCCAAGTTGAGAGACTTCAAATATTTTGAATTGAAATTTGATTTGCTTTTAGGATTTTAATCAATAAATTTAAAGCTCTACTTTATAGTGCTAACTCGAATTCTTATAGACTTGTCCATATATTTCCGCTGCCCAATATAAATACTTTATGAGCACAAAATGCACATATCATGTCCAAGTTATTGTACAATACCCTTACTCTTAGGTATATAAAGAAAAAAAACCCTTTCTGAAAGACAAACGCTCTTTGCTTTTTACAGTCTTTTACAGTTTTCAGTCGAGGAGCTCTCGCAGTTGCCACGTGCCGTGGCTGCTTTTATGTGCTGTATACATTTTTAAAAATCGCATGCTATAAAAATTGTAATTTGTATAGTGCGGCAAGGTGTGAAACAGGGCGAAGACCATAAAATGGCAGCCAAACATGGTAAATGTATTCCACACGCAGTGCCAATACAATCACAACAATATGAGCGCGTCTCTACAGCCAGTGCATGCACGCACCACTAACTACTTACACGAGCGAGGGCTGTCACAAGGGTAAGTGTTATTTAGTAATAATATAAATTGAATTTAAGTAATTTACAAAAGGAGTTTGTCAATATAAAGTAAGACGTAGATAGATAAAGAAAAGATGAAGAGAAATGAATTTAGACAAATTCATTGAGGATCTAGAAAAACTTTCCTCAAATGAATTTCTCAAAAATAAAAAAAAAATAAATAAATAATATAAAATAATAATAATAATAATAATAATAAAATAAATAAATAAATAAAAAAAATTAAAATGCATTAAAAAATAAAATAAAAATATGAAACTTTCGTTTAATGAATTTCTCATAAAAATATATTTTAAAAAATGTTTTCCCCTAAAATATATTTTAAAAAAAATGTTTATGCTTATATATACTAATAATTTTTTTAAAATTTTTTAAATATATTGTATATGCACTTATAATTTTAAAAATTATTTTAAATATATTTTAGGGGAAAAATATATATATATTATATATATTATAAATATATATATATTTATTAATATTGTGCTTGGTTTACATTGTTTTTACATATATTTATCTAACACTCAATATATTATTTTAAATACTCAGAGCTTAAATAAGCTATGGGAGTTTTCATAACTTTTAGGTGTTGCTTGCTAATAGATATATCTTATTCTCAAACCTGAGTAAATCTTATCTAGAACTAACTCAAAACTGCAAAAGCTAACCCAAAGATATCAATTTAATCAATATTTTACAAGCTGCCCTCGCTTAGCACAGACATAAACTTTCTTCAACTATTCGTATAACTTTGCCCGCTGTTTTGCTTTTAAAGACTTTGTTAGTCTTTGGCATTAATGGGCCGCACTTGTGAATTTATGGGCATGGCCTGCGGCTGTTTAGCCAAATGCATAAAGAACGGGATGAGGCAAACCATTTGGGAAAAATCTTTAAAAGCGATTTTTTTCCTTTTATCAGCCAAAAAACAAAAAAAAAACTGTGCAATTTAACAAGTTAAGCTCGAGGCCATCTATTCAAAATGCGCACTGCAAAGCCCGAGAGAGACAGAGAGAGAGAGAGAGAGAGAGAGAGACACAGAGACTGAGTTCATTGATTAATTAACTATTTGAAGAGCCATCTGGTTTATCAGCTGAGTGTTGTGCATTTAGCTAGGAACACCGCAGGCCATGTCCATAAATTCACAAGTGCTTGACTACGACTTGCTGCTAAGCAGAGACAGAGCATGTTCGAGAGGGAGACAGAGAGAGAGAGAGAGGGGGAGAGAACAAGTGAGATTCTCTTAAAGCACTCGCTGCTGCCGCCGCATTGCCATAAATTTTGTACGCTTAATACAATGTCGCCTCAGCCGGTCCCCTATAATGGCCTAAGTAAGCGGTTAGCGGTAGTCAACACTTGCGGACGGGAGTCTTAGCCGCAAATGCGCGAGGATCTTAGCTCCATTAAAATTGCCATTGTGCAGTAATGTGCGGAGCAGGAAGTGTAAGAATATTTTATGCCATTGGATTTCAATGCGCAACAGTCGCCCAGCCCAGACGAGCGCAAATGGCATCGAAGTTAAGTGAAAAAAATGAGCACAGTATTGAATTGATTGAAAACATGATAAGCGAAGAAATACCCTGTATGCAAATGTAAAGCTTCTCTAAGAAAAGTATTTCTTAGCTGTTTTTAAAAGTTTGCAAAAATTGTATTTAATATAAAATTGTATTTAATCTAAATTTTAAAAATATATATATGTATATATAAAAATTATAAATAAAAAAAAATATATAAAAACTAAATAATGAAAAATAATAATAGAAAATTAAAAAAAGGAAATTAAAAAAAAAAATAAATATATAATATATATTTTTTTTAAATTTACTAATAATTTTTTAAAATTTATATCAACAACAAATTTTTTGAAAAAAAGAAAAAAAATATTTTTTAACAAAAAAAAATAAATAAATAATTTTTTAAATTATTGAATAAGAAAAAAACAAACTATAATTTATAAATATAAATTAATATACATTATAAGTACATAATCAACATTTTTAAATATATAAATATTTAATTAAGTTAAAAAAAAATATTTTTTCAAAATTGTATTATGAATTCAAATTATTAATAAAATATAAGAGGCAATATCATGCATAATATAAATTTTATAAATTGTAAAAAAATAAAACTAAAAAAATATTCCACTCCACTTCACATTGATCGTTTAAATAAAGAATAAATTTAATATACATAAATCCAACGATATAGCGTTGTTGATATTATCATTAAGATATAATTTAACATAGTTTAAGTGAATATTTTATTCAATCAACAAAAATATAATATTTACGAAGCAACAGCATACCCAAACACATCAAAACCATTTCAATTTTTTTTCGTGCTGCATAAAAAAAGACAGCAAGTAAAATACCTTATGAACCTGCACATATTTAAATAAATTTGTATATATGTATATCTGTATATGTGTAGGTATATGCATATCGAGTGCGTAATTTAACTTTACAACTGTTTAATTTACTGCAATTTTATGGCGTCCACGAGGCATGGCGCAAATGGCCAACCGCTGATTGAAATAAATCGAAACTTAATGCCGCTGCTGCTGGCATTGAAAAAGTTGAAATTGCGCATACGCCGCATGGTACAGTGCGGTGCGTTGTGTATTCAATTAAAATTTATAAAATATATTTGTGCTGCTGCTTATTTATTGCTGAATTATTAATCAAATTTTCCTTGATGATTATTATTCATAATTCGGCATAATTAGCGCGCACAAAGGATTCAATCAATTGGAAAGCAAAACTCTAACCCAAAACAAAAAACAACAACAGCAACAAAAGTCATCCACTCTGATTTGGCCAACGAGTTTTTCGCAATCACTATGAATTTTCGCACATAAATTAGCGCATTATAACTGCAGCGCGAGGTAATCGCTTATTTTGTTTTTAACGTCGGATTTCTCTATGTGGGATTTGTGTGGTTGCATGTAAAGTAGATGGCGGGTGGGCGTGGTCCGTGGGGCATTACGATTTGTGCATTGTGCGGTGAATTGCATTTGTTTATATTGCGGCATTTAACCGCAATTGAACATTTTTGAGCAAACTCAGCGGAAGCCAAGCCATAAATGGATATTTAATGTGCCAACGCAATAAACCAATGCTGTAAACGTAATGCTATATATATATATATATATATATATATATATATATATATATATATATATATATATATATATATATATATATAAAATTAATATATGAATTTAGACACTGCATTATTGTTTCATATTTTATTTGAAGCATTAACAATACTGTAAATAATTATTAGTTAAATTATTTGCTGTGGCATTTAATATGCGTGCGTAATTCATTTCTTTGTGTTTGCATTTATTGCATGAGAAGTTTCAAATAGTAAATGCAGCATAGTTTATGAAAATAATATTTATGTGGCATTAATTATGCTTATTTATAAATTTAAATTTATTTACAAACAGTGAAAGTGCTGTGAGGCCATGTGAATGACTGTCCAATACACGTTCAGTGATGCTTCAGAAATATTTATACGAGAGAGAGATTAAGAATCAATCAAGAATATGAATAAATGACATTATCAATCAATCAACTTATAAAATACTCAAGGCCTTGATATATTAAATTTGTTTTATATTTTATGATATTAAATTTTTATTTTAATAAAATAAATATTATTAAAATAAATAATATTAATATTAATAACAATAATAATAATAATAATAATAAGAATAATAAACAAAGTGATATACTCTTATAAAAATAATAAATAAAATAATATACAAAACTATATATTTAGTTTAAAAATAAAAGTATATATAATAATATATTAATGTATAATTTTTTACTCTTTTTTAATCAAATTCTCAGCTTCAATAGAGCTCGATAATAAATTATTATAAACTAAAATACCTCTTTTAGTTTATTACAATAAACTCACAATAAAAATAAATAAGTATTTAAAAAAAATAAATAAATAAAATATGTAAATATGTGCATATAAAATTATATGCTTTTACATATATTTACATATATTTATATAGGATATATTTTCATTTATTATATAATAGAACATATCTTAATGCTTAGCTGACTTCAGTTGAATTGAATCTGTTAAGCGCAACTAATATATATATATAATTTGCTTTATATTACCATCGTAAGTTCTATTGATTCAAGAGCTGACTTTTATTCATTTAAAAATCTCAAGTAGAATTCATGAGGGCCATCAAGGCATAAATGTGAGGGCTTTGCTTTGTGTTAGCTGGGACTGGGGCTGCTGTTGTTGTTCATTTGTAGTTTTCTGTGTGTTTGAACGCTAAACCTTTTTTTTTTTTTATTTTAATTAAAAAATTTGCCTTTTGCTGCACTGGAAATAAGGGACAGAGCAGGGCAGAGCAGCGGGCCGGACGAACGATTGCTGAGATTAAAATCAATGTCCTGGCAGCGTGCAGTGCAGGCAGTTTGTCAGGGCCAGACCGGGCATGGCTGAAGGATGCTGCAGAAGCATTAGAGCAGAGTGACATTGGGACTAAGGAATGGCGAGTGGCACGGGTGCGATGTGCGTACAATAAATTTCATATTGCCATAGGACATAAAAGGGCGTGTATAATATGCAAACACAATCAACGCGTCAGCACAGTTGTCCTGTGGAGAGAGAGAGAGAGAGTGAGAGAGCGAGAAAGTGAGTGTGAGTGAGAAGGGATTGAGCGAAAGGACTCGCAATGAAAGAAAGACGCCGGCAAGCATACACACGCGCCTTGCACACACATGACAATTCGAAGCAGAGCGCCACACACACACACACAGATGCTAACAACTAACTGTAAAGCTAAACTTTGAAGTGCCACGCAGCCACATATTTTATATGAGTATGTGCGTGTGGGTGTGCGTGTGCGTGTGTGTGTGTGTGTGTGCGCATAAAGCAAAGCAATATAAAAGGAAATAAACCGGCGACAGCGCTGCCTGGCAGCTCGACTGAATATGAGCAGAAACTAAACGAAAGCATATAAAAAAAAAAAAAAAAAAACAAATAAAGAAGAAGCTGCAAAAAAAAATACTGAGAAGCAAGAAAGTATATATATATATATAAACATATATATATACACACATATATGTATATATATTTATAATGCAGAGAGAAAGAGAAAAGTTTTTTATGTAGGGACGTGCAGAAATTTTTAATTTGCGGTTTGCCATTGCCGCTGCCGCTGCTGCTGCTGCAAATAGAAAGAAGCAGCAGAGCAAACGATGGCGGCCTTTATTGCGTGGCCCAGAAGTCAGAGACCCGAATGTAAAGCCAGTTGCCAAGAACTTGCTGCCGAAGCGAGCTAAAGAACTGTGCTCTGCCGCTTATTATGATTTACATATTTTCTATGGCCAGCGGCTGACTTCGAGTGCTGTAGACGCACATACACACGCACACGCACACGCTCATGCTGGCAGCAAATGTGAGCTTTAGATTGTAATTAAAGTTCACGAGGTCAAAGCAAAGCTGACTGCGAACATCGATGGACCAGTTGCTGCAGTTGCTGCAGTTGCTGCAGCTGTTGTTGCTGCTGCTGCCGTTGGCAAGTTGCATTGTTGCAGCTGCGGGCTCTGGCATATTCATAGCATACACTCAGGCGCGCCATGGCACAATATCCTTAGCAGCAAACGAGTTAAGTGCACTCTAAAATATGTGGCGTTGAGTCCTGCAGACGCAGTTGCGACTCAAGCCGACTGGCACGCAACTCCATGAACAGAACTCAGAGCTCAACTATGTGGCATACAGCGAGTGCCAGAGTCAGAGTGGAGTGGATGGTGGGTGGTGGAGCTGCGGGACACTGTGAAGTCTGTGGCAGCAAATGCAGGCAGGCAGCTTCCGCATCTTGTCTGTCATTTGCATATTTAAATTGCAGTCGCCAGATTGTCATCAGCGTCGTTTTAAATGTTGATAAATGCGCGCCATAATTTAATGTCCTCTACCTCTCTCTCTCTCTCACTCTCCATCTCTCTTTCGCTCCCTGGCCTTTGTCTTTGTAGTGCAGTTTTTGCATGGACCACACGGCGTATGCATAACATGCGACAGCTGCCAACGCCAATGCTCTGTGCCATGTTTAATAAACTATTAAATAACTTTTATTTCATGTTTGTCCGTTAAATAATTTTTAAGTGAATTTACGTATTGTGTCTTAAGTGCGCATAAATTGTTTCACTAATTCATTTCGTTTAAAGTCAAGCGTAAAATGTGTGCCAAGAGTTGAAGCTTGTCTAGTAAATGACTTTAATCCAAATATCAAATGCTCTAGAATTGATGATTTCCACGCTTCAGTTCCGGGAATGTACTCTATAAAAGGCCGAGCTATATTATCTTTAAATTCTGTTGATAATTTATATTTGAATCATTTAAATTTTATTTGCTTTTAATATTGTATTCCCAACTCTTTTCGTTGACTAAATTCCATAGACAGCGCCAAGCTGAAACACAAAATGTTTATGCCGCTTCATTGGCTCAGGGTATAAATGTTATATCATTAGCCATTGCAGATCAGTGAATGCAAAACAATCGACTGTCAAATGCTGCGCTTGACAGAGCACCGCCCCCTCGCACTCTCTCTCTCTCCCGCTCGCTCTCTCATTCGCTCTTCTGCTCTATCTACTCTAAATGTTTCATCGTCGACTGACTGCCTGCCTGTTGGCGAAATGTGCTTGAAAAATTATGCAGTTATTTTGCTTGGTCCTTGGGCTCTTATTTAACACTTGGCTGGAAAAGCGAGCAACATAACGAAAAAAAAAAAAAAATAAGAAAAAATAGATGGAAAGTAGGGAGAAAAAAGTGTCGTCACGTCACAAAAAGCATTTCAAGCAGCAAAAATTCAACACTTTGTTAAAATGTCAAATGAAACATGTCATTTATCATGCCGGCACTGGCACTTACAGTTGCCAGTTGGCCCCACCCGTACAGCCTGTCCCCCACTCTCTCTCTGTCTCTCACACTGTTCGCATCGCTAGTCGAGTGCATATATCCTGTGCGCTCTCTTATCTGTTTTAACAAGCGTTACACTTTCAGCAAATACGTTTATGCCCCTCGCATAGAGTACGACAAACAACCGCACGCTGTTCCGGCTCTTCCGGTTGGCATTTCTTTTGCTATCCGCCCGGACGAGTCTCTCGCAGCTAACAGCAACAACAGCAGCAGCAGCAGCAGCCTGTCTCTACTAGGAGTAACCAAGTCCCGGGTACAGCCAGTTCCCGTTGCTGTTGCCGCTGCTGTTGCTGTTGCCGTTGCCATTGCCGTTGACATTGCTTAAGTGCGGGTCCAACCTTTTCGCACTCGAACGCAGCGTCGAAACATTTTCAGTGGTAATTTTTAGAATACTCTTTGAAAAGAAGGCATTAGAACTTTTCAAACTCATTGTAAGATTTCTTAAGAAATAAAAATCACTTCATTAGCATACAAAACTCTTCTCTTGTCTGCATTTACTTGGAATCAGATCTTTGGTAGAGATCTCTTGTGTTTTCATATTTTCTAGAGAGATTCACTAAGTATTTCAGCTATTAGATAATATCAAAAAGATCTTATTCTTGGTTTCAGAAAAGTAGGAATAGACTTCGAAAAAAATCATTAAACATTTTATTTTTAAAATTAAAATTAAAAATTGAAAAATTATTATAAAAAAAAAATTATGAAGAATGATTTTCTGTATATAATAAATATATTTTTAAAATAAAAAAATTATTGTAAATTAAAAAAATTGTAAATAACGATTTTGTGTATTTTATAAATATATTTTTTTAACATTAGAAAATTATTATAAATTAAAAAATTATGAAAAATGATTTTCTGCATGTAATAAATATATTTTTAAAATAAAAAAATTATTGTTAATTACAAAATTGTGAATAATGATTTTTTGTCTTATTCGTAAATATAATTTTAACATTAGAAAATATTATAAATTAAAAATTTATGAAAATTGATTTTCTGTACTTTAGAAATATATTTAAAAAAAATAAAAAAAAGAATATTTGAAATATAAAAATTATAAAGAATGACATTTTATAAATATTTTTCTGATAATTAAAAAATAAAATTATGTAAAAAAAAAAGCAAATATATAAAAATAAAAAATAAAAACTATTTTTAAATGTTATAAAATATTATCAAAAAATTGTTCCTATATTTTAGAACCTTTTTTATAGTGCAAAAAAAATAATAATTATAGAAACTAAAAAAAACTACTTAAAATAATTAAAATATAAAATTAAACTCATTCAATATGCAAACTCTAAGAAATCCTTAAACATTTTCGATTGAAACAAAAGACTATTCTTACTTTTAGAGCAACTAAGCTTCGTCTACTCATAGCCAAGTTTTATATGCTGTTTTTTATTTTCAGTTAGTTTCTTTTAAGTGTACAACAGCGAAATGCCAGCTAAAGGCGCCAAGCAAAGGCACAAAGGCACGCCCACTGCCGCACATACATAGAGAATAAACACACAGTGCGCGCTAAAACTACACGTACCGCAGTCAACATTCAAGCAGCTGTTGTTACAACACACGTGTGTCTTCATGTGTGTGTGTGTGTGCGTGTGTGTTTGCAAACCCGCGACAAGGCATTTAAAATTGAAACAAATTGTGAATGATGCCAGCAGTATGAGAGTGTGAGAGAGAGAGAGACAGAGAGAGAGAGAGTGGTAAGAGACAGAGTGTGGCACAAGGCGAGCAGCAACAGCAGCCACAGCCTTGACGCTAGCTGAATGGATACCTAGTACGTTGCGAATATCCTTTAGCTGTCGCTGTAGCTTCTGCTGCTCTGTTTGTTTCTGTAACTCTCTTGACGATTTGCTTTATTGCTGTTTGCTTTGTGCACCCCATACAAAGCAGGCAAACACCATAAATATGTGCAAGCTACATGCCATATGCAGCCGCTTGCTGCTCAAGTGCAAAGTTATCCAACTCGGACTTGCTTAATTGGCGAATTTAGATTACACCATTTCCAACTGCAAATCTGAAAAACATGCTCCAAATTCGTGAATATTCATGAGCAAACGCGACTTTTCTAATCAGCCCAAAGGCGAAACATGACAAATTGCACAGCACATACCTGAGTGTGTGTGTGTGTGTGTGTGTGTGAGTGTATGAGTCTGTCTGCACGAGTGTTAAAGTGCAAATATTTACTTGGTACATTTGATATACAACTGCAATATATTTTATATATATACATGTAGCTGTGCTATATTTCTGTTTATTTGCCTAACTTTGCCAACTTTGCTGTGGCACTGTCAGGTGCTAAAAAGTTGACAAGAATAAGGCTAAAATGTTTACAAAAGTTTCAACAATACCGAAAACAAAACAAATTGCTGTTAATTCAGCTAGAGTTTGCAATCAAAAATATTTGTTAGAGTATTTGTAATTTTTTTACAATTTACAACTCGTTTCTTCTTCTAAAAAAAAAATAAAAATAAAATACATAAAAAATAAAATATATAAACTAAGTGTAGCCAAAAGTTGCTCTCAGAGTTATGAGAATGATATATGTATCTAATATAAATTATATACATTTGTTAAATAAAAATATTGCTAAATAAATTTAGATCACAAATATATATTATGAATATGCATATGAAATAAAATTTCTAAATTAAGCTGAGTAGATATAGAGAAATACAATTCAATTGAAATTAGTAAACTCAATGGAAACAAATTTTATCATTTTATTATAATTTTTCATTTTTACAAATAATTTTTAAAAAATTATTTCTAAATGCCATCTATTAGTTTCATTTATCTCTAGTCTCAAAAGCATTTCAATATTTCCACTAAAAATCTTCACTTTGACCCTTAGCTTAATTTAGTGCGTAAAAATCAAAGCAATCGCAATTTATTTATAAAAAAAAAATAAAATAAATAAAAGCAAAATTCTGGCAATAGACATTCGCATAAAATATTAAAAAAAAATAACCTTCTCCACAACATTGGCGAAAATCGAGAAAAAAAAAACTCGAATATGCACTATCGCACATTTAATGCACTTCAAATTGACAAGTAAAACCGCAAACATTTGCTGACCCCGAAAAAAATATATATAAATGGCAAAAGCCCAGCTTGACCAATAAACCAAAAATTGCCCAGGCAAAAGAGCAGAGGGTACAACCCCCAATGCAGCTACAGTTAAACTGTTGTGGGGGGTAAAAAAAAAAAAAAAACTGAAAAGGAACTTCAGTAGGGCGACTATAACATTCGAAACGTTTTTGTTTTTTTTTTTTTGCTTTTTGGTTGGAAATGTGTAAACATTTGAGGTGGCAGGAGGCAAACGCTAAAAACGTTGAATGCCGCAAATAAAGCGCAGTGGCACGCAGCGTGCGGCTGCATTGAAACAAAGCCAAGCCATAAAAATAAATATAAATTTAACAATTTCTTTTGCCACTTTAGCCAACGGTTCACGAGTGGCAAGGCAGGTGAGGGCAAATGGTGAGAGATGTAAACGTTGCCAGGTTCCAAATTGTCGCAACGCCAGCAGCCGCCACGCCAGGTGGCATTCAGTCAACCAACAAAAAGAATATATATATATATATATATATATATATATATATATATATATATATGTATATGCACTGAAAAGGTCGCAGTTCACCTGAAACGTACGACATTGACGTCGACTGCGGCAGCGACTGCGACAGCAGCCGCTGAATATGCTGCAAAGCGTTCGCATGCGTTTTTATGAATTATTTCATAATATATTTTCGAGAGCGTGTCTTTTATTTTTCGCCGAGCATTTATGCCAGAGACAACACATTGCGGCGCGGGACTGACCAGTTGACAGCGACACCTGCACCAACCACCAAAAAAAAAGAAACAAGAAACTGGTCAAAAGAAGCCACTGGACAATGCCAAAAATTTAACGCTGCATTGACTTGGCTGTTATGCAACCAAGTCTACCAGCTTTATAGGTGCCAAGAATACCCTGCACAAAATGCGCAAGTATAGCTCAAGTTTACCAGATTATAATCTTTTAAAAGATTACTTGAATGCGTATTAAATTGTGCATAAATCAAAGTTTTAATAGGGAATTGCAATCAATTAAATATTTTTGTTTTTGAATTTATTATTTACATTTTATTTATTTATTGTTTAATTTTATTTTTACACATAAAAAAGTTTTATAGAATCATTTTAAATAGAGAATTCAAGGAAGAAAAACAATTTTTGAATGATATATGATTTATTTATTTATTTTTTATTTTTATTTAATTAAGTTGAGTAATTTAAATATGATTTATTTTTTATGTTTTTTATATATTTTTATTTTGTTTTTTTTTTTTAAGAACATTTAGCCATAAAAAATAATATAAAGTAATTTTTGTGGAGAGCTCAAAAACAGGATAAGGGAGAAAACAAATTTATGATTTCAATATGATTTTTTTTTTTTTTAATTTTATTTAATATAGTTATTAATATTATGATATATAATAAGTTTTGGGGATTCTTTCTTTGTATTTATTTATTTATTTATATTTTAATTCCTTTTATATTATTTATTTTATTATTTTTATTATTATTATTATTATTATTATTATTATTATTATTATTATTATTATTATTATTATTATTATTATTATCATTACTACTATTAGTATTATTATTTTATTTATTTGTTTTTTTTTTTTTTAAGATTCCAATGAGCATTGATAATTATGTGAGATAAGAAACACTTCAGATACGAAACATTTCAATCGTATCAAATACGAACAAAGTTCAATCAACTCTGCAAATGTGCTAAATAAGCTAAATAAGTTTTTAGAGCAATGTACAAGTCAATAAATCATGCAACTAGCATAGAAGAACGTTATCAATAGCAATTGAGACAGTTCATTTCAGATTCAAACTCAAACGTAAAAGTTAGACAAATAAATACTTTAGAACTTATTATATTACTTATTCACTTAATTACAATCTGATATGGACATTAACTACTTTACAACAATCATTGAACAAAACTGGCATGTGTTCAAAAGTCAATAAAAATGAAGAATAATTCCTAGAATATTCTCCAATCATAAAGTCATAATTAATTGAAGCTATTTATTGCAAATTTACAGCACGAGAATCTATTTCTTATCTAGCCTTGACTTTTACTCAATTGCAGTTTGGGTGAATGTCATCTATATTGAGGTGAAGATAAGATAGAGATAGAAAGACGATAAAAACTAACTACAACTGTAGAGTAAACAGTTGTAAAGCAAACTGCATTGTTGCATAGCAACAGATGTAAAGCAACTGTAAAGCAACTGTAAAGCATTTGCTGTAGAGCAACTTTTAAGCAACAACTGTTAATTATATCTGCATTAAAATTAATCTTAATAAACTTTCTCAACCCAATATTTCACAATCATAGCTAATAAACATGCCTTGCATTCACTCTCATTTACAGGGTATTTTTTATAAAAAAAACGCTTGACAGCAGACAGGCTACGGCATGGTTAACGCTGCGGTTTTTATTCATTCCATTGTGCGCTCAAAATCCATTCTCTCACATACACACACACATGAACTATATAGATATACATACTCGATACATATACAATATATGCATGCGCCTCACACAGGAGCCACGCACAATGCAAATATTTAAATTTAATTAACTATATTTACAAACTGCGCAGCGTTGGCTATTAAACTGCCCGCACGCACATGCAAAATGTTTGTTCTAAAACTTTGCGTCAATCAAATCGAAGAAGAAAGCGAAACAACAGCAGCGGCTGAAGAAGATGAATAAAATTGTCAGTCAAGTGGATTTTTTATGCTCACGCAAGCGAAGCTGACAAAAAAATAAGTAAGATACCCTGTAGAGTAGTAAATGTGAAGTGGAGTAGCTTGACTGAGCATTAAAGTGGTGTGGAAGTGTGAGCGTTCTGTAGAGCGTAATGTGTGAAGAGCAAGGGCAAGTAACTGCTTAGCAAGAGCTATAGATACCCTGTAAATGCAAAGTATGTGATGTAAGGGAAGAAGTTTTTATGTAGACGATGATGATATGGTATATTGCACATGATATTAGATATTAGAATTTTGTATATTCGACTCACCATTACAGTCAACTGCAGCGAAGACATATCCAACTCTGTAATGAAAAACCATATCAACATTAGTGCATCAATTATTAACACTGTTCATGCTTAATGCAAAAATCTATATCATTCACTCAATAACAATTGCTACAGGGTATATAAGAGATAACTACTGCAGCTAGAGTTAAGCTCTTGTTCGCAGCATTTTATTTTTTACGACTTCTTATCTATCCATTTATGTTCCATCACTAATTTAGTGCCACAAAAGAAGTATCTAAAAGTGGCACACAATTGAGAGAGAGAGAGAGGATGAAGGAAAGAGAGGGAGAGGGACAGAGCGAAGGGAGATGAGGCAACGAAGAGTTTAGTGCCACATGCACAAAGGATCTACGGAATTAGCATTAAAATCAAATGCAGGATATATGGGTTAAATGGGCGGGCAGTCAAAGAGTGTTTAACAAATAGGAAAATGGGCAAAGCGAGGCGAATGGGGAAAAGCGGATGAAGGGTAGAGTGTACAGGATAGAGGCAAGCGGATAGCGAGAGACCAACTATGTCTTAGCTATGGTTACAGCTGCTGCAAAACTATTTCTATTTTTTTTTATGGGTATATCGAAATCGTAATACATCCGTTCGCACACACAACCGCACAAGAACACGCTCATGAGTAGACCCGGCGCATTTGCTTAACTCAAAACTGTAACGGAAACGGAAATAAATGCTGTCAGCATTTTATTTGTTTGTGAGTGCGTGATTTTCATATGCCTACACCCAAACAAACAAACAAACAAACAGCAAGGGCTCAGCAATAAAAACGTAAAGAGCGTAAGAAAAGAAAGGCTAAAAAAGAGCTAGAAAAAAAAGGGGGGGGGCGAGAAAGTAATAATACAGCGAGTGAAAGAAGCAGCCGGAAAACGGAAAGCGACTTAGCCAGAGCAAAAATGCTTCGTGGGTGGTTCGTGGAACTAGAACTGGAACTGGTTCCATGTCCATTGCCCAAGGCGTCATTTGCGGAAATGGCTTTTATAGTTTTTCAGTTTAGCTGTGCTTCTAATGCTCCTCCCCCTTCGCACAAAAAGCTTGACATAGTTTTATTGGATTTCATTTTGAACAACATAAAAAATGAAATAAAATAAACTTCATTTGCCATCTGCAGCAGAGCTGAGTGTATTACAGCTCACCCATCGCCCATTTCCCGCTAACTAAAACAAGCCAAACTATGGTTTCTCTCTATCTCCATTTGTATCTCTGGCGCTAACTCCCTTTGCTGTTAAACTGCAATTGATTTCGAAATTAAAGCCAGTTAGCAGTGCCATAAAAAACAATTTACACTCTGTAAATACCAAATATAGTCAAACAAAAGGAAGTTTAAAGTCGTAGTTGATGGAGTTGATAGGCTATAAACTACAATGCATATGGGAAGAGGACATTAATGCATGTTTAAGTATGCTCTTTGTAATTTGCATTTTAAAATTCCGATATTTTGTTTAGCTTCATACAGCTTAAATAATTCTTGCCTTTGTATTTTATCGACTTGTCGATTAACTAAATTTTTTTATTTATATTTTATTATGTTTATTTGTAGGCCATTATTTTATATATAATGTTTATGTTTGATTTCAATTTGAATACCGAATTTGTCTCTCAATAGAAGCATCTCTTTTGTATTTTTCATATAATTACAGGGTATCTTGCTTCACTTGCACATTGCTACTAAAAACCTGTGCCACTTTGTAACCATAATAATACTTTTCTATTGTTTATCAGCTCTCTCTCTCTCTCTTCCTCTCTCTTTCACTCTCTCCCTCTAACTCTAACTCTCTGATGTAGCCCAGCTCGAGTCAGCGCGGCGACGATGACGTTGCATTGGCCAAGCGCATAAATAACTGTTAATGTGTGTGTGTGTCTATGTGTGTGTGTGGCATAATGGCCGCACTGCCTTTGGCCACTCAATAGACACACACACACACACACACACACACACACACGCACACACAACAAACAAAGAAAAATATTGCTTCCGGTTTTCGTTTTCATAAATTACGCCGCATAAATTCCGCATTCAATCGTGTGTGTAAAAGCCAGACCCAAGAGGTATAAGCATGTGTGTGTGTGTACGTGTGTGTATTGTTATCTGTGTATTTGTGTGTTTGTCTAAGTCCTGGTGTCCTTTTTTAACTTTACGATGGTTTTATTTACTTAGACGCTGAGCGCGTGTTTGCGCTTATGCTTAACCCGGCATCTACAATTCAATTGATTTTTAGCCCATTATTTGTTAAGTACGCCATGGCCCAACACTTGGGCCAATTATAATGGTCAAGCTGCTGCTCAATGCATATAAGTGTGTGTGTGTGTGTGTGTGTGAGCTGCTGCTGCTAAATGTGCGTCAGGTGGCAAAGTTTAATAATGAAACACATAAATTGACAAAGGTTAGCGGGCAAAGCCCAAAGCTCGAGCTCGAGTCCAAGCTGTAGACAGAGACAGCCATTTACCAACTGTTGTTGCGCTCATAAAGTGGGAGAGCAGACACGCCTCCCTTTTTGGGCATCTGCTTCATTATGGGTATGTGTGTGTGTCTGTGTGTGTCTGTATCTGTGTGTGAGTGTTTGTGTTCAGGACTTTGATTTGGACAGCGGCTAAGTAAAGTGAAGTCAAAGCCCTAAATAACTGCAGGTGCTTCGCTAACACTCTGTCTCTTAGTCTCTCTCTCTCTCTCTCTCTCTCTCTCTCTCTCTCTCTCTCTCTCTCTCTCTCTCTCTCCATGTGCCCAGCTGTTTGGCTTTTCAATTTGATATTCGTCTAAGTAAATTAGCTGCTAGTTTATTAAAAATGTTTGTGTTAAATGTTGAGCCCCGTTGCAGACTGTGAAAACTTGTCCATAGATACCCTGTAATTAAAAGAGTAAGTGTATAGAGTAAGTATACGAAAAAGCGAGCTAAAAATTTTTATACATTGCATTGCAAGAAACCTCTTCTGTAATCATTTAGCACTAAAAAATCCCACTTAGTATCATTCATTTAATTAATACTCTATAAAATACCCTCAAAAAATCCTCTCTTTTGTTCATTCAACACCCTTTAGTCACACACTGGGTATCTGCTAGTTGTTCTCTAGCCACTTTCCGCTTTCATTTTTATACTAAATCCAATTAAAATACTTTGGCAATGACCACAAAGTTAAGCCTTGGAACAGCGCCTGGAACAGACTCTCGCTCCGTCCATAGTTGACCTCATTTCTCTGTTGACATTGGCCATATTGTGACGCTTACGGCCATATGGTGACTGCTCACTGGGCCAAGCTGTCCAATGAGCTTACGCCCCGGCCATTCTACCTTCCCCCCATTCACTCCCCTCTTGCGCGCCTTCTCCTGGTCTCTGCCGCTCGTCCACAACAGCTTGACAAATTTGCGTCTAATCTGAGCATTTTGAATTGACTGAAACTATGTGAACTCCTGGACTGACACTTGAGCTAAACTACAATATGCTCGAGCACTCCTACAGTCAAGCAGGTCACAGCGAAATGAACTCTGACCGCAGCAAATATACATTTATGAATGTATGTATGTATGTACATACATACATACGTATGATTGCGAGGTTGGTTTCACAAATGCTTGTGCTTACAAATAAAACAGAATTTAATATGAAATACCTTATTTCATGTATACTACACAAGTTAAACAACTTATTACCACGTCACTTTATCATTTTAATTAATCACATGCACATTAATTATATATTTTTTTAAATTTTCGTTTTATGCGTTTTAATTTCACTTTTTTACTAAACTGGGGTGACCATGTTTTTGCCTTTAAATACCCAAAATACTAATTAGAAGCGTTGCGAATTTACATTAATTGTGCGAATTAGTGACAACAGAAAAAGTGCTAAAAATGCACACTGTGTAGGGCTAAATGTCCTAAGACTAAATACTATAATCAGTACGCTGCTCTCAAGTCGAAATGCGTTGACGCTGCGACGCGGGCAGAGGGCAAGAGAAAACAAAATGTGCAGGCATACTTACGTATTTATTTAGGAACGCCTATTGCTCTCCTGCTCTACCCTAATGGGCGCTCAAGGCATGTTGTATAAGGCTGTAAAGAGAGAGGCAGAGTAAAGCAACGGTTAACTTGCGCGCCAGTTTCTTTGTCTTTCTTTTGTTTTCTTAAGGCGGCATCAATTTAGTGTGAAAATTAAGTGCGAAGGGTGAAGTGGTGCAGCAAAGATATATAATTTTTTTTCTTTTTTTTTATAGTGCTACTAAACAAGTGATGCATAAATTATAAAGTGATGTATAAAGGATATATTCATAATATTTGTCAAGTTTCTTAAATGTTTAAAGGTAAGTTTCAAGCAGCTGTGCTCAAAAATGCATGTACATGTATTTTATTCGTTATGTAAGTATTTAAACATTGTTCATCGTCTACAAGAAGGCCAAAAATGAGTGGAGCGTTTAAAGCAGCACATTAAAATATAAATTGCCTTAAGATATGCATTATTTAATATTTCGCAGTTTTTCAAGCGCACACACACACGCATGCTCATAAACACGCGCACGCACACACTCATAATCCATAGCCAGACATAGGCGCACACTTACACACACGAGGCTAAGCCGCTTAATTTAACAGTGTCTGCTTGGCTTAGTAGCGGCTGTTTGCTTGCTAGAGAATGTCAAAGTTAACATTATGTAGACGCTTTTTAAATCATTTCACTTAACAGTGTCTGCTTAATTTAAGCGCGCGCATAATGCAGATAGCTAATTGGCATTCTGTAACATGCACTGCTAATTCTTATGGAAATGTAAATTCATTCCCTTACATTTGAATTTACAGAAGAATCTCTTATAAGACTTCAACATGTTAATGTTAGCTCTGCTAGTGTATTTACATTATTTTATATGCTAGCCAAAGGCAAATTTCGATATTAATAATATTCTAATTATATCGCTTAAAATAACTTTTTCAAGTTTTTTACAATTCAAATTGTTCGTTGATTTAAATTTAATGTTATCTGAAATTCAGTTTAATAAAATATTTTTAGCATGAATTGATTACTATAAAAAGAATTGCGCAAAAAAAAAAAAATAATAATAATAAAAAAAATTACAATAAAAATAAAACCACAGGCCATAAAAAAAGACAATTTGTAGACAAAGGACGCATAAAAAGAAATATTTATTTTTATCTAGCTATGCTTTAGACCTTTTCGAGCACACCACGACATCAATACAGGAATATTTAGATATGCATTTATTCAGCAAAGGAATTAAAAGTAAATTGCTTAAGCTTAAATTTTGCTGGTCCGAAAAAGTCTAGACCAAATAAATCAAGCTACAGCCGAGTTCATTAAACGTTGAAGATGCGTATATTTATAAAAAAAAAATATCCCTGGCTAACCTGGTATGCAAGTGTGTGTGTGTGACTTTAGGTCAAGTTGACCAGAGTTACGGTAATATTTACACATTATCAATCAACATCAAAATCGAGCTCAAGTGCCTCTCAAGCAGCTGCTTCAAATATTCATGCAGGACTCTAGCTAGCTGCCCTCTCTCTCTCCCGCTTACTCTCTCTCCCTGTCTCTCTCTCTCTCTCTCTCTATCGTTTTTGTAGTGCTTGAAGTGGTCATCAGTCCACAATTACCGCACTTTATAACACTCGTAATAGTTATCTATGGGGCTTACGATTTGCCCCATTGTGCTTGCAGCAATTGTCGCATGCGATTTTTATGATTGCTTCGCACTCGCTAGAAAGGATATCCTGTGTGGCTGCAGCTGTCCTGCTGCTGCCCGTTGTCCTTGTGCAAACTATAATACTTCCGCTGGCGTATTTGCATTTCCGTTTATATCCACACACACACACACACACACACATCTATATAGATATAGATATAGCTATGTTTTTTGTTTGTTTAATGAGCTTCGTTTGCATTTATGCTTGCAACCAAAATGGCTTAGATATGAGTGTTTGCACTTTGGCCAATACCCAGCAGACGGCAGCACACTTCATTGCCGGCCATTATTGTGGTCAAGCGGCCAACCGATATTGGCCAGGTGGCAGTCCATTAAAATTATAATTGAAAAACAGCAAGCCCCAGGCGCATATTGTTGCCATTTAATGCACTGCACGAAATATATAGATATTAAGCATATTTATCTATATTAAATATGATTCTAAATTTCTTTTTTTTTAATTTTATATATATTTTCATTATAAATATTAAATTTTTTTTTTTTTTTGTAATTTCTCTTAATAAGTAAATCAAAGTATATAATTTCGTTAAAGTTTGATATTTTGGTCAAGTGCATTTGGCCTTTTGTTTATAGCAGTTGCTGCACACACACACACACGCACACAATTGTCGCCTCAATAATTTTCAAGTTCCTAAGTCGACGGACTATCTATATAAATTTGTACAATATTTATGGTGGGTCATATTTATCAGTTGGGCCAAAGGGCTACAAGGATTTAATAGTTGATTTTGTGGTCGAGTTGTTGCTGAGCATTTATTGCTTTATTACTTGGAAATACATTTGTGAGGGGCCAGACTTCTAACTAGCTTCGTGGGGGGTGGGGGCGGCGGTAAACGGGGGTGTGGCATGTGTTGATTTCCATTAAAAGCGTTTGCATTAATGTATGGTGGCTGCGGCAATTTCTTGGCCTGCCTAATAGGATAACAAATGACAATTGTTGTTGATCGTCGTCATTTATTTTGATTTTCGGCCTAGCCAAAGTTGTAAGCCACAACAAATACACACACACACACATAGAGAGCATTGGCCATAATAATAATAATGGCCATATTTGGTTAAAGTAACTAAGCAGCTGACAACGACAACAGCTAATACGAACAGAGCTGCCTCAAACCAACGACACAACTCCCAGGGGTCTGTCTATGTGTGTGTGTTGCCAGCGTCCTTTTGGCTCACATGAAATCCGCTTGTTGTCATGCGATTTGGCATTTTATTGACATCCACTGATTCTCAATGTGAAATTATGTGCCTAATGCCGCACACACAAAACCATATATTATGATGTTCGCAACTAAAGCGGAAACTATAAGAGAGGCAGGAAGAGCTAGAGTGAGAGAGGGAGAGGGAGAGGGAGAGCGAGTTGCTGCTGCTGGGTTGAGGTTAAGATTTGGGGCTGTCAATGAAAACTAATTGCCATAAGCTTGTGGCTACGGCCAAAGTTGAACACTTTACAGCTGCCACAGAGTATATCAGTTGGCATTATAAATTGTAGACAACAATGCCAAAGCCTAACGTGTATATATATATATATATATATATTGTATATATAGATATATTTAAGTGGTATTAAGAGCTTATACGCAACGTAAATACATTTATCTCTTTGCTGGCCAAAACTTATTATTGTTGATAAAGCTTTCCAGGAAGTGTTACGATTTCTTGATATCATTTAGTAAAGGTTTAGAGGTTTTATGACGAAATAGTTGCGGAAGTCTACAAATTTATTTTACCTGATATATATAAATATATAAATATTTTTATTATATTTTATATTTTATATTTTATATTTTATATTTTATATTTTATATTTTATATTATATTCCACTGAGTTGAAAATTAATTTAAATTATTATATAATAAAGGCATGGATATGTCTATGAAGTAAAAAATAATATTAATACTAATTAAATAAGAGTAATTAATAAATAAGTTAAGTTATTATACTATTGTATAGAGGCATGAATATATCTATCAAGGAAATAATAATAACAATTATAATAAGAGGCAATAAAAACTTGTTGTTGTAAGCAAGTAATAACAAGTTGTCAGCTTATATTGTTAAAAGAATTTTGCAAAGCTTTTGTAGATTTTAATTTCAGATTTTTTAAAAATATTTTACACTAAGATTTGAGTTCAGCAGATATATTTTTTTAATACATTTTTTTGCTTACAACACTTTGATAATATTCCATAAAAGAATATACAATTGTTGAAGTATCTTATAGATTGTGTATATAATATAGAGTTTGGTCTAGCATTATGTGTCCTGCAATATTTGCAAAATGTTGCCTTAAATCTTGTCATTCCGTGGCATTAGCAAGTCTTTTTATAGGCCACACACACACACACACGCATTCCACTCAACTGCAAGAGTATTTAAGCTTCCATCGACCACAAACAACTTTAGCATCTTATTAAACTTTGTTGTTGTTGTTGTTGTGTGTTGTTGTTTCTGATCATTGGATATATGCAGCATGTTCCATTAGCAGCACAAAATTTAATTATGTGCAATGTGAATTTCTGCAATTTTAACGAGATTGTTGTCTGGCGCTGAGTGCCGACGACGAAGTGGATCGATGTAAGGCAAAGTATGCCAGTAGAAGAGGAAGCAAAGAGAGGGAGAAAGAGAGAGAGAGAGAGAGAGAGAGAGCGCAAGAGCTCGCATGAGAGTGAGTAATTCTGTTCATCGAATTTAATTTCAAATAACGCTCGCGCTTATACTTATTTACGTTCTTTTAAGACAGCCAAAGTCGATAATACCAAACGCCGCCCCGCCCACAAACGGCTTACGTTACGTTACGTGGGCTCTTGTGATGATTATGGGGCGCCATATGTTTCATCAGCCACGCCCAACACGCCCCCCCACCCCCCATCCGTGTCTCAAATACACGAAATTACATGTCAGGGCAGCTGCTCTAAGCACTTGAACACGGGTTTACTCAAGAAATTAATTTCCTTGGCCCACTAAAATCTAACGATAATGTGTGCAATTCGATAAGGTTTTGCTAAGCGTGGGCTGTAAATGGGGGGTGTGCGGGTGTGTGTGTGTGTGTGAGTGGGTGTCAGTGTGTGTGTGTGTGCGTGTGTGCTGGCTGGCGTGGGAAATCCGCTTTGAAGCAGGCGATAAAGCCAGGCGTTCCCCCTTTTTGGACTGAGCCTTACTGATTTTGCTGTTTATTTAATTCAAGCGCGTCATGCCACAATGCGCACACACACACACGCACACTCTCCACTCTCTGCCTCTCCCTCTCTCTCTTTCTTTCTTTCTCTCTCTGCCCCATCTAGCTTTGCTATGCCTTATGCTATTGAACGGCGAGCAACAGGATATGCTGGCAGCGCTTTGCTGCGTTTCCTTGACAGCACGTCCTGCCCTGTAGCATTTGGTAAGCGCTGACAGCAACTGAAATAGCCGCTGCGGTTGGCCTTTGCTTCTACCCCTTTTACCATACCCATACGCTTACGCATTCGCCAGTTGGCTCATTCGATATGGTCAACTTTGAATTGCCGCCTGCTGCTAGCGAAATAGTATCAAACAGCCGCACAATCTCTGACTGCATTGTTGGGGCCGAGGCAGCGAGGTTGTATTGAATCGGCAATACGGCTATACGGCAATATGGTAATGTTGTTGATGTGAATGAAACCTATTTAAGACTTAATTCGCTTAAGCTTTGGACTTTAACGTATGCAATATTAGCAGTAAAATTCATCAAATGGAAGTTGAAGTGGAAGTAAACCAAGCAAAAGTTGTTTGATAACATTTTAATTATAAAAAAAAAAAAAAAAACATTTTGAAATATTAAATAAAAAGTATAAATAAACAAACAAATAATAATATTATTTCATAATATATTTATAAACAATTATTTAAAAATCTTTTAAAATAATAAAGCAAAAAAAAATAAACAAAAAATAATGCATTCAATAAATTTAAAAAAAAATAGTAATTACATTTAATAATTATATATTTGTAAAAAAATATTTTAAAATATTTAAAAACTAAAATGGAACTAAATTTAGCTTAAAAAATAAATAAATAAAATAAGATCATTAAATATTTTCTGCATTTTTTTAAATATTAAAATAAAAAAAAAAATATAATAAAAAATAAAATAATAAAATAAAACAAAATTTTAAATATAAATATATAATATATTTAAATTAAAAATTAATTTAAAAAAAATTAATAAAATAAATAGTAGAATATAAATTATAAAAAACTAAAATGTTATATATTAAAAAATTACAACATATTTAAAATAAATATATCACATATTTTTCTGAAAATATTTACATTAAATTGGGCAATTTTATATATTTTATATATGCCAAAGTTTTGTAAATAAATTTCATAATAAATATAAAATAAATATAAAAATATGTTTATATATTTATCAAATCTTTTGCTATTTTGTCATTAAATGAGGGCGAAACCAATATCGCTATATACATATATATCTATAAATAATATTAATTGACGTGCCTGGCATATTGTGTTTCAGTTGCGTGCTTATTCTATTCTCTCAATTGAACCAATTTGATACGCTACTTGAGTTCAAGTGAAATTAAAAACTGATTTAGTTGGCAATTGGCAGATGCTTTGCTCTGACAAATGATATTGCTGCTGCTGCTGCTGCTGCTGCTTCTTCTGGTTAAATTAAATTTTATTCATTTGTCTGGCAACAACCAGCTGCCACGTGGCTAGGCATATGACACGCTGGTCGCGTTGCCAGTTAGTGTGAGATGTCAACGGCATTGTACGCTGCGTATACGTAATGCCATAGAAACTCCACAGTTCCATGCCATGTCCACACCCGTTTCAGTTCAGGTTTCGGCGATTGCACTCAGCTGCGGCATCTCCAGGAGTTGCACATGCTGAAACGTGTTAAATTTATGGTTTGATTTCGTTTTGGCAGCGCCAATATGCCAAGCAACCAACCGAGCAGACCCTCAGACCGACTCTGTGGGCGGCTTGCCATAGCTCGATGTGTCTCATATATTTATGGCTAATACGTGCGCACATGTGCCAGCGTATACACACGCATACACATACACATACAACTGAATCTCTAGCTGTGCTAAGCAGGTTGTTGGCTTTCAGCTGCAGCTTCGCTTAAAACTATACCTCTCTCTCTCTCTCTCTCTCTGCAACTCGCTATTGCGCCCTTTGTTACTCGACTGCTCTGCTTTCTGTGCGTATTGCAAAATGATTTGACCAGCATATTTGCTATATGGCTATATGCAAGCGCATATATATCATGATTGCTGTCACTTTTACCTAATACCCTGTAAGTATGAAGAATGGGGTATTAAAGGGAATTCTCACGTGTTTGCTTCTTTTGAATTGCATTGCAGATTGAGGCACTAAAATGAAGAAATACAAGAAGGGATTAACATTTTTGGAAAAGTAAAAAAATTGTTTAGAAATGACTATATTAAATTAATTTACATGCTTTTTCGTTATTTATTTTTTTTTTTAATAATATTTTTATTATTTTTTTTTTTAACTTCTTATATATATTCATAAATTTTATATTTATTTTTTTAAAATTTAATATAATATATTTAAATTAAATAATATTAAATATGCATAAATAAAAAATAAATTAAATATGTCAAAAAAAATTGAAATTATATATAAAATTAAATTAAATAAATAATAAATAAAATAATAATTATATTAAAATGGCAACAACTTGATTTATTTATTTTTTATCTATTTATTTATTTATTTATTTTTTATTTATTTTTTTTTTCTATTTATTTATTTATTTCTTTTTTTTATATTCATTTATTTATTTATTATTATTTCTTTATTGAAATGTTTGAAATCGAATTAAATAGCAATAATTATAAATATAATCAACTCTCTCTCTCTAAGACTTCCCTTGAAAAAGTATTCTACTTAATTATAAATAGGCATATGGTTAAGCTAATTTACAGAATAACATCTCGTCTATCATTTAAACATCTTAATACACACAGTTCACTGTCTGTTGGCTCCATTACTGCAATTACTGCAGCTGCACGTAAAAATCACGTAAGTTTAAATTCACCTTAACATCATTAAGACAAAGTGCGCTGCTTGCGGTTTTTTCCTCAAGTTTTCCAAGCAGCCAAAGGGGCGAACGGCAATGGGCGGGGTTCAAAGACGCAGTCATAGTCAAAGAAAGCAGTCTAATGAAAATTTAAGTGGTGCATGCTTGATTTAGCAAATGAGTTGAGTGCTGAGCCTGAAGCAGCGCCAGCAGCCAACCAACCGACCCACACAAGCAATGCGAAGCCACCAACACCACCACCACCACCAGCAGCAGCAGCAGCAGCAATGCTGCCAATGCAAGCCCGTCTAAAACTTACCCAAGCACTAAGCACATATAGAGAAAACGTAATTTTCAAATTAATTAAATGCGCGTTGCCTGTGCGATTTTAATTGCATGTTGCATGCAATTTTACATTGCCATTCATGCACCTTTCTCTAGCCACCTCCACCTCCTCCGCCCACTGCTGTATTTTCCGCTGAATTGAGTTATGCCACAAAAATTCATAATGCGCCACTCGAGTTGCGACAAGTTGTGTGTTGACTCTTTGCTTAATTGTGCCCAACAAATTTTGTATTATTTCTGTTGGCCTTATCGAGACCGATTCATAAGCCCATTTATAAGAAGGCCTAATCTGGCTGTGGGTCTCGGACCCACTGCGGTGCACAGTGGGGTCGCAACGCCACGTTTTTAATGGGCGTTGCGGCCATTTCGAATGCAGATGCTGTAACTGTAACTGTAGCTGTAGCTGTAGCTGTAGCTGGAAGTGACCGTTGGCTCAGCAGGCGACCAGTCGGAAGTGCTCAGCACTGTCTCCGCAGGCCTGTGCGTAACCTTTGAGCCATTAAGATAAGCGCAGCAGCTAAAAAAAAAAAAAAAACGAAAGAAGCGCAGAACAAAGAGTGAGAGAAGAGCTGGCGAACAAAAAATGTGGCAAAGAGAAGAAGGCATAAGCACAAAACGTGGCTGACAAACAAAAGCGCAGAAATGAATTATATGATGCGCCCTGGCTTTTTATACCCTATAAATGTGTGCAGAAATGGGCATGATATACTTATATTTGGGAAATACGAAATAAAATAAAAAATATAGAGTATAAAATATAAAATATAAAATATAAAATATAAAATATAAAATATAAAATATAAAATATAAAATATAAAATATAAATATAAATATAAATATAAAATATAAAATAATAAAATATAAATATAAAATATAAAATATAAAATATAAAATATAAAATATAAAATATAAAATATAAAATATAAAATATAAAATATAAAATATAAAATATAAAATATAAAATATAAAATATAAAATATAAAATATAAAATATAAAATATAAAATATAAAATATAAAATATAAAATATAAAATAGAATAGAAAATAGAAAATAGAAAAAAGTAAATATCTAAAATCTAAAATCTCAAATTTTAAATTTAAAATTATTACCTTTTAATAATCTAAATTTTGTTATTTATTTTCAGAATTTGTTGTTTTTTGTGTGTTCGAGAAAAATTTTAAGAAGTTGTTTCAAAACATGCTCTAAATACAGGTGAGTGATTGAAATTATTATTGATTAATAAGTTAATTTAATATTATTATTAAATATTGTGCTTAAGCAAATGCTTCATCTATTCCAACTTAAATGCAAGAGTATCTATAAGTTGGTTTATCTCAACTTTGTAACCAATTCCTTATTTGTGGCTTTCGCATGGCGGCGTCTCATTAGCGCCGCTTTAAAGAAAAAGAGGGAAAAAAATATGAAAAGAAAACTTTTCGTTCGGCCACAGTCGGCGCCAAAGTTTTGCCATTTTTTGTGCGCCCAGCCAAGTTGAGCCCATATATCTTTAACTGTTGCCCAGGAGTGGCTCGCCGGCTGGCTGTGTAAAGTAAAATCGCAGAACCACAGCCAAATACCAAATCGCACATCGAAATCGGAAAACTGAAAATGCAAATCATTATTTTGGCTGCAGTAGCAGCAGCAGCAGCAGCAGCAGCTGCAGCATCTGCGGCATGCGAACGTGCTTGCTGCTGGCTGCTATTTACTCAACAGTTCACCTCTCTAGCCCCCTCTCGCTCCGTTTACTTTGCTCCTTTTCACTCTGTTTTTCTGATCGACTGATGCTGCTGCTAGTCCACGTCTCATTGCGGCACATTTCGCCTAAGTATCGCACTCGGGCAACTTATTGATGCGCATAAATCAGTGAAACCAGTCCCAGAGTCCGCAAACACGAAATCGAGTCAGAGTCCAAAGTCAGAGAGACATGCTAGAGACACTAGTCGAAAGTCGGCACTCTGCATGCCAAATCACTGCAGTAGAAAATTAGAAAATTTTTGGCCCAACTGTCAACTGAAGAGAATAGACAGACAGACAGAGAGAGAGAGAGAGCGAGTATGTGTGTGTGTGATAGATAGAGTTACAATTTTGTGAGATATACAGAATTTAGCTTTTAGCTCAATCCAACACGTAGCTGCCTGCATATCGCGCGACAGCACAGCTGCTGTCAATGAAGTCGTATAGACTAAACACACTTACTGTCTCCCTCTCTCTCTCTCTCTCTCTCTTTCTATTTATATATATATTCCTTTTGATAGTTTAAAACGTGACTGTCGCAGCAAGTGCCTCAAATTACAATTAACTTTAGATGCTCTCTAATTGGAAGGCACGCAAAAAAAAACAGAAGACTAAAATTAAACTTAAAAAAAAAAGCAAAAAATGCGAGTAAAACGCGCGTTGAAATCCGCTTTAAGCGCTCAATTAGTCCAGCTAAAAAGAAGAACAAAAAAAAGCAAAACAAAAAAACTTATGGCAAAAGGCTAAAAAAAACACGAGCCGGAATGAATGAAAGCATGCTTTACATTTTTAAGCAGCCAGCCACACACACACACACACACACACATATATATAGACACAGAGCCATCCAGCTGGCGCTCTTCACGTTCTCTGCCCTCCTCCCCCCCTCTCCCCCCCTCTCCTCGTTTGGTGAACGTGGCGCCAATTAGCGTAGCCACCGCCCAGCACTCAGCGTGCACCCGCCCGCTTGGTTTGGTCTCACATTATCAATTGCTCACATCATCAATCAAGGGCTTTGCAGGTGTAAAGCACCTACAATTGCCGGTTAGCGCGACCCTATATATATATATGTGTATGTGTGTGTGCAGGTGTGTGCAGGTGTGTGTGTGTGGTTGCGCTTGTCTGCTTTGCTGGCGCAGATAATTTGTTAAAAATATAAAGAGATCTGACTAATGACAAATGGAATTGAACAAGCGCAACAAAGCACGCAGCCTAAAAACAAACATTTAGCAAGCAGACTAATTAATACCCTGTAAGTAATCTATGTATGTATCTATATTTATTATCAAGTTCGCTTGTATGAAAAAGCTTAAATTTGCATTCAACACAATTGATTGATTGTTTGATTGATCTTTTATTTGTCATTCAAACTCTCATTTAACTTACTTTTAATCTATGGCTTGCTTGCTTTACTTTTTTAAGCTTTTAACGTTCATTTAAGCCTAATGAATTTTTGCGTGCCTAATACCAAATTCATTAAAACCCAATTAGCAATATAGTATATATGTTGTTTTTGATTATATTTGAATATTTTTTTATACTTATATAATTGAGGTTCATAGAACTTTTAGCTACGACGCTCATCTGATAACTTTTACAAAGTTTTTAGTGCTCTCTTTATTTGCCTGCAACTACTATGCTCTTTTTCTAAAGTTTAATAGGGTATATTTGCTTAACACTAAAACATGAAACATTTATATTTAATTAAGATGACTAATTGAGTCGTCTGAGATATCTAAACATGACCAAGCAAGTTCAGGCAGCTATCTACATACATGTTTTTTTGTAATTGATAAAAGTCGATGAGGCATGGCAAAAACTCTTTAAAGATGATTGTGGCAACAAGTCTTGAAGCACTTGAACTATTTTATTTACTTTAAATTGTAATATCAACACTAATAACTATGATAATTATGTTCTCCATTGGTGTTGGTTCCTATTTGACATGTTAAGCCTTCCTGAAAGCGCGGTTGACATATTACTCATTGCAGTGCAACCTTAATTTATTTATTATATTTTTTGTTTGTCTTTTGAATTACTTTTATTTCATTTTGTATATATTTGTTTAGTAATTTATGTTTGTCAAATACTCTTGAGACATCTTCTAGGGAAAGAAATTCTAATTTTAAAATTCTAAATAAGATTGATCAAATTATCATACATAAAAACTTTATATTTGTGGAAAATAATGTCAGCAAATATATAAAATAAATAAATTACTTTTTTTTATAAAATATATAAATATAAAAAAAAAATAAATAAATTACTATTTTTTTTTTTTTTATAAAATATATAAAAAAAATATTTAAAAAATGTAATAAATAAATTATAATATTTTTTATAAATATATAAATATAAAAAAAATATTTTAAAAATGTAATAATTAAATAAAAATTTTTTTTATAAAATATATAAATATATAAAAAAATATTTTAAAAAAAAATTACTTATTTTTTTATAAAATATATAAATTAAAAAAATTAAAAAATATATAAAAATTACTTTTTTGGACCAAATATTTGCTGAAATATTTATTTAATATTTTATATATTTTTATATATTTATTTAATATTTAATATTTTATTATTAATTTATTAAAAAATTTTCTTTAATAATCCAGTTGAGATCAGAACAAAATAATTCCATCTAAATTAAATATTTAATGTCTTTCGGAAATCTTAAACTATTCTGTATATCGACTTTTCAATAAATTTTAAAAAATATTTTAATGATGCATATTAAATGTATATATAGAACTAAGCTGAAACAATAAGGGTATTCGCTTATTTATTATAATTTATAAAATTATTAAATGGCTAGACTCTAGCACTCAGACACTCAGAGAAGTTCCTCGTTTTTCAATTAGACGACTAAGCCAGCACACTTAATATTTAAGTATTTCCTTAAATACTCTTCTAATGCTGTGATATGTGAACAACAAGGGTATTCCCTATTCAGTGCATTTAAAAATAGTTTCCCCTATCAGCTGATTAGCTCGCAATATCTTATCATATGCTAATAAAAAATAAACGAAAGGGAAGACAACTCGTACGTAAATACTATCTTGTGATCACGCTGTGATGTCACAGATAGTACAGTTCACATTATGCGCACACACACACACATGTGTATAGGTAATAATGAGTCACGCAGGTATTTCGTATTACATTTAATTTACAATCATTTGTCAAGTTTTGAATGGCGTTCACAAGAAAATGTGATTTTAATTAGCACGACCGCAAAGCCGCAAAGAGTTGTGCAATAGTATGAAAGATATATTTATGGAAATGCGGATGAGTGAGGGGAAGGGATGATGGAGAGGGCAGTGGGTGGGGCAACTGAAATGCAATGTTTGCAGTCCTCTTGCATATTGTTCGCACTTCATTTAAAAAATAACTTTTAACTTGATTAAAGAATGGCAACAACAAGCGCCAAGTGGCAACAGGAAACAGCGACTTGGCTCGACTGTGGGCCACGGTGGGCGTGGCAACAAAGTGCAAAGTGAAATCTTATGCAATTAACTTAAAGTCAACTTGACTTGAGAGATCGTGGGCGCAGGACGCGTTTGGGACAGTGGCGGGGAGAGCCCGTTTGAAAAACTAATTGACATCGTTGCTCTGGCAGCGCTGACAGCTGGAGCTGGAGCCAACTCGCTTTGAATATATAGAAAAAGAGAAAGAAAATGAGAAAGAGAGAGGGAGGGAGGGAGGTAGGGAGGTAGGTAGAAGCAGCACAAATATTTTCACAATTTCAACTGCTGCCTGGCTGCCTTTGCTCCTTTATTTCTTCGCTCTCAACTTTTTTTTTTTTTTTTTTTTTTTTGCTCTGCGCCCATTTTGCGCGACAGTTTTAATTTAATTTTAGCCCGAATTCAGAGCCATGTCGTTCATTGCAGGCGCCAATTTCAGCGCTACCTCAGAGCATGCAAGACTGACACAGACAGAGCGAGAGAAAGAGAGAGAGAGAGGGAGTGGGGCAAGAGAGATAGATACATGACGACACGGCGAGTATGGCGTACCCAGGCGCAACTATTATCAGTGCCATTAAAAAAGTTTAGTCCGATTTGAGCGCGCACGCTTAATGGCCAAGATTTTAATCAGAAAATGAGTTAAAAGCCAGCTGGCTTCGACACGACGGCGTATGGCAATTCCCAGATGAAGCCAAGCATATGTACCGAGTCCATGTCTGGCTTTGATTATTGTAGCGCTTATGCGCAATTACTTGCATACGCTGACATGGCACATCCATTGGATGCAGTTGCTCCTGGAATACGGCACCAGTTAAAAGTTTGGGGCGCATTTAAAAGTTTTGATATGCGCAGCAGCGAAAAATTGCATTAGCCGCAACTTTGCTGGGCGAAAAATCTAATGCAACACTTGCCGGCAGTCGAAAAGTTCCACAGCGAGCAGCAAGCTGCAGCAATTCGTGTAGTAGTAGGAGCAGGAGGAGTGGGAGGAGTAGAAGGAGTAGTAGCAGCATCCTCTAGCTAGTCTTATGCAAACAATTGGACTGTTCGGGCATAGTCTCTGCTTCTAGTTTGGCAAATTTTAAGCAGCTCATAAATCGCGGAATTATTATTTAATATACTGTGCCATAAGATAAGAGCAAGAGCCAGAAAACTGCTTCAAGTGGCGGCATATATATATATGTATATATCATGCTAAGACCATATTTGATTTTGATTGGATTATTATCTGTGTACGTGTGCGAAAATGTTTTTTATGAAATTAGATAATGCATAATCCACAAGTGGGCGAGTTTTAGTCGAGGAGCACAAGACTAGCCATAGTTTCAGAGAACTTTGCGAGATCAAAGAATATGTAAGTCAAGAAAAAATCTCTCATTTAGCAATAGGCTTCGGTTCTATTCGTTTTTGTTTCGGCCTTGTGCTGAGCTCTTCGTGCGACGCTCTTTTAACGAACGTCGTGTAGACAACGCTACGATTGGCTGAGAAATAAGGAAAAATACCGCAAAGTCTCTGAGCAGACGATCTTCATATTCCATTTGCATAGAGAGTGCTAGCATATATACCAACACAGGCACAAAAGACTTTTCGCTTCATTTAACTCAATCAACGATCTGCAGCCGAACTTCTTATAGGTCCGATGCAGTCGCTTGCTCTCTGAGTTTTTTTTCAGAGACACCGACAGCTAGTCACATATTATTTTCGAGAGCTAAGCGCTTTAGATAAATCTTAAAAAACTTGTACTATTATTATTAATTTTTGTTAATTTATTTAAATTTTATTTAAGAATTTTTCACATGCATTCACTTATTAAAAAGTTAAATCTCGTAAAGTAATTTTTATACGTTCTCTGAGTAGGGTATAAGACCTGAACCTGCTTGACTTGTGTGCGTCAACGTTTAGTCCGCAATAGACAACAAGTTATCTGCTCATATCAAAAAGTCTTTTAGCACATGCTTAACCTCCCTGCTCTCATGTGCTGGCGCCTGTAAGAGCGTAGACGATAAAATGAAACCTTTATCAAATATTCAACGAACCCCAACGAAAAGCAGCTTTTTGCCTTTTCTATTAAATTACATTTTCAACAGGCCTAAACAAAGTTGTTGTTTATTAAAGGTTTGATAAGGTGATAAAGCATAGTTGTATTTTCTTTTTAAGAGAACATATTTGTTTATATTATTATTTTTATTATTATCTCATATTGTTGCGATAGATTGCCATGGCAACAGCGACCATT
This sequence comes from Drosophila koepferae, assembly GCA_030914345.1. Classification (NCBI taxonomy): domain Eukaryota; kingdom Metazoa; phylum Arthropoda; class Insecta; order Diptera; family Drosophilidae; genus Drosophila; species Drosophila koepferae. Next base: position 12,627,357 of record JAUESR010000211.1, on the reverse strand, counting down.
TGTTAGACTTAACTCTACTTCTCAAGAAAGCTGTCAAAATGGCAAATAAATGTAAATTGAAACTATCAAGCGAGAGCTGACAAGGTGCTTAAAAGCTTGACAGCCTTAAGCTAGATATATTGTATTAATTGAACACAATTAAATGGAACACAGAGCTTAAAGTTCATCAACCAGCAAGGTCGATTATTTAATCAAATATATATTTCCTATATACACTGAATATCAGTTGAGTCAGCTATCGAGCCTAAAATATTCATTACTAATTCCATTGCATGGGCGGAAAAGTATTCCATTGCAGCGGCGGCATCGTATTCCATTCGAGTGGCTTCAGCGTGAAGAGCGGCGGCAATGTGCTGCAATTGGAGCCGCTGCATTGTGTCTGTGTCTGTGTTTGGGTGCCATTGCCAGTTTGGCTCTGACTCTGACTCTGTTGTCCATCTCCAGAGACTTGTGTTTGGCAACCAGTTCCAGTTTGTGTCTGTGTCTGTTGGCCATCCGACGTGGTTTGTGTCTGAGTTTCATTGCTGTTGTCGTTGCATTTCACTTGCACTGGCAGCGCCTGTTCAAATGGTGTAAGGTTTTAGCATGAATCTCTTGTCTCAGTATTTGGCCCAGTCAATTCTCATTACGTTCACATTGGCGGATAGCAGCAGCAGGTTCAGCAGGCAAATGGCCATGGCCATGGGGCAAACACTTTCAATAAATCTCATATTGAACGTTTCACGACCAAAATTTGAACTGAACTGAAATTACTTTCCAGGCGGCACTTTTATAGCCAAAAAAAAAAAAGAAAAAGAATGTAAAAAAAAAAGACTTTTGGAAAATAACAACAATAAATTGATCCTACGACAATCGAAATTCCAGCGGTCAGTGATTTTTGTTATGCTTTTGAGGGCTTTGATAAGATTGTTTTTCATATTTTATTGTCAGCTTTAGATTAGAAATTGATAAAGCTGTAAAAATCATTTAAGTTGCGGGATTACTTGATTTAAAATGTATAATTGTAGGCGAAAGTGTTTGGTGGATGTTCCAGAAAACGTTTAAAAATTGTAAATGAATCAGAAAAGCTGAAAAAAAGGTGTAAAACATAGAAATAAAAAATTTATTTAATTTTATTAAAATTAAATATATTAAAATCTTTGCTGTAACAATTTTTAAATAATTTTTATATGCATAAAAATGTCAGAAAAATATTTAAAAATATTTTTGTAAATGTTACATATTTATTTATTTTTTAGAGAAAAAATTTAAATTAAAAAAAAAATTCACACAAAATTCATTCAAATTAATTCGATCAAAATATGTGTTTAAATTTTGTATTTGTTATTATTTATTTTATTTTATTTATTATTTATTATTATATATTTTATTTTATTTATTATTTATTATTATATATTTTCATTTTCAAATATTTTATATATTTTATATTGCCATTTTCAAGCAGAAATTTTCGCTCTGGCAAAAGTCAAAGCTTGCAATCAGTTTGACAATTTACAGCATAAAATTGAAGAGTTGCCATCATATGCTATGTTTCTGACAGCTTATCAAGAAGCTGCAGCTGCCAATTGATAGTGGCAATACCCAATAATTTTACAACAATATGAAGAACTATCAAGTGACAGCTAATTGACAACTTAAACAATTCACTTACAAAGAAAGCTGCCCAATTTATGTGCTGCAGTGTTGCCACAATTGGTTGACTATGGGCGTTGCCAGACACGGCAACAGTCGACATTTGACAGGCGTGTAAGAAAGAGAGTGAAATGCTTGTCAAATGCAATATTCGTGGCAAACAACAAAGGATAACGAAATGCAGCATCACATTGTTTTCTTTTTGGTTTTTTTTTTTTTTTTAATAAATGCTCATAAATTTTTCTATTTTTTATTGAAATGAAATGCATTTCACATTTTTAGACAGTCACAGCTGCAGTTGTTGAGCTGACAGTAGTCGAGCCGGTAGCATTGTCATCATCAGTCGTAGAAGTACTTTGCGTAGTGGTTTTTACTGGGACAGCTGTCGATGTGGTTGGCACACCGTTCTTCAGGCAATTATCGAGCAGATCGTATGTGGCTGCCGTGTCACGAACATAGTTGCTTTCGGTGGTGTTTGTGCACTGATATTCCAAATCCTGATTGGCCTTAATGGCCTCGGCCAGAGTATTGGCCGTGCTGGCCGCATTGGTGGCAATATCATAGATAACCGAAACATCGGATTGAGCCTAAAATGCGTATCGAATTAGTTAATGGGCAATCAACTGTTTTCTATGCAAACTCGCCAGCTACGCTTTCACTTACGGCACTAGCATAGCAATTGAAGAAGGTGGTTCTGTCATCGCTTGTGTTGTTGTTGCACTTGCTGAAGGCACTGCACAGGCCATCCACATCCTGCTGGTAAACCAACTGATCCTTCTGAGCCTGTGTTGTCAAATTGGCCAACTCCTCGTTGTAGGTGCTAATGCAGCTCTGATACGAGCTAGAGAATGTGGCAGCCACTTCGTTTAGCATGGGCAAATACAAGGCAAAGCACTGAGCGGTCACATCTGCCGAGACCATGTCCACGTTGCTCGTCTGCACCAGATATTTATCCAGGGCGCCTTGCAGTTGCGTTTGCACAGAGCTCGGCTTGGCCTGCAGTTAACGAAATGCACTTGAAATTGTATTCTTATTTATTTGGTAATCCACACACTGTCAATTACTTGAGCAAAGATGGTCAGGCTGGCCAGCACTAGGACGCTGCAGAACAGTTTCATATTGACGATATTCTTTCTGGTGCGATTCGGTTCATCAAATACTAAAGATAGAGAACGCAATGGGCTCTAATGCTTTATATATAGTGCGAAGGCGAAGCGTATTCGTTCACAGAATGATTGATGCATTCGCAATGGTGAATTTGTGGTCAAAATTATTGTGTTTAGCAACCCATAAAAAAGAACTGCCTCATCAGGTGAAAGGTGTGTGACGCCCGTTAGGTTTTGTCGATCAATTAGGTGGCATTAAGTCGAAACCCAAACGGAACCACAAAGCGCCTTATGCCAGACGCCACAAATTGCTTTGCATGTGCATTTATTTTTTTTTATTTTATTGTTGTTGTTGTACCTTTTTTGTTTGAATTGTGATGCCCACGTAACAGGCTAATAATGCTGTGACCCTGTATACCAAAAATAGACAGTAAACGGCTCGATTCGACTGATAAGTGAATTGCACGAGTTCAGACTTGATACAGCTACAGCTACAGCTACAGCTACAGCTCGTGCTGTAGCCTTAGCCTGGATAATGAAATATTAAGCCAATATATGCGCCAATTTGTCTACAACGCGATTATTTTGGCTTATCGGCTTTAGCATATCATATGCTATCACATTCATAAATAATCAAAAACTATGCCAAAAATGTGCCGTTGTAACGTCAGCGCAGGCCGTAGCGTATCGACATGTGGAAATGAATTGTTAAAGGCAAATAATAAAGGTGCGGATTAATAAATAATAATAAAATGTGAAAATGTTATAGGGGCATAATTAATATATCAATTGGGCATGTATTACTAAGTTGTTTAATAAATGCCAATAATTGAGTACTGAATAATTCAATTAAATTAAATTCATGTTTATTAATATGGAATTTGATTTTTTTATTACAATTTAAAAATTTAATAAAATATCAAAAAAGTTAACAAACTAATATGGAGTATTTATTCAACTTTTTCACCTCAATTTTCACCTCACCTCAGCTCAGATATAAACAACAATTATCATGATATCCAAAGAGAAAGAAATTCGCATACAAGTATGCTGCAAAATTTCAGCGATTCACAGTTGAAGCAGCATTGAGGTTCGGCGATTTTTTTATTTACTTATTTTTTTTGTTTTTTTTTTTTTTTTTTATTATTATTTTTTGATAACAACAAAGCGCAGCGACTAAACGTGAATAAACAAGCCATGCATCAATGTCATATTAGCCAAATAAGCCCTATGCCTTGAACCCTATTATTATTTTTGCAGTATCACGTTGTCGGCCAAGCCAAACAGACGCACAAGAAACATGAAAATTATATTCATAGCTTTGCTGCTTGCCCAATTGCTGGTAAATTCCAATGGATATTTCGTTTTACAAAATTACAAAAGTTTTATAAATATACTATGTATATATACTAATTAAGTAGCAGCTGCAGCAGGCGGAGACATCACGTAGTCTGGAGAGTTTGACAGAATATTTGGAGCATCATGATTTGGCTGGAGCGGGCAATACAAAGAAATGTTTTGCCAGCTATTTGCCAGAGCTGGAACAGTTGGGCCGCACTTGGTCAATGGCATACAACAGCTGTCAGGAGCATGCGGCAACTGGTCGTAATACACTCTTCAGCCAGGTGGGTGGCATGCAGCAACAGATACGCAAGGCAGCGATGCGAATAGATGGCTACATCGACAGCTGCCTGAACATCACCAATACGCTGGACTACTTTGACTGCTTTGCCAAGCTGGTAAGTCGAATGTAGGCGAATTGTGGCATGGCCTAATAATCATCAACTTCAACTTGGCAGGCCAAACAGCAGCTCATAACAATGTATAACATCTCGTTTAATGCGTCGGAAAATGTACTGAGTGTTACCAAGCAGCTGAATGGGATTGATGAGGAGCGTTATCTCTGCACTAATCGTACCGAGCATAACTATGTCCTGGGCACAGCGAAGATATTTGATGCACTAGACAAATGCCTGGCGGATGCTGCAAAGATGGCCTAGGCCATAGGCAAAAGTCTCTTTCAAAATGCTTTACTTATATATCTATATTCGATTTTGATGCTTCTTTATGTTTGTGTATCTATATATATATGTGTGTATGTGCATGTATATATTAATCGATCAGTTCGCATTCATTGCAGCCACCTCTCTGCGACACTCTTGCAGCTCCTCGTTCGCCAATCGCATTCTGCCTATATACGCCACCTGGGCATCGAGTGTGCACAAGATTAGCGTCTGCTGCACGGCATCGAAGTCCTGGCGTAGGCGTGTATGTGCGCTTGTTGCATTGTAATTAATCGCCGTCATTAGATCCAGATTTTGATTACCCTGCAAGTGCATGAGAAATGGATTAGTTGAAGGCGTTCAATTGGCTTAAGATTGAGCTTTAAAGAGCATATAAATAAAATATAAAACGAGCTTTTTAAGCTTTCAATGAGCTTTGAAGGAAGAGTTGCAAAATCCATAATAATGTATCTATAAAGCTGTGAGCTTTAAAGCTTCACATTAATTTTATCTTAGCTCTGCTTAAATTTTTAGAAAGCTTGGCCTTGTTTAAATTGTAGTTATATCTATTTATATTTAACTTGAAAATTATTCGTTGAGCAGTAGCTGAAACTTTAAGAAATAATCATTCACAGACTAAGCTTTGAGCTTTTAATGAGCTTTCATATAATAGACGAAACCTAAAGAGATAAACAGACAGCTTTTAATAAGCAAGAATTCTATAAAGATTTTTAAGCTATAAACTTGGCAAAAGTCCTTAATGTTCAGCTCAGTTTCTATTCACAAGTTTATTTTGTTTAAATTTTAATATTTCCTAGAGCTTTAGCTTGAAATTCCTTGTCATATATTATTTTTTTATAAAGAATTTTAATTTTAAAGCAATTTAGATGAGTTTTTGATCTTAATCAAACTGGTTTTATCTGCATTTAAAATCAACTAAAGCTTTGATCTTGAATAATGTTTATAAAAGTAATAAAACAAAAGATTAACTATAACACTTTAAATTAACATACGTCTCCATAAAAATTTCACTGATAAATTTCTAAATTTTTCCGCTTCAAAACACTTGAGAGCAATACGTTTAGATTAAAAGTACATACTATATAAAAATTCGAACATTCTGGTGAGTTTGTTACGCCTTGTAATCATAATTAGCTCAGGCACGCTTTTAAGGCCTTTGAAAATTATCAATGCAGATTAGATTCAGGGAACATTGAATATAATTTAAGCACTTTATAAGGCATTTGTTATATAGATCCCATATAAAGTAGTTTTCAGCTACTGTTGTCTAGAGTGTAGCACTTACGTGATCCTTGTGGCACTCCAAATAGTCGAGATCGTCGTCAAGTTGATTGCATAATTCGAAATTATCACATAATGCATTGTGTCCCATCTGGATCTGTTCACGTTCCCGCTGCACATCAATACTGAGATCGATCTGTGTCTCATTCGCAGTCAGTTCGCATCTTTCGTATTCTAATGTATAGGCGTTCGAGGCATTCGCAAACGCCAGCATATACTCAGTATGACACTCGTCAAGTGTTGAGTCGGGCCATGGAATGGGTATGCCCACAGCTAGATTTCGACTCGTGTGCTCGCATGCCCCACGCAAACAGCAAATGCCCAACAGTAGCACAATAGGCAGCGCCACATGCAGCTGTTGCTGCTGGCCGAATAGTTGCAGTCGGCGTCGACTGGTCTCGCCAACCAATTGATTCTCAACTTGTACCGCACACATTTAGCTATAAATTCTGAATGGCGCTTCGAACAATTGCCTTCTGGAGTGAGAGTCGAGTTGAGTATGTTCAAATTCTGTGTAATTGACATTTCCTTCTAATTCAACACAATCATGAAATTTTAACAGTAGTAGTGTATTGACTTTTATTGATAATCAATTGACTTTATCAGCAGAGTGGGTCAAGTAAGTATTTATTGTTTTGCATTGTTGATCCGTCGTTAGATTGGAATAATTTTCAAATTCAAGGCTAATTTTTTTTTTTTTTTGTAGTTAGACTGTATTCATATAAAGTATAAATCAGATTCACATTTTTCCCTAGTGTGAGATTGATATATTAATTTTATGAAAATAACTGACAATATCATTTTTAAAACATTTGTTTTTGTAGAACAACAATCTAACCAATTTATCTTATCATGACATAAAAATATCTATATACCATATAAATGTATTGGCTCATTACCAGGGTAAACAAGCAAGTGATAAGCTTTATGAATGATTTGAATTTCCTTAGCATCCTAAAAATATGCATCACTTTCAAACATTTCATTATAGTATTTCACTTATTAATAAATTATGAATTGATTAAGTTTATTTATATATGTGTTTGCCTTTTGCCTTGATTAGTCATACTAATTCAATTTACAATCAAACGCAAGTTTAGAATAAACGCTTCAGCTTATCCATAGCCTTCCTGAAGCTCATAGGCATCATAAAGATATCCTCTTCTGGCATTTTTTCTGTAGTGAAAACAGGGGCTCCGGTAGTGACAACAGGAGCCTCAGTAGTGACGACAGGGGCCTCGGTAGTGTCAACTGGAGCCTTGGTAGTGACAACAGGAGCCTCGGTAGTGTCAACTGGAGCCTCGGTAGTGACAACTGGAGCCTCGGTAGTGACAACAGGAGCCTCTGTAGTGACAACTGGAGCCTCGGTAGTGTCAACTGGAGCCTCGGTAGTGACAACAGGAGCCTCAGTAGTGTCAACTGGAGCCTTGGTAGTGTCAACTGGAGCCTCTGTAGTGTCAACTGGAGCCTCGGTAGTGTCAACTGGAGCCTCGGTAGTGACAACTGGAGCCTCGGTAGTGACAACAGGAGCCTCGGTAGTGTCAACTGGAGCCTCGGTAGTTACTACAGGTCCCTCAGTAGTGACAACTGGACCCTCTGTAGTTTCAACTGGAGCCTCGGTAGTTACTTCAGGTGCCTCAGTAGTGACAACTGGACCCTCTGTAGTTTCAACTGGAGCCTCGGTAGTTACTTCAGGTGCCTCAGTAGTTTCAACTGGAATCTCGGTAGTGAAAACTGGAGGATCAGTAGTGACAACTGGACCCTCTGTAGTAACAACAGGGGCCTCAGTAGTGACAACTGGAGCTGCGGTGGTACTTGGCTCTTCAGTCACGCCACCATTAAGACATTCATTGAACTCTGCATCACACTTCTCAAGATCACGTGCATAATCCAGGCGAGCAGTGTCCACACATGTTTTTAGATCGAAATTGATAATGTCGTACTTAGCAGAAATCGTATTGAACTGAATATTCGCATCGCTGTTCAGTGTGAACATCACTTTGTAGCTGTCAGTGGACTGCAAAGTAATTCAAGTTATAAACAAATTAGTCTCTGGAAACCCTTATTTACGATATGATTTATATATTTCTGAATACTTACCGCATTGCGGTAGCAATCGAAGAATTCGAGACCATCGGTATATTTATCACAGCTGCTGAGGACACCGCACATGCCATCGCTACGGGATAGCAGGTCCTTGCGTATCGCCGCACTCTTCTCAGTCAATTCATTTTTTTCCGATTGAGCTGTGTTTACGCAGCCGGTATACAATTGGTTGTAGGTACCCATAGCCACTTGCTGATCGGCGAGATATTGACCAAAACAGATGTTAACCAAATCGGGATCAGCATTGGCAGCATGAGCGGAAATCAGGAAGCGCATAGCATTTTCCTGACGCATCATGAATGGCTGAAAGTCAATATCCTGAACGGAGTTGAAGGCATTGCACCCGGCGACTAGAACCAGGCAGAGAGCAATTGTATATTTCATAGTGAACACTTTGTTTTTTCCTTATAATGCTGCACAGCTATTCCAATTTGTGTAAATATCCTTGACGCGAGCAAATGTATTAACTGAACTGATTGCCAAATAATGCAGACATTGCTTATATAGCTGCCAAAAATTAACCACATGAGCCGTTATCTGCAGTAAGTTTAGAATAGATTTCAGATTAAAAACTAATCAAATGCGCAGACCTAGTACGATGATTGCATCGTTTCGAAGACAATTATGAAGAAGACACTTGCTATCTGTAGTTCATTGAGCGCTGCCAGTATTATCACAAGGCCAGCAAGTTTTGGCCAATGCATGAATTTGCCCGGCATTAGATAAGACAAATAAATAGCAGCCTCGGTGCACAAGTGGAGGTATTACTGTAGCTACCACTATTTTTATGAGCTAACGATTTTGTTTTTGTATAGCTCAGAATTGGAACCAATCAAAGCAATAAACCATTGGCATTTTAAATAACATTTAAGTTATTTAGTCGAAATCAAATCAGAATTGCAAATGATATTTTAAAACAAATTTAAAATGGTTAAAATGCCTACAGAAATTCAATTAGATAGTAATTTTGAAGTGTTATTTATACACTAGACTAGACTAGATTCTAATCGCAGAGACAGTTCAGAGTTGTGCAATTTCAATCAAATATTATTATTGATTAATAGAAAATTTTCCATTGTTTCATTGAATGTTCAGTTGTTCTCAATTGTAAACACGTTTACGATCGGTCGAATCCATTGTTAAATATAGTTTTTTATTAAAATAATCGACAAAAAATTTAACAATAGAAACTGAATATGCAATGGTTTTTTTTTTTTTTTTTTTTTTTTTTTGACAATAGGAAAAAGTCATGCGATCTTCATAAATAATATTTGTATTTAATCGGTTAATTAATAATATTTATACTGATTTAGCAATTGACTTTTCTTTAATGAAATGCCGGAATTTAGTAGCGCTTGAACCAACGCTTCATCTCCTCCATCATCTGCTTGAGCTTGCGCTGCTCCTGGGCCAGACGGGACAGATCCTCTTCTGGCAAGTCGTCCTCTGTTGCAGCAGTCGGTTCAGTCGGTTCAGTGGGAGCAGCAGTGCTGGGCTCTGGGGTGGGTTCTGGGGGAGCAGCAGTGCTGGGCTCTGGGGTGGGTTCTGGGGGAGCAGCAGTGCTGGGCTCTGGGGTGGGCTCTGGGGGAGCAGCAGTGCTGGGCTCTGGGGTGGGCTCTGGGGGAGCAGCAGTGCTGGGCTCTGGGGTGGGTTCTGGTGGAGCAGCAGTGCTGGGCTCCGGGGTGGGTTCTGGGGGAGCAGCAGTGCTGGGCTCTGGGGTGGGTTCTGGGGGAGCAGCAGTGCTGGGCTCTGTGGTGGCAGGAGGTGCAGTGGTCAGTGGGTCCAAGCCTTCTAGACACCTGTTGAAGTTTACATAGATGTCAGCTGTTTCCTCTATATGATTGCGCTCAGTTTTGTTGGTGCACGCATATTCGTTGACATTGATTAGACGTAATTCTTCCTGAACCTTAGCCAACCATTCAGCGGCATTGGCCGAAATCTGGTACATAGTCTGGGTGTTCTCACCGCCCTGTGTAGTTTTATAAATGAAGTTCCATTAGAGTAATCCATTTGATTGAAATATCGAATTAAAAAGTTCACTTACGGATTCTGAGTAGCAACTGAAGTAGTCAACGGATGGAGAGATTTTGCTGCAGCTGTCCAGAGCCTGGCAGGCTGAGGATGCAGAGCTGTCGATCTGAGCGCGCGCATCCTTGGTGGTCTCATCGATGCCCGAACGAGCTGCCTCAGACTCGGCCAAGCACTGAGCATAAGCGGTTTGGAAATCGTCAGCGGCCTTGTTCAGCTGTGGCAAATAGATGTCGAAGCAGCCTAGGGAACGTGCGGGATTACTACGGTTGATATCACGGGAACGCATCATGAACTGCATCAAAGTTGACTCGGGCAGCTGGGGCTGATACGCAGCCTGGCTCAGGCCAATGGCCATAAGCAGAACACACACTTTGGTAAACATGTTAAATAATTTTTGTTTTCTCTTGGTCGACACGATTTTTCGATTCGTTTGCTATGAACGTCGGTTTCGTTATTGTTCTAATGTGGCAAACGACTTCAATATTTATAGGAACGTTGCTCAAGTATTCTTGAGGCGTTTCTGCTACTCAAATTATCGCCATGTTATTACCTTAGATTTAGCTCTATCACTTCAGTTATCGCCTTATCAAAGTCGGCTGACAGTAACTTTCTTATCGTTTCATCGCTGGTACTGTGAAAAACATTTCCAATGAAACAATTAAACAGTTGCCAGCGTCTCCCAAATCGCGTCATTATAATCTTGGCAATCATTCCGAAAAACGTAATTCCAGTCTATAAATTATATATACAGAAGCCCAAATATAAAATATTTCTTTACTTTCTGCATTTCTCTAGTTTTTGTTTTCCAATGAATTCCATTCGTATTTATTTGTCTGTCTATCAATTTGATATTATATTTTTAGCTCAAGTTTGTATATCTATCAAGTGTTTATTTTAAATACTTATCATCGTTATATTCTATTGAAATATACATATATATAGAGACATACATACCTCCACTTAATGTTGGTAGCTCAACTTTGATAAGGTTGCGGAACGTCATCGATCTTTGCCATTGGTCAGCTCCGCTTCTCTTAGATAAGCACACACATAATCTCAGATAAGCAGTCATTGTATTGCCTGAACACCATTATTAAACAAATATTTAATGTTGCGCTTGAAATGCGAAACTATTTTCAAAATTATTTTACACTTACATAGATTTGTTTTGATTTCCTATACTCTTCTGTCTGTCCCTTTCTGCTGTTATGCTTAACATTGTGAGGGTCATTGATCGTTCTACTTAGTTGCAATATGAATGTAATCTATATTCGTGTCGTCTTCAATTGCTTATCATACCACGTGCTGTACTTTTTTTTTTTTTTTTTTTCGTGAAGTACAAAACATTGGCATAGTATGATGAATCAATGGTCAGAGCGTTTTTGTGATTCACAGTTAACATTAGATTAATAGATTAATTAAAATTGCAATTATTTATGGCAGGTCGTTTCCTTTTGGCTTTTGTTTTCAGAAACCACGCGATCTGTACGCAGTTGCAAATAGATTTTCAATTGTTGCGAACGTCTTTATTAACTTTATTTGGTTTATGGCCATTTTTATAGCCACATATAATTGAAGGACTTCATGGGTATTTTATAATATGATAGCAATTATTATGGGACTTTAAAGCATTGTCGACCAGGACCGGCAAAGTTAAGCGAGTTAAGCGAGAGGCGCAGCAAGTATAAGAAAAATCACATAATATGCAGATAAATAATTAAATAGGAGAAAAAAAAGATTAGCTTAGCCAAAAATATGTATTGCTTTATATATTCATAAAAAAAGTTTCCGTAGCCAACAATTATTCAGTTTCGCCAACATTATTCGTTTTTATACCCTGAACCCATTGAAAATGGGAATAAAAATAAATTAAGTTGATTGAGCCCTGTCCATCTGTCGGTCCGTCCGTATGAACGTCGAGATTTCGGAAACTACAAAAAAATTTCACATGAACACTCGTATGTTAGTTACGCAGTACGAGTTTATTTTGTTTTTCGATAACTCATCCCGTTTCCAAATCGATAAAAATCGATAGTTTTTTTTGCATAACTTCTACACCGTTTGTGCTAGAGACGTGAAATTTGTATAATTAGATAGATATTATGGATACGCAGATTATGTAATTTTTAGATTCTGGATGTCACGCCTCCTTCGCCCCCAATTTGAATTTGGCACATAGATAGATTTTGATACTCTTAATCTACTCAATTTCATGAAGAAAAGCTTCTAGGGAGCTGTCTACATAAATGTAATGAACTCGAAGCAGCTGCTGCTTTATTGAATAGCTTTATTGAATATAGAAATTACCCATGTTTAGAAAATCACTGTGATGAGCCTGTATACAATATATTATTATTCACAGATCTGATATTCATTTTCCACAAGTTTGCCGTCAATTCGAAGCGGAAAATTCTATTGAAAATGTCGCCCTGAATTTCAATTTTAGCGAATGCTATGTTAATTATTTGCAATATCTTCAAGGGTTTTGTGTGTGCAAGCGTATTATTAGTAGAGTGCAGCTAAATATCAAGCAGTGCAGCTCACCTACTGCACACCTGCTGAACACACACACAAACACACAAAGCGTTTGGTGTGGAAGCTGCTAATTTGCATATCTTAATTGCGTTCTTTGTGCGAAAGCATTTTCAACGAGTCAGGCAAACATGACTCGAACTGCATTAACATTTCCTACACACACACACACACACAAATAATGTGAAAAGAGCAACTAGGCAACACTTTAAATCAACCGCTGGCTGCAGCCTTTGGCAAGGACACGCGGCACTGTCGCCAGTTATTGGCTTCATTTTGGGGGCACTAATGCGTGGCGAGCATGCGCTCCCTCTCACTCTCACTCTCACTCTCACTCTCTCACACCCTCTTTCAGCGTGTGTGTTGTGTGTGCCTACATTTCTAATTTGTTTTAATTGCAGTGACAACAATGCCGCAGGCAACAACAATCAACACAGCCATTGCAAAAGGCAATGCCGAAATGCAAATGCAATTAAATTTAAATGAAAAACACCCTTAAATCAAAAGATAGCAACTGTTTAGTTTACCGTTAAGTACAAAGACTGCAAGCCTTTAATTGCTATTCAATTTATGTTTCAAGTCCAGCCCAAAGCTTACCCATCTTTGATTAGCTTGGCAAAAGCATTTCAAATGACATTCGGCAATTGCAGCAACCTTGCCAAGATGCATGAATATGCAAATTATTCTTGTAATACCCTCTACGAGCACAAGTGGAAGAATCTATAGCATAATATAGTTTGATTGTTTAATATTTGTATTTTTCTTATGAAATTAAGTTCTTTTTCATTTTAGTTTTACTCCAATTGGTCAATTCTGTTAGTCAATTCTGTTTTTTATATATTTATTTATTTTTTTTTTTTTAATTTTTCATATATATAAAATTTTGGAATTATTGTATATAGATACTGAGAGATATTTATAAATATATATAAATATTGTAAATACTTAACAATTCTTGTGGCTTGAATAATTTTTTTCATATTTTTTTTATATATATCTAATATATAATAAATATGATAAAATTTAAAAATTTCATTTCAAGTATCTTTTTCATAAAAAAAAATTCATTTCAGATAAAAAGTCTTTTAATTAGTATTTTTTTTAAAACCATTTATCTGTATCGTTAAATATAATTTGAAAGACAATAATTTATAAATTTTTTTTTAATAAATTATTAAATATATATCTTCACTAATAATTAATAATATTTTGTTAATTTTTTTTGGGGTATGCTCGTTTATATTCAGTAAAAACTTTCAAGTATTCATTTAACAAATCAGAACATAAAATATATATTTCAAATAATTTTTAATATGCTGGCAATTTCACTTTACGGGGCATCTGGTAAGTTGGCTAAAAGTAACGGTCCAAACTAGTTAACAGCAAGAGCCGTTAATTATGTAAGCTACACTTGCAGAGTTGCAATTGGCTTAGCTGAACTTTTCCATTGCGGCTGTCGCCGTGTCTGTGTGAACTCTGTCAATATTTGGCCAACATTTCCATAAAATTGCTTTTACTTGAACTTTCCCTTTTTACCGTTAGTTTGACTGTGACCAAGCAACGAAACGCAACCCATCCCAGCACCCCAAGGAGATTACAAAAGTTTTGCAACTCCAACGATAGCCAAGGTTTGTCAGCTCGTTACCTATTTAATGCAGTACATAAACCATGTTGTCTAGTGTAGCAGAGAGTGCAGCAGCTTCTTAAGATCCGAGCTCAAGCTGGGCGCGGCCGAAACTGTTGGCTTGATTGTAACTAAAGACGATGAGGTTGCTAGGGGAACTGGAAGTGTTGTGCTGTCAAGTGATGCTGTTGTGGAATCGACTCGAATCGGTAGTGTGGTATTGGAACTGGAAATGGAACTGGAACTGGAAGTGGAACTAGAACTGATACGGCTTACTGGATCTGTTGTCATCGTTTCTGATTTTGTTGTCGTTGTCACTGAAGCTGGTGTTGTTGTGCTATTTATTGGACGAATAGTTGAAATGGGTCTTCTGGAAGTTGAAGTTGTTGTAACTGTAGTGCTTTTTGAAACTTGTATCGAATTGGTCGTGTAAGCACCTGTAGTTGTAGTTGTAGCCGGAATGGCTGTTGTTGTACGTTTTGGACGTTTTGGATGTTTTGGACGTTTTGATGAACTACCTTTTGTTGAGCTGAAAATGGGCGTACTTGTTGGTCTGATTGGAGATGAACTAGTATTGGGTGGTGTGGTGACATTGGTTGTGCTTGTAACGGTCGTAGTTGTTCTTATCACCGGTGTTGAACTAGTTCCACCTGTGGTATTTTTCGTTGTGCTGGGCACCGACTCAGTGCCCAACAAACAAGCTTGCAATCTGACATAAGTCTGCTCCGTGTTAACCTCATACGTGTTTTTCGCCTCAGTTGCACATTGTTCCAATTGGTAGTCGATCTGCAGCTTTTGCTGCGTATACTCGCTATTATATTGGCTGGCAGTGCCTGAAATGTTGTACATGGTCTTGGCATCTTCAGTGCCCTATGTAAGATATTTGCAAATTAAATAGAAATATGTAACTCTTATTAAAATTCATTTTCAGCCCTCTTACCACTTTTGTGTAACAGTTGAGAGACGCGGTGGTATCATTTAGACTATCGCAATTTTCGATCAACTGGCAAGCGGACTGAGCATTATTGCCCAAGATGCTTAGCTTTGTCTGGTATAGCCAATCGAGTGTCGCTAGCTGCTGCTGGGTGTTATTTTCACAGGTTTGATACTGCACTTCGTATTCCTGCAGCAACTGATCGAACACCTCGCTATAGTATTGAAAGCATTCCATCGAGCGAGCCGCATTGTTTTGTTGCAATGCATTGGTGCTGCGCATCGCCTGCAACAGCTTCGATTCACCGAGACTTTGGCTGGGACCACCAGCACACACAGCGACCATCAGGCAGGCCAACAGTGTTAGCAAAAACATTTTCATTATATTTCGAAATGATATTAGTAAAATTAATTTATTAATTTCGTATGTGCTTGTGGCACGATCGTTAAATGCGTACTTCGGTAGCAAAGAAATGGAGTGTCCGCTTTTATAGGCGGCAAGAGTTTTGCATGTCAAAAGTAATCGAAATTCACAAAGGTCTTAAGCTCATGACAGCCTGATATGATATAAATATGCAATTACCCTACGCACCAAAGTTGTTTGGTTCTTTTTTCGACATTGTCTGTGCATAGGTTAGTTCTACGTTTCACCTACCTGAAAGTCTTATCAAAAATGATAATACGTCAGCATATGTTGTACATTTGAATTATGTTGATGATTGTGTATGATGAAAAGATAACTTCAGACTCTAAAGGGCTGATTAGATTTTAAATAAGAAGTGCAAATCGTTTGTAAATATTTATTATGCTAGATCTTATGATTTTGATGAGACTTCGCTCAATTATTTTCCCACTCAATTAAAGATAATTTGACATTGAATTACTTGAGAAACTGCAATTGCATTGTTAGCGTAGCACAACGCCGGTGTTTACCCTTTTTTTTATTGACTTTCTATCGATATCACTTTAATTTAAATTAAATGCCATTTTATCATTGAATGCCTTATTTTTGCTAAGCCATTCGATACATTTATCAGATATTAACAATTGCACAACAAATAACTGAAATGCCGCTGGTGAACCCTCGCTCGAGTGGCTGACTAAGCACTTGAAACGTTTCCGTTTCTTATCTGGCAAGCGAATATCTATTTGGCCGAAATAAAAAGTCAAATAAAAATAATCGTTCAACGATAGATTGTGCAATTGCTGACAATTTTCGAAGAATTAGGAATATTAAATCAAATTCGGCAGAATAAAATTATAAAAAAAAATATGATAGACAAGTGGGACCCAGAATTTATAATTTGCGTCGCCCATAAGCTAAACAATAAACGCACTACAAAGATATACCTACTTTTAACTCAAAGTGGAAATGAAATGGGAGTGTTTACGTTAGATAAACTCGATTGCTAGATTCCCGTCGAATGATAAGTTTTCGGCTCAGTATCGAATATAAAATTATTTTTTGACTGATAGATGCCAAGATATAAAACTGAAAACATCAAAAATATATAATAAAAGAATTTATATAAAAAATATAAATATAAAATAATATAAATATAAAATATAAAATATAAAATATAAAATATAAAATATAAAATATAAATATAAAAATAAAAATATAAAATATAAAATATAAAATATAAAATATAAAATATAAAATATAAAATATAAAATATAAAATATAAAATATAAAATATAAAATATAAAATATAAAATATAAAATATAAAATATAAAATATAAAATATAAAATATAAAATATAAAATATAAAATATAAAATATAAATATAAAATATAAAATATATAATATAATAACAGTTACTTAAATATGTATATATTCTCCTCAATCCTTTGTGCTCAATACATGCAGCTGACAATTATTAACTGTTTAAGATGTTGGCGAGTTAATAAACTGTAATAGAGCCAAATAGACAGATGAAGTGATAGCTAGACATATCTAGATCGACTCAACTCTTCGAGCTAATCAAACATCTATATGCCAAGCCAGCTATCAAGCTTGATTTCCATTTTGTGCTATATGCATTTGCATGCACACATTTCGCCCCTTTATGCATTGCGAATGGTTTTGTGGGCGTGAAGAGCGTAATTCATTTCCATTTTCACGCGATGCCAGCCATTTTTCATCCCCTCGCTTACAATGCATTTTCAATTTTCCAATTTCAACGCTCGTTCGTTGTTTTTGATGCATGTTGGGGCGTTTGTTTGCTCGCGGCACCAACGGACGTATGATTAATATTATTTACTTAAAAGCAAATGCCACGCCTTCCGTTGCATACTAAGCGATAACGAGTGGGGCAGCAACCACAGTGGGGCGTCTCGAGCGCCTCGAGCGCCTCGGGCCATCCACTCATCCAGTCAGCCATTTTCAAGAGCTGTCAGCGGAAATGAAGTCGTGGCAAATGCAACGCCGTTTTGCTCGACATTGAGTTACGTTGAGTTAACTCCTGATGGATTGTCAGACATTCAGAGGGCGCTAAGCGTCAGCGCGCGTGTCTTAAGCACTATTCGCAGTGTAATTGCTTGTTAAGTAGGACAACAAATATATGTATATATAAATATATCCATGAATATATTAAAATTGAGGTACACTTCAACTGACCCCATCACAAACTGAGTCATCATTTAGTGATTCACAGGGTCAGCTTTAGTGAGCCTCAACTTTGATAAGCATTCGATTAATTTATAACAATTTTCCCTTTTATCAAATCATTGTCTAACAACGCTAATTAAAAAAACCAACAGTAACTGTGAGTAATAGTCGATTTATTCAAGTATTTGAAGATAGTATTTTTTTGCGATAATTAATATAGCTTGCTTTTGTTTTTATTATAAATATATATATATATATATATATATTTTTTTTTTTTGTCTTTGTATTTGTGGCACAAAAAGTATTCCCCATGGCTGCCATTCCTCGAAACACTCGAGAGACTGGACAGTGGCATTCTGGGAATTACACGCTCTACACAGATAAGATTCTGCATAGAATGTTGCGGAATTTATTATATAAACCTTGCTAGACTATATGGGAATGTGTTGATTTACAATCTGTGTAACATTGAGTTCTAATCTATTTAGTGCATTAGCTCTGAGAATTGAGTTTTCAAGTAGTAACTAATTGTAGATCAACATTCTATGGAATTCTATTTCTTTCTTGGGAATTTCAATCACTTAGAACTTTTTTTTTTATCTCAAAATTTCCTCTTTATGCAAGTTCAGTTTTAAACCCGATTTAGCTAATTACGTAGCTCAATCTTTATTGATTAATATAAATTTAAACAAAAAATCACGCTTTTTATACTCGAATATATATCAGATAATCTCCCATGATTATTCGGCGCACAGTAAATTGCACACAAAAATGGCTTTAGCAATTTATTGCATGCCAATTAAAACATGTTTATTTATTGCATTGAAAATGTTTTGATTTTATCAGCAAAATAGTTATCAAAAAAATATAGTACGATGATTTGGTCGCACTTTAACTAACGGATTTGAGGATAGAGAGAGCAGGAGAGAGGCGACTAGGAGATACTCTGAACCCTATATAGAGGTGTTATGCTAAGAAAAATTCAAAGTATATAGAATATCTCTTTAATTAGTTGTACATTATTTGCTATCGATTATTATCGATAGTTGGAAAAATGAAAGGAATTGAAGATTATTCAATAAATCATCATGGTCTGCATTGATTTCTGTTACATACACTCTCAAAAAATCTGTTGACCCACATTCCATGACGTCAGTCTATAAAAATAAACATATATGTGCTTAGCAGAGATTTCAGGCGTATTATAATTAATTAACAGTGAATACCGAAATATTTAGGGCTTAAGCATTGCTTTGGCTTTCTTATCTGTAGACCTTTGGATGCATAAATAATATTTGTATGTATATTGAAAAGAAATATTCAACTTGACAACACTTGTATATATGTAATATGTGATTCACCAAGATAATAGTTGAATTGAAAAACTGTTATCTGTACAAGTTCTAGAAATCAATTTAGTTTATTACAGATTCGAATGATTTTCCTTGAGTTCCGATAGGTATTATGTACATAGCTATAAAGTCGACGGCCATCAGCGTGTAATTAAAATGAAAAGACCAAATATAATTAGCCAGTTAGTAGGCCAGAGGAGCAGCTCCAAGCAGATGATAACAGCCGTGTGTGTGTTTGGTAATAATTCCTAAATGAACTACGCGAACCCATATAATTTCCGATAATTATTTTTACAACAAGCATTACGTATACTAGCACTGATGTCACTGTTATTCTTATATATACATACTCTACTACTCTACTACTGTATGTATGTGTATGTACTGAAATGCATTTGGTATAGACTGAATACACACAACAAATTGTTATATGGCAATAACAAAAGATTTTACGATTGCAATAACAAGAAGTGCGCGCAATTAAACACGCTCTCAATGTGAATGAAAACGAATGCTGCCTGCATGCGGATGGATGTGAATGTGAATGTATATGTGAATGGATGTATTGCTTGTTTGGTTTGTGGGTGGCTGTTGTCCCTGCTGCTGCTGCTGCTGCTGCTGTCGCATTGTCTGGCTGACGAAGTAAAACAGAAATAGAAATTGAGTTGGAAATAGAAATCGCAATTGTAGTTTCGATCGTTTCGGTTAGTTGGGGGAGTCATAAAAACTCGACCGGAGTTGGCGGCATGCGTTGACTTTATGAAAGCGCGTGAAATTCAATTAAAACGCGTGCTCAATATTAGTTACAATGCGTGACTGCTGTCTAAGCCATAAACAAGCTTATTGAATACTATTGAAGGGCACAGGCAGCAGCAACAGCAGCAGCAGCAGCAACAGCAGCAGCAACAGCAGCAGCAGCAGCAGCAGCAGCAGCAGCGACAGCAGCAGCAGCAGCAGCAGCAGCAGCAGCAGCAGCAGCAGCAGCAGCAGCAGCTGCAACTACCACAGTGGCGGCAACTCCTGCTGACAGTTTCACAGAGGGCTTTTCGAATACCTTATGCGCTGGCTGCACTGAGATATTCGTGTTGTATATTTAGGTAAATCTCATGGATCTTTAACTATTTAAGCTTCTTAGTTCTTTTAAGTTGTGCAAAATAAATATGTATTTAATAATTAATAAAAAATATATTATGAATATCTAAATCGTAAAATATAAATAAACGTCTTACAAATAATATTTTATTTAGCGAAAATAATTAAAAATTAATTCTATGTAGAATAGGACGCACAAATATTTTATTTAGAATTTTATTGAATTTTTTTTATATAAAAAATATATTTAAAAAATATAAAATTTATAATTTTTTGATAATATTTTGTCATTTTTTTATTTATATACATTTTTATTACATGTTTATTAGCGAAGCAAACGCCAAGTCAGTTCATCTGAGTTACAACATGAACCTCGTTACAATTTTAGCTTATTACTGGGTATCTCTGTATTCATATACACAAATTGGCTTTTACATGCCTCTACAATTCAATTTTTTGCGATAAGTTGCCGTGTAAATGTCAATCGGCAATAGTTTTCATATGTTTTATGCTTTGTGGGCGTTTGATTGCTTGCCTGCCGCCTGGCTGCCCACCTGACTACAGTTGGCTCATGCGTCAAAATTTTGCCGATTAGCCGTCATACCAATACCAATAAAGATTATACGCTGATTATGAGCAGCTATCATATCTGTATATATAAATAAATTTATTTATATATAATATATATAGAAACTTTACAACTATTCGAGCTGGCGGCAACCCTTGCAAAAATTAATTAAGCCCTATAACTATGAAAAATGTAATGAGTCTGAGCCTCAAAGTCGCAAATGCTTACCAAATTTTATTTGGCCAAGTGCAAGGAGAACATTAACCAGGCTAACTGGCAACGGGCAATGGGCAACTGTTAACTGGCAACGAGCATAAAATGCAGTTGCAATTGCAGCGAGTGGCGACTCTTGCATTATAATGGAAACTTTCGCCTTGTTGCACACAACTTGAGCCAGCTGCCTTACCACTGCTAGCCTAATAACTAACTAACTAATTAAATTTTTACTTTGCTATTATATTTGGCGAACTGTGTGTGCCAGTCGGTCTTTGGCGGCCTGCATTGCATGTAATTGCAGCTGTTGTTCAGCGAACAAAGGACTTTTGCTTTGAAGTTTTTGTTGAACGTTGTCGAACGTTGCTAAAGTCACATTCATGACGCATATTTCGAGTGACCCAGCTAAGCAGCTGTCGTCCAACAGTCAACGTTGTGACTGACCGCACGTCTGTTGGGCTTTGAGCCCATAGCTTAAAAAAAAAAAAAACCAAATTCAAGTGTGATAAAGTCTACAAGTTAAGAAGTAGTATTTAGAACGAAAAGTTTACAAATTGAAATTTGATTCATCAAATTTTGTATATGAAATTTAATTTGACATGCATTTAATTTATAAGTGGAGCTTTAGTTACTTTCTTTTTATGTTAGCTAAACACTTTTTTTTTATTATTTTAGCATTAGATTTCTTTATGTTCGATGATCCTTAGTTCATCTTTGATTTAGATCTATAATCTATCATTAGAGATGATTCAAGAAATCATTCTAGCTTCGATATTTCATTTGCAAATTTTGCCTCTTAGCAACGTGATCGAATATCGCATATCGCATATCAATTTACTTATCCATGTCTTTTGGCATATTGAAGGCAATAATGCAGTATCAATGTGCGGTGCTATTGTAGTAATTATTATTGATAACGTTGCCGTGTGATTGATTCGCAAGGCGGAAGAAAATTAAGGTAAATTAGGTTAGATAAAAATAGGCAGACATATAATTGAACTGCAGTTATATATAATTACAAATATACTAAATATACAAGTAAATTGTATTAAAATTATATATATGCTTGCTTTGATAGTTACATATTATAAATAAATTACTATTAATGCACTTAAATATTAATAAATGCAAATTGTAATTCACTATAAATGTATATAAATGTATTCTCTTTAATGTGCAGCTCAAGTCCCAGCACAAAAGGCAACCAAAACTAAAAATTCCACACACAAAACAAGAAAAGGAAATAAGGCAAAAGTGAGTACCGAGAATTTAGAACCACAAAAGAATAAAGCGCACAAAGTTGTCCCAAGCCGCTGGTTGGGCAATTATTTCAAGAACTTTAAGATGCCAACTGCAGGCCATGCGGCAGAAAAACCCCAGAAACAACAAGAAGCAAAAAAATGATGTAGAGAAAAGACTAGCAAAATGAAAATGAGTGATGCGAAAGAGTCAAAAAGTTGCAGTAAGCCTGGCCAACAATAAAGGCCACAAAACAAAATGAAGTCAACTAAAAAAAATTACTGCAAATGTTGACGGTGCCGGCAGCAGCAGGAAGCAGTCAAGAAAGCAACAAAAATTCAAACTAAAGCCCACAGAGAGAGAGAGAGAGAGAGAGAGAGCTATTGTGTCGAATACTTAAAGATGGCTCAAAAAGTTTGTACACAATGGACGATATACAAAATACTTAAATAAATATATATAACTATTTATACATGTGCATTTAAAACTCTTAATTAATCAGCCACAAAGGTTGAGTTAATAAACAAATGTCAAGCGAAGCAGCTAAGCAACAGTCAAAGCATTTCCTAGAAATGTGCATGTCTGAGCTGAGCTGCAATTCATTAGTACAACTATTTACGAGGGTTGTGCAAACAAAACACTCACACACACACACACACACCCACACACACACATACATACACTCTGTTGCTTTCGTTAACTGCCTGACATTAAACATACGTGTCCAACAAATCAACTAGATATTTTGGCCACATGCTTCTCTCCCTCTCCCCCTCTCCCTCTGTTTATTTGCTGTTCGTGCAAGGTGCTAAACAATTTGCTCTATGGAATTTTTGCTGCAAATTCGTTTTGCACACAAATTGTTTTCGTCGAGTTGTCAATCAAATTCCAAGCGGCAAAGCATGCCATAGTTTTCACTCGTCAAACACATTTGTGTTGCATACTTTTCAGCGCAGCAGCAACGGCTACTGAAATATGCAATAGTGTGCGTGTGCATATCTATCTTTTTTTTTTTTTTGTTTAACTCTGAAATTTTGCAAACATTTACACAATTGCCTGATGCATATAGAGCAGTAAACGAAACAGAAAGCAAAACTGTTTGCATAGCAGAATTACTACACTACAATAGATGCATGAGTGTGATTTTTTAAGAAGAAGAAGAAGCTGAAGAACTAAGAGCATATATTTTTTATATATTTTTTGTATATATATTTTATAAGTATTTTTTTTTATTTTTTATTTAATTACTTATGTATTAAATATTTATTTATATATTACATATTTAATTATGGAATAAATATAAAAAATTAATTAATTATTTAATATAAAATATAAAATATTATTTTATTTAATTACTTATGCATTAAATATTTTTGTATTATTTATTTAATTAAGAAATAAATAAAAAATAAATAAATACAATTTTTAATATAAAATATTGCTTGAGCTAAAGAGAAATAAATCAAATATTATTTTTCGAATATAACAAACCCAAAATGCTGGGCTCGTTATATTCGAAAAATAACCTAAGCTGTGAATAATAAGGGCTTTCTGTATAAGAGTCCATTCTGCAGAGGTATTTTGTTTGTCTTTTGACAATTCTTAGATTCTATCTAAAATATTTGCAATATAAAGCTGATTAAATTGAAGAGCTTTTAAAATGTTTACTTCGCTATAAATGCGAACACAAACTAAATAGGCAAATTGAACAATTTACCTATGGCTCCAGCTTGGTTCACAACTTTAACTAATAATAATATCGTTTGATCTTAGTTGACGCTGTATTAAATATATATTAAGTTAATTCCTAAAACTGTCTGCAAATGAGCTTTAATATAGTCAACTTTGAGTTAATTTTCTGAGAATCAACATTTTCAGCATACTCGAATTTCACCTCACATTTTTCCATATTCACTGGAAATTGAAGGACTTTTGTCGTCCTTACTTGTGAATTCCTAGAACACTATATGGTCTATGGGCAAAGACAATGGCGCAGATAGATAAGCAACAGCAATTGTGCTCTAATCAGCTCGAAATTAAATGCCTTGATTGGTAAGTCTGATTAATTTCCTAGAATTTTATTACTCGATTTAAGCGCATATTTTAAATATAATTTTTAGCGAGAATTGAATCGGTTCTAGGTGGATTCAAAAAATGTGTCGAAAAAACTATAAATTATGATGTAGATAGAGAACCTTTTTCTTTTCAATCTGTAGAGTGGCTAAAAAGTATTTTATTTTAGTTAAAAATTTACCTTTTTTGCTTATTTGTATGAATATATAAAAAATAAATATTATTTAGCAGTAACATAATATAGAAGCGGAACTATGAATAAAATACTCCAAAGAATTTTATTTTAGCTTAAAAAAAACTACTCAAAAACCAAACCAATGAAAATTAAAGCACAGCATAGCTTGAATATTTATAATTTAATAATTAATCATATTTTAATTTATAAAGATTGTGTTTAGGCATTTTTGTTAATGCTTTGTCAATTTCCTAGTGCAGGGCAGCATAATTATGATAATTAATATTTTATTTTGCATTACATGGATATTTCAAATCCAATTTTACTATTTGCAAGCCAGTAAAGTTTACATCAATAATTTACGAAACATTTATTTGGCACAAGTGCGCTTGACAGAGACTTAAGTTCTAATCCAATTGCTCTCATGCAATTTGAGTTCTTTAGACATAAATGAATATTTATATAAATGGAATCATAGCATAAGCTTGAGCTTAGTTCAGCCTTAAGGCAAACTGTGCATGTCGATAATCCTTTAAATTCAGCTGCAAACATTATCGTCTGCAGTTGCACTTTGATAATAATTGATGGGGCAAATGAAGTGCACATTGAACCATATCAAAAATCCAACATAATTTGAATGTTTCAATTTCTGTTTACGAATGATATGCCCAAATGTTTGAATGTATCAATTTATTGTGCGCTATGGTGAATTAAATGTGAATGTGGCCATTAAAGTGAGCCGCAGTCAAGTGTTGGTAGTTAGTAAGCGAGTGAAACACGCTTGTTGTTGTTGTTGCTGTTGTTGCTATTGTTGTTGTTGATAAGCCAGACATGCAATGGCTCATAAATCAAGCCAAAATTCAAATGTTATCAGTATACGGAATATTCCCAAACTACATAATAGCAATAGATGTTTCTGTGTGTGTGTGTGTGTTTGATAGATAAGCAAAACAGGCTGCTGCCCAGTAAGCATAGCGACTGCCACTGCAGCAGGCGTTATATACAGCTTGTTTATAAGGTTTACTACTCTAGCATTGCGTGGCTGTGTGTTTGTCTTAATGAATGAATGAAAATAAGCAGGAATGTTGCACTGGAGTGCAAGCGACTGCATGATACTCGTTCAGACAGGCAATAATAACAGAACTTAATGCGATCTAATGGGCAGAAATTTGAATTTAGAGAATGAGTGGCGCAAACTTGATTCGAACTGTAAATTCTAGGGATCCTAGCATAAAAAAACTATATATTTGTTTAGGTCACGTGATTTCCTGAATATATTTTGGTATTACTTTAGCTACAACTTAAAATATAACATTTACTTTACCAAATAATACCTTTAGCAAATAATTGTTAAAAATATTGAAAAAAAATTAATAAATAAAAAAATTTTTTTTAAATGTTGAATATGATTTTTTTATACAGAAAATGCAAACACTCTCTTAATTTTACCCAATGAGTATTTTGAACTTGAATTTCTTCTGCGCTTGCTCCATGGATTAGATTAGCTTGCAGTCGATTTACCATGGAAACTATGCACTTTTCTTAATAATGACTATATATACACTGTTTATATATATATATACAAATCTACATATATACACTAGACTTTACATAGCCATTAGATAAGAGCAACAGCTATTCGCGTTTTGCATTAGATAATTGCGTGTTGGCAGCAAGCAACAAAAATTCGCACTTGTCAAAGGGCTTTTCCCACTGCCATCAAAGCTGACGGTTAACCAATGACAAATGCATACACAAACACACACACACAGATACAGATACAGATACAGCTACAGCCACATAGATCAGGTGGCATATCTAACAATAGACGGCAGCACAGTTGATTCTATATAAATATAAATAAGTGCTGCCTACTTCGAGGCGCGCGGCGACATTATAAATGCTCCGTAACGCAGCAATTGGACACTCATTCTATTCACGCCAAGCATATCGCAAAAAACTCGCGCGTGATCACCACTCCAGGCAAATCTAAATAAATTATTTAAAATATATATATATATATATCATGAATTCATTCATTTGATCGGACAAAAGAGTGTGCGAGTGTCTAAGTGTTGTTCAGCTGCCAGACAAACTGTTTTCGATTTGCATTATTGGCTAAAGACTTTCAATTATAGACGTTTCAAAGTTTTAAAAGTATTTCAGTTTTCAATTGGAATACGCCAACGTCATGGTGTCCAAGACTTTGGTAAGTGCAGTCAGAGTTTTGATCAAAAACTATTTAACAAAAATAAAAAATTAAAAATATTTTACTTGTGTAAAATATATGTAATAAAGGCTCATTTTTTGACGTTTTTTTTTCTGTAAAATATAATAAGTTTATTTTAATATATAACAAAAATATATACATATTTTTATGGATATAAATATTTTATATAATAAATATATTTATGTGTTTGAGCAACTGTTGCTGCAGTTAAATGCATTTAGTATTCATATTTTTGAAATGTATTTGACAATAATTTTGATCAATAAAAACATACAATAATCTCTCTATATATTTAATATTAATTAAATAAAATAGATATGCGCGTTTTCAGTATAATACAATTTTTATTTATATGTAAAAAAAATATATTAATTAAAATTAATTACAGAAATATTTCTATATAATTTTTTAACATTAAAAATAATAAATATATTTAAAAATGAAAAACAATTAATTTTTAATATATTTTTATAATTATATAAAATAAAATTTTAAAAAATAAAAAAATTATATAGAAATTTTTCTGTAATTATTCTTAATTAATGAATAATTAAAGAAAAAATTTTATATAATTTTTTTAACATAAAAAATAATAAATATATATAAAAATGAGACATAAGTAAATATCAATAAATTTTTACAATTCAATAAAAAAAAATATTAATATAATAATTAAATTAAAGATAAAGCTTTATATATATTAAAACATAAAAAAAAATATATAAATGATGAATAATAAAATATTAAACAGCTTGATTAACCAAACATGCAAACATGCTAAATTGACAAGATATTAAAAAATAAAGCAAAAATTCTTTTGGTGCAAATATTGAAAAACGAGTGAGAAAAAAAATGGCTTTTCATTTAGGCCTGCTGACACATGAGCTGCAATTGCAAAGGCTTAAAGAAGAAGAAGAGAGAAGAAAAAAACGCGCAGAGACAGACAGAATTGGACGAGTAACAGAAGCTGGCAATATGCAAACAGAAATTGAATTAATGCCAGGCTGTCTGACTGCAAACGAAATGCTGACCAGTGAAGCTCTTTGACATATATGCCACACACACACACACACACATACATATATATATCTATATATATATACACCCACACACACAGAGATGCAGACTGGCAGTCAAAATGGATATGGTTAGAAAATTGCAAATTAACAAAAAGCAGGCGTCTAAAGCGCTGGCACAAATTTAGCTGAAAATCCAACAAAAAGTGTGCAAATGCATGTGCATATGCATTTGTTGTTTTGCTGCATGCGAATTAGTGTTGGCACTCGACAGTTTGTACGACAAGCGAGAGCGACCAAGGAAACGGGCCAAGCACATAGACAAACACTGACAAAAAAAAAAAAGAAAAACAAACCATACACCCAGCAAACTGGGCCCCAAATCAGAGTTGAGCTGAAAGACAACAGCAGCAGGAGCAACAGCGACAATGGCAACTGACAACTGCAGCACAACACAAAAAAGAAGAAGAAAAATAAGAAGCAGCAGCAGCAGCAACAGCATATAGCAGACAAAAGAGTCAGGCAGCAGTCGCCTCTTCTGGCCAAAACAATCCCTTGAATGCTTAACGTGTCAGTCGCCAGCTAAAAAGGCGACGGCTTCTCAGTCAGCTGGGAGCAGGCGCAAAAAAAATACGCAAATTAGACATCAAAAATGCTTTAATGAAAATTCCGCCTGCAGGCATGGCCCAAAAAAAAAAGATAGAAAAGCTGTGAAAATGCTAATTGTGGAATGCCGAACTAGCAAATACCCTGTGAGCTAATAAATAGGCAAACATAGCATTTACCTTAGCTACAATTCATAGCATTTTCTGTACATGACCGTGAGAGATTTATGACATTAAGACTATATAATTGATTTAACTAAATCTAGAGCTTATTATGGAGATATGCTTTGAATTCGATCGGTTTTGTGTGGCAGTTTGATTGCAAGTCGAAATATTAAATATTCTCTTTAGAGAGAAATACATAAAAGTTCCAATACATACAAAGAAAAGCTTAGAGACAGCTACAGTTAGATATTGATATTGATATATAACAATTTACAGATAAATAGATGTTCATATGATGCAGAGAGAAAAACAAACACGCTCGAGCAGCGTCATATCTACTCCAAGAGCTGATTCATCCTAAGAATTTATGCAAAGCCAAGACAGTCTATACTAAAACTCAGCTGCTGCAACAATATACCCCTTTTAATATACACTCACAATGCATATAGAGCGGCTAAAAACTTAAGGGAGACAGTGTGAAAAAAAAGTTGACGGAAACATTTCACACCAAAGCCCGTTGAAATAGTTTGGCGACATTTTTGCTGCTGCCGCTGCTGCGAGTGCAATGAACGTTAAAGAAACCAAATAATTACACAGCAATGACTGCATGTTGCATGCAGCATAATTGCCATTGAATATTGCAAATTTTTATGCTGCTGGCGAACGAAAAACCGCAACAGCTGCTGCATTATATGAGTGGAAAAAAAAGAAGTGAAATAAATAAAATAGAGTTCAAACAAATAGCGCGCGCAGCAATTGAAACTATTACAATATGCATGTGTTTATGCGCATATGTTAGTGCACACACACACACAGACACACATGAACAGCCATTGGCAGCGGTTAGTGAAGCACTTCACCTGGACCCAACACAATTTGCTGCAGCCAAACAAAAAATTGCGCCACTAAATGTCAGACAAAGGCGCAACATTTACCACTCGCCAAAAAAAAAAAAAAAAAATGAAAATGAAATACAAATAAAAAAAAATACGAAATAATGTTCTAAAAGCCTTGCAACAAAAGACCAAAAATTTCGGCGCATGTTTGTGGCTAGTGCAGCATTTGAATGTGGCATGCAACATCAAGCTGGCCGCAACATGCGCACTGACAAACATAATCGAGACAAATGGTTGTAGATTGTCTACTATATACATATGGTTATAGCTTAAATGCTATTATATGCTTACGTTAAAAACTTTCATGCAAATAAAACTTTCATAGCTAAAAATTTAATTTAGATAATAAATTGAGTTAGATAGCTGAAATCTGTAGATCGAATTCCGGTTTTAGATATTTTGCATTAAATTTGTAAATTGTATTTTTTAAATATTTCAAATTGACTTAGTTTAATTCACATTTTTGCTAGTTGTGCTAGCTTCAATATTACTTGGTATTAGTTATAAGCTTGACATATAGATGGCGATGGTAATGCGCAAAATTGATTTCTTCTCTAGTTGCAACAGTTGCTTCTATTTATTTTGATTAATTATTATAAAATAAATAAATGAATAATAAAATAAAATAATTTAAATAAAATAAAATACTATACATAATTAATTAATTAATAAAAACTGAAAAAGGTTTCACCTATGTGTCAATATTAGAGAGCCAAAATAGATACTATATTGCAATAACATCTTAAGATAATTCAACTCAATAGTTATCAAATCGATTCATCACTATGCCAACAGCATTGTGAATTGCTGTGCTATACTGGGTACTCTGAAGGGAAGATTGAAGTCAGCTGGATAATGCCAGAAAGCAGATCATAATATTTTAAGCTCAAAGACTAGTTAGACAATGATATTAAAACTGTTAGCTCCAATCAATATTTGTCTGTAAATTCTAATTGACATGTGGAATAAAAATGAAAGAAAATAACACTTCATCCAACAAAAGTCCTTCAATGCCTTTACCTTAACAAACTTAGATTCAACTGAAATCAACTGTCAAGGCCAAGTCTTGTCGTATAGATTATTTTAGCAGCTGCTATATTTGATTTCACCTACGCGAAAAGCACAAAAAGACAAACATGAAACCAATATGATGTGAGAGAGAGAAAGAGAGACAGGAGAGTGGGGTAGCTAGAGTGAGGGAATGAGAGAGTGCCTGGTAAATCAAATAAATTTTTGCAATTAAAAGTTGCACTCGTTCGGAAAAACATTTGTCAACACAAATAAACGTAAATTAAGTTTATTTTGCATTTTCTTTGCGCCAGTCAGGCAGAGAGACAGCGAAACGCCGGATTCTTGTTCTCTCTTTTTTTCTTCCACTTCTTGTTGCTGTTTGTCAGCTACTGCTGCTGTTGTTGGTCCATTGGTTGCGTTTTTCCCGCTTTTTTTGTGTTTGCTAAATAGGAAGAAGCAGAGAGAATGAAAGAGAGAGAGAGAGAGAGAGAGAGAGAGAGAGAGAGTGTGTGTGTGTGTGTGTGTGTAGGTTAGCTCGGAGTTGCTTCCGCAGCGAGTGTAGCTCGCATTTCATGTTGTTTTAATTACTTTCTGATTTATTTAATGGCCGACACACACACACACACAAATACACACAGCGCCCGTTGGCTCGCTCTTGTGGTCCATGTTCGCTTTTAGTCCATTGAGCGTGTGCTACATAATTATTTGCATTGTCACCTGTATTGCGAGCTGGCACAAAAACACAAACTAATGCTAGAAATGGTCAAACATGGCCGAGCATAAAATGCAGCTAAATATTTTCGAAGCTAAATCGCTGGCAAACAGTTCAAAAATTTATTTACATAATTTAAATGCATTGCAACGAGAACCGCAAAATTGCGAATAACAAACAACAACAACAACAACAACAGCAGCAACAACAATGCCAGCCAGAATTAAGCAGCTCTTTTCGCATTCAAAATTGTTGCTGTTCAGGTAATTTTAATAGCAACTAAACTCTGACCAAACACACACACACACACACACACACACAGGTGAAGTGCGTATGTGTGTGTGCAACATTTGCCCATTTGTTTATTATTTCGAGCATGCTTGTTAGCTTTGCCATTATAGCCAAAGCTGCCACGCCTTTTTTCGAGAGAGTGCAGTGGCACGAGGGGCTCATTATGCTCGCTCAGAAAGTAGATAGAGCGAGAGAGAGAGAGTATATTGGTTTCGTATTGTTGCTTGCTCATCGGCTCTATTTATGGTTCGTGCATGCGTTCGTTTGTCTGTCTCCCGGCCTTATGCTCATCTCTTCCATGGCTCGTGTCCACGCGTTCGCATGCCCGATCGTTCGCATGCCCGATCGTTCGCATGCCCGATCGTTCGCATGCCCGATCGTTCGCATGCCCGATCGTTCTTTGCTCTTCTCTCCTTCAGTTCGGCTATTGATCTCATCGTCTGTCGGATCACTTCGGCTGTTCATTCGTTTGCTGAGCTTACGTTTGTATTTTCGTGTCTGCATTTCTCTCTTCGCCTATCCATTCGTTTGTCACTTCGTTAGTCTGCTCATTTCGTCTTTCTATCTGCTCTCTAACTGTTTTTCAAGCAAGCATTTTGCAGTCGTCTCTGTCCGCTTGCAGCATTCTAAGTTGTTTTAATATTTGGTTGGACGAGCAAGCATTAAAGGCTAATTCCACAAACAAAACACTATTCAAATTATGTATATGCATAAGTACATATGTATATATATACTATATATATTTATATAAACCTACATACGAGTATATGTCTGTGTTTATATAGAGAAGCAAAAGCAAATTGCACACTTAAAATTCAACGCATGTTTTCGTTAAAACGCGTTCCAACAACAACAAGGACCAGAAAAAAAGGTCACATGAATAATATTTTGTTGCCCATGGCCGAAAATGTTCAACTTCATAATTTATTTGATGTGCGCTGCTCTCTGCAATGTTTTGCCTGCTCGCCTGCAATCAGCCGCTTTGTTTACAAAAAAGAAATACTTGTTTATTATTTATTTTGACACGCATATAATGGTTATTTGGTGAAATGCAGAAAACTGAATATATGCATGACTAGCAGATATCCTGTAGCTGCTGATTATGTGAAAAGAGATCAAAAAGAAACTTTTGCAATTGATTAAATAAAAAAAAAAAAAAAAAAAAAAAAACAATAAATCAGTTTTTGATGTTCGATATTGAGCACATTAGTTCATTAAATATAAATAATTTAAATAATAAATAATATCTGGAATTAGTATATGTTTAGAATATATCAGAGATATAATAAAAAATATATAAAAATAATAAAAATAAATAAAAATATTAATAATAATAATAATATTAAATCAAAAGTTCTCTTCCCGCATTCCTATACTCGATCATTTTTGGTGGGTTAAGGCATTTGAGCAGTAACTAATTTATAATGAAATAATTTGTATACAATTTGTATGAAATAACTTGTAAAAGCAGCATTAAAGCCTTCTAGAGTCTGCTTAAAATTCATTCAATCTCTAGTTATTCTGTATAATTTTGACTTAGGCTTAACTAGCATATACTTTCATATAATGCCAGCTTCAGTTTACATTGCATTCATTACATTTGCATTTGTTTTAGTCAGTGGCAGTAAGATGCAGTGCGAAAAGTTTTGTTGTGGTTGCCAGGACAATTATAATGCTAATTAAGTGCAGCTGTGCAATTCCCAACTTTATGGCATATAGTTAATTAAAGCAAAAACAAAATAAAAGGTGAAATAAGCAACAGCCACTAATTGTAGTAAAGCCTCTCCCAATCTCTCTCTCTCTCTCTCCCTCTCTCTCCCACTCTCCCACTCTCTTTTTCTGAGCCCAAATTCATATTAATAAATCCGAAATATGCATGCTTGAAAAATTAATTGGAATGCAAATATATTCGCATACAAAGTGCTGCAATTTAATTGCATGCTCTGCGCGGGGGGCGCCACCCGCAAATCAATTAAATATGTGCATGTGTGTGCGAGTGTGTGTGTGTGTGTGTGTGTGTGTAGCTCGTCTGTACAATTACAAAACTAATGCCATTTAATTAAGTTCACACGTGCCACAATTAAATCTTCAACACTAATTGATGAACGTGTGCGAATGGCTGTCCAATCGTCGCAATTTTTAAGCAAAGTACTAAAAAAAAAAAATACTAGATTGGCTGAGAAGCACAGAGAAGAACCCGAAATTTCTCACGTAGCTGAGCAAAGGCAAACAAATAAACGAGTGGCGCAGGTAGAGGAGCAACAACAATAACCAGAAATGGAATGGAGAGAAAAGTTACTGAAATCGTGTTAGGAAATCATAAACAGTTTCTTTTTTTCCTATTCTCTCGCTCGCTCTCTCTCTCTCGCTCTCTCTGCTCTTTCTTCACTCTGCACTTTGTATCCTTTTTGTATTAAGCACACCCACACACATTGTCAAAATGTCTTGACCATGCATGCTGATGTGCTTAGCTTGGGTTTCCTTTTTATGCCCATTGAATATGGGACTTTAGGGTATACCTATTTTGTTAAAATGTATGTAACAAGGAAAAGGAAGTATATATATAATCTTGGGCAGGATGAAGAGCTGAGTCTCGATAGAAATATGATCGTCTGTCTATATCATATTGTACAATAATCTTATATCAGCTCTGCCCAGAATTCAGGGTATCTGCTAGTCGAGCAATTTCGACTCGAGCACTTTATCCCTGTTTTTAGCCCAACTACTATGTTGTGCGTCGTCCTTTAGCCATTGCCACTTGGCGCTGGATTTGGTTTTTGTTTGCCGCTTACATATTTGGCACGTTTACGCCTTCACCCGACACTGCCTAAGTGGGCGTGTCGGCCGTGTGTTTTTCGCATCGTCTGTTGAATTATGGCTATTTGCTTAGCCCGAGCTCGGGCTCGAATCCCTCAGTCCGACAGAAATTCGAAAATTATTTAGCAAATTAACACGCTGACAAGTCAACTGTATTGAGGCGAACGTGCGCACGAGAAAGAAACTGCCGCTCGCCCTGAGTTATGTGACCAGATTGCCCAAATTTATGTATTCCATGCAGTTTTGCCTCCCATCTTAACTAATAAACACAACACGCACAGCATTTACAGCAACAGCAACAGCAACAGCACTTGCCCACCTGAAGAGCTGGGCCTTAAGTATGCGCAACATGCGAGACCATTAAACTAAATTCTTTCATTGTTTTCTCACACACAAGCACACTTACTCATACTTGTACACACACTCTAGCTCTCTCTCACTCTCACGCTGTTACTTTCTCTCTCCCTCTATTATTTTTGTATACATTTGCTGAAGTAACTCGTGGTCTGACTACCATTTGCACCTGACCACAGCCACACATACATATTGTAGTTGCAATTTGTTGTGACTAAGCATTTATAGTTCATCTGCGAGAAGAACTTAAATACTTTTGTTTACAGGGTATATGCAGCGAGAGTAATGGAATTTAAGAGACAAGGAAGCAGAGAGTAAAAGCCTTTCATTATATTAAAATATAAAAAGACTTTAGTTGCAGAAAGAGAGAGATATAGGGAAAGAGAACGATATGAGGAGAGAGAAAGGTAAATATATAGAATGGGAGAGAGTGATAGAAAGAGAGAGAGAGAGAGAGAGAGAGAGAGAGAGAGATAAAAAAGAGACAATGATCATGAAAGATAGATATATCCTATGATAATATAAATAAAAGTAGTTGGTGGAAAATAAAAAATACCAGAGAGAGAAAGAATACGAGAAGAAGAAAGAAGAGTGAAAGATAGGGATAGCTCGAAGGAGAAAGAGGAATACTTAGAGTGAGGGACAGATAAATATCGAGCGAGAGAGAGCGAGAGAGAGCGAGAGAGAGGCAAAGAAAAAGAATAAGACATGGGGAGAGGGAAAGAGACAGAAGTAGGTACAAGGAAAGGAAGAGAATAAGACAGAGTAAAATAGACAATTTTTTAAAAGGAGAGAAAGAGATAGAAAGAGATACTTTTACAGTGAGAAAGAACTTGAAATAAAAAGATAAATAGAGTGTGCTGGAAAGATGTAGATCAAGAATGAGAGAGTTAAAAAGATGGCTAGAAAATATCAAAGAAAGATTTGATAAACCAATCTACACTAATAACAATAAGGAAAATGCGAAAAGAGAAAAACTGATGATGAAAAATAGAAATAATAATATATTGAAATACAAAGTTATGGAAAAATACCAGAAATCATAAATATGCCAATAAGAATTAGAAGGAACGAAGGAGAGACACAGGAAAATATCAAATATTTAATTAGCTCGCATTTGACTTTATTCAAGAGAGCTCGCAACTGATAGTGAAATATTTCATCAAGGCAAAGAAAAGAAAGCAGTAACAGTTAATAAAAAAAATTTTCTAAATATCTAAAAAATTTAAATTAACACCAAATACTCAACTAAATAATATGCATATTTAACAGAGAAAAGTTGAGTCAAGCTACACTTTAAAGGTCATCTGAAAGTTAATCATTGCCGTAAAGTTTATTTTGCTGAACGTAGTTGGCAGACCGCAGCACAGATGCCACAGCTTGGACTTGGACTATATTGTTAGTTTCAGTTGTTGTTGTAGTAAACTTTATATAGTGTGTGTGTGTGTGTGTGTGTCAGCTAAATGTCTTGTTAAGGCCAAGCTTAAACACAGTTGTTGTTTGGCTCGAACAACAGTTGAGTTCAGTTCAGTTGAATTCAGCATGTAAATCCATGCTCTTAAGTCTTAAGCTACTTCAGGTTTGTTTATTTTGTCTCATTGTCTCGAATATGAATAAACAGTCTGAGAAAATGCAATTGCATTAATTTCAGTAAATAATACGTGGAAAAAGCAAACAAATGGAAAATGTATAATGAGATTCCTACTCTCTTTTTTTTATTAAGTTAATTAAAATTTTGCGTCCCAGCAGAAGGCAGGCAGCGCAGCGCATCAAGTATGGCATTATTAAGAGCGAATGAGCATGCCTGTGGCAATTTTTGGTTCTGAATGCCACCGAAATGCTGCCGCTGCTGCTGCCGCTGCTGCTGCCAGGCCACGCCTCAAGTATGCACTTGGCATAATTTGTGCAGCAGCCAGAAACTTGCCACAGGCTCGTATATCAGACAGCAGGCGACGCTGACTTCGACAAGTGTACGAATAAAAAGTGTTTATATAGATATATATCAGATGTATATATATATATATATATATATATGTGTGTGCGTGGTGGCTGCCAATGGCAACGAGGTCAACGACAGTGCCAAATGCTGAGCACTCAAATTGGGGGTTTGGCCACCGCGCATATTGTGCCCAGCACTTTGTGGATAATAAAACAATTAAAGGGCTAAAAAAAAAAACAAGGAATTTAAAATATAGAAACGAGAACACGCCCTGCATTGCCTGCCAAATGAATTGGAATACGAAATGGAAAATGGAAATGGGAAATGTTAGCAATGCAGCAACTGCTGCTGCATAAACCACATTTTGCATGCATGCCAGCCCTGCAGCTAGCTAGCTAGCTAGCTAGCTAACCGGGGGCGTATACTTAATCAAAACCAAAACAGAAAGCACACTGGGTGGCCCTAAGGCAGAACGAGTATGCCGCTTACACAGAGACAGAGAGAAAGTTTAATTGGAATTTATGGTTGACATTCGACAGCCGCAGTATGCAGTATGCAGTTC
Source organism: Drosophila koepferae (assembly GCA_030914345.1). Classification (NCBI taxonomy): domain Eukaryota; kingdom Metazoa; phylum Arthropoda; class Insecta; order Diptera; family Drosophilidae; genus Drosophila; species Drosophila koepferae. Next base: position 12,590,166 of record JAUESR010000211.1, on the reverse strand, counting down.
AGCTATTTGCAGTTGCTCAGCTCAGTTCAGTAAGTGATTTAAGTTTTTTTTTTTATTGGCAATGTTTTCAATTAGTTATGTAAATTTAATGAGTAACGCGAATGAACAGACCATTTGCGCTTCGACGCCTTTCGACTAAACATTTGCTAGATTCAAACGGCGCATTACGTCATTTGTGATGCTCGAATGCGCACTTGAGTGACGTTATCCGTTGAAAGTTTAGCACGCGCCAACACACACACACAGAGAGACAGAGAGACAGAGAGAGAGAGAGAGAGAGAGTGGTAGATAGTCAGAGTTAAGGCTAAGGTTACTCTGCGGCATGCCAAGGCAGCTGAATGCTGTACATATTTCATAATCATTAGAGAACTGTCTTAACCCATGCCATCACAGTACGTGTCACTAGGCGCCAGCGCGAAATGTGAAGCAAACTTGCGTATATTAAAAAAAAAATGAAAAAAAAGAAAAAACTTAACTTGAAAACGAATATTTTCTTTGGCCTCCATGACAGTGAAAGCGTGCTTGCTCTCTGTAAATGGAGTGAAATTATGTGAAGGAGCTTACTAGGAATTGCTAACTTTAATTGGTTTATTTTAGACAGTTCTACTTGTATAAAAGTAAAATTTAATAAACTTACAATAGTTTTAATGTGTGAAAATATTAAAAATATTCAATTGTATCTCAAATTTGCTTTTATGCAAAATAATTTGAAAAAATAAAAATTTATTTATTTATTTATTTTTTTTAATTAAATATTTATTTTTATTTATTTATTTAGTTATTTATTTATTTAGTTATTTATTCATTTATTTATTTAGTTATTTATTTATTTATTTATTTATTGATTTATTTATTTATTTATTTATTTATTTATATATTTTTTTATTTATTTATTTATTTATTTATTTATTTTTTTTTATTTATTTATTATTTATTTATTTATTTATTTATTTATTTATTTATTTATTTATTTATTTATTCATTTATTTATTTATTTATTTATTTACTTATTTATTTGTTTATTAATATTTATTTATTTTTAAAATTTTAGTTAAATTAATCATTTTTATATTTTATTATCATATTTTCTTTCTGTCAACTATTTAAAAATCTAAATTATAGTCTAATAATACAATGCGATTTACTATATTTACTCAATTTGTTATGTGACAAAAAAAGAAATGAATTCATAAAATCTTTCACCTTCTATTATGCAATTTGTATTTGCCATGTTCTATGTTCTGCACTCAATATCATTTATTTATTTATTTATTTTTGTAGCCACATTGTGTGCTGAGAAAACCCAATAAGCTCGACAAATCATTCATATTTTATAGTTTAAATCAACTCATGGAAAACAAAATGTTTGCACAAATACAATGAAAAGAAAAGGAAATAAGCTCTTCACAGCTCTAAGGCTTATAAGCAAACGAGAGCTGATTGTATATAGCTTTACCTGTTATTCATGTATATATATATATGTATATAATAAAATACAGGCAGTTCAATTAGAGAATATCAAATACAAATATATTTACATTTTCATTTGCTAATCGGCTTAAGTTGTTGGCTACACTTCATATCAGACAGCAAGCAAAATGTTGCCTACTTTGAGGCGCACGCTTAAAACATAAAATCAGAGCAACTGAAATCATTTTGAACAGCATGCCGCATAATTAAGCAATCGGTAAAAGGCTATAAAGATCTGCTTGAAAAAAGGTTTGTTTTTTATTTATTTTTATGTTGCTCAATGAACAGCTAGTCGAGCCTAATAAGTTGCTCAAGTGAGCTGAATCAATGAATGTGGCTCGAGTGCGCACTTACACACACACACACACACACACACACGCACACACGCACACACTTATATAAATGTCGATGATGCTTTGAGGCGTGGCAATGGCAATCAATTTGTGGGCGTTTTGCCATATAATTGCGCAGCTCACGTGTCTCTGAGCATCTGTCGTAAACTGGCTTTAAATATTTGAAAGCTTATGCGCTTTTACGACTCGCTTGACGCTAACAATAATATGACACAATGGCTGCCAACTAAGCAGCAGCAGTGGCTGGCTGGCTGGCATGGTAGCTGTGCAGCAGCTCAACCATAAAATAAAAGATAATCATTATTTTTCTAAGATTGCACATAAATTTCTTGCTTGCGCGCTCGAGCGTTCGCCCAGGAAATGCATCAAAATTCGTTACGGCTGCGCGAATGTGTGTGTGTGCCAGTGTGTGTGTGAGGAAATGCGCCAGCATACAGGAACAGGAATAAAGTATACGTTACGTGGCATACATGCACGCCCGGATGCAGCGCTGACTGCCCGTACGTAACGCAGTCCAGACTGCTTTTCGTTTTCTTTTTTTTTTTTGTTTTTTGGGCCAAAAAGTGCTCGGGCGTTAAGAATGCAACGCTTGCAGTTGCCGGCATCGGAACCCATGCTTCAGCCCGACTCCAGCTCCCGGATGCAGCTCATTTCACTTGGGCAAGCGCAAAAATGTAGACCAAAACCCGGCAGCCAGAACAGCCTGCAGCACGATCAGACCCAGCAACCAGTTGATAAAGATGAATGCGGCAGTCGCTTGATTTAATAGATTTTCAAAGGGAGTAAACGAATAAGAAAGATCCCATTGCACGCAAAGTATTTTTACACGCAGTCAATGCAATAAACGTGCGTGTCAAAGTGCCGCAAATTAATAAATTTTTATATATGCATATATATATATATATATATATATCAATAATAGCTATAAATTTTACAATATATTGGTGCGTGGTGGTGGCTGTGTGTTCCATTAAAAACTTGTGCGCTTAATTAAATGTCGCGTAAGCGTAATCTTATACAATTTTGCAACCACTCTTATATATATATAAGGAAACTGAAAAAAACTGAATTTTGTTATTATGAAAACTTGGAATACTCTTTCTATATGCAGTTTGAAAGAAAGATAAAAGGAGAAATAACTCAAAGAACAATTAACTCAATCAATGTATTATTATTAAAATCTTTATATTAAAACTACATATTACAAAATTTGAGAAACGAATTTCACGTAATACAAAGTTTATATTGAATATGTCGCTTGAACATTTTCCTTCTTTTATTGTGCTCAGAATTCTTAAAGTTCTATATACAGCTCATGTGCATATAGAAGTTTCAGAAAGACCTTCAGGTTTTTTTCTTTTTTAAATCAAACATATTCTAATCCATTTCATTATTAATAAATACTAAACAGCTACAACAAATTTTGTAAATTAAAAAAAAAAAGTCTCAAATTGTTTGAGAAGAAGAAATAAACGTTTTAAGTTGATAGCTGAATAATTAAATCGTAGAAAATTCTTGAGCTTGAATCGATTAGGAATAAATGTTTGATGCAGCTGCAAAAGTTTATACAAATTTATATGGAATTTATCTAAAATATATTTAAATTTATATAATTTATATAAATTTACCATTACTTCTAAATCAAAATACCTTATAAATACTCTATACACGGCTACATATTTCTTCGCTCATTTATTATGCCCTTTGTTAGTGTATTGCAAGTAAAACTTGATGGCGGCAGCAGAGCGTCTGCTATGGCTGCTCCTGCTGGCAAAGTGATTAAATTGAGCAACCATTAAAATAAATATGGCGACAAATGGCATAAGTGTTCGTCGAAGTCAGCGGAAAAGCTCATTAAGGCGAAAATGTGCCGAGCAAAAGAACAAAATGTATATAAAAATAAATAATAAAAAAAAAAAAAATGCGGCAGAAAATTGACTGACATGCCGCGGAAAATGTGTCAGCAGCTGCTGTTGCTGCAGACGTGTGGGGCAGACTTTTGAACTTTGATTCTTTTTAATAACGTGCCTAATTGAATTCAAATTAGCTGGCTAATCGACTGGCCCAATGCAAATCATTGAGTGTGCGGGTCAGCGACACGTGCGCCGCAGTTATGATAGGCAAAGGGCCAACAAACTGACAGCAACTACTACTTGAGCAGTTCTCAAGTGTGACTAGTCACTTATGGAATACCCTATTCTTAGCATGATTAGCAAGTATAGCTAAAGCCTAATGCTCTCTAGAGAGCTGCACACTTTTCGATTACAATTTAGAGAGGAATTCTTCTTGAGAATTCTTGACTATTTCTCTATAACTCTCAGTTATCTCTGTTAATATTTTGTTTATTTTTCATTTCAGTTATATCACAAAATTTAAATATATTTTGTAATTTATGTTTTAAAATAACTTTAAAATTACGTTTTTTGGGCATTTTTCGTCGATCTTTTAAGTTTTTTCTATTCTTTTTATATTTAACATTATTTTTATTATTTTGCTTAGAATATTTTTTAATATTTTCTATTATTTTTATTATATTGCTTAGACTAATATTTTTATGTTTTATATTATTTTTATTAAAAGAAAAACGTTTTTCTTGTTGTGTTGTTTTCATATGTAAACGAGAATTCATTGCAGTTGATTTGAAATATTTCTTAAATATTTACAGGGTATCTTTGTTTGCAGTAGTCATGAGTAGTGGCAGCAGCTACTCGAGTCTCTGTCGCTACCTCAGACATTGTCCACTTGGGCGACGAGTGTTTCTTCTATTTTCCTTCTTTCTTTTTTTTTTTTGTGCTTTGCTGCTTGCCAAACTGTCATTGTGTTTGTGTGTGTGTGTGTGTGTGAGTTCTGGGTGCTCGTTGCCATGGTGGCAATCATGCTAAAAGGCCCCACCTGACGCCGCACTAGCTGTTTGCCGTCTGAGTGGCAAGTGGCTTTTGCCTATTTGTTGTTTGTTATTACTCCATATCCGTCCCGCCGTCCCTACCTGGCCCCTGCAATGGCTGGCCTCTTCTATAACTGCCCCGATTTGATAACCCTGCTCCAGCTCTAGCCGCTGGGTCCGTTTCAGTTTGAGCATTGGACGACCGTAAATCTTTCCGCACACTTTAGCAATTTATACATAACCGCCGGCATTTATTGTCACATTTAGCTCTGAGTTCACGGCGTCACGTCTGCTATTTACATTTTGCCATCGCAACAACAACAACAGCAACAGCAACCAGTACCAAAAACAACAAATCTAAAGCGACTGTGCCGGGTAGGGTGCGGTCCTGCAAAATGTCAGCCATTTCTCTAGCCTGATGCCCGCGCCCGATAGAGTCATCTCATTTGCGGCCCGCGGCTGTCCGCTCAAGTTTTGCGACCGAGTGTCACGTTGCAGACTTATTAGCGTGTCTTCTATATTTTCCTTAGCCTCATTCCCACCAATTTTTTGCATTTTACCAACTTCCACGTAGATAAAATGAGTCGACGGGCAACCCAAACGAAAAGAAAGCAAAAAGAAAATTTGAAGCAAAATGAGATTAAAGAAGTTAGAAAGCGCAGCGTAGCTCAACGCCCGATATACTCAGCTGAGAGTCAACTCTCTGGCGCTATAAAAATAATACAACAAGTATTATAAAGTTAGTTTTCGGCGGAATGACAAATTTTTGGTAGGAAATAAAGTTGCTTTCGATTTGCTGAAGCTGGCGCAGTTTGAGTTAGATGAGATTTGAAGAAACTGCCAAGATTTAAGAATATTTTTAAGCTTGCAAATAGAATTTAACTAAAGCTGCTCAAACTTCAAAACTAAATTGGAATAGAATGTAATATTTATATATATATATATTTTTTAATATTAACTCATTCGGATTTTGCTATCTTAGCTGTACTAAACTTTTTCCAATCGAATCAACTCTCTCTATGCTTATTTGCAGGGTATAATTATGTTTTTTTTTTGTGGGCGCATCTTTTCTGTAGGTAATGTGAGAAATGCTTTCAAATAAATAAGCGAGTATTTTGCCAACTTCCGCGTGTTCGCTCTCCCATTCTCTCTCTCTCTGTGTGTCTCTCTCTTTTGTCAACTTGCTATCTCGCTCACAGTTGTCATTTGCATGTCGCATTTAAATTTGCATTTGTCAGCCCAGCCCAGAGCATGCAAAACTGTCGCCTTAGCTGATTATAGTACACGCTAAGTTAGGGCCTTAAAATATTTATCATATTGCGCATACGCACAGCAGGCCGTGACGTCTGCTGCGATGATTTATGCACATTAAAGCTGAACAAACAAAGAGCGAGAGAGTCAATGAGTGAGTGAGTGAGTGAGAGAGCGCACTCTCGCTTGATGAATTGCGGCCATAATGACGCATCATTATGCTCGACTAATTGTGGCCCAGACCAAAATCGTTTGTAAAAGTCAATTATCATTTGGCATTGAATATGGACAGCTAGCCAGGAATTGGCTATGGATAGTCAGCAGGGCAAGCAATCCGATAGCTGAAACAAAAGTCTGGCTGAGTGTCATAAATTAAGAGTTTGTTGATCTCCCCAAAGTAGCAACAACAATTGATTATGCCATGCGACATAGATGTCGCATGTATCGATATGTATATATATATATATAGCCATAACATTTATCAAAATCACGCCGAGCTCTGGTCAAAGGCAGATGTCACATTTAATTGGGTTTTCACAGGCGTTTGCACCGTAATAAGCTATTAAATAAGCGCAAAGCCAAAAGCTGAATTCAACGCATTGATATATAATAATTGAGCTGACGCACAACAACATACGAACACACAAACAAACATAGGCTCATACACTCATAGGCCATAAATAAAGCGACAACTTCCGTTTGCCATAAAACTGATGCGCGCGACAAAGCGAAATGGCGCCCAGCAATGGCGGGCGCTGTTTCCGCTTGTCGAGCCGACGACAGTCGACAAGGCGATCAGCGGCATAAGCAACAAAATATAGTATATACAGACAACAGCAATAACAACAGCTAGCAGCCAGCCCAAATCGTAAATTTCAATCAACACCGTCGCAGCAACAGAAACTCAATGACAAACAGTCGAATTGGCTCTCATTCACCTCTGAGCCGAGTGCCCCTCTCCCACGCCTTTGAACTGGCCTACAATATGACAGGCTGTTGTAGTCGGCCACGCCCACATTTCGGGCAAACATTGGCGGCGACTTAACTCATGTTTTATTGCTGCAAATCCCATTTTTGAGCTTGAATGCTGACAATAAAAGTCATAGAGAAAAGTCTCCGACTCCAAACAATTTCCAATAATAGCCCTCACGCCCTACACCTCTTGATTGTGTCTGTGTGTGTGTGTGTGTGTGTCTGTCAGTATATGTGTTGATGGCTTTGCTCACTGACAACTGCAAATTTGTTATTTTGCAGGGCTGTAAGGGCCCTGGAACTGAAGCTGAATGAGCGATGCTTGCAGACTAAAAGCTTTCAGTTCAACTTGTATATATATATTTTAATCAAAATAGATAAGCGCTGCTAATGCAGGCATGTGCTTTTCACGCTTCTGTTAGACTGTTTATTAAATGAATAAATAAATTATTTGTCTTCATTTACATGACGAAATGCAAAATAAAACAAACTTAAAAGTAAAATGATTTTATGTGCAAATCAAAGCTTTAAATTTGTTAAGTTAATTTAAGCTAGTTGGCCAATAAATATATCTAATAATTATATATTAATATATTTAATTAATAATTAATATTGTTATTCTTTTTAAGAGAAGAAGCAAGCTTTTATTGCTACGGCATAATTTTTTGAGATTTGATTAAGTGCATAAAGCATTCACAAAAAATATTTATGCTTTCAACATGTTCTATTTTCAGTTTAATTTACTTTATTAAACATCAAATAAAGCTTGTATTTGCTTTTCACTCTTGTCATATATTTATTTGATGCTACTTAGCTTTTCTATGAAATTAACCTTAATACACTTCCAATATGCTTTAAAACTTCATATTGCTTGCAATGCCATTGAAAGCTAATTTACGACAATTTCATAGCAAAGTTCATGAAATAAAGTTCATATAAAGTTTGCATGCGCTTCAAAGGTCATTTGGACAACTCGCGTTATTTCGTTTAATCACAGAAGAGCTTTTTTTTTTTAATATCACACTAATTTGCAGTAATGCAAAGAAATTCGTTAAACTTTCACAGCCCAAGGGCTGAGTGCTTAATTAAGAGCTGTTAAAGTTGCTTAAAAGACGCAACACTTAATTCTCACGATTTCTTTCTGTTGCTTACTACTTTACAGCTGAAAAGTGTCCCCTTTTTTTTTTTGTCTTCAACAAGAGAGGATGAGAGAGAGAGAGGGAGATAGAGCGAGTGAGCAAGTTTGAGTGGGTGGGCAATATACTCGTAAATCATTAAAAGTTCACTCGTAAAATGCGAACCACAAGTGCGACCAACGAAATTTGAGCTACAAATTTCAGAGCTGCCCAAGTGAGCTCAGCTGTAGTAGAAGTGTTCAAGTGTGCGTATGTGTGTGTGAGAGTGTGTTTGTGTGCGTTTGTGTGTGTGGCATTGTACTGGCCTCTTGGCAGCCATCTTCCTGGCTGTCGTCTGTTTGCCATAATAGTTGTTGTCCTTGTTTGCCTGCCACGGCTGAGCAGGTTAATCGAAAAACTTTTGCCAAATAATTTGAAAATGTTCAAATTGCCATTTAAATGGCGAACGCACAAGCCACAAGCCAGCCTGGCCGACCCCCACAAAACAATTTTTTTTTTGCCTAATTTTGGCCACTCGTTCTGTGATTTTGTTGTTGTTTGTTTGTGTGTTTTTTTGACTAATTATTCGTGTTGCCATGCTGCTATAGACTTAAAGCTAATCTTATCTTATGGCTTCATAAAGTTGAAAGTTAAAACACAATCAAATATTTAAATACAACACGACCTCAATAACAAGGTGAGGTTAACCGAACAAAATGTCTTTAATGTGGTAGGAATAACCCAAGTTTTATTAGCCAATTTTCTGGCTCATTTAGGCATACATGCCTGCATGTATATACATATATGTACATGCATATATATTGCATGCAAAGGCTATAAATTACATCAACCTAATTAGCGCACATCAATCACACATTACTTAATTACAAATTTATATATTCCGCCCTCAAATTTACATATAATGAAAATGGAAGCCGCGAAATTGTATTGCAACAAATGGCTCAAATGTGTGTCTGTATGTGTGTGGGCTTTAGCAGGATATGGAATCCATATGTATATATGCGCTGTATTTTAATTTTAATTATTGCCAAAAATATATATATATATATATATACATCTATTTTTGGTAATCAAATATCGAATATGCAAATATTTATCAATTAGTTAAATTAGATTTCGTTAGCCACATTTTCATATCAAAAATGTAAATTAAAGTCTTTATGCTTTAAATATTTGTAAATGAAATTCTGTTACGATTTGTATGCTGCTCTGTTAGTTAATTAAATTATTGTAAATTAATATGCCGTTATTTACTTAATTACCAACAACTCAACTGAACTGCACTGCACTGAATTGAATTGGAGGAAGAAAAAAAAAATTTATTGCAAGCAATGCAGATTTAAACATAATAAAAATTTATCGTGTAATTATTGTTAATAAACATATAAAATAATGAGAAAAAAAAAGTATGTGTATGAAGTGCATGTTAATTTAAGTGTTTTTATTATTATTTGAGCATCAATGTTTGCTTAAAAAATTAAATTACAATTGATAATTTTTAAAAATCCTTTTAAATGCTGAGCTGCAGACTTTAAAGCCCAGAAGTCTGCGAGTAAATTTAAAATCAAAGGATAAAAAATTTATTTAAATATTTTGATTTGAATATGGGCCAAAAATATTTATTATATATTTAAAAAATCTATGAAATATTTTTTAAAATATATTCTAAATAACTTTTATAAAAAACGAACAGCTTATCTACAGTTTCTACAGTTCCGCTCTGGCTTTCAATTAACAGCAGAATTCAGCAGGATTCATCAGATTATCTATATATATTTATAGTGGCCACAAATGCTCGCTTTCTCTCCCTCTCTCTCTCTCTCTCTCTCTCTCTCTCTCTCTCTCTCTCGCTCTCTCTTTCTCAGTTATCAAGCAGTTCTTAGCACACACATTTCAAACAATTTGTTATTTTATACATGTTTGCATTTATATTGTACAGTTCATATAAATATATGTACATATGCATATGCACACATGTGCCCACTACCACTTTTATGTGTGCGTTGCCCTCACTCTTGACCCTTTCTTTTTTTATACATTTTTATTGGCAAACAAAAATGTTTGTAGCTGCCACTAAAATGAGTTAGGACTGAAAAAATCCGACTTATTGTTTGTGACAAACGCGCCAGACAGTCAAAAGGTTTTTATATGGTTGCCAGCAGAGAGAAGCCATGAGCTGTTGCTGTTGCGAGTGCCTCGACAAATTGTAAAAGAGTTTGACAGTGAAAATGCGAAATATAAACGAACTGAACGAAGCGAAACCAGAGCCGAATCAGCCAATACACTAGCAATGCAGAGAGCAGTTCAATGCATTGCTAAGCGCATGGACTTTGCTTACTCTATGAGCACATATCAGCAATTTGCAGCAATGGCAGGTCACAAAATATTTTTACGAATTCCGTTTGTGTGTAACCCTTGCAAAGTGAGCAGCACATAAAAATGTGCAGAGCATTTCTATTATATTATTTATAAATCAAAATCACGCACCACAATTTCGTATGCGATGCTTTCGTGAGCTAAGCTATATAATCTCAATGAATACAACAAACACACACTCACACACACACACACATTTGGGCTCTTCATTTGCAGATAAATTTCATTCATTTTCATTTGAGTCAAATTTCCGTTTACTTAGCCGCACGTGCTATGCCTCATATTTTTCTTCTGATTGATATTATACACATATAGATATATATATATATATATGTATATATTATTCTATGTGAACATTTGGGCGAAATATATTTTGCTTTTATTATTTAGCAGCCATTGAAATTTGCCAGCGGCCTCATTGCGTATGCGCAATATTTGCTTTTCATATTCATATATATATGCACTCACACAGAGATTCATATAAATATATGCATTTAGCTGTTATACATATACTTTGTAATAAATAGTTAACAACTTTATAGTTTGGCAACAGTCGGCCATTTTGTGCTGATTAAGGCTTAAAGCTGTAATTAATTATCACACGATGACAGTGCGATTTAACATGTTAGCCTACAATGCAGGCCAGTTGAATAGAAACGATTTTTCTTATACATATACACAATTGTTTCTATGTAAAAAATATTTATAGAGGCATTTAAAATAAATAAATTAAATATAATAAAAATCTGTAAAAAAAAAAAATAAAGAAAACTACATAAATAAAAAATATCTTCATTAAAAAAATATATATAAACTATTTTTTTTTAAGCAAAAACATATTATTAAATATTAAAAAAAATAAAAAAAAATAAATAAATATAAAAATAAAAAAATCATTACAAAATAGAAAAATACAAATATTTTGATAAAAAATATATATATACAATAATAGATAAAGATAAATATATAAGTTAAACTTTTTTTCAAAGCAAAAAATAATTTTTAAAATAAAATTAATTAAATATTAAATAAAAAATTTTAAAATCTTTACAAAATAGAAAAATACAAATATTTTGATTAAAAAAAAAAAAAATTTAAACATTAAATAAATATATATATCAGTAAATATTAATATTCTTTTTCAAAGCAAAAATATAAAAAAAAAAAACTAAAACTAAATTTAATTTTTTATAAACATTTAAAAAATAGAGTAGTAAAAAAATATATATTAAAAAATCTGTAAAAAAGAAAATAAATTGAAAATAAAGGAAAATCAGTTCTAAATAGAAAAATAAAAATATTTGTATAAAAAAAATTTAATTAAAAAAAAAAAACAAAAAGTAAATATTAAATTAAATGTTCTAAGCAAATTTTATTTTATTTTATTTTAAAATCTAAAAATAGTAATATAAACATATATTCAACAAAATCTGTAAAGAAAATAGATAAAATCAAATCGTGACTATTTGAAGAGGAAATATTGTCTAGCTTATAAGCTACTTAATGACAAACAAGAGCATGAGATCAAACGAGCTGCAGCTGCAAAAACTCTCGGTCCGTCAAGTGCTATAGAGCAAAGCTATTGACCCAGCAGCAACTGTTGCTTTAGGGCAAATTTCTAACGAGCTTTAAACATGTTTTTATTTTTTGCTTTCTCGCAGAAGTGAATAAATTTGATATATAAATGTATTTCTAGAGTTTTATATGTGCATGGAAATATATTCAGCTGCGCGTATGTAAATCAAAATAAATTGCAAAATTACAAAACTAATTTAAATGTCATGCAGCTTCCAAGTGCTGACAGGCATTGTTGGCTGTCTAAAGGATGCCCAAAAGGACGCGCTCAGCACGTGTGCGTGTGCGTGTGCTAATGAAATTACACATTTATGGAGCGCCCTCTAGATACATACACAGATATATGCAAAATATATATATATATATTCATATAGGTGTTTGGCTGTTGACATTTAATGTATTTATCTTGCAAGGCTGTTGCATTTCACTTAATGTCCATAGCTGAACGCATTTACTTGCTGGACATGGTTATGCCGTGTATCGGCTGCTTGTATCGGCACCGGCAGTTGTTGTCGCTTTCGCTTCCGCTGAATCCATTTTTGGCCATTTTTCATTTGGGCACTGAGCACGCGCCATTTTCGCAGCCATTGGCTAAAAGGGAAATCGAAATTAAACTGTCCAAAGGCTGCAGCTGAAATTTACGACCACTTCGTGCTAAGCGACCAGACAAGTTCCCTTACCTCGAATTCTCGCTTATTCCATATCTCCCCCTCTCTCTCTCTGTCTCTCTCAATCTCTCTTTCTTTCTGTCTCTGTCTCTGTTTCTGTCTCTGCGCTGTGTCCTTTCGTTTGTCCGCAAACATCCGACCCAGTGAAATGACTTTGTGGCTATTCTTTGCATAACGTGCTGGCCAAAAGAAATCGCACGGACAACATCGAACGATTCACTGTGGTCTGTCAGTCCCTCTGTCCGTTCGTCAGTCCGTTGGTCCTTTTGGTCGCTTGGTCTCTTGGTCTCTTGGTCTAGCAGCATTTGCGTTTAATCCTTTGCCCGGGATTTGCATTGCTGCATTGGTTTGCCCTCTTGATTTTTGGCCACTCATCGTTGCGGCCGCATGAATGTTAAATGCGCATTTGTTTCCGGCTCACACACACACACACACACACACATACAGACAGAGAGAGAGAACAAAAAGCCATGATTATTTTATTGAGCAGCTGCTCAGCCACGTTACGGCTATCTATTTCTAAAAATGTTCTCCAAATCGGATATTCTATGTATTTTATGTTTATTTTTCTTTTTATTTAACCACATTTCCATTATACGTCGAGCTGCTGTTGACATATATACTTATTGATATATAAATATATACATGTATATACATATATTTGGCGCAAACATTGCGCAACTGTTTCGCAAAAAGTTTTCGAGACCAAAATAATAATCCCCGCCCACAGCAAAGCCGAGCGGGTGAGGCGCGCTCTTTGGTGAGGCTGGCAAAATATTTTCTTTTCGAATGCCGGCACAAAAATCTCAACTGCAGTTATCTGTTCTATGTCGATATTTTTTATACGAATTAAAATGTATTTTTGCGTAAAGGTGAGGCCAGGTATGCTTCAGCAATTTGTGCAATGCAAAGGCGAGGCGAGCGAGGTGTGCTAGGCAAGTTTGTAGCAGTTATATGTTGAATTATAGTTAGTTATATGTGGATATAGCTTGTATAGATATAACAAATAAATTTAATTTTATAAAATTAAAAATATATATTTTAAGCTAATTCTAAGTGAAAAGTGTATTGCAACTATTTTCTCAATCTCTCAATTTATTTATATGTTTCAATTATTTCAAATACTTTTCCAGATATCTGGCTTGTGTGAACTGATAATTTAAGCTGAGTTTATACAGTTAGGATATCTAGAAAATTATTTTACTATATTTGCTATATATTTTACTAATAGACTACATTAAAGTATTTAATAAGCAGAAAGAAATCACAATAATAAAAAAAATAAATAAAAAAATAAAAAAACAATATGCAAATCAAATTTATTAAGAAACTAGTTCAAGAATTAAAAACAAAAAATACAAAACAAAATTTAAATATTATAATAAATAATTTAATATACAATATTGAAAATATTTGAAAGAAATTTTGGTAATATCTGTTGAGCATGTCTTTCACTCACACTGAAAAAATTCTTGGAGAGCAAGCAATGGCTTCGGTTGTTCAACGAGTTCATTTGAGATCGAATAGAGAGCTCTTTTTGCTCTGCTTGTTGCCCGAACGATTGCTTGAGTTTCACGAAGCATAAAATCTTTGGTGAATTCGTTTGTAGGCGACGCACAGCAACAGCGAAGGTGAATGAGAGTGTGCATCAAATCGCTGCTCACTTACTAAACCTCATTGTGCGAGCGCCAATCAAAACGCTCCCTAAACGAAGCGCTCAGCCGAAAGCCAAGACGAAAAGAAATGAAGATCGAGAGATCAAACGAAAAAAGTTATAGCCTCTCGCTCTCGCTCTATGCAAAAACGTTTCGTTTCTTTTCGTTTTGGGTTTCGTTTTGAGTGTCTAGTCTCAGAGTAAAGGAGTAGCATATGCATGCACTTAGGCAAACTTTTCTTACGCATCTCTCAAATTGCATCCTATACATTGCAGTTGAAAGAGAGGCAACGGCTAGACAACGAGCAGGCTGAGCAAATATGATTAAAACTTGGATCAACTTTGCGTGCACCCCACTCAAAATGCATGCCTCCAAGTTGCATAGACAGTTATACATATATAATATTTCTTTTTTGTATAAATTCGTAAAAAAAAAATATATATATATGTATGTATATATATAGAGCTCTATACCCACTTTATAAGCTCAGCGCTGTGTCTCTCGAGTGTTTTGCTGGCAAATGTTCGCTTCGTTGCACGCACAAATTGCCACTCGAACGGCCGAGTTACCGTTATCCACACACGCACACACACCCCTACACCCACACACACACGCACTTACAGACATCGGTATCTGTGCAATCTGTTTTGGCATTGCATGTAAATAACACTAAGCACAATGCTATATTATAGCTACTTGGACCACTTGGAAGTCATGCATAATGCCAGAGTAAACCAAATTTGAATTGTGAAAAGCGAATTTGATTTCTTTTTTTTTTTTTTTGCCTCTTTATTGTTATTTCTGAGCTCAATGCCAAAGAAAGTTATTCGCAAGCAGTAGCCCATCACAATGGACTTTTCACTATTTGCTTGTTTGTTGACCACAGTCAAAGCAAATAGAAACAACTTCAACTGGTTCATATAACAACTCGAGAGCAACTCAAATTGGCACAGCTTGAGGGGAAAAGAAAAAAAAAAAAAAAGGAAGAATCCAAACTGCAATCAATTTATAAGAGTCTCACAGATATTCGACATCAGACTATATAATATGATATCGCTTGGCAATGGAAATTCAGAAATGCTTAACCAGCTGCGAATCATCAATAAAAAAAAAAAAAGGAAAATCTAACTGCTCCATCGAGAGGAATTTCATTAAAGTGTTGCAGCAAACAGTTTGGCTGCAAACAAAGTCAGCTCTATGCAGGAAATTAGCAGAACTCGTTGCACCAATTGGCATCTGCTTGATGCTGAGTTGCATGAAATTAGAGCATCTTTGCCAACCACACAAACTGTGTGCAACATTTTATGCTGCAACCAAACTGGAAAACTACAATTCACATGCGCCACAAACATGCACCAAAGATGGACACGTGTCACGTACCATTGGCAAACACTTGACTAAATTGAAAATTCAGGCGAAATTGCCAACAATATTTTGGTAATTAAATTTCGATAGTTGCCAAGGTTTGATATTTTAAAATAGATTGTCTTTTATAACACTTGAATAAATTCCTGCTCAGTTGTGAATACTTTTTAGATGAGTTCCTTAGTGAAGTAGCTTGGGTGAGTGCTTCAGTGATTGGGTAAATAGTTTGTTACTCAACCTAGTCGAAGTTCAAGTCATTTGATCTGCATACTATTGCATACATCATGTAATATTCGAGTAGCTGCCAAATATAACTATTAATTAGCTAATTACTTTTGTTTTTGTGTTTATTACAATTTCTGTTGCTATTGCTTTTATCTCAATTTCATTTTGATATAATATATATATATATGTTTCACTATGTTCATTATTATTATTATTATTATTACAAGGATTGCCTTTCATTTGATAGCTTTAATGTATATTAAGTTTAATGCTCGATATTATGATTTTATGATTAAATAGTTTGGTATTTGTTGTACTTTATTATTATTTATTATTTTATATAATTTTTATATAATTTTTATAATAATTTTTATTTTATTATATAATTATTTTATTATATTATTTATATTTTTTTATTTTAATACATTTATTATTTTAATTAATTTGTATATTTTTATATAATTATTTGATTATATTATATATTATTAATTTTTTAAATATACATTTACTACATTTATTATATTTTATTTTATATTATTATTAAACATTTTTATTAAAATTTCATTAAGATTTTTTATTATTTTTTTAAATATACATTTATTATATTTGTTATATTATTTTATTTTTATATTATATTGATATTATTTATTATTATTTTTAAAATACCTTTATTTTATTTTATTTTTATATTAATATATAATTATTTTATTAATTTTTTTACATTTTTTTACATTTATCATATTATTTTAAATATTTTTTTTTTACAATATTTGCTAGATTTTTCTTTAATAAATATGTATTTAGACTTCACTATCATATTGCATATAAATTGTAAAATTATCGTGCTCACTTGTATTAAATTTTATAAATAAATTGCCTAGACATGTTAGAACTCTCTTCAGTTATAATCAAGAAATCTCAATTATTTGTAAAACATTGACAATAACTTGTTTAATTTATGTTTTACTCAAAAAGTGCTCACATTATCACGCATCCATCGCTAAGGCAATAACACTGAACAAGCTCAACAACTGCTCGAACAACGATAAGACAAAGAATTTCAATTGCTATTTGAGTTGCCACACAGCACAAACACACACACGCACACACACATATATGTATATAGAGGCTATGCCATTAAGTGCTCAAAGTTGTGGCATAGCCATAAATGGAGCTAACCGGAAGTGAGATGCACACAATATTTATTACTGTCAACGCCTGCAATAAAACTTTCCGACAATCAAAAACGAAAATGCAGACGTAACTAAACAATTTGAGCGCAAGCTATATAAATTGCCATGTGAGCTAAATAGAGAGAGAGAGATGAGAAAAAAATAGATTATGGCCCGAAAATAATGTCAACAATTGTAAATCTCTTCGTTTTGGGCCAAACTAAAAATTCCTTTATTTTTTCTTGTTTTTCTTTTCTTTCTCTGCAAAAGTGTAATTGCAAAAATGTTTGTCACAATGCGACAGCTGCTGTGCAACAAAGTTCCGGAAACTCTCATCCAAATTGTGGGCCATTTCCTATGCTCTGCTGATTGAAATGCTCACACACACACGCTCAGGCACACATACATATACATATGACTGCCTGCTTGTACTTTGTAAATGCACAAAAGAAATAAGTGACAAATTGTTGTAAATACCAAACAAGAGTTGCATAATGCGCCCAAGGCAACAGCTTTATGAACACAAATACACTGAGCAAAAAAAATATACACATATGTCTCTTGTTCTGATTTTATAAAATATATATATAAACTAATAACGCAGAAGTGGCATTTGTATAGAAAGAGGAAGCAGGAATTCTGTTTTTATAAAATAAATGATTTGCTTACATTTGGCAAACAAAAGATTTTTGGTCAGCCTTGGAAAGTAGCTAAAAAATAGAAATATATTTTTAAATATTTTTTTTTTATATTTCAATATGATTATATTAGGCATTGGGCTTTATGTGAATGCTTATAAACAATTATATTAAATTAATAATATTTAATTAATGCATATTTTAGAATTTGCATGAATATTTTAACAATTGATGGAACTCCGCACTAGTTATAATATTCATAACTTGAATAGTTTCAGTAATTAGTTTTTCAGATACATCATAAATAATAAACAATCAGTGTCTAACGAATTATTTAAAAAAAAAAATTGTATACAAATTTATATTAATTAAGACAGATATATAGATTTAAATAATAAAATTATGCTAGTCCTTAGAACAATTAACTGTTTTTATTTATTTTTAGCTTTTAACAACGTACAAAGCAGAAACATTAAAGTATTTCTATAGTAAAGCGCCCAAAATTAAGTCTTATGTAAAAATATTTCAACCTAGAAATATTTGGTCAAAAATTACATTAGCTTCGGCGCTGCATAACTCCCTAAAGCAAGTTGAGCACTGCACAACGTATCCTATTTACATTTGCTATATTTGATTTATGTACGCGTCGCTCTTCTGTTTTTTATAAATACGCCCTCAATTGCCGCTTGACAAACTGTCGGAAAACTTAACTTAATCAATGTGAGATTACACTTTTGCATTCGGCCAGTGTCAAAGCAGCAATTTGTCATCGAGCCACGCCGTTGGTGTTGTTGGGATGCTCAAAAGCAATCACAGTGCCAAAAGCAATAATAAATACAATAACAGCAACAACAACACAATTGGGTACACAACAAATTATGATGAAAAAAAAAAAAAATGTATATATAATATCACAAGACCCAAAAGCAAACAATCAAAGCAGCACTACTCGAGATGCCAAGGAAATGAAAGCAAAAGGCAACGTTGAGAGACTTTTGTCATATTTTGACATATTTTAATGCGAATTTATAGTACTTCCTTGCCGCTGGGCCCCTGGCCCAGCCCAGCCCTAGGCACACCCACTCATTCACTCACCCACTCGTCAGCAGTTGAGTGGTTGCCTGAAGGCCATTCACAGTTGGTCAACTTTAATTTGGTATGTGAGCAAAATGTGTTAGCCCTTTTACTTAGCGGCCTTTAACAGAATTTATACGTTGAGGAGCTGGCGACGTTTCCCCAGCGACCAAGCGACCTGAAAGCGGCAGTAAATTTAATAAATAAGCAAAAGATTCCAGACTTATTTCCCACAGTGGTTGTTGTTGCTCCCTTTGTTGTTGTTGTTGTGGTATACCTCAATCAAAACATGTCGCATACAATGGCAAGGCAGCCCCAATGCGTCGTCCATCAACAGTGTCTTCAATAATTTTTCACCCAACCCAAACACTCTCACACACACACACACATACATATATACAGTCAGTCGTAACTGTACTGTCACACTGTCATGTTGTATTCCCGTTAGGCACAAAGGACCAAAATTGCAAATAAGAAAGAAATACACGCATATCACAAATAATATAAAAAATAACTGCTCTGCGTAAATAAAGTGGATAAATGTAAATAACATGTGACCTCGAATATTAAATACACTTAAGTTCGTGCCATGAACAGATTGTAAATGGAGTAGATGCGTATATATTTAGTGCAGTCTTGAGTAGGCAATTAATTCGCAAAGTCTTAGTAAATGTTAAAATGTTCCTTTTTTACTATCATACATAGGAGAAATACTAAACGGTAAATAATAAATACTAAATACTAAATAGTAAATACTGAATGCTAAATACTAAATACTAAATACTACTATCATTTTTGGTATAAATAAAAATACATTTTGATAAACCAAATTAGAATTATACTAGAAAAGACTTATAAGATATATAAATGATTTAAATAATTAAATAAATACATTTTGAAAATTACAATTAAACTAAAAAAGATTCCTAAGATAAATAAATTATTTAATGAAAGAAATACATTTGAATAAATATAATTAGAATTATATTGTATAGAATTTTAGGAGAGTTTCTTAAGATAAATTTTGAAGGTAAAAATATTTAAAACTAATTTTTGTAAAAGATTTTACTTAATTTCATTTAATTTCTTTTAATACTTAGCCAATGATTGCAATTGTTTGAAAGAAAATATTTATTGCTTAATTTTCATTAAATTAAAAACTTAGAAAAAAAAAATGATTGAATTTTAAAAATGTATTGCTGTTAATTGTAATTAAATTTTAATGAATTAATTTAAGGCAGAATTCCAGATTTTGATACACAGTCCAAGCTTGCTTAACTTAATTATAATATTTTAAGCAATTACTCGTAAAAATATTATAGTAGATGCTTGAAATTTTCCTAAAAATTTACAGTTAATGCTTAAGCGCTGCTTAAAACTTTATGCTAGCCAAACTAGTTGTGGCCAATACACTAACGTCTACTATGCTAACAACTTTGAACAGATCATGGATAGTCCCAGTGGGAGAGTGTATGGCCCAAGAATGGCTTCAAGTGTCATTTGTCGACGTAACCTTAAAAACTTTCGCCCAAGCGTCGCTCAACAAAAGTGTTATGCGTGGGTTACACATATATATCTCTGTGTGTGTGTGTGTGTGTGTGAGTGTGAGTGGGTGCTTGTGCCAAAGGCAAAATAATGCATATAAAATGGAAAATCAGCAAAAGATTCTAGCCTTAACTGGCGCGCACATAGCGAACGCCTCTTAACTTATTCAATTTTTATACTACCCAACACATGTGTGTGTGTGTGGGGGTGTGTGTGTGTGTGTGTGTGTGTCCTTGACACAAACACTAGACACTACATTGAAATTGAAATTGATTTGACAAATATTTTGCCTGGCGTTTATTACATTTTTTTTGCTATCAGCTCGCGTTGCTGGCGCCTTGGCCTTTTCATGTTTGTGAACTCTGTACGTTGGCAAGGATTACGTCTGCTATGGCAACAATTTCAATATGCTGTACTCACACACAGACAGGCACACTCTCACACACATGCAAATGCCTGCAGACAATAAGCTGACTTGAATGGCAACAGCCAAGTGAAGTTTTGTGAAGTTATCTAGCAACTAGGTGCAGTGCACAGTGCATGCCTCGAGCCAAATGCTCGATAAATTTATGTATATTGAGTTGCATTTAACACATTGCCACTTGTTGCATGCCACACACAGACCCAAGCGCCAAATGCCAGTATGTGCATTAAATAAATCAATATGGAAATCAAGGCAAACACGCGTGAAGCTTGTGGCACTAACTTTTGCTCTGTGTGAAGATGAAAAAAACTCTTTAGCTGATTAGTGCGGCGGCAATTATACACTTTAATAGTAGAGTATTGCTGCTATGTTAACTGACTTGAACAACTCAAGCGCCAAGCTTAGCGCTCTTATATTAGCCTATTAAATATACTGATTATATATGCTCACATATCACTAGAGATAGTGTATTCAAAAGTTCATTAAATATGCTCTTTATGGCAAAGAACATTTTCATTAAAACCTCAACTTTTTGCTTTTATAATTTCTGCACTCAAAGCTCAATGCAAGCCACAACAATGCGAACGATAAGCGACGCATAAGCCAAAGCTATTTTTATTGACTATTGCATTAAGTGGATGTGCATGTGTGTGTGTGTGCATTAGCAGATTGCAAAATACAATTGATAAATAGCTTTTCAATGAAGTGACTTAATCAATGCAAAAGCCTCGCGCAAGCACAGCAAATGACAAAAGTTAATATGGAAACCGGAGAGTGGGAAGAGTCTCAGCGTGAGTCTGGCGAGAATCCTGATCATAAAAAATAGCAGCAGCAGCAGGACTAACAACTAAAGCCAATGTTAGCCACTAATTGTTGCATTTAAGCTGCTGCCAACAACAAGCTCAAAGTCTTAGCCTGAAAGAAAACATCCATTGCACAAATAGCTAAAGCTGTATGTGTGGATGTGTGAGTGTGTGGATGTATGAGTGTGTGGATGTGTGCGTGTGTGCGTGTGTGACAATGTGCTCTGTCACAAAAGGTAATGCACGTACGGCTACGGCCAGGTGATTAAGCTCTGCCAAAGCAGCACAGCAAGTGGACATGGCAAATAAACGCACCGAGTGTCATCTATGGGGCGCACGTGACGTATGCGCAACATTAAGTAGAAAACCTCAAAGAGCGAAACAAAAATTAACAGAGCTTCAGCAAGACGTTGTCGACTTGAGCTATGCTTAATGAGCCAAGCGAGCCATTTGGGGATATAGCAAGGATTTAATATAGTCTAGAGATGTTGATTTAACTTCAATTAGTAGATCTCAGAGAGGGTGGAGAAGGAGGGAGAGAGGAATAGAAAGAAAGAAAGAGAGAGAGATAGAGGGAGGGAGGACGACAAAGAGAGCGAGACTTATATTAAAGAGATTATAATAAGAGAAAAATATATTTAATATAATGAAGTCTTTAAGTTTTTGACCGAAAATTTTAAATTAAGCGAAATCAATTTTGACATAAGTAACAAAAAGAATATAAATATAAATATTAAATATATATATTTTTTTTATTATATTCTTATTCAAATTACTTCTTTTTTATTCAAAATAATACCTTTTTCCCTTCAGAGTAATGCGTATCAGATAATAGACTTGTGTCAACATTTGTTTTCCAACTTTCCAAAGCATTTCAACAATCAATTTGTTGTTTTTACTCTTGCTCTTGTTACTCCTTGGTAGTCAACCGACTCAAGCGGTCAACAGGAAAAAGTCATAGGGGGCCAAGTCTGGGGAATATGTTGACGGTGGCATCATTAGCCTCTTGCTGTGGACCAAAAACTTGCTGCAAATTCTTTGCCTCATTTTTGGGTTAGGCAAAAATTGCAAAAAAAAAAAGGAGCAACAGACAATTACTAATTATGTGAATATATAAAATTTATGAAGTAGTTGACATAAGCGAGAGGAAAAATTGAAAATTGAGTATAAATAATAGGCGGATATAAAAATTAAATAAACTGATTTGGCATTCAAAGGAATTTAAGTAAGAAACTTTTTTAGTGAAATTATATATATTTAAAAATATTTTATTATTCAGTAACTACTAACTAATATTGAAAAAAAAAAAAATATATAATTTTACTAAAAAAATATAATCCAAAAGTTAAAAGTTAAATAGATTCAAGAGGACCCTTAAAAACTTTGTGATATGATTTTAAATATGATAATTAATGATTATGATTGATAAGATTGTTAATATTGCAAATTGGTGAATTATGAATAAAACTTTATATCTTCGCCGCTTAAAGTCTTCAGCAATAACTATAAAACCAATCAGCAATTGCTGATCATAAGCACTTATACTTTATAGACAGATAGAATACAAATAGCTCAAAAAAAAACTTTGCCTTCACACAAGTTTTCTTAGCTTTTTTCTTTGCCACATAAATATGATTATAAAAATTGTTAAATTGAGCTATAAATACTTGGAAAAATTGGTATATACATGTACAACGAAAATAAATAAATGAAAGGGCAACTTGTAGTCAACTTTTGAAATTGGCAAACTTTGAAATTAATTAAAATCGCCATCAATGCTGCGCTCTGATGAAACCATAACAAAAACTAATATTTGACAATTGCCAATAATCGGCAGAGCAGCCGCATGGATTGCCAAAAGCACAAGCAACAGCAGTAGCAACAGCAACAACACCAAAGTATTGCTGAACAAACAACAGCAACAACAACAGCAACAACAACAACGTCTACAGCACGAGGCGAGCGCAACAATTAAAACAAATCGAAAAAAGCAATGTAAAATTTTCATGTTCTAAAAAATATTTTTTTTCTCTCTCTCTCTTGCTGTTGTTATATGTTTTGAGTGAAAACGGCGCCACGCCCTCTTCGGCTGCCCTCGCTCAATGCATGCAAATTGCGGCAGAGTGTGCCCCTACGTGCCACAACAAGTGTGTGTGCGTGTCTGTGTGTGTTTGTATTGTTGTTGTTGCTTGTTTTTGCGCTTTTTGGATGTAAGGACAAAGTTTTGTTCGAACAATTGCTGCCGTGCACAAAATTGAATTGAAAACTCAAAGGTCACAAATTTATGCAATATATGTATATGTATATACACATATACATACATACATATATATATATATCGGCACTTTACATATGTTTGTGGTGTGTGTGTGTGTGTGTGTGAACAGTTAAACATGGAGCGTTGGATTGTTGTTTGATTGAAAATTTAATTGAATGACAGCAGCAGCAAAATAATTCTAAAAAACATTATAAAATAGAAAACTAAAGCCCCGAACACAAAAACCAAAATACATTGGTAAAACTTGGTTATCAATTGAATATTGGAAACAGTATAGAAAAATAAATAAATCAAGTAAGTAAAAACATGTTCTGGACAGTCAAAATATAAGCACAAATATGGGCATTAGATGACCAGATATTGCTGAAATATGAATGCAAAATAAGATTCGATTTTAGTTTGGTATAACGTGAATATTGAAGAATTTAAAAGATGATTTAATACAAAGAACTTATTTATTTAGGAATTAAACATGTATTAAAAAAAATTAATTAATTATTAATGTTCTCAAACTATTTTACTTACAAAATAAAATTAAATTAAATATATGTATAATAAGAAACATACATATTAAAAACCAAAAATTAATATTTAAAAATTATAAATAAATAAAAAGCAAACATAATAACTAAAATGTATTTAAATTAGCTAAAGTCACTTTTTAATATTTCTAAAAAAAAAAACTACAATAAAAAAATGTATTAAAAAAATTGTAGAATTAGGGCGCAAAAACTCGTGGGAAAAAATATAAATAAATAAAATTTGTATTTACTAAACTCAGTAAAAAACAGGTAAATAGGGTATTATGTGCCTTTGATTACGTATGTAACGTGCAGAGTAAGAAGCGACTAATGCATAGAGCAAATATTTACTTAACTCAGCTGACTCGCTCATGATAAGTTCGTGGGTTCGTCAGTGTGTTCGTATTTGCTCGTCTACATTCGAAGCTAAGCTTCAATAAGAAATTTCCCCTTAATGGAGAGCAGAACAAATGAGAACTAACATCAGTTTGCGTGTGTGTGTGTGCATGTTCATGTGTGCGTGCAAGAAATTGAGTGCGCTTGAAATGAGAGCGGAAGCTGATCGCCAATCAACGCTAGACTCTAAGTATGCGTGTGAGTGTGCGTAGAAGAAAGTGAGAGCGCTAAATAAGCGCTCAGCACTGCTAGACTTCAAGAATGAGTCATACATATGTGTGCGTGCGCATAGAAGAAAGCGATAGCTTATGAAATGAGAGCGGGAGCTGACCGAGCGCCAATTAGCGCTTAGCACTCTCAGCCGATCCAAGTTTGACTCCAAGAAAGTCTTCGGCGTTGAGTCTAGTTTTGTACGTATGTGTGTGTGTGTGTACAGCGACAGCTGATTGAGCGGCAATCTGCATTTCAAATTCTCAGTTGAACATATATATAGGCATGCCTGCAGCGGAGTTTTTAGTCAGTCGTGTTTATTATCTGGTGCAGTGTGGTCGAAGTGTAGTGCAGTGTGCTCCTGTTGTTGTCTCTGGTAAATATTTAAATAGTTTAAGTGCTATTATTACAAGTTTGTATGCTTGTTAATGATAATTACATTAATCTTAGTTAAATTGATAATAATTAATACTAATGATTGATTTATAATAATGAGTATGTAGGCAAAAGAAAATGCCTAAAATATTATCAATCTAAGTCTAATTAGAACTTTTCCTTGATTTAAAAATAAACAACTTCTGCAAGGGTATCGTCTAGTCGTTCACAACAACACAAGTCTGACTCAAATTGACTTATGTAACTTACAAAAAAAAGCAAACACACACACATTTTCTATGCAAATTTAAGCTTCAGATTTTCTCTTTTTTTCCTTTGTAAATCACAGAGGTATTACAGTAAAACAGATATTTAAAAAAAAAAATACAAAAAGTTGTTTCACAAAGGGAGAAAAAAAAACATTGTTGTAAGTGTGCGCTAATAAATTATGAAATTATAATTTCAATTGTGCTCGACACGTGCGTATCCATATTTATTTAAGCAATTATTTATTTAATTAATGTTCATTAAAAGCCGCATAAAAATGCTCAAACAACTTCTGCAAGGATTAAAATGCATGATAAATGCTTTTTGCAGCTTGTTTAACAATGAATTATATACACAAATATTGAAATTGAATTGCAAGAGAGAACAAAAACAAAACAGAAAAGAAAGAAAAAAAAAGTTCAATCAAATGGCAAAATAGCTTTAAAAATACTTGAAACGAGCATGTGACAGGGATTTGCAGCTGGGATTATGCGACCCTTTTTCCGGTTTGCAGCTTTCGGCTTGACCCAACTGGATGAGAAAAAGCGGCTTATGCTGACAGCTTTAAATCGGGCGCAGATGCCTTAAACTAAGACAAAGCCACCTGTAAGACCAACAGGCAGTCAATGGACTAACAACACGCAACTGTCACCTACTGCACAGTCGCCATGGCATCTTCAGCCCTCGGCACTAAGTATTCAATTCCATAAACACTTGTACACGCAGATCACGCGGCCATCGTAAGCCAGCAAGCGGCTTGGGCGAAACTTCATCAACAGAAATTGTGAATTCCATACAAATAGTTTGACAAACTTGCCCCAAAAACTTGGCGATGCTGGGCATGGTGGATGGGGAAATGGCAACTTGAGTGCCAAGGCAAAAAGCGCAAATGAAAGAAGTTTTGCGGCAGCCACTGGGCCAGCGTCAGCGTCAGCGTCAAGCGACGATAGGCAGGAAATGCCACACAGCAGCAGACATACAAGAAATCTTATAAAGCCGCAGCAACAAGAAACTTATATTTCTATATAGCATCCACACACACACACACATATGAGCCGTTTCTATATGTCTATGTGTGTGTGTATGTAAAACTAGATGAAGATAAAAGAACTTGTAGTCCAAAGTGAAAGATTTATGCCATTTACTGCGTTACGTACCTTCATTTTTTGAGTGGAGTAGAAAATGTTTTCTTTTTTTTTTAATTTCCAAGTTTAAAACTTTATAAACATCTTTATATTTGAAAATGCTGAAAGTCTGCCATTGTAAATGTAAAATATATATTTATATATATTTTAAAATTATTTTGGAGAAGTTAAGAATATAGCATAAGATATATAAATAACAAAAAATAAAAGTAAATCGTAGAAGAAATTTTATATAAAAAAAAAATGGTTTTGCTTTATATTTAACAAATATTTTAAAATGTATTTAAAAAAAAAGTGAAAATAATTTTGAGATAAAAAAAAAGTAGACATTTAAAAAAAAAAAATTTAATAAAAAAAAAATGAAAATAATATTATAAAAAAAAGTGAAAATAAATATAAAAAAAAATATATAAAGTATTAAAAAATTTTAAAGTAATATTTTTATATATTATATATATAAATATATTTGTTTTATTAAAAAAAAAAAAAACAGTTTTATATTTCTTATATTTATATTTCTTATATATTTTTAAAAATGCTTCAAAATGTTTTTTTTTCCTATTAAAAATATATTTAAATATAAACAAAAGTCATATACATATATATTTTATTATTATAAATATATTTAAATATAAACAAAAGTCATATACATATATATTTTATTATTATATTTTTTTTTTTTTTCAAATATTGAAATATGTTTTTCTTATAAAAGAATATTTAAATATTTAAAAAAAATGATATACATGCTTTTTGTTTAATAATGCTATAATAATAATAATAATATTTTGAAAACGAAGCAAATATTTTAAAAATATATTTTGTTTATAAATACATATTTCCTTTGTCATATGATAATAATTCTGATTTACTTACTCTAAGACACGTTGCACTCATACTCAGCTCATGCAGGGTATTTATTATTCAATCTCTCGTCTATTACCCATGCTACGCTAGGAGTTGCATAGTTTTCTTCTCTCTTCTTTTTTGAGCATTTTCTTTTTAGGCGCCAACTATTTGGTCACGTATCGTGTGCTTATTATGAATGTGCTGATATATGTATATAGGGGGGCTGCACATACCTATAAAGTACATAATATACATATGCTCCGCATATGTGGCGAAAGAGCAACGCGTGCGGCATATTATCGCATGGCTCGCATGGCTCACACGGCAGGCCCAGAGCCCAAGAGCCAGCCATGGTTGGCCATTATCAGAAATCCAAAACACACACACAGAACACAAAATGCGATGACGCGTCGCAACGGCTCAATTTGGCCTGAAGGCAGCAGCAGGCAGGGCAGGCAAGCAGTGAGTCCAACTTGCAAGAGATAGAAAGGATAGGGACAACGAATCAGACCACATAATCAAAGTCAGCCAACACACACGAGGCAGTGAGGGCCTCCATATCCAAGTGCTGCGCTCTCGTTGAAAGTTTTTCATGTCCAAAACACAGTCCAAAATAGGCGCGTGCAATCCAGCCAAACGAGCCCAGCTCACACGCTAACTTCAAGTCTGTGGACAAGGCTCCAAAGTTTTAGACAACTTGTTTGGGTTCGGTTTTGGTTTTTACTAGGTCCACTGAGCTGTTGGAGATGTTGGAGATGTTGGGGTATGGTAGTATAAAGGTTGTGACATTATGCCGACGCATTGATTGTCAACATCCGAAAAAGGGAATTGAACTTTGCGACAGGAAGTTTGTGTCTGGGTCGCTTCTTTCACTCGCTTATCAATCAGCAGCAAATGCCTGAGAGACTTTCGCAGCGCATTTAGTGGCCAGATTTAAGCCACTAATGTTGCTTAGTGCACATATTCAATGCGCTCTATCTACACTTGAAGAAAACAAAAACTGCTATAGTTATGTATTCTGTTTTTTTTTTTTTTCTCTTTTGTTTCTTTTACAGCTGCTGCTGTTGGCCATTGTTGCTGCACGATTTGGTAGCTCAACGCGACGCTCAACAACGCTCGCATTGGCCTTTGAGGAGTCCAGGCAGAATGCTCCCAACAATGGATACAACAGTTATTACGGCAGCAACGAGAACGATTATGGCAACATCGACGACAATGACAATGGCAATGACTACAACAACAACAACGAAGCAACTGGCAAATGGCAACAGCAAAAACTATATGCAAATTCCCAGGAGCAACAGCAGCAACAATTTGTTGATGATCCCGAGGCAGCTCGCAATGACTTCCTTTCGCAATTGTCTGACTTAAATGCGGCTGTGCAAGGTGTAGGCATGTTTGCTGCCCAGCATAGTAGCAGCAACAACAACGACAACGACAACAACAATAGCGACAACAATGTGTGGCAAGCCGCAGCTGAATTTGAAAGAGAACAAACGCATTTGCCACAGAAGCAGCAATACAGCCGTGGCAGCTATGTGAACAGGTAAGTTACTAACAACACACCTGTGCCGTCTAGCCCATGTGAACAACAAGCAAAAATTAGCAGCAGACATTACTTGTTCGCTATTGATGTCACGTTGCATACTACAACTGCTGCTAACTTTGTCACATTCCTCAATGTGGCCCAAATATGATAGCCGTAAAGCTCTCCAATGCCAGAATCAGCTGCTGGATTTCGTTGCAGCTTTGCTTTGCTCTGCATATCAACTGAAAGCCAGACCTTCATGCATTTAAGCTGATTCGCTTGCATTACTCTATCTGCTTCTTCTTCTTCTTTTATGTTCATTTTTGTGTTTGTGCGCTGGGTAGATCAGGCTTAGCAGGATCAGGCGATTGCGTTGCGCCATGCCAAAGATTACGTAATTCGGCGTCAAGCTGAAATCAACCAACAAAAGATTGACGAAGACAAAAGACTGCAAAAGTCCACAAAAAAAAAACAGTGCTTGTTGCCACAAGTCGAACAGTGAATGCGCTGCTTAAAAAGGGAATTTTTAGCATAAATTTGTATGCGTCGCTTCTTCATTGATGTTCAAGCTATCTAATTAAATTGAAGTCAAGCTCTTAGCTCAATTGAATTTATAATTGCGATTTATGCTGTTGACATATGCATAGACTAAATGAGCTCTATATAAGCTCTATATATCAAATTTTGATTTTAATCATTATAAAATAAATTTAATTTAATTTTCAACTCTATGTTTGCTACATGCACAAGTTTCACATTCACACAAAATTTATATTTGAAAATAAAAGTTTCAGTTGTTTATTGTTTTATTGAACATTTTATTTAATTGCTGAAAAGTGTAAATTAAAATATATAAAATTTAATCAGTTTGTTCAAAATGAACTGCAGCTACTTATATTTAAACAAAAAACAAACAAAAAATAAAAAAATAAACACTTACACATAAATTTGTAAAAAATTCTTAAAACACAAAGTCTCTTAAAATTGTGCTGAAACATGAAGAAAACATAATTTAAGTTCAACCAAAAACTACATTTTTCTGAGATTTTCTTTTCTCTCTACACTGAAGCAAAACTAACGTTTCTTTCTTTCTTTTTTTTTTTTTTTTTTTTTTTTTTTTTTTTTTGTGTTAAACCTCCTATTTTGTTGTTATTGTTTTCAATCCGGCTAGTTTCCATTTAAGTCAACGGCCAAGGCAACAATTTGAAAACACAACCATTCATTTCTAAACATTTTCGCAAAGTTTGCGACAAAACTATCAAAGCCGTTGTGTTTGCCCTGAAGTGCGCTTCAAAATGCGCCCGCTGCTGAAGCACAGCGAGGTGGGTGAGTGGTTGCTGTTGCAGTTGGCTGTATGAGTGGGTGACTGAGTGGGTTTAGTTTGGGTTGAGTGGTGCTTGGTGGTGGTGGTGGTGGTGGTGGTGGTGGTGTCGCTGTTGGGTTTTGCCGCTCAGCGCAAAGCATTGACAACGAAAAAGAGGAAATCCGCTGGCAGCCAACGACAGTCGCGTTACTATGGGAGCTTTGTGTATGCCACGCCCCGCATTCCTTGCCCCACGCCCCTCCGCACACTTGCTAGATATAAACGCGGATAGCAAACGCCGCAAAATGAAAGCTAAAAAATTCATTGGCATTTGCTGCAGTTGAATGCAAAATGATGCGCTTTTGTTGCCCAGATGCAAAAAAAAAAAAAAAAAAAAAGAAAAAAAGGAACCTAAAAACTATCTAACGCCATGCAAATAGCAAACGTCAAAAGCGAATTTATTATTTTTTTTCTGTTTGTTTTTATTCTTTACTTTTTTTTTTACTTTTTTTGAGCGCATTTTACGGACGGCCGCAGCCGTTTCCGGCAGCTGCAAGTGAGCGAGCATCGCCGCTAATTCATTGCCAAAGCTTAAATTTTTCTATGCATATGCAATTTGTAGGTATGCAGCAGGAGGAGCAGGAGCAGCAGCAGGAGCAGCAGTCGGTCAACCGGAGCGCTATGAAATGCCCAGCGAGACGTCAGTGGATGTTATGGACGGTGTGGACATTGAAGGCGAGGAGGAATACGCTGTGGGCGCCAAGGATGCAGATGAATTAAACGACCAGCTGCCATATGGCATACAGAATGTACGCAAGAGGCGCGTGCGCAGCGTTATGCCAACTCCACTGACCGTGCAGCAGCAGAGCGGCAGCGACGGTGTAAGTGACGAGAGTAACCAGGCTTCCAAATGTTAACTGACATTCATAGCAATTTTTTGTTTCTATATTTCTTTTTGCCAAACTCCCAATAGGTCACATATCAATCGTTGTGCTCAACGAAGCGTGTGACGGTGATGCTGGACAATGGCGAATATCGGCCCAATCACTATGTTGAGGTGACCTGTGCCAACAACCATGCTCCACTGCCTGGCCGTCTGCATAACTATGACAACTATAACTATCGCAACAATGAGTTCCCCTGGCGTGCATTGCTTAACGAGCGAGCGAACGAAAAGCGTGAGGTGGGTATACGAAATATTTACCAAAAGGTACCAATTTGAGCTGGTCTGTTGAGAGAGTAAAAATTGGGAAGAATTATGAATAAATACATCACATCATCAACCATTTTCTTTGAACATAGAATATGAACATATTTAACTTTACAATCCTTTCAGATCTGCTCGGCCGCTGGCTTTGCGTGCATTCAGCTTAATCGCACCATACATCTGATACGACTGAACGAGGGCAGCGGCTGCTGGGAGTCGGAGACGCGAACTGTGCCGTCAGGCTGTGAGTGCATGTGGCCGAAGCATAGCTATGGCGACATTGCCTCCTATCATCAGGCACAGAAACGTTTCAGGTCAAGTCTTAACTATCTAAAAGAACGCATCGCAGCTGGCAATATTGACTACAGACCGGGCACGGGCTATCGTCAGTGGACGCAGCGCACACAGAAACCCAAAGCAAAATCTGGAGCTGGAAAAAGAGCAAAAGCAGGAGTAGGAATAGCAACAGACGCCGCTGGACGCAGTCGACGTTCAGATATGTTGGACTATGAGAACTATGAATTGAATTAAATTGACATGACATGATGTGGCCGGGGACCAAGTGCCAAGCACAACGGGAAGCGCATCACAAACGAAACTTTCGGATCATTTAGCAACTAAGTTGAAGATGTACATTAACATATTTTGTTCTTGCTGTGGTTTTAGCCGTAATACACTCTTTGTTCATATTCTAATTGTAAACAAAACAAAACAAAATCAAAAAAAAAAAAAAAAAAGTACCATATGGTAAACTTAAGTTTTAAAATGAATTAAATAATGGAGCAACAACCAAAGACACGGGCGATAAATCAATGGGCTTAAACACGTTTGCAAATCTATATTGATGTCTTTATAATTGAACTTTTGCGTGTGGATTTCATAATCCCATTGGAATTGCTATTATTTGTACTATTTGCAAATTCATTTAAAATGCAATATAAATCGTGTGCTTAATGCGTAAATCAATGAAAATCCATTGCATTGATTTTTATGTGAGTTTTTCCAGCGGTTTATCTGCTACCTGCAGCAGCATCTTTTCCGCAATTGTTGCAATTTTCGAATGCAGCTTCTGTTCTGTTTCAAATGCGTCAAATTGATGCCAGTAGCTGGATTCCTTTTCGTTAAAATGATCAAAGAGCTCGCTCACTTTACGCTGCATATCCAATTTTTCATAGCTGCAAGGAGAGGAGAGATTTAACTATATTTCAAGGCTCATCTTTATAAAATGAAATATTTTTTATACAAACCGCTCTGTGCCGAAACTGCCTCGAGATGCCAGCTGATCGACATTTGCCTTTAAATAGAATACAGCATCTGGTTTCAGCAAGCCTAGATCTGGTGCCCAGCACCAATCCATATCAAGTCCTTTGGCCACCGAATAGACCACACCGGAGTAGGCATAGCGATCACATATTATTGTCGTGCCAGCAAGTAGATCCGCTCGGATGCTGTTCATGCATTCCCAGCGATTGGCCGAGAAGAGCAGATGAATCACTTCATTGGACAGCTCTTGGGTGTTCTTTAGGAAACGATTGATGACATCGCCAATTATTGTGCTGCGATCCGGAAAATTGATTTTCTTCACAGCAACACCTTTGTCCTTTAGCAGTTTGACTGTGATTATATTGATATTAAAATTCTTCTTTAAAATGCTTATCTTTAAGCTGAATTTTCGTTTGGCAATAGATTCTTATCTTTTTGCTTACACATCCTTATGTACCAGCTCCATTACTGAAAATCTAAGCAAAAGCAGCTGCTAATGGAATAATACTCGCAATATAAAGTATTCAATTATGATTTCATAAAGTATTAATATTATTATATATTATATTAAAAAAAAAAAAAAAAGGAAAGTTTAATATATTCAAGGTATATAAAAGTTAAAGCCGACGGATATTAAATTGGTTAAACAAATTCAATGTCATACATTTAGCAAGTGCTAACTTCGCTTTGAATTCTCTACTTTATTTACTTACACAATTGACTGCTTTGTGTTGATTTGCCAACACGATCGCATCCTTCAAAAACTATAAAGGCTCCACGTTTATTTGATTCCATGTTGAAATAGTATATTTGTTACTAAAACGAACAGATGAGCCGGCGAATTTAATTGCAATAGTGTAAAGCAATCCAGGGCTTCAGAATTGTTTAAATCTACAGCTGCGTGACAAAAGCTGGCTGATTTACCCGCGAAAAGCATACACAATACGACAATGACTTATTAAATAATAAAATAATTATTTAATTTTGATTCCATTTCGATGTATATATTGCTTCATTTAAATTATTAATTCTTCATATTTTTATTTTTATAATGTTGATTTATGTCTGGTGGGTGAGCTCGCAATGTTGCACTTGATAATGAACCAGTATAGTAGTTCCTTCACTCCGCTAATGAACCATGAAACACACACATACATAGACACACTCATAACACAGAAGCAGAAGCACACGTAAATTACATTTTGTTTTAAACAAATTTAAATACACATAAAATCGAGTAAACCACTACGGCATTTGTAAAAAATAAATGATAATTAAATTAAAGAAACGTTACAATGTGTTAGCAATAAAGTGCGGGTGTTTGTGCTCTTTGGCAAGGCTTGGTTTAGGCCTGCCTTTTCGGCCCAAAACAAGTAATTCGCAAAAACAGTCACAACGAAGCTGCAATGCGCTGCACTTGAGTGAATGAGAAGGCAAGATTGAGGTATTGTGCAAACACAGTGCTTATCATCAGCAAAAACCCCCAAACTAATACTCACCTATGCCCAGCCAGTCACATACTGCTCTAACCACATTTAATCACCAAAAAACCAACAGCAAATGCGATTGCAACAAAATCACCATTATGCTACAAAAGACAACATTCATTGATACAAAGACCGCGTGTTTTTCGCGTAGCGCCCAGCGACCGCAGCAGCAGTAGCAGCGGCAGCAGCAGCGCATACCAGGGACAGGCATGCAAAACAACGCTGCCGATAACTAATCGACTGTCTACAATTATCGCGCAAGGACCGCTCGCTGAAAACTTTTGCAAGTGGGTGGATGCGGTCGTGTGGTTGGTGTGAAAAAAGTGCGTGCGAAATTTGTTTATACTCGAATTAAATATCAGCTGCAACAATTAGATAACTGGCACAGATGCTTCAAACGATGACATTGTCACAGCCGCCACTATAAACAAATGAGCTGCAGGACATAGCGCACCTTATGCCGTATGGCCTTCTATAGACAGGTGCTCGTGTTAACAAAACCAATTAAATGTGTTTCGTAGTAGTAATAAGACCCAAATGTGTTTTTAGTTTTCTTCTGAGTGAGTCCTCTGCGTCAGCGGTCGTCTTGATAGTCGGCAATTAATTTCTCCCTTTAGATGAGTTTTATGCATCGACTGTTCTGTTAGGGGTTTATCTATATATATGCACACATGTGTTATTGACTAGCTAATCATGTCCAATAACAATCATCCGCACGGACATTTAAGTCAAGCGGCACAGAATCCCTCATGGAATCCCCTCCAAGTAAGTATCTGGTAGACAAACACACATAAACGCACACACAGACAGACATAGAATGCCTTGACGATAAAGCTGAAAAACAGATGCATCCATCATCTCTGCAGATACCCTCGTATATACCGCGACAGCCCCAATTGGCGCACATGTCCAATGAAAGATCGCTGGTTCGCTCACCGTTGGCCTGGCATGCGTCGTCCGCCCAGCCGCCGCCGCCGCCGCCCGATGCCATTTACAATTTTATGTCGGCCAATCATAAAAACGTAATTAGCGTAGTTTTCGTTTCGATTAGATCCAAAAAATCAAATATATACATATAATAATACAAATCCAATCAAATCCACATGCCACCCGTAGCTAAATCCCAAAGTTCCTTCAAATCTCGTTCTCAGTTTTGAATTTGTAGTTGCTTCTTGTCCAATCGCTTGTTTTGATTGCTTTGTGTACGCTTTTGTTGGTTTTCATATCTAATCGCATTTGATCGCCATTGCAGCTGGATCATCATCATCAAATGAATCCATTGCTGGCGCCGCCTTATACTGGAACATTGCCCTTTGACTCCATGGATTTGTCGCTGCAATCAAGTCGCAGCGCTGCGCCTACGCTGAACAAATCTGGCCAACAGCAGCAGCAGCAGCAACAACAACAGCAGCAACAGCAGCAGCAATCACAACAGCAGCAACAACAATCGCATTTACATGCACCACCTAATTATCCAACGATGTAAGCGTGACATATTTACTTTATAAATTCAGTTATATATCTTCTTTTTATTCACAGTCACAATTTGACCACTAGCACGCCCGCAGGACATCTACCGGGCATACCAGCATCGGTGTCGCCTGCGAGCTCAACCAGCAAATATCTCAGTGCGAATGGCTCGGGGCCAGGCGATTGCGAGTCGCTGTTGCCGCCACCGCCCAGTACCCCGCCTAACAATAACAATCACAGCAGCAGCAGTGGCAGCGGCAACGGCAACGGCACCAATGCGAACAACAACACCAATAGCAGCAGCAGCAGCAGCAGCAGCAATAACAACAACAATGTGCCGCCGCCCCATTACATGCAAAATCGTGATGAGAACTTTAAGCTGACGCAGTTGAAGAACATGCAAAAGGGCAGCGAGCTTAGCGGCAAGGATTGCAGCTATACAGGCAAGCTGGCTACGCACAACATGCAACAACAACAACAACAACAACATCAGCACGCCAAAAAGCGTAAGTAAATGCAATATAAAGAAAGAGCTTGTCTAAGATCTTACGACTTCTGTTACAGCCTCGCCGCTTCGCAACTATCATCAGCAACAGCAGCAGCAGTCGCCCTATAACATGACGCCTCCAAAGTATAATGGACCGCAAACGCCGCCAACACCGCAGTCACCGCTGGACTATAATCAATTGCATTTGCATCATCAGCTGCATGCAGGCATTGGTAGTTATGCGTCACAGCAGCAGCAACAGCAACAACATATGCCACAGGAACAGCAGCAACATTTACATTATGCGCCACCAGCAACACATCATAACCAGCATCTTGCACCGCCGCCACCGCCGCCGCTATCACATATGACCAATGCACAATTTCAGCAGCGACAGCAAACTTCGTTGCAGCAACAGCAACAGCATCAGCAGCCAACGTCAGCGCAGCAAACGTCACAAATGCATTCCCGCAATACGCAATTAACGAATCTCGATATGCTCTCCAAGCAAAAGCCAGAGGATCAACAGCAACATCAACAGCAGCAGGCGCAGCAGCAGCAGGAGGACTCACAACCAATCATTACGGATCTCTCCACAACGGCTTCGTATCGCAGCAATAACCAACAAATTGCCGAGGACAAGCAGTTGGCAGAAGCACCCGAATCACCCTACATGACCACATCCAATGAGGAGTCGCTGGAATCCAATAGCAACAGCAGCAATAGTCGCAAGCGACGCAAGCGCAAAGCCAGCCAAGTAATGCGCCTAACGCCAAGTGAAAACATAAAAAGACAGCGCACGCCGAGTCCGCATAGTAATAGTTGCAGCCCGAAGCACTCGCCCAAAAATGGAGCCGATGTACACGAGTTTCAACCGTTTGGCCTGAAGGATAAGCAACAGCAGCACCAGCAGCAACACGAACTGCCACAGGAAAATGGACGTGCATCATCGCCGCCAACTGTTGCTGCAGCTGACAATAGCAGCAATAGCTCCACAATTTACAACGATACTGATAATCCCAAGACTAAGAAGCAGCGACAAGCGCTGCTCCAACGCAATCTCACAGAGCAACAGCAGCAACATCGTCGCCAAGTTGAGGATGAGGACCAGCCAGAGCAGCAGCAGCGTCAGTCTCCTGGCCCAAAAGCAGCCAATGAATCCCAAATGCCGCCGCCCAGTCCGCAAAGCAATAGCAGCAGCAGCAGCTCGAGCAGCTCCAGTGCTGGCACGCACAGCAGCCACAGCAGTCGAGCCAGCGAGGTGGTTGGCGTCAAAGAGCAATTGGAGCAGCAGCAGCAACAGCAGCAGCAGCAGCAGCTGGACAATAACAAGGCCATCATCACAGATACACCCGCATCGCCAGCTCTAGTCGAACAAGGCGATATTGATGCTCGGCCTGCGGTGAGCGTGCATGATGATGAAGATGAAATGGAATCACCAGCTGGAAAGCATTCGCCCACAGTAGCAGCAACATCGCCATCAGCAACACCAACATCAGCAGCAGCAACAAATGTCGCAGCCACTGGCACCACAGAGCCTTGCCATTTCAATGAGGTTGAGGATAAGCTAGAGAAAATGTTTGCCGGCATTGAGGATGAGCCGGCTGAGCAGCAAGCCGATGAACCAGCAAGAGCACCCAGAACAGATTTAACATCACAATTAGCTTTAGACAAGGATAAGTCATCAGCCAACAGTCCACCAGCGGCCCGTACGCCAACACCAACACCAGCACCAATACCACCAGCACCCATACCAGCGCCCACATCCACACCCGAGCTGCGGCCTATGGCGACAAAGGCGGCTATGAAGTCAACAATGCCCAGTCCCATACACAGTCCGGCACCGTTAGCCGAGCCGCCAGCCAAGGAACATACCGCAACGCCGTCGCCAGCGCCAACAGCGGTTGCAACGCCGCCAAGCGCCAAAATGCCGCCACGAACGCCGCCCACTCGTTGTTTGCCACCGCGACGGCTGTCAATGGGCATGGATCCATCCCTGTTGCGTTTTACTATTGAGGAGCCAAAGAAGACGACAGCGCGAAAGAAGGCAGCGCAACAACCACCGCCTGAAGCGGACATGCTTCAGCTGGACAGTGATGATGATAAGCCGAGCACCTCGGCAGCGGCAGCAGCTGCTCTAGCTGCACGCAAGCTAAGCGAGGCAGCTGCAGCCAAAGCACTTGCGCCCAAGGCTAACAATGCCAATGCCAACAACAAGAAGAAGAAAAAGAATGCGCCCAAGGGGAAAAAGCCAACGGCTAAGAATGGTGGCAAGGCGAACGCTGGCAAAAAGGGAAGCGTACGCAAAAATTTCAGCACCGACGAAGACAGTACTCCGGCGCCCAATCGTGAGAACAGCAGCAGCAACAACAACAATGGTGCTGCTCCAGATCTCAGATTCAAATCCCCATTCATACAGATCAAGCCCGATGGCAGCATTAGCATTAAGAATACGCACAGTGCCGAGGATGTGAACGAGAAGCAGACGAAGAAGAAGCACACAAAGGCGCCGCACGAGCGCAAAAATCTGCGTGGCATGCACAGCTCGACATTGAGCAATCGCTACGATGCGGACACCACAGACTCCAGTTGGATTTGTGTGTTTTGCAAGTGTGGACCACACAAACTGGGACTGGGTGATCTCTTCGGTCCCTATCTGGTTTCCATAGACTGTGAAGAGTACCGCACGGCGGTCCAGGTGCCGGCAGGTGCGCAAGACATCGACGGCTTGTTCGTGAGCAAGCGCAAGCGCGCAGACATGGTCAAGCTGCATGAGCGCAATCTGCCCGTCGTGCCCGCAACGCTGGCGAACATAATGCAGGCGCCCAAGATAACAATGGTAAGGGATAAAGAGTTATTTGGGGAAAATTCTTTTGAATTCATATTTGTATTTGCTTGCAGCACAAACGAAAGCGTAAGCAAACCCACGACAGCGTCTACTCCTGTAGCGATGCTGATCCAAATGAATCACAGTGCTCCTCGCAGGATCCACTCGACTGCGGCCACGAGAGCAAGTTCATTGAGACGTTTCGCGGCATGTCGAAAACCTCGGAGCATTGCTACGAGATTTGGTTGCACGAGGATTGCGCCATCTGGGCGAATGACATACAACTGATTGGCGCCCATGTTAATGGCCTCGATGCAGCCGTCTGGGACAGCACACGATATCAGTGTGTGCACTGTGCACAGCCGGGTGCCATTGTATGTTGCTTTGAGCGCACCTGCAAGGCGGCCGCGCATGTGCCGTGCGCCCGTCTTGCTGGCTGGAATCTATGCGAAGCGGAACGCAAAGTTTATTGCCAGCTACATGTGCCGGAGGGAGCAGTGAGAGAGAAAGCGGCGACGACATTTCTAATACCCAGCATGAACATTATGGCTACTGGGCTGGGCGAGCAGACGGCAGCAGCACCGCCCACCATGAACATCCATTCACTTCCCTGAGTACGCGTGCGTGTGCAGAAATGTCGTCTGGACGTCAAGCATTGAGCGCACTTAAAGAGCTCGGATAATGGACCTCCTCAACTGTTTTGTATATAATCTATCTATATGGCTTAAAGCGCGAGACTGGATACAGGTAACCACAGCTGCCGTTGCTGCCAGTTGCTGCTAAAGTTCTTGATCTTTGCTGTTTCGGGAATCAAGCAATTGCTGCTGCTGTTTATCCTTTTTGCTGTTTTTATGTGTTCGATCAACCCTTTGAAACTTACAACTTGTGTAAAAAGATTGCTGTACATTTTACGTAAACGCTGTGGGCGACAGTTTTTAATGCTAGTTTATAATTCATATACATATATATTATAATATATTTAGTTGTTTATACGTATTATATAAATTATTCTAAATTCTATTATACTTACATATATAAAATCATATATATATATAGTACTTAGTATTTGTACCTATTTAGTTGTAATTATATATCTACAATGCAAATTCTTTACATTGCCTCTTTTTACGTTTTACTACGACGACTGTTGTGCTGAGATCCCTCACATCACAGATTGTTTATATGTATACGTATGTTTTTCTGTCATTTTGCGTTCGTACTATAAAATATTATCTACTTTATGCATATGCCAATTGATAATTTAGTTCAATTTTTGTATGTATAAAACGAATACTCCATGCCATACCGTTTAATTATATTTATAACGATAATAATAACACTTATGATAACGATAATGACGATGACGATGATGATGATGATGATGATGATGATTAATATGATATATGCATTGTGCACAGCATTAATTAAGGTAAGCATATAACCACAAATAGAAAATGTTTGACACCAATTACAGAAAACGCAACAAAACAACATTCGAAAACTATTCAAAATGGAATATTGTACAACAATATAAATAAATAAATAATAATAATATTAGCTACATGTAAAACTAAAAAGAAAACAAAAAACAGAAAAAAAAACATTGTATTGTATTTGTATTCATTAAAGCATAATTCTAAACACTTTAAACAATAAAACTTAATCTCACCATGAACGAAAAATTGCATAAAAAAATAAGAAACCAAAGAAACGTTTTCAACAAATTTCGTCGTTTTATTTATTTAATAAATATTGCAAATCGAATAGAATAGAATACATATATGTATATATATAAAAAGATAATTTACAATTGCATTAACTTTAGCCTAAACTAAAAATATAAATAATAACTTAAGCTTTTGTAGTAGTAACTCCGTCTCGTTCTTCGGCTGCTGCTGCTGCTGCTGCTGCTGTTGGCTTTTCAGTGGCGTCGCTGGCGCAGTCGTCGCAAATGCGTTATATCGTTGGGCAGACGGCCGACGCTGCTCTGCGGTACCTGGTAGGATGTGCGACCCGCATAGAAAGCCACCTCCTGGCCCTGAGCTGCCTTGCCCTTGCTGTCCGTCAATTGCAGCTGCCCGATTTGTACATCGTTTCGCTTTTGTGCTACCTGCAATGTGGGCGATGGTATCAAGCCATTGGGCAGGGCTGGCAATGCTATATTCAGATGATCCAGCTGCTGGCCATTTTCATTTGCTTTGACTACGAGAGCTGAATTTGCTGTAACTGTGGTTGGTGCTGCAGCTGCTGTGACGAGTGGTGGAAATAGCGGCAACAGTTGCTGCTGCTGCTGATACGGCACAAAAATGTTGGGCGTAAGATAGGGCTGTTGAATGGATTGTATAGAGGGGCGTGCGGATTGCTGTTGATAGTGCTGCAATTGTTGCTGCTGATA
The DNA here is from genome assembly GCA_030914345.1 of Drosophila koepferae. NCBI lineage: Eukaryota > Metazoa > Arthropoda > Insecta > Diptera > Drosophilidae > Drosophila > Drosophila koepferae. The sequence continues at coordinate 12,548,572 of JAUESR010000211.1, read as the reverse complement.
AGGCTGTTGCTGGAATTGTGTGTGATAATTGATTTGCTGAGGATGCTGTAGCTGATGATGTTGCTGTTGATGTTGAAGCTGTTGGTGTTGATGTTGTAGCTGTTGATGCTGGTGTTGATGTTGGTGTTGCTGTTGGTGTTGCTGTTGGCGCTGCTGCTCAAGATGTTGCTGATGATAATGATGTTGTTGCTGACGATGGGGCTGATATTGCTGCTGCGGCTGTTGTTGTTGTTGATGCAGCGTCTGCAAATGTTGCGATTGCTTTTGTGGCTGCTGATAGCGCTGAGTAATGTAGTTCAGCTGCTGCTGCTGTTGTTGTTTAACTGGCTGACGTTGCTGCTGCACAATTTGATGTTGCTGCTGCACAACTTGTTGCTGCTGCACAACTTGATGTTGCTGCTGCAACTGCTGTTCAATGGGCTGTAGCTGCTGCTGCTGCTGTTGCAATGTCGTAGGACTTGCTATACTTACACTGCCAGCATTATTGATGTTGTTGCTGTTGCCGCCAAATTTAGTGCTAAGAAAATCGCTTAGAGCCACATAAGAGTTAGCTTGATTGCTCTTAACTTGAGGCTGATTGACCAGAGATGAGATAATGTTGTTGGCAGAGCTGGGAGCAATACGTTGACCCTCGGCACGAGCAATAACAATGCCTGGCTGCGTGGGCAGCACCAATGGAGGCAACTGTTGCTGCTGCTGCTGTTGCTGTTGCTGTTGCTGTGGGCGTGGTGGTATGGTTAAGCTGGCTAAAGCTTCAATATATAAAAAAATTATATTAATATATTGCAGCTACAAATCATCGCTCTGCTTACCTGGAGCTGCTGCTGCTGCTGGCTTAACATATTGATAGCTGCTGCTGCTGCTGGTTGCTGGCTTTGTGACGCGTTGCTGTTGTTGCTGGTTGCTACTGCCTCGTTGCACGCTGTTGCTCTTAAAGTTCTGTAAAATGGAGTCATCAACAATGGCACGCGTTAGCTTATCAAAGGGCAGAAAAGCAGAGGAAGGAATGAGACTTGAGCTGATGTGTTGCTGCTGTGTTTGTGATTGCTGTTGTATGTTGCTCACAATTGAGACTGGCTGAGCAGTTGTGGCTGTGCTTATGAAGTTGTGTGTGGTTGAAAGTTGTGTGAGTGGTGGTGCATAGCTATAGCCGGCGGCTAAGGCAGAAATTTGCTGATTTAGAGTGGACAGAGCAGCGGACGCAGCTGTGGTGCGCTGTGTGGTTGTGGTTGTGGTGCTGCGTGGCGTGGTGGTGCCGCGAGTACGCAGCTGTGGTGCGTGTGTACGGTACGTAGAGTGACGATTGCGTCCACGTTGAGCGCTGGCCGTGGGAGAAGGACGATGGGTGGTATAGCTAGTGGTGCTGGTGATGCTGCTGCTGCTGCTGCCGCCGGTGGTGCTGGCACGTGTTACTGGCGTGTAGACACGATTGCCGCGCGCCACTTGGAAACGTTGCAAATTACTTTGAACGCTGTCCCAGCTCGCACGCTGCTGCTGCTGTTGACCCGTCTCCTTCTCAATGTCTCGCACCGAGATCTTCTTATTGGGACTCTGCTCAGGGCGCGCAAGGGCTAAAAACGATTCAGTGGTGGTGCTGGTGGTTGTTGTAGCTCTGCTGCTAGTGGGTGCCGCTGTTGTAGGCTTGCTGACCAACGATAGGCGCGACAAACGCAAACGACTTGCCGCCAAACGCTCTGAATAGCTGCGTGTGGGCGTGGTTGAGCGTGCGGTGGTTGTGCTCTTGGTGGTGCTTGGCGTAGTCGTGCGTTTCACAGTCACCTGCCGCCGCAATGTGCCGCTACCCACGCGCTTCTGCGCAAAGCGTCGATAGCTGCGTATGCGCTCCTGCGTGCTGCTAATCTCCGTCACAGTTTCCGTCGAGGTGCTCATAGCGGGCGTGGTGGTTGACCATGTGGTGCGTGGTGTTGTGGTGCGAGTAGTGCGTGATGTCGTGGTGCGAGTGGGGCGTAGTGTCGTGGTGCGAGGAGCACGCGTTGTGGTTCTACCCAATGTCAATTTGTTGCTGCGCAGCGCTGTCTCTTCATCATGTGAGGTGAGCTTAACGCCTGCCAGCAACAGCTTCTCGGCCTGTAGATCCACATCCGTTTTATCTGCCTCAGCGGCGCTCTGTGGTGGTGCGGGCTCAGCCTGCTCCAAGTCCTCACTCAGGCTGGCCGTAAGTGCCGCAGCTTGACCAATCGATTCGATGAGAGGCAGTTCGCTGCTATTGTCCACAGCTGCCTCAATTGCTCCGACAATTGTATGCGCTGTGGTGGTATCTTCATTTTCGAATGCTGGCGGCAGTGTGGGTTCAATTAACAAAGCTTCAAGTGGCGTTTCAGTGGTTGTGGTTGTAGTGGTGGTGGTGGTGGTGCTGCTGCTGCTGCTTGTGGTTTTGTCATTATTGAATTTAAGCTTATGTTCAAAATCTTTGTGAGCATCGATGGGTATCTCATTGGGCTTTAGACGTGTTTGGTGGTTTTTGTGTGTGGTTTATCAAGATGTGGTTGTAAATGATAATGTTGTAGGCGAATAGTTGTATAGAGCATAGCAAAAGAGTTTGCCAATAGAGAGCAAGAGAAAGAGAGAGAGAGAGAGAGAGAGAGAAATATGAAGAAAGATCAAGAGAGAGTGGAGAATAGATGTAGAGATATATCATGTATAGATATAGTTATATATAGACATATTGATCTATTGCTAGCCTTATGACTTACCGTAAATCTGATCGTGCCCGGCGTTTGCTTTGGTCTATTGTACACATAGGATGAGTGAGTTTTGCCGGCTTCCTTTTCGTTCGCTTGCATGGAGAATCCACGACTTAGGAATCTAAATGGTTGCTTCACCTTTTGCGGACTCATCGACTGATAGCCAGAGACACTGGGATCCAAATCGGTGGACACCTCCTCTAGCAAATTATTGATATTGGCAACTAGATCCAGCTGTGTCGCCTCTTCCTTGGTGTTGCGTATCTGCTTGATGTACTCGGGCGCCATTTGCTCATTGGAGCCAGCTGAATTGTCCTCCAGCACCTCCAGACCTGCATTCACGCGTGCCGCAAAGTTCTTCTGCTTCTGATAGTGATACTCACGTGGATACTCGGCTATGATGTGGGCATTCGTGTGATCGAATTGAATGCCCGGATCGGATGAGAGCTCACCCAGACTATTCACATAGATGTCGTCGCCCTCCTCGGGCACATTGACCTCAGCCGGAACAATTGGTGCCGGCAGAGCTTCGCTCTTGATATCTTCGCCACGCAGCGGTTGTTTCTCATTAGCAACGACAGCGGGCTGGTCCAGGACTCCACTAACTCTGCTCAAATCCTTGCTCAGCGTTTGATGTTTGTTTGGCTGTTGCTTGCGCTGATTCAGCTCCTGCTGCTGCAGCACTTGCGATATGGTCTTGGTGGGATACTCCATCATCTGACGCACACGCTCCATCATTTCCTGTGTGGTGCCCACGGTGCTCTCGCTGTTCATGTCATAGTACTGCTCCGACTGGTCACAGTCCACATTGCGATACCAATCGCAGACGAATTTCTGCTGATTAAAGATCGTGCCATTCGGACAGAGAAAGCCAAAGCCCTGGGCGGAGCGTGCAGTGTGGGCGCAAATGCGAAACGCCTGACAGCGGCTCTCCACATCCGCATAATAACCTGCGCGACAAATTCAATTAGCATGGTGCATTAGCTGGAATTCGGAGTGACCCACCTTCGTGCCGGCCCTTGCAAATGAAACTCGTCTTGGGCACCTCGCTCAATATGGGATAGTCGAGGCCCGGCTCACCGGGTATGGTGTGACGCAAATCGAACTGCTGATCTGTGTATTCATTCGCTTTGTCCGCATCCTCAAAGTTGCCCTGAGCGCCGGCATTGTCAATCGCTAGCAACACCAGCAGCAGCAGCCCCACCGAAAGTGGGGCAACTGCTATGGCTGGTAATCGTAACCGGGGCATGCTGTAAGCAACATGTTTATTAAATCATATGTAAATTGCACGCTTACAAAACATTATGCATTAGGCTGATTGATAAATTATGAATCAATAAACATTCATTGATTAAAACGAACATGCTGTTGTTGAAAACATTTGAATATAAAGCGACGTAAGAGCCGATTGAATTAGCATAAACCGCGACAGAGTCTCAATCGAGGCGTGCCCCAAACTCAGCGCAGCGGGCAGACGCTACGTAACCATATTTGGTATTTAGTATCGCATTAGAGCTGTTATATATTTTATATATTTAATCAAAACAAATGCCACATAACAACAGCGGTGCGTCGACTGTTTAACGGCACTGTCCAAGACATTAATGGCCACAGCGTGGGATTCTATATTCGATACATCAATTGGCCATATTGGCCCGACTCAGGCCAGCATCTCGGCTTATCTCCGACTGGAACTTCAATAAAAGGAAATTGCTGTCCATTTATGTAGTGACATTTGACCTTCAATACACATTCACCATTTCCGTTTGAACTATATTTCGGACAAGTATTTTAATGGCTAAGCATAAATTGTTCTCTTTCAATATTGACAGGCAGCGTGTCACGTGTTGAAACCCAAACTAAAGCCGCGCTGTGGCTAAGCAATTTGTTTATTGTTTAATCTTTCATTAATCAAAAGCCTATTTGTTTATGTGAGCTATCAAACGCCATTTAAGAATGCGTCTAATTGATGATTATTCAAATCGATTTCTGAGCTCTGACTGGAGGTCAAATCACTGACAGCTCGTTGTAGTAAATTGTGGAAATATTTAAATGGATATAGTATATTTATATTGATTTTATTTCGATTGTTATATGAGTACACTTGGCCGACTCTCTATTGCATATCATTAATGTCATTTCAGTTTTAGTTTTTCATTTTTAAATATTTTTTTTCCTGATTTTTAGTTGAGTGAAAACAAAAGACTTAGGCAACGAACTTGCCAACTGCACACTTGACGAGTGTTTGGCTCTTTGTGCAGTTTCTCTAGTGTTTGTTGCCCTGAAATTGACTGCAATTGTGGTTGATGATTGTATAAGGTAACCCAAGACAATTGAATGTCAAAAGAAAGAGACAAACTGGATGAGACTTGATGACTAAGAGATACCCTAGACCAGGATGTATGAGAAATGAGGTGAGCATTAATAATTACTATATTTTAATACTATTTATCATTATGGTTAGCATGAGTGAGCAAATAAACAGAGAGATAGATATAAAGAGAGAGAGAGGGAGAGAGAGAGAGAGAGCGAGAGAGAGAGAGAGAGAGAGACAGAGAGGGGCAGAGAAACTCTCTTGCTCATCCTAATTATGAATATAGATTCATTTACGCTCTGTGTTACCTCATACATTATAGCCTAAAATCTCTCTCCAACCTATTATCAATATTTACAGGGTATGCGAAAAAAAAGGCCCAAAAAGCATTGCTGCACTCGTGTGTGCGTCGCTCAGTGATCCATTGTGCAGATCATGTCATATGAAGTGCGCAAAATGAAGTTGAAGAACTTGAATTGAATAAATCAAGCGTAGCTGGCAAACTTAATGAATAGATATATACATCTATAATAGATATATATAATGTGCCACAGTAGTTGTAAACCATTTGCCAAGCTAAAGAGCGCTAAATTGTTGTCTTTGTCTGGCCAACAAAACAGCCATAGAAATAAATCACAAGCAAATGAAATAAAATAAAATGAAAATCAAATATATAATAAGAAAGAAAATATAAAAAAAATCAGCATTTAATTATTTTCCAATTTTAACTGTCCATTTGAGATAACTTAATCGATTATATAACCTGCCTTGATTTCAGGCGATGATGTAAAAATTATTCAATAAAATATATATGAAAGAGCTATGCAAAACTAATTTGTTGACAATTAAGCGTTTAGATATTTGTTAAAGGCGTGCCCCATTGATGTGACATACTTGAGATAAAAATATATATAATATATAGTACATAGACAGATATAGTGAGTCAATAACCTGTACGTCGATGTCAATAAACTGTAAGCTATATAATTTCTAATAATGACTATCTAGGCAACAACTAATTGTATTTTAATGACTGCACGAAAAATGTTTATTTGGAGGATGCTTAAAGAGACCTTTTGGAGACCTTTGAAGACCTTTGAAGATATACTACATATCTTAACCTCCATTACAATTCCATTATGCAAATGCAGCTGTACAATTACTAAAAAACAATCCAAGAGCAAAGTGTAACAATCTATCTGTACATTCGACAGATTCAGGGTCATTATCAAGAGCAGCAGCAACAATGCCCGCTGACAATGAGGAAGCATTCCCTCTTCATAGCCAAACAATTTAGCCGCATCATCTTCAATCATATTTCACATCATATTTACGAACTGAAAAACTGTTTTACTTCACATTGTTTTCAATGATCCATCAAATAATGCCGAGACAAGCTGCCGAAGTAGAAGAAGATGCCTAAGCCAGAAAGCAAAACATTTATATATATATATATACATATGCACATAAATATATATATTATTTTCAAATAGATAACAGCCAGGCGGCCTCAAAAGTGAATGGCTACGGCCATTAAATCGCTTTATTTGAATCATATCATGAACTTCAACTCGGACTGACAAATTAAAATTGTTTTGTTTTATTTCATTTGATTTAACTCAATTTGAATTCGATTTAAAAACTGCTGTAAATGCATTGATGCCGCATTGTGTAATCTGTAATTATTTCCGCAAATTGTAAATTGTAAATATATATATATATTTTTTTTTTTTTTATATGTATACATTTTATATTTTATACTTTCGATTTTTCCATTTTCTACTTCGATTTCTTGTCTCGACTGGCAATAAATTAGCAGCACGTTTTGGCGCATCGCAATCATAAATCTTAAATACATTTTAAATGATATCTCCATGTGCCCGCAGTCTCTGTCTGGCAACAGGTTTCGCTTTACTCTAGAATTTAATTATAGCAATCTAATTTTGATAAGTCGTGTGAGAGATACAACTTCAGAGTCAGCCTAATGGAATTTCTCAAACGTAAGCGGGCGCGCTGAGCTTAAGGATCTCAGTCTATGTAAATGTATCTACACTGCTCAAGTCTATGTAAACATACTTTTAGCTGTGTAAATATATGTATTTATATTTATTTATATATATTTTTTTTTTTTTTTTTTTTTTTTGCAAGATTTCCTCATACTTTTTGCTGGCAACTAATGAAATTTCTTGGCCTAAGCAATGTAAAGCTTAAGGATCTGCTCTCAACTATTGCTTTATATATTTTTGTATATTTTTTAAAACATTTACTCATTATATTATATATTACTCTTAAGTCTCTTGAATACATATTGATAACTATTCTAAGTCAGCTTGGAAGTCATTCAATCGAAATTCTCAAGTTAAGCTCTCAACAGCTAAAGTTTAAACTCTGCAATATCTATTTCAATTGTTTGTATACGATATGCATCTATAAATACATATATCAATAATTTGCTTGGTAATAGATATAGGTTTAAGCTGATATTTCTATAATTAGCTATCTAATTATGATAGTCATTGAGAGAAAACCAACTTGTTCAATGGAATTTCTCAAACTGAGCATAAGGATATGCAAAGAAAAAAAAAAAAAAAACTAAGTGCTTCAACGATATCAAGCGTCAAGTGTACACAATAATAGCTAAATATAAAAATAAATGTATTTCTCTTTAGTTATGTTGGGGATTTTCTCACAGATGCTGGTCTGCTGGCCCGCAGCCCAAGTGGCTGTCATTATGGCTCAGACTGACGTTAATTGAGTGCGTAACACAAGCTGAAAATGTGGCCCACTTCAAATAGTGCTGATCGCATTGTGTCTAACCATCATCGATTCTATATCCGCATTGCTATTAACAGCCAGCCAGCTTCAATTGTTTGAGTAATGTTAGCTTAATTTGTAAGAATTTAGCAAATTTACAATACAATCAAGTGTAGACAGTTTAACGCGTGTTAATTAATTATTAATGAGCTTTGAGGCTTGGGCCTCTATTTGATAAATATCTTGGCCAAATACAAAAATCTGGCTTTAAGCCTTTTATCACACCTTTGCTTTTACCTGCTCTGAATTCACATTATTTTCTCTGTGATGATTCACATTTCGTTAGTTATCTTCATTAATAAGAACAACATTCTGAATGGCTAGCCTAATAATATTAATTGGTGTGGGTTGATATCAAAATGTGTGCAAAGGGGTTACAAATTAGGGCACTGTTATGGCTTAGCTTGTGTTTTTTAAATTTTGTTTATTCTTTGTTTTATCTGACATTTATAGAGTTTTAACAATATTATTTAGAGGTTTGCCACTTAAGCAAAGTCTTATGCTCGATCTACCTGCTGAGATGTATTTCATGAAGTGAACTGTCATAAGGATCTGAATATAGCGAATTTCTGATATGTAAAGTTCGTTTGTTGCTATAGTTAATACGATTTTTATAGTAAATTTGCTTATTGTTAGTATAAGGCAGAATGCAAATATATAATAAGACATATTTATATGAAATATATTTTTATAAAATATATAATTATAAATATATATAAATTTAAGTTTATATTTATATTATTTTTGTATATATATACCAAAAAATCCTATATACTTTTCAAATATTTTATTTGTTTAATTATTATTAATAAACAAAAATATTGTTAATTAATAATTAGAAAAAAATATTTTAATTAAATACATAAATAAAACCATTTAAATTGTTTAAATGTTATGTATAGAAGCTTTACAAAATATATATATATATAGAAAATAATAAAAAATTAATAAAAAATATATATAGAAAATAATTAAAAATTCTTATATATTTAAAATTATTAATGTATGATATGTATTTATATTTTGAAAAATAATTTGTATTTATATTTCTCAATTTAAGCCAATTGTATGCAGAGTAAATCCAAATCCATATTAACTGCAAAATAATTTGGTTTATCTTTTAACAACATTTCAAAAATCAATTTTTTTTTTAATTTTCCAATGTCCTCAAATGATTTGTCTTTTATTTTTCTGCAGCACATATCACAGCATTTTCTATAATTTTATTTTTATATATAAACATATATATATTTATTTCCAAATTCATATTCCATGCACACTTGCAATTACCTTAAATAATTATTTAAATAGTTCACTGTTTCAACTTTGTATTTTGTATCTTTCACTTTTTATTTCAACTTCACAAATCAACGAAGCAGCACAAAAGCATAATCCAGCTAAAGCAAATATCCTTTTCGAGTCCTGCGTTTTGATTTCGTATTTTAATTTAATTTCTTTTTTATTTGGCCGGTTAACGCGTCAACTCGAAACTTAACCGCTCGAGACGCGAACTTGAACTGAACTGAACTGGAAAGCCAAAGATATCCAAATATTTGGCAGCAGCAGCAACTGTCTTATAATATGCGTAAAAGAAGAAGACACACAAAAAGGCAAAACAAAAAAAATAACAATCGATTGCGTATTATGTGAGCTGATGATGAAGATGCTGTTGCTGCTGCTGTTGTTGTTGTTGTAGATGCTGCTGCTGCTGCGGCTGCTGCTGTTGTTATAGATGTTGCTGCTGCTGCTCCGGTTGTAAACCGGTGACAACCTGCTGTTGCTCTTGTTGGCGTTGCTGCCACAGCAACATATTAAAAAAAAAAAAAAGAAACAAAAACATAAACGATGCATTTCTTGTGCCCTTTGGCTTATGGGAAGTTGACTTTCATTTTCATTGGGCCAAGTATCTTTTCACACGACTTGGCCAAAAGTAACCAAATTTATATATTCAAGAAGTATGCGACACATAAACGCCGAGCACTGCAAATTGTTATTATATCTACGTATATATAGTATAATATTTTAATAAATAATTTATTATAACTCGCTTGGCTTTCAAGGCTGCCGCCAGAGGAGGGTCGATCTCTGTTAGTAGGGTTTCTGATAATAGTTAGTGGGAGCTCGATAATTTCCGCATTTGAAATGCGTTTGAGTATCGTGTGACCCAAATGTAAAGTCATTTTATAATTAAACAAAAGTCCGTGCGATCAATTAAAGCAACTTGGCTTAGGTAATTAACTGACTGCACTTGGCTTTTTGGCCAGCATGATTAATGGCAGTAGGTGGCACTGGCTGCGGCTCTAGCTGTGCCGTTGGCGTTGGCGTTGGCGTCATGTCATGTCTGGTCTCAGTTGGTGCTTCCTCCACTAAACAAGCATAACAATGTTTCTATTTAAGCATCGATTGCCCCTGATCCGCTTATGATCAAAGATGCTATAACAAAAATATTTACTATTTGCTACTTGGCCAACTGTGACAACACCTGCCAAAGCCCGATTGCACTATAAAAGGCATAGCTGCAGTTCAGCTGCAATTCGAGTTAATCGAGTATGTGGCAGCTACATAGACATTGGCTCTTGCTGGTCTTGGCAGCTCTATTGTGGCATCACGTGGCAGCCGACTACGATGAGGAACTGGAGGATAAACCCCATGTCAACTATAATACTCTATTCCGCGCCTACATAGCCATGGGCGATGCGCTCTTCGGCAATTGGGCACCAGCTGACTACGCATTGGAGCTGCAGCAGCGCAGAGCAGCACAGGAATAGATCAAATGACAACGACAGCAACAACTTTGACAATTTACATTTATCTAATACAATATAAATCCTTATTTATAATCGCATTCTTTGGGCATCATTAATAAAAATAAATTTAAAAAAAATTAAAAAAAAAAAACAGTGATCGCAATTTAATTATGCATGCTTCAGTTCTCATTACCATGATTATTGCCATTAAGACCAATTCAAACCATTGTGTGTGTTTATTTTACTTTATTTTATTTGTGTGTTTTTTTTTCATTTTTTTTTTTATTTTTTTTTTATTTTTTTTTTTTTTGTTTAGCTCTTTTGTATCCCTTATCTATGAACATGACACTTCATATGTTTTCTTTTATTGGCAAATTTGTCATTATTCTTCTTCTTCTTTATTGACAAATCCGTTTAAAATAAACCAAAAAAAAAAAAAACACCACATGCATATAGTGTATAGAAACAATTTTGCAAACATACCTTGATCGGGTGTATGTGCAGTTGCAGTTGCCCTGTATTTGATTTTCATATATATTCTAATTCTATCTATATATCTGTCTGTCTGCCTGAGCATCTATCTATCTACGTACGATAATTTTACTATTTGTATATATTTATTTATTATTTATTATCAAATTTATAAAAAATTTGTCATGTAAAATGTTGTCAAATCTTTAAAGCAAAATGTATAGATAGTTATGTTAGAGGCAACGCATATATTAGGTTTTTCTTTTTTTTTTTATAATATTTATCTGTCTGTCTAATAACTTGTAGATCTTAGCTTCTATTTGGCCTTATGGACACAGCTCATTATAACTTTAACAATATTAGAGCTGTGTCCACAAGGCTTTACAGTTCGATTACAATTGACCTACTTTGCAGTAGGGCCTTAAAATGATTGCATGGCAAATTGATAAATATTTTAAAAAAATATTAAATTGATGATATTAAACTATTTAAGTATTTTTTAGACCGTGAATGTGTATTATGCTATCAGTTGCGCTCAACTGCAACGTTTCTAATGTAATTAGATAATTAGATAGCACACAGGCTGCCCTAACAAAGCTACCCGTTTCAAAAACAATGTGCAGGGTATTCTTTTGCTTGCATTCACGTGCTGTCTTAATATAAATGAGTTTTTATTATTATTTTGCTTGGCATCCGTCAATCGAACACATCGATCGTTCGATCGATTGCCAGACATTCGTATTTATGCAAAATACCTGTATGAGATATATGTATATAAATAATCGTTATGCAAGCACTTGTACCATAATTTATTTCTCTATTTTCAGTTCGATATTGAAATTAATGATACCGTTGATTGTTTGCTACACAACGACAGAAAGAACTGGCTGGACCGCCTACCGAGTAAGCTAAGACTTTTGCTGCTCTGTTCTCTATTCAAGTGCTTCACTGTACTTCAATTCAAAAGTAATCCAATTGTTGGCACTTCACACATCTTTTAGGCATAATTTAAATATATTTATGTATGTGTGTGTGTGTGTGTGTGTGCATAAATTGATATTATTAATTATGCGAATGTGGGCGCTTAATATATTTTATTTGATTTTATTTATTTAAAGTTTCTTTTCTCTTTCTGCTCATTGTGTTTCGCTTCCTGCACGTATTTTATAATTATAGTGTTTATTATATATTTAAGCGCACTAATTATTCAAATTGAAGAAGACGCAACACAAGAAGAAATACTATATGTATAGGCAATTTATAAAATAAGCATAGTTAAAATGTAGCTACGCCAGCTTAATCAAAGATTATTCACTTCATTATTTCTTTATTTTTATTTTAATTTTTTTCATGAACAATTTTTGAATTTTTCGCTTTATAGTTGACCTTTAACAACAGAGAACTTATTTTGCTATTAATTTAATTAAAAATAAAACACACACAAACACAGTTAACATGGAAGTAGTGAAGATGAAGCATTTGTTTTTTGGTATTTATAAAACATGTAAACAGCTATGAAACGAGGGTCGCCTGAGACATTTAACTGAAAACAAAAAACCAGAAACAACTATGCAATCGAGTCAATCATTTGCCAAGCCAAACAGCATCCAAATTACGTACAGAAATGCAAATGTGAACACATTAAACAAACAGCTACTGGCTAAAGGCAAATTCACTCAAAATCAAATTGAGATAAATAATTCATATTCTGGCCATGCACACGCACAGCACTCATCAGCGAGGGAGAGAGAGAAAATGGGAAAGATGTGAAAAGATGACAGGATAGGTTAGCCGAAATCGAAATACTCTAAAAAGATGTTTATTATTATAATCTATTGTTTTTAATGAATATTCGCTTCTTTAGAGAAATGCTGATGGCAAGCGTGCATCGGATTAGTTTTATCTTCTATCTTGGATTAGGAAAGCATATCTTGAGGAATTTGCCGGTAAATCTACAAGATGTAAGGGGTACGTATTTATAAATATATAAGGTATATATTCTATAGCCTACTATAAACTATATACTCTATAAATATATAGATATATAGAGACTGTCGACTGTAAACTATACCCTATAGATATCCTATATTTACTCGCATATTCACATCCTATACACTTTGTAGATTTGTCGGCAAATCTTTTGTCTTTTCAATAGATTTATTACTTTACTATATCTGAACCGACGTATGATAAAATAAAGATATATTTTTAAATAAAAATACGTCAGGAGACTAAAAGTATCTAAACGACAGTCATTAGCATCAACATGACTTTCAAACATATCTTTAATCTATATTAATTGTTCTCCCGCCAACTCCTACAAAATTCACTGACGATGTCGACTAGCCCTAGTGCAAGTGTATTAGACTGGCAGCTCATTAAACATGATTAAAAGAAATTTAAGCGCATGCAACTCATCAAAATGATGATTATCCCGGTCACGCCAGTCCAAAGCTAATCCAATGAAAGAAAGAAATGCAGCAGCAGGCAGCTGAGCTAAATAATCGAGAGTTATTATCAAACCATTGGCTTCAAACGCATCCCATTGCCCGGACACAGATGGATGAGCATGTGCTTCTAAATGCTTGTCAAAGCTCAAATTATCAATAGATAAATAACTTTAAGCCAGACATGGAGATAAATCAAAATCCCATCCGAAATCAAAATTTAAAAAAAAAAAAAATTAGCCAAAGCCCACAACAACAACAAATTTTATAATCGAGAAAGAAGAAGCGAATAAAAAATATATTTAAAAATAAAAAAGAAAAGAAATGTATAAATATTCCAGTTTGTTGTGGTAGAGAAGAGTTTCACTTTCATTTGGCTAACGCCTCAAAATGTTGTGCTTGGAAAAAAATAAGCACTAAAATTACCAAATTTATATAACAAAAAATAACAAAAAACATATATTTATATGTTGACGATGCATCAAAAATGTGGCTTAAATGCATAGTTAGCATTTGGTTTTTAATTACAACGAGTTCAACTTCCATTTCCGCACAAGAAAAACCCGAAACCAAAACCCAATTCCCGCGCATGCTAACAAATTGAAATGCCTATTACATCATACATATGTATATAGAGTTATATATCTATATACATATCTATCGATGTTAGTCTGTGTGTGGGTATGCGATTACTAATGTCTTTGCCGGCGCTGACAAACACATGTTAATTTCTCGTCTCGTATCTTTCACGTCTTTCACATCTTTCACTCCTCCGCCGTATTATTGATTTCTTTTGGCAAAAAACTAAATAAATAAACATACAAATTTCATAATCACACGCTGTAGCTGCTTGGCGTTGCCGGCTCCGGATTATTATCAGCGCCATAAATTAATCAACACACACCACACACACACACACGCACATACATATACTCTCCACACACACACACACAGCATTTAGCCGGCTGCGCATCTGTTTGGAGTGACTGCATATGCAAATGCGAGCGGGCAACGCTTTGATTTTTTAGCCGGGTCTGAAATCTGTTGTGGAAGCTGGAGCAGTGCTCGGACTGTGTTTGGCTCATGCGCTGCATGGCCCAAGTTGAAGGCATTTATTTAATTTTATGTTTTTATTATGCATTTGGCCACCAAGCAACAATTTCTTGTCTTTTAATCGCTAGCCAAAATACAAAATGCCAGCGGAGAAAGTGAAACAACAAGCAAGCGCTGCATGAGGCGCGCCTACTTCCACATTTAGTTGCAATCGATCAGATGGAGCACCGTAACAGTGGCCAAGCCCAGCAACGGAATGGGTATTACTGAAAATCTGGAACAAATATGTTGATTTGATGAAATATATTTTTAAAAAAGACAATATGCAATATTACTGGATCTGAATTCATTTTATTTATCATACTTTATATACTTGCATCATTTTAATTTAAATATTTACAAAGAGAATGTCTTATACTTTAAAGAAAGTTGAATTTTTACATTATAGTTTATAATAATATCTAAAAAGAAAACATACATCAATCGATATTATTAATACAATTGTGATGTTCCAAATGGATGCGAAAATAATTATATATTTATCGAACATTTGGGTCCTTCTTTGGTTGATATAATAATTAAAATATGAAGCCAAAAATAAATAAATTTCTACAGCCCATTCCAATCTTTATATATCTCTAACTCTTTCTCTATCTCTTCCCCTCCCTCTCTCTCTCACTCTCTCTCTCTCTCTCTCTGTCTCTCACTCTGTCCGTCCCTGGCCATCTCGCCTCTTCTCTCTCTCTCACTCCGTCTCTCTCTCTATCTAACAATTAAAATATTTCCGATATTAGTCATGGCAATCAGATCATCTTTATAATCTATATCGCAGCCAATAAGCATATTAATTATGGAAAACGTTTCAACGTTCAACGTTTAGTTTCAAAATTGTGAAACGTTTGTCAAATTAAGATACGTTAATTGTGCGTCCCCCTTTCACCTCTCTATCACACTATCTATCTCTCTTTGTGCAGCTTTATGCGTGTTTCGGTTTCGAGCTGTCACCAAATTTTATTGTGAATTTAGAAATAATATTCACTAATTTTTATTATCAATTATATAAGACTGTTTTTTTTTTTTTTATAGCTCATCTTAAGAGGTGCCATAAATTCAAGACTTTGCAGTTTATAAATCAAGGGATTTATATAGATATTTCCCAAAAAAAAAAAAAAAACACAATAAAGAAATGAGGTGTATATAAAAGTTTTATGAAGTTTAGTTTTCTTCAGTTGAAAGATATAATTATTATCGATGCGCTTGGAAAGTTATATATTTTTGAATATGCAAATATATACAAATTCAAGATGCGCTAGATTTGATAGAGGCCAATCATGGGTATGGAGCTGACGAAAAATCTAATTTTTATTTAAGCAAATTTAAATTTCTACCCATTCCATAATTAAAAATCAACTCTTTTAAAATCAAAGACAGTTTTCAACTTTATTTGAATGTTTATTACAAGTATTACATTTTACATATAGTCATATAGTTTGTTTGTTTGTTCGTTTGTTTTTTTCATTTAGGTATTTCTTTTCGCACGAAAGACAAGAGTTTTCCGTTTAACACTAACACTTCTTGTTGCTCCTCTCTATATAATCTCCTTCTTCTTCTACTACTTATTGTTGTTTTTGTTGTTGCTTAAAAGTTAATAAATGTAGATTAGCTGTACTCACAACTTCTTGTTTTTCGTTTGTTTTTTGTTTTTGTTTGTATTTGGTCTTAATGAACAGATTAGTTGGTTTCCTTCATTATAAATAGAGTTATAATAGAGTTATTATAGTATATGATATTTATATATATTACTACTTGTTAATTTTTGTGAAGATTTTGCAAGAATTTGTCTCAGTGATTTTTTAATTTAAAATTTACTTTTACGCTTTTTTTTTTAATTTTGCAAAATCTTCTAACAAAATGTGAGGGCAGTTGGGGAAGAGTGGGACACGACGCATGCAAACAATGTGCACGGTTTAAGATTTTTGTATTATTTATTTTTTTTTTTTATATTAAATATATATTTAATTATTATTGATTTATGTGTCTCTATTTGTGTTAATACTGGGTGTGTTTTTAAAAGTGTTTATATAAATCGCTTAGACTTAAGACTCTTGTTTTCATTTATTATTTCGTACGAATTTTTTCCATATTTTCATTTATTTATATATATTTTTGTTAGTTGTTTCATTTAGTTTTTAGTTGGTTAAAGCATGCACATTGTTGCGACGAGAATTGTTTTTCACAAAATACAATTTGACATAATGACTTAACGCTTAATCTGTGCTGTTTACTGGGCAAATTAATTATTTCATTAAAAACTATTGTACAAAATTTTCAAAACATGCAAATATATATCAACTGTGTATCTGTGTGTGTGAGTGTGTGTGTGTATTTGTTTGTGATAAAGTAAAGAATTGTTGTGTATTAAAACATAAGTTAAACAATAACCAAACAGGGTGAACATTTAAACAACACGCTATTCATAAAGATGCTCAGTTTTTTTTTAAGCCAAATGCCAAAACGAATAAAAACTGAGCATTTACAAAATGGTTTTTAAACATTTAATTATAATAATTAACGATTATGTAAATTGTATTTTCTTCATTATCAACTACAAGCCAACCATTTGCCGCAATTGGCCACAATTCACAGCAAACGCATATTGCTTGCCACAAATTGTGGCTCAGTTGCGCTGCAACAAATTTCAAGCTTTCAATTTGCAAATTCACAAAATGGCCGTGAAAAATCGGAAACGGAATTTATGAATTGAAAAGTTAGCGAGAAATTTGTTTAGCTGCACAATTAGTTGCTTGATCGTTGTAATTGTTGAGGCTTACACATATATATTTTTTTCTTTATATAAATATATATAGTATTATTAATATTATTAAATAGATTCATTATTCGACGAGTTCCATCTTACATTTTACCACAAGCAGCGGCAGTTCTTATGCTCCCTTTACTGGCTTTGAAAAAATAAATTAAAAATTTTCACAAGCGTGTGCAGTTTACAAATTTCGTTTTTTTAATTTTTGTTTTCCTAGTTCCTTTTTTTTTTTTTTTTTTTTTTTTTTGTTTTACTTTTTTAATATGTGGCAAACAAATTTTTGTATTTATTTTTTGAAAGCACTGCATAAGCCTCTCAACAGCCGCATGCAGTTAATAAATATTTAGTTTTGTTTAATACAATTTGTTCATCAATTCAATTCAAGTGCCTAAAGAGCGTTCATCTTTAATATATATTTATATATATTTAATATATAGTGATGTGTATGTGTGTGTGTATGGGTGTGTATGTATGCTGTAATATAATACATTTCGATTGATGTTTAGTTGTAGATCTTAGTTTGTTTTTAGTTTCAGTTTTTTTCTTCGATTATTCATTTTTAAACAACAAATAAATTAAATATAATAACAGCAGTTTATGCAGTCTGCGCATTGTATTCATATAAAACAAATATTCAAATTAACAATGCACATTGCGCACACTTGCACATAAATAAATAAATAGGTATTAACTAATAATTTACTATTTCAAAAATTACTGTTGCTTGCATTGATTCCTTTCCTTTTCTTTCTTTTTTCTTGCATACTTTACGCTTTGATCACTTTTTATTTTTTCTTGCACACAGCTTTTGTTTTATTTTTTTCCTTCTCTCTCTCTCTATTAATTCTGTTTTTGACTTTTTACCTTGTTTTTTTTTTTTCATTTTTTTAAGGTTTGATTTGTGGACGGGTGATTTTTTTTGTTGCATTTTTCTCTTTGCTTTTTGTGCGCGCAATTGCGCACAGAGCAATAAATATAAAAAGAATACATAAATTGCAGTTAATTAGTTTGGCTTATTTCTTGGCATTGTTCAGGCCCAGTTCGCTTAAGATTTTCAGCGCATTGCGTGCGGCTGCATTCTGAGACTCCTCACAGCTCTTGCCGACGCCATGACAGATCTGTGGCGGCGTTGTCGAGAGCGTGACTATAGTTAAAAACTCACTATGATTGCCCTTAGGATAGTCCGAAAAGTTGACCTGATTTCAGAGAAAGGGGGAAGGGAGAGAGAAAGGCATTAGTTTCACTCTTAAGTTAAATATATTTCTGCAGCAACCGCTCACCTCGAAATCCAATAGTTTACTTAGATATATGAGCTGCTCTTTCATATGCACACCACCGCCGCTTCCACTGCCGCCGCCACCACCAGCACCGCTGCCACCATTATTGTTGCCATCGCCACCACCGCCGCTGGCATTGCTGCTTGCTCCAGGCGCATTACTGCTGTTGCTGCTGACGCCACTCGTATTGCTACCTGTTGAGGTGTTCAGGCTGCTTTCATTGGTCGCCTCATGGGCATGGGACTCATTGCTGCTGCTGCTGCTGCTATTGTTGTTGTTCGTGTGGCTATTGTTGTTGTTGTGTGTAGTCTTCTCCCCTGCTGCTGTTGCAGCCTCTGTTTTGGCTTCCTTTTCCTTAGCTGACTCCATATTGGCTTTGACTACAAGCACCGCATCTTTCTTCTTCGCTGCTGTGTGAAAGTTTAATTAAGTCAAAATACAAAACACTTCCACATTAAATATTCACTTACGTTTTTTGTTCTGGCGTAGTATGAGAATGCCGGGCACAGGGCCCACAGGCGTTGAGACCATGGGCACATCGAGGCCGACAGTTGGCTCCATAGTTAGAGCAGCTGCCGGCACAACTGTCGTCGCAACTGCCGGCGCATTATGTTCCACGGCATGCTCCATTTCCCCAACGCTGTGCTCCTGACTTTCCAGCAATTCCAGCAGAGCTACAAGAGAGGCAGCATTAGTATACATCATACATTATTATCTAACTCCAACTTACCCTGAGCGGAGCTACGTTTGGCTTGCTTTTTGCTGTTGCCAGTGCCTCGCGCTGTGCGTCCACTGGCCGAGACCTCCATGACGAATTCGCGTCGCCTGCACGACTCGTTGCCATTCTTAGCAATCAGCTCAAAGATGGGCTCCTTTTCCTTGCGCGTCTGCTGCAGTTGTATGAGCTTCGTAATTGGATTATCGGCATCATCCAAATCCGTCGTCGACTTTTCCTTTTGATGTGCACTCAAACGCTTGCGTCGCTCGGGTTTGGCGTGGGGTGTGGCGGCGACAGCTGTCATACCTGTGGCAGCTGCCGCCGCTGCAGCACCACCCTTGCCGGGCGTCTTCACTTTGATGCGCTTCATGGGCGTCTGTTTGGTGGGTGTAAGCGGTGGCAATTTCTGAAGTTCGGCTAGCATCTTCTCCGCTGCACGCTTTTTCGATATCTTCTTGCCATTGCCCTCGCCTTCGCTCACAATGGAGCCCACAATGCAGGCTGTAATAAAGTTCTTCATGTGCGCCGGGCCCTCCTCGCGCAGCACCTTGAAATGTACAGTCATGTTACGTCTGATGCCAATCTCGTGCACCTGCGATATGGGCGATTTCTTGTCGCCCTCATCCATGGAATCATCCAGAGCCTCGTCCGTTGCGCTGTTCGCCTGAGTTTTGAGCACTTGCAGAGCTCTCGCCGCTGCATCGTGCTTGGCCTGTTGCAGTGTGCGACCCACTCCCACGAACTTCTGCTTGCCCACGAACAGGGTTATTTTGCTCGGGGTTACGGGCAGAGCGGGCGCATAGGGTCCATGCGGCCCGGCGAGCATATGCGGTCCCAGCGCCGGGGCCAACGTAAAACGTGACTGATATTTCGGCGTATATGGACGCTGGTGGCCGTAGATGGCGCGTTGCGTCTGCATCGCCACATGATGGGGATGCATGGGCGGTGCAGGCAACACATAACTGCCATTGGCATTGCGACGCAATGCGAATGGCGGCGGCGGCGGTGGTGGCAAACCAGGCGCCGGTGTAGGCAATAGCGGTGTGGCATATTCGGGTGGTAGCATTTGCTCGGCAGGCGGCATTTGTGTCGGATCCAGCAGATAGTAGGTGCGCTGACCCAGCTTCATGGCCAGTGCATTCAGCTCAACGGTGGGCGTGATGTGGGTGCGCGTTGAGCTGCTCTCATCGTTGCGTCGTATCTTTGGTGGTGGATGCTTGTATTTGGTCTCTTCGATGGCCTTCGCGGCGGCCAAATGTTGGGCTTTCTTGATTTTAAAACCATCTGCCGAGTACTCCTCCTCGCCCAGCTTTAGGGTGACTGTGAAGGTTTTGCAATGGGCAGGACCGCGTTCGCCCGTCAAGCGATATTGATGCGTGATCTATGGGGCATATAAAGATGAGTATTTATATATATATATATATATATATATATATATATATATATTCAGGCTTCAGCAACTCACCTTATTGTACCTCGCCAGCTCGTTGACCAGACACATGGGCGTCTTGTCCTTGCCATTGCGTCCCCCACTGCCATCCTCATTGGACAGTGTGCCAGCGGCATCCAGATGCTCAGCGCTGCTGCCACAATCGTCCGCCTGGGTTGCCGACGTCGGCGATGGCTCACAGCAATTCGGCGTCTGATCTGGCGCCAGATCGCCACACATCTCCTCATTGGCTACGACAAGGTTGTCGCCATTGCTGCCTCTGCCCACAATGCGCAGTGACAGATCAGAGTTTGTAGGAGGAATTGGCGCTGTTGTTGCAGCTGCTGTCGCTACTGGATCTGTGGCTGAGCCTGAGGCCTGGCCATTGATCTTGGCCGTGCGATAAGTATTCTGCAGAATGGTGGTCGATGAATGTGCATAGCTATTGCTGCTGTTGCCATTCCCACTATTGCAGTTGCTGTTGCTGTTGCTATTATTGTTAGCATTAGTGTTGTATTTGGAGGGCTTGGCACTGCTCAGATAGAAATGCGTCTGTTTGCCGCTCTGCAGCGCTGGTGGCGGCTGTGACGCATAGCTGCCCAAATGTGTCATATGATGTGGCAACTGGCCATAACCAAGCGCCGTCGGATGATTGAAGCCCTGTGGTGTTGTTGGCGGCGGTGCTTGATTGCATTTTGCTAAATGGCCGTTGCTCAGATGTTGATGTTGTTGTCGTATTTTTTGCATTTGATTGCTATTGGAGTTGTTGTTCTTATTACTGTTGTTGTTGTTGTTGCTGTTATTGTTGTTGTGATATGCTGCATTCAATTGCGGCGGCTGTTGCTGCTGCGGTGCGAGGACGTGATGATGTGGCTGCTGCTGTTGCTGCTGCTGATGATGATGATGATGATTCAGGCTGCAAGTGAGTATAAAATAGTATAACGGTCTTTGATAAAAGAAAGATCAGCATTTGCTAAATAGTCTGTACAATTCGCATCAATTGTTTACCATAATTTTGATATCGAAAATTTAGTTCTGACAACTTTCAATGGCTACTATATTAATACTATCATATTTATACTTGTCTATAAGGGAAAAAAATTCTGTAAATACTGATACGGATATCTGGGTTGATTGGGAAAAACCCTCTAAAAATGTAGCAACATCTGTTAATTCAAAACTACGCTAAAACTTATCAAGTTGAACTGTTTTCTAATTTCTGAAAAGGACTGTGGGAAAAAAATCTAATAATGAAAAGCCTACCTAATGTAGAAAGAGAATAACAATTATTTAATATTAAAAAATTATTAATATAAAAAATTGTAATATAATAAAATAATAAATTCTAATACATGCTCCAACGTTCTCCAGAACTTTTGGGTTTTTTCTAACTATTCTAAATTTGTGAAATGATAAACTTGAACTGCTCGAGCGCACACAAAGTGCTGGGGCTAAGTACATCAAATGCCATATTGAGTGGCCATCGAAAACAAAAATAACAAAACAAAAAGAAAACACACGGTCAAAGGCAACACAGCGGTTCACCCTTTGCGCCATGGCCCTTGTTGTTGCTGTTGTTGTTGTTGTTGTTGCAGCTACAGACAAGAGCGGTAAGGCCTGAACAATGGCAGAAATCCCTAACAAAGCACAAAAGCCGCATTCTTTTACGCATCGTGTCATTTTTCGCCAACTGTCAGCTTCAATTGAGACGCACCTACCCAAAAGCTAGATAGAGTGAGAGAGAAGGAGAGAGAGAAGGGAGAGGGAGGCTGAGGAAGAGAGAATGGGCTTACACATGGAAATCCAGCAAATCTGTGGATGACCACTTCTTGGCCAATAAACCTCTATGTGTATTAGACACTCGTCGGGTTAATTTGCAATTGTTAAATCTATTAAGAAATTATCACAGCGTTTTGAGCTTAAACAAAGCTGCTTAAATGAAGTGCAATGTGAAATGACAAATTGCAAACAGGAAACGAAACTAAATGCATTTCCTAATTGGATTATTTTAAAATATTGTGAAATTAGACTGGAAGTACAATTTGCTGGGATATTACAATATCTAAAAATATAATATCAATTTCAGTAGCAAATGTTCAAAAGCTTACTAATAATATTGAAAGGAATTTACTAGGTTTCAGTAGTAAAATTTTTAATATGTGTAAGATACTTGGCATTTAGACAATCAGCTAATAGATACATATATCTAAGACGAATTCGTATTATTGAACTTTTCTAAGATGACGAGTACATATTAGTACAAATATCATATTATAAACATTTCATAAATCTTACTTGTTTACAATAATGCTTTCGACATGATCTTAAAAAAAAAAAAAAATTTAAACTGGATGCTTCATGGAACTGTTTAATCCTCTTACAATTTGAATTCGATCTATAAACGGACAATTTTTAGCACAACACAAATATATGTTTTACTACTTCCTATACAATAGCAAGACAGATTTCAACACTATCACATAGAATTATCATAGAGTTTGCGTGCAATATTTAAGCATATCATGAAATACAATGAGATTTCAGATAAACAAGTTAAACAGCATTTCACTTGGCAGTAATTAACATATTTTATGTTCAATTATACAATATTTAAAGAAGTTATGAAATATGTAAACTTTTAACTTGTTAATCAATTTGTTATTCCATTTCACAATTCACTTTCACAACTGTATGTAGAATTTAGCCTCTAAGCAAACGATCTTTTACTCTCTCACTCTCTATATTTGTCTATATACAGATTTATCTGCTCATTGCTCACTTTGTAATGCAGTTATCAAGCATTTAGTTATTAGAAATGCTCGCATCATCACCTGACACAAGTCTTTTACATGCTTTGGCATAAAACAAAACGTTAACTTCGAAACGTTCGCAACGGATGCGAGACGAACAGCGACTGCAGAGCAACTGGCGGGTCGGTTAGGTTGAACTCTGAGCGAAACATCTGATCGTACAAAAGGCGACAAACTGACCAAAAAAAAAAGATATATATGTAAAATAAAATAAGAGAAACTGGCGAATCCTAACGAACGTCAAGGATAATTGTAGCCTGCCGATGTTGTTGCTGTTGTCGCTGGAAACCCGTTATCGAGCGGAAGTCATGCTGAGCGCTAAAGAACAAAGAGACACTGAAATTATAATTTATGAGTTGAGAAAATGGGATGATGAGTCTCACAGGCGATTGTCAGTGACAGGAATTAACATAATTGCCGCAACGTACGTAAGAAAGAAGACCAAGAGCAAGAGCCTAGACAAGACGGCGTCTTTACCCAAATAAGCTAAGAGCATTGCCTCCATCTATGTAGCATTGCTTACCGTCCATGTTCCCGTTGCGGTGGCGGCGGTTGCTGTTGTTGCTGCTGCTGCTGCGGTTGTTGCTGCTGCTGTGGTTGTTGTTGTGGTGCAGCCGCTGTTAAAGCGCTCAAATGCTGCTCCATGACGGGAAACGGCAATGCCAGATGACTATGATGGCGCAAATGTGGAGCTGCTCTAGCCGCATGCACATGATGCTGCATGATCCTGCTGCTTGATCCTGATTGATACTCCTTCAGTTGTTGTTGCTGCTGCACAGCTGCAATGGTGGGTAAAGAGCGCGTTAACAATGCAAATATTTTTATTGGTAACACAATGCAAACAAATGGTGTCTCTTTGTCTTGCGATTGTGCGTGGAGTTTTTAGCAACATGTAAACTGCAATTTAAAATGCAATGCAGCAACTCAAGAAGTAGAAGTAGAAGTAGCAGTAGCACCAGAAGCAGAAGTAGAAGAAGAGAGGTGAGCGAGACAAGGCGACGTGCCTAAATCAAATTGTGACAGGCAGAAGGCATAAGGGGCGCATTGCAACCACCGAAAGGGAGTTAAGCATGCACCCTACCAATTACCCATATATACCTTATATCTAAAATGTCTTGTTGCACTTTTCTAGTTTCTTATATTGTGGTTGTTTTTGCTGTTGAAATTCGATAAAATGCAGCTGCAATTTGATCAAATCAGGTTCTCGCTCGCTCACTCGCTAATTCGTTCGTCCATTGGCCCCCGTTGGACTACGCCACTGATGCATATGGCATAACAGTTTCATTTTTTTTTTCTTTTTTTTTTTTTTTTTTTTTTTTTTGTTGCTTTACATTGATGCCGCGCACTCACCTTTAAAGTCGTCGCAATGTATTTTTGTACTTTAGTTTGCATGCAGCAAGCCAATTGCAGCTATAGGGTATGCACATTAGCTGTACATGTGAAACTTATTTAACAGCAACTGCAGAGGCACATGTGACGCTGACAGATAACAACAAATAGAACAGCGACAACGACGACCTCTTTTTTAGCTGCGTGCCTTGAGACTTTTTTATTTATTTTAGGCTTCTTGTTTTGTATTTGTATTTTCTCCTCCTTTTCGACGATTTAACGACACTTTAGAACTACTTTAACACTTAAATTAAGTTGATGAACGTTTAAAGCTATGTTTTAGCTTTAAGTTTGTATTATTATTGTTAAATATTTTAATTTATTAACGTGCGGCAGTAATTTGCACTGTGGCTGTGGATG
Organism: Drosophila koepferae; assembly: GCA_030914345.1. Taxonomy (NCBI): domain Eukaryota; kingdom Metazoa; phylum Arthropoda; class Insecta; order Diptera; family Drosophilidae; genus Drosophila; species Drosophila koepferae. Next base: position 12,523,217 of record JAUESR010000211.1, on the reverse strand, counting down.
AAACTCGAAAAATAATAATGACATTTAGGCAAAGCGGGAAGCGGGGTGCATGTGTGTGTTACGCATTTCAGTGTTCGAAAACATGGAAATTCAGTGTTGCATGGCGCATGTCAATTAACAGTGCCGATTTGAGTAAATGACTGTTTTGGGTATTCAAATACAGTTTGTCAAAAACAACAAAAATTGCAATGCAATTCAAATGGAATAGTGGCACAGATTTAATTTAGTAAGGGAAATAACACATCTTAATACAAGCAGAGATATTATTTATTGCAGAATAGATCCATTATAACGGCCATGACTTGCAGGACGCCATTCAAAGGCTGCAAAGCATGATTCGAAACCTAAAAAGTTACTAACAAAAATTATTAAGTAAAGACAAAGCAATATTTAAATATTCATGACTTTAATTGCATATAAATAATACAAAGTTTTACAAAGCTTATAAAAAATTTGACATGGGCAGAACTGTCAATACGATTAAGCTAAATGGCATTTACCAGGTGTAAGTAGTTTAATCACTGTAGTGAGTCAAGTGATTAATCATCTCATACACCCACTTTGGCTGGTCCAATGGCGTCAGGTGTCCAGCATTTCTGACTAATATCTCAATTAAATTGCCAGCTTGCTTGACAAATCCCGCAATTTCTCCATCGACCTTCCAGATGCGACGAGGCGCTTTCTTATATTCATCGGCACCCGGGAATTTTAGATTTTTCAAAAAATTTCGTATCGATGGATAGGGCACTATAATATCCAATTGTCCAGCATACATGCAAACAGTATAATGGTGCAGCAGCTCCTCTATCCAAGGTGCCACAGTATCCATCATATCGTTCTTCAGGAATTTCTTCACCTTTTCAAAGCCATTGAAAGATTTGCTGCCCACGTGAATAGCGCGGCGATTGACATTGGTTTGCACAAAGTTGGCCAGTTTGGAAACGAAATCCTCATCCTCGCTTTGCAGATAATTGTAATACCAACCGAAACCCGTCAAGTTCTTGAATAGCGAACTCCTTGGCAGATTGCCCAAGATTAGCGAGTCGAATATATCAGCAGCACAATCCATATCCTCTCGCTTAATGCAATCTTCTCCAGCTGCCTCGGTAAGATGGAACTCAGCCAAGCCATTATCATCGATAAGTCCCAATTGATACAGATAGTCGCCATATTTGAGCTGATTCACAGGATCCGAGAGACCATTACCAATGATTAGGCCCTTAAGTGGTATATTATCCTCGTGACACTGGTCAGCTTGAGCCTGGTGGATGTGGTATGCCAAGGCAGGCACATATTTGCCAGCATAGGATTCGCCAGTGATCCAAAAACCCGACGAATTGCTCCAGTCGAATAATTTGTAGAGCTGAATCATTGCCTTATAAAGATTTTCGCCCACATCTTCTTCATTACGCGCATATCCTTGATCGTCGTCTGTAAAGCTGAAGCCAGTGCCCACAGGATTATCTATGAATATCACGTTGTTTGTGGTAGTCCAGCTATATTTTCGCTTATGCAACTTCTTTTTATTTATCACCCTGAACGGACCATTCTCTAGAAAGAGTCCAATCAACGACGAGGCACCCGGACCTCCTTGTAACCACAGCAAAACGGGCGCACTTTCAGCATTCTTTTCAGCAGGAAAATACCAAAAAAACAAACTGGAATTGTAAACCTCATCCACGGTCAGGTAACCCGCATAACTTTTGACTTTCAGAAATTGTTTACCTACAACCCGAGCCATCTTCTGCACCTGTTGTCTGGACATGGATTCATTATACAAGAGTGGCGTTAGAAATAGTGGATCGCCGGGACCATTGTTATGCCTGTAGCCATCGAATTGTGAAACAGTTGCAATAAAGCCACATTCGCTGTCATGCGCAACAGCTGCTATTATTAATAAAAATATGCAATGATTTACAATTTTCATTGTAAATGCTGTTATTTTCGTATTTACAGCAACTGCGGTTCGGAGCGTTTCTACTGTATATTTAATGCACTCTTAGTCACGGTATCTTCAATTAATTATTCTATTCTGTTTTCTTTTTGTTACTTAAATTTTTTTTAGATAATACAAACGTTACTACAACCTGCTTCTAATAATTTTACTGACTGAATACAAATTTGATATTGAACCGTTTTCATACACACTTAAAAACGATACATTCATACATTTTCGATATATATCGTTAGGTTGACCATATATTTGTCCAATTACAGCAGCTTAGCAGCTGTTCGAACAATCAACCAGTTAAAATGGCTACTTCAACCACATAAATCATTTATTTGTAAAGCGTATTGAGAAGTAAAGTGTATATATCGCAGCACCGGAATTGAAGTTCTACCTAAACAGTTCGCCAACAACAACCGACATTCCAAATTCGTGAACAAACAATGACGGGCTTCTGCAATAAAATCGACTTTATCAACTATATCAACTGTGTGCGTAGCTGTTACCTTTACCTGGCGTTAATTGGCGTCCTTTTGAGCTGTGGCTGCCCGATGACAGCATCTATTGCTGTAACAGAGGTAAATTACATGATAATCGCGATAAAACTTTATTATCTGCTTGCTAAATGAAATAACATATGTTTTGATTTTGTTTTGTGACGTCACACACAGGCGTATATTGCTAATATGTGCGAGTGCGTGTGTGTGTATATATGTATGTAGATGCCTGCTTAGAATAATTTATGCAACCGTGGCAAAAATTTCAAACAGAGAACTAATTATACGTTTTAATCTTTTCCCAGAATGTCGGTAATCGCGTTATCAACAACGAGCGAATGCACCAAATGCTGAAAGGTGTCGGTGCGGCCGAACCAAATTGGCCGCGGCGTGCCAAGCAAGAAGTAACCGACATGAAGACAGAGCTGGCTAAACTAAATATAAGTGAGTAAACTATAAACTGCTGTTTATAGTCCAGCTAAACCTGTTCTTAAATTTCAGCATACGTCTACCAGAATGCCTGGCCCGCGAATAATGTGAAACTGGGCGCCGTCACTGCAGTTAGCTTTGATAAGGCCGGCAATGTGGTTATATTTCACAGAGTCAATCGCATTTGGGGCCAGACAACATTCAACAATTCCAACGTATATCAGGAGCGCAATAGGGGACCCATTCGAGAGAACACTGTTCTGGGTCTAGAGCCCGAATCGGGCAAAGTGCTTTATTCATGGGGTAAAAATCTGTAAGTTTCCCACAATTATATATTTATCTATATTTGATAATGTATGCATATTGTTCTTCCAGCTTTTACATGCCACACGGCTTAAGCATTGATCCCGAGGATAATGTTTGGGTAACCGATGTGGCCTTGCATCAGGTATTCAAATTCCCACCACGTGGTGCAGGAGGCAAACCCCTGCTTACTTTGGGCTCTGCTTTCCATCCTGGCATTGGCAAAAAATTCTGTAAACCCACAGCTGTGGCTGTGTTGAATAATGGAGATTTCTTTGTTGCGGATGGCTACTGCAATGCGCGCATAATCAAGTATTCAAAGCAGGGCGAACAGATCCTAGTCTGGGGACAAAATTCCTTTGCTGGCTTCTCCTACGATGTGGCGCCAGCCAATTTCTTTGCCATTCCGCATGCACTGACCCTAGTGCCAGAACTGGAACTATTGTGCGCTGCAGATCGTGAAAATGGTCGTGTACAATGCTTCTACTCGAACAATGGATCCTTCCATTCGCAATACCACAATCCACTCATTGGCGATCGTCTGTTCAGCATGGCCTATACACCTGCAGCAGGTAAGATTGGTCTACGTTCATATATACTTGAAATTCTATAAATATAACATTTACTTGTTAGGCGGTGAGCTGGTGATTGTTAATGGACCCACCGCCGAACTGGGCTTTGCGCCAACGGACTACAACGAAGTGCATGGCTTTGTGATGAATATGCGCACCAAACAGTTGGTCTCCAAGTTCGGTCCGAATAATCTGCAATTCGAGAATCCACACGATGTTGCCGTCACCGACGATGGCAATTGCATTTATGTGGCTGAACTGAATCCCATGCGTATACACAAATTTGTGCACAAATCTATTGCGAAACCGATGTCATTGTCTGCTGCGAAGATCAGTAGCAGTGCTATAAACGAACCGATAACAGCAAATATGTCTGAAACAATTAACAATCTTGATCAAACGCAAACGCCGCATCATCCCAGTGGCAAAGCGATAATGGTGGCATCAATGATGCTGCTCTTCGCTGGCTCCACATTTGCGTTGGCGCTGATTATGGCGCGCCGTCGCAAACGAGGTAATCAAGCGATCAGCTCAATGCCGCCCAGTGATTTGGTCTATCGCCAGCTGGCAGCATCCAATCAAAGTCTGTGCTAACCAATATCATAATATTCCAGTTCCATTTTCTAGTTGTGTGTAAAATTGTAATTGTTTATTATAAGTTGATTATGTCGTGATCTTTACGTTGCCTTCCATCAGTTGGAATTTGTTCTAACACGAATCTCATTTTGTAATCTCCTTTACCTCTACTTGGCCTCTATAAACAAACATATACAGATATATATACATATATTTTTTATACAAAATACATATACACATAAATTTATACACATATAAGATGTAATCTCTATTCTTAAGAGTCTTTTGTTTATCTTTTATTGATTTCTTTTAAATTGCAGCGTATGAAGTTGATGCTAAGTCAAATGCTGCTGCATGAATGAGCGTGTGAAGTGCATGGCGTGTACATACATATACCTATATAAACATACATATATATATCCATGTTATTCTGTGTGTGTCATTTCTATTACTCGATTTTACCTGTTCAATTTTGTGATTTAACAGGTTGCCTGCCCTTTGGCACACACAATCGCCGTCACGCCTGGGAGAAGACAGAGGGCTTTAAGCTAGGCGGCCTGCTCGATCGAAATGGGTTTGAGAAGCTGGATCAGAATGCCAGCGATGAGGAGCAGGAGCCGGAGACAACATCACTCTCACAGTACGCCTAGTTTCCACACACAAACACACTCACACACATCTGGACCAAGAGACTTATCTATTTTGTAATGCCAATTAAGCGCCATTCATATAGTTCTAGTTCTAAATACCTCAGTGAATTTATTTGATATGTCTATTATTTATTTAATTTCAACTACGTGCATACTCTTTTCGACCATTCCATATTTTCTACTCTTGCCAAAATTGTTTTAAGTACACATTATATACATTATTTATGTGCAATTATTAAAAAATAAAAAGTATATACAAATATATATAAACAGGTGAAGTCGTCGTTTCTTGTTGTGTATTTTGTCAATACGTTGAAGGCAACATTTTTTTGCGCTGCTGATAAAACTTAATTACATATCCGATATGGTTATAATTATATACTATAAATATATATAATAAATATATATATGTATATGCTTATAGAATTGCAAACTTATGGTCTAATAAGGCCCCTGTGTGGCGAAACTAATTTGCTACGGCTTTTAAGATTCTATTTAATTCGTTGTCCTGCTCATCAATTAGACATAAAAGCTGTCACTTTCCTCGGTCACAATCGCATCAATATTGTAGAATACCGAATGCATGAAGATCACAAAGCAAGAGGCGCCCAGTGTCCAAAATAGAACGGAGCCAGCGCCAGCCAATAGGAGCAATGGTGCCGCGCCCAAATTGAGAGCCAGCATCTGCTGCTGTGGTGTCACCTCGCAGCCCACAACACAGACGTTCTTGTTAACTGTTCGTATCTTGTGACAGCCATAGGCAACGGCGGCTATGACCACCAAAGTAACCGGCGATGTAATTCTACAATAACAACAGCAGAAATGGAGAACATTATTTAAACAACTGTTTCGAAAGGAGGTAAACAATCTTACAATCGTACTTACAGACAGTATATCATCAGTACAAAGAAAATGAATATGTAGTTGCTTTGGAAATATGATAAATTACGCGAAACACGATTTTTCAGGCGTTGCATGCTGACAGCAGACTTGAAATTATTCAAGTTAAAGAACACAGTCCATGGACGCAGCGATCGTCGCACCGTGTGCAACAGCTCCAATGGTGAAGGCAAATTCTGCAATCCAGGTATGCTGAAAATATCATATTAGTATAGTATATTTTATATTCGGTTCAGTTGGGTTCCTCCCCACTTACTTTTGCAGATCAATGCTGGCCTTATTCTCACCAGCAGATGGACGCGACGGCATTTCCATTTCGCCGCTAACATCAATATTCGTTTCGGCCATGTTTAGTCTGTTTTCCAACGCTCGCTCGGTTTCGTCAAAATAAGAAATAAATTTAGTTGATTTGCCTGGTCCGACTCAGCTGTGCCTTTCCGGTTCCGATTGATGAAGAACTCTTTTGATTCTTTGTTTCTTTTTTTATCGGCAACGGATGCTGCACTAAGAGAGATCTGACGTGTTCAACGTTTTGACGATTTGCACGTTATTCACACATTTGTAATCGACCGAGCACCACACGAATGTGTTATTATCGCCTAAAACATACTATTAATTTATTGTGACAAAATTTTAGAGCCTCGATCGGGTGTTATTGTTTTTAAACACACAACAAAAAGCAACAACTTGTTCTGATGTGGCAAGCACACAAAGCCTGTCAACACTTAATCGTACAGCGTAAGCAATGCAAACTCTGTTACAAACAGCTGTTTTGTTTTTACAACACTGTTTGAAAGTGGCGCGACTATAATCGATGTTTAAACAAGGAAACCGGAACGAGTTATCAAAATGTCGTTTGAGCCGTTCAAAGAGGAGCTTAAATGCGTGAACTGTTCTTGTTCAATTGGAAATATATATCGATATACAGATATGAAATTGAAAAACTTTAGACTGAGAAACAAAACATACTGGCAAAAACAAGAATAGAATTTCAAACGTAGAGTTAGTTATTCGCAGATAGCAATGTTTAAAGAGAAGAAAGGATGTATTTGTGAGGCTCTATCAGAATTATTTGAATATTAAATACATTTTTAAAATGTTCAGAGGAAAACGCTAACTAGGTTTAACAAAGTATCGATATGTAAAAACACGTAAACAAGCTAAAAGTAGACTAAGTTGGCGAAAGCTTTAGGAATAACGAAACTTGGCTTTAAACTTGTAAAAGCAGTTATAAATGCGAGCTACTTGTTAGTCATCTAAATATCGATATATTCGAGTTCGAAAGTAATAGTAAAACAATCTGTTGGTTTTTTTTTCGAGGCCCCTTGCAACATCATTTGAATTTGTGTGCAGTTGTATTTGCCGCAATTTGAAGATGCGTCGTGTGAGACCTCGATTATATATTTTTACATTTATAACTGTATAGCAATATATATATATATATTTTTGTTCATATAAGATTTTTCATTAAATTCTTTGTCAAACTCTTGTTTGTACGTACACCAATATATATATATGCATATATTTAGGTAAATACATTTATAATAATATTTTGATTCAATACAATGCAAATTTCATTTTCTTTCGTATTTTTCTGTTTCAACTTTTATTCCTTTTTTTTTACTGTATTTTGTTTTTGCCATTTTGCCTTACATATATATATTATATAATCACATCTATAGATTTTTAAAGAATATTTGTCTTAGTTATTTCCATTTATTGTTTTTACACTGAAACACATTTAAGTATATGCTTTATTCGTAGACATGCTCATGCACAATAATAGATATCATGAATATTTTTAGCTGACATTCAATTAGTAACTTTCGAAATCTTTTTCTTTTGTTTTACTATCTTCTGTGTATATGAAATAATACTATGAAAAGAACAACAACAAAACGAAGCTACAAAATGTGTACAGTAAATAGTTTAAGTGTGTATTAGATAAAGACAAAGAGATAAAGATTGTGATTTTTAAATCCATTTTGTTTTGTGTGTGTTTTTTTTTACTATTCAGTTTGTGGGCTCAAGTAATAAATTTGAAAATACATTTAAAAAAAGATTTATCAAGTTACCATTCATATACACTAAATGTGCTCAAAATTTATATTCCATATAGATATACATATATAATTATATATATAGAATATGCATTTATATATTTAATATATATTTTCATTTTAATATATATTTTATAACTTTATTATAATTATTTTTCTGTGTCATTATTTGCGCGTCAAATTTGTCTCTATAACTGGTTGGTATAGTTTCATATTTGCAATTGTCTATCAAGCATTTCGTGGGCGGTATCTAAATGATATAGATATACATATACATATATATGTATCTATATATTTGCTAAGTAGCTGCCTGCGTGGGTTTACTTGAGTTTTATACTTTCATTTTTTATTTTTTGTTTTTTTCTTTTTCTTGAGTGAACTTGTACACATATTAATAACTGTTAATACATTTATGAATATACCATATGAATAGGTTGATAATATATATGTATACAAATATATGCACTATATAGTTTGAAATGTGCTTCCAAAAAGACTCTGCTGTTTACATTCAAAACGAAATGAACAATTAGCTTTTGTAATCTTTAAATGACTACAAATCTGATGCCTACTGCTTGGCGTAAAATATATATATATATATATATTTATATATTTTTGTTGTATGCGGTATATGGTATGTGTTTAATCTGTAGCTTGGAAATTCGCTTGGGTTTTTGTCTATATCATTTCAGTTTTTTTTTTTTTTAACATTTTTTTGTTTTTGTTTAGGTCTCTGGTAAACTCTAGTTGTGCTGCTGTCTTATTGGAGGACAACAGCAAAATGTATCCAAATATTTTTAGCCATCTATTTAATACATTTATATAGAATATTATTTTGATTTTTTTTTTTTTTTTTCTTCTTTTTTGAATCAAATAACTTTTGATTTGCTAGTTCAGCAAAGTTTCTTTGTTGGTTTTAACTTCATTTTAGTATTTTTTGTTGTATTTTTTTGAAACGCACAAAAGGACGTTAAGAAATGTTTGCATGTTTGTTTGTGTTTGTTTAAAATATTTTTTAGTTTTGGCTTTTTGTTTTCTAGTTGCTCGCTTAGAGCCCAATTTCGCGCATAGCCCGGTACAGGCAAGGATTCTTCAAGCACTCGCGTGGCCCCAGCTGTCGTCCAGGCGTACCGCGCAGTATCATCAAAACGGAGCGAGCCGAGGCCTGGCACTCGTTGCTGCTGCCACAAATGGTGTCCGCTTCGGCCAGGTATTGATAATCGCAAGCTACCTGCGAGGCGCCCTGTACAAATTAATGGAAGTGTGAGTAGGAGAAAATAAATATTATAAAAAATTAGAATGTATGTAATGTTGTTGTAATTTCATTAATAAAAATTAATTTAAAAATGAAAAAATAAATCAGCAAAACTCTTCTCCTTCTCTACTTTCCCATCACTCTCTTCTGGCAAACTTCACTCAAGCCGAAACTTACACAAAGATAACAAATTTGATGCACGCCACAGAGCGGCATCAACTCCTGATTCAAATCGCCCGAGATGAGATCAACGCTGCGACAACGCTCCGCCATCGACTCAATGATGGGGCACTGATTGGAGCCAATGATGTAGTTCTTGTTGCCCAGGTAGGCATCATTGAGTGTCTCGTAGCCGGTGCTCTGCATGCCCAACGGCTCATCCATGGTATTCGGCTGCTCGGGATAGCGCATGTAGCCACTGCGCTTCTTCTTCAGCTGCTGGGCATCCCTAGAGTTTCATACGATTAGCTACACTGTTTCCCACTCTCTCTCTCTCTCAGCTCAGTTGTACTTACTCTGCCTGCTGTTCGACCTGCTCCTTCTTGACGCTATAGCGCTTCTTAGTCACCCACGGGCTGTCCAGTGAGTTCTCCTCGGACTCTGGCTCGATGACATTGCGTAGTAGATGATTTTCGGCATCTACAGATTGACGCAATTTGTCCAGCGCTCGTCGCATCTTCTCCAGGCTGTAGGCGGTGGCCAGACGTGAGAGCACGTGCTCCTTTAGCTTCCTGATCTCCTCCTGGTCCTTGATGCCCTCATGTGCGCCCGTATACTTGATGGTCTCATCGATAATGAAATCTTCAATCGATTGCAATTTCTTATCCATGCTTTCCAGCTTCTCGGGATCAATGTCGCGCTTCTTCTTTTTCTTCTGCTGCTGCTCCTGCTCCAGCTCCTCAGTGTTGCCGCCGCTGCTGTTGCTCTCATCGCTGCGCTTCTTGGTGTCGACACTGGCAAGAAATAAATTCATTTTATTAGAGAGAAACTTTGTCTTGCACTTTCTCTTGCACTCACTCTGCCAACTGCTCGGATTTCTTCTTGCGATCGAGGCCAAAGTATTGCGACCAATCGATGGACTTCTTGGCGCGCAGCATCAAATGTCCAACACTTGGTGAGCCATGCACATGACTTGCAGCACGTTTCTTCTTGCGTCGTCGTTCGCCAGCATCGCCTTCGCCCTCGCCCTCTGCCTCGGCATCCTCGTCATCATCGAACTCATCGTGATCCTCCTCATCGGAACTCTCTTCGCCCTCGCCCTCGCCCTCATGCTCGCCATACTCCTCATCCGAATGATGCTCACTGCGCTTGTGATGATTGCCCATATGTCCATGCGAGATGGACTCTCCAGTTGGCTTGGGTGGTGCCTGTGTGGGTGTCTCCTTTGGCGCCACTGCACCGCTGCTCACATTCACGCGCTGAAAATTGATCTCCAGCCGCATGTCACCCAAGGCGGTGGCCGTAGCCGCTGCTGTCTCTGGCTGATGTGTGGTTGAAGCTGCCTTCAGTTGCTCTTCTGTCGAACGTTTCTTCTTCTCTTCCGGCTGCTGCTCATTCAGCGGCTTGCCGAACAGCTCGCTCAGCTCCTGGGCCACACGCTCATCTGTCTTGGCTAGCGGCGATTCACCCGCTGCACGCTTGGCCACCGGAAAACGCTTCTTCTTGTCACCATTGTATGGCAGCCAGGGCAGCACCGGATACGAGCGTTTCTTTTGCATCAGCAGATAGTAGGGCGGCATGCGCATGCGTTTCTTTTGCTCAAAGAGCTGTGACTGCTGCTGCGATTGGTCATCCAGCTCATCGACCTCACCATTGTTGTTGTTGTTGTTGTTGTTGTTGTGGATCTCGTTCTCCTGTTGCTGATATTTCTCCCAGAGCTGACGCAGCGCCAGCTTGTAGCGCTCTTGCCGCTCATGCTCGCTGGCCTCCTCGATCTCACGCAGAAATTGTTCGGTTAGCTCGCTGTGCGTCGGATCCCCATTTAGATTTTCACGTTCACGGAAGACAGATGGAGCAGAATCTATATATAGAAGCGGATGGTTGTATGAGGAGAAGAAGAACAAGCAAAAGCGCGTGTCAAGCCTTTGACCCTTTAGTCAAGGCACACGCCAGGCCAGGCAACAGATTGCATTGATAGACAGCCCGTCGAACCGTCGTGCCTCGGCTATAAATTCAGCTTGTATAATTAATTCGTGTGTGTGTGTGTGTGTGTGTGTGTGTCTGTGTGCGACTTATGGGCACGCATCAAGTTGTTGGCGACCTTTCAGGCCATTAAATCAAATGACAGGAAGCCTGACAGGATGCTTGTGCCCGCTTCCAGCTCATTGCATTTATCATTCAAGTAAGAGTTGAGCCTAAGTCCACACACACACACACACACTCGCCCACTAGTTAATCTGAGCTAAGTGGTTTTAGCAGAAGCACAACAAAAAAAAAAAAAAAAAAAAAAGAAAAGAAAGCATTGTTATCCCAATCCATTTGTGGCACTCAAGTGGACACGCATATGGAGCATAAAAACCCAGCTCAACTTAACTCAAACTGAAACACAAGTCAAGGCGAGTCCCGTTAAGAGGGGTAGGGAGGGGAACTCCTGCCCCTGTGATAGATCTACTTACCGTACTGCTGCTCATCGCGCTCCCTAAAGTTGGAGGATGAACGCTTGCGCTTGTCATCCACAAACAGATTGCTGGGATTCGCTTGCTGCTCGCGCTCATCGTCGAACTCGTAGCCATCGAACGGTGGACCGCCTAGGGCGCCCTGCTCATAGTTATCGCGCTCGTTCTCGCGCTCTAAATATTTGGCAAGTGCTTTGTTTATTCTATGGCGATTCCGACTCTTAAACTTGTTGCTGGTGCCGGTGCCAAATAAATCGCTATCTGCAACTGTGCACGAGGAGATAAATTCCAAAAAAAAAGAGGAATACAATAAAAAAAAAAAAAAAATTGGAAAAAGAATAATCGAAGGAAACGTGAAAGTCAAATGCGAGGGAATGTATATATATATATATGTATATACACATTTATATATATATATATGTGTGTGTGTTTGAGTGCAGGAGACATGCCATGGGTCACGTGCTCGGTTACATGCGGGTTACAGCTGATGCTGATGCTGATGCTGCTACTGTATCCACTACTGTACCTCTACTTCCCTCAACCCATCCTATAGCTTACCCTGCTATCAGTTACGAATTGGCTTCTCTCGCTTGCCCTGCAGCTGACAGCTGTCCTATCCTGCTCTGCCCTGCCCTGCCCTGCCATGCCCTGCTCTGCTTTGGTCTGCTCTGTCGTGTCCTTTCCTGACTTGCCATTCCGGCTTAGCTTGAGCTTATGCGATTTACGCAAGTTAAGTAACACACACACAATCTCCACGTGGCTGTGCATTGCGATTTTTCATTACAAAATATCATTTTAGCAGCAGATTGAATTTTAAGCAATTTTTTAAATGCAATTATAACAATTACTATTTGCATTAGATTTAGTTTACTCTGTAGTTTTGGCTGTTTAATTACTTAATAATGGATTATATCTATATTTTTTTCATTATTTGCTCTTTTCTTTGATCTCTCATCTATTCATCAATCTATTTATTTATTTGTATTATTTATTTATCTACTTTTCTCTATTCATCTATATTTTTATCTGTCTCTCTATTGCTCAATTTCTCTACGAGTTTTTCTATGTATACCTATCTCATCACATCTTGCTCTAGTTCGCTGATTCTTTCTTCTCTGTCCATCTGTTTTCCAATGCTCTCTCTCTCTCTCCCTCTGCAAGTCTTTCTCGCTCTTTTTCCATTTTACTATCTGTTTCTGAGTTTTCATTTGTCCTTAATCTCTAATCTCTCTCTCCCTCTCTCTCTCTCTCTCCATCTCATCTCTAGCCCATTCACTGTTTCTGTCGCTCACTCCATGTCCATCTCTTTTTTCCTCTCTCTGTTTTATTTTCCACTCTCTTATAAGTTCTTTAAATCCATGAGAATCACATAGAACGCTAAAATACTAAATAAGCTATAAATACTGTGAATATATTGCATTAGATAACAATTTCATAAGTGCTTGAAGCTTGTCCAAAGTGGCTAAATGGCTAAATGGCTTAAAGGAGAATACATTAATTAACAGAGTGCCAACCGAGTGCAGTTCATTCAGTTCAAGGACTCTTTGATTAGGGGACTAAGCATACAGTATATCTTTTCTGTAATTATCTCTCGTCAATCTGTTGCCCACTCAATACAAATTATTCAACTATTTAACTATTTAGTTGTTATTGAGTAATGTCGTCCATGCTGTTCGCCTGCTGTGATTGCCCAGCTGCCCCCTCTCTCTCTCTCTCCCACCCAATCCACTCTAAACCCGTTTCAGTTAAGAGAGCACTCACCTTCATCCCAGTCATCCAATTGTCCAGATGGAGGCGGAGCATTCAATGGAAACTTGGCAGCCTCACGGCGATGCAGCTCATCGACGGCCGCCTGCAGTGAGTAGGCGGCGCGTTGGGGTGTGGCCAGGACAATGCCAAGCAGCAACAGCACCAGAATGGCCCCAGCATCGACAAATTGGCCGGCCATGGCAACAGCTGCCTTACAACTGCCTCTCTTGCTGTTCCCATCAACCAGGAAAAGTAGATGAAGAGGAAGAAGAAGTCAAAGGATCAAGGCATTAATATTATTTTATGCTCGGCACGTTTCAGGTTCGCATCGGTGTAAAAGTACCAACCCCAGGCAGGCAAATAAAAAAAAAAAAATATACAAAAAAAAACTTTTAATTACATTTGCACTTTAAAGCAAAGTCAGGTGCAGAGAGGGTCTATCTGTGTGCGTGTGCGTGTGGGAGTGTGTGTGTGGCATTAGATATCGGATATCAAGTGGGTTGCCAGGCTGACTTTAAGGTTCATTGTCAGCTGGCGTTTCGTTATGCACAACTAATGGCATATAAAATGCCAGACGGCTTAGCCACTACAGTGAAAGCTAGCTAAATGCACAGCTGATCTGAGCTGAGCTGAGCATTCCACAGGTTGATTTTATAATATAAAAGTATTTCTTATATTTAAAAATTGTATTTCTGCTTTGGCTCATTTAAGACTTAGATTATATATACATCGAATATTTCATTTTTTTGCTCAGTTTACTTGAATGAGTTTTTACTGTTCTCAGCAATATTTTCTCCAATTTCAATTTTGTTCTACAGCTAATATGCCTTCCTCCTGCATTCTAACTGAGCTTTGATTTTTTTACAGAATTTTTGCTTGTAACTAACTCAATCAAAACTTTCGCTGTGCATTTTACTACACTCTTTTAGTTAAAAACAAAAGTTTCTCTAAAACAGCTTTCAGCAATTTTTTTTTCATTTTTAATATAGTTTAACTAATTTTGCTTTGCTTTATGAACTTGCCTTTTCTATGTGCACTAAACAAAACCTAAAAGTTATATGTTACACATAATTAAGTCAATTTTAGTTTCTACTTCACTCAAACGAGGCAATAATGTGATTTAATATATGTTGAACATAATTATGTGCATTAAGATACATTAAATAAAAATGTCTGCTTATTAATTATTAATTTTTGTCAGCTTTATTTTATTTTTATTTTTATTTTCGTTTGTGCGGTTAGCAACATTGACTTAAGCAACCTTCTATTGCATTACTTGAATTCAAAACATGTTCCACATCATTTTGTGGATTTTATTTGTGGCTTCATTTAAACTGTGCTTTACATATGAATGCATATGCTGAAGCTCTTTAATGAACATTTTCCAATTACTTATACAAAACATTAAGCAAGCTTTATTAATAAATATTAAATAATATTAATTATTGCACTGACTTATCACATCAAGTAACCTATAATTTTTTTGCCCACTCAAGCCAGGTTTGACTGTCTTTGCCGTATATCTACCACATATTCTCCACTTAATTAAGTGCATCTATACATCAATCATGTTCCATGCATATTTCATAAAATTAAGTGAATTATTGCATTGACGTCAGCTGAGCACATTTCCCCACACATTCCACATCATGAATTATACCTGCTGCTGCTTCACATAAGCGAGTCCTTACTGTCCTTAGCATGTCTCACACATACTCTGCATAATTAAGAGACTTCTCTCTAATACATCCTGCTCATGAAACATTAGCGCGAGCGAGCGTTTAACTAACTACAACATTTTGCACACATATTGCGCATAATTAAGTGAATTAAGTTAGGCCTTAAATTTACTTTAAATTATTTCTAAGATGAAATACCTTTCGATCGACCTTTCGCAATATTAAAACATTTTCCCATATATTTCACGCAATTATGTGTATTGTTAAGGTGTTTTGCGCGCATAACTATGCAAATGAGTGAGAGGGAGAGGGAGAGTGTAGCATTTGGTATTTCAATTATTTGTTCATCTGGACTATTAATTAACGGTTGACGTAGCAGCTACAGTCATAGCCATAGCCATAGCCACACACTCTGCCAGACAAATCAATAAAATTCCAATGTGCGCACATTTTTAAGCAACTGCCAAAGTTCTTTCAGTTCTTTTACTTATTTCTCCGTCTTCTTCTTTTTCTTTGCTAGCATAGTCGAAAGGACAATTATGTTCATACGGCTGACAAGCCGGTTTCCGGGTGAGCATTTTATTTGTGGCGCACAGAAGTATGCTATAGTTGTCGCCGTAATGAATGGAATGCGCATACACAGCGAACACTCGACGTATACGTAATATGAAGTATACGCCACGTTAGCTGCCTGTTGCTGTTCCGTCGCTGCGGCTTCTCCTTGTTAAAAGAATACACACAACCCGAGCGTATATACATATACACATATACATATATATATATATAGAAAGACACTCTTCTTTTCGCCCACTCCCCATCATTTTCATTCGCTATTCATTTTGCGTTGGAATTTATGATAGACGGTTGCCTTTAAACGCCATTAAATGTCAAGGCAGCTGCTATACGTTTAAGCTGGCGCTCGTTGCGGCCCCGCCCACTTGGCTAGCGTCTAGCCCGCAGCTGTTGTTGTTATCTGTTTTATTTTATTTTTCTAGTTTCAGTGTCTTTTGTTATTGTTATTTTTGTACTTTATTATAATATTATTACTGCTGCGTGGCTGCGTGGCTGCGTGGCTGCGTGGCTGCCTGATGTCTAGGATCTGGAGACTTAGTCACGATTAGACGCAAGCAACTCGACTCGCAATAGCATAAAATTAATTTACATCGAGTTAAATTATTTTCCTTTCATTCATTCATTTAGCATTTGCATAATTGAAGCGCAGTGAGTGCTTTTAAACAAAGGTTAAAAGCAATAAATCTGCTAGCGCAACCGCATTTGCAAATTTAATTTGAATAAGTTTGACCAGTGTTGGCTAACGGGCAAGAGTGAGTTGGAGAGAGAGAGAGAGAGGGAGGGAGATAACAGTAAGTCTTTGCTTGCTCAAGTTTTGACTTAAGTAATTGCTCAAGGAGAGCATCATTTATTTATATGGAAAACTGTGTAGGACGAAGATTGAAAATAATGAAAGCTAAGAGCTCTCAGCTCTGGCTTGACTGATTATATTAAAAATATAGTTTAATTTTATTTCGATTATTTCTGTGTCTTTTTTTAAAAAACTATACCTAAATGCACGGCTTGACCAGTGTTGATTAGTGTTTATGCACGAGTGGTCTGTATAGGTATTAAATCTACTCAAGCTCTAGCTGAAATGATTGATTGCTAAAGGAAATCATAACTTATTTATATTGAGTAAGATAAATTGCTATAGCTGTGACTGTAGAGCTTGAATCTCTAATATTAATGTTTATTTAAATAAATAATCAAGTATAGTCAAAGATTTGCTAGATCTCGTAGCTAGTGTTGGTTAACGACTAACTAAGCAATAGTTAGACTCAACTTCACTGGACTAACTTCACTTAACAACATCAAAAAATGTCTAATATATTTTTATATAATATTAAAAATGCTTTATGACCAATGTTGGCTAGAGATATATATTTTAATTTATATAATTTGAAATTTGAAAGTAAAATGAGCTTGTATTTGACTTAATTTGTTATTTATTTATCATTTGTGTACTTATCATTTATTTTTTCTTGAAGACAATTTGATATTCACTTATTCTTATTACTTTTCATTTCCAAGAATTTCACGCAACATTTCAAATGATTTATGCACAGCGGGCATATTATGCTCTACGTGTGACATTTCTCTGACTTAATTCCTAAAGCTATTTATTTCATATGCAAATTTGACAGGCTTTTCGAAAAGTTGACAAATTTGAAACAAACAAAAGCTGGACATGAAATGTGCACGAATTGCAATTCGTCTGAGAGCACAGCAACTCAGATACGATATATGTATATATATAATTGCTTTTTTTTATTATCTTTTGATAGGCTTTCTGAAAGAAAAACATGCCAAAAAAAAAGTTTGCGGCGGATTTTGCGGTTGACGCGCACAACAACGAAAATGAAGCTCGTGCCATTAGGCGTATACATAATGTAATAAAAACAATATGAAATATATAATATATAAAGAGCCTGTTATTTTTAGGTATATATTAGCTGTCCGATTTGAGAGACAGCTTCAATAAGCTGTCAATTACATGATACACATTATATATAGTATATGTGTGTGTGTATGTATAGGATATAACAGCCAAAATTGATGCTGGGCAGTGGATGCAAATTGGCTCGTGCCGCGGCAACATAATTTGATTTATGTGATGAATACTTATTTGAGGAACCCCGAGGAACCAGTCACCAGACACCAGGCACCAGGTCCCAAAAGCATTTGACTGACAATTCAATTTACTGACAAATTCAATTGCCTCAACAGATTGAGAGTCGAATATATACATATATATATATATCAACTCTATACCAGAAATTGCGTCTAATTACCCAACTGCCGCAGCAAAAGAAAAAGAAAAAGAAAGAAAAAAAATCTTTTCTATTATGCCTTTAGGCATTTCTCTTTTCTTCTCTTTACAAATTTGATATGTGCGCTCTGCATAATTCATTTAGCCTTCGCAACAGTTTATCAACGCACAAGAGCGGCGCTTTAATCAAGCCAATCATATAAAATATTGCCACATTGAGGCTCGTTTTTGACTTATTGACACAACACGCCCACGCTTACCAACAAACAAATCAATGGACGCTTACAGCTCCTTTGGCGTTTGGCGACGGACGTCTCTTCCGCTTGAGAATGTGGAAAAATTGCACTGTGTTCGGAATGTCCTTTCAAATAATACTTTTCTTAAAGCATTCAATGTGTTGCACTGCGTCTTCGCTCTATGTTTATGTATGTGTGTTTTATTTGTTGTTGGCAAATAATAAAATGGTAGACACTTTTCACAACATGGCGTCACTCCTACGCCTTTACTTTTCTATATATATTTTTTTTCTTGCTGTTTGCTACAAGGACTCGCGCTTGTTTTAGTTGAGCACCAGCCACAGCCAAGACGGAACCAAGAGTGACATCAAATTCGCAAATCGTCTGCAATTTATACGATTCGGCTCAGGATTCGACACGAATGGAAACGAAGACCACACACATCGAACAGAATCCACACAGACGCACACAATCCACACACGCAGCGTGCCAGCCAAGAGTGCGAGCGAGAGAGTGCGATGAGAGCGTACACATTTCTGTGTGTGTGGGCGAAGCTGTTGCTTGAAAAAGCTCTTTTTGCTGTTATTGTTATTGCTTTGCAGTTGTTGTTATCTCATTCGTGTTTTTTTGTTAAACATTATTATTGTTGTTGTTGCTGCTGCTGATGTTTGCTTTCTGCTCGTATCTCATTCGGTTTAAGTCGTGCAAAAGTTACTCAGTGCAGCATAGGGATAGGGATTGCATCTGATCTGATTTATTCAGGTAGAAGCATATTCATATCCATACACACACACACACATACTTACACACATGACTGTTGCCATTTACTTTGTGTGCGCGCGAGCTTTACCTTTCCTTATGAAAACTTCATTAGTGCTCTTAAGCTCTATACATATGTATAGGTGGGTTGTCTTTTGTGCGTGAGCCTATATGTGTGTGTGTGTGTGTGTCTGTGTGTGGTGCTTTCAGACGTAATGAAATCTCAGTTGAAATCACAAATTAATTAGTCAAGTGCGCAATTTAATACAAAAGCAGAGAAGTTGCAGCATAAAGAGCTCTGAATTGTTCTACAACTAAATAAATATTTTTGTAGGAAGATGCAAATATACACATACACATTTGTTATGCATATGTATATACAATTATATACATATTTTCATAATTTAGTAATATATTTTTAAAATTTGTAAAATAACATAAATTTACAAAAACAGAAACATACCAAATTAATAAATAATATATTTTTTTAAACATTGATGTTTAGCTGTTTAAATAAATATAGACAATTTCCAATTATTATATTAGAAATTTATATATATAAAAAATAAAACAATTAATAAGAATATATCTACAAAAAAAAATAAAATAAATGGTTAATAAAATACAATAATTTTTTATATACAAAAAAATATAAATAAAAGAGAAAACGAAATTTCTTTATTAATATTAATTAAGAATAATAAATTTCTTTAATATATTCAAAAATGTATTCATATACGTGTGTTATTGGAATATACATATATACTGCTCTATGTGTAAACGAAAATATTAATTATATATAATTGTAAAACAGAAAAATTTTGTTTTGTCAAACTTTACTTCTGTAATTTCTTTTATAATTAATTTTATAATAATAGATTTTTTCTATATACATATATAGATATAAAATAACAACAATAATATATAAAATATGAGAATTGTATTAAATTGTTAAAGAAAACTCGGCCACCTGTTGGCTAAGTTTTATCTCAAACTGCAAATCAAATTTATTTTAAACGAGAAAGATAAGACTTACCATAGCCTCAACGGCGACCAATTGCAATCTACTTAACTGTAATCTATTAACACACACACACACATACACACAGAGACAAAGACACTGAAACACTATGCACCTGGGCCACAGACAAATCGCAAGGGACGCCTACGAGCGACTGATGCAAAGCTTTGAATGCAATCGAAAGTTGGATTGATTGAGTGCGCATGGGCGAGACTTCGGGCAAGGCGGGGAAGTGCTCAACTGCTTCTTCTTCATCATTTTGCCCTTTTTTGGATAGCTGTGTGCATGTGTGTGTGTGTGTGTAGTAGGCTTGGCAAATGAGCAGAAAGAACATTGCCTGGGGCAATGTTCAACCGATTTCTGCACAGAGCCGAACTGTTGCTTCAGCCTCAGCAGCCGAAGTCCAGCGTGGACCACCCTAATACGCCCACCTGTTACATGCGAAATGACATTCATTCGGCAATTACTTCCGCTGGCCGAGGCCCGGATATCAATCTGTGCAGCTGTGTGTGCGTGTGAGTGTCTATTGTGTGTTGTCTATGTGTGTGTGTGTGTGTGGCTGCAGCTTAAAGCTATTGCAGCTTCAATTGCACCTATTTTTGGGCATCGAGCTGGAGCTGAAAGTATCCGGGACAGAGCCTGGAATGCATCAGGAAAGTTCGTGCAATCTGTGCATATTTCACCTCATTCTACCATTCCAGCTCCAGCACCAGCTCCAGCTCCAGCTCCAGCTTCAATTCCCGCTCTCTTATCCCCATCCCATTCGCATTCCCATTCCCATTTTCATATATGCACATACATATATCTTCCCCTATATGCGAGTGCAACTTAATTTTTCCATTTGACGTCACATTTTGTTAAGCAGCAATTGGAACATCTGTGAATGCGTCCGGCAACCAGAAGCAGAACACATTCGCAAGGATTGACCATATTATGTGCGCTTTGTGCTTGTCAAATAAGATCAAAAACAAAGAAGTAACAAGATTAGAGCAGATAAATTCTGTAGAAAAGTCTGCTTGAGCCAAAGGATTTGCTCTTTTTATTAAGAGGCTTTATTATCAAGAGGTTTTCCGTTTGCCGTTTTGCCAGATGACAAAATGTGGTTTTCAAATGCTTTAAAGATTGAGTTACGTAGATATATGTATATATTTATGTGCCTGTATAACAATGTAAAATAAAACTTGAAGCTTAAGGGCGCGCTCAGATCAAATAAATATTTATTAGACGCCGACCCAGACCCAGACCCAGACCCAAAAGTGTCGTCTATAATTGCATTAGAAATTCATTTGAGAATTTAATTTAATTTTTGTAAATATTATCAATAAAAACTCAGTCGAAAATGTAATTTTATTAAATTCTTTTTATTATGGCAATTCATACAGAAATTGAATTCGAAATATATAATATGTAGTATATACAAAATAAATATGGTATTATATGCATGTTAGGTTGATGCATAGTTATAGATATATAAATACATATATTTATATATGTATATTTGTGTGTGTGCGTATATAGAGTTTTATGTATGTATGTATGTATAGTGTGCCTAAAGCTAGTTCAAGGTTAGTCATCTACTTTGCTGTATATTCATATCAGTATAGTTGAGTAGTCGCAACTACTAAAGCTCTAAAAGTTCTCAGCACGGAATATTCGCTTAGAGCTTAATGATGCCAAAGAAGCTGCGATTGTTGCCATCCCGCAGCATCACATTGCGATCCCGATGGATGTCGCGCAGATGTATTGATTCGTGCTGCTCCAAGTGAATCAGGCCACCTGTGTGGCAGGTGTGCACCTTGGGCATATTCGTTGGCACCGTGTTGAGGCATTGCAGGAATGCATTGCTATTGTGGAAGATGATGAAGCCATTCTGATCGTGCGTATTATTATAGCAGAGCTGGGCATAGACATAGTAGAGACCTGCCTGGTGAACTGTCAGGACGCCGTTGTGAACGCTGAAATGCTGCTGCCACTGATTGTCGCTGGTGGCCGTGGCATGCCCCATGTACATATCACCCTGATAAGCTGTAGATGAAAAGGAATTTCATATATACCACATTTACATACATTTAGACATTTAATACTCACATTGCAGCTGAATGGGCGACTCGTGATGCGGCACTTTGCGATTCAAGTGGAAATGTGCAGCTGCTCGGCTTGCAGCAGGGAAATCTGCGGATTTCGCTGAAACAGGAGATTCGCCTGCAAATTAACAAACGCACACATGGCACATTGAAGGAATATTTTCGTTGCTATAGATATTGCCAATTAAAATGTGACTATATATATATAAGTACTCACCTTTGCGTACTAAAAGTCGTTGACGGCTCTGACGTGTGCGTGGTCGATGTTTAGGCGAATGCTGCTTAGTGTTGTTATTGGGAGTAACAATGCTGTGGGATTAAATAAAAATAAATTCCATTTAATAAGGAATTTTGTATATACTTAAAGCAACTGCTGTGACTATGTAATGTATGTGAGTATACGATGCATATTCCAAGTATTTCAACTATACTAAGTATTTCAACTATAAGCGGTTGCAGTTAAGTCTAAGTCAGGCATTTAACATACAACGTAACAGGTTTACACTACTCTCATGCCATTGGTCAAGCGCTCATTAGACCCCATCGTTAGGCAAGTATAATGTGAGTGCAGTACTTTCAATTGAGTAAAAGAGAGAAAAAGGGAATTTCAATGTTTGCTGCCTTAACGTCATTGGTTGCAACTCGCACGATCCCGTTGTCAGTTGAAAGTGTGCGTGTAGTGCTCTCTCTTGCTATTCGTAAGTATGAGTTAATATTGAGAGCCGGCTTAGCGTCGATATACTAGGTGTGTGTGGAGTTTGCATAGTTAGTAACTTCCCTCTCTCTCTCTCTCTCTCTCTCTCTCTCTCTCTCTCTCTCGCACGCTCTCTAGTTTTTCTTAGTATGGATGTGCTGGATTAGTATAAGTACTCGCTCAGTAGAGGGACATTTTAGTCTGTGCGTGTCTGCCTAACTGATCGGTCGTATCCTCTGCGCAAGCTGAGACAAGTCTTTGCGTATATTATTAACGCGCGCAGTTCGTAATATAATTGTGTGTGTAAGCTATTTAGTCGTATATCAGTGATCCAGCCTTTCAGTTACATTAAACAGTCGTAGCGTTTAAAAGGCTATGCTTATTATATTTTATTTGTAATTTATTGCAAAAGGTGCTCATATGAAAAAATCACATGTGAAACGAGAGCGAGACAGATATGCTGTGTAAGTACTTTGTTGCTAATTGGGTAATTATACTCTTTGCTATTTAAATGTAAATTTACTGAAGAGCATTAAGAGAACTTGTGCTCTTGCCTATTTAAATAGAGATTTATATTTGAATTTTTAAATAAATATCAATATTTAATATTTAATACAATTTTGCTTTATAACTTACCTATCATTTATCTGTTCATCACTTCTGCTTTGGTTTTTCGGATTCTGTGCTAATTCGTTGCTCGGCAGCTCATTGCGCAAGTCCGCAATGGAGCGAGTTTTTCTAGATCATAAATAGATTTGTGTTTCAGATATATGAACTTTATACAATTTTATCAATTTTACTAACCGTTCTCGTTTCTTTTTGGAATCATTATAGCTGGTGAAATCGTCAAAGACATTATCATTATTGGATGCCGACGAACTGGAGGCGGATGTGGATTGTGCTGATTCCGACTTATCGCTGCTGTTGTCCTGGTTCAGGGCTTGGGTCACGCCCTTTTCCTGATTGACTAAATCCATGTACTCATCGTAGTCCGTACGGATGTTGCCCGAGTCCTCATCATCGTCGTCCTCATCATCCTCTTGCCCCACATCATCATCATCGTCGTCATCCTCATCATTGTTGTACTCGTCAGCGTCGTGGCCATCGAAGTTGGACAACTATTTGGGATCATGGATAAGCAGGTTTGTATAATATACATATAATACAAAGTGGATGCCATAAGATTTGTGGGTCAAGCACTTCTGCCACAAAGTACGTGACTTGTGTTGCCACTGCCAAGGGGGGAACTGGCCCCATAACTTATGGCTCTAATGCATATTTCACAAATGGCTCTGCTTGTGTTTGTGTCTTTCATATATGTACATACATATATTTAACAAGTAAGAAGGCTGTAGTCGAGACGGCTCGACTACGAGATCCCCTGAACCCTGCAAAAAAGTGATACTCTTCTTCTTTACGCACTTATGACCGCGTGCTCTGCTAACTGCGCAGTTGCTGCCGTGGCTTGGGGGTGGGCTGGGCTGAACTTTGGACGCTTATAACTCCATTCCTAGAAGGACGATCTTCAGGAAACTTTCGGAATATATTAAAAGCATCTAAATGTACCTATTTGCCAAATTGCAAGTCTCTAGTATTTGAAATGCGTTTTTTTTTCAAATTGAGGGCGAAGGGGGCGTGGCATCCAAAATCTGAAAATTACATAATCTGCGTATTCATAATATCTATCTAAAAATATTAATTTATAGTCTCTAACTAAAACGGTGTAGAAGTTACGCCCAAAAAACCAAAAAAATGTAAACGAATTTTCGATTTTTTATCGATAATTTGGAAATGTGATGAGTTATCGAAAAACCAAAACAAACTCGTACTGCGTAGCTAACATACGAGTATTCATGTAAAATTTCAGCTCTCTAGCTTTTGTAGTTTCCGAAATCTCGACGTTCATACAGACGGACAGACGGACAGACGGACAGGGCTAGATCAACTTATTTTTCGATGCTGATCAAGAATATATATACTTTATGGGGTCTGCGACTTCTCCTTCTGCCTGTTACATACATTTTCACAAAACCATTATACCCTGAATTCCCATTTTCAATGGGTTCAGGGTATAAAAATACGCGCACTCATTTAAATAATACTTTTGCATTTCTATTTTGTTGCTTTTGCTTTAATTGCTGGCGCCATGCCCCAACTCTCTAGAGACGCTGTCATTAGCTAGACATATATATATGTATGTCTATATATATATATATATTGCCGCACATGCACAGCTCTCTTGAGTCTTGAAACAACGATCTATCTATGCCATTGATGAGATCAGATCAGTTCAGATCAGTCAACACTTATTGCTATATATGCATCATAATTACATAGCTTTTGGCGTTTCTCTAATAAGTAAATAATTTCTACACGAATTGCCTTGGCTCTAATGGCCAACAGCATCATAAATTATGCCTTCCCACAAAAGAATTATATAGTCGAAATCGATTCAATATTAATTGAGTGTTAGCTCTTAAGAGCTTCTGGCTTATATCTATCGTTTCTTGAGTGATTTGTCAGAAATGCCCATTAATAAATGGCAAAAGCATTTTATGGCCCGATGAGCAAACAGTTCCCATTTAAATCTACATCTATCACTTTGCTACCATTTGTCAAAAATAAACATTTTTCATATATAGTACATATATGTGTATATATATACTATATCTATAAATACAAGTGTCCCATATTGAAGAGATATATATATAATATTTAATGTGACGCAATGATTTCGAATGTGAACGGGAAATGTGAAATATTTTCGTAGACTGGCGCTCACCTCTTTTTCGAATTCAGCCAAATCCTCCAGATAATTAATGTTTAGTCTTTGTTTCAATTTTTCCACTTCGTGCCTCAAAGCGTGCAGATCATTATTCACGCGTGTCGTTTGCCAGATCTGCAGGAGATTTATACAGAAAGAAAATATATATTATATATATATATATATATATATAAGTTTCTGCGTCATAGTCTATGAAGAAACTATACAACTATAGCCTGATCATGTGTTTATGCTCAATTCAGCGAAAGGGAAGTCATTAAAAAACAGACAATTGTAAACATATTTATGTGCACAATTTATCTGTCTATATATATATATGTTTTTGAGAACAACAGAAATATAAATTATATGTAGTTGAGATATCAATTTGTGTTTTGCTTAAAGAAATTGCTCAGCCAGAAGAGATTAACAAATATACATACATACTATATAAACATCGATTCAAAGACCAATAAGCATATTTTTTGTTTAGCTGTATTCTATTCTAGATTCAATTTATGCTTATCTTCACTTTTCTTATACAATTAATGTAATGAGCTTTAATTATGGCGATAGGCGGTGCTAAAATCCACACATCATTAAATCCCCAAGCAGCGAACTTTGACACCAGCGCCCAAAAAACATGTACACACATATACATGTATATATATATATATATATATATATATATATATATATATATATATGCATATATATGCATATAGATGTTTAGCTCTGTGCTAGATTTGGTTGTGCACAGCAGATGAACAAATAATCATGTTTAGCTTTGGCATGCTCGACTAGACAATACCCTCACTTGGATATCACTCAAGCATGAGGCATGCTCAACTAACATATACGTTATAGCATCTAAAATGCTCATTAAAGATATCTAAATGCTTGACTGAGCAATGCCATTGAAGCTATTAAAGCTCTTATGAGCATCTTTAAAATCACATTTACATATTAAAGAATAAAAGGCAGGCTTGACTAAATAGATACACTATAATGTGCAAATATCTGAAAAGTAAATGGATTCATCATTTTGCAAGTTTTATTTTAACTATGACTAGGCAATACCCTTTGTTAGCATGCATATTTATTTATATATTTATCAAAGCTAATTCACCTTGTGTTCACTTTTGATTTGGCTTAGAGTGAGCTCAAGAAAAAAAAAATTCATAAATAATAATATTTTAAATTTATTATTTGTTGCTCCCAGTTAAGCAATATCTTGAGATATAAATTTAAAAAAATTAAATTTTTAATACCCGCGTAATAAATGTTTTACCTCTTGTTAAAAACTCTAATATTTCAAACAATTAAATTTATTTGAATTTAATAATTTTAAAATATTTATTTTTTATTATATTTTAATTTTTTTTAAATTTAATTTGTATTCTTTATTATTATTATTTTTATTTTTTTATTTTTTATTCTTTATTCGCCTAATCGAAAACCCTTTTAGAAAAATATAAATATAAAATATTAAAAATTTCCATTTGCCTTTAGACTATAATGTTTTCAAATTATATGAAATATTAAATGCTTGAAAACCCTTTCATCTAAATTAGTTCGTTTGATCTGCAAAGCAATTATCTTTAAGCATTTTTGTTCTAGTCCGTCGAGCAACAACAACATTAAATACCCTTTCAAAAGAGTATTATTAGATTGAAAGCTGATTTGGTTTTAATGACTGCAACTATAGACTAAATTGATTTCTATAGTTGCAGCAATTTTATGTTAATATTAATATAATTAATTGTTTTATTATTTAGATAAATATTATTATTGGTATAATTATTATTATTAGAGCTTAGTTTATCAGCCAATGATTCAGGATTTCTATATATTATAAATGCGCTTTCTACTGAAAATATTGAGAGCTACAAATATTTTCATATATAAAATGCGCTAAATTTGAATTCTAATCCATATTTAGTTATGCAAAATAAATAGCTGGAAAACTGTCAAGTCAACTTTTGTATTATAGTTAAGGCCAAACATATTTATAATAAATATTTAAATTTTATTTAATAATCCAAAACGTATCAATTTGTTTACTTTTTAGTTTATTATTATTAGTTGAAATATTTCTGCCCAATTTAAGCAAGTATGCAAAATGTTAACCACCTCATTTATCAGTTGCCTAGGGCATTTGTCAAATAAAAGATATATAAAAAGAATTTTAGTGTACGGCCGTCGAGGCGCATAATCTTTTTAATGGATCATTAACATTCTGTGCAAACAGCCGCAAACTTTCGACGCGTTGCTCAATATGAGACTGTCATCGCCTTTTCCTATCATTATTTGCTATATACATACATCGTATTGCTCTGCCTCTCTCTCTTTGTTTTTTAATGCTTGTTCGCGCCCCAAAAATAAATAAAATAAAATGAAATTAAATGAAATAAAATAAAATGAGAAGCTAATGTCCGCTGGTTATGACAAGTCGTGGCTGGAACTTGGTCGCTATGTGTGTGAGGGGATTCTTAAGATCTTTGTCTGAATAAATTATGAAACTTGTTTACGAAATTATTGAATTAAGCTTTTGCATTGATCGTGAAAAGACAGCCAAGCATGTGACAGAGCTTCATTCGGCACTGTGGATTGTACACAGTGAGAAAAAACGACGATTTGGAATTGGATGCTATGTGGGAGGGAGTTGGAGCTGAATATAGTTGAATAAGCAGAGCAATATGAATATGAATATGAATATGAATATGAATATGAATATGAGTATGAATATGAATATGAATATGAATATGAATGTATATGATTATTAATATTAATACGAATATGTATGTAAATAAGAATTTAAATATCATATAATATATGAATATGAATTCGAGTATGAATATGAAGCAATATCTATACAAGAGAACTTCTTGTGTAAATGCTTTTATAAATTCTTTAAATCTTATATATGAATGTCATCAAACCAGTATTACTTAAAAACAAAACGAGAAGAGATTTTATCTTCATCTACATATCTATGGCTTCTCACTTTATCATTTGATAATCCTCATTTATTCTTGTTATATTGATTAACATAGCCACTTCACTCAGCTTAGGCCAACCAAAATTATAATAACAACTTTATCTTTATTTTAAAATAAAGTGCATATAGATTTATTAATCTCTATTTATGGATCTGCATTTTGGTAAGGGTAACTGCTAGTTAAACACTCTCGCCTTGCATCAAGCTTCAGCTTCAGCATCTAACACTCATCTATCTTGTAGTTAGAATTCGTGTTGAGATTTCAGTCTTAAGCGTTTCTGAGTGTTTTTCAGAAAACGTTTATCTATGTATCAAAAGTCTGTCAGTTTTTAAATGAAGATTGATTAAGAGCCCAGCTTTTCGCCCAGTGCATAAGCAACTTCAGTCTGCGATCTCATTTACCGCTCTCACTTGCTGTATGTAATTGGAACTGTTGTTGCTGTTGCTGTTGCTGCTGCTACTTGATTTGTAAACACTTAAAGTTCATTTTGTCGCCAGGTATTATGACAGACGTATATGGATAGTATACAAAATGTAAACGAGTTTCGCCTTCATAAATCTGGCTGCTAGTCGACGCAATCAAATCTCGTTACACCAGCAGAAATACAGAAAATACAAAGTAACTTTTTTTTTTTTTTTTTGTAATTTTTTGTTTTCCACTTTCACCAGCTGTGATGAGGGTCAATCCCCAGCCCATCGCAGCTTGTGGTCAGGGTGGTCAGGGTTACGGGGCGTACAACATACGTCAGATACCAATCGGCCTTTTGTTCAACTGCAGGGAAATTATATAAAAATCTTAACAAAGATTTATGTGGCTTTGCCGAGAACACATGTCCATTTAGCTATGGCCCTCAAAAGCGAAGGCAATCCGAAAAATAAGAAAAACCATTTACAAGTCAATTGACAATTGTACGATTTCCGTTTCAGAAAAACACTCCACAGTGCATGCGCACTCAGTGAATGGCGCAGTGCCCAAAGTCGATCTGTGTCGCTTATGCGACTTCTTCACTTCTGCATGCGGCATGCAAATTGTTATTATTATTATTCAGAGATTGCAGAGCATTCATTCATTGGAAAGCTATCGGAATACAGAAGTTCAGAGTTTTATGTGTCATATATAGTATATGCATGCATATATGTATGGCATATACATAGTCTGACATTTATCTGCCATAAAAATGGTAAAATCCCAAGATAAACCATGAATTTCTATCAACACTTCTTTAGATTGGCATAGCAAATAAATTCTGTAGTAAACAAAGTACGATAGAGCTGACTATATGATCTACACAAATACCCTGTAAAAAGGTTCTATATATATGTGACATATAAATATAATATATGACATATGCTGTATGTTGATGGACACAAGCGTAAACATTTGCCATATATGATATACTTGATCGACATTTGGCTTTATAATATGGATATTGATTCTAAAACATATTAAAATTTGTATATATTTTTATATATTAGATAAACATTTTTATGTTTTATATTTTAGATAAACATGTGAATATTACAATTATATCATATATCAAATATTTGTCATACATGTCATGTTGTCAGATACATATATCGATGGGTTTAAAAGCGAGAAATGCTGAAACAGATCGAGTATATACTCAAATGATATCTTATACTTATATATATATAATTCTCCCTATTTCCTTTCCGTATATATTAGATACCTAAATAGACCCATAAGATATAATGCCTTCTATTCATACTTCATATATATGAATGGCTCGCTTTGACTTTAACTTAGAATACTTTAAGAATGCTCGCAAATATTGTCAAGCCCAAGTACAGTCACATAATAAATGGAATATTATATTGTTGTTGTTATTCTCCACTCCCTCTTCGGAATTGAAGTATTAGAGTATTCCAAGAACTGATAAATACCTAAAATATGATATGATCATATGAGCTCTAAAACTTATCAAGGAATATCCATTCTTATTTTTTTTTTTGTGTTTACTTGAATTATTCAACTTTCGCTTTTAGCTTGCTTCTATATTCGGCTACTTTTTCTCTTATACATATAACCCATTCGCTATCTACCCCAATTTACCAGCTACTTTAGTATTTCCCAATAGCTTGTTGTTTTTTGGTTCATTTCAATAAACAATTTGAAGCAAATGCTACCCACTCGAACTTCAAACAGTTCATCTCTTAACACCTCGCTATGTATTTAGTTCCCATGTTTATGGCAGCAAGATTTATATATATATATTGATAAGTCCCTTCGCATACATACGAACTACGTCTAGCTATCTCTTTCTGGGTTCAGTTTTATGATGATCATTAGGAAACGATTTGGCCAAAGACACGCTTCGATTTAGATCCGAGAAGGGGACGGGTTTTATTGAGCAGCAGGCTAGTGCTACTAGCTCTACCTACCTCTACTGCTGCGGCTGTATTTATAGAGTTTGGTATTAGGTATAGCTTGTGCCAAATTAAATGCCTGACGGTCACGCTTCGTAAAACGAGCTTTATAGATTTGAATTTGAATTTGAATTTGAATTTGAATTAGAATTTTAATTTAAATTTGACTTTTCTCTTGTTCTTCTTCTTATTTTGTTTTTGAAAACTTAATAATAATCAATGTTAGTGTTATAAATTATTTGTTTTGATTAAATTCATAATCAGCAGCTACAATCGCTGACAATTATAGTTAAGTCATTTGCTAAAATTGCATTTTAAATACTCACCGTATAAGTGAAGATAAGAGCGACGAGAACGAGTGTGACAATGCTCAAGGCAATTGGCATGGTCTTCCTTGTCGAGTGCGTTACGGATGATTGCTTGGCCGGAAAAGCATTAACGGCACTCGTTGGTGTTATAAACGGTTTAAGTGTTTCAGCTGTCATGATTGATATCGTTCTCTCTCTCTCTCTCTCTCTCTCTCTTTCTCGCTCTTCCTGTGTCAGTCTCAGTGAAGCTGAAAGCTAGACTCTTTCTAGCTAAAAAATGGCTGGAATGTTGTCAGCTACTGTCAACTGCAGCACCAGCTGTCAAGTGCACTTAAAGCTTACACTCTCGCTCTCTCTCTCTCGCTGTCTCTCAACAAACAAGATCAACAACAACTGCAATAACAACTTTTGCACTTGCACTTAGCCCTTGCAGATATTTTTTGCTGCACACTTTGCGTTTATTTTTGCACTTTTAATTTTATATATATATTTTTTTTATTGACTTGCGATTGCGAAATAAACGAAACGAGTTTTGTGTTTTTTACTAGATCTTGTATTTCAGATTCTTATATTTTTACAACGTCGTTTTATCAGTAGTTCGATAAAATATCTTGTTTTATATATAGCTAGAACACATCAACGCGTGTTCCACTCTCTCTCTCTCTGGCCAAAATTCACAACCAAATAAAAAAACAAGCAAAATATATAGATACTATTTATGCTGCTTGCACGCAGGCGCTCTAGATACGTCTGTTAGCGGCTGCGAGTCGCATTCAACTGATTGCTGACTCGGCGTCTGTGTTGCTGCCTTGAGCGGCGTCGCAGCCGCGGCACAGTTTGGCACGCGCTCTCCGCATGAGCACAAGAATCGAGAACAGCGAACAGAATAGAGCAGAGCAGCACAAAGCAGCGCAGAGCAGTGGCGAAGTCAAGCAGAGCGCATAGAAGTGGAAACGCGTATTACCAATTATTTTGGCAAGCGCAACGGGGTGCCTCTGCCGCTGCCTGGATACGCTAGCGATCGCTGGGAACAGTTTGTGTGGGAACAAATATGCGTATACTTCGTATGGGAACACATGTGCGTGCAATTTTCTTTTATGTTCGATTTTGACTTTTGCGTCGTTTTTTTTTTTTTTTTTTTTTTTATTGCAAGGGGAATTTTTTTTCTTGTTTTCGGATTTATGGGGGGGTTGATAGCAAAGGCTAGAATTTATTATGAGAAATGTACACAAACACACCCTGAAAATATAATGTTATTTGACTTTAAGCGATAATCGAACGACCCCTACAATAAATCGCCGTATCGAAAATTGCAAGATTTGAACGTTTATAAAAATGTATTCTTATATAAATGCACATATTACGTACATATATACGTATGTTAGGCGATAAGGTAATTGTGCATTTCATTAAAATGATATTTATTCTTACTTAGTTAATGCGGATCTCTATGACGCTGGCTTATATGCCCAAATGGACAACCCAACAGATTTCTTTTCTCTTCTATTCCTTCTTTTCTTTTTTTTTTTTTTTTTTTTTTTGTTAGATTCTAATAATACCCGGCCATAAAATTAATGTGTTATGCTACTGTCTCGACAAATTGTCTGGTTGTCTATATTTTTGTGTGGATTATATGCAAGCGCTACCTCGGTCTGTGGCCAGCTAATTAGTTTTGAATTGATGGTTCGGCCAGGTAGTCCGTCCGGCAAGCAAAAATGGCGCCCAGCATGTGACAGTTGATAGTTGACAGTTGACAGTGGCCAGTTGTTGCCCGGTTGTCAGTTGTCAGCTGGCAGTTGCTCAGTTGCCGCTCACTTCCGGTTAATGCAGCTATCGGACTGCACTTAAGACAAATTTTCGTCTGTATAGAATACGGCAATGGGTAATTGCTTTGCCTCGGCAATTCAAAGTCAATGTCAGTAATTGATGTTGCATACTTCAGACATTTTATATGTATGTACAATTGCTCGTTTATAGCTTACAGTTATGCGGCTTTGTCTATGTGCCATGAGTGTTTCAATTTTCTTTATTTTATTTTTTTGCTTTTTTTTCCCAATATTGTGTGTGTATATGTACATATTTATCGCGCCAGCATCGGTCAAAATTTATAGGCACTGAGGGCAATCCGCAGCTCAACGATGCTTGAAATGAATTTCTTGCGAACGACTCGGCGCTTGTCTCGCTTTATCTGTCTCTGTGTTGTCTGCCCGGCAGATCGCTTAACTGCGCAGAACAAACATAGACATACATACACACATATATACAACATATTCTGAACACATTTGCTCGCACTTGTTGGCTGTATCGTACATAGTTCAGCGTAATTAAAATTCGTTGCGATAATTAATATCTGACAAGCTTATTTCTGCAACAATCAAATGATTTCAATGTCAATATGTAGTCCTAGTAACATTCAGATATATGTACATCGAATATACATACATACATACGTACAATTGTGTTATACACACAGTAAATGACAATTAATAAGGTTTATTAACTTTTGCGCTTTGAATACAAAAGAATTTCAGCTGCAATTCAACAAAAATATTGCAATTCAAAATTTCAATGTTATCATTGCTTTTGAATAAGGAAAAAATTGCGCCAAATCAATATTTCTTTTTAAATGGAATTGATATTGCACAGCTTGCATCGTCGAATTATACAATTACGCAAGTCTTGCAATCTTTTAAATACTTTATATATAAGTTTAATTTTATATTTTACAGAGTACAAAATACTTATATATGACTTAAGGCAACTATTTATTAGTTATAGTTTATTTAACATCTATGGCAGCCTATCGTCAGCACTATTTCAAAATCTATCGAAACACTTGTGGGGGCCCGTGATTAAAATATATCGATATGCTCGTTTATCAATTCTGTGCTAACAACGAACTCGACAGCTCTACACTTTCAGCTGGCAGCGCAAAGTCGAAAAAAAAATGAGGTCGCGAAGGCAGTTTTCCGGCTTTATATTAATTTTAATTAATTTAATTAGTCATATAAACGCACAGTCCACTGAAGTGATCGGCTGTGGTGGATTTATCAAGAGCCACGCCGAAATTGACTTTTCCAAGGTGGAAATAAAACTGTACGTCGTGTAACAAATGAAATCATAAATCATTGATAAGAATTTTCAATTTATTTCCAATCTGATTTTAGTTTAACCAAACAGGGCTCACTGAAGGATAAAACCGATTGTTCACCATCGAATGGCTACTATTTCCTGCCCATCTATGACAAGGGTGAATATTTGCTAAGCATTGCCCCACCGCCCGGTTGGAGCTTCGAGCCGGAGCACGTTGAACTGAATTTCGATGGCAAGAATGACGTGTGCAGTCAGGGCAAAGATGTTAATTTCGTATTCAAGGGCTTTGGCATTACGGGCAAGGTGGTTCTAGCCACCGGTAGCGGTGCACGTGATGTGGATGTCGAACTAAAGTCAGAGCAGGGTGATATTCGCCGCACCAAAACGGACATCAATGGCGTTTTCTTCTTCACGCCAATTATCCCCGGCAAATATGTGGTGCGAGCCAGCCATTCTAGATGGCATTTCTCCAAGGCGGAGCACAATGTGGTTGTGGTCAGTGGCAACACGGAGCTGCCAGCTAACTCGTTGGTGGTATCTGGCTTTGATATCAATGGACGTTTCGATACCAGCTCCCAATTACCGACAGATATTGCTGTGGTGCTCTATAGGAAAAAGGGTGTAAGTAGAAGGAACAGTCAGGTGGACGAGGTCCTATGGAAGAAGTTCAATTTTCGCTCTAATATAATATTAAATTCGTTTTACTCCCACAGCAAACTCTCCCGACCAAATGTGCCAATTCACCCACTGCGCCCGCCAACAAGCTCAACAGTGAATACGAAAGCGCTGCTGCTTGCTATACGCAGGTGGAGAAGGGCGAATACAGCTTCAAAGATGTGCCCACTGGAAAATATTTGCTGCAGGCCGTTAACGAGAATCAAAACTTGAAACTACATCTGACGCCGAGCTTCCTGGAGGTGGACTTGGGCAAGGATACGTTGCAGATCAAAGATGAGTTCAAGATTAGCGGCTTCACTGTGTCCGGCCAGGTGCTAAGTTCTGCGGACGGTGCACCACTTAAATCAGCTATTGTCAAGCTCAATAAGGAAAAAGTCGCCGAAACAGATGCCACTGGCAGTTACACGTTGGAGAACATCAAAGCGGGTAGCTACAACATTGAAGTCGAGTATCCACAACTGCAATTCGAGCCGCTGCAGGTGAAGGCGCAGATTTCCACGCCCAAACTGCCCACAATTGTGCCCACTGCCTATGAAGTGTGCGGCAAAGTTGTCTCCCCCAAATCCTATGTCGTTGGCATCACCAAAATCGGCTCCACTTTCCACACGACAACTGCCACGAAGGCAGACAACGGCATCTGGTGCGCATATTTGCCCGCCGGCAAATATAACATAGAAGTCCTCACCACAGATGTGGATAAGACGAGCGGTGTTCAGTTCTTCCCTGTGCAGCAGCAGGCCGAAGTGCGTGATGCGCCAGTGAATGGTATTATCTTCTCGCAGCTGCGTGCCACTATTCGAGGTGAATTGCAATGCCTGCCCGATGCCACCGCCACCTGTACCTCAGCGGAGATTACGCTGCAAGGCCTGGATGCCACCGGACAGCCCACGGACAATAAATGGAAGGCCAGAGCATATCGTACGTATTAAATTTAATTTGCCTATTCGTATATATTTTAATATGCTTTTCTTTTCAGGTGGCAAGTATGCTTTTAAGGATGTGTTGCCTGGTCCCTATGAGATAACGATTCCTCAGGGCAATCTGTGCTATGAGTCGACGCGCGTCTTCGTCAATGTCGCCGCTGCAGAGGAGACGGCGCCGCCCTTCATACACAAGGGCTACGAAGTGTCCATCATATCTAGTCATCGCGCGCTGGTAAGCGTTTATATATTTATATGTATTTCTCGTCGAACAATTAATCTTTTTTTTACAGATGCGTTACATCCATGTCACAGGACCTTCAGAACCCAAGGCGCCCGTTGAGACACTGAAGATCGTTTCGGGCGTCAACACTTTCTGTGTTTCGAAATACGGCAGCTATGACTTTAAGCTGGAAGGATGTCACCTTTACGATGATTCATTGCCAACTAAATTCATTACTCCCGAACCTGAGCAGCTGCAAACATTGATTGTCAATGCCATTGCCCACAAAACGGGCGTACGCGTCCTGTCCACAGATTCCAATTTGGATTACCTAAGACTTGCTGTGGAATCACAATCGCTGGGCAAACAAATTGTGACACCAATAGCTGAGGCACACAAAGTGGATGGCAGATATGCATTCCGCTTCGAAACCTATCTGAAACCAGACGAAGTTCTGAACATTAAACCACTGAGTGAGGTCCTCTTGTTTTCGCCGCAGTATCATCAGGTCGTCGGTGGCAGTGATTGTGTTGATATTGCCTTCAACTTTATTGCCACGCGTGGACTCATCTTGCGCGGCAAAATCGTGCCACCAATTAAGGATGCTAAGATAAAGCTCACATTTCCCGAAAATCCGGAAATTGAACCCCTTGAAGTACTCAGCTCGGTGACAGGTGAATTTAAGTTTCGACCTATTGATGAGACGCTCAAATTTGAGCTTTCCGCTGAAAAGGAATCTTATGTATTCAGCGCATACAATCGACAGTCTAATTCCTTCAGTGCACACAAGCTGTGTGAGATTGAAGTGACGGTACAGGACGATGCCGGTCAGCCACTGAGCGGAGTTTTGCTCTCTCTAAGCGGCGGTGAAAGCTATCGCAAAAATCTGGTCACTGGAGAGAAGGGTGCTATCAATTTCCATTCGCTTTCGCCTTCACAGTATTTCCTGCGACCCATGATGAAGGAATACAAATTCGAGCCAAATTCGAAAATAATTGACATCAAGGATGGTGAAACCGTGAAGGTTACCCTAATGTAAGAAATGTTGATAGCTGATTTATATAGAGCTCTTATTAATATATTACCTTTTGCAGTGGCAAGCGTTATGCTTACTCTATATTTGGCACGATTACATCGCTAAATGGAGATCCCTTCCCGGAGGTTAATGTCCAGGCCATTGCAACGGAGAGCTGCCAGCATCAGCAAGAGGAGGCAATCAGCGAAAGTAATGGACAGTATCGTATTCGTGGTCTGCAGCCTGGCTGTACGTACACCGTTCGCGTAGTGACGGACGAGGATAAGGTGTATCGCTCCCTACCGGAGAACCATACAGTTGACGTTGGGAATGAGGATGTACGAAATATTAATTTAATTGCTGTGAATCCCATCAAGATTGTGGATATTACGGCCACAATTATGGCCTCACATAATGATTTCTACAAGACGCTGCGCGTAGTGATGTACAGGCAAGGAGCCTCCGATTCACCCGTCTTTTCACAGCGTGTGTCATCTCCATTAAATCCGAAGGCTAGCTTCAATCCTGGCAGTATGGTGTATTTCCCGCGCATACCACGCGATGGCAAGACCTATGTGGTGGAGCTACAATCGACGCTCTCGGAGAAAACATACTCCTACAAGCTGCCCTCCTTCACCTTTGTGGCGGACAGATGTTCCGTTTATATACATTTTGATTTCAATGCAGAGGTGCGCTCCACTGAAGCGGATCTCAATCAGAATTCCATATCAGCACTGGTGCTCATTGCACTGGTGGCCATTGCCTTCTTCAAGCAGGACTTGGCAGTGATGTTCCTCAACTTTGTGTGGAGCAAGCTCAACGACATCGTCGCCGATGTGGCCCAAAGGCAAAAGGGAAAGACGACGGTCCGCAAAAACGAGCCCATCAATCAGCGAGAGATCGAGCAGATGGCCGATCAGATAAATGCGATTAAAAAGAAAAAGGTCAAAAAGACTTAATCTAGGCCTTAAAATTTAGTCACCATCGGTATTCGGTTTTCAATTTTTTTTCTTTTTATTTTCGGTTTTTTTTCCTATTTAATTTTCCTCGTGAGATTTTCCGACCTGATTAAAAATTTAGCATTTGTTTGATTGCATTTTTTTGGAACAAATTATAGTAGATGGTTTTTTTTAAAGCTGAGGCAAGTTTATTTTGTTCATCATTCTTATAGCTAAAATAAATAAATAGATAAATAGATAGTGCTTGGTGTTCTACTGTGTCAAAATGTGTTCGGCAATGGAGCTGAGCATGCGAGATCCCCGACGACGCTTCAGTTGCGTCAGGCGACGTTCAGCCTGCAAGTTAATTTCATTTTCGGACTCGGCCGTGTTCTCCTGATCGGTTGCTTCATTGGTTTCAGTGGATTCCTCCTGTTCAGCACCAG
Source organism: Drosophila koepferae (assembly GCA_030914345.1). Classification (NCBI taxonomy): domain Eukaryota; kingdom Metazoa; phylum Arthropoda; class Insecta; order Diptera; family Drosophilidae; genus Drosophila; species Drosophila koepferae. The sequence goes on along the minus strand of JAUESR010000211.1, from coordinate 12,484,592 downwards.
GAGTAATCTCTGGCTCTGTGCTCTCAACGAATACACATTCGGGATTGACAGCGGCGCACTCCTGGAAGTTGGTTGCTCGGTTCTGCGGATTGCGTGAGTTGGTGTACTTCTCGAAGAAGCCTCGGCCCACAATGCGGAAGGCCATGCTGGTCAGTGGATTTAGCTTGGAGCGGAACTCCATTTCGCAGACGAAGCGACGACGACAAGCCTTGGAATCCAGACCCAGGAATGCGAACATAAACTCGGCAATTCTATAAAATAAATGTAGATTTAGGATAACTCAAGCTAGACGAGCTTCAACTGTTGCTCACTGTTCTTCAGCGGGCTGCTGGCGTGCAACGCTCTCAGAGATCTCTTCATCGACAATCTCCACATGCTCCTCCTGATCAACTTCAGAATTGTCCTCAACATCGTAGCTATCAGCACTGCGTCGGCCACGACGAAGCGTATTTGAACTGCCAGTGGGTCCAGTTGGCCCGGTGGGTCCAGAACTTATGGGAGAATCGCTCTGTATATCAGAGACAATGTCGGAATTGGAAGAGTAGCCCGAGTAGCTAGAGTAGCCGGAGTATGGATCGAAAGAGGGACTCGAGTCGTACGAGGAAGGTGATTCATAATGCTCATGCTCATGCTCATGATGATGCTCGAGAGAGTATGGAATTTGATCGTGGGTAAAGGATGGGGGACTGAATAGAATAATAATTTATTATAGACAAATTGCTTAGATGATTCATCAATGCTTACGGATGATCAAGAATAACCTCCTGATTGCATCGTGCATGGGGCCAGAAGTAGCGCAAACCCAAGTAAATGGCGCTACCCACAAAGAAAGATACGATGACCACTTTCACCTTAATCCAATAGGCAATGGCCAGGGGCCATAGATGACGATCTATAAATGGAAATCAAACCTGATTAGATAACAGATAAGACATCACTTTCACTGAACACGAACAGAACTCAAGGCTGGACTGATCTACGACAATCTACAATTGTCGAATTATTGCGCCTATTGAAAGTGAAAAGTGTTAATGAATTATTATTGAACGGTACGTGCACATCGTGATCTTCCAATTGGTAGCGATATACATGCGGACCAGCCCACCGGCTGGGCTGGGAAACTTTCGAAAGAAAGTCTTCAGTTGCTGATTAGCAGGTGGACAACAAAATAGCTTAGAATGTGATTAAATACATTCAAATGTGCTAATTGTTACGGCTCCATTATTGCATAGTAATCATTAATGCAATAAATCAATAGACAGCATTGGACACCAGAATCTATAACTTTTATAATTTATAGACAAGTAGAAACTTACACCACAATCGATGGCGATGACGACGCGTGCGTCCTTCGAATTCCAAAAGATCTCGGCCAGTATTAAGTAATGTTTCCATATCCATATCCGAGTTCGTATTCATTATTTGAGTTTCAGCATTTTCCGGCGTTTCTTCGCAGAACACCAAAGTGAAATAGATCACAAGCAGCACCGCTCCATACCAAATTGTTGTTTTATTCATAATTTTTATGTTTAGTGTATATTCCTGTGTTTGGGTAAATCACTGTATCACTTGCACAGTTGCTGCAGAACTGATGATGCACTCTATGCCAGCTCCAACATTTATATACCTCTGCCTATTCGCTTTACTGTTGTTGCTTATCCCAAGTTCAGGGTGATAATTGATAGTGGTGGAGTCATTGAGGCTTTATCCAACAGCTTTTAACACATGCGTAGCCACGGCAGATGACAAGCATTCAACGTTTTTTTATTATTATTTTTTCTTAATGTCTGGAGCATGCATTTGAAATGAAATGCTAACGAATTTCTTTAAACTGGCGCAATTTCACTTTCCATATCGTGCTTTAAATTTTCTAGCCACTTTTGTTTTTATGCGTACCTACAAATTAGTGAATATTATGAAATGCATACGCAGTTTCTATTTTTTTTTTTTTACATAATTAATATGTGCAAAACATATTTATATTTACTACTTCCTTTCTGGCACAAAAAAGAAGTATAAATTTCAAATTCTTTAGATTACGCGCACTTTGATAACACTATTCTATGCTTGCAGCCCTGGTTTTGAAGCACCCTTCTTAAGTACTTAAAGTATCGATTCCTGCCGTGCTGTTTATGTTTTCATGTCGTTTAACCAATCTAAAACAAAATAAATATGTCCAGCGATAAGAAGTCAAATGAGTTGGATACAAATCCAGCTCCAGATCCCCAAGCACCCATAACCCGCAAGGGCTTTCTGATATCGCTTAAGAACAGCGGCACGCCTATGCCCATACCGGAACAAAATGTGGTTTGTATTAATTGTGAATTTTGTCATGTGCCGGCTTTTTCTATTCCATTAACAATATTTTTGCAGTATGGCCGTTGTCGTCCAGTTTCCGAATTTGAGAAGCTCAACCGAGTGGGCGAGGGCAGCTATGGTATTGTATGTAAGTGCACGTTTTGTTAAACTGTACTCGAATTTTTACTTAATCTCTTGCTTTCATTTTGTTTAGATCGAGCCCGCGACACACGCAGTGGAGAAATTGTGGCTCTGAAGAGGGTGCGCATGGACCAGGAGAAAGATGGCTTGCCTGTAAGTGGACTACGTGAAATAATGATACTAAAGCGTTGTCAGCATGAGAACATCGTGCGACTACGAGAAGTTGTGGTAGGCAAAAGCCTGGACAGGTAAGAAGAGCAGATGAATATAATAGATTTCTCTCAACTGTAATATGCTCTTACTTAGTATCTTCCTGGTGATGGACTTCTGTGAGCAGGACCTCGCCTCGGTGCTCGATAATATGTCACAGCCTTTTACGGAGTCGGAGGTCAAGTGCATAACGCTGCAAGTGCTGCGGGCCTTGAAGTATATGCATGACCGCTATATCATACATCGAGATCTGAAGGTCTCCAACTTGCTAATGACGGACAAAGGCTGCATCAAAGTGGGTAAGTATAGGTTGCTCTAATATTGCTTCACATATATATAAACACAATTCCAATTACAGCTGATTTTGGCCTCGCTCGTTTGTATGGCAATCCTCCGAAGCCCATGACGCCACAAATGGTCACGCTTTGGTATCGTGCACCAGAGCTGTTGCTGGGTTCTAGAACGCATACAACATCGATTGATATGTGGGCCTTCGGCTGTATTCTGGGCGAGCTGCTGCTTGGGAAACCGCTGTTGCCGGGCAGTTCGGAAATCGCCCAACTGGACATGATTATCGATCTGCTTGGCGCTCCATCAGAGTCGATTTGGCCCGGCTTTAAGGATTTACCTGCTGTGCAGAACTTTACGCTTAGCCAACAGCCGTACAATAATTTGAAAAGCAAATTCCAAATGCTTGGACCAGCAGGCAGAAGTCTGCTAAACATTCTATTTATCTATAATCCCAGCACGCGAGCCACAGCCGACGAATGCTTGAAGAGTAAATATTTTACTGAACCGCCACAGCGTAAGCTAATATTGTTTTTATATTATAATATATGTCTAATAAATTCTTTTCTATTTATTTTAGCTTGTGATCCGCGCATGATGCCCACATTTCCACAACATCGCAATAATATTGCACCACCGCAACCTCCTGCTGCTTCAGATATCCCCATTTCTCATTTGTTGGATGTGTTTATTAAAAGACAGCGTTTAGAATAAAAACTTAGTTAAAAAATATAAATAAGTTAATTTAGAAAAAGAATGTTGTTCCAATTTAAAATTTAAAGTTAATTGACAATTTAATTTTAAATACTTTATGAACAAATTCTCCACTGTTAATAACAGCTTTAAACATTTTAAGCTTTTGAAAGTTAACAGAAATGTTAGATTTATCGAGTTGGTTGAACGGTTCATTTCAATTCCGTTTTTGTGAACCATTCGATCGAACTTATTCCGGAACCCAGACAGCAGACACCAGCCAAAATGACCAAAGATGTGGATAGCGCGGAAAGAGATAATAATATTGGTGCAGTTGCTGTTAATAACGAGACAAACGGTCTAATTCGAATGGAAAATAAAGCGAACGAGGCTGTCACATTGGAGACAAACGGGACTGGTAATGGTGAAAATAAATCGGAGTCGAATTCGCCCCAACCCCACGGAATTCAAAACAATGAGGATGATGCCTCGGATGCTGATGAGAACGAGCTGCTAATGCGCATGCGTGGTGATGCTGTTGGCGAGACAATGTTCAGCAGGAAGTTTATATTGCAGACATTGATGCAACTCAGCCAGCAACTACCACATACAGCATTGGAGTTGGAGTTGGAGGATGATTTGTGCAAGGTGTGGGATATGTCTGTCTCCCCAGAAGTAGTTGCACTGCTACTCGAGAATGATGCCATCGAGTTAATTATGTTTGCCATCTCCTCCAGCGAGGATGTGCGTCTGTATGAGATTCTCATTGGACTGCTGGGGAACATGTGCGCCCAAGTGGAGTGCGTGGAGCAGCTGACAGCACATGCTGATTGGATTGAAATGCTGCTTAAGCTAAGTACTTGTATGGATACGAGCATGCTGATCCAATTGATGCGCGTTTATCAATATGTAATGGCGCATGTGGTCAGTGGCAAGGAACAACTGGCCATTGAGTGGTACATTTGCTTTGCCGCCTTCGAGGGCTCAGCAAAGAATCTCGGCTTCATTCTGCAGCAGTCAGTGAGCGATGAGCTGCTCTTGGCTGCCCTTAAAGCCATTAATGCTGTGCTGGCAAGCTGCGCTCTAGTCGAGGAGGAGAATGCCCAGACACCGGATCTCAATTTAAAACCCTTCTCGGAAGTATTTTTGGTGCAGGAGCTTTGTGAAGGCGTTAATAATGCTTTTATACGCTTAATGCGTGACGATTTGGCCAAACAGGCTGATGAAGTGGATGGACTCGTTACCGATCATGCACCCATCGCCATCGATCCGAATGGTATTGACGATGATGGCGACGAGATGAGTACACCAAAAATAAACTGCGACATCGAAGTAATTCAAACCTACCTCAATATATGCACCATACTGGTCCAGCTGCCGGAGGCGCAGATGTCCATGGATGTTTATACACCCAGCATTATGTTTTGTTTGACCCGCATTTTATTATTCCTGCAGCAGCCCAATCAGCTGCTGCCACTGGGTGAGCGACAGGAGGAGTATCTGGAGGACATAGCTCATATATGCAGCGTAAGCTAAATCAATGTAAATTCAAATCTTATACAAATTAATTATTTAATTTTCATTTACAGTGTCTTAAATATTTTTATGACAAGGCAACCTTTGCCCATTTACTTGGCGTATGGACGATTCTACGTCAGCATATTGAAGACTATATCGAATATGATGAAAATGATTTTGATGCTTACGAGGATGAGCCTCGCTCGCAGTACGAGGAAAATGCTTTTAAAGTGTTACGTCTGTTGGCGCATATGTTCGTCCGTACTGATGTTCCAATTATAGTTAGGGATATACAGGAAATTGATGCTATCAAAGTGGATATGTTTCGTGCTGCCTTGCAGACGGAACAGGTGGAGGATGTACTGATTCAAAGGGCACATCAGCGCCTTGGCGTGGTTTTAAACGAAGTAGCTGGCAAAGCCAAATAATACTCAGAAAAAACAGGACTGAAAAATTGATGCACTAATGCACAATGCATACATATTAATACATATTTCTTATACTTATAACTACATATATACAACCATACATATATACATGCATACATATACGTACATACATTCATAATGAAATAATACTATAAATATTTGTAAAATCTTAAATTTATTCATTCGATTTCATTTTTTCCCTCAACATATCGGTCCACGATTGTTTGCCAAGACGCACTCCATTCTCCCCAGTGCTACTAATGACCAGATGATTCTCATTTGCATTGTTTAGCAGAAATTTGCTTTTGTCTTCACTTAATGCATGGGAGACATGGTCCAGCTCGTTATTTAGATTAACCTGACTTGCTTTAACTTCTATATTAATACTCTCTATAGCCTCGGATATATTGATTATGGCCTCGTCAATAAGATTCTGTGCCACAATCTCACTTTTTCCATTCAACTCAGAGAGCTGGAGATTCATACTGCCGCCCTTAGAGAGCACATTCAGATTTCCATGTACACCAGCTATTAAAGAGAGATATCAGAACAATTGTATGGATAAGTAAAATACCATTACTCACTCATCTTTAGGTCACCGGATTGATGCACATATACTTCGCTAGTTTTGTGCACATTCTTGAGCTCCATGCTGCCCGTTGTCGTCTCAAACTTTGATTTCTCAACGTAGCAGCAGTCTGTGTTGATATCACCCGCATGTGTGGAGCACTTTAGGCTGTCTCCCTGCAGCTTGTCCAAATTGATGTTCTGTTCAGCAATTTATAAATGAGAATTTGGATATGTGGATATCAAAACTACTTACTCCATTCTTTGTTTCGATTTCTGTGATCTTGCCCAGCAGTGTGCCCTCACAGATGATGTTCCCATTTTCGCTGTTCAGCGATATGTTTGTAGCGCGCACATTCCTGGTGTATATATCGCCAACTGCTTTAATTTTAAGCACCTCGCCTTGTATTCCCTGTACGGTTACTTTTTCTTCTGCTTCTATGTTCACATCGGCACGCACAGGAATCTTCAAAAGGCATTTAAAATGCGTTTTCTGTTCGATTACCTTTTTGACCAATACATTGACTACCTTGTCATCATCTTGAACATCCATAGTCAGGTCGACGTTAGAGTTTGACACAGGACCACCCATTACCTGGGCTATGATTACATCGCCACTGGTATACACATGGACATCGGCGGGTTCCACACGGATGGCAATATCCGATTTGATATTAATGCATGCATAGGGGTTTACATAACGCAACAATTCCTTGTGCACCATGCGTCGGCTGTTTGCCATGGCTACCTTTGGTTTTTTGGCGTAATTACGGCAATATGTTTGTAGTGTTTTTGGTGACGACCAAATCAAACGTTGAAAAATTTGCATTATTTATAAATATGCCGCTGGCGCCTCTGATTTGTTTACAGCTGTTTATATTCAACAACTAGCCAACACTGATGTCCTAATTCATTGTGCAGCACTTAAATTTATATACTAAGGCCACTATCAAAAAATGCATGACAACATAAAAGATAACTAAATAGCATTATACTTTGATAAAGAAATGCTAATTTATGTTACAATTTAATATTATTTAAGTGAAACTTTGACTTAAGCATTTTAACATTTTCCATTACTATTTCTTCAATGTGTTGTGCAACACCTAGTTTACTGAATCTTAGCCAACACTGTGTTTATCCAGTCCAGTTGGAGTTTTTCAGTGTTCTTCGACGGGTGTGTTAAAGTTCGTGGTGCGCAGTAAAGAAAAATCGAGCTAATTACCCCGTACAACAATTAAAATTATACGAAAATGTCTGGAAAAGATAGGCTACCGATTTTCCCGTCTCGTGGCGCCCAAATGTTAATGAAGGCCCGTCTTGCGGGTGCTCAAAAAGGTCATGGCCTGTTGAAGAAAAAAGCTGATGCATTGCAAATGCGCTTCCGTATGATTCTTGGTAAAATCATCGAGACGAAAACTCTGATGGGTGATGTTATGAAAGAGGCCGCCTTTTCGCTGGCCGAAGCCAAGTTCACATCCGGCGACATCAATCAGGTGGTGTTGCAAAACGTGACCAAAGCCCAAATCAAGATTCGCACCAAGAAAGACAACGTCGCTGGCGTGACGCTGCCCGTGTTTGAGTCTTATCAGGATGGCGCTGATACTTATGAGCTGGCTGGTCTGGCCCGCGGTGGTCAACAGCTGGCCAAGTTGAAGAAGAACTACCAAAGCGCTGTCAAGCTACTCGTCGAGCTGGCATCGCTCCAAACCTCCTTCGTCACCCTCGACGAGGTCATCAAGATCACGAATCGTCGTGTCAACGCCATCGAGCACGTCATCATACCTCGTATCGATCGTACCTTGGCATACATCATCTCGGAGCTAGATGAGTTGGAGCGTGAGGAGTTCTATCGCTTGAAAAAAATTCAGGACAAGAAACGTGAAGCCCGACAGAAGGCAGATGCCAAGAAAGCAGAACTCCTTGAACAAGGTATTGATGTCCGTGCGCACTCCAACATACTCGATGAGGGCGATGATGATGTTCTCTTCTAAGTATTAATCCCATACGTGTATACGTGTGTGTGTATTCCAGCAATATGTTATTGTTATAATTCAAGAAAAAATTTTCGTTGTTTCCATTTTTAATCCGCAAAAGAAAAAAAAACACAAGAAAACTTATTGTATGTAAAATGTAGCTACTGCAAACTTTGTAAGCTTAAAGTATATAGTCTAATTCCAATAAGAAAAATGTATGTATTCCAATTTTGTAGTTATGTAGCGCTCAAACCATACATTAAAGTCTTTTGTTGTTCAAAAAATTGTTGTAATTTTGCTGAAAAGTGCATAAAATGTTGGGAATCTCTATAAAAAAAATGGGTCATCTGACTAGATTTATACAATTGCAAAAACAATGCAAATGCAGTCATGTGACAGCAACATATGTCCCATGGACAACAGTGTTGGTCAACGTCAAATGCTGCTCGAACAGCTGTTTCTTCGTTGCTGAAGCGTGTTGGCAATTTAAAATACTATCTGATATTGTGCTCATACAAAATGACAAATTCCGAATTTCAAGCTGTAGTTTTAGCTGCGGGCCGTGGCACACGTCTGCCTGAAGTGCTTGGAGATGCTCCCAAATGTTTGTTGCCCGTGGGGCCATATCCGCTGATCTGGTATCCACTCAATATGCTAAGCAGGCATAACTTTACTGGTAATCAATATACATAATTTAATTGAAGACTTGACTAGAATATAACTACTAGTGTTTGCTTTTTTGCTACAGAGGTAATCGTTGTAGTACAGGAACAGGATAAACTAGAGATACAGGTGGCACTGGAGCACACGCATCTTAAAGTGAAAATCGATTATGCGACAGTGCCAAGCGACAGCGATTTTGGCACAGCCGACAGCTTGCGCTACATATACGACAAGTAAGTAGACACGAATATTCAATACATATGTATATAATATTTGTTATTCTCTTTCAGAATAAAATCGGACTTCTTGGTCGTTAGTTGTGATATCGTTACCAATGTCAGCTTATATCCGCTGATCAACAAGTTTCGCGCCGATGATGCTTCATTAGCTATGCTGCTCTTCAAGAGCGGCTTTGAGTCGGACGTAATTATGCCTGGTCCCAAAACGAAACATAAGCCAGAGCGTGATATGATTGGCATTCATCCGGCGACACAGCGTTTGGCATTTGTTTTTGCTGCCAGCGACTGTGAAGATACTCTAAACATTCAGCGTCATCTGCTCAAGAACAAGGGACAACTGGATGTCTATGGTCGACTGTTGGATGCTCACATCTATGTGTTAAAAAAATGGGTGATCAACTATCTGCACAGGGTATGGCAACAGAAAATTATTATCAAATAAATAAAATTTATTATTTATTGTATTTCGCAGAAAGAGAAAATTTCAACATTCAAGGGCGAGTTTCTTCCACATCTTATTCGCAGACAGCATGCGAGGCGCTCGTCTAAAACGATGCCAGATACTACCTCCGATTTGGGTTTTGTTACCAAGAATGAAGATAATATTTTGCATGTAAGTATAAGATATGGTTTTTATTCCTTAACCTCAAGCGTAATGTTATTTCTTTAAAGTATGTAACGCACACGGCGCTGGATCAGAAACTCACACAAACTTCGCTGTTCAATCAATCGCTGTCGCATATACCCTATCACGGGGACGTCGTACGCTGCTTTGCAGTGCAAGCGCCCAAGGAGGCGATTGGAGTGCGTGTTAATACGACACTTAGTTTTCTGGCCATCAATCGCAAGCTCTCGGGCATTTGGACGGAGCTTTGCGACGACTCACATCCGCTAATTGCACCTGGTGCAGTGGTGAAGTCGACACAGGCCAAGGATATCATAGTCGCCGACAACGCTAAGCTTTCTGAGAAAACCTCGCTCAACTGCAGCGTCTTTGGTGCCAATTGTGTTATCAATCCTAAGAATATTGTAACCAACTCGATTATCATGGCCAATGCAATTGTGGAGGAGGGCTGCAATATCAATAACTGCATTATTGGACATCGTGCGCATGTGAAGAGTGGTTCGGTTCTAAATAACTGTTTGGTCGGACCGAACTATGTCGTAGAGGAGGGCACCAAGAGTCAAGCGATGCAGCTCTCCAATGCTGATCAGTACATGGAAATTGATATACAATGAAGATGCTTAACTTAAAACGTTGCGTACTTTATTAACGAAATGAGTTAGAAGGCGGATTCTTCTAGCAGGACATTAAATATTACAAATAAGGTACATAAAACTCGCGCTAAATTTTGGGACTATATAGTTGTTATAGCATATACATGATAAGTGGGCGCAGCTTAAGCCTAAAGGGAAACTCATACAAGGCGTGGAACGACAAGACTGTTTACATTGAGCTGCTCAACTGGCCAGCTGGTCAGCTGCAACAGCTGTTCCTGTTCTCTCGTTCACTTCCTTCGCTCGTACAGATACTCATCCTCGTAGTAGCGGGGCGTTGTGGAGGCAATGAATACCTGGGGCCGGCGCTGCTGCAGCGATATGTTAATCTCTTCTGGAGTACGATAGACCTGCTGTTGATGCTGTTGCAGATGCTGAAGCGGTGAGGCAGTGAAGAAACGATACGGCGCCGGTGTTACTGTGGGCGCCAACGTCTGCGGTCTCTGCTGATGCTGCAGCTGATGCAATTGCAGCTGTGGCTGTATCTGCGGCTGTATGGTTGTCGTGGGCAATGGCTTCCTATAGGCAATTGTTGTGGGCTGCGGCTGCTGGTGTCTGATCTGTGTAACAACCTGCTGTTGCTGTTGGTGATGCTGCTGTTGCTGAGGCTGCTGTTGGTATTGGACGCGTACTTGGGGCGCGTGCTGCAGCTGCTGAGGTTGTGGCTGATGCTGTGGCTGCGGCTGCGCTTGATAGGCAATCGCTTGACGATGCTGCTGTGGCTGATGCTGAATGCGTGGACGGGGTGCAGGCAGCTCCTCCTCTTCGTCATCGTAACGCTCGTGTTCGTAATAGTTCTCAGGGAAATAGCGCTCGGAGTAGCGCAGCGTGACATTCGGCTTACTCTGATGCTCCTGCAGATTGATGGGCTTGTAGAGATAGTCGTTGACAATATGATACTTGGAGGACTGCTTGCAGATGTTGTCGTGCGATGGTGGCATGCAAATCAAATGGATTTGATGGAAGGTGAAGCCCTCAGGGCAGATCCACGAGTGTTTCTGGCTCTCCTGGCAGTAATGGAAGACCTCGCAGTTCAGCGACTCATCGGCATAATAGCTACAGAGATTTAAATAAATTAAATTGGTAAATAAGAGAGTTTGCCCAGAGAGTTGACTCACCCAGAGTTGCGATCTGTGCAGCTGAAAGAAGATTTGCTGAGCAGCGTGGACAGACGATCTGGTTCTTCGACTTCCTCTTCCTCCTCCTCGCTCTCCTCGCTCAGCGGCTGCTTCTTCAAGTAATTGCTCTGCTGCTTGCCATTGTTACGATTGATGTACACCTGACGTGGCGCCTCCTCCTGGTCCTCCTCGCTGTACTCGTACAGTGGGCGCTGCTGCTGTTGATGCTGCTGGCGATAGGCCAAATGTGTCTGTGCCTGTGTCTCGAACTCATCATCATCATCACCGCTGGAGCTCACATCCAGGGAGCGTGCCGAAAAGCCTTTCGGCTTCTCCGTGGTGGCCGTCGCTGTGGGTACACCCGTTGCGGCTGTTTGGGCACAGGCACACAGGCCCATGGCCAGGAGGACTAACGCCAGGCATCGATTGCGTCTGCAAAATACAACACAAACACACACTCACATATACAATGAGAAGAAATAGAAGTTGGCAATAGCAATCAGATTAGCCAAGTCATGCCATCAATAAGTAAGACTTTATGATATGGGAAACTTTTGTGGCAACCTCAATGTGCAAAACGCGGGAAAAATATTTGATTTGACGCGAACCTTTTGCCGCAAGACACCAACAAAAGCGCAGAGACCAAAAAGAAAAAAAAAAAAAAACTGAAGAAGATGCAGCGAAGATGCCGCCAAATTGCAGCCAAAGAAGGCAACAACTGCGACTGCGGCAGCCCAGCGACTCGTTATGCAAGACCAAGACACCAGCCGTAGCAGACTCAGCAGCAGCAGCAGCAGCCGCAGCATCACAGAAACTAGTTATAAGGTAATCGCTGCACAGCCAAGAGATTGAGGGTACGAGGAACTGGGCAAGCTGGCAAGCTGGAAGCTGGGCAGTCGTCAAGTTGCAGCTAAGAAGTGCAGTTAGTTGCACTAACTGCAGCAGCTGTTGAAATGCTGATAGCCAAAAGTCGTTGCTGGAATGCTCTATGTGAAGTGTGCTTACGCGCTCGAAATGGCTGGATGATAAAGTATCACATAATATTGTCATGATGTAGCATATCCATAATCCATAATCATGCAAGAGGTAAGTATTCATTTGTTTTCTTCTTTAATTAGTATTCGCTTCTTTGCAACCTTCATTTGTTTAGTCATAGCTCTTACAAGAATTTATTGAAATACTTATTAAGTTTTGAACTCCCCAAAGGCACATTTTGTGTTAGCTCACATAAGAACAACTGTTTGACTTTCCATTTAAGGCGCATAGCTTTTATTTATATTTTTGGCAATCGCCCCCTGGGATAGAGTATAAAATGAAGATGCGCGGCTGCTGCTGCTGCTGCTGCTGCTGCTTATTTTTTTGTTGCTCACTTTTTTTTTCAGTCACGGGTTCAATTTGAGCGCCATTTAGTAAAAACCCACTCGAAGTATAGCCAAATAGTTGGCCGAAAGACTTGGTTGAATGTCAACGGCGGAGTATCTACGCATTGTTGCCAACTACCAAAGCCAGTTGACCGGTAGTTCGACTTCGCGCGGCTTGGCTTGGCCAATGTTACGTGCCCGCGTGCAATGCAATTGAATTGAGGTATTTACAATCGAAAGCCAAAACAGTTAAACATAATATTATGAGCGATAATAATAAGAAGTGTAAGAGAGTCAAGCAATGGCGAAAAACCAACTTTTACTTTCAATGTGTCAGGCCAAGTGGCTGTTAATGTTAATGCTAATGGTAATTCAATGGCTATCAAGCGGCACTAATTAAGGCATGTTAATAAAGCGAATGCGAATGCTTATGTAATGGCCACTGCCTACACACACACACATATATATAGACTATATATTGCTCACACAATTTGTTTCAGCAATTCTAGCTGGCAATTTGTCTGTCTGTCTGTCTGACTGTCGGTCTGTCTGTCTGTGGCCGTCTTTCTGGCCTTTAGCCAATTTGTTGTTGTTGGCAACCTTTGAACTTTAGCCAAGTGAGTTAACTACTTTGCAGCAGCTGCAGCTGTTGCTGTGTTGCATTGTCACTACTGTGGCAGCTACTGTTTGATTACGCTAATCCTGGTCCATCAGTTATTGGCATGAGAGAGTGAGGTGAAACGCCGCCTTGGTTAAGTCATTAACTTGATTCATCAATTCGTTTAAATTGGGTTGCCAGCAAAACGTTTCCTAGTGCTCCACATAATCATGCGTTGCATGCCACACAGCAAAAGTGGCCGCACTGTCTGCCATAAATGGAGCGCTCCAATCCACTCCACTCCACTCCACTCCACTCGACTCCAGTCGGTGCTGTTTGCGCTATCTTTTGGTGTTAGTAGTTCAGATGCCTAAACCAGATGCCAGACATGCACCACATTACATCACATGGACGCCAAGAAACGATGCGTTGCCTCTCGTCTCTGTGGATGCCTATTCACTGGTCTCCTTGTCTCTGGTCTCTTGTCTCTTATGTCGCTTGTCGACTGTCTCTGCGCCTCTAACCGCAGTCGTAAGTCGCAATTGCAGCAAAAGTGGTTTCATTATGCACATTCATATAGAAAATCTAAACGTGTGTGTGTGTGTGTCTATCTTTTCTTGAGTGCCAATTCAATTTCTAGCAATGTTTTTATTTTGGCCAAAAGCTGAATACGTTTTGATTTCCTTAAAAGCTGGGCGTATATAGTGTGTGACATAAGATAGGTGTTTTTCAAAGATTATGAAATTGAAGTTGTAACCCATATTCAGACTTGAGAAAATTACGAATCTGTCCATAATAATATAGAATAGCTAAAAATATAATAAAGACTAGCTAAATATTTTTATGAAATCTAGTAAATAAATATATATATTTTTACAAATATTTTTTATTTAAATATTTATCTTTTGGTTTCCCTTGCACAAATATTTGATGTTTAGCATTGTTTGATTTATTGATATATTTAGAGATATATTATATATTTTTTTTATTTAGATTTTACTGAGTTGTATTTAAGCCACTTTTAATTATTTCTAATAAGAATTGGCTTTAATATTTCAATTAGAATATATCTTCTGGCATTAATTGCTATGGCTTCAAGTTCGTTGCCTAAGTCTATTGTTTTGTCGCATCACATTTCCAATAATTTGTTGTTTTTTTTTTTTTTTGTTATGTCTTTATTAAAATTTCTGATTAATTCCTGTTTTTTCTTTATTTAAAAAAAATATATATATATTTACATATTTAAAATATATTTATTTATTTTAATATTATGCTGTTTGTTTGCCTTATATTTCCCAAAAACTACAGTTTAGCTTTTATTATATATTTTTTTGTTTTATTTATTTTCTCTTTGCTCTGCAACTATCTTGCTTTTTTTTCAATTGCTTGAGAAATTTCCAGCGTTAATTTTTTACATGCCAGCCTAAGTCTTTCCATTTGATTTCATCGCATACAAGTTTGTTGCCTAAGTCTTCTTATTTGTTGAAAGCTTTAAATGCGATTGAAACTACTTCTTTGTTCAAGTAGATTTTCTCGTTCGCCGAGCAACCAAGTTTGCTGCCTAAGTCTTTAATTTTGAATCAAAAAATGTTTTTCAATTTGAATACAATTTCGTTAAATTTTCAAATTAAATTTCATTTTAGTTCAACTTGGTTAATTGAAATAAAGCAAATTGTCTTGTTTTTCTTGGTTTTCTTTGAGCCTGCTCAACAATGCCATTAGCTGCCATTTAACACCTGAGTTTGTTGCCTAAGTCTTTTGTTTTCACTTAGGCCACGAGTGCTATGTACTTTAATTTGATTGGTTAATTATACCGCACGCTCGTTAGCAACAACCGAAAAAAAAAATGGAAAACACAGAAAAAATCAAGAAAAATAAATTACATTGCACTGCTACAATTACAACAACAAATTAAACAAGTTTAATGTGCGTGCATTTTTGTTTCTTTTAGCTTAATGTTGAATCGCTGTGGCCCTCTCTTTACGAGCCGTTGATTTTTCAGCATGTGAATTATGTGGAGGATAATTGCGTGTGGCAATGAATTTTATGTGCAACATTTTCTTTACAGTTTCGCTTTGAGCGAAAAAATAGAAACAAAAACAACAACAAAAAACAATTTGTTACAGTTTGCGAGTGACCTTCGAGCGAGGTTTTGTGGGAATCTGCAAAACATTAAATTGTAGCTGGGGCGGCAAAATTTATTAATTGCATTAAATACACACCCAAACAAATGCCAAATGGCAAATGGTAAATGGTAAGTGGTAAATGGTAGAAAAAAAAAAAAAATCATAAAAAAAAAAATAGAAACCGATTTAATCGTCGACAATTTGGCATGTCTTTTGGTAGTTGAGGCAAATGGACGCGCGAGGCCTCGCCCAGCGGGCCAACAGGCCAACGGGCCACGCATGCGCATTGCTGTGCGTACGCTCGTTCGTTCGTTTGCTCTAACTGTAATTTCAAACGCGACGACTTTTGAAATATTGCGTATACGCCGCATGTGTGCAAGCGATACAATTTCGCAGCAGCTGTCGAGTGCAGTTATATAATACCCAAGTTAGCCCAAGTAATTTATACGCCTCTTTTTAGAAAGGATTGTCATAAGCTGACAAATTATGCAATTTGCTGTCTCAGTTCGCTGTTTGCCGCTGCCTATCGAATCGGTGATCTTTGCCTGTTTTTTTTTGACTCTATATTTATTTATTTGTTTGCTGACCAGCTCGAATGCACTCTAGTTAGCGCAGAGCTTGGCCCTGGCCTGGCAATGAGTCAGCGGGACAGCTGGGACAGTCGCTAAAATGTATTGATTGACACAAAGGCTAACAATGCAGAGTGTGCTGCAAGAGTTTCGCTCTTTTTTTTTTTTGTCTTCATTTTTGTTTAGCTGTGAGCGCATTTTCCAAGCTTATTTACTTAACGCTTTATTTTTTTTTTTTTTTAGTTTTAGTTTTTGCGCACTCAGAAGGCGTTCAGACAATGCGATTAGGTAATAAGCCAAGGCAAAGCCTCAAGAGACGTCCAAAAACTAAGCTACAGCTCCAGCTCCAGCTAGCTCTTTCTGTGGCTGCGATTGCGGCTGCGGCTGCCTTTGTGGCTGTCCAAACCAAATTCAGTCTGAGCCGCAGGCAACAAGACTTAAGACAAACAAAGCAAAACTCCCACGCCAAGCACAAACACACACACACACACACACACATAGCTAGAAAAAAGCCAGAAAAAGGTCTCACAGTTACAGTTACGTATGCTCTATAGGTTTTGAAATAATTTGAAAAGAATATTTTTTTTTTTGTGGTTGCCAAGCGACACAAATCTACATGCCCCCACCTTTGCCCCTCCTCTCCCCGCGCCATTCCAGCCTTCTGTCTAGCATAATTATGAGCAACGACTGCATTGTACATTCTTTTTGGGGGGCTCTGAAGCATGATTCATAGCTGCGACTTAGACTTACTGCATTACTGTGGCGGCGGCTCCTTGAGTTTGTATCCAAATAGTATATAGGAAAAGCCAATTGATTCTTGTGCACTCGCACACACACACACACACACTTGAGCACTTGGGCACACACTGCGAACTGAGTCGTATTTTGTCACAGTGCACTTAAAGTCTCGACTTCAATCAATGTTTACTTTATGTTTATATAAAGATTTCTATATATATCTATATACGTATATGTATGTTTATGTGTGTGTTCACTTTATGTTGCACTCTAAATGCCACAGCGCTTGACTTGGCGTTGGCTTCGTCGACTTTGACTTCTACTGCTGGGACAAACGATTCGCGCCAGCTCAAACAACAAAATGAATGGCTTTCTTTAGCTTGTTTATGTTTTATACCAAAAAAGAGCTCGTCGAGTGGCAAGTGGCAGGCAGGCGAAGCGGCTCTCTTAGCGACGCTCTTAACCGATCTCTGAGTTTTCGCTCAACTGCTGTTGAGCCGTTCGCCTTTGTTTGTTGTCATATTCAATCATTTGTTATGCAGCACAGTGAGCCATGAAAAGTCTTAAGTGATTCACTAGAATATCAAATTGATAGATAATATCTCGAAAACCTAACATTCATTATGATATCATATTTGTAGCACAATTAATGTTCAGCTAGTAATTGGTTTATTTTTTTTTAAAGCCAAAAGAAGTTAATTTTTAATATAGTTGAAATCTCTTTAATAATTTGTTTTATTGCTAGATCTCTTGCACGTATTAAATTGATAAAACAGTTAACATTAATTTTTGAGCGCAATGAAAAAAATGTAAGAAAACATAATTTTATTTCTGGCACAGCTGCACTATTTATGTGTCAGCCATATATTATTCTTGATCTTAAATAATATATGTATAATATAATTTTTAATTGTTTGAGTCCTCTAAAGTGTGGGAAGATTTTATTGAATACGTTGACTTTGAATTCATTTTTAGCTTGAGCTACTTGAAAGAAATAAATATTGAAATTTAAAACAATTTAATTAATTTTTATTTTTATTATTCCTTGATTTTTCACAATTTATAAAATTCATTTATGATTTTTTCTTTCTTAAATTAAAAAATATAAAAAAATATATTTTTTTTTGCTCTTGCTGCTTTTAGTATTTTAACTAAAATGCTAAGAATATATTTTGTTATTATTCTTAGTATTTATATAAATAAATATGAACAATTGCAATATACTATATACTACTTGTCTCGAGTTAATCAAACGTTAATTAACTTTAATTTCACTTAATTACTTGCTTATTTCCTATATTGAAATCTAATGAACATATCTATTAAATGCCAGCATAGCAGTTAACATGCTCAATGCGCGTATATGATTCATATTGGCATTTATGTTATGTCCAATTGGATTTCCCTTGCTTGCCAATTGAATTTAGTTAGACGATGGCAGCGCTAATCCAACTAGAATTTCTACATTTAATTGAATAGCACGCATACCACACGTAAGCCAAGTGCAATAACAAATTTGAGTTAAATACAAGCTAAACACACACACACACACCCTCAAAAATTTGAGAGCTTCTCGCATTTTGCATCCATCAGATATTTTATGTAAGTTAAGTGCAATCTGCTTGGCTAGTTAAAAGATATTCTCGTAATTAACATTTGTGCCGTGTTGATTTTCTCAGCCTTCGCGACGCGACTTTTTACACAGTTGCAGTTACATATGGCTGCAGTTGTTTGTTGTGATTTTATATATATACATATATATATATATATATATATATATATATATATATATATATATATATATATATATATATATATATATATATATATTTTGTTTTCTTGAATATAATTTGCGCCGGTTTTGCTGCAGCGATGCTCCCACAGACCGCGAAACCTGCACAACAACTCATCGCCAATGAAATGCTAAAAGCTAAGCATCACACACACACAGCCACAGAGAGTAGATACACACACACACACACACACATGTGTACAGTGAAGCCTCGCATTTGTTTTGCTAATATGAATTAATTTACAATTGCTGCAACGCCTAAAAATGTAAGCGAGGCGAGCAGACAGTTGCTTGCCAAAAGCAGCGGAGGCGAGCGAGAGGAAGCTGCTGGCGCGTCTGTTGAACTTTTGTCGTCGATTGCACTTGCCACAAGATTTAGCTGCAGCTCAAAAATCTTGCATTTTCTTGGGCAGCAGCATTCAAGCATTTCATTTCAATTGGCTTTGCGTTCAATGTCTAGACATGGACACTGACCGCAGCAGCCAACACACAGAGAGAAAGAGTGATAGAGCGAGAGAGAAAGATGTATATATAAATATATATAGATTTATTTATTAGATATACGTTTTAAAATGATTTGGCAATGCACGAGGCCTATGCAAAGAAGCGTAACGCAAAGAAAGTGCATTTGTTGTTGCTGTTGCGATTTTTGAAAAGTGTTTACCGTCAGCTTTTGCTTTGATTGTAGCTTGGTTTGTCTTTTAACTGTTGCCTGCTTGCTGGCCAGGTGATATAACAAGTTCACATAATTTCGCTAGCTTTTCTTTTTCTTTCTTTTTTTTTTTATTATTGCATTTTCCACTTTATACACATGTATTTGTATTTGTCTTAAAATAAAAGTTGTTAGCCCGCATGCACATTGAGCGAGTCGCAGGGCGGCAACCGCATCGAAATTCATGACTTGATTCAGCAAATTATAATTGCAGCCAATCAAAATAGTTCCCAGCTGGTTGTGTATTCGTAACTTTTTTCCCTTTGCCGCAATTATCATGCATAATTAATAAATGTTCACCTCACTCCACCAACTACGGCTGCTTAGTCAGCGTTATTATTTGAATTTGAATTTGAGTGCCAAAAACTTAAACACAAATTTACTCGCATTTATGTGCATGCCATATTTTATAAAGGTTTTTTTTTTTTTTTTTTCTTTCTGTCAGTCATAAAAAAAAGTCCCATGGCAGAAACGAATATGAAATAAAAAATTTCACCAGTGCAAGTGGCCAACTTTGTGATTGTGGCAGCTGCTCGCGGACGGGCCTAAACGGTGGCTTGTTTTCATGAGGAAGTTGTTGATTGTCACACAACTGCGACAGCAACAGCAACAGCAACAGGGACAGGGACAGACGGCTGGCACTGTGACTGTGACTGTGACTCTATGACTGTTATTGCGACTGCGCTTGCGCTTGCGGTTCGCTTAGGTGCCTCGACGGTCAGGTTCAACTTGAAATTATGGTCATAATAACAAAAAAATAGTATAATAAATAAATAAATGCATAAAAATGTTGTAAAAACAAAGCCGAAGTTTTTGTACGCTTACTAAATATGTGAATTAAAATAAATTACTTAAAAGATTTGTATATTCTATTAAGTTTTAAGACTTGGCTTTTGTCTTTAGATAACTTTTTTTTTTGAATTGTATCTTGCATATCTTCAAATCCCTAATCTCACTAAAGAAACATTCTTTGTTTCCAGCTGTTATAACATTAAGTGTACCTTTCGACAGACTATGAATCTGACAAGTCACTTCGCTGTCCTTTAGGTAATACTATTTGACATATATATAAAGCTAATGGTACTAGCCCTAATAACACATTCCACTCACTTTTATGTGACTATAAATTTTGCCTGAAAAGCTTCGTTATTGTCACACTTTAACCTCAACTTTCTCAAAACTGTGAGCAATTGAGTAATCGGGTTTTGGGTTTATACAATCGAAGTCTTAGCACAAGAATTATTAATTTATCATTTATATATAGCTTACAACAATTTAAAGTCAATTTCAATAGTTAAATAATTCAATTGAATAATAATAAAATATAAAATGTTAACTGTTAAATGCCAAAAGTTTAATGTAAACAATTAAATATTAAAACTTTAATGTTAACATTTAAATTTTAACAGTCGTTTGTTAATATGAATTTTCACATATAAATTAACTGAAAATAAATTTAAGCTGGAAAATAGGAAAAAATATATTTAATAGATAATGTTAACAGATAAATTTTACCAAATGTTGGTAGAAAAATAATAACAGTTAAACTTATATAGTTAACTGTTAACAAATAAATATAAACTGATAATGTTAACAAGTCAATGCTAAATGATAAGTGTTAACATATAACTTATAAAAGCAAACAACTAAAACTTAACAGCTAGTACTTAAATGCTAACAGATAAATGTAAAATCTCAACAGCTCAGGCCAAAATTTAAATACCAGCCCCATTAATAGCTAAGTCTAACATTTTAATTATCAAAAGTCAACAAGTTTGTTAAGCTGTGATTAGGCTTTCATAGGGTAAACACTGAGATCTGTTCACATTGATTAACTAAAGCTAAAGTGCGAAATGTTTAGAGTGAACATACACAGAGAGATGTTTCGCATTCATGAACTAATTAACCACAATGCTCCAGTTAATTCAGCACAGAAATAATGAAGACAATGCGTGAATGCCTGCAGTTATGTCATTTGCCTTTCCTTTTGGATGGGTTCAGTATTCGGAGTATTTCATAAGAATTACGAATATGATTCGAGCGCTTGTTTCCCTTGTTATTATTATTATTATTATTATGTGTTGAATTAGTAAAAAAAAAAAGCGAAAGTAACTCCATTTGTGAACGTTCTAATAAATGGTAAAAACGAAGTTCAAGGTTTTATCGCACGTCGGATGGCGAATCGAAATTAATTACATTTGTTCAAATCTAGAGGTTCTGGGCGCTGGCTGTCTGTCAGGTCATTAAGTCTTAATGCTCATACGCAGTTAGCAGTTGGATTAAGTAATTTTTATCTAATTTGTGCGCAGTTTGTTGTTGTATTTTAGTTATGCTGGGTGTGTGCTACGATTCGATTTGGTGCTACGATAATTAAAGAGATTCATAGCTGACAGCACTCCCACCTGGCGCTTGCCGCTACGGCACTTGGGGAATTTTCACATTGTCTAACAATGGACCAGCTTAAAGACCATAAAAAAACAACAACAGCTAGCAGCCGGAACTTGTGGGCCGCATGATTTGTAAGATTTTTTTCTACTATCTAGCTTTCAGAAAAGAATTAAGAGCTATCAAGATCAGGCTTTGCTCAATGTAAATCCCATTGCAATATTTGGTGCTGACGGAAATGGCTTGAACTTGACATTGGCCAAGAGCGCAGGCGCTTGAAGAGAGGGCACAGGGCACAGGGAAGTAGAGTGGGCGTTTCAAAGAAATGCAAATGTATTATTATTATTTTTTTCCACGAGCAAGTCACACATAATTATCAGCCAAGGCGGAAGGAAGTAAACTTTGAAGTTGGAAGTAAAAGCCAGTGAATTTAAAATGTTTTATATGATTTAAGTGTAGACATGATCTCGTTAGCTGATTATCGCAGATATTTAACTGTAGATGTGAGATTTTATGCTGATTGGATTATGAAATGATATTTTACTTTTGCAGTCTCTATAAACATTGATCTAATTTCTGTCAATCTGTATTATTAAAATTTAGTAATCTGTTTTAAACCAGAATCGATAGCAGATCTATCAGATAGATAGAGCTTACTCTATCAGCTTACTCTTTCAACAGTTATGTAATTGTTTTCATATCAATGTCTTACAACTGTCCATGTATCTTATACCTAGCTACATATAGACATTCATTCATTACACTATAGTATTGTACAATTCAATATCAATTGCAACGCCTGGAGATTGTCGGTTGAGAGCCGTGAAGCGTGCGCCCTGTCGCCCTGTCGCGCTGTCATTGTGAATGCGTTTGGTATCACCTCCAACGAATTGGGCATGGCTCGATGGCGCGTCGGCTCTTTGGCTCGTTGGCTCGTTGATTCGTTGGTTAATGGCAGATTGCGAGGCGTTGCCAATTGATGTGGCCAACAAAAGAAATGCTGAGCTGTGCCGTGCCATGCTATGCGGTCTAATTAATTTCAGTTCAAGGCAAGTGCTCTCTGCCCTGGCCATAAATCCATTGACGATTTGTAAACAGGGGCAAGAAATTCGCATTTTGTTACAAATTCCATTGTTTTTGCCTCATTTGTGGGCGGGGCTGCCCTCTAGTCGCATAGACTCTCCCAAAGGCTTATTATTCATCGCATTAACATTTCAGCATGTTTCGGGCTACCCCCCATAATTATCATTGTAATTGCTTTTGCTTTATACAATTGGGTCAATTGTTGTTGTTTTTGCTCTGAACTTGACTTGAATATTTTTTTTATGTTTGTTTTTTTTTTCTTTTCTTGTTGGAAATCTGTGACCTTTTATAGCTCATATTTCAATTAATAGCAAAAGCGCTACCTTTAATTAAAAAGAAATAAAAGAATATCGAGCTGTCAAAGATGTGGATTGTGTTATAAGTAATTTAACCGATAAGGCACAATTGTTCATGATTAAAATGAAGTATATATAAATAAATATATTATATATTCTTTATCGCTACGTTACTTTTTGTTTCCGTGTAAAACAAAAAACCAAAACAATTTATGTCTCGGCCTTTTATTTTGTTAACCACTCGAGCTGGCAGCTCTTCAGTTCGATTCCTAATTGCTACTGTTAAGGATTGTCTAGCTCAAGTGTATCTAATTTCTTTTTAATGGCAACTGGTTTATATATCTGCATCATATTTCTATCTTTGGCATTTCTCATTTTCATTAAAGTGAGCATACATTTTTTGTTTTAATTTATTTTTTAATATTTCTCTTTACAGATCGCCTGCATGGCCATTGTGAGTGCGAATCGTCGACGCATTGCTGGTGAGTAATTGAAATATATTCAACTGTTGAATATATATATATATATATATATATTGAATATATTCAATTCTTATGCTCAAAGCTTGTCAAAAAAGCTTTGCCATACCTACATATATCTAATATTGTGGGTGTACTTAATCAATATTTGATTGAACAGTCATTACTGATTATTTGTTGTTCGATTAGGTTTGTGATAAGGTCCCTATAGCTGGCAGCCCTATGAAAGCTGCGCGATATCAGAAATTGGCCGAAAATTAGTTTTTTGTTTCAGTTACATTTGTATTCGCTTAGAGTAAATATCAATAAAAAAGTTAAACAAATATGTTGGGCTTTTTAATAATTGCCATGCTCTTCCTCTATTGTCTTGTAAGTTTTAAGTGCTTTCAATTATTTACATAAAATTGTAAAGTATTCATCCTTTTTTGTTAAAGGGCTTAATCATCTTAACGCGTAAACGATCTCTTGGAAGAGCGAGTAAGTGAACAAATATATTTCAACTATATATACAGAAGGAGATCATTCATATATGTCTGCCCGCCTGTCTAGCTCTGAGTTAACCAAGTTAATCAAGTTTATCGAATTATTTAAAGATTAGATTTTTGCTGAACTGATAGTGAGAGGACATAAGAAAAAAAAACAAAAGAAATTTTCAGCATGATTGAAGTATTTCTGACTCAGTTATATTTGTACAGAGCTTAGCAAAAGAAGTCTTAGCATGATTATCTCTATACTGATTCCCGTCGGCATATTCTCAGTTAGCTTACTCTGCTGCTGCTCTGTAAGCTTAATTTTTTAGAGTATTTAATGTTTCTTTTTTTTTTTTTTGTATTAATATTTTAAATAATATTCTTAAAGGCTTTGGTAATGTTTACGCGAAAGAGGATTAGAGAAATGCATGGTAAGTTCTCTTTACTTCTATTATGCTAAAATGCTAAGGGCGTTTGGTTTTAATTAATTCGCTTTAAAAAAAAAATATATATATAATCAAATTTGAATAGATTTAAAAAAAATATATATAAATTCATAAAATTATTATCTCTTTGTCTCCTGACTCTTACTTATAATGTTATATCTCAGTTGTTTCGAAATACCTTTTAATGTAAGGGTATTTTTATTTCGCATCAACGGAATTAACTTGATGACTGTTTGTGTGGGCGATAAGATGTGTGATAAGGAATGACGGTATTAACGCAATTGATCACATTTTTGTGCAATTAGTTATGCTCGTTCATACAGTGAATAGAGTATATGCGTTTCCTGCTTCTTCTGTCTGTCTGCAAAATATTTGAGAATAAGCTTCTGTGAAACAATTTTACTTTATTTAGGTGTCACTCGTTGAAGGCGTGGCATATTTGGCAAATATATATATTTTATTAATGATCTATTAAACTACAAATGATATCAAGTTACTAAGATACTAATTCTATTGATAAAGTTCTCTATATTTATGCACATATAAGGATATGTGATATAAATAAAGATAGTTATATATATTTCACACTAAAGTCAACTTATTTTCTATTGAAATTTTATTGTTTTTTGCTCAAAAGTCATGCATGGCTGACATTTTGGCAATAGATTAACTTTCAAATGGGGATCCCTTTATGTAGCAGGTAAAACACGATTAGATAACACGAGTTAGCAGCTCGGAAATATATCAAAATGCCATTGATAGCATTTCGACGATAATAATAATAATAATAATATTAAGCGATAGTCGGTCAGGTTGACAATCCCAATCAGGCATTTGCCATAAGTCTGTCACTGAAGCTTGTCGCCTCGTTAGTTTTACTGTTTATTTATTGAAACGCCCCACGAAATGGGACACTCGTATTGGGAGCTGACGTATGGTGTTTTGATATTAATTGTGCTCATGATATGGGTGAGCTAAATGAATTTCAAAATAAAGAAGGAAAATTAAAACAAGAAATGAAAATAAGGTATAAAGTCGAAAACCATTGCTGATAAGAATCTTTGCACTTCCGAAAGGTGTTCGCTACAAGTTGTAAAAACGCTGAGACAACAGCTCAAGAAACGCCTACGCAAAGAACCAACCGTAGACCGAACCGAACTGCAGCCAGAGATAGGAGAGTTAACGGTAAGCTTTTCAGATAAAACAGATTCACACATCTCAAAGGTGTCTGTTCAGTCTTTGTTAAGTTTTCAATACAGTTAGTCGTTCCTTAATTTACCTTCTTCTAAACATAATATGGACATATTATGGAGTATTATCTTTATCGCATTCTTCTTTATTGTCATCTATCTGGCCTGGGTGAGCTTTTTTGAGAGTGAAAACATGTTTAAGTCTTGTCTTAATATATGAACATATTTCAAATTAATATCTCAAGATTGTGGATAATATATTACACAAAATCAATGAGGAGAGAATTCGAATTGCGGATCGACGTAATGCCGTAATGTCAGCTGCAAATGCTCTGGGTAAGCTTTTACATAAACTAACAACAATTTGGTTGATTATCCCGTTTTTGTGGCGAATTCAGGGTATATTTATTTTGTGAAAATATACCTAAAAGGCGTGACAGATCCCAAAAAGTATATAAAGAATATAAAATATATACATTCTTGATTGTGATAACAAACAGAGTCGATGAGATTGATATCTTGATATATTCGTCAATCCATCTGCCCTATCTCTTAATAGGGCATTCCCTAGGTTCCTAAATCTGCCCATGCCAGTCTATATATATATCCAGACTTGCATTTATACTCTTGCATAGCATATCATGGCTGCAAGCTCTTGGCAGAGTTCAGGGTATCTGCTAGTTGTGCACTCTCAACTGAAGCGATCTTTATTGTTTTCTTTTTTTTTTTTTTTTTGGTTTTTTATCAATGTTGATAGCTGCATAATATTTAGTCATTCCTATTTACATGGGCCTGTTGGACTTTTATCGCTTAATCATATAGATCTCGCTGTTAAATATTTCGCATCACGGGCTTCAAGCAAGCGCACATGGCTTAGATTAGATAATAAAGCTTTTGCTATGATGCGTGTGCTATATATGTGATATGAGCTTAAGAACACCCATATAAATATAGATAAATGTATATTCATGTACATATATATAGTATGTTTTATTTGAAAATAAACAATGCAATCTCCGGGCGTCAGTCGTTGGCTGTTTGCCAATGTGAAATATGAATGGAACACGTTCCTATTGGGAGCTATTGCCATGTTTTCTGATTGGAACAATTGCTATTGTTTGGGTGAGCTTTAAAGTTATTTTAATACAAATTAAATTTATCAATAATTTTTCACAGTTGCTCATTCAAGCTTATATTGAAACGAAAACTAAATAAATTCGTACACAGCCACAGTAAAGCGGTATTAGACAATTGGAAGACTTAAATGGTAAGCTCTATAACGATAAAACGTGATAATCAGATATTAGCTAAATATAGAAAACTTAAGTAAACTGTAGCAGTAAAGCAGTAAAGCTCCAAGCTCCAAGCTCCAAAGCCCTTATCTGGTTCTATTTAATCACCATCAGCCCCACTCGCATCTAGATAGCAATTTAGTTTCATCCTCATTCACTTGTTGTCCAGTTGTCAGCTCGCTCAGCTCGCATTCAAATGGATGTTATGGAATGGTATTACACCATATCATTTTTCCTAATACTGCTGATACTGTTGCGGGTGAGTTGTGTAGATTTCAATTGATCTATATATACTATAAACTACATGGTCAAGCATTTCTATTGCTGTTTAGACGTATTTGGGTCCATTTCGGCATTGGAGCTCCTGCAGTAAAGTTCAAACAGAGCCTGGTGAGTGCTTTCCAAAGAGTAGCTAAGTAGCACAATGTTTAGATATCAAATCAAATTTTATAAACATTACGATTAGCATAAACTGTCAAAATTACGAACAGATACATTTCAAATGTACACGGAATTTTGGTTCTGTGGCATTCTTATTGGGATTGCTGTCACGTTTATGTTACGGGTAAGCCGTCTCTAGCTCCATACACATCGAGGTCATTCATTCAATTCAACTTAACTCTCCGAAGGAGTGCTATCTATTTGTAAGACTGAAGTTGGAAGAATGGAACAGTCGGGTCTTGATGCGCCGTGAAGTAATGTTGCGGCTAGCACTCGAGGGTAAGATTTAACTACCATATCGTTAACATCACTGTAGACCCCCCCCTGACGAGCTTTAGCTGATCTCGAAACGCAGTAAAAAGCTTTGTCGTTTTGATTAGATAACAATCCTTAACCATAAAATGATACGTTCCTCGAGTGCTGCTAAACTCATTGAGCGAATTTCTAAATTCTCTAAACTCTGTCAGTATTCGCACTTCAAACCGTTTGGTACGGACAATGTATCCCATCGATTTTATCTATATCGTAATACTGTTTCTCTTGGTGGCTGTTGTAAGTGTGTAAAGTATGTGAAATTCATATTGAATTTTCTTCAATTCTTACTCTGCTCAATATAGCTGTGCTTTAAGAGCCGCACAAATGGCAATTATGAGGACGCTACGTCGGACTGCTCTAGACGGGCCTCCAGTTTAACGGGTGCGTACTTGCCCAACAATTGTCATAGAGCATTCAACTGATAATATGCTGCTGCTCAGATATGATACTAAGAATCATATATATTTTATTTTATATATATTTTTATTGATATATATATATATATATACATAATTAATCACGTCCCACCATTTGCAATGTTGATAAGGTGCTAGTTCTATTTATCGTGCCTGGTTCTTCACGCTTTACCATTATAAATTCAGTTACTTGGCCGTGTCGAACAGAAATCGTCGTCGATTTAGTTAAGGTTCCTAATCATGGCCTTCGATGTCGGCTTGTGTATAGTTTATATTATTTTAGTTGTCATTTTGCTTATATTATTGCGTGTAAGTTGAGGAGTTCTCCTCAGTCTCTCATTGTGTGTGTTGTTCACCTTTCGCCTCTTGCAGTTGTGTTGTATGTGTGCTATGCGTAAACCCGTTGTCGAACAGCGAATGCCCGTGAATAGGCGTGGCCCGCCACGTGTGCTGCGACAAATACGCATTGATCCATCAGGCACTGCGACCGATATAACCGCAGGTGAGCTGCCGCAAAAATGTACAATGTGTTTAAATAGCCTTATCTACAGTTCGTCTATTTCTAGAACTATCATAAACATAAACACGTTCATAATCCAATTATCGCCATTTGATTAGCATTTATACCCCCCACACACACACGATGAGCATCGTAGCATTATGCCAAAGGAGCTCTTCAAGTGCATCTTTGCACTTGTTTATGTTTGTATTTGCCATTCTTGTGTTCCTGCCAAATTTGATAGCAGTCGAACAAATGATAAGCCGAGATAAAATTTTTGACTATCAGCAGAAAATGACGTCAAATACTGACTATTAAATCTCTCTGATTTTATTGAAAGGGCAAAGCTAAAAATCCAAAAGAGAATTCCACAATGGAAACGTTTTTATATATATTATATATATTTCTATATTTATCATAGATACCTTGAAATAATAATTAAATATTAGTATTGTGTGAAAATCATTTGATAATAGTTTGTATAAATATTTTATATTGTTTTCTTATTTAAAATGGTTCTTATTGTGCTCTGCTTAGACATATTTCAGCCAAGCAGTTCCAATCTGCAATTCTAATTCATCTATCTCTATGATTCCAATCGGTAATTTATTTGAAAAGCAAGTAGGCTTATTTAATAGTGTTCGAACTATTGGTAACAGAACTGACCTGGCTTAAACTAATTTTATTATTCACCCAATTATAATTAGAATATTCAAAAGATAAGTATTGAATTAGTATTAAAATACACTATTTCATACGTATTAATTGAACTATATGAATTCCAATGCAGAACCAGCAGAGCCATATCAGCAAGCAGTTTAACCCAGTAGTATAGTGTCCGAGCTTTATGCAATCAGCTGAGGCTCTACATAATATATATAATTAGGATGACTCGTTTGTCAATAGTTTCATTACGCATTTTGAAAGAAAATTTATATTACTATTCTTATGTGTACACTTCAATTTACCTTTAAATTTGCCTCTCTTGGTAACCTCATTTAGGGTTTCTTTCAATGTGGCCCCAAATGTACGTTCAAGATGTGCTTAAAGGTACATTTCAAGAAATTCTCATAAGTACCATAAATGAACCGTTTCAGGTACCTTTAAAGATACTCATAAATTCACACTGCAATGTGTACTAAAGAGAAACTTCAAATAGAACCTTTTGAAGAGCTCTTATTATGCTCTTAATATAAAATATATATCTTGAATGTACTCTTCCCTAGACTCTCAATATACTCTACAATGTACTCAATGTACTTAAGCTGTTTCCTAAAATATACTTTACAAAGTATCTTTGGAGTATCATAATCTTAAGTGAACACTTCAATGTAATCTTTATATATATTTAGCGATATTTGTATATATTTAATATTGTAGATTTAATTACTACTTTCTTGCATAGTCGACCTTACACTTGAATATAATTTTGAGACTATATATATCCTCAAGCACATTTAAAAAGTGCACCTAAAGCAGTAGCTCCTTGAATTTAGTCACGATTTCTAAACCCTTAAATATATATAAATCTATTATAATTTCTGACTCGAATTCATCACGTGATCTTCGGTCACATGTACTGTAGTATAATATAAAAGTATTATCTTGCCATTATAAATTTATACACGAATTAGAGATTATGACTATCCGTCTCAATTTCCGGCTGTGATAAGCAATAATAACCACTGCATTCTGATTCCGTTACTTCAACTATTCCAATTGGAATTGTAAAACTTATCGATAAATTAAGTTTAAAGCAGCTGCCATGCTCGAGCGCACCTTTGACATTGAAATATTTTGAATTCCCCACGACATTTAAATTTTGTGGAGCATGTGAAAAATGTTTTTAGTGAAATAATGGAACATAATTGCTTTACGCTGCCCACTTAAGTGGCTTGTCCGTAATAGATTTATTACAGTGGTTTTTTTTTCGGTTGCTTTTGTTTATGCTTGTGTAATAATTAATTAGCTTATGTCTCACACAATTTAAATTCATACACACTTAATTAATTTACGATTGTTGTGAATACTTCCGCGCTTGGTGGGATTTCAAGTTTGTTGAAATTTATGAATGTCTATATTTGTGATGTATTCTTAGACATTTAACTGTCTGCAACGGCGAATGCATGAAACTTCCACGCAGCGATGCAAAACTTATCTAATCAGAGTGAACCAGACTCTTATCAGACAGTGCGAAACTCTCTAGAGTGAGCACCACCTATAGCTCACCTGCCTAGGCATAGTCGCACTATCTCTCTCACTCTCATTTTCGCTCTCAGTGAGTCAATAGAGCTGATAAGATGCTCGAAAAAGGCGCAGAGCATGGTAATACAAACAGTTTTGCTACCGGCTTCTGCTTGAACTGATGCGATTGAGTCTATAGAAATTTTGTGTATTTTGGCAATTATAAATTTAATGTAAAGATGATGGATATATTGTCTATATTCTCGGGCGTATTCCTATTATTTCTATCCTGTGCCATATGCTGTTGTTGTCTGCGCTTTGCCGTTTGGGCCTGCTACGAGCTGTGGCAGCCACGCAGAGGTATGTGCGCATGCGTGTCTATAAATATACAGTTTATATTAAGAATTAGTTTTTAAAGCATCTTACTTTCGATTTGCTTTCTATGCATTCAATTAACTTATCTAATCGTCAATTATTACTTCAACTCTGATAAGCTTAGTGTTAAACTTAAACATACAAACTTTCATGAAGCCATTAAATGCCTATTGGCCCAATTCGAAAAGTTGGCTGAATGTGATTGAACTGCTCAGTTTAGGTTATCACTGCTAACTTGGGCGGAGCACATATATTATTCAGTGCTCTCTGACTTTTCAAGCCAAACGGATAACGAATAATAGAATATTACAAACTATAATCATGAGCGATATGTTTATGTTCTACTTTTTTCTATTTTTTATAATGGTACTCGTACTGCCTACGTGTTATGCTTGTATACAGGTAAAAGTTAAATGCGCGATACGGCTTGCTTTACCTATTTTTATCTCTAAAAGATTTTTATATTCATCTTAAAGTTTTTTGTTTGGAAACTATTATTCGCCTGCCGTTCCAATCAAACCGAGTCGACCCGCAATAATCGGGATATGCAACTGCGCTCCTTTGGTATGTACATTGCCGTAAATAGCTATGCAGTGCGAATTATATATAGTACACATATACATATATTTATTTTTAAGTGTATGTGTGTATAGATACTATGCGCGGCTTGAAGTGTATGTGATAAGACTCGCAGTTAGCCCTGTTTACGGCATATAGCCATTTCAAAAGTCTGCCTTATTTCTTTATGTCTTTATTTATTATTCTCTCATTTTTTTTTTGTTGGTTTGATAAGCATACATGCTTCAGTCTACATCTGAACTTGCTGCAATATGGAAGTGGGCCCAGTTTTTTATTTCGTAGTACTTTTGCTAATTGGCTTCCTATCTTATGCGCTGCTGCAGGTAAAAATTCGCGGAAAGCCTCCAAAAGCTTTAAATGAGCTTCTTTTGTTTTTTTCGATTAGTGTGCAATTATCTGGATAATCAGATGCTGTTGTCCTGCGGGGAATCAAAATAGCAACAGACGCCGAAGTAAGTTCGTGTGTGAGAGCGAGAGAGAGAGAGAGAGAAAGAGAGAGAGAGAGAGAGAGAGAGAGAGTTTGTATTAGTATAAGTTAGTTCTAGCCATGTTGTACTTTAAGCTTTTACAGCATAGCATAGGTGAGCCAATTCTTACATGTGATCGTAAAACATTGTATATATAAATATATACATATACACTACACATATACACATCTATATATGTATGTGTATATGTGTCTAATTTAGCAACTTCGTTTATCGTATTGCGTGCGGCTATATACACATAATCTTATCACTAAAATCGAAACAAGCAACAACATATACATATAAGCAGACTTACATATATACATACGTACGTAATACGTGCGTATATAATATATAATACATAGTCTACTAGTTGGGTATATAGATACTGTGATTAGTGTCTAACGTATCGTTGTCTACCGCGGGCGTGCAAAAAATTATGCACCTGTTCTGTCGACACCGTGTCTCAATTCGTATACACCTCGAAGTTTAGCTCGCGCATGGATTGGGGCGCTGAACTGGGCCTGCATGTGGCCATCTATTTGGGCTTAGTTTTTCTTTTCTTTGGCGTGGTGCCCGTCGTTTGTTTCTATGTGCGCATCGAGAATCGAACTCTAGCTAAGATTTGTCCACCGCGCTGCCAACGACAGCACAGGCGAATCAATCGGAATCGCTGTGGTAACGTGTGCCAAATATGAGGGCGGGGTTTATCTAATCGCTGGTTGTTGAACACCCAGTACCATTTGAGTTTGCTGCTTACTATTATTGTTTTGTTAGACAATTGACTTTTTTATTATTTTATAAATATGTACAATATATTTTTGACAATAGCAATTGAGACGTAAAATGACGTTGACGTCCTATTTGGTTTTTGTGTTCGGTTTCCTGTTTGCCTTCCTCATAATAAGCCTTTCACTCTATGTAACTATTGAGCAAATCCATCAATCGACGATTCGAATTATCTTAATAGTCTATCTCGATTCATTAGCTAGCTGTACGCATTCATCAATCCATCTTGGCGAACCGCCAGAGGCAACGTCAACGTCAACGTCAAAGGCTTGGTACTTGCGTCGGTTGTCTATACCACGATTTGATCTTAGATATCGCTAACATATGTCTTTTAATTATGGTTATCTTGCAGATCGCCAGAACACTGTCGAGCTCGGACGTCAACACAGTCGTTACGGTGATATTTTCTATATTGAGCCAAATAGTCAGGAGGCCGCACGCATACGGGAGCAGCTCGAAAAGGATGAGAAGGATTTGCCCAGCTATGATGAGGTGATGCGTATGTGCAATCTAACAACTCCCACGGCAGCTGCAGCAGTGCCAATGCATTCCCCAATAATGGAAACAAGTGCCATTGGCATTGCTGCATTGCCTGCTCCTCCATATTCCGAGATTGATCCGCATCAAAGCCTTGCGGCGCCACCTCCGCCAAATGCTACTGTTACAACTGTCAGCGCATCAGAGCCCTCACCCTCGACCTCGCGTGCTGCCCAAATTACAACGTAGCAAGAGCCCCAGTAATCCAATGCAGACCCAACATATCACCAACAGACACGCACACACACACATAAACAGACACACAGCCACTCAAGGAAAATAGTGTGAACCTGTCGCTGCAACTTTCCAGTGCCACTCTGGGCCGCACAAATCTCCAAAATTTTGTGCGCTTCCCAATTGAGAAATAAAAGTGTGATTTTTAAAATTATAAATACATAATTATATATACATAACTAGGTATTAAAGCGTAGATCTACGTTAATTGTAAATATTTGTAAATATTTATAAATTTAAGGTGCAATAATTATTTAAGCGAATTAATACAACTGGTTAAATAAAATGTACTCTACATTATTTTAAATTTGAATTATGTATTTAAGGATCGAACTATTTATATAAATTGATAATACAAATTGTTATCTTGCAATTTAAAAAAAAAAGTTTTACTATAACTTTTTTAAGCAACAATTCTGTAGTTTACTTTTTTATACACATTATATGTATTAAAATAATTGTGCAAGCACAATTAGTTAATTTAAAAGGAAAAATCGTTCCACACAGATTCGTTAATTTAAATATCGATGTAAACAATATATCGCATACTAACGAACCGGCAACGGAGTATCGATATTGACTATCGGCTCTTGTTTCTCTGCATGTTTATCGACAGCTTATCAACCATTATTTGTATTTTCTTGTTTGCTGCTTAAAAATAACGCTATGGACTCAACGAAGGCAAGAAACTTATGAATAAAGTAATTTTAAATACCTACTAACTATATTATATAGATTGAGTTTGCCGTTCAAATGGATAAAGATGTTAAATCGTGCGTGGATAAGCTGCGACATGCTTTACAAGGCATAGGTCAGGTTGACATTGATCCGACCGAGGGACGTGTGATCGTACAGACCGCAGCGCCATGGTCCGAAGTGCAGGATAAAATCGAAAGCACCGGTCGAAGAGCTGTACTCTCTGGCTTTGGTGGACAATCGGCGGTGGCACTTATCAATACAACTGGCTGTGTAGTGGACCGAACACCAATACAGGGCGCAGTACGATTCACCACAATTACTGCCCAGCAGGCAGGTGTTGTTGTGGACGGCGTTGTGGATGGACTAGAGCCAGGACTACATGGCTTCCACATACACGAAAGTGGCGATGTATCGGACGGCTGTGCATCAGTTGGCAACCATTATAATCCGCGTAATTCACCGCACGGCCGCCCTAATGCCGATGCAGCTGAGAGACATGCCGGTGATTTGGGCAATATACGAGCCGATGAAACGGGTCGTGCTACATTCCGCTTTGTTGATCCAGCCCTAAATATTTGGGAGATAATCGGACGTGCTGTTGTCATCACAGCCAACGCGGATGATTTGGGATGTGGCAGCAATCCACAAAGTCGAATCGATGGCAATTCAGGAGAAAGGTAAGTTTTCACAAATATATCTTTTTTAAAATGTACAATACTTCCTTTCTTTTAGAATTGCCTGTGGCATAATTGCGCGATCGGCCGGCATATTGCAAAACTTTAAACGAATTTGCGCCTGTGATGGAGTAACACTTTGGGATGAAAGGAATAAACCACTGGCGGGCAAGGGACGTGCCACCAAACTGTAAATTAATAAACGTGTCTGGGTTGATTGTAAATATATATATATAGATAAATATTACTAAATATGCATTTGAACAAAATTTAAAAATTATTTAATATCATTTTGTTTGCTGGCAAGTTTTAAACGTGCCAAATGCGCCCTGCACTTCGTTTTATAGGACTGCACCATTTTACCACCAGGGGAAATAGCAATCGCTGCGTGAATCTAAAACAATAATTAAATTAAAGCTTTGTTTTAACTATAAAATGTAAAATAATACTAGACGCTTACCTCTACATAATCTATTTCTTGTTCATAATGTATGGAATCTTCTAGCATATTTAGCACCACTTGAAACTGTTCAGTACTCAGAATATACGACATTTCGCCTATATTTTGCTTATACCATTTGGCATAATTATCTAAATTTTGTTGTATATTCATTGTGTTCGCTGCAGCAGCTCTTGCTGTGAGCAGTAAATGCAGTAATGTAAGCTGACAGCCGAGCGTAGCCGCATGTAGCAGACGATTCTTGAGGTATTCTAAGTGCAAATAATAACTTTTAGCTATATAATTTATAATAATATGTATTAGCATATTATATACTATACTTTTTATGAATGCACTTGTGTCTGCATTCGCGCCGCTGGCTATGGACTGCAGCAAAATGATGTAAAATTTCCAATACTTAAAAGTGGCTGAGGTAGATACTTTAAATAAGTGGCTTAATGCTTCCTCTTGATGTCTCGCCAGGAGCTACGGCAATTTTAATTGTTAATTCAGAAATTAATGTACATATATCACATATGTTTACCTTATCTGTTAAGCATTTGATGAAGATTAATTCATCGACGCCCTCATTAATCCAGGCGCTCAATTCCTGAAATGCAAGACTAATATCTGCACTCACATGCAATTCCAATAGAATGTTTAAATGCATTTGTATGCATACGTTTAACAATACATCATCTAAGAAAAGAGATATCAGATAATCATAATAATAATAATATAAGATAAATTAAAAATCTTCTACCAGGCAAAGATTTACACAGCGGGTCAACATAGCTCAAATTGCTGATCTTAGGATTAACAATCAGAGCGCTAAAGAGATTTCTCAAAGCATTTTCGAGTAAATTATTCAGTCTCAGCATATTTACGGAATCTGCAAATGATACATAATTCAATTATTATTCATTTTCAATAAATCATTTTGCTTTACCGTAATGAGCAGAAATAAATAGATTTGTTAGCAGCTCATTCTCATTTTGTAGGAATTCAATTAATATAAGTTGCAGCTGTTCATCGTTCTCTATGCTGTCAATAAATAACATAGATAAATATATAGGTTCTATATATGTACATATGTATATATAATATATGTACCTGCATATATATTCTGTGGCCGTCAGAATCCTCAGTTTTTGTAGCTGTCGCAGTACTCGAAAGCTGCCAGCACTTAAGGACAATTGACAATAGTATTTTGTTAACAGAAGCTGTTTGTGTTAAATATTGATTAAAAATATATTATTTAATGTGGTTCAAAGTTGTTTCCAAGCATCGCACCTTTTCCTTTGCATTTAAACACCTGAGCAGATCGACAAGATCCTCGACGGCTCGTTTGCTTATCTGTGCATTGTCGCATTGTTTTTGTAGCAGCTTTAAATAGAATATAATAATACAATATATACATATTTATATATGTAATCAATCAATTTACCCGACAAATATATCCAAAACTATTGCTAACATTAAGATTCATTTAATTTGTATTTATGTTTTGCCGCAAAAACATGTAAACAAGAAACAGTGTGTACATATGTAATGTATAAATAAATACAAAAAAAGTCTCTGCAGTTGTAGCCCTGGTAAAACGTTATTTTTAAAGTTAAAGTAAATTTGTTTAGCTATATCTCTATTTGCGTGTGTGCATTAAATTCAACGAGTGCTTGCATAATAGATTACAAGTTCTTATAGTATATAGCCAATCTTTGCAAATCACGATTGGGGCGGTGCTTGCTGATATTATTATCAGATAAACTAAATCAGGAACATCAGTTAATACTACATTTTCGACAATTCTATCTGGCAGCTGTAAAATATTTGAATTTCAAAGAAAAAATTCCCTAGAACTCGAAGCAAAGGTATATCGTATCGCAGCTGAATATTATTAAAAATTCATGAAGATGCCCTGGGATTTGCCATCTACCGGTATATGCACGGCAATGAAGAAGAAATTCTACGATCCATACATTGTGAGTTAATTTACGACGAATGTCAATATAGATTTGGATTTACTGAAAGACACATTATGTCCGATTCCCAAAGGCAAAAATTGGCTCAAAGATGTTGTGCTCGACTCACAGGATTGGGTGAATACATTAACTGTCGGCATGCTGAAAGCGGTATTTTTTATATTAAAAATGGAAAATCAGCTGGAGGCTCTGGTTTAATAAGAGAATAGAATACCATACTAAACCGAACAGAGTAAGAAGTATGAGAAACTTATTGAATGTAATATGAGCATAGAATTTGTGTAGTTCATTTGATTTCATTCACGCGAATCAGCAAGTCAAAGCAGAGAGCACAAGGATTCTAAATGCAAAGCATGTAACGAAGCAAAACATTGTGCTGCAAATGCCGGAAGCTCCCAGCACGCATGCGCTGGGCTGAGCCAAAAGTTCACAAAAGCTCGAGAGCCAGGATAATAAAAAGCTCGTGTGCGTACAAAACTAGCCACAGTCTGTGACAGAAATCAAGTGAGTTGAAACATTCGACGAAAAAAAAACAGAAAAAAAAGAACACTTAAAATTGCGCAGCATTCAACTTGTGAATGGCATTAAAATTGTGTATAAACTTGAAACATGCGATAAAAGTTGTTAAATATTAAATAGATCTATATATATATATGTGTATATATATACGATTGTCAGACAAACTGCAGTTTCCTTTTGACACCCACGTAGCAACGCAGGGTAAGTACATACATCAATTTGCAGAACAATTGCATTCACTTCAAGGTTGTGTCACATGTGTGTGTGTACGTGTACGTGCGTGTGTTTCTATGTTTGTGCCTTTCGATTTTTCCGACCGCTCTCCAAGTCGACGACAATTGAAAGGAACCCACGGGATCGAAAACACAGACATGAATTGTACATGAGTGATGCAAGGCTGCAGACATGATAGATATATATATATATATATATATTTCTAAGCATTTATATATGTATATGTATTTGTCTAGTATATTTATATATATCGGCACAAATTAATGGCAATGCGTCCATGATTCTCGCCCCTGGCTAATTCATGGTCATTCACTTTGCTGTTTACTCAATTAGATATCAGCTTTCTAGCCAAGAGCAGGGCTCGTCTCGGCCCGCCCCGCCCCACACACACACATTAGAACTATTTGTTTGCTCGGTGTTAATTTCGCCTTCAATATGTGTGCTGCCATGACAAGTCCTCCTTCTGTATGACGCCATGACAAAACAGAAAACAAAAAAGAAATGGTAAAAAATGGAAACGTTCCATCATCATTCGACTAGCTGTGCTCCACGCTTGGACACTTGTTTGTCTATTTGCCTAATGAAGCCGCCTGTTGTCCAAAGACAATTCGTGTTTGCATATAATTATCCTGCTCAGTCCACAGGCGGCCAGTCCTTTATTTGCGTTTTTGACTTGAATGGCAACGCATTTAATTCCTTTAATAAAAAATATGCCATCAATTTGATTGCATGCAACAGTTGCGCTGCGTTTGCCCCTTTTTATATTTTATGGCTAAAAATATCGTTTTGATTTTATGGCCTGTACTCAAGGGTCTCAGCCAACTTATGATTCAACTCATCTCTAGAGTTTATATTTATGAATATTGCAATTTACCTGGAGTAGAAGCAAGCTAAAGAGTCTTGAATATGCGAAACTGTAGCTTGAAAAGTTTCTCGTCCTTCTCGAGTTTCTAAAGACTTCTCTCTATGCCTGCCATTGACATTGACGGTGTCTTAATATTTAGAGTTGGCCAAAAGATTTTCGCTTTCAATGGGCATTCATTGAAAATGCAATTTAGAGTATAGCTTGACATGTATGAGCGCATGTATCTTTTATTAGACTGTCAAATGCAACGAAAATTGAAACTGTGACCCAGTTTAAAAGGTATTAATAGATTATGCCACGCGGAATGCCAGAGCGAGACAGAGATAGAGCGATGAAGAGATGTTAAGTCAAAGCCGAAAGTTGCTGCAAGTTACAGTTGCACACAAACACAAACACAAAAACACACATGC
The DNA here is from genome assembly GCA_030914345.1 of Drosophila koepferae. NCBI lineage: Eukaryota > Metazoa > Arthropoda > Insecta > Diptera > Drosophilidae > Drosophila > Drosophila koepferae. The sequence goes on along the minus strand of JAUESR010000211.1, from coordinate 12,444,980 downwards.
ACAGACTAAATGGAAAACTAATGTAGTTAGTATTAAAAACTCAGGGTCAGAGTTAAATGATTGATATCAGCATATCATATATACATATGTATGTACATATATAGACTATGAGATCTCGTAGCTGTATTAATTAATTATTAATATCAGGCTCGAATCACACAAACCTTAAAGGTTGCCTCGGATAAATGAATTGATGAACTGAATATTGCTCAATTATAGCTATTATTCGCAATTCATATCTATTTTACTGAATTTAGCTCATATATAGCTATTATTCAAAAAACGATTTCTACAGCATCTCGCCAATTGAAATAACCTATAGCTTGTCAAGAATTTTGCTTGGTTGGGTTGAAGTAAATAAGGCGAGCTGGTTTTCAGTGACATCTATATATCCCTGTTTTTCAGTCATAGTAGGGATATTATTGTCCGATAAAACCAGTCAAATAGGTCGACCTACATGTGGGTGGAAATGTTAATAATATTTCCTTTCACTAACTACTCCGACCTACACGCACTACTAGGTGCTAAAAAAAAAAACTGAATTTTTCAGTGCTACCAGGCGAACAGAAATCTATAGTAGGATGACATATTTTAGTTTACATTCATTCATTTAACCTTGAATTAACAGTGATAAATAAACATCAAATTTGATGTTGCATACTTTTAGGCATGCTCAATTAAAAGCAACATTTAGCTTAAGTGAATTTTATGTTAACTAAAAATTTCCATTCTACCAGTCATTTCTGTTTTCTTAATACTTTTGAAGAAGAAAAGCCATAGCCCATCATCATTGGCAGCTGTGGCCAATGGGGACAGTGAAATTTTAGCGGACATTTGTCTGAAGTACCAGGCGCACAGAATTCAGCAGTAGGATGACAAATTTGCATTTAACCTTGAATGAAAATCTAAATTGTAATTTTGTGTTGCATACTTTTAGGCATGCTCGATTATAAATAACATAACACTCTAGCTGAATTCAATGGTTTCTAAAATTGGTCAACCTACTACTCATTTCTGTTCCCTTGATACTTTTCAAGAAGAAGAGCCTTACTCATAGGCTCCGTACCCACCCCTCACGGGCATCAGCGGCCGCTTAAGCATTCAAATTTGAGCGGACATTTTGCTGAAATACCAGGCGCACAGAAATGACCAGTAGGTTGAATAATGTCAGTCAAATTCGAGTTTACATCAATTTAACAGTGTCATGTTATTCTACATTTAATTCATGCCCAAAAGTATGCAATGCAAATGTTGCTGTTAAATAGCATAACCCTGTTAATTCAAGGTTAAATCAGTATTAATGGAATGTTATCTAGAATTCTGCAACCTACTACTAATTTCTGTTCGCCTGGTACTTTATAAAAATTTCCCTTCATTTTGGCCAGCCAAATTACATCTGGCCAGCCACCCCCGAGCACATGAGCTGTTTTGAGTGAAATAAAAACACAATTTTGATTGCATTTTAAGTAAATTCTTGTATATTTTGAACATAAAGCAATATCAACATAAAGTATTGATACATGTGTAAATAATAATGTGTAAATAATAAATATAATTTATTTTTTCTGTCATAATATTATAGCGCTCAGCTAAATCTGTAGGGTAGAACTTCCTTCCAGTCTTTGCAGTAGGCTTACAAGTACATACATAGATATCGGGAATCAGTAATCTGAAGACTCTGCAAGATATAGTAAACAAAGTAAATTTATTAACATATTATATAAATTGAATCAAAATTGAGTATCGTACTTACCCAATATCCTCATCAATGGCAATTCTCTGTATTCCTGTGACAAATGTAGCTGTAATAAAAAAAAAAGGTAGACAAATATATTTAGTTGATCAGCTTCTTTTTTTTTTTTTTGGGCTTATGTCAATAGAACTTAGGTTCGTTTATTGTAAGCAAATATGAATTTTTCGCAAACAAATAAACATTGAGCACCTAAATGACTTATGTGTGCACAGCTAAGCACACATATGTATGTATGTAAAAATAAACATACACATATATACATTGAATTCTGTGTACCCCTTTTTTTCTGCAGCGAAGCTTAAGCTGAGCTGTGTGGCAAGAGCCTGAGGCGAAACGAGCGAACGAGCGAGCGACCAATTTGCAACTTACCGCAAAGGAAATGAGTTTCTTCTTTCCACTGGGTGGCAATAAGCATAATAATAACCAGGTACATGTAGAGCAGGTACATGTAGAGCAGGTACATGTACAGCAGCAACAACAGACGCATCCACAGCAGCAGCTTCACGCTCAAAGCGTTAAGTGGCTTTTGTGTAATCTGCATGACAATAAGGCATATGCCTGGCGCTGAACGCGTCACAAAGTGGGCTATGCTGCTCGCCTTTTTGACCGAGGCGCGTGCCACATTTTGAAACAACAACTTGTCGGCCAAACTAAAAATTTATAAACACATACGCTCAAGGACATGTTAGGTGCGCTGTTTTAAGGCTCACAACGCGGCCAATTAATAAACACGGGCATAACATGTGCTAGTTGCATGGGGCGTATACGCAATGTTGTCTGTGGCACGTGCCGCATATAATGAGCAGCAACTGACACGTGTGTGCCACATGTGTATTTGTATCTCTCTGCCTGTGTGTAGGTATGTGTGAGGTGTTTGTCTGCCTATCAGAGCAAATCACATTAATCATTTTGACAGCGAGCTTAAAAAAAATGCATTAAATATCGCAAAAAAAAAAGAACAAATCCGTAATATTAATTGATTAATTAAAAGAACTCTGGTCACAATTAATTGAAATTATATAAGTATGTTTGTTAATAAATATGCATCCATAAATATACTTACATTTGATTAATTACTTGCAGCTCTCGATTGGTTCGATTCTGTTCTGTACGCTTTGCAGGTAAAACTATAAAAAAAGAAAAAAGAAAGTTTAATTTGTTTTGATTTTTTTATATATATAAATTTTGCATGCCTCTTAAAGCCACAGATCAAAGTAAAATTGAATAAATAAGATTAAAAATAATTCTAGCTGTAAGGTGTGATATTTTGTGTTAAATTGTAATTGATGTGGTAACTATTGTAATTCTGAACTTAAACTATTGCCCTTTATAAACACACCTTCTTTGAATCTCTCTCTCTATCGCTATCTCTTTCTCTTTTCTTTGTCTGTGTCTTCACTTTCTTTGCATCAGTATTGTTCAACTTGATATAACAATTAAAAAATAAAAACCCCCACTGGCCCAATGCGCATTTAAAACGTTAACGCAACATACAAAATCTAATTGGACTAATCGGAAAATAAAAACTGATAAGAAAAAGCCTGGATATGGCTCCATTTAAGCTCAAGTTTCGCATGGGCGGCTCGCGAAGCACGAGCACATCGCAAGAGCACGATCCGGATCCGACGGTGAATGAAGCACTTTTAGGCACACAGCAGCAGGAACAGGAACAACAGCATCAGCAGCAACAACAGCAGCAACACCAACAACAACAGCAGCATCAGCAGGCTGTTGGTGCAAGCAGTTCCACAATCGATTCAGTGGAGTGCAACAGTCTTGGTTCAATGAGCGAACGGAAGCTGCTGCTGCCATCAAATTCAAGTAAAGCTGTCAATAATAGCAACAGTTTGCGTATGGGTAAGAATAGGCTAAAAAATACCAAAAATCTATAGCCACTCTACTCACATAGACACTGATTAAGCCCCATTTCTTTTAAATGTGATTTTGAAGCATGACATCACAATTTTAATGGCTTATGTTTGCATTGAGGCGCTTATTATTTGGCCGACAATTGTTACCCGAACAATTTGCAAATTCTTATTGTTTTCAAATGCACAATGCATGGCGCATTGAGGTATAGCACAACAAAAGGCCCTGCTTACGCTCAAAGTATATTTCGAAAAATTAGTTTCATTTGTAAAATAAAAATAAAAAAAATCACCATTGTGTTAATGTGAAGAAAATTGTTTCTGCTTAAGCGTTAATTGCTATTTTAATTTTACTCTTCAGGGCTGCAATTGAAATAGGAAATGGTTTTTAATTTGAACCAGTTCTAGCTAATAATCCTGGCATTTTCTACTTAAAGAATTGTATGTAGTTTGAGCTAAGATCATTGCAAGGAACGAGTTTAAATTAGATGCTAGAACCAGTTTAGTTTAAAAGCCGCTTGTAGCCTTGTAAAATAGAAAATGGTAATTGACTGATTTATTTGTTATCAACTCGCACATCTGATTATTTATTAAGGACGCAGCCCTCGACATAACTCTTACTGCTTTCAAGGCATCGAATATTTAGTTTGAGTGTATGCAGAGCTCGAAATTTGCATGACATCCCTCTACCGCTTATCCCAACCACAGCAGCAAAATCAATAATAAATTTTATGCAATTTGTATGCTGAAGTTTTCTAAGCTCTCTTTCGATTATCTTGCAGGCTATGTCAACCCGAGTCGCACTCCGTGCATCAGCGCAGCAGCAACGGCAGCGGATAGCAACAACGTGCCTACCACCCCGCCGCCCACTTATGAGTATGTCCTAGAGGAGGTAAGTTTAGGTTGATAGAAATAGCAATAGAGAAACTGATTAGGTTTAACCCACACACACAAATGCAGAACACACGGCTCTCGCAGCACCAACGGCAGTTGTCGTCGGACAACAGTGCAACGCCCAATCAGAACAGTCGACGAAGCTCGGCGAATAGCTCGAGGCAGAGCGCTGCTCAGTTGAGCGCCGCCCTGGAGCAGCTGACCCTAAATGACAGCAGCAACAATAGCAACTGCAACAGCGACAGCGACAGCAACGACATTTGCAACGATCCGGATTGCCAGCAGAACTACAACAACGGCAGCAATTGTGGCAGCAACAGCCGCAACAACAACAACAATAGCAACCAGCATAACAATAATAACAACAACAACGAGGGCGAAGAATTGGATCAACTGGAGCAGCAGGCCCATCCCGAGCGCATCATTGAAGGCGTTACCGAGCTGGAGCTGGAGAACAGCGACGAGTGCACGCTGAGCGTCAACGAGTTTCTATTGGAAACCGAAATGGCAGCGGCACGAGCCAACAAGGATAATCTCTATGCCGCCTGCAGCGATGCCAGCAATGGCCAACAACAGCAACAACAGCAGCAGCAGCAGTCGTGCACAGATGCCGATTGCACAGAGTGCAGCGAACAGGCAGCTGCCTGTGGACACATTGGCCTAGAATCCGAGGAGGACGGCGAGGAGCCTAGCACTAGCAATGCGGCACGTCAAAATTTCTATGATCCGCTGCTGAATCGCTATGGCAACGAGCGTAAGCTATTCTTTTTTTTTTTTTATTATTTTTTAACTCTAACTATTATTCGCCATTCCAGCTGGCTGCTCGGGCAACAATACACAATCCTGCAACGAAGCCTGCTGTGCATCGAGCTCGGGCTCCGGCTCTGTTGCCTCTAGAAGCCGTCGCGGACGCCGACAGCAGCAACAGCAACAGCAGCAGCAGCATGAACAGAACTGCCTGCTAACGCCGGAGATGATGAGCAACAAAACCTCCAAGGAGATCTACAAAGATCTGGCCAAGCAATGGGGCATCACATGCAAAATGTCGGAGAGCTGTCGCTGCATGGACTGTCAGAGTCATTATTTCGATTGCGATTACGATGATGTAAGCATAAAATTGATATGTCCATATCAGAAAAATCTTATTTGACTTTTCTCTTTCAATCTAATTTAATTCCCAATTTGATCTCATTCTATTTCAGAACGAACATCAGAAAACCGATGGCGGCTTGGGCGCTGGCACGCCCATGTTTATTAGCGAAGTCATGCATGGATCTGGCTGTCAGATATTGTAAAGAGTATTTTCTTCTTTTTTTTATGCCATAAGAAAAGATTGCTGAACAAAGAAAAAAAAAAGGTTAAATGCAAATTGTTTGCTTTTAAGACGGAGCTAAATGAGAGATCAAGTAGAAGCAGCAAATATCAGATGTTTGGCATATAAACAATGCAATTCGATGTTTCTTTGCACAACATAAAGTAGAAGATTAAAATGTTGCACTGCTTAGGCTGAAATATTCAATGAAACAATTATTTATAGCCATAAACTGTTGGGCTTTAAAAATTATAGAAACTTAAGACGAAATCTAAATTCAAAACAAAACGAAAACACATATATATATATATTTTTTTGTGTAAAAGTATTGAGAAGTTATCAATTCGGAACACTAAAATGCATTTTGTTTCTTTGAATTTCTAATTTTCTCGAAAAAAAGAAAACTTTTGAAAACCCACCTTGCAAGACAACATTTATGAATATCCTTAAATGTGTTCCATTTTTCGAGTCATTTAAAAAAAAACAAAACTAATATTTATATAAACATATATATCTGATTTGAATTTTAACTCAAAAACTTTAACTTCAAAATCCGAGCTTGTCAAGAGTTTTTCACAATTTTCAAAAAACCACAATGGTCAAATTATAAAGTAAATCTGCTTTATATATATTATATATACATATATCGTATCGAAAATGAGAAGTTTGTATGTATTTTTCTATGCGACGAAGATTTATGTGTAGCTGGCAAATCGAAATCGAGATCGAATTAGAAATGCAAAAGTAGGCGCAACTGCAGCAGGCATTCCCGTGCCCTAGAAACACGTATATATAGCCATAAATATATATACCCCATATGATTATCATCATCAAGAAGATGAACAAGAAACCAAACTTAACCATAGTTAAGCACTTTTGTGCTGCGACGTTAGGATCATATTAATATATATATACATATATTTAATAATAAAAGAACCGAACTAGAATTCTGCCTTATCGAGGCGAAACAAAGTTAACTTTTATTACGAATACGCTGATATTTTTCAAACGAAACGCAAATGTTTAGTCTGATATTTTGTATGGTCTCGTTATCTTTCATTATATTTCCCTCTATATACAAAAATATATTTATAGTATATATATATATATATATTATTATATATTTGATTTTGTTGATGCAGCGAGAAGCATTTAGAACCCTCAACCTAGACACACACACACAGATTAAAATACCTTAACTAAGTTCCATACTAACTAAACAAGCGGGTTTCATTCGATTAAATTCTAATCTATAAAATAATAATAAAAAAAACATTAAAAACAAAAGCCACTTTTACTTGCATTACTCGCGCAGAGATCGAACATTAATTAATATATAATAATATATAAAACTACGAAAGTCGAAATAAAATATTTGTTTAAAACTCGTAAAAATGTAAAAATAGAAAACAAAATCTGAAAACCCCGACTAAGTCTGTTAGCCGTTAGTTGACATTAATTAGTTAATACTTTGCTTATGTATCAATCGAATTAGACAGAAATTAAATATTTAAAAACTATTATAAAACAAAATATACATACATAAAAATGTTCGACCCGATTGAACAAATGAATCCTTTGAAGCTGTACTGTAAAAAAAAAAGAAAAGAAAATAAATAAATTGGGTATGTAAAATGTTATGCGAAATAGAAATCAAGCAAAAGAAAAATATACATACATACATAGATACAACAATATATACACCTTCCTTGGCTTTAATTATCTTCGCCATGATTCTGCAATAGCCATTATATTATAGTTATAGTTGGAAAATCTGAAAAATTCTTGTTATCTCTTACGGGCTTAAAGATACTCCCACTGTTACCGCATAGGTTTTCATATCTGGAACTGGGTAAGGTACCATAGACATCACACTTGCTGGCTGGCTGTCCCCTCTTATAAAGATATGAGTTTATAATATTGATGAAGTCGTAATAGCAGGTCAAAAATAAACAAGTTGAGTCGTTGTAATTAGATTTTTGTATGGTACAATGTTTTCCGAATGCGAAGCCGCAACCAACTCGAGAAACTCTTTCATTCACTAACAAACTGAAGTGGATAGCTACCGCAGCACTGGAATAAAAAGAGATGTGCATTAAAAAAAAAAAAAAAACAAAAAATTTATTTCCTCATTTATCATGGCCCAAGAGCAAATCCGACCAATCATGAAGATGCTTGTACCTAAAAGTATATATTCCAAATTTCAAACATCTCTATCTGCACAAAACCAATATACTCCTTTCATTTGATTATAAAAATAGCAAGTGCATCAAGCTTACCTGTCAAAAGTAAATTTATTGACAAAAGAACTGGGATCGCTAATATATCGATATTCAGCAAACATGGCCTTCAAGGTAGACTGGAACATTTCAACGAGTGTGTAACGTTTTGTTATGTTGCAAATCATACCTAAACTTTCACCAACACTAGGAAAACGTGGGACGGAACGACAACCTGTATGCTTGAAGGACACGGTATTGACATGTAATCTGGCCATATAAGCTAATTCCAGGTCCCAGATAAGTTCACGCATGCGACTTGCCGGAGGAAATATTTTGTTGTCAGAAATTAAATTACCGCTGGCCACAAGATTGCGAAAGCGATTATGATAATTCAGTATTTGATCGCGCAGAAAGTACGTATCTGGTACAGAGACCCATAGCTTGGCGTTGGGAGACACTGGCGGCTGGGAAGACAGCCATGGGAAAGAGGTGATCTCTGTGGGAACTCTGTGAAATGTATTAAGAGTCACACCTACCAGCTCTTTCGCTAAATTGCAAGTAAAATGATTTTGGGACTGCAATTTACATGAACTCGATTCGCTACAAAAATCATAGGCATTGGCGAGTTCCGGCCATCTCTGGAGCTGCCACAGTAGTCCCAACAAGATTAAGAATTTCATTAATTATGACTGAGAATTTGAATGTAAAATTTAGATTAAACACCTAGCAATTTCATTAATTGCTTATCGAAAATATTTACAAATATATTATAACGAAATTCTGTGATATATTAAGCAAAGCTATCATATATAATTTTTCTGATATATTTATTATATTTTATTTTTGTACATTTTATTTGTAGTTTATTATTAATATTTTCAAGTGATAATTTACTTAACATGTGAGAGATTTGGAAAAGTTCGTAAAAAAATGCAACAATATATATATATACATATGTACATATATGCAAATGTGCGATATTTGCAAACAAACTGGAAATATGTGCTCTACTATATGGAGCTTATTCTAGTCGTCCATGTTTTCATTATTATTCGCTTGCGACCCAGTTTTCTATAAAAATAAATCGAAATCGAAATCGAAATCAAGATTTTCAGCCGTACGAAAGATGAAAATGCTTACACTGTTAAATGTTAAACCGCTATTGGCGCAGAGATTCAGATAATTGAGACTGGGCGAAGTCAACCAAATGCGGCAAACGGAGGCGGGTCTACCACGCTTATAGATATACGAGCCGGCGATGGTGTTGTAATCGTAGTAGCAGGTCATCATGTAGCAGTAGCTGAAAATTGTTTAGTTTCATAGAAGCCAAGTGCAGTTGAACACATTAATAGTAATGGAATGGAATGCTCACCTATTTTCAAGATTTTTTTGGCAATTTTTGGCTATGGCAAAGCCGCAACCCACCCTCGAGACTCGATCGCTGATCAACATTGCAAAGTCGGCCAAGGCTTCAGGATGTCTGCGAGAAGGTTACCGTTATTTAATGCCAATTTGAATTATCAATTCGGAAATCTGCTTCGCACTTACTGAGCAATGTCGAAGGAATCAACAACCGTTGCGGGCTTATCAATGTCCCAATATTCACTGAACATATGCCCTAGTGTCATTTCTAACAACTTGCTCACATTGAGCTGCTGTTTGGGGACGTAAAACATGGTCATACTTTCGCCGACAACTGGAAAACGTTTTACCGAACGGCATAGCGAATGCTTAAAGGAAATGGCACCAACATGCATGCGGGCCATATACGCCAGCTCCAAATCCCAGGCGAGCTCGCGCATGCGACTGGCAGATGGAAATAGTTCATTATTTTTATTCAGTAACTTGCCGCTGGCTACCTTATTACGAAATGAGTTATGAGCATGCAGTATCCTATCACGGAATAAGTACGTATCAGGAACGACGCCAATCAACTGGATTTGATTATTCATTGGAGTCTACAAATATTGAGAGTTGAGCAACACAATTGATAATGACTTAATATTGATCCCAGATCTCACTTACCAGCTCCGACTTTAAGCGACACATGAAGTGCTTGGTCGCGGCCTTCTCACAATAACCGTTCTTGTTATTGCAGAAGTTGTAGCCACAGGCTTGCTGGAGAAATAACATCAGCAGCATTGGCATTAGCAAAGACTGTAAGACAATCATCTTGACTACAAATTTTAAATTAATAATTAGTTAATGTATATAAAAATTGATATAGAAATATGAAAATTAATAGTACTTAAACAATTTACAAACTAAGATATTAATATGTAATTGAAAATATATTGAATAACAATGCTAAGATGTTATGTTTTTATGTATAATCTTCGCTCCAATTGCAAAATTTGCTATCGTCATTAATATTCTCTTATTTCAGAAATCTGGAGACGCTGATTTCACTAAGAAAATCATCGGAACCGACAAGCTAACAGCAGCTGTTAGGGACGATGGTGGCGGTATAATTGTACAGGATGTACGGCAGCACGTGGAGTTGGCAGCTTTATCTGCTATGAGTCTAAAATGAACTAAAAAGGTATTCATGGAGAAACGGGTACAAATTTTGCCTAATTTCACTCGAAAATTAATCGCAAAATTTGGAATTTTACAAAAATTATGCATAGTTTTAATATTTGTTAAATATTTTTTATATATTTTTTATATATTTTTCTCAATTTTTGAAAAAATCAGTGTTTTTTTAGTATTTATTGCTGGGTTTTGTAGGAAGATTTTTTGTCTATAAATTCATTTATTTTGTTTTTTTTTTTTTTTTTTTCTTTTTTAAAGTTTATTATATTTTGTATTTAGTTTGTTTTTAACATTTTCATTAAAACTTGTATTTGTTTTTGTTTTTTAGTTAGTATTTAGCAAAGTTGAAAATGGAATTTTGTAACTGTTGATTGTATTCGGTTTTTGCATTTTCTCATAAATATTTCTTTTCATATTGCTGCTAATATTAACTGATATAATTTGAACTACATATCGTCTATTTGCCGGGGCACAATAAATTAACAACGAATCCAAATCAATCACTGACTTTTGCTACTTAGTACACAGACTAAACAAAAGGTACATTATTTTCTATCATATTTCCATCTTTCGGTTTTATAAAAAATATGATTTTTATTTTGTTTTGCTTACAGGTTTATTTAACATTTTTTTTTTTTCTTAGCAACAATTAACAAACAAATTAATTTTTTTCTTTTACATGTATTGCGTTGGGCGTTGGGTGGGCAAAAACCAAAAAAATTTGTGGTACTATACACATATATATTTATATTGAAGGTATATATATATTTTATATATATATATATATATACGCATGTATAGTTGCTGTCTCTCACTCTTATTGCATATAATATTTATGTGTTATTTATTTTTTCAAGGAGCTGCTAATAAAATAGAAGTTTAAAACGTTTTCAGTACTACTTTCATTTTTGCGGGATTTTCCATATTGGTTTAGCTCGTTCAAGTTGAATTGATTATATTGTATAATTAGTAAAGGTATTTATGAAAAGTTAGTCTATTATACAATAAATATATATGTATATATGCATAATAAATATACTTTGCTTTCCCAATATATACATATATATATATATTTGTTGTATATAATAAATGTAATTTGGCATAAACCACAAAATTTACAAAGTTTTCTCTAATGTTCATTCAAACGCACTCGCACGCAAATCATCTATACAGTAACTACTTATATTTAGTTAGTATTAAATACATTCACACACACATATACACACGTCTTATACCAGGTGTAGGCACATCATTTGCAACAAAAACCGCGACGCCCACAACAAATGGAAACAAATCTACAATCTAATTAAAGCATGTGTACACAAGTCTAATCGAGAACTTAAAATTGTAATCGATAATAATAATGGTCATAATATTACTTATATATAGATAACATATGTGTAATATATTTAGTTCGTATGCATGTATATATATACAAAATGCTAGGGATTGTGATTGAAAACGTAGTTGCTATAAGACTAGAGAACTTTCTATAAACATGCACACAGTTTTGCAATGACGAATTTCGTATAAAAAATATATAAGTTCTATATGTAGTTGTATATATCCAAAACTCCCTCCATATATCACTTGCGTGGTGTACAGTTTTCATACATAGATATATATATATATATATATATATATATATATTCATATTGTTGCATAGCTTAGACACAGGTCGAGGATGCATGAGACACGTTCGCCGCCGCCTCCAGATTAAAGTCCTTACTGCGACAGCACATCTCACAGATGCGTTTGGTGTCAGGATTTAAAAACGTGCAGAACCGACAGCTCCATTCGTTCGGACTTGTCACAATTAGCTGCGTGGATACAGGCGGCGGATGCTTGGCCACAGCTCCTGTTGAGCTATTCCTTGCGCTGCGCGTACTTCCACCTGGCCGACTGTCTATGGTGGCCGTCTTTAAAGCAGATTTGATTTTCTTGACGCCTGACGTGCTGCTGTTCTGCGCCGGTGTAGGTGCCGGCGCTTGCACAGCACGTGGCTCACGCTTCTTCTCAAGTGTGCGTGATTTCTCTACAGACCCGCTGGCAGCTTGTGTCTGGTTCTCAGTGCTACGTCGCTTATCAGCAGATCCACCGGCACCACCGCCATTGGCCAAAGTGAGCGAATCCAGATCCAAGCTCTGTACCAGCAAATCCTCACGATCACCCAAATCCTTGGAATAGCCAGAACGTTCAAGATTCTTAAACACATAATTCCAGGACTCAAAACTGCCGACACCCTCTTGAACTTTAGGCATCAACGGCGGAGATGATGCATTGCTGAGAACCGTAAAATCATCCATGCTGGGCGAGTCGTAGCTCGTGGTGCCATCGGAGACTTGCAGATCACGCTCCCGCATATGCTGACGTCCATCTGCGGCGCCAGCGGTCAGACTCATGCGTTCCCTCAATTCCTTGTGCATTGTTTTGCGATTATTGTCCAGCGAATCCTAAAACGGAAGGCAAGTTAGAATCAAAATATATATAATACAAATTTATATATTTATAATATATAGACTTCAGCTCTCATTTACCATCATTGGCTCCCGATGTCTATCCGTTGGTTTGTCCACCGACTCCGCTTGGTTGCGTATACGGCTGCTCTTCGGCACGGGCCGTGCATACACGTACATATCCTGTGGCGGTGGTTGTGGCAACGTGGTTGGCAGCATCGCTGGCACCTCGTAGCCACCAGAATAGCCCATAGCCATGGCATCCCGTGGCTGGGCATACATGCTATTACTTAATATGCCATGCTTGGCTGTCTGTGCACGCTGCCCTCTTCGGTCGTAGAGCCGCGGCGGATCATTGAAGTCGTGCTGCATCAGCTGCGCCCGTTCATCAAAGTCAATCAGATGATCCGGCGGATATGTGCTCTGTCTGTGCTGCATGGCGGCCAAAGCGGCAGCATTGTTTGGCTGATGCCTCGGCGGGCCACCATGGTAGCCACAGCTATGGGGCACCGCTGTCATTGGCTTGCTGGCTATGCTGGCGTACATATTCACATTGCTTGGCTCCGCATTGGCATAGTTATCCAGGGGCGTGGCATAGGGCGCATTCAACTGACTGGAGATGTTGTAGGGCAGCGGATAGCGATTGCCTGGTGCATTATAGGCGCCAGCAACAGCTGCATACGAGGCGCTGCTGCCCATACTGAGCCCATCCAGACAATCGTATGGCGTCTCATACAAATGCCCGGCATGTTGTGGATGCAGTGCAGCGCACTCTTTGGGATGCTGATCAAATGAATGACGATGCGGCAGCGTTGCATGTGGCTCCTGATAATGCTCGAGGCTGCGCGAATGCGTCATCAATGCTCCCTGCGGCTGCTGATACATATAATTGAGATTCGTGGGCGAGATTGATTGATGGATGGGCGCGTGCAGGGCACAGCTATTAGTATTGCTACTGCTAGATCCATGCAGTGCACAGGGAGCGGGCGGTGCAGTCAGCTTCTCAGCTGAACAGCTGTCGCAGCGATTGGGCGCTATATTGCTGTAGGTATTCTCCGTATTGAGTTGTTGTTGTTGTTGCAACTGCTTCTCGTGCAGTCTATAAGCCATTTCCTTAATGATTTGTGTTGCGCCGCCCACATGTCGTTCCCGATAATGGAATATATCCTGCCAGGTGCAATTGAAACCCTCAGCGCTCAGTCCTGCATAAATGTGCTTCATTATCTGGCACTCCACATAGGCGGCCATTGCATCACGGCTAACATTTGTCACCTGATCGGGACAAATAGGTCCCTCCAGCACAAATGTGTCCTCGGCAATGCGTCGATAGCCCATTGCCAGAAACAAGCATTCGGCATCGATCAAATTCGCTTCCACCTCATGCTGATACGAACCGGAGTAGGTCTGTAAATGAAAAAAAAAACTCGATTAGATTTGAGAACTCTTCAAAAATACACTTTAGGAACTTACTTTGAGCGTGCGAAATTCCTTGCGCCAGGGCTTGGTGAACAAATTGTTGGCATATTGACTGATGGCCTCGAAGCCAACAATCGCATTCTGTGCGGTGAAATCATTGAGCTCGTAGACAGTTCTACGAAGCACTTGTCCCGTTTCCGGCAAAAAGAATTTGCGGTCATGCGGCACCACGGAAAGGAACTCTCTCAGGCAAGCTATGAAAGTTCAGATAAACATAATTAAAATCAGATAAATTCTTTCAACTACTTATGTAATACTCACCTTCGACCTTTTTTCGTTGCTCCAATTTCTGTAGGCTTTCCTCGGTTTCAAGAAACGTCCAGTGGCGTCTCAATATCTCGGCCCATAATTTTCCGGGCACAAAATCGGACATTGTGGCGTGGCGTGACATGCAGCAACGCCAAGGACACTCATTCAATGCAACGGACGCTCCTGCAAGCCAAAATGTGAGAAAAGAGAGAAACAATGAAATTGTGTAAACAACAAAAATATATACCAATTTAAATAACTATATATTTTATAGAAAATGTGTATACAAATATTTTAAACCTAGAATTTAAACATTTTGTATAAAAGTAAAAACTGCTTTAACTCTTAATTTGATACGAATTGACGGAATCTAATCTAATATGTATTTATATATTGCACAAGATTTCTCTTATCAAATGGACTTTATAAGCTGAGCAAATAAAGACAAATAGGCAAACATACAAACAGAATTTCTCAAACATAATAACTCGTATATATTTCATTCTAGTAAATCTGGAATATCTTTTACATGTTACAAGCTATATGACGTAACTTTAATAGCCCCCTCTCTGCTGGGTCGTCGGTTCATAAAAATGAATTCAAGGCTGCATCTTCAAAGCAAGACTTTTATTGATTTGAAAAGCAAATGCTCTTAACAGCTAACAATTACAGGCAACTGCCAATTATATATGTATATACATTGGACTAAAGCCCAATTCAGAGACCTCACTTCAATTGGCCCAGTCGAAATGCAGAATCTGCCCAAATGGCTGGCATATGAATCACAAGCAACAAACGCATGGATGGAGAACACAAATCGCCATCCGGCATGACGCACGCTCAAGCTATCAGACAAAAATACAGTATAAGTATATATATATATATATATATATTGTATAGCACAAGTCTATATACATATCTGTATATATGTAGAACTATATTTATTTGACAACAACAAAAACAATATCAACGAACGCTGATGGAGTACACAATGGCAACATGTTTGCTAGCTATTCCACGCCTTTGGCTATGCCAGCCACACCGATAATGACTGTTAGTTAATACTTATCAAGAGACTTTACCAGCACCACTCAACCACCCAACCACCCAACTGCTCACCGCAAACCGAGTAGAGGGAAAACAGCTGAGGACCGGCATGTGCAATCTATGATTAGATTCGCTTAGTAAACCCAATATCAACAGCAGCAACAACAGCTTGGTAAATCAATAAAGTGTTTGCTTAATTGTTTCATACATACATATACATACATATAAACCTACATACCTATACATATATACATACGTACATACATATATACGCATACATACATTTATTTATATCGAGCCAAGAAGCTCAATTGCATTTGTCAATTGGGTTAGCCTGAGTAAATCAATGAATAAATAATTTTATGCCGATTTGAATACAAGCAAAACAGCTTAGCGAATATGTACATATATATAATTCACATCTATAATAAATTTGGGTAGCGGCGCACAAAGGGGAGAATTCCACATTGAATTGACAGTTGAAAAACCTGAATGCTGCAATGCCTTTTTTTTTTGTTTTTGTTTTTAATAATAAATTATGACTGCAATATTTAAAATGAAATCGAATTTGAATTCTTCTTTCAGAGAGTTCAATAGCATTCATAACATTTTTTGTATTTCCCCTATTAATAATTCCAAGCCATATGCCTTTCCAGAGTATTTGCAAGTTGTGTTTTACTTAAATCGCTTCAGTAGACAAAGCTGTTAAGCTTTGCACAGCTGCTTGAATAACTGATAACTGTATTAAAAGTTTATTAGTCATCCCGGTAGCAAAACAAAAAATATGCAGCAACAATTTGCATAGTTTATTTGCAAATCAGCAACTGGCATCTTAACTGGAACTGAGACCGCGGCGGAGGGGGGAAATGCAGAGGAGCCATAAAAGTTGGCGCTGCATTTTGCCCGGTGACAAATTCAATTTAAAGCGAACGTAATAGAGCATGACTAGATGAAGAGTGAAGGTTGAGACAGAGAGTTGCGAAATACTATGAAGCTTTTAAGCCCTACTGAAATCTTATTAGCTCTAACAGCCGATGCAAGATGCAAGGAGAGGATTTTTGTTTTGCTTTCGTGGGGAAATTCTACTGTACTTAACGCATTTTTAATTAAATGAAGCCACAAAGTTGATTGCCAGCTAAAATGCCTGTCAAAGTTGGGTGCACATTAAATAAGTTGTTAAGACAAAAAAAAAAAGAAAGCAATGCAACTTTTAATTTGTATATTTTATGAGGCCAAACCGAGGGCTGTCAAAGAGCGAAAGGGACAGCTAAAGGGCAACGGTTGTAACTTGAAACGTGAGATGGGTCAAAAGCAAACAGCAACAAAAGAGAAAAAACTGTAGAAAGTGAACGGTACGAACGTGTAGGATCGAGCGAGAGAGATATAGCGTGAGCACAAGCAATCGTCAGAGAAAGGGGAAAAACACGCACACAACAGAAGCAGCTGCAGTAGTAATAGCAGCAACTGCTAACAGCAACTGCAGAAGCAAAGATGGAAACAAAAGCCTTTGAAGTAACACTGTAAAGCCAAGTGAATGCTGCACAAAACAACACCAGCAACAATAAGAAAGAGCCCAAAGACTGCACCAGTGCTGAACAACGTAGCAAAAATCAATAAAACTAAATGAAGTGCGAAACGAGCACAATAATAGTAACAAAAAAAAAAAAAAATGTTAAGAAAAACACACATGCACACTCTCAGAACCACAGTCTGATCAGCTAGCAAGCTCGAAAGTCACGAACTGTAAATTTCTCTCTCTCTCTCTCTCTCTCTCTCTCTCTCTCTCTCTCTCTGCCTCTTACACTGAAACTCAGTTTGAGCTTTTATGCCTGTGCGTAAATAAACTACGCGCCGTATACTCTCCATAATGTTGGAGTGGGAGACAAGCAGCTAGCTGAAGCTTGAACTGCGCCGTTAACTGTAAACAACGCAGCAATGTTGTTTTTCTTGTTGTTTCTCAGCATTTCACATGCGAGTGCAAATGAACATTAATTAACAACCCACATTGACATTGACAATATTCAGGGTGAAAATTGTTGACATTTGCGAAAACTTTTAAAATATTCTTATTGGAATCACAAATCCCTTCACAGCATTCATATTATTGGTCATTTATTGATTTTGACAATTTGACCTAACCAAATGCGTGTGTGTGTGTATATATATATACACTTCTTTCATTTATGAATGTATGTGTGTTCGCTTTACTCACAGCCTTTACGTATGTACATATATATTAAATTTTTTTTTTCAATTTTGTCGTTGCGGCCATTTGGCGCAACAGTTTAAAGCACTTTTCTTGGCAAGGTGACAAAAATTGCGTGAGTATATGTGTGTGTATGTATGTGTAAATGTGTAATGTCCGTGTGTGACCCGTTAGTTCGTAGCCGGCAATGTCTACGGCAGGGTGTTCCAATTCTTATTTTCAGCCCATCAGTTGCAACACTAAATTTAGCAAAACACACACACAACTCACACACTTAAGCTCAGACACACATTCACAGATTCACAGAAAAGCTTGCACCAGCAGAAGAAAAACCGGAAATAAACTTACAGAAATTCCTCATAGCTGTTGTTATTGCAATTGTTGTTGCCTTGTTTAATAATCATATGCATCTGCATCACTGTTTGAGTCAAACTCACACACTAAGTTAAGGTTGCCGAATTGAGTTTTTTTTTTTTTTTGCGTGGGTGGTTAAACGTCTATTTTTAGCACACGAGAGTAGCAAAGCAAAGCAAAACGACGTGTGAAACGCGAACAGCGAATGAACGGAGGAATGCTTCCGCTTGTTGTTATTGTTTTAACACCAGCTGCACACTTATCGATACCGTTTGACTAGGAATGGCCACCATTCACTTAATCACTTCAGCGACAAATGCGTATATCTATCAACTGACGCATTTTCCATTTGCTTTAATTCGCACTTTGTCATACACATATATTTTGTATTATTATTATTATGCGCTGCGTTGTGTTCGTGTCATTTTCACAGCAAACTAAACTTGGTTGCTTAACAGCACTGATTCCATGCCAGCTTACAGCACTGACTCTATCGATGAATTTTAGTTAATGTAATCGATGTTTAAATGTACAGGGCTACATAAATAACACGCGCTCTGCTAAAAAGGTAAACAGAAGATGGATTTTGATTTGGGTTTTGCCGAGGAGCCTAATAACCCAGCTTGGCTAAGCAATCGTTACTTTCCAAGCAAGTTGGGGGGCCAGCCGGCATGGCTAGAATTGGAAGCATTGCCAAGCCCAGCACAGCTGGAATGCAAACGGTGTCACTCACAAAAAGCATTTCTCTGTCAACTTTACGCGGCTTTCGAGGATGAGTTTAATTTCCATCGCAGCATTTATGTTTTTCTGTGCAGGAACGCCCAATGCCAGCAGAATAACACAGCCGAGTATGTGTAGATAAATACAAAAATATGTACAAATTAACATTTTTCGATTATGTTTAACCAGAAATTTCACTGTGCTGCGCTCACAGCTGCCGCTGAAGAATAAATTTTACTCAGAGCAGGAGCCCTCAGAGGAAGGTGAACCTTTGGTAAGAGCAGATTTCTCTATGTTAGCTCACTCTTATAAATGTTCCACATGATTGCAGGCCGCTATAGCAGGCTCGCGGAAACTGTGTGCGGCATGTGGCTGCTCGGGTCCGCTGACATGCAGTCGCTGCAAGAGCATCAATTACTGTTCCAGTTCCCATCAGCGCACACACTGGAAGCAACACAAGCCGAGCTGTGGTACTGGACAGTCAGCAGCTGGCTTTACACCGCTTCCAGAGATCGAATTTCCCCTATACGAAATAGTGATGGAGCGTGAATCAACAACTGAGGCAGCTGAAAAGGATGAGCAGGCCTGCCTGGCCGAGTTCGAAGAGCTCTCAGCTCGCAACCAAACGGGTGAACTTCGTGATGTATCCGAGCAGGAACTGAACAAATACTTTGGCAGTGCAGCTGCAGTGGAAGACAAGGTCTTCGAAAGCTTTAAGAAACGAATTGCTGCCGAACCCGAGCAAATCGTGCGCTATAAGCGTCAAGGTGAACCGTTATGGATAGCCAATGTGAAGGACACGATTGAAAGCCAACTGCAGGAGCTGCCCAACTGCGCGCAATGTGGCGGCCCACGTCAATTCGAATTTCAGCTAATGCCACAAATGTTGACACTGCTCAAAGACGAAAATCTGGACTGGGGCGTTCTGGCCATATACACCTGTGCGAGCAGCTGTCCAATCAATGGTTATGTGGAGGAGCATCTAATCAAGCAGGATATAGTGCAACCAACAGCACCAGCAGGTGCAACAGCAGCAGCAGCGGAAGAAGTTGCATGATTTGTTTAGGTTACAGTCTCTGCTGTATGTATACAAACCAATTTTATTTGTTAAAGGACGAAACAAAATGAAGGAAAGAAAAAAATACGGAGACGATCTAAGACAACTAAATATGATTACGAATCGATGCTCACTGACTACTTTAGTTTGATAATGGGAAAATAGCTATGCTTGCTGAAATCGAACTCTGGCTGGCGTTTCAGCTCCTTCTGGTGTCCACGAGCGAGCACATTCATGACAACGAAATTTGTTCGAGCTATTTGCAGCAGATCCAAGATCTTAAAGGAAAAACAATTAATTCAACTTAAAGTATTTCAAATATTCTCTAGCACTTACCTCCTGCTCTGGATTCTGTATGCTCTCCAGCACATTACGAGCCTGATCGAAATGCTTGGCCGCAAAGCTATAGAGCTCCTCGACGCTATTGAGCATCATGTGATCCCGTATATTCTTGAATTCAGCATAGGAAACGGGCGGCGGACTGGTCAGTGGCACAAAAGGCGCGAAGCGACGATTGTACCGTATCTCCTCATTGTCAAACTTTGACATGGGCAGACGCACGCGCCCGTCTTTGGTTAAAGCGCCCATCGCTTTGTACATGCCTCCGCACAGGCTGAGCAGTGCATGATAGTAGACAATCTCCTGGCGATATGGGCGCTGTTGCTTCTTGTTCTTTTTGGCCTTTGCCGCTTTGCCGCGATTCTTACCGCCTGAGCCACTGCCGCCGCCATTAAATTGAATTTTGCTTTGATGCTCGGCATATTCCTCCTGTGCCAGCAATATATTCTCGGTGCGTGTCAGGGCCGATACCAGAAATCCGATTAGGAACTCATAGGGATACCAATAGATATAGAGAAACTCATGCACGGCATAAAGTTCCAGCTCAAAGCCGGACATTAAATAGATGAGCATTGCACGAAAACAATTGTAGAGAACCCAGGTGGAGAAGTGGGTGCTGTGTTTCAGCGCCGTTGCATGCGACTCGTTGCCCTCCATGGCACGATCGTTGGCCATTTGATTCATCAGCGAATCCAATCGTGCCGCATCCACCTGCAGCGGATCAAAGTTCTCAATGAGGTGCGCCAGCTTGTCGCGTTGTCGAGCTCGATTAAAGCCGCATAGCCGTATAAACTGATTGAAAGTGTTCATGTTGATGCAATAGCGAAAGAAAGTTTCCAGATGCTGCTGCACCTTGGGATCGTTGGCCACCGGATGCTTAGAATTCAGCACTGGAGGTGAATTGAAAGCCTGCACCGAATGCCTCAAGAATTGCTTCATTGACTGTTTGCCATGGGCCAAGCGAATGCTCGAGCTGAAGAGGCTCTGTAGCACGCTGCGTGAGAGGATGCAGTGTCCCGACTTACGGCTGTATTCGATAAAGAAGTTCTGGAAGCAAACAAACAAATTGTTCATTTATAAAGATAAAGTCTCTATCCCGATCGTTGTTACCAGCGCTGAGTAGTAGTCCTTGTACCTGATCACCTTGCAGGCGTACTTAAAGCGCGCCACCATCTCCTCCAGAAACTGATAGCTAGCGGGACGTTCGCGTATTTTGATGCTGCGTGGAAAGGTAGGCGGTTGGCTTCTGTCATGTATGCGCGGCGAGAAGCCCATGGGATTGGGTGCCTCAGCTAAAATTTGAATTAAGAGATTTGCTGATTCACTATTCACTCTTAAAGGCGCCCGCATACTTACAACCCTCCACGGGCTGGGTGCCACGTTCGATGGTGCGCTTGATGAGCGGCAGCAGTTCGGAAGCCACATTGAGATTCTTATAAATCTCGTTGACTGCTTCCTCGGCACTCTCAGCCCCCGCCATCAGCTCCACCTGGTAGATAGCTTGAAATAAATGGCGCATAAAGCGCAATCGATGCACCACAGCCATCAGATTTTGATTATCAGTGGACGTGAGCTGTTTGCATTTCCGCACCAGCTCATCCTCCACCTCCTTCAATAAACAGGCAATCGCTGAAGGTTGTGCCTTTTCCGCTGCCAGCAGCGCCGAATTGCCATATAATTGAAAATCTTCTTCCTCGTTGACGGCAGCCAGTATGATGATGTTCTTAATGACCACGATGAGATTGCGTACAGCGGTGCAGAAGACGCGCAGCGCCTTATCCTGAATCTGCGACGGGGCATGCAGATAGAGGCAAGTGAAGAGCACTTGATCCATTGAGTTGCCCTCTAGCCAAGAGACCAAACAGGCAAAGAGCGCATCAAAAATACCAATCAGCTCAGCGGGCTCTAAGCCATCCAGCTTAATAGCACCCATCTGAAATGTAGATATGGATGATTTTAAGGACTCCTCTGTGGACATTTCCTACTAACCGCAACTGCTGCTTCAAAGGAGGGGGGTGGCAAATCGAATTTATCAAAGCCCATGCCCACATCCATTTTCGGATCCATTATCTCTATCGCAGACATAGCCTCAAATAATCCGAACAGCATATCCTGGGCCAGCTCGCCGGGCAGCAGCTCGGAGCATGCATCGTGGAACTCCTCCGTCACGTCTACCCATCCATGTATTGGATATTGTGTAATGTCTTCGGCGGCGCTGCCACCGCGTATTGTACGTTGAACTTCGCTATCTGCAAATCCACATTCACTCATGCTCCACTCGTCGGGATCGGTGCTATTCTGCTTCCGTTCCATGTCGTGCTGCTCAGCTGTTGTGCGCATTGCCGAGACGGAGGTTGAGGCAGCGGCAGCGGCCGCAGCAGCTGCTGCTGCTGCTGCGGCGGTGGCTGCCTGAAAATCTGTTGGCTGCTCGCTGGCGTAGGTTCCGTGCATTATATATTATTGCCCAGGCTCTTGGCAAATAGTTGCTTTTGTCAATTGCTATTACTTTTTGTGTTATGATCGTCTTTTACTTTTTTCGTGCCGTGCATCTAAGATTTGTGTAAGTGTTGATAAGCGCTGCGCAGAGAATACAGCACTTACCTATGCGTATTTGACAGCACTGTGTTTGCTTGGCGCCAAACACGTTATAAATTCAAAGAATATGTAAAAATAATTAAAACTATTGAAAACGGACTAAAAGCATGCTAATAAAATATGCCTTCAACTAGTGTGTTTTTATATTAGGTAAACATTCAAGCATACATTCTAGTGTGCTTTTTCTGTCTTTCGCACTCTTGCCCGGCGACTGAGATTTTGCTCAGTGCTGATGGCAGTATTGATTGAAGTGCACATCACTTACCAAACGTATTTAGCAACACTGCAACTTGGCGCCAAACGCGTTTTAAATTCAAAGCAAAAGTAAAATCGAAACAAGCTGTTGAAAACTGTCTAAAAGCATGCTACATAAATATTCCAACTACCAGATTATTTTGCCATAATCGGCAAAAATATTATTGCATAATGTTTATATATTTTCTTGTAATTTGTTGTAATATATATAGAATCTCGAAGCCAACAATTTGACAGTCATTAAATAATCCATATGAATGAATTGTAAATGCAGCAGATTTTTTTTAGCACGTTTCGTTTTTTGATATTATATACATTTATTGTTGACTATACAAAATATATAGTTCTATATGGGTATGATTAATTTGGCTGACAACACAAAGTTAACAATATTGCTCCATAATATTTTCGGCAGATAAGAAATAAAAACTGCCTCCAGTTATTGCTGATTGTTGCTCAACTCAATTGTTATCGCAATTAATTTGTATTTACTCATATGTTCTATATAAGAGCACAGCGACTAGTGCTGCCTTATCAAATGCCTTCAACTGTTATCGGTCGCGCTCCAATTTGAGTGGAAAGTGGAAAAGCTCGCTCAGAGCTCTGTCTATCTCGCGCTCTCTCTCTCTCTCTCTCTCTCCCTCACACGCACACACTCTGTCTCTCTTTCCCTCTCGAATCCGCAGCGCGCTTTAGTTTGTCTCCACAATTTGGGGGTTGCCCGTGTTTGAGTGCTTCGAATGCCCAAATAACGGCAGAATTGAGTGGCGCAAAAGCATTTCACCAATGCGAGGGGTTGTATTAGTTTGTTTACAACAATTCGGTTTCAGTATCAAATGCGTTGCCCTCGTGCTTAAAACGCGCTAACGGTCAACTGCTAAAAAGAAATTAAAAGCAAAATAATATAAAAACGCACGCTTTATATCGCACAGGGCGCACAAATTTGAAAGAACACGACACAACCAGAAAAAAAAATACACGTAAATCAAATACGAAGTGCCAAGTTCCTCGAGTTTCTTGAAGAAAGCAGCCGACCCGATTTATTAGCCAACGCGTAAGTTTTTCTAGCTCACCTTCAATAATAAGTTTTTTAATTTATGTATATGGCTCATAAGGAACATTTTCTTTGGTTTTTCGCTTTTTCTCTTTGTTTACTACACTTTGTGTTTTACAATTTATTGCCATGTGTTTAGCTGTCTGCGTTGCTTTGACAAGTTCTAAAACAAAACAAAAATAATTAAAAAAATCCAAATCAAAAATGAAAACAAAAATATTCGTAGCACAACTTGATTAAATACGGCAAGAACAAAAACGAAACAAAAATTACGCGACTTTTTGGCAAGCGACCAAATCAAATTATAAAAAAATTGTCTGACCCTATAAATACTATATAGGTGTATATATATATAAATACAGCCACGACTGAACCAGAACAAAATACTATGTAAATTTTCACTTAAGCATATGCCACACATTAAATATTTATAATATATAATTCTTTATAGTTTTATCGCTTGCCAGTCTAGACCAGACCCAAGCTTATTTCGAAAATATGTCGAAAATTTATTGTTTGAAAATTTTTGAGATATTTTAAAGTGTTTGACCCGAAGAATCACTTTTGCAGAATGTTTTAGTAAACAGATTTTGTTTTTTTTTTTTAATAATAGATAAATATAAATCTAAACAAATTAATATATTTTTATATATTAACACTAAAAAATTTATTTTACTATGCTCATAACGTATATTCTACTATAAAAACAAAAATATTTTTGAAGACTTCTTAACTAAGTTAAGCTTGACAATCTCCAAAGAAACTTATATCCATATTTAAAAAAAATCCATTTCTTAATGTTAGAATATTTTATTTTTTGAAGTCCCAAGTCTTTAATGTTCTTTCTTTTATTAAAGCTTGAGGTTATCTCTTATATATAAAAAAAAAAAAAAAAAAACTTCCTTAGTAATCTAAATGAAAACGTATATCAAATTCTTAAGGCATTCCTAAGTGTTCGCCTCCCCCAAAAAAACAATATATTTCAAAGCAGTTGTGAAGTTGATTTAATCTTGTGCATTTTACATACAAAGAAATGTATTTATACCAATTCCATTTCATTTATAACTAAAGTTTATTTACATAATAAATAAATATATTAAAAAAGACTTCGGAAACAGTAGAGCTTAGATTATATTTATAAGTTATACTACATAAAAAAAATAAAACAAATAATAATAAAATGTCAAGCGAAAGTTTTAGCTTCCTCAGCTTCTTATCAGCATAAATGAAATCTGTAAATTTTAAATTCTAGAAGATTTCTAGAGCTGGCTGCAGACCTTTAGCTCGACAAGATGTAGATACTGACGATTTCTTAGTAAATAGTATAATTAAGATTATGATTTGTATACTTATATAAATATAAATGAAATTTTTAGTAAACCTTTATCTTATCAAAACGAAAAACATAGCGTGACAATTATTCTAGGCTATCTATAACTGTACAAATTGATAAGAAATTCAATATTTGTTCATCTCATATTGATTATAGTATATAAAATGCGATAGCTGCACTTCAAGTTGAAGTCTTATCTGACAGAGACTACAATTTAGAAAGCCCAACAAGCAATTGAAATTTCAGATTTGAGAATTCAATTTCCAAACTGCATAGCTGAAGAGCGTATGGCAAATCGTGACAATTGACCAAATTTGAGATGTGAAGCACGCAACCAGACGATTTGTAGCTACACAGGATAACACACACACACACACACACACACACACACACACACACACTTATATATATGTATATAGGACAGCAAATAGAACGAGTACAAAATGTTGAAAAGACCACGGAAAGCAAGCAAACAGTCCGCACGTACGCGATAAAAGCAATGAAAATCAAACTCATGTAGACAACATACACAAGCAAAAGGAAATGAGAAAAAGAGCCAAAGGAAAATCAGAGCGAAAACTTACACATGGAATTTATTTCAATTGATTGGAGCTATATTCCCCTCACTCCAGTGCTGACAAAGAAGAAATTCCGAGAAATCAGGAACAGTGCTAAGTCCTCCTCATGCTGGGAGTCGTATTTAAGTTACGTATACGCCCCCAAAGCCACACTGAAGTGAACGCAACAAACTTACACATGGCATTTATATCAATTGAAAACAAATACAATGACAGAGTAGTCTAAACTCTTGCAAAGGAATAAATTCCAATTGCTCAAGCAAGATGCCAAGTCCAGTCGGGCATTAAAGTTGCGTATACGACCTCAAAGCCCAGCTCTCGCTTTCGCCCCGCTCGCTTTTGACCTTCCCTAGAGTTTTTCCCTGCCTCTTTTATGCGCTACTTTTTTTGTATCGATTTGATTGGATTTCGTGTTACGAGTTTGTTGTGTTTATCACGCTTCAATAAAGTTCAGCCCGGGGGAGAAAAAAAAAGAGAGGAAGAAAAGTAAGTTGAATGCCTGTGCCTTAATACGCAGCCCCATTTCCTTCCTTCCGCCGTGGCTCTGCGGCTTGGTCTACTTAATTGAATTCAAATGGATGACAGATGAGAAGGTCATGTGTGTACGGGATGTGTGTGTGTGTGCTAGTATGTGTGTGTGTGAGTATCAAATAAAATGCAGACCTGGACAATTGGTAAATAGTATTAGTTCGGGTCGAAGGATTCAGACATGATTAGCTGAACTTGGAAAGAGTAAAGAGAAATTGTGGGAAATATAGCCAATTTACGGAATATATAATAGATTGCAATACAGAGGATTTCATTAGGTATTATTATTATTATGCTATAAGAACTAGAATAGCAAGCACTTTTATATGCGATTCTCATTATTTAAGTAAGTCTAGTTGTATTTTGAGTTGAAGTTGAAGAAAGGGCAAGAGAGAGAAAGAGAGAGTGAGATAGATAGCTAAAGAGGCAGAGAGACAGATAGGAAACGAAATAGGAATATAAAGAGAGAAAGACAGATTCATATAGAGAAAATAATACAAGGAAAGATAGATACATAGATAGACAGCGAGAATGAAACTCTGAAAGGGACCAACAAAGAGAGAGGAAAAGAGACAGAAACATACAGGCACAAAAAAATAAAGTCTAGAGACTTCAAACAAAGAGGCCTATAAAAGAATTAGTGAAAGGTATACAATAAGAAACGAAGCCCAATAAATAGTTAGAGATTGAGAGATGCAGAGTTAAAACAGGAAGTAAGAAAAGAGAAACTCAGAAACATCCGAGCTGGATGCAAGTTTTGTTTATTATATAAAAATATGAAAACTTTTATTATCATGTCCTACAAAATCAGCATAAATAACCTTTCAAGAAGGTTTTTATGATTTGAAGAAAAGAAGAAAAGCGGAGAAAGCAAAAAGAGAGAGAGAGAGAGAGAGAGAGAGATAAGAAGAAACAAAAGGCTAAAAACTTGTAGCTGGAGAATCGAAAATATAAATTAGCTCAAATCAAAATAATTCCAATTCAAATAACATATACTTTAAGCAACAACTTTGCCCAAATCCTAAATGCTGTCTAAACAAATTTATTAAATCAACATTGACTTCAAGTTTCATACCGGCAAAAAGTTGTTGCATTGAGCACTGAATAGAGAGAGAACTGCCTTTTGAATAATGGTTTGTGCTGGATAAATTATATGCGCGCAGTCGACCAAAAGGCAGCTGAATGGAAAAACCATTTTTCATGCAATTAAATAAATGAGCGCGCACACATATATATATATATATATATATATATATATATATATATATATATATACATAGATATATATATATATATATTGGATTGTGTGGCTTTGGCGTGGGGGGCTTGTGTGCTGAGAGAAGTGGGAAAATGTTCACTTTTTGGTTAGCTTAATGAGTCTAGAAGGCAAAAGTAAAAGCGATTTAATCCAAATGCTAAGCGCCCTATGCGCACAAACCAATTAAGTTGAAATGTTCGCCTCGATGATGCTTTAACAAACAAAGGCAAAGACAGCCAGCCATTCAAGCAGGACCTGCCTCCACTCCGATATAGATAGAAACATAACAATGACAATAAAAACACATCAAAATCAATCTGTCAACAAAGCTGTTTCCCACTCTGTCACACACTCTCTCTCTCACTCCCACGCTCTCTCTGCCTCGGTTTGTCAGTCGAAGTCTTTGTCAAGTGCTGTCAGGCGAAGGACTTTTAACAGCCTCGAGGGCACGGCGTTGTGGCTCCCTTAGCGAACGGCAACTGTAGTCGGGCCCCTTGACTCAATGAATCTTTCAAGCATTTAAATGCAAAATGTACTTTGCAAGTCGTGAACTTGACTGGAGTCCATATAGATGCCATTATCATTAGCACACCGTCAGCTACAAAATAAAATAAACAACAACAAAGCATCGTCAGCATCAGCATCAGCTGCGTCAAAGGAAACAGCATGCCGGATCTCATTTTATTACAAGAGGAAAGGCAAACAGCAAAATGGCGCCAACATTGTGTTAGGGCTTAACAAAGAGTGGGACAGAGAGCGGCAGTGCGAGAGTGAGGCAGTGAGGGAGACAGGCAGAGAGAGAGAGAGAGAGAGAGAGCTGAGGCAGCTATGGCAGCCCTTAGGCAGCTTGTTGCTACTGCACTGCAGCCAAGCGGCAAACACCATAATGCTCATAATGACAATGATGATGATGATGTTGTGCTGGTGATGTGCGGCAGCTGCCGAGCTGGCTTCCTGCCAACAATTTAGTTTGCTGTCTGTTTGCTTTTCATTCAACGACCTGAGGCGAACTGAGGCGCGACGCAACGGGGCGTATGCGTATTGTTCCGTGCCAGGCATGCTGCAAGGGCTGCCAGATTAGCTGTGTGTGCAGCAATAACAACAACAACAACAACAACAACAACAAGAACAGCAACAGGAACAGCAACAACATAAACAACAACAGCAACAGATTTCAGCTCTGCTGCTGCACTGTGGTGGCATATGTAAGGAATTATCTTGCATTTTGCAGCATTTCATTTTAATTGAGCTTTAAGCTCTTCCACTTCCATTTACCACTTCGCACGAGTTTTTGTTTCGTTTTTCTGCTGCTTCTGTAACATTTCCATTTCCATTTGCATTTTAAGCCCTCTCTTTATTTTTTTGCTGTCCAGCACTCACAGCGCCACTAAATGCAAATGCGACAATGAATATGTCATGCAAATGTCGCACAAAATGTTCGCAATTTATGCAACGTCTGTTAAACGATATTTACAAGAATTATATCTCTATCCATCTCACTCATTGTTGCTCTGTCTCTGTCGCATTTAATTGGGATGATCCAATAAAGTGCGAATGTTGCTGGCCACAGCAAAAGCTGTGAATGCAGAAAATTTAAAGCGCGAATAAGCGCAGCGAATACTTTAAAACGAGGGTATTCAAGGGGTAGATTATTTCCATAAGAACTCTATGCTAAGAAAAAGCTAAGAGTGTAGCTGAAGTCATGTAAAATCAGTTGAAATATTTTATGAAAATTATTGGGAAATATTTAAAGAATTTGAAAATATTTTTAGATTTTTTTTAATGTTGTGTAAGTGGAACATAAATTATTAAAATATTGAAAATTTGAAGAAAAAAAACTATTCTAGCTATAAATAGCTTATTTAGAAATATTTATATAAATATATAAAATATATAAATTTGGCTGAAAAAAGCGGAGTTTCTGTAAAAATGTAGTGAATACAAAATTATGGAAAAACGAGTTCTCAAAAATAAAAATAAAAATAAATTAAATTAAATAAAAATAAATAAATAAAATAGTTAATAATTCACATTAATTAATAAACAATTCAATATATAGATATAGAAAAAACGTATGCTCAGCTATAATCTACAACAAGTAAGAAAACTCTAGTCGAGAGTGCTCGACTAGATAATACCCTGAACCCAATGTTTATAAAATAAAATAATAATCTGTACTGTAATGGCAATCGCAAGTAACAGACTAATCGTTTTACAGAACATTGAAGTTTTAGTGTTGGATACTGTCTAAAATCTGTTAAAGATGTTCCTTTAGTTATTGCACCCACATAAATGAATGATAATCAATCAGACAATTACTGATAAGTGATTGTAAGTTTAGATTTTCGCTGTGTGTAATTATTATACGCCTATTTATCACCATGGGTTGAGAATACAGATATTTTTAAAAACATTACTCAATAGTGATGATACTTTAACTTATGGATAAATCAGAAAGTATAGATAAGAATGTATGCATGTTACGTTCAAAATGTACATATGTACATGTATATATACATATGTGTGTATGCATTGCCAAAAAATAATAATAGATGGCGCTTATATTAGTTGAAAAAATTTTATATTATTAAATATCATTAAAAATTGACCCAACAAAAAGAAGTTCCTCGATTAACACGCATCACCTTAAATAGGACAGACACTTCATAATTGTAAAAGAAATATATCAATGCCACTCGAAGCTGTATAGCCATAATAAATAAGTTCACTGCTAAAGCGCCATCTAGCAAGTTAAAATTCTTAGACCATGTTAGGCTAGTTTTGAATGTATATGTGTGCATACATATAGGAAAACTCTTACCGCAGATGTCACGTGCTTTTGTTTTTTGGGCAAACTTTCTGTTTATTATTTTCTGTTGACTTAACGGAATAAAATATAATTGAAACAAAAACACTTCCAGAAATTATGCTATTAAATATTTGAAATTAAAAAAAAAACGCACTTATTCACAATTAGTTAAACTACCAACTGACTTTCAAAGGTATCAAATACAAAAGATCAAATAATAATAAAGAAAGAAATAATAAAAAAAATAAAATAAGAATAAGAAATCATGAAAGACTTGGGCGAGACTAGAACCTGCGACACCCCAACATTCATCGCATCTGCCTAGCCACCTACACCACAGCTCACTTAAAACGCAGAGTAGCGAAAACGAATGAAATTCGCCATATACGAAAAAAACACTAAAGCAGTGGCTGAAAATACAAATACAATTCAAAGACAATTCTAACGCAATTCAAAAACAATTGTGATTCTTAGAATATACACGCATAGCAACATAGAAAACGGCCCAAGATTTTTTGTGTGTATATGTATGTGCACACGCATACGAAAATTGATTTGCATTACTCAACGTTGCTTGCATTTCCATTGTTATTTTATTTGCTTTTAAATTTTTTAAATATGTATATAATGGAATGTAATGAGAATTTCAGCATATGATCTACATATTCTATTTAACATTTTAGGTTTTTTTTTAGAAATCATAACTCTTTTACAATTAGCTTTACATGCACAAATATGTACATATGTATGTATGTATGTACGATTGCAGCCACACGCTGATCTACGCTTGCACACATATACATACATACATACATATGTGTGTATGTATGTATGTATGTGCGCCCGCAATGCGTCATGCTGTGTCGCTGCCTTGCTTGCTGCGCCACATGGGTTTTGATGAGAAAACTTTATAGACTAATAATTCTGTTTCTAGATGGACAATCATATTGATATGTTCAGGTTAAGATTATGATATTCATATCTATATGCCAAATCAAACTGTATGTCTCTAGTATTTGAAATGCATTTTTTACACATTTGGGGGTGGTGGGGCGAATTGGGAACCGGAATCCAAAATCTGACAAAAACCGAAATTGTATTAAATTAGTATCTATATATATGCAGAAGACTTGGAGACTCTAACTCTTAAGATGAATTAGATATAATTTTATAACTGGTCCCCGATAAATTCATTTATCGATAACTTTGCAAATATACAAGTTATCGAATTTCTGAAACAAACTCGTACTGCGCGTGCAATATACGGACCTAACACAAAAAGAATGAACTCTCTAGCTTTTGTATCTTCGGAAATCGACGCGTTCAAACATACGGACAGACGGACAGACGGACAGACGGACAGACGGACAGACGGACAGACAGACAGACGGACATGGCTATATCAACTTTTCTCGTCACCCTGATCAAGAATATATATACTTTATGGGGTCTGCCACGCCTCCTTCTGCCTGTTACATACTTTCAACAAAACCATTATACCCTGATTTCCCATTTTCAATGGGTTCAGGGTATAAAAAGATATATAGTATTAGCACATGCGTCAGCTCTGATCTATAGTACATACAGTATAGGCTATAGCCCAGACATCATTTATATTATATTATATTAACTTATCTCCCTAATATCATATATATTATATAGAGTAAGCCTATACCACAGATATCATCTATACTATATACCTAGTGTAAGGTTATCCCATAGCATTTTGTTGTTGTAATCGTGCGCATTGAGAGATGACACACTTTTCCAACACCCCAGCCAAATTGTTTTGTTTATGAAAACACAGGCATATAATGCACACAGATATATACGTAGATGTATATATATGCCTCTACTATCATCATACTGATATTATGGGTGCAATTTAATAAACAAGCAGATCTAATGAATCTTTATTGCCATCCATGAGCCCAGCAAATTGTAGAGTAGGCAAATTTGAGTTGAATTCCAAGTGGGTGGGGGTGCTGCCAGCCACCACTAAACACTCTTAAGTAGTCCATTGATCATGATAATATAATAGTTTATATAGTTCACTCTCAGTGTTTGTTGCTGTTGCTACTAAAAACGTGCTGCTTTATGGCATTGATGCGAGATAAAAGCGCCTTAATGTCTTTAGAATGTAACATTAATTTCGCAAAAGCGCAAATCAAATAAACAAAATAAAATAATACAAAATTGCAATACCTAGAATACATTAAAGTCAAATAAAGCTTTAGCTCTGTGGCGGTTGCCAACAGAGCTGCGATTTAATTGTAGCCGCGACCAAAGAGCAAATGACAGCCGACTGCAGAATACTCGTTTGATAGGTTAACGGATAGACACACGGATAGAAGGATAAAAGAAGAAGAGGATAGGTGAGTGAAGGGACAGATAAACGAAAGGACGAATGGACGGACTGACATCTAAAGGAACTAACAGAGAGACGGACGGAAGGCCAGGCAATAGAGGCGACGGAAGAGCTAACAGATGAACGGACAAATAATCGGACAGAAGGACAAACGGATCAGATGACAAATAGACGTATAAGTAGACAGACAGACGATCGAGGAGATAGACGGCCGGGCTGATACGCAGACGGAGCGACAGACAGATAAGCGTATGCACAGAATGAGAGATGACTTGATTGACGTAAGGGCTGACGTAAGGGCAGACGTTCGGATTGATAATCGGTTGGAGTGTCAGATACACGAATGGAAGACCGGAAGGATGTACGACCGATCGTATTCGATCGAAGGGCAAACAGACGAGCCGAGTCAGATGGAAGGACGGAAGGAGAGAAAGAAGCAAGCAGATCTAGAAGCTAGATCAGACGAATTAACACATCTATTGACAGACGAATAGAGTGATAAATGAAAAGAATAAAACCAATATACTTCCTTTACTTAATAAACGTGCATGAGAAAACACCCACAACCGGGTGGGCAGAGCTGATAAGGCGCGATTTGAAGTCATTGAATTGAAATTTAAAAATAATAAAATAAATAAATAAAAAGACGAAAAAAAAACCTGGCCACTGGCAACTGGAAAAGCTGGCAAGCTGCCGTGGCGGTGACGGTGGCGTGTGGCATGCGACAACGCGACGTCGGCGACATTGGCTTTCAATTTCAAGTCACGTTTAAGCATTAAATGTTGACTTAAAGCCAGCCAGCCAGGCAGCCAGCCACACGACCAACTCAGCCATCGACTCGGAGTCGGACTTCAGCTCAGCTCAGTTCAGCTCAGCGCCAACCGACCGTGGGCCATTTGTCCAGTTGCCACCCGTTGCCACGACCGTCGCCGTCGCCGTCGCCGTTGTCGTCACAATTTATTTGTGGGGTCAAATCAATTCCGCTTTGTCAAGCACAAGCAAACACGGACACACACTCACATACAGAAGGGGGGAAGAGAGAGAGAGAGAGAGAGGTAGAGGCGGAGGTAGAGGGAGATACACATACAACTGCACACCTGTCGGAAAAGCCAACACAATTTGTTACCGAACTTATTTACTATAAACTTATTTTAAAGCAATTGTTATACATTTTAATAAATCCTGAATATATATACTATAAACTATATGACATATTTATTCGATAACAAATGAGAGGGTAGTCTAATAAATTGATGAGAAAAATTCAATTATTTATATATTTATTTCAAAATGAATTCAATCAAGTCCAAGCTCTTACGTAGTATAGGGTGGTCAAAGGAGTTATTAAACTTTAAAGATATATTTCCTAAATAAAATTAAAATATTTGCTTTTTTTTATTTTATATTTATTCCTATAATTATAAGTTCAGAGAAAAATATAAATAAATATTAAAATTAAAATAAAATATAAAATATTATTTATCGTTAAGTTTCAGTTCACAAAATGTTTAAATTTTTCCTTTAATCTTCTATCGTTACTTGAAGCGCCCTCCCTCGCATATTGACTTTTATTTAAATTTAAAATTAGGCCTGCACGTGGGCTACCCTATAACTATACTTAATTGCAAAGGTAGTTAAGCTAAGCTATTTCAGAGAAAATCTTTTTACAGCTCTATCAGTTCGTTTTCTATACAATCAATTTTAATGGGTATTTCCCCAGGCAATACGCTCACCTCATGCCCTTTTACTTGTCACTATTGATTTATTGCACATTTGCATTCGAAATGTTTAATTTATGACAACTAATACTAATTGGAATTCGGAATCAGTTTCAGTTATTGTAATATGAAAATCGCTAGATGCACGTATCTAAATCATTCAAGACTTTAACAGACTCTATAAATATTTTGATATAAGTGAAAACACTTAACAGCTCGTAGGAAAATGTTAAGTATAACAGTGGTATGTTATGCCAAAGCTGCTCTTCATCTGTTACTAACAGCGACTTAACATTATAAGAGTCATATTATATTGTATAACAGAAATTTAGCTGTATGAACTGTTATATGATTAAATATTACAGCTTAATTAACGGAATACGTTATTATATTATAATACAACTGTTAATTCAATGCAACAATTTGTATATAGTGGCATGCTTCATCGAGTAATATAGTAAAATTACTGTAATAGTTCACACAGCACATCTCAGATAACAATCGTATAACACTTCATATAACAACTTGGCGTGATCATTACTTTTCTCCACTGTATAACAGCTGACTATTTTTAATTGTAAAGCTGCACAATACAAATTTAGCTAAGGTTATTTATTGTTGTACAATAATTCAGTAATTAAAACTGTACATGGATTATATAATAATAATATAATATAATAATATATTTTCATCAGTGTTAATTAGAGTTCTCAAGTCTTATAAATAGAGATTTTGTAAGAGCTGTAATAAAGAAATGTTAAGTTTGATTTAAGGGTGTTCTCTTGACAGTTGATTAGCATGTAGATGTTATATTGTTATATTAAATAACAGCTGGCTCACAGATTATTATATATGGTTTCATATTTAACATCTGTTTTTTTTTAACATATATTAATTATAATATACAGTTAATAATTGATTAACATGTCCTGTTAAAAGTGTAATTGAATTTATTATAATAGTCCTTTGATCTCGCAGAAACCGAAAGATATAATTTACATTTAGTGTTAGCGTATTTTCATATCGTTTCATTCGAGCTAACATTGTAAGCTGACAAAGTTGTAAGTATTGTATATATAGTATTTAAATATATTATATTAGACTAGTATAATACACTCTACAGCTCCTGTCGTAATTCTCTGTTTCTTCTAGTTGGGATTTGCATATGAAATATGTTTGCTGCATGGAGCTTATATTTATATTAATTACACATAGTTTGAAACTCAACACAATTTAATTGCAGTTTAACCTGGCCGGCATTAAATTAAGATTAATTTCATACTAAACGTGACCTTGAATCGTTTAAGGTAGGCGTGTAAGCCAGGTGCGCTTTGAATCAATCACAGTAGAGTTTTTAATAAAAATATACAAAAAAAAAAGAGTCTTTTTGCAATGCAAAGCAGGTTTAATACCTTAGTCTTTGACTAAGTCACAGCTATTGATTATACTAAGCAAATGGGATTGGAGCTATTGTTCTTGGAGCTACAGAGTTACTTTGAATGTACTACATATATTCTATAGAACATAAGAGAAAAATTTAAGTATGAAGAGGAAAGATAATAAGGAATGTAATGAAAGCGGATAACAAAAAGAGAAGAGTGGAGAAGAGAAGAGAACAAGGAATTATAAGAGAAAACAAGAAAAGTTGTCCAAAGAAAAAAAAAACGCTGAGATGGAAGCTGAAGAAAAGTTAGAAAATAATAAAATAAAAATAAAGAATTAGAAAGGAGGAAAAGAAAAGTTGAGAGAAAATAAAACAGAGAATAACGAAAAAAGGGAAAGGTAAAGTAAAGTATTAAGGAGAAAAAATTAAATTGAATAAGAAAGAAGAAAGAAAACACAACAAGAGAGAACTAGAGACGAGAAAAGAATAGACGAGTTTAAGAAAATAAAGAAAGTAAAAGCAGATATGGGAGGTCAATATAAGAGACAAACAAAAGAAAAGAGAGAAAGAAGCCAGTAAAAGAAAAGAATATAGAAGAAATGAGCTGGAATGAGAAGTAAATGTAAGATAAAATAAGAGAGCTGAACATAACTAAGAAATAAATAACTATAGAAGACGATAGATTTGGAGAAAATTAAAAATGCAAGAAGAGAAGATAATCACAAAAGCTAGAAGCAGAAACAAATTAATTTCCCAAGAAAACATTAAGTAAATTCACACTAAAGTTTCATTAATTTGAAAACTATCAAAACTAATGAATGCAATATTGATTCAACAGTTACGGCTCTATACGAGTCTTATAAATAGTCGGCAAATATCTATATCATTCATATTTGGCTTGCAATTCAAATGAAAAGAAAAAATAGCTGCAAATGCTCAGTTCAGCGTAGTTAATGTCTTTATAATTATCGATATGCAAACAAAATAGCGTCGGCGACACGATCATTAAGAGTCATTAAACGTGCACTAAAAACTCACTCATGCAGGTAAAAAAAAAAAAATTTATATATATATATATATATAAAAAAAGCAGTAAGAAAAAAATAATAAACAAAATGAATTTGAATAGAGACGTGTTTCTAGCTGTGCCTTATAATTAATTGAAATTCACTTAACATTATGAATTGCGAGTCGCAAGACATGGCTGAACAGCGAACAGCGACAAGAGACAGGAGACAAGAGACACGAGGCAAGAGACACAAGAGAGGGGAGAGAACAGAGAACACATGTAAATTGTCAATTAGTCTGTTTATAATGACAGAGCGCGTTAAACGATCTTTCAACACGTGGCACCAAATATTTCGGGCTAGTAAAAATGCCTAGCAAGGTAGATGTGATCAATAGGATCGAAGTTGAAATACCCTGGAATATAACAAATATAACCATATAGAGTGCAAATCATTAGCATTGATATCTCAATAGAGCTCTGTTTCTATCATTTATTAATGAATATATAATAATATGGTTATTCCAATCGGAATTGTAGTATACTAATAATACTTGAATAGTATTAGGTTTTGCCCTTTCTAGAAATACTGTTTATTGCCGATTTCAGTTATCTTTAAGTTATCATTTTAGAATTGTCAATTCTAATAGATTATCTTAGGATTTCATAAGGAATATTTCAAAAAAGTTAAAGGCAGACAAATGAGCTTAATGAACTCGACGATCCCTGCTTATCAGATATATGACTGAGCTTAAGGATATATGACCTATGCGTTATATATGGCATTTGTTTACGTAGTAAACCGAATATGAATTTATGACTACTGCAGATTATATGTATGGAATGAAACCATAAAAGAAAGATAAAGACAACATTGAAGGTGCAATTGAAGAAAATTATACAAAAAAATTATTATTTTTTGACGTAAAAAAAAAAAAAACATTCATATTCGGTTTGGTACAAGTTTATAATAAAGATTACATAAAAAATAAAAATATATAGATAACATTGGATTATAACATATAGATAAATGTGGAATATCTATATAGTATATAGAAATAAAGTAGATAGATACATGGAAACGCTTAGAACCAAACTCTTATATATGAAGTCAATGAAAGGGTATAAAATAATATTATTTGAGAGATATAGAAACCAGTTATATACAGAACTCGAATGTAATTAAGATAAATCACTCAGCCAAGACAACAGTTCCAGTTTTAATCTAGACTCTTGTCATACATATAGCCTAACTAAATGATAATACTCCACTGCAATAGTGTACATTTAATCTATTTTATTGCCGCCTCGTTGAAGTTTTGGAGGAGTTACAGCTCGTTAGACAAATGACATGACAAAAGCTGAAACAAACACACACACACACACACACACGGCAAATCAAGCGGAAATTTGAAATGAAAATCAAATATGCAAAATCGGCAAAAACAAAAAAAAAATACAATCAGAATTTGCATGCAATTCATTTAAGAACAATGCAACAATTGGAATCGTTAGAAAGCCAAATTCAAATTGCAATTCACAAGGTGCGCAAAAAATAGGTAAAAAAAAGCAACAACGACAAACCAATATTAAGCATATATCTCCGCGATGTGAGTTTGATTGCGTAATTAGAATGAAATTACCTGAACTTGAGCCAATTAGCGTAATTGGAAATTAACTTTTATGCTTTGCTCGAAACTCATTTGAATTTTACAATTGAAATTAAAAAACCCAAAACCCAAATCAAACAAACTACCCAATTTGCTTATCATATCTAAATTATGACAACTATTCGTATAAAAATAAAATCAGCTGTGCGAACAGTGGATTAAACACGTTGAAAACACACATTAACAACCAAAAACTTTAATTTATAAAATTAAAAAAATAAATGTATAAACTCTTGACTGTCTTGCTGCTTATCTATGGACTGTGATTATTGCACAAAAAAAAAATACAAATAAAATAAAGAAAACGAAATTTATGATAAGCTAATGCTTCGACATGCTTAACTTGTTTCTGCGAAAACAAGTCTGGATTTGGCTAATCTTTGTGCAATATTTTCTGTTTTACCTAATTCGCAGTAGATAAATAAATATAGTATATGCATATATCTAAATATATGCTTTTATATGTTTGTCTATATTTTATCTATCAACAATAATCATGCAAATGTTCTACTAAATTCGGCTCCTTTTAGTAGACAGAAGTAATTAGAAAGAATAATTGCATTGAATTTAAAGAAATTAATATATTCTACATATATTTTTTTAGAACGCAAATCTTTTAAGCAACCCTCGTATACGACACTCTCTTAACATCTCTTGGATTTATTATTATGTATTTCGACATTTAGTTAGTTCTTCTTTTACTATTTCATTCATCAAGTCTTATATATAATACTCTATACCTCTAAATTCAAATAAAATATGAATGAATGACGAATAGAACTAAAATAAAATATGAATAATTTATATGACGTGAAAAACCAAACCAAAATAAAATAAAGGTGCTGCAATCACATTACCTTAATTAATAAAGACTTGTGGTGAATATATAAATACGTATTTAACACCTGCAATTGACAAGAACAAAGCAAATGAAATGTAGCAATGAAAAATAATAAAAAGACAATGATCCAAAAATCAAACAAAAGCAACGAGGGCGTGGCTCATAGAAATTATATATACATCAAGCTGTTTAACTAACAAGCTAAGAACTTCTAAAGAGTTCAGACATCTCCATCGAGGGTAGGTAAATATATGTATAATATAAACTTATACATATGTTCATACAAGTAAAGGATACATAGGATCCTATTGGATTCTATTCAGTTTATAATCGGACAAGACAGACTTTGGACCTTATATGCCAATCTCTAAAAAAAATATTTAGGTCCCAATCAAACTATGCAAAAATACGATCGACACCCAAGTAAGCGACTTCAACAACATTAACTTACATATGTATGTATGTATATAAAAAACAGGTTCACAGTTAACCGCAAATTAATCAACAGTTTTTTTCCAATGTGACTAAGCATTAAAAGCCTATAATTTTTAAGTAGAAAGAAGTATAGACATAAAAGTAAAAAAATAAAATAAAAATTTTAAAAACAAAACAAAAATATAATAATAATAATAAAAAGGCCATTAAATAAAAAAAAAAATCCCCTCTTACTCATCAGCGATAATTTTCCATAATAAGCAAGTTAATTTGTGAAAAATCATAAAACTATCAAAATATGAAATACAATATGTTAATACACGTTATTCATAAATATTTGGAGACTTCTATTGATGATGCGAGAGCGCGCGTCCGCCAATGTAAACAAAGCTCGAGAACGCAAACAATGCTAGCAGAAACAAAAAATAATAAAAAAAAGTAAACAAAATAATCAAAAATAAAGAAAGAAGAGAAACAAAAACAAAATAGAAAAAAAAATAGCTCTGCTTTGTTTTTTCTTTCTGCTTTTTTTGCCGGCGTCGCACAGTGGGGCCTCTGCCGGCGTCGCGTGGCAAAAATCAGAAAAGTGATGAAAAGCGATTTTCAAAAAGTTGATCTCATATGATTGGAAATTTTCCAAAGGGACAGTATCCAAAAGATTTTTGAAATTAGACCAATTTTTAAGGTAGTTATGCCCCTTCAAAGTTGGGTAAACTTGCGAAGTTTTGCACAACACCGCATTTTTGTGAAAAATGCTCAACTTGTGAATCAAGTTGCAAGACAAATACAGAACCGATTGTTTACATGTTGGTTGCGATTTAAAGATTAATGCATTTCTAAAATTATAAAAAAAAAATTATAATGCTACGATTTGTCGTTAAAGAGCTAAGTTAAATTTAGCGAACCTCTTAATTTTACACTATTTTTCATCTTTGATGGACTGCATCTTCTGAGTCCCGCCGAGTCCCAGGCAGCGACTTATACCCACGTGTTAAGGAAGATGTCCTCTTTCATATTAATAAAACTTTGCCTGCCCCTACCCGCCCCTCCGGGTTTCTATGCCAAAAAACTACCAAAAAAGAGGCAAAAAAACGCACGAAATGCGCAAAAAATGGTGTTGTTGCGTGTCGCTGCATGCTGTAGGTAGAAATGCCGACGGCAAAACGGTTTGGGATGGGTTTGGGTTTTTTGGTAAATTGGTCGT
This sequence comes from Drosophila koepferae, assembly GCA_030914345.1. Taxonomy (NCBI): domain Eukaryota; kingdom Metazoa; phylum Arthropoda; class Insecta; order Diptera; family Drosophilidae; genus Drosophila; species Drosophila koepferae. The sequence continues at coordinate 12,403,456 of JAUESR010000211.1, read as the reverse complement.
TGCAATTTGCATTATTTATTTGTTTTGTCTACCTAATGCTGCATTTTGTAAGCAAATATTTTTTAGAGTGGAAGAAAACAGATTCCTCATTAATTAATAATTATTGTTCAGAAACTTTAAGCCTTTTAGATATTGCTACGCCTTCTACGGATGACAACTTTAAGGAAAACTAAATAAAAAAAATAAAAATAAAAATAAATTACCAAAAATTTTTTTAATTTTTTAAATTTATTTATTTAAACATACTCTCTGAAAATAATTCAAATAATTTATTGAAACAAAAAAATTTCCTTTTTTTCATAGAAAAACAAGTCATTTTTGCCGAAGTTCACATTTCTCATGTTTGACCTATAACTGTGAAGCACTCCGTTATCGCATCACCCTGTTTGTAGATTCATTTTAAAGCTTGAAGAATTCCCTATCGAATGCCTTTTAAATTTTTAAAATATTTTACTTGGATCAAAAGTTATGATTTTTGCAACGCAAAATGAGCAAAGGCCCCACTGTGCGTCGTCAATGCAAACACACACCCAACGCAACGCATTGCGACCTCCGCCTCCACCTTCATAGTTCGAAAATTGTGTGTGTGTGTGTCTCATTGAGAAGCCTCACACTCTGTGCGCTTGAATGTGTGTCTGCGGGAGTATTTGCTTAACAGTCGATCTAGATAACTCTTCACTCATTGACAGGCGGCAAATATTTGCGGTATTTGCAAGTGAAGAGCTGCTTTGCTTAGTTGGCTGGCTCAAGTTAAAGAGAACGCCGAGTGGGCAGGGGAACAAAATGCTCTTTACACGAATGCATTGAGTTTGAATTGTTGCTTGATAAGTGATGTTTTTACGGGGTTAACTGTAAAAAGTCTAACTATGTATATTATTTAAAAAGAATTTGAAAGAGCGTAATGAATGCGCGAACAGCATTGAACTTGATTTCTTTCTTTTACTCTGTGTGCATTCATGAACACTTTTATTAGCTGCTACTGTAGCTCTGCAAGTAACTGTTAACAGAAAGCAACTGCCTAGCATTGCAGTTGATTTAAAAATATGAAGAGAGTAAATAAGAGAGAGAGAGGGGTTAAGTTGTATTTTATTAAATATGCCTATTGTCACTTTTATGAGGCTCCGCTTTCGCTCTTTAAATTTAATTGCTGAGCATCTGCTTACAACGAATAATCTAAGATACCACAATTAAAATGTTGCCAAATTGCAAATAAAAAACACGTGCCTGATTAATAATTGAAGTTAATTAAATTGTATGACACATTTTAATTAGTTAAGTACATCGTCAAAACTTCAACTCACTAATTGGCGAAAACCGATTGTACACACCGGAAACACACTGCTCTAATTTGACCTCTCCTATTCAGCCAACTCCAAAACAGGCAAAGCTGCCGGAAAGCAGCAGCGGTAACCGACAATAAACTTGTCACGATGTCAAAGCGCAATGCCCTTCACTGTTTGGATCAGCTGATGGGAGAGTAAAATGAAAGAGAGCGGGAGAGCGACCTTTCCTTCAGTCACACACACATATGCACACATCCGTACATATGCAACTATTGTTTGTCTAATCCGCTCGTGTGGAGCCACAGCAAATGCAAATATTGTCTCTGCTTACCACCGATCTTCTGCGCACACATTGAAATACGCTGCTAGCGTAGCGTCGTGTTGCTGCTGCGTCGCGACGTTAGCTGTTCGTTTTGTGATTCGTGAGTCGTGCACAGTCCGATCGGCGGGAGCAGGCAAACAACGGAACTGAATTCAGTCGTCAACACAAGCGCCTGCCAGAAAGAGATTGAAATTTCGCTGTCCTACGTTGCGCCTTCAATCGCTTTTGTGCTCTTCCATACGCTCTCGCGCTCTCTCGTTCTGGCTGCCTTGTCCAGTTCAGTTTCAGGTTCAGCACACAGCACACACGGCGTATACGTTGTTAACCCAACCCATATGTATATAAAGTGCAAACAACTGCGATGCTAAAGCATTCATTGTTTGCACTAGGGAAGAGCTAAAGCTCGCTGCATGTAAATCGGCTACAGAAGCAACTAAAGCAACTCGATCAACAAATCTGCCGCAAGGATAAACATTTTTCGTTATATCAATTCATATTTGTGTTGTTTCTTGCCCTTTATAAACATGTGTTTGTGACTGCTATAATAAATTAGCATTATTTGCAACTGTCAAAAGGTGCAAAAGTTGATGTGCGCAAAATCAAAAGAAAAATAAATAAAAAATAAAAAAGCAAAAAAAACAAAAGCAACGATAATAAATATAAATACGCTGGCAAATAAACAAATGCCGCAGAAACAATAATAATAACAACAACAGAAAATACTTAAGAAGCGCGCGCCAAAAAGCAAAAACAATATTGTTAAAAAAATATATAATATATATAGTAAATGTATATATATATTTATATTATATAATAGCGATTTTCCTATACGCTTTTTAATAACATTTTCTCACGCCCCATAAACAAACTCAATAAATAAAAAATAATAATAATAATAATAATAAAGAAATGGAGGTACAAAAAATGCACGAGCAGCCGCTGCTGCAAAGCAAATGCCGCATCCCTGACTCCAGATGTGCGGTAAGTGGACTATATCTACCTACATATAGAGTGTGTAGAAAGCATAGTATTCAGTTGATCGACCGTATTCGTAAACACATTCGTAAACATTTGCCATTTGCGTGGGTTTCTACCTCTGAATCCGTAGGATTGACTGGCACTATAAATATATAAAGCGCAAGAGACTGCATGCCATTAATAGATCGAAGAGTTCTAGCCAAGATATAGATTAAAGAGCTTAATTGTAAACATTTGCCAAATTATATGTCTAGCTACATCAATTTATAATGGGGCTTGTGCTTTGATAGCACTTCAAATGGGCACTCGAAATGCAATTACATTAAATCTAATGCGAAAAAAAGGAAAACAAGAGAAAACGAAAACGAAATGAATGGAAATATTTGAAATTTTTCAATATCTACGTTATACTAAAGAGCTAAAATCTTCCAGAATTTTACTCTTGAATGATATTTTAATCAGTTTAAATGTCAAAATTCTCGATCATATTATTTTATTCATATTATGCAAATTAATTTTGAATATATTATAAAAAAAAAATTTATTGCAAACAAAAATAACAATAACAAAAAAATCTGTTATATATGCGCCAGATAGAGTAATACTTTATGCAAATGAAATTGAATTCAATACAAAATAATTCTACACAACTTTTGACTACATTATAGAAAAAGTACTACAGTAAAGCATTAATTAAAAAAAAAATTAATTAATAGGAATTAATTTAGAATTAGATAATTTAAAACAATTTTTGAATATATTAAAGCAAAATAAATGGTTAATTAATTTATTCATGCTCCAAAAAACTATTTAATAAATCAAATATAATTCCAATTTTGTTTCATTATTTTTACCTTTTTTTCTAATATTTTTAATGACTTTAAATTAATCAAAATGAAAATTAAACAGGGGAAAAATCCATAAATTTATATATATTTTTAATTTTAACAGTCTTACAAAAGATTATTATTATATTTTTTTAATTTTAGTTTATTTTGAAATATTTGTTAGGATCCGCGTGAATTCTTAAGTAAATCAATTCACCTTGATTTGCTCAGCTTAATAACTTAAATAAGCTCTCTGTGAATGTTTATAGAAAAAACTGTAAATTTCTGTTATACTATGAGAAAAGAAAATAGAAAATAGAAAATATTTGTGCAGCCGGTTCAGCCTTCAAGTAAAAGAATTATTAATTATGAAACCATAATTTATGCGAGTTGTCAAAAGTGTACATGAAAAGCAAATTCAGATACAGCTATGGCCTATGGCAATGGGAGAATGGAAAATGGAAAATTGAAAATTGGTAATGCAAGTGAAAATTGCTGTCGTCGTCATCGTCAGCGTGTAGTTGATGTCGGCAGGCGCACATGTGCTTCAAATTAAAATGTCTAGCTTTCATCTAAGAGCAATAAATAACCATAATAAATCCAAACGTACATATATACTCTATTCATATATATATGTATATGTATATATGCATATGTTTGTAGTTATGTATATACACATGTGTGTTTGTATGTGTATTAATTTTAACAACTTGTTTCGCTTATTTCACAGTTGAACGATTTATATCCGATCGCCCGCCTGACACAGAAATTGGACGTGCTTAATATGTCGTCGTCGGCGCCGAAATTTGATAAGGAATGCCCCTATACTATAGAACTAGTGCGGCCAGAAGATACGGATGCAGTTCTCGCCATGTTAAAGACTTTTTTCTTTAAGGTAATTTAAATACAAAATATATTTTTCATTTGAAATTGCAGCTGGCTGGTATAACTAGTGTAAATAATAATTTTCTTAGCTTTTTCTTTAAACAAATTTTTTTTAATATTTTTCATTTACTTATGATTTTTTGCCATCAAAGATTAAATTATTGAATTATTATCAGACTTTTATTTTATTTATATATTTTTTTATAGTTATCTTTAATTTTTGAAATTAATTATAAATGTTTTTTTATTTAAATTACTTTTTATTTTTATTTATTTTTAATTTTGAATTTAATTTTAATTTTAATTATTTTTAATTATAAATGTTTTTTATTTTAATTACTTTTTATTTTTATTTATTTATTTATTTATTTTTAATTAGTTTTAATTATAAATGTTTTGTATTTAAACTACTTTTTATTTTTATTTCTATTTATTTATTTATTTATACTTTTATTTATTTTTTATTTATTTAAATTTTATTTTATTTATTTTTTTGCTAAAAAATTGTATTGATCTTTAATTTGTTTCGTTTTTCATAAATATATTAATTGCTAAATATCTTTCATATAATCTTAGTTCATAGAATTTTCTTTTTCACCTCCATAGAAATTCGTGTGACAAAATATATTTTTAAACTAATTTTTAACTAATTTTTCATTCAATTAAATTTGCAAATTTTTGCACTTTTAATGACTTTTAAATTGATAAATTATTTGTTTATTCAATTTGCCGCTGCCAGCACGAAGCGAGAGTCAAACAAAGCAGCAAACGTATAAATAAAGCATAGGAATAATTAATGTGACTTGGCTAAAAAGATTTGCTTCATTAATTGAAACCAAACTCGATTTTATGCATTAATTCAACATTTTTATGTGCTCTAAGCTGGGAATTTTTTTCTCACATAAGTGAGTGACCTCTTCCATACCCTGTTTATCCTTGCGCTGACTAACGAATGCGTGACTAATAAAAAAAATCCCTCGACTAGGTTTAGCTTAAGACACAGGTCTGCCCCAAAAACCAGTTGAAGAGAACGTCAATTGACTTTGTAGATCGCGAGATCATTAACTGGTTAGCCACTTAACGCTTCACTGCATAGCCATATATGTCATTTATTATATACATATATTCTATATATTTATATATTGATATATAATGAATATAATCTGTTGCGATCTTGTCGTTTGATAAACTTCCACTCCAGTTAGCGGCGGCAAGATCCGATTGAATTGCATTTTATTTGAAAGTGTCATGTATACAGACATATAAACATATATATATATATATATATATATATATATTTATATACATATGTATATGTAGTAAATATATATGTATGCAAAGCTGATCGACTGACTGACTGACTGACTGAATGACTAACTGTAGCTCCGGTTCCGTTTTGCATTTGCCATAAATTATGCATAATCTTTGATTAAAACGTGTAAAAGTATTTTAGTTAATGCTGCTTGACTGAGAAATACCCTGCAACTGGCGCCAATTTAAATATTTTAGAAATGTTGTGTATAAATACAGAGACAACTTGATCTAGAGCAGCCATAATGGTATTAGGATATTGGAATATATTTATTAATCTCATTTCTAGAAGCACAAAATGAAAAATATATTTGATATACCAGAATTTTACTATTTGTGGTCTAAGGTATTCCCATGTGTAAGCATTCAAGAAATCGAATTAAAATTGAATTTTATCCAACTCTTATGCCTCAAACATCAAGTTCTCAATTGATATAAATAGCGAGAATTTAATAAAATAAGTTATAAAAGTTATTTGTATAAAAATTGCAATATATCTACTTTACAAAAGTCTGCTGAGTATTATTATTATTATATTCTTACTTTAATGAGTAGCACACGCCAAATTCTGCCAGTTACATACGTACAGCATATCCTATTTGAAAGTTTCCAGGGTATTAATAAATGTAGATAATAGATTACAAATGCGTGCACATAAATCATTTTCGTATAATTCTAATGTTTCTAATGTCACGTAATTGCTTGAATAATTTGTACAAATTATTCAACTTAACATTTTTGCATACAGTCATTAATAGATCTTGATATAAAGAAACTGATATGAAATTGATTTGATTCAGTTATTGTTCTGCCAAAATTTTAAACTTTGATAAACTGAATTGCTTTATTTATAAATTAAAATAATCTATTGTTTTTTTTTCAGGATGAGCCACTCAATACATATCTAGATCTCGGCGATTGCAAAGAGCTGGAAGAGTTCTCAGTGAAACCGATCAAGTATAATTGCTCATATAAGGCAGTCAACAACAAGGGCGAAATTATTGGCGTCTATATCAATGGCCTAATGAAGAAACCCGTAAGTTCTCAAAAAATATATATATCTTTATATACTAATGATATATATTTCCATTGCAGTCCCCATCAGATGTCGCTGAGAAGGAAGTCTGCACACATAGTAAATTCAAAAAGATTCTCGCTCTAATGGATCACATTGAGGAGAAATTTAACATCTTTGATCTGTATCCGGATGAGAATGTGATTCTGGATGGCAAAATACTCTCCGTGGATAGCAACTATCGTGGCATGGGCATTGCGGGCCGTCTGACCGAACGCGCCTATGAGTATATGCGACAAAATAATATATCCGTCTATCACGTGCTCTGCTCCAGCCAATATTCGGCACGTGTTATGGAGAAGCTGGGCTTCCATGAGGTCTACAAATTGAACTATGCTGACTATAAGGTTGATGGAGAGACTGTCTTTAAGCCAGCCTTGCCCCATGTCGCAGCTCGGATACTGGTCAAGGAGCTGGAGAAGACCAAGTCCACGTTGTAATTGCCTCAACTACTTGTTGCGAGAGAGCAAGTTTGCATTTTTAATAGAAAATATGTGATTTTTAGTTTGTAGTGTGCGGTGGCGGGCTATCGAGAATCGTGAATCATTTCATTCAATTTTCTGTTCAAACTAGTAGGAAAATTAACTAAGTACAATATTATATTAATAAATAAATATATAAATTTAAATGTAATTGAAATTCGCGCGTTCGCGATGTTAATTTTTCCGTTTTGTGCTCAAACATTGCTAATGAGAAAATAAATATATAGACAAAAAAAACTTGTTTTATGTATAGCAAACAATAAAAAATAAAATAATAAATAGTAAAGAGTGATTCCTGACCCAATTTCAGTCAATTTACAAAAGTAAAACTCTAAAAAAAAATATTCAAAAAAAAATATATATATATATCAACAACTATTAAAGAAATGAATAATAATTGTTAGTGTTAGTTGCAATAGTAAATTACAATTTGACAGGAAAAGTATAAATATAAAATATTTTGAATTGAAAACTAGTTTTGTGTGTTGAATTAGCTAAATAAATAAATATATATCTTGAAGCTGTTGCCTTTTTATGCTTTATGCTTTTTTATTGCACATAAATTTATTTATCAAAAAACATATATAGAATTATGTTCGAGTAATCTTTTCGCTATTTATCACAAAAACAAAAGATAATTGTTTGCAAATCTATTTACAAAGAATTTCGTCTATTTACATATTTAAGAAATTGATTTTATTTGGCTGCAGCCGTGGCAATCGGATCTCTGGCCAGACGGTCCACCATTCGTCGCATTTGCTCCTCATTGCCATATTTTTGCGCATCGGCTACGACGGCCGCATGATGAGAATTCGCCGCCGCTGAAACATCGTCCTGAAACTGACGACTCAGCTCGAATGAATGTCTGCAAAAAGTTACACTTAGAATATCTATCAAGCAGCATCTGAGACTAGCGTACGTACCGCACCGAACTGAAGCCAAAGATTGCACCTATTACGCCAAGCGAAAAAAGAAATAAGGCAACCTGCCAATTGGAGACACGATTCAGACCTTTGATGCCATAATATGGGCCAGGATTTGCGCTATAATTGGGTTTAACGTCCCAGGGTTGAATCGTTTCGCGCGTCGCGCCTACATTCCATAACAAACTGTCGTCATAATCTCTACGTGATGAGGATTTCACCAATGTTTGATAGGCTTCTGTGATTTTCACGAATCGTGCTGTCTTTTCTGCACTCGCCGCATTGTTCTTCACATCGGGATGATACTGTAAATGCGTATATTAATTAATTAATATAAGTTAACAAATAACACACTTGTTGCACCTGCTTGGACAGTTTGAGGTAGGCATTGCGTATGTCTCGCTTGCTGCAATCTTGATTAACATTTAGCACATCGTAGTAGGTCTCTGGTTTTTTTGATTGATATCTTGCATTTTTATTGAAACTACATATTCAACACAAGTTGAGACGTTATTTTATATAATAACAACAAATAGTAACGAGCAGCAGGTGTTACCTACTTGTGTCTGGCGGCCGTCTCTGTAAACACTTTTAAGGTTGGTAGACGGAGCATAATTACTTCTTGCTCCCTTGTCCAAAATTACACGCTCCTGTTTTATGTAAATAACTTTAAAATTTTGCTCAATTTAGACTGTTCTAAAGAAAAACATAAATAAAATTTCAAGTGTTGAAAAGCGTGCGGCTAGTTTGTGGCTATCGATAGGATTGTTTGCAATAGTATCGCCCAACTATCGATGGCTGTCTGCGGCAATCGATATTGTTGTCAGAAATCGATGTCATGACAACGAAAAAAAAATTGCGCTCATTGAGAATAACAACAATAATTAAATAATAAAATGAGCAGCGAAAAAAAAGCAATGGAATTACAATTCCAGGTGCGTCAAAACGCACAGGAGTATCAGAACTCGGTGAAGGATTTGTACTCATGGGAAAAGGAAATTAAAAGCAAGGAGCTGGCAATGCAAAATGCGCCCGCTCCAAAAATTCAGAGAAACGTGAGTAATCAAAAAAATTGGTTATTTTTAAAATAACAGGTCAATGTTCTTTAGAATGCACCCGTGCGCAGCCACGTGCAGAAAACGGATGAGACACTCAAGAAACCAGCAACCACGAACAGTGCCAAATATAGTCCAGGAGACTCCACAGCGAGCACCCCAACTGAGAAACAGGATTTGCCTTTAGACACACTGGCCCAGCAACATAAGAAGGCCAACGATATCAAGGATCGCGGCAATAGCTATGTGAAATTGAACGAGTATGAGAAGGCCATTGAAGCGTATACCGAAGCTATTGAAGTTTATCCACAAGATCCCATTTATTATATTAATAGAGCTTTATGCTATTTAAAGCAAGAAAGGTAATGAAATAGTATAAATATATTTTATAGATCAACTTATTCAATTTGTTTATTGCAGCCATGATAACTGCATTGACGATTGCGATGCAGCCATTGCGCTGGACAAGCTATGCGTCAAGGCCTACTATAGACGCATGCAAGCAAACGAATCGCTGGGCAACAACATGGATGCCCTTAAAGATTGCACCACTGTGCTGGCCATAGACCCGAAGAACTATGAAGCCAAGCGCAGTTTGGAACGCATCAATGAACGGTTGCGAAAAATTGGTATTTAATGATAAATCTATAAGAATATGCGAATATTCTAACTAAGAATATCTATTTTATTCCCTCAGCTACGAAAAATGGTCCCAGCTTCAGTCCAGATCGAGAAGATTTTATAGATATCTTACCATTTGAAAAGTCAGCATTCCTGCGTTCTAAGAAGCCCATGCGCCGTGTCACTGTTGTGGATATTGTCACGCCTCGTCCCGGTCAAGATGACCAAAAGCAATTGCGCATCTCGGATGAAGAAATTGATAAGATATTCAATAGCAATTGCGGGCCCTTTGAAGAGGTGAAAAGACATGGCAAGCTACAGAAGAAAGTAGCAGAACCAAAGTCCTCGGAATCCAATGAAAAATTAGATGTTATAATTCAAGAAACTAAGCAACCAGCTGATCAGTCAACAGTCAAGAAACAAAGTTCTCAATCCTCAAAAAAACTCATTGAAACTGTGCCCGAAACCGTAAAACCAGCAACTGAATCCAATCAGACTAACAAAATTGTCGGGAATAACCTCGATAAGACGCCGTCACAGCCAATAATTAAAGAGAATGGTATCACACCTGTAGCAACACCAATTGAGATTGAAAAACCTAGCACAAGCGACAAACCTAAGATCGTTCTCGAAGACAAAAAAGTTACAACAATGGAGGTAAGTTTCAAGTTTCACAGCCTAATTATTGAAAACTAGTAATTGATTCGTCTTTCTTACAGCGCATACCACCTGCTCCGTCCGGCACTGCCCAATTCTATATGACTTGGAAGGAACTGTCCCCTAATCAGAAATATCATTATTTGAAATCCATTGAAATACCCAATTTATGTAAAATACTTGGCGCTGGCTTTGACTCGGATACGTTTACGGATTTATTGCGTACACTGCACGATTTCTATGTGCCCAACAAGGAGCCAACTACAGCAGCAGTTATGCTGGAGATAAGTAAAAATGATGAGTTCAACATTTTGGTTATATTTATGTCGCCAGAGGACAAGAATAGTGAGTAGCCTACCCTATATATAATCTATAATATTTTACATTTACATATACATTTCTTTCAATTTATTGCAGTGGCTGCTTTTATCTTGGATGCCATTTCCAAGTTCCCCAAAAACAATCCAGGTCTTTTGCAAAAACTTGGCAAGCTTTACAATGTAGCCTAAAAATTGTTATAAACAATAAACGTACTTGAATTGCTTCAAATTGTTAGCACAAACACTGGAATATGTTTACTAATATCAATAATAGTCATATATGCAATTTATGCTGTAAAATTAGATTAAACTACGAATTTCTCAAATGTTTTGAAATACTTATGGCTATTTCTCTACCGCTAGTCAATTTCAATGCTCTTCTATTGAATTCAACAAAAATTACCTTCTTTTCTCTATTGCTGAAAGTAAATAAAAACTATTCACATGAAAGAAGAACGAGAACACGAACGTCGCGCAGTCGAGCAATGAATATTAAATAGCAAATTGAGTAATATGAATTAGTGTAATTTACATAAATCAACGTATTAATTCAATCAGAGAAAGCTGCTACCCAAAATGTGCTAGTGTGTGTGCGTACATACATCATACATATGTATATGTAAATGTGCATATGCGCTCTTCTTGTAAACAAGCAGCTCCATTAAATGATTTAAAGTTGAAATTATGCGTTGATGGGTTAACTGCAACGCGTTACAACACTAGTAGCTGAAGGCGCAAATGACAACAAAAACAAAAACATTCAGTGAGAACATTCTCCAACACAGATTTGTGTCAGCGTGAGAGAACCGACGCAGGCGTCTCGTCGCGTCGCGTCGATGCTCCTCGGCTGTGTACAGTAAGTAAATGTGCCGGGCTTAAGGCCCCATTGTTGTTGGCTCGGCTAGTTATAATTTAATTTACATTACTTGTTGTTGCTTCTTAGCGTTCGTGCGCGCATGGCTATCTGACTGTATGTGTGTGTGTGTGTGTGTAAGAGAGCGCGCGCGTGTTCGGCTTAACGTAGTTGCCAGATGAGTGCAAAGCGTGGCGAGCACACTGGCAACTCCGCAGCCGAAGCTAAGCTTCATTAAGCAGCGGCTATGGAGAGGCAGACAAACGGAGCGCATGATCTCGCCCAGTTGCTGTTCACACTCTAACCGATTTAGATATCGCGCTCTGGTTGTACGAAAAAATTAAAAAAAAAAATAAAAAAAACATAATAGCTGGATATATGTGTCTGTGTACATATATCAAATCAAATAGAAATCACGGCACACAAATAATAAAAGGCGAGCGCCGTCGTAGTTGTTGTTAGTAAAATTAAATCGCGTATACGAAGCGTGAAACCCAAAGCGATCAAATAAACGTAAACAATTATAGTTAAATACAAACGTCAAACTAACGGAAATTTGTGTAAGTGTATATATACATCTATATAATTAGAGTGTTTGTGTGTACGAAGTAAAAATGCAATAATATGTATATCTATATAAAAAGCAAGTGCAAGAGAGAAAGCAACAAAAACAACAAATGAAATCAAAGTCAAAGCTTGCGACTTAGTGAAAAACTGGAAAATTATTGCAAATTAAGAAAAGCCATAGAAAAAATACAACAACAAATCTGTGCAAATGGGCAAAACAAATGCTGCGTGTGCACATTTCTGTGTGGGTGTGTGTGTGTGTGTGTGCGTGCGAGTGAGTGTGTGTGGAGTGTGTGCGTGTGCCTAATGTAAACATGTTTGTACACATATTCCAATGTATATCTTACTTCAAATAATAATGTGCAAAAACAATGGAACTCCCACCAAAAAAAATTCAAATACAAAAACAACAACAACTCGTGCAGCATCAGCACAAACACAAACACAAATCTAAGCGCGAGTGCGATGTGTGAGCGAGAGAGTGTGTGTGTGTGCGTGTGTATTATACACACACCAAGCTAAAGCCACGTACAAACGCTTACCTTTCATTTAATAATATTCAAGTTAGCTAAACAACAACAGTAAAGATTTGTTAAAGAATGCAAAACTTAATTGTGGCTGGCTTAAACAGTGTCTGGCACATCTACCAGTCAAGAGAGAGCGAGAGAGAAGCAGACTCTTCTCAATGTAAAGTGGCCGCCCACCTGCCGCACGACTTAACTAATTTATGCTGTACAGGTGGGCTGCTGTGTGAAGTGCACGGGGGATTGGGGAAAGGTAGGTTCTCACCTACAACAGCTCGGGAGATGGTAACCAAGTTCAAATACCAAGCCAAGATCTCGGCCAGTTTGGTTTCTGCGTCTCTTTCTGCTATCGGTATTTTTTTTCCACTTCGTTTCAACCAGTGCCAAGCGCGCAAAAACAAACAGCAGCAACAGCAACAACAATAAAATTGGCCAAAAAGCTAAAGCAACGGCAACAACAAAAGTGGCCGCAGCAGCCACTAAGACGTCAGCAGCGCGTCTCCAAATGAAAACAACAAAAAGCAATTGGAATATCATCAGCAAAAGACATCAAATTCAACCGGTTGGTTGGGTTTCAGCGCAGCAGCAACAGCGGCAATAATTTGTAAAATAAAATAAAAACAAAAACTAAAGAGGGAGAGAGAGAGAGAGAGAGAGAGAGGGAGAAGATGTGCATGAAAAGGGGGTAAAAGCCAAGCTACAAGAGACTCAGAACTTCTTCTAGCATAGAGCAAGAACTTAGAGTGATAGAAATTACAAAACTAACTTAATAAATTAATATTCTTAAGAAATTGGAAAAAAAAAATTTGCCCAAAAAATTTATTTAAATTAATATTATAGCTTTCTTTATCATATGCTTATTCAAATGAGTACACATATTTAATATAATTTATCCGTGGGTAAAAACCATGCCTGCTTTCTATACATCCGCTTCTGTTTCTATTATATACTTAGAAACAAAAACTTGAAATAATTGCCAAGTGGCATAATACCGGATTTTATGCAGAATAACATTTTCATACATAAAGAGAGAGATGTATAAATAAATATGTCCAATTATTTATAATTCTAATATGTTAATTAAATCAGAGTTTGATCAATGTTTCCCCTAGCTCCCACTAAGTGCCACTAAAGTCTGGCAACACTCTTTCGTCTCAGTGGGCAAAGCAACGGTTAATTGTTTTTGTGGTATCAAATGTTTGCTCTGTGATTTGTGGGTAATAACAAAAGCTTAATTTTGGCTATAAAAACAAATCTCTTCAGTTGTCAAATGCTTAGCGGGCAATAAAAAAGCTGCGCGCAATAGTAGCTTGAAGGCTAACAGTATGGCAACGCTTAAATGTGACTAGCTTACTGCATAGCTGTTAACTTAAAACGCATTTTATTTAGGCTTCATTTTTGTGCAATTTCACTTTTTCCAATGATATTTTGCAAGCGATCAGAAATATTCAGAAAAATTAAAAATAAGCAAGGCAATGCTATAAATAGAAAAGTTCAATGAACCCTTCAATAATCTATACCTTTGAGCTAATAGATGTCAGAGAATTTGGCACAAATTCTAAATGATAATTATGTAGACGCTTCAATATTTCTGATAGAACAAAAGTGATCGATAAAAGTTTAAAGAGACTTAAGAGTAGAAACATTGCTGCAGCATTTCTGGAAAAAAATCCTAGCTGATATAAATAAAAACTTTATATACTTTTGGCATAAAGAAACCCATTTTGTAAGAGCTGAGCTTATCGAATCCAATAATTACCGATCAAGCCCAAAAAAGACTTACAAGCCAAGCCTTAAAGCTGAAACAAAGCAAAAGTTTATGAACTTTCCAATATGTGTGGCATGCTTTCATCGAACCTAACAAAACTGTGTTAATTGGCCGACAGACAAATTTATATACATGTTTATATATATTACACATGAATCATAATAGATATAGTTAAGATATTATATACAGTCACGCATGTGAAAAGGCCCTGAAAATATCAGCCTGATGAATTGGTGTGGATTATAAACACTTTTTTTTGACTATTGCAAACATATATAGTATTTGCGCAATTCTTTAGAGTCGAGGCGCTAATTTGATTGATTTGTTTGGTCTTTGAGACACATGTCCATCTATCCGATATAGAGATATATTAACTTTTTGACGCTTGAGTCTAGAGTCTATTTGCATACGTACAAATTGAAATCATGCGTTGCTGCTGCTCAGTTCTGGCTGGTTGAACATGGAAGCTCTTATCTTACTCAGCTAATCCGCATGTAATTGAAATATTTTCCAAATCACATGCCACTAGCAACAATTAGCATGCAAAGCTCCCTCTCTCACTCTTTCCCTATCTCTCTTTATTTATGTATATATATAGAGGTATTTTTGCAAATCAGATTTATGGCTAATCAATTTTGTGACCACATCGTGCAGTTCAATGCAAAAGTTGTTGTTGTTATTTATATTTTATTGAAATGCTAAAGATTTGACACAAACAAAATCAAAAAGTCAAAGAAACGTTTACAGGTTTTGCTGCTGTTTTGAACAGTGGCTCAAGGATGAGCGCCCTGCAACAGCAACAATGACAAGAATAAGATGAAGAAGCAGCAGAATCATAGTAAAAACAAACAAACTGCCTCAAAGTTTAACTTCCGGCTAAATCAATATAACAACAACAGCAGCAGCAGCAGTAGCAGCAGCAGCTACGTTTTATAAGCAGCGACAGGTTTTTCTGTTACTTTTTCATAGTATGTTCGTTATTATAAAAAAAAAGAGTTGATTAGCTAGCTTATCAATGCTGTATTGTATTTTTAATCAATTTATAAATGGAAGCTACAAGCACATACTTTTTTAAAATAGATATACAAATGACAAAAATCCATATACAAATGACAAGATTTTTAAATTAAAACACAACTCTTAAAAGGTAAAAAAAAAGTCTATCAAGAATCTATGCAAAATCAAAATAAAACTAAATTTTAATAATAAAAAAAGATTTAAAAATAAATAAAATAAAAATAATAATAAAATAACAATAAAAAAATAATTAATTTATGAAAAATAAATAAAAAAAATAATAATAAAATAAATAAAAACAAATAAAAAATTAATAAAAAAATAAATACAAAATAGCAGATTTTACACATTTTTTATCTTTATTTTTTAATTAATTATAAAAAATATTAATAAATAAAAAATTTAAAATTATAAGTAAAAATATCCAGTTAAGGTAAAAAAAACACACAAATTAAGTAAAATTGTTTTTTTTTTTTTTAATATTAATTAAAAAAATATTTATTAAAGTTAAAAATAAGAATTCTGCAAATGTATATTTTATAATGAAAAAAATAAAATTTTAATTCTGCTAAATAAAATAAAAATCATGATTTAAACTCAAAAATAACCTAGGGTAGAGAGTAGAGTATTAAAAAGTCAACAACAATTTTTGCATCTGGTCTTTCATAATTTTGTTATTTAAAGAACTCGCAGCTGCTTCTTGAAAAATAACTCTTGTCATTATTCTAAAGTGTTATACTTTTTTTTTGTATTTCTATTTCGATTTGTTTTCTATTTCATTTAAGTATTTTTTTTTTTTACCAATTCCAAATCAAGTTTTGTTGTTGTTGTTGCGTCAAACTAAATCAAATCAACTCACTTGAGTTATTTTCGTATAAAAGGCATTTTGTTTGCTGTTCTGCTTGGGAACTTTGCAAATACATGTACAAGAGTACATATAGATGTACATATATACATATATATCCACATTCATATCCATGTCCATAGCTCAAGCTGAAGCTGAAGCGTTAATTTAATCAAAATCATTGCGACAATGCGACGTCAATGAATGCGACAACAGCAACAAATGTGACGATAGCTGAGACGAACTCAACTGAATGTCTTTAATCTATATTTTAGAGAGTATCTTCTTTTATGGCTACTAAAGAAATGTTATACTCATTGAGTACTAAATAGTATTAAATAAATATCTTCGAAATTGGCCACGAATAAATTAAATATTTAAAATATTAAAAAACAAAAAATTTGAATTAAAAATTAATAATATATTTTTATTTTTATTTTTAATTGTAAAACTCATAACTTTTATTCTCTTTATGTATAACAATTGATATTTATTTTGTAAGCACTTAATGCATTTATTTATTTTCACACAATCAAAAGTTTTAGTATATATTTATATTAGTTTAGTATATATATTAATAAAATGTATTTCATTTATGTTAATTTCCAATAACATAAATTTTAGGTATATATATTTTTTAGCATATATAATTTTTTATTACAAATAATGAAAAACCTTCAAATATTTGCTTAACATTTTATTTAATATAAAATTAAATATTGATTTAAGCAATTATAAATTGTCTGTTATATTTTGTAAATTAAATATTTAAATTAAATAATTTAATTAGTATACTATACATTTGGAAATAGTCTAGGCATTTGACAAGGCTGTATGTGGTAATAATTCAGCAAATTTATATATATATATTATTTTTATAAATTTGTATATTATATATATTTATATAATATTATATTTATATTATTCCATATGATAAATATAAAAACAACAGAATTGCAATATTACTTATATATTTTTATTTACAAATTACATAAATATAACAACAAATATAAAACAAACAAAAAAATAAATTTAAAATTATAAAATATTACTTATATTTTTTTATTAATATTTTAAATAAATATATATTCGATAATTAATAAATTTAATTATATTTTTGTATAAATAACATTGTATTCTAGTCTTTGCATTCATAAGAGTTTTTTATGAATGAAGTCAAAGGCAAAGTCTTAGAAAGTGAATGAAAACAATTAAGTCACGCGCGCACGCGGATATAAGAAGTTCCGCATCTCATCTCAATGCACCACATACACATACATATATGTATATAAATATATATTATATATAAATAAACTCATTTACACATATACATATATATGAAATATAAATAAATCACATAAATTGCGCACAACAAACAGAGTCGTCATAAAAATTAAATAAAACAGACACAGAAACAAGCACACAAAGAGACAGACAACAATTAAATAAAAAAAAAAAACTTCGTCACTTAAAACGCAATTAAAAGAGCAACAACAAAGCAGTGAAAACAACTGAAGCGATATAGTATTCTAGTCTATGTGCCACATAGATTTCGCAAAAAATATATAAAAAGTTCAATTGGAAAAGATATTGCAAATTTCATTGCATACTTAGCTGCGCAACAAATTGCCAAAAATATTATTGGAAAATTGCTAAAAATGGATTATTATTATAATAATATAATCAAAACAAAATTAAACAGTTCTTTGATATATAATCAAATTGTAAATTTCAGGTAAAATATACTCAAGCAAGAATAATAATAAAAAATTAAATATAAAATGACTGTTTTAGGGCAATATTAAATATATAAGTTTTTCATGACAATTATTCAAATAATTTGAGTAAATATTTAAGCTGAACTGGATTGAAATCCATTTGTTTAAAACATTCCTATAATGCGAATTCTTAATATACATTAAAGTTCCACATTCATTTGAATGAATTCACATTCGTTCAGCGCTTAAAAAAGTGATCTTAAAAACAAGTCTTTAGACATATTACAAAGCAGCCTTAAATTCCATGGGCTGCAGAATAAAGTTGCTATACTCTCAATCTCAATCTGTGCAGCTCGTAAAGCCTATAAGAGCTGGAGACTTGAAACTTATGCGTAGCTAATTAACAAGTTTATTTCAATTAATCGATGCCAAGAAATCGTTTAGAGTGCTCAATAAACTGGAAGTAATTTAAATAAAGCTAGCTGGCTAGAATAGCTCAAGATATTTGCTAGAATGATTTATTCGATAGATGCTTCTCTAGCATTAGGTGTATAATAATATGTGGTATATATGTATATGCATTATTACATGAATTATTCAATATTATGTACAATGATACATCAATGTTATTCAATATTATGTGTGCATAACTGTCTATATATGTAAACAGAAATAAACTGGAATATTTAAAAGAACCGCTCGGCACGAGCTGTCTATAACTTAATGCCCCTTAAAGTTAATGTCAAATTCTGAGTAAAACACAATTCTAACACTTATAAATAAAACCATATATGTGTATATATAAAAGGAAAAAAAATAACTCTTAGTAGACATCAGTTTATAGCTCGTGCGCTGGCAATGCAAATTGTTTATCTGTAATTTTTGCATTTTTGTTTTGCGTTTCGCCTGGTCCACAGTACAAATGAGATATCATGTCAAGTACATATTAATATATATATATACTATATACATATACAATAACTGCGACGTCATGTCGTTATCACAAAGCAAAAAAAAACATGTTTCTTAAATATGCATAAAAGAAACTTTAATCGAGCTGTCAGCGAGCGTCGCAGAAGAGAGAATAGTTAAACACAATATTCTGCGGGAATTGTTGTTTATTATAATAAATAAAATGTTCTGGGAATTATGGAAAATCAGAATTAGCTGCTAATAAACAGAATAAGATGCGACAAAAACTTTAAGTGGACGTAAAAAGTTTCCATAAATCATTTTTCCTTCACTTTATAAACTATTCGTATTGCAGTTTGGCTGAAAAATAAATTATATAGAGTTGAAATACGAGCAAAATAAACAGAAATTGTGAAAATGAACTTAGATATATGAACTTTGCCTTACTTCTTATATTGCAGCATAAACAACATTCGTAATGATGCGGTAGAGTTTGGCAAGATCTGGAAAGGATGATGACTAACGCTTAAACATTTGTTGCACTAACTATTTTTGGATATGAATATGGAATTCGAATTTCCGGACTTTTGTAAGTATGAAAACAAATGTATATTCAACTTCGATTTAAAACTCTGCATTATTACTAATCTGCACTAATTATTAATTCATTCTGTATTCTAAATTTAATAATAATAATATTTAATATAAAGCTTAGTCAACTAACAACAGTCAAAAATGTCCACAGCTCACAAATACTGTCAACCGTTTTCACTTTCACCCTCTCTTTTCGAGATCAATCGAAAAAAAAAAACATTATTTCCCGCTCTCGCTCTCGCTCTGATCAAGAGCCTTCGGTTCTTTTCGTTTGGAAGCTCTTTTTCCGAACATCGTTTTGGAGCGTGGCACGATTGACGCTCAAAGCAAGTGAGCAGAGATTCTGTGCAAACTTACACACACATTCACACTCACGCACGCTATTGATATGTTCAACGAAGACAAGCCATGCAAACACATCAATACATACACACAAAAGAAACAACCAGAGCGAACGGTAGTTTTGCCAACGAGCTCGCTAAGGAACCGATGCAACGGTTTGCTCTCTGAGTTTTTTTCTTCAAATGTGAGTGAAAGACATTTATAAATATGCAGACATTGATAAACGGTCAACAGATGCGAAAATATCCCTTTATTGAAAGGGCGCTAAAATAATTTCCCTACTTTCAAATGCTGTCATGTTTGGGCATAGCATGATTTACATATTAACAGATTTTGTTATAATGACAATAAAATTGTTATATACATATGTACATACACAATGCTACATGTGTATAACGTTATCTACATAACTTAGCCCAATTTTTCTATGCAGCTCCAACATCTGAGAGCTAAACTGAAATGATCGAAATTCCAATCTTAAAATAAAACAGTTTAGATAGTCGTAGCTGATGATAAAATGCCAAAATGATAATGGCCCATACCAGGGCTATAAAATAGCAGCGGCATAAATTGTCCTTCGACTGGTCTACAAAATATACGCCGCTTCGTCAATAACAAAATCTAAATGTGGCTACCAAAATAGATGGCAAATAAAAAATAAATTGAATGTAGCAGTCGGCAATTGCTTAACAGCATTTGACTTAGGCATAGCTATAGATATACATATATACAAAGAGATATACTCTATATAAATGTATATGTTTGTATATATATGTAGGTTTATATATTGCTAAATAATGTCGCCTGCTTTGCTTTGTTTGATCAATATTGCTGCGAGCAGGACGCGAATTCAATTCACTTTGCGGGCCAAATCAAATTTCAGTGCACAAAAATAACTCAACGTATTTGATGTTGAGGCGCGGCTAAAATAAAAAAAAATCCAATTAAATATTTATAATAATACCAATAATAATAATAATAAACAAGTAAGAAGGCTCTAGTCGAGACGGCTCGACTACGAGATCCCCTGAACCCTGCAAAAAAGTGATACTCTTCTTCTTTACGCACTTATGATCGCGCGCTCTGCTAACTGCGCAGTTGCTGCCGTGGCTTGGGGGTGGGTTGGGCTATACTTTGGAAGCTTATAACTCCATTTCTAGATGGACGATCTTCATGAAACTTTCGGAATATATTAAGAGTATCTAAATCTATCTATGTGCCAAATTGCAAGTCTCTAGTATTTGAAATGCGTTTTTTTCAAATTGGGGGCGGAGGGGGCGTGGCATCCAAAATCTGTAAATTACATAATCTGCGTATACATAATATCTATCTAAATAAATAAATTTGGAGTCTCTAGCTGAAACAGTGTAGAAGTTATGCCCAAAAAACCTAAAAAATGGAAACGAATTTTCGATTTTATATCGATAATTTGGAAATGGGATGAGTTATCGAAAAAACAAAATAAACTCGTACTGCGTAGCTAACATACGCATGTTCATGTGAAATTTCAGCTCTCTAGCTTTTGTAGTTTCCGAAATCTCGACGTTCATACGGACGGACGGACGGACGGACGGACGGACGGACGGACGGACGGACGGACGGACGGACGGACGGACGGACGGACGGACAGACGGACAGGGCTCAATCAACTTATTTTTTTATGCTGATCAAGAATATATATACTTTATGGGGTCTGCGACTTCTCCTTCTGCCTGTTACATACATTTTCACAAAACCATTATACCCTGAATTCCCATTTTCAATGGGTTCAGGGTATAATTAGTTGCAAAACAGCTTTTGCTGCAATGTTTTGAATTGTGAATGCATATGTAATAACATTTCAAAATCTACAATGAAAAAACACTTGCAATAATAATATTTGATTTAAATTTCCAAATGGTTTTGTTTTTACCTTTCTTTTTGCATACAATGCATATGTGCCTCTCTCACTCTCATTCACTCGCTGTCTCTTTCTTTTATTATTTTTAATTGGGTTTCGTTTTCGCTTTCAATTACTTGACGCGCTTCTGTTTCTGTTCAAGTTGTTTATATTATTATAATTTTGTT
Source organism: Drosophila koepferae (assembly GCA_030914345.1). Classification (NCBI taxonomy): domain Eukaryota; kingdom Metazoa; phylum Arthropoda; class Insecta; order Diptera; family Drosophilidae; genus Drosophila; species Drosophila koepferae. Next base: position 12,381,511 of record JAUESR010000211.1, on the reverse strand, counting down.
TTCTTTTACTTTATATACCTATATAAAAATAAAAAAAGAAAAAAACAAACTTGAACATTTGGAAAAGCGCATTTTCACTGCTCAGCGAGTTGTGAAAAGTGCATCAACCGCTTGTGCATTAGATAATTGTTGTTATATTTCGTATTTTTTTTTGTTCACTCTCTTTGTCGATTGGTCTATAATACTTTAATAATTATTGTGGATGCTGTGTGGCAGCAGTAGCAGCAACAGCAGCTGTTAACTTGGCTATTAGTGCAATTTGTGTGGGCCTGGCCAAAAGGCGAGCAGGCAACGCGTCTCACTCAATAATAAAAAGCAATTAAATACAAATATATATATACACAAACATATATCTAAATCAACTTGACTATGGATTATCCCAAAACATTAAATGGTAATTTGTATAATTTTATTTCACCTGGATTTGCATTTGTCTCTGACTCTGCCTCACTTCTTTATCGATCAAACACACACAATGCTTATCAATTCACTTTTCTTCTCTGCTTTCGTCATATTTTATTTATTTTTATTTTATTTTATTTTTTTTTGTTTCGGCTCTCGCTTGATTACAATTAGAATTCTGTTTTTATCGCTCATTTTGTGGTACGCATTTTGCTGTCAACGCCTCCTAAAAAAATCCAAAAATAAAAACAAAAAATTATCAATAAACTGTTTAAGCGTGTGCAGAAAATAAATATTTTACAAATATTTACTTGAAAATAAGTTGTTTAGAGTCTTTGAAAAGCTTTAATATTTTAACAAGTTCTTCTTTTAAATATTTAATCTGAGTTAGACGGAAACTTTCAATTACTTTAAGTATTTGAATAGAAAGCCAATTAGTAGAAAATAATTGTTGAGCGCAATTAAGTCTAATGATAAGAACTTAATTCTCAGTCTTTCCTATTGTCTAGCGAATTCAACTCACAGCAGCTTACACTCAATCTTATACTCAGTCTTATACAATATTCTACGCTCTCAGTTTACAGTTATACACTTATACAGCCTGCTCATGCTCTCATCTGCATAAGTAACTAACTTATACTCAATACACGCTCAGGTTCAGACATATACTTGTTTTTATACTGATTTATGTGCATACCTCGACTTCCACTTATACTCATTATCATAAATGTATTCATAATTATACTCAGCTCAACGCTCATTATCATACTTGTATTTATGTTCCATTCTCTTTACACATATTCATATAAAATATGCTAACTTATACTCTTAGTTCTACAGACTTATACTTATATTCACTTACTATTACTTTGTTAGACTTACTACTGTTATACTTCTACTTCTCCTTATACTTACACATATTTAACATACATACTTCTACATTTTATTATATACCATACTTATATATATGTATATGTATATGTATATGCTAATATACATATATATTATATTCACATACAATTTTTGTTATACATATTATCTACTTTGTCATATATTTATGCTTAATGGAATACCCATAATTACGTGCTTAGATCTAATTATCATATTCATTTATTTTAATACTTTTACTCATACTTATAATCTTACTCCTAGTCACGCACATGTCATAGCTCTGCCTCCTCAGTGGCTTATACCTAAATGTACTTCTACTCAAACTTATGCTCTTATTATTTGTGCTTATACAGGGGCATACTAATACTCCATTTCGTTACCTATTCGAACTCTTATCTTGGGAATAGATATAATTTACTAATAATCATATAGGCTAAAGCAAATAGTCAATATCTTTCCTATACTTATACTAACATACTTATACAACTACAAAAATTCATTAACATAAGTATGCTAATATGTTTGTACTCATACCTAGCCGATATGACTCATAACCATGCTTATATTGAAGCATATATACATACTTAGACTCAATTTCATACTTTCATACATCTCAAGGCATGATATCTACTTTTCACTCATATGCTCTCACTCATATTCTTACGTATAACCGCACATACATATACTCTACATCTACTTATACTCATATGCTCTCACTTATACGCTTACGTATACTCCCACTTATAAACTTCTACTAATACTGCTACTTATATTACTACGTCTACTCTACTCTTCTCTGCAATATTTGTCTTATTCCTGCTCCATTTTCTCTTGCAGCTCGCCCAGATTTCATGGATGGCATCGATAATGAGGCACTCGACTTGTTTATGCAAGCCGCTGGCGTTGGATCGCTCGATGATGCAGCGCAGCATGGCAACAATGAGACGCTCAGCTTGGAACAGACAGCCGGAATTGGCGGCATCTCTAAACTGGAATCGCCGCATACGCCGCCAATGAACGTGCTGGATGCACAGATGGGAGTTAGCGGGCGGGTGAGTGCAATGGTCATGCCGCTGGCACATCTGCCCGAGAGTCCGCCCGATTCAGGCTCGGAGCCTGCCTATAGTCCGCTAGGAGATGTGCATGCGCTCAACGGGCGAGAGCTCAACTATTCAGGGCTAACAAACATGCAGCATCAACAGCAACAGCAACAGCAACAACAGCAGCAGCAGCAGCAGCAGCAGCAACAACAACTGTTACACACAGATCTTCAGTTCGCTACGCCACAACAAGGACATCATTTTGTGGCACCAGCGCAGGATGTGCGAGTTAAGCATGAGACTGGCCTGATCATGAATGCCAACAGCCTGCTCTGTCAGCAACAGCAACAACATCAACAGCAACAGCAGCAGCATCTAGGCGAGCAACAGCTGCTGTCCATGCAACAGCAACAACATCACGATTTGCCGCCTGAGCAGCTGCTCTATCAGCATTACGATAATGGACACGGTCTATATGGAGCTGGCAGCTATCAAAATCTGTCGACCATGTCCACCTGCATGTTGACCTCGCCACTGGGCCTGGGCGATCGCGTTCAGGTGATTGGCACCAGTCAATTGTCGCTGAATCGCAGCTCCACGCCCTCGACGCCAGTTCATTCGTTGTCCCGCAAACGCAAGATGTCCACCCAATTGGATTGCCCGGACTTTGCGCCCAGTGTACCCAAGCATGAAGCGGGTCTTCTAATCAGTCCGTTGCGCAACTCTCATCATTCCATTGCCGTTGCTCCGAGCAGTAGTAGCAGCACCAGCAGTAGCAGCAGCAGCCATCACAGTGAACACGATCCGAGTAAGACACCCGCGCACTCACATTGTTCCGCCTCCGTTTCCCCAGCCCTGTCCGGCATCAATTCGCAGGCAGAGAATAGCCTGGATGGACAGGCCAGCAATGCAGCTGGGGGCAGTGGATCGGGCAGCGAGGCTGGTGATCCAGCGTTGACGCAATGCATCCGCTTTAGCCCCTTTCAGCCAGAGAACTGGCACAAGCTGTGCGATCAGAGCTTGCAGGAGCTGTCAGTCATTTATTATCGTGTGGATGCGGATAAGGGCTTCAACTTTAGCGTCTCGGATGACGCGTATGTGTGCCAGAAGAAGAATCACTTTCAGGTCACGTGCCATGCGCGCCTTCAAGGAGATGCCAAATTTGTGAAGACACCGTCCGGCTTAGAGAAAATCAAATCGTTTCACTTGCATTTCTACGGTGTCAAATTCGAGGCACCCAATCAAACGATACGTGTGGAGCAGAGCCAATCGGATCGCTCCAAGAAGCCATTCTATCCTGTACCGTAAGTCTGCTGATAATAAATGATTATGTTACTATATAGTATCTATATATAAATATCGTATTTGCCCGTCTCAGTATCGATCTCCAGAGCCATATTGTCAGCAAGATAACCGTGGGTCGTCTGCACTTCTCGGAGACGACCAACAATAACATGCGTAAGAAGGGACGTCCCAATCCAGAGCAGCGTTTCTTTCAACTGGTCGTCGGCCTGCATGTGCACACCACGTCCGGACACTTTCCAGTTGTTAGCCATGGCAGCGAACGCATTATTGTGCGTGCATCGAATCCCGGTCAATTCGAATCAGATGTGGATCTGTGCTGGCAACGGGGCATTACACAAGAGTCCATCTTTCATGCGGGTCGTGTGGGCATCAATACGGATCGGCCGGACGAGAGTCTGGTGGTGCATGGCAATCTCAAGGTATCCGGCCATATTGTCCAGCCTAGCGATAGTCGCGCCAAACAGGAAATCGCCGAATTGGATACATCGGTGCAGTTGCGCAATATGCAAAAGATTCGCATTGTTCGCTATCGTTATGAGCCAGAATTTGCGGTGCATTCGGGCTTGCGGCGAGAAAGTGACACTAGAGAAATTGTCGATACGGGCGTTATAGCGCAGGAGGTGCGTGAGGTGATACCCGATGCAGTGCAAGAGGCTGGCAGCGTTGTACTACCCAATGGAAATGTTATTGAGAACTTTTTGCTGGTCAATAAGGTAAGAATTTCAAAATTGGCGACTTTGAATTTGAATTTTTATATATGGTCACACTGTAAACATTAGCCATAAAGGATTCACTCTCAATAATTAAGAAATAATTATGGGATTACACTTGAATCGAATTATTAAAATATTTTTCAACATACTTAAGAATAATTTGTGTGGGAAAAGATAAAATGTTATTTTTTAAAGTTACCTAACATTGTATATGTGCGCATTAAGAGACATTCATTTTGTCACATTTGTTACTCATAAAATAAAATTTAATGTATACACACCAAAACATGTGAATCATGGTCACTCTTTTTCTGATTTGAATGTTTGTAAAGCACTAAAAAGAAACTCAATTTTATTTAGAATACAATAACAATGCTAAGCAATATTTATATTTATGATAAACAAAACTCAGACACCAGCCAAACAACACAAAAACTGAAAAACTGTTTTCTCTTTGCTCTAGGATCGTATACTAATGGAGAACATTGGGGCCGTTAAGGAGCTTTGCAAGGTGACCGGATCGCTGGAGACGCGCATCGAGAACCTGGAGCGGGCCAACAACACCCACAATAACCATCAATTGCGTGCCAAGGATTTATTAGAGCCACGTTGCATTTTACCACCACACGTCCAAAAATCAAATAACCGCAGCAATGAGGGCTACGAAATCTGCTCCAGTCGCTTGATGCAGATCATAATCTTTCTGCTGATCATTGTGATGGCAGCCTGGTGAGCCAAGCATGACATAAAACTCAAATGTGTAGTCTAATATAATTCTTAATTCAGTTTGGCTGCCGTTTCCACTTTGTATTTTGTGGAGCACAACAAGCAGCAGCAGCATCATTTGGAAGGGTATCCCGTGTTCGGCGATGGGCATCTCATTCGATCCGATGGTGCAACTCGCATCAGTGATGAGGATCGATACAATTTCCAGCAGAGTTTGCAAACGTTGTTCAAGAACAAAACGTATGGCGCGTGGCCCAGTTTACTGTATGCAGCAAGCACCACACGCCCAACTGGACGAGGCAGCCATGCGATACGCTTGAGTGAAGGCGACGTCGAGGAGGTGGAGGAGGAACTGACGGCTGTCATGAACAATCCGCAGGTGAACTTGCCGTTGCCCAAACTGCACGCACCACAGCCACGCATCACGACGACGGCGCCACGCAACAATAACAAAACAATTGTCAGCAAAAACAAATCCAAATGGCCCGTCTCACAGGATGCACTGCGTCCGGCTACTGCCCAAAAGCTGCTGCAAAGCGTGCGCGTGGCAGCCGTCAGTCGCGCTCTAGCGAGCAGCACAAATGACACGGATGGCTCGTCGGAGAAGCCACAGAGCATAACACTCTCCCAGGACTTTGAAAATAATTCCATTGATGTGGATGCACAACAGCAGCAGCAACAGCAAAGATTGGTGCAACAGCAGCAGCAGCAGCAACAACAGCAGCAGCAGCAACAACAACAGCAGCAGCAGCAGCAGCTGAAGCCTTCCTCCAAGCTGGACGAGCGCATTGTCGTTGTGAACACAGTCGCCAGCACAGCCGTAGATAATCTCTCCCCCTCCGATGCTGGACAGGCGATACGGAAACTGAATGCTGGCGATGCAGCCATTTATAATGTATACAAAACCGTTTCGCCACCCACAGCTAATCTGGCCCTGACCACCAACAAGGTGAGCACGGAGCAGACACATGTGCAGAGCACGCTCTCCCTTGCTCTGGATGTGCCGCCTCCCGCAGCAGTGCGCAACAGCAGCGGGAACAAGGAGAATGCCGATGCACTGGACCTGCAGAATCTGAGCAACACCAATGAATCAGAAGCTGTAGATAATCCCATAACAGCGCTCTTTGGCTTTCAGTACACGGATGCGGGATTACGTGACTCCACCGTGGGTCGACGATCGGCCAACCAGCGTAGTCTGGACTGGATTAGACATAAGAGTCTAAAGACGCCGCTCTTTGGCCAGCCCAAGGAATGCAATGGCGAAGAGGCAAATGCCGCCACATGTCAGGTGGGTTAGAGTAAACCCACTCTCTTATACTTCTCTTATACTCTTCTACTGCATCTCTTCTATGTATTCATTTTGCCTTCAGTCCAACTGCTTTGAACCACCGCAGCCGGCTGCAGCTGCTGCGGACAATGTGGATGCGAATGTCAAGCAGCAGAATGTGGACGAGGATCTGCAATCCGCCGAGCAGGACCAGGAGCAGGAGGAGCCAGATATATTGATTATACAGCCAGTGACGGGCAATGAGACGAACGCGTTCCATGGCAAAAGCTCACACAGCACAGCTGCACGATCCAAACAATTGGCCACCGAAACGGGTGTAGCCACTGGCGAGGATGCCATATACACAGTGCTAAATGCTGAGCCCGCTGCAGCAGCTTCTGAGCACGTGGAAGCAGCACCACTGGCCACAGCTACAGCTATGCCACATCACTTGGATTGCTGGAGCATTAGCAGCTGCGTGCTGGCTGGCCTAAATAATCACACAATTGATGTGGCACAGTTTTGTCCCAGCTCTGGGAGCTCTTTGAATATCACCTACACGGTGCCGGTGTCCAAGTTTCTGCAGGCTGCCAGCTTGGAGCTGCATTTCAGGTTGGATTAGAAATGAAAATCTCTGAGCAACTGATCTATTTTTTATTCTCGATAGTTCCAACAAGCCGTTGCAATGGTCGATCTGCAGCGATGAGGAGCAGTCGAAGACGAATGCAGGCGCACAGCTAAACGAGGATGAGGATGCGCTACCAAGTGGTAGCACCAGCAACTGGGTGAAGGTGCTCAAGCAGCTGGGCAATAATAAACTCATTCTAGCGCTTGATATGCCCAATCGTGGTTACTTTCTGCGCGAGTTCATGCTGCGCGCCAGTCCAGACCTGGAGCAAGTAAGCCACATCATTTATACAGTGTATCCCAATTCAGTCCTAAATACATTTCAATTAATTACAGCAAAAACTATGCGATGACAACGCCCATGTGGCAAACCCTATACTGCAGTACAACTTTAGCATCGTAAGAAATTGTGATTAGTTAACAATTTAATTTATGGCACGGATCGGATCGAAAACAACAAAAACATAAGGACTTCATTCCTGGCTCAGCTGCTACTGATCCCAGTTGAATGTGGGCCGCAAATAACAAATATGACAACAACAACAAAAAAAACTATAAAAATCAAAACCATACAAAAATGCATTCAAAACATTTATCAACATTTTAAATAAAAATATTTAGTAAAATGTAATTGCGACTGGTTTTGTTTAACTACTTAAGGGCCTACTTAGAGCAAGATTGAAGGTACTTGAAGGTGTTACACGGCGAAGGGCTGATCCTTGCCATCCTCGTGGTATTTGATGTAGGTTTCGCCGTGTGTAAAGTCCTTGGTGCCTTCCAGGCGACCACGTGGAGGCGCCTTGTCGTAGTCGAATGCCTTCTCTGATTTGCCAAACAACTGATTGGCCATTTCGATGTCCTCGCGGTATTTACCCACCACAACTTTTTTACCGGTAATTGGATCGGTTATGTCACCCAGTGGGTAAACGACTTTTTCCACCTTGTGCGTTATTAGTCGTGTTAGGCGTTCGGGCAACTCTCTTATCAATACAATATCACCCGTTTTGCACGCCTTTTCAGGATCGTGTGCAAATATGAATGTATCCTTTTTAAAGTACTGCAATTAAAAAGTTTTTAATAAAACTTCCACATGCCTCTTGATGAGTCGTTTGCAAACCATATTTAAATTTGTGTCCAGCTCCATACGACGAACGCGTATTTTAGAAGCATTTTGCTTTATGCAGGGCATGCATTGGCCCAACAGCAGTAATCCACGTGATGCCATTTTACTTAAATATTTAATAATAAAAGCAACGTAAATTCACGTTTCACAATAGCAAGTAAATTATGAATTACGTGTGACCAGAGCTATGTAAAGAAGTCTGGTTCTCAAAAATACCAAACTGCCACACTGGCTTATGTTAAAAAATTTCGAAGCAGGTGTGCACACACTTAATGTAACTGTTATCAGCTGTTTGTTGCAGCTGTTGTGTACACACCTTGTCTCCGATAAGAAACAGTTTTTGTGTTGTGGGCTCTGCAATTTAAAACATTTAAAATTTCATTCATTATATACACGATTTTATAATAATAATATAGCGCGCTTCAACCCAACTGCATGTTAATTACAATAGCTGTGCACAAGCAACGCACGCTTACGTCACCATGGTAAATAAACAAAGAAGCCCTAGCAAATCAAAGTCGAGCGTCTCCACAACTGATAACTAGCTGTAAATTGGAAAACACGTCGATCCATTAACGTTTACAAGATCAAAAGTGGCAGATCAGCTCGTACTTAACATTATAATACACCAGTTTGAGTCGCTTATAAAAATATCTACTTTTAACTGATCTTTAATATATTTATAGAGCTACGAACATGAAGACTATCCCGAGGATCCTTTCCCAAAAGATTTTGGCTATGGTGCGTATGATCAGGATGGCCTAGATCTCGAACCCAATGCATCGAGCAACAGCGAGACAAAACCTCGCATTCTATTAATGGGCCTACGGAGATCGGGAAAAAGTTCCATACAGAAAGTCGTCTTCCACAAGATGTCACCGAACGAGACGGTCTTCCTTGAATCGACGAGTAAAATTGTTAAAGACGATATTAATAATTCCAGTTTTGTACAATTTCAAATATGGGATTTTCCGGGGCAAATTGATTTCATAAAGCCGCCATTCGATTCAGATATGATCTTTCGCGGCTGCGGAGCCCTCGTCTTTGTGATTGATGCCAAGGATGATTACATCGAAGCTTTAAGAAAATTTAAGGATACGGTCATCGAAGCGTACAAAGTGAATCCTCATATCAAATTTGAAGTTTTCATACACAAGGTAAAATCAGATAATCGCTTATCAATTTGATTTGTTAATGCAGCTGTTTATTTTCTCATAGGTGGATGGCATTACCGATGATTCAAAAATGGAATCACAACGTGATATACACCAACGCTCGTCGGATGACCTCAGCGAAGCGGGTCTAGATCAGATACATTTAAGTTTTCACTTAACCTCGATCTATGATCATTCAATATTCGAGGCGTTCTCAAAGGTGGTGCAAAAGCTAATACCACAACTGCCCACGCTAGAGAATCTATTGAATATATTTATACCAGTGAGTAGAGTTGATAAACTCTTATCAAAGTAATAATTATACTATTATTATTGTTGTCCCACAGAACTCTGGCATAGAGAAAGCATTTCTCTTTGATGTTGTATCGAAAATTTATATAGCAACTGATTCATCACCTGTAGATATGCAAGCCTACGAGCTGTGCTGTGACATGATTGATATGGTCATTGATCTGTCTAGTATCTATAGGTATATTATTGTAATATAGTCATAAAAAAATTCACAATTTAATGCAGTTCATGATCTCTCCCACAGCTCTGAGGAAACTGCCTTTGACAGCGGCAGTTCTAGTCTCATTAAACTGAATAACAATACGATACTCTATATGCGTGAAGTGAACAAGTTCTTGGCTCTGGTCTGCATTTTGCGCGAGGAGAACTTCAATCGGCAGGGTGTTATTGACTATAACTTTATATGTTTTCGCGATGCCATTAGTGAGGTATTCGAACTACGATTAAAGCGTCAGAAGCAACTGCAGAATCCCGACCAAGACGATGATGAACTGGCCGATGACCATGGCATCACAATGGGTGGTCGTTTGAATCATGACAGTGATACTGCTGCGGTATCCAGAGCGCCATAAATTACATGAATCATAATTCCAGTGACCTAAGTTCTGTGTGCTTAGCTTTTTCTTAATTTTTCCCTGTTTATCATTACACGTGAGCATACACATACAAACACGCAGAGACATCAAAATACTGATAACACTGATTTGTCTTAATCAATTATTTCTTATCCAATTTTTATGTTATTCTTTTCTTTTATATATCTTTGCTCTGTTTTATATTGTTAATTCATATATGTAGCCGCTTTTCTGCTCTTTACAACGCCAGAAATGCCCAGCGTTTAAAAGCAAAACTACAACTAATAATATGTATATTTTTAAATAAAATTATATTAAATAAAAGTTTGATACTATTTAAATTCAGGGAAAATTTCATATTTTACGTTCGCGGTTATATTTTAAATACCATGTCGATCGCAAATATTTCTCCGATAGTTTTTGCCCCTTTCATATTATATATCGAATATATACCAACAATGTAAATACATATTTCGAACTTCAACAAATTGTTATATATCTTTCTTATCGCCATAAAAATACCAAATTATATATTTATATATTGTAAACATCTAACAACTAATATCGATATAATTCGGAATGAAATCATAAATAAAAATCGATGTCTTATATCGTTGCATCGATGTTTTCTTATATCACTTACATCTCTAGAACAAATATATCAGACTGGTCGACGGCGACACTCATTGCATGTGTGTGTGTGCGAGCTGGTCATACAGTTGTGAAAAATGAGCTGCTAAGAGCAGTAGAATTAATAGTTAATGCGCCAGTAGTAGCCGAAATTGTTAATTTGTCTTCTGCCACACAAATCGTGCTAATTTAATTAAAAGCAGCTTTTGTGCCTGTATGTGGTTGGATAGACGATCGACGGGGTCGTGTAGTAGAAAAAATATATAAAAACCAGTTAAAAACGGGTGAAAGAAAGAAATTGTATATATGTGTGCGCATGTGTGTGTGTGTCTGTGGCTATATGTGTGAGGAAAAGCAATAACAACACCAACACCAACGACAACCTGGTCTCGTATGTCCGCTTTCCTTGCTCATTACGGTGCTTTTCTGTGCCCAAAGTGCAGGCAAGTGCAGCCTGGAATAATAATCACACGCAGAATCGACGACAGGTGCGTACACAAAGGTTTTCTACTTTCTGTCTACTCTGCTACTTATTGATTGTTCCGAATGCTCGCCAGCTACAGCATCTCATCACAATAGATATTAACTCATTCAACCAAAATATTTTTTATGTGTAAATAAAGTGAAAGGTGGTGGCACATCTTCAGCCTTTTGTCTGTCCTCTCCCATACAAATAACAATACAAAATAAAAGAATCACATGTAATTGTAAACTAATAATATACTAAAAACTATATATGTACATATATAGTATATGTATGTATGCTAAAACTCTATTGTTGATTGGAGAAAAAATGAGAGTGAAGAACCACTGCTAAAGCGCTGAGACGTGCGTGTGTGCGAAAGAGATGCAAGAGAATCACTTTCATGATAAGACGAATAACAAATTGGCAATCGATAAATAACAAAATTGTTGCAGTTAGACTCGATTCATTGCAGCTGTGCAGCTGTGCAGGTGGGCGGCACAAGTGTATACATAGTGCACTAAAGTAGATACACAATTAACCGCAAATGTTCTCAAGTGTTGTCACCCGCACACACACATACAATAAAGCTTATGTCTTAAGGGAAGATATTCATATCTAAGGGAAATTATATCTATTAATATTTATATATATATATTTAGGATTATATGCATATGATTTTTTTGTAATCAACCCCCAAAAGTATGAGAGCACCATAGCAACATAGACAGTTATGTTTATGACCTCAGACATGTTTTTTTTTGCTGTCTCCTTTTCGGCCATTTCCTACCTCAAACGATTTGAGTCATGCAATCTCAGACATTTGGGGTTATGTCTGATTTTAGCCGGGTAGTTTTCATTTGCAGGGGTTGCAGCGCTTATTGATTTTGTTATTGCAACATAAATTACATCCGACTATTGTTTAATGATTGCCTAAGCAAACATTTAAACAATTTCGTCCGGCTAGAGGAGGTGGGGGTGGCCTGCCCAAAAAGCGTAAAGTGTGTTAATGTTTTTTAATTTGTGTTGCCAACACGTGCTGCTTACAATTTTCGTTTTCTTTGCTCCAACAAATTCTCAACTTTGAGAGGGCGTGCCCCTCGAGCATTCAACGCAGGTGATACAAAGAAATCTCCAAAAAAAAAAAGGTAAAAAAACCTCATTTGTAGGCAAATTAAATTTCCAACAAACCGTGAAGTTGGTTAGTGGGTTTTTGTTGTTTTGGCCAAAAGATATGATTTTTAGTTGCATTCGTTTCTGTTTTTCTTTTACGCCGCTTCGCCATTTTCAACTCTCTCTCCCCTCTTGCTATCTCTCGGTCTCTTTCTCTCCGCTGTTATCTGTCAGACGAATATTTGCCGTTAGTTGTAGTTGGTATGAGGCGCTTTGTAAATTATTTTTTATCGATTGCTTTCACGCTTCCGCACTGAACAATTGAATCAGACCAACAGACAGACGGAACAATTGACTTTTTGCTACACTTTTTCTCTCATTCTCGTGTATGTCTATTAAGTTCTTTCTCTCCTTTGTGTTTTTTTTTATTATTTTTTTGCCAGCCATCAGCCATCATTCATGTGCTGGCCATACTTTGTTTTTGTTGCTGTTCTTGTTGGCTGCGCTGTCCGCTTGTTCCAAGCGGAAGCGACGTCATTTATGTAAATTGTTTGCGTGACATTGCTATAGAGAGTCCACATTATGAACCGGTATACGCACGCCCCTAAGCATTAAATGCAAACAATTGTTACCACCAGAACGAAAGCCAACTTAACCTGCCTCCCCCGCCCTCTCTTCTCTCTCCCTCTCTCTCTCTCTTACTCACGCTCTCCACTGGCGGCTGCGCTTTGTCAGCTGTAAGCAGTCAATTTGCCATAAAAAATAAAGAAAAACAACAGTAAAATTTAAATTTGCATATAGCAAGCTGTTAACTCTGTGTGATTTAACACAAACGAGATCTAATGTTAATAGTAATCCAGTTATGTTAAACAACTGACAACTGTTAACATTTTCAATTATGTTGATCCTTTAAGTAAATATTCAAAATTTGCCTACATTTTTCTTCTTAAGCCTTCAAATTTGTATGATCTGCTGTGCTGCTGTAAAGTTTAAAATTTCCTTTACATTGCTATGCTAAGTAGTTGCAAAGGAAATTGTTGCCATTCATGATTTGTAGCAAAAATTTACTTAATATGCAAATTGAGATTTTGTTGCTTCTTACATTGAAATTTTCAGCAGTAAATCTCAATTTCAATTTCATAATATATTTTTTAATAAACATTCTCAGCTGTTTCAAGATCATAATGTGAAGTAAATACTTTAAATGCAATTTGACTAAATAAAATTAAACGATAAAACTCAGTTAATGTGAGAACATACATTTCTGCTTTGTGTGTCGGCAAGTAATAAAACTGTTTTATTTTTCTTCATTTTTTTTTTTTATTCTTTCACAAACTCAACGAAAATATTTTATATGCTTTCATCTGGCGGTGCATAGATTCAAATTGGTTAGCAGCTTGTTGAATTGTTGTTGATATTTGCTTAAATTACCTGCCCTGTGCGCAAAGTTCAGCGAGGTGAAACGGTTAAATGTTTTCAAAAACTTGCCCCCAAGTCGCACATAATACAAACACAACTGACTGTATACATATATACATAGAGTTATCTCGCTGTGCTCTACATTATGAGCCTTTATTGCTCTGCCTATACAGGGTGCTTTAGCTGCAGTGAAATATCGGTTCAATGCACTTGGCCCATGATAAACTACAAATTAAGTATGCATTTCTCTTATAGTCACGTTGCAGCTGCTGCCTTTTTTGTTTCTGTTGAACTCTGCTGTCAGCGAATATGAATAATGCGATTACATATAAAAATAAAACGTGATATAAAATAAACTGAAAATAAATATAAAAAAAAAACATACATATATAAAACATATATAAATACTACTCAATGTGTTCGGGGAGCAACGCGCCATAATAGTATCGAGCAAATACATATTTACACGCGTATATGGCGCACAATTCGGCAGTCTAGCCCAAAAAAAATGAATCATACGCCAAAAACTAAGGGTAAACAATAATTATATATATATATGATATATATGTATGATCAGCAAAATATATATAGACACAGCATAAACAAATTGTTAGTTGATCTGGAAGGTATATTGTTTTTAAGCACACAGATGTCACAGGCATGAAATATATAAATATATATGCATATGTTATTGATCCGTATTAAAATCCAATTTGATCAACCTTTTTAAATCATCTCTCTATTCCAACGACTCAATGCACTCAATGCTTGCGCTCAAAGCAAGCTCAAAAAAAAAAAAAAAAAAAAAAAAAAAAAAAAAAAAAAAAAAACCCAACATCTCTCTGGTCCTATTTTGAGTGACTTTTCTTCAGTTATAAAAGTCGCGTCGCCTGCAACGACTAATCAGTCACGATCCCGACCTGGACCGGGTCGGTTTCGTTTTTAGCATAGTGAAGTGAAGTGCAGTGTAGTTTAGCTAGTCATTTAATATAGTTAAGTTTTTTAATGTTAATAATAAATGTCTATGTTTAATATTAAATGCTATGTATATCGTATTAACACATATTTTATTTAAATATAATATTTGTTTAGCAAATATATTTTTGTTATTTTAAGTAAAATAAATATGTAACATTTATTCATATGTTTGAAATTTATGCTCTTGAAGAGAAGAGAGTCGTGCTCTACTTTTATATTGACACAATTATCATAACATCGTCAAATATTGTATTTGTCCAGTTGCAATACTTTGCACTCTCTTTTAATTTACCAATGCCAAAGCTATATCAACTAAGCAATTATTATCTGTCTCCCACAAGTCACTTCTATAATATATCATACTCTTCTTAAAACTCAAACAGGGTATTTAAGTGGCACACAACTACAAAGCACGTCATTAGCACTTCCCTTTCTTACCATATTTCACACAGTTCACATATACATATGTATATGTATTTACCTTCAGAGCGTATATATGTATGGGTTGCTACCCAATGCTCAGATCAATTTTCTGCTTGCCTGCAAGCGATTTAAATGAAAAATCACTGTAAAATAAAATTTCACCGTTAACGGTTCCATACGCTCATACCAAATATTGACCTAGTCAACGAAATCTGAATCACCTTAACGATGACAACGAACTTTTTTCATATACATATATTTATTTCATATTTCTCAAAGTTCATTCGATCACTCAGCGTGTTGAAAAGTTTGCAAAAAAGCTTTTGTTCGCACAAAGCTCCGTTCGCGGAGCTTTTAAAGAGCGCAAGCTAAGAGCAACTTTGCAAAGTATTTCTCTTTACTAATTTGAGGTTTGTTTTTTTTTTCTGTTTCTTTTCTGACACTGAAGGCGTTTAGTTGCAGTAAAACACATTTGTAAAGAAATACTTAACCTTATGCCCTGAAGGTTTTCAATGGTAAAACAAGAAAGTTGAACCTGGTTCAAAACTAATTCTTAATTATATAGGTCACAAATATATACATATATATATGTAAATAAATAAAGAAGTATATCCGTATGTGTATGTTGATGTGTCATAAAGAATAACCTTTGTTAAAAACTAAACAATTAAACCAGACTAACAACAACGATCATAAAATGCAATTATATGCAATCAGTTAACAGCTGCTGCAACTCGTTGTAAAATGCCATTTGCCACGCCTATTTCAGCGCGTGTAAACAAATTCATATACGAAGCTAACAACAACAATATATTACTATAAACAAAGATCATTTGCTTACGTGCTGTTCTATTTGTCGTCATCGAAGCGATTTTTTTTTTTTTTTAATTAATTGTATATATGTATATATTCTACACAATTATATATTGTGTATGTATAATAGACATATGGCTTAGTTATGCAATAATTAAACGCGTTTTAGCAATCACAAAGCAAACTCAATAGAGCGCAGAGTTTAGCTCTAAATGTTAATTGAGTTAGAAAATTATTTTAATGAAATAAACTAAAAATATTTTGAATTTATATATAGAAATAATAATAAGAAATTATAGTAATGAGAATCAATATAATAATAAGAAAAAATAAGTAATAAATATCTTAAAATGTATATAAAAAATATTAAAAATAATATAATAATAAGAAATAAATATCTTAAAATGTACATAGAAAAAATATTAAAAGAATAAAAATGAGTGAATTTAAATTTTATTTCAATTTAATTTTCATAATATTGTTATAACTACTCATAGATATATCAAATAATGTAAATTAATTTTTCAAGCGTCAAAATCTGTTGTTTTTATATAAAAAGAATAAAGAATATACTACTGTAGCACAACTCCAAATTAATATTATATAGAAGAATGAAACAACTGATCTACTATAGAACGTATCAAGTCTTAGCCCCTTCCGACTCACCTTACGCATTCCTGATAAATGCTGACTGATAATAAATATTCATTTTGTACGTAACGAAATGTTTCTGTTAGTTTAAATAACCTTGATGTGTTTTTGTTTATTTTTTTTACCCTCACTAGGAGGCTTTTTTTTTTTTTGACAAAATTAGAGAATTGAAAACAACAACGAAAGGCTACCACACTATTTGGTTTTATACTATATGAACTATATATATGTACGTATACTTAATGCGATAAGAAAAACAATATGCGAGCCAACTAAATTTCTCTATACACATACAAACATTTATATATATGTGCATATATATATATAGTTAATTTATATAGTTTATTTTGTTGTTGTTTCTTGAGCACTTGAGAAATAAACAAAGTAAAACATTTGTACGAGTGCAAATTAATTAAGCGAAACAAAAACAAACGAAAGTTGAATGAAAAATATATGTATATATATATAAATATATATTCTTGAGAGAGAGAGTATTACGTATTTAATACCCTGACATTTTAGACAACGTAAAACCTTTTTAAACACAATTTAATCAGATTTATATTTGATGGTAAATGTACGTAGCTCATCACATGACAATTTTTAGTTTTCTAATATAATATAAAAATTATATTAGTTGTTTGTGATTCAGAGCACATATATTAAATCTGTTTGTATGCCCAAGTCTAATGTAAATTATAAGTTTTCTTGGGAAACACGAGATTTATAAACAAATAAAAGTATTTCGAATACTTTGATACATTTTACATACATTTTAATTATAATAAAATATATAATTATTAATTATTTAATAACTTGGCATGGTATTAGAATCTATCTACCTTATAAAACTAGTTTCCACATTTAGACAAGGTTCCTAGCCTTGCTTCTCTGCGAGGTGCGCAAAGTTCACGATTAAGCATTAAATATTCGGGGTTCAAATGGGTTCAGAATCCACAATAAACTTAATGTTTATGTCAATTTCCCTATTTTTGTATGCATTAACTGTGCTTTGTTTGCAGTTTTTTTTTTTTTTATGACCCTGATCTCTACTTAAATTTATATATTTTTTTAAATTATTCTTATATTTAATGAACATTTTTATTAAATTCTGCGCAAGTATTTAAAAATATTTTCATC
The DNA here is from genome assembly GCA_030914345.1 of Drosophila koepferae. NCBI lineage: Eukaryota > Metazoa > Arthropoda > Insecta > Diptera > Drosophilidae > Drosophila > Drosophila koepferae. The sequence goes on along the minus strand of JAUESR010000211.1, from coordinate 12,363,746 downwards.
ATTTCAATATGTTTTCCCATGCTAATTTGATTTTTGTTTAAACTAGAATTAATTCAATTTTTATCTTGAAAGCTAAGCAAATAACTTTCCCAATATACCGACCATTTGTTTATACGAGTATTGCATAGTATATTACTACACCTTATCTCTAGGGTATTATGCAGTTGAAAAATTAGTCATTCCACGCAGTGCATGTGCACAATAATATTATCTAGCTATTGTTGTTGTTGTTTTGGTTGTTATTGTTGTTGTTGCTTTGTAGTTTTCTATGAAACCAACGCGCTGTTCGAGTTGTTTACGTTTTGAGTTGTTGACGCCAGCTAAAGATACAAATACACATAGATACAGATACATAAGCAGCTACGTCTACAGATACATTTGGAAGCAGCAAAACAGATTCTTCTATGCCCACATCTATGCGCGAGTCGGGCCCACAAATTACAGCCAATCGTGGCTGCGTAAACATGATATACATCATAAATATATACATATATATATATATATACAAATACATTTGTATCTTATAGAACCTGCTGCTACGCTGCGTATGCGGAAATGTTGTTGGCCCTTGTTGCGGTTGTTGCTATTGTTGTTTCGTATTGTTGTTTACGTTGTTTACGCGGCAATTGCAGCGCCAATTAGATATTCGACGCCTAACACAAATAAATTTGGTTACACGTGTCGACCGGCGCACATTTAATTTGCTTTGCTATTTAGAACTAATGTAAGATAATAGATAAAAGAGTTGACCAAGAGATCTATGAATGACTTTCAACTTGTTGTTGATGGATGTATTGAGGAATGAATGCTCAACGCATTGCTCATAGGCTTTAAAATCATTTCTTTCTGTTGCTTAACAACTGTTTTTCATTAATTAAATGAGATTTGAATGCAAATTTATTTATATATTTTCAAATTCATCTGTTCTTAACTTTTATACAATTTGCCCAAAACTTATTGAACAAGTTCTTTATAAAATATTGTTTTCATTTAAATTTAAAACTCGTCAATTTTTTAAATATGTATATTCAATTATTAATTTAAATATTGATTTATAAATATATGAATTAAATAATTATTTAAATGCTGTTCATAAATTGTTTTTCAAAGTTCTTTCAACCTAAATTATTTGTTTACTCACACACACACACACGAATTGAACAATTGTCAGTTACGTTTCAACTGGAACCCTAATGCGTAGTATCTTTACAATGTTGTTATTATTATTATTCATTTATTTTTACTGGTGTTAGTGTTAAAGGTACGAACAGCGCTATACACACGCTCTATGCTTAACAAATTTGACCTTGATGTGTGTATTTTTTCATTCGCCGGGTTATCTACTATGCTCAGCTAGAAATAGCCGGTTGTGAAAAACATATACATGTATCACTATATATATATACACATATATAGAGAGAATGCCCCTCAATACAGATGCAAGCATATGCCGTATGAATATATATTCACATCTATATGTATGCCGCGCATGCTCGATTAAGGGGGCTCGTCTCGAGTTGCCTCTCAAGTTGCCTTTAAGTTTGCTCCACACAAATTTTTCAATTAACGCTTTAAATGATTTGAAATATATTTAAAGAAATATGCTCGCATACAAATATTAAACTTGATATATATTATACTTTTGACAGCTCGCAAATTTTTGGATAAATTATAAAGTTCAGTAGTTTATTGAAGTTCATATGAAAATCATTTTAAATATTTATTTGATTGGTTTCTTTCTTTTTGTATATCCTACGAAACCGGATGTAACCAAATGCAAATTCTGTTCGCTTTAAAACTATAATATCAAAACATGATCAAGGTAAAGCGACGTTGAAAACGAATGCAAAATCGCAAAACAGAAAAAAAAACAACGTACAACACAAGAATATCATAAACTAGAGAGCTCTACACATAGACAAACTGAACTATTTAGATATATAAATTAATACACATTAAAAAAAAATCTAGTCTAGAAATTGTCAACAAGCTATAATATGAAATATATATGTCTATACGCATATATAATAAACACGGAATATATATGTATTAAACTGATATTTTATATTAAAAAGTCTAGACTAATAAAGAGAGAACTATACTATGTTAAACTTACGCGTTGAATATAAATTAAATTGGATTGCTTCAACTATATTTCTTTCTTTAACTTTAATTATCCCTTATAATTGAACAGCTAAAACCTTTAGTGCTTCACTTTTTGGCTAAAATATGTGGGAAGATTTTTGCTTTAGTTTTGAAAGTAGTGTTGGGTTTAATAGATGATGTAGACTCTATAAAATTTCTAATACTTAATTAATTTCTAAAGAAATAGAAAAAGAAAAAATCATATCAAAATAATAATATTTTTTCTATATTATATTTATATATATAATATTTGTTCTAAATATTTAAACTCTATTTATATAAAAATAAAAACAATTTTTTTCTATTCAACTCTCACATATTTTTGATCAGCTGGCAACACTCTTAAATGCCTAACGTCTTGATAAGACTCTACAGCGTTGCCAGAGCAAAGTTTCTTACGTATCTTCATAAATTACTGTAAGCCCAATCATAATGTATAATAATTTGTACTTTGTTTAATCTTTCATGTGTTGTTAGGTTTTGATGTCTGATTTCGATTTTAAAATTTGTTTTGCTTTAGTTTTTCCAAATTTTTGTGTGCTATTGCCATATACGTTTAGCAAGTGTTTAACCGAAATATCGAAACGCAGCGAGGGTAAGAATCATACGTGCGATAGCACGATGCCAACTCCAAAAGATTCGCTTGCCGATAAGTAGAAGAAAAACAAAATACATTTACCTAAAATCTACATTTTTGTTATTTCAAATTAAAGCACAGCACAGCTGATTACATTGGCCACTTAAAGTTGATCTCCAGTTAAAGTAATGAGGGTGAAATGAGGCGATTTGCAGTTAATTCGCCCAGCTACGCCGCTTTGGCTAAGCACACGATATCTTCACAACAACTCTCTCTCTTCGCTCTCGCTCTCTGTCACTGCTCTCTCGCACTCTCTTTGAGTGCACTTATCACGCGCTTGTCACATTAAAATCTTATCAAATAAAAAAAAGTCAGCAGTAACAAAAGTTTTTGCCAGTTTTACAGAAAAAGAAAATTTCCTTTTATATTTCTTTGCATTTCATTCAATTTATTTTTGCTGCGCGACGTGTTATTATTGGGAATTTTTAAATTTTAACTAAATTTGCAGAGTTTTTAATTCACAACATAATCTGGGTAAGAAGAACTAGTTCAATTTAAGCACAACGTGTTTAACCTCACTTGCACTTGTTATTTGTTTATGTTTAATTAATAATATTGCATTTTGAACTTGCACAATCCACAACAACAACAACAACAACAAAAACTGTATATAGATATATGTGTGCATTCTTCAATTGGTATATCCATTTGTCATTACTATTTTCATTAATATAACTTATTTAATTTGATCCGTAGAGCTTCTGCTCAAACTGTAGATACTTTGAACGCCGGTTGACTCATTTTCCATTGGCCCTATCCCACGACCGTAAATTGTTGTGCTTAGATTAGATAAGTTTCTGTAAATGTTGTGGTTTACGGGTGTCATACATATGTACATACACACATATACACATCTCATACATATTTGGACACGGAACTAATAATAAAGCTAACCTTTATACTATCTATATAATATCGAAGTATTCAAACAAAAAAAACACTGCCACAAATTTCTTCTACGTACACAGATAAATATATATATATACATATATTGCTAGATATATACATATATAAAGCGAACGATATTCTGTCATATCCATATATAGAAGAAGAGGATTTGATTGTTGCAAACATGCCGCTCTTTGCCCGTAAATCGTCGAAAAGCTCCTCCGAACACAGCGACATCAGCCAGGATAGCAAAGGCCGTCACAAATCCTACGATTCCAATACACAGAACAACAATAACAATCATCAAAATAATAACAATGATGTAGATAAGAAGCCTCCGCTGATCTTCCATTGCCAATTAGCACATGGAAGTCCGACGGGCTTGATCACTGGCTTCGCCAGCGTTCGGGAGCTATACAAAAAGATAGCCGAATGCTTTGACATATCCGAAGATGAAATTTTATTCTGTACTCTGAATACGCACAAAGTGGACATGACACGTCTGTTGGGCGGACAGATTGGTCTAGATGATTTTATATTTGCCCATCGCAAGGGCCGGCCCAAAGAGATTGAGATAGTCAAGACGCAGGATGCCTTGGGTCTGACCATAACCGACAACGGGGCTGGCTATGCGTTCATCAAGCGCATCAAAGACGATTCGATTATTGATCGCATCGAACACATCTCGGTGGGAGATCATATCGAGAAGCTGAACGGCGTGAATATGGTGGGCAAACGGCATTATGAGGTGGCACGCATGCTGAAGGACATTGCGACGGGTGACACGTTCACGTTGCGTCTGGTCGAGCCGGTGCGCAGCGGTTTCCAGGGTATCGGACCGCGCAGCCAATCGCGTGCATCTGGCTCGGCGCCTGGCCTCAACGGCGGTCGCAATTATGGCTCCGGCAAGGAAACATTACGCTTCAAGGCCAATGGCAATGCACAGATTGAACCGAAATTCGATGAGGCCACCAAAGCGGGCGTCGAGGCAATCAATGGATTACTGGAATCCTTTATGGGCATCAATGATACGGAACTGGCGTCACAGATCTGGGAGCTGGGTGACAACAAATCGAATTCGATGGACTTTGCGGAGGCAGTCGATAATTCCGATTTAGAATCTTTTGGTTTTACCGATGATTTCATTATCGAACTCTGGGGTGCTATAACGGATGCGCGTCGTAAAGGCAAATAGAAACTAAGCGGATCCAAAGCGATCATCAATAATTGCAACAAGAAAGACAACATTTATATTTTTGTTACAAGTAATAAAACTAATGCTAAATCTATAAAAAAAAACTCTAGAGAGAAAATTCATTTTTCACCAGCTATTTTATTATTTCTCTTAATTGTTAGATTGTTAGCATAAACATATTCATATAAACATATATACACATGTATATGTGTATACATATATTTATATATATTTTATACTCTTGTATTTATTTGTATGCCCTGCATTTGCCAATTATTTTGTATTTGTTATAATAATCTATGAGAAATACATATATATATACTTATATTTATATATTTATATGCATACAAATTGACCACATTTAAAATAAAAACATAGCAAGTAAATGTGAAGAAAGGAAGGAGACAAAAATATATAATAAATTTTTATACTATATTATTTTGGTACAATTTGTTCAATGTACATAATTATGCATTTGTCTTTAGTTATTATTTATATATATAAACAAATTTACAAAATAAAACTTAAATTATTAAAAATTGATTTTAATTTTTTTATTTATTTCAAAATATTATTTGTTCACTTTTACTTACGGTAAGTTTTTGATTTTTGTATCGTTGTATCTTTTCTCTCAGTGTAGTCATGTATTATTTATCATTTGGCACTCGACAACAATTTGTAGACACATTTTGCAAAAAAAAAAAAAAATATTCCACCGAACAAAACAGTGACAAATTTTTTTTTTTTGGGTATATGTATGTACATATATACCGAATTTATACTAGTATTTCTTTTTGCAAGTATGAGAAGGCCGTGAGCACGTGCGTTTTAGACTCTGATAGAATTTTCTTGATGGCTGCCAGTCATACATAAATATATTTATGCACACACATACACCGATACGCATACTGAATACATACGGCCGTTTCCTGTCGGTCGGTTAGTTTAAAAGCTTTATTTTCTTTTATTTATCGAATGCAACATCAATCCATTTATTCGCATTACACATACTCACGCAAACAAATACATATGTACATATGTATGTATAAACGTAAAATACTGCAATTGCAAAATGTACAACAGCAGCTGCTTAAGGAACAGCTGATAAGCTCAATTATCAATTTTTTTGTTTTTTTTGATCAAGTACAATGGAAGAGCGAAACTGAATGAGAGATTGAACGATTGAGAAAGAGAGAGAGAGGGAGGGAGAGCGCAAAAAAAAAAGAAACAAACCAGAAAAGTGCTCACAAACAGCTGCTAAGCAACAAACCATAGCAACAACTTTTTGAGACAACAAGAACAACAATGTTTTACAAGATACACTTTCCGGTTTTACAGGTTTTTTTTTCCTATCTTCTTCTTCTGGCAAACATAGAGGAAAGCTTTTTTCTCTTAAGCATTGCACGTGTGTACCACTCTCCCACACACACACATGCACATACACACAGACAGCTGCTTAATTTAATTAGCTTTGGCATATAGTGCTGCTCACGTTGAGTAAAAAGAGACGCTGCCATAGCTTGAGCACTCAGTTGAGCAAGCGCTGTTGTCGAAGCAACAGGCAAGACGGAAAACCTTAAAATAACGTTCAACACGAAGAAACAAAAAGAAAATAAACATTTTGTACAGTGTTTTAAACTGATATTGTGCCAGCTTTAAAAACTAATAATTATTAGCTATAGCAAACAATCAAGTGCTATTTCAGCAGAAATAGAGTGAGGCGCAATCTGGTCTTACTAGTTTTTCGTGAAAATCCAAAAAATAAAAAAAATACCAAGGAAACCACAAAAGCGAAATAAATAGATTTTCAGACAAGAAGAACCAAAAGAAGACCAACAAAAAAAAAAAGCAACGAAGGTAGAAGACAAATAAAATTTCCATTATACTAGAAACGTGTGCAATTCAATGTGATATTTCTTGGCACCCAAAATTATTCGACTTTGTTCCTGTTCTTGTTTTCAATACATAAGTGACTGTGTGTGTGTGCATGTCTTGGACTTTGATCGTGACTCAACACAATTCACTAAGCAGCGTTGCGACTAATAAATAAACACAAACATTAAAAATTTGTTTAATACACGTCAATTGGTTCGTTGCGCTGCTTACGACAAATTCGCTTTAACTGTTGTTGCTGCGGCGAGTAATTGCATTGTTATCCATCTCACTCTCTTGCTCTCTCTCTCTCTCCCATGCAGAAGCTTTTTCATTTGCGAGTTTTATTATGCGTTTTGTTTTGCTTGGGGCTTTTCGCACGTTGCGTTGCGCTGCGCTGCTCTTTGATTTGTTTGCAGGTGAAAGTAAAGCCGCAGACAACGCGTGATAGGATAGGTGGCGTGTTGTCTGCGTTACCATTAGGGTGAACCAACTTTAGTTAGTCTAAAGTTATCATATGTCAATTCAATCGATGAAAGCGCGTTTATCAAAACTCTTATCAACTACACGACGAACATGTCTAAGTGCAACAATAATAGCTGCCTCTGAACATTTTCGACCATTTCCTGCGCGATAACCAAAAACAATAAACGTTCAATGATAAAAAAAAAAAAAAAGATCTAGCTATAAACTTGCTGAACACAGTTGTACATTGACCTTAATAGTAGACGGGCAAATTCTAAACAAGCGTTTTTTTTTTATTAATATTAAATTATTGAATGCCAAATGCTTTGAATGTGGTGTGTGTGTGTGTTAGTGGTTTGTAGAGCAGCTAAACGAGATTTGCCTATGCATACCTACGTACATATATACACAGAGAAACGCACAGCTTAATCAACATGTCACTCTGCTGATAAACAAACAAAATTGACTTTTTATAATTTTACAAATCTATAAATGTATTATATACATATGTGTGCTTGTTTTAAATGCCGCCTTGTGAAATCGCGTGATGTTTATTTCCAGTGGCATGAGAAATGAGTAATAAGCGGTAGTGTGTATGTGTGTTAATATCTCTCGACGATATTATTGTTTTATTACACACAAGCATTGAATCAGTAAAACACGCCACTAAAACGCTTAACTATCACACCATCTTCTTTTATCGATAACAATTGCATAGATATGCACACGCGCACATTGACACTCACACATGTGCAGAAAGCCCTAGTATTACAGTTACACACCTTGCGCAGAGTTTTTGTTTGCTCGTAGACATGTCGTTGTATTGAAGCAAACAATCCAAGTGAATGCACTTTGAATGTCACATGTACTGCGTGGGCGAACTTTCGCTAAGATGTTTATTTTTGTATTGAATAAAATATTGCTATATACGTTATGTTACTTTTAAATCTCGCTCTCTTAACATATTAAGACAAGTATTACACAATCTGGTCAGCCAATAAAAAAAGATATACAGCCAAAACGAATTCCAACAAATTCGCTTTCCACAATAATTCGGTTTTCGTATTTGTTTTGCTTGCATTCGCAATGCATTAACCTTGACTTTCTGAGGAAGACATGCGCAAATTGAAAACAGTTAGCAACAGCCAAAATACAAATTCAAAGAAAAGCATTTACAGCCAATTTCTTGTGCCTTTCATCTTTTGCATTTATTGCACTTTTTGGCAATAGATTTGGCTAGATGTCGCAACGGTTTATTTTTATAAGCATAACGGAAAGAGATCATAATATAATATTTATTTAAATATATGTACATATGTATGACTTACAGCTGTGTTTTTTCTGTCATTTACAGTTGCCCAACGATTGATTCGATAGCTAAGCGAACGGAACGCCAGCATCATCAACAATAACAACAACAACAAGTGCAATAAAATGAATATTTATTAAAAACACTCGCACACATACAATTCAAGGCGGAAGAATCACGCACACGTACTGAAAGCGAATAAGAATTAAATCGAATTGAATTGAATCGAATCTAAAGCGATATCGATAAAAGATACAAGTGTGCATATCGACGACTATTAAAGTTCAAGCAACAAAATGAACAGTTTGGCGCGCGTTTTTAGCAATTTGCAAGACTTTTACAATGACATCAATGCGGCTACACTGACCGGAGCCATCGATGTGATCGCTGTGGAGCAGCCCGATGGTGAATTCGTCAGTTCGCCATTCCATGTGCGCTTCGGCAAGCTGGGCGTGCTGCGAAGTCGGGAGAAGGTGGTAAGTAACAAAGAATATAAAAGTTTGTATACAATGTAATACGCAAAAGGAGAGGTGGCAGACGCCCTAAAGTATATATTTATGTATATTCTTGATCAGAGCTACGAGGTGAATTGATTTGGTCATGTCCGTCTGTTGTTAATAACATATGCAGGAATAGCTTTTCACTGATAATTCATACTATTTATTTATCGATAAAATTCTTACTTTTTAAAGCGTGACTTGGACATTGTTAGAGATTGAATTTTCTAATTTTTTAAGATTTTGTAGTCGTTATATTATTAATTATTAATTTTTGTCTTTAGGTGGACATTGAAATCAATGGCGTGCCCGTTGACATACAAATGAAACTGGGCGACTCGGGTGAGGCGTTCTTTGTGGAGGAATGCCAGGACGATGATGACGATGAGTTGCCCGCCAATTTAGCCACTTCACCCATACCAAAGAGTTTTCTACAATCTCTGAACAACAAGAGCATCGAAGATATGCGCACAGCTGACAAGTAAGTGGTGCCGCGCCGCACGTAGATTCCATTTTATCAAAATTGCAGCTAGCCTCATTAAAAGCTCATCATTATGTTATAGAACCGCTAGCGATGATTTGCAAATACCATTGCCAATGCCGCGTCGCAACTCAATTGATCTCTCTAAGGAGGAGCCAAAGGAAATTGCCATCGAGGGCAGTAAGAAATTCGAGAATCAGGCCTCCGACTATACGCACCGCAGGTAGCCAAAGCTTTACAAAAAATTTTGCTCTCAATCTCAAGAATTCAATATGCTTATTCATTTGCCTTATTTTATGTCTACATAGGCACACAGACAACATATTGGAGCGCCGTAAATTGAGTGAATCACGCAAGGAATATACGACGCAAAAGATGCGTGAGGAATGGGCCGAGCATGAGGAGCTGTTCCAAGAAAAGAAGCAACCCGAAAAGCTAGAGAAATTATCGGACATAAAAACCGAAGTCGAGGCGGTCACTAAAGAGGAACCTCAAGCAGAACCGCTTGTGAAGAAACAGGCAGCAGCAGAACCCGTGGTTCAATCGCCGCCATCAGCCAAACCGGAGGTGTTAGTAACAACACCAACAAGCACAATTGTCGAAGCAGCCTCAACTATCTCCAATGATACCAACAAGGATGATGCCAAAAATAAGACGAAGAAACGACGCAAGAAGTCGCAAATGAAGAAGAAGAATACGCAGCGTAAAACATCTTCGAGCAGCTCTGCAGGCAGCGCCGCTGGCGGCGATATGACCAATGTAGACACCACTTCCATCAACTCGTTGCTGGTCAGCAACATCGAGGAGACCGATGTGGTTGCTCTGAAATCTATTTCCAATACGAACACCACTTCCTCCTCCAATGATGAACAGGCATCGGCAGCACTCCTAACCGCACACACGGGCAATGATAGCCCATTAAGTGAACTCAATCATGCTGCCACACCCACAAATTCAATACGTCATGATCTGGACATACATTTCTTCAGCGACACAGAGATAACCACACCGACGGGCATTGGAGCCGTTGGCGCTGGCCGAAATGCAGGCCGACCATCGACGCCTATCCAAAGTGACAGCGAGCTGGAGACGACAATGCGAGATAAACGTCATCTGGATGTTGAGAATAGAGCATTGTGGAAATGGGGTGAACTGCCCACACCGGAGCAGGCCAAGGGCGCGACTAGTGGTGCAGATGCGCAACAGAATGAGCGGCACTGGATGATAAGCAATATGTTTAGCTTTATGCGGCGAGCTAATCGTTTACGCAAGGAGGGCGCCGCAGAGACGGGCGATATCTATCTATCCGATTTGGAAGTGGGCAGCATGGATCCGGAGATTGCGGCTCTGTACTTTCCCAGCCCCAAGCCGAAGGAGACAGATCGTGAGAGTGGCAATGGCACCAGTCTGCCCCATTCGCCCAGTTCGCTGGAGGAGAATCACAAGAGCTTGGACTCAGACTTCGATGAGGCCAATAACAAACAGCTCGCACCACATGGCAAGAAGTGGGTAGCTGTTAGGCGAATGCGATTGCAGCGCGACTATCAAGAATTTATGTCTTATCCACTGAATTTATATTTGAATAGATATTTGGACTTTGTGGCCATGTCCATGTGCGGCATGCAGGAGAATGGTGCACCACCCAAGGATGACGACTTCGATAGACAGCTGGTGACCTATGCTGATGTAAGTTTAGACGTATCAAAACCATTTCAGCCTTACCCGTTTACAAAACTATCAATTGGTTGCGAGGAAGTAATATTTTATGACTTGTTATTGACTTATTATTTTTATTATGATTATTAATTAGTTTTGTAATGTACATTTGTAAATTGCATAATTCTGACGAGATAATATAATTTTGATAATAATCGCTAGCAATCGATAGATTTGTAATCGTCTGCACTTTCACACACAACATTCGAATTACACAGCACTGCACGCTGCACAAATTAACCAAAACAAAACAAACAAACAAAAAGCAATACAAATGCAAATACATTTATATTCATGCTTGCTTGCGACCCGCTGTATCCCTAATGTAGGTGTGCAAAAATCCAAATATGTTCGCATCACCAAATCTAGTTGTACGTCTGAATGGCAAATATTATACCTGGACGGCTGCATGTCCCATTGTTATGACAATGATAACATTCCAGAAACAACTAACCGATGTAAGTGTTGACTAATGTCCGCATTGATTGCTGCAATTTTTACCATTAGTCTGAAACCTGTTAATGCTTGTTATATGCTTACAGGATGCTATAGAGCAGCTGATTTCGCCTTCTACCCAGGCTGCGGATGATGACAAGCCGGAAGCGTCGCACCAAACGGATCATCCTGGTCAAACCAAGCGTTCCTGGTGGAACTGGCGTAGATCTCAAGAAGCGGCTCCTAATCAGGCGAAGATTCATAAAAATGGGTCAATGTCTAAAGATGAGAAAGGTAAAGTATTATACAAAATTGATTCAAATTGATTATAATCCAAAATTTAATCTCTTTTAGATGGCGATCAGGCAGCTGTCAGCACACAAACATCGCGTCCCAATTCTCCAGATTTGAGTGACCCAACACTCAGCAAGAGCGATTCGCTGGTAAATCCCGAGAATACATCCACACAGGTGGATAACCTGGAGGAGCTGACCATGGGCTCCAATAAGAGCGACGAATCCAAAGAGCGCTACAAGAAAACTTTACGTCTCAGCTCGTCGGCTATTGTGAGTGGCGATTGAAAGTATTATCCGAACCTTTATCAAATCTCTCCTTCTATATATTTAGAAAAAACTGAACCTTAAGGAGGGCATGAATGAAATCGAGTTTAGTGTAACGACCGCTTATCAGGGGACAACGCGTTGCAAGTGCTATTTGTTCCGCTGGAAGCATAACGATAAGGTTGTCATATCGGACATAGATGGCACGATTACCAAATCAGATGTATTGGGACACATATTGCCCATGGTTGGCAAAGATTGGGCGCAACTGGGCGTTGCTCAACTCTTTTCGAAAATTGAACAGAATGGCTATAAGTTGCTCTACCTATCGGCACGCGCCATTGGCCAATCACGCGTGACACGCGAATATTTAAGATCGATCCGGCAAGGAAATGTAATGTTGCCCGAGGGGCCATTACTTTTGAATCCCACTTCATTGATATCCGCCTTTCATCGTGAAGTCATTGAAAAGAAACCGGAACAATTTAAGATCGCTTGTCTTTCGGATATACGCGATCTATTTCCCAAAAAGGATCCCTTCTATGCAGGCTACGGCAATCGTATTAATGTAAGTCGAACTTTATTTACTAATTTTTAGTTTGCTCTTAATTACTCATCAATGAAAAATTCTCTGTTATGCAGGATGTATGGGCCTATCGAGCTGTTGGTATACCCATTATGCGTATATTCACGATCAACACGAAGGGCGAGCTGAAACACGAATTGACCCAAACATTCCAGTCATCGTAAGTGCCACATATAGTATAATTTTTATATATGTATATGTATTTCAAAATGGTTATGGTCTAATCATTCATACATTAATTAACCGTTGGCTCAGCGAAAAGCCTAAACAAGCTAAGCGCCTCAAAGTTCATTTAATGATATCTACACTCATTATACAAAAGCTCGCTAATAGCTTTCATGTGCTTTCAAAAGTTGGTTGTTAGGGAGCTACAAACTGCAAAGTCATGCCACATACGAATTCCTTTAATTTATTAACCTCATACAGCAAAGCTAGGTTTGTCTATAGTTAATAAGTACTACTATGTATCGTACAATGGATGTATGTATGTATGTATGCATATCTGTGTATGTAGGAAAATTCATTTAATGTACTACCAAAAATCAAAATTCACCCAATCAATCGCAAATCAGTCAAGAGCGTGGAGAGTACAAACAAATTCTACTCAAGCATTTCGATTGTCAAATTTATAGTGGCTACATCAATCAGTCGCTCGAGGTGGATGAATACTTTCCCCTGTTGATGCAGCACGATGAATACGAATATCGCTCCGATACATTCGAAGATGAGGAATTATCTGATGAACTACAATTCAGCACCGATAGTGATGACGATGATGATGACGATGGCAATGACGATGGCGATGATCAGGATGTGAGCCACATTGTGGGCAGTTGATATGGTGCCAAAAACGAAATACTATTAGATACGCCAACAACAAAATAATGGCAAAATTAATCTAACCCATGACTAAGTCAAAAATATGGGAATTATCCTAAGTTTGTGATATTCAAATACTTATAGTTATTAAGCTTTTATTATTAGTTTTAGAGCGGGGAGCAAACCTTTGATAGTTTCAAGTCCCCAATTATGAATATTAATATTATATATTATTAGCGTTAAGTTAAAAGAAATATGAACGACCTACACCAAGTATGCCTAGTCTTACAATATGGCGAACAATTAGAATCGTAAGCATTATATAGTTTAAGTTGATTTCTTATTTACTCCGTAAGTTCTATACACAAATAAAATGTGTGCATACTCTTTGGCTGTTTATCATTGAGATTTGTTTACTTTTGCAAATACACGTGGCATGAGTTTGAGGTTAGGTTAGGTTAGATTGCTGCACAGCTTTGAGGTTAGGTTGCAGCAAACATGTTTGAGGTTAGTTTGCGCTAAATACAATTTCTGTTGCATACGCTTGGGCGCTGAGCCAAGGCCAACATTTAATAATGTTGCATAGTTTACATTGTTTAGTTCTTGAGTTACCTTTATTAAATTTTACCTACTCTTTTTTATAGGTACTGCAGCATGACCTACATTGTGGATCAACTGTTTCCGCCCGTTAAGCATGATGAAGTTGATATTGAATTCTCCAACTTTAACTATTGGCGTGATCCCATTCCGGATCTACCCGAGCTGGACAAGGAGCTGGTGGCACCAAACAAATCTGATACAGCCACACTAAGACCCATTCCAGAGAAATGAGATAACCAAAACTTACATTATCTAAACATATATTTAAACAATATTCCCATTAACTAATGTAGTCAAAAGCTTTCTATCGAGCTATATTATTCTTATACAAACGAATATAGAAATTGTTCATTTCGCACACAACTTTTATATTTTCGAAAAAAAAGAAAAGAAAAGTTAAAAATATTAAGTTCATTGATTGAAATCGCTAAATACAATATGCGTATGTATACTTTAAAATTAAATTATATTTAATTAACAACCAGAGAAAGTGATTTAGCCTATTTCTTGCATTAAAACAAAATATTATTTAGTTAATTTGATATTGTTTTAAAATTCAAACTGAATTTATTTATTTTAATTTGTTTTAGATATTACAAATCAAACTGTAAACTGAAATTCCTGAGCTACTATATTGAAATCTTGTGATTTATATTTTTAAAAATGATTCTTTTATATTTTGTTTACATTTATAATTTAAAATATAATTTGTTGTGATGATCAGCTAATGATAAAATATACCTTAATTAAGTTCTAGCGCTGATGGGCCTAAATCATTGCTTAAAAAACTATGATAATTAAATCTGCTTAGCCTGAAAAAAAAAACACATATATATAAATATATAAGAAAATTAAATATTTCAAATGTTTAAATAAAAAAAATATATATATATAATTGAAGGCTTTTAAAGAATGTTTACTCTCTGTTGGATTTCGCTGAATGATTTCACCTAGTATTTAATTATAATTAAATACGTAAAAGAAAAGAATACTTGCCTAAGCTGGAGTTGGTATTGATTCACAATGAACTGAAATCTAGCTCAATTTAGTTTCAACCGTAATTTGCTTCTAGTTTCACTTTATGGGACACCAAGAACTAGTCGCAATTTTTGAGTGGCTCACGGAATGAACTATGGCTCAGGATGTGGTGGACAGAGGTTCACGAAATGTAGCAGCCCAATGAACTATTGATTTTATGAGCCCAAAATTGGAGCTGTCTTTGTCGTAAAGCGCTTTTTCAACTCGATTCACAGTTCTAAAAAGCGAGACGAAATAAAATCTGCTTTATTTAAAATGATCATTTGAGCCATGTTTATAAACGGAACTTAGTTTGTTGTCTTTACAGAAATTGCAGTTAATAGTTGGAACCTGCTCGAACCGGTTAGCTGTAAATATTGAATAAGAGATGAGCTAGTACTATATAATTCGTAAACAGAAAAATCAGCCGACACTCAGAACGGGCAAACAAACTATAACAAACAATAAATAAATAAAACATAAACACAAGTTGCAGTGGAAATTTTTCAAATGTCATAGACACAATTGTTTTCGTTGTTGCTGTGGCCATTGTTGTCGTCTAGCATGGATACATAAACATGGAGAACATTCGAGTAGAAAATCTGCGATTATGAACAAATCACGGCCCCAGCCGCACCGAACAATCAAATAAAACGTTGTGGGAGCTATGAGCCGTACGAGGGGATCGTTGCTGGCGTGGGGGGTTGAGTTTTTGTGGGCTGGAGGTTGGGAATTGAGATCTCTCAGCAGAGACATGATGAGGGCAAGTATTTGTCAACGTAAATTTTGCCAATTCAATTAATGCTCATTTAAAGCACAGCAGCAGCAACAGCCCAGGCAGGCAGGCAGGCAACTGCAACAGCAACATGATAATGATGATGATGATCATCATCAGCATTATTCGCATTGTCATCATCATGATGAGCTTCATCGGCATACAAAAGCAGCAGAGCTACCTAATAGAGAGACATTATCAGAGGCTATCAAAAAAGATTTTGCATAATTTCCATAAAGAAACAACTAGAAATAATAAGGGTTGGCATGAGGAGAACAGATATATGTATGTGCATATATATCAGCTGATCTGGATTATATACATATATAAGGGACACTGAGCAACAAACAAGACAAGCGCCTTGTTTTTATGACCATGTAGATTTTCAAAGTAAATTTTAAATATTTTTACAACTTATTGTATTTTCAGCTATTAAAATATCTATGTATATAAGAGCATAAAAAAATAATTAAATTGCCAAATTATGTTTATTTGTATATAGGTATTATTTATTATTTTAATAAGCCTTTATTCATAATTCAAAATACATTAAAAAAATATATATATGTATAAAAATTATTAATATTAAGTGGTCAATAAATTAGTAAACTTTATTTTAAAACTTAAAAAGTTATGTATATGTATTATTTATATTTCCGACCATTTTATTATTTATATTTTGGGCAATTTAGTAATATTTTCAATTTAATAAAAAATGGTTGAGTATGTAGTCAACAAATGAATAAATATGTACATATTTATATATATTATATATATAAGTATATATATAATAATGTATTAATATTTAATATATTTTTAATTAGGTCAATTTATATTTGAAAGCTCTTTAAAAATCATTTAAAATTCACTTTCAATATTTTGTCCAAAAATTATTGTGAATTATCTTATATTATTGATTATTAAAATACATCCAAATGATTTTTTTGTTTGCTAAAAAACACAATAATATGTTTAATATAATATGTTTTTAATTGAATAAAATATAGGTCATATTACTGTTTGTAATATATGCATAAGGAAAGCTACAATTATATACATGTGCATATATAGCTCTGTAGATATATGTATATGAATGTACATATTCCACTCCAATTATGTTCCGTACTTTTCCATTATTATTTCGCTTACATTGAGTCGGAAAATAAACAGCGCTTAAATGACACTAAGATTGAGAATTTTATGCAGCACAGGGAAGCTAGCCAAGGGTAGTTTTATGATGATAATGATTATGATGACATAAATAACAATTTGCATATACATATTTTACATTTGCAATATATAAATTTATGTATGTATGTAAATATATCTAATGTATACATTATATAAATATATAACTCATATTAATCTCTGCCTTAGTTAAGTGCTAGTGACTTTTAAAGTCGACTTAAATTCCAAATCCAATTGAAATTTTCGACGTAGCCGTATAAATCGTTGACTCAATTGAATCTGCCAGCCGGCCCCCGTCTACGGCCAACCCTCCATCGGTGGCGTCGCTGCTGACTCGAGTCGTGCGCCCCCAATGATTTGGTATAAAAGCCCATGCGACAGGGCAGTCAATCATTAGTTTTCACTCTGGTGCCCAACGCACAGCTCAAAAGCATTTAAATAAAAACTAAAAAAAAATAAATAAATATCCTGCAAATATGAAGAACACCGTTGCCATTCTACTGTGCGCCTTGATTGGCCTGGTAAGTGTGTGCCACGCCCATGCAATGCATAGATAGCTAAATATTCACACTCTCTTCGACAGGCTTCCGCTTCCGAATACAAACTGCGCACCGCCGAGGATCTGCAGAAGGTGCGCAAGGAGTGCGCCGAGGCCAACAAGGTGACCGAAGCCCTGATTGCCAAATACAAGACCTTCGATTATCCAGATGATGAGATCACACGCAACTACATCAAGTGCATCTTCAACAAATTCGATCTGTTCGAGGACACCAAGGGCTTCAAGGTCGACAATCTGGTTGCCCAGCTGGGCCAGGGACGCGAGGACAAGACCCAGCTGAAGGCCGATGTGGAGAAGTGCGCCGATAAGAACGAGCAGAAGTCGCCGGCCAGCGCCTGGGCCTATCGTGGCTTCAAGTGCTTCCTCAGCAAGAACTTGCCTTTGGTACAGGCTGCCATTCAGAAGAAGAACTAAGCGTTCCCCATTAATGCCAGAATCGCCACGAGGCCTATCCCGTCAAGCAATCGCCGCCAGCAATTCCAATGTTGAGCGTGCGCCACACAAACTTATTTTGTTGTAATTGCTGCATTTTCTTTAAAATTGAAATAAAAATCGTATAATAGCGAGCTATGAAGCCAATATTTATTTTATTCTGAAACACACACATATGATCTATGTGAATATTTATATATATTACTACATAATCCTAATATTATGCAAGGCAATAAAAAAAACTCCGTGCATTCAAAAGTTCGTCCCAATTTGTGGTCAGCAGGCGCTGTTCTTCTTCTTCATCATCATCATCATCATCTTCATCTTCTTTCTCCCAAAACCTTGTCCCACCCAAAGGAAAGGCATAGAAAAGTTGTTTAATTTGTTTATATTTTGCTTCATCTTTTTCGATTTTTATCAAATTTTTCTTGTATATACTATTATGTATATTTATAGATTTACTTTTTTTCGGAAACAATCAAGATTTATAAATTATCTTGTTTTTTTTTTTTTTGCATTTAACTTTTTTTTGTGGTACTTTTCATCTTTTCCTTTTGTCTGCAATTTTTTCATATTCTTTTTTCTTTATATTTTTTAATCCTCTTTTTTCGCCTTCTTTAGAACTTCTTTTTTATTTTGCTTTTCTCTGTCTTCTTTTTTACATTATTTTTTTTCTTTCCTCTTTTTTTTAGTTTTGTAGTTTATATATATATAAATAAATATATATTTATATATATATGTATATATTTTTATGAAAAATTAAAAAGTGTGATAAGGGGTGTTTGTGGTGTTTTGGGTGCTTCAAAAAACATTATAGCCAAGTTACGTTTTTTTATGGATATATATTTTCTTTTTTTTTTTTCCTTGTTGATTTTCATTTTATTGGTTTTCATCTTAATTTTTGCGCCTCTGCTGTTGATTTTTTTTTTTATTATTATTTTTATGCATAATATATTTTTTGTTGGCGTTCTCTTGTATTCTTTTTCTTTTTTTTTTATTAGCAAAGAAGTTTTTGGCAATAAAATGTTTTTTGAAATTATATATTAAAAAAATCTGAAATCAAATATTAATTGGATTAAAGAAATGTGTTAAAAATAAAACTAGTTAATTGTTATTAAAATGATCCCGAAATATTTCAATGTAGCGTAGGCGACAGACGAATCAGACACTCAGCCCAAATGACAGAGAACGGGTAATTGTGTTATTAACAAAGCACGCATGTCAGAATTATTTAAGATATGTGCAAGTTTATTAGTGCACTCTCTTATAAGAAGCTATATATATACATAGCTGGTTAATGTAGTCCAGAGTTAATGGACTTCACATAGAAAGATTGTTTTGGCTAACTAATCGAAGGCGGGCTATAGCTTATGGCAGTTGGAAGCGGACTGTTTCGTATTTACATAGGAATCATGCAAGTGCTCAAATTCCGTTATTGATTTGAGCACTTGTTCCATTTTACAAGGCATACCCAGTCAGACTATAATAATTTTCGTTTTTGATTATCATCAGTCAACTTACCTTACTAAATATAAGTTAAGAAAACAAAAATCAATACGGCGCATAATAATTAGCGCGTCCGCGGTAACCTCTTCTGAAACGAAAAACAGACCGGAATTAGCCAAAACATCTTAATATCGACCTATGTATATATGTAACTCTTACATTGCGCGTCGAGCGCCACGAAAGGTTGAATGACAACAGGCGCGGGAGACGCGAGCTCCTCGGCCACGGAAGCTGCCGCGTGCAAAACGATTTGTGGTTGAAAGTCCGGGTCGATTGGTACGCTTAGACATGACCTGCAGGAGTAATCGAAATGAAAATTTAATTTGAAACTCAATATCTATATATAAAACACTCACTTTAATTTGACGTCCTCGAAAGAGTGTCTCATTCATGGCCAGCGCAGTCTCTACATACTCTTTCGAGCCAAATTCAATGTAGGCAAAACCTTTGGGATGTCCATCAGCCTTATTGCATAGTATGGTAACACGATTTATAGTGCCGCAACCGTGAAAATGTGCTTCCAGCTCCTCGGCAGATGCCCCATAGTCAACATTGCCCACATAGACGGACCGTGTGTCAATCTCCTGTTTCTCTTCAAGTGAAAGCGGCACAGTGGCCAAACCGGTTGTTGAACCGCCGGCCATTTGTTTGTCTACCTCTGATTGCATTTGCTTAATTTTTTCAGCCTCCTCCTCCATTTCTTTCACGCGGGCCTTAATAGCCTCCAGTTCTGGATCGATTTGCATACTGCCCTCTTCCTTTAATTTCAATTGTAAATTTGAAAGACTTTAGCTATTTTTTAAAATTTTTTAATTTACAATAATGCCAAGAATGCGTTGTTTTAGCCGACTCGAATGCGTTTGGGGAGACGACGCTTCGAAAATGGCTGCCGCTTTGTTACGCGAGCTTTTCGAGCAGACATAAGCTTTTTCCGCGAATTTGCGAGCTTTTTCATTCAAGGCGAATGATAAAAAAAAAACTGGTTTGTTGGCGCCTCACGCTTACCTCTGTTTCATTCACGACTCCAGTCTCCTGTTCACCGTTTGTCTCTTCCAGCGACTCCAAAAGCTGATCCTCGTTTAAAGTAATATCTTCATCGGCCATTATAATTATTTGGAGGAGTTTTGAACTTTGGTGATTTGTTTATATTTACTAAGCTTAACTTTGTCGCGTAAAAGCTTCCTGCGGCACTGTGGTATTTATCGATATTTGTAATTCACTGCAAAGAGAGCATGTGGTAAAAGAGCAGAGCGAAACTTCAATTAATTAGACATGCTCAAAGAGAAGCGCACTTTATAGAAATGTATATATGTACGTGTCATAAGTTCTCGATTTGGCGCTATTATTCTTTTTAATTAAGCAGCAATACAATTGCCGCTGCACATTAATATGTTTTGTATATGGATATTCAAGAACATTTGCCCGAATAAAATTACGATTTCAGCACCACTTACGTCAAATATACAAGGCAAGGCGCTGCTGCTGCTGACGTTTCTGCGTTCGCTCAAAATGGCCGCTGCCCAGTGATAATCCGCACGCTACCAACGACGGAAACAACTGTATCTTAATATTAGTTTTAATAGTTTGCCACTTGAGCTATATCAATATTGATCTATTTCACACTTTCGGACATTAACAGCATCAGTTAAATTTACAAATATTTTTGTATTTACAATAGTCCGACAAATTTTCCACAGAAACAATTGTCAACGCAAAAAAACGCAGCGAAAATGTATTCGCCACAATGTTAGAGAAGGTAGATTAAAATTATCGCTCACAGCATGTCAGCTTATCGATAACAAACATACTACGTTAACTAAACAAACCCGTATTCGGTTTCTATTAACATGAACGATTCTGACTCGGAGTACGAAGAAACCGAATATTTGGTGTATGCGGACTTTAAAAATCATCTTGCACCGCATCAATTAAAGCACGAGGATGCTGCCATTCGCATAATTGCCATTGAAAGCGAAACTCCCATGGCCGAGATCAATGGCAATATATTCAAAGGTACAGCGTGCAGCATGTGTGCTTAAGCTAACAAAGTATTTACATATTAATAACCATGCCATATATTCAGGTACCTACGATATGACTATGGGCACTAATGTGTTCTTCGAAAAAGATACAAAAAGCGCATTCGGTGATCCACTTTATGAGCCAGTTTGCCGACAGAAATATAAATATCTAAATAAATCGGACAAGGTCATCAGTTTTGATCGGGTTTACATTGATAATCTGCCGCAAGACGTTAAAGCGGATGAGGAACAGCAACAGGAATCAAAGCCACATACGCTGAAGCTAAATATCACCTATAAAGAGGCTATTGACAAATTTGTCGAAGAACAATAACAAATGTATGTTTATACTAGAGATGAGCGTGTCTTTCTTTTCTTTTTTTTTTTCTGTCAGAGATGAGCGCGTGTCCGAAAGAGTGTTTAATTTAAATTAGAGATGCGCACGCCTTAGCAAATGTATTTTATGAAAATATTAATTATACATTCTTTAATATTTCAACTCTAATTAGTAAAATTATTAATAAATATTTGCGTGACACGCTGCCATCTCAATTAAGAAATGTCTCTAAAATTTGATTTTCTCTTACAGTAAAATATGGAAAACGTATGCGAACCTCCTCAGCCACCTATAAACCTACGCCAATTCCTAGAGGATTATTCGCAAAAGCTAAACGATTCACATGAGCATAGTTCGGAGAACGTTCCATTTTACTTTGCAGATGACTCACCTGTCTCAGCGGATGTGGAGGCCAGTTGCTCATTGCAGCGGCTTGCTGCACCGGACGACAACCTAATCAACACCTTTGAGCTGGGCGCCGAAATACAGCGTCCCAATGTAACGAAACCCCAAAAGGAAAAACATATACCAAAGACCTACACAGCCATTAAGGAGCACAAAGCGAAGTCCCGGAAGAATCCATTTAGCCGGACACAATATAGTTACCGCTTGATTGCCGATCCGTCGCCGAATGGTGATTCATCTATAGTATGGAAGGCACTTGAGAAATTCGAACTGGAGCTAACTGTTCGGTTCTATAGACCACCGCGTGCAGCGCATCGTGGCTTCAAACTGGAGCGTCCCGTCTTTGCCGAAGAGTTCATCTGCCTGGGCAGCAATTTTATAACCGAGCTACGCGATAAAATCTCGTGCATCTGTAATGGTAAACGATTTGTGGATATTAGCGAACAGCCAGATGCGCCGCTGCCTGTGCTCGAGACAGATCCCGGTTACTTCTTCATCAATGGCGTCTTCTATAATGATACCCGCAATCCCAACAACTGTGACTACTCTGAAACTGTGATCAAGTGGGCAAAAACAGCGCATGGCATGGAGAACAAAGAGTTTAAAGTGGCCTCCATGGAGGCGACGCGCTTCATCGATCTAACTATTAGCCTGGGTGCACCTGTTCAGTATCTGCATCATGGCAATTGCGAGCATTTGTTTGTGTTCTCGCAGCTGGAGGTGTTGCAGCCGCATAGCAAATTCATTGACCCCTGTCTCTATCCCTCTTTACGTGCCTTCAATACCTTCAATAGACGCGCCTGCTTTATGTGCGGCCTGCGTGGTTATCATTTCATTGTGGAGCAGTCGCGCCGGCAACTGCACGATCCATCATATCTCTGTCGCACGTGTTTCTTTAGCTTCAACTATGTGGATGGCAAGAAGGTGGAAGACTTCAAAGCTTATCGTATATACGGTCTGACGGATCTGACAGACGAGGACGCAGAATGCCAGGAATCCGAGGTGGTGGACATAAACAGCAGCAGCAGCGATGAAGAAGATAGTGGGGACTTGGACGAAATCAATTAATTACTATTTTATATTTAATATTTATATATGTATATAGTCAATTTTAATATTAATTTTATTTCTGATAAAATATATGCAAACATAAGTTACAGATACTGTTTGTTGTTAAATAAATGTCAATGCACGTTGTAACAATAGTTAAACATATACCGCACAGTTCAAGTAATCTATATATATAGATATATATCTAGTATAATAGCAAAAGTTAGTTTTGACTTTAGGAATCAAATGCATATATAGTATAACACAAATATTTTGAGCTTAAGTATAACTTGAATTTATACAAATACTTTTCTTTAAAGAACACACACGTACATATATTGTATATATACGTTTTATATATGCATATATATTAGTATCAATATCAAGTAGGCGTACAGACTTTGACCAAGACCAATGGAAAACGAGTTAATAGACTAATTTTGGCCAATAACATATGTGTATTCCATATATATATATATATATATATATATATATATATATATATATATATATATATATATTTATATATATGTGTATATAAGAATACAAATATACTTAATACAGTTATAGATTAAAAATATGCATATGCACAGTATTCATTACGGTATATGTATATACCTATTTATAGTATCCATTTCTGGTTTGTGCGCGTTTTAATTGCTTGTTTACAAATGCAAATGAAACACTATTCACATTTCGTTTCATTTTAGTGTTTGTTTCTTTGTTTGATTTCGATCTCAAGTTTCCACAATAACGATCACGATCAAGCATTTCCAATTCCAACTATATATATCTATAATTTGTGGCAGATTGGCAAATTGTGTCGCTGCCTCTTACCCTTCTTTGGTTTCAAACACTGGATTTAAAGCTAATACCAGGGCCCATATGTTGCCTAGCTTTGAAATACCAATTCACGCTCAACGGACAGATATTCGAGCATTTGTGGCGGCACCGGCAACTGGGCCAGCTCACCGACTGGCATCTGGCGCTGCAGGACGCGTCGACATAGATCCTGCAGCTTGGGCATGTTCAAGTAGCGACTCAACGGGTACTTGAGTATCACTGGAAATGGCGGATGCATCTCGTTCGGCACCTTCACGAAGCACACGAAATTATCATTGGTGCAGCGATGCAAAATGTCCTCAATCATCTCGACAATTGATTCATATTTCAATTCCTCGAAATGCCAAAACTGATCACGATACTCCAGGCGATAGTGCAACGTCACATTCATAATGCGAAAGCTGAGCGTGAAATGCGAGCCGGTCGACTCCGAATCCCGTACCAGAAATGAACCGGTGGGCTTATCGCTCAGTTGACGCTGCGAGTCGCGCCGCGAAATCTCGCCCCAGTACCAAACTTGACTGCAAACAAATGATCAAAAAGAAAGTAAGAATTTAAATTAATTCGTCATCGTCTTCGAGCATGATTCATAACAGGTTTTTAACACATACGAGAGCATTTCGGAGCATGCCTTGTACATGACCTCATTCGGTGTATCCTGTTGTTCCAGCCATTTTTTTCTTATGAAACGCATATAGTCATGGGTGAAGGGCAAAGTGGGCTCCACACGTATGGGTGGCGCCAGAAATTCGTACATGGCATCTGTGGTGCCGCCATCACTATTGCAATCATCGCCCATGGAGTGCCAGTTGCGCAGTGCACTCAGGCCCAATCCCACTTTCTTTTTGATACGCGAGAACATATTCTGCTTATCCTTACGCTTACGCAAAGCGCCTCCCAGACTGCTGCTATTGCTATCGGATGCAGCGGCACTGGAACAGCTGGCCTCCATGGCGGCGCCAATTGGTTCATTGTTGTTGTTTTGTAACTGCGCTGATTGGGAGCCGCTGACGGCGGAGTTGGTGCTGGCACCAACAGTTGAGCTCGAGCTGGCTAAAGCTGAATCGGACTTTTTGCGTCTAGTCAGCGAGTAGAACCAGTGACGCTTCTCCTTTGTAGCAGAAGTTGTACCACCGGCTACAGAGCATATAATAGAATATAATCATATAAGTTCAGATCATATTTTACATTTATAAGGTTTAGGCTAGTGATAGTAGCAGTAAATCTATTGTTTAGCTAGATGAACTTGAAATTAATATGCATACCCTGTTCATCGCTAGCGACATCTATTATTTCCTGGCTGGCTGCATTTCTGGCTCGACGCTGGGCTGTAGATGCGCTAGCCGTGCTCGCTGATCCACTCCCACTCGCATTGCCTGCAGCAGCACTTTGGCCTGGGTTTTGGCTTCGTGCATTAGAGTTATTCTCACCGTTACTCATTTTGGATCATTTGTACAAACGAGTTCTATTTGGTTGTTATATCCGTTGCATTATCACATAATGAGCCATATTAGGAATTCAGATGACTAAACTTAAACTTTAAGAGATAAGGAAACTATTTGTTTTCGTTTTCGTTGGAGTATACTACTCCTAGAGCTGAGAAACCATAAATAGGACCATCGATATAATCGATGGTATTAACCATCGATGTGGAAACTATAGATGGACGTATGTATCGATGCTTTCCCAGCTCTAGCAGCAGTATTCAAGAAGTATTAGCAGTATTCGGCTCTCTGTAAGGAATGTTCAATTTATCGATACTTTAACGGAGTACAAATACAACAATCGCGGGTTTTGACGATACCCTGTAATATGGCATTACATATTTATTATATCTTTTTGTATAATAATATAAGATACTAACTTTCGCAAGTATTCTTTACTCATTTATCCAGTTTTGGTAAATTGAAGAACGAAAATCTTTGTTATTCTACATCTTGCATACATATGCAATTTTAATATAATATTATTTGAGAGAAGCCATAGCCGGAAAATTATTATCGATAGTTTGTATCGATAAGCCGCCGGTAACGCAATGCATCCAACAAGCAAGCTTGCAATGTTTTGAACGGGACGAAAATTTGATCAGAATGCATAATTTTCCTATAAAATTGGATTTAACCAACTTTTTTAGTGATGAACGGCGCTGCTCGTTGGTCTTAGTTGATGTCACATGGGAAAATGTCAAAGATCTGCAAGATCACATTCAAAAACTGTTCAATTTGGTAAGTTCATATTATTTATAGAAATTCATTGTGATTTTTTCCCTTTGTTGTTATTTGCGCGTAGAAGAACATCAGTTTATTGACCAGCGATGGATATTATGTGCCCTCAAAGGAGTCAATCAAAGTAATTAAATCAATGCAATCGCTTAAAGCTTTTCAACTGAATGAAACCGGCAGTTCAAAGGAGAATCTTTCAAATTTGCCTGAATCAAGCAAAAAACGCAAAAATCGTTCAGCCGAAACGGAAAATGAGTTAATAAGTTCCACTCCCAATCTACCCAAACGTTCTAAATGCAAAAACATAACAAGAAATGAGGAAAGTTATGTAGAGCCTTTATCAATTAAAGAGGCTCTAAATAGAGTAGATAGCAAAGATCAATCAATTCCTTTAACTGAATCATTGATGCAAGATGCTCCAAAGGACTCAGAAAATAATAAATCAGCTGCCACGGTTGCCACTGAGTCCAGTACATCAAATCAATCAAATCGCACTACTAGGAATCTCAGCAGCTTCAACAAAGAACACGCTTCGAATAGTCATATAATATATAGGGACGATGAAGATGAGGAAAATGTGCCACCAAATGGTATAGTTGGGGAGAAAAGTCTTCAAGCAGAGCACACAGTACCTGAAGTTGAATTTCACAGTGAACTAATGGATCTGGACATGAAACTTGTTCGCGTCTTTAAGCTGTCACGCAAACAGAAACAAATAAAAATTATTGAGGAAATTGTGATTCCCGCTAAGGCGCCTGTTGCCGAGAACAAAGAGGAAGAGCCGCAATTGGAACAGTCAATGGAGACATCTGCGGATACATCAACTATACCAATTAAAGTTGATATTGAGCAGAAGTCTATAACACCAAAGAGTTCACCTCAGCTACCCTTAGAGCTCTCACAGAAGGAGCAGGAAACCAATAATAAATGGCAGATCAAGGAGCCCACGCAAAGTTTATTGGACTCCGACTCGGACGACGACGTTATGGTATTGGACGATACAAATGTTGATGACTCTGACTCAGACGTACAAGCGGTGGCATTGAAGGACGAGTCTATGGACATCATTAAAAGCATGCTACAAAATTCGGCTCCTTTGCTAAGTTTACCCAATGTGGGTGACACGATAATCTTTAAATTGCGCAAAGTAAAGGGTGCACAGCCGCCAACAAATGTTACGGATAATATAGCGGGTACCTGTTCGTATATTAATCGTCGGACGAAATGCATAACAATTGCTGTAATCGGTAAATCAAGTTTGAGATAGGCATAGCATTCTGATATTAATATTTCATTTAATTTTTAGCATTTTCCGAGAAATTTGCTGATGTACTGCAACAGTATTCCAATCGATTGGATGATACTTCGGATGCGGCGCCCATTTTAATTGTTAACTTTAGAGATTTGTTTGAGGCCAAGGTAATTGTGACCTCTGTGGACTAAGTGGACAAACCAAGACCAAGGCGTACACTTGAATGTGTTTATTTTATATTTTTCCATACTTTTTTTTTTTTTGTTTATGTAAACGATCAATCAAATAACATAAAAAAGTGAGTTAAGAATTCACTCATCTAGCGAATGTATTATTGGTTCAGACTGTGTGCTTTTTAATTTCCTCAAACAGTTGATCAGCATCCTCTGCTGTCTTGACGCGCAGCAGCATTGACATTGGCTTGGACTCCTCGGGCGTTGGTAGGCATACCATCATGACATTGTTTTTGCCCATTCGCTGGCAGGGCAGGCCAGTAGTCAGCAGCAGATTGACCAGAATGTTGCCCAGATTTGTGTCGGCACGCACCAACATTTGTGTCTTTTCCGAATCCTTGACAGGCTTCAAATATAGAGTGCCCACGCCACGCTCAACAAAATCGTTATCCTTTTTCACAAACACTTTGCAGCGTTTCGAGTAAACGGCATCATCTTCAACTACCTGAAAGGGTATAATAAATGGCATTAATATTGGATGAAATGTTCAGGTGGCAACTTTTTAATTATTACCTTGTTGAACTCTACTACGGGCGGCTTATCTTCCTCATCTTCGTTGTTGTTGGCATTCGATTCATCTGTATTGGGCTTAGCATTGGCAAAGCTAAAAGGAGTTGCGCTGCTTGCAAAGAAACCACTGGGGGGCGCCGACTTGTTTGTATCATTTGTCGAAGGTTTGCTAAAGCCCGTGAAAATCGATGTGGTTGGTTTATCGTCCTTTATGACAAAGGTGAATCCATTTGATTTCGGCGGAGTACTAGCTGCAGTCGAAGCTACAACTGGGGTATTTGCACCACCGAAGAAGAAGCCTTTCTTGGGCGGCTCATCCTTATCAGCCGCGGCTGCTGCTGGTTTTACACCGAAACTGAAAATGTTCGCCGGTGAAGCTGTGCTGGACGTTGCCTCCGACTTGGTTGGTGTGGCGGTTGGCTTGGGCACACAGCCAAACGAAAATATTGGTGTAGTCACAGCAGTTGTGGCGCCACCACTTGTAACAGTGCATGTCGTTTTTTTGCCAAATACCGAGGGTGCTGATGTTAAATCGGTGGAAGTTGTGGTAGTGGATTTACCAAAGATGAAGCCACCGCTAGCAGGAGCAGCTGTCGTTGCAGTTTCAGCTGCAGTTGAAGTTGCTGTTGCCGTTGTTGTTGGTGGCGTCAGAGTGGCAGATGTAGCTATTGGCTCTGCTGCCTTTGAGGGGGTCTTTGCTGCAGTTGCTCTAGCTTCATCTTTCTGTCGCAGCTCTTTCGCATACTTATCGTAGCTCTCGAATACTGGAGTTAATATACAATATGGATTTTTATCCATATGCTCCTGCAGAAATTTCATTACAGCCATATTCAGTTCAGCGACGCTATCACGATATTCCTTAGAGGCGTTAATTACATTGCTCGCCGCCGTTGTCTTCTCGGCGGGAACAGCTGGCTTGAAGATGGAGCCGGGTGCCTTTAGTGCATCATTAGTTACTGCATTTCCAAATATCGAGGTACCAGCATTTGCTCGAGCAGTTGATGCTGGGCTACTGCTGCTGGTGAGATTTGTCTCTCCTGTTGATGGTTTAGCCGGTAGAGTTGGTGTTACATCATTTTTGGCAGAACTATCGGCGGCTATTATCGTTGTAGATGCAGATACAGCTGGCGCTGGAGCTGCAGTCGATATATTAGAAAGGAATGCAAACGGAGTGCCGCTGGCTGCAGCTGTTGCTTGCTTGCCAAAACCTAAAATTACAAGCGCATACATATACGCATTATTATGAATGAAACAAACACATCTAATGCAGCTGGATCACACCTGAAAAGCCGCTGAATACAGGTTTATTTGGACTTTCGCCGATATCGACGCCGTCTCCTGAGCCGGTTAAGGCCTTGCGCCTTGTCGCCTTCTTGATAACGCGTGCTTTTAGTTCTTCGGGCGGCGCTGTTCTGAATGTGCCGCGCTCCTCTGGCTCTTCTTCTTGATCCCAGTTTTCATGGTTCAGATTTGATGTCGCTTGCCGTTTACCAGCCATTTGTTGTTAATATAATTGCAAAAAAAATATTTAACACAGACTTTGTATGTTTCTGAAGCAAAAAGGAAATATATATTGTACTGCTTGTTCGCTCAGTGGCGAGTGAACAATATTAGGTTCACGGAACTAATCAGCTCAACTTGTTTGTTGCAGTTCCTTTTTTGAGTTCATTAAAGAACTACCGCCAATATCGTTTAATGTTTGATTTTTAAATCAATTTTTATTTACATTTATTAATAAATTATGTACTTGGTGTACAAAATATTTTTAATATTTTATAAGATTGAACAAATTTGTAATCATTTTTCTTGTCAAAATTTTCCTTGAGTTCATGTAAGAATCAGCTCAGTTCAATTCAATGTTCATGTGTAGCCAGCCCTTAAACTCATTGCCATTGCGCTGGCTGTACGATTTTTGTACTTAAGCCATTTTTAGCACGTTTTAGAGTGTAAAGCATAGACAACATTGCTACATTGTACGCGACAACGACGACGCCAGCAGAGCAGCAAAAATTGCAATATTAATAATATTTAATCCCAACTCCGGTCCGGGCTAGTCGTAAATAAATAAATAAAAAAAATCGCAATTAAATATGTTGAATTGTTTAGTAATGATTTTGGAGTGATAGCAATGTGACAAAAACCGTTGCAGTTGGGTGTAAATGTGCGCGGCGCATTTCTCTACTACTGTAACATTAATTGCGCTTCGACTGCGACTGCGACTCGAATTTTGCTGCAAGATGAGGCGATCAGGTGGCGCGCCTAAAAAGTATACGACAAACAGCATAAAAAGGTTTGTGCGTAAAATAGCTGTGGAACGGCAGCGTGTGTAAAACAGTGAATATCATCAAAAAGAAAAGAAAAGAAAAGAGAAAAAGGAGTAAAGTGCTGCATAAAGGAAGAGAGTAATAAGTGAGTGCTCCCATACAGACTAACGTGCCAACACCAATACCGCAATACAAGTACGCACACTTTTACGCACACACACACATATATACACACGGGACGCTCACTGTGAATACGAAGAGAGGGCAAAACGTAAACGTTGTCGTTGTTATCCTGCTTATTCCTGTTGACTCGTCGTGTGATCCTTTATTGTTGTCCGCAGCAGCAGCGGTAGAGGTAGCGGTAGCAGCAGCAGCTGTGTCGTCGTCATACAAAACACATTCGTCGTGTCCCCGGGTCGTGTTTCAGCTTTGCCTTGCAGTCGTTGTTACTCGTTTTTTTGTTGCTGTTGCTCTTGTTGTTGCTGTTGTTGCCTGAGTGTCCTTGAAGTTCGCTAGTGCGCGCCCGTTGTGCCGTTTTCAGTGTGTGCAAAATTACAAAAAAAAAAAAGTATAGAAGATACAAAAAGTGTGCCCAGCAGCAAGTGAAGCAGCAGCAACAACAATATCAAAATGCCGCCAGCTTTAATTGGCATCGCCGAGTTCGTGGAGGAGACGCGCGACGATTACAATTCGCCCACCACCTCCACGTTTGCATCCCGCATGCCGGATTGCCGTCAAACGATTAGCATATTGGAAGAGGTAAGCATTCACTCACTAGTACTCTCTCTCTCTCTCTCCCCCACTCTTAAGTTCGCTCACTTAAGTTCAAGGCAGCTAATCAATGATCCAGCGTTATAAAATGCATGCACACACACGTACAGTGCTTATTCATTTTTTATTTTTATATAGTCTATACTCTACAGTCTCTCCCCCACAAAAACAATTTTGTTTATTATGTATTTTCACAATGCGACCTAGGGAAAGCAAAAAAGGTATTGCATTAAATTGGCGCTGCGCCAAATGAACCCCTCACTCCCGCCCCCACACGCTCTCTGTCGCTCCCCCCCACACTCCC
This sequence comes from Drosophila koepferae, assembly GCA_030914345.1. Classification (NCBI taxonomy): domain Eukaryota; kingdom Metazoa; phylum Arthropoda; class Insecta; order Diptera; family Drosophilidae; genus Drosophila; species Drosophila koepferae. The sequence goes on along the minus strand of JAUESR010000211.1, from coordinate 12,331,852 downwards.
TCTCTCTACTTGGCTTCATTTCAGGCATTTGCATTTGTTCTACGATGACGTCGACAGAGGCAATTGCAGGTGGTTTCTTCTCTTGGTTTCCATTAAAAGTCATAAATAATGAAAGTGCATATTCTGAAATCAATGCAGCTGGTTCGCAGCACGTTGCTCGCTGCTCGCTGCTTCCCCCAAGTCTCCCCCAATTTGTTCATTTTTCGTTGTTGCCACTCGAGAACGCAATGTTTTATTTTTAGTCATTGCAGCTGCTGTTACTCCCCATAAAAAAATGTACACTATATATATAAACACACGCGCTCATATACCCATTGCTATGCATGATAAGGGCAAGCGCGGGCGGAAAGGCGTCTGATAAAACAGACGCTGCCATATGTGTGTCGCATATTTAGCTTGAAGCTGTTGTTGCATTCCCGCGATCGGAGCTTATCAATCATGTAACCGCAGTATAGGCGCGGCCACACTTGATTACGCATGAAATTTGTATGAATGCTCGAATATGTCTGCCAGCAAATATATTGGCTGTCGGCTATCGGTTATTGGCTATAGACTATTTCTTCACAGCTAAAGCTGTTCCCTAAAATATTTCTGTGTGAAATCTTGCGGCGCTCCAATTCTTTTTGCTAAAATTAGCCAGCAGACGATGTACTATGGGCTAAATATAGCAATATCAGATGTAAAAACATGGATCAAATTATAGGAGTTTGAAAGAAATGTCAAACGTTTATAAGAATTAAAGATGTATAAGATTATAAAATCTATAAGAAATAGTTAGATAAAAAAAAGTAAATGCATTAAATATAAAAAATAAAATTAAAAATACATTTTTAAAATGTAAAATATAAAATATATAAAATAATAATAATGAAAAAAAAAAAAAAAACAAAATAAAGAAAAAATATTAAAAATAAAAAAATATATATATATTAAAGAATAATAAATTGATTATTGATAAAATTATAAATAAAATATTGAAATAGTCTATTTAGATAATTTTTAAAGTTTAAGTTTTTGTAAATAAGTTAAAAGAACTTCACTCAATTTTAATTTTTTTTTAAGAACATAATTTGCAAAAAAAAACAAGCTTAAACCTTTTTCACCACTGTGCAACAAATCAGCTTAAAATTTGTATATTTTTTTGGTTGCTTTTCAGATTTTGCCATTTGATAGCAAATTAAATGTTTAATCTTTAATTTCAGTGATGGGTTAGCTATAGCGCGACCCAAAAATCTAACAAATCAATAAATGAGCCCGTAAGACACACCTTACATTCATATCATTTCCTTCTATTTCCTTTCATTTCATTTCATTTATGTCTTTGTTTTGGCTCTGCCCCTAAATAGAATTGTTATTCAATCGAGCAAGAACGCCGCCATATATGTGCATATATATATATACTATATATATATATACAAACACAGATGATTGGCCTATATATATAAATAAATTATAAACTAGTTATTAAATACTTCAATAAGCGTATTATTTACAGTCGTCCAGCTTATTCACATGTATTTTTTTGAAATAACAAATATAAATATAATGCGGTTTTCTGTTAAAAAAAAAAGAAGTGTAACTTGAGCAGATATTTAACCGTTTATTGTATTCCCCTGAACTTCGCCTCTTTTGTTATCAAGCCGACACAACGGAATATCAGAAGAAAAAAAATATAAGAATAAAAAAAAACTGACTTGGCTGCTAGAAAGAGAAACGGAAACCAGTTGTCGAGGTTGACCAACTTAAGAATGTTTTCGTTATTGTTCTAAGCGATTTGCGTTCCAAATATTTGCCATCAACTTTGTTTATATGTATGAACATGACTAATCTTTATTAGCACGCTTTAAACATCTTTTCGCAGCTCGCTTATCGCAGCCCACTCACCTTTTTTTTTTGCTTGCTTGCTATATTTATGCTAGTTCATGAGCTGGAAAAGGGGTGTATAGGCTGGGTGCATTTGTCTGCCTGTATTTAATTAATTTATCTATTAATGTGAGAGACTTGATCAATAATTAAGTTTGACATTTAAAACATTCAATTTTGCATAGCAATATGAATCATGTATTTATTTATATAAATAGATAGTTAGCTGAGTATTAAACAGTCCAATACCCAATTTTTTGGAAAAGTTCTTATAGCCGAAATACCTCAACTCAATTGTGCTTTCCACGTTTCTAAGTTTCGCTAAATTGCATATATATATATATATATATTCATACTATCTGAAGCATTTATCTAATCATTGTTTTTATTATTTTCCTGCACAGTAAAAGTTATTAAATTTATCATTTTACTTTTGCTTCCTCAATAGTTTACTAACTTTTAATTGAAAGCGCTCTCTTTCTTTTTTTTTTTTTTTCTTTTTGTAAGCTGAAAAGTTTTTTACGAATTATGAGAAAAGAACTTTGATTGCACGCGTCACTAATTCAATGAAATGAATTAAAATTAATTGAAAAAGTCAAGAGGTTAAACAAGTCGAGTCAAGTGTGTAGAAAAGAGAACTGAAAAAATGCATCACATCAATTAGGGGAACAATTTTTGGATAAATTATCTTATGCAACTCACATAATAAACTAGATAAGATAACAATGCTAATTCTCTTTTTTTTTATCGCTCTCTATCTTTACAGCGTTTGGAGTTTGATCGCGAGGGTCTGACGAAGCTAAAGAAGGCCGTCAAAGCCATACACAACTCTGGAAATAGTAAGTGACATACTCTATAATTTCGATTTATTTGTATATTATATTAATATAATTTGTTTCATTCATTAGGTCATGTAGACAATGAAATGTTTATGGTGCGCGCGCTGGAGCGCTTGGGCGGCAAGGTCATTGATCAGGATGAACCCGATATTGGGGCGGCGTTTCTCAAATTTTCAGTGGTGACCAAAGAGCTTAGTGCGCTAATGAAAACACTGGTAAGGGTGCTGAGAAATGTAGATAGCCCGAAATAGAAACTTAATACACTTAAGTGCAATATGAACTTATAGATAAGCCAAATATTTGTTTATTACTTTTAAATTAAGTTTTATTGCATAGTTTACAATGACATAAAATAGCTGATAAAGCTTATGAAGTGAGCATATTGTATTATAAAGGTATACGTAATTGATTGATTAAGCATAAAATAAATTGATAATATTAATAGGTATTTCATTTAAGTCCTTGTCGAAGCTCAAGTCAAGTAAACTCTATTAGTTAACTTAGTGGTAATGGGTAAATAGGAAAATCTTTTAGGACTGTATACTGATATATATCAAGTTCTAGTCCTGCCTTAACAATAGTCATTGTTGACTTCAAGATAACTATGTTAGATTTCCCATGAACATTATGAAAACAAAAGACTTAAACTTTAACCAAGTAAATTTTGCAAAGATAAATATAGTTTGGACTTTATTAAATTCACGATAAGCATTCAAAGAGAAATCTTAAACTTTAAGTATACTTAAAAGTGACTTTTAAGTTAACCCTGAGTCTTATCTTGTCCCACTTTCACTTGACAGATGCAAAACATCAACAACATTGTCATGTTTCCGGTGGACTCGATGCTGAAGAGTGAGCTGCGTGGCGTTAAGGGCGATATGAAGCGGCCATTTGATAAGGCGGCCAAAGACTATGAGGCCAAGTTTATCAAAATCGAAAAAGAGAAAAAGGCTCAGGCCAAGGAGGTGGGCATGGTGCGCACGGAGATCGATGCTGCCGTTGTGGCCGATGAAATGGAAAAGGAGCGCAGACTCTATCAGCTGCAGACCTGCGAGTATCTGCTCAAATATAAAGAGATCAAAACAAAAACTGGCATTGAGCTGCTGCAGCACTTCATCGAGTATTATCACGCGCTGAATAAGTAAGTTTCGCTTTCCAGGCTAAGCCACAAAAACCTGCTGAGCTGCATGCTAATTGCCCGATTTGCTTTTGTTGCGTTTTATTTTGTTTTGTTTGGTTTACTGTTCCATTGTGTACGCCTTTATATAATTTGAATTATTGACGTTGCAGTTACTTCAAAGATGGCTTGCAAACAATCGAACACTTTGGCACGTACATTGGCGATCTGAGTGACAAGTTGCATGTGATCAAGCAGAAGCAGGACGAAGACAGGCGCAGTCTCTTGGATCTACGAACATTGTTGCGCAGCACGCCGGATTTCGAGCGCGTCGACAATGCGCAATCATCGGAGAATCGTAGTGGTGGTGCGGGTGCCGGTTACTCGCTCCATCAGCTCCAGGGCGACAAGCATCATGGTGTAACACGGCAGGGTCATCTGCTGAAGAAGAGCGAAGGCAAAGTGCGACGGGTGTGGCAGAAGCGACGTTGCCGAGTCACCAGCGATGGCTTTCTTGACATATTCCATGCAGACGAATCGAAACCGCCGACGCGGGTTAATCTGCTCACCTGTCAAATAAAGCCGGTGCCAGATGATAAACGCGGCTTCGACTTGATAAGCTGTAAGGGATTCTCAAAATTACAAATGTAAAGACAAATATTAATATTTCCTTATTTTCCTCAGACAATCGTCCGTATCATTTTCAAGCGGAAGACGAATCGGATCAGAAGGCCTGGATGGCAGTATTGGTGAATTGCAAAGAGAAGGCTCTGACCAAGGCCTTCCAGCATGCCAATCCGCAGATGAGTCCCAGCTTGGTGGAGCTACAAAAGACAGTGATTCGTTATGTGCAGCTGTTGCCGGGCAACGATCGTTGCTGCGATTGTGGATCTCGCAACGATGTCACCTGGATCAGCTTGAACTTTGGCATACTCGTCTGCATACAGTGCTCGGGTGTGCATCGGGATCTGGGTGTGCATCATTCGCGCATCCAAAGTCTAACGCTGGACAACCTAACAACAGCCAATCTGTTAATAGCACGCGCCATGGGCAACAGCACATTGAATGACATTATGGAAGCGAAGTTGGGCAGAGGCAAGCTTAACCACGAGAGCAGCATGTAAGCTAAATTGTTATAGTTCTCTAGCTATATTTTTATTTAATTGACTTTTGCATTTGCAGGGAGGAGCGTTACGATTTCATACGCGCCAAATATGTGGCAAAGCGCTATATAATGCGCACCTGTGCAGATGACAACGATCTGCGCTGCGATCTAGAGCAGGCGATTGTCAATGCGGATATCAGCCAACTGCTGCAGGTGTGGGCCGAGGGCGCCGATCTCACCTGCTGTTTGCCCAGCTCTGATGCGGGCGAAACAGCTCTACATTTAGCTGTACTACGCGAGGGCGGCTCTACGCTTCACATTGTTGATTTTCTAATACAGAATATGCCGCCCAAGGGCCTGAATAAGGCCACCAATCCTCCCGGTGTGCTCGATGTGACGGGCAAGAATACGCCTTTGCATCTATGTGCACTACATGATCGTCGCGAATGCATGAAGCTGCTCTTGCGCTCTGGCGCTGACTACGAGCTACGCAATTCACAGAACAAAACAGCACTGGATATTGCCAAAGAGATGGGTCACAATAGCTGCAAGGAGCTGGTAAGCAGAGATCTACAAATTATAAAGTTTATCTTGTTAATGCGTTTTTATTTCCTAGATTGAATGTGCCATAAAGCGAGAGAAAAGCGCCTTTGATCATATCAATACAGATTGGAATCTGCCCAATGAAGATGGGTCTACAGATTTCAGCGATGATGAAACTGTCATAGATGAGCGTGTAAGTATATATAGGAGTTTATGTATATCGTTTCGGAACTTACCATAAGTCACAAAGTATTTTAACTCTTTGCAGAAATCGCGCTCTCGCCCACCCAGCTTTGCCGGTGGCGATTCGCCTGTATTGCGTTCCCGCTCATCGACTTGTGATTCGATACAGTCCAGTTCTAGTCCAATTGCCAACTGCCCGAGCCGGCAATTCACGTTGCCCAGCTATACGCAATCAGCGGGCACATCACCCAAACAGCACACGAATGTTGGCCAATATCTGGGAAGTGGCAACAGTTTGGGCGTGGTCAGCAGTAGCAATAACAATAGCAACAGCGGCAACGGCGGTGGCTCCAGTCCCAGCTCTGCGTGCAACCAAAATATGCGTGGTACTCGCAACAGCTTGAATATGCAGAGCGAGCTGGGTCATGTGACTGGGGCTCGGAAATCAACGTCCACAGCAAATATGAACTCGTTAAAGAAGCGCACAGCGCCAGCACCGCCACCAGGTACTCCGGCCAGTATATTCTATGGCACACTGCCGCATCCGCCCAGGCATTCACAGAATATGGATGCCAACGATATTCGCTCTATCAATCACAAGAATCAGTCCATGGATGCATATGGTACGCTGCCGCACATGAGGAGCGTTGAGAGTTCACCACGGATAACAGGCGTTAGTGGAAGTGGTGGAGGCGGTGGTGGTGGTGCAGGCGGTGGCAATGGCAGCAATAACAGCTTAATGCCCATGACAACATTTGGCCATAAGCGTTCGCCCAGTGGCGAATCATTGAATCGCAATATTCATCTAGCGGGCGCTAAGCTCGTGCTGCCGCCCACTGGAGAGCTGCCCACACTCAAACATGTGGATAAATCGGCGCTGATGAGACCCAAAATACCACCGCCCGGTCCGCCAGCAGGTAAATTAAATGTTGTCTAATTTTAAAAACAAATTTAATAATAATTGTTTCTCTTTTAATTCCTCTGCAGAGCGTGAGATACCAAATGGACAATCGAATGAGAGCATCAGCTCTATGGATGAGGGTCCGATTGCACCGCCTCGCAAGGTAAGTTGTTTGCATCCTTGTCGTTCCGTTCACGACAAGACAAGGAAGATGAGACGCGCGCGTGCTTAGTTTTTTCTTTTATCAATGTATCCATGTGTATATATCCTGTAATTCCAACAAATTTCAGCGCAAGCAACAGAACTTGTTGAGATTAGAGCATTCCAGCGAGGAAACGGTAAATGCCAGAGACAAATCAATCAATCAATTCAAAACAAAACAAATCAAATCAAAAACAAATTTTTGCCGTTCTTGTTGTTGTTCTGTTCCTTGTTTATTTATTTCTATAAATTATAATATAAGATATTTATATTTTGTATTGTTTTTACTAAATATGTGCCGTATGCATCTTCTCTAGAGCTCTTCTAACTTCAATCGCGCATACTCTAAAAACTTCAAATCAAAATCGAAATCAGACTCAAAATTAATTCTATGTTTTAATAATATTTGTTGCACTAACAGAAACATTATATTTGAATCTCAATTTTACATAATTTATACTAATTGAAGTCTTGTGTTCTTAGCTCATCAATCAATCAGCCAATTTTACGGATTACGAGTCCTGGCACACGGATATGGACTCCTCTGGCGGCGGTCTGGATCATTCGGCCGACTCGAATATTTCTTCTAGCGACAATGATAGGTTAAATAGCTCGCCCGATAATCAACTGAAGAATGCAACGGGCTCCGTTTCCAAATTGCATTATGTAAGCTGCTATAGATTTTTGTTCTAAATATTATTTAAATTCATATTTGTATCAATTTAGAATGGCCAGCGTCGTTGTCGAGCACTTTACGATTGCGTCGCAGACAATGATGATGAGCTGGAGTTTAAGGAAGGTGAAATATTGATTGTGCTTAATGAGCGCACCGATGACGAGAATTGGATGGAGGGCATCATAGAGGGGCATCCAACGCGGCGTGGCATGTTTCCCGTTAGCTTTGTACATATGCTGCCCGACTAAAATGGGGCAGCACTGCTCTCCTGTTCGTTTATACAACTGTGTGAAAGATTGATTGTCAAGGTGTGTGTGAACGTGTGTGTGTGTGTGCGAGTGTGCATTTGTATTATTGCGTGCATGTATTATACAGAACAAGATATTATTTATTACACTTTTTAATCGCAAACAACTATAATTAATTGTATGTATTATTTTTTTGGATTATTAATTTGGTTTAATTTGTTGTGCTATCAACGCAAACCAAATCATTTATTATTCTCTATGATTATAATTATAATTATATTATTTTTTGTAAAGAAAACCTATTTAAAGTATACTAAACTTATATGTAAACACTTACTGTGTATATTTAAATCGATATTGCTACCATTTTTAAAGCATATACTATAAGTAGGCGCCGCTTTGAATTGCTTTTACAACTGCAAATATCCTGCAAATGTGTTATAGGCTATAATTTTTAGCTAAACCTACTCATCATCCTATCCTACGGTATATTTAATTAAGTTTACTTGCTAGCCCAGAAAGATAATTGCAAAAAAAAAAAAAAAAAAACATCACGCTATCCGCTAAAAATGTATCTCCCAATGCTGTAAAAAAAAAAAACTAATGCAATATTTTTGTGGTTAAACGGAATATCGAAATCGATGAAATTATGTATTGATGCTTACCAATACGCTGCCATATACATATATACAGATAAATATATAAATACATATGTACTAACAATAAAATAGCCGACCTGGTCTGGCTTGATAAATTACATAGAACGCGTACACAAATTATGTAATACTGTTGATGGATTTAAATGAAAGTTTATAAAACAACGTTAATAAAAAAAGAAGGTTTACTCAGATTAAAGCTTAACTCAATTGCAAACGTAAAACTAAAGCCCAAATGCTAAGAACATATTTAAAAATATTATTAGTAATACACAAAAAGTTCTATAAAACGATAAGTCAACATTTCAACCCTCTGTACCTAGAAGTTGTTACCAATTAAGCATACATATTATATAAATTTATATATCTAATTCCAAAGCGAGTTGGCGAGGGGAAAGAGAAACATATAGTATAGAGTTCTGGACTTGTTTGAATTTGTTGTATACCACAGACATCATCATTATATATATGTAAAGTGTAGATATAATTCTTTTATGTACACGCCACCCTTTAAATTTTGTATACACGTTTCAGTATTTATTTTAGCAAAAACCTTAATATTACACTATAAAACATATTTGATATTATATTTAAGACAAATAAAAGAAAAACTCAACGCTTATTACATATATACATACATAATATAAGGTTGTGTTTTTACCAAAAAACAAAATCAATGTTTTAAATGAAACGGTAAATCGGGACCGGGTAAACGGGTATAAATGAAGTAACTCATCATACAAGTACTAACCAGTGATACAAGTCAAGCATGGTCGATCGGTCATACATTCATACATCGTATAAGTATCGATAATGAAGCTATCACCTTGCGTGGTATAGATTTGTGGTGGTAAGTAGATATATTATCGATTGATGTCACTAATCTCCAATGAATAAATTGAGCTGTGCAGTGCAAATAAAGAATTAACGCGTAAATTGTAATCATTATCTTTGCCCGTTGCAATTTTAGTGCCCGGTCACAATAAGACACTTGGAATTCAACTAAGAAAGTGCCTTTTATCAAAGCCATTAACTTATTGCCGATGGCGACACTAAGAAGTGTGCAAAACTAGCGAAAGGCTTTTTCTATCGATATCGTCGGATTTGTTTAGCACTAGCACGGGGTAAATTTATACGAGGGCAATTTTTTTTCTTTTCGTTTGATTGTCCCGAAAATCTAATCATTTCGAGCAGTATAATCTTTAGGGACGACAGTGCTGAGTGTAGGCAAGTGTCGGAATCAGCAGTGACCATCAGCAATTGTCATTGTCAACGCCAGCGCCGTGAGCACATCCAGCTCCAGCGTATTGGTCACCGCACACTCATTCCAAGCAATGAGTGCAGCAAAGAAATACAAGCTCATGGATACGACTGAACTGCACGACACCGAAAATATTGCCGCCTGTTTGAAAAAAGGTGATAACGGCAGCAGCAACGCAATTACGACTGCAAACAACCTTGGCCGGAGCGCCTTCGCCGCCCAAAATATGAATTCAGCAGCGTCCACAAACGGCGAACGGTTGCCAAATTTTTCGAAATTGGGCTCGCATCATGGCAGCGATATACGTTCGGCATCAACTACCTCAAATCTGCTTAATCGCATGGGCGCCATACACAACACCAAGCCGGGTGATGTCAAAAAGATAGTTATTAAGAACTTTAAGGGTAAGCATTTATTGTGTGGGCGATAAACGATAACGATTCAATTAACATTTATATTAACTTCTCATAGCTAAACCCACACTGCCCGATAACTATTCAGAGGACACTTATGTGAAACTTGAGGAGGCCGTTATCGCCATTCAATTATCAAAGCCCATAAAATATTCACTGGAGGAACTCTACCAGGCCGTTGTAAATATGTGCAGTCATAAAATGGATGCACAGCTATATATGAAACTGATGGAGCTAACCGAACAGCACGTCAAACGTAACATCAAACTTAAAGAGCTAACTGGCGGCAGCATGGATAAACTGGTATGTGAAGCCAACTGAAGACATTGCCAATTATATTGCATATAAATTCCTTTACAGGTTCTTCTGGAGAAGATCAACAATTGGTGGCTATCGTTTTGCCAGCAAATGATCATGATACGTAGCATATTTCTATACATGGATCGCACCTATGTGCTGCAAAATTCGTCCATACACTCTATTTGGGACATGGGGCTGGACCTCTTTCGCATACACTTTGCCCAGAATAATGTCGTGCAGAAACGCACCGTTGATGGTTTATTGGCGCTGATTGAAAAGGAACGACAGGGAGCAACAGTCGATCGTGGATTGCTCAAGAGTTTAGTGCGTATGCTGTGCGATTTGCAGATATATAGCAGTGCGTTTGAGGAAAAGTTCCTGGATGCGACCAATCAACTGTACAAGGCTGAGAGTCAACGAAAGATGCAGGAGTTGGAGGTGCCCGAGTACTTACAGCATGTGAGCAAGCGTCTAGCCGAAGAGAATGAGCGTTTATTGCACTATCTGGACTCCAGCACAAAGTATGTCTTCGAATATATATATATATATTTTTTTTTATAAATTAAATTCATTATTTTCTCTTTCAGACATCCTTTAATTTATAATGTTGAAAAGGAACTACTTGCCGAACACTTAACAACAATTCTGCAAAAGGGCCTTGACTCCCTGCTAGAGGACAACAGACTGAACGATCTAACCCTTTTGTATGGACTACTTAGTCGCGTTAAAAACGGCACTTCCGAGTTATGCGGCAATTTCAATGGTTACATCAAGGTATGGCCGCTCTCATACATATATATTTTGTAAATTCATTCATTTCATACTCTTGCGTATATATTGTAGAAAAAAGGACGCACCATCGTCATTGATCCCGAGAAGGATAAGAGTATGGTGCAAGATCTGTTGGACTTCAAGGATAAAATGGATGTTATTGTGCGCAATTGCTTTGAGCATAATGAGAAATTTACGAATTCGTTGCGCGAGGCCTTCGAATTCTTCATTAATCAGCGCGCCAACAAGCCCGCAGAGCTTATTGGTATGTTTGTTTTGTTTGTCTCCTGTGTTATGTATATATAAATAGACATCCAATGCCATAATATGTTTGCTCATATATATTTATATATATTTGTAGCTAAATATGTGGATATGAAATTGCGCTCTGGCAACAAGGGCACCACCGATGAGGAGCTGGAAAAGACCTTGGACAAGATAATGGTTCTGTTTCGTTTTATACACGGCAAAGACGTCTTTGAAGCATTCTACAAAAAGGTTAATTATATTATACATATAATTAATATATGCAGAAATTATAATAATTTGTTCTTTGAAGGATTTGGCCAAACGCTTGTTGGTGGGCAAATCGGCCTCGGTTGATTCCGAGAAGAGCATGTTGTCGAAATTGAAACAGGAATGTGGTGGCGGCTTTACATCGAAGCTAGAGGGCATGTTCAAGGATATGGAATTAAGTCGTGATGTTAATTTGGCTTTTCGCGGTCATACGCTCAGTAATGATCGCGATGTTACCAATCTGGACTTGACCGTCAGCATCCTAACCATGGGATATTGGCCAACTTATGCGCCCACTGAGGTCACAATGCCACCACAGTTTATCAATCCCCAGCAGATCTTCAACAAGTTCTATCTGGAGAAGCACAGTGGGCGAAAACTTCAATGGCAGCCAACACTGGGCAATTGCGTATTGCGTGCACAATTCGATGCGGTAGCTAAAACATTTAGATTACCAACGATATTAAATATAAATTATTATATATTTATATTAATATATTATAATTTTTTATTGCATCACAGGGTTCCAAAGAGCTAATGGTGTCGTTGTTTCAAGCGCTGGTTCTACTGCTGTTTAATGACAAGCCTGTGCTCAGCTACGAGGAGATCTTGGCTGCCACAGGCATTGAGGATGGTGAACTGCGTCGCACACTGCAATCGCTGGCATGTGGACGTGCGCGTGTCATTACCAAAACGCCGAAGGGCCGCGACATTGAGGATGGTGATCAATTTGATTTTAATAATGAGTTCGTCAATAAACTGTTTCGCATCAAGATTAATCAAATTCAAATGAAGGAAACGGTAAGCAAAAAACTAAATATATAATTATTTGTGATATGTAAACCAATCTCATTGCAGAACGAGGAGCAAAAGGCGACGGAGGAGCGCGTTTTTCAGGATCGCCAGTATCAGATCGATGCGGCTATTGTGCGCATTATGAAAATGCGTAAGACACTGAGTCACAATTTGCTCATCACCGAGTTGTTCAACCAGCTAACTTTTCCTGTTAAGGTGTGTATGCTAATTAAGCTAAATGTTTAATTAATTCATTAACTCTTATTTTATCTCTTTAGCCTGCTGATCTGAAAAAGCGCATAGAGTCACTGATCGATCGTGATTATATGGAGCGGGACAAGGATAATCAAAATCAATATAACTATGTGGCATAAATGTACGATGGATCATCTACTTTGTTTTGGGCAACTAACACAGCAAACACAGACACACTCCCACTCACACATACACGAACACTTACGCTCCCACACACACTCTCCCATATACACACTCCAAAACATGTACACACACAACCGCAAAGATTATAGTTTTTTCTCTCTATTTTTTTTTTATTGTCCATTTCGAATGTTCATCGAAATTAGTGACAGACAAAATCATTTGGTATCTGCGTGCGGCGAGCGACTGGAATATATATCAATTACAGATTGTAGTTGTGGCTAGGTGTTCCCACACGCTGAGCCCACGCAAAAGTTTCGTTTGTGGTGACTAGTGTAATTGCTACAGTCCGTTTCCGTTTCTAAGTTACTACTGTATCATCTAATAAATTGGGCGTTTCATTTACGAGCACTAACAGCAAACATTTGTCTCTACTCTTTGAGAATGATATATAAGTATGCATATATATATATATATCAAGAATGTCATCTTACAGCAATAAATGAAAGGAAAAGAACGAAAATTGCAAACATTGTGTAACTTTTGCTAAAAGAAAAGAACATTTTATATCTTTGTTGATTGGATTTTTTGTAATTTGATTATTTTCGATGCTGAGAGTAATTTCCCTTCGAATAACAATAGATGAAACATTTGCAGGCTAATATTAATAGAATACTTAAATAAATAATGAGAAATTGTACACGTAATTTTGCATCTGTATGTAAAACAGATGCGCATAAACTAGATCGTTTTTATTTATGATTTTTTCGATAAATAAAATTTAAAAAATACCTGTATACATATATATAAATATATAAATTTAATGGAGTTTTATTATTGCTATTTTGGGGAGACTTTGGCTAAGGCTGGCAGGCGACTAGAAATTTCGACAAGTGTGCGACTGGAAATTTCTACAGGTTGCTGATGATTTATGCAACGATTGATGACGTCATGACATGCATTTACCTTTTACTTTTGCAATTGGAATAACTGGGTCAATGACACATGAATAATAGGGTTTTACTTTTCCGAATGCGATGAAGTCATGGACTTCAATAATAATTATGTTGTTTAATTGAGTTTTGAATCATGAATGATATATCTTTGATGGGAATGAATCAATTGAAACCCCACTTCTGTTTACCCTGAATATATGTTTATAGGAAAAACTAGAAATTTGTTTTTTTTTTTTTACTTAGTTTATTATGAATATCTTGGCTTTGATATGCCTTACCTACACCCAGCACTTTGCGACTAACATTTAATAATGAAAAATGCAAAAAATTATCAAAATTTTGATATCGAAAATTTCCGAAGCAATTCATAAAGCAGTCATGGGCATACAAATGCGTATCTTATCTAGTTAATACTCTTTTTTAGACACTCGTAATTGATATAAAGATTAAAAAAAAACTGATAAAAAGAATATATTTTATTGGTATATTACTATATATATTATATTAATATTAATAATCGTAATAATTCTCCTTGGAATAATAATATAAGTTACTAATTTCAGGCTATTATTAAAACGAAGGCTTAAATAAATAATAAACTTAAATACACGTAATTTTCGATCTGTCGTCTATAAACATAAACATCATAAAATGGATCGTATATATAGATATAAATTTATGTCTATGTATATATAAATATAATGCACTTTTTTGTGGTCTTTTACTGCTATGTTGCTAAAGTACAGACAAATATTATGGAGGGGATTTTTAGTTTATACTTTTCGATCAATAAGACGTAATATTTACAAATTAAAATTATAGAAAATACAGAGGTATATTAGAATATAGTTAGGGATGTAGGTATATATAGATATAGATATAGATATATGTTATATTAATATGCTTATGTACAAAACAAATAAAATTAATAATTTGAATAGAGGGGCTCAGTGGGGCACGTGTTTTGGAAACGCGTTTCGCAACCGAACTCAGACGAAAATCACGAGGCTAATTTCTATCACATTTTCTGATCATTATCGATTTTTGCAAGTAAAGTACATATACATGTCTGAAAAGTTATCAACGGCTTATAAAATCCTTATACAAAAATATGTCAACATTTTCATTACTTTTCGAGCGAGTCGCGGTTTAGCCAAGGAAAGAAAAGTAACAGAAGCTAGCTTCGTTTACGCCTCCACGCTATTGACACTATATTGGGAGCTATCGTATTCAGATACATTGTCTGAGCCATATCCAGGAAATCCAACAACCGACGGCCTGGCGCTGGTCTGTGTTGTAGCTCGGAGCACATCCGGTATGTAGGCGGGTGCGGGTCCGGCGATTTCCACAATACTTGGACGTCGCGTGGCCGCACAACGTTTGATCGGCGACATGAAGATGAACAATGTTACGGTTATAGCTAGCGTTATGATCAGTATCAGGAATCTAGCCATGCCGTCATCGCCGCGGAAATAGCATATCATGGCCATAACCAACACCAATATGAGGACCGAAAACTTGGTCATGGTCACCGCTGTGGAATGAATTTTACCTCCCTTCCTCGATATCATATTGGATGGTCCATAGGCGAAGTACAGATTATAACGATCCACCATATGCTTCAGACATATATAGATCATGGCGAATGGCATGATCAATGGACAAAAAACGCTGTACACAATCGATATGGTAAACACGAGAGTGGTCCAGGCGTAGTGTGTGCCAAACGGGAACTCAATCAATATGGATTTACGTATATAGGGCGTCTCCGCCTTCGAGGTAGCCTTCAACAATGCCCAAATGTAGACAATGAGCTCCGGGAAACGCAACAGCTCCAACGAGGTACCAATAAAGGCAGCAGTAATAATATAATTCACATAGAATGAACCACGATCCGGCAAGAATATGCACTGCCAGCGTCCCGTGTCGTTCGTTAGCCCCCATTCCAGAAGTGCCTGCGCCGACGTCAAACCCAATGAGGGCAGAATGAGAATCATCAGCAGCAAGTAGCCAAAGCATTTGCACATTATCGAGTAGTTCTGCTTGGATCGTGTGTAGTGACCCATCCATTTATCCGATATGGAGACAATCACAGGCATCAGTGCCGACAGAGTCCACAGCATCAATGTGGGCAAGAACTCAGAGACAAGTGGCGAGATTTTACTCTCCGTATCCAGGACCCATGGACGACTGTTCAGCAAATTGACGACCATGGCCGGTGTCGTCAGGAAAAACAGAACAATGAAGAGCACAACGTTGACGCACACGAATTTCAAATACCAATGGCTCTTGTTGACATTCAAATTCTCCCAGAAGATGTCATCCGGTGATGGTGCAAACATTATGTGCCATTGCCTATAGGTGCCGGGCGTGAAATGATTTACAATATTCTGTGCCTCCTGCACCGTGGACACGGTCAAGAAGGCGATATCCAATGGTTCATTCAACGTTGAGGCACGCAAACGTGCCACATCGCCAGAGAGCTTACGCTCTTCGCGTTGATAATATTCGTAGGCGTTCTCCTTCTTGCACGAGCACATCTCCGGCTTGGCCATCAGTGTGTCCCGGTCTCGATGATGTTCGCAATAGACACGCGCTTCATGCACTCTCTCAAACTCTGCATTGCGCACGAATAGACGTGAAATATTGTAGGCAATGCTGACGCTCTCGATGGTGACATCCGGGAACAGCTCCTGCATATAGTTGCGTATGACCGTCTTGTTCCGATCACTAAAAGAAATAAGAATATATTTAATATGCATATTTAAACGGATATATATAGCAGCTTGTTCAACCTGTTCGATATATTGGATATCATGATCGTGCGCGTGGCAGCCTTTTTGAAGGCATTGCGACCCGAGGAGCGCCGCATGATGAGCACCACCAGCGGTATATACAGGATGGTTATGATGGTGTGCACCCACAGCCAGGGTGAATCCGGTTGCAGATTGGCCATTGTGGTGCGTCCAAAGGAATTCACATCGTACAACTCGTCGCGTGGTCCATTCAGGAAATTAATGGGCAATATAATCGCTAACGAAATGACGGTCACCACTGCCATGACGGCCATCATATGCTGCTGAAAGGACAGATAATGAACGGCATCTGGACCAGAGTGCAGCAAAATTGTTTCCTTGCGCAGCTTCAAGGTTACATGAATCCAATTAAATAAGCCGGGTTCGGTTTGGATGGGCGACAATGGGGTGGAGTCGCTCTGCTGTGATGTTGCACTTGGCCGGGGCGTTGGATTGGCGGACGTGCTCGGCTGTGGTTCCACAACGCTAGCGGCACGCGAATAAAATATTTCTGTCCAACGTTTTTTGGTCCCATTGGAATTGACCAGAGCCAGACGATAGTCGCTCGCCTGGTGCCGCAGCGTCGTAAACAACAGAATGAGCAGCACCCAGAAGATCGTGTTCAATATCAAAGTCTCCGGTATGCCGTTATAGGCGCTGATGAAGAGCGTGGTGCGATTACTCGCCTGGCAATAGGTGTTGTTCTGGTAGCCATTGTCGTGCACCGTAATATCCATTTTCGTGAATTATCCCTCTGATCACAATTCAATGAGCTAAACGGCCAACAGCGGCTGAATCACTGTAATGGTAAGGTAGAACAATGTTAGAGAACAAACATGGACTCTTCCGTTTGCTGACACCTTAGCCAAAGCCGAACCGTGTGATATTAGAAAAGCAAAAAAATAAATAAAACAAATCAGAGATAAGAAAACGGCTGGGTAAAAAGCAGAAGCGACAGACATTGTCGACTTCTGATTACTTTAATGCCACTTAAACAATTCGATATGAATTTTTATGAATTTGTCATTGAATAAGGCGTGGGATTTCGTTAAATGTAAATATTCAAATCTAGGTTAAATACATGCGAAGGTGTGCTAACAGTTTAAAAATTATAAAATTTAAGATATTACTTTATAAAATATGTAAAAATATTAAAAACTATTATATTTATTATTATACTTAGAATATTATGACAACATCCAATATTTATTATTTTAAAAATATATTTTTCTCTATTTTTAAATTTCATGTAATATTAATATTATTAATTATAAAAACAAAAATAAATTGAATTTTGGCTATTCTGCTGGTAGAATAACAGTTTCAAAGCACAATTTTACATATGACAACAAAGAAAATCAAATGAATTTCATGTTTATGCGGGTCATCACATTTGCCTAAAGTACATGATTCTAATTGGGATTTATCTTATTGGGTCGCGTTCAAACGCAACAAAGTCCACGCGTAGAGCGTAACGCCTGCAAATTTCACACACACTCAAAGAATCAGAGAGAACGTTATCAAGCTAGTTTGTGTGTTTGTAGGCGGTAATTGTAAGACTAAAGCAACTCACAAGTATAAGAAGCAATAAATTATGCTCTATACACATGCATTTGTATGTGTATTGTATTTTTATATGTATTTACATAGACATTTGCCGTACAACTTTTAGAAAGCAAATACATACATTTATTTGCACTTATCTCAAATGGAAAATGAAATATAATATAAGATAAGTATTGCCAATTGTCACAGAGAGCATGACATGCATCTATTTGTAAAATGCGTACATACATATATTTATATACACATGCACGTGTGCACTATATGGTTGCAATAATCGCTTTCTTTTGTTGTTTGTTAAACTAAATATGAATAACACACACTCACACAAACGGTCATTAACGTGCATTATCAATGTACAAATACATTGTACAATAAATAATTGTGCCTATTTTATTTGTAATCTTTTCTCTTTTTTTTGTGGAGTTTGTTTTCGCTGCTTATTATTATTAGTGTTGGGTAACGGACAGGGGTTGCGAGGTAATGGGGTAAAGGTAAAGGTAATGGCAAAGGCAAAGAGGTGGTTGGTGTGGAATCGCGTCACTGCCACCTTTCCATTTCTTTTTATATATATATATATATATATATATTTTTTTTTTCTTTCATTTAACTATGAATCATCGCACATTATAAATTGAGTTATTCACTAAGCCAACAATTGTCATTTAGAAATGCAGAAACACATTTTCCTCTTAACGATATGTTACGCCTTAGTTTAACTAGCACACTAATATATTACATTATTGCTAATTTTGTGACTTGTCTGAATTCGTTTCGGATATGTTTTTTACACATTTTTAATTGCCACGTCTACACTGAACAAAATTGCGTACCTTGACAGCTATATTTGATATTTATATGTTGATTGCCAGTTATTGCATTTAATAATATATGTATTTGTTTGTTTCTTCTACGTTACGCTCTCTTGCCCGTCTGTCTGTTAACTAACATATTGTTAGCACCAACAGCCAATTTTGAACGATTGCAATTCAATGCTTTACAATTAATATAACGGTGGAACTGTTAGGTGTTCGTTTAAATATGAAAAATGTTTCTCCATACTTCAACATCTGTTATCCAATAGCAAATGTAACAATGGAACAACTTTACTTCGGTAATTGTTTAGACTATCTCGTTAAATAAAACAGATCTCAATGAGTTGGAATTTTTGCCATATCTACGTAATTTTGCATGTTTCAAAAATAATGTACAACAGTGCCAAATGAGTAAGTTTTTTTTTTTTTTTTATAGATATGAACATCAGCCGACTATCGATTGCACATTCGTCCATGAATATCGTATACTAAAATTATATTAGACGATTTCAATTTGCGTTTAATTTTTAATATTTTTAAATTAGATTTAATTCACTCAAAATTTAAAATAATACCTACCTCCTTAATTTCTATAATATTTTATAAATAAATCAAACAAAAATATTTAAAGCTTCAACAGTTGCACAAATTCTCAGCCAGACTTTTTTTTACTTGCATACTTACATGTGTAAGTACACAGAAATGCGGCTGCTTACCCTCTCTTAAGATAATTGAAGAGAGGCTCTTTGTTACATACATACATACATATGTACATACATTGCTCTTAGCAATTGTACACATACATATAAATAAATATGCGCGAAAATAAGTGTAAGTTTCGCACACAGATGCACAAAGAGAGACCACAAAACGATTGATCAGCAAGAAACGGTTTGTTTATTTTATGAAATCAAGTGAAGTTTTACTCATATAGAAGCTCAGCGTTGAAAAGGGTGAGGGCAATATAAAAAAATGACAATACACTAATTAAAATAAAAATTATATTTTAGTTTGTTTAAAAGTGCTGCGCATTTTTAGTTGCGTTGCCATACCATCAAAGCAGTATTACCACACCAGCTTAAAAGCTTTATTGGCGTTGTGAACTAGCTCGGGCACCAAGTTTTCAAGCACAGTTTACCGGGAAGACAGATTGAAGTGAAAAATTGTTCAAATATTAAAAAAAAAAGAACAATCATGTCGGATTACGTTGTTGAACGCATTGAAGGCAAACGCATTGTAAACGGAAAAACTCAATATCTTCTAAAATGGCTTGGATACCCACGTAGTGATAATACATGGGAACCAGTGGAAAATCTTTCTTGTCCCGATTTTATAGCCGCATTTGAGGAATCGCAAAAGAGGAAGACCAAGAATAGGAAGAGAAAGATATCGGCAACAAATTCTAGAGAAACTAATGAAATGAATGTAGCACAAAATCAATTCAATGAGAGTTTTGGTTTTGACCGTGGATTGACTGCTTCGAAGATATTGGGAGCTACTGATAGTTCTGGAAAGCTCATGTTTTTGATGTCTTGGGAAAATTCAAATCACATCGATTTGGTGCCTGCCAAGATAGCTAACATAAAGTGTCCGCAAGTCGTTATTAAATTTTATGAGGAGCGTCTCACCTGGGAGTCTGACGTTGAAAAAAATGATACAAAGATTTCTAGCAGACGCTCCGCAGCGAAGCGGGCAAATCATATAAAAGTCGACCTAACAGAGGGCGATTGTTGAGGCGGAGCAACGGCAAATGTGCAGATGTGCATGAACATCATTGCAACATACATACATACATACATATATATTCATTATAAATTCAGTCGACGTTCATTAACAGTTACACAGTTAGTTGCCATATATACATTTGTACATATGTATATATCATAATAGATTTATTTTTAAGTATATTCTATATCTGTTTGAAGTGAAATCATTCTGTTACATATTCACAATTTTGTTAAATCGTAGTAATTAACTTGTCAGTTGAAAATTGTACGACCTTTGCATTAATTTGTTCTATTTTGAGACACATTTTTGGCGCCGGCACACAAGTGTTGCCATTGTGTTGAATTATCTAATAAAAAAAACTAGTTCAGTGAACTTTGGATTTTCGCTCAATCACGAACCACAAGCGCTGTTGGGCAGTTGCATTTTGCTGCGAGGTGCGTTTTTTTAGTAATCTCGTGAAAATAGCGAAGTATTGTGCTATTTGGCTATTCCACGTTGCGCACAATGATTCTGTGTGTGTCTGTCAGACACTGGGATCTGTGCAAATGAAATTTGTGATGCGATACGATGAAAATGCGTTTTTTTTGTTCTTTTTCTGCGAATTGCAGGCGTGTGGGCTGGCATTTGCAAAATTGATGTGAGCGGCCATTGGATATATTGTTGAAGCGTTGCCGTCGGCTGCAGACGTAGAAAGACGAGACGACAACAATGACCACCAGCAGCGAAGATGTGCTGCTGCAGATGGGCGAGGTGCGTTACAAAAAGGGAGACGGAACACTCTATGTAATGAACGAGCGCTTGGCATGGATGGCGGAGCACCGGGACACCGTTACCGTTTCCCATCGCTATGCGGATATCAAGAGTAAATACGCGTGGACGTCAATTGCTTAACAAGACATTGACTTTCTGATTTTCCCAATACAGCTCAGAAGATCTCACCCGATGGCAAGCCAAAGGTGCAGCTACAGGTGGTGCTCCACGATGGCAATACGTCGACGTTCCATTTTGTTAATCGTCAAGGCCAGGCTGCCATGTTGGCCGATCGTGATAAAGTCAAAGAGCTACTGCAGCAGCTGTTGCCCAATTTCAAGCGTAAAGTGGACAAAGACTTAGAGGACAAGAATCGCATCCTGGTCGAGAATCCCAATTTACTGCAGCTTTACAAAGATCTGGTCATTACCAAAGTACTAACCAGCGATGAGTTCTGGGCCACGCACGCCAAAGATCATGCCCTCAAGAAGATGGCCAAGAGCCAGGAAATCGGTAAGTATATATCTTACATATGTATGTTATTTACATTAATATTGCTCTGCTTGCTTGCAGGTGTCTCGGGCGCCTTCTTGGCTGACATTAAGCCACAGACGGACGGTTGCAATGGCCTTAAATACAATCTTACCTCTGATGTCATACACTGCATTTTTAAAACATATCCCGCCGTTAAACGCAAGCATATGGAGAATGTGCCCGCCAAGATGCCCGAATCGGAATTCTGGACAAAATTCTTTCAATCGCATTACTTTCATCGGGATCGTCTGACCGCTGGGACCAAGGATATCTTTACGGAGTGCGGTAAAATTGATGATCAAGCATTGAAGGCAGCCGTGCAGCAGGGCGCTGGTGATCCGCTATTGGATTTGAAAAAGTTTGAAGATGTGCCGCTGGAGGAAGGCTTCTGTAGCGTTGCTGGCGATCGCAATGTGGTCAACAGTGGCAATATTGTCCACCAAAATATGATCAAGCGTTTCAATCAGCATTCCATAATGGTATTGAAAACGTGCGCAAATGTTAATGGCGCTCCAGCCACCATCACCAACGGCACCAATGTGGCCAATGGTCCTCTAGGACAATCCGCCTACACCAATGGTGTTAACGGTAAGGCAGCTAAGCATGCGGTCACCGAAAATGCGACCAACAGCAACAGTAATGATGCACCGCCATCCAAGAAGCAACGACTCATTGAAAAGATACACTACGAAGACTTGGGCGATCCACTAATTGAATCCGAAGATACGGAGGAATCCGAAAATAAAGCCAAACAATTCGAACTGTCCAAAGTGGAACGCTACCTCAACGGTCCGCTGCATCATAATATGTACGAACATCAGAATGATGCGCTCAATCTGGACGATGTGCAGTACAAGCTGGTACGCAATTCCGAATCCTGGCTGAATCGCAATGCACAGCGCCATGTCATTTGTCCCAAGGCGGCTGTCAATGCTTTGGGTGAACTTAGTCCCGGTGGTTCGCTAATGCGAGGTTTTCAAGAGCAGTCGGCAGGTCGTAAGTTGAGATTGATAATAATAATTGATAATTGCTATTGATAATATATTGCAAATCTGATAGAGCTGGTGCCACGCGACTTTCAGCGCGATTTGCGGCATTTGTATTTGTCGCTTTTGGAGCTGTTAAAGCACTTTTGGAATTGCTTTCCACCCACAACTGAAGAGTTGGAAACTAAGTTGCAGCGTATGCATGAAACTCTGCAACGTTTCAAAATGGCCAAACTAGTGCCTTTCGAGGTGAGCAAACAATAAATAATAATCAAATTACAATTATTTTATTATTATTATACTTGTTCTATTTTTTTTTTTTCAGAATCGTGCCATGCACGAGCTCTCGCCGTTGCGTTCATCACTCACACAACACATGAACCTGCTGCTGCGCACTGCCAACTCCAAGTATGCAACATGGAAGGAGCGCAAGCTGCGTAACAATAGATAACAAATGTAGATGCATCATCTACAGCAGCAACAGCACCAGCACCAGCAGCAGCAGCATCAGCCAATTATATAAGAAGCATTACTCATTGGGCGTTCGTTTGGCAACGCGCAACGCATTCAAATACACACACATATGCATATATGAATTAATTATAAAAAATATTAATTAAGATATATAACCATGTGTCCATGATGTGGTGCTTATAAATGTATACAACATAAGATTGTCAATTCAACTGTTGTTTAACTGGATTTATTTAGTTAAGAGATTTGTATATTTGGATATATTTCTGGCGCGCCTCTCTTCAATTAACGTGTAAAGTTCCAACTGCATTTAACCAACTTCCCCCTGACCTACTTCCAATGTTACGCATCGCTATCGATAAAAACTAAAATCCAAATTTTATTCTAATTAACAACTGTTTGATAGATTTCAACAGCAAGCTTCTTGCTTGTCTGTGGATACAATGAACGTCAGTTCAATGCGAGTCGTGCCGTCAAGAACAATTCAATTACAAATCTCCCTTTGTTCTAGAGGTTTACTTTAGTTATATATTAAAATGCAGATCTGGTTCAGCATAGGCCTTACACTGTGCCTATTATTCAGCTGCTGCATTTACTTCAATCAGGCAGCGCTGCTTTATCCCACCAACTCGGAATATGGTGTAACTTGTTAACTGTTGTTAAATCCCGTAGGATATTGTAGCTAAAATCCTATGATTTTGCAGATTTTTATGGCTATATCTGTGCCCGTTAGTTTGCCGCATCGCAACGTTTTTCTATCCTACAATTACGAGTTTAACTACTATCAACCGGAGCATGTTTACAAGTTTCCTCCGATTTTGGTAAGTCTAAGCAAGTTAGTTCGTTTCTTAAGTCTTTCCTATTTTTGAGTTCGTTTCCTAAATCTTTTATTATTCAAACTGATTTCTTCAGATGGGCCAAGATTTTGCTGATGGCTATCTCACATATCCTACACAAAATGCAGGCACAGGTAGAGAATGTAAGAATTGTACAGTACCGTCTAATAGTACGGGAAGTATGACTATGGACACTCCAGCTGAGCCGAAGAATACATCAGAGACGCCAGAAAAACATCGAGAAAGGCGCAATTTGCCAATGATGACGCGAAAGACCTTCTATGCCATGATTAGGGATAAATTAGACAGGTGAGACTCCACTGTTCCCTAAGATCTAAATATTTAATAATTATTTATGTTGCTCTCCAGATCTGGTTATCCCGCAGAGGCGTGTTTGCTGCGTTTGATATGCGAGACGAATGCCTCAACGCTGGGCGAAATCAATGGCCTGCTGGGCAACATTGTGCATGTTATATTTAGGTAAGACGATATAATCATATTGAATCAGAAGTAAACTAATATCTTCTGCATTTCAGTCCTAGCAGCTCCCGGGATGAGCAGCTATCCAGTGCTTACTATCAAGCCGAGTCTGATGGACTGCAACAGCAATGTGCGAGCTACGCCGGCCATTGTCCGCACAATGTATTGGATTTGATATCGGTGCCCGTGGAGCGACTAATACAAGATCTTGTACATAGAAGAAGAAGAAAATAAAATGGAGTACATAGGTTTAACGTACTTGAAACATAATTGCATCTCTCTCTCTCTCACTCATTCACTTCTCTCACTGTTTGCTCAACGAGTTAACGCACGTTATTTCTCTAGAGCAAACGCATTTACTGCTTCTGCGTTCGAGCACAACTTAGTTCTTAGCTGGAGCTCTGACAGAGCAATCGACATGGATTTAGTTCGTAATCTGTGCGGGCTTCTCGCCCTGTGCGTGATATTATATACAGATAATTGTGTTGCCTACTTGGCTTTTATGCCCTCCAGCACGCATGGCGTAGGTTCTCTATGTATTGGGTTTTGATTCTCTGGCTAAGACTGTGCCTCTTCGACAGATCTTTGCCGCATTGGCTGTGCCGCTGGAGCTGCCGCATCGCAATGTGTTTGTTTCGTATAACTTTGAGGCTAACTATAACTCGCCCTATAACTGGAGTCTGCCGACGTTATTTGTAAGTCTAGTTCCAGCCCGTAGGCACTTAGCACACATTTAAAAGGTCAATTAGCACCGTCGCGGGCAACAACAATACTTTCTTATCGAATCGTTTATTGTTTGCTCAGCAAAATGGTCCCATTGAGTCCGAGGAAGTGGAGCTATCACGCAAGGCAACTAAGCTGGAGCAGGCTGATGTGGAGGGCAGCGGATCAGGGGAGGAATCAACAACTTCGGTGCCCAAGCGTGAGCGACGCGCGTTGCTCACACGCAGCAATATTTATCATATACTAATGGATAAATTTAAGAGGTATTTGGGAGTGTTATATAATGATTAATATTAGTATAACAGTTGATGTTGTTGTTGCTTTCAGAAGCGGCTTCTCTGGTGAATCTTGTTTGCTGCGTTTGATCTGCGAAATCAATGCCGCAGAGCTGGGCGAACTGAACGGCGTGCTGGGCAGTCTGATGCATGTGGTCTTCAGGTAAGTTATCTGTAGAATCTCTAGATCTATTATATATGATATCTATTGCAGTCCCAGCACATCGGAGCCGGAGCAGCTGCCATTGCATTTCTATCAGGCGGAACACGATGGCTGGCATAATCATTGTCATCACTATGAGCAAAGCTGCGGGCACAGCTTGTTGGCTCTCATATCGGAACCTCTTGAAGAGATGCTCAAGCGCATAGAAATTTAGTTTTTGAAATAAATATTTTTTTATTTTAATTAATTAAATTAATTTTTTATTTTTCACATATTATATACATATATATAGCCTTAAGCAACTTTCTTAAATGATCTGACCTGATTTAAAATCTGGCTTTCAATTAACAACTTTCACTTCCAAAGAACCATTCCAGCTGATACCAATTGACACATCAATCGACATAGTTTTCTGCTTTAGCATTTACTAAAATATTTTCATTTTCAGTTGTTTCTTAGAAGCGTCGGGGCTATCAAGTTCTATGGCCATCATGTGCTTGATAAATCTGTTGTTGGCCATCTGCTTGGCCCACGGCGTAAGGTCTGCGCTTGTTTGGAATACAGGTGGCGAGGTGGCGGTATGTCTTTAGCTGAAATAACGCAAAATCTATTAGTATATATATTTATATTATATTTATAAATGTAGTCTTTTCTTTTATCAGCTCTTTATATCGATAGCTATTCCAATTGATCTGCCCACGCGTCATGTGTTTGTCTCCTATAATTTTGAGGCCAACTACAGGCTGCCAAGGAGTTGGCGTAGAAGACCACCTATACTTGTAAGTAAATAAAATTTGTTAAATAATATAATAAATCTATTTCAGTTTGATTTTCTATTTTTTCTTAGTATTCTATTCATAGCAATTATAAATTTTATGCTCCTTAAATCTCTTTTAATCATTCCGCATTTCAGCGTCGTGGCAATGGCACGCATTCGGATTCACACATACATCCATTGGATGAGTATGACGATTACTACGATGATTATGAGGATCATAAGCCACACCACAGACCGCCTAAGCTAAGGCCACCCAAGCGCAAGAGACCAAAGCCACCCAAACCACCCAAGCGCAAACACAAACACAAAACCAAGCCGAAGCATAAGCCGAAGCCACCACCCGATGATGACTATAAAGATTTCTTTGAGGACTCTCTGGCGCGCGATTTGGAGCAGCAATCGTTACTCTCACGCACAAAGTTCTATCATATACTCAGCCAACGATTCGAACAGTACGTACAGCAGTTGAATTTATATTTACAGTAAACAGACAAGCGCAGAGAATGGAATATTAACATCAAGAGTCCCAATTTAACTTAGGTCTTCCTACTCTAACTCCCAGTGAGTAATAGAAGCTGACTGCCATTATGGCTCTACGCGATCGAGCGAGATGGCTTCTGTCTTTAATTTTTTTGCAGGCTATCATTGCTCTCTTAATTGTCAGTGTGTGTGTGTGCATACATGTAAGTATGCAAAGGCAGAGAATTTCCGTTATTTTCGCCGTCTGAGAGTAAAGCATAGCGAGTTAGACAAAGAGTTTGCTAGGCACGTATTAAAAATACAATTCGTTGCTTGATTGTATTGGGAAAGAGTATGCAAATATTTAAGAGATAGGTTTGAAGAACTTTTTGAAGATGAGCGCGCCGCTTGGATACAGTCACACATGTACTAGCATTAGTGTGGTTGTGTGCGTGAGTCTTGCTGTTTGCTGAAACTGTAATTGTGATAGAATTACGTTGATGTTTTCGATTTCATTCATTTTTTTTTCCATTCCTATTAGACATGGCTTCGGCACTGGCGATGATTGTCTGCTACGGCTCATTTGTGAGGTGAACAGCGGTCCAATAGGAGAGCTAAATGGTGTGCTGGGCAGCCTGATGCAAGTGATGTTCAGTCCCAGCAGTTCGAAGTACGAGGCGTTGCCGAAGCGCTACTACGAAGCTGAGCATAAGGGAGAGAGCGACAACTGCGCAGACTACACGGGCAAGTGTGAACGCAGCGTCTTGGACTTGATAACGCGCCCCCTGATTGACTATATAGGCAATAAAACTGCTTTGCTATAGCATACACTATTTTGTATCTAGTTTTATTCTATGTGCTTTTCATGAACATTTTGAGCGCTGGCCAGGCGCAGTTTTTCATATACGCTCTATCCCCTTGGCATTGTGTATTCGCGCGCTGCCAGACATTGGTGGGACAGCGCCTCATCAGTCGCGAATAGGCGCAAAGGCTGTAGAAGAGGGCGTGTCTATCGCAGGCATCACTCTGCTTGCTGATCTGTGTCAGCTCCTGGTATTTACTGTGCACCAATGGGGCGCAAGTGGCAAAATTGCTAGCATAGGCATCAATGATGTCGGAATTAGTGAAGGCGCGCTCCAGCATCGGACGCACATGGGTTAAATTAAGTTGACGTCCCTGCAGCGCCCTTGTGGCATTAAATATGCAAGCTAGACGACACTGTTAGGATAACACAGATATAACATATATATTGCTAATATTTATATAGAGTATTCGAAACTTACGCTAGGCTGCACGCCCGACTGTCCACACTCGCTGTTATAGGCGCCCCAATTGGGCAACGGCAACGGACAGCAAATTTGAACGTTCTGCAAATATCGATAATTGACAATTAATCGATAATATGCGTTAATTTAATTTAAATACCTGCACAGATTTAGGCGCTGCTTTGCACTTGGCTGCGCCCGTTGCAGCTGGAAGTAGAAATAACGACAAGAATATCCAATGCGACCACATGCTTAAAGCTCCCTTTAGTAACTGACTAGACTTGATTGATTCGGATATATAATCCTATTATGTATAAGTTTTGCTTGCGTGCTACAGTTGCATGTGCAGCTTGACAAGTGTCGCTGCTTGTTTTATTCAAAGATACACAATGATTAATATTTTAGATCTGTTG
The DNA here is from genome assembly GCA_030914345.1 of Drosophila koepferae. NCBI lineage: Eukaryota > Metazoa > Arthropoda > Insecta > Diptera > Drosophilidae > Drosophila > Drosophila koepferae. The sequence continues at coordinate 12,303,096 of JAUESR010000211.1, read as the reverse complement.
AAAAATCGAGTTAAAGGCAAATTAAACATTTTTATTATTTTAAAATTTTTAGTTAAATTGTATATGTATGATTATTCAATACTTTTAAAAGTTACTGTATGTGAATAACCGTAGTATAAAATTAAAATTAAATATATGATAAATGCATATTATATATATGTGAAAACATTGCACAATAAAAAAATTACATGCTAAATAAACCTAAATATACAAATTTTATATTAAATCAAAGCGAATTCACATATTTGAAACGCATGTTAAGTTAATAATGAAGTTAAAAAAGTGATTCCACTTATTTATAGATGCAAATATTCATTTAAAATGTTTAAAAATATTTAATTAAGCATATGAAATGTGAGCGCTTCATTAATTTTTCGATTCCATTTAATTGTATATATAAAGCAACAAATTCAAACTGTTGTGGCTTTAGGCAACCGCAATGCTTACAGTTTGTCTATTAGCCAGCCTATGGTTGGGCTGGAGCTCAGCGAGTAACTGCAGCAAACGTTTGGATGTGAATGTGAGTAGGGCTGAAAAGGATAATTGTTGGATATCAATATAAATTAAAATATGTATATATTTGCATTTTTATAGACTGCCAGCTGTTGTACCATACCTGAAATAAATTTTGAGCCATATCATCAGAGATGTGGCCACTTTCTGTTTAGTAACCAAAGCAGTTTGATACCCGTGAGTAGAGCAAGGCCAATACATATCTATATCATTATCTAAATCTTAACATTCTTCTATGCCCAGTGCCTGGTGGACTGCATCTTTAATGCCAGCCAAGTGCTGACTGCAAATCAAATGAATGCGGATAATGCACGCAAGATGACGGAGCAGCTAATGATTGCCAGTCCGGACATTGTGGACATCTCGGTGACAGCGCTGCTCAATTGCTCGGCCAACAGAGAGCAGTGGAAAAAGTTTCAGAAACGTCGTTTCTTTGGCAATTATAAATGCAGTCTATTGCCGCTCTATCTGAGAACATGCGCCGTGGAATATGTTTTCGTCAATTGCCCCAAGAGCAGCTGGAAGAGCAGCAAGGCTTGCGAGGAGGCGCGCGAGTACAAGATGAACTGCAAGTGCGATTTGAGCGGAAAAGTGTGTACGCCAAGATATTAGGAGCTTGACATATAAACTTGAATATAATAATAAAAATAAACTCAATTTATCATTTCATTCAAGCTATATTCATTTAAGAGCAATTTGTATTAGGCAAAAAAATAACTCCAGTTGGGAGTGCTTGACTAGGATATACCCTAAAGTCTGCGCTGATATTTCATTAGCATTTCAGTGCATTCAGGGAATACTTCTAATTAAGAATTCTATAATAATAATATTAAAATCCAAATAAAATTATATATTTAATTTCTTGCATAGAAACTTTTACTTTTATTATGCCAAAATAGAAAATATTTTGCTTAGTATAAAGTTTCTTTCTAAATGATCTTTCATTTGAGATCAATGTCGAGCAGCTCTTGAAAATTAGTTGAAGAAGACATCATACCAGCTGGGCTGCTCACGATAGCTGAGCGACCTGCCTGTGTCACAGCCAATTTCCGCTTCCATTAAAGCATCTGCTTCAATTGTTTGCACTTGATTTGCTATGAAGTCAATAAACACAAATAAATAAGTATTGACATATAAATTGAGCTTTGTACCCACCCAATTGGTCCAGAGTCATGCCCAGGCGCTGGGCATGCTGCATGAGCGCCGTGAGCAGCAGCTGCGTATCTATAGTGCCATCGTGTTCCACATCCTGATAGGATATCAATTGTTCAGAATCTTCCATTGCACAGCCGAGCCCTACTTCCTTGTTGGGCTCAAATTGCTGGGGGAGTGGAAGAACAGTTAGTTATTGTTAGTTATTATTCGATGTTTATTGGAAACCTCTTCATCTCCTGGCTCCACAATGAAATCCCTGAATGCGGCTCGAACATTGCTCCATAGCAGCAGACAGCTAATTATCAATGCAGCGGAATGATTCATGATAAAAACAATAAAGAACACACACTGATCAAAGATCGAACTGAACTCTTTGGCAACTGAACCTTGAATGAGCCATGGCATTGATCATTAGCCGGATGCGGCTAGACATGGCTCATTAAATGGGCATGGAAATCGATCAAAATATTATGATTATACAATAAATATATATGTACTATATAGTTTGATATCAGTTATTATATATAACTATTTAATGAGATTTTAAATAGATCAGAAATAAATATCTGTAACTAATATGAAATAGAGACATGAATAATGTTTAAAATATATTATATAAAAATATTTAATTGAAAAAAAAAGTTATACAACTGTAAAAACTAAAAAAAAATAAAAAAAAAATTATGAAAAGTAAAAATATGTAATAATAAAATATGTATGTATATGACAAGTTTAAAAAAATAATTAAATGTAAAAAATACAGAAGAATTAAAAATATTATATATATATAATAAAATATCAAAGTATGAAAATATATATAAAAAAAAATATAATATATAATATATATAAATATATAATAATAATAATAACAATAATAACTAAAAATATATACAACAAAATCCATTCAATATATACAAAATAAAAAAAGTTTTTAGCAAAAAAAAAATATATATACAAAACTAAAAATAAATATAATAAAACAAAGCATTTAATTAAAAATATACCTCAAATGTTTAGACTTAAGCAAAAATATATCCACACTATTATGAATTAAACAAAAATCTTTTTATATTTTAATATTATATTTATAGTCAAAATAAATTTCAAATTATCTTAAGCCTGTTCAGCTCATGGGCAGCGGCACGTGGGGCAGCGGATTGCATTGCTGGGCAAACTCCTTGGCCACTAGACACTTTTCATCCGATTTCCATAGTTTGGCGGGACAGTTGAGAAAGGTTTCGGCATTCACGCAGCTATAGAGCATCGCTGCATAGGGTGAACAACCTTGGGGCAATACTTTATAACTCTCCAGGTTGGCGGACTTCAGATGGCCATGAACTAAGCAAAGAATATTATGTATTTAATATTGACTTGTATCGTCTCAAATATTTATTACATATACGCACTGTTTTTGCGGCATGTGTCAAAGGAGCGCACAATGTGAGGCACCACCTCTTGATCCCGCCGATGCACATGTTCCTGCAGATACTCGCGCACTTTGTCCATTTGCAAACGGCCATTGATCAGGGCGCCAGTCTCTCTATAGATGCACTCCGGATAGCACTAGTTGAAGCGGGAAAATTATTAAAGTCAAATCAAATTGATATTTCCATACTTAGCTTACCAAATGCGCAAAGGCTGGATATTTGGGATTGGCAGACTTGAGCTGATTCACGTGCTTCTGACATTTCTGTGGCACATTGCCCAAATTGATTTCCGGCGTCCGGCAGCACGAGTTTACATCCTGACAAACAAACAAAACATAACTTTCCGAAATCGTATTCATTATTCAGGCATTCATAATGTACTTACGAAGTTATTGAAGCTCGGCGGGGCTGAACAATTGTAGGCGGCCTGGGCGTGGCCCAGCAGCGTCAGCAGCAGCAGCTGCGTATGAATTAACAATTAGATGTGAGCCGCCCAAATGTCAAAGGGTATTCACTTACCATTAACAATGCAACGCCCGCAAATTTTTCGATTTTCCTCGTCTGCATTTTGCGGAAATTTTATTTTATTTTATTTCTTTATTTATTTAGCTTTCAGCTAACGTGTGAGCAAAAGAAGAATAAAATTTGTGCGCCAACCCAACGAGGCTTTATATAGTCATTCGGATATTATATTTTAATGAGTTTGTAATCGTCATCGCCATGGAAAACAAAAATAATAATAATGAAATAAAAAATAAAACAGAACGTTAGCCAACGTGGTTCAATGCGTCCATTGAAGGTGACACATCGATGGATCGAGTGCGTCGACTGATATGGGAATTACTTTCACCTAGCCAAGCGTACACAGTGCGTGACGACGCTTCGAGGCGCTTAAAGCGGCAATTAAGGGGAAATACCAGCAGCCAAATGACAGCTAATATGCACTAAATACTCTGATTTAGATTCAATCACGCTTGACCATATGAAGCGTGCAATGGAATGTTTTGTTTCGAACATTCTAGGTGGCCTTTTGGCCTGAGTCGCATTTAATTTACATATTTCTGCATTCGAGAAATTGAATTGGCTTTGGAAAAGCTGAAGCTTTTGATTATGCGAGTCATATATATGTTTAGCTAACGTACTCTTGTATAAAATACAATTATTTTCAATTTGAAACTTCCGGCATTATGAAGGTCTAGTTAATGTTGGATCACTGTTTAGCATTGATGAGCTATTGGCTTGTTTTCAATTATTGTTTTCAATTGATTCAAGAACAAAGCATACTTATTGAACGCACCTCGCACTGGTGCAACTCCTTGGAATATTTTGGCCTTAGATGCGCTCCATTTTCTGCTAAAATATTTTATGTAATTTTGAAATATATTTTGAGAATTTATTTACATGCTTGTTTTGAAATATTAGACTGCTACTAAGTTGAACATATTTAAACAATTTCTATATGCTCAAAAATAAACTAATATATGATATATAAATTGAAGCTACATATATTCTTTAAACTAATTAAACATTGTTCACATATTTTATATTAGGAACTCAATTTCGTTTATCAGTGCAATGGCAGCCTTCGGAAGAAGTTAGTTCATGCTTGGCTGAGCTTTATGCATAATAAGATGCTTCGTGGTTGTTGTTGCTGTTACTGTTGTTGTTGTTGTTGCTGTTGTTAAGCCACCCACTTGTCTGCTGGCTCAGTTAGCCCATTGTTCAGTTACAACTTTGTCAGCAGCATCATCGTCTGGGTATTCATCTAAACTTTGGTTTCACTGTCACATGCTCGACATTTGGCTTAACCGCTAAGACGAGAGTTGATGACATTTTCTGATGCTTAAAGACTTCAAATCTTTGAAGCTGCGGTTGCTTTTAAGATATAGAACAGCAGTTGCACAAAATTCGTGCTTTAAACACATAAAATAGAGTTGAGCATGCGACATGTTGTAGAAGCCAGCGTCTGTGAGCTAAGCCGATTATGATTTAAAATAAAAAGTGGGAGAACGTTTTAAAAAGAAAACTTTTTACTTGAAAGTAAGAAAAATGTTAAAGCATTTAAGTGGTAAGTAAAATTCAACTGGAATTCAGCTAAAATACTTGCTAGACTTGGCTCAGTTAAGCTGCTCAAAAGCTTCAAGCAGTCTGCAAAGTTTAGCAACTGGAATTATAGGGTATTCACTCGTCTATCATTAGCTGAGTTAAATGTGTAACAATAGCGATTTACGCTCATTCATTCTTTGTCAAGAAATTTCGCTTAACTCTTTGGCTCAATGCGAAAGATAAAAAAAAAAATACAGTTAACTCTGATAGTTTTTCCAGCTGCTGCTGCGACTGCTATCGCTGTGTTAAATTGAAAAACTTTTGTCTGTCTTAGCGAATCAATCTAGGATTCGCAGTGAAAGCGCTTTACACTCAGCACACACACACACACACACACACACATACACGTACACTTGAAATCACTTTTATGGCTTGTTTAGCAAAGCTAAAATGTTTGGCATTTAATTCAATTGACATGTCCTTCGACTAACTGTGGCTGTGACTGTTGTGGCGCTGCTTTAATATGCATAAGGATATGCGCATACAACGCACGCAGGACATTTACGGCGAACATGTCTTTGCTCTTGGCAATGAATTTTTCAAATGGAATTTAAATGCTCTCCACTGGCAGTTGACATTAGCATTTTTAGAAGGTTTCGCCTGTTCGTGTTTGTTGTTCTTGTTACTCTTGTTGTTGTTGTTGTTAAGCTGTTAAGGACGCTTGGCGAATGTGTCAGACACATTCAGCCCTCAGCTGTTTATATGGGGGGAGACGGACGAAAAAAATGTTTTGTCATTGTGTTATTATCAGTAGGCTCCATGTTGGCTTTTTATTTAAATACGTGAGTGCTCCCGCGTGTGTGTGTGTGTGTGCTTGTGTGTGTTTTGGGTTAGCTTTGTTTGTCACTGATTTTTTTCCATTTGTTTCGCCTCGTTTTCAATTTGAGTTTGCTTTCCGGCAATTTCGAAGCACCTGGAGCATATTGTGATTTTTAATAAATGTCGACACGCGTCGCACTCGAGTTTAATTTGATTAGAGCTCAACGCTACTTCAAAGAACGATATGGCTGCTGCCACTCAAAACTAATATCCTTTTTGCCTGCATATTTGCTAGGCCAACAGAGCACCTAAGCAAACAGTGTCCTTGCAAGGGCAGCAGCAAAGTGCTGAGCAAACAGTGCCTCTAATAAATATTTACATAAATCAAATGAGCGGCTTAGCAGTAGACAAAAAAACGAAATTGCATTTCCTTATGCCAAATTATTATACCAAATTCACTAAACACACACACACACACACACACACACACACACACACACACACACACACACACACACACACACACACACACACACACACACACACACACACACACACACACACACACGCACACACGCACACCTGTTGCTTGGCAGCCGAGGCAGCAGTCGTATTGTTGCTTGTGTGGAACGTAGCTTTCGCCAGAGAGCTTTTTGCTTGTGGAACGCAAAAGTTTCGCGCCATTTTGCCGAGCCCTTAAAGTGGTAAGAACTGGAAGCTTGTTAAGATGCAAAGCATTCAGTTATCAGCGGCAACTCGACGTGTGCGGTTCGTTTAGCGAGCGTTAGTTTTTAGTCTAGGCTTGAAGTTAAATTGTCAAATTAAATAAAAGAAAAATACGACAAAATAAAATTTTAAAAATAATAAAAATAAATTAAAATAAAATTAAAATAAAATGTTTTAAAAAAATTGAATTTATAGTATATTTAAGTATATAAATTATCTGCAGTCCGCAAGCAAATGTCATGGCAATTAATCCAGCATACAAATGCGTAAATCAGAACAACAACTGATATGTATAGCTGTGTGTGTGTGTGTGTGTGTGCATATTATAACCAAGACAACCACAACAAACAAGTAATAAACGCTTAAGCATAATCATTTCGCAGCTTAGCAGGCGTTAAGTACATTTAAGCCAGCGCAAAAGGAAAGCAAAGGATTAGCACATCGTTTGCCCAAGCTGCGGTCAATTGGGAAATCTAGCCTTAACACAGGCCACACGAAAGGTATGTACAATACGTGTGTGTATGCGAGTGGGAGTTGGAGTGTATGTGGTGTGTAATAGCAATCAGTTACTGTTTGCAGCTTTAATTAAAATACCAAGCCAGAGAGCAATACACGCGCTAACAACACACAGCACAATGCGTAGCAAAGGCTGGTCAATTGGCTGCCTTTTTGTGTGTGCGTGCGTATATGTGTGTGTGTGTGTGTGTGTGTGTGTGCACAACAAGTGCAATATCAATAAAAAAAAAGAAACTCTATTTCATATAGACATTGATAGCCCTGGCAACAGACATCCATTTGTATACAACGGACAATGGCTGCCAATTCGAAAAACTTGTTGCCTACTTTTAGGCTGCGCACAAATTTGATTTCCTTTATGAACTTCCCGTTCGACAACCCCATAACAAAGGCCGTAAATCTGTTGGCAAATCTCTGGCAAAAGAAAAAAAAAAAAAGAAGAAACTTGCAATGCATTAAACCAAATTTTTATTGACCCAATAAATAACAGATTTCGCAGCACTCACACCACGCACACGAAGGAGATTCAGGTTTTCTGTTTGTCTTATTTAGCTTTTGTTGTGCAAGTTTTTATGGATTTATGCGAGCCAGCAGCCAAATATAAATCCCCAGCTTGTTAACAGCATCTCCAAAAGAGCCAAAGCCACATCCACTCAAGCTCTCACGTAGTTGCAGCGCGTGCCGTTCCGGACTGTGCTGCTGCACGTGCCCAAAAAAAAAAAAAAAAAATAAGGAAAAACTGAAAACGAAACGGAAAACCGTTAATGGCGAGACAATAAAACGCAACACTTGTTGGCAATGGCCACTGATCCAGCTCTAAATGGCAGACCATCAAGTTATTTTTTTTCTTTTCTTTTTGGCCAACTGCCAGGTGTGGGCGTTTCCCACTACTACAGCTATGCGGAAGTGTGCAAATTATGATGGTCGTCTAGACAAGCATCACTTGTCGCTTTCTTGGCTCAACTTGGCCCACATAGTACTAGTCACCCCGCTTCATTTCTGTGTGGCAGAACCAAGCCAAGATTTAAACCTTTGCCCAACCTTTTGACGTTTGTGCTTTTCATGTTGCCCATCATCAAATTTCATTGCCGCCTGTGGATGCATAAAAGTCGGATGGGAGAGAACACGAGAAAAAATAAAACACTTGCCACAAAACTTGTATGGCCCCAGCCGATCTATGTACACGCACACACACACACACACACACACACATACACATGAACATTGTATACATTAATGTGTGGCTGAGATTGTGCCTGAGGGAGTCGACTTTCCTACTTTTAAGACGTTGTAAACGCATAGAGTATAAAAGTCCTATGTAAATGAAATTTATTCAACATTTTAGATAACGGGTTTCGAGCAGACAAAATCAATGAATTTTAGAATATTCGTATTGGAATATATTTATAAAATTTAAAATTGATATAAGCTGTTAAAAAAACAATGAAGTGCAATTGCAATTGCTTTTATTATAAATAATTATAATAAAAAAAAAAATAAATAATAATAATAATAATAATAATAATAATAATAATAATAATAATAATAATAATAATAATAAGAATCGCATAAAGTATGAAAAAGCCTTTCCAGACAATTTTAATAAAATATCTATTATAATTTTGTCCATAATAAAAATAATCAAGGTAAAAAATAATGTAAAATATTTCAACCTATTTTAAAATTAAAAAAAAAAAAAAAAAAAAAAAGAAAATGAAAAACTTCCCGAAACTGTGCGTAGATTAATTTCATCAGTTTTAACGAACATGCAGATATTTATCTTATAGACTTTACTCTTATCTATTAATTATTATTAATTAATAGTAATCAACTTTCTATTAACACGAAAACTAAATTAATTAACTGCAAAGTAAACCTGAAACTGCATTAGATGCATTTGTAAATATTCCAGAGTTTACTAATTTTCTTGCTTTAAAGAAAGTGGCATAAGGTAAGCCCCAAGGCATTTGATAGTATTTGCTTTAAAGCATTTTGCTTGGGGCGCACGCGTCGTATGCGTAATGCTTGCTTATAAATTTTTAAATGCGCCACAGTCTCATTGTTTCACTGCGTTCCGAACTGCCCGCAATGTGTGTGTGTGTGTGTGTTCACATAAAATTTAATGAGCTACAATAATGAGCGCTGAAACAGAGCAGCAGCAGCAGCAGCAGCTAAAAATAGCAATCAAGCTGCTCTGTCCTTTTGTTGCCCATGCGCATCCTGGCATATTGTGTGCTGTGTGCGTCCTGCCGCTTTATTGTCTCTTGATAATGAAAATGTCTTCAATTCAACCGCGAGCTGTCTACGCATGTCAGATCCAGGCCGCAGCCATTTAGTGCGTATGTATGTGCGTGTGATTATTATTATATTTTCAATTCAATATATCGGAATGCTCGACAATTACGAGACGCAGCGAGGAGAGCGCAAGCATTTATAAGCATTAGAGCAGCAGCCGGAAATTGCAGACACTCGACTGAGGGAGGTCGTAGGTGTGAGCAATACGCATTCCTATCACTGCGGTACTCATTCAGCCGCAGGAATTCGATCCACACACTCCATACACTGCACACAGCACACACACACTAAATGTCTCAGCGAGTGTGTGTGTGTGTGTGTGTATTTGTTGTCGCCTTTGGCAAATCCATTGTGTGCAATCGCACGAGATTAGATACAATCTTCTATAATAGCATACGCGCTGGCAGGAGTCTAAGAAATGTGGACTCGGAAGCTATGTACGTGGGCAGGAGCCACTGGGCAAGGCTGCGACAGCAAATAAGCAAACGTTATACATTACCTCGCTGTGCTCCCCCACCCTCACATCAGATGCCCTTTAGTGTTTATCCATTGGCTCTGCTGCTGCTATTTATGTGTGTGCGAGTGTGCATGAGTGTGTGTGAATGTGTGTGAATGTGTGTGTGTTTGCATTTTATTTGCTCAACTACGTACATATGTGTGTCCTTTTGATACCCTGCAGATAAAAAGCAAAGTTTGTCGAAGAGTTTAACAGAGATTCGGGTGGGCACTAATAATCTAATAATAAATTTGATTTTGAGCACTTTTATTTAATGTATTCTGTTGAAAATATTTGTACGTAAATTTCATATTGTACAAAAATCAAATCAAGAATCAAGAACTAAGATAATGAAGCAAAGAGCTCCAATCTAATGAATTTATTATTATTTATTGCATTAAAAAATTAATATTTATTGTTTATTTAAAATTTTAAATAAATTAAGTTCTATATAATATTTTGCTCAATTAATACTTTAACAAAATAATTTATGAAAATATTATAACTAACTAAAGTTTCATACAAAATAAAATATTTCCCTTTATTAATTTTAACTTAAAGAAAGGATATTTTGTCGCCTATCCTTGTTAGTCAATACACTGCAAGTTCTTCCATTTCTTTCCTTTCTGTGTGTTTTGCCAGCCGGCAGCAGTTTTCCTAATGTGCTTTTTATATTTGCGTTGATTTGGCCAAGCTGAAAATATTTTATGATGCCAGGCGAACGGACATTCATCAAGTTGTGAACGCCATAAATGAGATTGTCAGCTGAACACATTTCGTTTCTCTCTTTCTCATTCTTTGCTCTGCTCTGCTCTGCTGTATGTGTCGAGCTGTCAAAACGAATTTGCATTTGGGCCCAATGAATTGTGCTGGCATCTCGTTGCGGCTAATTGAAATTAAATATGCAATTAGCAATCAAATTTCCATTTTAATTTTTTCATATTTTCCATTTTCTTTTCTTTGGCCTTTGCTTTTATTTCTATTTATTTATTTTTTACTTTTTCTGTCGCATTTCGGTTATTATTTATGTGGCGATTGGATACTCCTGGATCTGGTTGCTAAGCAAAATTTGCAAAATTGTTGCCTTAAAATTGTGGCAAGCCACAATTGCTAACAACAGCAAAACATGCCTAATGAAAGTTGGGCTAAAAGCAACTAAGCTTCGGGCATGTGCAGAAATAATCAACTCGGCGCTAATTTACGAGCTAGGCGGCAACAGCAACAACAACAACAACAACAAAGAAAATTACAACGAAAGGGCGTTAGACAAAGGAAAAGAAATTATGAGTGCACAGTGAGTCAGAGAATTGGAACACCCACATGCAGACATTTACATAGATATTTATATTTGTTGTATGTGCAAAATAGCCAACAGGCAACGACGAATGCTAAGGCCTGAAATGCATGAAATGTTTTATGTACATATATGCAGTGCATATTCATTAAAATGAAGTAGAGCTGCATATTTTTTTTCGAGTTTTACTGTACTTTTTGTTTTATGCAAATGCTGATTAAAGCAAATATTTATAAAAAAAAAAAAATATATATATATATATATATAAATGTAAATTTAAACGGTATTATTACTAGCGCCACATATAACATAATTTTGAACTCAATTATATACATATGTACTTATGTTTATGTACATATATTTCATTGAAATCAAAGGCATACATATAATCCTGTGTGTCTGCCAACTTATCTCAAAAGCCATTTCCTTATACTAATTACGCTCAGCTCTAAGTCTAATGTGTGGCAAAGACTTTCTGAGTGTTTCTTGGAAAAAAAACTCTGTAAGAGCAATTAGAAAAAAAAGCAAAAGAGCTAAGCAAAAAAAAAAAAAAAAAAAGCACTAAGCAAAAGAGCAGCGCTAAAGAGAGAGTGGAAGAAAGAGAGAGAGAGTGCAAGCTGCACTTTGAGTGACTTTTTTTTGTTTAAAGAGGCGAGGCAGCTGTAGAGTTGGATCAGTCGCGCTTTCGATCTGGCAGTGCTCGGATGCTGTTTGCTGCAATGCAGTGTTTTTGTTAAATATTTTTGTATGCATTAAGTGTACTTATTATAATTATTATTACGATTTTAAATATACAATGTTGCAATGTTTAAGCGTCATATAATATTATGCGAATTTGTAAATTGAATTAATAATTCAATTATTGTTATAATGTTAATGAAATGTTTAAGCCTTGTGCAATCTTTGTATAATGGCAATTAAATATTAAAATATTTTTAAAATAATGCCAATATGATATTAATACAATTTTAATATTATAATAATAGAGTGTCAATGTTTATGCTCTATATAGTTAATACTCCTGTATATATACATATTGGTACATCATGATTATTAGTTAAATAATTTATTTATTTTTGATCATGAACATTATTAGATTCAAATATTTGAGGGACTTTTGAATATATTCTTGTATATATTTTACTTTTTATATATTTTTGATAATACATTACAAGTCTTTTGTAGTAAATAATTTCTATATTTTGTATAATATTGTATATATACTTTGCATAATTTATTTATATGGCTATATGTAAACATAGACCATCATTAATGCAGACAAATAAGCTTAAAATACACCCACATGAATTAACATTCATATCTTTTTTATTCATGCTTCAGTTCTATGAGTAAAAACATGAATTCATTTCATTCAATGTTTTTTTAAAGTATTGCTTCATGCTTCATTTAATTATGCAGTTCTCTTTTTCATTATTTAGTAGTTGAATATTTGTTGAAATATTCATGAGTTGAACTTTTTCAGCAACATTCCATTTGCATTTGCATCCTTTTGTGTTTTCTTTTTTTGCCGCCTCCTAATACATAAATAATTGTTAGCTATTTACGGTAAACTGTGTTTATTTATGCCACCCTTTCACATACATTAAAAGCGACTATTAGAAACCCTTTTAACGGTCCCAACCAACAGCAGCACGAAAACCACTTCCGCCTTCGTATGCCACCCGTTCGCATACTACACGCGCGCACTGTGCTGCACGCTTGGCTGGGCACAGCTTCTACATATTTATTATCTGTTTATATTTGTCCATGTATGCATGTAAGTGTGTGTGTGTGTGTGTGTGCGTGTGCGCGCGTGTGTGTGAGTATTTTTTTATGCCATGCATTAATGTAACGATGCATCATTTATGCCATTTATTATCAGCATATAAATGCAAGATTTGGGTTCTGCTGACATGAAGGTTGTAGCTTCTGTCCCATCCCGGCCATGCCCTTTGCTAGCTGTCTGGCCTTTAATTTCTTTGGCGTGCGCTACCTTTTGCTCTATATCCCATTTTTTTTTCGATGTCAGCTGATGGCCAAGTTTTGTGCTGGCTAATGAATTTTCATTGCTTCCTGCCACGCCTGCTTGCATGCGCTGTTCATGTGATATTAATAAATCAGGCAACAAAATGTGTCTAGGCCAAGTTAAAGCCGTTGGGCATAAAATGCAATTTTCCTCATTGATTTTATGACGCTTTAAACTTGTGCTCTGACTTCTTTGTTGGCCACTGCAATTAACTCACTCACACACACTCACACGCGCACACAAAGGCAAGCTCTCACATATACATGGAAAGTTTGGTAGCCGGAAGCTGCGGTTGTTAGGACTCGAGCCCAGTTGCCGTGTACAAGCCACGATACACACACCCATGGAACATTGTTTTCTTAGCCATTTTGCGGTTTTTCCTGTTCGGTGTTAGCTTAAAGCCATTTCGTGGCACAATTTACATGTTTTAAGTGCGGTCGTAGGGTCACAACACTTTTAAGAGCTATTTCTAGCGGTTTTTTATTTGACATGTGACAGCATTTTATGTGCTTAAGAAATGCAAGATAAGCATTTGCTCCTTTAGAAATATAGAGTTTACGACCACAAAGTAATGAAAGTCTTCTAGAACTGGTCATATTGTAGAATGATACTAAGAATGTTTTTATTTTTATTTTTGTGTTTGTTTTTGTTTTGCAAGGAATCGCGTATAAAATTGTATGCCTCTAGCTCTAAAATTAAGCGAGTTCCAAGCCAGAAATACAAATTTCAACAGATTTCTAACGATATCAACGGTTCAGCTTTAATGTCCTTTGGGTTATGCTTAAAACATTTAAATTTCTAATATATTTAAAAAAAAGAATTTTAGATTAATGCCCGAAAAAACAGCTTGGATATACGAGAAGGAATAAATAAATAAATATATTATATTATAAATAACTAATATATTGTAAAGATATCTTTTCTATATTTCAATATTTCTCTGTTTGCCAGCAAATAATTATCTCGAGTTGAATTCATTCAATTTGCCTCATTCTGATGAAGAAGTTCGCTTTTCTTTTTGATTAAGACTTCATAGCTTCTGGTTAATGGAATATGATTCAATCAAACAATTTTGTGCTCATCTCAACCCTTTTTAATTTGAATGTATCTAAAGGTATCAACACAGTAAATGCCGGAGATGTCAGGGTCAAGCTAAGTGTGAGAGTCGCCCGCAGCCAGAGCGGGCTCGAGAGCTGCAGCAATGAGCAACGACTACAACGACGATAGCAACACAAATGCCAACACCAACACTAACAGCAATGACAACAACAACAACAACAGCAGCAGCAGCAACGCTTGGTCAGCCAGCAATCTGGATGCGATCAATCAAAGCGTCGAGCTGAATTGCCTGCTGCAGCAACACATCGAGACATCGACCTATGGCAATGCCAGCGACCATTGCCTTACTCAATTCGATTCGATACTCTGCTGGCCACGCACGGCCCGAGGCACTTTGGCCGTGCTCCAGTGCATGGACGAACTGCAGGGCATACACTATGATAGCAGCAGTGAGTATTGAACAAATACAGTGAATTCTGCCATTGATGAATGGCATAAGCAAAGTATGTTTAAATGAGAGGGGGATAGAATATTTTCGATAGTTCTGCTCTTCGTATTTCATACTTTCTCTTAATATTTGTGTACTTTAATTTATACATAATAAAATCTTCCATAAATGAGCATTTTTCACTATTCATGCCGTTTTTATCTAATATATGACATTTCCAAATGTTCTAAGTGTACTAAAAGTAAATAAATTTACTACATTAATTATATGAAGTGAATTAACTTTTGGTACTAGATGCACTAAATAATCTTAAAAATTGGTACTAGATGCACTAAATAATCTTAAAAATTCCTAAATTAAAATCTAATGTTACTAAATATACTAATGCTCCTAAATGTACTAAATATTCCCCTACTTTCCCTACTGAAATGCTCCAAGTCAACTAAACATATTCAAAGCACTATGAGAAGTTATTCTCTTTCAAAAATTTTATACAAATTGCTGTCCATCAATGGAGTGCTCACTGTACTATCTAGCCACAGCTACTGCCTTTGACCTATGCAACTATGCAACTCATTGTACTCCACAGAGAATGCAACACGCTTTTGCCACTTGAATGGCAGCTGGGCACAGTATACAAACTACGATGCATGCGCCCATTTGCCAGCGGAGACGGAAACGGTGCCGGAGTTCGAGACAATTGTGGAGCTGCCGACCATCATTTATTATATTGGCTATGCATTAAGCCTGGTCTCGCTTACCCTGGCGCTGATTGTTTTTGCCTACTACAAGTGAGTGTTGTGTCTAGCCGTTATCTACCACATAGCTATGTAGGTATCCATTATGTCATCTTCTTCTTTTCTCTTAGGGAGCTACGTTGCCTACGCAACACCATCCATGCCAATTTGTTCTTCACGTACATCATGTCGGCTTTGTTCTGGATACTCTTGTTGTCCGTGCAGGTGAGTTGTGTGCGCCCCAGCCCACAGTCTTCCCTGGGGTCGGACAGTGTCCATTTCTCATTTCATCGTTTTCCTTTCCACCTTTATCTGTGCTGCCGGCAGATCTCGGTGCGGAGCGGCCTGAGCAGCTGCATTGCCCTGGTCACGCTTTTTCATTTCTTTACGCTGACCAATTTCTTTTGGATGCTGGTCGAGGGTCTCTACCTGTATATGCTGGTGGTCAAGACCTTTTCTGGCGATAATATACGTTTCAATATATACGCGTCTATTGGCTGGGGTAAGTCTTCATCTTCACCTTCTTCTTCTTTTACTTTTTTGGCTAATTAAGCTGTCATCTACAAACTTCCAATACTACAATCCCGCTGTTTTTTTGTTTTTTCTTTTTTTCATTTTTTTCCAGGTGGTCCGGCATTGTTTGTGGTCACCTGGGCTGTTGCCAAGGGTCTGACTGTGAACTATAACAGCAATATGGAGAAGGTGAGTGAAGGCTGCATTTGGCTTGGGTTTGAGATTGGGCTGCTCATTAATGTTTTATTCGCGCCCAGTATGACATCAACTGTCCCTGGATGGAGGAGACGAACGTTGACTGGATATTTCAGGGCCCCGTTTGCACGGTGCTCATCATCAATTTAACATTTCTGCTGCGCATCATGTTTGTAAGTTCTTTGAAATGCCTCACATATATGTACATATATTGCTGACAGTCCTTTTTCCCCTTGCCCAGGTGCTGATTACAAAGCTACGCTCGGCGAATACCGTTGAGACGCGCCAGTATCGTAAGGCGGCCAAGGCACTGCTCGTCCTTATACCGTTATTTGGCATCACCTATCTGGTGGTGCTGGCAGGACCCTCCGAATCGGGCCTAATGGGTCACATGTTTGCCGTGTTGCGCGCCGTTCTGCTCAGCACCCAGGCAAGTTCTTATGGCTTTGTTTTTGTTTGCTAGCTATACAAATATTTACGCTTACGCTTGACAGGGCTTTTGGGTGTCGCTCTTCTACTGCTTCCTCAACTCGGAGGTGCGCAATGCGTTGCGACATCATGTATCCACCTGGCGCGATTCGCGCAACATTCAACGCAACCAGAACCGAAGGTGAGCGCCACTTTCAAATAGTTTTTCACACTAACTTTATCTCCTCTCCCTCTCTCCCTCTCTGCGTGTTTCGGCTTACCCTGACAGGTATACAACAAAAAGTTTCTCGAAGAGCGGAGGCGGCTCACCGCGCGCTGAAAGCATGCGGTAAGGCAAAAACTCTCTTAAAATTTGTGTTTTTTTTTTTCGGGGCTTTTAATTACACGCACTTGCTGCCTTTAATGAGTGTGCTGTTAGGTGCTTAATGAGCGTGCAGGTGCTGCAATCAGATTATGTTACGCTTGAACTAGTTCATTTTACTATTTATTATAATTTAAAGTTTAAGGCAAATAATTCAAAGTTAAGTTTCACAGCATAAATTTGGCATGTTAATTGTATGGGGAAAAGGAATAAGCATTTAGCCATATAGCTTCCATATAATCTCCCTTTTTCCCCAATTTAATAGCTGATTTGTATTAAGTTGTCTATTTGTAATCAGCCCATTGACCTCATACTATGGCCGTGGCAAGCGGGAATCGTGCGTATCGTCGGCAACAACCACCACACTGGTGGGTCAGCATGCACCGCTGACCTTGCATCGTGGCTCGAATAATGCATTGCATATGCTGCCCACGAATAATGCAGCGAGTGGCAGCACGCTCAGCGTCATGCCGCGTGCAATCAGTCCCCTAATGAAGGTAAGCTCAAAGCAAAAACAACAAAATTTACTATGTGTTTTATTTTTGTCTTGGAATACGTAAGAAATTTGTATTAATCTCAGCAGGGACTCGAGGAGAACTCCGTGTAGAAGGACGAATGGCATAGACAGAGACGAATACTCGCTCTCTCTCTCTCACACACACACACACATTGTCACAGACAGTCGCATACAGCTTAAATGATGTCTCCTAGGATATTGATGTTGTTGTTGGCATTGATGAAACTGTAAATTATACAACTAAGTAGTCAAGATTTTAGCAAATGGCAAGCGAGCAAGCAAGTTGCAAGCATCTTAAGAGACTGAACTGAAATTATTCATTTACGAATTTTATTCTCTTTTTTTAACCACGATTCACACACTGTGGCTGCGGAGCTGAAGCTTTTATAAGTTAACAACTTTTGATTCCAATGTATGCATAGCTAAAATGTAGTTTTAAATCTAACTGTTGGATGTTGTAAGTGTTTTCTTCCCGCCCCATCGGTAACTATGCGAACGCTACCTTAACTAATCTACTACTATATAATTATATCTATATGTGTAAGAAGACAAAATGTTAAGAAAACTAAACCAAATGAAACGAATAAGCAACTAATAAATCAACTATTTATTTGAGTGTATACGAACAACACATTTTAACCGCCTGGCTAAGTAAATGTTAAACAGAATCTGTCATTTGAATAATTGCAATGCACAGCATAAATAAATCTCTGCAATTCGTAAATACGAAATTCGTTTCTCTTTTATGTTTGCATATAAATTTTTATCACCATATTCTATTTATCTCCCTCACTCTTTGCCCGCCCTCCCTCTCTGTCTTTTGGTCTGGAAAATATCATTAATTTTGATAGCTTATTGTGCTGCTGCTGCTTTTCAATGAAATTTTAATTTTCTTGTTTTCATAAATTTAAGCAAAAAAAAAAAAATAATAAAATGAAAAGAAATGAATGAAAAATGTGAGTCGCCTGCACACATCAAAGCAAAGCAATTTTGTTGCGCAGCAACAATTTTTTTTTTTAATTTGTTTTTTTTTTTTTTTTTATTGCATTTTTGCAATTTTTGCTTTTGTGGCTCATAGAATCATAAAAATTAATGCCAACTTTTTTTTTTATATCGAATCGCTTGAGTTATGCGCCTGTATCATTGTTGCTTTTATCAATTATGGTGCAGAGCTAGGTAAGGTAAAATGCGTTAATTGAGTCTAGCTGTAGTAGCTGGGCTCTTTAACAAGGACTTTACTCGCCTGGCCCGATGTTTGCGCCTTTATGAATAAACCATTGCAGCAGACGCCCGTAAAAATGCATTGCACTGGCAACGTCCAATTCCACTGGCTATAAATATTGCATGAGCCAAGCCAAGCCAAGCGGAGCATAGAAAACAAGTGGATATTGTAAGTAAGCGTAAAGATAGACGTGCAAATACCCTAGCAAAGGTTTACTTTTTTATACTCATTTACGAAATTTAAATGAGTATATTTTTTTTATAATTATTATTTATTGCAGCTTAAATATAACCTACAAGGCAAGTTTTTATTCAAGATTTTTTTTGATAACAAAATGTATTTTCTTACTAAGAATTTCTATATCAAAACTCATGAATTGAAGTTGCTTTGGCCAATGTCCAGTTCACTGAATTAGTTTTTGCTGTCTTAAGTAAAAATTTCTTTTAATTTAACAATAGGCAAAGCGCCTTTAGCAATTTCGCAACGCATAGTTTTTAGAGTTCTCGAGTTCAATGGGTTCACATAGCTGGAAATAGTTCAAAGGACACGGCTTGTGCATGCTGATAAGGCATATAAAGTACACTTGAATATTTTAGGGTCAGCCATGCTGTCTGCTGCCACTTACTCATATTTTTTTTGTTTTTTTTTTTTGTGTGAGCGTTGTCGAGCCTTACTACATATATATAAACATATATATAGTTGGCAATATGAATGCAAAACATGAGATTTTGTTGTGGAGGTAACCGCATGAAGTACATAAATAATGAATACGTTTATTAATATATGTGCATAGCACGGCTTCAGCAAGGAAGCTGGCACTGGCTACATGGCGTATGAGTAATTATAACAGTTCAACAGTGCGAGCACCCAAATTTATAACAGTTATAACAGTCAGGCGAACAGTGCATGTACTTAAGCTAATGGCAAATATTTTCGGGCTAACACAAAGGCAAAGTTCAAAGCACTTAAATGCCAAATATACAACAGCAGCAGCAGCAGCAGCAGCAGCAGCAACAGCAGCAACAGCAGCAGCAACAACAATAACAATCAAATCAATTACTGTGCGCGTTGTTTCGTATGTGTTGCGGCAATTGCAAAGTTTTCTTTTTTATGTTCATGTAAATTAGTTGCAATAAATAAAGATTTTTATAAAATGTGAAAATAAAGTTGTGTGTGTGTGTGTGCGCGTGGCTGCTGCTCTGGTAACGCGTTGAGCTGTCGTCCTTGTCGTGCTCGCTTTTGATGAAGTGCACAAGTTTTGGCAAACACACACACACAAACACACACACACGAGTGTCAAATGCAGCTGAGACAAGGACTCTTGGCACTTGCTACCTGACTGTGCCGCCTCCACTTCAAAGTCTTGTGTGCTGCACAATGATAACCACAATGCCAACTGCCAAGAGCCAACTGCCAACTGCCAAGTGGCAACGGGCAACTGGCAACTGCCACAAAAATGCCAACGTCAATTGTAACATTTTAATTAACCAAATTGTGCGTTGTTTTCAACGTTCTTTCTTTTCAAACCAACAAGCACAAAAACTTGGCAAACATAACGAGCGCGAAATGAAAACTCAATTAAAAGTCGCTTAGACGCTCAAATTGCTGCCGCCTGTTGAGAGGATACAAACACACACCTACAGACACACACACACACACACAGACACACACACACACACACACACACACACAGACACACACACTCACACACACAATTTTTGGAGGCGCTTTAATTAACTGCGGTCGGAAGAGCATAACTTTCAGTTGCCGCATAATCAAAACTGAGTCACATTACCCACTCGACCCACAGCCAGTCAAAAATTATGTATAAGGTCAGCCGTGTTGCTACGCCGCTAAATTGACGGCCGCAAAATGTTGCCACAAAGCCAGCGCAACAATAAGAGCAGGAGCAGCAGCAGCAGGAGCAGCAGCAGCAGGAGCAGCAGCAGCAGCAGCAGCAGGAGGAGGAGGAGCAGCAGCAGCAGCAGGAGCAGCAATGGAAGGCTAAATAATTAGCCAAGTTACACAAAACACAATTTACAATATTTCATTGGGTGTTTTTTAAAGTACATAATTCCCGCTTCAATTTAAACATGGAATTTTAATTAACAGAAGCAAGAGTTTGGGCTATGCTTAAATTAACAATTTATTCAGGTAGTTGAAGAACTTTTCAATAATAAATTGAAGTATTTCATTAAATTATTATAGTATAAGTATAAAATTTGAAGGCATAAATTGTTTATTTACTTATTTTATTTTATTTTTTATTTTATTTTTTTTCATCTAAAATGAATCTGGTAAACAGGAAATGACTTTAATTTTTATTATATATTTAAAAAAATCAAATTTAAAATAATTTCCTGTTTAGATGAGAGCTTTGACAATTTGCATGCTTGAGTTCCTATGAAATTAACATTTTTATAGCTATAAATCTGTCAGAGTCTTAAACTGTTATAGTAAAAAAAAAACTGTTGAAGGGAGAAGGCCAAACTATCCTTCGATACGTTAAGCTTTCTTTTTTTTGGAAAAAAAAGTTTGGTTTGTTTGTCTTTTTTTTTTTTTTTACTTAGAGCTTATTTTATATAGGAGTCCGCGCTCCAATGTTTTTTTTATCAAGACATTTTTGTTTTATTATTTAATGTACTAAGTAAGTTAAAATTGTTTAGGAATATCCAGAATATTATGGAACTAAAATCTGATAAATAAAAATAATTATAATTAAATAAAAATTATTAAAATAATAATAAGTAAAAAATAAAAAAAATAACTAAAATATATTAATAAAATAACAATAATTAAAATAATATTAATTTCAAAATTTTAATTATAAATACATCAACGAATATTAAGCGTATACAAACAAAACTGAGAAATGGGCAACATCTATATTAATTACTAAAAAACTTTTAGCCTACATGAGCTCATATGTCAAGGCAACATTAATCAAGTGCCAAAAATATATTAAATTTGAGACAAATATTTAATAGCTCAGAGCAGATTTGCGAAATGTGTTTCAATGAAATTTTGCAAGATTTAATGAATAACTGAGCAACTTATTACAGTTTTTTCTTATTAATAGAGCTCCAGTGTAGGTAACTCTACTCCAGTCTTTGCTCTTTGCTATATGCTATATGCTATGCGCTGTGATTTATGGCACGTCGTGGCAAATCCATTTTAATTATGCTTGACTCGCACATTTATGGTTTGAGTAGCTGGCATTAAAGCTTGAACTTTGTGCACATAAGTTGGCGACTCATTTGGGGAATTCTCTTTAATCTAGCAGCCACAAAATGAATTCCATCGACATGGTTTCACGCTCCAGTGCGACGGAAAATGTGCCTGGGCTGCCACAGGCACAGGCACAGGCACAGGATGTGGCAGTCGCCCGCTTGACTGTCTGGCTCGCTGGCTGGCAAGCGGACAGCTGAGCCGTCGGGCTGGCCGACAGTTCCCGGGGCGTGGCTTGTGTTATAGCTAATTAAATATTTGCTCTCTGACCAAAAGCATGTCACTGCTGTCGAGAGATTAGTGAAGAAACTTCCCGTTAAGTTGCTGTCGTCAACTGACGAAACTGCTGCTGATATTGCTCCTGCTGATGCTGACAACTTCAAGTATTGCCCGTTAACGCTTAAAAAACAATTTCCGCTAAAACAAAATGGAATGGCGTGTCACTCATTTTGACTATATTTCGTTACTATACATAAAGTTATATATGTAAATTGATAAATGAAGCGTGGTCAAGCTGCAGCATCTCTATGCATGAGCATAGAGAGACTTTATATATAGAAAATTGGCTTTAAGAATTGTTAAATCTTTAACAACTCCCATCTCCAAGTCACTTATTCAGAGCATAAGTATTTTCAGCTTTTCTACTATACTTCGTGTTGGCCGTCATGCATACCAATTTCTTTTATTTAGATAGCTCGTCTATAAATACTCTATAAACGTTCAAGTTGCCAACTCATGAATTCTGCCTTCCGTTTAGCTGGCTGTCAAGCATTCTGCGCACAATTGCGGCGTTTCCATAGAATTTAGCCAAGATTCTTTCTATTGGCCACACGGTCAAAGGAAGAAATCAATCAATATAAAGTAGCAAAACATTTCACATCAGATCAATCGCAGACTTAATTGATTGCATGTAGCAGGCAACTGACAACAAAAACAGCAACAGTTGCTATAGCAACAAACAGCAATAAAAACATGAACAAGAACTAGCAAGGCATTGCCAACAGCAACAGCAACAACAACTTAAACTAGCATATTTAGAGCAACAATAGCAGCAGCATATGCGATAGAGCAGCCAGGGAAAAGCTCTATTTATAAAATTATCGAAAGCAGCTACTTCAATGACAATAGCAATACACACAAAAGAAATAAGAGCAGCAGCAGCCACTTCAATACATCAGTGGCATACGTTTCATTAAAAACACTTCAGCAACAATAATCTACAGCAGCTGCAACAGCAGCAGTAATAGCAGCATTTAAAACACCTGTAACTGCGGCATATATAGCAGCTTCTAAAGGAATCTACTGCTTGCAGCTAAATACAATACATGATTGAACTAGTTTTATATAATGCAGCAGCAGCATAAAGTCTTCAACGGCAACAAGGACATAAACAGCTTATATTCTAAGCTGTTTCAAACTATTAAAATTGAGTTATTGGCAATCAAAGAGTTGAACGCCTTAATTACCTCAAACCTGGGTGTTATGATAATACAGTTAAATTTTACAGTCAATTTGGTAGTTAAAATGTCGCATAATTGCAAGTACTTGAGTGCCGAAAATCTAATAAGCCAAGAAGTGGTGTTGCTAACGGGTTATCACAAACAGGCAAAGCACTCAAGTAAGCTCACAGCTGTTAGACTGTTGTGTGTGTGTGTGTTGGTGTGTTTGCATTGGTGTGTGTGCGCTTCAATAAAGTAAAAGAAACTGACACTTTAATGCAACTGGGTGCTCTATTTCAGCGTCAACTTGAACATATGACACTCGCCGGTGCTTTGGCAATATATTCATATTTTCTAGCAGCTGCGGCGACATTTGCATTACCAGGAGCTATAGCAACAGCAACAGCAACAACAGCTGCTGCAACAGCTGCTCTCGTGCGTGTAAAGGCAGAAACAACTTTGTGTGGAAGAAAATGGCTGGCAGCAGAATTTGTAGCATACTTTTGTGCGCGCTGTAGAAATTTTCTTTTTTCTCTTTTCTAGCCGTTGCGCGCAAGCGAGCGGAAAACTGTTGCAACCTGTTTGAACCACTAATTGGGCCATTAATAATGTAACTTGTTTCTGATATTTCATGGGGCAACAAGTCATTCGACTTGTAGCTACAAAACTTTGCGGCCAAAATATTATTTTGGGCATGTTTTCAGCGTCGCTGATGCTGTTGGTATCTGGTGTATCTATGAGTGCGAACGTTGTGTTGTGTATTGAAAATGTTGTTAAGAGGGTTGGTTGAGAAAACCTCTAAAAAAAAAATACACACACGAAACAGAGACTCTGAGAGTTGAGAAGACAGAGAGTTGGCAACAGATTGGGCTGCTAGTGGTTGCTTTTGATAAAGTTGAGTGTACATACTTGGTTTTGCTGGTCATTTAATTGGGTTTTGAGGTTTTAGCACAGAGACTTCCAAACGAAACTCAAGAGCGCTAGCGAGCACTTTCGACTTTATTCAGTTTGCCAGAGTGTAAGTTGCAAGTGCGGCATGAACTTGCAGTTTTATGTATATGCTGACAGCTAAATGGAGTCTTGGCAAAAGCTCAACTGCAGCACATAAAAAAAAAGAGTTTGAAAGCTGTGGCCACATCATTAGAAAGACTAAAAAAAGAAACAAAAAAATGGAATTGAAAAGTTTCTGTGCAAATTTAATTTAAGAGCATCAAAAGGATACAAATGCTGCCTCGCAATTTCCGCTTTGAGATTCGTTTCATTTTAGCCTTTTACCTTATTATTGCTGCCATCTTCTTAATATTATTTTACTTTTTCTTTTTTGGGCAACAAGTGTTGACACACAATGGCGCCTGTTGTCGTTTTGAGTTTGACACTTGTTGAAAACTTTTGGTCTAAACGGAGCTGACAACTTGGCGACGCCTGGCCAAAAAGTTTCGTGTGTTTCTCTTTTGTGTTCTCTGCGTACCGGTGTGCTGTGTCCTGTGTGTCCTGCCACTAATTCAATGAGAACTCCGTCAAACTGACAGCTTGCCCAGCCAGCCAGCTGCTAATGGCAGTAATGCAATTTCAATTACTATTTAATATTATTTACATCACATTTCCTGCGCCTTTCCCTCACTCACTCTCTCTCTCTCTCCCTCTCTCTCACTTCTTTTTTTGTCTGTCAATTATATATCACATCAAAGGCTTGTTTTGCTGCCAGGCCAAAGCAAACAGAACGCGCGCGCGCACACTGTGTCAATAGTCAAGTGTCATACATATTTAATTGTGCCAGCCCTCAAATATTGGCAAGCCCTCAGCAGCCGAGAGCAGTTAACAATGCCAAGCACCAAGCACCAAGCGCCAAGCGCCAAGCATTGAGCCATTGTTGCCGTCTGCCGTCTGCCGTCTGCCGTCTAGCTTTTGGCCATTAGCTCGCCGTGTGGCAGGTGTGGTAAGTGCTGCTATTGACAGCACCAGCAGCAGGTGGCTCTTTTCCCTTTTATTGTTTTTTCTGCTACTGTTGCTCCTGTTGTTGTTGTTGCCGCATTAGCCGTAGTGTCATTTTAATTGCAGCACATTTGTCAGCGTGCTACGAGGCAAATGCGTGATTTACAGCCCAGTCGCTCTTGGCTTGATTGGCGTACTTCGTCTCTAATGGCCAAGGTCGCCCCCCCCTCCCAAAATCTCATTCAAGTTGGTCAGCTCAGTCATTTATTTAACATTTAAGTCAAATACCAAAACAAATCAAGTTTCGTTTGCTGCTGTCGTAATCTGTCAGAAATGTTTGGCATTGCCCTGAAAAGTATGCTAAACAAAAGCGAACTTTAGTGTGTGAGGGCTTTCACTCTAAATGTGATTGATTATAGCTAGATCATGACTGGGTCCCCTCTACTGTAATTGTGCATAGCACAGATCGAGCTGCCTGTCAAATTGTAATTGAAGAGCAGAGCGCTCCGGCGCTTACCTTGATTTGGCACACTTTGCGCTCTGCTGTTGCTAGGGCTGCTTTCAATTTCATCTGTGCCATAGCTCTCACATTTCCAATTACGTTTCATATACCCTAAGCACATTGCGTATGGGGTGTTTAAGATATTATAGTTGATATCTTTTTAGCAGGTAAGAGACGTGACGCAGTGAAGGTATAAAGAGAATTCATGAATAAGCCACGTGCGCAGCAAGAGTGAAAACAAATCTAAATATAAAATTTGTTTCAATGCTGAGAGCCTCCAACAAACCTTGCTTTACATAGTAAAATACAAGATCTTCAATGTTGCAGTCTATAAGGAAATAATTCTGGCATAATTCTACGGCCTCATATTTACGAAGCTCAACTTCTGCAGGCACTGTCAAAATGGACTGGAGCTGTCTGGTTTATGAGGTTTTACGTTGGATTTTAATGTTAATACAGTTGCTGAGCTCCAAATACGCGTATAGACTGACAACGTAAGCAAAGCAGCTCTCATCTAATCTGGCTACCAATAACGAAAAGGGCGACAAGACCGAAGAAAAAATATATTCTCTGCAGCGCAGGAGTAGCTGATGAGACTGAAGTTGAATAGTTTTAAAATTTGTAAATATATATATAAAAAAAGCCGTTTGACATATAGTAAGAGATTTGATTTAGTTTTCCATCACACCCTTTTTTCATATTTGCACAAAATTTTAATTGAGCAAAGTTGCTTAAGATTCGTTACTAATAAAAATGTGACTATAGTTCAGACAGGGTATTTGCTAGTTGGGCGTAGTCAACAACAACGCTTCATACTTCCTCAATTCAAATGAAATTCTTATGCATGAGAAATTTAAGCTGCCGACAACATTTAAACGCAATGTATTATATATAGTCAAACAAGGCAGCAAGCCGACAAACAGTCAAACATTCAAGCATATCAGCTTCAGATTTTCCTGGCAAGCAGCAAGCAGCATTGGAATATTAATAACAATAAGTATTGCTGGCATAATGAAGTTGTTGGTGTTGTTGTTGCCGTCATTGTTGCTCTTTGCTGCTGACGGAATGCGCTCGCAATTGTATCGCGTGCCATTGAGTCGCTTTGCTTCGGTGCGGCATCGTTTTCAGCAGTTCGGCATTCGCATGGATCGACTGCGTCTCAGGTACAGCATCTGGGCGAACGAGAAGGAGGCGCGCAGTGTGCCGCTGAGCAACTATCTGGATGCGCAATACTTTGGCCCCATTAGCATTGGCACGCCACAGCAGACGTTTAATGTCATCTTCGACACGGGCTCGGCCAATCTGTGGGTGCCTTCGGAGTCGTGCCATAAGAAGCTCGCCTGCCAGATACACAGTCGCTTCAATGCCAAAAAGTCGAGCAGCTACCGGCCGAATGGCAAACGCTTCGATATACAATATGGCTCTGGCAGCCTGGCCGGATATTTGTCACACGACACGGTGCGCGTCGCTGGGCTGGAGATAGCGAATCAAACGTTTGCCGAGGCTACAGATATGCCGGGGCCCATATTTCTGGCGGCCAAATTCGATGGCATCTTTGGGTTGGCCTATCGCGGCATCTCCATACAGAATATCAAGCCGCCATTCTATGCCATCATGGAGCAGAATCTGCTGAGGCGCCCCGTCTTTTCGGTGTATCTCAATCGTGAGCAGAGCAGTCGCCAGGGTGGCTATCTGTTCTTTGGCGGCTCCAGTTCACGCTATTATCGTGGCAACTTCACCTATGTGCCCGTCACGCATCGCGCCTACTGGCAGGTCAAGCTGGAGTCGGCACGCATTGGCAAGCTGCAGCTGTGCCTGAATGGCTGTCAGGTCATCATCGACACGGGCACCTCGTTTCTCGCAGTGCCCTACGAGCAGGCGATACTTATTAACGAGTCGTTGGGCGGCACGCCCGCTGCCTATGGCCAGTTCTCGGTGCCCTGCGAGCAAGTGCCTCATTTGCCTACACTCACATTCACCCTGGGCAGTCGTCGCTTTGAGCTGAAGGGGGAGGATTATGTCTTCCATGATATCTTTACGGATCGCACTGTCTGCGCCTCGGCTTTCATTGCCGTCGATTTGCCATCGCCCAGTGGCCCGCTTTGGATATTGGGCGATGTATTTCTGGGCAAGTATTATACGGAGTTTGACATGGGCAATCATCGCATTGGCTTCGCCGATGCCATCAGTTGAATATGCTACTCTTGTGATTTATTTTTTCAGTTTTTTGTTCGTCTGCTTTTTATGCGTGTTTCATTTTTTTCTTTTGCTTATTAAATGGCGGCCATGGCAGCGAAAAGTCTGCACAGTTGACACAAATTTAAGGGAATATCAGAAAACGGCATTTTATTATTTTATTACCTGCTGGAAGCGGAAAACGAGGATGGAGCCAAGGCGCTGTTAAAGACTCAGGCTCCAGCTCAGACCCAGGCCCAGGCCATCCGGACCAATCGTGTTACGTATACGCCGCGTTGACGTCAAATGTCCGCCAAGCCGCGTGGGCGGAAGCTAATCAAAACTCGCTCCCAGCAATCATAGCAAGTGAAGCCCGCGACAAAAGAAAGTGGAGCAGTTACGGTAGAGGCCCTGAGAGCTTGTGCGGAGTTGTACAGCTGTAATTGATTTGCCAAGAAATAAACAATGTCCTGTGCCACATCCTGAAGCCCAGACGCAGCTGCTTAAAAATTGAAATGAATAGCTTTAAGTTAACGACTGACGCGTTGCGTTCGCATTTGAATTTAAATTTGGCAACCGCTACACCAAAATCTCTGCACCCTTTCCCGTCCACTACCGCGAGCACCCTAAGCATCCATTAGCTTTCAGTTTTTAGGGTTCGACGAGTTTTTTGTTTTTTTTTTTGTATTCTGCGAGTTTTACGACCGCACACAGAACGTTTCGCATTTCTGTGTGAAAGGCGAGTTGAGGTTTTTATTTGTTTTTCTGTCGAAGTCCCACGCTTATATAAACACTAGATGCTATTTTATGCAACAGCATCATAGGGTGACTGTTAGTCGCGCAGATCTTTCTTTTTCTTTTTTTGTGAATTTTTGGTTTTTAGTACTTGAATTTTTTGTTGCTTGGCCTCCGTTTGGTTTTCTGTGGCTTACAAGACCCTTATTGATATTGGGCTTTGGTGAGCTGCTTTTGAAGCCTTTTTAAAGCCATCTCAGGCCATCTCCGTTCGCCTGGCATAGTTCTTGCTTTAAAAATGTTGATTTTGATTGCTGTTCGTTTAACCTTTTCTTTTCATAATTTCCATACAAAATAAATAGAAAAAAAAAAAGAATTAGGGACTTCTTTTGGGCCATAATGAGTGGTCAATATTCGACCACAAGCCACAATGTTGACTTTTGTACTTGCTATGTTAAACATGCTGTCGATTTGCTATTTGCTTTCAAGTCTCCGTTACTTGGAACCCTAAAGCCACCTAACACAAAATCCATTTGCAAAATACTTGGGACTCAAAGTGTTTTTTATCGCTAGACGCTTTGCCTGCTAAATGCTAAGCCCTTTATTTTTTTCTTTAGCGTGCCAGCAGTTACCAATACAACAACAACACTAAGCTGCTTTCGCATTGTGCATTGCGAGTGGCTGCGTTTAAAGAGCAAAATATTTCACAAAATTTTCTGTGACAGTTCTGGGCAAGTTGCAGCATTTGCGCAAACGTGTCGCTGGGGATTTGCGCAATCAACAAGAAGGAGAGCTTGAAGTGAAAATCAGTTATGTAAAATAAAGCAAACCACTGCCAGTTCAATCAACCAAAAAAAAAAAAAAAAAAAGGGTTAGCACGTGTCAACATCAAACCGTACCGAGAAAAGCAAAGCAATTTGTCGATAATAAACTGTAGCATACTTATAAGCGCAGCATAAATTCTTGTTAAAAATAAAGTGTAGCATACTTACAAGCGTAATGTAAAATGGAAAAACTATAAAATCACAAGTATATATTTTTAATAAAACGCACTCGTGCCGTCACTTGTTTGGTAATTCAAGCGCCCAATGGCATATCGAATCAAGTGTGTATGTGTTTGTAGTATATGAAACAGTTTTGTCACATATTTTGGGCGGCCCAAAAAGGCCAGCAAAAAAAAAAAAAAAAATTGTGAACTGTAAACTGAGCGCGTTACACCCACATAATCACCATGACAGCCAGCCTGTCAGTCAGGCAGTCAGCAAAAGTAAGTAATTGGCTGAGGCAGCTTACGGTCCACAAACACAGACACACACTCACACATACATACCCACAGCCAGCTCATTTGTTTTAACAATAGCGGCTGGGCAACAGGATAACGCGATAAGCATCACAAAGCTAAATGGCAAAGAGCCTGCCACTGCCGTTGACAGGCTCACCACCAGCAGCAGCAGCAGTAGCAACAACAGCAGCATCCCCAACTAAAGCAGAATTAAATCATTCGATAAGATTATGCAAACATTGTCATCGCCAGCGGCATTGTCCTGCTTGCCCTAGACCCAAAATTTCTATGTAAATTTATTTGCTTGCTGTTTTTATTAAATTTTTGTTGGCCGTCGACAGCGAAGGAAAGCAAAGCAAAGCCCAAAGCTAATGACACTCAAAAATTGGGCTAATGAGTCAATAAGGCAATTTGCCGACTGGCAAAAAATCTCAATGAGCTGAGGCTAAAGAGCGCTGAGTGTTGAGTGGGCTTGCCATGTGAATAGCCAGAGAGATAGAGAGAGAGAGAGAGATAGAGAGGGAGACACAGTCAGTAGCAGACTATGCCTAACTTATTATGCCACTTAATTACTTTAATGTGGCATTTATGTGAAATGCCTTTGCTTAGCCACAGCAATCGCTCTGCCTCCCCCTCTCTCTCTCTCCCTCTCTCTGTCTAATTTTGAGCGTGTCTGCTGTTTTGATAGGTAGACAGGTACAGGTAGGCAGCTCGTGTCCTGTGTTTGCATTGCCTTGTGCCTGTCTACGTTGTAAATGTCAATTAGTTTTTGAGCCCATAGCAATTAAATGTGTATGTGTGTGTGTGTGTGTGCGTGTGTGTGTGCACAGCTGCTGCTGCACACGCCGGCCTAGAGATAGGAATACCCTGCCAATCATTGCAATTGAAGTTTGCTGCAATGCTGGCAATTAGTTTAAGTGCAAAAGTGCTTTAAGGTATAACAACTTGAGCTGCCTGTAAAAAATTGTACATCATTTATCAAAAATCCTTTTGTGTCTGCAGCTAAAAGACATTAATCTAAGCCGCCTTGCGAGCGCTGTTTGAAAAGTTCAGCATTGCAAATGTTGCTTAGCTATCGTACCTGCTGTGGCCCACCATGTTGTTGTTGCTCAATATATTTTGTCGTAGGTAAGGTCCTGTCTTGACTTTTTTTTGTTACTCGTGTAAGATTACGTGTCTTAGTGTAAGTCATAGCATCTGTCTTTAATACGTAGACACACCCACGCACGCAGAGAGAGAGAGAGAGAGACAAAGAGACCTATGTCCTAGTCTGTTTCCAATAATGTTGCAGCAACTTCAACTGTCGACATGCCTCATTTTTTAAGCGGCAAACGTGCCAATGACAACACTCAATTGCGCAGCAACTACTTGAACTTTTTAGGTGTGCTTAAAGACAGATATTACGCATACGCAGCGTATGCCAGGCGCTGCTTGAACTTTAGCTTGTTAATTGCATTGCAGCGATTAGCACACTTTATGGATAGCCACTGAGGCAAAGTTTTATTTTCCATCAACAGGCAGTAGTGTGTCTTGTGTGTGTGTGTGTGTGTGTGTGTGTTTGACATTGGCATTGAGCCTTTTGTAAGCTGTCAGAGCAGCTGGCGTGCAGCTCGTTTCGCACGCCTGTGACATGCATACTAATTAAGCAGTTTGCCATGGCTTTCGAATTTCAAAAACAGACACAAGCACACACATACGCATGCACACACACACACATGCGACGCAGCTTAAAATGGCTTTTCGCAAATGCTGCATAATGAAGCTAATCAGGCGCGCTTTACGTTGACGAGCTTAGCGCGAAAAACTGTGAAAACTGTGTAGACTGTAAAATTTCAATGAGAATTTGAATATGAATTGCGAGTTATGGAATTTGAAATTGAAAATATCTCGCACTTGAAAAGCTGAACTACTAACTGCACTGTGCTGTTTAATTAGGACACTGAATGCAGCGCCACTGTCAGTCAGAATAGTTGGGATTGGAGTGGCACACGTGTGTGCTGCGTCAAGCGCAGGACGCCAGCAAAGCAAATCCTCATCAAATATTTAACACCTTGACAGCTTTGCAGTGTGCGAGTGCGAGTGTGTGTGTGTGTGTTAGACTGTCAGTGTATGTGTGTGTGCCACCTCACAGTAAAATGGAAACTAATATAAAAAAAAAAACTTTGTTGGCGCCCCATTGTCAAAATGTGCAAAGTCATTTTCAGTTGTTTACGGCCAGACTCAACCCACACACAGTCCCAAACCTCAGCTGCCAAACTGTGAATTCCAGTCAAATGGCTAAAACTTGCTTCGTCCTTAAAAAGAAGATAAACGAGTTTTAGTTCGCTTTAGAGCTGCAAAAAGTTGCTGCCAAAAGTGCAGCTAATTGAATTGTAATTTCATGAATTTCTTTTACCTGTCAAATCTACATAGTTCGTTAGCTAGTTGCGTGTTTTCATGACTGACATTGATTATATAATCTAGTTTGCTTTTAAGTGCTAAATCATGCTTAAAATGTGTTCATTGACGTGGCACAAACACGTCAAGTCAAATACTTGCAAATTGCATGAAATCCGTTGAAAATATTAATTGAAATTATTTATTTAAAATATGTACTTATATTTGAATACAAATTGAAATACTGAGTAAGTATAAAGCACAAATCTCACTTCAAATGGTAAGCCTCAAAAAAAAATATCAATTTAACTTTGATAAAGTTTGACAGTAAAACGAAGCGCCGAAGCTTTATAAGTACAAAGAAAAGTTTTTAGGGGATAAACATTTCAATTGCATTTTCATGTCATTTCACAATAATTAAAATTATTATACATTTCTAAGAGTTCCGGTCTTTGCAGCTTTGGCAAATTAATTTTTATATAATTTTTTATATTTGTATTTTTGAGAAATTTTAAAGCAAAAATCAGGACAGATAATGACTGAACAAAAATATAAAATATAAATAAAATTTAATATAAATATTATTATAAGTAATACATGCCTGACTATAATCCATTTAAAAATTTTTTTTCCTGAGCTTCACTAGGGATTATTTTCTGAATTCTAGACTGCTGGCATAAATAAAATATAAAAATATATAAAATTCAATAAAAATATTACTATAGGTATCAATATATGTCTGATTAAAGTCGACTCAAATAGAATTATATAATTTCATTTATTAGGCATATTTAATACAATAAACTAATCTTGATTAAGCAAAGCACAATACGCTGAAGCTTCACTCAGGAACAACTCATCTTAATTTTCTGAGTTCTGGAATCTTTTTTTATTCAAAAACAAAATAATTATACTAACCCATCTATAAACCTTCCCTAACAGCTCAACTTTTTGCAAATAGCAGAATAGCTGTTGCTCATCAAACTGTCAGAAAGGGCCAAAGCAAGCGCGCGTAATTGAAGCGTTTCACGCAGAGCGAACGCTTGCTTAACCAGGCCAATTTTAATGGCTTAACCATTGAATTTTTATTTGATTTTGTTTTTTTTTTTTTTTTGGCGCATGGTCCGAGCCATTCATATGGGAGTGTCAGTTGGAGCAGCAACTGCTGTGGGCACAATTTGATTTATGTGTTCCACACTTTTGATAAAGTGTTTGGCATTGACGTTGACTTCCGTTGCAGTTGCAGTTGCCTCTCAGTCAGAAGATGGCCAACAGCAACTGGCATACGATATGGTCAATGGCAACTGCTCTGTTGTCATAGCCGTTGCTGTTGCCGTTGCCGTTGCCATCTCCGTTGCCTTTGTTGTGGCAGCTCTCATAAAAGTTGCGTATGACATTTGAATGTGCATGTGGTCTCACGAGTGGCTTTTGCTGTTTCGAGTTGACTTTTCTCTTTTTCACGCATTTTCTGTGCTCTGTCCATCTGCTTACTTAGCATTAGCATTATGCATAGAAAGTTTGCGCTTTTCATTCTTTACCTGGCTCGAGTGTGCTTCAGCGAGTTGGAATAGGAAATGGACGCCTTAAGGCTCTCCGCTAGGCATTTCAACTTGTTATTTTCTTTTTCCACTGCTGTGATTATTCGAGTAAAGTAGCTAAAACTTGTGCCTGAAGCATTTCATTGGGTTACTTTAAGAGTCGTAACAAAGGAAAAGTTGAAAAGTTCCAAGAAAAGCAAATACAACAAAATATTTTTTTTTTATATTTATGTGGAACTCAAATTTCAGTTTATCTTATCGAACTTTAAGGCTAATTGATGTTTATGAGTGGCAAAACTTCTTGGCTAACTATAGATTATCGATTTGTGAAGAAGTTGACAATTCCATAGAGTATATATAATTGCTCATTAGTATGACCAAAGCAGAGCTTTCTTATATATGTATCTGATAGTATTTAATATTACATTTTTATGCTATTTTCTTTTCAGATAAAGATATGAATATGAATAATATATGAATAACTAAAGATATTCTGTATCGCTTTGAGAGACAACAAGAGACAATAGTATATTATATTATCTATTTATACATAGATATAATTATAAATATTTTCAATTTATAATATCTAATACCCTCACTCACTCTGCAGTCACATTTCAATTAATGTGCACTCTTTTCTGTTCAAATAGAATTTAATTGAATTTGAACAATATTTTCATATATATTTTGTCACCAATCTCATTTGCATTTGCACTCGTATAGCTGATTAAAATGGATAATAAATGCAAATGTGCTCAAATATTTCGTTGATGCATTGATATTGTGTGCATTGCTAACGACGGAGTTTTCTGGCCTTGTTTCCACGGCACAAGCCACAATTAAATCCATCAATTGCCGGTTACGACTGAGGCGAACAAATCGACAAAGTTGCAACTTCCGACGCGACGCCGTGGGGCATAAAAAATTCAACAGAAAAATTGCACTGAATCAAGCAGTGGATAGAGGTCGGCGGCAATGGGCAGAGAGTTGGGCGAGCTGGTTATAAATGTTGGCAGCCGCAGAGCAGAGGTCGCTGCAAATTTGATGGAAAACGGCGCCAGTTTCAACGCCCAAAAGACGTGCAGCGGACAATGTGTACAATGCCCAAAAACTCTCACAGCACACGAAAATTTGTTTGCTTAACTGCATGACTGGGTTGAATTGGCTGGGTTGGGAACGGAATCGGAATCGGAATTGGAAGTGGAAGTGGAATTGGAAGCGGTGCTTGGGTTCATGAGGGTCTCACTCATTGGGATCCCAGAACAGAGCAGAGCAGAGCAGAGCAGAGCAGTGTAAAGCAAAGCAAAGCAACTCTTACTTCCTGCTACTGCTCCTCTTGGCAATTCCCATGCTGGCAGCTGGCTGCTGCTTGGTTAGACCCTGCAACTTTTAATTTGGAAAATTTGTAACAAAACTTTGTGTGTCCCTATACCCTGTAAAAGGCATTGGCATGGGGTTTGATTGATATGACATGTGTGTTGTTTA
Source organism: Drosophila koepferae (assembly GCA_030914345.1). Classification (NCBI taxonomy): domain Eukaryota; kingdom Metazoa; phylum Arthropoda; class Insecta; order Diptera; family Drosophilidae; genus Drosophila; species Drosophila koepferae. The sequence continues at coordinate 12,267,610 of JAUESR010000211.1, read as the reverse complement.
TGCTAATGGATTTTTATTTAAATAATAATATGATATTAATAAAAATTAAATTTATAGAACTCACATATGGTTATATCAATATATTATAAAAATGTATTTTGAATTCAATTTTTTTGTTGCAATAATGCTTTATTTTTTAATTTTTTTAATTTAAGCGTTACTCTTCTAGTTCACCAGACTCAAATAGTTATACTATATAAATCATTTTCTATTGCTTTTGCTGTACTCTTTCGCCGGACAGTATTTACTTCCTTGTAATTATTTTTGTTGTTGTTGCGCCATTGTTGCTGCTGCTGCTGCTGCTGTTGCTCTGACACTCAACTCGAGTGCAGGAACAAATGTTAAACAATTTGTGCAACATTTTTAGTGTTAAATATGCGCAGCTATTTAGCATGTTTGTCTCGCTGCAACAATTGTGAGCAGAGCACGAAAAAGTTTATACAGAATGCGAAATATAAAGAGCTGCATAAAACGAATTGTTAAATCGTAACTCGTTTAAGAGTTGGCCAGTCCCTGGAGCGTGCCTTATCAGCATCTGATTAGCTCAGGCATCGTCTTGACCAGCAGCAAGTCAATAATAAACATAAATGGCGCTCACATATGTCACAAATCCCAGCTGAGTGGATCCTCAGTCAACTTCAAAGGGTCGTCATTAAATTCGAATGTTTGATGCGTAAATCCATTGAGATGAGTTCTTACCTAAACTCTACACAGACCTTATCCGATAGCTGGTATGAAATGCAGATTTTAATAAAATTTATATGCGTCAATTGGTATTTTTATGCGACATTTTGAAGCTGAGCTCTGAGAGCTAAAAGCTGAAAGCTGACAGCTTGGCTGCTGTCTGTGGCGACAGCTGTAAAATATTTGAGGCAATCAGCTCAGCATTTGGCGCACAATGAACTGTTTGCCGCACAATTTCCGCTCAAATGTGGCAACAATTGAAATGTTTCTGCCAGCTGGCAGCAGCAGCAAGAGCAGCAGGAGGAGCAGCTTACCTAAACCCGACTGGCTCACATGGCGTATACTTTGTTTATGTCTAAGCCAGCCGCAGGCATAGGAATAGAAGAACTGTAGCATATAAATCTTAAGCTAAGCCCCGCCCAGGCTCCATAAATAGCATATATGCTAGCGGCTCCTTGTTATCTCCTGTGCGTTCCCCATTTAATGGGCGTAACAAATTTATTTCGAATTATAGAAAAAAAAATTAATAAATAAATATAAGACCGGGGAGCGTCTCATGAAATTTGCGTAAACAGCACAAAAATAGACAAGGTAGACACTTGAAATTGAATTTTAATAACGGGCAAAACAAATCAAATGAAATATTTAATGGGACATTAATACGCAGCAAAGTCATTTCTAATTAGAGCCAAGCCAAGTAGCAACAGCTCCGACACGAGGCACGTGGCACGTGGCAAGGGGCAAGTGGCAAAGGGCGAGCACAAATTTGATATTTTCAGATGCCGCAACCAATTTGAATACATATTAAATTTTTACCGTGGCCTTCATTTTAAATGCAAATCAGTGGCAAACGCAAACGCAATCGTCTCGCTTGGCAATCAATATGAACAGGTTGCCTCAAAAGGAGGCCATTCAACCAGTTTGCACGGGCGTGGCAAATGTCTTTTTATTATCATTTTGCTTATTTGCGGCGCTGTTAAGGTGCAGCCCATCATTATCCATTCGGCCACATGTTTCCAATCAATATTTTATACATATATGTATGTATGTACATATGTTTCCATTTATTGCATAAATTAATTTAAATTCTCAACTGTCTTCGGCTTGTGTTTTATGTGTTAATCAATTTTCAATTCAAGCTAAGCCCGAGCATGCACAGACTTTCAGCTTGTACTGTGTGAATGGCTAAAAAAGAGAAGAAGAAAAAAAAACTTGCAATTTTGCTGCAGCGCCCTGGGGCGTATGTGCAATATTGAGCATGTGTATGGCTGCAGCATATTTTCTAATAAACTTGCAAGTTTACAATACTCTGGGGCACGAAGAGAGTATTTCAAAAGAGTGCTGTGTAATGTAACATATTGAGAAAGTTAACATTAATATGGTATATAAATATATACAGAGAGAGAGATGATGGAAGTAGCCAGGTTCATTTGTCGAAATAAGTTCTTTAGCTATTTGTCTAGAAACTATTTTGTAATGAATATGTATGTATGTAAGTACATACAAATGTATATATATATGTATGTATGCTTTCATTTATATTTAAAAGAGTGCATACATTTATGTGCTCTCTGTGCCTTTGCTCTCTCTGTCTTCGCTCTCTCTGTCCTGGCTCTCCCTGTCTTCGCTCTGTCTGCCCTCGCTCTAACTGTCTTCGCTCTCTTTCTGTCTCTCTCTCTCTCTTTCTCTCTCGCTTGTTCATGATGCTCATTGCAGTTCAGCAGCCGAGCAATAGAATCATTTTGAAGTTGAGAGTGAAAGCAAGCGGACGTGTTCATTTGAATTACTGATCGAGCTCCCGAAGACGCCACAAGTGGCTGCTCAATACTTTTGACCTTGACATAGGACAATTTTTTTAAAAAGAGTTTTCATTAGGACAAGTCATGAATTATTTTGAAAGCAACATTAAATATTAATAATAAATGATATTTAATTAAATTATATTTTTTTAAAGTAATTCGAAGTTTGGAATTAGTCTGAAGAGAACAAAATAAATGTTTATGAATAAGTAAATACATATTTATATTAAAACAAACAAAAATGTACTATAGTTTTTTAATACGTTACATATTTTGCAATATAATAATAATAATAGATTATATACTATTATTAAACATAACTTTAAAAAAGGCTAAAATTATATAGTTTTTTTAAATTTATATACAATATTTATATAATTTATATACTTTACTCATCAACATGCTGTTTAGGGTATGCCATAGTCATCTAATCATATAGTTTATTGTTCTTTCTACTTTTTTGTTGCTCCTTCTTACTTGATAAACATAATTTGCTATATACAATGCAGCTGCATTGTGCACAATAGATTGCCGACTACAAATTGACTTTATGCTGAAAGGCAACTTCTGCAGCAGAAGCAGCTGCTGGTAGACAAAGTCGCAGTTGAAGTTTCGTACAGTGCTTATGGCATTGTTGCAGTTAGTAAGGACCCAGTCATGCATATGAAATAACAAATATAGTATTAAAGAATGTCTCTTGAATGTGTGAGTAGACAAGCAGCATTAATTAACTACAAAGAAAGCAAACAATACATGCAAATTAACAGTCTGGCGAAAAGGTGGGGCTCCAACACAGCCACAGACAGCTACAGTCAGTAGATGAGAGTGCAAAATGTTGTTAGCTGCATGCAGATGACAGGACAGAGCTGATGAAGAGCAGCAGTTGAAGGTTTTCAACAAATACAAAGTACATACGTATTTACATATATACATATATAATTTTGAAATGCAAGACATGTGCAGAACATAAGAGCTTGTTTCTAAGCATTTGTGCAACTCACTTCTGCCTGTCTGTTTGCTTGTCTAATTTACTTCAGCAGCACTTAAGCATATGGCAAATGGCATATGGCATCAGCATTAGACAGACTCCACTTGAATGCTAGGAATTCAACAGTTGCATATTTGGTAGCTATTCGCAGGTTCATGTAATATTTATAAAACGAAACGCGCAACAGTTGTAGCTGAAATTTTCAAAGTTCTGGCAGCATAGCGATGGAAGCGTGTTCAATGTTTGTTTGTTTATCAACATGATTCAACACTTAGGACTATATAGATGGAAACAAACTTGAGGAAAAAAAAAAAGAACATTTCTGATTGACCTCAGTGAAAACACAAAATATAATTTGAAATCAAATAAAATACAACAATTGCTGACATTTTCTCCTTGCTAATTCATGACCTCGAACCTGACAATGTAACAAAAGCTTAAAAATTGAAAGGTCGCTATAAACCAATTGTGAAATGCCAGACGGTCAGCACGCCATTCATTTTTGTTAAATTTTAATAAAGGTTTGCCAACAAAACCTTTTTTATATATATGTGTGTGTGTGTGTGCGTTTTTTTTTTATTTTATAGACACAATTTGTATACAAAAATTATTTGTGGCAGATAGCGGCGCTCGCTCACTAATCAGTTTTGTGCCATCAGGGTTCACTTGCCACTGAAATGGATGCTGGTTTGGCTGCCTTTGCATAAGTGCTAACCACATAGTAGTTCACAACTGGCTGTAGATAAGCCCGAGTAGCAGGAGGATGATGGAGGAGTGCTCGATAGCAATGTCTGCCGTTGATAGAATCGGGAATTCTAAGAGACAGTAAAGCTGCTTAGTCGCTTTAGCTTAAAAATTCTTTTTGTTGCCTCGCAATAATCGTCTTTGAGTCGGCCATAAAGTTGCTTAACATTATGAAGAAAATTTGTATACAATAATAAGTTGGCCTATTTATTTTATATTAAAATAGATATATATGTATATGCGAAATAAACATATTTAGTACATTTTTATTTTATTTTTTTTTTTTAATTTCAGCAATATAATTTTAATGAAATATAAATTGTTTAGAAGCTTTTACTGACAAATAATTTTTTAATTATAAATAATAAAAAATATTTAATGTTTGCAAATTTATTTGCTTTTTAGCTCTTATTGAAAAAAAAAATTATAATAAATATAATTCTTAATATTTCAAATTAAATCTAAAATTTTCTTTTTTCAAGCTTTAAGCCCAACATTATTTGTACAAAATATATGCAACGGAAAATATATATTTTAATATTATTTGTAGCACTCTAAATAACTTGATTCGATTAAATTCCACAATTTGTGTTAATACGCACGAAGAGTGCTAAAGTAACTTTTGCTTTTTAAGCAAATACAATCCCAAGTCCAAGTCTTACAAAGCACGCGTCCAGCTCTAATATAACAAACGATTCGAAAAGAAAAAAGGACAAACGGGAATTGTTCCTTTGAAGCGCAACCGAGGACATTACAGAGGCACTCAGAGCACATTTAACTAGCCGTTGCTAGTTGCTGCTGTTGCTTTGCTCTGTTTTCTTTTTTTTATTATTATTATATTTTGTTGTTCATTCAATTTCATAAAATGCAGTTGAGTTTGTGCGCTGCAGCCAAGCGAGAGAACGTGCTAAAGCTTAAGTTTGCAACATGAAATGCATTTAATAACTTCAGCAGCAACAATAGCCACAACGACAACTACAACATAACCTATAATTTATGCATGCCTGGCATTCAGCACATTACTCTGACATCCTGGCGTGCCCCTTGAGCTATACAGATATATAAAGTCTAAACAGTTTGCAGGACGCCAAAGGCAAATCCAGTTGAGAGCCGGAACCAGCCAGATCTCGACAGTTTGATTTGCATTTGTAATTTGGTTATATTGGGGGCAACAGCTTGACGTTGCTTTAAGTGCGGACAATCTATCCCCGGCCAGCTCAACTTAAAGACCTGTCAAACTGCGCAAGCCAACAACAGCAGCTCAGACCTCAACCACTCAAAAAGTGCGAGCATTTAGGCGCTCGAGCATTTCCATTAGTTATCTAAGCATAACTTGTGAGCGTTCTGGGCAAGCATTTATCTTCATTTTGAGCCAAGGCACAAGAACAAAAGGCCAACTCGAGTTTTTGGCAGCAGCCATGTCCCTAGAAACTGTAACTGAAATGGAAACTGTATGTGATTATCTCATGCACACACACTGATTGCCTTGTTTAGCTAACCTAACTAGCTACAGCTTTGTCTCTCTTTGTCTGTTCCCCTAACTCTGTTTGCCTTACCTTGGCAATAATTTGGCCCCATTAAAAAGTTAACTAAAGTCAAATATCTATAACAATAACCGTAGAGGCCAAGTTGATTACCTTTCGCTTCGTATTGTTGGCTGCGTGTTTGTTTTTCAACGAGCAAACACTTAACAACTCAAGTGCTCAATGTCGTTGTTCCGACACTTATGTGGCTCTGTGGATTCTCATACAACAACAATGTCAACGAGTCGACTTCGAGAACCTTTTCCAAATTAACCTGCCTTGTTTTAGCCGTCTGTCTGCAAAGGCAGCGCGTTAGTTTAAGCGACTTGCGTGCTTAATAGCTATCTGCATATGCCGCTCCCACGCAAACACCATCTATTTCCATATATTATATAATCGTATATGTGTGCCTGTATGTGTGTTTGTGTGTGAGTAGGCGTTTTTATGGGCCTATCTACACACGGCTTTGTCACGTTCACAGACACAACATCCGCTGTGACTGGCATGCCAAAAATACAAAACATAATCAAATAGTAACAAACTAGAATGGCTTAGTGGAAATTTGTAGCGCAGCTCAGTCAGTGAATACCCTATAAAAATAAATTAAATGAAAGAAATTATAAGAACTTACAATGCTACATCTCACAAAGCAGTATCAAAGTATCCTTTGTAATTAGAAGTTATTTAAGGAGCTTGGACGGACAACTACATGTAGATACTCTACAAAAGAAATTTTAGAAAAAGTGAAGTGTACATTCTTCTTCATTTTTCATATTTACTGTACTTAGTATTTTTAATTGCTGATTAAATTCTAATTTTTATTATTATTTTTAAATGTTTAATAATAAAAGATAAATTGGAATTTTATTTAAAGAAAGTAGGAAAAACGATTACGTATTTTTAGTATTTATTTAGTATTTTTAAAGTCACTTTAAGGCTCTATCTCTATATACTGTATATAGTGCCTGAATTTTAGAAAATTGGAAATTTCGATAAGCCCAATATTCTTCTTATTCTCGCTTCTCTAATACTCTGTTCAGGCTTTTGGGTTTCTGCTGCCTTCGATTGGTATAATGATGCCCTATATTGGCAGTTTTATGGCGACAGGGCATAAAAACAGTTTCTATGACAGCTTGGCAATGACTTCATTTGGATTACAGTCCATACACATAAATGCACACAGACATACACACACACACATGCCTACATATATGCATATGAAACCAGCGCGTATCAGTTTATAAATGGGACAAAAAATCAGCTTGTTTATTTAAATTCAGCCTGTCAAGTTATCAGACCGTGTGAAAATCGCATAATATTTACTCTGGAGTATATAAATATTTAAATATATCGTTGATTTTCAATTCGATTGCTATTTCATTTGTTTTTGCTACGTTTTTGCGCTGTTTACTTTTCGTGCGACGCACACAATGGTGCGTATGCGTAATTATCGATGCGAATCCTGTTCAGTTCTTTGCTCGCTTTCGCCAACGAGCAACATAAAACTCAATTACGATGTGGCTAAGCCAATTTGGCGCAGCTCTAATGGCAAATTAAAGCGAGAATCAGAACAAGCAAACGGAACTGCAACTGCATTTGATTCCTCCGGCCAGTTGTGGCCAACTGCTCAGCTGCTGTTGGCAGCTACACAAGTTGACCATAATGTGCAACCACTAACACCTAAACGATGATAGCAACCACAGCTGCCTCAACATGCTCAGCCACCCCCCCCCCCCCTCCCCACCTTTTGGCTGTCTGTCTGTCTTTTGTGGCTCCCATTTCAGTGTCTGCTTTTGCTGCTGCTGTAGCTTCTTTAACTGAGTGTTGCGTGTTGCTGCTGCTACTGGCACTGCCACTGCCAGTTTTCCAAAATGACATTGCCACTTTTCCAGGCGAGCTGATAATGATGATGACAGAACATTTGGGCAAATCAATTTAAGCAGCGCGCGTGAGCGTGTTCGCGGGCGTGGCTATTGGCCGCACACATCAGCGTTAATATCAATAGCTGTAACATCTATCAATTTTGCTCCATCCAAATTGACGCATTGGGAGGGAAAATAGTAGAACTAACTAACTGAAATTGCAGCCGTTCAGTTCAAAACTGATATTAATTGAATGAATTGGCGCTGGGTTTATGTGTGCGACAGCGAAGCCACAAACTAAAGTTGAATTGAATTGGGAAATGAAAGTGTCCGGATTGAAATTGCGTTGGCAGCCAACACCTATATTGAGAGCGTATTATCATGTAAATTTGGCACTTATATGAAATAAAGAGATCCCTTTTCAAACCCCAATACTTATGTATATATATATTCATATTTTCTCATATCTCATTCCATTAAGAGCTGCATTACAAATACTTTATCAACGCCCAACGCATCTGTCAACGCATGCTGACCATCAGTATGGAGCAATAAGAAAACGTTGCCTACTTTCCGGCACCGCTTTAAAAAATCGCTTTGCAACGCCGCCATTTTGTTTTATGCTTGGGGTCTGCTGCGTTAATTAAGCGCGTTAAGCAAAAACTCATCAACGCATTAACTATGACGTCAGCGCATGCCCCACTGCAGCTTGCGCTAACTGTTTGTGCATTCCACTTTGAATATGCGTATTTGCATGCAGCGTCGACCACCCACATCCCTGCCTGCTGTTTTTTTCCTTCCCACACAATATGCTTGAGCAAATATTTGTTGTGGATAAAACACGCAGCGCCACCTGCCGGGGAAGGGCGAAAGTTATTGCCGTATGAGATATTCATATTGATTTTGAATGCAATGCATTTTAAAAGCTGAAATAATTTTACGCTTTGATGCGAGCGTGAATTAAAGCGAAAACGTGAAACCGACACCGAAGTCGTGGCATTTGAACGCAACGTAATTCTTTGTGGACAAGTGGACAAGCGCAAACAGTTTCATAAATAAATTTATAGCGAATGTCACGCTCTGATATAATTAATGTTGCCCATTTGTCGGGACGGACATTAAGGCGGCTATTTAAGCAACTGAATGCCAATTGAACGCACACACGACGCACAGGCGGCGGCAGCGACGACAGCAGCAAAAAGAGATGAAGAGCTGATGCGGCTGGGAGCGCGAATGAAATATTATAGGAATGGAGCGCTCACAGAGGCAACATAGTTTGATTTACGCATCCTACTCAGGGTCAGGCGCTGGGGCAAGAAAAAACGCATGCTAACCTTAATGAGACAGCAAATGCTATCCTTTAGCAATAAAGATTGCAATTTGATAAGGAACCCTACGTAAACACGAACGTGAGCTTAATTAGTTTTCAGATCTTTTCACAGACGAACTGATAACTACGATATGAATTTTGTTTCAATATTAAATAATCCTACATATCTATATGTACATAATTTTCTTTTAACTAAGCTTTTTTAATTTTCTAATTTATCACTTGCATTAAAGGCAAATGGATCGAAGTATATGATTGTATTAACATTTGCTCAGTTTTATGGCTAAGGCAAAGTTACGGTTTTTTGGTCCTTTACTCGCGACACGTGACAAAGTCAAATTCCGTGAATCATATATAGCCATAAAGTCGCGCAATAAACATGCAGTTAAAGTCCTTAATCTTTAGGGTCAATAAATTTCCACACATGATTTTTGTACCATTTCGCGTTTTATTGCTTCCAATTGCAATTGCAGTTGAAGATTGCAAAATACGTTTAAGTAAATGATATAAGCAACAATTTTGTTTTTTTTTTTTCCATTTTTTATGTCTTGCATTTATTTATAAGAAGAAGAAATATGTTGGCCTGCATATTCATTAACGTAGCAGTCGCATTTATCATATATATATTTATATATATATGGGGTTGCACTCACTTGATTGGATGTGTAATTATGTGTGGTTGTATTTGATATTGTGTTGTGAGTGTGTCAAGGTGTGTGTATTTGTGTATGTGTGTGAGTGTGTATAGGTGTGGGTGTAGGAGTCGGTATATATAGCATTAATGGGTAGTCTCAATAATGATCTCGTGCGTATCCAGATCGGGCACCGAAAACTTCATCGGCAAATAGTCATCCGCATGCATATGCGACATTTGATTAACCTCTATCTGGGAGCGTTCATGATCCTCATGGCACTTGCCCTCATGCTTCTCATAGTCGCCAAATGTTTCGAAAATGGCACGACAAATCATGCACTCAAAGAAGCTTCTGCAAAGGTAAGAGAATAAGAGTACATTGGGTTTCTGAATGATCAATTTCTCTTACGGTTTCTGCTCGGCCTCCAGACGCTCCCGTGCTAGAGCCGTTGCCTGTTGTATTGCACCGGGCACATCGACATCGACGCCCTCCTTTATGTGTGACTGCAGATGCCGCTTGAAATTGGAGAGCTGTGTAAAGCCCTTCTCACAATAGTTGCATTGATACGGCTTGGCATTTAAATGGCCCAGCTTGTGCTTCTTGAGGTTGACCAATTGCGAGAAGTAGCGGCCACAGCGCTGGCATCGAAACGGCTTCTCGCCCGTGTGTGTCATTTTGTGGCGTTTCATATTGCTTTGCTGGGTAAAGGATTTATTGCAGAAGGTGCACTGATATGGACGCTCGCCGCTGTGTACGGCATAGTGTCGCTGCAGATTGACCGCCTGTGCGAATGCCTTCGAGCATATGTTACATACAAAGGGACGCACATCGTTATGGACCTTCATGTGGCGATCCAGATTGCCGCTGTTGCAGAAATTTTTGGAGCACAGTTTGCATTCGTAGGTAGTTTTGTTATGATTGTGCACCTCCTGGCGATGAAGTGTTTGATCGCGTTTACTTTTAAACGTCTGCAGGTGAACCATACGAAATGTATTTTGTAAACAATATGTCAAAGAGTACTCTATGCCAGTGAAACTTACGCGGTCGCAACGTTTGCAGCTAAACTGATTGACTACTGTCTCATCAAATTCCACCGGGATGCCCGCCATTTTGGGCGCTGTTACAACATCGATCCGATGCGGTTTTAAATCCTGAATCGTACTTATTGGAAATAACAGATCCATATAGAGTACAAGTGTACTAAAACTTACTTTGAGTTCCCTAATTTATATGTAATTTTTTCGCGTCTTGTGGAAAAGTCATATGGTAGTAGCGATGTGAGCTGCATATCAATATATCGTGCTATCGGTATGCTGTATATTGAATGATATCGAAGATATACCGATGATTATTGTAACATATCGACATTTTTTAAAAGGCAAATAATAATTTGTATGTATAAATAGGTGTATTTTTTGGTTGTTTTATAAATTTTACTCTTGAATATACATATAATAACAATTAAAAAGTATTTTCTAAATGATAGCAAGTAATTAGCTCCAGTTTCAGAGTCAAAACCAATCATTGTATCATAGAATTATTACAATATCTTATATTTATAAATAATTTTTATATAATCATCAGTTTTCTAATAATATATTAATAATTTTGAAGTTTATTTGCTATATTAAATATACTTTGCGGAGTAACCTTCGTGTGCAATATGCTTGAAAACACATTTTCAGGGATACATCACGTAATCAGCTGTTCTGTTACGATTTGTCTAGCGCCGTTAGTTAGCAGATGTTAAGTCTTATCTTGTGCTTTAATTGTCTTTTTCCCCTAATTGCACTGCAATAATAATCAAGTATTTCATATGATAGCATAATTGTAATAATAATTTAACAAACTGCATTTACCAAATCAATCAATTAAAATAAAAAAACTGAAATATGCCAAGTTTCCATCAAAGTAACTTACCACTGTTAACAACAGTGTTTGCGATGCTACATTTTAGGGGTGGCCGCAGTTTATAATTAGTGTTGGGTTGGAACAAAAACTAAACAAGAAGAAGAATAATTAAGAGGAACACAACTCCTGACAGCCACAAATGCTGAGATAACTAAGAATTTTGTATTGTTTTGTGTAGTAAGAGACGTGTTACCTAGTGCAATGGCAACGTATTCCAACCAGCACTGGCTGCTCTCGCACATACGCAACTCATTCATCTCCACAGATGATACGGGCATATGCGAGACCGTAATGCTCAGCGACGATATGCCCAAGCATTATTTGCGGAAATTTCAAACTGCCAACACAACTATGGAAGCCTATAGACGCAACCATCGGGCCGCTCAGCAGCGTAAGTCGCAAGGGCCCAAAACTCCAGACACTGCCACGCCTATGCAACGAACTGGGCCACTGCATCATATGATGCCACCGCGAATAGCGGATCCACCACTGAACGAAGTTGATTTCGTGTGCTATCCAGGACTCGATCTAAGCGATGATGAGGATCTGGATATGTCGACGCATTCGTTTGACATACAGATGTATCCCGAAGTGGGTGCCCATCGATTTCGGTCAAATACAGCGCAGAAACTCGAAAAATTGGATATAGCCAAACGCAAAGCGGCGCGCATTAAAAGCGTTAACTACAATGAGGAAGTGCTACCGCCTGATCGCAAGGATTTTTTCAAGCGAAAAGTACTCAGTGAAGATCCGATTAATAAGCCCTCCACATCAGCCGCAGCCGCAGCCGCAGCGGCAGCTGCAAGAACAACAATGAATCGAACGGAAGATGCCAGCGATGATGACCTTCCCGATGGCGGTGTCAAGAGCAAGCTGACAGAGCAGCTGGCCAGGAGTCCGAAACAGGCGCAAAATCGTTTCATTGAGTATGCGCGCTTCGATGGCACCGCCCAGGTGGGCATGCCCACGAAACGAATCAATGTTTTTGTGAATATGCTGCCCGAACCAGAGCGCAATTACCCGCTGAAGATCTGTGTGCTATCCACGGCGAAAATCATCGAGGTTATTGGCCTAGTTTGCTACAAGACTACCCTACAGTATCCAGATGCAGTGCAGCTGCAATCTGTGCAGCACTATGCATTGTATATGACGGAAGACAACGACGACATGGATGATTTTCCGCCACTGGACAATCGTGAGCCGTGTTCCAAGTTTGGCTTCTCGCATTTGACGCTGGCCGAGCGGCGACCCCTGGCGCCGGTCACCCGCATTGACTATCACAATCATCTGGGCACAAAGTCCATGACATCCGTGGAGGACAAAGCGGCGATGGCGGACGCTGCACTGCATGCCCTGCAAAATTTCAATTTAAATGGCGATGTGCCAGATGCGGGCGGAGGACAGAGTCCGTTGGATCATGTCAAGGAGTATGAGCAGCGCCTGCTTAATCACAACGATATGCTGGAGGCACCCATGCATCGCACCTATCGAGTCAGCCTCATCGGCAGGCGGTTCTTCAAGCATGACGCGACGCTTGCTGTCTCTGGGGAACGCATTGAGATCGATCAGCACAGGAACAGCACATTCTTTACGCAACGGAAGGCGCTGTCGACGCCCATTGAATTGGTGGCGCATTGCGAGTTTGTGGACCAAGGGCAGCTAAGAACGCTGCTGCGCATTTGGATAAAATCCAACTCTTCCAGCAGCCTGCCCACCAGCTGCACCTCTGCACCTAGCACATCGAGCATCCCGGCGCTGATAGCGGGTAATTCGAGCTCGAACTTCGTCTATTCACCCGCCAGTCTACGTTACCCGTGGATGCACTCCAGCTCACGATTCGGCACCAGCAGCATATCTAATATTCGTTTCAAGCACTATGACTTCGTTACTGACGCGCATACGGCCGAGCAGATACACAACAAACTGAACTGCATACTGGAGATGCGTGCCAGCGATGTACGGCGCGAGTTCCTACTGCAGCGCGTACGAAAACAGGAGAAGCAGCAAGCCAAGCGCCAGCTCAAGTTGTAGTATTTTGTTCCTATATTGCTGGCCAAGCTGAGTCTCCTTGCCTCGGGTTGCTCGGTGCCGCCTAGCGTGCAGTGGACGCAACTCTTGAGGTCAAACTACTTTTGTCTGTCGCCGGCTAATTAAACCGCTCCCACTTTCTACCTACCCCCCTCCCTCTTCCATCACTCTCTCCCATCTCCATATTTCCCGTCTAGCTCCCTCCACAAGCATCCGTTGAAGTTGTATTTTAGTTGCTAACCTAAAGAGGCGTGTGGTACACACGTTTCGCATAGCCTATAAGTATTTATTGAAACACTTAAGTAACTAAAAACCAATCCGAAGTGCAAAATGAAAAATAAATAGCATCAAAGTTCACAATTATGCTGAAAGACAAACACTGCTATCAGCTTCCACTCTATTACTGTAAATTGTGTAATATTAGCAACAACAACACACATACACACACATATTGATACTCGTGCCCTCGCCTATAACTGCAATTGACTGACCCAGTCAATTCAAAGATCATTCTGTGCATCATGAAAACAGCAGTGAGAAGCTCATATAATGCTGATTTCCCACACATACATCTGCGAATTGCTGGACTACCTACTAGTAGCTAGCTAAATGAGCAACAACAACTCACATATTGAGAAAGGCGAGTGATTGTATTTCACCTTCGCCTTTGGTTGAATTAGAGCAGGCCCAGCTGAAACTGAGTGCATGAAAAGTGCAGTGTAGATCTGTTCTTTAATGGTGATCGTTAGCGACAGCTTTCTTCGTGCCGGAGTTCTACTGGGTCATCGATTGCTCGTGCGCTCGTCTGTCTCTCTTTCTCTTTCTCACCCGTTTGTGCTGGCATACAAACGCTCGAACTTGAGCTATGTACTTCCGTATTAGCTGCTTCAATTGTAGGCGTCTGACGCGAGCGCGCGACTTTGAAGCGTTTTTCTGGCGTTTTGCGCGCGATTAGCGTTTTGTATTTCCGTTTACCCGGCTCGTTGACATTGCAATTGTCTGTAATCAATGTGCAATTAATCTAACAGACCCCCAGACGGGGTCGGGCCGCACTAACGGCTATATATTTGTTTTTCTTTATTGCTATTGTGCTTATAAAGTTTGTTTTGTCGTTAGATTTGTGTTTTATTTATAGTATTGCAATGTCAGTCGCTAAATTCGTGAATGGGCGGTGTCTAGGGACGGCAGCTGTGTAGCTGATTAACAGCTGTTTTAACAAACTGCCGTTAGAATTATGACAGATCTGTGTGAATAGAACAGTATGATATATATGCATATATATATGGTTGTACACAAGTATTCAACGTTAAATCATCAAACGTCTGTATTCGTTTCGAATCTATGTAAGGCCAAGGTTGCTAAGCAAAGCAAAACAAAAGCACACAATTGCGATTTCACTGGCAACAGAATTTGACATTTGAGGTCAGCCAATGATGCTGCTACTGCTGTTGCTGGTGCTGCTTCTAACTAGCGTGACTATATAAAGTCTGGCATTAACAAGTTCAACAAATGAATCAGCAATGCAATCATTAAAACGAAATTTAAAATTTTGTTATATTTTTCAAAGTTTTCACATGTCAATATTTATGAATATGTAGTAAATGTTAAATACATATATGCATGTATGTAAATTTATTTCCAAAGCCTCTGGCGGAGTCGATCAATTTCGACCAGACTCCCGTTCAAGAACACATCTATATGCTCTGCTGTATTTGGCTTAAAGAATATTATATATATTTTAAAGTCCATCTCTGGCATAAAAGCCGGAAAGTTATCCAAGTTAGCCATGTTATTAAAGTACAGCATGCCCTATAAAAGAGAAATGAACTTTTATACTGCAGGCGATTCGATATACATACTTTTCTAATGGGACACTCTCGAACAAAATTGGTCGACTTCATCATGGCTTGATACATGGAGGTCACCAATTTGTTACCCATACTGCCGTCGCTGAACAGTTTACAGGCATCAAAGGTTGTGTTGAAGATAACCATTTCTGATCTCTGGGCTGGGCGCACCACACTCAGCTTACCGTTGATCCAGAGCACAGGCAAGGGTTCAAGCAGTGTAAAATCTGTGTTAATTGTGCCATCTTCGGCAATGACGCAGCTCAAGTTTTTGACAACAGACCAGCTATTGACGCAGTCGAAGTTATGAAACTTTAGCGTATAACGCAAGCGCTGCAGATTTGAGGATTTAATAATAGTTATAGTAAATAAATCCACAGAGCACTTACTCGCTTTCCTTCTACGGTTGAACCACCTACCAGTAGGCAGAGTAGGAAAAGATACCATCGAATGCGAATCATCTTCATTGCAGAACTAAATGAAATTTGCAAATTTTCGACTGTTAAGTAAAAGCTACGAGTTAAAATGTAATTAACATAGCTAATATCATACGTAATTAGTAATGCTTCAATAGTTTCGCTATTTAAAATCATACTCATTATAAACAAATTTACAAAATTGCTTATCTTTTTATTGTTTAGGGCCAAATGACGTATGCGTAATAAATGTGGTCTATTTTGTCAGTGTCTGTTTAAGTGATTTGTGCAAATGATTAAGGTGCACTATATATGGCATATATGCATAATATGTATGTGTACATATATGACTTGTCCATGCCCATGATTTATGCGTATCACACGTAGCCTTGACGGCTCCAGCTCCACCTCCAAAAAAAAGTAAAAAAATCCAGTTAAAAATACGACACAAAATCCCAATTTGAATACTGCTTGCAATTTGTCAAATTGCAACGCGGGTTCAATGTTTTATATGTATATATAAATGAATATATATATATCTGCAAAAAACTCATTGCGAATAGAATTTATTATTGGCAAGTGCAGCTTGACAACGTCGACAGATTGCCTTCAATATATTTTGGTTAAATTTTTCATTCTTTTTCATTTTTGTATTTTATTTGATTTTATTTATTTTATTTTTGTTCTTTCTTGTTTGTTCATGAAATTTCACTTGTTTCTTATTCTATTATCACACCTATTTCTATGCCTTTTGACTACAAGGATGTTTTGTATCTACAGCTAATTGAAAGTCAATAAATGCATTATAAACAATTTTAATTACGAATGCACACAATTGCAACCTTGACATTGAAAATGAATGGCAGACAGACAAACAACAACAACAACTATGAAAAGTTCACGTATGAAAGTTGAGAGCGTGTTGGCTGACAATCTTGGCACGCATTGTGAGGGGGATTTTCACTGCAAAACAGCAGCAGCAATAGTAGCAATAATAGTAGCAACAGCAACAGCAGCAGCAGCAACACCAAGAACAACAACAATGTTGCATTGTATAGAAAAGTGAGCGGCATAGCAAAATGTTGTGCCGGCCCGTTTTGTCAATTTATCAATTGCATAAAATAATAGGCCTAGGCGCATAATTTAATGTCGCGATTTTTTAGAAGGCCGCACGGGCAGCTTCTATGCATATGCAGATTAATCACGATGCAACAACAGCAGCAGCAGCAACAGCAGCAATAGCGACAACAACAACAGTTGCTTGTCCAATGCATGAGGCATGTGTCACGCAATAGAACCGGACAATGCAAATCTAGAGGCGATGCATCCGATAAAAAACTGCATAAATATTTTATTATAATATGAAACTTATCGTCATCTAAGTTCAATATTTTTAAATTAAATATATATATATATATATATATATATATATATATATTTTAAACTGAATCATTATAATATTAACTAACATTGAACTTGTCTTTATGTCATTTATTTATTGGGCTGCCAACAATTGCCGTTGCTTAGAAATTGTTTTTTTTTTTTTTTTTTTTTCTACAGAATATAAATAGCCTAATTGAGCAATTAAGCAATTATTTGAAGCGAATTGAATTTCATTTATGCATAAATAAAGTCTAACTTTAACATAGCATTGCGAGCTAACTGTATTTAAGCATTGTTTCGCATAACTGAGTAAGCGCTTAATTAAATGTTTATTTATTTGCTGAGTGTGAGTGTGAGGGGGAGATCACTATAGTTAAATTGCTTGAAATGAATAGGGAATGGAAAATGGGCATCACTGCTAATGGCAGCACTGGCTGGCAACGCATAATAATATGCATGGGCAACACTTTTTACTGTAATTGTGTAGAATCTCTTGAGAAATGAAATATGACTCTAAATTGATATTGATATTGATATTGATTTATCTCAACTTTTTCTTAAATTTACCTTGGAAACACAAAGAATAATATAAATAATATTAAATTGTTAATAATTGAGACATATGTATGTGTCAGAATGGAGCATAGAATACAACAAACTCAAGCAAAGCTGTTCTAAGCTAAGCAGCACTTTTTCTTACGCACGCGCCACAGTGTGTGGTGGCAGCCAGTGTGGCTGGCAACAGTATTGTGCGATTACGCAATTTGGTAACAGTTTTATTCAAAAAGCAACAAAAAAATAACAACTGTCAGCCCATAAATGTTAAGAGTTTAAAGTGCTCGAAATGTGCTTTACATTATTGCCATGTCTTTCATTATGGCCATAACATTTTGCACATACCGAGACCAACCCACACACGCACACACACACACACACACTCACACACACCCGCCCGGACGGTGCGGCACGCACCAAACAGCGAGCTCGCAGTCGTTCAGTCGTCTCTGTGTGAAGCCATTCACAAAAACGTTTGCGGGCTCAAAATGTGATTTTAATTGCACAACAATTTTCGAGTTGGCCGGGCCCAGTTCTACATAGGCCCAAAGCGTGTTTTATGGGGCTGCCCGCTTGACACATGTAACCCAATTCTGTCGCAGAACTCAAAAGAGAGAGAGAGAGGGAGAGAGAGAGAGAGAGAGGGAGGGGGAGGGGCGACTGAGAGAGAGAGAGGCGTTGCACTTGCAATTTTTCAACATAATTGAACAGCAAAGTTTTAATTAAAAAGCGTGCGTTCGGTAAATAAAACGAAAATATACTGAAAGAAATATGTAACGCCAATTGTGGAGGTCAACTGCAGTCAGTTAACCCAAAGAGGGAGCCGAGAGCTGGACAACCTGTTCCACGCACTCGGATCAATCTGCGGCTTCCTGGCTCGGCCCGGCCAGTGCGCGCTTTCTGATTACAATGCAATAAATTTTGTAGTCTTTTTTTTTTTTGTCTCTTTTGGGTCTGTCAAGGTTGCGACTTGTCGGTGCTTCATTAATGAAGTGCCGAAACTTGGGCTCGTTGCCAGGCGTTGTGGCACTTGCAACTCGTTGGAGGCAACCGGTTCATAGACGGCAGCAGCTTAGTCGCATAGCTTAATGCAGGTGGTGATTGCAACTTGTGGCCAGACAAAAGGTAGGCCTATCAGGGCATCAAGGTTGCGCTGCCCTTGGCTGATGTCCTCTCAACTGAACCTGAACCGGTCGAAAAGGTTCTGGCTTATGTAACCAGTGCCAAGTGCCTGTTGACCCAGTTTTTTTTTATTTTTCAGCTTAGCTTTCGATTCGCAACGGCTGCACATTATTTTTGGCATCATAAATCGTAGAATCTAGAAGGAATTCATATGCTATACGCTCTTCAAATTCGTAAGTCTAGATTTTATAACAATAAATACGCGTTCACGTTTCAACGCTGTTAACATTGAACTTGAGTTGAATAGCGTCATTTTTCGTATTCATTGATATATATGTATGTCTTTCATTATTATTATTTATATTATTTAATTTCATGTTTCCTTTGTGGCTTTTGGGCCTAGCCAGTGTCTCGCGACGCGTCGGCAATAACTGTCATGCAATCTAATGAGGTGATTCACTTATTACGGCACAGACTTAGCCGTGTATATCGCATATCACAGGTACGTTATACTATAAACCTAAATTATGTAAGTTAGTTATATGACAGCAATACACAAAAGCTTCTGCAGCGCATAGTTGGAATACTTAATACAGAACTGGGTAGCTTATAAAAATTACATAAAAAGACACACAGCTGCTTAACTAATTTTAAATCAGAATTGGAACTTGCTCGAAATGGAATATAAATTCAGGAATTTTAGCTGTTTTGTTAGCATGAATCATAAGACTTAACTAGAAACCCAAATTGAAGGCAAAGCCTAATCAAATTAGGTTATTTCAAATAGTCTATTTACTAACTGTAATTGCAGTGTATTGTTATATCTGTATATACTTCGATAGATAATAGATACAGATATAATTATATACTGAATAGATGGAAAATGTGAGTTCATTATCTGCTGGTCTGGCACTTGCTTTGTCTTGTTTTTATAAAAAGCAGCGCATTTGGTAAATGAGAATTTTATTATATTTTAATTACCTGTCAACACACTACCTTTCCTTCAGTAATCTCTCAGTCATTTAGTATCTTAATTACTCTTACAAATATATCATATTTCATTTAATATTAAAAAAAAAACAGGTTTGATTGCACGCAAAGTTGTTCAGTTAAATAACTTTCTGCAGTTCGATGTCCTTTTCAAATTTTTTATTGCCCTTTATTTTGTTGGTTTACAAAATTTTATTGCTTACATTTGTGTTAGGTTTCTTAATCGTCATAAATGGGTAATTCGTGAACACACTAACTTTGCCTTTAAATTACTTTGAAATTATATTACATTAACTGAGCTTCAGCTGCCACCTACGTCAGTGTATTCAATGTGATTCGATTCGATTCGATTTGCTTTGCTTAGCTTGGCAACACTTTGGCGTAGGCCGAAGCAAACAATTGCCGAAATATAGTAAAACGCGTGCAAAATGTCAACAGAAGGACAAACTCAAATACAACAAACAAATTAGAGTGTAGAGCAGCTGTAGCAACAACAATGCCTACAGCAACAACAACAACAACAACAACAACACATTAACAACAATAACAGACATAAGTAATAATTATAATGCTTCAACTGCTGATCATAAGCAGATCGACAGCCTGAACGACCCTGGACCGTAGCAGCGGCAGCAACTCCAAAGAGTGTGGGTAACAACAACAACAACAAAAACAGCAGCAGCAACATCTCAATGCGTGTGCAAAAAAAAAAGTAAATAAACGTTTCATAAAAGCAAATAAATGCGTTAACAACAACAAACAAACAAACATGGCCAACACAATGCAGCTAAAAGTGCCTTTTAAACGCAATTGATAAAAATACCCATTGAAATTAGTTATTGTTGAATGGGTATCTTGAATGGGTAATGCGTAGTCGCACCTGAATAATATATATATTTTCAATTATTAGATTGAGCCATGTTCATAAATCCACGTCTAAGTAGATACTTATCTACTAAGTAGATACTTTGACATGGATTTGTCAACTCGATAGATTGATTCGTCTGTCCGACTGTCACTCCTTCCGTAAGTCAGTTAATATCTCTGCTTACTGTACTTCTATCTATCTATTCCTTTCCAAGCTATGCGTTTGTCCATCTCTCCGGCTGTCTGCCTTGCGATCTGCCTAACAGCCTGTGTATCCAAAGTCTACATCTTGAAATACTGCATATACTTTTGTAGAGTAAACGTAGTAGAAATTTATAATTTTTTAAAGTCAATAATGCACATTTATTAACATTTTCATTTTACATAAACTCACATAAACATAAAATCAATCTGTCAACTAGAAAAACTTAACCTTTATTAAACAATTGAAAGTCAGCTTTTCACACAGTATCTACTAGTCGAGTAGTTCCAGTCAAATCACTTTTACACACATCCCAGTCAGTAAGCCAACTCTCTAGGCCAACAAACCGGGCCTTAAGTAGCTGCGACTTACCTCAATAAATGTGAAAGAAACTCTTTGCCAACTTCCTGGTTAGATTTTGGCCAAATTTGCAGATTAATCTGTCTTTTAATAGACACGCCTTTTTTTTTTCTTCATATTTGGAGGCTGTGCGACAAGCAACAAATTACAAACAACAATACAAAAATCATATTTTTGCTAAATAAATAAATCATTTGTTTTGTTTCTGTCGAGAAATACTTGAATTTATATTTTTGTTTTGTGGTTGTTGTGTCTTTTACCGCAAGGTTAAGTTTGCCTTTTGTGTTTGTTGTTGTTGTTGCTTTTTTTATTTTTGAAAAATAATCATAATTTACTTGTTGGCAAATCAAAATGTATGACTACTCGAAATCAAATGGGCCGCAAATGCCTGTCGTCAATTGCCAATTAATGGACAGCTGACCTTATCGAACAGGTAGCAAAAAAAAAAAAACTAGCAAACATACATCAAGCATACGCCCAACTAGCCCAATTAAGTAAGCGAGAATTCTAGCTAGACACGCACACACACATTGCCAATATGCGTAATTGGATTGCAAATGTCTGTAGCACTTTAAGATTGTATAATTTGATCGGCTCATTGAATATGGTAAACAAAACGTCTGGCAACACAGCTGATGCAACGTTCCACACGAAAGCCAACTAAAGGGATTATATTGCAATTGCGACAGAAAGTTACGTTAGAGCAGCAGCATAACAGAATAACAGCTTGTGTGGCAAAGACCCCACAGTCGAGGCGCCTCTCGTTGCAATTTGCACTTGAACTTGCACTTGGCAGGCAAATTTGAATATTGCGCCCAGCTGGCTTGAAATGAGTTGGCGGGAATCTAGCTAATGAAATTAAGAAATTGTTCAAATACCGACCATTGCCAGCTGTGCGTAAATAGTTAAGCAAATTATTGACCTTGTTGCAAAATACTATTTATGTGAAAGTAGAAAGTGTAGCTAAATATGTAAATGCAATAATTATCTATACTAGATGTCAACTATATTACAATTAGGGTTTTAAGATCTAATTTAAATGAATTTAATTTAATAAAATTTTTAATGGGAATGTATTTTTCAGAAAATGTTAAACAAATATTATTGAATTTCTGTTTCCTTTTTGCAGAGAAATATGATCTGATTGTTTCTTGAATGGAAAATTATTTGTAATTTTAAGCTGTATGCACATTCAGAATATTTATGATTTGTTTGAAGGATTTTGAAGGTATCGAAAGAATTTCTAATCTAGACAGATCTAATTAATTACATCTTTAAAATGGTTCAAAAAGTTTTAATGGCAGATCTATGAGAAAGCTTTTTATTGAGATAACTTAGAGTCATCTTAGCTAAAAATATATTTAAAAAATTATGGATAATGTGTGTAAATGCAAATATATTTAATAAAATTTTTTAAAATTAATGTTGTTGTCCATTAAATGGAAAATATTACATTAATTAATGCAAATATAATTAATAATATTTTTTTTAACAATCGAAACGTATAAAATATTATGAAAGTAAACGAACAATAATTTCAGACAATTGTTGAAAATGATTGGACTTTGGAAAAACGCAATGAAATAAATTTGAATACATTTAATATTCGTAGACATTTCCCTTGCAAGTTGTTGGCAAACTTCCTGCCCATAGACGGAATTTCTTTCTAGACTGCACTGTAGATACTCCATTAGTGCGCGTTCGTTCATTTGTTAACCCTCAACGAATTGTCATTTCGTGTCGCTTCCTGCTTCCCCATAGATAAATGTGATTTTTTTTTTTTTTTTAGAATGCTGGACTTGCATGCTGCATTGCAATTTGTTTCGACTGCAAATTGGATGCAACAAGGTCGCCAATCGACAGAACAACAACAACAATGACACTCAATGTGAGAGCTAAATAAAAATCAAGTGAAGCACTTTCCAAATTGTCGGCGAACGCTGCGTATGAGCAATGCGAGCGAACATTGCGCGATCGTTCGCTCTGCCTCAATGCAAACAGCATGCGAAAGAAAAAAAATTAAAATTTGCAAAATAAATAAATCGGAAGCACCTCGCAGTGTGTGTGCGTTGTTGTTGTTGTTGTAGCTGTATCTTGCCAGAACAATTTATAAGAAATAAAAATTTTAAAGCTACAACAACAACAAACGCAGCCTGACAAATGCACCAAGCGAATGTTGTTGCTGTTGATTGTTGTTGTTGTTGTTGCTGCTGCTGCTGCTGCTGTTGTTGCCAACGCAACAAGTTTCGTGTGC
Organism: Drosophila koepferae; assembly: GCA_030914345.1. NCBI lineage: Eukaryota > Metazoa > Arthropoda > Insecta > Diptera > Drosophilidae > Drosophila > Drosophila koepferae. The sequence goes on along the minus strand of JAUESR010000211.1, from coordinate 12,244,110 downwards.
GGCTGCTGCTGTTGCTGTGTTGCTCAGTTGCCAATAAGTTGTCGCCGCTGGCAGCGCAGTCAGCTGAGCTGTCTCTCCCTGTTGCTGTTGTTGTTATCGGCTGTTTCGTGCGTACTTGGACCGCTCAATAACGCTCGACGCGGCTATCGCTGCCGCAGCCGCAGTCGCTGCTGCTGCTGCTGCTGCTGTTGTTGGCGTCGCTGCCGCCGGCAGTCGCTGTAAACACAACAGCAACAGCAAAAATACAACAAAAAACGAAAAACAAAATACAAAAATTAAACGAAAGCAGAGGGTATTTAACCGACCTCAAATCAATTTGCAATTTCAGTCTATCTCCGCGTTGCAGCGTTGCATGAACTCGCGTACGAAAACGGATCAACATATTTATATTACTACATATGTGTATATATAAACAACTACAACAACTACAACAACAAGCATTTGACATACACCCTCAAGTCAAACGGAAATAATTAAGAAACTCGCACGGGCAACAACAGCTGAACAACAACTGCAAGAAAGAAACGGAATAATAATAATACAAATCAAATATACAAAAACAAATGTTTTATAAAAAAAAAACCCAATTGCATACAAAATTGTTAAACAACAATAACAAATTGTTGCGGTGCCGTTTTTTTTAACGACTATCAAATGGTGTCGGTGTCAAGCGCGGCCTAGAAAACAAAACAATCAGCCCCTTACCTATATATAAACTCTATATGTATAGCTAAAATTATAGCCAAATACAGTCACAGAATTCCAAGCACGTTTCCAGCCAGGCTGCAGAATTACGCAAAAAATAAAATAAAATAAACTCAACAACAACAACAACAACAACAATAACAACAACTGCAAAAGCAGCTATAAACAGCTGACGTTCAATGAACGCCCAGAGCTGAGCGTAAATGCAGACAGTGAGTGCCAAATGTAAGTGCACAGCGCCAGCGAGCTGAACTTGAAAGTGAAAGTGAAATTCGTAACAGGCAAACTGAAGAGAGATAGACGCATACAAAGCAGCTACAGATACAGCTACAGCTCTAGCTGCAGATAGAGATACAAAGACAGACACAAATACAGATACAGATACAGATACAGATACAAATAGAAATAGAAATAGAAATAGAGATAGAGATACAATTGTGGTAACAATTGTAATAGCATTTTACAGCTGCTTTTGCTGGAGTGCCCAGTGCTCAGAGCATTAGCCGATTAATATAATATTAGATAAAGAGAAGCAAATCTTTTAGAATGAGTGAACAGGAGCAGGCGGCCAGCAGCTATGAGGTCAAGGCGCCACAGGGGCACACCTTTGTCGTTAGTCCCGTGGCAGCTGCAGAACCCGTACTGACAGCTGTGCCCGTCATGAAGCCCACGGCACCGCCCATGAGTCAGCTGATTGAGCTGGACACGGAGGAGCAGCCCTGCTGCAGTTCGCAGGCTGTGGTGCCTTTGTCCTCGTCGCTGCCATCGAAGCTGTTGCGTTTGCATGCCAAACGCTCGGCTCAGGCGCTGCTGCGTCAAATGGAATCGCTGGATTCGCAATTCGGCTCCGGCTCCGAGGACGCACCAACGAGCAGTCCAAGTGCGCCGCCTTTGTCCCCGGCCAGCGATGATAAGCTGCTGGACGTGGGCATGGGCTCGTCCATCGGTGACTCTGAAGAGTCTGAGGAAGACGATGAACTGAAGCCGCTGGCTGTGGATAATCATATTATACCTGATCCAGAGCAGGTGGATAGTCAAGCGGTATCGCCGCCAACTGTGCCGCTCAGCGAGGCCAATCTGGAGAAGTTCCGCAAGCATCAGATGGACAACATCTATTTGCATCCCAATTTCAATCTGGACTCATCTCCTCCGCCAGCTGTGGCGCCAGCCAATTCACCTGTGATGGAAACAAAACGCGTGCATCGCTCGTTCCTCAGCATGAAAAAGACAGCTGAGCAGGAGCCGGAGCAGCAGCAGCCAGAGCAGCAACAGCAACAGCAGCAGCAGCAGCAGCCACAGCCTGTGGAACCTAATGAGATTGATACGCTGGAGCCGTCGCTGGTGCCCAGCGATGAGCTGGCTGCCGAGATAGCGGATGCTGTGGAGTTCTACTTCTCCAATGAAAGCATCCTGAAGGATGCCTTTCTGCTCAAGCACGTGCGCCGCAACAAGGAAGGCTTCGTCAGCTTGAAGTTGGTGTCCAGCTTCAAGCGCGTGCGCCAGCTGACCCGCGAATGGAAGGTGGTGGGCGATGCAGTGCGTCGCATGTCGCGCAAGATTGAGCTGAACGAACAGGGCACCAAGGTGCGCCGGCTGGAGCCGTTGCCCAGCTTCGATGAGACAATGCCCTCACGCACCATTGTCGCCTGCGATCTGCCGCTGGACAAGCTGAGCATCGAGAAGGTCTCTGATCTGTTCTCCAAGTGCGGCGAGATTGCGCTGATTCGCATACTCAAGCCGGGCATGGCCATACCCGTGGATGTGCGCCAGTTCATGAACAAATATCCAGAGCTGCAGCAGAAGGAGTGCGCGCTGGTCGAGTATCTGGAGTCATCGTCGGCCCGAGAGGCACTGCATCTGGCTGGACCCTTCCAGGTCTACGAGATGGTCGCTCCCAAGAAAAAGACGGGCAAAAAGGCCGCCGTCATCCAGCTGGCCGCGCCCGTTGCGCGCATGGTGGAGAACTATCGCTACTACAACGATGCCAACTGCGAGAGGACACGCGGCGGCAGCTTCTCGGGCATGCCCAGCCACGAGCTGCCCATGCACGATCTACGCTTCAAGCTCAAGCGCAACAACTCGGACTTCCAGCCAAGCTACTACCAGCAGCAGCCGCCCCTACATCATCCCATCTATCATGGCCATGGCTATCAGCACTATCAGCCACGTGGCAGCATTATCAATATGGAGCCACCGCAGCAGCAGCAGCAGCAGCAGCAGTCGCCCACATCTCCTGGTTTTTTCGGCTATGTGCCCAGGCGCTACAGCAATACATCCACCATATCGGCGAACACAGCAGCCGCTGCCTTGGTCGAGCCCTCGTCGCCGCCTGCCGCTGTCGTCGCGAACAGCAGCAGCAATCCTAATGCTGTGCCCATGAGCAGCTTGCAGCGTCGTCTGTCCAATTGCTCAGAGCAGAATTATGGTCCAGATGCTACTCAGGCGCTGTCCATGTCGCGTCGCGCCAGCAACTGCTCGGAGACGGGCGTTCCGCAGCGTCGCGACTCCAATTGCTCGGAGAGCTGTCCCTGTTCCAGGCGCGTCTCTGACTTTGGCCAGTCGGATGCGTATCGCAAGAGCTCCGTCTGCTCGAATGGCAGCTGTCCGGGCAATGGAGAGCGTCGCTATTCGAATGGATCCATACAGTTCGAGCGCACCTTCTCCAATGCCAGCGATGGCAATGGCAATGGCTTCTATCGTCGTCCCTCGAACGATTTCAATGTGGAGCGCGAACGCGAGCCGGATCAGCTGGTGGGAGGCGGCGGTGGCGGCTATCAGGTTTGGCCACGTCGCTACTCCAACAATTTCCAGCAGCTGAACAGCAAGTTGGCCGCCTATGACAATGCTCAGTATATAGGAGGGCGTCGGATCTCCACAGACTCTGGCTACGATCGCCGTTGCTCCTTCGGCTCGGAGGGATTTGAGGGCTCGCCGCGCTCTCGCACCGGCAGCTTCCTCAACAACTACAAGCACGGCGGCGACTACGATGGCCAGCCCCGTTCGCGCACTGGCAGCTTCCTGGACGGCTCGCCTCGTTCGCGTTCCGGTTCCTTTGCCCAGCGTGCTGCCGAGAGTCTGGTGCGCACACCCATTGGTCCCGATGGTAGCAAGGGCTTCGGTCAGCGAGCACGCAAGTTCGGACAGACCGTGTCGCCAGTCAACTAGACTCCGGCTGCAATTTGTTAACTAATTTTAGTGGGTAATCTATTATTGTTTCTAATCTGCTACAACAAATATTTGTGAAATTATTTAATGGCTGAACACTGTGATTGCTGTCCAACTGTCCAACTAGAACCACGAACAAGCCACGACCATGCCCCCTAGCCCACACTCACTTACACAATAATAACAACAATAATCTAACGAATTTTGTAGCTCATAAGTTGAATTTGATTTGAATGCAGAAAATGTGGCATTTCTCTTGCGCTCTCTTGCCCCACTGTGCAGCCTGCATATTAAGAAACATACTTAATTGTATAGTATCACTGCCAGCAATTAGTTAATTGCTTAAACTTTGCTTAGTTAGAGTTAAAAACAAAATTTTGAAATTTAAAAAGAAAATTGCAAAATCTTATAATGAAATTAAATTGAAAAGAATTTTTATTTACATTTTGTTAATTAGTGTTTAGGACACAGATTATTAAGCAAAAATTCTATATACTAACAATGAAGCATGCTAAAAATTTATAAAGAAAATTAATTATATTTCTAGTATTAGTTATTAGTTCATCGGGAAAGTTCGAATTCGAATTAGAAATTGTTTTATATATTTTTTTGTTGTTCTCTTGTTATGGTAAAGATCTTAATTTAAGTGGCCATAATTAAAATATTTATGTAGAAAAACTAAGTCTAAATCAAGTGTAAACACTGCTAAAATTAAATACTTAATTAAATATTTAGAGTCTCAGGTTTCTAGCTTAGAATTTGTTTATGCAGAGAGCAGCTGCAGAAATGCCACATTTTCTATTTTGATTTCATTTTAATTATGATTTTTATTTGAATTTGCAATTATTATTTTTGTTTTTCTTGATTTTCACACAATATTTTAACTAGCTAATAAAAACAAACAATTAGTCGTAAGAAACTTGGTTGTCCCTGCAAAGGGAAACAGCAAAACGGTTTAATACAGGAGAGAATAAAAATATTTTTCATTTTTAGCTTTTAATTTTCTTTTGTGCAGACATAAATCACAAATTTATGCATTCGATTAGGTGCCAATTAAATAAACTATTATATAATATATATATAAATATGATTGTATGTATGTATGCATCAAAAACCTATTGTAAAACTTTGCAAATATATTATTATTAAAAAAAATATATATTTGTGTGTGTATCTTTTTATTGAACTTGAAAGAGTCTTCTCCAAGGCCTGTCCCTAGCTTCAACAATCTGTCGACTCATTGCCTATGCGAAAGATTGCGCAATTGGCAAATTGAAAGCATACGATTCACAGCTCCAGCATCTCAGCCACTCGAGAACCGTTTGAGGCGAAGGTAACTAGGTCACAGATACATAGATACAAAGATACATAGATACAAAGATACAGATACAGCTACCGCTATGTTCGCTATGTGAAAGCGAAATGAAATATATTTCATGATCGAAGCTTTGAATGCGAATTTGATTATCGATACACAAATGCGCATTTATGAGTCTCTCACATACAGACAACAACAACAACTACACATTGTGACACACGATCCATGCTAAGTCTGTGAGCGCGTGACGCATGCAACGCCAAGACCAAGTACCCATTTCCTCCCACACCACACCACCCTCCACCTACAGCCCCTACACTCTCCACTCTTCACTCTTCATTCTCCACGCTCGCGGCTCACACGACTCGGCGCCTTCTCCTCGCTCCAAAACCTTTCGGATTGCCCGCCTGCGGCTCAGACGCTCGTAATTGTTCATAAAGCGGCCGTTAGCATTGTTGCCCAGCTATTGGTATTTGCTTGCGGTTGCTTTTGTTGCTGTATGTATATATTGTTTAGTGAAATAAAGCGGGTATATTAGCTTGGCTCAGCTCTAGACTGCTGAGTAGAGTTAAGTTCTAGATACATATATTAGCTTGGCTCAGCTCTAGACTGCTGAGTAGAGTTAAGTTCTAGATACATATAGTTCTTCAGTTCTGGCTTCATTAAGCTGAATTGTAATGCCATGAAGTAGATATAGGCAGCTTCTTTAAATAGTCTTTCATTCTATTACTGTATAATTAGGCACTTTTCTTTGAGCTAGTTCCTGTTTTTGTTTAACTTCCACATAGTTCTAGCTGTATCTAATCTACATCTGAAAACAGGGCATCTAACAGTCGGGTTTACTGTCATCCGCACAGCATGTACTTGTTTTAAGCTGCAGCTGAAGTACTCATACTTCGCCAATCGGTATCTTAATCGTTGACCGTGCGTGTGCGATTTTTTTGTGGTTCCAAGGTATTCGCATGTTTTTTATATACATATATATATTTTTTGTATTTTTTTTTTTCACTTTATTATTAAAATATTTCAATATTTTTTTGTATTTTATTTTCGATATTTTTGTTGTTGCTTGAGTTGCGCACGCATTGCGCCGCCCACTCGAACAATGTGAAGCCAAAGCCAAACTGCAAAACCCGTTTTTTTTTGTTAGCGCTGAACTAATTGTCGCACATTTCTCAAGGCGTGGGCAAAGGAGCTGTGCTCCAGCTTCATGGCTACAAATTTGCAGTGAATGTAGAGCTGTATGTGTGTGTATCTATGGAAAGCTGTGCGTGCAGCTTGCATAACATTAATGTGGTTTAATCTCTAGTTAGCGACCCACCGACCCTCCCAAACACATGTAATTTGTGTGTGGCCATGCAACAGCTTGGGGCAGGCACGAACCGAAGCAGCGTTTAAGGTCGCTAATTGAAGATCAGCTTTGCTTAATATTTATATAAATTCGTTTAGGTATATAACTTCCGGATAAAGTACATTTAAGTGTGGCCACTAAATTTAGCAATTTAATGCTAATTGTGCACGTAAAAAAAAAAAAACAGAAACTTTCCTGTTTCGAAAATGAAAGCTGAATGAGCAACCGGTTCAGGTAGAAATTCGTATTTGATCAGAACAAAATTGCCAATTAATTAAATGTGATGCAGGGTTCATGCCCAAATGCATTGTACGGGGAGCTTTCCAGGCCTTATTTATAAACATTGTAAATTAACACGATATGCCAGCTGTCCAGCTGTCCAGCTGAGACCAACAAACAGAGAGCTGCTGATAACTCGATGACATAACCCTATGCAATTCAATTCCCGATTGGGAATTGCTGTGCATTGAACTGTGTGAGCTGTGCTCTCATAGTCAGTCTTGATGGTGGCCTTGACATGCGTCTCGCTTTTTGGCACACTGCGTTATCCTTGAGCCGGCTAAAAATGTCTCAAAGCGATGCGTTTCAATGAAACGCTGCGGGCTGCTCGCCGCTTGCTGTTCGCTCGTAGAACGTGCCGTGTGGCAAGTGCTTTTGGCAAGCGCCAACCTTGACCGTCATTCAACAAGTCTACGAAAAGGCCTTTCGGCTGCTAAGCAAGTGCGACGCCGACAACGACAACGACAACGACGACAGGCAATGAGAAATTGGACTGCGATTGTTCACATGACGTATGCGCAATATTCATGAAATTTACTTCCGCCACTCGAACAAAGGTTACGGCGCGAGGGTTTTTCATTTATCTTCAAGTACAATAGTTAAGAATAACAATCAAATTCAAACTGAAACATAAACAATATTGTACAAATCAAAAGAGGTGCGTAGAAATTTCCGCAGAATCAGCATATTAAAATAGCCAGCTCTATTAGCAGCCACAGTGCGTTTGTATTTATTTCAATCTCAATTGCATAAACAATTCTCGTCGCACGGCTGACCTCAACACGTTCTCTTTATCCGAAATAAAAATAAATTCACAGATATCGTACACTCATCAAATAAATAAATTGCGATTTTGTTTTTCACATTGACGTCCAAATATATTAACATAATTCACACATTTTCCAATTACTCCAAGACATTAAATTTGTGAATGCACAGATTTTTAATTGAATCTGTCCGTTGATAATGCAATGATATACAAAATGATATTGCTTGAATTTAAAGCAGGGTGGTTGCACAAAACGGTATTCTTAAAGGTATGCAATAATAATATATAATATATATTTGCAGTGAATTAATTATCAAGCCCAAAAGTATGCAATACAAATGTTTTAGCTTTTCTTGTTTTTTAATTCAGCCTGGAAGTATGCAATACACATTTCATTTGTTTTATTTTAATTTATTGACAATTATTTATTCAGCCGAAAGGTATGCAATGTAAATTTTAATGCAAGTCATTCTTGTTTACAAAAAGTTGTATTTATTAATTCAGCCCAAAAGTATGCAATATATTGCTATAAAAGTCAAGACAAGAAATTCTTTTTTCACCCTGCTACTCTTTTCTGTGCGCCTGGTACCTCCAAAAATATACCGCCAATTTTGGTGAAGTACCAGGCACACAGAAATGTGGTGTAGGGTGAAAATGTTAGTCAACAGTGCAGAAACAGTGTTCTGTTAACGTACTGTTATTTTCCAGCTAGTTAACAGAGTTATGTTAATTAACAGTTTGTTCGCAGTAAATTATATTTCACTGTTCTACTCATTTCTGTTCGCCTGGTATTTCTGAAAAATGGCAGTTCAAATTTGAATGCCAACGGCACATAAATAATATTTGTTCATCAGCCCAGTAGTGTTCAATTACTTCCAAAATGAGAACACATATAATGGCAAAGTACCAGGCGCACAGAAATTATATGTAGGGTGAAAAAAAGGTATTTAACATGACATGAATAGAGCAAATTTTGTTACCATTTATTTTACAGTGCATTAACAGAGTGCTATGTTAATTAACTGCAAAAAACATTTTTCACTCTGCTACTCTTTTCTGTGCGCCTGGTACTTCCAAAAATATTCCGCCCATTTTGGTGAATACCAGGCGCACAGAAATGAGGTGTAGGGTGGAAATATTAGTTTACAGTGCAGAAATAGTGTTCTGTTAACGTACTGTTATTTTCCAGCTAGTTAACATAGTTATGTTCATTAACAGTTTTTTCGCAGTGATTTCTTTTTCACTCTGCTATTCATTTCTGTTCGCCTGTTACTTCTGAAAAATGGCAGTTCAAATTTGAATGCCAACGGTCCCATCATTTTTTTGTTGACGCTTATTTTGACCATTATTTTTTTAATATTAAATGCCAGCCTGTTAAATGAAAACACAGTTTGTTTATTGATTGACAAAAATTATTTATTGTTTTTCAAATTTATACAGTTTATGCTGAATTAAATCTACATGTTTTATATATGTCTCTTAAATTAAATCATGTAAGAATAACAGTTAATACCATACTGGAACATAATTGTAACATATTTCTATATTCCCGGGATACTCTTAGTTTAAAAATAGTCTGGAAAAATAAAATATATATTAGAATTCCATTGCACTTGGGATGCCTTCACACTTACCTCTGATGACTCTTGGTGAATTCTGATGTATAAACTATATTTTCTCTGCTCCGTTTCTATCTCTGCTAAATAATAGTCAATAGAAGATAAGGATGTTCTTGGACACTCTTAGCTAAAGAGTTATAAACTGAAAAAATAAATGAAAGGTATATTAGAATACGGACGACCTTGGGATAGGTTCCCACTTACCTTTGTTAACTCATGGTGAATGCTGATGCGTAGTGCTCGCTCTGTTGAATAATATGCAATCGAAGATAATGATAATTCTCTTAGCTGAAGAATCTATATATTATAATCTGAAAAAAAAAATAAGATAAAAGGCATATTAGAAAAAGTTAAAGTTTGGAATAAGTTGATTTGTTTTATTTAAAATATGTATGTAATTTCTTTTACAATAATTAATTGTATATTTCTATACTTTACTAGCTCGCATTAATAACTAATTAAGTACTCGTAGTCTCCGATTTCCTTTTCCAACCTTTGACAGGACTACATGCCATGCGGCCTGGCGGCTGGATAAATGGCAGGATGCGACAGTCGCGACACTCTGACGACAATTTGGAATGCCCCCAACCGCAACCACTGGCACAGCTAATGCCCAGACACTATCACCTACACAAGCCACAGTAGACATTTTATTTACTAGCTGGCGCCTAAAGGCGTTCGCTAATTGCGCCTAAACGCCACGAATAGGCGCCAACAGCAGCAACAACAACATCAGTGCACAGGAAATAGTTGAGAAGGAGAAACAGATAGAGAGAGAGAGAGAGAGAGAGAGAATGAGGAAACTTGTTATGTGGAGTTCGAGTGGGGACTGGCAGCGCTTTGTAGTAGATACCGTTTGCATTTAGTTGCCACATCGTAGCTAATAATAAAAGCTAATTAAGCATTACTGTGACAACACCTGTATAAGTTATGAGTGTATGTGTGAGTGTCTGGGCGCTACATGAATACAACACTTTCCACAATAAATTGCCACTAAATGTCACTAATAAGTGTCAGAGCGAGACAGCGAGCATGCCAGAGGGAGAGCATTTCCAGGCAGCAGCAACAACAAAAACAATTTGATTTTCTAATTAATTTATGATTTTCCTCACCGCATTAATCTCACTCAAATGCCGTAGGATGTGGGGCGCACGTTCCTCAAATGAGTTGCTCTTGTTGCCACACACACAAAAAAAAAAAAATGTCATGCAGATGTGCTTCATGTTGTTGTTGTTCTTGTTATTGTTGCTGCTGCTGCGGTCTTAGGGGCAGCTCATGTTTGCTTAGACATTAATCATAATTTCAAAAGAGCAACATCTAAATGATGTCCCATTTGGCTTTTGGGCTGAGCTGCTACGTGGATTATGCGATTTGTTCTGTTGTGGCGTCTACATTTTTAGCCACTCGATGTTGCGTGCAACAAGTGCAGCAGCAGCAGCTAGTCGACAGCGCTGTCTGTCTTAAGTGGCATTTGCCAAAACACTTTCTTGGAAATTAATTAAAACATATGCTCATCACTCAGTACCATAAATCAGGGCTCTGCTACGACAATAATCAGTTTCAATTTGTGCGTAAAACTGTTTGATATCAGAAGCAGCAACAGCAACGGCAACAGCAGCAATAGTAGCGCCCCAGGCCAATTAGCAGGCAAACAGCTAGATCCCAGACAAGAGCAACAGCAACAGCAACAGCAACCACAACTCTTTAACCCTTGTTTGGGGCCGCAATTTGCCGCCACTTGAAGGGGATGGAACAACATTTGGTTGCAGCTCATTAAAATGCCGTCGCAATTGCCGTCAAACTCAAAGAAATTAAGCAAACTGCAACTCGACAAAATCTCATCGATGCGTTGAGGTGGCAACAGCAACAACCAAGCAACAACAACCGCAACAGCAACAACTTAGCCCAACTCCCAATCATTGCTTCAGGCTTTTCCCTGCTGCTCTAGTTGCCACTTGTCAACTGTCGTCCACTGAGTAATTACACTAAATTAATTGCCCCGGGGCCTGTCACTTGTGCATTGTCTGCTAATTTTTTCCAATTGCAATCGTGCGGCATGCGGCATGCAGCATCCAGCATCCAGCATGCAGCATGCAATGTGCTACGTGCAACGTGATTTAATTGCAGCCATCAGCACGTGATTAAACTAAATTGATTGTTGCATGATTTTGTGATTTAATTTCCTTTTTTTGGCTATAAAAAAGTCAAAGAAAACTCGCATAAATAGCTAACGGCATGCCACGCCCACCGCAACTACGCTCGCCTGCTACACCCACACTCATGAAGCAGAGGAAGACGTTGATTTAAAGTACATGTTTTGTAAATATCTAATTTGATAATTGGTTGTAATTTATGAGTTTTGTCGCTGCATGTACAAAACATACATAAATGACGCCTTTTATGCTTCCCAGAACTCCGCACACACACACACACACATACATACACTCGCAAACACAAAATGAACTCACATTAAATTAATATGCAGTTCTGCTTCTTATTTTTCTTGTTTTTGTGGTTTTTTCTTAATTATTATTTATATCTCTGTCAGCTCTTGAGGGAGTTTTTTCATGAATGAAATGAAATGCAGCCGTTGCTTAATGTGGAAGCGAATGAGGTAAGTTCTTAATATTTTCTTTAGAAATCCTTAAGGATGCAGAAATTTGAGAATCAAATGAAACTTAAGTACGGTAAAAAACGAAGATCTATAAAAAATACTTAAAAATAGCTTATATGTAAGATAGAGCAGCTCTATAAAAAATAAGCTAAATATATTTATGTTAAAGCGTAATAAAAGTCATAAAATTATGTTTTCTTTTAATGATGTTTCGTTCAAATTGATATAATTTGTTTGCTCCTAATTAAACACTATATAAATGATATATAAAGCTCAAGGAGAGAAGAAATTTAAGTTTCAATTATATATGATAATTTGCTAATGATAATAAAAAATGTATAATAATAAAAATAAACTTATATAGATAATAATATAAAAACTAAACTATTCATTAAAAAAAAACACACACACACACACACGAAAAAAAAACCATCAGCAATGGCAAAAAAATGTTTTACAATTTTTACTTTTTCATAAAAAAAATAATAAACTGATACATTGAAAATATTTATACATACAAATAGTTTCCTCTTATATATAAAATACTTTAAACATTAAATATATATAGTAAATAAAAAGACATATAATTAATACATAGATAGTTAATTGAGTAGTTTAATTTGTATTTAAATTGTATAAGTAAACAGATTCAAAATAAAATCTGAGCATATATCCTAGATGATAGATAGATCCATATTTCATAGATGTAAATATGTTGCATAGAAAAATATCTTTCAATAATTTCAGTAACAAGCGCAATGATAATTTTGCAAAATAAAAGAATATAAATATATATAATTTATGCAATAAAAGTTGAGTACATTCATGAATCAAAAATGATTCATTTCATAATAAACTTTTTAACTATTCTATTTTAAGCTGAAAAATATAAATATAATACAATTTATTCAAAGTTAATATTAACTAAAATGAAATTGTATTAAATTTAAATAAAATTTCATTGCAATTCAACTCGTTGCACAAAGGCATAGTCACTCAATACTTTCCTATGTTGGTTTGATAACATTGAAAATACTTGAAGAAGAAATGAACCGATTTCGTAGCGCTCAAATTCAAAGTCCCTTAGACATGCTGTCTCGTATTGCAAGGCTATTTGTTTCTGACACAAATTAGCGTCAAGGCAAACAAACAGCCCAGGAAATTAATCATGCTAAAATGTCGTGAAGAAGAGTTCAACGCACGACACAGCCACAGTCACAGCCGCAGCCACAGAATGTGACCAAAGGGACAGATCAGCTACAGATTCAGCTTTCACCTTTGACGTAATCGGAAACCCAAATGGCGTGGGAGTATCTCGGACAGATGTTTAGGCCGGCTGCCCCGTTCGCTAGAGACTGACGCCCGCTAACTTGAATGCATCATTAGTCGACAGAGCACACAAAAAATGAAAAAGACGAGAAGAGGGATGAGCATCACAAAAAACAGACGAGTGATGCACACGACGGAGGATGGAGAGCGGAGAATGTAGCTGGAAGAGAAGCCGTAGTCGAAGACGAAGTCGGACGGAGTCGTGATTTATGTTGCGTGCGCCTGACAAACACTTGAGAAGTGATGATTTATAATGAAGATGCATGCATTCGTATTAATTAAATGTTTTTTCTCTCTCTTTTTCTCATGTTTTCCTCCTGCTGGCTGGGTGACACGGTTGCGCTCCATTTAACGTTAAATGCCAGTGGAGGACGACTGAGACTGCGACTGCGACAGCGACAGCGACAGCGGCAGCGACTCCTACTCGAACTGCGGCTCCAAAAGTTGAGAATCGAATTACACGATATTTGGTTATGAAATGCAGAAAGTATTGTTTAGCTGATAAAAAGAGTCTGTGATGGGCCTGGGCTGCAAATTGGTAATTGATTTGGAATGCCAGTGCCAAGTGCTTTATGTGCATTTGGGTCTCTGTGGCAGGCGGAATTTAAAATATGGCAAGCAATAGTCGAATATTCATTAAGCGCAATTATGAAAATTAAGTTGTCATTTTGATTTGAATGTGGCGGCATGCGCGGCATACGGCATGCGGCATGTGGCATGCGGCTCATAAGCAATATGCTCATTAAATTAAATCAAACTGACAGCCAGCCTGGCTAAATAGATGGGCCCACGATTCACGATTCACGACGATCCACCAGCCACGAGATCGCGCCGATCTGGCTCATCTCGCCGATCTCCCCATTTAGGCAGCTGCTCGTGGCAGACCCCTCCTTTTTGGCGCTCCTCTCCATAGTTTAGCCGACTAATTAACGTGCTTTCACATAGTTTGCTCAAATTGTGCATGAATAATGAAGACATTATCGCAGTGCGTTCGTATTGCCGCCAGACACCCTGTATAATTGGCGTACAGCCAATTGAAAACTATCCTCAGGCACAGGCAATTTCTCATCGTTCCATCTCTCTCTCTAACTGCGTCGCTCGCACTATTGCCATCTCTTTCAGCTGAATTATGTGTTAATAATTTGGAATTAATGAACGTTTTACATGTTCCTCAGAAATCCAAAGCAGATATAGTGCATCAACAAAATGTTTATTACACGAAAAGTGTGGCTGCCAGCAAAGTGAATTGCTAATAAAAATGAAAATGAGAAAAGGAGGGAAAATTTGATTTGAAAATAGAAAATTACAAATGGCGGAAGAAGTTTAGAATACTCTGAACAACTTAGGTGAACCTGGCTCACCAAAGCAGGCTCAATTCTACTCTTAAGAATAATTAAATTAATTTTTTTTTTAAATTATATAAATTTGTTAAATATGGAATTGAATTGAAGAAAAAAGAAACAGAATGAAAACATATAAAAAGCTAAAATGCATTTGCTAAGAAACTACATTTTTTAATAATTACAAAAGAGGTTGAATAAAATTTTAAAAGAATATATTAATAGAGGAGTAAACTCTTAACAAGATTATAAATGAAAGAGTGTGTAGTAAAATTGATGAAATTAATGAAAACTGAATTGATTGAAATGGCGATAGAAAATTTTGTGTCTTTATATTTAATTATTTTTAACTGCTGCTAGTTTTATTAACTGATGAAAAAAAAATATATTTTCATAAATTTCTAAATCAAATTAACAAGAGAGAACTGAGTAGTTGTATAAAAAAATTTGCTGTGAAAAAATTTAAGAAAACTATGCTTACTAGCCTCTTAATCATCTATTGATGATTACATATGTTACGTTAAATATTTTACAAAAATAGGAAGCATATCAGATTCAAGTAACTTCATTAAAGGTCAAGAACTTTTCTTTAAATCAATTTAAACCTTAAAGCTTCAAGTAAAAAAGAATTTGCATACTTGAAATAAGCAAAAAATTAATGAGTACTCTATAAAAACCAACTCGACACACGCGCACGCCTACACACACACACACATATAAACTCACTCATACACTCTCATAGTACTACGCACTTGCTGATGAATTATGTTGGCAAACTTATTAAGTATATTTAGCAAAGCTATCGAAATATTAAATAGCTCTACTTGTTAACAATTAGCCAAAAATTATGACTTTTAATCATCAGCGATCAGACTAAGAACCCAGTAAATAATAATTAAGCGGAACACACATATATCAGTCAGAGGCAAACATTAAGTGGACACGCCCCTTGCACAGCGAGAGGCTGCGACAATTTCACACATGTTTTATAAATAAACATATGTGTGAGCGAGTGTGTGTGTGTGTGTGTGACGTCTTCGCCTTCATCTTCGAGCAGCAGCCCAGAATATTTCTCTTTCTCTCCCATAGCATATGGATCACAGATCGGGCGAATGAAAAGAGTGCGCTATATAGCCATAAGCCACGCCCTCCGTTTCAGTTCTGTGTTCTTCAGTACGCAGGATATGTTGCATATTCGAAATTCAAATTAGTTTTTCGTAGCCACTCGTCGCGCACTGTTGTCTCTGCTTCCGATCTAGCCCGTGGCAAACCGTTTAGATCCGTATCTGTATCGCGACGATCTGCATCCAAGTGTCCATGATGAATGCTCAATCTGTGGTGCGTCGCCATCCGCACAGTTTTTCAATTGAACAAATTCTGGCCAAGCCCGAATCGCATTTGCCTAGAAACTATGCGGATGACACGGCTAATTATCAAGTGATCCATGATACTCAAGCTCATGGAAGTGGGCGTGGCAATTGTGATGATTCGCGTGTATCGAGTCCGGCCACATCGAGCTGCCTGGAAGATGGCCCGGACGATGGCAAAAGTGATATCGAACTAGCGTCGGATGATGGCAGTGGTGCGTAAATATATATATATATTGATGTTTGAGATTAGGGCGACACATTAGCGGGATTATCTATATGGCTACATAGAAGCATAGCTGGAAAGTTCATTTTTAATTGATGCAGCTTATATTTTTAAGGAAAAAAAAGTATATATATAAAAAATCGTGAATTTCATATATAATACTTGTATCTATAGCATATCTAAAAAATATTTGAAATAATTAATATTGACAGCTTATAATACAAAAATAGACGAATATAAATTCTTTGAAGAAAACTCAATTGATCTTTGTCCAATAAAAAAAAGGCATTATTATGATCAAATTCTTAGTTTCACAAATTCTACAATTAAATTTTTTAATAATATAAAATATAAAAATGATAAAATACATAATTATTTTTTATTAATATTTTTTTTTTTTATTAAAAATTCTATCAAATAGTTATTATGACTATCAGAACTATCTAAAAATTGTCTTATCAAGTCAAATGATTTCGAGAAATAATTGTTGAGCTGCCAAGATTAAGACAAAATAAACGAACAATTTCAGAGAGTTCTGCATGCAGAAGCAGTTATTAAAATGGGAACTATATTAAAAGTACAATAACCAGACTAACTAGGCAAATCCAGGCTGGATTTTTATTCTGAGATGCTGAGAGTATTATTATGAGATGCCAATCACCAAAGTGATTTTTTTTAAATTATTCATTATAGGTCAAATGTGGCTCTTAAATGTTACTTGCACTGCCTAGTGGCCAACACACAAATTTAAATAATGTTATATGAATAAAAGTGTTTTCATGTTGTTTTTAATTGCACTCTAGACGAGTCTTTGGTATTTATATGCCTTAAAGAGCCAAGAAGCTGCTTAGATCTATTGATCCAAGATGTAGATGAAGAGTCTAACATTAAAATTCTTATAAGAATATATATATTTAGGAGACAAAATTGTTAGCTATGTTAGCCATTACAGACATCATAAATTATTATTTTTATTTTTTTAACTAATGACTATAAAACTTGTATGTCAAATAGTTTTATAAATTTTCAAACTTATTATTTATATATTATTCGTGCACTCACCTCAAGTCTTTCTCTCTCTCTTCATCGCTCTCTGTAGTCATCAGTGATTAATTGTTGGAATATTTATAATATGGCATCATTTACTAATATGTCTTGGTTGACTGATCTCGTCTGTCATTTACGCGATCCACAAACAAAAAATCTACGATTTCATCTTTTTTCCGAGGGGCGTCACAAAATGCGCCGCCCGCTAATGATGCACAATGTTGGGCGGAAAAGCTGCGCCATTGGCAACATTTTAGCTTATCTCATTTTCCGACTGAGTGTCACAGAGAATTTATATGACAATTTGTTAGCGATCAGGTGGAGAGAAATTTGTCTGCCAAATGGCCAATTAGATGCATTGACCACAATCAAAATGAAATGTTGCCAATTAAAAGTGTTTTGCATACAGGGTGCCAATCCAATTGGCATCTAATTGGATTGAACAGGCAATCAGCTAATTCGAATTAGTCGCAAATAGTTTGGCAGGCGATAGCAAACGAAATTCCAATTGAAATTCCTTTCTCGATTGCAGCGCACGATGATCGCAAGAAGCGTCCACGCACTGCCTTCTCCGCTGCACAGATCAAGGCGCTGGAAACGGAATTCGAGCGGGGCAAATATTTGTCCGTGGCCAAGCGAACGGCGCTGGCCAAACAGCTGCAGCTGACCGAGACGCAGGTGCACTTAAATAAATTGCAATTATAGCTCAATCTTCATTTAAACTTTTGTTTTTGTTTTTCTTTTTAGATTAAAATTTGGTTTCAGAATCGTCGCACCAAGTGGAAGCGCAAGTACACGTCGGACGTGGAGACACTTGCCTCCCACTACTATTCACAGCTGGGCATGGGCGGCATGGCACGCCCCATGGTGGTGGGCGATCGCCTCTGGCTGTTTAGCCAAACACCGGCCGGGCCCACGCCCATACAGTCAATCATGCTGAATGGCAGTGGATCAGCGGCGCCCATGCGCCCCTATGGACCACCGGCCAGTGCGCCAGGACTGCCGCCGCTGCACGCCTCCAGCGTCATGGAGAGTGCCCGGAATGCCATATTGTCGCGTGGTCAACCGCTCAACTTTGCGTTGCCTTTCGGGCTGGCCAAACCCCAGGTAACAAGTGGAGCAGCTGGCACACCAGTTGGCTTTGTGCCACGCTGCAAGCCCTATCCCAGCAGCTTCGTTGACTATCAGCCGCATGGCCACAGCGAATCCTATTTGCAGCTGAAGTATGCCACGCTGCCACCGGAAACGGAACCAAGCGCCAGCAATGGCCTGGCCGAACTGGAGCGTGTCTTTGGCGATGCCAATGCCAATTTACTGCTGCACAAGGGACTGCCAGCTGTTAGAAGCAATAGCAATAGCAACAGCAACAGCAACAGCACCTCCTGCAGCTTTGGACACGATGCACTGGCGCAGGCGCAACGCAGTCGATGTGCCACGCAATCCGAGTCCGAGTGCAGCGACATTGACTGCGAGCAGCTGGACGAAGATGAGGATGCTGTAGAGTAGCCAAATCAATTTCTATTTATAAATATAATAAAACTAGCTCTTAGTTAATTTTACAGTTTTATGTTTTATATGCATCACACGCAAAAAATATGCTCATATAAATACCTATAGTTATATAGATGTTATGTGTTGTTGTTGTTGTTGTTGTCATATGTTGTCTGTAGGTTGGGGTCGCTATCACTATATGACAGTGGCACACAAGGGGCTGATGGCAAACGAGTCTGTTGTTCCACTGGAGTCTCTGTGTGAGTGTGTGAGTATATATATGTGTGTGTGTGTGTTTGTGTGCCAGTCATCAGAAATGCTTAAAAGTTAACTTTAACTATGGCTATGCTATGTTACAAGTGGGTTGGTTGTTGGCTGCTCTCACACTATATATCTCTCTCTCCATCTACAATTATATAAAACAAAATCACATACAACTTATGCTTAATATCGAGCCCGGTCTGGAGTTGGAGTTGAGTTTAGTGAACTTAACAACTAAAAGTATATTTGTACAGTAAATTAACGCGAATTAACAGAATTAACATTGCAACAAAGTCAGCAACAGCTGTGACTATTTACACATATAATATCTAATACTTTCCATGTCTCTGATCGTTGTTTACTATTGCTTCGGTTACATATTGAGGATTGGGTTTGGAGCTGCCTCGTTGCACAGGTATTACAAATATATATATAGAAACTGTTCGAGTTTGTTCTTACACTGTTTTTAGGACTGGTTTTGAAAGATTCGTACAATTTTACACTTACAACTAAACTAAGTGTCATGAGAAATATAGATATATTAGCTTTAATAGTATATATATAAGCTAGTAGTACTATTTTTTTGGTATTGCAAACATGGTTCTTTAACCAAATATTTTGATTCGTTACGTGTTGCATTGAGCTGTTGCTTAGTCTCTAACTAGTTTTGTGATGTTAGCTCCATGATAAATCGTAGCCCTTCCAATTAGCACTTGGCGCTAAATGTACACGTCTCTTATTGTAGTAGAACGACACGATGCCATGGTATGCAGTGCGTGGCACACCACTCTGTCAATTAGATAAGATAAATGTCTAAATGTCAAAGATATTAGTTATATGCTCACCTTGAAGTCATCCATGAGTCCCAGCATTCGAGTGATGCGTTTGTATTGATCGCGATTGTTGTACTGTATGCGCACTGGGCCCTCCAAGGCAATTAGATTCCGACGCAGCTCATCAAAAGTAACCAAGGGTAACACATAGACTTGCTTCAAGAACGTATTGTCATAATTATCCTACGACAGAAAATTCACATGAGTAAATAGAAAATATTAAGAAAATGTTAATAATACATACCCTTAGTAAATAACTCAAGTTCATCTTGGTGAAGTGTACAAAGTGCTCGCTGAGCTTAATATGCTTCAAATACTTGTCAAAAAACAAGCCACTTAAAGAGGAAATTGATCAAATTAGTAGATATTAATTTATTAACCATAATCTGAGACTTACTTGGACACGCCAATTTTGCCGAAAGTGCGTGTTCTGGAGATTTCTGGTCGTATGCAAACTCGATCTTTGCGCTGTTCAGGATGCCGTATCCAATCATCCCAGAAACTACAAAATATAAAGGAAATACGATTAATATTACATCAATTATACATTAGATCTACGTACGACTTAGGCCACTTGACTGAGAGTTCGCTCCACAGTTCCTTAGTAAGCATCCAGCCCAGACCGGGAAAGAAATCGGTGCGGTAGAGCAGCTCTGGGCTGCCGGTATCTACCACATTCGCCTTGCCGTTGTCATTCCATGCGGAGACACACCAAAGACTCTTGTCCTGCTTGAGCAGCTTGTGTGTCGCCAAAAAGTATTCGAAGAAATCGGGCGCCACATTCAAATCATCCTCCACAATGACTACGTAATCGAACCCAATTCGAAAGGTGGTATTGAGAGCCCAGCCATAGTGCCGTGCTATCTTGTAGTAGCCCTTGAATTTCTTCTCCTTGGGCAGGACCATAATATCGCTTTGATCAGGCTGCTCGATGAGCGTTAGTTGATTGCCAAAGGATTGAATGGCTTGTTTGGTCAACTCATCGCCGCAGTCCTGAAATAAAGAGAGAAGGAAAGATTAGATCGTGAATATAGATATTGAACGGCAGAGACTTACCTGTGATACTATAATGGGAAATTGCTCGACGCTGGGTCGATATTGCACGAGATTCTCCAGACACTTGACCACCGAGACTCGGTTGCATGCAAATACCAGAATGGGTATGACAGGCTCTCCATTGGCCAGATATGTTTTAGTTGGTATTTCCGCAGAGGTTGCTTTTGAGGGCGCTGCCGTTGGCTTCGGCTGCTGCTCCTGCAGCTCATTTGAGATCTCGGCGGCAACAATTGTTATTTTCGGCGTGGTGCTCGACTCTTGATTCATGTATTTCAATTTCAGAAAACTCACAAGTGTATCAGATAATTTTAAACTCTTCGTTTGCTCTCTTAATGCTTTCGGCAATATCTGTTTCAGTTGCTGCTGCTGTTTCTGCTTCGTATCCAATTGGACATTGTTGTGCAGCAATATGTAGTACGTAATGAATGTCCATGCGATGAGGACGCCAATCACGATAATTTGTACCTTACGTGTACGCATTTTGTAACGTCAGTAGTTATGTGTGGGTGTGTGGGATTAGGTGGTCATCAACTATGGCTGTTGCTGTTGTTGCTTCTGTCACTAATTCGCTTTCGTTCGTTTCTCTTTCCAGCTAGTCGCGTAGCATCTGTTCGATGTGACTGACGCTGGTCGTCTGTTACGTGAAAAGTAGAAATTGTTTATATGAAGCGCTAGGTGCGCTCATCTATTGCGTGCTGAATGTATCGGTGGGTGTGGAAGTTTTGTTGTTGCTCGTTTTGCTATCGTCGATGCGTTGGGCAAGAGCAGCCCTTGCAGCGGCAAAATTTTGCACGGTTGATGCTGCATGGACGGCTGCTGGGGGCGGGTAGTGGTGGCTAGCTATGTTACTACATTTATCAATTGGATCAGGCGTTACGCACCAGCGCCTCGTTTAACTGCCAATTCTGTTGTTGTCTCGTACAATGCGCCAGCTTGGCAAATACGTTTAAATAGCGAAAACCAAACGAAAACGCACACGTTGCTTAGTCCACCTAATTACAAAAACTGTTTTGTTGTCAGATCTGCGTGTGGTATTCTAAGTGAGAACAGAAACGGTCACACTTTAATGGTCAGCTGTTTTACATTTCAATGTTGAGCAACACTGAAGCTGTTGTTCTAACTCAAAATGGTGCTGTACACATAACAGTTACATGTTAAGCCTGCTGCGCGCGTAATTTAAACGTCCATTTTTCTGTTATATACAATATATATAAAAAAAACTACATTCAAATTGGATTGTTTAATTTTATTAATTCATTTAGTTTTAGTCATTAATTAAATTAGCTTAACAGTTACACTTAGAAGACTAGTAGGTGCTTATTCATAAGACCAATTTAATATTGTTTAATCGAAATGTTTATAAGAATCACTGTTTGTTGTAGCTGTTGTTTAAGTTGATGCCGTTGTTGTTTTCTTTAGGTTCTGCTCACATTAAAATTAATTGTAATTACGTTTTATAAATGGCAGTTACATAAGTATCTATTAGTAGTAGGTAGTACATATATTGTTTGTGTTTTCTTTCTTTTAGTTTTAGTTTCCTTTTTTTTTAATATTATTAATATTATTGCCATACACACACGCAGCTTGAACCTGATTAACAACCAGAAAGCCCTCCATTTTGAGATATACAATTTTCCATACATATTCTCGCGACTATTTACATGAGGCGCCAACACAGCGCTGCGACCAACGCCCAAAGGCTCAACATGACAGGCTGTACAGCTGAAGAGCTGAGCTGTCCCAGCTCTCGCTCATCCACAACAAAGGCCGGCACTGCGCTGCTGGCGGGCGTCTGCTCCATGCTGCGGCTCAGCTCTGCAAAGTTGCCTCGACTGTTCCGCGCCAAGCGCTGATTGGCCAACTTCAATTCGCGCAGCTTCTCCTCCAGCTGCAGCACCTCATCTGCAAAATAAAATGAAACAATTAGCACAGGGTAAACCAAACATAGTTTTACAACTGTCATAAAAACTTACTTTTGTTAATGCCCTCGTTGTCATTGACCCGCAGGAACATGGCCAATGAGATCTCATAGACCTTATTCGCAGCGCTAATCTCACGCTTGCGCCGGCCAAAGCCCACCTGATTGTTGGAGCACTGGGTGCCCAGGCACTTGTCCAGGCAAACGTTGACCGTGGCACGGAACTGCACATATGAGGAATCGGGAAACTTGAAGGCCTTGAACTTGGCGCTCAATATATCGCCATCGATGGTGTTGAAGTTCTCAAAGAGATACGGATCCACAGTGCAGCTGCAACAGAGAGATTAACCAAAAGATTAACACACAAACTAGTTGAGGATAATTGATGCTGTTGCTTTTGCTTTTCTTCCTATTGTACGCACCCCTTGAAGATCAGCGTCTCGGAAGAGGTGTGCGTGTCTGTAACATCCAAATAATTGACGCCCAGGCCATAAACCGGCGCCGAGTCCTCATCCAAGTTGATTTCCATGGTCAGTGGTGTGCCCTGCGAGCACATTAGTGAACATAAATAGATGAGAAAGAGAGAGTCAAGATGTGCATATGTGTATGTGTATATATATTTATCTACCTACCGACTTAACAGTCAAGTCTCGCGTAAACTTCTGTCCATCTTGGCTGACGCCGATGGAGAGACGCGGCTCTGGTGCGCGTTTTGTCAACGAGGTGGTTATCTCCAGATCTCTGCAGAGCAGAAGAATAAATAATAAAAAAAAATATAAAAAAACGTAATAAAAAGAGCTGTCGTAATTGAGGGTCTGGGCGTGGCGACGCCCATTAAATATATGCCGCAGCTGTACAGAAAAAAGAAGAAGCAATTGAAGGACACCAAGGCACGTAAATCAACAAAGCAAACATTGTAATGCCACCTCCCTCTCCCTCTGTACCCCTCTCTCTCTCTCTCTCTCTCTCTCTCTCTCTCGTACTGTTTATCTTCGCACTCTGTATCATTAAGTCCGTTTGTCCAACTGGCACGCCCAGCAATTAAATTGACTAACAGAGGGGAGGCGAGCTGGCTACATTAGCGGGGGCATTGATTTGATGGCTAATTACCGGCTGGTAATAGCTCGAACAGCAAGTCGCTTGATTTATGACCACACAGCCTTGGCACAGGGTTGGGTCTCCTCTTAATATGCCATAACGTTTGCATAGATTGCGCATAAGGAAAGAAGAGACCATATGCATAGTTGCGATTTGAGGACGTTGCATTTTGATGGGGCAATTAAAAGATGCGCCTGGCTTGGCCAAAAACTTACTCTGGTTCCTGAAAGCCCGCCGGCAGCACATCACGTCTGACCAGACCATGATGCGAAGATGGCTGCTGCTGATGCTGAGACAGTGGCAGCTGCTCCTGGAGCACAACATGCGTCTGTTCCCGAGCGGCATTGGTGCCATTCATCATGACATTGTAAACCGGACCGCTTGTGGTAATGCACTTGACGCTGACAATCTCCTTGCTGCTGGCCGATTCAATGATGATTTTATGGTAATACACCTTCTTGCCCTGTGGTGACAAGATAACAGGTTAAAACAGTCTGCATTAGACTCTCTCTTCTATCTCACTGATCAGCTCAGATGCTCGATTCTCTCATTGCTCTTATTTGGTTTTCGTTTCTCTCTTGACTTTACTTTTTCACTGTCTTTTTTCTTGCTATTAGTTCTTCTTCTTCTGGATCTTCTACTTATCCCATCTCTTATTTATTCCATCTCTTTTCTGATCTATTGCTTCTTCGAATCCTTTCAGTCTCTTTTGGCTATTCTCTTCACTTCTCCATATCTTCTCTGCCTCTTTTTTTGTCTTTTATATTCACTGTCTCTTTTATATTGTCTATCTATATCTTCTCTGTGTTTTTACTATCTCTTCTCTGTCTCTTCTCAATCTCTTCCCTATATAGTCTCTTCTCTATGTCTCTACCTTACTGCGCCTCTGTCTATCCTCTATATTCTCTATCTCCTCTCCATGTCTTCTGTATATGCTCTCAGTTCTCTCTATCTCTATCTCTACTCTCTCTCTCTCACTCGCTATCTCTCTCTCTCTCCTCAATCTTTTCTCTCTTCTCACCTCTTCTTAGCTTCCACTTACCGTTAACTGATTGACCATTCGCGTCACGCCGCACTCGTAAAAGTCGCTGAGCGAGAGACGAAACACGGCCAAAGCGCCATCGATTGCTGGCTGACAGCGCACATCCGGATAGCCCTTGAGACCCTCCAAGTAGATTTGCGTACGATCCGCTGGCGCGCTGGCATTTGTCTCCGCTGGCAAACCAATCTCGACGCGCATCTGATCCTCGGAGCAGTGTACCTTGTGTGCGCCTGCAAAACAATCGAGAAAAGGAATGCAAAATGGAAATTAAATTGCTGTCTGCATAGACTACCGAGGAAAGTGGGCTAGCATGTCGTTGCCGTGGTTGAAGCTGAGCCAAATGCGACGCCTGGCTGGCATGTCCAGGCTGCACTAAACAATTGACGCATAATTACTATGGAAGTGGAGCGCGTTCGTTGCCTAAGTCTTTCGATTTTATTGCCCGCGCTTCATAAAGCTGCAGGGCTGCTTTTGATGCCCATCACAACAGAAACCAAGGCGAGTATATCGGAATGCAGCTAGGCAACTGGCATGACAGTGAGCCAGGGTAACTAAAAGTCTGTATATATAGCTTTCTATAGAAACATAGTCTTGGCTTGTCCAGCCATAGTTGCAGCCGGTCAGCTCGTCAGAGGCTGTCAGGCTCGTCTAGATTCGAGACACACTCACACACTGCTTTGGTTTAGTTTGCGGCTGGAGTGTTGGGCTTTTGGCATAATTCCGATGCTGTTGCTGTTGTTGCTGCTGTTCCTGTTGCTGTTGATGCCTGTTGCTGCCATAGTAATCAAAATCTGATTATACTTTGTACATGTGTGGGGAGGCTTAAATGTTGTAGCTGCCCCCCAATCTGATGCGATAAAGCCTTCATTTGCAGACTGATCAGCAGCGCATTTGCCGCGTAATTTGAATAATTTCGCACAAAGTGCTTCAAACTCGTTCTAATGGCAGCACAAGGCCAGACATTACCAAAACATTTCAACAGAAATGCCCCCCAATTAAATGTGAGTTGCACAACAAAAGGCAGCAGCAGCAGAAAAGCAAGAGCAGAACAAACAACAGACCCAGCGAACAATGGAAACAATAAAACCAACAAAAATTAGCCGAAAAAAAAAAACGAACCACAGAATTCTGTGTAAAAGTCAGAACCAAAGAGCTCTGTCATGGGTCGAAAAATTATGTGAAAACAAATATTATGTATATCTATTATATATATATAACTGAACGAGCTTCCTTCAACTTTGGTTCTTTCTTTAAAAAGAATTAAAAACGTAAATGAAATACAGTCATATTTATATTTTTAAATTATTTTGCTTAAGATTGTTGAAAACTTCTCTGAGTAGCTTTGAAAATTATTTTAAATATTTATATTTTATATTACATTATATTTTAAATGTTGCATTTAATAATATTTAAAAAATAATTAAAATATTTATTATTATATTATATACCAATTTTTATAAATTATTGTGAGTTTTATATATATATATATATAAGAATATTGTTTTACTGTTTATTTCTTCTAAATTTTTGTATATTATTTCTTGTTAAGTTGTATTTTTATATCAACAAAAATAAGCTTGATTTTGTTGGCTCAAGTTGAAATAAATTGAGATAGAAATGGAGCCAAAAACGTCGCGGTCTACATATGTTAACTAAAAGTAATTTTCTACTAACTAAAAAGCGTATAAAATCATTCACTTATTGTTTCTACTTAATATTTCTGTCAGCTACTGTTGGCAGCTAGAGCGAAACAAATAAACCAAAAATAAACATTTATTAAGCTAAAAATTCATCGAGAAGTGTGACAAATTGCTGTGGCAACCCGTGCTAGTAATTGACACGCTGCCGCAGCTCGATAATGAGAGAAAACAAACGCTTAAGTTTGGCATTAATTAGCTGGGGAGAGCAACAGCAAGATAGAGAGAGAGGGAGAAAGAGAATAGAGAGAGAGTGAAATACGACAATGAGAACAGACAGACAATAAAAACTAGGAAATAGAAATTGCAAGGCAATTAAAAAGCGGCAGCTGCTGCAAATGCGATTGCAATTGCAGCTCCCATTGCCATTGCTCACTTGGTAATTCAAGAGGCGGCGTCAAGGTGGGCGTAATGCAAGCGGCGCCTAAAACAATTACAAGAGCAACCGAAGTACCTCTTCGTTCACTGGGCACAGCATGTGAAGAGCTCCGCATTCGACTCTTAAGTACTTCCGCGGCTAAACAAATAAAAGCCCAGGCAGAGGAGGAGGCCTAAGTGCCCGATGACACGACAACGACCCATTGATTTATAAAACCAAGTGGAATTGGAACTGGAATTGGAACTGGAACTGCAAATGGACACGCCCACATGTTGAGCAGTTAATTGAGCCATGGCAAGTCTTATTCCCTCTCCCACTCCATCTGTTTATCCCACTGTCTGTTTCTCTGTCCGTTTCTCTTCACCTCCATCTGCAGTCAGCAGGAAATGTTGTTGTCTGCAGCTCGTGACAATAATTGAAAGCTGCTGCTCAGCCCTTGCTCAAGCGAGCCCGGTTCTCAATGTGCACCAGCCACGCAAGTTTGTCGCCTAAGTCTTTTGATTTGAACAGACACCCAAGGCTGGCGTTAATTGCAAGCCAAGGCATTTTTATTGAATTTTTACTACTTTAGTCGTAAGAATCGCATTATAAACTGCGACTATATCAATGCCGATTGATTACGATTTATCTGACACAATTTTTATGGCACGGTTTGGCTTGCCTTTGCTTGACTTGGCTTGGCTTGGCTTGGCTTGGCTTGGCTCGTGGGAATCTTGTTGTTGTACCTTAAACTATTTCTGCACACACACACACACATTCCGATATATACACACAATCTATATGTACCTATATCTGTAAAAGACTTAACCCACATCTCGCACATGACCAGCCGAATGGATTTCTTGGCCTTTTTTTTTTTTTGGCGCTTGTTAGATATGTGTTTGCAACAAGAGGCAATTTGTGTGTATGGTGCAACGAAACGAAGCAGATCATCAAATGCCGCTTGACTGGGGCAGCTTCAAGCTTCTTGGAATCCAAATCAAAAAGGAGAAAAAAGTTGCCATTAGCATTTAACCTGCAACATGACAAATCAAGAAAACGTGCAGCATGCATGCAACATGCTTCAGCTCAGACATTTTGGCCTCGGCTGTGGCTGCGGCCACAGTCGCTGTCCCAACTTCGGTTAAAGCATAAATTTCCATTAACAATAAATTTAAAAGAAATTACATTAAAATGAAAATGACCCGGAGCGAAATTCACAAGAAAAGCTAAACAGAGAAAGGTAACAGAAGGAGTTGGGGCGAGTTGCTCCAGCAGGGCGTTTGGGCACCTGGGCTATTGGGCTGTTGGGCTGCTGGGCTGCTGGGCTGCTGCAAGAGCAACATCATCAGCACCATCAGCAACATCAACACAAACCCAGACCCATCCCCGACTATGTCACTGACACTGTCTACCAAATTCCGACTCCCGACTGTGTCGCCCGAAGTCCCAAACTTCTGTCCGCCGCAGACTTCCTATCCGGCATCAACAGCCACGACATTTGGATGCACAGTCTTTCAACAATTTGGCAAGCAAATGCGCGCGCACAATCAAATGAATGCACAAATCAATAAGACTGCAAGCTAAAATGAGTTTGCTTGACTTGCAGTTACGCTGGAATATTTAGAAATGGAAAATTGCCTAAAGATGTAGAAAGACTTTAATATAGAGAAGCATCAACTAGGCTAGCTGCTATATTAGAGGAGTTAAGCTATTTAAATGATATATAAATACAAATAATTAAATTAGATATCTGTCAAGCACTAAGATCTACATCTGAAACTTAACAAGTTTCAATAAATTTGTTTTCACAGAGCTTAGCTGAGAAGCTCCGCATTTTCCATCAATTCGCTAAACTCCCAGAACAATTTACCCTGCTATAGCATTATTTACCCATATCATTTATAAATCTTATATAATATCAACTACTAGAATACTTAATCAAACGAAATCTTTCCCACCACAACTGAGTTTTCCAACTGTCAACAGAGTTTACGATGACAGTTGAGTCTGTCAATCACAATTACAGGGTATCCGAAGAGGAAGAGCATAAGTGGCAAATGCTTTACAAGCCACGCCAATAGTCAAAGCCAACAAATTCAAAATGATTGCCATGCAAATGGCATCGTTTTGCAGCTAAGAAGCCAGTCAGCCAGCAGAGACAGAGACAGAGGCAGAGACAGAGACAGAGGCAGAGACAGAGACAGAGACAGAGAGACAGCGAGACAGACGGACAGCGAGACAGGCAGTCGTGAAAGGTGGCAAGACATCATCCAGCATCTCTCAGCACCTAAGCGTTAGTCTCAGCCACCCGCACCACACCGCACCACACGGCACGTTGTCAGGCAATTTTGGTGTCCCAAACACCCCCCGCAACGCAATTGTTTCACTGGCCAAGCCCAACAGGCTCGCTGTGTGGCGTCGTTCAACGACATGGACATTGGCGTCGTTGCCGTTGCCATTGCCATTGCCGTCTGCAAGTGCAATTGCAATTGGCAATTGGCAATCGGCAATTGGCTGGCAAAGATTATGCAATTGTCTGAGTCAGCGAACAGAGTCACGTTTGCATTGGCTGCCAAGCAGAAGGAGCTGCAGGTCTTCTTGCGTGTTTCTCATATATATATATAGTTTTTTTGGTCAAAGTGTTATACCTGGCGGCTGTAGGAAAAACTTAAATTGAATGCACAACGAACGGTAAACATGCATGTAAAGAGCTGCCCCCACAAAAAGCTAGTCAAAAGTTGTGCATTAGCAGCAATCCTTGAGTGACTCGCACAGTTATGATGCAGCTGTTGCTGCTGCAGCTGATAGCGTTTTGTTATCGCATTTTGCAAAACAAATTGCAGCAGCAGCAAAAGCAACAATCTTGACACACACGACGCACGATTATCATCAATCTTGGCCAAAGCACAGGAAATACTGGTAATTTACTCGACAGAGCGAGAGAACAGGAGACGGGCAGGTACAGAAGGGGAGAAAGGGGCAGTTCCCCCAGTCAACTAACTATGTTGCAGTCACATGTTGCAAAAAAAAAAAAAAAAACAATGTTGAACACTGCCTGCCGCTGTCTGGTTAGCAGCGGGGCCTAAACCTCCGTCTCATTGACGCACCAAATGACCAATTACACTTAACGGCCGGGCATCAAAAATAAATTAGAAAACGTCGCTACAGGCAGCAGGTCAGCGCCGGCTAGCCTCAGGTCTCCCCTCAGGCCAAGTGGGTGTTGTCCACAAACATAGGCACTGGCAGTTCTTCTTCTTGTTAGTATTCTCATATGCTAAGCAGTGTCAATGTGTCAATGTTGCCGCGTAAATTCATCAAAGTGGGCGAGTCAATAAACAAACTTGTTTAGCGGCTAAAGCCACAGCAAAAAAAAAAAAAAAAAACTGATGGGAGCGACGGTCACTCGTTGTCGTAGATACGGAACATCCAGCGTCAAATTGCAGATGTTGGTTGGTTGTGTTGTTGTGTTTTTTTTTTTTTTTTTTTTTATGACACGACTCGCAATGTGGCCACAAATGTGATAATTGTTAAGTGCTTAGCTGGCAGCAGTTCGACTCGGTTGCCTCTGGGCCCAGTCAACTGAAAAACTTGACTGCCTACTGTGCTATTATATAGTTGCAGTCACAGTTAGAGTACAAGGCGAAACAGTCAGTCAGCTAAAGGGGATAACACTTGAAATTGAAGTCATACGGCTGCACTTAACAGCAAGGGGCAGCAATCACAGCAGCAGCGTTAGGAGTAACAGCAATAACAGCTAGAATGTTATAATAACAGCTAGCTGTTAAAAGATACATAGGTAATAATACAAGTAATAAGATTCACAGTTCGGGTAACAGTAACAGCAGCAGCTAAAGTAGCAGCAACTGCAGAAAAAGGAGTAGAAAGAACAGCAGCATTATCAGCAGCAGCAGGAGGAGAAGCAACAGCTATAGTATCAACTGCATCAACAGTAAAAGCAACAGCAACAGGAGCAATATTTTAAGCTATAACAACACACAGTAAAACAACTGCTACATTATGAGCAACAGCAAAACAGATATTTATAGCTACAGCTCTGGTAGCAGAAACAGCAACAGCTGTAAACACTAACAGCAGGAGCAAATTTGAGTTGAATGCTATGTTTATCACATGATTAACAGATATGCTTAACAGTATCAGCAGCAGTAACAGAGGCAAAGGAATAAAGTCTAAAGAATACTAAATATGTTAAAGCTTAAAAGCAAGATAAATCATTAAAGAGTTTAAGACAGAAGCTGCATAATAAAGTTAAGAACAAATATTTACGTATATTAAGTACGTAGCTAAGAAATATCTATTAATGTATTCATTAATTAATAATTCAATTGATTGAATAAACACAAAAAATAAACAATCATAATTTGAAAAGCAATTTCTCATAATTCCATGTTTAGTTTAATGACACACAGCATGGGCATTGGCACAGCATCTCACATCTATCTGGCAATACGATATGATGTGATGTGATGTGATGTCACCGAGTGAAGTATCGATGCAGCTGCTATCCTTGAGCTGTTTGGCCAGTTGAGCGCAGCACACGCCTTGGCATTCACAGAGGCGAGCATGTGCATTGCATATAGAGTCAGTCTCGGAGTCAGAGTCAGAGTCAGAGTCCAAGCCAAGTAAATACAAAATTGCTGTCAGTTTATCATTTTTTCTAGCCACATTAAAACTTGCTGCCAATTCCTGCTCTCTCGTTGACTTTTTTCATTTGTATTCTTATGAGCGTCTGCTTATTTCATTTTCTGCTAATTGTTTTGAAATGACGCAATTTGTGCCGAGGCAGGCAGGCTCTTTGTAGATTTTAGCCAGATTCACCAGATTTTACAGGCAAGCCGGAAGCAGGCAGCCAATGCGCATTAAGGCCAAATGAATTGAATTTCAGTTGCTACACATAAACCCAAACCGAGCCGAAACTTCCAAACTCTTTTGCTCGACTTGTTCACTCATAGTAAGAGACGCATGATTAATTGCCCAGAGGAAACAGTGAAAGAGAAGGAGCGAGCTGCAGAGTGAGGGAGATGGCTAGCCAGATAGATTATGAGCAGGCAGAGGCATAGCTTAGCCATGGCAGAGTCGAACATGAGATGCAAAAGAAAAGACATGAGAGAGCAGAGAAAAACAACGTTGCCTTACGGTAAATTTGCGCTTCCACTTGGCGTGAACATTATGCGCAGCTGGCTAATTAAATTACACAACAGTTTAGACATGAGAGCGCGCGCGCAAAACAAAAAGGCGACCAAAAAGAACTGTAAGCTGGCCAAGTCATATGACTTGAACATCAACTTGAACTTGGCTGCAACAGCAACAACAACAGCAACAGGAGCGTCAACAGCTGTAAATGTTGCAGCTAGCGTTCATGTGGCAAATGTGGCATGACTTGCCACAGAGCTAGCAGCGAAAGGGGGGGCATAGACGACAGGCAGTTAGTCAGCTATTTGCATGGCTAATGTGTTCAAACAACAAATGCCGCATACACCCACAATGCGCCTCAACTGCAGTCGAAGACTCTTACTCTCCATCTCTCTCTTCCTCTCGCTCGCTCCCTGTCAGGCATTCTTGAGCTTGGCGCTACGCGGTGGCATTTGCTAAATTGTTCGTTTCCGCTGTGTAAACCAAGGTAAAAATAAATAAAAAAAATGAAAGAAAAAGCAGCAAAAATATGCGAGCCCAGCTGCCGCTGCTGCTGCTGTTCTCCACATGCCACTCACACATCAACTGGCAGCCGGGGAGGCTGTAGCGCAGTGGCAACACAATTTACCGCTAAGTGCCTCAACGAAAGCGAGTTGCAGCCAATTGTTGCATTGTTATGTTGTTTGTGCTTTTTCTATATAGTTCTTTTTTTTTCTTCTTTATTAAGTAATTTGCGAAAAATGCGTTTACAGTTTTTAGGCTGCCCCGGCTAACTGTAACTGAGGCAAGTTAATCACTAAATCCCCAACATCGCCATGGCCATAATCATAAAAATTAATTCAATATGCAACTAAATGCGGCAAAAGGTAGTTAACAGAAAGTATTAGCCATGGCCATTCTAATTGCCGTTGCCTCTGCTATACCCTAACTGTGGGTGCTACAGCTCTATTTGCGCAGCTATTTCAAACTGGTTTACAATTATTTAATACTAATATGGAACTTTGCTTATTACATATTAGACTTTATACTTTGCAGTGGGGTATGCTAGGGTTGCAGACGTGGGATGCAGCTCGAGCTAACACACATACCTATAGCCGCTTAACGATTTGATAATCTTATTATATTTCTCAATTTTTAGAAATTATAAACTTTAATTACGTTTATTGCGACATTTATATGTAATTTATTCTTGCAATTAAAATCTTGTATAAGAATTTAAAAATTTAATAGCAATAATATAATCTGAGTTGCATGAATAAAATTATATAATATATAGTAATTCACACAGTTAAATACTTAAGACTAGAGGGTATCTACTAGTCGCAATGCACTCCAAATCTCCTGCTACTGTCCGACTGCCAGTTTTACCATTTTGGTGTGAAAGTGTTGTGTCTGTAGCGCGTTGCTCTTGCCATATTTGCAATTAAATACATAAAGCAACTATCAGCAACAAGAAAAAAAAAAACAACAACAACAACAACAACGCCGTCGCCTTTGCAATTTAAACACGCCGTATAATTGCATTTCTCCTAATGTAATAGCAGACGATGCTGCCTTTTTATGCTTAATTGGCAATAAAGTTGTTGCCTGCAGCTAGAGAATCGAAAGAGCAAACAGCAAGAGAGACAGACGCACACACAGAGAGGCCAATGGATTATTAACTGAATGAGAGATACATAGATAAAAAAGAGAGTGGAGTGGTAGAGAGTGCGAGCGGATGAGAATCTTTCGGCACTTGTCGCTAATCATTTATCAAAAAATTGTTATTTTCATGGCAAACATCGGGCTGACACATATCCAACCGGCCTGCCTGGGGCGATGACACACAAAAAATACCAAAATTCCGATGCTGTGGCCCAATGTCTATTGGCCATGTAATGCGATACGCCGCATGTCAGAGCTCCAGCCGCTGCGAACGAACATTAATCAAACGCCGCTTGTGGCCAGCTGTTAGGTTACGAGGAAAGTGAACTTTGAACTGCGACCCAATTGCTAATTACGAGCACGCAAAAGTTGCGACGAAGGGGGGGGGAGGAGTGTGCTGACTAATCAAGGTAAACAGTGGAGGCGGGGGGCTTAGAGATGAATCTATTGATGCACTTTTGTGGTATTTGTGGCTTTTCATCTTACTAAACTGAAGCGCCGCAGCCAAAAGCCAAAAGGTGTGCAGAGCCAAACACTTTTGTGCTGCATTGTCTAAGTGTGTGAGTAAGTTGTGTGTGTGTGTGTGTGTGTGTGTGTGTGTGTGTGTGTGTGCACAATATGGGACAGGAAAGAAGAGAGAAAAAAATGTACACAAGCCACCGCATGACCAAGTGACCGATGTCGAAGGCATAAAATTTATTGCATACGTGTATGCAGCTCCTTTTGTTGCAACACTCCGGTGCAGCTCTTGCGGCAGCAATATTTTATTTTGGTCATTTGCGATTTGCGTTGAATTAGCAGCAAGCAACACACTCATAGACAGACAGCGCGTGTGTGTGTGTGTGAGAGAGAGAGAGGGAGTGAGAGCTGCTAGTCGATGACCAAATCGGGCTGTGGGCGTTCGTCTGCTGCAGCTAATGCCCAAATGTGGCCAGCGTTGAGCGCGTCTAGCGCGTCTGGCCTAGCCGCTTAGCCTGTGGGCCACAGCCACAGCCACAGACTGGACCCTGGCCAGAGACGACGCTTGGCTGGCCCACACCTGCAATTGACATTATTATTTGGCCAGTACGTCCTCTTGCGTGTGCGACAAGAGAGTGCATCATGATTTATAATTGTCCAACTGGGTCTCTGGGTAGACATTCCATGGCACGCATCTTGATATCCGCGTAGTTTATGGCCCGGGTCAGGCCGGATGGCCATCTAGCGCGCTTGTACAACAAACTTGTTGAAACAGCATTTGTCTCGCGCTTGCCAACCACCGGCCATGGCTGTCTGTGTTCAGCATTTGGTTTATCTGTTTGGCCTGAACGCTTGGCTAGCCATCTGTTGGCCACGTTAATAACCGTTTTGGCCATGCCACGCCATACCATGGCGCGGCGCTGCATTGTTAACAGCATTTCTTTTTGGTGCGCTGCGCTTTTAATTGCCAACTGGGCGACATTTTAATTGAAATTCTACTGAAATTGCATTCGAAACCTAATAACACTCAGCCAAAGCAACAGCAACAACAACAACAACAACAACAACAACAAGAGATGCGATATCGAGTCAGTGACAGGAATGTTTTAAGTATCTTTTGATAGCCGCTCTTATGTGAATAAAATGGTCATATAAACTTTATATTATAACATATTTGAGGATCGAGCAGATCATTACTACGAAATTTGTACCTATATAAGTTTTTGTGTGCAATAAACTTGTGGTGCAGTTGAGATCATAAAGAAGTATCTGGCATGGAAGAGAACTAATGAAAGCTGCCAAACATCAAAGTGCATCCTGAAGGAGGGCCAATGCCAAGGGGCAACATTGGGCCACTCTAACAAAGTGAACAGCTCAGTAAAACCCATAATATCTTGCACCTGTTGGCTATTTTTTTCAAAATAAAGTTAAAACACATTTACAGTAGCAGTCACAAAAGAAGTTAGTAAAAGTAATCTTATAGCATGCTCCACTAAGAGATACCCTAAAAACCGCATGAGCTGAGAGAACAATTCAGTTTATCAGTATAACAGATCAGCGACGCCCTCTTCAAACTGTGTTCATTTCCTACTATTAGCAATAAATCATAGGCATTAAATTCACATAGAAATTTCAATAGGAGCAATCATTATATTCCCACACAATCAAGTCTATAATGTGTTAATCTAAAACTTTCCAAATTCAATTATTTTACGAGCTCAAATGTTTTGTGGTTTAGTGTAAATGAAACAAAAGATCAACCGCAGGGCGCATTAGGCACACACATTCCCACACACATTCCCACACACACACACACACACATAACCACCACAAAGCGAGCCACCGAGGCAATGCAATTCAATCTAATCTTAATGCCAGCAATGCAAATCCAAATCAAAATCTAACCGAAGCTATTCCCGAACGGCCACTGCGCATTGCCCTTGACTCGAGGGAGTCTCGGGAGAGTTGAGAGAAAAGCGAAACCAAAAATGATTTGCTTCCTGGTTTAGGGATCTGAGCAAATTGGCTTGATTTTGACCGGCAGGCAAGTGACCAGAGCAGCAGCAGCAGCAGCAGCAGTTGCAGTTGCAGTTGCAGTCGCTGCTCCTCGCTCTTGTTTAATTTAGTCTGGCAGTCCGTTTCGATATGCATCTTGGGCATTTCTTTTCAATTACGGGCGGGCGCTACTCTAATTTTTTTATTTTTGCATTTTGTTCATCTCTTTTACCTTCTCCGTTGCGGTTTGGCCATGTAATTTGGCCATCAAACGCATGCATGTTTTGATAAGCAGCCAGCGGCGCGGCAAGCCGTTGCGCGCCTATCCAAAGACTTAAGACACGAACTGGAGTGGACTGAACTGGAGAGTTCTTCCTGCTCAGCATAATTCATAAAGTTTTATGAGGCCGCACGGTAGACTTGTGTTTCACTTTACAGTTGGCATTCAATAAATTAATTAGTGAGCATTTTTGTCACTGATTTTATCGAGTACGAGTTTTCATCAAGCAGCCAGCCAAGTGGCCACAACTTAGCGATAAGATCGAGCACATCGCCACTAAAGTATGTATATTATTATCTATGTCTAGCCAGCTGTTCTCGAGGTGCTCGCAATTTCTTACACGTATATCTCTCTTTGTGTGTGTGTTTGTTTCTGTTAATTAAAGAGGCCACAGGCCGACAAAAACCCAAATAATAGACATGAAATAAAAAAACATATGACATTAAGTGTTTATGTGCTGTGTCTGCTGCTGCTGCTGCTGCTGCTGCTGGTGCTGCTGTTGCCCTTCCTCTTGCTGTTATTATTGTCATTAAAAGCTCTTACAATAATAACGAGCACATTTTTATGGCCAACATCTTCAGATAGAGCAGTTGTTCGCTTTGCTTTCTGTTCTGCTTCGCCCAGCTCTATTGTCTGTGTGGATGTTTCGCTATCTAAAGAATATGTATATATACTTGACTTGAGCTTGGCTTGAGTCTAACTTCAGCTGAAGAGCTCTTAGCTTAAATGCTACTCCACTCGAGCGCCAGCCAAACTCTTTTAGTCTATCAAAACCTCTTCGACTATTTGCACAGTTGCACTTATAGGGTATATCATAGTCGTTGTACAATTCTGAGTAGTCATGCGTTTATTCTGTCCGTTTGTCTTTTATTTTTATATACATATATATATATATATATATTTTTTTTTTTTTTGCAGTGTCATTGACTTTGGGCCGCCAACGCCTGTGCGTGTGTAAATTGCGGCAGGCAAAGCGCCACAGCTCGCATGCGAAAACGACAAGTCGACAAAAGCACAAACAACAACAACAACAACACACGCAGACGTGGCATATTCAACACTCAAACATGGTCAGTATAATACCTGTGTTTTTGGCTGCCTCCAAGTCTATTCTAATGAATTTTAATATAATGCCAAACTCAAGTTCGTTGCCAAAGTCTTTTTCGCAAGTTTGTTGCCTAAGTCTTTTGTCTGTGCTGCCCGTGCTGAATGGCTGGCAATCAATGTAATGCGCTCTACAGAATGTCAGCCAAGCCATCATCAATCTCAACAGCCAAACTGCATGTGTAACGAAAGCACATGAAGATGCCGATGATGATGATGATGATGATGATGATGATGATGAGGAAGAAGAAGTGCAGGCAGAAGAGGAGGCGGAACAAGCAGACAGCAACAACAAACAAACAAACCAAACAAACGCAGCACCGACAACAAATAAATATGATTAATTTGCCACATGCAGTTAGACATGCAATTTATCATGATGCGGCCGGCAAAATGCAAAAGTCTGTAAATGTATTAGCCATCTTCCTCCCCACTAGCTTCGTCTGTCTTGTGCGTATATCTGCATCTCCCGTTGCGGGTCAGTGCGTCTAATAGATTAAATAAATTTCGCATAAATTATGCAATTGTGGCGAGCAATATTTTTCAAGCCAGCTGCCGCTGCGGGCGCTTAAGTCTTACGCACCCTCCTCTATCTATCTTTCTCTCTCTCTCTCTCTCTCTCACTCTCTTTCACTCTGTTGTGGCTTATTAATTTGCATGGGGCGCTGATCCTGTTCTAGCACCACTGCTCCGTTAGTTTTTCTACCTCTGCGTCGGCGCTGCGCTGCGCTTCAAAGTCTCAACGCGATGCGGCTCTACGCACTGTTTGGTAATTAAAAACCCAACGAGCCACTTGGCCAGTTCGACACCTGGACAACTGGACAACTGGACACCTGGACTACGTATTCGACTACGTGGAGTGGTATCTAACGGTAAGCGGCAGCTTGCTTGCTTGGCTAGCTAGCTTGCTGGCTGGCGGCCTGCCAAGCCAACTCAAGCAAACGCGTAGGTTGCATTCAGGATTAGCTTCAGGTTTGCCTCTTCTTCTTCTACATCTTTTTTTTTCTCTGCTCATGAAATTTACATAATATTTGCTCTACATTCCATACTCACACACACACACTCAACTGTATCACCTGTCGTTTGCTTTCACACGCAGCAGCGAAAAAAAAATTACTTAGCTCAGCCAAGTTTATGGCCAACGGCGACGCTTATCAGGCCACAGACCTCATAAATATGCGCGCTCAGCCCTTGCAATGGCAACAGTTGACAATTTGCTGCCACATTTGCGGCTATAAACCGTATGAGAAGTGTTACAAAGAGTATGCGACGTGAGATGGGATACCCTGTAAATAAATAGCACAACTATAACAAATCTACATATAGCTGCTGCTTTGTTGCCTGTATTCGCATCTCGTTTCACAGTGCTGTTAAAAAAAAATAATAGAGACATAAACGATATTTAAATTCAATATAGTTTCGTTATATATGCAGTTCAGCTTTTATATACAATTGAGTAAAATATTTTAACAGAATTGTGAATCGAGATGCGAATACAGGCAACACAGCAGCTTTCGGCATAGCGAAAATTTGATTAGCAACAGAAATGGGATGAGTAAAATGTCATGCAGGAGCTCTGAGACCTTGCTTTATGGAAATATATATTGACGGCATTTCTTAGCAGCCCAGGAGACCTGCGTTCAAATTCCTGGTTAAAGTATGCAATTTGAATGTTATTCCAGCTGAAAGCCGTGGTTAATATTTATGTTAATCAAATAAAATATTCATATTTAATCATCAATAAAATTAAAGTTTGTATATATAAGTTTATATATAAATTTAACACAAAATATTTAACTTCTGTGATTGAAATCTGAAATTTAGGTTTTATTTATTTACTATGAAAACAGAACAAACTAATGTAAATATGATATAATATTCTAAACTTAAGAGAAATGCCAGCAAACATTTTTTTTATCACATTTGATTTATGCAAATGTTGTCTAAAATTCTTCCCATATAACAGAAATAATCTCAATTGAAATGCTAAAGTCTGCATTTGAATTATTCTTAACTAAAATAAAAAAAAATTAAAATAAAACTAATTCCATTTAAATTATATACAAATTCTGTAGGCTTTTATTAGGCTTATAATCAGCTGAGATCTAAAGCAAAAGCCTAACAAGACAACTACAATGCGAAAAAAAAAGGAAAACAAATTTGTAGTGAAATATTTATGGCCTAACAATAAAACGTGAACAATTCAAATTGTTTCCCAGGGCTTAAACAAAAAGTTGGCTAACTTTAAGACCTATGCCTAATGCGCATAGCAAATGCAGTTATATCATATGAAGTCGATTTAAGAGCTTGCCGCAGCACACAAACTCAGCAACAGTTGCTGTTACACATTTCCATGTTGCTGTTGCAGTTGCAGTAGATGTTGCTGTTGCTGTTGCTGCTACTGCTGCTGTTGCTGTTGCTGCTGCGGCCTAATACAATTAGTCTTGTGTAATACGCATGGCTTTTGCTTTTGCTCGGAGGAGTGCCAAACCCGTTAAGTGTTGCGACTGTTGCTTTATACAGTTAGGAGTTGGTCTCTTGGCCAGGTTCATGCTACGCAATTCGCGACACACATACACTCTCGAACTGCCTTGGGAGCGCGAATTGATTGTGGGGATTGGTTAGCTTGGTTAGCTTGGCTAGTGGCGAGCTGAAAGCCTTTTAGGCTTTCATTTTGGCCGCGTCGCTCCGCCTGCCAGGCAGTATGTCAGATTTTGTGTTTTGGCCAAAATGGTCAGCGCAGCTAACGGTAAACAGCAAAGCTGGCCAAAAATCGAATATAACAAACATTTTTATATGTTTTTGTTGTTTGTTTGTATTATTGTGTTCTCCTATAGCAGCTGTTGGCCTGGCTAACTGTGTGGATGGCTTACAGTTCGACGAAGTGGCTGGCTAATTAAAGCTTCGTGAGCAAGTGAGTTGTCCTTGTTGAGCTTGAAAAGGCAGCTCCAGCTGCGATATACATCCAATCCGATTGTAATTCAATAAAATGCCGGCGCACAAAGATGGCTTACACTTGATGACAAAATGCCTGAGCCGCAATGAGCCGAGGAGTACTGACTGCACTCTCGCCAGACCCTTAAAACGAGCCGACGCCTTTCGATTTGCTCGTTTTTCTTATCGCTGCCTTTTAATCAACCAAATGCCGCACAGGCTCTGGCTTGGGCTCGGGCTCGGGCTCGAGCTCCGATTCAGGCTGAGGGCAAGCGCACACCACAGCCAGTTCAGCATCTTCTCTGCCCAGCCTATATTATTTTTTCCAGCTAACTTACAAGCGGCCAACATGCGGCAATTGCAACGCATTGTTTTGTTAAACCCAACGGCGTCCTTAACCCATTGACACGCTTGCGGTTGGCGAGCGAGCAAAAAAGGATTAAGTTGATTGGCGGACGCAAGTAGCAGGGCTACAACTGCATATTTGAATGTATATAGAGCTAAACATGACATAAACATGTAATAAACAAATGTAGAATCTTTTCTGGCATTGATCTAATAGTTTTACAGCTGCTTAACATTAACAGCGAAGTGTTAATTTATGTTTTTATACTTAATATTAGTTTAACAGAAGAGTCCGCCACATTCTGATAGCTAAATAATAATAAGCTAAGTCTGTTAGCTACTATAATATAAAGCTGTATATCTAAATTTGAATAGAATTTCAACATACAAGTCTCCAAACAACTTAACAGCACAATGAACCATTATGAAACAGCCATTGACTATGATTCAGATACAAAAGCTGACAATTGGATTAACATAAGATCTACATATAGATGAAGTGAAATTACAGGTCGCTAAACTAACAATAATACAAAATAAACTTTAGAGTTGTAGAAAGAAGCAGAACAATAAAGTGTGCTAAAACTCAGTTAATCATCAAAATGAATCTGAAAACCATAACAAAATAACATGAGATATTTGATAATTAACAGCTTAATGTTATATACAGCAAATGTAAAGGAACTCCCTTAACAGTTGGTGAATATAACATTAAGCTGTTAATTAACAGAGATTTCTATTTGCAAAGGATAAATTGCTGGATATATGGCAAAAGCTAAGCAAAACAAATTTCCAGCCAACAGCAAATTTTTAATATAAACAGCTCAACAACTAACAGCAGCTTAACATAATGTTAGCAACCTTTTAACAGCACACAGCTCGAATTACAAAATCTATCATCGAAATGAACTCGAAAATTATTTATGGTTTATCATTTGAAATGCTATTCGGGGGTCAGCAGTGGATCACTGGCAACAATGGGTTAAGAGTTCAGAGGCTGGAGAGGCTGGACAACAACAGGAGGCCAGTCGGTATGGTAGACACAAGTCTGTGCTCTCCAGTTGCCCCAATCGCAGCTCGATTTTATTAGCTTAGCAAAAGGCTTTGATTGTTGTTCATGTTGTTGTTGTTGTTGTTGTTGTTCCGGCTGCTGCGCTTGTCTAGACGGGCAATTTTTCACACACACAGACACACACACACACATCGGCACACACATGAGCTGGACTTGCTCTAAAATTGGCATTTTTCACACACATAAGGCAAAAATGTAAAGCGCAGTCCGCCGCATCCAACTCAGAAGGCAGCGGCCGAGTCAAGCGGTTTATTTGCCTTGTGTGGCATCAGCTTCATCATCATCCTGTCTGTGCCTCGGCCATGCCAAGCATATATACAGATATATATGTATATAGATTTGTGTGTATATATATATATATATATATAGTTGGGGACTGGCCAGCCCGTTGGCATAATGTGGACGGGTTGAGTTGGAACAGCGCGCAATTTCTTTATTATTACGAGCATTTCGTTTGTTGTCCTTTTAGGCAACTCGAACTGCCTGCAACTCTGTGGCTGCTTCGGCTGCTCTTGCTCTGGCCAACTGTCGCTTGTCAAAGCGCACTGATCATTATTGTTGTTGCAGCGCTTTTGTGGCTGGCTAGTTTATGTTGTGCCTGGATGCTGCTCCCCCTCATACAATGCGATTGTCAATGTTTTGTCTTAATGCCACATAATGCGACTCTCGCTGCTGCTGCTGCTGCTGTTGTTGTTGTTGTTGCTTGTGTCGCATGTTATTTAAATGGACGCTGTTTGACTGCAAAGATTTACAACTGGTCAGCGCATCGATATATTATGCCATGGCAAGTTCGCTGTCTAAGTCATTCGTTTGTTCTTGATTCGTTCTGGCCATAAATTAAATGCTGCACAGACACAGCAAAGAAAGGGGAAAACAGACTTGGGCAGGGCTCAAGCCCGGCTCCAAGGCAAGGTCGACGTCGCGTGCGCTGCTTAGCCAACAATTAAACGAGTTAATCACAGTTCGATGATTTGTCAGTTGCCTTTAAAGCTGCGCGAACTCGAAGTCCAACTCGTTGTGCGCTCAGCTGTGACGCTTGGTGAGCAAGAAGCTGCATGCCAATGCCAATGAGATCATCCAGACATGTTTTTGTTTAAAGCAATATGCATAGACAAAATAATTATGGTTAGCCAACAGATATTCTCTGGCTTAGCCAAGTTGTTGCTAGATTTCCCTTAACTTTTACTTTTTCTTCGAGTTTCGCTTTAGCACTGATTTGTTTCTTAGTTTCTTTGTGACACGCCCCATGCTGGCAGCCCCGTAATTTAGTTTTCAGCTTTTGCTGCCGCTGCCGCAGCCGCTGCTGTTGCTGTTGCTTTCAGTCTGCCACAGATGCTACAAGTCAGCCAGTCAGACAGTCAGCCACACAGCTGCCAGGCCGGCTACAAAGTTGCGTCTTTTGCGCTCTCGTAAATTATGTCTGCCTTATAATATATATACCATATATACATATACATATATTTATATATAGCTATATATATATATTTGTTATCGGTTTCTGTATCTGCCTTGCTGTTTGGACACATTAGGCTGCATTTTGTTTTAGCCAACTCAATTGGGACCTGTTTCGCCTACACGTTCTCGACTGTCGCGCGTTTCTTTTTTTTTTTTATCGCTTCATTTTCTGCACTTGAGTTTCACGTTTATAAATAAAGCTGCTTGGCGTTTTTTTGTTTCTTTTTTTATATATATATATATAATCGTATATGGTCAGGCAGTACTC
The DNA here is from genome assembly GCA_030914345.1 of Drosophila koepferae. Classification (NCBI taxonomy): domain Eukaryota; kingdom Metazoa; phylum Arthropoda; class Insecta; order Diptera; family Drosophilidae; genus Drosophila; species Drosophila koepferae. The sequence goes on along the minus strand of JAUESR010000211.1, from coordinate 12,200,517 downwards.
AGACTTACGCACACAAAGGCCAATGTCAGGCGAGTGGCTACTGCTTCTTCTTCGCTTTTTGCTGTACTTATAATAAGTAAAAATATCGAAGCGCCTGATTGCCTGATCGTCTGCTCATAGTTATATATGTATATAATATATATATATATATATATATATATATTTGTATGTGGGCGTAAGTCTCTCATTCTTTGAAATTCTCGATTTGATTATATAGAGAAAGACAGCCCCTCCTATACCCTTTTCTCTATAAAGATCTATATATATTGCTTTCTATAGATCTGACCTAAAATCTATCTCATAATATTTATCAACATTTTCCTCTCTCAATATCTTTCTTTCTCTCTATCGCTTGTTCTAAGTCTCCCTAAGGCTATTTCATTCATTTCATTTGACCCTGTCATAGATATATAGATGCAGATAGATATAGATATCCACATGAATTTTATCTGCATATCGTTATCTCTTGTTTCATTCATCTCTCTATATATCGAACTACAAATTAGTTTCATTATCTCTCTCTTCATTTCGCTCAGCTCATGTCTGTCTATCTCCCACAACACTTTCTCAGCTGTCAAAACAATTTTTTTTCCAATATGCTAAACATTTTATTGGCACATATAATTTAATGTTTTAGACACATCTAAATACATTTAAAATGCTAAATTTGTGTTTTTAAAGCAAGTTCAAATTCAAATTAAATCCACTTAAGCTCGCGTCAGAGCTAGCTAATTATCACTCAATATTTAATTTACTTATATATAAATATATGTGCATATAGTATTTCTTATATTAATACATATAAATACATACATACATATATGTATAAAGCATTTAAAAATAATTTTTAAGCCAAAACTCAATCAAGTCACAAATTTCTCAACTTCAGCCTTATTTGCTAATATGTAAAGCTTTTTTAAAATTAATTCCCATTTATATTTTTATTACCTATTATATATTTTTTCCCATTTATTTTACCTGTACAATTAGCATTTTTTGAAAGCCAACAATGCGTTTTATGAACACTTCAAGTCTAGGGTATTGCATTGCTATTCTGCTTCTTCTAACTTTACATATTAAGTATTTAATTTTTTCCAGTTCATTTTCAGCGTGTCATGTTGCCCTTCCTGTTGTGTTGTTCGCTGTTCGTTGGCTGTTGTCTGTGTTGTGTGGGTGTTTTTCTTTTTCATTTTTGTTGCTTTGTTGTTGTTTTCTTGCCTTTTGTTTTTGCCGCTTTTGTTGTTTGTGTCTCTGACTCTGACTCTGACTCTGTATGGCAACTTGCAAGTTAATGACTAATGTGTGAGGCTTTGCTTTTGTGGCTGTGCATAAGCTGATGAGCGCGTCGCCTTGTGGGTGGGGTGTTTGGGCTGTGCTTATAAGGTAGGCAGGCAGGCCGACAGACACATGGAGTGAATCATGGTAGGGCCCACACGGGAGCTATACTTTATTAGCCAAGTTCGTTGTCAGAGTCATTTGTTTCGCTTCAAACTTACTTTTTTTTCTATTTTGCGCAAGCAAAAGCTGCCCTGTTAAACCGTTAAATGCTAACACACACATACACATATGCACCCACTCCTATGGATGATCGAGCGAGCGCATTTTAAGCGAAAACGAGGTCAATTTTGCGGCGAAATAACCATTTTCGTATTTCATTGCCCACAAAATGACATCATGCGCATGTGTGTGAGTGTGAGTCAAAGCTCAATTGCAGTTGTATGTACAAAAAAAGCTCTTTTACTTTGCAAATACATATACTATGTAGCTAAAAAATAAATCGTTTTTTGTTTTGCTTTTTACTTACCCTTCGCATGCGCTAATCCACAATAAACGAAAGCTGCCAGGCATAAGGCATGCCAAAGTTGTCGTGTTGCAAGCATTTTCGCCACCACCGAAATATGTTTTCTATATATTTTTTTAATTTCGTATCTAATTGGTCGAAACGAAAAGACAAACGGCGTTATTATATATTAGATTGCACAAAAGAACAGGGCAGAGAAAAACAACGGCACATGCTCCACAAGAGCCAACCGCACATATCATTTGTATTCTTTAACAGTCAGTCAAACACACACACATACACAATCAACACACACTCATACACATACATAGATTATGAAACAAAGCCGTAGTGCTAAAGAGAATGCCTGTCCAAGTAGCGGCCGAGGCTGCTGCTGCTGGCCAACGGCTAGTGGTAAACGTCGAAAACTCAGCAAATCAACGGCAAATAAACACACAAAAAACACACATGCACGCACGCACACACACATGCACAAACTACATTCATACAGAGAGACATGAACACAGTACGTCGGCGTGTCCTCTTACTTCACACGACGAAAACACGTCCAGGCCGCACGATGCTCGCGAGGTAACTAAATACTCACAACCAGCCGAGCATCAGTTGAGCTCGGCCGTCGACGTCGACGTCGGCGGTACCGACTGAAGCAGCGACGCTTGCGCGTGACGTCTGCCGTTGTTTTTTTTCGCTCGCTTCGCTGAGCTACTGTGGCCCGTGTAGGCACACTGTGCAGCGCCAGCTAAAGTTTTAAGCTGCTGCGCGGGGCGCTTAAAGAGTTTTAATGCTCTCATAATAATTATTAAAATATACAATTAAATAATAATAACTAGATGTGTTTATGTTTATTTAACTAACCTACCGACAATAACAATTCAATTAGATAAAGCTGAGCTTTTGCTTCGCTAACTATAGAGCGAAGCTGAACAAAAGAGAGAGCGGGCGCATTTGAGTGGAAGCTTACGGCAGCCATACTGGCAGGATCGCTCTCAGAGTAACACAAACAGAATTTTAAATGCACTCTCAGCTTTTTTGCTGATAAAAATCAGCCGGCTGCCAATGAGAAAATGAGAAATTGTGGGAGCGCAAAGTTTTGTTTGTTTTTCCATTTTTTTTTTTTTTCATTATTTTTTTCTTTCCTCCCGGCAATTACATAATATGGCCTTTGCTATTGTTGTATGTAGTTAAGGCAAACATTTAATTATTGTCGCTGTTCTCAGCTGCGCTTATCTACGATGTGTTGTGATAGCAGACCCTGTACTAAGTACATTAAGCTGGAGTTCACTGTACTGCTATGTGCATCCACTTCCGCTTCTTTAAGCAGCCAGAACCGTTCTTTTGGTGGTCATTTGGATCGGGTCTACACAACGCCATATGCCATGTTATATGCACTCAATTTCACACTTGTTGGCCGCGCGTGCTCCTCCATCTAAATGCACAGTTTTTATTGCTGGGCAATGCGCACACACAAACACACTCCCTCTCCCTCCCTCTCTCTCTCTCTCTCTCATACACACTTGCATTCAACTCTTGTTAGTTTTCCAATGAATGGGCAGTAAAGCAGCTGATGTGCCAAAAGCTCTGCGCCTATCATTAGTCCAGCTGGCCGTTTGCAGCGCCCCGTCCCCCTCCTCCTACTCTACTACGCTGCCCAGTAGGCGGGATAATGGACAACGGTAAATGACGTGCAAACAAATGCAGCCAACGATGCGCGCTAATTAAATTTGCTTCTTACATTAAAACGAACGCCAGACAAATGGCTATAAAAAACAATTGATTTAACACAATTGCCTAGATCATAAATTAAAATTAAGTTTCAATTAACCAATTGAGGACTATATGCAAATTCCTGAACTAAAATCCTATTATTTTCAATTTGTTAACTAATCTAACACATGTTACTTAGCATAGTTAACTTTATATTTTTATATGGTATTTTATGTAAGTGTATTCAAAGTAAAGTAATAAATCAATATTTTTTATAATCTCATTTGAATAGTTTTTGTATCGCGCTTTTTCTATGCTAACTAACTCAATGCTAAATTTACAGTACTCTGTTATCATTAGAAATAATGGTGATTGTCTACGCTAAGCAAATGTTATAGTATTATAATCAAATAGAGGGAGGTTGCTGTCTGTGATAAACGCGCACAAATAGTTTTAATATATTACACAAGGTGGCGCCACTCTACAAAATACGTTAATTTCAAAAAATTCAGCAAAATTTTAATAAAATCAATGTAAATGAAAAATATCTTAGCCTTTTCTTGGATATTATTTGCAACTTTAAGTAAGAAAGATATTATAGAAAATTTAGATAAAGTGAGATTACAGTCGTGTTCTTTTGAAAAAAAATTGCGCTTGCCACTATTCTATTATCTATCCACACACGCAAAAATGCATATACACAGCTCAAGAAGAAAATGGTAAAGCACAGCGAATGCGAGTGGAAGGAAGGCTAAAGCAGAATCTGAAGAAGTTCGACGGCACAAAGCTAACGTCGGATTTCTAAGAAAACAGAATTTGTCTGCCGCCAACACTATTTGCCTCGCTCGCACTCGCTGCGTCTAAAGCTGATCAGTGTCCTAACGGGACTCTACTTTTTTACATATATAATATGTACATACATATACATATGCACAAAAAGGTCGCCGCACAAATACTATTGATAGACAAAAAATACATCAGGTAGTCGAATTATGCATTTACATTTGTAGGCCGGGGAATGTGCAATATGAGAAATATAATTTGAATACATATTGTCACATAGCACGGCCTAAAAATGGTTACATTTCAGCGATATTTATGCCGAAATTAATTAAAGAACATTTTTATTCTGAATCGACGAAAGTACAACGCTTTTGTAGGCCGGGAGATGTGCAATATGATCAATATTTAATCATTCCATATTGTCACAACTACCGTCCTGCAAATGCAGATGCATTTATAATTCATTTATATTCATTTATCGTTTACTTTTCTTTAAAGCTTACTTGGCGGGAAAATGATGGCATATGAAGCACAAATTGCACATTTAAAATTATTTCGTGTTAAATATTTTATTCTTTTTCCGGCCGTGAAAAGTGCAATTCTTATAAAATAAAAAGAATTGCACCAATCACAGCCGAAAAATGAGAAAAATAAAAGCTGAACAAAAGTTGCACTCCTTTTAGCATTAATAATAAAAATCACAATTGAAAACTACTCGAACGTTTTTATTCTCGGATAATGTCCTTGAGAAATAAAGCAAAAAAAAAAGAAGAAAATATATCTACTGCAATTTACAAATTTAAAGCTTGAAAGCGAAACGATGTCAACGGCAAGACTGAATAAATTATAATGAAAATCCGCTCAATATTAACAGCGTATTTCGACTGTTGCTTAGCGCTGTTATCCTGCTGTTAAGCTCAGAGAGGCGCTTATCGATCTGTCGATTAATTCAAATGTTTGATACTTCTGGGGAATTATAAAGAAATCCCTAAAATTCAAAAGTATACAAATGTATATGTATATGATCAAATACAAATAATTTTTATATATGTATTTGGTAGAATCTACAGCTGGGAACAATTTACAATATATAAATAAAATATGAAACTGTTTAAATCCAGCAAAATTAGGCTGCAGAGGAAATGTTCTGCACTGCTTACAACACTGCCAGGAGCTGATATTAGTCGTTTAGTCTATTAATTGGTATATTCGATAAATGTTGAACATTCATATAGAACTGCTTTAAATTTAATATATTTTGTAGTATGGATTATAAAGTAATCAAGCTAGTCTGCATTTCCTATAATTTCTTTAGTCAGATCCATTAGTTTGGGCTCCATTTCCTCGTAGTAACTCGTTTGCTGTTGCATCAGGGCGTAAAGTTTGACGCGTTCGTTTTGAATGTTCTGAATACGTTCCCGGTTCTCTCTACTCTTTGCCATGGCCATCTAGAAAGAAATATGAAAATTTTAATAAAATATGAGTAACAATATAATAAATACTTGATTTAAACATGCCTCTATAGCCTTTTCCTGTGTGTTTATCTGCTTTTGTATAAATCTTATGCTGGAATCCATGAGACGCATGCGCACAGGTCTTGTCCTTTCCTCGGGCGTCAGCTTATGCACTTGCCTGCAATGTCAATATGTTTAACGTTATATTTAGTATATGCATATCATTCTTACCAGTTGGTGCCTTTATACGGTTCAAACTTATCTTTAAGCACCTCAAGGGTTATTAATTTTTTGCCCACATCATTGGACACAAAGAAATTCTCGTTTATCTTGGGCAACAGTTGGCTCATTCGCAAGCGCACTCGCTCGATTAAAGTGTCTTTGTTGAGAATGGTGTTGTCATTCTCCAATAGAATTGCAGCAAATGGTTCCAGGCAATTGGGTCTGCAATTGGAATAAATAAATGAACAACAGGCAATTCAAAACCAACGAAAACTTACTCCATGTCTGCAAAAACATCTATAAGTGCTTTTTCATATTCTGCCTGCACTTTGGCAGCAATTGGACTGTGCCTTTGGAAAGCTTCTTCAATATTTGGTTCGGACACAGGTTTTGTAGCCGGCTGCGACATCTTTTAAGAAATTAATAAAATATCAACAATAACAAATTTGACGCGGCTTTAGCTTGGCCTGACAATGTGACCGCAGTTGTAAACAGCTGCTAAATACGACTGCTATCGGATATATCGATTGACATAATATCAGATAATTAATCGCTCGTGTGAAAAATCTAATAAAATTGGGAAGATTGTTTTTGTTTACTTATAACTTGTAAAGGCATAAAAACATCCAAAATGGGAAAACGACAGCATCAAAAGGATAAGATGTATGATTGAATTCTTAATCTCAAACTCTTGAACTATTGAACTATTAATGTTTTCCTACAGGTACCTAACGTACACCGAGTGGAGCGAGTTCTATGGCGGCAAAAAGGTGGAATCTTTGGAAAATGAGCATATTAAATTTAAACGTTTGCCATTTGGCAATTGCTGTATTACCATGGCACCATTCGAAATGCCATACTGCGATCCTAATGGCAATGTCTTTGAATATGAGGCCATACTGACTTTTTTGAAGACATTCAAAGTTAATCCCATTACGGGTCAAAAAATGGATTCCAAGTCCTTGCTAAAGCTCAACTTTCACAAGAATGCAAATGATGAATACCATTGTCCAGCTCTGTTTAAGCCGTTCAGTAAAAACTCACACATTGTCGCTGTGGGCACAACGGGCAACGTTTACTGCTGGGAAGCAATCGAGCAGCTTAACATCAAGACGAAGAACTGGAAGGATTTGATTGATGATACACCATTCCAACGCAAGGATATTATCACCATACAAGATCCGCAGCATTTGGAAAAGTTCGACATATCCAAGTTTTATCACATCAAGAAGAACTTGCGTGTTTTATCAGCGGAAGAGCTTTTGGAACGCAAAGATCCCCAGGGACGCATCAAGACAATGAATCTGGAAACGAAAGAGACCCTCGCACAGCTACAAAAGGATTATCAGCCGGCTGAGGAAGCACATACCACCTCGAAGCGCAAAGCAGACAAATTCAATGCGGCTCATTATTCAACGGGTGCAGTTGCAGCCAGCTTTACGTCCACGGCCATGGTGCCCGTCTCCCAGATCGAGGCAGCCATCATAGATGATGATCTAGTCAAGTACGAGCGCGTCAAGAAGAAGGGCTATGTGCGACTGAACACAAATTTCGGGCCACTCAACTTAGAGTTATACTGCGATCAGACGCCACGCGCGTGCGATAATTTTATAAAACATTGCGCTGATGGGTATTACAATAATGTGTTGTTTCATCGCTCCATCCGAAACTTTATAGTGAGTAACATTCAAATTTATATTTAACTAAGAATAACATAAAAACTATCCATTCTTAGATTCAAGGCGGTGATCCAACAGGCACTGGAGCTGGCGGCAAGTCGATTTGGGGTTCAATGTTCGAGGATGAGTTCAAACCAAATCTTTCGCACACAGGACGTGGCGTACTCTCGATGGCCAATTCAGGACCGAATACAAATGGTTCTCAGTTGTTAGTAAACCCACAAAAGTTACTTAAATTATTCATTTATAATTAACCATGGTTTTCCTTGCAGTTTCATTACTTATCGGTCGTGCAAGCAGCTCGATGGCAAACACACAATCTTTGGCAAGCTTGTTGGAGGACTAGAAACGCTGCAGAAAATGGAGAACATTGAAGTGGACAACAAAGATCGGCCCATCGAAGACATAATCATAGAGAATGCCCAAGTGTTTGTCAATCCATTCGAGGAAGCCGTAGAACAATTGGCCAAGGAACGCGCCGAAGAGGCAGCCAGCAAGCAGGTGGCAGCCACGAAGCTGGAGCAACAAAAACGTCTGAACGAACCTTTAAAAGTATATCGTTCAGGTGTGGGCAAATATCTGAAACCAAGTGTACCTAAGAAACCGGAACCTCAAGCGCAATTGCCAGCTTCACAGCCAGCGAAAAAGAAGAAAGTTGCAAACGGTTTCGGTGACTTCTCCAGTTGGTAGTTGTGGTCGCATAAATAAATATATACACTTTAATTTAAATGTTTATCAATTCTTTCGGTTTACTCATTCACGCTCCTCGCGTTCACGATTTTGCCAGTTCTTTTTCATCTCCTGTAATTTGCTTTGCCGGCGTTTACGTTCCGCCGACTTTTTCTGATCGAGTATTTTCTGCTGTGCTGCTATAGACTGCTCCCCATTTAAGTGGACATCGAGTTTTTCAAGCAGTATTTTACGGGCTTCAATGCGATTCTTGGAAGCCAAGCGATGTAGATGGCATTTGACGGTTATGCCCGTAGGTAGATGACGCAAAAATACACAGTTATTGGTTTTGTTTACGGCTTGACCACCAGGTCCGCTGCCCCGCATCAATGTCTCCTCAATATCCGACTCCTGCAAGGTTGGATAACGTGAATAGTCAAGATGAATGTTGGAGGCCAGCCGGCAAATGTTGCTGGAGACTGAACCAGCTAAGGAACGCAGCTTGAGCATTACTAGAGTATGCGCCCTTTCTTCAGCAGTGTCTCGCCGCGCTAAGAAAATATGTTAAATTCAATTTATTTCACTTTCATTGTGATATAACAACGTACCTTAAAATTAAACTCAATTGCTTTTTCGTTTGTTAGTTCCTTATTTTCACGGAACTCGTGTCGAACTCGGCCCAGAAAATAATTTTTATCCGTTAGCTTCAGATGATTACCGTATTTTATAAGATGCTTATAAAGCCGGAGCACTTGCTGCCGGGTTGGATTTATCATATTTATTCTAAAATGCAATAAGAACCTGTTGTTCTTAAATATGAAAAAAAAAGATGGTGCTGCCAGACAACACGACAAAAGCGTTGCCACATAGATTATGTCAATCAGCTGATGGTAGTACACGGCGTCTATATTTCCATAAACGTAAACACACATGTAATATGATAAACATAATTTGCCAGCGTCGCCATATTGGCTGTGGCATTTTAAGCCAATTTAATCAGCTGATACACACAACATACACACTCCTAGATAATTGTTTATTTATTCAAGAAAAACGTGTATACATGTGCATAGTCATGATTAGCTATTATTACTAACATCAAAAACCTGTTCTAAAAACTAAAAGTCATTGCATCTGGCAATATTAATTTTTGATCATTCACAATGACCAAGCTTTTTGCCAATTGTTATCTATGCAAAATTAACACTTGTAATCCATTCACTGTTATCAATATCTTCATCAATTTGAACATTATGCAATTGACTCAGCTCAAACATTTCCTTCATTTGGTGGGCTATTTCACGATCGACGATTTCGCCACCTTGTGTCATGGACTCTTGCACCATTTCTTCCTCGGACTTTTGTTGAGAAAACATCTCAGCGGTCGTGAGTTGTGGCGGGTCGACGAGCCACTGAAGGAAAGATGCTGAAATGTTTAGCGCATATGGCAAAAAGCGTATGTACTCCTGCAGTAAGGTTTCGCGACTGGAAGGAGAAACATTCATTACAATCCGCATACAATTCATTACATTCATCTTACTTTAAGAACGCTGGAAGTTGTTCATTGGTTTGCTTCCTATAGCTATCAAACAGCGCCTCACAATAATCATCAAATATAATGTCGAAATTTGGATAACGCACATCTGCTAGTACAGAGTTAGCCAAGAATACAGATAGATCTATCATGGGCGAGCACAAACGCATTGTCTGGTAATCGAACATCATAATATCCAGAGGTGTTCCACTATTGTCTGTGTCGTATTTATAGGCCAAATTGTTCCGCAGGTAGTCGCCATGACAGAGCGTGGCGAGCGGCTCACGAGGAGCCACTCGCTGCCGTCCATAGCCTACAGTGCTGTAGACCAATTGCTGGAACTTCTTAACAAACTCCTGGTCCACTTCAGGCTGGTAAGTTTGAGTTGATTTCCCAGCACGTTTCAGTCCAACTTTAATTAGCAAATCCCACTCGGGACTGACTTTGTCATTGGCAAAACGCGATTCTCTGAAATTCGATAGCTCCTCGAAACGTTGCGGATGCTTGTGCTTAAGAGCATAGCCAAAACCATGGAATCTGCCCAGATATTTGACTGAGAATAAGTGAAGAGATGCATATGAATAGAGAATCATTTACTCTCTCTCTCACTGTGATCTGCTTGAACTTACCGGCAATGCGCGCATGCTCCAAACTCAAACCATATCGATCCTTGGTCACACTCCAGCCATCCGATGCAAAGTCACCCAATATGATCACAGCCGACTCTGCTTTGATCTCACTGTAATAATACGTGGGGGCAGCAAATTTATTGTCGCTCAGTTGTTGTATAATAGGCAGAATATCGGTGTAGAAACAAATTTCGTTGTGAAATAAATTCTCAAATTGTGCGTCGTTGTAAGCTTCAGCTGGGATCTCTGGCGTTTTCTGTGTTTGTGTGAGTGAGAGAGTGAGCGAAAGAGAGACTCTATTAAAGCGTAGTTTAGTTTGAGTAATCTATTGTCAGAATTATAAATTGCTTTATATAGTATAGTTTACAATGTTTAAATAGTTAAGTATAGTTTCAGATGTTTATAGTATAGTTATGAAAATATGTATGTTAGTACTATATATAGTGAAACTATTTTATTTATATATATCATATGTATATGATGAATGTATATTTTTAAAGTATAGTATTACTGTATAGACTTATATCAATAAGTACACACCTTAACAACCAGCTTGCGCTGATGCTGCTCACCGGCGTATTCGAATTCAATTGTCGCTCGATAGCATTGTGTCAACATGAATGTTTCCTCGACTCCGATTAGAGCGATTACGATTTGACCAATCTTAAAGCTCGCCAGCTGTGTTTCGCTGTAATTTACAACCAGACGTCCATTTTTCAGAATCTCTGGCAAAATTTGAGTAGTCAGCCATTCAATCTCTTTATCAACACACAAAGCCATTATCTAAGCGTTTGACCGAGAACCATTCAGTTTCGTGAACAACAAGCAACTAACAGTTGGACGTCAATGTGGCCAAGTTTTAAGCGACAATCGACGATCGTGTATAATACATATATATATATACATATATATATATATATATATATATATATATACTATAGTATAGTCGTTCGTGTGGATACGTATTTGATTTGCCTAACATTAATTGTTTGGTGCCATCCGAGATATTTACGAATTTATCTATGTAAGGTTTGTGTACAATGTAGACAGTATCAATACCCCCCATCCCGTGATAAGATAACCAAACCACTTGCTTGGCGTAAAGCTCTACGAAAAGCTTGAATATTATTTTCCGCAATTCAATCAGTGTCGCACAGTTCAGCGGGATTATTAATAAATTTGATCGCCTCTTCAGACCACCTGGATGTATCAATATTCTCATCAATTTGCACATTATGCACGCGGCTGAGTTCGTATAATTCCTTAAGCTGGTGAGCTATTTCACGATCCACCAACTCGCCGCCTTGATTCATGGCCGTCTTCACAATTTCCTTGGTGGAGATCTCTGATTCGAAGTTTTCTGCGGGCGATGTTGAAAGCGGCGCAACGAGCGACATCAGAAAATATGAAGTTATATTTATGGCATAAGGTAAAAATTGAATATATTCCTTGAGTAAATTCTCTCGACTGCAAGAGAGAAAATTTATTAATAATATGCTCTATGCAATTCTAGTGTAAATACCTCAAGAACTCCGGCAGTTGTTGACCCGAATGTTTTCTATAGCTTTCAGCCAAGGCATTGCAATAGCCATCGAAGAGAGTGTCGAAATTCGTATAGCGCACCTCGGCGAGCAGAGAAAGAGCCAGAAAGACGGACAGATCGATCATGGGCGAGGACAGACGCATTGTCTGATAGTCGAACATCATAATATCCAGAGGTGTTCCACTGCCATTCGTATCGTATTTGAAGGCCACATTGTTCCTCAGATAATCGCCATGGCAGAGCGTGGCGAGCGGCTCTCGAGGTGCCACTCGCTGCCGTCCATAGCCTATATAATTGTAGATGAGCTGCTGGAATTTGCTTATGAACTCCTTATCTACTTGTGGCTGATATAAAGCTGCTGCTCTTTCGGCGCGCCTTAAGCTAACTTTCTGCTTCAGTGCGAATTCTGCGCAGAGCGTCTCCTTGGCGAAACGTGCCTCACGCAGCTTCGCAGTGAGCTGCAGAAAGCGCTTTCGCTGCTTGTGCTTCATGGCAAAACCAAAGCCATGAAATGTACCCAGGTATTTAACTACAAATATAGATATATGTATACATATATGAAATGAAGTCTATATTATTTTGCAGACTCACCTGCTATGCGCGCATGCTCCAAACTCAAGCCATATAGATCTTTGGTCACATTCCAGCCATCGGAGGCAAAATCACTTAATATTATCAGCGCAGCATCCGCATTGATCTCGCTATAATAATATTTGGGTGCAGCGAACTTGCCGTTGCTCAGCTCCTGAATGACTGGCAGTATCTCAGTGTAGAAGATAACTTCATTGTTGAATAGATTATCAAATTGTATCACATCGTATAACTCGGCCGATAACTTGGGAGTTTTCTGTGCAAATGATAGTAAAATATAGCTTAGCTTATCGTCACGTAAATTCTATAGTCATTTCTTTTAGTATAGCTACCATAAAAGATGGTTTAGCTTTTATCTCAAGCAGCTTAAGTCAAGATAAGACATTATTTTGTACCTTTATAAATAATTTCTTCTGCAGCTCCTGCCCGGCATATTTCAGCTCGATCGTAGCTCTATAGCATATGGTTAGCATATATGCCTCATCGACGCCAATTACATTAATTGCAACACTTTTCACTTGGAATGCCTTAGACAAGGATTCATTGTAGTCATCGATAAGCTTTCCATTGCGCAGAATCTTTGGCAAAATAATCTCTGTCAACCATTGGATCTCATTCTCGACTACTAAAGACATTTTTTTTGTTTTTGGCGTCTGTTTAGCTGGGCAAACCTTTTGCAACTGAACTTGAGTCGTTTTTGCTGTGCTTATATATATATGATATACGCTTTATTAGACTATAATCTATGTAGATTAATAGCCCATATCAACTTACCCATCGCCTTTCCCTGTTAGCTGCCTAGATAATAAAGCTAGATTAACCCACCCATACCCCATTCTCTATTCGACTTACTCGTCTCATATTGCTTTGATAAAAAATTCAAAATTTTTACGCTATTTGTGCAATGCCCAAGCATCCGAAATGGTACAGGCTCTCGTTCCGTGGCTCGTTGACCTCTCCGAATGACTTTGCCAATCGCAAGATATCGAACGCCAGGTACGAATCGACACAAAGTTACAAGTTCACTGAGAGCTTCTTCAATGAGAAGTCTACGCGTGCGATCCAAGGGCGAAAATCGCCCAAGCGGCCGAAACCCAAGGAAATCACGCAAAATGACGAGAAATCTGGCTTAACTCTGGAAAAATGCGATCCATTTCAGATCCAGCAAAGTCGAGCATTAAATGAATTCGCTCGGGAACTACGTTATCGAGAGCTGAAGCACTATTATGCTAAACTAATTGAATCGGAACGATGCTCCAAAAAGATAATCTACGTGCGTACCTGTCCCGAATGCGGCTTGATTAAGCCACAAATCGACCATCGGGATATAAGCAAAAATGTTTATTGTTGGGGTCCAAAAACGATGCTACAAAAGGATGTGCGTATTTCCTAGCTTATCTATCTGTGAGTCAAAGTCTAGCCTATGTGCCAAAGATGCTGCTCAGAATTGGGGACATAAATAGGGGGAGAACAAGCCTAAGAAGCTGCTCTCTTCGATTATTCTTCCAGTTGAGAGTTTAGATTGAGTTGACATTGCTGCTCAAACTATGCTCTCAATTGGGGGAACGAATGAAAAAGTATGCCGAAGAAAGTGATGCACCACTTCCATCATTCCTTCACTTCAGTGTATATATGGAGAGAGCATGCCATGGGAGCTGTTCTTTTCATTTATACTCTTACTTGAGGGATCGACAGAGTAGCTGATGAAGATGAGTTCGCCTGATTTTCCTACTTAAGAGCATGAATCATATAAACATGTCTGAAGCTCCTGCTTTCATCATTCCCTTACTACTAAGAAGGAAGCTGCTCTCATCATTGTTTCATGCGAGAGTATAGATCGAGAGAGCATGCTCTCTCCAACTATACTCTTACGTGAACGCAAGGGTCTCAAGAGTATCATTCCCTCTAGTGGTAAGCAGTATTTTTGGGTATTTAATCATAGCTTGCTTTGATTAATAATAAAATCCCATGTGTCTCAAAAAATGTTGATGCTTGTTTTGTTTATGTCAATTGGTTCAGTTAGAGACAAAATTCACAGTCGTCAGCAGCTCCAGCTCAGAATTCTCCTAGTTTAAGGCAACACATTTGACGCCATGATGTATTCAAATCCACCTCAGAGTACAAAATCAACGCAGACAGAACCTCAGCCAATCGAACGGCCACAATGCGTACCACTAATGATGGTCGATACGGATGGCAAGAAGAGGTATTGCTATCATGGCGGAAAATGTCGTTGCCAACAATGCGAGGTTATACGCCAAAAGCAGCTGGACGAATTGGATGTCAATCTGGATGAGTTCATACCGCATTATCATCTGAAACTGGAGCCGACGCTGCGGCAGATCAAGCAGAAGCAATACAGCCAAACGGCCAGATATACTTCACCAGAGATGGGGAATATGCTGTTAAAGGATCATCTGCGCATTGTCAAGGAGGTGCCCATATACTACTTGCCGGACAAATACTACACGAAGAATGTGTGGGCCTATGTGAATCCACAGGAGAAGGAAACGCAAACGGAAATCCCGATTGGCAGCTATGGAATCGATGGCTGTCCGTGCGTGAACAAGAACGTTTGCTGGGATATTTAAATTGAGTGTGAGATGAGACGGAAGATTATTGGTCGCATACCCAACGAAGAGCGTATACCCATTGTATATATCTGATAAACTAACAACAACAGCTAGGAGAATAAAAAGTCTCGAGATCAATTGCTGTCAACTTTGATTTTGTATCTTTGGCTTTGGCTTGGGGGTTTGACAGCCAGACGGTTTACAAGCTTAGTAAACTGAATTCAAATTTTAGTCTTAGCAATTTTGTTTCCAAATTTTTAAAGCTAAATTTTGTTCTGATACAATGCGACGATTGTCGATCAGGAAACAGCAGGGAGTTGCATTAACGCTACTTTGGAAGCGCAGCTATGCGGATGATTCGAACGTGATGGGGGCAACGGCTGCCCTAATCAAGGGTGAATTGCGTACGAAGAACGTGAGTGTTCTGCCCTGTTCTAAATATGGAGGGATCACACATGTCACCCTGCTCTGTGGAGAGACGATAATCGGTAAACAGGGCGCCAAGTATGTGACCTCATTGCTGACCAGTGCCCGAGTGCCGGTCGATGTGCAGCGCATTTTCGTGAACCAGGGTGATGAGTACTACAATTCGGTGCTGCGTAATCGGGCTGCGATTCATGTAGATATACAGCACGACTCGCAAGCGAAAAGCCAATCGTTGAAAATATGCAACGATCTGGATTTGTATGTCTTCATGACCAACTTGCGCAGCTTTCCTGGCTTCAATTGTCGCTTCCCCGACGTGGACATTCAGCTGATCGCCCAGAACAATATGGGCAACTATGCTGAGTTAGAGTACTCGCCGGTAGAGGGCGTCATCGAAGGCTTGCGCGTGATCAATAGCCGCGACATCAAGAGATTTCTGCGCTATGCTTTCAGGGTGGCCATTGCGAAGAAGCGACGAAAGGTGACCATTGTGCACAAGTCATCCGAGTGGCCAAAGACCGAGGGCGCTCTGCTGGACATTGCATCGCAGTTGGTGAAGAAGGAATTCCCCAACATCGAGACGGAGCCAATGGAGCTGGATCGCTGTGTGGCACGTCTCATACTCGACCCGCAAAACTTTGATGTTGTGGTGACCAGCGATCTCTACGGCACCTTCATGGCCACCATCTGCAGTGCGATCTGTGGTGGCTCCAATCTGTTCTCATCGATCGAAATTGGCGATCATCATGCGGTGTTCAAGCCATTGCAAACGAAACTATCTCTGACCAACTACAAGATACTCAGTCCGTATGGCATCGTGTCGACCTGTGTGGATCTCATGCACCATTTGGGCCATCATGATTGCGCGAAATCGTTGTGGCACGAAATGCTGCGCACCATGGAGGAGGGCATTAAGACGGGCGACTTCGAAGGCAAGGATCGGGGCGAATATGTGATATGCAACATTATGAACAAGCTGCGTTGCAATATGTTTAGCAAAATTGCCACCGATAATTAGATAAAATGATTCACTCATCATTTTCTTAGTATACATATGTATGTATATATTATATATATATATATAATATGACGCAATGTCTTAATGAAATTTATTTGTGTATTCGATTTGGATATACATAAAATTAACAAAATATATTTAAAAATGATGTGCAGTTCAAATCAGTTAATCATGCTCAAAAGTTTCGTCTCAGATTTTTGCACCTTTCTCTCTGTGTGAACGCAGGGCAAGTAAGAGGTAGATAGATAGATATAGATATTGATATATGAGACGCACCTGTTGATCCTCGGTGCGTAGATTGCTTTGGCTCGTCTGCATTTTCCAATCGTCCGTAAAGGTCACCAGATCCACGACACACTTAAAGGAAACGCTCTTTCTCATCTTAAGTCGATTGTGGTGATGATTATGCAGAACTCGGCCCTTCTTCTTGTTGGGATATTTCATATAATCGTATACGACAGGCTGTTCCTGAATATCCGTCTGCGATGTTGTTGGCGACTTCGTTTTGTCGCCTAACTCCGCCGCATCGCTGTTCTCAGAAATAACATGCTTCTCCTGTGTCTTATCGATCACATCCATAATTGCTGAGAATTTTGTAAAATTTACATAACACGTTTGCTTTGATATAAAATGTCTAACTAGAATGATGCTGTGGATTTTATTTATACATATATTTTTTGTTAGTGGGTTACATAATTTTAATAATTTAAATAGCTTTATTGAGAGTTCTTAATATATTAATAGCAGATTGTGTAATGTCTTTAGGGTATATATTAGTCGAGAAAAAAGTACTAAACTAAACTTAAGAAGCGCTCTAATTTCTCTTTTATGTTTCTATTTATTTATTTATTTTTCTTTTTTTAACTGAGTGAAAGAATTTTATTAAAAGCAAGATTCTGAATGGGTTTGAAAATTGTAATTAATATTTTGAATATCTTTGCTAAATGTTAAACCTTTTAAAGCAGAGCATATACCTAAAGCATTTTATATTATTAAAAGATTTATAAAGAAAGCATAAATTTTTTAACAAATCTATCTGAATGAATTTAAGGGAGTTTTTAACTTACATACTATCGAAATAGTTGCTAAGAAAAAGCAACTCAATGAATAGAGATGAATCCAAACCCACAATTATGATGATAATAATAATAATGGGTCATTAGATGCTATGCGTGTGCAATAAACTTTGTTACAATTTCAATAAATTTATGCGTACGCAGCGCCAGAAGCAAATACGCTGTAAACAACTACATAAATATAACAACAGTCAGAGAGAGAGTGAGAGAGAGAGAGAGAGTGAGAGAGAGAGGTAGCGAGATAGAGTATGAGAGGGAGAGAGACAGGAATGGTAATAGAGACCATAGAACAGGGCATGTAATTGAAGCTTAAATTGCTTAGAGAGCGCGAGAGTGAGAGAGGGAGAGTAACATATTTGAATACAATGAGCGGAACGAGTGGGAGTGAGAGAGAGATAGATAGAGAGAGAGAAGGGACTAATAAAATGTAGCATATTTGCAGGCGCCGAAAAGCAGAACGAAAATAAATAAATTGGTACATGTGTAAGCCCCTAGTCGATACTTTATCATCATGCAAATGGGTTGCTGCTTTAGGGTCCACAATGTTAATAAGCACAATAAATGGCTGAGACACTGCGATACACACGCACAAACACAAATAGCAAATAGTACACAAAACAAACACAACACACACACACACAACGTAAATAGACAAATCCTTGCCGCAGGCCAAGTCTAAGTTATGGCTGCGATGTACAATGGTACAAATTGGATAGATTTTGAGTGAAAGCGAACTTGGCTTACAAATCTTTCAGGCTATATTCATGATCAACTCTACATGATATAAAGCAAGTAACAATGTTGCTGTCGAGCACCATTGGCTGTGTGATACTCTTTCAGAGCAGAATAATTTTAGCTGAGTCTCAAAAGACTGTCAAATGATGAATATATGCCGAGGTGCATATATATCGCCACTACATATTAATTTCAAAATCAGAGTCCTCTGAGTCAGATCCTCAAAACGTTAATGGTACCTCAGCGCTACATGAGAGACCAAAGTATATCCTCGCAATGAAGGTCAATCCAAACTAAATTTTAGGTGTGTAGTTTTTTATTTTATATAAAAATTACGAAAAATATGAAATTAATCTTTAGCTATAACTATAGACAGTTTCATGAGGTCAGAAAACGCTTGTCATATTTTTAGAGATTCTAGATACTTTAATATATTATTTATTAAATAAAACAAAGTTTTGAAAATACATTTTTTTGTATAACATTAAAATTGTTTAGCTTCGATTGGAAAAGTCTTTAACTCTTTTAGCTTTTAGAAATAAAATGTATTCCACTAATTAAAGACTCTTTATATATTCGATCCATCTTGCTACAACTTAGGACCTCAACAAAAATAAATACTTGAACCACTGTGCAAGCAACACTTAAACACATCAATTTACACACGCATATATGTTGCAATTTATTCATATATATATACATATATTTTAAATACGTCTAAGCCAAAAAAGTACATCAAAATAAAGTAGAGTTCAATATTTATTCATTCAAAATTCTTAGACGGTGCCCACGCCCCAGCGTCGCTCGGCCTCTCTGCACTGGCCAGTGCATTGGACATGGAGTCCAAATGTGAACCTGGGTCATTGTTCCATCAGTGCGAGCTGGTTGCTGTTGCCGTTGTTGCTGCTGCTCAGCTTGGCTTTGGCCGTGTTGCACATCATCACGAAGGTGAGCAGCGTTAGCTCCAGCATCCGGCACACACAATAGGCAACCACATCAACCAAATGCTCCACGACGCCCAAATACAAACACATTTTCACCACAAATTCCTTTTTATAATCTCAGTATCAAAAATGTCTTTTGGCTAAAATTTTACTTTTTCCGCTTTGATTTGGCTTTTTAACGCTTGCAGCGCTGCATCGACAATGTTTATGTTGTCAACTATTCGCCATGCAAACACTTCGACAACATTTTTGTGGTCCTGTTGCTGCTGCTGCTCCACGAAGTTCGTCTCGTTTTTCATTTTTCTCTACAAAACAAGTCAGCCGAATGGCAATGAGAAGCTAACGAATGGTAGGTACATGCGCAGCATCATTACTCTCTCTTTCTGATGCTCTCTTTCTCTCTGTCTCTTGCATAGGTCACCCACACTCAAAGTTGTTGGCCTCACTTCCTGTTCTCTAACTTAATGAAGATGCATTTATAACGACAGAGGCAGCTTTCTAAGTGCTTTGAGTACCTTATATACCTTATATACCTGTGGGGAAGTTCTAATGGACTAAGGCAACGAGTATAGACATATCTTAGATATATTTTGATTGAAGTTGATGGATATTGTGATATAAAATATGTGAAATATCTATGAGTCCTAAGACTATAGAATATAAATTCAGATTAAGCCTATATTACCTGGGCCTTAAGCCTAATACTTATCTAGCTATATTTATATTATATAAACAAATATTGGCTAGATCTAAAATATAGCGCTTCGGGTATATGGAAATATATAATATTTGATATATTTTCATCATGAGGAGCGCATATTTAATTAAGTTCAGTCATTTACAAGTATTATGCAATATTTTTGATAGTTCCTACCAAGATTTCTTCTAAATTCCTCAGTTTTCAGAAGACAGAATAAGCTATAAAACAAAAGGTTTACGCTTTGAACTTAGTCTAAAACAAAAATTTATAAGACTAGCTCAACAAAAGATAAAATAGTTGCGTGTCGACCAAGAAAAAACCTAAAAAATATAGAAGGTAATTTCAAAGGTAATCCAAAGGACATTTACTAAACACTCCAGTCGAGAGCTCGGTTTGGTGCTGGCCATATGGTGTCGGTTGCATTGCGCTGCAACATATGGTCAGTAGACGGGGAGGCACTAAATAAATTCAACAGCGAGTTAATTGATGTGCCACAAGCCAGTCGACGAGCCGACGAGTCGACAAGCCGAGTTTGAGTTAGAGTCCGAGTCGAGTCAGACGGTAGCTCATCCTCCCTCTCGCTTGCTCTGCTCTGTGTGTGCTGTTGAGCGTGAAAGTCACAAATTATAGAAAAAGTGATCAGATGCCATGATAGCGGCAATTTGGCAAGCTATGACGCGTGCCAAGGCGAGAGCAGAGCAGCAAAGGTCAAAGTAGTAGGCGGGTGCGAGAGAAACACAGATAAAGAGAGACAGAGAGAGAGAGAGAGAGAGAGAGCGAGCGCATATCTAACCCCCAAATGTTAGCGCTAAAGAGAGCGAGCGATAGAGTCGCCCCTGTTGATGATCCTTAATATGTTAATGATGAAGATCCTTGCTGCCTGGCTGACTGACTGGGCAAGGGGTCATTTGCTCGCCTCAAACTTGGTCAGCGCGGCGGTAAAAATATTTATACAACTAGCCCAAAGGGTGGCTTTGCCAGCCTGAACAGCAGCTCGTGCCACACGCGCGTCTCCGTTGCAGTGGCAGCAGTTGCGGCCCAGCACTCGAGCCGTCCAGTCGAACGCATATCATGAGTCGCTACTACTCATCGGAGGAGGACAATAGCTCCTCGCAATATCTCGGCAGCCCGAACTATAATCTAACGCAGCCTTTTAACCAGCTCAGCTATCTAACGCCTGATTGGCAGTTCCTGGAGCAACACCAACACCAACCGCAGCAGCAACAGCAGCAGCAGCAGTTGACATCGATTCCAGCCAACTATGATGATTCGCTTGCCATGCCGGCGAGTATCGCGTGGAGTGTGGAGAGTGAGCAGCCAGTGAAGAAGCGCAAACTAGAGACACGTCGTTTGTCCGACTCAAGTGCCTTGATCCTCAGCCCCACAGTGCAGAAGCGTCGCAGGCAGGCGGCCAATGCACGCGAACGAAAGCGCATGAACGGCTTGAACGAGGCCTTCGATCGGCTGCGTGAGGTGGTGCCAGCGCCGTCAATTGACCAGAAGCTATCCAAGTTCGAGACACTTCAAATGGCTCAATCATACATCTTGGCCTTGTGCGATCTGTTGGACAACAATGGCGAGGATGTGGATGCTGCGGACTATACGATCTTTAGTGGCAGCGAAAGCAGCTACGAACTGGCGTCTCCTCATTGATAATCAATTTATATTTATAGAATCTAAGATTTAAGGTTTGTGATTTCTCTTCTAGCTACTATACAATAACATTAATAAATTATACTGTGCTATATGAAGAAAAAGTAGAGCATTTTATTATTATAATTGTGGGTATTTGGGTAGTTGTTTTAAGATCATGCCGATATATATTATGTATTAGATATACTTCAATACTCTCCAAAATATATAAGATTGCTTTCAAGATAATGATCATTTATAGGCCCAGACTATCTTATATAATTGATTGATAGTATAATTTCTTCTATTCAAAATGATTATTTATATCAATGGATTTTGAAGATCTGTTTAATTATACATAACAGAAACTCCGATCAGCTTGACAGCATAATAAATAAATTATTAATAAAGACTTACAAAATATATATACAATATATACTTCAATTCGAGATGAAGACGTTTAGATACAATATGGTAATTTTATATATTAAAATATTGGTAGGATAAACAAACTAAATTACTATTTCAATTATTTCGAAAATATACATATACATATCTTCCATATAAAGTATTAAAAAACCATTTTAATACAATGTTGAAAAAAAGTTTCTAACAAGTTGTTTATACTTTGCAAAAAAAAAGCTTTTTAGCTACAAACTGAAATCAATTAGCTGGTCAACGCTTCAATGCGTTCAGCAAATACTCATAAATTAATTACAAGAGCGAAAAAAAAAAACATTATTGATAGAAAAACAATAAGTTCTGGGCCAAAACTCCCTAAAAGAAGAGTAACAGTATGTTATGCTCATATAGCACTGATGCGTAACGCCCCTAAAACGTGCTTAACACTAGGGTGTTCCAATAATATCCCTTTACGAGCACACCAAAAAGCCAATGCAATTGAGTTTTTTTCAGTTGCTGAATAACATTTTATGGAAGTTTTGGTTGTGGTTGTGATATGTGTAAAGGAACTTGAACTATGTTTAGATTAGGCTTCGGTTGGCTTAATTATTACATTGTTGATCTTATTTTTATCTGTCTGACGATGGCGTTGTAAATTTGCCTGACTTTGGTGGTTGGTTATTGTCAATGTTGCCGTCCTTCATGCTGATCGAATACTTTGAGGGTCGAAAGCCTTGGGCCGGAGGATGCAATACAATTATATTCCCTTTGGAGGCGTCGTAGTTGAGTTTTAGAAATGGATTACTTCTATACCGACAGCCTAGCTTTGACGTCTTAGTACCAGAGCACAGAGACCCACAAGTCTTTTCTGTGTTTTCACCTGGCAAACTCTTGCTTGAGCCTGTAGCCTTCACATCGATCTTTAGCGGAGTTTTACATGCAATGTGATTGCTTAGTATATCTATTGTCTTCTCGGCCAATATGGATGGTACTTCAAATGAGCATATTATGGACATGCCATCGCATGGCTGAGGTACTACTGTCTTTTCCCGTATACTATAGCCGATTTCCTCGGTACCTAGACTGATGCTTTTGCCGCCGTTATGTATTCCATAAATATGATTACGTCGTTGGCCGCCGTGACCCTGGAATTCTAGGTAATGCCACCGATCAGATAACATGACTTTCATAATGTTTAAACTTACTATTTAAATTATCATCCTCCACACGACTGTGACGTTTGCTAGATGAACGCGGTCTCGTGCCTGTCGGTGAGGTAGCTCTTTGCTTAGGGGTATCGATTTTTGTCACTCCATTTACCGGCTTGGAGCTTTTCTTATTATATAAGGTAGGCGGCTTGCATGAGCAGATCTTTCTTCTGTTAATCTTTGGGGGCCTGGGCTTTACATTTGGCGGATTCCCATCATTTAATTTGTCACTTTTCTCCTCATTGCCATTTTGGGGCACCATAGCGGCATTTATGGCTGTATCGGCACATTGACATTCACTTCCTCTTTGTGGATTATTTCTATCTTTCAGCGACATGTCAAGGTCTGTCTCAACGGCTGCCTCACACTGACAAACTGTGTTCGCCTTAGGCACTGCAGCTTGTGATAGTTGATCGACTTTCAGTTTCTGTATATCATCTTCCTCTGTTGGACATTCACAATCTAACATTTCCTCCAAAAGGTTTTCCATATTTTCTTGTTGGGTCTTATATTTCTCTGACATACAATCACTATACCGAGTCATATTGACGTCATCTGTAATTTGGTTCATTGTGCTCTGGTCATCTGCAGGTAACAGTTCGTTCTTTTGATTATAATTCTCGTATGTCTTTCCAAAGTCTCTCTGATATTTATTGGCCGGACAATCAGCTTCACAAGCCTCATACTGATCTGCTCGAACATTATCTTCACTCTGATAATTTCGAGAGTTACGAGAGAAGTCCTGGTAGCTGGACCCCTCCTGACGCGTCGCATACTGATTAGCTTGGGTTGCTTGTTGATTCTCAAAGTCCAATTCTTCACTCTGGTACTTTCCAGAGTTACAATCTTGGTACTTTGAACTCTCTAGACGAACCGGACATTCAGAATGACAGCCCGTATACTTATCAGAACGAATTTCATTATCATTCTCTGCGATCTGATATTTCTGAATCGAATCGTCATTTCTTCTGATGTTTTCCTGAACAGTTGGAATATTTTCAGTCTCTTCATAATTACTTATTCTGTTATTGACTTTCTGGGATCTATGGTCGAGTTCAGAATTGCGATTATAGTCAGTATTTTGATATTTATTAGGTAAACATTGCCTAACGCATTCATTATACTCATCATAGTCATTTTTATCATTGTGATATGCTGACGATGGATATGCCCGATCGTATTTACCACCATAGCAACATATATTAATTTTCCCTCCATTCTCCTGAGATAGTCTTCGATATCTCATCAAAGGATCAGTTATTGAATTGCGATTACAGCTATCGCTTCTTCTACCAACAGTTCTTGAACCAGTCTGCAATCTCTCAGAGATATCAGTATTATACTCTGGTATATTATCTCTATAATTCTCAGTCATTGGAGCTCTGATGCGATTATTATCATCGCTTCGTCTATCTCTATAATTCTCAGACATTGGAGCTCTGGAACGGCTATCACCGTTTGATCTACCGGCGTTTCTTGAACCAGACTGTACATCAGTATAATACTCCGGTATAGTATCTCTATAATTCTCAGTCATTGGAGCTCTGGCACGATTATTATCATCGCTTCGTCTACTGACGTTTCTTGAACCAGTCTGCATCCTTTCAGGATTATAAGGATTATATTCACGCATTTCTCTGTAATCTTCCTGGCGTCTTCGGCCGTTTACACGATCATACTCCGCATCTCTTTCATAGTAGTCCCTTTGGGTATTACTTACTCGATATGCTGCATAATTTTGATTGTTTCGAAAACTTTTATCCGATTGCCAATTCGAGCATGTACACTTTTTTCGGCGTTGTCTTTGCGAACTATTTGGTTCGTACTCTTCACCGCTCATTGCTTTACTTTCTGGCTTGCGATCGTACTCCAATTCTGATAGTTTTCTTTTATCGTTAAAAAGACTATTACCTCTGGAATTATTTGAAAGCGTATCAAGAGGCCTTTGCTGAGTATCTTCTGGTACCGTTTCCATAGAATAAGTATTTTGTTGTTGAGCACTATTCCATAGATCAGTTTTAGGGGATCTCGATTGTCTGCCCGAATTATTCTCCTCTCTATCCCTCGAACTGTTAACTGACTGACGCTTTGGCGTTGAGGTATTTTCATCATCACGAGAACGACGTTGCGGGCTCCTTTCTGGCTTAGCTTCAAAATCCTGTCCATCAATTTGTTGCATTGGCCTACCATAGTCATATTTTTCAGCTTGTGGCTGTATAGTAAACGGACAGGGAATCACATTCTCATTATTAATAATACTCAATCTGTCTCTGGCATTTGTGCAAAACTTTTTCTTTGCATAACGGTATAATGGTGGATTAGTCGTCGTTGGCCGTGCTGAGCCAGCTGTTGGTTCGATGGTAGACATGTTGTGTCGACCAATGTTACATTTGCCATTAGGGTCACACTCAAGATCCTTCATTTCTGGAATATTTCCGCAATGTTGTTCGTTGCCATAATTACGATCGTCGTCACATGGTCTATGCTTAATGTGGGCCTGCACTACTCCATTTAGCGGTTGATTGTTTTCCAATTCTCTGGTTGCTTCAATTGGGGTTTGTCTTCGACTTTGATTGGTTTGATTATAAGATTGCAAATTTGGACAATTACCTTCACTGCATATCCTTCCTTCAAAAATTTCCGCATCATCATCATCCGCTAATGGATCATTTGCCTTGTCAGCTTGCTTGTTATTTGGACTATTACCACAAACGACTTCATAATCGTTCTGTTGATTAGCTTCATCAGCATTTAGCGCTGGATACGTTGAATCGATAGGACAATTGATGCCAACACATTCATTACATGGCGTTATCTGCTCATCACCTGATTTATGCCGGCTAAGATCTCTATAGCTTCTCCCACAAAGAGCCTCACCATTACTATATCTGCATTGCTGCCTCTGCGCATTATTTTCAACATATCTTTGATAATCCTCGCTCTCGTAATATACATCTGTTGACTTTGGTTTATTTCCATATCGTCCCGTAAGCACCTTCTTCCTGCCTGTACAAGCGCATCTCTGTAAAGGCGTATTCAATGTGTTACCATAATCGGCTTGCATTTGAGGTGCATATGCTGGAGCCCATTGGCTATTGCAATTCTGATTACAATATTCGCTGTTTGCAACACTCGGATTACTGAAATAGCCATAATTATGATTGTGTCCATTTGCGTTTGCTGATCCACTCGCTCGTCTTACATAATTCTCATCTTCGTCCTCATAATAAAATGCTTGAAGCCAACGATCGCAACCTGACTGACAACGTATTGGCAGCTGCTTGGCATTTATATCAAACTGTGGCAAAGGTAATTGGCTGGATTCTGACTCGTGCGATCGAAGCTCAGTATTTGAATGGCTTAATTCATTTGATAACGGGATCTGAAAATCAAGGTACTCGGTGTGGATGCTGTTCTCGCTGTTGCTCAACAGAAGGGCATCCTCAACGATGCAATTGATTCGATCTTGCGTATCTGACTGAAATATGGATAACATATTTTTAAAATGCATAATATAGGCTATTAGATTCCTTACCTCAATAGCCTTTAGACTGACACTGGGCTCTATCGCTTCCTTAAGAAACAGCAGTTCTTTGAAATAAGGTTGCTTCGGCACATGCGGATATCCTCCCATTTTGCAACGCTTGATGGCCAACATTTCGGTTGCAAAATAATAACGCAACGATAAGATTTGCAATTTAGCCTCATCCACACTAATCCCCTTATTGAAAAAATGGGAAATGCGTTGCCAAGCTTTCTGTTTCATCTCCAAATTCCGAAAGCTAGATGATTTGGGATTCCAAAGGCAATCATTGGCTCGATAAAGACGTATTAATTTGTATATATCATTAGAGCAGCGTTTGTGCTTTTGACTGGTGGCCACCATATTAAACCAAAATTTTGTCAACGAGCCAACCGTTTTTACTAGCAATCTACCACAGCATAGTCCCCTCTTAGGCTATGGTAGCTAGTCTATTACGTATTGAACAATTTCAAATTTTCTAATATTGTATGCCAAATGTTTAATGTTGGGAACACGTCAATAAAATAAACAAATTAATATTTGTTTAAAGTCGTCAAACATTTTTGGCAGATAATTCAAATAAAATGCCAATGTTGGAAAAGTTCATAAAACCGATTATCGATACCGACATACATTCACTTAACGAAACAGCTTTAAATAATTTAAATTCATTTTAATTGACAGAAGTAATACGTAATAAATTAGCTAATTATATTTTCAAAACTATAGCTTTAAAGTGCCACATATTTGTGTTGATATAATTGGCAAAAATGCACTATTTAAATCTATCAGAAAGTATCGCTTTTTCTGCCAGCTTGTGCAGTCTATCGAAAACATATCAACCGACCGCCACAATCTGTCGAACATCTATCCTACAAATAGTTTTTTATTCAATGTGATATTGAAGTAAAAATAAAAATACAGCTTAGTGGAAGAAATTTAAAAGCACAACGCATGAGAGTGCATTTAACGGGCTGCATAACATTCCGGGTCACCAAACAAGCGAGCTTATCAGATACGAGCCGATGCAATTACAGTAATAGCAGTAATAACAACAACATTTGCATCCGATTGATTGTGTGAGATTTTGACTGCCGTCTGGTATAACCACAAAAAATTTTCTCTGCACTTAGAGCCCCGATTTCGCTGCGAGAACAAGTAAGCCAGCAAACATCTAGCGAAAAAAGAAAATAAAACGGAGAACCGTGTGACGGTACATCGAAGTCACAATCAGTGCTGGTGACTTCGTTATAATCGTCGTCGTTCAGTTCACGTTCAGTGCCTTGAATGTTCATATTGTTAATTACATCGATTAATAACACTGAACGTTAAAGTTGAGGTACAAAAATTGCGACGCATCTGCTTCAAGTTCAGTTAAGCTGGAAAAAGAAACAAAAATATTAGTTGCAGCTTCAACAACAACAGCTATCAAGTGTGTGGGTGACGGAATTGCATTGAAATGTCTGCGGAACGTGAAATACCCGCTGAGGACAGCATTAAAGTCGTTTGTCGCTTTCGGCCGCTGAATGACAGCGAGGAGCGCGCCGGCTCAAAGTTTGTTGTGAGGTTTCCAAACAATGCGGAGGAGAATTGCATATCCATTGCGGTAATTAAACAATATTTAATAAGCAATTCAATTAAACCACAAACACTCACACATGCATAAGTAATATTTTTATATACACATATTTCTGCGTGCCGTTGCGGTTCTGTGGCGGTGACGTCATGCCGAACATTGTCTAACATTAGCGAAGTACATTAGCCTTTCCTTACCGCCACAATTACACACACACAGGCACTCACACATATAAATTCTTATGTATGTAGTAGTTTAACTGAGTGAAAGAGAGTAATATTTATATATGTATGTATGTTTGCTGGTCTGCTTATGTATTATAACTAATTAGCGCTCCAAATTTTTGCGCGTGTCTTGTGCAATTTTTTTTTCATTCATTTTCTTGCCAAATCATTTTAAAACCTTGCGGTAACAATTGCCACTTAGTGTCCAAAATTGCAGGCGCTGAATTGATTTTCCACGCACGGTGGCAACCTGGCGTTTATGTTAATGTATGAGGGTGTTCGTTTGTGTGTGACAAGTGCCACCCACAAGCATTTTGCCGGGCAAGTTGTTGTTTCTCCTCTTTTATTTTGAATTTGCATTGCCATTTGACTTGATATGGCAATATATATGCATTGGTATATATACGTTCTACCTAAACGCCCAACTTCACTTAGCAAACATAAAACTAGGTAGGTACTCTATATACCTGTGTCAATGTGTATGTGTGGGCTTGTTTGCTTGTGTGTGCGTGTGTGTGTTCGTTCAGTTAGCTTTGGCCCCAAAACAAAACATCGCCCTCGAATGTTTGCTACTTGCCACCAGCTGCTGCCCGTCGAATGAGTCATGCCACGCAAGTCGGCAAAAAAAAAAGAAACAAAAACATGATTATATGTACATGTTTTCGATTTTACTGAATATTATTAATGCCCCAAAAGTTCAGCTGTCTCAAGTTATGTCCGCCATGATAAAGTTAGTTGTACTTATATATAAATTTATATATGTATGTGTGTATGCTTATGTATATGTGTGTGCATGCCCTTTAGCAAGCAGCAAGAGTTAATTAGCTATTGAAATCATTTTGTCCATTATATTATGGTTATTCTTAGTCATTCAAATGATATTTTCATATATACTTATATATGTATGTTTGTTTTGAATGCATGTATGTATGTACATTTATATATATATCATCTACGCATTTGTAATGCTTTGCATTTCGCGGTAAATATTTGCTTAGACACTGACTAACTGGCATCGAATTACAAGCAAAAAAAAAGAGTTGACTGTATTTAGAATGAAATTAGTTAACAGCTGCGAAAAACAGTTTAACTAAGAGCATATTGGAAATTAAAGTAGTAATATTTTACTTGCATCATTCCGTCATTAAGCCTAGACTGTTTCCGTTTGTAGAGCATTTACAAGTCGTATACATGCAGTTAGCATTTATGCTATTATTCATATCTCTACGCTCGCCGCACTGACTGCTCTCTTTAGCTTTTTCTTTTACACTACTGCTCGGTTATCCATTAATTTCAAGTTCCACTCATTTGTCGTGCTTCTGCCTCTTTGCTCATCATATAATTACGAGCCGTGATGCGTTGAAAATGATTTGAAAGCAGCTTTTATTTTGGGGAAAGCAAGAAGGGGTTCGGAACTATAGCTAACACATGTTGTGGTATATACACTTTTAAAATATACACTCTGCTACAAGAATTGTGTACTCTTTCGTTTTTTATTATAGGGCAAGGTATATCTGTTTGACAAAGTCTTCAAGCCGAATGCATCCCAGGAGAAGGTGTACAATGAGGCGGCCAAATCGATCGTCACGGACGTCCTCGCTGGCTACAATGGAACTATATTTGCGTATGGTCAAACATCCTCCGGTAAGACGCACACAATGGAGGGCGTTATCGGTGATTCCGTGAAACAGGGTATCATTCCACGCATTGTTAACGACATTTTCAATCACATCTACGCAATGGAAGAGAATCTGGAGTTTCACATAAAGGTCTCGTACTATGAGATCTATATGGACAAGATTAGGGATTTGCTCGATGTATCTAAGGTTAATTTGAGCGTGCATGAAGACAAAAATCGTGTACCTTTCGTCAAGGGGGCCACGGAGCGTTTTGTTTCTTCGCCCGAAGATGTGTTCGAGGTGATCGAGGAGGGAAAATCTAATCGCCACATTGCCGTAACAAGTAAGCACAGAAATCGTAATCCTAGTTCACCCAAAAATATGTATTTAATGTCTTTTTAGACATGAACGAGCACTCGTCCCGTTCGCATTCGGTGTTCCTTATTAATGTGAAGCAGGAGAATCTGGAGAATCAAAAGAAACTGTCCGGTAAGCTGTATTTGGTGGATTTGGCTGGTTCCGAAAAGGTCTCGAAAACAGGCGCCGAGGGCACAGTGTTGGACGAGGCAAAGAACATTAACAAATCGCTATCAGCGTTGGGCAATGTCATCTCAGCGCTGGCGGATGGCAACAAAACGCACATACCGTACCGTGACTCCAAGCTGACGCGTATCCTGCAGGAGTCGCTCGGTGGCAATGCACGCACAACAATTGTCATCTGCTGCTCGCCGGCTAGCTTCAACGAATCGGAAACGAAGTCAACGCTAGACTTTGGTCGTCGTGCTAAGACAGTGAAGAATGTGGTCTGTGTCAACGAAGAGCTGACCGCCGAGGAATGGAAGCGTCGCTACGAAAAGGAGAAGGAGAAGAATGGTCGACTCAAGGGCAAGGTGGAGAAACTGGAACTGGAGCTGGCGCGTTGGCGTGCCGGCGAAACGGTAAAGGCGGAGGAGCAAATCAACATGGAGGATCTCATGGAGGCCAGCACGCCCAATCTCGATGTAGAGGCCGCTGCACAAGCAGCTGGTGCTGCAGCAGCAGCCGCGGCCGCTGCTCAACGGACGGCCATTGCCAATATGTCCTCCTCGGTGGCGGCAGATGAGCGTGCCCGTTTGGCTACGGAGTGCGAACGTCTTTATCAGCAGCTGGATGATAAGGATGAGGAAATCAATCAGCAGAGTCAGTATGCAGAGCAACTGAAAGAACAGGTCATGGAGCAGGAGGAGCTGATTGCGAATGCGCGGCGCGAGTACGAAGCGCTGCAATCGGAGATGGCGCGTATACAGCAAGAGAACGAATCGGCCAAGGAGGAGGTCAAGGAGGTGCTACAAGCATTAGAGGAGCTAGCCGTTAACTATGATCAGAAGTCGCAGGAGATCGACAACAAGAACAAGGATATCGATGCCCTCAATGAAGAACTGCTCCAAAGTAAATCTCAATTGAATTCCACATCCACGGAGCTGCAACAGCTGAAGGACATGTCCACACACCAAAAGAAACGAATCACCGAAATGTTAACCAATCTACTGCGCGATCTGGGCGAGGTTGGTCAGGCCATCGCGCCTGGCGATTCCGCAATCGATCTCAAGATGAGTGCTCTAGCTGGCACCGATGCCGCCAAGGTGGAGGAGGACTTCACCATGGCGCGTCTGTACATTAGCAAAATGAAAACGGAGGCAAAGAACATTGCGCAGCGCTGCGCCAACATGGAGACCCAACAGGTGGATTCCAACAAAAAGATCTCCGAGTACGAAAAGGATCTTGGCGAGTATCGTCTGCTTATCTCGCAGCACGAGGCACGCATGAAGTCCCTGCAAGAGTCGATGCGCGAGGCGGAGAATAAGAAGCGTAATCTCGAGGAGCAGATCGATTCGCTGCGCGAGGAGTGTGCCAAGCTGAAGGCGGCTGAGCATGTGTCGGCAGTGAATGCCGAGGAGAAACAACGCGCCGAGGAGCTGCGCTCCATGTTCGATTCGCAAATGGATGAGCTGCGCGAGGCGCACACTAAACAGGTGTCCGAGTTGCGCGACGAAATCACCGCCAAGCAGCACGAAATGAACGAGATGAAGGATGTGCATCAGAAGCTGTTGCTGGCGCATCAGCAGATGACCGTCGACTATGAGAAACTCAAGCAGGAAGAGGCAGACAAATCGAACAAATTACAGGACATTATATTAACCAACGAGCGTCGTGAACAGGCGCGCAAGGACCTCAAGGGTCTGGAGGACACCGTCGCCAAGGAGCTGCAAACGTTACACAATCTACGCAAACTCTTCGTACAGGATCTGCAGGTGGGATCTTATCTATATCTATTAAGTTTACGCACCTTAACTAATTTTGGTCATTGTAATTGTAGCAACGTATTCGGAAGAATGTGGTGAACGAGGAGAGCGAAGAGGATGGTGGTTCATTGGCGCAAAAGCAAAAGATCTCCTTCCTGGAGAACAATCTCGATCAGTTGACCAAGGTGCACAAGCAGCTGGTCAGAGACAACGCCGATCTGCGCTGCGAGCTGCCGAAGCTGGAGAAGCGTTTGCGCACAACAATGGAACGTGTGAAGGCACTAGAGACGGCGCTGAAGGAGGCCAAGGAGGGTGCGATGCGGGATCGCAAACGCTATCAGTACGAGGTGGATCGCATCAAGGAGGCAGTGCGACAAAAGCATTTGGGACGACGAGGACCACAGGCACAAATTGCCAAGCCCATCAGGGCTGGCCAGGGTGCAATTGCAATACGCGGCGGCGGTGGCAGCGGTGCAGCCGGTGGTGCAACAATGGCTCAGGTTGGCGCTGTTAACTCCTAACTCCTGACACCCAGATTGCCGCCCAGTTTCCATAATGTTTCAGTTTAGCTCCGCTTTAATCTATTATAACCTAACCGTAAAATAATTGCCTTCGCTTAAAGAATGTCGTTTTGCGATCATGTGCAGCGCTTTATATATAAATAAAAGTAATTAAATAAATGAGAGGAACGTTAAAAAGAGGAAAATATTAACTAAATTTTACAACAAGAAGAGAACCCCACAGATATTTAAGGACACATAAATAAGTATAAGCATATTTATAAACTTTTCAAATATAAACTTAAATAAAAGTCGCAGACAATTTATGCTTGAGTGTTTTTTCCACCTCATTTTTGGTTTCGTTTCCGTTTTTCGTTACAGTTGTGTAATAAAGATACTATAATAATGTAAAATATCATCCTTTTTGTATATCTAAGTGGGTCCTTCATTGGAATTGCATAGCAATAGCATTCATTGGAAGGGAAAGTTATGTGATAACTGGTGATACAATACTTGATATCCGTTCACAAACTATGTCCCTTCAAATCATTTTAAATCTAAGTTTACATTATAAATATATGAACGAATATAAATGTTATACGTTTAGTAATTTAATGTATTCTTAAATACATCATTTTATATTTAAATTATTTCTCAAAAAATTATAAAAAAAATTTTATAGGCAGACCTAACCCCCATATTGTATTCCCCATATAATATTGTATTGCAGTATAGCTTATAAACGGACATTGTAGCCTATGCCATCCAAATTGTGTAGCTCGCATTCTTTAGGTTCGCAAAGCTGCCATTCATACCAGACCTTCTCGGCGTCCACGCGGCGCCAGAATTTAATAGAAATAGTGTCACCAGCCTTGATAGTAAGCGGTTGCTGAAAATGAAAAATTTAATAGAATACAGAACAAATACAACTCAGTTTCTTGTACTTACCGTTGGGAAGAACATGGGAAACCAAGAGAACATTCCAGGCGTATGCGTTAAGGGATTTATGCTTAGGATTATATTTTTATACAGCACAGTATCAAAGTAGCCGCCAATGCCATGCAGCACACAATCCTTTTGGGCGGTGAAGGACAGCTGTTTGTAACGCGTATTATCAATAATCTCTGCTCGATTGGGATGCGTAAATTCAAACAAGGATTGCGGCTCATCAATGTGGTAAATATTCTTGAGCAGCACCACATAGCCGCAGTTGAACGCTGGCAAAGTGGAGGTCAGTTGGCTGACATTATTATGCAGCACAGCAGACATAATGGGATTAATATATGATGTTGATTTGCAGGGTATGCTAACGCCATCCGGTTTAAGTAGTTTCAAGGCGCCATCGAGGCACTCGGGTGAGAGCTCGTTATCACCAAATGAGCCCAACAGTTCAGAGACAAGCACATCGGCCAATTCTGGAGGCGCGAAGTCGCGCATGTCCTTGGAGAATATGTGAACGTCTGTAAAACATAAAATGCTAGTATATGATATGAGGAGTAAATACATTTCTTACCCTTCTTCGACCACAACGTCTTCACCATGTTGGACAGTGTGCGTATGGCACTGGGATTTTTTTCAATAATATAAACCCGCACTTTGCGTTTCGTTATCTCCGCAGCATTGAATACGGCACGTGCTAAAGGACCACGTCCACCTCCCAAAACCATAACGACGGTCTATGGAAGAGAAATACATATTAATAAATTTTCTTTATGGCAAAAGCTTTCTTGGCTAACCAGCCTGCGCTTAGCCTCCTCTTCGCTAACGCGATCTAGAAGTAACTGTTGTACTGCCTCCTGGTAAAGCTTATACTTGACTGGATCCGTTTCAAAGATTTCATAGGTGTAGCTATCCAGGTTATCGAACAGCGGTTGTAGCGGTATTTCCAACACGTTCTCATAGCTGTAATATTTAAGCATGTATTATTGTAAATAATAAAATGAACAGATCTATATGCTTACCTGTTTAGGAGGTGCGTATCTCCATGATCGCTGATAAGTTTCTTAACATATTCCGCATATTGAGATATTGCTTTATCGTCGGTTTTCGTGGAGATAATGATGTTGGCTCTCACAGAAATAAAGTGACCCACTATAGCTTGCCACTCCTTTTGGAGCACATAATAATTGGAACGATTTTGTACAAATAAACTGGATGGAATGATAATGGCTTCGATGGGTTCACCTAGCCAACGGCGCACACACTCACGACTGGGGATATCCGAGTCGCTCAGCTCCACTATAACTTTGACTCTGGCATTGTGGTTAACAGCAAAGCGTAGCTCGTTCCACCAACTCCAAGGATCCACCTGTTGTGCCTCTTCAATCTCTGCATCTGTGGCATCTTTTCGATGCTCAAAGCTGGTCAATTCGGGATTTGTAATGGGAACATGCATAAACCAGTTGCCTGAAATATAGTAAAAATTGTTGGAAATATAATTGACCACTACGACCAAACAAACCTTTCGTCCTTGACTTAATAATTTCCGCCAAATTGTCATTTTTGGGTCCTCGTAGGCGCATCATGATGCTACCATTGTTTTGCAAGTGCTCTGCCCAGGTGACATCGCGCATCAGCATAGCTTTCGAATATTCACGCAGCTTTGCATTAGGGGAGTCCACATCCACATCGGATAACTGGAATATCACCTTTGTAATCCAATCGGTGCTCCTCAACACAGTTGCCGGATATGTGG
This sequence comes from Drosophila koepferae, assembly GCA_030914345.1. Taxonomy (NCBI): domain Eukaryota; kingdom Metazoa; phylum Arthropoda; class Insecta; order Diptera; family Drosophilidae; genus Drosophila; species Drosophila koepferae. Next base: position 12,164,775 of record JAUESR010000211.1, on the reverse strand, counting down.
GGTCCGTTTCCTGTGGATCCATGGGCTGCATGTTTGCGTTAATCGCGATGGCCACCACATTATAACTATTTGCTTCAGCCTTTTGTATTAATTTAGGTATGCTGCTAATGCCTTCCTGATGCAAGCAAACGTAGTAATTCATTTTAATCAAATATAGCGTGCGCCGGCTTTTAGTGCGTACACAACAGAGAATGAAATAAATATGCAAAATATCGATAATAAAATACCAACGATATAAATTCGATTATGTTTATTCAGTGTGTACACACTGTGTTGTTAGTTTTATTGGCTATTAGGAGAGCAATGGCATATTTGCCTTTTCTGCTTTTATTTATTTAAAATAGTATGTAATTATTATTGTACATGGCTAATCGTGATGTATTCTCCAAGATCTTGCCCAACGTTAAGTTGGCAACGCGCTACGATGCAGATGGTCGCGAAATTCAGGTACCTATATACAGTTTTTGGGTGTAAACAAAACAAAAGTCTGTTTTTGATTTGGCTTGTGTTGTTCTTTTTTGTAGGTGGAACGGCGCGAGGATTCTGATGCTGCCGAAAAAGAGTTGGACACCTTTGATATGCTCGTCGCTGCCGGCTATTATAGGGCACGCATCAAGGGCTTATCCGCCTTTGACAAAGTTGTGGGTGGAATGACCTGGTGCATCGAGTGCTGCGATTACGATGTCGACGTCGATTTGCTCTTCCATGAAAACCTAACGATTGGCCAAAAAATGTAAGAGCCCTTATATCAATATGTATATATTAAACAATTTCAATAATTGGATTTCATTCACAGAGCCCTTGTAGAGAAAATTGTTGCTGTTTTGATAGACATGAAGTGCCCGCATAGCTTGGAACCGCATCAGGTGCAGGGCTTGGAGTTTCTAGCTATACATCCAGTAATTCAATGGCTTGTGAAGACTTCCGTAAGTTATTATACCAACTTTATTTATTCAAAGTATATGGGTGACACACATATACTTATATATGCATATTGCAGGTCGAAAATCGTGAGGAACGTGGTCAGCGCTTGAAAAGATTTGCGATTGGTCAATTCCATAATGACTATCAGTACAAAAGCGATAAAGATAATCTAACAAAAATACGTTATGCCGCTGTTAACATAAAAGCAATACAGGTATACACAATCATTCATTTAATTTAAGTATAAATTAAATTTCGTTCTACTCTTGCAGGAGCTGTACAGTCCGAAAAGGCAATACGAGCGCCAGGAGGCAAACAGCGATGATGATGCATTGCGTGTGCGTCTCACTTTAATGGAGTACGGCGATCAGAAGATAGGCTCAAATACAGATCAAATGGAGGCGGAGGTTAAGTATTTATAGTTATCGATATACTTTACATAGTTTTAAATCAGTTTTTTATTATATCTTGCAGTCCGAGCTGGAGAGAAAGCTGCAGCAGCTCGCTGTCACAAAGGAATGCGCAAAACGCATCGATCTTGATCCCGTTGCTCGTAGCGCACTGCAGCAGCATTATGCGGAATTTAAGATGGAAATGGAAACCGATGCACAAGAGCTCAAATCACAGAATCAACAGAAACGCTTGGAAGCAGCCAAAATAGCGTTGGAGCACAAGATCAAACGCTACAACAAAGACAACGAGCAACTGGAAGCATCGATGGAAGCACAAAAGCAACAAACCGAACAAAAAGAACAAAAGTTGCAAACGCTCAAGGCACAACTAGATGAATATAAGCAGACGGAGGCGAATGCAGATACGAGGTAAGTTGCGATTAATCCTTGCTTTATAAATTTCTAATTTATATATCTATTGCAGTCTGCTGGAGAAGGTGCGCGGTTTGTTGCAGCAGCATGACGAGCTAAAGAAAAGTGAGGCGGAGTTCAAAGAAAGCTGCCGAGCGGATCTGGCCAACTTGCAGCAGCAAATTGAGTAAGACACTCAATGAATATACGAAAGAAAATACTAACTATATTTACTTTGCAGGGAACTGGAGGCTTTCAATGCACAGGATGCGGAAGCGCAAGCGGCAGCAATTGAGGGCGAGCAGCAGCGCCTGAAGGAGTTGCGTTTGCATTTGGCCAAGCGCAATCGTGGCATTGTGGCCATTGAGCGCAAATTAGATGCAATACCCGATCGCACAGAGCTGGCGCAATATCAGAGACGCTTCCACGAGCTGTACAACGAGATGAGTGCCAAACATTTAGAGACTAAGCAATATTATACACTCTACAACACACTGAACGACAAGAAGCGCTATCTCGAAAAGGAGCTATCGCTGCTCAACTCCATTTGCGAGGCCTACAACGAGGGCATGCTCAGTCCGCACGGTCGCGAAGACTTCATACGGCAATTCGAGACGATTGTCGATGGTGTGAAGAGCGCCCAAGACAAGGTGCGTCACAAATACAACGAGGAGCGCCAGCGACGCGACGAGCTCAACGAAGAGCTGCTCGGTCTGCTCGAACTGCAGCGCCAATACGCAACTGCTGTGAAGCAGCTCACCAGAGAGTGCCAGCGTTGCGAGCAGCTGCAACAGCATCTCAAGTCAATTCAAAAGTAACAGGAATGAAATTTCAATTTCAAATATTGTTAGGAATGCAAATAATGTTTGAAGAAATTGCGCGCGGTAATTGTTATTTGGAATATTATAGTTGTAATATAAATAAGTACATAGATATATATGCATATATACATATATGCTTATTTATTATCAGTCTAAGCAACTGTTTCCATAATATTAAACCTGAAACTTAAGTTATTGAATATATTAAAACAATTTGTTTTAAATTCAAATTGCAATTATTGCGGGAGAAAAATCTTGTTTTGCAGGTGAGTCTGGCAGTCAATGAATATCTAATATAATTAATTACTATTGCCTCATTTGATTGTATAGTCCACATTCGAAAAACTCGAAAATGAGGTCATACCTGAGCTGAATATATACTTTAATATCAAATTTCAAAGCAAACAGATCGATAGACAACAAGAATATTATATTCATTCAAAGCAATATACTCGCCTTTCACTCTGTGTGGGAGTACATCAATAGAGCATTCAAGACTCATAAGCATTTAATATTAATTTCCATTCGAGCAACGCTCGCTTGATGATTAAAAAATTTCGCCGATTCAAGTTGGATTGCAGTAATTGGTCTGCGACTAGAGCTAGAGCTGGCTGGCTTGGTTGGCAGGACAGCAATTATGTGGATTTGCTGAGCTCGTTGAGCCATGACAAATGTTGTGCCAATACATACACTACACAAATATATGCATATATGTATGCTATATCCATAATGCTGTCAATATGAAGTATACGCCCCAATGCCACGCAATTTGTCATGCTTAACTTTAACCTTTTGACAGCGCCGCACAATACACAGAGAACAAGAAAGTTGGAGAGAGAGAGAGAGACAGAGAGCGTAAGAGTGAAAGGGAGAATACGAAGAACATTTATATATTCCATTGAGAAGGACTTCGTTTATTTGTGTATTTATGGACTGCAGTTTCTTTTCATGCATCTGGCATGCGCCAAATATTTGCATATGCGCCACGGGTACGCAATGGGATTGTATTTTATTCGTTGTCGTTTCCTTTCAGCATGCTAATTAATATGCAGGCCAGCGCTTAGCTGGCTCAACTGTTGCTGCAGCCAACGCAATCAGAGCCACTTCAGTGGGCGCATCAGCTGCTCGGTTCGCTCTACGCTCTTAATTAATGTCCTTGCGCGCGCTTAACATTCAAACGGAGCATCAAGTGCAATTGCAATTAAATTTCAATGCGGCAATCAATTCAATTCAACAAGTTGCTGCCAGGTAAAGGCTGTGGCCTGACATTGAGATGCTTGGCCAGCAGCTGCCAGCAGCATATATATGTATATAGCAATATCTATGGGTTCTAGCTGGAATTGTGCCCATCAGCTGAACCTTAACCCATTTTGATAACATTTCTTCTACTCATATGACAAATATTTAGCCTTCGGCTGTGCTATTGTGTGCACACTGCTGCTGTATGTGTGTATGTGTATGATAATGAGCTTTTCAATGAGCAGCAAATGCTTCGTTATCACACATTCACACATACGCACATATGCTCATAAAGTCAGCCATGCATTACATACGCACTTTCATGACTTGCTTTAGGTTGAAAGTGAAAGGTGGCACGGCTGACTACCCGCATTTCCTCATTTATATTTGCGCTGGCATTTCCACACACGCACTCACACATTGACAGATTTGTCTTTTGCACGGCGACAAAAGCTCATACACCCACACCCACACACACACAAAAGCCGTAAGCCTTGACAAAAGTCAATCAACATATTTGCTCGATTGGAGGGAGCATGCCAAGCGTATAATCGATTCGCAATGTGTTTGAATAACAAATTACTCAAACTGTGAATTGTGCGCGCGAGCCCATTGTAACTACTTATACATGTACGCACAGGCAGACTCACACGCACAAGCATACAGACGTTTTCATTGCATGCTTTTAGGCGCGCCATAAAATTAAATTTATGCACAGTTCTGGAGCAGTGCTTATCGTCTCTCACTATGTATGTGTATGTGTGTGAATGTCTCTGACTGCTCAAGTAAAAGTATATATATTATACATGTATCACATGTACATATGTTTATACATATAACTAACCACTTGTTGAATTTTGTCTTCTGGGTTGGTGACTGAACTTTCGACTTGAACTATTTGAACTTTGCGGCAATGAACATATGAGCATTGGCTTATCCTTGGCTCTTGCCTTGTCTTTGTCAGCATGTCGAATGTCGTACATGAGAGACAAAAAGCAATAATCATCATATGTGCATGTGACTATAAAAGGAATCAAACACGTACGAAACAGCAGCAGCAGCAGCAGGTGCAAAATGCTGAACTTGAACTTCAAAGATGCCCTGAACATGTAAATGGAAATGTTTATTCAATTAGACAAAAAAAATAAAATAAAATAAATAACTAGAAAGAAGAAGTTGGTATGTCAACTAATTGAGCTATCGAGCATGGCTGTGTGACATGTTTCGATCAAATCAAATATACTGTGCCACGGCTGCCGGGGACAGCTCACAGACAGGCAGCCAGACCGACATTAATCAAGTTCGGTCCCAGGGATTCTTTATCTCATATTTGGATTTGCAACAATTTGTCAATGTGTCAGGCAAATCGCGCTGTAGGCGGGTTAATAAACCAGGCTCGACAACACCAAAAGCAATAACAACAACGGCATTTAAACATCAATTTAATTAATTTATGTTGCCATTTGGCACGCTGCCTGGCAACAGCTGCTAGACGTATGGCAACACTGGCAAAAATCACAATTGCCAACAACAAGAACAGCAGCAAGAGCAGAAAAGCAAGCAACAGGTTTTCTATTATGCGCGCAAAGCTTTCGCACTAAAAGCTTTTGCTAAGCATGAATGAAAAGCACTCACACATACACAGGCACGCACGCATAAGCTGCTCTCGCCGCGTCTGCTATCGGCTCTAGCTCGGCTGCTGCTGCTGCTGCTGCGAACGCTGCCGCTGCTTTAGTAACTGCTGCTGCTGTTGCTGCTGCTGCGTATGCTGCTTTTGCCATTTGCATTCGCCTTTGGTTCTGTGTTCTCCCACAGGCGCTCATTGCGCCCTTAGCCAGGCATGCGAACGTACACGGCGCGCAACGTTTCTCTGCTGCTGCTGCCGTTGCTGTTGCTGTTGCTGTAGCTAAATTCCGTTATTCGTCCTTTTGAGTTTGATTGTGTGTGTGTGTGTTGGCGCGCGCGTTATTTTGATACACAGCATCAACATTTGAATTTTTATTCAATTAAAGTGCAAAAATCAACGCCATTTTCAACTGTTAAGAGCAGCCTCCTGCTCTCAGAGTGTGTGTGTGCATGTGTATGCCATCTCTGTAGTGTATGTGTATGTGTGTGTGAAAATATGCGAGGCACAATAAGAAAAATACATATTCAAATTTCATTTGAAATTACTGCACGCATTTAAATAATTGTGTAAAAAAGTGAAAGAAAAAAAATTCAAATACTAAAGAAGAATAAAATCAAGAGTGAGAAAGAGCAAAAGATTTAGAGGGCCAGCGAGTGAGGGAGAAGGAGATCGGGAGTGAGAGAGTGAGTGGCATTGGTATAGCCATACACTCAACAGCAGCCAACTGCCAGCAGCCAGCGTAGCCACATTTAATAGGATTACTCGCTGCCTGACAGTTTTGCCGGATTAATACAACTCAACTCAAAGGAGGAAGCGCATAGTCTTAGGTAAGCTCCACATCCACAGCCACAGTCACAGTCACATCAGCATCACCTGTCCGACTGGCACTGATCCTGCCGAGTGTCGAGTGTCGAGTGTCGAGTGTCCTTTAGCAGCTGATTTGAATGCCAATCGCAATTGTTAACTATAAGCGAACATATTAATAAACTAAACTTGCCAAAAGGGGCGGCCACACGGCAGTAAACTCCATAAATAACGCATTTTTATTAAACCCAAATCCATTTGCGTTATTGCCTCTACGTGCACGAATGTTAATTGAAGCCAGTCTCACCTTTCCGGTGTCAGCAGGAATAAATATATCGACAGCTAGATAGACATTCACATTATTTGTACATATAATCTGTATATACAGATTAGATAAGTCGCCGATTGCTGTTCGTGTCGCTTAAAGCTCATGAAATTATTAGCGCATTGTGCTAAATGTTATGCGAGAAAAAAAAATGAATATTCATAATGAGCTTGGGGCGTGAGAGAGTGAGGGAGTGAGTGCGAGAGTGCGAGAGTGAGAGCAAATTTGATATGTGCTTGAAGCATGAAAGCAAATTACGCACAAAATAATTGACATTAGCATATTTTGTGCTCCTGTAGCCTGACGCCTGTGCAGCAGCAGCAGCACCTGCTGCCTGTCTGTCTGGCCGTCGAACTGTCAGACGAGCGTCTCTGGCCTTTTGTATTGGCATGCCACACACATGGCGTATACGTGATATCGTGCTTAAGCGTCATGTTATAAAGCACTTAACTGCCCTTTTTTGGCCAGCCCGTTTGCCAGCCATACTTGTCAGCTGTACAATATGGACTCTATACTCGTTTAATTATTATTTGCTGTTTGGTTTATTTACTTTTCGTTGATCTCATGTATGTTTATTTTTTTCTTCTTCTCCTTCTCCTTTTTCTCTTATTTTATTTGAGCAGCAATTGAATACAAATTGGCTGCTGCTAATCTTTCACTTTCGCTGCTTCTTTCATAAGCTGCTGGTATGCGTGTAAACGATTCCATTGGGGCATAAACACCACAAGCTCGCTGTGCAACTTAATCATTACAAATGAGACTAGCACACACTTAACACACATAGACACACACACACACACTTAGACCACAACGCACATTTATAGCTCGTTAGCAATTCCAAGTCGAGTCAAACGATTTGGCCAAAGCATCAACAACCCAGAGGGCCAAACAGCCAGCCAGCCAGCCAGCCAGCCAGATGATGTGAAAGCTGATGCCATGTGAGTCCTTGTTTCGTTCCCTGGCTGCTGGCGGCTGGCCCAAGCGTTAATTGCTACGTTTTGCGGCTGGGTTGATTGGGCGTGTTATGAGCCGCGCTGATGATGGGCCTCAACAATTTGTTTGTCTAAAGCTGCTCGACAAGTATTTAATGGCTCTGAGGCACTTGGCCTGAAAAACTTGGTCAAGTGTTGCTGTTGTTGTTGTTGCTGTAGTTGTTGTTGTTTCCATTGCTGCATTCTATCAAAGTCAAGTCCCACACTTTCGCGCTCTTTCTCACTTTGCTGTTATCTGCACGAAACTGTTTGCAGCTGAAGTTGATAAATGGATTTACTTTGATTTTATAGCTAAAAATCGATCTGCCCTGCTTTGTCTAACATCCTGCCTCAGCGCTGACCCAGCGCCAGCCCATTTTTGAATGTCAGAGTGCCTATTCCCACACACGTACACTCGCACTCACATACTCCCACCTACTTTTTCTCAACTTTTTTTATATAAGTTTCTTTTTGTGCTTTGATGCGGTCAAAGACTTTGCCATTGACTCATCAGAACTGCAGCCAGCGAAGCCAGAGTCAAAAGGTTTCTCTGCTCTTTGATTGGAATGGAGCTGAAGCTCCTTTCCCTTGCAACATTTTTTTCTTTGGCCAACCAAAAATTGCACTTAAAATTGAATGCTGCAAAAGAGCTGAAGCATGCAGCTACACAGATAATCTATGACATAAAATCACGCGACAGTTAAATGCCAGACAAAGGCAAAAGGCAAAAAGAAAAGAAAAAGAGACAAAGAACAACTGACTGCAGTGCTGCTGCTGCTCCTGCTCCTGCTCCTGCTCCTGCTCCATTGATTTCTTCTTTAGCATCTGCCACTTCAGCTGCTCACACTCCCCTCCATCTGCTGCCTGTTTAGTCTATGTTCTCTATTCAAGCGGAAATTATGCAAAGAAAATTTCGCATTTTCACATTTAAAATTTCGCATTTCGCTTAATTTTTGCGCACGTTTTGATTATCTGCTAAAGACGAAAGAGAGATGAAAAAAAAAAAAAAAAAAAAAAAAACAATTTATACAATTTGCATTTTAGCTCAATTTGTACAAAATGTTTGTGTGACTCACAATTGCAGCTGGTCGAGATTTCTTTTCTTCTTTTTGCTTCAGCGTCTGCTCATGTTTGTCTGGAATGCGCTGTCAGCTTGTATTTATCATTTGCGCCTCATTAGTTTGTTGTCTATGCTGCTTGCGGCTAGATTAAAGCACATTATTTATATACATATTCTTTTGGACAACTGGATAAAGTCGCTCGCTCTGCACATGTCTCTCTCTAGCGGAGGTCATGAACTGAATGCACTGAAATGATTGTGTTTCCTTTCAATTTTGTTTGTTCAGCTTAGCTAAGGCTTTATATAGATATGACATATGCTTAGTCCAGGCATAAATATTCATTTGAAATTGCATAAATTTGATATAATAGAAATAGTCAAGCAAATTGAGTTGAGTTGAGTTCTTATTGCAGTTAATAAGAAAACCTCTGCTTGGCTTCTTTCATAGACAGGAAATTTGTTTCTATATATTTATAGATTATATATTTAGTTGAATATATTTTCTTAGGTTTTCATTCTAAAAACATAGTATTTAGGTATCATCAGTATAATTTGTATATATAATTTATTATTAATTATATGAAAATCTCGCTCAACTTTTGTCCCTCCGCAATCAGCTGTAAAACAACAATAAAGGCATTCGCAAAACCATTAAAAAAACCTTTTTTTAAATACTTTAATTTTCAATTAAAAGCTGTGAAAGCTTTTGTAAACTTTGCATACAATAAAACGTTATTAGCATTTGCTTGCTTTCCTGTTAACTTGAAATGCAATTATTCCTGCCCAGAAAAGTATGCTACGAAATTTTCTCAGAAATAGCTGCGCATATATTTCAATGCCCATTGTGAGAAATGTAAGCAGTCGGGTATTATAATGTTAGCTAGCTGTATTTAATAGGTAATAGAAGACCTCTTTAATATAGAATATATATATATTCCTGATCTGCATATTAAGTTGAGTCAAACTAGCCAGGTCAGTCTATGCTTCAGTATTTTGATAACTATAATTGATATGTGCTGTATATACTCTATACACTATAACAAAATACATTTATTTCCCTTGAATTACTTATTTATTTTTAATTTAAGATTTTACACAAACTTCGAAAGGTCAACGTGCTGCATATAATAAATTTAAAATTTCCACTCATAGACTACAAAGAAATACATTCAGTCTATACATGTGTATATGTGTGTGTATGTGCATGTATTTATTGTTTTTTTTTTTTTTTTAATATTAATTTTTCTTTTTTAATATATAGTCTGTCTGCTTAATTGGATTATGTGCATACGTAGAGCACATCATGGCTACGGACAGCCGCAAAGTTATGCTGGCTAAATTTCAAATTGTTTTTCTATGCCAGCATAGCCACCACAGAGTTCTCAGCTGTTAGCCCACTACTCTTCTCAGAGTGAGGGAATTCTTGTATCCTCTAAGAATCCTCAGCACTCGCTTAGCATCCTCCATTTTTGCTGCTTTACACTCGTCTCACATAGCAGCTCCGGCAGCATCTGCGGCTGGAGAGCGTTTTGTGATAGATAAAAAATTAGCCTCATTAAACTTACGATTTAGCTCTGGTTTTTATGTCCGGGATAAGTGTTTGCGTTTAGCATCCTTTGCTTGAGACGTTGTTGCCTCTGCTCGCTCTGTTCCCTCTGCCCGCTCTGTTCCCTCTGCTCGCTCTGTTCCCTCTGCTCACTGTTCCCTCTACTCATTGTTCCCTCCACTCATTGTTCCCTCTGCTCACTGTTCCCTCTGCTTGCTATGTTCCCTCTGCTCGCTCTGTTCCCTCTGCTCACTGTTCCCTCTGCTCACTGTTCCCTCTGCTTGCTGTGTTGCCTCTACTCATTGTTCACTTCCTCTTCATGCCATGCTGTGATTTGCACTCTGCACTCTGCACTCTAGTGTCCCCTCTCTTGTCGCCTCTCTTGTCACGCTCTTCAGTCTGGAGCAGCAGCTCCTCATTGGATAGCATTTCGGTGATTACAAGTGTAGCGTCATCCGAGACTAACCGGAATGGGCAGCTCACTCGAGTAGCGCTAAGTCGATTAGTAGCCTCAACTGTAGCTGAGAGTTGTCATTGGGAGGAGGGAGTACCTCACACACATAGATTTCTATGCAACCTTCAGCTCCTATACAAAGTTCAGCGTACTTTCAAGTCGCATACTCCCGCTCTTAGGGCGCTTCTCTTTTTGTTTTATAATTGAAACGTCTAAAATGTTAAGTCCCCGAACTGTTTATAACTGTCTGATCACCTAATAAAAATATGCTTAAGCCTTTTGGGTGGCGCAGCTGGGAATAAAATAAAAATAAAATCAGAGTCAGCAGCAGAAAACTATAAAGCGTGGCGAATAAAATGCTAACATAAAATTAAGCTGAGCTGAGTGGTGTTCTATGCGGATTTTATGGCCACAGGAAGTCATCAAAAGGCGAGCTGCTCCGAAGGCACTTGATGCGGCTTCGGATCTGCTTCTGAGCTCTGCAATTTTCGTGTTGCATACCTTGAGGCGCGCCGACCTAAGCCCCCTTTTAATTGCTTAATTACGGCTACATTGCTGACACGCCCCCCGCCCATGCATTCGGGACTTTTATGACTGTACTAGTATATGATTGCCACACTTAAACCACAATTGCCCCGCCAAGTGCTTTAATGTGGTGCTTTTGCTTTTGTGTTTGCCTTTGCAGCTGCCCTCACCTGACGCTGCTTTCCGTCTTTTTTTTTTCTCTTGTTTTTCTGGACTGTGCATCATGTGCTTAGCGTAGCACAGTCGTGGATGAGCCGCAATGTGGACTTATATGATGGCAGCCGCCCGCGGAGATCGGGTCAACACAATGATGTCCTCCACCAGACGCCGCCCCGAAACGGAATCGCCCAAATACGGTTACAAGTGAGTGTGAATGGCTAAATAAAGTTTATTTTGTGATTGTGGCACGCCCACTGCACTATTTTTTTTTTTTTTTTTTTTTTTTCTGCTCTGATATAGCCTCTCCCGTCCCATGTATCGTACGACACGTTTTGTTAGCCCCGTCGCCTCGGCGCCCGCTCATCTCGGCCCCTCCAGTTGCAATCCGTCGCACGAGGAGCTGGAGATAAGCGGCGGCCTGTACGCCCCATTTCAGCCGACGCTGGCGGCTGTTGGGGCAGAGGGCGGAGTTTGTCTGCCGCGCAAGCATTTGATTGCCAACCAAACGGCAATGCCGTTACCCATGGGTCCAACCGACAGCGCTGAGCCGGAGGAGCAGCAGCTACACTATCCGCTCAGCAGCTGCAGCAACAACAGCAGCTGGCAGCAGCGCAGACAGTGCCAAAACTATGACGATGATGACGATGACGATGAAGACAATTATGCTGATGATGACGATGGGGAGGATGTGATGGAGATGAAGTCACAGCAGCAGCATCGCCATACCCATCCTCAGCACCAGCACCAGCAGAAGGTGAGCAGGCATAGAATCGAACTGCCGTTCGATGAGGTTGGCTTTGCCAAGGATAGCAGAGAAGAGGCGATTGACCCGGCCGAGCAAAAGTCAACACAGCCACGTGCCAGCGACGCCAACTATCTGGAGAATGGCAGGAAACTGATACAAGTGAGTAGAGCAGCACGAATCGAGCCAAATCGAATCGCAGCCAATCTTAACCTAACATAAATCACACGGCGTATGCGTAATTTAATATGCCACATATACAAGAGGCGATGCTTAATAAAGTGCGAGATAAATAGTTATAGATAGTAGATAAGCGATGCTGTTGGTTGCTCAGCACACAGACACACACACACACACATTTATTTGTTGCATGAATTCCAGTTTCATTTTCATTTTCGTTTCCATTTTGGCCTGGTCATAACTCTGAGGACGCTCGGCCAATTCAATTATGTGGGCCGTAATTAAGTAATTGCGCTAATTGATTGACGCCATCGACAACGACAACCACAAAACAGAAACAACAACAACAACAACAACAGCAATGAAAGCAATATGAATAACAATAAAACAATGCTGCGGGCAGCGCTGTTAGAGCGAGCGGCACAGGTAGAGGGAGAGAGTGAGAGTGACAGCTACATTTGCCCGCCTGTGGGAGGGAGCGAGTGCAACTCTATGCTACATTTTATGACAAGGGCAAAGTAAGGCAATGCGAATATCACTTCCCACTCCCCCTGAGCGAGAGAGAGAGAGGTAGGGAGTGAGTGAGTGCGAGCGAGTCCCAAGTTCTTCTTACGTTTATTTCGTTGTGTGCGTTCGTAACCCATGTCTGCCATGCAAATGAACTGCAGACCTTCATAAACCTGACCTTGCCGTAAATCGCGTTTTAATTACTTCCTCTATTGTCACGTAGCCGACGCGTCAGCCGACCACGCTCCAAGCTCCAAGCTAACATGCTTTCATACTCCATGCTTGGAGCTCGCCGCCAGCTGACTGCCATTTTTGTATAGTCACAGAAATTTTTATTAGCACGTGTCAAATTACATAAATAAAAATGATGAAACGCTCACAAAGTTGCGCAAAGTCGACAATTTGATACGCTGGCAAAAAGAACCAAAATTTATGTGGGTTATAGAATGCCTTCTGAGAATATAGATTAATTTAGATATCTTATTTTCTATATAACTTAAAGCTTGAGTTCTGATATACGTCAAAGATTTTTTGTTTAAGAGCTCTAAAGAATTTTGCCTAATTTTAGCGAACAAATTAAAAAATATTTATATATCTATATAATTCATTTGTCAACACTTTCGGCTGTTAAAGTCAAAAACTAAACTCCATGAGAAACGCTTTAAAGCTCTTGACCTATTCGTAGCAACTTCGAATTGAAAAAGTTTTGATAATTACATTATTTAGACCTTGTCCCAGTAAACAAGATGATACAAAAAATAGGAAATAATGTACAGAAATAAAGGTCTGTTTAGAACTTAATTTGACCCTCAAGCTATAAATACTTAAGTGAGTAAAAGGCTCCAAGGCTCAGCGCCGACTGACCACAGTCATATCAGCTGGTCACGTCGAGCTGCGGGCATGCCTCGCAAGGGAGGGGAATCGGAATCTTGGCCGACGACCAATTTGATAGATAAGAGCATTGAGCCACACACACACACACGCAGAGCAGGCGACGTTGCTTAAAGTGGTACAGAAAGTGAAACAGAAACAGAAACACAAAACTGTTTCAATGCCATTTCATAAATGGCAGCAGAAGCGACGGAGCGGTGAAAACGCAGTGAAATAAATACAAATGGTAGTAAAGCAACCCAAACCAGTCGAAGCCAACCCAAACCAACCCAGGCAGACAGGCAGGCAGCTGGGCGGGCATCAGGAACCACACAATACAATCAAGCAACCCGCCCGCATTCAAACATTGGCTTGGTTGTTGTAATGCTTTTGAGGTGTGTTGTCAATTTGGCCAACACAAAAACCGCAAAACGGAGGCCACAATACACACACACAAACATACACATACATACTAGATATATATATATGTACATAGAGATATTTTCAGCTTGAGTGCTTTATACATAACTCAAAAGTTGGAAAGAGTTTTGTTTTTAGCGTGTTGAAGTTCGACGTGGAGGGAGGCTTCAAGTTGAATGAACAGAACGCCAAGTCTTGGGGCCATTAAACCGATTAATGAGCTCTATTTGCCTGCCATACCTTCCAATACTATCAGCATTGCTCGACAGCATATTTTTTTTTTTTTTTTACTGCCTTCGATTGGTTGCCGTTTTGTGACTCTGTTTTGCTTATTGTTTTCTGTGCAATTTGAGCTGACAGGACACTCGAGCAAACAAAACGCTGAATGTCCTGCTCCTCCTCCCCGCCGCTGGAATAGCAGCACCAGCAGCAGCAGCAGCAGCAGCAGCAGGTCGCTTGGTCAATTTTGTACAAATTTTCAGTTGCGCAAAAAACGCGTTCGCCAACGGCAGCAAAACAAAAGACAACAATTTTCCAAATTGTTCCAAAAAATATATATAAATATTAAAGGAGTTGCTGACTTAGAATACTGGCACTAAATCAAAAATTGACTAATTCGCTGTGTAAACAAAACCCAACAAGACGCAAAGATTAGTCAAGCCAGCAAAAACGAAAAAAAAAAAGGGACGTCGGGCAGCTGGATTTTGTGTGTTGATGAGGGTCCTTTTTGGACCAGCAGCAAAGACCTTGTTAGTCAACCTGTATCTATATGCGTGTGTGTGTGTGTTTGTGTGTGTATTTGTCATTCCTGTTATTGTTGTTGTTGCTGTTGCTGTCATCGATAAGCACTGTTGTTTATGGTCATCGTCATCCAATTTGCGACACATTTGCATAATTTCCCACGTCGCTCACTGATGCATTAAGCCAGAACACAGAAAAAATCTCTCTCTGTGAAAATAAATAATAGATCAAATATTGCTGATAACTATATATCCCCAATAACAAGTAAATAATAATAATCATTTCTGTTATATTTATCAAAGTTCAAGTACACAACCAAAATAGAAGAAGAAGAAGAAGAGTTTATCTACCTCACAATTGACTGTTGTTTATGATTGTGGCTCGTGTGTCCCATAATGCCATAGAGCATATGGTAACAGAGCAACGAAATGAAATGTGTCAAGTCATAAATTCGCAATTTTGTAATGTATTTCGAATTATTCGTGGGGAAGCGAGCTCTAAATCATGTTTTTTTTATAGAAGATACCTTTATTAATGGAATACTCGCTTGAAATTCAATTTTTACTCTTAAATATTTGAGCAGAATTCCTTTTAAGTTTTTTAATTTTCGATTGAAAGCTTACAAACATTGATTTGTAGTGCTGCAAATTTATATATTTATATTCATTTCGATTTCTCTAAGTGTATATTACATATGTAATCATCCGTTGCGGCAGCAAAATAGATATTAATTAAAATAAATAGATTTACATATAGATTAGCATTCTTATCAGTAATTTCAGTTAAATTAGATTAGATTTGATTAACTTTACCACCTACTTGCAGTTGATTTGGCAACATATAAACTACTGCTCTTACTCAAACTCCATTACTGCTCTAACGGAAATTATATGCACATTAAAGATGGCAGATAGAAATTGTGGTTGAATACAAACGTTGCTCAACACTGTTAGCTCAAGCAGACATATTTCCTACTGCAAAACACTTCTGCACACATAAACGAAATAGTAAATATTTTGTGTTTCGCACTTGACATTCAATCTTTTTCTTTTCGGGGCTCGCCCATGTCAAAAACGGAAATAGGAGACCCACACACAAACACACACACACACACACTCACACTTGGAAACACATTTGATTGAGAACAGTTTCAGTTACATGCCCAGCCGGTTAGCAGCAAGACAATTTCCATTGAGAGCTTAGGGTTTTGCCTTCTTCAATTGGTGCCACGTGCACAGACCTGACCTTCTCATATTTAGGCTCATCGCATGTCAGGCATTTCAATTTCGTGTCCACTGGTCACTTCCAAAGGTGTGGGGGATTTTAAAAGTCGCTTAAGGCAATTTTTATTCGGACATAAAATACACGCATGCAATAAACTTCAACATCAACGGCGGCACTTGATTTGCTTAGCATAAACCACCTGACGGCAGTATCGACAACCACCTGCCCAGTTGCCCGCCTGACCACCCGCCCACCACGACTATGTCAACACCTAACGGACGCCGGGCAATTATGGAAATTTATTGTGCAGCTCACGACGCAGCGCTGTGAATGCCAATCAGGGCAGCCGTTGGGGTGTCAGCAGCACAGCTCATCGATGATTGCGACGCTAGCGGGGGGTTACATTCAAATTATATTTCGATTTCGATTGCTGCTGCTGCTGCGAATCCGAATCAGTTGAGTTTTTGGTTGCAGCCTTGTAAATAAAACAAAACTGTATATAAATATACAGTAAATACATAGTTAATATGTCATGCAACTAGTGACTGGATGAGCTCATCAGCATTTAATCAACATGTTTATCATTGTTGTTGCGTTGCGCTGGTTATTCATCAACAATTTACAACTGGTTCGCTGCTTCCTGCCAGCTTAATTTATGTACCAGTTTTCGTTACAAGCATTTGTAAACACTGTCAGCATAAAACATATCGAACTAGCGAATAACTATCGATATCTACTAGTTGGTGAGTCTAGCTCCGCTCGGCTCAGCTACTCTCTTGCTTGATCAACATTCTTCGTTCAGTTTCTGTATGTGTGTGTGTGTGTCAGTGATGCCAATTTTTTTTTTTGAAAAAAGGCAAAACTGTCCGTAAAATACGGAAAAAAAGGCAGAAAATCTAAGAAAAAAGGACAGAAAACAGGACAAAAACATTTTTTTTTCTAAATTTGTATTTTTTTTCTTTTTTATTATAACAATTTCAAGGCATTGTCAATTATGTCATCATTTTCTTCATCCCTGGCCTTGTATGTCGCCATGGATCCAACACGCGCCAAGCACTCTTCTGGCAACTTATAGTTAATACATAGTATATCTCCTTGGGCATTTTATCACTCTTTTCAAATTTTAAATAAGAAACGATATCGATATACATACCTCCTACACTATCAATTTATCACTGTTATACTCATTTTGGCGCTGTTCTTAACCAAATATCGGTACACAATTTAGTATATTTTATGCTAAAGTTCTGTTAAACTGCTCTGCAATGTTATTTAATAAAATTCTGTTGCATCAACAACCGATCAACTGGGAAAACAACCAACTAACTGGGAAAATATGAACACGATTCGCATTCACAAAAAAAGGACAGATTTCCGGATAGGGGATGTTTGATATTTTTTCCGGACAAAGCGCTTAAAAACAGGACAGATCTGTCCGGAAAAAGGACAAATTGGCATCACTGGTGTGTGTATTCGCTTGCCGACAGCTTTCAGCTTAATTAAATGATGGCCAAACAATTAAAAAACGTTTACAGAAACGCGCGCACAGTTCAGCTGAAAGTGTCATCAATCTTGTCAAATTGCCATCAATGGCCATAGTATCCACACCCCACACAAATAACAGCAACAGCAACAACAACAAGTCTTTTGTCCTCTGGCTGCGGCTGCGGCTGCGGTCGCGAGGTGGCGCTGGCAATGAAGGACTCAAGTCACTTGAGACTTTTGCGGGTTAATTAATTAAACGCCGACGACATCGCCGATGTCGGCACATGCAAATTAAGAAAATTGCAAAATAAAACAGCAAAAAAAAAAAAAGAAAAAAAGTGGCAATTCGAATTGACAACAGCAACAAAACCAGCAGCAACAACAACAACAACAAACCACATTTAGTTATTGTGTATGCCTGCCGTGGCCAGCTGCGCGTTCGTGACTTTGACGTCGACGTCGACGTTTGCGTCGCTGCTGACGTCGTATTGCCTTCAATGGCAGATGCAAAGCGCGCAACGCATTTTTTTTTTTTATCCAGTGCTAACGGGCTGTTCGACGTCGACGCGCATGCGCAGCTGCAATTAAGGCTAACGGTATTTAATTAAAAAGCTATTCCCAACAGTTGT
Source organism: Drosophila koepferae (assembly GCA_030914345.1). NCBI lineage: Eukaryota > Metazoa > Arthropoda > Insecta > Diptera > Drosophilidae > Drosophila > Drosophila koepferae. Next base: position 12,146,719 of record JAUESR010000211.1, on the reverse strand, counting down.
AGGTTAAAGTTAACATTACGTATTGAAAGTGTCAAGTGAAAGAGAGAGAGAGAGAGAGAGAGAAACGAAAGAAACACAGAAGAAGCAAGAAAAGACGCGTGCGACATTAACGTCGCGTTTGCATGCGACATTTCAAAGTCAAAGCCATGGTGCAATCTTTGGATATAGCAGCCATAGCGGGACAACAACAACAGCAGCAACCACAACAAAACGATGCGGTAAATGTCAGCTGAAAACTACATAAATAAATAAAAATTGTATATTTGTGTGTGTGTGTGTGTGACCTTCAGTACAGCTGGGCGCAGCGGGAGGCGTGGCATTGCATTGTCATTAGCATTGCGCCCAAAGGGCTGACATAGAGATAGCGATATATGCGTCACATTGAGCCCAGCTCTCATACCAACTATCACACACACACACACACACACACACATAAAAAGGGAGTCTTGCGTTGCTATATAGCTTAATGGATTAACCGCTGGCAGCGACTGATACGCGTTTATTAGACTGTCAAGCACACGCCCCTAATCTCAGGATGTGCAGAGTGAACGCGAAACAAGCATCACGTGTGTGATTGTGCATGTCTGTGTGTGTGTGTGTTAGCCATAAAGTCTTCGCATTCTAACATATGTATTCGTATGTGTACAACGCTTATACATATACATATGTATATAAACTTTAGATGCCATGAGAACCCCTTGGTTAAGCTTTAAGACTAACTTGTCTGTTAACTAAATGTGCTGTTACCCTCTTGACCTTCAAGTGTTCAGCCTTATTAGTCTGATGATATGAGTGCATGTGATTGATAAGAAAATACCCTGCAATCAGCTTATATAATAAATTAATAAAAGATAAACAAAGAGAACTATGAATATAATTCATAAATACTTTTGCATTAGCAATTCTATCTAAGCTATCTATATACATTTTTAGAATCGTCTAGAAGAATACTGTTTGTATATAAGAGCATAACATAATAATATATAAAATTTATTTAAACTTTCTTAGATCGATGAGAATGGCAGCTAGATAGATAGATGTTTATATTTATTTATTTATTTTTTTTTTTTTTAATTAAATTAAAATTGTGAATCATATATTCATGAATCATTCAAAAATTATAAATCAGTCAAAAATCATAAACATTTCCCTCAGCTTAGAAATCATTCATGAGAATCCCACAGAATCATCTTGAATATTTAGGCCAAACAATTTAGAATAATAATATTAATGATATTAATATTACATTTAATAATATCTCAATGAATAATTCAGTTTGAATTTCTTGAAAATCGCATAGAAAGGCAATGCGTATTTAGTTAACAGCTTAAACCAAATACCATATTAATTGCTTATGACGACTAAAGCTTTAGGGACTTGCAAAGTCTTAAATAGTAATTGAATAATTCCCCATTTATAGCAACGTTGCGCTGTGATCCATCACTTAAAGCCTGAATAAAACAAAATGCCATCAATAGCAAAACTTCAAACCCAACATTCTACAGCTAAACTACATATATGTATATGTATATGTATATCTATGTCAGCTGAAGCGAATATACATAGTTTCAGTCCAGTTGGAGCTTCAGTCTCGCTTGCGCTGCTGCAGCTGTGCAGACATAACAAAATTTAAGCGTCAAACTTACAAGATGCTGACCAAGTTTTAATGTGGTTACCCCGACCAGACGCACAAAGGCAATGTAGAGATGGCCATTAAAATGTTTCAATTAGCTAGCGCCAGTTGTGTGGCACATTTAGCATGACAAAGGGGCCACAGAATGGGAGGGGCGGGGAACGATGAGGATGCTGCCACAGGGTCGATAAACTTTTGTGAAGCAAACTCTTCATATTCTTCAAATTTGGTATCTGCAGGAGCCGAGCAAAGGCAGTAAACCGTCAGCGCTGCGACGCACGCTGCAGGCGCTGCGACAACGTCTGACCAAACGTAATCGCGCCAAGCCGCCCGATTGGTTCCTCGAGAAGTTCTCAAATGCCACCAACACGGACAAATTAGGCAAAACCGGAGCCATGGACGATACGGCATTGTCTAGCGAAATTCGCGGCAGCAGCGCTCTATGCAATCGCCTCTCCGTGGATCCCACACTGCAGTCCCATTACAGGGTAAGTCAGCTAAGAACTTGACAATCCATTAGCTAATCGAGCATATATATATGTGTATATATATTTATACTTGTATGCATCTTGACAGTGGCTCGCTGTGGTCTCACTGGCGGTGCTCTATAATATCATCTTTGTGGTGGGTCGTTCCGTTTTCTGGGAGATCAACAAGAATGCGCCCGCCGTTTGGTATACGCTGGACTATCTGTGCGATTTCATTTACCTGCTGGATACGCTGGTGCACATGCACGAAGGTAAGTTGCCCATCTCAGCCCAGCCAGACAGGTGGAAGGTTGGGGGCAGGAGTGAATGCTGCTGCTGCCGCTGCTTATGCAAATGAGACTTGGTGGCTTTTGCTCTGACTAAGCCGACGCAGACAATGCTTGCCAGCCAAAACCATTTGCGCTTTCATATGTGAATACATACATCAGCATATGTATATCAAAGTCTATATATGCGTGTGTGTGTGCGTGCGTTTGCGTCTGTGTGAGTTGCCAAATGCAGGAATAAGCCAGCCTTGACATTTCAGACGGCAACAACAAAAGGGATTTCTGTGAAATACACTCGCCGCGAGCATTGTCACTTTGTGAAGCGAGTCGAGATTAAACTGAATAGCAAAAAGAATGAAAATTCACGAAATTTGATGGCATACAAAGGTGTAACTGCAATAGTTATGCACTAGTTCAGTTGAGAGCTTACATTTTAAAATAATTAGACTACTACTAAGTTTGCCTTTCAGTCAAGATGAGATATCATATATAAAGATATATATATATAGATATATAAAGCAGTTGGATTTTATCTATTGACATATTCGTATATTCATTTGCAATTTACAATTTCCTTTAGATAGATTTATTTAAAGATTAGAAACAAATTCAGCCATGTAGGCTTTGTTTCATGTATTCATGACTAGGACTAGGTCTTTGAATTGGATTTTGATTTGTAGTTGGACTTGAACTTGAACTTGAACTTGAACTTGCACTTGGACTTTTACTTGCTCCTGGATAAGTCCAGGTTAAGACCTGGTCATGGACTTGGACTTGGACTTGGACTTGGACTTCGATTTCGACTTCAGCTTCGGCTTCTAATTCTACTTCTACTTCGACTTGGACTTCGACCTCGACATGAACTAGATCTTAGAGCTGGACTTTGTCTTGGACATGAAATTGCAGTTCACATTAAACTTTTCAAAGCTAAAAACTATCTAATTCTTGGAGTAGAAAAACTCTTTACATCTCTTATACATATTAATAGCATAGTATAAGATAAAACCCCTATCTTAATAGCATAATAATAGATATAGCTATAGTCAGATCTTAATTAAATTCATGTTCTCTAGCCTCTTCTAAACAAAATTCAATCTAAGTAGTTTATATTTCTCAGTTCAAGTTCTCAAAGTAAGGACTTTTCGTATTCAAAATTCTATTAGCTTTACCCCTAAACGTTGTTCAAGCAAAAACAGAGCTGACAGCTTGCAGCAGCTGTATGTAGACTTCTTATTCTGCTGCTCGAATCCAGCAAAGGATTTGTGTAAATAAACAAAGCGGATTATCCAGTTGCTGCTGCTGCAAGGGTATCAAAGTTTTAGTTCAAGTTTTGCATTTCTATTGCGCTCTGCCAACTGTGAAATGCCTCGCTGCATGTGGCACAGGAAAAAACAATAACCAAAAGGCGTAACCACACCCACACGCACAGAGCCAACCAACCACACACAACACATGCAAGTCCCGACCGTATCTAATAGTTTTGTTTCCATTCGCAGGCTTTCTGGACCAGGGTCTCCTAGTGCGCGATGCGTTCCGGCTGCGGCGTCATTATTTCCACACCAAAGGCTGGTATCTGGACGTGCTGTCAATGCTGCCCACAGATCTGGCCTACATCTGGTGGCCGCCCGAGACGTGCTCCAGCCTCTATCTGCCCTGTCCGGTGATTGTGCGGCTGAATCGTTTGCTACGACTGCCCCGGCTCTGGGAGTGGTTCGATCGCACCGAGACCGCAACGGGATATCCGAATGCCTTTCGCATCTGCAAGGTGGTGCTGGCCATTCTGGTGCTGATCCATTGGAATGCGTGCATGTATTTTGCCATCAGCTACGAGATTGGATTCAGCTCCGATTCATGGGTCTACAATTTGAATGGAACGCGCAATAATACGCTGCAACGTCAATATATCTATAGTTTCTATTGGTCAACGCTGACGCTGACGACGATTGGAGAGACGCCGACGCCCGAGAATGATGTTGAATATTTATTTGTGGTCGCCGACTTTCTCGCTGGTGTGCTCATCTTTGCCACCATTGTGGGTGAGTGCGAATGCATAGCAAATAGATGCGGGAGAGACTGAGGCGAGGGCAGTTCAGTTGATTTTGGGTTCTCGCTTGTTTGTTTTGGCGCATTGTTTACGCAAATATTTCGTCTGATCGTTTAATTGGTTGCCGAGTGACATCTGTGACATCAATGGGTATTAATTTACAGTCCGCCACGTACGTCAGGGACAACGACCCACAAGTCCGTGTCCCTTTTTTAGTCCCAAACCCAAACACCATCATCTCCGACTCACATTATTCATTATTCTGTTGTCGTTGCCTTTGCTGCTGCTGCTGCTTCTCCTGCTGCTCCTGCTGCTTCTCCTGCTGCTGCTGCTTCTCCTGCTGCTGCTCTAGTTTGTTTTGTTTTTCATTTTAGCATGTGCTGGGTTGATTTGTTGCTGTCGACGCCTTCGCATTCGCCACGCTTTTTTGGGCAAACGTGCCTTTTTATCATTTTTGTCGTCCTTCTTATCGCTGCCATTACCGGGCAGCTGCCGTTGTTGTTGTCCTCGCCTGGCATCTGGGCAAACAACAAATTTACTTACCCATGATGAATGCAAAGTTCGTCAAAGTGGCATATTTTACCATCATATATGTACACATGGATATGTATGCTTATGCTGTCTATCTGTCTGTCTGTCTCTCGTGGTCCTCTGTGCACCGGAAGTGCCGCCATTAGTCGCCTTTGTGCCACGCGTTGCGCGTCGGCCCCCTTGAAGACTTTACGACACACAAGTGGCGCAGCGGAAATGGCTGTCGAAATTAAAATGAGTCCCTAACAAAATAGGCAATAAAAGTATGAATTACATGCTGCATGCTACTCGCTCATAAATGATTGCTCGACTAGCTGTTACCCTATACTAAATTGGATCTATCACAGGTAACATCGGCTCGATGATATCCAACATGAATGTGGCGCGTGTGGAGTTCCAGAATCGCATGGATGGCGTCAAGCAATACATGGCCTTCCGGCGTGTGGGCCATGAGCTGGAGGCGCGTGTGATACGCTGGTTTGCGTACACCTGGTCGCAGAGCGGTGCTTTGGATGAGGAGCGTGTGCTGGCAGCGCTGCCGGATAAGCTAAAGGCCGAGATAGCCATACAGGTGCACATGGATACGCTGAAGCAGGTGCGCATCTTTCACGACACGGAGCCGGGTCTGCTGGAGGCGCTGGTGCTCAAGCTAAAGCTGCAGGTCTTCAGTCCCGGCGACTACATCTGCCGCAAGGGCGATGTCGGCAAGGAGATGTACATTGTGAAGCGCGGCAAGCTATCTGTCGTGGGCGACAATGGTGTCACCGTGCTGGCCACCTTGGGCGCTGGCTCGGTGTTTGGCGAGGTGTCCGTGCTGGAGATAGCCGGCAATCGGACGGGCAATCGACGCACGGCCAATGTGCGCTCGCTCGGCTACTCGGATCTCTTCTGTCTGGCCAAGCGCGATTTGTGGGAAACCCTAGCCGACTATCCGGAGGCACGCTCCACGCTCACGCAGCGCGGCTGTCAGCTGCTGCGCAAGGACGGACTGCTGGACGAGCAGATCTTTGCGGGTAATCGATGCTCATATATCTATATGTAGATGCACACACACACACACAGACAGTATTTTAGGCCACTTCCGGCAGCTAGCTAACTGAGTTCCGTTTCCTTCACACAGACTCGCAGCGCGTGCACGACAGCATCGAGGGCGGCATCGAGAAGCTGGAGCTGTCCGTAGAGAACTTGAACATGCGACTGGCGCGGCTGCTAGCCGAGTATACGGCCAGCCAGGCCAAAATCAAGCAGCGTCTGGCCAAGCTGGAGCTCAAGTGAGTGAGGCATCTATAAGTCTTGCTTTTTTTTTTGTTCTTTTTTTGCAATTCATTCTAAATCGTTTCATCATTTACAGCAGCGGTGGGTTCGGTGGATCCGGTGGACGGGACGGCGCGGAGCCGCAAATGCGAACACGCAGCGGTCGCCTCTATTCCCTGCAGACCAAGCGGCGCCCACGTGCCCGCCTTGAAGCGGCTGCCAAATGCGGCGATGCGGCCAAACAGAACACGCTTTAAGTCCCAGCCAGCCAGGGCCAGCCAGCCGCTTGGCGACATTCGAGTGATAAATGCATAACGCCGAAGGCAACAGAGTTACGAGCATGCAACATGGAACATGGAACATGGAACATGAAGTTGCTGATTAAAAAGTTGTTGCTAACCGAGTTGAAGCTGAAGTTGGGTCCCAGTTGGCTGTGCGCCAGCTCGAGCGCTTTCAAATCAATTTTTAATTTTAACAATTAGTTTTTAGGGCAGCGCCAAGCAGGTGCCCAGCACTGCGCAGGGGCAGGGGAAGGGAGGTTTTGTTTTTATGTAGCGCAACTTTATAAATTTGTAAAATGATTCAAACTGAATGTGCCTCAAAGTGTGTAAAAGTAGATTAGTTAAGCGAGCCGGAAGGAGGGAGCAGTGCAGGTGAGAAAAACAACTACGATAGCTACGATTATATAGCACAACTAAGTAATTAATTTTTGTAAAAAAAACATACACACACACAGAGAGAGAGAGAGAGAGAGAGATGTGAAGAGGAAGAGAAAGATCGTTGTACATATGCGTAAGCTGAAATGGCATTTTGAATGCCAACTCGGCAATAGTCCAATTTTACAAGCTAGATTTTATTTTTGTATGAAACGCTAAACGTTTCAACAGTGCATATACATATATATATATATATATATAAGCAACTATATAGATATACATAATTGTGTATGCAACGACTACAACAACAACAACAACAACCACCAAGAGTCGCCAATTTGCTGAAGCGGAAAGCGAACCGAATTGAGAGACAACGGAAGTATAAAGTAAACAAGAAACGCATTTCCTATTAGCCACACCTGGTTGCACCTTGCAGCGAAATGTATGCTACCTATAGTTAACTGTACAAGTACTATACTATACTATATATATATATATACATATATATACCATACTATATATACAATTGATGTCTTTGTGCGTGTCTAGAGTTGGGCAAATGGGAAGAGAAATCATGTTAACATTTTTTTGGATCCAGCGAATTGTAATTTGTAATTTAAGTAATTCAGTGTTAAGGGAAACAGCTTCCAAAGCCAAAAGTCAAATACAAATTGTAAAACACACACACACACACACAGTGTATTTTTATATAAGCAAGACGAAGAGAGATAGAGAGAATCACATATATATATGTATATATACATATGTATGTATATGTAAGCAGAGAACTATGAATAAAATGTAAAGAGAAAACTTTCAAGTGTCTACTCAATAACAGATCTAAGCACTTGGCCAGCATTGTTGGCCAATAAATGGGCAGAGGGGCCTGCCACGCCCCCTCCCAAATTCACCAACAATGCCACGCAGAGGCAGACAAAGCAGGCAGCAATTACGTGAAGTACGCTAAGAAATGCAGACGTGTTCGCTTCTTTTTTTTTTCGTGCGTATCACGCTGCGTATGAGTAACGCGCACAAATAACAAGCTAGGCGAGAGGGCGCACGGGTTAGGGGGGGAGGGGGCGTGGCAGTCAGTCAACAAATCGTGCGCAAGTCAAAGTGAAAGTGAAAGCCACGCACAGACAAATGACAACCTCATTCTGTTCCAAAGCAGAAAATCAATTTTGATGAAATGCGCCAAAAAAAAAAAAAATAAATAAAAATAATAATAATAAATAAAAAGAGAAGCAGAAGAGAACAAAATATATAAAGAGTCGAATACAATAATAAAGGAAACCCTCGACCGAATTGCCAAGTGTCTGTTCTACGTGTGTCGCTTCCGCTGCGACAACGCACCTGTCACGCCCTTTGCACCACCCACCACCCACAACCCCTTGCAGCATCTACCCAGCTACAAACATCTTGGTCGGATATTCATATGACTTTATTTTCCACGTTGCCATGACAAGAAATGAATGAATCTGCTCGAAGGCACGTGAGAGACAATAAAATTTCAACGCTTCAATGGAATTATGGATACATAGATGAATGTGTGAAGAGATGTGTAGAGAGAGGAGGAAGAGGGAAACAGGAGAGAGGAAGAGTTTTTTTTTTTTTTTTTGATATATACAAAGTCTAAAGAAAAATCTGAGCTGCTGCAGGCTAAGCCTAACAATGTTAATGGGTTGTCTTAGCGCGAGATAAAAGTTTTTTTTTTTAAATTCTTTTTAGTGAATTTTATAGCTAAAGCATCGAAGTTTCAAAACAAATATATATAAGTCTCATTTAGAATGATAAACTAATTAAAATATAATATATGTGCATAAAAGAGTGAAAGTCATTTTAAAGCGCGAGCAAGAATATATATATCATGTATAAGCATTTATTTTCCTTCAGAGATATATCAAGCGTACTTCCACAGTAAAGAAATAAATAAGAAATAAAGAAACGTATGCATATATAAAATACGTAAGATTGTATAACGTATATATGAGATAACGTAACATAGGGGAGAGTGACGTAAGATAACGAAGCATAGCTTAACGTAACTTAAGATATCTTAACGTACAATAACGTAACGAAAGATAACGTAAGCATAAGATAACGTAACGTAAGAAAACAACACGTAAGATAACGTAATATAAGGAAAGGTAACGTAATAACATATTAATACTTACTACGGACTTAAATTATATATATTACGTAAGATAACGTAACATAATCATTCGTATACGTAATATGCACATAAATACGTATATTACGTATACGCAACATATGCACATAATTATTTTCATGACTTTTTTTTTATTTATTATAATAAATTATTACTATAAATTGGTTTATATTTCAATATGCAACTGCATAACCAAAAAATATATATAGATATAATGATAAATACATGAAACTTGCTCAAATAATCCCAAGTTGGCACTGCAAAAGCTGTTCGAGCTAATTGATTTAATATCCAATAATCTTTTGACTATTGAAACACGAACAATCGAACACAAACATAATCATAAATTGTTCGTTACTAAGAGAATACATGTACATAGTTGTACATTTCTATATATATATATACATATTTGCTAATTAGCTATGTCCAGCCAACCATCAGACTGCGATGTGCAGTATCTGCGCTGCCTGAAGTGCTTGAAGATCATTAAGTGCTCACGCTACGACACCAGCTGCTTGATTCATCACGTACAGAAGGATCATCCGGAGATACTGGAGGATACCGCCAACGAGAAGTTGCTCAATCTGCATAAGCTGGCCGCCGAGCATGGCATCAGCCAGGAGCGTCTCTCCGAGATCAGCAAGATGACCGGCTTGTCCGAGGTGCAGATGGCCGACGAAGCCGAACGCTGTAAGTGGAAGTCATCTTATAATTGCTATAGCATAATTTGCGTATTACCTTGTCAGATTTGCAGCGCAAGGGAAAGGGTGTTGACGCCAAGGCGAATAGTGGAGCTCCAATGGCCGCTGATTCAAAGGATCTGAATCGACGTCAATTCTATCGCAGCTCCATCGAACGCTGGGTACCCACAGAGGGTTGCATCTATTGCCCCAGCTGCGGCGTTAATCGACGGCCGGTGATTAAGACTAGCACCGAATTCTACACGAGCAGCAGCTGCCCGGCATCGTGTGTGGCCAACTGCTGGCCCTTCTGCTTTCTGCCCTGCCTCCAGTCGACGGACAATCGCGAGTATCTGCACTGTGCCAACTGCAAGAGCTTCCTGGGCGTCTATGATCGCGAAAGCAATTGCATACGACCCAATCGTGAATTTGTGCCAACTGCTAACTAAATTTTATTTGCAACAATTACGAATTAAACCTAAAATGTTTCTTTATGTTAAATTTAAGGGAAAAGTTGTTCGTTTATCCAATACAGTAACCCTAAAAGTCCCTATTGGGATTTGCTGAATGGACAGCAACAGCAAGTTTAGCCAAGACAAGAACCTGTTGAATGCGCTTAGCAACCTCTTTTGCATGTAAAAGCTAACTTAGCCTAGACCTCAACCCAATGAGATCAATATGTTTTAATTTAAATTTATGCTTTCCTTAAAACAACTTTTTTTTATAAATACATTGCAATATAAAGATAAAATATATATTGATTTCAGTGCAACTCCTTTTTTTAAAAGCTAACTTAGTCAAAACAGCAAGAGAAGTACACCAACTGATAGATTTCAATTTATACTTTGGCGTGCACAATTAGACAAGACAACAACCATCAGGACAATTCGCCGAGTGGCGGCAATTAGTGCTTATTGGTTGGGCAAAACAGTTTGATTCGCTTGCTGCGCCTCTGCTTTGGCGCGCTTCTCCGCTCGCTTGGCCAGAACCTCAGATCTCAACTTTTGGGCACGCACTGCACAATCCCTAGGCTTCACCTTCAAATGCATTTCGTCCACGATGGCCTTTTGGCGCGCCGACCTGGACAACCAGCGCTCGTAGCAGCCAATGGGCACATAACGTCCAATGAAGCAGCCACAGTGGGAGCAATAATGATTGCAATCATGACGACCGGGCCACTTGCGGCTGCAAGAATAACAGATATTAATTATAATATATATTTTTTTTTATATACCTAGATAGAGACTCACCATAGCTTGGTCAGGCTGAGCATACGCTGCAAGAAGCTGACTGTCTCATGTTCCACAATGCTCATAGCAAAGTGCTCGCAGGCTGGACAATTGACCATCGTGGACTCCTGCTGCAGAAAACCCACCGGGGCCTTGAAGCTGCCAATGCTTATGGACACAACTTGCGGCTCGACTGCGGTCATGTTGCGTGTGCACACTGTAACCGAACAGGCGTAACTGAAACCAGCGACGCCACAGCTGAACGAAAAGAGTCAAATGAGAACGGTAAAAATTCCAGCTGAGAGAGCATAAGACAGAATGCGTGAGAGCAAGAGAGCAAGATGTGCTGTTCAAGCTCGCTACATTGAAAGATCCAAATGAGAGCAACAAAACAAAACAGCTTGAGAGCGAAGGAGCATGAGTGAGAGTAATACATTTCTATGCTGCTCTCCTTGCTTGCGCGCAATTAAATAACACACTTGATATATATATAAAACCAGCAGCATATTTATTTTACTATATAGAAATGAAAAGTGTTTTTATTGCTCATCATAGCTGAGGTCGTCTGTAGACTCCCAGATATTCGCCGCAAGCGCCACAATGATGACGTTTCGTGCAGCAGTGCAGCCAGGAGCGCACCAGCCGTGTCTTGGCCAGCACCTTGCAGTACGGACAGGTAATCTCACGAGCATTGGGGCCCACGGCAAAATAGACGGGCGTCAGTTCCTCAACCATGTTGACTAGTGAAGAGCAACAGGCGACAGTGTGTTGCTAGCAGCGCGTACGAATGGAGACTGAGCAGCTACCGCTGGAGAGCAAAATCGTAGGCAAATTCCAAAAGCAGAAAATAGAAAACGAGAGAGTGGGAGAGGGAAGGAGACAGAATGAAGATGAGCTGTGGGCTGTGGGTGTTATTTATTGACTGTCAGTGACATGATTGAAAGAGAGAGCGAGAGTGAGTAGCGCGAGCGTGAGAGTGTCAGTGCGCAAATGACTTATGCTAATGCATATATTTGGGGGTGGGTAATTATGATTGGCTATTACGCTCTCTCACTGAGTACATTTGACTACTGTATGCAAAAATCAAGAATGAGCATTAGTTAATGTTATGCTAGATCAAATTTTTTTTATTGGTTAAAGATAACTGTGATTTGTTGCTCTACTTGATTTTGAGTGGAGCTCGTCGCTTCATGGCGCGTCCAAAGTAACAGCCGCAGTTGCCGCAATAATGACTGCGATCGGTTTGCTTGCAGGGCACAATGTAGTCCAGGCAGCAGCAGCAGCAGAAGGTCCTGGAAAGAGATGCCTAAGGATTAGCGCTATGTGACGTTACATCGGATATATGTATCGAACGTGACCTACACAAAGAGACAGCCAACAATGCGATTCAGTTCACTGGCCCACCATTTCAGATCGTTTTCCAGTACTGTCTTATCCTTGATGCCGCATGCTGGACACTTGAGCAGCACGGACTCCTGCGGCAAATTGAGAAAGGTGCCCGGCAAAGGTGTAGCGAAATTCTCATAGATCTCGAGCTCCTTTTGTGCCTGCTTCAGCTGCTGCTGTTGCTGCTGCTGCTCCTCAGTTGTTGTGGCCATAGCTGAACGAATTCCAAACTGAAAGCAAAATGATGCCAGAGCCAAGCGCAACCTGTTTGGACAGCAGCCAGACAGAGAGCAAGCAAAAGCAAGCGAGAGAGAGAGCGAGCGGGAGAGCAACAAAGTGAACGAGAGTGACAGACAGATAGAGAGAGAGCGCGCGTATTTTAATTGAGTTAGCTGCGTAATAGAATTAAAACAAACTATGCGTGACATTTGTAACATATTTTAATTGACCTAATCGGAGTGTGTCTGAATGCCCAGCTTGCCGCCGCAGTGACTGCAGTAGACGCCCTTGGTGATCCACTCGCGATTGCAGCCACACCAGGTGCAGATGCAGCAAATCCAGAAAATGGGAAACACACTAATGGAAGATAAACACAGAAATCAATTACAGGATATGCATAGAGAGTGTAGACCATGTCCTGCGCTCACCAGCTCAGCAGGCTGAGACAGCAGCTGATGTCCTTGCAGCCGGCAGCACGCATCACAGCCGCATCGCTTCTCTCGCGGCACAGTGGGCAGAGCAACTTGTACGTGGATGGACCCGGCTTGTAGTAGCGCAAGCGAGCGGGCTGTGCGGCACCTGATGTGACCGCCTGCAGTTGAGTGTTCAGCGTAATCTTCTCCAGCGGCTGGCCCACCTCATGGTCATCGATGTAGGGCACCAAGGATGCCTGTTGACCCTCCACAATTACATTGGCAATAATGTTGCGGGAACGCTCCTCCGCTGTACGGGCGGGCAATAGTTTGATCTGTAGCGTCTGCGGCTCCATGTTAACTGTGTCGAGCAGCTGTCGATGCCAGCGACGAGCACCGAGCGACTAAATAGAGAGAGACAGCGAGAGAGAGAGAGAGACTGTTGCAGAGAGAGTGGGAAAACTGACGCTCACGGGGCCTATGGGCAATTCTTATATATCTCTTGTTCTATGTGTGGTTCGCATATGATGTCATCGTCGTCATCATCAGCAACATCATCATCATTATCATGATTACACTGGAGCTATTCTGTTTGCCAGGCCAAGCAGAAATTACAAAAAAGAAAACAAAGAAAAAAAAAACAAAAAAAAAAAATAGCTAGAGCAGCAAACAAATTGACTTTTGTTTATACGCTTAACAAATGTGAAACATTACGAAATACCATCGACAGATCGGCCACACACACATGCACACATATATCTATATATATTAATAGTACACTTGAGCTGTCAAATTTCCGAAATAATTTTGCGTTTTATTATTTTTGTTTAAAGAGTATTTTTCAGTTACAGGCCTCAATGGAATCGCATGGATGCTCTCGAGGGCATATGGACGGCACAGGATTGGAGTACTTACAGCATAGAATCAGCATAATATGGAGTCTCAAATTTGCCTATCTGCAAAGAGGATTTGGAAAGTTATTATGGAATTAAATGAATAATTACTCACGTTCTTGATCTTCATCTTCATTTAAATGGAATCACTTTGCTATAGCACACTGTGCTTCCCTTGCTTCGACACACGATCGAGGCTTCTAGATTTCCCAATCCGTAGCAGCAGATCTGCTTAGTGCTTATAATCCCATACATAATATATGTGATATGATCATGCCATTGCCACGAGTAATTAATGTTTCATCCAGTTGGACATTTGCCGCTGCCTTTTTATAGGAATTCCTATTGTCGTCTAACTACAATTGCCATGACTTCATTTTGCACAGCAGCAGAAACGAGTTACGGTAGCCACAATTCCAGAGAGCGAAAGAGAGGCAGATCTTTTACGATTACTTCGTACGTAGAGAGCGCACATTTGTTATTGTTCAATCTCGCTCACTCTAACATGCTCAGTTAAACTTTAAATTTGAAGAGTTTTTGTTGTTTTCTTTTTTGTTTTGATTCTTGGTTCTTCGCTTGTGCCGGCTTAGCTTGTGTCATAATACGAGCGAATGTGCGCGTGAGAGAGAGGCATAGCACAACTTAACGTTCACTGTTCACACGTACAAACTACAACATTACTGCTTCGCTCTCGCTCACTCACTCAAGCTCTCAGTTGAACTTGAAATTTGAAGAGTATGCAAAATGAAATGAGTTTTTTTTTTTTTGCTTCGTTTCAATTTTGTTTATGTTTTTGTTTTGCTTTGATTTCATTTGATTTTTTATTTGTAAAGCTTCTAAATGCGATTAGCAATGTATTTGCTTTGCATATATGTAAATAATAATAATATAATAATAATAATGATATAGTTATGAGATTACAAAAATATGAAAATATTCTATAGGCATGCAGTGTAAAAGTATATTCACATATGATTGCATGAATTAATACACATATATATGTATGGATGTACATATATATGTATTTATACATACATAATTAAATTAAATTAAGAAATTTGTGTCTCTGGTATAGACTGATGACATCCATAGATGCATACAAACGAGAATAGAATATATATATATAACCATACACCAAAACATCCATATCACACTTATATACACACTTATATGCATACATACAAATATTTGAATGCCACTTGCTGCTTCTATTCGAGCTGATATCAATCATTAGCAATTAATCAATCTGTCAGTTAGTTCTTCCGATCAATTAGCTTTATATATAGACGCTTTTACATATATACAAATCTGTATTCCATGATTTATCGTACATAAAAATTAATAAAAAAAATAAAAATCAAGCACGTTTGGCTAGGCGCACATGCAGACCTCCCTCTGGCAGTAAGACGGGCGCCGGATCAAAGCGAAATTTGACTTCCTTGCGTGGCGCATGAATCAAATCGAAATTGGACAAGACTTTGGCCACAGCCACTTTGGCATTAACCTTGCCCATGCGTAGAGCTGGAATATGGAAGAGATATATAGAAGATGCATATATACGTAGATAAGAGAAAGTAAACATACAGACCTATGCAATGTCTGGGACCCTCGCCAAAGGGCATATATGCCGTTTGATTGTAGTTCATATTATCGGCATCGAAGCGATGCGGATCATAGTCCTCGGGATTGGGAAAGTAGTTGGCATCGCGATGCAGACCAAAGAGCGAGATCAATATGCCTGTGCCCTGCTTTATGGTATAGTTCAAATCCGGCACCAGAAAGTCCTGAGTGCACTCTCGATTGAGAAAGGGCAGACCCGGATATTTGCGAATACTTTCTGTGTGAATGGATGTGGATAAGCATTAGTGATACATAGAGCAAAATATATCAATGAAACTCACCCATAATGCACAAATCCAAGAATTTCATATCCTGCACGGCCTCATAGGTAAACTTATCGCCTCTCTTTAACTGATGCCGCTCCATAACCGTATCCACTTCATCGCGTGCCTCCTTCAACAGCTCCGGATACATGGCCAGTTCGTAGAGCGTAAAGGCTGATGTAGCCGCCGTAGTCTCCGATCCCGCAATATAAAAGAGAAAACCCTGGGCGGCAATCTTATCAATGGACATGGCTTTTAGTTCTTCCCGTGCTGTTTCAACGTCCCACACCTCGTCGTCATCGTCGCCGATCTTGCCCGTGTTGCGCAGCCGTATGAGCAACTGTAGCAGATCCTTGCGTACGACATTGTTCTTCTCACGGAACTCGATCGTATGCTTCATAATATCACGCAACTTGGCCAGGACTTTGTTCTCAAAGCCCATGCGATTCATGAGCTTCGCCAATCTGTGGATAGAAAATAACAGTTAATAATATATGTTCGATGATCTTCATTCAATTACTCACGGTGGAAATATTATTGTGGCAATGTTGTGAATCCTGAGTACAAGTCCGTGCTCTGATAGAAGTGAATCGCTGAGAGCGCGAAACTCATTCTTCGGGTTGGTAAAGCTATCGATCTCCAGTCCAAAGATCACCGATCCAATGATATCCACTGCATAGGTTGTAAGAATGGCCTTCATTTCAATTGATTCATTTGGGGCCTGCTCCACTATGCCCTGCAAGTGCTGCACCAATCGATCACCCACATCATCGATTGTGCCAAACATGCCCTTGATCTTGCCCGAGGAGAAGGAGGGCGTCAGTTTCTGGCGCAGATTGCGCCATGAGGCGCCTTGCAAATTGAAGAGATTTGCGGACAGAGGATCATGTTCCTCATCCACGTACATGCCACGATCATGAAAGCTGGCAAAATCGCTGGTCATGATCTGTCTAGCCAGCTGGGGATCACGGATCAGCAGCACGGGCTTGTGCATCACATAGAGTCCCACAATCTTGGAACTGTGACGTTCGTAGATATCGCTTACGATCAAACCAAAGCCACGTTGTCTCTTCAGCAGTTTATGCATAACGCCAAACGGAAATGTAGCTGGCTCCTCTTCCACGCCCTCGCGCTGCCAATAACTATAAATGCGTCTTACATATTGCACCACTAGAACCAGAAATATGGTCAGCAACAGAATTAAATACATCACGACACCGCTTCCAAACGACCCTGACGGGGTCTGCAAGCGAACTGAAGCAGGAGAGAGTTTATTCCAGACGAGCGTGCGATTCGTTTGTAACTGTAATTAAACGAACTGAAAACGGAGAGCGTTTATTCCAGACGAGCATACGATTCGTTTGTAACTGTAATTAAACGAATCCAGATAAGCATTGCTGAGAAAGTAATCAGCTGGAATTTCTCTTTATTGCTGCGAACTTTTCGAGTTGCATCGTTGAGAGCGCATTCTATTTTATGCAAATAAAAGCTGATGAGCGAGCTTTGAGTCAGTAGCAATGCAGTTTAATTAACTTGTAAAGCTTAAAGCTTTACACATTTGTTTGATTAATACAGTAATTAGGCTATATATCTCCTTTAAACTGGGTTTGAAACAAAAATGTTCTGAAAGTATGAAAGCTTTTGATAAGAATTAAGAAAATATAAGAAAATCGAAAATAATAATAACTGGAAACTCATTAGAATCCATTAAAAAATCCATTATGAATAATTCGAGCCTTTTGTTTAAAAGAATTAGAATCGAGTTGGAAAAAATCACTTAAAAGTCTGTTATAAAATAGCTAATATTTTTATTCAAATGAATCACTGGTTCACAGCTTATTAAATTTTCAGCATAAAAAATCTTTTTCTGTATCTAAACAATTGTTTAAGATTTATTATATTTGTAGATGCAACTAGTTCTTTGCGAGCGCAGCACGCTGTTTGCCCAGCTTTTTTTCATCCAGTTGCTCCTTCTCGACCTTGCGGAAGCGCTGCCAACGTCCATAGTCCTCCACCTCAGAGCGCTGCATACGGAACAGAGCGCGTTTATACCAGCTGAGAGTGATGTGGCGGCCAATAAAGCAGCCGCAGGCGCTGCAATAATGATTGATGTCCTGCCGGCCACTCCAGCGAATGGGATTACTAAAAGAATGTGAAGAATACATTAATTAAAGGTAAGTAATAAAGGTAAGTAAGATATATTCACCAGCAGAGCAATTTATTCAGATAACAGGTGATCTTCTGCAGGCAGGTGACAGACTCGTACTCCACCTGACTTGTCTGCAGCTGCTGGCAGGCGGGGCAAACGAACTCGAGCGGCTCGGTGGGCAGGTGACCCACCTGTGGCACCTCAGCGATGCCATTGAAATCACAGGCGCTGCCGTCCAGACTCTCAGTACTTTCCATTTGATGACAACGACGAACGCAGAGCAACTAAATGCTGATCAAACCAATGACCAAAGGCTATCAAATCTAAGCGAGAGAGACGGAGAGAGAGAGAGAGAGAGAGAGACAGAGTGAGAGAGCGGGAGCTCTCTTAAGTGGAGGCGTTGATGGAAATATGCGTGCTAATAACAAAAAAATAGTTGAAAATTGGCAACAGTTGCGCGATTTTTTTTTTTTTTTTTTTTTTCATTTATTATTATTTATAGAGCATTCGCGAAAAGTGTGGCAAAAATAAGATAAATTATAACTAAATGGGACGCCAGTGGAAGCCCAAATGTCCACCGCAGCTGCTGCAAAAGACGCGTTTGCTCTTCAATCGACTCTGCAGGCAGGTATAAACACAGCTCAGTGCAAAGATGGGAAAGCAACTGGAAGAAAAGAGTTGAGCCATGAATATGGAATATCTAGAAATAGCTTTTCAAAGCTACGCACCAGGAGAGGGCAGAGAGCAGGCAGCTCAACTGACCCAAAGCTCCAGCCATTTGCACTGTCTCGGAGCGCGAGTTATGCTGGCAGAGCGGACAGCGCACACGATAGGTGCTGGGGCCAACGCTATAAAAGCGCAGCTGCGGCTTCGCTGGACGCTCATCTTGCAATTCCAACTGTTCCAGTGTGGCTGTGGCAGCGGACACATTGTCCACCTGCAACTCGGGTGCCTGTGAAGCGCTTGACATTGCGACTGCAAACAGCAACAGGCGGCACACGATTAGCCCAAAAACGAAAGCACAGCACACACACAAGTGTGAGAAGGAGAATGGTATAGAAAGTGTGAGAGGGAAGCAGAGCCGCACAGAAAGTGTGAGAGAGCGAGAGGAGAGCAGCACGACAAATGTAAGAGAGCGAAAGGAGAGCGACACAGCAAGTGAACAAGAGAGTGAAATCATTGCTCACGCATTCAGCGAGAGCATCTTCAATACAAAACAAAAGCAAAACAAAACATTGAGTTTTTTTTTTTTTTTTTTGGCATGCAGGGTCAATTGGTGCTTAAAGACTAACGAAATTCATACAAGAAAAAATTTAACTAAATAATGGAAAACTTAAAAGCAAGCAAAATGCCAGCTAGTTGAGTGTCTCATTGTCGCTTCCAGGCGCCCAGCAGGTAGCCGCACTTGCCACAAATCACCTTGCACTCGTCCTTGGAACGACGCATGCAGCATGGATAAATGGGCAGCAAAGCAAAGCAGCTGGGACAGAAACCAAATCAAAAAGTAACAGTAAATTTTAAGTGAACATTAGACGATATGACCAACCTACCACATGGTGAGTAAGCGTTCTAGTCGCACGCCCTGCTCATGCAGTCGCTCGTTACACTCCGGACAGTACATTTGCCTCAAACAACTGATGTTGGTCGCAGATGGCGGCGGCGGCGACACCTTCTCGGCCAGTTGGCCAGTTGAATTGGATTTCTTGCAGAAATAAAAGTCCGACTCATCATCCGTGTCGCCATAGCCATAGGGATAGCCGCGATGCATGGGCAGTGTTTTTGTTGCTCTCGGCTGCAGCAGTTCGTCCAGCGCCTGCGCCGACTGTTGCTTGGCGTACTTTCGGTCACCATTCAAATTGATCTCCACCAGATCGGAGGAGCATGCCTCTACGCTGGATGCTGTGTGCTGGATATCGAACCTCAGTTGCCGGCTCATGTCTGATGTGTACTGCGACGCCTGTCGTGCGCAAGTGTTTCTTATTTGATTTTAATTTGGGTTAAACTACCAGACGCTTTGAGAAACAGATGAAACGAAACACAATACAACCAAAAAATAGAAAAATAAAAAACAAACCAACAATAAAGCATTGGCTCAATGTTTGTCAAGTAATTTTATTTTGAAAAACCAGTTGTCGGTATATTGTTACTACTATTTTCATATTTATTATATTTCATTGTATTTAGTTTTCTGCTCTTCGAACTATGCTTTATCATATTTGCTTAACATTATTTTCATGGCTTCAAATGTTAACGTTTGAACTTGAAAGCGCCAAGGCAAAAGCAAAAGCCACTAGAAAAGCTTTCACCAAACTGCTTTAAAAGCTCTCGCGTGGGTGAGAAAATAAATAACAACGTACATGTTGTGTAGTCAACTGCAGTTGCGCATAGGCTCTGTGTATATGAGTGTGTCAGTGAGTGCGTTTCTGTGTGTGAGAGTACGTGTGTTCTCTCTCAGCCTTAGCACTCGTTGCGTTACAATTCGTAACTCTCTGAGAGCGCAGTGCTGCCCCGCTCATCACAACTGTTGTTGTTGTTGCTGACAGATGGAACTGATTTGCAAAAAAAACCGTTTCTACTGCGCCCTGTTAGAGAATGCATAGAGCTTACACGTATGGCCCTTGCGCAGTGCTCTAGTTGTTGTTGTTATTTTGTTTTGTTTCACTTTTCTTAGCTCTGAACTGTGCATTTGCATATGTGTTCTATTATTACTCGTACTTAAGTCGTTTAAGTTTATATTAAGCTTATACTATGCATTGAGCGTCTCTAGTGGTTTCTGCACAGTGGGCCAAAGATATGATTAAAAATTGAGCATTTCCTAATAACGTATTACATATGTATGTATGTATGTATATCAATTAATTCAAATACAATACGCTTCTCAATCTGAAGATTAGATGAGTTTCAAAAGTTATTTTAATTCTTTTACCCACTGTCATTATAAACATACATATGTACATATGTTCGTAGTTAATATGCCAAAGTCCCATAGACGCTGATAACTTTAACTATGAATCTATAAATATCTTTGCCTCCATCAACAGCACACTCTACAAGCAGTGTATGCAGCTGTGTCTTTTTCCCATATCAATATTTGTGCGTATATTGTGAAATACTCAATGTGAGTCTCATTGAACTCCAGCACAACAAAATGTTACACAAAAGACGTCACAGAAACTGTGTGTCAGAGTATTTCCATATACAGTTGATCTTTATATAAATATAATTGTGTTTGAGTGCATAATAAACTGTGATGAGCGGAAACAAGCTAACAAGCAGCCAAAATTTCACTAATCCTAATTGCTTGCACAAAAGTTTGTTCGAGCCTAATCGCTGAGCAACACCAACAACAGCAGCAGCTTCTGCTGATAAGATACGCACGAATTGGCTCGAATGTGCCAGCCCCATATAGAAAAAGTAAAGTCAAGTGTTGTTAACAACCAATTCAGTCGAGCAACAGCTAGCAAGCCGTACAGTTGAACAGCACTAGGTGAGCGAAAAACCCAAAGAAAGAAAGAGAGAGAGCGAGAGTTTACGCGAGAGAGATAAATACAGATTTGTTCAGCAATGGATAGCAAACAGCCACCGCCATATAGCGCAATGCCGCAACCCCAGCCTGGCTTTACGCCCGCACAGACCTATCAGCCCTATCCGAGCGGACCCACGCAGCCACCTCTATATCCACCTATGCCCCAGCCGCCACAACAATCCACTGTGATCATACAAACAACAACCACATCCAATTTGGTGCCCATTGGCAGTGGCCCGACACGCATACGTTGCCCCTCCTGCCATGCTGAGGTGGTGACAACTGTTAAGAGCACACCCTCGGGTCGCACACATTGCTGGGCATTGATACTCTGCCTATTCATGTAAGTTGAGATGTGTAAGAGAGTGAGTGAGTGTGTCTGTGTGTAGGTGTGAGTGAGTGTGGTGAATCAGCTATAAATGCAAGTGACATTCGCTCAAAAACAAAGTAAGCCAGACAGACTGATTAACGAAATGTGTACAGAGAGAGAGAGAGAGGCAGAGAGCGAGTGCGTACGTACGTATATGCGAAGGCATGTTTATATGTATGCATGTGTGTGTACGTGCGTAGCTTTATTATCTTAATGACTTTAGTTAGATAAGACATTTTAATAACAAGTAAGATCACCTGCGCTTAGGAGAAGAGAAACATATAAAAACCTATAATTTAATACAATATATAATATAAATCATATAATCATATAAAAATATATGACAGTATATTTCATTATAGTTAAATTTGTATAAAAACAATTTGTTTCTCTTTTGATCTAATATTTTATCAGTAATATAATTTAATATTAATTCATTTCTGCTCTTCCTCTTCTTCCAGCTGCTGGCCCTGTGTCTGTTTGCCCTACTGCATGGATTCCTGCCAGAATGCCAATCACTATTGCCCCAATTGTAGCTCCTACATAGGCACCTACGAGAACTAAACACGAAAAAAGAAACAGTCAAATATGCACACATATATATAAACATATATATATCTATGTATATACAAATAAATATATATACTTATTTATCCACGTGTGTCAACTGCATTATCTTATTAAGCTTCTAGATCTTAGCTCTGAATAAATGATTCATGTTTTCCATGCAAGTAGAACAAGTAAATTATTACGTATACGCCTTGCTGTTCTATTTTCATTTCTTTCTTAACTGATTTCATTATATATATTTTTAGTTTTTGTTATAAACGCTTCTGTGGTTATTCTCTGTTTGTAATCAAATTTATAAGTCAATAAACTGCTGTAAACGAAAGTTATCGATTTTAATAATCGATTTTTGTTCTTTTTTTTTTAAGTGTGGGCCACATGATAGTCGTATCTATTTTTCTAGGCTGACAGATTGTTTTATACTTGAAAAAATAACATACTTGGAAAGATAAGAAAGTAAGTATATAGGAAATATCATTGTTTGCACAAATATGATAGGCCATGGCATACCCTATATTTTGTATATAGAAAGGAAATATAAGAATTTAAATTAGTATAGATTTGATAGTTTTTTGCATACTCTATTTTATCAGTTGCACAAATATGATAGATTATAGCATACCCTATACTTAATTATATATAGAAAACATAAACATTGCACATTTGATATCTAGGTACAAAAGTAGGTACAATTGCCTGTTGAAAGCATTTCAAGCTTAGGCCGCTTATCTGAGATAACAGCGCGAAAATGAAAACAGATTCAATTCAATAAATTCCTTAATGCTCTATTCATAAACTCAAATCGAGATATCAAGTCTATGCGTAGTTCTGTGAGATGAGTCAACTCTGCAAACTGTAAATCGCTCAAATAAAATTTGTTTTAGAGAGCACTTGAACGCATGAATCATGTCAGTATTTTATGATACTTAACTCTGACAAGGGAATGTATGTATATATCGTGCATATACGTATATATAGGCAATGTGCTAAGCTTGGACAGCTAATCAGTCGAGTAATAAAACAAAAAAATCCCACATTTGTTTTATTAGCTCTATCGTTCTCTCTCTCACTCGCTCACTGTCATCTCCCTCTCTCTCTTTTCAGCTATCTTTGTCTGCCTTTTTGCTATCAACAATGGCCACGCCTGGCTAGATAAGCGCATATCATATCGAAATATGTGTTGCTTCACTATATATGCCTCAGTTATTGAGATATCATCGAACAGTTGACATCAACAGTTGAGCACTTGAGCAGAGACCCGCCGAAACATGAGTCAAGGATATACGCCCGCCCAGACCTACCAGCCCGGTCCACAGGTGATCATACAGACGACGACAACGACAAATGTGGTGCCTATCGGTAGCGAGCCATCGCGCGTTCAGTGTCCTTCCTGCCATGCGGATGTCCTGACAACAGTGAAACACACCCCAACCGGACGCACACACTGCTGGGCCCTGATCCTGTGCCTCTTTCTGTGAGTTGAGCACACGCACACAGACACAAAATGACTCATTGAATCACACATGAATCATCGTCAACGCTATCAGTGAACATATTTTCAATTGCTCTTCCTCTAATTGAATTCTGTGTGTTTGTTTGTTTGTTTTTCTTCTACCCTCCCCTCTTTGCAGCTGCTGGCCCTGCATCTGTGTGCCCTACTGCGTGGACTCCTGCCAAAATGCCGAGCACTCGTGCCCCAACTGTGGCGCCTACATTGGCACCTACGAGCAATAAAGTATTAACTAACTATAAGCAACGAATTGTTTATTTAATGAACTAAGCTAAATTATCCGAAAATAAATGCCATCAACGATCATTGTCAAGTGAAACAAGCATATTTGTTTATTTCAAATGGAATTTGGATTACTTTTGATATTCGTATAAATAAAACAATACAAAAATACAAAAAAAAAAAAAAAAAAAAAAAAAAAAAACAATAGAGAGAGTCTTTTCCCCTTTTTGGTAACAGAGTCTAAGAATTAAATGAAATATCAAAATAACGATGAAGGGGACAATTAAATAATTAAATATATTATTCATATTCTAAATAAAATATAAACTTATAAAAGTATCTAAACAAAAGCAGACCATAAATAGCCTTTTATTTAATTGATTTGATTTTGTGGCTTAGCTTTCGTTGCCAAGTCAACTTTGATTGTGATTAAAAATAGAACTTGTTTCTATTGTAATTCTAAGAATTGCTTCCAGAGAGCTAATCATAATTTGTATTACCTATTATGTGGAACATATATAAGTATATCTGTCATTTCTATAAGCTCTAAGCTCTAGCAATATGCACTAATAAGCTATGCCATTTACGATCACTTATTATATCTCTTTTCTACCTCTCTCTCTCTCTCTCTATCTCTATCTCGCTCTCTCTCTATCTCTCCCTCTCTTCCACTCATGTGCTCTCTCGCTTTCTTTCTTTCTGTCTGTCTCTCTCTCTCACTCTCTTCCACTCACGTGCTCGCTCTCTCTCTCTCTCTATCAGTCTCTCTGCCTCTACCACTCATGCCCTCTCTCTCTCTCTCTCTCTCTCTCTCTCTCTCTCTGGCACTCTACTAATGTATCTTAAAAATACTATTCTGCATTATCACCAATCAACAAAATACCGTACAAAACGGACATTTCACACTAATTTTTGCTACTTTGTCATGTTTCAACGGTAGAACAGGTGTAGACGCCCACCTTTTTTTTTTTGGGTTAAAAATCCCCCATTTCCAAGAGCTAAAGTCAAGCTAAATCTAATCTAATGTGAGTTTAGCAGATAACTTTTGATATCAGTTCGAAATTTTGGCACATTATCAACATTTACACGAAGCAGTTAAACAATAAACACCAAATCGATAGGTTGACTACGCACGATTCACAAAATACAAATATATAAATATATAGTAATAATTGGATTAAGATGGAAAAACAGGATCCGCCGCCGTACACTGAGCAGCCAATGCCACAGGAGCAACAGTTGCCACAGCAGCAACAGCAGCCACAAATGAACGCAATGCCTTCGGCTGTGCCGGCACAGGCAACGCCCCAGGCACAAATCCGTTATGTGCCCGCTCAAACCTATCAGCCGTATCCGGCTGGACCCACACAGCCGCCCTTATATCCGCCCATGCAGCAGCCATCTGGCACCTCAACCGTTGTCATCCACACCACATTGCCGCAACGCGTGCCCGTGGGCCGAGATCCAACATTCGTGCGCTGTCCCTCGTGCCAGAACGATGTGGTAACCCGCATAGATTCAATGCCCACGGGACGAACGCATCTCTGGGCAATGGTTCTATGTCTAGTCGGGTGAGTTAAATGTGTACAACACCTAACTAGAATTCAGGTTGAGTCAGTTTCATTAGAAAATGACACTCAATCAAAATGTTTATTGAGCTTGTTAAAACCTGTGCCTTATCAGACATTTTTATTTATTTATAAACTAACGCCTTTTCTCTCTCTCTCTCTCTCTCTCTCTCTCTCTCTCTCTCTCTCTCTCTCTATCACTCTCTCTCCACAGCTGTTGGCCCTGCGTTTGTGTGCCCTACTGCATGGACTCCTGTAAGCAATCGAATCACTATTGCCCCGTCTGCAATGCATTCATAGGTAGTCGATCCGTATAGACGAGAACCGACCTAATCGTGACTTAAAAAATATACATACATATTAATATTTGTACAAATAAAAATATATTTATTTTAGTTGAACTGCTTTATTGTTTTTACTGTGCCGCCTGAAAGTAGGCAATTAAATATGTATATCATTTATGGTTTGTGTCTTGACTAAGGCAAGTCTGCACATTTGCAATTGAAATATACTTTTAATCTAACTAGAAATTTTATACATTAAAAAATTAAATTATACTCAGTTACATAAACAAAACTCAGGCTTAATATTCTTTTTCATTAACGATACTAAACTAACCTGTTAAAAATATCATGTAAGTATGGACTCACTTTACTCACCACTTAATCGTTTGCTGGGCTACGTGCATTGATCTGCATGGATTTGCAATTGTCACTCACGTTCAATTCCGTTTTGTGCAGCAAACGTTGTCATGACAGTCTAGTCATCTCTCTCACTCTCCCACTGACTGCTGCTCAATAGGCATACGCTTCTTCTAACAGAAGTTCAGTTATTTCTCAGCGACACTCATTCCGTTTTTTGTTTTCTTGCGAAGAAGTCGCCGGTCGGTTCGTCTGGCTCATCTCACACTATTTCCTGGCAAAATAAAAGAGTGTAAAGTAGATAAATCGACAGATAAAAATAATAAAAGGTAATGAATGTGTTTATGTAATGTAAATGTAAAAGTGCGCTGTAAAGCTTAATTTCATATTTGAAGTGCAGAAATATTTATATACATATGTATGTGTAAGTGTGTGTATGCACATGCTCTCTCTATAGACATACATACATACATACATATGTATATATACATACATGATACATACATATGTGAGTGAGTATGTGCACATATTACGGATCTTCCCCTGCTATTTATGTAAATGCGCAGTATATGTACATATGTATATGTATTTCTTTTTTAGCCATGGAATATAACAAATTGCCCCCGCATCCACCACCGTATTCTCCAGAGTATGGTGCATCACCAAGTGCACCACCATTCCAACAGAATGACATGACGGCGGCACCAATGATGCAGCCACCACGCTCCGATGTCCATGTGGTCAATCAGAATACCGTTGTCGTTGACAACTCTGGCCTGATAACCTGTCCCCGTTGCCACAAACGGATCATGGTGCGCATGAAGCATCATGCCACATGCACCACATATTGCTGGTCCGCATTGCTATGCCTCCTATTGTAAGTGTCAATATGAGAAATATAATCGTCAATTACACTCTCTCTCTCTCTCTCTCTCTCTCTCTCTCTCTTTTTTTTTTTTTTTGCAGTTGCTGGCCATGTGTCTGCGTGCCCTGCTGCTCCGGTTGGGGCTACCAAACGAGCCCAGTCTGCCCAAAATGTAATGCTCGCTTCTAAAGCGATATCGACGGCGAGAGGAAACTGTGTAGCTCGCCAATAGCTACGAGCAGAGCTCGGTATCATATTCAAAACATATACACACATATGCATTCCTTATACAATATGCGCATACATACATATATGCATAGTAGTATATCAAAAACAAATCAGACAACTTCTCTTGAAACTCTAGATCATTGCATGCAAGTTTCATTCGCTTTGTTCCATTAGCATAAGCAATAGCTATAGCTGAATCCAATGTAAACAAAGAATTTTCTGAAATATTATGTGTGTATTCTTATGTATTCTTGATATTCATTTAAGTTTTGCTTAATAAAATGACCTTCGAGTGTTGAAGTTATCTGAAATATAAAATGTTACTAAGCTCTTGTTGCAGCAACATGCGCGCAACATTGTTGCCAACTGCCTTTGCTCCGGCACTGTGCTTTAAGCACTATGGGCATTGAGTGAAATGCAGCCGAATATTTGAATATTTTGATTGTTTATATTTATAGAAATCCCAATTTTTTCTATATTTATTTATATGAAAATCATATTTAATTTAAGCATAGTTTTTAATCTTTCACTTGCCTGCTTTTTGTCTGCGCATTTAAATGCATATGAGACCACTGTGCAACGCTGCTTGGTTAACATGACAACAAACGCTATCCAGGCGACTTATCTGCGTTGCGAACTTCAAAACACTTTCGCTGCCACAACGCACAACAAGCTCGCAGAAACCTAAGAGTCCAAATCTGAAAATATACAGAAATTGAGACATATACATACATATATACATATAATATATCGTAGATATATAAACACAGTGAGTAATCTGAGTTAGCACCCAGCTGTAAGCTGATCGGAAAGCAAAAATGTTTATTAAACAAAAAGTGAAGTTTGTTTACTAATGAAAAGTGAAGATTGTTTACTAACGAAAAGTGTATGTGGGGAATGCTTGTGCTCCCTCTCCCTGTCTCTCTCTCTCTCTGTGTGTGTACATTAACCCCTAAAAGTAGGCAATAGACCAAACAGGCAAGCTTCATAGCATGCGTGCTGTACTTTTATCAATTCAGTGCATTTTCACGAAATGAGAAGAGTTTATTAGTTTTATGAAATGCTCGATTTGCTCAACGTGCATCAATTCGTATTAGCATTTCACCTTTGAAGCCTATGCAATTGGGCATTTATTCTTTGGAGATTTAAGATTCCTATGCTACGCTTTTAAAGAACTCTATATCTTTAATATATCAATTCTGACCCAATTTGATTCACAAAAGCATATGGGAGCGTGGTACATTGGATAATACTATAAATTTCCAACATTTAAGAGCTAGAGCTCCATAATTTGACAGTTACGTAGCTGTAACTTTCGTTTTTGTATACCCTGAGTTTTTTTTTTTTTTTTTTTTTTTTTTTTTTTTTTTTTTGAGATTGTTAACAAAAATTATGGAATTATTTCTAATATCTATCACAATATATGATATTTGATACCTAATATATGTTAGTTTTATATACATATATAAAACAAATGATTTATATTAAATGGTATATGATAAATAATGTATGTAATAACATTACATTTATATATGATATGTATATATATATATATGAAAAATCGAAATATTACAGAATTTGTTTAACTATACTCTGAACCCATTGAAAATGGGAATTTAGGGTTAAATGGTTTTATGAAAATGTATGTAACAGGCAGAAGGAGACGTCGCAGACACCACAAAGTCTATATATTCTTGATCAGCACAAAAAATAGGTTGATTGAGCCCTGTCCATCTGTCCGTCCGTTCGTCCGTACGTATGAGCCTCGAGATTTCGGAAACTACAAGAGCTAGAGAGCTGAAATGACATATGAATACTCTTATGTTAGTTACGCAGATCGAGCTCATTTTGTTTTTTCGATAACTCATCCCATTTCCAAATTATTGATACAAAAAATGTGTGTTTTCTAATGTTTTTTTGAGGATAAATTCTACACCGTTTGAGCTAGAGACTCGAATTTATATATTTAGATAGATATTATGAATACGCAGATTATGTAATCTTCAGATTTTGAATGCCACGCCCCCTTCTCCCACAATTTGAAAAAAAAAAACGCATTTCAAATACTAGAGACTTGTTATTTGGCAAATAGATACATTTAGATACTCTTAATCTACTCTGAAAGTATCATGAAGATGGTCCATCTAGAAATTGAGTTATAAGCGCCCAAAGTTCAGCCCAACCCACCCCCAAGCCACCCTCATGCGTTCGTAAAGAAGAAGAGTATTAGTTTCTTTTTTGCAGGGTTCAGTCGAGCCGTCTCGACTAGAGCCTTCTTACTTGTTTATTAAATATTACAGGATTTTTTTTTTTTCTAATTTTTATTTTATTATAAAATATTACAGAATTTTAAAAATTTAAATTATGAAATATTTCAGTATTTATCATAAAAGATACTTAAATCACAGAAGCACCATATATTTATAAATCAATAGTGTGAACAAGTATTCAGTAGTCATTCATGCTTCAGCGTTCCTACTTGTCCTATTTTCTTCCTAGCCAGTTAATGTGGGTCAACGAAATGCTCCCAAAAAATATGAAGGGCACACCCTAGCTCAGCTGAGCTGGGTGGTGGGTTATGCTACGAGTGGCCGGGAGGGAGGGTTGTTGGAAGAGTAAAAGTACCATCAAGTGTGTTTATGCACAGAAATGTTGACTTGACTGGCGCGTAAGGCTGGCCTCTGTAGGCCTTCAAGTGTACGGCCAAGAGTCTGCTCTGTTGATGACGACATCGTTTTTGATGACATCACTCTGATGAGATGGGGTTTTGAGTTTAATTTGACTGCTGCATGCCAAATCAATTAGCCATTAGAAGTCATGTGAGAGTGCACTTAAAAAAAAAAAAACAAAAAATTATAATACAATATATTAAAAAAAAAAAAGCCCGAAACGAAACATTATTATCCTGTTTCGCTTTCAAATGGGTTTTTCAGATGTCTAAGCAGCGATTGCAATTGTCACTGCACGCGAGCGAGCTGAAACCAATGTCAACACCAACTCCAAATCAATAATTCGACCCTCTCTCTTTATATATATATATACGTATATATATATCTATATAGCAACATGTCTATGCCTGTAGGACCGGAGCCAACCGCTATAACTTGCCCCAATTGCCAGAAACAGGTGACCACGCGCACTGAGCCCAAGACCACAACAAGAACTCATTACTTAGCCGTTATGCTGTGCGCGCTCTGGTAAGACATCAATTACGCAGTATATATATATTGATATATGTACTAGTTCAATGAACTGTTAATCAATTTGTTTTGCTTTGCTTTCAGCTGCTGGCCCTGCGCCTGCTGTTTGTACTGCACGAAATGTGCGCGCAGCGTGGATCACTTTTGTTCCTCGTGCGGTAACTTTGTTGGCAGCTATGAGCGTTGAGCTGATCTCAGAAAGTTCAGCTATCTATATATTAATTTCCATATACCCAGATATTTATACAAATTCATATGAGTAGCTTTGTAATGCAACCGCTTAGTGCTTTCCTTTATTTCGCACATTTTGCACATTTTCTAGCTAATTAAATCTAAGTAACTGTTTCTAAGTCAAGCTTCGCCTTAATATATACCTTAATATATACCAAAGATACCTCTAACTGAAATGTTAACTAATATAAATTGCATTTTAGTGAAGAGTTTCAAAATATATGTACAAAAATGGGTTGTATGAACAAAATATATATTTAATTAAAAACTAAACAAACAAAAGTAATTAAAAATATATTTATACATCATAAATAAAATATATATTTAAGCCTTGAGCATTTTTTTGAAACATAAAAAATGCGTAAACTAAGGCGAAAAAGAAAACAGTGAACAAACTAATATTTATAATTATATAAAATATAACAAAAATATTTTTAATTAGAAGAAAAGAAAGAAAATATGTTTTATTTATGAAATTTTTAATATTATTTGTAAATTGTACTAAAAAGCAACATTTTAATTTATTAATTTGTGTAGTAGCTTAGCTTAAAAAAAGTAAATAAATTTTTTAAATATATATATTTTTAAATTTGAATAAGCAAAATATTTTTTTTTTAATTGCATATATACAAAAAATGCATAGTAAAAAAAATGAATAAATACAAAATAATTGGGTGAACAAAAAATTTTTAAATCAATAAATAAAATAGTACAAAATAAAAATAAATGAATTTAAAAAAATAAAAATTGTAATAAATAAAATTAAATATATAAAATTCTGAAATATGACAAAAAAAAATATTTACATTTACAACAAAAATGTATAAATTTTGCCTAGAAAAAATGTAGTAAGAAAATGTTTTTAAAATTCATTTAGAAATTTGTTCCACTCTAAAATTAAGTAAATTGTTAATTTGAAGAAAACGCCCACAAGAAGGCGTGGCAAATAGAAATCAACCTTGTAACTACTGATAAAGCCGAACAAAGCTCTCAACAAGCCTTGGCTTTGCTTCTAGCGAATCATGACTGTGCAGCCTTACCTCATTTACTATGTACAGCTATGCAAACAATTGCTGTTAATCGAATAGAATTTCCCATGTTCTTTATTAAGTGCTTTTCGCCTTCCCGCTAAAATAAACAAAATGATGAAAAATTAAATGTGAATTATTTTCGTAATGGGTCGATATTAGGCGTTAATTACGCCGCATATGCCGCATATGCCAAAAGCTCGCGTATAAAAGGGCCGTGAGCCTGGCGATGCTTATCAAAGAGTCTAGCATGGAAATGGATCTGAAGCCATTGGGTCTTGGCTACATGCCAGGTGCAGCGCAGCAAATGGCCACAGCTCCTGCAGCCACTCCTGCTGCTGCTGCGGCTGCTCCATCGCCCACTGTGCTCCTGGTGAATGCAGCAGGTAAGTGATGTATGAAATGAAGTTTGATTGTAGTCACATTCTTATCAATTACTGCCAGGCACTATGCCACTAGGACCTGAGCCACAGCGCATGACGTGCCCCAGTTGCCACAATGTGATGCAAACGCGCCTGGAGCTGCGCTCCAATAAAAACACGCATCTAATTGCCATCGTACTCTGCCTAACCGGGTGAGCCAAGCGAATATTGATATATATATATACATATATGCCTATGCTATATCTATTTACTTTTGTATCCCCCCCCCCCCCTTCTCTTTCTCTCCCTTGTAGCCTTATCTGCTTGGCTCCTTTGCCGTATTGCCTCAAGAGCTGCCGCAGCCTTTACCATTATTGCAGCTGCTGTAATCAGTTTTTGGGCAAAGCCGCCAACTAATTGTCATCCGTGCTAAGCCCCAATTAAATCAAATCAATTAAATGTGAAAAACAAGCTAAAATTGTGTTCGGTTCTTGATTGCTGCTGATATGCTCAATTAACAAAGCTAACACAGGTGAACTACAAGCAAAATTAGCGCACTGAAACTGAGAGTTGGCTTGGGCTATAACTAATACAAATATGTACAACTATATATACTATATATATAATAAAATAATATTTATTATAATACACGTATGAGTTGCTCAAGCAAGCCTTGGGCTACGGTAAAAGCTTTCTATCATTGGTGTCGCATAAATCCCCAAAGGATATTTACTCAGCTATCAATTATATCTTTTAGAAATGTTAAATATAGAGTGAAATGGGCGACTAGGCAATACCCTGAATACAGGCTACTCGCATAGATTCTATACAATAAATTCAAGCAAATCTACTCAGGCAATAATAAATTTGTTGCATCTAAGTCAGCTAGACAGATGCATAGCTATAGCTAAAAGAAGTTATTCCCAAGAATATGCTAAGCTACAGATACAAGAAGTTAACACAATTGTAATAGTAGTAGAGTACGATAAGCTTGAGATCATTGAGAATGATCACTGAATAAACAGTGAATAGAAATGCAGACATATAGAAGAGCAGACGGGCCACATATCCAGCTTAACTCAGCTCATTGCACTGATCAAGTTTCTATAAACTTTTTTATGCTTCTGCGGCCATAATATAAATATTTATACAGCGACTTGAATTTAAGCTGAGTTTCATAATAATATAATGAGTCATCAGTCCACATGACAGAGAGAATGAAACTAAAAATGCGCTTGAATTCAATTGATGAATTAAATAACTCATTCATGTTGGAGCTAAAGCAAAATTGTTTTTATTATTATTATAATTATACAAAATGGGAAATGAATTTAAATGAACTGTGTCATTTTTTAAATAATTCTTTATATATATATTAATATATTTAAATAAAAAAAAAATCCACTTAATCCATTGACTTTTTTTACATTATTAAAATAATTATATAGATATTATTAATAAACATGTAATTAAATAAATAAATCACTTATTATTATAATATTTCACTAGGTTTTTTTTTAACTCTTTGACTAATCCAGCCCCTGATAACTGTGAGTCATAATCCCAAGGATTTGCGTTGCGGACACTTTTTGCTGATAGTTAGGCATTAAGCTGGATAACGACAGCAAAATGACTTTACTATCGACACCTACACACAGCAATACAAACACACACACACACACACACACACACACACACACACACACACACACACACACACACAAGCTGTGTCTATGTATTGCCGGCAGAGGCAACAACTGAGCAATAATTTCACTTTGCTCAGTTTCACAGCGAGTCGCAAGCGAAGCAGACCTCAAGCGGAAGCTAACAAGTGAACCACTGTGAACCACTGTGAACCACTGTGAACCACTGTGCAACAACTTGAACTCTTGGACTACTAGAAACTTGTTGTGTTAGCCGAGAATGACATCGAAATCGAATCTATATCCATCGACAGCAGATGCTCCGCCACAATATGGCGATCTAAATGCACCGACAGTGATACCAAGCGAAACGCTGCCGCCATCCGTGATCAATGTGCAACAGCCGCAGGTCTATATGCAAGGTTAATCAATGCTTTCGCCAATCGGTTCGTTCAATTAACTGTTTGTTATCCAACTCAGGTGGACAGCAGAGCAATTTGGGCCGCATGCCAACATTTGTCATCTGTCCCTCGTGCCATGCGCGACAGGAGACGACGGTGAAGCATGAGCCGAGCACCAAGACGCATCTATTGGCATTACTCATATGCCTGGTGGGGTGAGTCATCGGCTATATGCTGCAATTACATATATGTATGTATTCCCTATCTATCTATATATCCTTGCAGTGGCGTCTGTTGCTGCTGTGTGCCCTACTGCGTGGACTCCTGCCAGAGCGCGGTGCACACCTGCTCCAGCTGTGGCGCCTTTATAGGCACCTATCAGAACTGAAGTTCGAGCAACAAAAGATTACAACAACAACAACAACAAGAAATACTACTAAAACGCAAATGCACAAATGCAAATGCTGCGTGGCGCAGCTCAAAGCAATTTTACACAGTTTAATATCGCAAATGAAATTCGGAAAACGAAACAAAATTTTATTCTTAAAATTAACTTTCTAAATAACAAACAGATCCTATATGATATTATATATGAGCATGATTGGATGACATAAATGTTACATAATAAAAGAATATTTACAAAAAAAAAAATTCAAATTAATTATATAAATTATTGATATGTCAAAAAGACTTTGGAATAGAAGAAGATTCAGCTAAAGATGCCAGCAGAGCTGCAGTCTATGAATCGTCTATATATGGCATAACTGTACAACAAGATGTAGCTATGTAGATAGATAGGCTAGATTTTTATAAAATAGAACTATCGGCATTTGGTATATCTATAAATATAGCAGAGCTATAGATACACAGAATATGAAACTTAGCTTATAAGTTTAGTAGCCAACTCTATTTAAACTCTAGCTGAACTTTGCCTTTTAGCCTTTTTTTTTAGCTACACTTAGCTATAAATAGAGTTGATTGTTGAGCTTTTACGCAAAGATGCTGTTGCTATCATAAATAGTATTAAATTAAATTCACAGTAACAAAATAAACATATTTAAGGATCTATTGGGCGACACTGGCAGAACCTGTAAAGCTGTATATATAATCTACATAAATATAAGGAATTATTAAATCGAATATATGTACAGCGACTAGATAAATAAGATATGCTGCCTTACAGACGCACTCTCTATTTGAGGTTTAGAGCTGCAAACGGGAGTATCCGACTAGGCCTCCGACAGGACATACAGACAGGCAAAGGACTACAACGACCCAACTAAACTTGCTTGACTTTTGAAGCCCATTAATTTTACCCGACCTTCTCTGGACTCTCTCTCGACTTTACTAAATTACAATAAATACACAAAATGAACATTTATAGATTCAGGACATGAAAATCCTTTAGTGCAATGGCTCTCAGCTGTTTATTAAACATTACAATGCACTTATGCCGCAATTATACGACTCAATTATATAAAATTACGTTGAACCAAGTGAAATGTGTTAATATTAAAGAGTCATAATAGGGCTCATGCCTCAACAGTATTGCCACGAACAGCAGTTAAAGCGGAGCTAAAGCAACGTGCATAACTACACATATATAATATATGATATATATACATACATATATTGTATATCTCCCTAAAGTATTACAAAATGTCTGCCATCGGTCCCAAGTCGACCTCGGTGACCTGTCCGAATTGCCATTTGGAAATGATGACGCGCATCGTGAAGAAGGCCACAATTCGAACGCATCTGATAGCGCTCATCATGTGCCTGACACTGTAAGTTGTGGAGTCAAGTTTGTAAATACTAGTGTAAGAGAACCTAAGTAAGAGTATTCAAAGTATCAGCAATTGTATATGCTTGCAGCTTGTGGCCCTGTGCGATCTGTTTATACTGTACGGACTGTGCTTGCAGCGTGGATCATTATTGCCCCTCCTGCAATGCCTACATTGGCAGCTACAATTGATGTTCCTGAATTATACTATAATATATAAATATGTATATGTAGAGATATGTAAATATATATCTATATATGAAGCTTAAGCATAAAATGCAAAAAAGCTGAAATTTTTTTGCTACACAAAAAGATTCCAAGAGCTTTAGCAACTTTGAAAAAAGTTTGAAGGCAACATGAGCGTTTGCAACATTCGAGATGCCCAGTGGAGCGTTAGCAACAATTGCACAGGCATCTCAGCGTCGACAACATGAACGTCAGAATCACGAGCTTTATGCCAGCGCACACTGGGCAAAATTGCCAAAAAAGTGGCATAAAGTCTAATATTGCACATATCGAGCTGAAACTTGGTATATTTGATAAATATACCACTCTAAATATAAAAACAAAGTTTGAAGTCATTTGACCACGACTCCAAAAATAGCCTATATAGGGCAACAATGCGTATACGTGATCACTATTGAATTATATGTAAAAACGCTGAGATGCAAATGCAAAGTACCGCAAGAGCCGCAAAAAGCCGCAAACGGGGTTATTACTAACTTTTAGTACACACTTTCTACTTTATTTTGATATATAGTATATAACGCACAAACACGCAGAAGGTAAAGTTTTACTCCACACAAGATGAACACTTTGGATGGGTTTTCTATCATTATGGACAATACGAAACAGTAAACATATATAACATAAAAAAAAAATGAACACAAAATGTTTTTTTTTTATTAATTCTACATACCCAGGCCTTCAAAATCTATTTTTCACAATATTTTATTTTTGCGATTTGTACATTTGCCAAGCAGTCAAACTGAATAAAAATTTCCCACCAATTTTGACGCCAAAATCAGCAGACTAATCAGCTGACTTTGAAACTTAATTATAATGAAAGTATTGCATTTTTAGCAAAAACATTGTTTGATTCTTCATATATAGGGTTTCTACTTTGAATATAATAAAACAGAATTCATTTTTGGTTCCATAAAATTTTTGACTTTATGCCACTTATTTGGCAATTTTGCCCAGTGTGCAGCGGCATGTCTACAAAAGCAATAGCAACAAAAGCGCAGGCAAGAGCGTTCGCAACATGCATGTTGCTAATAAACGCTCCGTTAACATGAGTGTTGGCTAAATGAGCTTTGGCGCACTGGATACAACTGCACTAGCAACAAGTGAGCTGGCATTATTCAACGTCGGCAACATTGTTGCGAGAGCGAAGCGCACAAGCAAAAGAGTCTGAAATCAAAGCTGATTATCAATAGACCTGCGCACGGACAAACGCAGCATGCAAACGCAATATGCGCAGAGTATGCCAACGGCTACAGGTGCAAACATGAACTATCAGTATGCACAGGCGCAACCAGTGCCGCCCACCTATGAGCAGGCAACACATTTCCAAGTGCCAACGGCCGCAAACGTAGTCATTATACAGCGTAAGTCTCAACACGTAAAAACATCTCTATTTCTGACTATGGCACATGCAATACATTTGCAGAACAAGCAACGCCAGCTGTGGGTCCCGATCCATGCATAATCACCTGCCCCCATTGCCAGGTGCGAAGCCTCACGCGCATTGAGTATTCGCCCAGTGTGCGCACACATTGCATGGCCGCGCTGCTTTGCATAGTGGGGTAAGAGACACGAAATGATTTATCTCACATTATCTAATCGCGTCTCCAAATTCTCGCTTATCTAATTGTTGTGCAGACTCTGGTGTTTTGCCTGTTTGCCCTACTGTGCCACGAGCTGCATGAATGCGAATCACTTCTGCGGCAATTGCAACAAATTTGTGGGCGTCTATAGCAGCGATTAAGGCCAAATTGCTAAACAATAAACGTAAACAATTTCCCCATATACATACATATATGTATATATGTGAAATGCGAACATTTTTTATTAGGTGTTAAATGATGCACACACATACACACAAACACACACACACATACATGAAAAGCTATACCTGTAACGTAAACAATCAGCGCAAAGCTTTCGAAAACCTACCACAGAAAGGTTTATTGTGATAAGAGTCAATTGGGTGCGTCGCGTTTTTATGAAATTGACAGAAAATTTGTCATCGCTCAGTCATCGATACAGTTATAATGGAACGCGTCTATCCCAGCGAGCCGCTGGAACAGCCCAAAGATGTTAGCGGATTGGTGCATGAGACGCATCCGGAGCAGCAGAAATTATTAGCTCCGCCCACATATGATCAGGCAACGGCCACGCCCGCATTGACAACGGGCCCAGCACCTACCCCACCACCACCACCTCCACCCACAGCCACACAGCATACGGTGATTATAGTGCCCGATTCACCATACGGACCAGAGCCACAGGATGTGCAGTGTCCCTATTGTCATAATTATGCACGCACACGCATCTCCTACAGGCCCAACTCACGCACGCATCTGATTGCGCTGGTGCTGTGCCTGCTACAGTGAGTAATGGCTATAGCTAACAACTCCATATGCCCCATTGACGACATTCTCTACGAATTCTATATAGACTCTATTGCTTCGTCTGCTTGCCCTATTGCATTTCGAGCTGCATGAATACCACCCACTACTGTGGCATGTGCAACCGTTATCTGGGCACCTATGTGCGCAAGTGAGTTGCACCTGGGCCGTCCATCCATCTATCAACACCTTTGGCCGGATGTGCAGCTCCACAATTAGCATTTATCTGCAGACCAATTTGGCTAAATTGGCTAAAAGTAAAGAATTAGACGTGAGATACACAAAGACACAAACAAACACACAGACACACGCAGATGTTGTTGATTATATATGTATGTATGTATTAATGCAGGTGCACACCTACCTGTCTACAGGTATTTGTGTGTGTACCTTAGATAAATTGTTCAAATACATTTGTAGTTAGTATCTTAATTTCGTGTTTTTCACTTTTTCAATTGCCACAAAAGATATTGCCAAAGTTTTCTTGTTTTCGGTGCATACCCTGTAGCTAAGTGGATGGGATGGTAGTTAGGGCTGCTAGCTGGTTTGTTGGGCAATTATGATTGGAGTCTGGCAATGTTTTAAATATATATTAATTTATATAAACGTAATTCTAGATTTGTAGTTCCACTTTTTAGTTACATTTCACGGTTTATCAAAGCAAATATTATACCGATGATTCAATAAATTTGTTTAATTATAGTATAGTTACTTGAGATAACAACTAACAGGTTTATCAGCAACAAGTTATTGTTATAAACGTGTTCTATTATGAAGTAAATCATAATTAAAGCCGAGAATATTTTAAATATATTCTATTTGTGTATTACTTTTCATGATTTTCTCTAGGAAATATAATAGAGCTCCGTTGACAATATAACAGAAGCTAAAAAGATAAGAAAAAACTCCAGAGAAACTCGCTCACTGAGAGTCAAAACGCCAATACGAATCTAATTAGCAACGTCGCCTACGTATAATATAAAAAAATATGTATGTTTGTATGCGCATTTATACTAAGCTGCTCAGAGGGTAGCACCTAGTCGCGCTCTCTTCACACATGCATTTTCGGTACCTGCTCTTTGTTGTTGCTTTAGCTTTTAAGCTCGTTCGTTCGCTCACTCGCTCGCTCTCACCGGCAGTAGATCTCTGGCAGCGGATTCGGCTAGCAGCGCTAAACCCAAATTCAGTCGCGTGTTGAAAGTGAAGCGCAAAAGTCAGTCAGCGAGAGCTACGATCTAACGAGAGCAAGGGAGAGTGAGTGTGAGCGAGAGAGAAGAATACATTGACAGCGAACGAAGTTTCGAGCCATAGTTGACGCAGTTATTGTTGCTGCTGCTGCTACTGCTGCCAATTAGCAAATCAAACAAAGCTCTTGGAGCTGTGATTTGTCTAAATCTGAATCATACATAAATATATGTATATACTCATACTTGGTATTCAAAGTTGAACTTCGTACCATGGATCAAAAGCGCGCCATGCTCTATCCCCAAGTGGATTTCAACACGCCCAGCGCTCCACTGCCAACGCCAACAAACGAATTGACTGAGCCAACGATGGAGGCACCGCCATCATACGATGTGGCAATTGCAGCACAAACTCCAATTGTGATTGCACAGCCACAGCCACAGCCAGCACCACTACCACCACAGCAGCAACAACAACAACAACAGCAGCAGCCAGAACTATTAGAGCCCACAATAGTGCAAACAGGTAAAAAGCTGGATTTTACCACAATAATTGCTAGCAATTAAACTAAAGCTTATTTCAATGCAGCGCCCACAAATCTCGGCCCGAATCCCTGCCGTGTGCTGTGTCCCGCATGTGGTGCACAGAAGACCACACGCATGACGCACACACCCAATTCGAGGACTCACCTGGCCGCCGCACTCATCTGTCTAGTGGGGTAGGTGGAAGTGATTCAGTTTGTAATTGCATTAAAACTAATCTTATTAACTCTTCTGCAGCTGGTGTGTCTGTGCGTGCTTTGTACCCTATTGCATGAATAGCTGCCGCACAGGTAATCATTATTGCCGCAAATGCAACACCTTTCTAGGCGTCTACAATCCGCAGGGCGTTAAATGATGCAGAGCAATCCGAGCGGAAACTGATGAGCACACTCAATTAAGATAAGATAGGCGAGAGATGTTAATCTACGTATATAAATAAGCTGTCGCTTAAGGCAGCCTCAAATCTCAGTTGTTTTTATTAGAAAAAAATATAACTATTTGCTTAAGTCCAATATTCATGCATACAAATATATTGCGCACATGCACATACATACATGCATGTAGAAATGTTTATGTAAATTCATACATTAATTGTGTGTGTGTAGAAAACGAGTTGTGTTTGCTTTTCGGCTCTCGACGGCCTTTTGGGTTCCATTTTTGCAAAACTGTGTGGGCGTAACGGCACTTGGTTATTAAACACACATAACTATTAATAACTGCACACAAGAAAAAAAATACGTCAAGCCACTGAATATAA
Organism: Drosophila koepferae; assembly: GCA_030914345.1. Lineage (NCBI taxonomy): Eukaryota > Metazoa > Arthropoda > Insecta > Diptera > Drosophilidae > Drosophila > Drosophila koepferae. The sequence goes on along the minus strand of JAUESR010000211.1, from coordinate 12,105,563 downwards.
ATATTTTTATTTTGTTTTGTTTTGGCGGTTTTTTTTTCTTACTGAGGGTTGCCAGATCGTTAATTGGCTTGCGCATTTCAACACTATTTTGCGATAACTTCCATCCCTCTAACATCTTTACATTTGCGCTATCGAACATGCAACAGTGCAAAGTAAAGAGCTGTCAGAAAACACACACTTTGTTTATTAAATATATTTGTTTATTAAATATACATTTAATCAATTAGAATGTTTGAAAAGAAAAAACAGGCTGAGCATAAGCCCCGAGACGATGGAATTGAATTGGAGAACCAATTTATAATGCGCTTTCCTAAGGTAAAGCAACACTTTCAGTTCCCTCCATTTGAGAGCATCTAGAATTTTCATTTGGTTTTTGTAGCATTTGGCCCCAGCGGTCCATGAATCCATACAGGCCGGGAATGTGAAGGATCGATTAACAATACAATTGGATCAGGATGTGCGCTATGGCGAAGTTCGGTTTGATGATCAACTGCTCTATGCCAAAATAGTCGATTTGCCCACAATTATGGAGAGCTACAAGACAATTGATAACAAAAGTTTCTACAAATCCGCAGACATTTGCCAGCTGCTCATTTGCAAGGAGGAGCCGGAGGATGAAACGGAGAAAGAGTCACCCAACAAGAACAAGAAAAAGGATCCCAACAAGGTGGACAAAAAATATTTGTGGCCCCATGGCATAACGCCGCCATGTAAAAATGTGCGCAAAAGACGATTTCGCAAGACGTTGAAAAAGAAGAATGTGGAAACGCCCGAGATCGAGAAGGAAGTGAAGCATCTGTTGCGCATCGACAACGAGGCAGTGCGTGTCGACTACGAGATCATCAATGAAGAGGACAAACCAAGCGATGATATGGATCACTCTGACATCAAGCCCTACAACGAGGCTGACGAGGATCTACAGGACGAGACAATGAATGCCGGCGATAAGACAATAAATGAGAGCGCCTCTCAACGGGAAATCAATGTGGAATCAGATGATGATGAAACTAGCAATTTCGAAACGCGTCGTGCACCCAATATGGGCGTCGCTGCACACGATATTTTCGGCGAGGAGGTGTCCACAACTGACGACGAAGATGAGCCCACATTGCCGGGTAACGATTCGCGTCTGGAGGAATCCTCGCGTTTATCGGCCGACGACTCACGCATGTCCGATTTCTTTGGCGGCGCCAGTGGTAGCGGCCAGGGGGCGCGTGACAAGATGGAGCATAATGAATTCAACAAATCCATGTTCGGCAGAGAGCCAAGCAGTCCCAAGCTGAGCGCCGCAGGCTCCAGCTCGAATTTGGCAGCTCCAAGTGGTTTCTACGACAATCAGCAGATGATGGCCAAACGCGATGAGTTCGAGAATCTGGAATTCATGGATGATTCCCAGCCTCAATATACGCCTCAACAAGTTCAGGATAAGGTCAACCAACTGACTCGACAGATCAACGATCTCAAGTCTCTACAATCTCAAAAATCCACGGAAATAGCGTCCATTCAAAACGCGACGCTGAAGCAGCGAATGCAGGAGACACTCGATAATCTCTATGCGCAGGTCAAGCAGCATGAACTTGACCTAAGAAACTTTAAGAACATGTTGGACCAACAGATCTGATAACTACAAAATAATTCAATATTTAGCAAAAAATCAATTCGCATAAACATATTGATTGTACATAAAATATTACCTAAAATTTAGTTCAAAACAAATTTACAAATTTATGTTATGTATTGTCCTTAATTTTTAATTAAATAAATTTTGGCTATCCATAAATGCGCTTTTAAATCTATTCTAAAAACAAAAGCAAACAAAATCAAAATAAACAAATCCACATCAAATGAATAATTAGCGATAGCTCTGCACATCGATAGCTTGCCGCCAATATATCGATAGTCGCTCGCGGTAGTTCAGCAACATTTTGTGTTTATTCTCGCGTCACATACGGCAACTCCGCAACAATTTTCTATTTGGCCAGAAGACAATTGCAGAAAGTTTTTCAACCGAAAAAAGGAAATTCACAACAATAACAATAATTCAGCAATTGTACATTCATGGAGTAATTAACTATTAAAATTGTGCACATTTGGCTAGCGAGCAGCGCTGCAGTGAACGTTTGCGAGCACTTTCTGCCATAGCAGCCACAGCAACAACACCAGCAGCCGCAGCAGCAGCAGCAGCAGTAGCAGCAGCCCGAACAACAACAATATTTGCAAAATTTTCGGCCAGCTGCATTTGTCATCTACATTTTGCCAGCAGCGTCGAATTATTATGGACAAAAAATCATCGCCCGTGCGACGACAAAAGCGCCAAGCGAAAGTAATCGAGGAGAACTTCTGGGACTGCAGCGTCTGCACGTACAGGAACTCGGCGGAGGCGTTCAAGTGTCGCATGTGTGACGTGAGAAAAGGTGAGTGACCTCGATTCGAACAGCGACAGCGACAACGGCGACGTCAACGACAACGGCAACGGCAACGTCAACTGTGACTGCGACTGCGACTGAGGCAGCGACAGCGACACAGCAATGTCGCATTTTAAATTACGTTGAAGGACGGCCGCTAAATGGGTCGCTCTGAGTGAATTGTGAATTGTGCTCAGGCATAGTATAAACAAAATTTGCATTTGGTTGATACACATTTAACTCATATCATATATTTTCTTTCTTTGTTTATTTGCCGGACGGGGCTGGCAGGCACATCGACGCGTAAACCGCGCTTAAACTCAGCGCTAGTCGCTCAGCAGGCGGCCACATTGCCAGGCGCTAGTGGGAACATGCCCAATGGGAAGCCGGCGTCCAGTTCGCGACATGGTAGCGGACACGACAGGCAGCGACATAAACGTTATCCAGCCCGCTTGAAGAACGTTGATCGATCGACGGCGCAAACCCGTGAGGTGACCGTCAATTCGGTTACAGTTTTCATCACAGAATACAAGGCGAAGCCGGTGAGCAGTCGACGGGAGTCGAGTGAACAGAGCTTCAGTGAGAGCAACGATAGCCGGAGTTAGGTTCTAATTACATAAGCACGCACATTTGTGTTTTTATCCCAATTACGAAACTTTTCTTTAACTTCATGTATGCGAATCTGTATATGTATAAAGATATTCTTTGTCGGCATGCAGCCACAATTCCTCTCACACTCACACACAAACACACACACACGAATCCAATGTCTAAGTGTACAACAACAACAACAAAATTTGTAAATTCTAATATTAGGCCTAAGTACAATTGTAAATCTATATAGCATGTTTCTCTAAGTTAGCAAGTATTAAGCGATATTCATGTTCTCTGTTATAAACAGCAGCCACAGCATCTCTAGCCATGATGATGATGATGATCATGATGATCATGAAGATAATTATCCATGCAAAAGAACTTCCATTTGTATTTGGCTTCTCATAGCTGATGACTGCATTTACAAAACTGATGCTGTGGCACAGCTGAAACAATGTGAAATCGAGAACCTTGTATATATAGAAAAAGAAAAAAAAAAAAAACAAAACAAAAACAAACAAACAAACACAACTGTCTCGTATTGTAATATTTGATTCCTAATTTATTGATTTGTAAGCGTATCTTATACATACACACATAATTAGCCACATATTTATATGTTCTACAAATCTATTGTTTATAAGTGTCAAATGATAAACAAAAATATAATTTGATTAAGTGCAAGTGCGAAAATGTTCTCTATGTAAACAAATCAACTCAACTACCCATTGATAATGGGCAGACAAAGCGACGTCGCTCCACAAAACTCTATATACACACATATATACATATATATATATATATATATATATATATATGTATATATAGTAGTAATGTGAATACCTGATTCTCTCAAATTCTGTGTACTATATGTAGGTTGCATTGAGATCCAATTACCAAGTTCAGCGTGTCTCTATTAAATGGTTTATTTTTCCATTTAATTTGTTATGTATTATTAATCTATACTAATCAACAATAACAAATAACAAACCGATCTATATAAATTTGAATGCTGCATGACAACGAAACAAGTGAATGATATTTAGTGAATTTGCTAATTTAAATCAATGATTGTTTTTTTGAATTTTGTTCTTTTTTGTATACAAGACTGATTAAGCGAATACCTAATGACCATATAACAAATATATATATATATATGTACTATGATATATATATGTGTATGTATAAATATATCTACATATATATATATATATAACGATAGCCCGCACCGTTTCACAGTTCAGTTGGCATACATAAACAATAGTTGCAATAATAATAATACCTACAACAATTTCTTTTTATACCAGCCAAAGTTTACATGCTTGGCCACATAAATATATACACTTATATATACATATATATATAGATATGGAATATTAGCTGAATCGATGAAATTTTGATATACTTTTTAGCAATGGATAAATGGTTTAGATATGCATGTTTAAATGATATCTTCGAATTTTTTTTTTTTTTTTTTTTTAAAGGGTTTACTACACACACACACTCACACCCACACACACACATACAGCCAGTTGTTCAAGTCTTTAAGTTGGCAAAAGCTTTGCAGCCAAAAGCTCATTCAAAACTGCCCGACTGAGTAACATAGTCAAAAAATAAATAAATAAAAATAAAAGAAATGAAACTTCCAAGAACAGCTTACAACAAATTTGTATTAAGTATTTAAAGTTCATAGTTTATATACTTAGCAAAAAATTAAACAATATATATATATATATGTATAAATATATAATTAAATCAAGGCTAGCAAACAAATAAAATCAAGCACACACACAACACACGAGAATATATTTAAAACAAATTAATAAAATAAAATTTTAAATTTTGTGTAAAGCGCAAACAAAAAAGTTTTAAATAAATTTCAAAAATTACACTTTAAGAATTGTCTTTAAAGAGAGGAGAATTTCCCTACTTCTCACACACACACACACAGGCATATACAATGTATGCGTGTGTGTGTGTGTGTGTGTGGGTCTCATCTGTAACTGTTCTTCTTCTTCAGCTTACGCGTGTGGCCTGCCTGCCTGCCTGCCAGCTCGCTCGCTTGTTTGCTTGCTCCTGCCTTCCACTCTCTCACTCTCTCTCTCTGTCCCTCTCCCTGTCCCTCTTCCTCACGCTGGCACTCTGGCTACGCCTTTGGCAGCTGCCTCAACTTTCGCACGCTTCGCAAATAAATTACAAATTGTTTCGTTCCAGCGTGGCTGCTGCTGCTGCTGCTGCTGCTGTTGCCTTGCATTGCTACTACTTACACACTGCCACGCCCCAGCCCCCCGTCTCTCTGCTCACTTCTATTGCCACTAGACTCCCTTGCTCCATCAGCCACTTCTCCTCACCCCAACACCTCGCCAATTCGTTTCAGTCGACGAGCTGACATTCGAAAATTCGCTTTTCGTTCGCTTTTCTCTAAAATGTTAAAATTCACAAGTCCTCCACACGCAGGCACAACTGTGCCTTGCCTGTGTCCGCCTGTCTGTCTTTCTCTCTGCCTGTCTTTCTGCCTACCTCTCTGTCTGTCCTTCCGTCTGTCTATTGCTGCCTGCCTCAGGCCTCAGCTCCCTCTGCTGGCTCGGCTAGCACAACTTGCCTTATCAGCGTCGCTCTGTGCGCTTATCTTCTGCATGTACGTTGTACGTTCTCTACTCCTCTCTCTCTCTCTCTTTCTCTCTCTCTCCCCACCTCACCTCTCTACTCTCAGCTCTTCGCTTCGTTTCGTATCGTTCTTTGCCTGGCCGCCTGCTCCTTTTGCCTTCTTATCCGTTTGTTTGTCCATGCTTCCGACTCGTCTGTGCGACCGTTCGCACATCCTGCTCCATTCTAGCTGCCGTCACAGCCCCCCCTTCCCCTCCGACCGACCGCCCATCTGCCCATTCACCCGCCTGCCTTTGTTACACTTGCTCTACTGTGTGTGTGTGTGTGTGTGCGCGCTTGTGCGTGCGTATTTGTGTCGTAGTCAGCAACAAAAATGTGCAGCATTTGGAAAATGTTGCCGAAGTCTGTTCTTTTTTCTCGCCCTTTCTTTTGACATGACGCATACGCCGCGTTGACCAGCAGCTAAAAACAGCCAACCAGCGCGATCATCAACCTGGACAGCCGGCGAGCTACATTTCTATGCATTTGTACTTATATATGTTATACTATATACAGTTGTGGTCAGCAAAATAATAGCACTTCACTAGCGAAGGATATTAGAAACAAAATCGATTTACTTCTAGTTAGAATTAATTGCATTTTTCACGATTTTACAGAGATACATTAAACAACGGCCAATGCATTGGTGTTGGATTTGAAACGTTAAAAGAAATATTATAATAATAAAAATTGTATTGAAAAAATAAATCAATCCATAGCAACTGTAGTTAAATTATAATTTATTGATTGAAATTAATTGAAATCGTTTTATCTTAGAAATAATTGTGCAAGATGTAAGAAGTTGAAAAAAAAAAAAAAAATAACATGACTAAATAATAAACATTTTATGCACAGCAATAATTTTATTAATTAAGTTTTAGTTCTGCGCTTCACATGAAATTTAATTTTTAACTAGGTATAGGACTAACAAAAATATGTAAATAAAAAATAAAAATAATATAAAAATATAAATATAATTTATATATGTATGTATATATTTAAGAAAAAAAAATATATATATATATATATTTTTATATATGAAGTTAGAATATCTATTATTTTTTACACATGTTCTAAATCAATGTAAAATTTTGTAAATGTTAAATTTTGTATTTATTTTCTTTAAATTTATTTTTATTTTTTATACATGTTCTAAATCAATGTAAAATGTTGTATTTATTTTTTTAATTTTCTACACATGTTCTAAATCAACGTTATTTTTTTTTTAATTAATTTTTTTATTTTTTTACACATGTTCTAAATCAATGTAAAATTTTGTAGTTATTTTTTTTTTATTTTTTACACATGTTCTGAATCAACGTTAAATTTTTTTTTTTTTTTAAAACTAATTTTTTATTTTTTACACATGTTCTAAATCAATGTTAAATTTTATTTTATTTATTTTTTTTTTTTTTTTAATTTAATTTAATGTCCGCTACTATTTTTATGAACTACAACCAGACCATCTAAATTAATACTAATATTATGTTAATCTTAACATGCATTTCAAATTTTGTATCAAAGAGCTGCAGCTAACCCCTTGGGCAGGTGAAATTGTAGAGCGTGTTCGTCTGCCTGTCTATGTCTGCATATACATATGGATACATACATATGTATATATGTATATGTATATTAATATACATATATATATCTATGTTTGCCCACTCTTAAAGCTCCAACATCTACTTTGGCGCATTTTTAAAGTTTTGCGCGTTTTAGGCATTATCCGTTTTAATTACATTAAAAGTTTTTGGCATTAAATAAATTGAAGCTGAGCGCTGAACTTATGTCACTTTGATCCCGGCTACATAGAGCCAAAAGTTACTTTTGCTGTTCAGCTTACAGCGACACCCCCTCCCGCACACACACACACGCACACCCAACCCTCGGCAAAGACAATGAGCTCCACTCTGCCTCCAACTCGCCCCCGCTCTCAGTCAGTCAAAGGGACACCAAGTCCTTTGGCTCTGCCTGTGCTGTATCTGCTGGCAGTTGCTGTTCAGTGAGTCGCGCGTAATCAAGTTTTAGTGTTTAAGGCTTTAAATTGAAATTCCGGCATTAGACAAGGAATTCAACTGCTGCTACTGCTGCTGCTGCTACTGCTGCTACCCTTATCTAAGGGTTGAAGGGGTTGAGTTGAAATTTTTTGATGCTGCGCCGCATTGCGCGCATAGCTGCAACAAATGAGCAACAAATTGCAATCATTGAGCGCAGCAACATGGCCCATAAATCAATTATACAGGTAAGGCTTGCAGGTGCCATGGATGGGGGGTGAATGGAGCTGTGCAAAAACCAATCGCCGTTGGCTGTCTGAATGGCGGCTCTAATTAAATCATTATCGACACGAGCCAGCGAGGCACAAACATATATATACATATATATATATTCAAAACTAACGTTGCAAGAGCAGGTGTATAGCCAGGTGAATTCAGGTGTTGCCACCCAGCCCAAAACTATGCTGCTTGCCAAGCTTAAAGCAGCGCTGCTGCCAACGCTGCTGTCGGCGTCAACGTCATTGTATTTATTTCTCATGTTAAAATCAAATTCCCGCGTGTGCAATTTTTCATTTGCCCTGAAAATGAAAAGGAAGTGGAAAAATGTGTTAAGGTGCGTGCGAGTGTGTCTCTCTCTGCCTGTGTGTGTGCTGCTTGGGGGTTGCAGAGCTTGCTTCCGGCGGCATGCCTTGTCCTTGTCTGTAATAATGGGCAGAGCCCTTAAAGCGTGCCAACTTTAAAGAGCAACTGCAGCAGCAGCAGCAGCAGCAGCAACGGCATAGGCGCGCACACACGTCGACAGGTAGCAGTGGCAAGGAACATGCCACACACACACACACACACACACACACAACTCTAAACAAAACAAAATGCGTTGGCAAGGCAGAGCTGTAAAGGGCAGAGAGCTGGGCGGAGAACTGAGGGCAGCTAAGGCAGCTGGCGACAGCAAAAGCAACGTCATTTTTGTTGCTGCCTCAGCTGAAGCCCGCAAGGATATGAAAAGGAGAGATACACACAGAGAGTGAGCGAGAGCTGGGTAGAGAGACAGCGAAAACGGGAGACGAGGACTAAGCAGGGTGCAAGAGGGCAAGCAGCAGAACGGGCAGACACGACACCAAGTGTACAATAGCTTTAAGCTTAAACTCTCGCACACACACACACACACACTCGCACACACACGCACAGTTACACAGTATATTTTATACAGGGCCCACGTGCATTTGCCCATAAATGTGTCTAAAACAAATAGCTGCGACTTGAAGCTATTGCCACAGAGCATTTAGAATTCTACAGCTTAAAGAGAGCTGCTGCAGCAGCACCCTGTATCTATATAAATATATATACATATATATATATATATACGTATTTATATATATAGGGGAAAATTCACGGACGAGCGCTATATGTCCAAGTCCAAGAAAGAAAAATACTTGCCATGCGACAACATAGCCAAAAAGACCAGGGCTGCAACAGCAGCAGCAGACCTAGAGATAGGAATACATCTATAGATATATACAAACATATATATATTTATCATCTGAATCTGTATAACTGCCATAACCAAATTCCAACTGTTTCAACAGGAAATAACGCATTCTATTAACTTGATCAACATTTAACAGCATTTATTTTTAAAGCAAAGTTAAGATCTATAACTTGCTGAACTACCTATTTATAAATTACAGTTTTAGCTGATATGCTATTAGATATCGTGGCACTTTTCTTAACTTTCTCGAAAGAAACAAAAAAAACAAGAAAAATAAACTACAAAATGCTGCAGAACAAAAATAGAGAATTTCAAGTTTCTTATCGAATAAAACCAAAATGATATTTTCAGTTTGTACAGCTGACATGTATGATAACACAATGGGCTTACACTGAGAGAAATACTAGAGTAAGATACAGGAAATAATTATTGCTAATAAATCATATTCAGTCAAAAGATTTTATGCAAGAAACTAAGCAAAGTTCTTTAAATACTTTTTAATAAGGGAAATTTTCTGATTTTATTAAAAATGAAAGTAATTAAAATTTTAAAAATTTTAAAACTTATAAAGTTCCCTAAAGAATCTAAGAAAATATATATTTTAAATAAATGTGTATGCTAAAAAAAGCCAAAAAAAAAAGCCAATAAAACTTGATTATTCCTTAAACTTTAAAATAACAGATCTAAGCAATTTTTGTATTTTAATTTTAAATTTTAAAGAGATTCTTTTAAAAGACTGAAGTTTACAGGGTATATGAGTAGATCAAATAATATCTACTGCTTTGAGCAAAAAAGGCAAACGCTATATAAATGAAATGCGAATTTCAAATTTCTATTTCTACGCATTTTTGTAGTTTTTTTCAGTTTTATTTTTTTCAGCTAGTGCGCGACGTAGCCCTGGCAACCCGGCAAGGCAAAAGCAAGGCAAGGCAAGGCAAGGCAAGGCGACCAGGCAGCCAGCCAGCCAGCCAGCCAGCCAGCCAGCCGAGCCAGCTCCAGCTACAGCTACAGCTACAACTACAGCTACAGCTACAGCAATGGCTACGACGTCGAAGAGCTGGAGCTCTGGCGGGCAGGGTTAGCGGGGCTGGCAGCGCCCATTTGAGGGAGCCATCAGGTAGCGCATTTGTCTGTACAGCGCACAGCGTTTGACATTTCCCCATACTTGATGGTGCGGCGCGCCAGTAAGTGCACAGAAATTGGCTGGGCTAAAATAAGATAAAAGTATTGAGTACTTTATGGCGCGCACGCCACCAAAATGTTTCGACTTGATGGGCGCACAGTGTGCATTGGCATAAAACTCGATACTTGCTGGCACGACGCGTACCAGCAAGTATGGCATTAATGCGTTGGATGTGCTGCGTGCTAAGCAACTGTATACTTGCTGGCGCACGCTGGCTATGCCCCCAACCCGTGCGTCGTCGTTGTTGCCGTCGACGTCGTCGTCGCCGTTGCCGTTGCCGTCGTCGTTGCCGTCGCCGTCGTCGCAGTTGCCGTCGCTTGCCAGTGGTGGGCAGTGATGTCATTTTTTGGAACGCCAAAACAGCTAAATCGACTCAAGAAAACAGCTAAAAAAAGCTGGATCCCCGGGAAAATAAGCGGAAAAAAAAGCTGATTTTTATATATTGTTATTTTTTATTCAAGAATGAATGTATTATCCAAAAATACTATGTTATCAATATCTTTGTTATCGAGGTGCTACTGTCATCGAACTTTTGTTGGCAAAGTTCACTTAAATGATTAACAGGAGCGATTGCGCTATGCTGTGCAACGAATAGGCAAAGCGCTGCCTCCTGCTCAGTTGTTTTTGTTGCCTTTTGACTAAACTGTATTTTGTTTTTTTGCACAAAGCCGCTCATCGAACTTATGGCCTTTTTTGTAGCACCGTGTGCACGCAAATCACATAATTTTGCAATTATGCTGCACTTACAGTAGCTACAATACGCCCGTGTTAAGTCTGTGGGATCCTTCCTCAGCCAATCCTTAAACTCTTTGCTCTGCAGCCATATATCTGACTTTTTGTTTGTAAATTACTTTCGGCATCGCTACGAATTTCACAATTTTAGTGATGGAAGACGCACAAATTTGCATAGGCAATTTTTAAGTGAAATAGACTTACATTTATAAGATTTTAATCAACAAATGCGATAGAAAAAACTCACAAAATTGAGAAAAAGTAGAATTAAAAAAAAAAATATTTCAATTTGCTAAAAAAGCTAGAATTCCCGCTGCCCGCTGTTTTCAAATTTTTCCCGCAATCGCATTTCCAAAACAGCCAGATCTAGCTGGAAAAAAGCTGAAATGACATCAGTGGTGGTGGGTAGTCGTTGGAGTTAGCAGCAAAGCAGCGCAACGAGGGCTGCGACGGGCATACGCGCGCTCACTCTCTCACTCTCGCTCTCTATGCGCCGTGTCTATGTGTTTGTGAGAGAGAGAGAGCGCGCGCGCTGAATATAGCTGAGCGCTGAATGAGCAGCCGCGCCATACATTTCAAAATTCAACGGTCTGTTGTGTGTGCGCGCAGCCAATTTGACATTGGGGCTGCACTTGAATTTAAATGCAGCAAAACAGAGTTACAAATGTGTGCCCATAGAAAAATGCATAAAATAACAGTAAAACACACACGCATGCATGCATGTCTGCATGTGCGTGTGTGTGTGTGTGTGTGCATGGCAATTTGTTGTTGTATGATTAAAAATATATATTGCCTACTTTGCAGCGCTCGAGGCTGCGACAATAATCAAAATGTCGCAATTATCTATGGCGCTCGCTGTATTGCGTATGCAGGCAGATGTAAATATATGTATGTACGTATATATTTATATTACACATGCACACACATGCATGCATGTGCACGCACAGCGTTGCATTTGCATGCATAACCAGCTATGGCAACGTTTCCCTTTTAACCACTCCCACGTACCAAGCGCCCCGCCACTCATAGACCTCGCGCCCTTTTGCATGTTGCACATTTCATGCATTTCCTTTGTGCAGCCAACTTATCAAGCTTCCTGTCCGGCAAAATCCAACCGACCAGCCCCACCCACACAAACGCACTCGCAATCCAGACCAGACTCCATGTGTCTGCTCCACCATAACCACTGACCAGACACCATTAAGCATATACAATAATATATTTCCCATTTGCATCAATATATTTATATGTATGTATATGCATGTATGTATGCATATGAGTATATAGATTGTTTTTTGCATTGTTGCTGCACGCACATAACTTTTTTTTTGTATTCAATTTTGATTATGTTGCAAGAGTTTTTTTGAAATACTCCAGTTGTGATATATAGAATATAATGATAGCTTAGAGATATATATAATATATGTAAAAAAAAAGAAATAAAATGAACTTTCTACTTTAGAATATTTATCTAAACATAGATAAAACTCCGTTACTTGTTTTACTTTTTTACTTGTTTATTATTTCTAATATACTTGAAATGTCCTTAAAAACATTTAAAGCATTACAAAATACATTGACATATATTTAATAATTTTTTATTTATATAAACTTGACTCATGATTTGCAAAAAAAAAAATCTTTAAAAATCATTTATTAAATTATAATTTCAGTAAAAAATATATATTGCTATAAACACAATTTTATATTAAAAATAATAATAATAATAATATTAATAATAAATAAATAAAAATAAAATTACTAAATAGCTATTTAGCTATAATATTTACTTATTATTTATATCTTTATCAATTATCAATTGACAATAAATTAACAAAATAAATAATCATATATATTTAAAGAACTCTGATTATCAGCTAGAAATTAAAAAATCTACAAAATGCTTACTGTGTAGATTCTTTATAGATCAAGTATACAACGCATATAGTTTTGCAAGTTAATTAAAGAGAATCATATAAATGACTAATCAATCATCCGTCAAATTTTTAGCTTTATATAAATATTTAAAAATATATATATAAAATATATTTAAAACATTTTTGTTTTTGAAGAGCGATATATAACTAAAGTGCAATGAAAGCCTCAATGCAGTTATAGCTTACATGTAGCTCATGTATAGATAACTCTCTATCTAGCTATCACACATATGTACATATATGTATATAGAGTAGTTAGTTGGCCCTAGAGCCTAGTGCGACGCCATTTTGTGGTCAAAAAACGGAAGTGGCGGCCATGTTGTTGCGGTTAAATGCATTTTATTTACATATACAAATTTATATATAGATTTATTTATTTATGCATTTTTCGCATTTCATTTACTTGCAATATGCATAGCGCGGGCGTGGCAGCACTGCAATTAGGTTGCCAAAGCCGAACAGCAACAACAACAATAACGAAACAAGTCTGGCAAAGATCCTAAGGCCATGTTAGCCATGATCGGAGAGCAGGTGGCTGAAACTGACGCTGACACAGAAAACCAGACAAACGACAGCCAGAGCAACAGGCCAACAACAACAACAACAACAACAACTGCAACAACCAACAACAACAACAATGGTTTAGTGCAACAACTGCAAGAGTCGACGCTTGACATGCATATGCAAAGGTCTTTCCCAGACTTATCTCTCCCTCTCCCTCGCCCTCTCTCTCTCTCTACCACTCTCTGTTGCTTTTTTCGCAGACCTTCGCCTGGGCAAGCGCCAAAAGCAACTACAACAACAACAACAATAAAATGCAAATGACGCTCAGCTCGAGAACATTTTTGTTGAAGCCTTTGATGTGCGCCACAGCGCTGCTGCAAGCACGCAATGACCAAAAAACAATAACAACAACAACAACAACAAAATAATCAATAGTTGTTGTTTTTACTGAACTTAAGCTGTCAAGCTGTGCAGCTAGCGAAACAGCTGGCAGCACTGGCCACAGCGCTGCCAGAAAGTCAAGCGGAAGTCGTTGTCACATCAAATGGTGACAATAAGCACTTCCGCCACGCACAATAGCCTGGCCAAAATGGTCCTGCAACAGACCAACAAAAAAAAAAAGAACAAAACTAAATGTATAAAAAAAAATATATATGTATGTATATAATGCAGCTCTAATCAAGCAGCGCCAGCAACCAAGCAACAACAGTAACAGTTACACAAAACGTCACATGAGCTAAACCCCACTCGCACGCTCTTTCTCTCTCTCCCTCTCGCTCGCTCGCATGCTTTGCTTAGAGCAGCCAAAGGGCTTAGCTATTGCAATGAAACGTGTAGAATTCCAAGCCAAGAAGGAAGCTGACATATGACAAGCTTTAAAGCACACACACACGCACACACACAGGCAGACAAATACACGCACACACACACACACACACGCACTTACAGAACTGTCTATGTAAGCGCGTATAACAGTTTGTAGAGGTAGCGATAAACCCTTATCTAAGGCAGGGCTGTTGGAATGTTGTATATATATTTATGCATACTTACACACATATATATAAATATAACTCTATCTCTCTCCCTCTCACTCTTTCTGCCTGCCTGTCTGTCTGTCTGGCTGTCTATATGGCAAGTTCCCATATTCCACCAAAAACATTTGAAAGCGTCTCGCGCGTTCCTCTGCTGCTGCTGCTGCTATTGCTGTTGCTGTTGCTGATCGTCGTTTGCTCTTCGTGCATTCTTTCAGTCTGCTTTGCGCTCGCATTCGTTGAAACGTACATGCGACCAGGCCTGGGCTGCGGACCAACGTCTCCAACGCTGCGCGACTCACTTCTCCTTCTACACTCTCTACACACACACACATACTCTACACTCGCGCTGCCCTCTTCAGCTCTCTTCAGTCTATACACAGTCTCTCTACAAGCGTCTCCAACGAGGCATGCAGTCATCGCCGTTGCGCGCTGTTGTTGTCGCTGAATTCTGAATTTCAAGCAACGGTGATTCATCGAAATTAAAAATAAGTATCTGTATCTGTATCTGTATCTGTATCTCAGCGCTTGCTTTTCGCATTGTTCTCATACACATTCTCGCCGATCTTACTGTTGTTGTTGTTGCTCGCTCGCATTTCCTGAGCTGCATTAGATGCTTTGACCCTGAGCTCGCGTTTTTTGTTTCTTTCTTCTTCTTCGTTTTTTGTCTTTACACACAAAAGTTTACAAAAGCATTTAGCTACATTCCTTGCCATCATTTTAATTATTCGATCAACAACAACGAAGGTATCACAAATCAGCTAAAATAACACTATCGATCGTTACTTCCAGGAAACATCTCGTACTTTGCTTTTTCCCGTCATAAATCTGATTAGTTAAACGTTTTCAAAGAATTTTCCCATTAGAAATGCTCATAAAAAAAGTTGATTTTTTTTTTTATTTCTTTTGTTTTTATTGTAATAAATTGAAGATCTGTCATGGCAGAGTATTATAGAAGTGTAGTTTATATATGTTAGTCAAAGAATTTTTAGTCTAAGTAAATATTATTATTATTAAATTATTTGTAATAAACATAGGCTATTCAGTTATTAGATTAAGGCAAAAAAGTAAATAAATATATAAAAACACTATTCATAATTTACTTTGAATGGTATAATTACTAGAAGTAATATCATACTAAATAACATTATTTATAGGTGCATTTAGATCTTATTTGAATGTTTCGAGAGCTCAATAATACTTTATAGAATCTCTGCAACTTTAATTATTAGACTATAGATATAGCAAAATCTATTTTCTAAGATACTTTGAACATTTTGCTAACTGAAATTGGACATTTCTTAGCTTACCTTACCTTAGCATTACTTTAAACAACCCTCTTCCTGCTAAGCTTCCCTCTGGGCTTCCTTTGAGGCTTTCCATGAGGCCTTCTTTAAGGCTTCCCTCTAGACTTCCCTCGAAACTTCACTGCAGACTTACCTCTAGACCTTCTAGGCTTCCTTCTACAAATACACCCTTAAGTTTAATAATCTGTCTGTTCATTTCAATAAAATCCATATTCAAATCTACATTTCGCCTGTCCCTCTTTTACTCACTTCCTACAAGCTTTATCCCGTTCCTCTTGCAATTCCCAACTAGTTCACAAAAATTGTCATTCTTTCAGCCAACGCCAGCTACTTGCCTAGCTATATATGCACGTTTGTATATATAGGCATTTCCCACCCTCTCACCGACAGCGGAAACTATTTGTAATCTTGGAGCAATTTGGACACCTGTTTCAATATTGCAGCCAGCGAAGAAATCTTGACACATCGTGCGCTGATCCTTGGCTGCAGTCTGACAAGGGGAAAGTTTTTTGCATTGTCTTGTGTGTGTGTGTGTGTGTGTGTGTGTGTGTGTGTGTGTGTTAGTGTGTGCAACATCCGGCTGCAGGCGCAGGTAACACGACTGCTCTTTTGACACTGACAAGGATGAGGAATGCCAGCTCAGGCTCCGTCTCCTGCTGATGCTGCTGCTGCTGCTCCTGCTGCTGTGATAACCTTGCCGCGGTGGTGCTTTATCAAATTCTGGTCACCTTGGAACGCATTTACAAAATGTGTATCCACTAATACACACACACACACACACGAAGAGACATTTTGTACAGGGCATATACGGTACCGCTTTGGATTAAAAATTTCTTGCGTTTGCTTTTTATTTTGAATGCATTTCTCTGTCGACTGCTTAAGGCGAGAGAGAAGGAGATGGAGAGGGCCACAGCAAACGAGTCAGCGAGAGCGAGAGAGAGAGAGAGAGAGAGCGCGCGAGTGAGAGGGAGATAGGTAAAGGGAGCTGGCCAGGGCAGGGGCACGACAACGTGGCACAAGGGACAGGAGGCATTTATTTTCGGCATTTGAAGTTAGTCCTTTGAAAAACGGGGGTTCGAAATTCAAAGCGCTAGACCGAACCAGCGAACGTGCGAAGGGTTGTTCGCTGTGCGTGCGTGTGTGTATGAGTGTGTGTGTATGTGTGTGTGTGTGTGTGTTTGTAAGGAACACATTTGGATGCCAGACTGCGTCTCAGTTGCCGTCGCCCTGTGTGACATTATGCGCTGGCAGCAGCAACGGCAGCAACGCCAAGTGTAAGCAGCGAATCGATTTTGAAATTCGTCTCATGCGAATGTGTGGAAAATGCTGATAAATGAAAAGCGCACACAGGCAGAGCGATTGCGAGATGCTGGTGACCAGCAGCAAGGACTAGAGCTAGAGACTAGTTAAGCATTTGCCATGGCTAATGAGCAAATGCAACTGCCAACTGCCAACTGCAATAGTCAACCTCACATACTCTTCCTCTCACACACTCCCTCTCTCCCTCTGTCTATCTCTCACATTTACTTTTTTTTTTTTTTTTGCTGACTGATAAGACTTGCTCGACTTTTCATCTATTTGCTGCGTTGTTTTGTTTACCCACTCTGACGCTTCTGATAAGATAAGCAAAAGTCGCTTTTACCTACACACACACACACACACACACACACATGCCGGGCATTGCCCATGACCAGCGTCGACTTCTTTGAGCGAGTTTTTCAGTTGAAAATTCAAAATTCATAGAATGCAAATGTTGGTTAAACAACATTTTCGCCAGCGCACACGACGACGCCAAACCCTCGTTGTACCAAAAAAAAAATAAAAATGAAAAAAGACCACACAGAGACGCCAGAGCATAGCAGAGCCAAAGCACAGGTCGCACAGTTGGACCACAG
Organism: Drosophila koepferae; assembly: GCA_030914345.1. Lineage (NCBI taxonomy): Eukaryota > Metazoa > Arthropoda > Insecta > Diptera > Drosophilidae > Drosophila > Drosophila koepferae. The sequence goes on along the minus strand of JAUESR010000211.1, from coordinate 12,087,849 downwards.
CTACGACAACAACAACAACAACAACCCGAGGCAACTCTCTGAGAGCGGCTCTACGTACGTGTTTGCTTAGCAAGGGGGCAGCATAGAGCAACCGAGAGGTGGAGGGGATCTAGTAAAGGCAGTGCCATAGCCAGAGCTAGAGGTTTTCCATGGCTCAGCGTCGAGTCGAGTTGTTGTTGTCGCCGTCGATGCCGTCGTCGTCGTCGCCTGTGACTTGAATTTGTAACTGAAACTAGATCTAAACAACAAAAAATTGTAAACAGACCCCCCCCCCCCCCCCACAGACTTGGAGTTCGACTTCGACTTTGTCTAAAAATGTGCCTAGCTTAACAATCCATAGACAGAGTCTATAGACTTGTTGTTGTTTCTATTTCAATGGAGTTGCCATGGCTATAAAGTGATTTCTAGGAAATATGAAAAACTATAGAGCTAATGATATAGCTGATAATGTGTGGAGCATCTAGATTTATCTTAGTTTGACTCTAGCTTGTGCGAAAATATATATAATTATATCATATTGGTGCTTGATATACAAGAATATAAAAGATTTCAATGTAGACATTAATGTATATAAGAAATAACTTGCTTATAAGCATTTGATCTACATATTTATAACTATAATAGATATAGACCTAGCTGTACTACATCGGAGCCAAATATTATTATAAGTAGGCATAGAGCTTCATACTAAATGGATGCTTCGGATCTACATTTCTGCTTTAAAAGTTTCAAAGTTTTTAGACTACTGCAGTTCTGCAATATCATATGAATAGATTATGAGAAATGTATAGTTCATGCTTTTGCTGCTTTCATAATTGAGAATCATGTAGAAGAGCGTCAAATCAAGTCAAAAATATGCCATGCCGTATACGTAATATATATATATATATTGATATACTTTAATTTAATTTCTCAACTCGAACTAATTCCAAATCGATTTTAATGCTCTTCACATTTCCTCTTAGCTTATTTGGCAAATCATAGCTCTAAAGCTTTAAAGCTTGACTTTGGCTAAGCTTTTTGCGTGGAGGCTGTAGGAAGCTGATTAAAGCTTAAAGTAAATGCCAAAATGTGGCCAGGGCCTTGCCTGCAATTGATTGCACAGCATTAACGCAACATTTCCAATTGGATGGCTGCTACATGCACATATAGAGAAATATGTATGTGTGTGTGTGTGTGTGTGTATATATACATAGTCAAGTGAAGTATATACGCACACACGCATAGAGAGCGAGAGAGATGCGTGGGCATGCATACGCATATTTAATGCAAATTTAAGCAGTTAGCAAGCAAGTAAAACCGTTATGTACATACTGTATGTATATATAGAGAGAGAATTGCTTGCGTTTGTGTGCGTGCGTGCTGCGGCGTATACATAATGCAGGGCAATATAAATAATTGCAATACATATAAATTGCAGCTATGTGTGTGCGTGTGTGTGTGTGTGTGCGTTGCATAACCACATTTGCCATTTACATACGCCATATAAGCATAGCCTTATATATAAATACATATATGTACATATATACATAGAAATATATAAGTTTATATATACATATATTTATACACACATTTAAATGTGCATCGATGGCTGCTGCATTTGCAATTGCAATTGCATTAGTGTGGCATCCTTTTGTTCATTACACGCACAATGCGTGCATAAAATAAATCTACAGCAAAATACTCGAATGCGCTCACATTTGTTAAATGAGACAAGCAGCAGCGCAGCAGCAGCAGCAGCAGCGGCGGCAGCGGCGGCAGCGGCGGCGGCAAAAGCCGAAGTAGAAGGAGCTGAGGAACGGCACAAAGCATGCTGAGAGCAAGAGTGTGGGAGAGCGGGAGAGCGGTCTTGTATAGAAGACAAAATTTTGACAGCAAATGCAGCTATAGGCAGCTAATTGTTGTTGCACAGTGTAAAAGCTCAACCTAAGCTGGACATGTTATACGTATGCATACACACATACATACATACACACATGCAAATATGCTCACGCAAATCGTCTTGAGCGAAAATTAAAGAAGAGAAGAGAGAATGTTAAGAAAATATCAATTTTAAAGAATAAAATAGACGTTGATAATTGTTTTGCGTTAATTAAAATATATTGTTAATTAATGAATATATTTCTAAATTCAATATTATCAATATATGTAAATTAAATATATATATTTTTTTTATTTTTTTTAAATTATTTTTTTAATATACATATATTACTCTAATTAATTTTATTAGTTTTTATAAACTTATTTATAGTTTTGCGCAAGTTTTTTTTTTCAAATATATACGCATGCATTTGTATTTGTGTATATCGAATTTATAAATATACATACATACATATATATTTATTCATTTTTATTATTTATTTATTTATTAAAAAAAAAAATGAATTTCCGATCAAGCCCATATCTATATGTCCCCAACACCATTTTCCCATTTCAATAACTAAAACAAAATTTGTTTATTTATTTTTAAATTTTTACATATTGAATTTTATTTCAGTTTCGTTAAGTGTATACGTGTGTATGTGTGTGTGTGTGTGTAAGTGTGTGTATTCGCCTGAAACTACAACAAAATAAAAAAATAATGTTGAACGAAATAATTGTTTAGAAAATAACTTAATGCTAAATAATTGTCAGTGAAAGACTTCAACATAGTTCTATTAGAATTATAATAATAATAATAATCATAATGACAATGACAATGACAATGACAGTGATAATGATAATGATAATGATAATGATAATGTTTCCTGTTCCGTCAAATAAGGCATTTACATTTACATAAATATTGCAGAAATCGAAACATAGATTCAACAAAACTGACAGATCGGAGCTTTAGCTAAGACTTAAAACATATAGCTACTATATAACATAGTTTACTTTATCTTCTCTTTATCTCTCTTTATCTTCTCCACAACTTTGTCTTTGCCTTAGGTCAAAAAATAAAATTACGTAATTCTTGTATTTTAGCATTATGTTTTTTTTTTCGATTTGTTTTTTTTTTTATACATATATATTTTATATATCACAATAGAAAAAAGAATTAATTCACATATTCTTTTCAATCGTTATAGTTTTTTTTTGTGTTTTTTTTTTTTCTTTTTTTGCTTACTTATAAATTAAACAATAAAAAATGTACAGAATTTTCTTTAACGTTTCTTTTGTTGTTATTTTTTTCTTTTTTTTTTTTGCTAGTTGCTTTGTTGAGTTATTTGACTAATTGTTGTTGTTGTTGTTGTTGTTTGACCAAGTTACGAACTAAAACTAAATGTAAATTTATTAAATTTGCTTTAAGTGTCTACTATTAACATGTTTTAAATTTAATCGCCAACTAAATTAAACGGCATTACTAACGACGCTGCACTAAACAAATTCGAAACAAAACGCAAAAAGCAAAAAGCAAAACAAACACACCAAAAATATATCAACTAAAGTTTAACACAAAGAATCTCAAATGAAATAAAAATACAAATACAAAAAAAAAAAACATTTCTAACAAAAGGCAGAGACAGAGAGCGCCAACAAAGAGCAAACTTTTTTTGTGTAGTCGTCGTCGTTGTTGTTGTTGTTGTTGCGGGCAAGCTTAAAGCGCTGCTTGCGTCGCTGCTGGCATCGCAGCTGACGCCATTGCTGCGTCTGTAGTTGTTATAGCGTTGGAGGACGCTGGCTTTTGTTGTTTCTGCTTCTACAATTTTTTTCGCCGTTGTTTCTGTTGTTGCCGAAGCGTGAATTAAAATAAACTATTTAAATTTATTTGCATCTGTTTAACTGCGGCCTGCATTATACACAAGCACACACACACACACGCACGCACATTTATGCATATGCATACGTATATATGTATGTGGATGTGTGTGAGTGTTTGTCCGTTCTCTCTCTCACTCTTCCACTCTTGCGCTATGCTTATCGCGCGTCTCCATCGCCATGCACTTTGTTGCTGCCGTCGGCCATAGCTGCAGCCGTGTTATTTTTTTTTCTCTTGTTTCTTTTTATCGCCGCCGCTGCGCTGCGTGCGTGTAAGCTGACGCGACGCGCCCCCTTCCCAACCCTGCTAACCTCTGCCAGGCCCACAAGTGCGCCGCTGCCAGCCCCTTAGGAACCTGCGGCGGCAGCAGCAGCAACATAGCAAGCTTCAGCTCCGCCGTCACCGTCACTGTGCTTGTGTATGCATGTATGTATGTATGTATGTATTTATGTACGTGTGTATGTTCATTGTTTGCTTTTTGTTGTTGGCGTTTGTTGTTTTCTGCCTCTCGCTCGTTCGCTCGACTCAACTTGCCTGCGCTCTCTGTCTCTGCTGTTGCTTTTGCTGTTTCGTTTTCTACTCGATTCGTACGAAAAAATTTAGTACAGCGTGTGGTATGGCAAACGAAAGCTATGAGTTTTCAGTGTATCTTGTTGTTGTTTTTTTTTATACTTTACTTAGTTGTCTGCTCAGCTCTGAGTGTGTGTGTGTGTGTGAGTGTATGTGTGTGTGTGTACTGGTGTGTGTAATTACGTGCCTTGCCTTCAACGTCAGACATGCAACACGGCACGCAGGTAGAAGGAGACGAGTAGGAAGACAAAGTCAAAAAGAAGCCTCAGCTAAAGTCACACGCACACACACAAACACACATTCAGAGAGAGAGAGAGAGATAGAGTGAGAGAGACATAGACATACATAGATGTCTGTCTGGATCCTAAGCGTTCGCCTGCGCCGACTTCTCTGCCTCGGCCGCTGCGCAGGCATTGCAATCATGATGAACGCATCATCTGACCAACCAAAGGCCCAGATTGAGCTTCTGCAGCTTGGGCAGCTTCATGATAATGTCGATGCCCTTCGAGCTCAACTGCGTACAGCCATAGAGATCGATCGTCTTCAGATTCGATAGATCCTCGGCCAATGTCTGCAATCCCTTATCCGTTATCCGACTACACTGTCCAATATTGAGATTCTCCAGTTCATGCAGTGACTTTGCTATTCTCACCATGCCCTGATCCGTAATCTGGCATTGATTCAAACTAAGTGAACGCAGCCTATACAGACCCTGGGCAATGTGGGTGAGTGCCTGATCGCTGATCTTATCGCAGAAGCTCACGTCTAGGGAATTGATACCGCTGCCGCCCTCCGTCAGATAGGCCATGCCAATGTCGGAGATGTTGTCGCAGGAGCGCAGATTTAGCTGTTCCAGCTTGGACATGCGGGCCAAATGCTTCAATCCGCTGTCCGTCACCGATACGCAGAAGCTCAGATTAATCGATTTTAGTGAGGTTAAACCCTGTGCTATGTGACCCAGTGCCTCGTCGCTCAGACGCTGGCAATCCTGCAGACCGAGATACTCCAGCTGCAGATTTCCTTCGGCCGTCTCCCGGCTGAATCCGGCCAAATGGCCAATGCCCTGATCGCTAATGTGCCAGCAGGATCTCAGATTCAAATGGCGCAGTTTCTTCAGGCCCCACGCGATCAGCAAGAGTCCTGTGTTGGTAATGTTGCAGCAGCCACCCAACTCGAGCGTCTCCAGATTCTTCAGATGCTGTGCAATCCGGCCCAGACTCGTGTCCGTGATCTGTTTGCAAAGCGAGAGATCCAGAGTCTTCAGATTCGGCAAATCCACGCTGAACGCATGACCCAGATTCATGTCAGCCACATTGAAGCAGCCGCTGAGATTCAGCGATGTCAGCGCCGGCACACCCACGACCAGATCTTTGAGCGAACGGCGCAGCGATAGGATCTGCACCTTCTTGATGCCGCGGCGGACGAGACAATTGAAGAGACTGGGACTGGAACGCTTCAGATGAAGTTTCGCCTCGACACCCTTCCATACGCTCTTCGCATATGCCGCATCTCGCCAGGCGGTGCACACCTGCGCTGCTCGCCCCAAATCTCGCACCGGCAGATGCTCAAAGATCTGCTCCAGTAGCTCCGGAAATAGATTGCTAATGTGTGTACCCTCCACGGGCGGCGGACTCTCCGGCGAGGCGGCTCTGTGCTGATGATGAAGATGATGATGATGGTGATGATGATGTTGGGCATGTGCTGCTGCAGCCGCTGCTGCTGCTGCTGCCGCTGCGGCAGCCGCATGTTGCAAATAGAGCGCAGGTGGCAATGTTTGCAGCTGGGGCCGATGATGCAGCGCATAGGGCGTAAAGCGCAGCAGGTGGTGGGCGTTGCGTGTCAAGCCGGGCAGCTCAGTCTGTTGATACAGTTCGTCTCTGTTCCAGGCGGCAGCTGCAGCAGCAGCCGCTGAGCCACCAGCTGTAGCTCCACCTCCTCCACCACCACCGCCGCCGCCACCGCCACCGCCTCCTCCTCCACCGCCTCCGGCGCCACCGCCATGATAGTTAGTGAGGGCGGCGGCTGTCTGTAGTGAGATTGTTGTCTGATGATGGAAGGGCAGTAGCTCTGTATTGGTAGCCATTGCTGTGTGTGTGTGTGTGATTTCCTAGACTTCAGATACTACTATAACTTTACTCTAGATACTTGGATGTGCGTCGCATTTGCGACAGTTTGTTTTAATTGGGTATGGTATGCACTGGTTGGACTAGATGAGCACTGCACAAATACGTATACGAATTCCGTTAGCACTTTAAGTCCAGTTTAAACTTTGCCTTTTTATCTGTATTATATATTCTTCACTCTGGAACGAACGAGCGTTAAACGAACTTCAAGTGAACACCAAAAACCGGAACACGACAATTGAGTTGCGCAGCGACGTCCGAACGGTTCGATGGCGAGTAACAGAATGAGCTACAGTGCGACAAAGCGACACAATAAATGAGAGAGGCAACGGCGTACACACGTATGCACCAATACATGCACACACGCACACGCACACGTACTGTACGCAGGCAGCGCTCTGCATTCAGCAATAAGCAAAGCAGGTAGCGACAAACGCTCTCTCTCACTCTCACACTGTCTGGCGCTCTATGAGTGCTGTGCGTTAGCTGTTTTCTGGCTAGATTATAAGCTGATGCGCTTTCATATTATTTATTTATTTTAAATTTCTTTATTTATAGTAGTCGTAGTTGTATTATTTTTCTAATCGAGTCAGATTGTAAGCAACGTCGTTCTGTATTGTTTTTATTTTATTTGTTAAATAAATTGCCTTTTGGCTAGATAAACAAGAGTCTGACTTTTAGCTTGATTCCTAAACACTCTCAACAAAGAGCTGTCTTTGCACTCCCACTACATACATTCATATGTATAAGTATATATAGGAATATTTTTATATACAAATTTATGTTTTTAATTAAATTTAAATACTACATAAATTTGTTTTCTTTCGCTCTAGATCTATCTTGAAGAAAGCATAGAATACTTTGAAATATTTGTGATTTATGCTAAATATCAGTGAAATCTTAAATTGAAAGGAATGTTAAGGCGGATTACCTAGAGCTATATGTATTTGTTTAAATATATTTATTATGTTGATATGAGAATATTATAATATACATATCGCTGCCAAATATGAGATATATAATTCATGAGAGGGGTGAAAATGAAGGGATATTTCTGATGATATTTGATATATGAAATTCTTGAGAGAGTAAAATAGAAATAGATTTATTTCTGATATATAAAACTCTTCCGGTAGAAAGATATTTCTGATAATGTATGTATATGTACATATATGTATATGTGAAATCCTTGAGACAGATAGGCAGAGTGAGGTAGAGGTGTAGTATATAAAACTTTTGAGAGAGAAAGAGTGAGATATTTTTATTTTATATGCAATACCTTTGAGACACGGAAATTTCTTATAATATCAGATATATTAAGTTCTTGATAAATTACGAAAAATGGCTACGGGAATTTCAGTTTAAGAAGAAATAGAGAGAAAGAAAGTAATATTTGTATTTTATACCAAACCCTTCTCTATATGTATGAATATAGAGAATGGATAACGCTAGAGATAGCTACACACATACATATACATATAAACATATACACACATACATTTTGACCATTTCTATAGTGTTTTGTTCGCCATTTTCTAGTTTTCGATTACATTGTATTATAGAATCTGAATTCTACAACAGCTTTATGCCAAAAACTCCGACGCATTTGCCGCCGCTGCTTCTGCGTTGCATTCCATATGAGCAGGTACCTGTCTTGCCCTGCCTCAGTCTCTGGCTCTTTATCAGCGCATGTGTGCGTCTGTGTGTGTGTGTGTGTGTGGAGAGTGTCTGCATCTGTGTGTGATCGTTTCGTGTTCGTGCTTGTCGCTACCTGCCTCTGCGACGCACAACAATCCCGGTTTCCAAGAAAATATTAACGATATCTCCCAAAACGTTGCCTCACACAAACGCAAACGTCTGAGGCAAATCCAAGCCCCGAAGGCAGCTCGCGTTGCAGGCACCAGAGCAGCGAAAAAGAAACCCGCTGGGATGCACAAAAGCCGAGCCACAATAGCGGGCCACGCATTGTTATTGATACTAGGAAAGCAATGCACACACACACACACATACACACACACAGATGTACGCTCAATGCAGTCCCTTAAAAAAGGAAAGCCAAACGCCGCCGTCTTTAAAAAAGGGATCCCTAGCATTGGGAAATTGGGAAAATCTGCGCCGCTACCTGCACGGAAAATACACACACAGACGCACGCACACACACACACACACACATCGAGCCAAACAGACACCCGCATAGCAGCGCACCCTCGAGATCGTTTGGATGTGAGAGAGCGAGTGAACGGTAAAAAGAAATATGCCTACGCTGATTTCTCATGCCCATTGTCTAGAGAGGCTAGAAGGGACGCGTACAGTCACTCGCAGCTATTATCCTGCATGAGAGAGAGCGAGAGGGAGGAGGCAGGAGGGAGAGGCAGCAGCAGAGAGAGAGCGCAGGCAGTGTGTAAGAACAAGGCGTGCTTTCTTTGAGTTATGCCAGCTACGACTACACGCACTCTCTCGCTCGCCCTCTCTGTCTCTCTCTCTCCCTCTCTTTCGCTCTCTGCATAGCTGCCTACCTGCCAAACCGGTTGGCGAAAAAAGGGCCAGGGCCAATCTGTGGAAGTGCCATCGGCTGGGGACGTGTCGAGGCGCAAAATAATCTGTTCGCTGGAACTCGCTCTCCGTAAGAAAAATATATGTGAAGAAGATAATAATCGATTGGTTTTTGGCTGGCTCTTTGTGCGTTTCGCACACTGTGATCATCATTAGCTGCAGCACAGGTAGGCCGCGGCAGCAGCGACTGCAGCGGCCGCAGCAACAGCATCATCATCGTCATCATCATCTGCGGAAAAGGTGCAACACGCCAATAGACTTCACTGGGCGAGCTGTGCCCACAGAGGGGAGCCCACGCAACAAGTGCAAATCAGGCGACCGCGACCCCAATGCAAACTCTCTTCTTCAGGGCGAGCCCAATAACTGGTAAACACAAAACTCTACACACACATACACGAATGCAAAGAGATGTGCATAAATATCTGTACTTGTCACGTACACACACACACGTACACACGCACACTACATTATTATATATGACAAGACATATGCGTGCTTACGCACAAACAAATTGCTTTATTGGCTCTAAAGACTGTATTTTCGACTTATGGGCGTTACTTTTTGAGCTCTGAACAAAATTTACAGATCATCAATTTAATAAATATTTGGAGAATGGTTAAAAAATGTTGAGTTTTCTCTGTAAAATTCTTGAAAATCGAAACTAACTTTATAGAATGTAGAAGATTTTCGAAGAATTTTTGTCAAAATTAGTCTAAAGTACTTGAAAAACTTACTAAATTAACTTTTTAGATAATAATAAAATCTGTAAGCATATTTAAATCAACTCAAAGTTATTATCATACAGAACAAATTCCAATTACACAATTACAATTCAGCTCTTAAATCTATTCAAAAGCCCCAATTTACTGTTATACACAATAATATAATTGATTAATTGAACATAGCTGATCTAGTTAGAGATACGAGCATGTAAGCAAATGAGCCCGGTAAACAAACAAAAGATGCCGCTATTCCATCTAATTAATATAATCGAAATCTGCTTTCAATTTGTATTTGGTTAACCCGCATGCGCCGCATTGCACAGAGTACACAGCCTCGCCAAGGGTTAAGCAAGTCTGATAACAAATAGTCGAAGGGAGAGTGAAAGAGAGAGAGAGAGAGAGAGAGAAATTTGGAAAGGGGAGCACAACACACAATGAGTGTAACGGATCGTATTAAGATTTGATGTGATGGCACTTAACATACATGTACATATGTACATGTATACATATGTACATACATATAGGCTGCAGGCAAGCAGAAAGGAACTGCGCCAACTCGCGGCCTGCTCAATAATTAAGCAAACAAAAAATAATTGCCATGCCTAAAGCACAAATTTGATTTACTCTTTCTTTTATTTACGCAATAGTCTAAAAGAGAATACACCAAAATATGGCATCGCTCAGAAGAGAGCAGATAATGAAGTTTCGCTTCTCTTAGCTTCCTTTAAATTGCTCTACACACATTCATACATGTACAGGTATGCATGTATGTATATGTGTATGCAAATTCACATGAGTATATGTAAATCTAACGGAACTAAGTACAAAGTCGTGGCGTTGCTATTGCTGTTTTGTCTAGCGCTTCATTCTGATTTTATTTTTGCAATGTTTACACGAACTTCAACATCTGTATTTGCAAATATTTATTAAAATACTTTTTATTTAAACATAACTTACCATTTAGCTTGTGTATCTTAAACGTATTTATTTGCATATTTTCTGCACTTTTTGAAATCAAACTGATTTCGCCCTTGCGGCGAATTGCATCTTGTCGCATATTTGACCCAGTCGGAATGGCAAAGTGAACATTTGAATGACAAATCTCCAAAAAAAGCAGTTCGTTTTTCATGTAAACAACAACTACTAGAGTGTTAGATACTTTGATGAATTGCTGCGAGCATTATTATGTTAAGAACCAACTGTACAAGTAGTACGCTGCAAAAAGGAAACTAAAAATAAAAGAATTCTTCGTGAGTGCAACAACTTAAGGGATATATTAACTATGACAAGTAGTTATTTGGAAAAAATCATATTTGAAAAAAACTATTAGAATGGGAAAATACTGTAAGTTGAAACCACATTCTCAGCATTTGGCTCAAGTGCCAAGTTCCGCAGCTCAATAGCATTTCCGATGAAAATAGGCGGTACTCAAAGGACTCTGAGGATTAAAAGTGTTCAAGAATGAGGTATATTATTGGAAAAACTCCCGTTGTGAAATCTAATCAGCTCTTCAAATCTAGAAAATTTAGGAGTAGTGCAATTTTAATAAGAAATGTATAAGAGGAACATGAGTGAATAAATGAAAAGAAGCAACTAATAAGAGATAAGTGAGAGATTTTTGAAGGAATGTAATACACTGGGAATGAGTGGAAATAGAAACATGACTATAAGATATATATAGACTATTGAAGAACTCTCTTGCTGTAAACTTAGAAATAAAAGAACAATTACTCAGTAAGAGATTATAGGTAGATATATATTAATTAAAAGTCTTCATCGTTTTCCACATATATGTAAAATGTTCCTTTATTGTTTATGTAATTTTAAATGCTATATGTGTGTATATATATATTTATATTATGTATGGTAAGTAGATTTATGTCAGTTTTTTGTCATTCTGTTTTTTTTTTTTTTTGTTTTTTGAAAAATTTCGTTTACATATGGCATACTATGCACTAAAAATTAATGTTGATGTTAGTTTTCGTTTTTTCTGCTTCTTTTTAATATTATTATTATTATTATTATTTTAATCTTAAAATTCGTTTACGCTATGACTTTAAAATACTCGTATGTACGTAGTTAATAACTAGTTGCTAATCATGTTTAAAAACTCAAATACCCAACTAGAGTTCATTATGCTACGGAAGGGTATATCTCAACTCAAGCTATAGTTGGCTCACAATAATATAATATATATGAGTTATATGTGGTCATATGGCATGGGGACGCATAAATATGTTGTTTAGTGTAGAGTGTAGTGTAATGTATAATGAGGCTATATATATTTACATGCATGAGCACCGATCTAGGGATATATGTAATGTAATGTATGTGGTGTGCACGCAAGGAAGTTTTTTTTTGTGTGTGTTTCTCTATATGCTAAAGCATTCTTTTGATTTCTTACGATTTCTCTTTAAGTTTGATACATGCGCGATCTACGTGCTATATGCTATACTTATTAATTATAATATTATGGTTATTTATTTTTCTTTATTTCTTTTTAAACAATTCATTTCGTTGAATTTAGTCCAAATTGTTATATTAATCAATGTAGCCAGTTTTTTTTTTCGTTTTTTCTTTCTTGGTTACTTAAAAAACCCAAACACGATTCGAAAATTTTTGAGAAGCGTTCGACCTCCTCTACGTTTCACTGGGGCTAATATATTTGAATTTTGTTTTTTTCTGGGATGATGATATATTTTGCATTTCTAATGTCGTACGTGCCTAATTTCTAAATTATGCTATATTTTTCGGTTTTTTTTGTGGGCGTGTGTGATTTTTCGTTGCTTGAAAAAAATAAAGTGAAAACCATAAACATAAAAAATTAATATTATTTAAATACTTTAATGGGATTATATATATCACAGGTACATTTTAGACTTTTTTCAAATGCAAGCTTGTAAAAATGTATGTACGTTATGGGGAGAGAGAGAGCGGCAGGGAGAAAAAGGGCTTCCTCCCACCCGCACAAAATTGGCGAAGAGTGCATTAATCGAGGGCTAAGGATCGGACAGAAGACTTAGGTGTGTGTGTGTGTGTGGGTGTTTGTGTTAAAGAGAAGCTCACTGAGAGTGCATCTCTGCATGGGCATGTTCGTTAAGAGAGTATATGGATATGGGAGTTCGTTAAAGCGAGCTTATAGTGGGGTGTTCAAGAGAATCTGCATATGTGTGAATATGAAAGTCTAAGGTGCAAGGGGAGAAGGGCTCATAAAGTACTCTTCGATGGCACCGAAGTATTGGCTTCAACTATTTTCCTCCTATAAATATAAGCTATAAGTAGAAGTTATTTTTTTTTTTTTTTTTGCAATTAGAGTTAAAGTTTTACTAAGCGCTAGTTCAAGTCGTTATTTATGAAGTATTACTGTGTGTATTTTTTTTTAGTTTTCCCATTTTATAGAAAAGCACTAACCATTAAACATTGCAACTGCCATTGTTCACATTATTTTCGATCGAAACTTCATCATCTCTATGTATATATATCGTATAGTAGGTATGTAAATGCAAATTCAGGGAACATAGTTGATAAATGCTCGATTGTGATCGTAGATATGAAAGAGTTTTTGTTGTTTTTTTTTTCTTATTGTGAGTAAAACTTTTTTTTCAAGCCTATATGACTAGGGGGCCAGCCAACGCTAACTTTAAACATTAATATTTAAAATCTAACTAATGTCTGGATTTACCAAAAAGTTTTTTTTTTATGCTATGGCCTGACTGTTTTCTAACTCTTGTTTTCTTCTCTTTTTTTTGAGTACGTATTTTGTTTATAGCAATTTTTTAAGTTATTGTTTTTTTTCGAAGCATTTTTACAGCATTTTCATTTTCTTAAGTACATTTGCATTCTTCTTTATGAGTTTTCTCTTTCATTTGTGTTGACTTCTATTTGTTTGTTGTTTGTTTTTATAACTAAGTTTAAGATCATAATTCGAGCTGTGCACCTTGATTGTTGTTTTTCTTTTTTAGTTGTTCTGCATTTGTTTTGTGAGAGTGTACGTATTCGGTTTACATAGGAGTTTTCCTTGTTTTTTTTTTTTTTTTTTTTTTATATATGTATATAGCACAGTAGTATGTATATAAAATGCTATATAGTATTGTGTGCTAGGGGTTCGATATGAATGAAAAATGATGGACTAGATGCTATCTTTTGTTTTCTTAATACGTTTTGCAAGATCCAATTGGGAACACTCCCATTCCAATGTGCTGATTGGCTTAAGTATTTTTAGCAGTCATGAGGCGCTGCGGCGGTCCCATGGGATCGCCAGCCTCGGCGTACAGGCAGGAGCCCTCGCTGCAAGAGCAGGTGTCGCCCTCTCGGGAGCTGTTGCAACAGTCGCTCGTATAGTTGCGCTGATGCAGCTCATAACCGGACGACAACATATTCTCATTCTCACTCTCCGCGCAGGAGTTCTGCTGTTGCAGCTGCTGCTGCTGTTGCTGCTGTTGTTGCTGCTGTGACACCTGACGGCGCTGAGCGGAGCGCTTACTGCTGCTGTGCTCGGCGCTGCTGTCGGAATGGAGCGACTGCTGGTGCCGCTTGTTGTGGCCGTGCGAGGTGCGCGAGTTGTCCGAGCACTCGGAGGAGCATTGATAGATCTGATGACTGGAGGCAGCCGTTGGCATCTGATTGCCATGTGGCGCATGCACCGGCTGATACCAGCCCTCCACTGGCTGCTGCAGCGGCAACGGTGGCGGTGGCTGCATGGGCGAGGCCAGGGCATCACAGCTGTTGCAGGCGCGGCTGTTGCTGCCACAGCGCGATGCCTGATATTCACTCACCGCGTGTCGCTGTGTGGGATAGTGGATATGTATGTTGCGGGACGCCATGTCGCCGCCGCCACCGGTTGTCGCAAAATATGGCGGCAAGGGCGGCGGATGTTGGCTGGTGGGCGTGATCTGATAACGATTCTGTGTGCCTCCGCCCACGGTGCTCAGCGGATTGCTATAAACATTCTCCTGTGGACAGCCAGCGGCGCACTGCGGCGAAACACCCCAAGCGGAAAAGCCACCCGACGAGCTGCTGTGTATGGAGGCATTTAAAATGCTGAGAAAGTGAATATATATTGATATAATGGAGAACCGATTGTCTCTGAGTGTGATGCAACTCACCTTTGATTGGTTGAAATGCCAGAGCCAGCGCTCTTGGAACTCTTACGCGAAGACTCTGGGGAGCCCTGTGCATAGCCATAATTGGAGGACAACGGTGGCGGATGCTCTGGTGGCGGTGGCAAAAACTCAGACCAATTAATTGTTTCCGTTGGGTATTGCAAGTAGTTTGATTTGTTGCTAGCTGCAGCTGCGGCAGCTGCTGCCGTTGCGCCCTGAGCTGCAAATGCATCCGAGTAGGGTGAATGTGTGCCTGAATCCTTGTCAGCGCTTAATGAGGTCGCCTTGGTACAGGTTTCACTGGAGGAAGTGCCAATAATCATGGTCGTTGCATAAGGTGTGGGATTATCGGGACTCTAAGATGAGAGAGAGAGAGAGAGGGAGTTGATTAGCTAAATTCTTTGGGTAAATATCGGCAACTAAGCGAACGCACCTTGCGACAGTTGTAGAAGGTGGTCAAATTGCGTGTGTCCACTTCGGCATAGTCGGTGCCGCCATCAGAGTTATTATAGTTTGACTGACTGCTGTTGACATGCGACAGCAGCTTGGATTCACTCAGACCCGAGTCCTTGTCTGTGTCTGTGGTGCGCCAGCCGCGATCTATCCAAAGGCTCTCCTTACTATTGATATTCAAAGCAGTTATCTCATTGGCGCTGACCACTGAACAAGACAGAAGATAGAATAGTAATTAGTATACTGAAGGCCGCCAGATAAGTCTCCCACTTACCGCTCAGGTGTCCCAGCTCTTTGGTCATTTGATGGCGACGCCTAAAGTAAATCATAACCGTCGCTGTCGAAGCTACCACAATTAATAAAACTATGATAACCAGCACCATAAGCCAAGTGCCTTGTGGTATGACTGTCGTCTTGCGATGTGTCGTTGGATTTGCATTGTTTGGCTCGGTATTGACCATGCCATTCGTGTGGTATGTGAAATCATTGCCAGACTCATGACGGCCATCGTGTGTCCCACTGGGATGGGCACGCGGTGGATGCACATGATACGTGGGATCCATATACAAGGATTTCTAAAAACCAGATGAAAAACACAATGTATGGCAGACATAATATAAAAGACATTTCAATTCACACTCACTGGCTTGGAATAGGGCCCATCGCCTGCTTTGGTAAACGCATTCAAGCGCACACTATAAACAGCTGTTGTGGTTAGATTATTAAGCAGCACAGATGTGGTAGTTGCATTCAGTGTCATATTGGCCAACACTTTCATTGTGTTGCCGGCGCTGACTTCGATTTTATAGCCATACAAATTGCCATTGTGATGTTGAGCTGGCGGCGGCGTCCAGCGCACCCAACCAGCGGTTAAATTATACATGCCAATTTGTATATTATCGGGCGGTGCGGACGGTACTGGAGAAAAAACAATAGAGTTTAAGGAAATGCATAAAATATTTATGACTTATATACTGTCTTACCATCCTCATAGGTTGTGACTAATTTCGAATTGCTGGGCTGTCCCTCGATGGTCTCATAGAAGGGCGTCACGAAGAATTCGTATTTCGTATATTTGCGTAAATTGGCAATCACATGGGACTCCGTGGCAGCATCCAGAACTGTGACCATGGCATATTGATTAGAATGAGAGCTGACATCGCGATAGCGTATGTGCAGACCCTAAAAGATAAATGTAAAATATATATATAGTTTAGTAAAAGTCTGAGTCTTATTATACACTTGAGCTTACCTCAACAAATTTCTCATTTGCGCTCACGTGCAGCATCCAATCCAAGCGCACGGCGCTCGCATTTACAGCCGAGGCATCGATGAGCTCCACAACCTGCACAAATTTATATATGTATTTATTATATTTATATATATTATATAAATACTGTCTCTCACCTTGCCCGTTAGCAACGTACGCGCTGCGGACAGCTCATTGGATGGCGCCAAATCAAAATCCTCGCCCAAGGTCTTTATAGCATTCGAGAGGCCTGAGGGCACAGACACGCCCTGCATATTCTCAGCGCGCACCAAAAACACATACGATGTGGCCGAGGTCAGGTCAGAGATCTGTTGAGCGAATGAGCATGAGTAATGTATGAATGTATTTTGAGAGAGCATTGCTTAGACTTACCGTTACTTGGGTGTCTGCAATGCGATGAGCGGCTACAATCCAACCTGTCTGCAGATCGGGACTAAAGTATTCCACAATATAGCTGAAAACAATAAAGGAGAGTTTGTTTAATATTTATAATTTATAAATAGGTTAAATGTAATAATCAAAATTGATCAAATATAACATTATTTATTAAATTATAAATACTTTAAAATTTATTAATGGACTCTATATTATCTAACTTTATAAATAAATATTATTATATAATAATGATAAGTTCTTAAAATATGATTTATATTTTCTTAATACTTTCTTTTTAATTTTCTCAATTCTAACACTTTTGCTCTTGTCTTCTAATTATTTAACCAACTTAACTAAACAAAAGCTTACCCTATGATAGGACCAACAGCGCCTGGTTTCTCTTGGCTTTTGGCCCATCTCAGCGAGATGCTTGTGCGCGTCACATTAATGACTTTGGGCGTGCCTGGCGGGGCGGGATAAGTGCTGGGATCCGCAACGCGATGCAGCGTGGCAGAGCTGCTCTTCTCCACCTATTTAAAATAAGGAAATTATGAGAAATATGACCCAATGAATATTTAACTTTTAACGTACTCTCAGAGCAGCAGACCAACTGGATTCGCCGCGTTCCGAGGAGGCGGTGCACGTATATAAACCAGAATCGCTTAGCTGCAGATCTGTTATAGAAAAACAAAAACAAACAAGTTAATGCATCTATATCAAATAACTCTCAATATGTGCTGTCATACCATCTATTCGCAGGGAGCTGCCTTGAACGATGCTGTGACGATTGCTTGTCTGCACCGCATAGCCATCGTGGAACCATTTGATGCGTGGCGTCGGATTGCCTGTGGCACGACATGGCATCGTGGCCACCGAGCCCTTGGATAGTGTTTGATTTGCGGGTCCAATTTGTATGATGGGCGGTGGACGTTCATCAACTGTGCTCACTTGCAAATAGACGCGCACCGTAGCTGAATCGACGACACTGAAAGCGGAGCAGACATAGAAGCCCTCGTCATCCTGCTGTACATCGTTGATTTGCAGCGTGCCCTCGGCGGAGATGTGCTGACGTCCATGTGAGCTATTGGGAAACATGAGCGTAGACACGCCCTCCTTGGTCCAGAACACAGTTGGAGGCGGATTTCCAGTGGCCACGCAAGGCAGCTGCACTTGGCCATTGAGACCGACTTTCTTATTGGTCGGCTTCTTGGAGAAATTTGGCGGAGCTGTGGATATGAAATTATAGAATTAGCTAAGACAATATATTAAATATTAAATGAAGCATCGTACCATGTACAGTGAGCGTGGCTCGAGCACTGATCTGACCCACATTATTGTGCGCCTCACAGACATAAGTGCCCTCGTCGTTGGGCGTTATGTTGCTCAACTCGAGACTCATCTCGTCGTGCAGGATTCGTGCACGAGAGACCGGTATGTTCCCTTCCTCCTTCTTCCACAGAACCTTGGGCGGTGGATCACCGCCGACAGAGCAATGAAACGTTGCCGTTTGGCCATAGACCATGGTCAGGTCTTTGGGTTCCTTCATGAAGTATGGCTTAATCTGGACAATCAGCTTGGCGTAGCTGGATTCACGTGAACCCAACAGATTCTGGGCAATGCATTTGTAATTGCCTTCATCGATGGGCTCTACATTGCTGATCAGCAAATTACCCCCATCCACGATGCGAACGCGTGAGCTGGTGCTAAAAGGTTTCGAATTCAAGTCATCCAGTGGAACGCCATTCTAAAAATAAAAGACAGAAAACATAAATGTTAAACTGGGACACGTATTGCTTAAGATTTGATTTCAGCTTGCCTTCATCCAGATAATGGTCGGCTCTGGTATGCCTTTGGGCGGCCCACATTCAAGCAGCGCCGTCTCGCCTTTGGCCACGCGCGTATCTTTGGGCTCCACGCGAAAATCGTCGCGCAATACTGCAATAGAAAAGAAACAAGGTGACAAACATGTGGTGAGTGTGGGTTAACAAGTTGGCGGTGGCTGTGGCTGTGGCTGCTGTGGTTGTGGTTGCTTACCAGCGATTTGGAGCGAGGCATGCCGACTGACGGCTTTGCCCACGTGGTTTTTGGCCACACACCAGTACTCGCCGCCGTCCTGCTCCTTCTTGCTCTGCATGGTGCGATAGAAGAAAAGAGCGCCGTCTTTAAACAAAACACGATGCGATTTCTTTTCATTCGTATTGACCGGTTCGCCATCCTAAATGAAAAGACATATTATATAGTTTATATATATATATATTAGATTAGTTATAGTTAACGTACCTTATACCACTCAATGGTGGGCTCTGGCTTGCCCTCCACTTTGCAATTGAGCGTGGCGGGTTCATTTTTCTTGACGACCAAATCTGTAGGATGCTCAATAATGCGTGGCGACTGATATTGAGCTGTGAAGAGATCAAGTATGTATATATATATTTGGCATCTGTACAGATAATTGCATTTGCATGTGGCTTAAATGGCTTTACCTTTGGCTGCGGGCAGCGCTAGGGCCAGCAGCAGCAGCAGCAGCAGCAGTTGATGCAGTGGTTGCTGCCTGGGCATATTGTTTATGGTTGATGCTGAATGATAGTAGTTAGTGCTCCAGATGTAACGATGTCGATGTCGATGTGATGTAGATATATACATATGCATATGTATATTACATATATATAGATATTGCGCAGTTGTGAGTTGTGGCAATCATTTTTTTTCTTTTCTTATATATGTATATATAACTTAATCTTTGCTAATGGCATGAAAAATGGCAAAGAATGTGACAGCTGTTAGTTAAGGGGAAGCACAATAAACATATATAGATATAATTATAATATACAGTATGTCATAAAAGTATGTTGACTAGTAATTTAAAAAGATATATGCTTACATTTAAGTATATATATATTTTTAATTTTTAATAATAATAAACATAAATATATACTTGTTAAATACAGTATGCTAAAAAAGTATGTTTACTAGTAAATTTAAAAAAATAATGTGTATACATTTAAGTGTCCTTCGTTAATTTTTATTTATGTATACTTTTTATTTTTCAGTCATTATATTTTTTTTATTTATTTATATTTTGAACCACACACTTTTACAACATACTGTATGCATCTGTGTGCTGTATATTTGTGGGCGTGGGAGGCGTGTCGGCATTTGCATACAAAGTATTTAACAATTACAAACCTCTTTTCAATTTCACTCGCTCGTTCTATCTTATTGTCCACTTCAGTTCTGATTTCTTTTTATCTTCGAATTGTGTTGAATATTATTCGATGCCTGCTCCAGTTAGATTTCCATGCAGGCAGCTCGAGGCGCCCAAAATCGAAGGCGACGGCGACGTCGACGTCGACGACAATGACGACATATGCATATATAGAGATAAGCAATGCAGAGCACTCAGCGCGCAACACCAATAAAATTATATATACTTATTTGTGTCTATGCTTTCCCATTAATTTGGTTGAGTTCTTTTTTTTTTTTTTATTTCTGTATTTATCTCTCTTTATGTTTATCTCGCCAGCGCCTACGGCGACGGCGTGGCCCAAAAAGTAGAAGAAAAAGACAGAATTTACAATCCAAATGCAGCGAGGCGAAGTTTTGATTTTGATTGCTTTTTCGTTTTTATTAAGAGTTTCTCACACTTTCTTTTCACTCACTTCGTATCGTATCGTATTTATATTCGTTGTTATTTTTATTATTAATCACAAAACAAAAACTTTAAATCGTAACTAAAACGATTTATAGTTTGGTCTTCTCTATCTCTCTCTCTCGCACCGTCTCTGTCCTTTTTAGCTTGTTGTTTTTGTCTTTTTAGTCGTTTGCGTTTTTGGGGTTGTTTCTCTTTCTCAGCCTCATTTCCGCATTTTCCGAATGAAATTTCTTTTTGGTAATTTTACAAGAACAAGAACATGCTCCTGCTGTTTCAGCCGTTCATCAGTTCACCGTTCACCGTTCCCGTTGCTATTGCCGTTCCAACTGCCAGGCCAGCCTGCTGCCTGCTGCCTGCTAGCTTGTTGTTGTATCTATAACAGTGCGTAGCGTACGTACAAGTATATACACATACACATTCATGCACTCTCTTACACGCACACACACATGCACATGTTCACTTTGGTTTCGGTAGATACACAGATGTAAGAAAACACATCCGATTTTTACACCCGAAATGCGGGCTTGATTTTGATGTTTATTCACTTGTCCATTGCATTTAATTTGTGCGCTGACTTAAACAGCAGCTACAATTAACTTTTATTAATTATTCTCGCACTATTCTTTGTAAGTAATTCAATTTTCGTGTAAGCAGCTACTGGACGTGGGTTGTGTCTGTGGAAAACTGCGGAACAATGTGGAAATGAAACGAAAGCAAACAAAAAATACCACAAAGCACAATATTCAAGATCTGGCAGCGCTACTGATGTTGCCGTAATGTTAGGTGTGGCGCCAAATACAAAATATTGTAGACTTTTAAAATGTGTTACTGATAATAATATATGTAATTATATACTATTTTTTATGTAAATTACATTCAGAATTAGTTTAATAAAATGATTTTGATGATGCACTGCTTAGCTTTCAGATTTATATATTCAAATTATTTTCTTATTGAGGTGGTGTGAGCATAGAATTTTGTTTTTGATTATCTGGCAGCACTGCTGATGACACCTGGCGCCACAATCAAAAAATTCGTCAAGACTTAAAATTTATTGATAATTTGTTTATAGGGCAGCTTAGGAGGACTTCAATATATTCGAATCTGGGATAACAGAAGCAAATACATTTCGATTGGAGACTTTAAGATCTTCTTTGCGGGAAGATGAGCCACTACTTAGAAGCTCATCAGTATTGTCGATATTTTTAAGCTCGATGCATTCATGGCAAACGATACGTCCGCGATAGGTGTAGCTATTGATTTTTGGCTCTGATTGCATCGTCGGATTACATAGCGGATCATCCGTATTCTGCGTTATATCGGCGGTATCAATGCCAATACATTCGGGGCAAATGTTGTGCTTAACACTGCCAATGTGGCACGGATTGAGTTCGAGACATCGCTTGAGCGGCATGCTTAAGTATTCGGAAGTGGTGCGTGGTGGCTTCTTGTTGCCATTCTTTAAGTTGCAGGTCAACTTCACCCACGTCATGTCGTCCTTCTGCTGTCGCGATAGTAACGCCTTTCGTATATCAGCTATCCGTCTGCCGGAAGCCATCAGCTCCGTGTACAGTTTCCGGCAGCTGTTCGCCAAATTCGCTTGGGTGTAGATGATGGCATTGTTACCAGTCAGGCATGGTGGACAGCGACTCAGAGAGAAGCACTTGATAATATGGCGATTGCGCTGCATTATTTCCAGTTGTAGTTAAGCTTGAATTTTGACCACGACCAAAACTGAATTTTCGATATGCTTTTTCGAGTCCTTTTGCTATTTTTATTTTTGGTATTTTTGCTTTCATATATATTTTATAAATGCCTCCTAAGCTCTAACTTGGCCAACTGAGGCTTGCCCCTGACTAGATTACGTGAGCGTATTAGATTTGAAATGCCTGCCTCGCAGCTTGGCACGTGTGCTCCAATTGGCCTTGGATCGGGACGTCGTCCACCTGCCATGGCGCTCTTCACCTGCTTCGGTTGCAAGCGCAGCTGCGTTACCCGATCCACGGACATGCTCTTGGGTCGACGCGACAGATAGTCGTGTATGTGGCTATTGGAGCCATTGGCTATATTCAGATTAATCAGATAGTCCTGCAGCTCAGTTTTAAGTTTGGCATTTTCTGCTTCCAAATTGCGTTTCTGCTGCTTGAGGCAGGCCACATCGACGGAGACATTGTTGACGCGTCGCCAAAAAGTTTCCATTAGTGGCAAGGCAGCAACTTCTTCCTGGAAAGGAAATCTGGATATACTCAGAATACTTCTCTAAACCCTACTTACCTTGAGTGGATCATTGGTAGAGTGAACGTCCTCCTCTCCAGGTGTTTGCAGCTCACGTATCTCTATGATCTCCTTGGAGAGTTGCGGCAGTAGAAACAGTTTCTCTCGCTGTGTTTCCATTTTGGAGCAAATGCGCGCAAGCTGAGATAAAGTTTCTACTTTGCTAAGATGTGCCTTGAGTGTCTGTGGAAGAGTATATGCATATATAGAGATAGCTTAATAATATACAATAAATATATACGGAGATACAGAGATAGGTTGCTAATATATGAGTAATTAAATTTCAGGTCTGAAAATCTTTATTCACACACACTCTCTCTCTCCATCTTCTTCTCCCTCTCTCTCTCTCTCTATCTTATCTCAATTTTCGTAGACATCTCTAATACCCACCTGTATGGCCTCATAGCTCTCTAAGGTCATTTGCTTGAAGAGCTTGTTCTCATGTTCCACCTCCTTTTCGACACAGCTGCGCAGCTCTCTCAGGCGATCGGTCAGCTCCTGCTTGATATTTTGCCTCTGATGCAGTTGGGCCTGCTGTTTGATTTGCTGCTCCTCGGCGAGCAGTCGCAGATTGCAGAGCTGATCAACCAGATGCTCAATCTCGTAGCTCTGCTGACTGATCTGCTGGGCGCTCTCCTCGTCGCGCTGCTTTAGATCCACATACTCCGAGTAGAAGCCCTCTATGTGCTTGCCATAGTCGGCTAGCACCGATTGATACTCCTGCCACAAGGCCTCCAGTTTGCCCTCGCCGCGGCCCGTAATCTTCTCCAGCTTCAATTGCATCTGTGATTTGATGGGAATTATATAATATTCTCTATGTACTTGTTTGCCCATTGTGTGCCAGTCAAGCACAACGTCCATTAGTTCGTCAACTGTCAACGGTTCGCTGGCTATAAATGTCGACAGCAGCTCTGAGCTCAGCAAACAGTACTTGAGATGCGCCTGCTGTTGTTGCTTCTACTCAGCTTTAGCTGCAGCATCAACTGCCTCAAGTGTCGCTCGCAGGACGGTGCCGGCGATGCGGAGCTCAAGCGGATTGTACGCAGCTGCATGCAACGCAGTGGCAGCGGTGGCAGCAATGGCAACAGCAACCAGGAGGACACTGATAGACGCTATGGCAATGGTAGGTACAATTTTGATAGCGATGATTATGGACAGGGACAGGATCGAGGACAGGGTCAAGGCAGACAGCAGCAGCAGCAACAGCAACAGCAGCAGCAGCAGCAGTCCTATGGCAATCCCTGGCAGCGCAGTGTCAAGCAGACTGACAACAGCAAGAACAACAATAATAACAACAATAACAACAATAATAACAACAACAACAACAACACAGCCGAAATGGGTGGCTGTGTGGCGTTGTGTTTCTTTGAGGAAATGAACATGGTAAGTGAGTTATTAAACTTGTACACACACTCACATACATACATACACGTACATAATTATGTGCATATCATTTCTTAAAATCGTATTTAAGTTTCTCTTTTACTGCTCTCATTCGCTAATGCTCTCAACGAGCTGAGCGCCTTAAGCTCACTGTGCTTTCTTTTCAGTAACTGTTCAAATTATCATTCACTTCCTTACTCCCATTACGCTCCCAAATATACACGCATACACATGCGTTTACATGTACCTATGCAGGAATAGCATAGGCTAAAAATAGAAATGTGTATTTATTTGCGCTCTCAAGCTGAAATTCGAACATATTCACTCTCATTATTTCCCTTTTGAGAGAAATGTTAGGCAAAACTGTTAAAGCACTTGTCTTGCTTATTTACTGTCTTTGTGTGCAAGCAGCAATGTATTTATGTATTGCATGTGTGCAAGCTGCATGCAGGTAAAGCCGCAATTCTAGCATATTCGCTCTCTTTACTTTCCTTTTGCGAGAAGAGTAAGGCATTAAACGGTGCTCATGGAAAGTCTAACATACTCGCTCTTATTACTTTGCTTATGAGAGAAGAGTAAGGCAAAATCATTTAACCGTTTGTCATATATAGAAATTCCAACATACTCGCTCTCATTTCTTCCCTTTTGAGAGTAAAGTACGGCAGAGTAGTTAAACGACTTGCCATGTTCATAAAATATATTATATTTTTGTATGATTACATTTTGGGAGAGAGTATCATTGCGTTGGTGAGCTGTATATATTATTTAGTATTTGTAGCTTGCACTCTTGCACACACTATGTATGCTTGAGTGTGTATGTATGTATTAATGCCTAATTATATGTACATATATTTATGTGTATTTTCATATATTTATATACGCTTTCTCTACTTGTAGGTGGATGGGAATGGCCAGCCGGATCGTCGTAAGGTCAGTTACTTGCTGACAAAGGATCTGCGTGATCGCGAGTTGCGCAACTTCTACATGGATACTGTGCAGCAATGTTTTCGCTACATAGAGCATTCCCGCTATAACAACAACAACAACAACAACACGTGCAGCCAGGCCAGAGAGCTAATCAAATGCATGTCGGAGTATGCAAAAGCGCAATGCGACGATTGGGAGGAGCATGGAAATATGTTGTTCAATTAAACTCTCGCCCCGCTACTTACGCCGCTCTTCAGATCCTCAACACGATCCAGATAGACTTCGTGATTGTCTTTGATCGCACGATCCGCAGTCTCCTCTAGCTGATAGAAAACGCACTCCAATTGCTGTTGCTTTTCCGCCTGCAATTCCTTATAGATAGACGCATCCTGTTTATATTCACGCAGCACCGCCTCCTTGTCGTCCTCGTAGATGCGCCAGAAGAACTGTATGCGACTACGATGTATGCCTGGTAAAAGGGAAGCACTATTATTAAAATACTATGTAGATATCGATATGAATATTAAAGATATACAGCTCACCAATGATCTGATCAATGTTCTCCATATGCGACTGCTGCAAATTGGCGTACATATCTTCCGTGGAATTGATATCGCCTATTAGACGCTGTATGACCTGATCCTTGCGCTTCAGAGCCTGCTCGAAAAATTGCGCCACATCGAGAATTTCCCGTCGTAAATCCTGAATTTTCACTTGTCGCAAAATTGAACGCCATTCCTGATTGATTTTGGCCATATTCAAACGACAAAATGCATCCTCGCGCTTCAGCTTGTTCTGCAGTGGCATTGACAATTGTGAGTTTATCAAAGTCTAGGGTATCCCGTGGTCCTTACCTTCATGTACATCGCTATAAGCTGCATTTTGCGTCGCCTCGTCTCCTCCTCCATGTCGGCGCGCATTTGCAAATATCTGGCCCGCTCCTCCTCGGACATTTTGGCCAGCTTATTGCCTTTGCCTTTGCCTTTTTTGCCCATCTTCTTCAAGTGTTTCTATTAATTGCTATTTAGCGAAAGCTGCTTATCAAATTTCAAAGCCCAGTTAGTTCAACTAATTGAGCACGCAAGACTAAAGGCTAGACTAAAAAAAATAATGTAAAAAATAAAAATGAAAAAATAAAACAAGCAGCTGCCATGACGACCCTCGTGGCTTCTACCCCCCTTTGCGCCCGTTGTCAAGGGGTTGGCCACATCATTAATGCTCAGCATTTGAGCGTGCATTAAATTAACGATTCGTACATTTCAAAGCCCATTAAAGCTCTGACAACTGATACGGGTTATGATGGGGGACTGACACTATAAATGGAGCCCGTTCAGCAGCAGAGCAGCTTCAGCTTCGTTTTCAGCATGTGGCGATTGATATTTGCACTAACTTTATTGCTGGTAAGTTTGAAAGAAGAATGAATTTGAACCTTATACCACATTGCCACGCCACGCCCATTCAGGTGTACACTGCACTGGGCATACGCGTGAATTGCCGTCACATGGAGCGCATTCACGAGGATCACATCCACTACTGCTGCAAGCATCCGGATGGCCACAATGAAGTCAGCGAGCTCTGCGCCCAGAAGACCAACTTTAAGCTGCCCTCAAAGATGGAGGAGGCCATGGAGGACAATACTGTGGATGCCATTATGAGCGGCACTTGCTGGGCCAAATGTGTCTTTGATCATTACAAATTCCTGGTCAACGATACCCTGGACATGGTGGCCGTGAGGAGCCACTATAAGAGCGTGCACAGATTGGATCCGGAGTATGAGACTGAAATGTTGGCGGCTTTCGATGCATGTCACTCGAGTAGTAAGTGGAAGGGATTTGAGTTGATAATATCTGTTGCTCTCTATATAGCTGTTCGTATTGCTAGTTGAGGAAGCGACGGCTGCGTTTCTCTCGTTGCCCATTGTGCGCACCTTCAGCAGTGCCAATATTTGTCCACCTCTGCCCAGCGTCATCTTATCCTGTGTGATTCATCACTTTTTCCAAAAGTGTCCGAAAAGTCGTTGGTCCAACACCACGGAATGTCTAGAGACTCTGACATTCTCCAAGAGGTGCAAGGATATGCTAACCACAATGTGAATGAAGGGAATCAAAGAAATAATAATAATTGAAATTCTATATATGTAATGGAATTATATGAACATATCAGCATTTAGTTTCGATTTTGGTTATAGCTTTAATGTGGGAGATGAGGGATTAGTTTAATCTGATAGATAAGTGAGATAAGTTCGAGGAACATGGAGTGAAAGTGCTCGACTACGAGATATCTGAAACTCTTTGGGTTAGAGAAGCTCACATAGAACTAGTGATATATATAGTAAAAAGCAGTAATCTGCAGCTAAGGGAAAAAGTTAGATAAGCTATTGCTGAGCTAATAGATTTTAGGATATGTTCTTTGGAAAGATAAGTTCAGCACAGATTTGGGATATATTTATAACTAAGTTAGATAGATTAAAGCGCGCAGTATGCGAGCTACTAGGACTGGGACACATTCTGAATTCTTTGGGTAAGAGAAGCGAAGAAAGTATTTGGAAATATTTCTAATAAATATATTTATAGTAAATGACAGAATGTAAATTAGATATGGAAACAGTTTAGAGTATACTCTAGTTGGAAATTCTTAATTTAGATTTACTCAGAACTTTTATTTTAAATTTTTTAAAGGACTTTACAGTACAGAACACTTTAGTATTAGTCTTAAGCTACTTTATAGCCTTAAGCTAAGTTGAACTCGGTTATTTATAGCAGCTCGATTTCATTTTATTATATTAGAAAAAACACTTATTTATCATTTTGTTGTTATTCAAAAATCATATCAGCATATATTATTTCATTTGTTTGTTCAAGAAAATGTTTATAAAGTAGCCAAAGAATCGCGACAATTTTGACTGAAAGTCAAGAGATTTTCGCACTCAGCGGACTTGGCCCAACGATCCTTGGGACAATTGTGAAAGAATTGCCGGATGACACAGGCCATGATGACGCTCGATTTGGGGGCACAGTAATGCTGGGACATGTGAACGAACACATGATTCGACATGAACTTGGCAACATTTTCCTCAGCTAAAAGAAAAACAAATGTATGTAGGATTATATATCTATAGGTAATTGTAGCTTGCTCTGCTTACTTTTGCCATGGCAGTGATCGAAGGCGTTGATCATTTCCTTGACATATTCCGGATCTTCGCTGAACTTCTCACTGAGATACTTCTTAACACCATCCATATCCAAGTTGTTGTCCTTCATCACATTCATTTTGTCAAACACACACTTGGCAAAGCAAGTGCCCGAGATGGCGCGCGTGGCCGTCAGATCCACCAAGGATTGCTCGTTTGCATTGGGCAACTTGAAGCCCGTCTCCTTGGCGCAGTCAGCCATGATTTCATTGTGGCCATCAGGATGCTTGCAGCAGTAGTGAATGTGATCCTCATTCACAGTATCTGTTTTATCGCAATCGATTTGTATTGCTCTGGCGAACTGATATATACGATATATACGAAAAATATCTACGAATATTGAAGTCGAACTTACCCAGAGAAGAGAGAAGAGTGCAAACGTTTTCAGCAGTAACATTCTGTATTGTGCGGCTTGATTTCGATGTGGCCTTTATATAGTTAGCTCTCCAGTGATACCGTAAATATGATCTTAAATGAGGCTTGAGTGTGTTATTAGTTCAGCGACGTAATAGATTTGTTTATGTTGCGAGCCATTAGACAACTGGAGCTGCTATCGTTCGATACATTTAATTAAGCTAATTACAGTTGAGTTTTTAATTGTTCAAATTGTAACTCCCAGAATATTATAAAGCTGCGTATCAAACATGACACCATTTCAGTCACCAAAACAATGCGTTATCACATTTATCCAATATTCCTCTCGCTGCTGCTGTTGCTGCTCCTGCTGGGTTTGGTCCTGTCGCAGGAGGAGTCTGAGGAGGAAGTTGTGGAGAAAAGCCCCCTCGATGATCTTACGCTCGATCAGTGTGACAAAAAGGTTAGCAGGCATATCTTAACCAAGTCTAAATATCAAACAACTGAATAGTTATACTTCAATGCTAGCGCAGTGGCTGCTGCTCCGAGACGTATCTGGGCGATGAGGAGACGCTGTTGAAATGCTTCTCCATACACTCTGATCGATTGCCAGCCGAAGGGGATACGGATATGGGCAAATCGTTCAAGTTTCTGTCGGTTCGTATCCAGTATGGTAATATTAAATTATAATTACTTATATATGTCTATATATGTTTCATAAGAATGTAATTCTACTCTGAAACCATTTAAAATGCGAGTGCAGAGTGGCTTCAGTCTTGAGCAGGATAATGAACTGAGTCAGCTTAGGAAATGTTCTTCAGTTAACTTTATTCTAGGTCAGGATAACAAAATGAGAATATCTAGAGATGTTTGTCAGCTGGCCCAAGTTACTTCTGTCAGTCTGTCTTTCCATTTGCCTGATCAATGGTCTGCCTGTTTAATAGTCGATCTCTGCCTCTGTCTCTCTTTTTGACTCAGAGTTAGTCTCTTAATCTATAAGTATGTCAGTCCGTATATGTCCCTATCTGGGAGTATGTTTTTTTTTTTTCCGTCTGTAACTATGGAATTTTTATAAGCTAGAGACATCCAATTTTATTATAAAATTCTGTTCTGTTCAGCTTAAAAAAGAGTCGAACTTGGAATATAAGCCAGTTAGGATCACATGAGGTAAGCTTCGATCTTCTGAAATTAGTGTTAGGACAACAGCAAACCTCATAGACCTCAGCTAAACCCTTCTTTAAGCACACTTACTCATATGCTGCTGCTTTACAGTGCATGGTCGAGTGCATGTACAAGCAGCGCAAGTATATAGGTAAGAGCGATACGATCAACATGAAGATGGTGAAGCTCGATGCGGAGATTCTATATGCGGACCGGCCCAAGGAACGGGAGTATCATATCAAAATGTTTGATTACTGTCGCAAGGATGGTGAGATGCTTGACTAGTGAAATATACAAAACTATAATTAATATATCTAACTGTCTGCCTAGCTATGAATATCTACAATTTGCTGAAGGCCAGTCCGGGCGCCAAGGCTCTGCTGAAGAATGCCTGTCGACCCTTCCTCTTGATGGTCTATATCTGTCAGTCGGACTATCATAAGAAGCACGGATGTCCATATTTTCGTTGGGAGGGCAAACAGAAAACTAACACCAAGCAGACATGTCACGATGCCAAGCTCAAGTGCTACGAGCTTGAAGGAATTGCGCCACCACAAGAACATTAGGATTAGCTTCATCAGCTTGGCTACTGACAGTTCACAAAATCAAACACAGTTTACACTACAATCAAAAATAAAACAGAAATAAAGAAATCATTTCATTGTTAGATCACTACCTATACACATACACACAGTTTCCATATTTACATAATAATATACATACAGATATACATATAGGTACATACAGATATACAAATGTACTCAGTGCGCAGCGTCATCAAGGATGATGTGCAACAACTAACCCTGCTCATCTATGAGACCTATGCCAAGTGGTTCGGCAATAAGCGCATCAAATATGACATCAAGGAGACCTTTAAGATATATCAGACTCATCGTCTGATCGCCCTGCGTGACAATAACATAGTGGCCTTTGCGGAGTTTCGCAATTATCCGGCAATCGGTCCCCTGCCCAGCGACAGTTGGTTAGAATGGCTAACGCAGAGATATTGGTAAAGGAGAACAAATCAAATATAGCTATATTCAACTGACTGACAGTTAAACATGTGTATATGTTTATATATATATATACACTATTCTCATGGGCTGCTTCAATAGCATTACAATCTCAATCAGCTGGCAGAACACGCTGTTCTTTACCTTTTGCATCTATCGTGACGATGAGCGCGAATCGCTGCTCGCCTTGATCCGTGAGGTGTTCTATCGCGAGAATCGTTTGTGGAATTTGATAGCAGTGCGAGTGCCCGTGTTGCCCGAAGATTCGCACTACATTGAGTGCTTCGATGATCTGGCCAAGTATGCCAAAATTTTCTATCCGCGTGAGTTTAGCATTGAGAGCAATTCGAACACCCAATCAATTTACATTGTGAATCGCTCTGACATCTTGCCAGCGATCACATATCGCAAGGCACTGTAAATATGCTTCATTGTATACCTATCTATCGTTCTGGTTCCTTCTAAATTTTGCACATTCGCAGCGCCGAGGATAACGATGATATCGTTGAGATGCATTCAAATGAGCTGCCCGAAATGCGCGCAGCGCTGGGCGATTTCTATATAGCCGAGGAGCTATTCCGCACAGATGAGAATGCCAAGGATTCGGTGATAATTGTCACGGAAATACAAAACGAGAATCAGAATACATCAACGGCGGGATTCATGTGGCTGAATGGGAATGTCGATATTCGCTATTATGTGCGCAACTATGAGATGGAAATGTTTGGCAATCTGATCCGTTTTGATCCTGCCAAGCCACGTGGTTTCACGAGAATCAGAGCTATGTGAGTGACTGTTCAGATGCAACTATGTATATAATTGAATGTCATGTCATATTTAGGACAACGGAGCGTACACCGGAAGCCAATCTATTCACAGACGCCGCCATGGAAGATCTCTATGAATCGACCGTGCTCGGAGGCATGCAAGTCAATGACAGCGGCATCAGGTGGGTCAATAATAATGCTTCAGGTGTACAGCTGCTAAGACTCTATAAGCAATGGGCTATAATCTACTTGGGCTATGCATTTGATCAAGTTTTGTTATGTCAAGTCTTTGATATACACATTTCATTATTTTGCTACATTTTATCTATTCATCGATATAGCCCGTCGATATTTATCGATTTCAATTCACACATAAACCACACAATACTTCTTGAAGAGATTTTCTTGTATCTTGAACTGTGTGTCCTATTTCCCATTTCCCGCAGTGTGGCCAGTCTAAGCAAGGTGAAGGTTTGCTCAGTGCAAGGCATCATTGAAACAAATACCAAGGATAGCGTCAATAAGTTCTATGCAAATGAAAATCTATTTCTCCAGTTTACCTATATCTTCGAGAGTAAGTAGTCAAGTGTCAGGCACTGTTAATTGCTAATTGTTAATTGCTTGGCAATTTCGTAGAGCTCGTCACTCTGAACTACTATATTAAAACGAACTATAAGGATATTAATTTGTTTTATAATGTGGACCCCAAAAAGAAAGAAACGGATGGTTTACAATATTCCTCCAATGTTTTCGAGCTGCGATTCATTTGTGTGAACCAGGATTTCCCTTTGCCGCGCCTGTTCACCTGCCTGAATGCCATGTACTCGGCGTTTCCAGATCGAGACTATTGCATCATGTCCATTCCCAAGAGCGCCACAGCTCTGCGCAGTCATGTCGAGGCACTTAAATACTTTATGGCAAGTCGTCTTCATTTTTATATAGCATAATTAATATTTTCATTTACATTTATGTCTATCTAACTCCGTAGCCTGTGGCGCAACGTCCGAGTGATTTGACCAATATGGAGGAGATCTTTATAACGCATCGTAGCACTATCTTTGGCGAGATAAGGTTGGTAGCTCTTCGATTGTAATAATTGCTTATGAAGTTAAATGAGTTTATAGTGATCTCCGCCTACATATATGTGTATCTGTCCGTCTGTCGGCTTGACTGTTCGTTCGTACACCCGCCTCTCCGTGTGATAGTCTATCTGGTAGCTCTTCGATTTTTTGTTGTCTGTTTATGAAGTTGAAAGGAGGATTTATAGTTCTCTTTATCTAGCTGTGTAGCTTTCCGTTCATCCGTCCACCTGTCCATCCATTCGTTCTTTCGTTCGACTCATCTCTCCATTCTTCTATCGATCGATGATGATCGTTGCTATAGAAGTTAGAAATTTTGAATATTGGAATACATTTTTCCAGCATAATCTTGTAGACATACATACCTACTTGGCTATCTAGCTCTTAACTCTTACCTCCTTTAGTCTCTTTCGTTTGCAAAATGAAGATGTTGGCACTATTATGGATATGTTCAATGAAACGAATCAGGAGGCCAATGATAGTATTTTTTTGTCGGGCTCCAGCAGTTTTGGATACTTTTCCAAGGTCAATGCATTAGTTCATGTTGAGAACGAAATTCAGGTGGTGAAGCAAATAATGACCGATGTGCTGAGCAATGAGAGTAGCGAATATGATTTCTTTACCATATGCTGTGGGAACTCGACCAAACCGGCCGAGGAGAATACGGCTGTTGGCTATGTGATTTTGCGCAAGTATTTAAATCGTCACGAGCTATTGTATCATTTCCATTTGCTCAATGATGATCACCATTTGGAGAACGAGAGAGCAGAGATAATATCGTTGCGCTTGCATCCACTCTATCACAATTGCTGCGATGCGATCTTACGGAATTTGGCTGCCAAGACAAATTACTATGATTTCTATTTCATATGCGCACGTAATGTACGATTATATATATATAATTATTATGATGTGGAGATCGAAATAATGTTCGGGGCTGGTTTTTTTTTTTTCAGAAATTTCTATTTACCAACGATTTGAAGTCCATGATGATGCAAATCGAGCCTAGTCCCATGAAGAAGAGCTTCTTCAAACAGAAACGAACGAAGACAGTGGGCCTCTCCATTGAGGGTCTGCCCGAGGTGGATTACGTTAATGATCAACTGGTCGTCTTTCGCCATAAACTGAATCCGACGCAATGGTACGGCAAGAACACTCGATTGGTCATACTTGGATTTACGGCTGTGGCTAAGGCCTTTCTGCGCCAGCTAGTCTTTCAATGAAATAGCAAGGAGGGTGGACAGAGCTTCTAAGAGCGCCGAGGAGTCTTCAGATGAATAGCAGCGAGTGATGCGCAGACGCGAGAGAAAGCGAGAGCGCGAGCGCGAGCGCGAGGCGATAGCGGAGCTGCATCGCGATCTCAGCGGATCGCGAGCGCGCTCTATCTCTATCTCTATCTCTATCTCTATCTCTATCTCTATCTCTATCTCTATCTCTATCTCTATCTCTATCTCTATCTCTATCTCTATCTCTATCTCTATCTCTATCTCTATCTCTATCTCTATCTCTATCTCTATCTATCTCTATCTCTATCTCTATCTCTATCTCTATCTCTATCTCTATCTCTATCTCTATCTCTATCTCTATCTATCTCTATCTCTATCTCTATCTCTATCTCTATCTCTATCTCTATCTCTATCTCTATCTCTATCTCTATCTCTATCTCTATCTCTATCTCTATCTCTATCTCATATCTCTATCTCTATCTCTATCTCTATCTCTATCTCTATCTCTATCTCTATCTCTATCTCTATCTCTATCTCTATCTCTATCTCTATCTCTATCTCTATCTCTATCTCTATCTCTATCTCTATCTCTATCTCTATCTCTATCTCTATCTCTATCTCTATCTCTATCTCTATCTCTATCTCTATCTCTATCTCTATCTCTATCTCTATATCTCTGCAGCCATGCCAACTCGGAGACATTTACGTGTCTGACACGCTTGCAAGTAACTGTTATTGCATCACCTGGCCTCGTGGAGGCCGAACATGATTGTATGTTCGTGTGTCCATATTGCGAATCGCATAAGCATTGCTATATGTACTGTCAGAATCATTCGTGCTATGTGCGCGATACGATCAAGCGCATGGATCTGCGTCTCCAAATACACTTTGTGGCTGGAACCGTCGACTATATTAACAGGTGAGAGCTGTACAGCGACTAGAATCATATAATCCATCTCTCCTCTCTTCAGAGATAATAAATATGTGAAAATAAATCAGACCTGTGACGTGTACTACGACACTTTGTTGCTTATGAACTACAAGAGCTTCAATATACCTCATGAAATCATGAAACTTACCGGGACACCATCCAATTTTATTGAGATCAACAGTCGCCTGGATAAGTTCCTGTTGTTTTATAAGATGCGCGTGATGAACGAGGATGTGAAGCGTCTCTACAAAATACTCGTCTATGGCGCCAATTTGAGGACCTATGAGTGCATTGACTTTCTTATGTCTCATGGCGTTGTATCCGATCGCATTATTTTTATTCAGCCCAAAGTCTTTATTGGCACCGAGAAGGAACAGAAACTCAACAATCCCTATGTTGATCAGAATCTGCAATATATACTCGATGATATGTTG
The DNA here is from genome assembly GCA_030914345.1 of Drosophila koepferae. Classification (NCBI taxonomy): domain Eukaryota; kingdom Metazoa; phylum Arthropoda; class Insecta; order Diptera; family Drosophilidae; genus Drosophila; species Drosophila koepferae. The sequence continues at coordinate 12,052,548 of JAUESR010000211.1, read as the reverse complement.
GAAGATTTGGGTATCACCATATATAGAGATCTTACCCTAACCAACTGGGAACTGAATGATATGGGAAATTACATAATTGAAGCGACCTTCACCAGTTTCAAGTTCAATAAGACAGTTCAACTTGATTGCGATTTATTCGTATCGTTCATGGATGGCTTTATGGATAGGGAAACTGTGGAGGGTAAGTGCTAAACCAATTAAATGCATAGCCTCTTAATTCTATATATCCATATGTTTTGTAGCACTCAAGAAATCGAAAATTACATTGAAAAATAATATGATTGTGGTTAATAAGAACTTTCAGACAAACGATCCGAATATTTATGCAGCCGGCAAATTTATCAAGATGGTTGGTGATATCAATCATCAGTATCAGTATACAAATGGGCGAGAGACGGCCAAAAAGGTTTGAATGCGACATAGATTAATAGCCATAGTTTATACTATATATATATATATCTATATTTACATTCCTCTTATGTTAGCTAATGCAAATACTGAATCTAGCGATGGGGGATACGAATCTCGAATACAAATACTCTCAGTGCACGTTCTTTACGGCTTTGCTGCCACTCGACTATTACATCACGAAGCTAACGATGCCGCGTCGTTATATGAGCAGTTATGTCCATAGTCCCTGTCAAAAATGCACTCTAACTACGTATAATGAGGACAAGACTTTCTGTCGCATTGGGCTCACTCACAAGATGATCGTGGATGAAATTGTTATAGTTACGAAACATGTGAGTTTCTTGCTCCTCTATAGCATACCTTTATTATATTGATTCTTCTCTGTATAGCCGATAGTTCTTGACTTTCTAGAGCATTTCTGTGGCAAGCACGAGGCGTTGTTAAACAATTTGAAGGCCCGTTATGCCGCTGGCTCTATCAAGTGCTTTTTGCAGTTCCTACAGGAACCCTGGACGGAGTTGCTCACGCATGTGCACTTTGAAGAGTATCAAGCTGAGAATTATAAGATACTTATGCCCATGCTACAAAATATAAATAGGGTAAGCAAAAAACAACATTCGGTAGTTTAAGAATTCAGACTTGAAATGGATATAATACTACTATACTATTTTCCAAAGCTTTTCTATGAAACTGGTGTTGTAGATTCCAATGCGTATAGAAGATATTCTATACTTTTCTAAAGTATTTGCGAATGCATATTATATTTTGAATCCCAATTCTATTCAGGTACTCGGGACTTTTTCATACGTTGCCCAACATTTTTCTGAAACTTGAATGTACTTGTTGAGTTCAGATATATATTTATGTATTTTGAGATATATGTATATTCATAGATGGTCAGAGTTTCAGGCAAAATGCCTCAGTTGCAGTTTGGTTTGAATTTTGGTTTCTAACTCGTCTGCATAATTCCAGGCGCCCTCCAATCAATTGCAGGAGTTTAATCAACAGATATTGGAGCAAAAGCTTTTGGATTTTATACGAGCGCACCGTAAGGATTTTTGTAATGAGTTTGCCTTACCGGAGGACTATTGCACTGAGGACACTTCGGGCGGCAATTGCAAGCAAGTTGGTCCCGATCCATTTAAATTTAATAACTGAACAAATACAAACGAAACTGAGTAGTTGAATGAGATTCTATTCAGACAATGCAATACAAATAAATACGAGCACAGAAATATATATTATATTTATATGTATCTGTGTATATATAAATATATGTAAAATATACGTATTAGAATGGCTAATTTGGAAGAGTATGTGATACGAACGGCTAGCATATTTGATTTAGATCTGATTGCAACACTCTTTAATAATGATTGGACACAAAACTTTGGAGAAAAGAATCAAGCGCCCCTCTCGCAGCTATTTTATGAATATCAATCGCATCGTTTTGTCGCATACGAACAGAAATCACCAAAGGTTCTATTGGCTTATAGTGAGTTCTGTGTATATCCCAATATACCGGTGCTGTCCAACGATTTCTGGCCGCAATGGCTAAAGTGCCGTTTCTGGTAAGGTATCTTAAATGAGTGCAAATATTATAATAATTATATCTGATCCCGTATTCCACAACAGTATCGATGTGCCCCTTTCGCTCATGAATACGATGTTCTTTAATTTTTTCATTTATGTTCAGGATCATATCGAGATATTGAAACTGGTCATCATGGAGTTATTTTATTGTGAGCACAAGATCAACTATATAATCGTAGCCAGGCCACCGAACTATTCATTCAAAGTGTACGAAGTGCTGGAGGACTTTGGTAAGGTCTATTATCCAAATACTTTTGATATGTACGGTTGCAAAAACTTGCCCACAATTATCGTCATATCACGCAATACGTTTATGCCAATAATCAATTTTCGCAAGGCCTTGTAAGTAGATCTAGGCTTATCATTGAGGCCAGTGTCTAATGCCAACTGTCGACTCGTCTTGCAGACCTGAGGACAATGACGATGTCATCGAGATGATTGACGTTGAGGAGCCGCATATGCGTAAGCAGTATGGAGATTATTATATAGCCGAGATTCTATTGGGCACATCGGGCGGCAATATGGAGAATGATAAAATTATTGTTACTGAGGTATTGAAATTCAATTGAAATGGAGTTTACTGAGGTTCAAATGAAATGTGCAAATTTCCATTCGAAAATATCATTTCTTATTCTCTCTCAGGATAGCGGTGCTGCAGCTATAGGCAGCACAGGCATGATGTGGTTAACGGATGATGTGGACATTGAAGAGTTGATTAAGAATTTTAATTTGGAGAGTTTGGGTAATCTGGTTTCGTATACGCCCGATGCACCGCATGCCACGGTTCAGTTTGAAGTCTTGTAAGTCAAGCGATTCATTCAAATTATTTAGAATCCATTCAGACTCTTCATATGCAGCACGGCGGACAAGCGACAATATTTTAATCTAAAGAATAAGTCGTTCTTCGGACTGAAAGAGCAGGTGACATTGCATGAAAAAGATGAACATCCTAAAGAGAATGAGACAAATTTGATAAAAAGATTGGAACTCTATACGAAATTCAAATATATACGCTTTGGTAAGGTCGCACTGAATGGGAAAACCCAAATTAAAGTCTCGACCTATTGCAGAGCTCCATAATAGTAGCAACTATTTGGACAAAAGGTTGAAAACATTGAAAATATCATATGATATTCCTGCACGCCTGCCAAAGACAAAGAAATACACAGTGAAAAATGCATGCAAGGCGTTCATCTTGAAGAACTTCATACTGCATCCCAGTCTGCGTTTGGAATATACCTATTACTATCTCTGTGCCATGTTCAGCGCCTATCCAGATCGAGACTATTGTCTGGTGCCCATTCCGCCAGGTGCCAAGTACTCGGTCAGCTTGTGGGCACTACTCAAGTACTTTATAGTGAGTTGATTTTCCTGAGTTCGCATCTCTTTCTCTTTGTTTATCTAACTGTCTCTGTATCTCTGTATTTTGCTATCTCTCTCTATCTTTCCATCTGTCTTTTACTCTATATCTCTGTCTCTCTATCTATTTATCTGTCTATCTCGCAATATCTCTCTTTCTTTCTCTTGCTCTCTTTCTCACTCTTATGCCATAGCGCGTGCAAAATCGACCTAGCTGCAATGTAGCCTCCGATATCTTTGTCGCCCATCGTTCGTCGATATACACTGAGCTAAGTGTTTATCGATTCGTTAAGGAAGATATCGATGATATTTATAATTTGCTGGTAGCGGTCGATAAAATAAAACCAGAACCGGGTGGACGCAGGTCGTTCAGGCAGTCGCATGGCCGGATGAAGAAAAGCGTCCAGATGAAGATTGTCAGACAGATTTGCACCGATGTCTTGACCAATCAAATGTCCGAGTTTACCTTTTGGGTCATACGTTGTGGTCATACGAACAGGGAGAATACCACAGCGGTTGGCTTTGCTATTTTACGGTAAATGTGGGCGTGCCATTTAGCTTTTAATAGCAATAATTCGAAATTTTTGTATTTCGATAGTTCCTTCTCGGATTATGAGGCGGTTTATAAGCAGTTTTTGTTGCCTCACGATGATGGCATTATGACGTTTGATCGCGGCGAGCTTGTAATGCTCTGCCTGCATCCCTACTTCCATATGTGGTCGGATGAGCTGTTGCGTGCGGTGGCCGTAAGATCGGGCTTTCGGGATATATTCTATTTTCAGGAAATTAAGGGCGATGCAATGACCAACGACTTGGCCAGCAAGATGATGCCCGTTGAGCCGCGACGAATGCGTCGCAACTGGTTCATCGATACGAACCGAAAGGATTGCTATAGGCGTGCCTCGGATCTAGTGGATCTATCGAAAATCAACTGTGTCATGGATGAGTTCTATCTATTTCGACACAATTTATATCCCTCCATATATATTGGCAATAAAAACTCGGTTGTCGTTATCGGCTTTTCGGACATCTGCAAGGCTTTCCTACGTCTCATGGTCTTTAGCTGGAATACGCCCGAGTAGGAGCTGAAATATATTCATATTTATATGATTTACGAATTTCTCTTTGTTTCCGTCTTTCGCTCTTAGCTACAAATATGTGAGTGTTCACAATTGTCTGCCCTTGTTGGATGTAACGGTGATTGTAGAGCCTGGCGAAGTCGAGGCAGAGTACGATCAGAATGTCTATTGTCAATACTGCGCCTACAAGCACGAATGCTATTTGAGCAGCGCGAACAGTAGTCCCTTTGTCATGGACACCACTCAGCGGCTGGACATGCGCAACTACATTAACTTTGTCTCAGGCAAAGTGGAGCTCATCAATCGGTATTTCATATATGACTGCAATAAGTATTATACATACATATATATATCTATTATGTATTCACTGCAGTATTGAGAAGTATATCGCTCTGGATAATTCCTGCAAAATCTATTATGATAAGCTGCTGTTGCTCTGCGACTCGAAGTTCGGATTCCCGGCACAGCAAGAGCTTGGTACTCATCATCTTGATATGCCATACAACTATACACAGATCAATGGACGACTGGACAAGATCGAGCTCTATCACAAATTGACGGCATTCAACAAGTCCGATTTGCCGAACAAAATCATTCTCGTGTATGGCCACAATTTGGCCGTCTATGAGTGCATTGATTTTCTGCTGCGGCACAGCTGTTTGGCCTCCGAGATTGTGTTTGTTGAGCCGCACAAGATAGTGCAGCCGGAGTATTTAAATAATCCTACAAATGACGACAATTTGGAAGGTATCCTGATAGATATGGTCATGGATTTGGGCATTACCGTACATGAGTCGACAAATTTCGTAAAGTTTCATTGTTATCCGGCGGCTAATTTTATAGAGCAAGTCGAGTTCCAGCACTTTCCCAGCAGATCACAATTGTTCTTGCATTGTAATCTATTTATTAATTTCGCCGAGAATTTCCTGCCAGCACCAATTGAACGAAGTGAGTTTAAACTTCGCGATTAGAGACTAGTTTAACAACTTTCAGTTTACTTTCAGTGCTGAACTTGAGCATGATTGAGATAAAGAATCACCAGATTGTGATCGATGAGTCTTATGCGACAAATGATGAGTCTATTTATGCAGCTGGAAATCATGTGACCATTCCCTGGCATGTCTTCCATCAGTATACATATACCAGCGAACGTGAGATGGCTCAAAAGGTGGCAAATACTCTTTGAAATGATATGTTCAGATTTACTTCAATCTCTTTTGGCCCCACAGTTAATGGACATTTTGAAATTGGGCAAAGAGACGCTGACCAAGGAGAACAAGTTTTCCAAACCCTGCGTTTTTCACGCTCAGCTGCCCCGAAAACATAAGATTATAAAAATAACGGTACCCAAGCGTTATCTCTTGGCCACATTGCCTAATGAATATAGCCATTTCATGACCACCTATGACGGTGAATTTTGTCGAGTGCGCTTGAATCGCAAATTGTTTGTTGAGGAAATCGTGTGTGTGTCACGCAGGGTAGGCAGAATCATATATATGAATTCTTATACATATATATATATATATATATATATATATATATATCAATATCAATTTACAGCTGGATCGACCTCTGTATTTTATGGAATATTTCTGTGGACGACACGTGACGCTGCTGAATAATGTTCACAATCGCTGGAAATCGGGTTTTATTAAGAGTTTCATTAACTATTTCCAGGAACCGTGGACAGAGTATTTAATGCATGATCGCTTCGATGAGCTGCAAGTGAAAAATCATGATACACTCAAGTCGCTGTACCAGCACATAACCTCACACACCCAAACAGGCATGAATATTGGGGATACCGATTTTTTGGAGGCGGGAAAACATTTCCTGGAAGCGAATCTTCTCAAATTTCTGCGTAAACATCGCGAAGAGTTTGTCAATGAGTTTGCCCTGCCCGAGGATTGGTCTGCAGATAATTAAATTTTGTGATACATTATGCTATTTTAGGGTTTTAGAGTTAGCTTCTCTTTAAAGTTATTGTAGTCATTGTATAAATCAGAACAATTATATTTCATTACATTAGGTATTATATCTTACAATAAATGAAAAAAACGACTTTCATTATATATGCATATGCGGCCAACGGCTGTCAATTGGAATTTATACATTTTCTAAATAGATTTCGAAAAATTGCTTGAATTTAAACATTCGAAAGCAAGCCCCTGTTGGGTATGCAATAAAAATTTGATTTGTATATAAGCTGCAAAAAACGGTTGCATTCTTTTGAGCTTAACATTATATTCTAACTTGATTCTTTTATTTTTTTTATTTTATTTTTTTTTAATTATATAAAAATAATGTATAATTTATACTAATAACAAAACTTTAATTTAAATTAAAATTTTTTATGACATGTTTGTTTTTTATTAATTTATCTTAATTGAAATCAATGCATCTTGACGTTTATAAATAAAAGTTTTTAAATGAAATTAATAATAAACAAATAAGTAAAAAAATTTGATTATTTTATTTTTGCAAAAAAAAAAAATCACTGCAAAAGCCATTGCGAGCCTAGCCAGCGCGCTTAGCAGTGAATTTTGGGTGGAGATTTTCCTGAAATACCAGGCGAACAGAAATGAGCAGCAGCATGCTGTTCAAGAAAATAAATATTTCCATTGCATGCTTTTCTGCGTAGGAATTATTTTCAATTGGTTATTTCCATAGCATACTTTTGTGCTGAGCAATTCATGCACCGTTTATAATTTCCATTGCATACTTTTGTGCGGCAGAATAATAAGCCACAAATTGAATTGTAAATGGGAAAAATAGCAGAGAGAAGCAAAAATTAAAATAAAAAGTCTGTGTATTTTCGTTTCGTTAGTATATATATTTCAAGTATTTTATAGGTTATTACACATTTGGATCAAATTGTAGGTGCAATAATAACATTGTATTATATAGGTATTATAATGTCTACAACTATAAGAACAGAAAGCTATTTATCGTAGCGCCAAAGCCTTTGTGCCTTTGTACCTCAGGCTTCATCCCATTTGATTGTTTTAGCCTTATGATAATCGATTCGTTTCGTTCGGTTTTTTAAAACTTAACTAGTTAGTACTCGTAACATATTTGTGTATGCATATTGTATATATATAAATATATATATAAATTGGTTGATCTCTGCGATCAAGATTTTTAGCTAGTTGTATATACCCCACATGTAGACTATGAATATATATATATATATTTTTGTGGCATTCGCTAGAGCGGCACACAGGCGGCACGACGCGACACCTGCTGCTGATGACGATGATACGTTTCGGCTGCCGGCTGATAGCGTATGGAAGGGCTTAAGCCCCTAGGGAAGACGATGATGGGATGGTTGATCTGGCCTCATATGCCCTGTAAGTACCTTCGTAACTCCTCCTCAGTGTCGAAGATCATGACAGGGAATGGCGAACCGGGCACAAATTCGCCAGCCCATTTCACCTCGACACGATAGTCGCCCGGTTCCGTTGGATCGTACTGAAATTGAAATCCAAATCGAAATTTTATTTAATTAACAATTAATTCTATATATTTTCATTAACTCATTTGCTTACCTTGCATAAAATGGTGCGATCCTTTTGGCTCTCGCGTTGCATTTCGACGCGGAAGGCGCCCTTGGGTCCGCGCACGCGCACTGTCAGTTGGCCAGCGCCGGCTCCGCGTGTGTCGCATATGAAGCGCGACTGGAAGGTGGCCAGAACTCCATGCTCAATGCCAGGACCATAAACGCGAACCTGTGGGAGCGTAGATATGAATATTAGATATTCAATTCATCTCTTAATCTGTTCTTTACTCACCTTGCTGGCATCTGGAGCGCCCGCCACTTTAAGCGCAAATGGTGAGCCCGGCACGTTCTGTCCGCCGTATTTGATGGTCAGCAGATGACGACCCGGCTCTTGTGGCTTTATGTTCAACGTAAAAGTGGCATCGCCATGATCATACAGTTCGCAGTAGGCCACCTTGCGTGAGCCGGTGCAGTGAGCGGTTAGTTCACCTGGGCCAGCGCGTCGCGTGTCTATCCAGGATTTGATGTCCTTCCCAACGATGCCGTGACGCAGACCCTCTCCAGATGCAATCACCTTCGAGGCGTCCATCGATGAGCCCACGGCCACGGTCAACGGGCAGCCCTTCACCAAGCGTCCATTCCACTTCACCGAAAGCGTCAGCGTGCCTGTCATGGATTTCTGTGGCGTATACGAGGCTAGCCAGATATTCTCGCTGGGTCGTGGCTGGGCCAGACTCACGGGCAGCGCTGTATTATCTTGTGTGATCAATATGACCTCTGGTCGACCCGCTGGCGCATTGGATGCATCAATGGTAAAGTGAGCAGCCTCGCCGGCTTGAGCGGCAGCCAGGCCACGACCCATCAAGACTACCTTATCGGCGGCTTGCTGGCCCGTGACGAAAGCGCTGCGCGGACATTGTGTAATGGTCAAACCAGACCATGTCAAATCCAAGTCATGCTCACCGGCGGCCAGATTGTCGCCAGTGATGTTGAGGCACATCTTGCCATCGGCCAACTTGTCCACGGGTATTTCGATGCCATCGATGCTGCAGACCAGCTTACCGGGACCCGCATTCTCCACATCGAAGATGATGCGTGCCGGTAGTATCAAACGTCCATCATGATCCACCAGAGTGCCCCAACCACCGACGGGCGTCACCTTCGTAGACTCCACACAGCAGACGCGCCATGGCGAGCCGGGCAGACTGCCGCGATTGGGACAACTGGCACGTATCTCATAGGTGCCAACGGACAGAATGACATAGGAGATGCGCCATTCGTTGTTGCCCAGTGCCTTAATCTTGGGCTCGATGCGTTCGCCAAACTCATCGACTCGCTCGATCTGCACATTGGGCGCAATAGGGCAGTAGACCACAAAGGAGGCCTCCTTGTTGCGATGGCACACCTCCAGGCCGTGGCCAGCAGCGCGAGCATCATTGCGCACACCACTCGACGAAGCGGTGAATGTGAGTGGAGAGCTGGGAATTGTTTCGCCGCCATACATGAGCGTCAGCTTGTAGATGCCCGGCTGGGAGGGCACAAATTCAACATTGTAAATACCCTCGGATTGTTCGGTAATCAGCACGGGCAGACTCTGATTGGTAGGTGAAATGGCAAAGGCTTCCAGCTCGGCTGTGCCGGCGCTGTCTGTGCGCACGGTGAAGCTATTGGAGGTATGTAGTGCCAGCGGCTCTTTGCTGACGCCCTGCACGCTCACCTTGCTGCTGTCGAAGGCCTCACAGGTGAACGGGCTGCCAGGCAGTGGCTTCGATTGATGCAGCACCTCTGCAAAGTGAAGAGGATTAGAGATGAGCTTAAGGGAGATCTATTTGAGATATGTGCCACCTACCTATGACGCATTGACCCGGCTTGTTGATGCTGAACTCTGCCTGCAGATGTCCGTTCTTCGTCTGGTAGCAGCGCACGGGCAGCGCCTGGCCGCCGGGACCAGAGACAACTACATCGAACTCACGTGCTGGTCGCTTCACGGTGTCGATGGCAAAGGATGTGGTCTTGCCAACACGTGCCTGATACAGACCCAGGCCACTAACGCTGATCTCCTTGCCAGCGCTAGCGGGCAGCACATTAATCTCAAGTGGTTTCAGCGAAATGGGCACATCGTTGAACAGAATGCTTATCTTGTGTGGAGCGACGCGGGTCGGCTGATAGACAATCTCATAGACGCCCGACTTGCTGGGACCGCGTATGGTGTGCGGGACCTCGGTGACGCCACAGCGCACCAATGCCGACAGATCACCCTGGCCAGCCTCGTTGAGGGAGACGCTAATGCTGGCCGGACGATGACAGATGGCCTCACCCACCTCGGTGATCTTCACCAGCATTGGATCAAAGGCGCACAGGGTGCGTGTGCCGATATGTTGTCGTGTCTCTCGATCAATGAAACGAAGCGTGTAATTGCCAGTCGTGTGAGTGCGAAACTCGGCTGTCTGGCGATTGATGGTGTAGGGCACGGGCTTCTGATCGGGCGCCAATATCTCCACAATTTGATCATCGGCCGGAAAATCAATGGCAGCCAAGCTACCGATCTGTATATGCTGTGTATGCTGCTGTATGTCCACACGGAATGGACTGCCATCGACGGCCACCTCATTGAAGGTAATGTTAACGTAATGTGGCTCAGTGCTCTGCGGCACGAAGGTCACATCGTAGAGGCCTCGAGCACAGGCCACCACCTCAGCTTTGACGGTGCTGCTGTCTGTGGACACCACCAGCTCAAGTGTGCCCTCCCCAGCGCCCGCTGCATCCACACTAAAGGTAACGGGCACGCCCAGTGTAGCAGGTCCATATTGCTGCTCCAGGCCGCTAATGCTCACGCGCGAGACATCGAAGACATTGCAGCTGAATGGTGATCCATTGATATGCTGATCATTGGCTAGTACACTGATCAGATGACGGCCCACAGTGCTGGGACGGAACGAGGCGCTGTAGCTGCCGCCGTCGTGCTGACTCAGCTGACAGTGCTCGTTGTCGCCAGCGGGCGAGGTGACAAAGATCTGTGGCTCGATGCCCTCAAAGCCCTCAAGCTCAAATGTGTTGTCCACCTTGACGGCCGCCTGCTTCAAGCACTCGCCCATCGCCTGGGCACGTGGCAGGCTCAGCGAGCTGGCTGGAGCAGCTGCAATGTGACAGCTAAATGGTGAGCCAGGCACCGGATGTCCATTGAAGCGCACCGACAACGAATGGGCAGCCGCCTCGGTGGGCTTGAAGTTGACCTTGAAACGGGCATTGCCCTCGGATTGCACAAAGTTCGGCACATTCTTGCCATTGACAGCGACGATGATCTCCAAATTGCCAGCGCCCGCCTGTGAAGCATTAATGCCAAAGCTGACGCTCTTGTTGACTACTCCGGGCCGTATGTCCGTCACGATAACCTTCTCAGCCGAGTAGGCCTTCAGCAGGAAGGGACTACCCTCGACGTGACCGCCGCCAGGCAGTCGCACCTCCACCGAATGATCACCCACCTCCATGGGCTCGAACTTGACATTGTAGCCCAGCGTGGAGCCAAGTGCATCGATCTTTACGGGCACACTACGTCTGGCCGGGCCAAGCACCTCCACGGTTGGCTTCGTATCAGATTCGACGACAAACTCAAACAGACGTCCCACGCTCACCTTATCCATGGTCTCGGGCGATTGAATGCGCGCAGCGGCCGCCACTCGGCAGGTGAATGGTGAACCAGGCACATCTTGGCTATTGAAACGCAACTCCACCGTATGACTCTCGGCCTCACGTGGCGTAAAGCTAATCGCATAGGTGTGTTGGCCCTGTGCCTGTGCCGAGGTGGGCACACGTCCGCCATTAACGGTCACTTCCAGATTGCCGGGACCCGCTTGAGATGTTTCCACCAGGAACGTAACAGGCTTACCCACCGTGCCACTGCTCACATTCTTCACCTTGATGGCGCTGACATCGTAGACCTGACATTAAAGAGAGAGAAGCTCTTGGATTAACTATTTTAATCAGAGTTGGGAACTGTTTGAAGTTGGAATCTTCTATATATGCCGATCATATGCTCTTACTATCTACTTACCTTAGCTGCATATGGACTGCCAGCTGTGGGTAGACCGTTGACAGTGACATTGACGCGATGTTCGCCGACAACGCGCGGCACAAACTCTGCCTTGAAGACGCCTTCGGCTGATTGATGTACCTGTGCGGGCACTGATTGACCGGCGGGACCTGAGATTTTGTCCCGATTTTGCATAGTTTTGGCATTTTTTTTTTATTTTTTTATATTTGTTGTTTTTTTTAGTATTATTATTAGAAGTTTTTTTTTTGATTAAATATATTCGATTGCGACGCGTCCGGAAATGAGTTTTAAGAGTGTTTTAAACGATTGTTTTTTGTTTGTGTTGAAATTGAAATTTAGAGCATGTTGTAATTGTTGTTTGTTTGTTTGTGTGGTATGGTTAGTGGTATTTTTGGTCGGTATATTTGTTGGTATTTTTGGTTTCGCGCAATTGGTAAAAAATTTGGAAAAATGTTGACTCAGATTAGTAATGAATCGGCATTAGAATTTGGATTTGTTTGTAAAGTACTTTATGTGAATGCTGACCAACGGTGTGGTTAGTGGGTGGTTGGGGTTGGGTGAGGGTGGAGCGGTCACAGGGGTTGGAGGATACTTTACTAGTGTTGTAATCGTTGCAGTGTGTGGTTAGGTTAGTGTGTTTGTTGTTGTTGTTGTTGTTGTTGTAGTTGTTGCAATAGTTGCTTTAGTCTTGTGTACTTAAAACCGCGAACGTGCCAGAAAACGGTTAGTAACTGAGATGTTTTTTCGGTTTAAGAGAGACAAATAGAGATTGAGGAGAGCGAGAGAGAGAGAGAGAGAGAGAGAGAGAGAGAGAGAGAGAGGGAGAGAGAGTGCAGCTAACAGATATAAGTATGTATAGAAATATTTATATTAGTTATAAACTAGTTACTATCATATCGAGTTTATATACAATACTGAAAATATCTGCCCTGATCATCATCAGATATAATACACAGTCCTATAAATCTCATGTTTGTAAAACATTTATTTTTTTTTTCTTCATTATTTGATCGAACAAATTAGTAAACAAATGGATTAATTACTTGATACAATAAAAAAAGAAAGAATATTGAAAAAAAAAAAAAAAATCGAGTACTTTGTTGTTTAGTGTACAGTATAGAGTATAGAGTATAGTGGGTATAGTTGTTGTTGTGGCTGTTGCTGTTGTAGCTGTTGTTCTGGCTCTTTCACACGTGGTTGATACAGTATTACTTCGCTTGGTAGACACGCTGTTTAGTTATGTTATTATTATTAATATTTGTTCTCAATTAAAACGGACTGTTAAACGGAATGCATACATAGTATATATATATATATAAAGAGTAAGATATAAGAAGCTAGTATATACATATATATAGAGAGTGAGAGAGACAGAAAGTACTCATATATAAAGTTATATATATATATATACATTCATATATGTATATATAAAGGTAAGTATAATCATATTTATAGAGTCTAGTACAAAAGTTTTCGCCGTCCTGAAATATAATACAGATATAAAAGTGAGCAAAATTATTACAAATTAAAGGGCGTAAAATTACAAAAAAACATAACGCACAGCTAGATACATATACATACATACATACAAACACACACACACATATATATATATATAAAGAAAAAGCCATAATCATACAAGCACACATATAGGTATGTATATATTTATATATATACAATGCGATTAAAAAGTAATTATATTGAAAAGTGCTGCTATGCTACAGTGGAATCAATTACATGACGAACATACATATTAAAAGGCTACACACACACATACACACACACACATTATCACACACGCCTACACATTTGTGGTCTTGGCATAATCCGAAATTTGTAAAGCCCAGCTTTGCAGCTGTAAGGTCGATGCACAGTTGCGTTTAGGCCTAAACGCTGAAATTACCCAAAATGATAAATATGACGCATAATTACATATACTAAATGAGCACCACAATAACACACACACACACACACACACACATATATATATACATAGCTAACCGCTGGGTAAGTGTTGGGGGCTGCCGCATAAGTTCACAAAGCTATTGTCAAGTGCGCTGCGTGTGAAGCAGAGATGGAAATAGATATCAAGAGAGAAAGAGAAAGAGAGTGAGTGAGTGAGTGAGGGAGAGAGGGAGCATAGGAGAGTTGTTACAATTGACTGAGGGAGTTGGGTGGCATGGGCGTGTCTGGGTGCTGGCATGCTTAAAAGTTTCAACAACAATTTCCGTCGATTGTGTTGAAGAAGTGTGAAAAGAAAAAATAAATAAATACAGACTTTTTCTTGCCCGATGTCAACACGGATAAGATGCTGGCTGTGAACGTACAGAGATACATGAAGAAATGTTTATGTGTATGTGTAGGCGTATGCATATGTATTGGTGTGTGTGTGTGTGTGTCGGTGTGTCAAATACACTGTCTCTCACACGCATACACACACACACAGTCACACAGATAATTAACATTCAACGAGCAATTTAATTACAATTACGAATAACTTTAACCAATATCGAATGCAAAATGCAAAATCAAACCACACGCAAACAAAATAATGAAGGCGAGCAAGGGAGAGGGGGACAGTAGGAGATGGGAGAGGTGGCAGAGAAAGAGAGAGAGAGAGAGAGGGGGGAGAGAGTGCAGTATCCATAGATGAATACGCCGATGTTGTGCTGGATGGTTAGTGTTAGAGCGAGCGAGCGAATGAGCACGCGTTCAGCCGGCCAGCCTTGGGCTCGGCTAACATACCTTCGACGTTGACCTCAATGTCTTCCAAACGGCCGCCATTGTGATTGATAACAAAAGAATTGGTCTGATGGACGGGTCCGGGTCCGCCAAGGGATACCTGTGGCCCGGCAACGCCGCCGCTAATGCCAACGGTTATGGGGCAGCCGGGCACAGGCATTTTATTAAAGGAGACATTAATTGTGTGCTCGCACGACTCTGTCGGCACAAACGAAACGGAGAATCTGCAGAGAAAGAGAGAGAGAGAGAGAGAGAGAGAGAGAGGGAGAGGGAGAGTATAAGTAAGAGTTATGGACTGGCTAACTGTAAACATGGCTCACCTTGCACTGCCCTGTGGATGCACCTGTGTGGGTATATTTTGACCCTTGGCCGATATGGTTATCTCCAGATTACCCTCGCCAGCATCGCCGGCATCCACCGTAAACTGCACCGGTCGACCCATAGTGCCACGCGAGACGCTACCAACGACCACTTTGCTGGCGTCATATGACTTGGCCAGGAATGGCGTGCCCTGCACGGCGAAGCCATTGTACTCCACATTGATGGAATGGCCACCTACGCTGGTTGGCGTGAATTCGGCCGTAAAGCCGGCGTGTATATCGCCAGTGACACGAACGGGCAGCTCACCGTGCGGACCACGAACGCTGACGGCCAACTCGGCGGCACCGCCGCCGCTCACTGTAATGTGAAATGAGGAGGGCCTGTTGACGGGTATCAACTCCAGATTGGACAGATTGAGGAGAACGCGCGAGGTGTCCGCTACGGCACAGACGAAGGGGCAGCCGCGCACCGTCTCGCCATTGAACTTGATGTCGATCAAATGGGACTTGGCCTGTTCGGGCGTGAAGGAGACGAGACAACGACCGCCACCCACGACCTGGACATGATTGGGCACCTCGCCCTCATTGATGGATATCTCCAGCTGTCCCTCACCGGCCGCACTCGCGTCCACACGGAACTGGCATGGTTGGCCGACCACGCCGCCATTCACTTCGGTCACTTGGATCAGGCTGACATCGTAGACCTTTGCTATCAAAGGGCCACCAGCGATCTTCGTGCCATTGATGGACGCATCAATGATGTGCGTGCCCACCTCGGTGGGCACGAACTCAATGCGTGCAGCACCATTTGCCGCCTCATGGGTGACTCTGGCATTCAGCTTTGACTTGTTTGGAGTCAAAACCGTTGCCACGCACTCGCCCTTACTCAGGCTTTGTCCAGGAGGCGGCAGTATCTCAAAAACCGCCGGTGTATTGGCGGGCACAAGGCGCGTGGATTCGCCCAGAGCGGTTAGGCCGGGTGACGACATGATCTCAGCGTGCCACGGTGAACCTGCAAGCACAATGCAAACGAGCAGATTATCAGTAAAGAGTGTAGATAGAAGATATACATTATATATGCATTCAATTACAATATATCTATGTTATTTGAGCCTGGCCTGGCCTAGCCCACTGGGCAAATTGTTTGACCCAAAAAGCAAATTTATGCTGCGCCAGCACAGGTAATTGAGATGTTGACTAAGCCAAGAGACAGAGATATCAAATAGCTGCTTGTAAAAGGCAGTGCGAGGGTTGCTAGCGAAAGTTGTGAATATGGGAAATTGGCACTTGTAGTACATTACTAGAGCTCGGTAATATAAGATATTATTCATCGTAATCTTATACCCTCATATATCATAGATACAAATATATATCAAATAATGAATTATAAATTTAGCTTACATTTATTTTCATATACTTTCATTTAGATATATTGTATTATTTAAAAATTCTCTTCCAATTAATAGATAGATTTATTAAATATAAATATATACAATCAATATTCATTCTTCATTATTATTAATTCTGTTTCATTATTGCTTAGTTACAAATAAATAGTTTAGATAAATTTCATTTCAATTTTTCATTTATTTGCCTCGCTCTTCTTTCAACTTTCCAACAGTGCAATTCAAGCAATTAGTGTGGCAACCCTCGTGTGGTAGTCGAAACAAGGTTTCTAGTTAAACTCGCATTGTTTTCCGCTACCTCCCATTATAATTGTCGCAATTGCTATGGCAACGCAATCGGTGTCGCCTCGTTGCCAGCTGAGCGATGAATGCGTATCGTGAGCTGCGCATTTCTTGCAACTGTCTAGCTTGAAATGTATCTGTATCGGTATTCGTATCAGCATCTCTATTCGTATTCGTATCTATAGCTACAATCTGCAACTGCATCTACATTTGTGGCACTTAAGTGGGCTTTGCTTAGACAATCGACTCGAACAGATTATGGCACATTAATTGGCCAAAGCTGTTTGCTGTAGCTGGGCCTGACTGTAGCGGCAGCGATTGGAAACCTGAGCTGTAACACACATTGCATGAGCCAAGCGAGTTGAACTTGCAGCAATTGGCAATTACGAGCAGCTCGTTAAATGTTTGCCTATTTTATTGATTTACTCTATTGTTGTTGCAGTTGCTGCTGTTGCTGCCGCTGTTGTTGTTGTTGTTGCTGCTGCCGCTGCAAGAAATTTACTTTTGTTTGCAACTTTCCACACATTTCTC
Source organism: Drosophila koepferae (assembly GCA_030914345.1). Classification (NCBI taxonomy): domain Eukaryota; kingdom Metazoa; phylum Arthropoda; class Insecta; order Diptera; family Drosophilidae; genus Drosophila; species Drosophila koepferae. The sequence continues at coordinate 12,035,275 of JAUESR010000211.1, read as the reverse complement.
TTTCTTGAAGTTTATTTTTTTTTTTTTTCGTGTGCTGCACTTTTCCTTTTAGCGCTCGTTTCGGCTGCATTTGCCACTTTTTATGGCTTTTTCCATGAAAATTGCCACAGCAGCAGCAGCAGCTGCCCAGTTCAATGGAAAATCAAACTGTTGTGTTGTCGCTCAACACTCGATTTGAGTTGCGCAAACAACAACAGTAAAAAAATGAGAAGCCCTGGGAAACTTCTTCAAATTCGAACCTCGAACTCGGTTGTTGCCACACTTGGCAAAACAAAAAACAGCTCAATTTGCATGTTTTTGTTGTTGTTGTTGTTGTTGGTGTTGTTCCTCTTCTTGAATTTCGTTGACCAGCAATTGGTGGCACACTTTGTTGCCACATTTATCACCTAATAACAGCTCGAACGCTAACAAACAGTTAGCTGCTGCGTCTAATAAACATCGCCAACAACTAAGTAAAAGTTTCCCATGCTCATAAATTCAAATACGTCTATCTATCTGCCTGTCTGTCGGTTGTACTGTCTCCTTGTCTGCGGCACATTCAACATGTGGCAGCCACACAAAATGCCTGCAACACGAGCTTTGCTTGCATTGCCAACTAACGGTCTTATTCACTGACGGCATTTCATTTTATTTTTTTCTGCTTTTATCTATTGACTGATGAGTTTTATTCACAATTCGTGGCTTTTGTGGCAAAAGAATTCTTTGTTTCTAGTTGGACGCTGTTTTGTTTTGTAGACTCATGAGACTGCAGTGGACTGGACTGAGAGTCGCCTATGTAGATATATATAATAGCAAACTCTGCATATACTATATAGTATAACAGTTAGTGATAAACAGCACATGTTTAATGGCATATGAAAGGTAAAGTATTTAGGAAGGCTAAGCCTTAGTTGTCTCAGCCAACATTCATCAATATATATTGTTCTAATACTCAAATCTGTCAGTTAAGCTAGTTAGAACTTTTTGTCTTAGGCATATATCGAACACATCATTGCCATTAGTTCTAGAAACTAGGCTAAACATGAATTGATGTTATTTCTGCCTAAATTGCTGCACTCTTCAAGCAATTGAAGTGATTTAAGTAAATTCAGATAAATTATTTTGTGCATAATGAATAGTTTTTCTAGTCTACATATAAAGTTAAGTAGGTCTGCCATTATTTACCTATATCTATAGTCATAAATTAGGTTCGACTCAGTTTCCAATTAGACACGCACTTTCTCCAATTGGCAAGTAAGTTGAATCAGCTTCTAGCAAATTATTCTTTACATTTAGTATAATTTCTATTTCCGGCAACTCTCAAAAATCTCATCTTAAATTAATATAAAATTCAAGAGTATTTTCTATTCGTTGCTTTTGAGCAGCTTTCCGCTGGCCGGTTTTATCGGCTTGTCAGCGACCAAGTTTTCCGGCATGTGGCCAGAGAACAAGTGCAGCTAAGAGCAGATAGATGCTTGAATGCTGTTATTCAATATGCATACGAGTGTTTGTGAGTGCCGCAGTAACTATATATATATATATATATATATATATATATATATATAGATGTGTGTGTGTGTGAGAGCGATTGTGTGTCTGTGTGTGTGTGTGTGTGTGCGTATACAAAATCGGTTACGTGACTGCGGTATGCAAACCGTTAGATGGCCAGCAGCTGTCGCCACAGCAGCAGCAGAAGCAGAACTCAAAGCTAGAGTGTCTGACAGCGACCGTTACAAATAGTTAAGGCATAAAAAATGTATCTATGTAAAAGTATCTGTGCTACTATGTATCTGAGCTAAGGCACGTGGAATGTAATATGTGTAAGAATATTTGTGTATCTTTAAAGTTGTGAATTGTATCTATGGCATTTATGTATCTGTAAGTGAAATAATGTAACTATGTATCGATATAAAAATGTATGTAAATATTTATCTATATATGCTTAAATTTATCTATATATGTATCTATAGATCAAATGATCCATGCATCTATATTTCCATGAATTTTGATATAATTAGTGATTAACAGAGATATGACTATATATATTTATATATCCATATACATATCCATATACCATTTAACTATATATCCACATATATGTCTATCTATTGCTATCAGTTTTTTGTTGGCATTTAAGTTAAGATTTACGTTTTGTGCTGACTGTTGCTTGGCTGCTGACGATGCGTGGAGCGTTGGTAGCGAGGCTTTTGTTGTTGTTGCTGATGAAATTGTTGTTGGGGCAGTGCAAGATGTTGTTGGCTGAAAACGCGTGATTGGACCTCAATTCTTTTGTATATCAATTCACAATTGCTGAGCGGGCGGCACGTCTGAACTTGAACCACTTGAAAGTCAAGTTAAACGCGCTGCGATTATGTCAGCGGCTTGTTAAAAACTTATTAATTTATATTTTATTTTTAAGCATAAGAGCTTCTGTGTATTTAATTTATGTATATTATGTTTCGCTTGTACTAAATGCTGCACTACGCGAATTTCAACAAAAACAAAAACACATTATTAAACACACTTTACTACGATGCTACGAAAATCACGAATCGCGCACGTTTTTATCGCGTTTTTGTTTTTTTTTTACCGACATTTTGCGCAACCGTTGCAAAAAAGAAAAGAAAATATGTATACATATATAAAATTAAAAGTTCAAACGATTTGTAATTCATCATTTGTATTTGCTTCTTTTCTATATATATGTATATACATTTCAGTTGACCGTCGCTTCAAAAAAAAAACCAGTTGACCGAGCGCCATGCGGGCAGTCAAAATAAAACAAAAATTTCACTTTGAATGTGGCTCATAAAATCACAAATATGCAGACAGTTAGAGACAACAAATGGACACAGGGAGGGGCTGCGATGGTAGAGGGAGGTTAGCTGTGAAATTTTGGGCATGTATGCCAATATGTTGGACAGCGGAAATGGCCAAAAAACAAAAGCAGCAGCAGCAGTGGGGTAAAAGCGCAGCGCAGCTTAGCTCAACTCAGCTCGAGCTGAAGACAGAGGTGTGGCTACAACTCATTATACAAGAGAGAGAGAGAGAGAGAGAGAGAGAGAGGGTGAGCGAGGTGAGGGGAGAGTGCGAGATGAAGAGAAAACAACTTAAAAAACGAAACGAAAATGAAATGTTCGCTTAAATATTTGTGTTGTGTCAAGTCGAGTGGGAAAGTAAGTGGCAGCCACGTTGTCGCAGCAAAAGAAATTGCAATCTGTGTTGATCTCACGCATACTTGGCCAACTGCCCACCGGCACGCCCTTGCCGCATACCAACAGTTGCACGTACATGCACATACACACACATATATATATATATATATTTATATGGTTGTACAGGTACAACAGGCTGACAACCTATCCCAACGGGTTTCGAGCTGCAGCCGCATTAAGTGCTAAGGCAAACAGTGTGCGTATCTCTTGATATTGCTTCTCTTGTTGTTGTCGCTTTGTCATAGGGCGTGCAACTTCCTGCTGTAACGGCTAACAAAGGCATGCAACAAGTGCGCCTTGTGCCACATAGCGCAAAGCCAGCAACGACGACGACGACGACGAAAACAACAGATTGAAAATTGCAAAGCAAACATCAAGCAAGAAAAAAATGCTAAAAAAATAAAAAAATGATAGCAGAGCAGACTTCCCGCTGCTGCAACGTTGCAATTGCTTGCCTGTGTATGTGTGTGTGTGTGTGTGTGTGTGTGAGTATCTCTGTGTCTGTGTTTGTGCAACTATGAACTATGCGCCTCTGTCGCTCGATTATGTCTACTGCTGCACTGCTGCACGGGGCCTTTAACTTGGCCAATAAACGAACCAAATTGCGGTTGTAGCATGTTGCAAGCTCTTAACAAAATGGCGGCCACAAACACACACACAGAACAGAGTTGAATCGTGTTCAATGAACATTGCAAATTGCAGGGCGACAGTTTTCTACGCTTTTGGATGTTGATTCCAAGCGATTTTGAGCTTTATGCCGCAGCAGCTGTCTAGTCCCATTGAAAATATTTTCAGCTTAAAGGTTCATTAAACTGGTTTTAGTTTTATTTTACTTATTGTTGTTTTGGTAGCGCGCGCCCCACACACGCAGCAGACACACATACACACACACACATATATATATAGAGAGCAACCCAAACGCGACGAGGGCAACTTAGTTTTTTGAGCGACGGCAAACGGGAAGGGGAAGGCAACGGTACTGCGGGACGACGGGACGACGGGGGAATGAACGGGAGCGCGACGTCCGCATTGGAATATTAGCATATTTCGTTTCCATAGAAATCTCACGAAAAAATCTTTTCGTTTCGCTAAACATTCCACACGAAAAAAAAAAAAAAAAAAAAATATTCTTTATCTAATTTTTGTTGTTTTGTTTTCTTCTTTAACCGTTTGACAATGTTTTTGTCTTCGCTGCTGTTTGATTACAAACAATTCTTTTCTTTTTCACTCTGCACAATCACACAAACTTCAAGCGTTTGCGTTTTCTTATTTCTTCTTTCTCTTGTATGTGTGTTTTTTCTTGGCTTTAACCGTTGCGATCCGCTTCAAATGGCAATGCGGCGACGTGTCAGATACGTTTGAATCGCGAGCTATGACTGACTGTTGGCTGCTGCTGCCAACTCAACTCACACCAGAAACTTGTTCAACAGGTCGCTCTCTGCTCGCGAGCACCGGAGCGTAAAAGAGCAGGTAGCCGCAGCAACAAGTGATCTGTGGTGAGTTTGAGGGTGAGCTGAACGAATGCAAGTGGTGAGCGAGAAGAGCGCAGCTTAGACACTCTTAAGCGAAAATCACGAATTCACCGTTGTTTTATATGCAGTGTAGCCGGCACGAGCGTTATTCTCTTTAAATAGCAAAGCAAATATGTAATAGTTGCCGAATTAAGATTTTCGCTCAAGGGAAGCGAATTTGGTATAATAGAAAGATAGTAAACTAAGGTGAATTCGAGTGTGAGTCAAACGAATGCAAGTCGTGAGTGAGAGCGCAGCTTAGAATCTCTTAAGCGCAGTGTTTGAATTCGCCGCACTGTGGTGCGCAGTGCATGTGGCATGAGGAAATAATATATAATATAATAATAATATTACAATCTCTTATTATTCTTATCAGATACTTTTCAAAACATAAATTAAATTTATGTTGATATAGATAAGATATATTGTTCTTGGCTTTCATTAAATATATAATGAATTTATGGGTCCATACTAAATTTATACCGCCTGCCTTAACATTGTTAATTATAAAGTCTTGGATGAGAATATTATATTATTATTATGATTATTGAAGATAAACAAAAATATGAAAACTATATATATACTTTGACAACTTATCACACAGCCCTCGATAGATACAGTTTCGGCTCGTATATGAAATCAATAATTAAACTTTGGCAAATACTTGAAATCCCCCTCAACCCAAAGCACAAATGCCAATCTAACTAGGCATGTCCAATTTAGGTGGGGGCAAAAAAAAAAAAAAAAAACAGACTCGCATCAGAAGAATGCCGATGTCGACTTATAAGATTTATAACACCCACACACTATATGTTACGTCATATATGAATTTAGTTCCGCTCACCTGGTACCGTTTCTCCGTTGAAGGTGATCTGCACGGTGTGCGTTCCATGTTCGTGAGGCGTAAAGCTGGCAATGAAACGTTGCCCTCCCAGCGAACGGACCGATGAAGTGACCCGACCGCCATTGACCAATATCTCAAGATTGCCAGAGCCAGCCTTGGAGCCATCAATTTCAAATTCTACAGGTCGTCCAATCGATCCATTGGGTATGTCCTGAACACGTATGGCTCGAGCACCTGTCGCATTGCTGTCTATGGGACGAAAGCGCGACAACGAACTATAGCCATAGCCGGGAGCATTAATCGAGCTATGACCATTGCTCTCCGTGACGATATGCTCGCTGGACTCCTTTACGGTCTTCGTATAGCCGCCCGACTTATCAGTATAGGTATTATTCGAATGGGACTTAACAGTGATGGCACTCGGTCTGCAGAGAAAGAGAGAGAGAGAGAGGGAGAGAGAGAGGGGGTATTTTAGTTTAGAATTACAGGGTATGTCAAGATCTACGCCTACTTGTAGCGATCCACATCGTCAGGTGAATCCCTTCGGTAATCCGTTTGATGCTGCTGCTGCTGCTGCTGTTGCTTGTGCAACGCAAACTTGTTGTACTGTGTATTCCTCTGCGTTTCATTGTCCAGGTCGGGCCGTTTGTAGTTGAGCTCCGTATTCAGCTGCGTCTCGGTCATATTCGCCAGCGATTCGAGCGAATTGTGCGAGAGCATATGCTTCGTCTTATTGATCACATCCCAGCTATCGCGTCGAGCTGTTGCCGGCTTCAGCGACGAGACGCGCACATTGGAGGAGTGATCAATGCGCGGCTCCGGCGAACCAATGCGACGTAGTCGCTCCGTTGTCCCATACAACGAGGGACTGGCACGCACATTCGAGTCGGTGACATAATTTGACGTTGACTTGTAAGTGGAGGACTTTTCCACGCGTGTCGACTCGTAACCGTTCTGCAAATGGTTGCGGATTTTAATTAAGGTTTCTTGAATAGATCTCTCGATCTTACCTTATTCAGCGTGCTGGTCACGGGGCTGCCAATGCGATGCGTCGCTGTGCTGATGTACGCATTGTTGGGCGAATAACGTTGCACCGGCGAGGCAGAGGCGGAGGCGGAGGCGTGGCGCGGACTGCTGGTTACATTGCGCGTGGAGCTCTCGAACTGATTCGATGTCTTAATGGTGAGCGGACTGTGCGAGTGCAGCTCGCTTGAACGGGTCTGTGGCAGGAGATGGCGCAGATGGAGCAGAGACAGAAGACAGAAGACAGAAGACAGAAAGAGAAGGAGCACATTAGTAGCTGGTCTAACTGTTATTGATTTGCATACACATAGCATAGCATATCATAGGTATCTCTTGAGCTATCGTAATAAACGGAAACAAATTTAGTTACATTCAGTGTGGGACTGGGTATTGGACTGAGCGAGCTAGTCAGCTGCTGCTGATGCCGCTGATGATAGGTGTTGTTGTTGCTGCTTGTGCTGCTGCTGATCGTGTTCAGCTGCTCTCGTTCCTCGCGTGGCGGCGTCAGCTTCGGCTTGCTCACAATACGCCGCTGGCTATACAGCTCGTTCTCCTTGTCGTAGTAGTAGTCGTTCTTCGTCGAGCTGCTGTTGGATGCCTTCGAGTCCCGACGACCGTTGCCCGTCTCAGTATACAGATCGGTTGAGTTCAAGTACTTGACTGTGGGTGAGTTCGGTGTGGGGGACGGGCCATTGTTCTCCTGTCGAATGCAATTTTGAGTGTGTGTGTGTGGGTGTGTCAGGGGCGGTTCGTTTGTGTGTGTGTTAGCCAAAACATTGAATTTCTTGTTGAGTTGTGTGCCAAGCATTAGAACCCAGAACCCGCATGCCATGTGCTTAGAATGAAATTCAGCAATGCTCCTTCACTTACCTCACTCTCGCGCTTGTAGTACCTGGAGCTGGAGCTATGATAGTCGGTTGTGTCCAACTTCGGGGAATACTGAGGCGAGTAGCTGCTGGTGCGCTCGGCCGTGTTGTGCGTGTGCAGATCTCGGCGATTGAGCGAAGTGTTGCGATAGTCGTTGTGGCGCGTGTTCGTCGTGGAGATGAAGTGCATCGAGGGGCTCTCCGAGCGATGTTTGCTCTCGTGCAGCGGGCTGCTGCGCGTCTTGCCCGAGCGACCCTTCGTGCCCACGCGCATGCTATAGATGGAGAAGTAACTCAATTCAAGATCAAGAAATATATATGCATATATATATATATATATATCGAGTTGCACTCACATGAAGGGCGAGCCCTTGACATCGTAGCCATTGAAGTAGATGTAGACACGATATTTGCCATTCTGGCGCGGCATGAAGGTCACTCGATACTTGTTGTCCACGATCTTCTCTACGGAGCAGACCAGCGAATGCTTGTCGTGGACAATGTCCACGTGCAGCTCCCCATTGACGCCCACGCCACGTGCATCCACCTCAAAGGTGTGCGCGCGCAGCGGCATGGCACCATCCAGACCGTGCACCGAGACGCCGGAGGCATCGAAGACGGCACAAGTGAAGGGTCCGCCCTGAATGTGACGGCCCTGATAGGTAATCGCTATCTCCCAGATACCCGCCTCATCTGGCTTGAATATGGCACTGTGTCCCTCGTCGATCTTCTTCAGTGGACAATTGTGCGAGATGCCTGTGGGTGAGACGGCCGTGACCAAGATGTCCTCCGTCTTGGGTGCGCCCGTTGCATTCACTAGCACCTCGACCAGGCTGCCCAAGGCGCAGGGTGCCATGCCGGGCGGCGCCACTTGCAGGAGTCGTGGCAGCACTCGGAAGAAATGACCACCCAGACTGTCCTCGCCAATCTCTACGACAATTTCGTGCATGCCATAGCGCTCCGGCACGTAGACGCCCTCGCCGTGCACATTCAAGCGCACCGGCTGCCCGGGCTGTCCGGATGGCGGCACCACGTGACAACGGACCGAGCTCAAGCTGATGTCCCGCGACAGCACGTCGATGCGGAAATGCGTCTGCGTGTGAAATGATTATTAAGCATTAATGCCCAGCGCAGCGCAGACAGGTTCAGACACTCACCGGTTCGCCCACACGGCCGGATGTGCTCTCCAAATAAACGTTGACCAGGTCGGACAGCGGCGGACGGGGCGGCACCCATTGCAAATGGGCTGCATACGCCATGATGCCCAGATGCTCCACTTCCGGATTGGCCATGTCCTTGGGCGTCAGTATGGGCTGGACGCCCAGCTTGGCGCCCGCATCGACCGCCTTGCGTATATTGTTCTCAAAGTGGAAGGGATCGGTGCTCAGCTTATCTGGCGCTGGCGCCGACCCACCCAATCCCTTGATGACCTCGCACAGCACGCGTCCATCGTTCCAATCGGTCTACAATGCAATGCAATTAATAGTTCAAGCAATTACAATTAAAATACACAATTCAAATTAAAGCCATGCAATTGGGTTTGCTGACTGCAACGAGGCGTAGAGAACGTTACGCGAGGGAGGGGCAGGAAGGGGAATTAAATGAAATCTTTAATAAAAATCAATATTATTTAATGGGGTGTGAGAGGGAGAAAATATGAGCAGAGGGTGGGGAATAAATGGAGTGAGTATGTGCATGAGAGAGAGAGAGCGAGAGAGAGTGGGAGAGTGTGGGAAACAGAAAAAGATTAAGGCCAGTGAGAGGACAATGTGAGAACAGAGCAACAGGGAAATGATATAGATAGGGAGTTGAGTTGAGGAGAGAAGAAGATGGAGTAAGACAGAGAATGAGAGAGAGACAAAGAAAGCATAAAGACATAGGTCTTACGGTCACAATGCGACAATCGGAAATGAAACAGATAGCGGGAAACGAGACAGAAATAGCGGGAAAAGGATAGGATCACACAGAAAGTGATAGAGAGGGCACCAGAGATCAGGCTGAATAGTGGAAGCTGGGAAAGAGGAAAGCAGAGATGAGCTCTTGATACAACATTTCCTCTTTCTAATACAGCAATCCTCAGAAGCACAGAATTTCAACTCACCGTAAAGTTCTTCACGGGCTCTTTGACCTGGGTGTTGACCCAGCGCATGGTGGCATTGTAGCCAGGTCCACCAGGCTTCATGAAGTACGACAGATACGTCATGCCGGACAGCTCGTCCAGCCAGGGCGAGGCGAGATACTCCGGTTCCAGCACCTTGGGAACACCAAACTCTCGCTGCGCCAGATTCATGGCATTGGTGCAGTTGCGCACACTCTGACTAGGATCGAGACTGCGCCAGTGCGGAAACAGACCCGGCTGGCAGTAGTCGAGCAGTGCGGCCAAATTGACGCCGCTATTCCAATCGGTTGTCAGATTGGTGATCTTGCAATCGGGCAGCGCTGCCTGCAACCATGCGAGCATCAGCTTCCTGGGCGGAAATTTGCTGCGTCCGATTTGATAGCGCACGATCAGCGACCAGATCAGGCCGAGAATCAGTTTCACATTGCCATTGACAATGTCCACGTTGCCAATATTGACCAGCTTAATGTGATCCGCCTCGATCGACTTGAGCGCTGTGGTCGCATTCTCCAGATAATGATGCTGATTGGCCGGTCGACGATTCCATGACGGCTTCAGCGGACGTGTCTGCAGGCTCTCCACCAAGGCACAAAGGCAGGTGCCATCACAGAAATCCGTGGCCCAGTCATGCACCTGAACGTAATGAGAAAGCAAAGGTATTTGGTTAGCTTATAGAGAGAGAGAGAGAGAGAGGGGGAGAGTGAGAGTGAGAGAGAGAGGCGAGAGAGGTATTTATATATCTATATATATATCTCTTTTTAATCATTAACAACACATCTCTCAATGGGCGTTAATTAGCATTGTTTGTGCGAAAGTATGTAAAGTATTTTTTATTTATATATATATATTTTTATTTTATTTTATTTTATTTAATGTACCGACATCACTGACAGCAAACAACAATCATAATAAATAGCGAAGCTCGCTTGTGGCCCACATTTGGGGCGTGTTCCGACTTGGGCTGCGTTTACTTTGTCTTCTTCTTCTTCTTCTTCTGCTCACATGAACTGTAGTTGGGAGCTGTAGCTGTAACGGTAGCTCTAGCTGTGGCTGTAGCTGAAGCTGTAGCTGAAGCTTTCTCCGCATGCGTCTTTGCAATTTCTGTCATTTGACATAAAGCTTTTTATCTTGCAGCTGTCAGCAGCCGGCGAGACAATCGCGTGTCTGTTGCTGTTTCTTTGCACTGAACCCCACCCTAAGCAGCAGCCCGATCCCGCCACTCCTCCGGTCTACCTCTCCTCTGTGGGCCATGCAATACTCAAATATTCTATGGATGGCCATAAAAATCTCGCACATATGTAGTTGCCAACAAGAGGCAGCAACAAGAGCTCCACTTAAACTGCCAGCTGTTGTTGTGGTTGTTGTTGTTGTTGTTGTTCTGGGTGTGTTGTCTATTGCTGTTATCATTGTGCTGCTGCTGTTGCTGTTGTTGTTGTTGCTTTTGTCATGTGCGCATAACCTTTGAATTTGCAAGTCTTTTGACTGTGTGTGCAGGGAAGCTATGCGAGATTGGATATTATAAACAAGCGCTCATAAATTGCTATTGTCTGTGAAGAAGTTTCATCTCCTATGTCCCAGCAGAAAAACATATGTCTGAGTCGAAGATGAGTCGAGTAGCAAAAGCAGAGCAAATTCTATACTAGTCTAGCAGTAGCTGCTCTTACGCGATAAGAAACTTAAGCGCATGTTAACTAAATGTTAATTTTTGTTATTATTTATATTGTTTTTATAGACTATTTTTTAATGCTTGCATTCAATCAACTATTAAAAGCTTCAAATGTCATAGAGCTATATAATATCACAATGGCTTCACTGTTAATTAGTAGCTTCCATAATGCAAATGCTTAACTTATATATGCATTTAGTTATTGTAATGTTAATTAACAGTCATAGATAGATAAATATATATTGAGATGCCGATAGATAGCAGATAAATTATGCTTTATTAGTTAAAAGCTTTTCAAGACTAAGTTATTGATGTACAGAATCAAGTTAACATAGCTTTATTTGAGTTATTGATTTACATAATCACTATATCAAATATACAATGTTAACTAGCTGTTATCTTTGTATATATGTAACTTTCTTGATAAACTAGTATATAAAATAAACAGCTGTTAATTAATTATAGCATATAGCTCCATCAACTTCATGTTAACTTCTCAATATATGCATAAACTAATTTGTATACAAATTTTTGCACTTAATGCAATTTATGCAGCCTGAAATGAAAGCTAGGAAACTTGTCGGAGTGGGTTAAGGCAACGTGAAATAGTTGTCAATTTGTGTATATAGTTCCTAAAGCATTTTTATATAATTGGTATTTTATCTACATATTTGTTGCAATTTATGCAGCTGTATATATTTAACAGTTGCACTGTTATAACTATGTTAACACTATTCAAGAAAATAAATCCCTGCTAAACAGCTATACAAAATTAAGTGCTATTAAATGCAACAAAAGCCAACATTCACAAAAGGTTTCCATCAATTAGCTATTAAATTTGCTGAAATAGCGTTCAGGTCTCAACATTTTCGAGCGCTGTTAAGTTAACATACAAATAGCATGGGAGCAACACGCTAGCCTTTGTCATCATGGGAACAGTTTGAGTAAATAAGTCAACAAAAACAGAAAAACAACAAAGTAAAATGAATTGTTAAGTCAATTAAATGCAGTTGATAGAGTTTTTAGGCTACAGACTGACAGAAAAAAGAAAAATAAAAAAAAAAGTTGCTTGCAATTCGATTAGCCATAAGCTAGATATATTCTATATATAAACTGCACACTTGACAGTCTCAGTTTGGCATTTTGACCTAAATATATAGAGCTGGCTGGCTGCTGTTGTTGCTTGGTATTGTTAAGGCTTTCTGTCATTGGGTGCTCAATTAGCGCCGTTTACAACCTGCAGCTCGCATGCGAGCGAACTCTGCCCATTTCGGAGGGCAGCGGCCTTGCTCCATCGCTCATCATTGTCGTCTCTCAAAAATTTATGCACAAAACGTGAAAAAAAAAACACGTTGAAAAAATCTCTGCTTTTGTGTTTTGTAACACGTAAATGGCTTTTGCAGCGATGCTGTATATATATACATATATAAAGATACATTTATTTTGAATATTTTTGCGACCTTGGCATTCAAGCGCCCAAATATGGACAGTTCATGTCTGTGTGAGAACAAAAAAAAAAAACAAAAAAAAAAAAAACAGCAACAGGCGACTCGAAGCTGGCTTTCGAATTGACTAATGAAATGCATGCCACTTGAGAGCGATTGCAATTGGAATTGTAATTAAATTGACCGACTCAAATATATATATATATATATAGATTTTGTAGTTATGTTGCCTTCGAGCAAGTCAACTTTGCCATTGAAGTCGTCGGCTCCGGCACTTGCTACAAGTGTGGGCGTTGCGTATACGTCGCATATGCGTGAGTCGTCTCTCTCTCTCTCTCTCTCTCTCTCTCTCTCTGTGTGGGCGAGACAATGAGTCGAGTTGTGAACTGATTTTGGTTTTATGACTGTACCGAGGGTGCTGTAAACATACAGATGTCCAGGCCTTTAAAGGCCGTGCGGAAGAACAAACGAACGAACAGCCACCAACTGCCCAAGCATACCACAGCAGCAGGCCCTGCTTGAGGAACTTATCTAATGTGTACACATATAATTATATATATATATATATATATAAGTGTAGTGGGAGGGTGAGATTTCTATTATATATGCTCGAGTGTAATCGATAGTTCTATTGACTGCCCGACCCATTGACTGAGTAAACGTCGCATTGTTAACAGTTTCGCCTCAATGCACGCTTAACTCTTATATAAGAGCTTCTCTATTGACCAACCCATAATATAGCTATGTGCGAGAGTAGGCTAAGTAGTTTGCGTTCTATGGCATATCAAGTAGCACATATAATATAATATATATTATATAAATTATATTTCCATTTCCTCTATTGAAAAAAAAAAAAAAAAATAATAATAATACATCCAAAAAAAAAAAAAAAAAAAGTTAAAAAAAGTATTTATGATTACATTTTAGATTATTTAAAAAGTTTCCATTTGCTAAAACTTAAGTGTAAAAAAAAATTCATTTATCATTATTCATTACTCTCTAAACATCTAAATATATCGATTTCCATCTATATTTTTGTCACTTCAAGTTGTTAGTTTTTCTCAGACTGCCCTCGCATGCTTACATCTATTTGTTATTCGACTCACCTGCATGCCCGTCTCTCGCAAATGCTCGTTGACCCAGTTGCGAAAGGTGTTCGCCTGGATCTCCACCCACAGATCCTCGTTGCCACGTATATTCATGCCCTTGGCAGCGGTGCCCTCGGGACTGCGCGCCACGAGGCCGGCATGTGTGATCTTTTGGGTCTCGGTGGTGCCGTCGTTGTTGTGCTTGAGCAGACCCGCGTGCGTCACCTTGGCGCCCTTGATGTCTTTGACGTCCATTGTGACGATCTCTTCTGCTCGCCACTCACTCTCTCTTCCTCACTCTCTCCTCTCTATTCCTCCACTTCACTTCACTACACTTTCGTTGCGTTTCACTTGCCTCAGTCTCTATGCAATCTGGGCTGGCAATTGTTTCATTGTATTTGCATTGATTTCTATATATTTGTTGTTCAATAATTTGTTATGCCTTTAAATAAATAATTATTCTTTTAGATTGTTAATTGGGCAACGCGATTTCGATTTCGATTTCAATTTCGAGTTCGAGTTCGATTTCGGAGCGCACGCGATCATTGCCCAATGCGAACTGAGCGGCTAACACTTTGGGCCCCACTTGCTTTCGGGCCAAAACAAACAACAGGCGCTGACGAGTGCAAAAACAATGACGTCATGCCAAAGCCAAAGCTTAAAGCTCGACTCAACGGCAGCTACAGCAGCAACAACAACAACAACAGCAAGTGCCACAAAAATGTGGGCATGCGAATCGGAATCCGAATCCGAATCTGAAACTGATTCCGAATCCGAATCTGGCTCTGTAGAAACAGGTTTCGAGCGTTCGTTCCACAGCTACAGCGAAATGAGCGAAAAGGAAAATTGAAAAAAGTATCTGACAATAAAGCACACAAACAACTAAAAAAAAAACGACAACAACAACAACAACAAAAGCTGCAAAAATTCACTTAGTTTGGAATTTCGCCGCGAAAAAAAAAAACAGAAAATTTGTGATTGCTCAGTGTGAGGTGGGCAGCGTCTAAGAAATCAAATAAAAATAATATAAAATATATAAAATAATAAAAAGAAAATAAAAAACTAGTAGTAGTAGTAGTAGTAGCAGAATGCGACTGCTAGATACTATGTAAATTGGGATACACAGATATAGAGAGAAATATGAAGATATTCTTATGCAGACTTTTGGGGAAGCTGATTCAATTGCTCATATCCAAAGCGAATTTATCTTTGATTTGTGTGAAAGAAATTCTTCTTAAATCCAGCATAAAGCTTAATTATGGGTATTTAGAGCTTGAGAGCAGCTAAATTGAGATGATTCACTAATATATGTAGCTAATGAGAGAAAACTCTGCGCTCTGAAGATAGACTCAGAGATCCAACAGTTGAGCTTGATGAACTAAGAGTTGTAATAGATCGATAAATGAATAAATGGAATATATGTGTATCCAACAGGTAGATGTACTCATAAACAACATGCATATTGGACAGAGGGATAGAAAGACTATGATATCATGTATTAAATGGTCAGTTGATCAGTTGACTTACAGTTTTTTCTATCGAGACAAAAAATATTTACATTTATGAATCATAGAAGAGGCTATATGCCTATCTCAAATATTTAATATATTTAAACTAAATTGAATTATCTATATATACGTTTATAAGTGGGAAATCGACAGAGCTACTTCTACTTCAATTTTTAAAATAATTTCAATTGCTGCCCAACGCACTTCTCAAAACATAACAAAAACACCCATTTTACACACTTTCATTGCATACAGGGTATACATAGTGTGTGGTTGTTTGTTTTTGTTGTTGTTGTTGTTGTTGTTATTGTTGGCACAGCGTAGGAAACTGTAAGTCTTTCACAACAGCCACAGCCACCGCCACAGCCACAGCATGGAGCAAGTTTAGAAGGCCGTCAAGGTTTCTGCTTACAGTCCATATAGACATTGACGACGACGACGACGACGACGACGATGATGTACATATGTAAGTTTGTTTGTTTGAGCCCGGTCGCTGTAGCTCTGTCTGGCTGTCTGGGTGTTTTGGGTGGGTGTCGCGACTCTCTACGCAAAACCCAAACACAATTGCAATTGTGTGGCCAATTGATCAATGTAGACAAATTTCACTTCACTTTTACCGCAAGCATTTTCTTAGCCAAATTGAAAGCGGACCGCAAATGCGCTAATTGCCAATTGGCACTTGATCAGACATTTAGCAAATGCTACCAAAAACAAACTCTGATTGTCCATGCGAAACACTGTCAGCTTGCTTGGCCAAAGAACACAAGAAGCACTTCATCTGTGAATGAACTCCACATAATTAGATATATAATATGTTTATACTATATATGCGTAGCATAGATATATCATCTTAAGAGCGCTGCTCACATTTCACATACCAAAAATACAATTTTTGCCTTTATTTATTTTATTTTTATTTTTGTGTGCATATTGAGAAACAATTTGTGTTGAACGTGTTTACTTTATTTTGATGATGACATCACGCATCTTTCATGGAAACACAACGACAAGTTGAGTTTGTACAAAAAACTGATTGAAAATAAGCAAGAATCAACTAGATGCGGGTATGCGACAAACAGCTGCCCTGTAAAGCATTTCAAGTCTCTTTGACAAGTCTTAGTCATGCGCTTATCATGATAAGATCGATAAGATCGAGAATAGTACAGAATATGTTAAGTTACATGTTATTTCTACTTGTATGCCAGCTTCTGTAAGATAAAACATATATGTGCACATATGTATTTTCTGCAACTTTCTATATGAGATATTTATGAATCAGTTTCCCTATTCAACTATAAATTTCTTTATACGCTACGCTAGCTACACGAAGCAATTTCCATACGCTATGCTGCTTCATATCAATTAACATTTCAAGTACTTAACAGTTATTTAACATAATGCGCTAGCTAATGCACTTTATCTTTTAAGCATGGCAGATAAGCCTAACACTCTTTAGGTGTTGCAAATGATCATTAAAATATTCTGTAATCTAATTGATGTTAGCTTCTTCTTAAGTGCCTCTAGGTTAGGTAAACTAGACATACCCTGGAGTCTAGTTGCTGTAAGCGTCGACAGCAATGCCAGACAGAAAGAGAGAGAGAGCGAAAGTCAGCAAGTAAAGAGAGAAAGAACGAATGTAAGCACTCTGCATAGTGGAATGCATAGGAATGAAATGGAATTGGAATATTCGATGCTTAGGCGCAGCTGTTATACAATATTAAAGAATATGTTAAATGACGCTATTCAGAGAAATAATATAAATATTAGTCTTTTACATTTACAGATACTTCTACATTTTTATATTATAAACAAATATCAAATATGTAAATATAAAAATTTCCATATATATATTTGTTAACACTTCGATCAAATGCAACTTATTGCTCTCAGGTTCTGGCTGCCTCATGCATACCCTAGCTTACTGGCACATCGAATTTCTAGCGTACAGGGTATAATTACATTACAAATGACGCTGCGCAAATTGCATAAATTTAGATAGACAGTAAACAAAATAAAAAATTGAAAAAAAAAAAAAAATACAATAAGTAAAACAAATTTGTTGTGGAAGTGAATTCCATATGAGCAAACGGTCAACAGAGGATGTTAGAAACGCTTTAGTAAGGCCGCCAGCGAAATGAGTTATGGATTTATGTACTCGCAGTACATGAGGAATGTAGTAGATATATTGTAGATATATAATATGTGACTGAAATTGAACTCAACTCAATTCCAGTCAAGTCAATTGTGAACTGTTGCTATAGCTGCTGCTGTTGTTGATGTCTCTGATGTCATATCATTGCAATTGGCATTGGCAATGAACCTGGCCGTAATTAGTTGCTGTTAATGAGCACGCGTTCTAAATCGAGTCATATTTAATTTTTGTTTTTTTTTTTTAATGCTGTTGTTGTATTTCTTTTCAACTGGGACTGTATTTGCAAGGTCATGGGAATGAGCACAGAGAGACTTCAACTTTTAACTTCCACTTTAGCGGCCAGCTCATAGTTGAGGCGAAGCCAGCTATTTGCACAGTTGGTCAAGAGAGCAAACAGTCAACGAAAGTGTTTGACTTAAGTTGCCTCATTTGCCCGCTGCTGTTGTTGTTGTTGTTGTTGTTGCTGCTTTTTGTTAACATCTTTAACGTGACTGAGTCGAGCCGAGTCGAGCGGCTCGTTTGTGCCGAAACAATACGTTTTTTTTTTACTCTCGTCTCGATACACGCCCAGTTTTAGTTTTAGTTTTAGGGCCGCATGCCATTTACATTACGTAAGCTATACAAATATATATATGTATTTATGTACTTTAGATCAAGTCACTAAATTTGTATCTAATTTTGCAATGAAATTAGCCTGCTGCATGTGTAGGTGGGTTCTCTGTTTTTTTTTTTTTTTTTTTTTTCAATCTTTGGCATTTTTGTCGATACGATTCGATTCGATTTTTGCCTGTCCGAAATTTGCCTTGCCCAAACACCCACACACACACACAAACACACACGCACACCCACCTGGTGCCGTGAAGCTGTTGGTTCAACGCCTCGTTCTAAACGTGGGCGACTTTTCAAGTTTGATTTGCGCCAAAGCCAAAGCCAAAGTGAGCAACAAATGCGCATTGAATTGTGAATGACTTTAGTAGTGTGAACACTAAAATATAAAAACAACAACAAAAACAACAAGAACAACAACATCAAACTGTAAGTTATGACAATTTTTTCATCTGTTTTAACTCTCTGTATGTGTGTCTGTACGAAGTCACTCGAGAATTATAATAATTACTCTTGTGTGGGCTAGAAGTTGATTCGAGTAATTAATGCCTAAAAGCCAGAAAGAGCTGAACTTATTTCTTTATTTCTATTTCACGAATGTCGGAAACAACACTCAACGGACCAGAATAATGCTTGACATAGAAATAACTCAGTTATGCTTTTAAAAACTATTTAAGGCAACTAATTGATAGCCGTCCAAATCTAGGCTATATGAAAATACGTGTAGGTTTAAATGACGGAATTATGAATGAAATTGTTGTTGCATATTTTCTACTATAGAAGTATGCTTTATGATATAGTCAGGTTTTAAGCGAAAACCTGATTTGAATCATATGAAAAACCTGGTTTATATGCAGGAAGTTGCTCTGACACCCTTTGCTGAAATTTTATTGCGAATCGCAGCTCGTTTATAAATTACTTTCATTAGAAGCTGTTGTTGTTTGAATTATGTTAATAGGTAACATGGCATTAACATCTTTTCTACGCTGTTCTAAATGAAGATAATGTGGGCTTCTATCGTACATAGGGCAGAATATTAGCTAGTTGTTTAAGCTGAGTTTATTACAGAGATGTTAGCCGAGATCTAAACAAATGTAAACCAAGCTTTCATTCAAGCTTTGACTCTGTTAAGGAGTCACAGCAAATTATGTAAGCGCTATAAAAATTGCAAGTCTATTAATGATTCTAGTCATTCTACTCGACAGCTGACAGCTAATTGAATTGACTTTATTAGTTCTCTATAAAGCCCAAGGCATCCCTCTGTAGTTGCCACTGTGGCGCTGTTAACAGCTGTTAAAAGGAGCTACATTATTATTTTCAGTCAATTTTTAAAGACATTTCTTTTATAGTTCATGTTAATTTAATATAAATTTTTAAAAATATATATATATATTATTTAAAGTTTAAATTTCCACATATTTGAAAAGCCAACAAATATTTTTATATATTTTTAAAATTTAATCAGGTAATAAATTAAGCTATAATTATTATTGGCTCTGCACGTTATTCATATTAATTTATGGAATTGCCTTGTACGCTCTGCTACAGCTTTTGGCATATGGCTAAATGCTATCTCAATCGACTGACTATGTAGCCATTATTTATCTATAACTTTTAGCTACGGCGGACACGCCTTGAGCCAATGTGGCAGCTCATTAACGTTGCGTTTCCTATGCATTGTTTGCAAACGAGCGTTTGATATTTTTGCGTTGCTTTTTGCTTTTATTTTTATTATTATTTTTATTTTTATTTTGGGTGTGCATTTATTGCTGTTCATAAATAGCAAAGAATAAACGCTCACACACACACATACGCGTTTGGATATGCATGTGTGTAGTCAGCACACTTGAGGCGCGCTTCAAGTTTGTGTCTTCAGTCATTTGATTTATGCCGTTAGACGTCACCAAAGCGCAGCCGCGTGTGTTCTATTGTACTCTTTCTTCGCTTTGTTTTTGTTTTATTTCTTTTTTTATTTTTAATTTTTGCTCATTATTTTCCACACACACTCCAGTTTTAGGGAGGGAGGCCACTTAAAGCAACAACAACGACGACGACGTCGACTAACTGTGTGTTAGGCAGCCCATAACAGTCCAATTATCATTAACTAACTGCAACTGAATGCGGGCCAACACGAGCCGAGAGAAGCAAAAAAAAAAAACTATAAACCAATCGAAAAACCAGATTTAGATAAAGATTCCAGCAGCAAAAAAAAAAATAACTTTCGGTTTTGTTTTTGTTTTTCTTCTGCTCGTTGTCTAGCGGCATTACGTAATGGGCCAAGAAAATGCAAATACAGCCAAGTTATAGATATATAGAAATATGTATGTATGTATCTGAAGACAACGCCCGCACGCTCGACTTTTGATATTTGCACGCCCCTAACAACAATTGTGAACTGATATTATGTTTTATAATATTGTGAATGCCGCCGTTGCTTTTGGTTCACACGGCTCGGCTCGCAAGCTGCGCGCTTCACGTGCTTCACATGAATATAGAATATATATATATGTGTGTGTATAGGTATCGCTAATATATGCCTAAAAATTAGAACAGCACGCAAGGCATGCTGGGAATGTGCTTTAAACTTGGCCAAAAGCCAAAACGCGTCAAGCGCGGAGTTATGCATAAATATTTGTATACAGTTCGAGCGTTGGAGGAACGCGTGCACTTGTTTTTTTAAGACTTTATTTTTTAGAGTTTGTTTTTATATTTTTCATCAGTTTAGTTTTATGGCCAAGAAGTTTGGCTTTGGCCAAGCTGAGCGGCATATTATTTATTTTTATAGCATTTCTCGTTAGTTTTTTTTATATATTTTTCATTTTTTTTATTTGTTTTTGTTTCTCTACTTTTTTTTTAGCACTTGTTCGCTTCGTTTGTTTGCGCCTCTTCTTACACTTGGCTCTCGTTGCGGGCTTTTTATTGCCCAGTTTTTGTTGTTTTTTTTTGTTAGGTCTTAATTTTCGTTTTGCTTGTATTTTGGTCCATGTGTGTGTGCGTGATCAAAAATAAACACGTCCAGCGCGCACGAGCTGTTCACAACGACTGAAAGAGACTAGCTTAGACACGCTTTAGGCCAAGTCATTTCCAGTGCAGCGCAAAGCTTTGGAAGCGCCACTTGTAGACGTCATCGTCGTCATCGTCTCATTCCACGATTCGCGATCTTGCCTTGTTTTGCTTAACTGCTTTGCTTTTGCGCTTTTGTTTTGGGCTCTCCATTCGCCTCAGTTGCCGTTGAGCTAGCTGAGCGCCGAGAGTGGTTGCGAGTGTTTTTTTGTGGCGTTTCCGTTTATGAAACGCATTTCGGTCTGTTCTGAAATTTTATTGTATTTCTCTCTTGTCTTATGCTTGCTCATGAGATGATGGCAAAGGGCGTATGTGTTGAAGCTATGGAACTATGAGATGAGTCATGAACATATATTCGATATTTAGGGAATGACTGTTCTGAGTTATTATGATCAGATATAGCTTTGGTAGTTTTGAAGATGTTGATATGTATCATTTTTATTTATTTATTTATTTTTAAAGATTTTCATTAAAGGCTAGAGAGAATTTCAATCATATATGCACTGACTTACCATGGATAATTAAGATAATATATAAGATAGTATCTATACCTGTTATATTAATCAAATTAAAATCATTTCATGCCTCATTTGGATCATTACTACATATAACTTCTATAACTTTACTATAAATATATAATTACAGTTCTCATCTCACTCACATACTTCACACTCTAAGCGAGCATTGGGCAGTCGCTCACATCCGATGCGCATGCTCCTATTTGATTTTCCCACTCTATTTTAATGGACTTTACGTTAATTATTGATGACTCTGTGGTTTTTCTCTCCTCATAATTGAACAATTTGTTGACTCGCTGCGGCTTATTTCAAAAGTTATTGATTATAAAAACGCAGCTTGAGCTATTAACCCTACCCCGACCCCTACTTACCCTTAGTGCCAGCCCTAGTTCATAATAAGTGGAAACAATAAGTTTTCTTTCATTTCTCAAGAATTATTTCTTTCTTCTTTTCTTTTGTTTTGTTTTGATTTTATTTGTATTTTTTAGTGTTTTTTTTTTGTTGTTGTTGTTGTGTATTTTGTTTTGTTGTTCGTTTGTTACCCTTGCAGTTGTTTGTTTTTTTGGTTTCTTTCTTTTTTTTTTGTTTTTGTTTTTTTTTTTGCTTGTGGCTAAACACACACACGGCTTTAAAATGCTGTTGTCTGTTAATATATATATAGATATATATATATGTATGATCGAACTGAACGATCATAAAGTACATAAGTGTTTCGGGTATACATTTGTTTTTAAGATAAGCTCGATTCACTTGCTGCAAATCGGCGCTGACTGCTCTGAATATTATCTTTAAAAAATGCCATTAATTTGTTTTCATTTTTTTCTCGATTTTTTTTTTTAGTTATGATTTTCTTTTGCTTTCTTTTTACTGCTGTTCTTATATTATATATATATATTTTTTTTTTTGCTTTGTGAATGAAGTCATGCTGAATTAATTTATTGTATAATCTTATAAATTAATTAATTAATTTATAGTCACAAAATAAAGCTATAAATTTTATTATTTTTTTTTCATTTTGTTTTTTATTGAATTCATAAACTTATTTAGCACATCTCGCAACTGTGAAGTTCTACTATCCAAAAATTTCTTCTATTATAATTAGCAACAACACAACCAAATCGATGTAGTTTCTTCTCATTCTCTAACCACTTTCCCTACCCCACTTCCCCCATCCAACCCCTAACAAATGGCATAACATAAGAGCGTACGGAGGCAAACTTAAAGCTGACGAAAAGAAAAAACAAAAACAAAAACAATTGAAGATATTTGGATTATAAATGCTCTCTCATCCTTATGTGTGCTATGCTAAGAAGCAATAAGTTTCATATAATATAATATTATTAAATAACGTTTTCGTTCTCTCACTTGGCTAACTAAAAAATCAAAAATCTTCAACAATTTGTTTATGCATAAATTTCTTCTCAATTAGTTTTTATTTATAATTTTTGTCTCATTTTCATTTATATATTCTTTTTTTTTTTGTCTTTGATGAAACCCCATTTTTTTTTAATGTTTATTGTAATTATTTAATGTAGGCATATTAATGAATAAACTTTTTTATTTATTTTATTTGTATTTTTTTTTATTTTTGGTTTCTATAATAATAAATTGCAATAATGCTTCGAAATGCAATTAGGTTTTAAACTATGAAAAGGAATTTTGTAAATTTTGTTTGTTATAGCTTCGTATTTGGCTTTAAGTAAATTAGAGGAAAAAATCTAAGAGAAAATGCTAACAAAATGAATTTGATGTTTCGTATGGAATTTCCATCAGCAGCATGAAGTTTTCAATTATATTTTTTGTGTTTGTTTTTAGTTTTCTTTTTATAAATATTTTTTATATCTAATTTTTTATGGGATTTTTGCTCGCAGTTGGAGCGACAAATAGCACATTAACTAGCGGCTTATAGACACTCAATCAATCAATCAATCAATCAATCAATCAATCAATCATTGATACACTTAATTTAGTAGCCTAGTTTTATTTTTTTGTTTCTTTTGTTTTTGTATATACTCGTAATTATTACTTTTCGATTCGAGTGTGTAGTGTAGACAGGTGTGAGTGTGTTAATGTGTGTGTATGTGTGTGTGTGTGTGTGTGTTGACACAGCACATTTGTCTGAAATATTAATT
This sequence comes from Drosophila koepferae, assembly GCA_030914345.1. Classification (NCBI taxonomy): domain Eukaryota; kingdom Metazoa; phylum Arthropoda; class Insecta; order Diptera; family Drosophilidae; genus Drosophila; species Drosophila koepferae. The sequence goes on along the minus strand of JAUESR010000211.1, from coordinate 12,011,540 downwards.
TTGTTGGTCTTCTCTTGTACACATCTAATTGGTAACTAATTAAGTTATATCTAGAATTCATTCATATTCTCTTCACTTCTGTACTTTTTTTTATTTATTTTTTTTATTTTTTGTAATATATCTAAATTCTTCGGTCTTCGATCACTTAAGCCTGCAGTGCGTTCCCATATTATGGGTTTACCAAAAATCATCGCTTAGTTCTGCTACAGAACTTCATCTACAGCGTGTTTTAGAATTCATCATCATCATCAACATCGTCATCGTCATCAACTTTAGCATCTTTGTCTCAAATGTGATTTTCAGCATTCGTTTGTTTTTTATAGCTTGGCAACTAACTAACATTACAATACATTTAGATCTTTCAGTTAAGAGTAACTATAATATATATATATCATATATTATATTAAATATATATATATATATATATATATACCCAATGCCATATTACATATAATATTTACTAATATAGTAGTACAATATAATATTGCATTAAAAGTTCTTCGACTGCTCTCTCTTCCTTTTTTTCTTCCTTTTAATTTTGTTCTCTCTATTTAACTATTGTTTGGTTTTTTTCTTTTTAAATGTAATTAGTGTGTATGTTTTTTTTTCTCGTTCTTTTTTTTTTTAGTATTTTTTTTTTTTAATGTCTGTTGTATGCTGTGGCAGTTCTTTTCCAATAGTACAAATATTTTGCATATATCATTTTTTTTTTTCTTTAAATATTATTTTCAATTTTTAAAGTAAATCGTTTCCCATATACACATCTAGTAAATTTTTGTTTGTTTGTCAAATTACAATTAGCAAATATTACAATACGCTAATTATTCATGTTAATTTCAAGTTTAAATTAAATTATTATTATAGTAATTACCGTTATGTGTGTGGGTGTGTGTGGGTGTTATGTGTTTGTGTTTTTTTCTAGTTAATTATTTTTAGTTTTTTCTGATATATTCTAATTGAATCCTTAGAAAGAAAATATTTACAATGCAAATTACATACAATGCGCAATGGATTAATAATGTTTATTTTAATTATTATTATACTTTTATTTCTTTATCTAATTATTACTAAAATTAGCAAAGTTCAAATTAAACTCTAATGATGCTATATACTCATGACTAGCTCTATGCGTATATCTATGTTTGCATGTGTGTAGGTGTGGCAAAAAGTTTTTAGCTTCGTTTGTATATATGTATGTAGAGATAGAAAGAGATAGAGATAGAGCTAGAGAGAGAGAGAGAGAGAGAGAGAGAGAGAGGGGGGGATTACAGATAACAGTTTATATATGGCTTGACTCCATGAGCTTGCTTATCGGAATAACTATTAAAGCTTTTCCGATTTCGACTAATTTAATCGTTTTAATGTTTAGCTTAAGTTTAAGTTTGGTTTCATTTTTGTTATGTTTGGAATTTGAAATTTGGTTTTTTATTCGAATTTTTGGTAGATATTAGCTATATGTACATATTGCATTGACCTATGCAGACCTTTGTGGCAGTGCCCTTTAGTGTGTGTGTGTGTGTGTGTGTGCTTGGAGGGGGGGCGAATGGCATTTTCTAGCCAGCAATTTGCTCTTTTGTCTCTGGTTTCTTCAAACTCCCATCTCATTTCTCTTTTGTACTACAGCGAGCAATATTTGTTGTTGCTATTGTTGCTATTGTTGTTGTTGTTGTGTGTTGTTGTCTGTGTTGCATTGTTGCTGGCGCGTTGCATGCGTCGCAAGATTTGACCAGTTTGTTGTTGTCGCAGTTGTTGGTGTTGCAGTTGCAGTTGCTCCTGCTCCTGCTCCTCCCTCGTAGTGTTGCTGTTGCTTGTGCTAGCAGCTGCTGCTCCTGTTCGCGTCGGGGTCAGTTGGTTAGTAAGGCAATTTGGCAATATTTCAACCGCATGCACAACAATCACACACATACACATACAAATGCACACGCACACGCACACACACACGCACATACACATACATAGAAACAGTATAAAACACATGTACAACATATTGTGGGCGTATGAGGGCGTGACACACACAAACACAGAGCGATTGAGTGAGCAAAAGAGAGACACACAGAAATAGAGAGACACACAAAGAGAGAGAGAGAGAGACAGAGAGAGCGAGCGAGACAGAGAATATGATGCAAATTCATATGAGGCGCATTTCGGTATGTGGGCGGCAGCTCCACGCCCCCTTTCTCAAATATATATATATATAATATATACTGTATGTACTTTTTTCTTTTTTCGATTTCTTGAATGAATCATGGAGTCATGAGGAACATGATATGTACACCATACCGATCGGCTGATGCTGATGGGGCAGCACGCTCCCGTGTTATATGATACTCTCGCGATTCCGTTCCAGTTCCTCGGCCTCGTTGTCGGGATCCACGCTGGACGTGGATGAAACGCCACAGATTTGCATTTCAATCTCAGCCAGACGATTCTCCAAATCCCATTGCTGCTGCGAGAGTTTAGTGTTCAAAGCCTGATTCTCTGACTCAACGGTATGCAGACGTTCTCTCAACCGCTTAATCTCATCCTCAAGTGCCTCATGGGAGCCGAGCAGCGGTGTGGTGCCACCGCCAGCGCCACCCACGCCTCCGCCATAGCATTCCAGCTGCGAGCTCGAATCGCAAATGTGACCTAGAGCCGATACGAGAGAAGTAGACAGAACGAGAGAGAGAGAGGGGGAGAGAGAGAGCAAGAGAGGTAGAGTGTGAGCGAGTGATAGATAGTGATTGACATGAGTGGAATATGTTGAGATGTGGGCATGTATTGGTTGGCTTACCAGTATGACTCGGCTGCGACTGCGGCCGCATCGAGTGGTGTGAGGTGGCCCGACTCCGTGGCCTCTCCTCGGAGCCGTGTGCACTGGGACTAATCGAACGCGGCGAGTCTGTGGCACGCACCAAATGCTCCGTATAACTGCGAGGACTGCAAGCATTTAGTGTGCAATAGCTGTCGACCAAACAACAATCAAGACTCACCTGTAGCCATGTGAATGGGGCAGCTGTTGCTGCTGTTGCTGTTGCTGCTGCCCCTGTTGCTGCTGTTGTTGCTGCTGCTGCTGCTGCTGCTGTTGCTGTTGCTGCAGTTGCTGCTGTTGCTGCACATGATGCTGTATGGCAGCTGGGGGCAGCCACATATCCTCCAAAGTGGTGCGACCGCAGCTCTCCACCAATCCCGGCGTTGACTGGCAACGGCCCATGGCAACTACATTAAAGTATTTGACTGTGTTTTAAAATCAAAAACGTTCACACCGCAAAACAATTTGGGGAAAAGTGGGGAAACAACGAAAAGCAAAAGAAACAATCGATTTGTGTTATTCAGAATTTAGGGGGAAATCGTATTTCGTAATTGTATACATTTCGTTACACTCAGAGAAAAAGTGCAGTTTAAAAGATTTTAAATTTTGTTTGAAATTTTAATTAAATAATTGATGAAGTTTGCAAGATTTAATTTTAATATTTTTAATTGAACAAAGATTTAAAATTTCTTTCTTTACAATTTTAAAGTTTTATAAATTCTTTTTTTAGTTAATTTTTAAAGAAAAAATTAAAAACAAGATTATATATAATTAGAAGAAGAAGAATTGGAATTTTTCCAAACAAAAATCTAATCTAAAAATCTAAGTAAATATCTGAAAAAGTTTTCATATTAAACTTCATTAGAATCTTTATCTTCTTTATTCAGATCAGCTCTGGATTTTCTCTGAGTGTACACTGCACATGCATTGAGTTTATTTGGTTTCAATTTCGAGTGGGGTGTGTGCTGTATTTGGGAACTGTGTTGCGCTACCATAGCAGCTGCAGCGGTCGAGTTAATGATTGGATGAGTGAGAGTGGCTCTCTTACTTACCTTTCTCCAGTGGCGCCTTTTTGTATTTCTCCAAACGTTTGACGGCTATCGATTCGAGACGAACACGTGCCGCTGGATATTCCTTGAGCACGTCCCACATGTCCTTTTTGCTGAGCACGAACAGATCACTGTAGCCCACAGAGCGAACGCTGGCGGTGCGTCTGTTGCCTGTTGCAACAAGCCAGATGTGCCACAATGTGCCAAGTTGCAGTAAGTTGGCAAATGTGACAAAGTTGCGCGCGACAAAGCAATTGAAGAGACGGCAGCGAATAGTGGATGTGGTGTGAAAGTTGGGGTTGGAGTGGGGGGACATATAGAGTTTAATATCAATAACTTGCCAAAGGTATTTCACGTTTGTTATTGTTCTTGTTGTTGCTGTTGTTCTCTGTTGTTTTTATTATTGTTGAGTGCGCACAAACAAAGATACACACACACACACACACATACATATGCACACTTTAAAATTGCATGCCAACCAGAAAGGTATGCAGGCAATTGGTTGCTACAAGCTGCACAGTTGAATTGGATTCAGATAGGCGACAGTTGTTGCAATTGCAAATTGGAAGTTGGCCAATTGGGTTGACAGTTTTATAGAGCGGGCATTTATTGGATGCACAAGTGCTACACACACAGACACACACACACATACATATATATAAATATAGCTATATATAGAAAAGTTATGTTTGTCTGTCTGTCGGTACGTTTGTCGCTTCTGTTCTTTGGGCAACCATTTGCTACAATCAAGCAGCTAGCTGCTGGCAGCCATAAAAGCAACAGTTTACTCAGCTCAACAGCTAAATTTGTGCTTTGCATTTTTTATGGCATACAATTTGAAGCAGCTCTGCTCTGCTAGCTGCTCAGTTGCTGAGTTGCTGTTGCAGCAACAATTTCAATCTGAATACGTAACTATTTGCGCAGAATATTTGACTGTTCTCTTTTACTTTTAAGACTCTTTAGATACTCAAGAGTTCCGACTAATATCTGTATTCAAATATTGTCAAGTTTTTCACTTCATTTCACTTAATTAGCACTTAAATAATAGCACTGCAGAGCGTTGCCACCTGATCGATATTACTTGTTGCAAGTAACTGTCAAATATTTACAATGCACAGCGTTGCCACCTTGTCTCTGATAATTTCTAGCTAAAGCATCAAGTTGAAATTACAAACTTTTATTAACTTTTCGACAGCATCTAACCTGGATGAGTTTACAATTTTGACATGAAAGATTGTTAAGAAGTTGCAGCACACAAATATTTGCAACTTTAGTAAACTTTAACAAAATCCCAATAATTTGTAGCTGCTTCAAAGAAAATTTCTGCGAAATTGTTACGTAAACTGAATGCAGAATGCATACATTTTGCATACTTTAATGCTGCAGTTAAATTGTAGCAAATGTTGTTAACTATTTTGGGTAATTGAATACAAAAAAGTTTGGCGTGCAATTTGAAAATTAGTTTAGTATAACTATGTGTGTGTGTGTGTGTGTGTGTGAGGTGTTCAAGTGTGTGTGTGTGTGTAGTGCATATTTAATTGTGGCAACAACATGGCGTATACTTAATTGAAAACACTGTCAAACACAATCCAAAACGTTTAAATTACGGCCAGGCAAAGCAATACAACAACGACTCACACAGATACAGTTAAGAGAAACATGGAGACAGTGGATAGGTAGTAAGTAGAGCTGAGTAGAAAAATAAATTTAATAGACAATATTCGATCACAACTACGAGTGACAGAGAGAGTGAGAGAGAGGACGGGGCAGAGTGAGTGAGGAAGAAGTTTGCACTAATTGGATTGTGTAGATTGTGGGGGTTGTTTGATGAAAGCGCTTAAGTCATGCAGGTAAACTAAACGATTCGATTCAAGTTTCACAACGGCAGCAGGTGACAACAGCTTGACAGCAACTTGGCCAATTGTCTGTCAAACAGGAGTCGACAACTAATTGAGCCAGACGAACCAAAAAGTTTTAGTCAACTTTTGTCAGGCTTTTATCAAATAGAATTAAGTTGCTCAGTTGCTCAGCTGCTGCTGCTGCTGCAAATCGAATTATGCAGCTGCAAGTCAAGTATGCAATGCCTCCTGCCACACACACAGAGAGAGAGAGACAGAGACTCGTATAGACACATGTTATGCATGCGCAAAGATTAATTTTGTGCATTGTTGTTAATTAAAGGCCACAAATACGAGCACTCTTCATATACTATATCATTTCTGTACATACATATATTTATATATAATTTCTATATGCAATTTGCAATTTGGAGCACGTGACTTATCGCTGCAATTTACGCTCGACTTGCTTTAGTCAATTTGACAATGCTTTAAATAGCGCCCACTTGAAATTTCGTTTTGGATGCAATTGAAAACAAAATTTACTTTGAGACAGGCAATAAATTGTGCATTATTATTGCTGATTTAAGCCGATTTTATTGAAGTTTACGGCAATTGTTTAATTTTTCGTTAAATGCATATATATATATATATATATATATATATATATATATATATATATATATATATATATATATATATATATATATATATATATATATTTGTATGCAGCTCAATAAAACGTGGTGCAAGCAGGTGTAATAATTGCATTTGGCATTCATTAATTTTGTATGCGGCCATAAGGGCATTTGAAAGAGACAAACGACAAGTTGTCTCTCTCTCTCTCTCTCTCTATGTGTGCGTGTTTGTTATAAAAGCGCATTGCATACTTTTAGGAGCGCGCTATGAAAACAATTTTTCGGCATAAAAATTTTAAAACTATGTAAAAGAAATAAAAATTGTTTTGCATTACTGCATGAAAAAATAGCATAAAAAGGTAAAAAAAAAAAAGAAATGAAATTGTAATTTAACTATGACTACAGCTAGACGAAGTTTAAATGCACTAACTAAGCTGAGAGAGAGCTGGTTAGAGTTCGCATTGTGCAAGAGCTGAAAGGTAGCTGTACCAAAAGTTTCTTATATACTGAGTGCTTAGTTTTGTCTATATAGAGTTCAAAGGTCAAGCTGTGTGTGCTACATTAGTTGAGCTTGTAGTTGGCTTAAGGCAACACGAAACTGTATATAATTACCTAATTTAGCACATGTTAACTTGATAAGATTTGCTTAACGTTTAATTAGTCACATTCTTGAGTGAGGTCAAGAACTGTTTGAAATATTTGTGGGCAATATATATATAACAGTATATAGTAGTATATAGTACTATTTATAGCTAAATAAAGAGTAGTAGATTTTACAGTTGATGAATTTTACAGCTGTACATATCTGGGAATATCGTAATAGTTAAAAGCATATCTGGCATATTACGATATGATTTGACAGCTATGCAGCAAGATACTATAAATTTATATTATTTGTCACTTCTTGTTGCTATTTAGTTCTATAAATAAGCAACTATTATAGATAAGTTAACTCTAACAAAAGTAATCAAAAATAAATATTTGTTTATTAATTTCTAATCTATAACAGACCCAATAAAAAAATATTAAAGACCACCTCTGCTAGTGTATATAAAAATAATTGAAAATAAATAAATAAATAAAAAATAAAATAAATGAAAAATAATTTCAAAATATTTACTGGAATCTGAATGTTTACGAATGTTGCGCTCCATTGAATTTTATGGCAAAGAGGGTAAAACTAATTAATTAATGTGCAAATTAATGAAGACAGTGATAAAGTGGATCTGAAGAGAGTGAGTGCAAGAGTGTGAGTGCATGAGAGTGAGTGTATGGAAGTGAGTGAGTTACATGGATTAATACTAAATAAGTTAGTTGTGCGAATAAATAAAACGCTTGAAGAGCGCCGACTCAATTTAAATTGAGGTGTGTGCAAATGGATTATATTTAAGGGGACTTTTATGTATATCTCTTTGCAATATATATAGAGAATATATATATAGATAGACGAGCAAAAACATTGAGCTATGAAACATTTATATTAGGAATTATTTAAAACTGATTGTGTAGATGTTTTTGCTGTGGATGTTCTTTATGTTTTTTTTTGTAGTTGTTGTAGTTACGTTAATTCATTTTTTTGTTTGTTTTTTGTTTGTTGCTATTGTTCCGCCTGTCGCACTAAAACGGGATATTTACCAAGTTCTTTACCTGCGGTGCCCATATTCAGTATACTAATTTCGCCGAAATAGGAACCTGCCTTTAACGAGGCCATCACCGTCTTGCCATTGTCGGCAACGACCTGCAATCGTCCACGATTCACAATGTACATCTCCTTGCCCACCTCGCCTGCAAGGCACAGAGAAAAGAAAACAAAGTGAGTGAGTGAAAGAGTTATTCAGTTATATATACATATATATATATATATATGTACATATATAAAAGGTGGTCAGTTACCTTTGCGGCAAATGTAATCGCCCGGAGAGAAGAGTACGGGTCGCAGTCGCAGCACCAATTCGCAAAGGAAACCCGCTTCGGTATTTTGAAAAATCTCAACCCGCTTAAGTGTATCTAAATGGACGTTAATTGCTATTTCAGCCTGCAAAACAGAAACAGAAACAGATACAGCAACAGCAACAGCAACAGCAACAGTATTACTTACGAGAGAGGTTCGGCTCTGTTACACAGCGCATTAAAGGACAACAGAACAAACAAAAGGAAACGAAAGAATGGAAATAAAAGGAAAGTAAAAGGAAAACCAGACAACATGCCATACCAAATGGACAATTCGTGTTGCCACAGCAGCTGCTTTCAAAGAGAAGTAGCAGCAGCAGGAGGAGCGGGAGGAGCGGGAGCAGCAGGAACAGGAGTAGGGGAATGATGTGCACAATACCTAAGGCAGATTATTTACCTTTAATTTATCAGGAAGACAGGATACGGCGCGCTCCTCGTCTGAACACTTTTGCGTGAGCCACAGGTAATCGAACCATTTGATGACCTTCACCTGCAGATGATTCGGAACTCGCCGCATGCGCATGTACGTCTTAACTCCATCCAGCTTGGCTGCAAATAGCAATAGTACTCGATACATATACACGCATACCTTCTCCATATCCATACATCCATCCATCTATCTATCTATCTATATCTCGTTACACATATCCATATAAAGTACGCTTGCTTGTGCTGTGGATTACACGCAAATCAAAACGCTTGCCGCATACAAATGTCGAATGACCAGCGGCGTTTTGGGTGCAAATGCTGGGTAACGAATATGCCCAGTCGCCCAAGCCGCCAAAGCTGCCCACCACCCAAGCCAACCGGCCACCTTATCCGCCACTAATCGCTACGGCTTCCGACCAAATCAGCGTTTTGTTCTGCATAAATTTCATTAGGCGCCAGCACTGCGCGAAAAACGTTTTCAATTGTTCAAAATCAATTGTTCTTAAATTAGGGAGTTTTAATTGTTTTTTGTTTATGTGAATTTTAAAAAATATTTCTTATTTAAAAGTAAATATTTGCTGTACAATGTATTTACATATATATATTGTGATGTGAATAAAATTTATTTTAAAATATATATATATATATATATATATATATATATATATATATATATATATATATATATATATATATATATATATATATATATATATATATATAAATGTAAGTGAATAAGATTTAATGAAAAAAAAAAATTATATATAATATATTTTCTTTAAAAGAATGTTTTCTATTTAAAATTAAAAATTTTTTAAATTAAAAATTTTAAATTTGTAGATATTATTGGAAATTTTAAAAACATTTTTTTATAAGTCTGAATATATTTATTCTTATTAAAAATGCACAATTTTTTTTGCATTATCTGTATAAGAAGTTTACTTATATTTTTTTCTATTTAATATTAAAAATAAATGCATACTTTAATTTTGAATTTTTAAATCTTTATTAACACATATTTTTAATATATATTTTTAATATTTATTTAATATTAATTTTATTTAATATTCATCTTTTATGCTGCATTTAACACATTTGTTTCTCTCAGTGCATATATCTTTAATGCTTTAGCTGATTAGCCAAAACTTTCTACATGAAAACAAATTCAATTGGCAACACCTGGCGTATGCGTAATATTAGTCTGTAATTAGTTGGGGCTATTCGCAAATGTTTTCTTCTGTGGCCAATGTTAGTGAATAAATATTCACTAAAAGAGAGAAAAGATGTGAACTGTTGTTCAGCACGAAAATTGTGCTAAATGCACAATCTGAACAACGTTTACAAAGTGAATTATCGAAACTTACGTACGTTTGCGACAGCTAAGTGCAGTTCCGGACTTCTTTGTTTTACTCTCAGGCACTGTGTGAATGGATATGCGTATGTGTGTATATATTTGTATATATATATATATTTGAGTGGATAACCAAGCGGAGCTCGATGAGAGGAAATTAAATCTCTACTTGGCTCAACGTCACAGGCAACAAATATTGACACAATTTGTCGATTGACAACTGTGGTTGGCTGTAGATATTGGCGGTGCTTCTGCTGTTGTTGTCGTTGTCGTTGTTGTTGTTGTTGTTGGTGCTGCTGCTGCTGTTGTTGGTGGCACATTGATAGACAACGGCTGAGAGCTTTCGTCATGGGTGGTTGGGAGCGGTGCCGAGTTTTGTTTGCTCGTGTAAACATTAGCAAACCAACTGGCAAACAAGCAAACAGATTGAAAACAAATAAATAAAATTGCTTGTCGGCCCAGCAGGCACAAATGCCAAGCAAAGCCCAACTTCCAGCACAACAACTTCTACTAATTTTGCAGCTCATCTATAATGCAAGTAAAGCGCCGCATTTCCTAGCCAAACACACACACACACGCATACACTTGGCCCACATTCATTTATCATAGTATCATTTATCCAGCTCCAATACCTTGTCGCCCAATCAGTCAGCCAGTCAGCCAGTCAGCCAGTCAGTCAGTCAGCTTGTCCATGTGAACAGCTTGAAACTTTCGTCTAAGAACAATTGTGTGTTTGGCTAGAAACTTTTGTTAGCATTATTATTGCAATCGGAAAATTACATTCAGCTGGAAAATAGCTAGAATAATTCTAAAGCTGGCTCTCTATCAGTAACATTTCACCAGCTATGAGTCAGACAATTAGCTAAATATCAGTTAGGCAGTTATCTTTGGTAGGCAACCCAGAAGCAAATAGCTGATCATTAAAATTATTAAACTTCCCTTTATTGCCAACTATTTCAATTTGACTTATCAATTGATTCCTGTGAAGTCTTCTGGGATTCCAATAGCCATAAGATAAGCAATTATTTATAACGAAATCAATCAAAGGTGAAACCCGCTTATCATATCGCAAAAAGCAATTGATAAGCAAAACTGTGAACCAGTATAAAAGCAGCAAATCCCTCAATCATTTAGTTAGTAACAAATTCTAAAGACTTTATACAATATGTTGTGGCATCAACTGATCATCTTCGCCATTGTGGCCCTTGCGAGCACTCAGCTCCATATTGCCAGCAGTCAAACAGCTGCTGTCAACAGATGTCCAAGCAACTTCGCTCTGGTGGGCGAGAAGTGCCTGTTGGGCGTGAGCAACTTAAACAATTGGTACGAGGCCGAGCGCAATTGCCGCACCAAGGGTGCCGGAGTGCTTAGCCTGAACAATGACAAGGAATTACAATTGGTCAGCTCGTGGCTAAATACAGTATTGCGAAACATAGAGCTATGGACCTCGGGCAATCTGCTGGGCAGCTCGGGCAGCTACTATTGGCAGAGCACGGGCCAGCAGGCACGTTATCTACCCTGGGCCTCAGGCCAGCCTAAGCCAAAGTCCGGCGATTGCCTGATGCTCACTGGCACCTATTCCGGCTCATCCATTAACAATTATCGCCTGGCGGTTCGCAATTGCACCGAATGGTCTGTTTCTGTCTGCGAGGTGCTGCCGGCTAAAAATTCGACTGCACGCATCTGCCTCAAGCCGAATGCCTACGAGACGGTTCAAGTGATTGAAAATTAGTTTTACAAATATAATTTGTGGAAACAAGTCCAATATGTAAAAGTTAAAAAAAAAGCTCGAAATTGTTGTGAAGTGACCTTTACTTCACAAACTAAAAAAATATTGTTGAATAGTAATAAATTTATATTTTATAAACACAAATTTTTTGCCACTTTGCATAATCGAGATATTCTTAGAAGGCCAAGATAACTAAATGTTTAAGAATAGAGAAGAAGAATTAGAGTCATAGAGATTATAGGAATTCATCTTTTATCTTAATTCATATTTTCACTGATTTTCGAAATGTTTTGACGCTTTCATGACTCAATATCGAATTGCTAATTTCATGAAATGTTTTTTGTTTACTTTTGCTTATCATTGAAATAGATTGTCAATTGATATAAAATATTGTTTCTATTTGTATGCTTATCATTATTCTTATCTTTAGCCTTTAACCTCAGCTAGCTAGTATATAAACGTCTATCACCGCCGTCTGCATATTGAATATTAGAAAACATGTTGTGGCAACAGTTGTTGGCCTTTGCTATAGTCAGTCTGTCGCTGGTTCAGCTGCATTCAGCAAGGCACATCGATGCTGCAGGTGAATGCAGCGAGAACTTCACTCGGTTGAACGACAAGTGTTTGCTGACGGTCAGCAAGTGGGGCGATTGGTTTCAAGTGAATCGCGACTGTCGCTGCAGAGGAGTCGGCCTGCAGAATGGGTCACAGCTGGATTTACTAATCGACAGGATGGACGAAGTAACGCCTTACAAAAACAATTTCTGGATATCGGGCAACAACTATGGCAATGCGAGTGAGCTCTATTGGCAGAGCACATCGCACTCAATCTGGCCAATGGCAATTGCTTAACGGCGTCCCCAATTGGGGCGTGGACCGTTTGGTGATCAGAGATTATGATTACTGTAGCAGCAGTCACAGAAAGGAGCCGAAAAGTAAAGAAAAGCAGCTCAATTGCTCTCAATTCAATAAAGTTCGATTGATATGAGACTTACAAAATTCTGTGCAGTAATTTGCATATTTCTGCATATAAATGTCTTTTACTCACAGAGCAGCCGAATGCATCGGTTCGTCAACGACTTCGTGTGCGATCACAGAATAAACTTTTTTTCTCTCTGGTGTTTCCACGATCTATGCGCGGGTTGTCTACGCTAAACGCATCAATCGTTTACATGTGTCTGTATGTCTATGTAAATGTGAAGACTTATTGAGACTTATTCTGCGAGCGCCAATCGTATCGCTACCGAAACGATGTTCGGTTAAAGAGCATCACACGAATAGCTCAATGCTCAGCCGAAGCCCAAAAACGAAACGAACCGAAGACTCACGTTCAGAGCAAGAGCGAGTGAGTATGATTTCTATTCGGTTGATCTTGTGAGCAGAGTGGGAAGGTAGGCAGAGTGGGAAGGTTTAAACGGTGAACAGTTATTTGCGAGCTATGGTTATTTATTATGCCGTGGGATATGCTCTTCTGTAAATTAGTCTCTGTTACATTAATCCCTTAACCTTGTTAGTAATGTTAATGTTAGAAGCACAAGAACAAGATTATACCAACATATTGTTATAGATATTCTCTAGATCCAAACTAATTAATATTCTAATACAATAAATTTTGAAAATATATAATATTGATTACTAAAGAAATCTCTTACATTATAGAGCAGTTTACAAATTCAAGTCTGTATCAATTCAATCTCTTTAACAATCTTCCTCTCTTTCTTCACAATTTCTCTATCTTTATTCTCAGTCTTTATTTACAGCTTCCACAATGCTTTATAGCTCACATTGCTCGCATAGACGGCATTGCCTGATGTTGGGCTTATCCGTTTGCTGTTTGAAATACTTTGCATGCTTCGCCATGAAGCGTGTTACTTTGTGGGTTTTCTATTTTATTTGTGTTGTTGTTGTTGTTGTTGTCGCTGGTGCTGGTGCTGGTGCTGTGTGAGAAATATTGCGTAAGTGATGCTGGCAGCTGTAACGGATATCGAGGTATCGATTATCATACTTCCCTTTTTCCCCATCAGAAAACATAAAAAACTTTACTCATTGGCAACGAAATGCAAGCAAGGATTATTGCATGGCAACACGACAGCGTCTTGGCCGAAACACACGCACACACACACACACACACACATATAACCATTACACACAACGGATATATGTATATGCTCTTGCTGATAGCAAAAACACACACACACTCACACAGTTGTATATGTATATTTAGCTGTGTAGGAGCAGCAGGGCGACAGTATGCAAAATTACAGCGATTTTTATTGCGGTTCTGCTTGACTGCATGACACCGCTAACATTCCGGCAATGAAACCAGCGACGTGAGGGTCTTTGAATGGGGCGTGGTTCTGTGTGTGTGTGTGTTGGCTTTGTTAGAGCAGCAGCGCTGTTTGTGCATGTCACGTCACGCTTTGTGAATTCTTTTTTAACAATTGAAAATCAATCTAAATATTAATTGCATAGTCCACACAAGAATTTTATACAAATCGAAATTCCCAAAAAATAATAAAGACTTTCAATGGAATATACATGTATATACATGTATATACATGTATATACAAATATATACATATACATGGATATCCATTGTCTGATTTGTTCTCGGCTCAATAACTGTGGTTCGGTTGTTTATGTAGCAATTATTAGAGATTTAATTTCTGCTCTCTGTGGCTGTGGCTGCTGCTGCTGCTGTTGCTGTTGCACAGTTTTATCCTTAGCTGCATTTCATTCTGCTTTCAACGCATTTTTCCATTCCGTTGCATTTTGCCGACACAAAATTTAATTTGCCATTTTGCCCCGAAGTAAGCCACAGCGCTGGGGCGTGGCTAGCCAAGGGGCATGCGGCTGGATAGTGGAATAGAGGGGGGGTGAGGGTTCTTGGGGTTTTTGTAAACTGCATTTGGCTTCACATCTTGGCCGCACACATTATTCTTCAGATTTGCCGTCGTCGTCGGCGTCGTCGTTATTTTTCTTTCGTTTCTCATATTTATTTTTCATTTTATGCTCTGCTTGGCCACAATTGCCACAGGCGCATTTTGATATGCTGCTGCCATTGCTGCTGCTGCTACCGCCATTGCTGCTGCTGTTGCTGTTGTTGTTGCATCAGCGTGTAGCGGACACACATTTTTGTGGCGCCTGACCACCTTGAGCACTAATCTGTAACCATAATTGCATTTGGAGTTTTAAGAGCTCAATGGCTAGCAAAATTTTTGACCACTGAGCGAGCTAAAAGTCGTCCGACAGTCTGGCAATCAAGACAATTGTCGCTGGGCTTGGGATTAAGTGCGTGTTTCACAAGAAAACAAAGAAAGTGCAAATAGAAAGTGCTGAAAAAGAAGGAAAAATGTAAAGAAGTAAAAAAAAAAAAAATAAAGAAAAAAACTTGGCATGTGTGAGTTTTTGCCTTTTGTGGCGCAACAATATAAAAATCTGGGGGGCAAAAGTTCAGGCCATTGTCTGGCAAACAAACTGCAGTCAAGTTTCTGCTGCGCAGGATGCAGCACCAAGGGGCGGCATGTGGGCGTGCCATGAGTTTATACAAACAGTAAATATGCGTGACAAAAACTTGCTCTTCCTGCCTTTTCATAAGCCCAAGACAAAAAAGCACATGAAGCATGCTGATAGCCAGGGTTATATGGTGTTTGGTCTCTGAATACAGACATATATATAACTATATATATATATATATATGTATATATTATATATATGTGCGTGCGTGTGTATGTATGTGAACATTGTGTGTAACTGGCCAAGTGAAAATTGCAAACTAACTAGAAACCACTTAAGAGCGACGCTGATGTGCATGTGCATGCACGCTGAGCTAAGAACAAAGAGCTCCTCTGGCTCTGGCAATGGAAGGAACAAGGAAAAAAACAACTAAAAGTTCTTGACGGAACTGAATTCAAAAATAAGTAAAAGTTGATGTCGAAGAAAAAATAGCTTAATATTGAGCTGATATGTTATGGGAAATGATTCAGAAGTAGTTTCACTCCCACAATAGATCCATTTTATGAGCTTAAAAGTGAGCGTAAAGAAATTATCGCTTCATAACTTAAGAAGTTTGTAAGTTAGCAAACTTCAATTAGATTTATGGGTGAGTAATATGTTTGTATTAAATTTATTTACTTTATCATTTATAATAATAAAAACCTATTTAATATATATTGTTTATATAGCTCATGAACCATCATGAAGCTTGGTATTTCCCAAGAAACTACGTTTATTTAAAGTTATTTAGAATTTATATTATTTCATTGTATTTATTAATTTTTTTTTTAGGACAATGCTGAATTAAAATTCCCAATTTAGGTAAGACAAGATATCGAATTATAGCGCAATATTTGAAAAAATTTCATATAGTCAAATTGTCAAATTGTTTCTCGCCGCAAATTTAAACATATTGAAAAACGTATTTTTTCTATATATGTATATTTCATCCTTTAAATTTCAAAAATGTTTTTTACCTTAGAGCCATTTGCAAATGCATTAAATATTAAAGGCTTCCCATAGAGCGAAAGGTAGAGGGAGTGAGTGTGTGAGACGAGGAGGAATGTCTTAAAAGCTGAAATAATTGAATATAGCTGATAAAGCTTGCTTAAGCACTTACAGCATCCGTTGTAAAAAACCTGATTGGTTGGATTTTCTTATGCGCACTCGTCTGAAGTTTTCCAGAAAAACCAATTTGTATCATTAATTATGCATATGCGGTTGCTGCTGGAACACGCGCACTTGATGAAGTGCCTGATGATGTTGAATGTTGAATCTTGAATGCTCAATGTTGTTGTTGTACTCTTGTTGTTCGCAGTTCGCAGTTCGCTGTTCCCTGTTCACTGTACGGCTGTATGTTATGTGTGTTAGTATGTTTAATGCTTGATGCTCTCGTAGATTTGTTCGGGCGGCAAACAAATATAAATGCGCTCCGTTAGCCAGCAATGCAATAACAATAACAATAACAATGCGCATGCCAGCTTCAGATGCAGTCAGAACACTCGCCACATCCTTGGCAAATTCGCTTTTCAAGGATAATGGAATATTTTGCCCTTAAAGAGCAGCTACATGCATGCCATACAATGCCAGCAGTAACAACAACTACAACAAAAACAATAACACCAATAACAACAACAACAGCAAGAAAACAGCCATGTTCTAAAAATACGACGGTAAGTTGGCGTACATGCAGCTTAATGGGCAAAAGCGGCCAACAGCGGCGACTGCGTCTACAATATTGATTGGAATACACATACACACACGCACACACAAATACACATAGTTACACATAGAAGCGCACTCACGGTTACAGCTGTAGGGCATAAGCAGCAGCAGCAGCAAACATAAACACATACAGAAATACACAGCTAGAAAGACTCACACAAACACAAACACACACACACTCACACACATGCTAGACGGGCGACGAAGCATTGCTGATGCTTCGCTGTGGCAAGCGAGAGCAAACAGCGAAACGAACAACAACAACAACTAACAGCAGAAACCAACGAAATTCGCACACACACACCCATGCTCACCAATACAGGCAAAGCGGGCAAGTTAAAGTGGATAATGGACGCTGCCTTGACTGAAGACTGAGGCAAAGGCAATAGCAAAGGCAAAGGCAAAGGCAAAAGCAAAGGCAATGGCAAAAGGCAAAAGAGCGCAGCGACTGCGAATGCGAATGTGAATTTGTGCGTCCCTCTCTTTTAACTCGTGCGTACGTCGCTCATTTCTATTTTTAGACACGCGCTCATTGTGCGAGAGTAAAAGCAAGGGCAACAACAATTGCTGCAAGTAAAACGTATATACATATATATAAAAAAAAAAAAAACGAAAACTAATAAAAATGAAGAGCGCAAGAGTGAGATGGCAAGCGGTGAAACGGGTTCAAGTCAAAATGGCTGCACGTAGAGTACTACAAATCTCAAAGTACAGAGTCAGTGCCCAGCAGGACTGTGTGTGTGTGTGAGAGAGAGAGAGTTTGTTTGAGTGTGTGTATTTGTATTAGTAAATTGAGCGCATAAATGGTTTTAATTGCAGTAAACAACTGCAGCTAAATGCATAGCAAGCAAGTGACCAGCTGAAGCAGTCACAGCCGCAGCTTCAGCCACAGCAGCAACAGCATCAGAGCGAATAACTAGACACACTCTCACTCACACACACACATATACACGCTCACTCATAGATTACCACAGAGTCGTGTTGTGTGCGGAACATCAATCACAAGCGTTGACAGCGCTGCTGACGTATAATTTGCATAAAAAACTATTTACAATAATAATTACATAGGAGCTGGCAGGCCCGGCGCTAGCAACAAATTAACATAATTTTGAATGGCATATTTTAAAAGCATTTTCTGGATTTCTGCCAAAAGCCCCAACAGCAATGGCAATAATGGCAGCAACAGCAACAGCAACAGCAGCAGTAATAGCAACACTCGCACAGCATTTAAAGTTTGCGCCTGTTTAGCGTTAACAAGCCGCAGCCATTGCGTTTAACTAAGCGTGAATGTAACTTGTGTGTTGGTGTGTGTAGGTATACAGGCGTCTGTGTGTGTGTGTGTGTGGGGCAAACAACATTGTTGCTAAAATGATTTTGAAAAACCATCAATAACTCAAATATAATGACAGTTTTCCACTTGTTGTTGCAAGCAAGCAAGCGGGCCAGCCAGCCAGCCAGGCAGCCGTTCCATAAGTGGGGCTAAATGGATGAATAACTTAAACCAGCTGCTTGTATAAGTCCCCTGTGAGTGTGTGTGTGCGTGTGCGTGAGTGTGAGTGTGTGTACGGCTGATGTGATGTTATGTAATGTAATAACGTCAATCAAATTTGAAAAAAGGCAGGCCAACTATTCGAAAATCAATTTTCATGCGCAACACAAGAAGAGCTAAGCACAAGCCAAGATGAAACCAAGATGAGAACGCAACTGAGTCGAGATGAGAGGCAAGAGCTGGCTGGCTGGATGCCTGATGCTTGCTGCTTGCTGCCTGCTGCCTGTGTGTTACTAAGTAAATATATAAGTTTTTAAGTTGTTGGCCAGAGGGAGTTTGCTTAATGTAGCAGAAGGCCATCACTAAAGTGTTGCGCCCTAAGCCATGACTAGAGGTATTTGCGATATTTGCCTGGAAAAGAGAAAGATGAAATGCAAAGAGGGGGAGCTCAAGAAAAAGTGAGACATAGAAAAGAAAGAGGTGAAATGAGTGGGGGGGATGAGGAGGAAGCTAAATAAGTTTCTAAATGCCAAGCGAAAGGTTGAGATATCAAAGATCAGCGCAAAAATGTCACGCTCCAGGGTTCGTAATTAGAGCAAATGGAGAAGACGTACAAGAAGAAGCAGCAGCAGCAGCAAATTCTCATTATAAAAAAGGATTATGTGTAGTTGAATCAGAAAAGTGAGCATAAAAGTTTAATGAATATAAATTATCTTAAGAATTGTAAGCACTTGAGCAAACTTGAAGATTAATGACAGCCTAGTTAGACAGCGTTTTCTCCTCTCTTTTTATTTTTTTGTAGTTTGTTGTTGCTATTTTCAATGCGACGACACCCTCAAATGGAGCTTAAGAAATTATGTAAAGCGGGATTTCAAGTTTTATTGAAGAAAGTGAAAGAAAGTTTGTGAAGTTTAGAACAACTTTAAACTATGCGTAAAGGTCTTTGGTAACAGATTTAAGTGTTGAGTTTAATAGTTTAGTGTTGTGAAACGCAAGCTGCACGAGAGGGTGAAAGAGAGTCACAGAGAGAGAGCGAGACAGAGCTCTGTCTCACTGTTAATAATGAAGGGCTACAAAAATTATTCACTTTATACTTCACACTTCAGAATAAACTCTAGTTCAAATTCAATTTAAACTTTACAAAATTTCTATAAATTTAAATTGTAGTTCTTTTCAATAAAAGCTTCGAGTGTTGCAAAATGTTTTGAATTTTTTTTAACTGCGCTGTGTATTCAAATTACAGCACTTACAGCAATATGTCAATTGCTATCGGCATATCGTTTTTATTTATTTTTGTTTTCTTCTCTTTAAACTCTTTGCTGTTGACACAATTCATTGCGTCGCGGTCCACGCTGTGCATGAGTTATATATTCAACAAATATATTACACATACGCAGCGTGGCAGCACTTGAAGAGCATTTGAACGTCACCAAAAAATTTCTGTGCATTTGGTTTTGAACATGTTTTCAAAAAACAATTTTTTTTTTTTTTTTTTTTGCTTGCCAAACAAACTCCGTTGCCGCACAGCTCAGCGATTCGCATCAGCAGGCATCAGGCTGTGGGCAGCTGGCATTAGGCATGAAGCATTGAGCATTGTTGTTTGCTTCTTGTGGTCGTTGGGAGGCACTCGACGCAGCAAGCGCTGAATTGACAAATTGATGGATGATTCTCGTTGCATGTTCATGGTTATATGATGTATTATTATTGTGGCAAGGGGCAAGTGTAGTGGCGGGGACCACCAACTTGTGCCTGCCATTGCCATACACACACCAAAAGAAAAAAAAAAAAAAGAGGAAGAAAAACTACGTGAAAAGTTGCCAACTCAGCGAAGCGCAACGGTCACCTAAGTGTTTTATTAGCCCTCGAGTTCAAGTTGCGACTCTGAGTTGATTGTCAGTTGGTTTTTCGTTGTGTGTTGAGAAATTGTTATTTACTTTCTTATTATTATTATTATTATCATTATTATTATATTTTCTGGGTGTGTGTGTTATCAGTTGAATGTCTCTGCCGTCTGCATCCATGGAGCTCACCCATGAGTTGCGTCTGATCTACGACAAACATGATGTGAACCAGAGCGGCAGAATCGATATTCGTCAACTGTATCAGATGATGTTTGACGTGGGCTATGCGCCAACCGAAGCGGAGCTACACGAGTGCATGACAGCGGCAGATGTAAATTGTAATTCATATATTGAATTTGATGAATTTCTAGCGATGATGACGCCCAAGCTGAATGACATGTTAAACGAGGAGAATTTACGCAAAGCCTTTGCCGTATTCGATCGTCGCCAGGAGGGATGTTTCAATGCACACGATCTGGACATCGTTATGGCCAGTTTGGGTGAAGCGATTACCGAAGAGGATAGCATCATGCTAATAGCCGATATCACTGGCAACAATGGGCAGAACGTGTATTTGCAAACATTTCTTAACTATATGCTTCCAGATGCAGCTGATGGACATCGTCGCTCACAGCCACATAGAAATTCACAACATTTTTAGTGTGGCAATAAAAATTGAGATTTACTGCATGCAAATATGAGAATTAAAAAAAAAAAATACATATTTTTCGAGTGCATAAAATCAGAAATTAATGCAGCAGCACGTTTCGTCCATTAAGCCGCTGAGCTTTGCTTACTGACTTTTTGCCCTGCCGTCATGCATCGCCCTGCCCTGGCCACTCTCACATATGAAAAAGTGTTGTGTAAACATGTTAAAGCTGCATGTGGCAGCTATTCTCTTGCAGAGTCTCTCGCTCTCTGTGTGTGTGTGAGTATGGAGGTGACAAAACTTGCCACGCCCATCAATGAAGCTAGAGGAATTGCTTTGTTTACCCTAAGCAACGGCTACAGATTCTACTGCCCAACTGGCCAGTGTCCATTCGCTCTCCCTCCCGCACTCTCCTCTCCCGCTGGCCACTCTTCGGTTCGTTTGGCGTTGAGTGGCCTTAATATTTTCAGCTGACGTTCGCCTAATGAAAGTCCATGTTGCTTTCGCCCCGTCTCAGTCAGTTTTGTTCATTTTCTTGAATTGCTTGCCAACCATTTGACTTGGGCGTTCTTTTGAAATTAAAACGACAGGACATCGGAAGGCCGGAATGCCGGAATGCCGGAAGGACAGTAGACTGGCTCGGTCGCAGTTGCAATGGCGACACTTGCATTTTTGCCCAGTTATTTATGGAGCAAATAAACGAGTTCATTTAGCTAATGGTCGCATGGCCTACTGAGCTCACAAGGGTCTGCTGCTCAAGGAGCTTGTTCAAGCTGCATGAGCACGAGCTGTGTCTTGTCTACCGCAAAAAAAAAGGAGAAAACATCTAAACGTAAGCCAGTCGGGATTTCCATATACATACATATATATATATATATATATATATATTCACTTTATATATTGTATACAATTGCTTGCAACACACACACACACGCATCAAATTTTCCTCAATTTAAGCAGCTAAAATGGCAAAGCCAAAAAGTTTTGCATACTTTCGAGAGCTTTGCTCATTGTTCTGTTTTGTCAAATGTATCCAGCAAGCTCCCTCCTCCTCCCCATTCAAGGTTTTGTTCGCATGTATCCCATCCGTTTATTCTTGTGTCCTTTTGCATGTCTGTCCGCATCTTGGCTGCGGATTATTGTTCCCATATGTATATGTATATGTATATATGTAGCACTGTAGCTCTCTGTATCTCTGTATCTCTGCATATCTGTGTGTGCGTAACAGACCTAGCTCTGAGCAACAGTTTAATCAGACAGCTCGTAAATATTGAAGCCACAACACAAAAAGAAACAACAACAATTTATAAATTCCAGCTTAAAATTGTCTTGATAAGGATAGAAAGAAATACCATCAACAACAACAACAACAAGAACAACCAGCAACGGATAATGATTACATTTCAACATTGTATCCTGTGATTTATGCAACTCTCCAGAGTTTAACAATTATTTTTTTCGTTTCGGACCCAAAAAGCATTTTGCTCTTTCGTTTCCCTAATTCTTTTGTCTTTTTCTTACTTATTTCCTTAAAGCTTAGCTAGTTGCAAGAAGCATTTGGAGTGGAGGAACTCATGCTGCGTGTGTGCTTAGCCCTTTGTTTGGGTTTGCCTCTTTAAGCCTGCTTTGCTTTTTTTTTTTTTTTTTAATATATTCAGCTTGTTTGCTTATCGTTTTCACTATTTTCCCTTCAATATAGTCATAATGATATTTACATACGTTCGCTGCGAACAGTTTACGTTTCAATTTCATTTTGATTGATAGCATTTGCTTGTTAGTTGTTCATTTTTTTTTCTTTCTCGTTATTTTTCATATTAGTTTGAAAGGGATTTGGGCTTAGAATTTTTGGGTACGTTTAGGTTTGGGCTTAATAGTTTTTATAATTTATATTGTGTTGTGAAATGGATGTTAAATTTATTATAGAGGTCTCTCTATATTATAGAGATATTATATGTATAATAATAATACACTAAAAGTTTCTATATTTTAGATCTTCATATTTATCTAGCTGTGCACTATCCATGTTAAATTTTCACTTCTTTGCTATTTTATAAAAAAAAATTCAATTAACATACTTTGCCATTTACCTTGAGTTCTTCTCTATTAAAATCTCAAATATATTTGCGCACATAATCGTTTCAATTAAATAATTTTTACTTTACTCACCCTGAAATTCCTTTCGCGCCGCACTCACTGACGTCACAATATTTGCCACATGTCCGAGCACCGTAGCAAATAGCATTAGACCGAATAGCAATTGTAATATCACAAAGACGTACTCTCCTTTCGAGCGAGGCTTGGGCAGATCCCCGATGGTGGTCAGGGCCAGAGTGCACCAGTAATAGCTCTGCAGATACTGTTTCACCACGTCCGCTGACTCGGAGTCGTGGTAGACCCAGTTGCGTGAGCCAAAGCCATTGTTCTTGTGTATGATGTGGTAGAGGCAACCGTTCCAATGGAATATCACAAGCAGATAGTGTATTAGGGCCGTCGATCGAAACAGATTTGGATAGTTCGTGTGTCGTTCCGTGCGATCCATGAAGGCCCAAAATCGATAGATCTTCACCAGACGAAAGCTGCGCAGTATCGAATTGAAGCCAATCGATAAATACAAAAAGTCTAACGGCAGCAGGCACAAGCAATCGATGTAGAAGATCGTCGAGTTCATGTAGTGAGTGCGCAGCTTCAAGGCATCCGTCTGCAGGACCCCATCCTCCAGATAGCCGGTGCGAAAATGAAAGAATATGTCAATCAGATATAGAAAGTCGGACAGATAGTCCAGGCAGAACCAAATGGCAATTGTGCGACGATTGATCTCCTGAAAGGCGAAGCGGTAAATTATCACCCAGAAATTGTACAAAAAGGCCATGGAAACCACCATGGACCAATAGTAGCAGAGACGCCCCGCCGGATCGAATACGAAATGCAGCTTGCGGGCAGCTGTGGCGGCGCGTATGCGCTGCGAGGCAGTACGATGTGGTTTCTGATGATGCGGCTGGGTTGCGTGTCCACCACCAGGATTGGAGCCAGCACCACCACCAATGCCACCAGCACCACTGCCACCATGTGACTGATGATGGGGATGGCCGCCGTGAGGTGGACCGGGTCCACCTTGTGCGGATTGGCCATGCGCATGCGGGTGGTGCGATACTGTCGAGGCAGAGTGCTGCAGCTGGTATGGGTGGTGCGTTGCTTGTCCGGCATTGTGGTGCTGTTGCGAGCGTGAGCGTGGGTAGCTGTAAGTATCAGAGAAATATTGTATAACAAATTAAGAAAAATGAAAAGGGAATCTGTCAGATTTGAGTCAATTACCGATCTGTGCCATTGCAATAGTTGCCGCCATATTGTGTATGACCCATGAGCATGTTGGTGGCACCACCGCTTCCACTGCCAGCACCTGCAGCACCGCCGCCACCTAACGTGTTATCCTGCGAGCCGCGGCCTGTGGATCGATTCCAGGTGCCCAGCAGTGGCTGATCGCCGCCAATTGTTTTCAGACGTCCGCGCGACTTGTTGTTGTTGGGGCGTTGCTTGTTGTTGTGCAATAAATCCATTTCGGAGGCAGTGCTTACGTTGGCCATATGCGAGTTCGATGCTCTCGATGCACATGGTGTGGCCAGGCTGTCATGCGACGTAAAGAAACCTTGTTGCGAGACGCTCTGACCGAATTTCGGCTGGGACATGCCAAACTTGGGCCCTAGATCTGCATCACGAGAAGAGAACGAGAATGAGAAATTCCAATTTAAATAATACAAATTATGATGGTATATACACATAAGGGTTTGTCAGCTGGGATATACATAAATACATACACACACATGCACACAGTGTCTCAGTCTTACCCAGAAAGCTCTGTCGATCGATTGAGAAGCGACGCAGGCTACCCAAATCAATAAACTGCTCATCACCTGCCATTGTTGGTGTTATTGAAAGTTCAGTTGTATGAAAGGCACCACCACCAACACCACCACCACCACCACCACCACCACCACTTTGTGTACCACCGGCACCACCTATACCACCACCTCCACTACCAGCAACACCTCCACCACCACTACTACTACCACCAGTGTTAGCACCACCCACAGTTAGATTAGTGCATGTGGTGCCACCACCGGCACTGCCGCCCAAATAACCCGCATTGCTGCCATAGAAACTGCCATCGAGCTCTGCCATTTGCTGCTCGTACGCAGTCAGCGGATTGATGGACCTGGAGCTATGATCACGGTACAAAGGACGCGGTGATGGCATCAGCGATGGATATGGTGGATTGAGCATGCCGTTCAATGATAGCCGTGGCTGCATTATATTCAAAAAGCTAGCGCGTGGCGCCTTCTCAAGACTCGTTGCTCTTGTTGTTGTTGCTGCTGTTCTGGCTGTTGCTTTTGCTGTTGTTGCTGTTGTTGTTGTGGTTACTGTTGTTGTATTTCGTATGTTGTTTTGATGTTTTGCTGTTGTTGTTTTGTTTTGTTTGCTATCTGCCAATGCGACAGTTGTTGCATTTAGCACACTTGGCCGCCATCGTTCAGCTGCATCATCGACGTCATCATCATCATCATCATCATTATTATCGTCATCATCTCTGGCAACATTTGCGTTAGTGGCTTTGACGTCATAGCCAGCAATCGTGTCGGCGTCTGCGTCACCGCCATCAATGGCCGCAGTACGGCAAAGGCGGCCAGTGGGCGTGGCCTTGTTCGACTGTTCAGCTGCATATGCAAGTTGTGTGTGTATTGTTTTAATTTTGCATATATACGAATTTTAATTTGTTTATATTTTTAATTATTATTATGGTGAAAAACAAGAGAAACGTGTACAGAATTTTATATTAATTGTAAATTGTCCATAATAAACAGTATTTTTTATTTTTTTATTTTGTGTGTGCTGTGGTAGGGAAACACATTTATGGAGACAAAGAGAGAGAGAGAGAGAGAGAGAGAGAGAAAGAGACACAGATGGATTAACAAAGAAAGAGACAGAGCGTTATAGAGAGTGGGTGGTGTAGTGGTTGATTGATTGATTGATTGGTTGGTTGGTTGGTTGGTTGGTTGGTTGGTGGTTTGGTGGCTACAGGTGGTTGGGCCTTTAACAACAACTGCAATTAACAACAACATTCAGCAACAATTAACAGCAACAACAAGAGTCGAACAACTTATTTATATATATATGACTCGAATAAAGCTAAAACTAATTGTATTTCAGTTTCAGTTTCGGAAGGGGAATTTGATTTCATTTTTTTCTTTTATATAAAAATAAAATTATACATGCTGTGAATGTTTGGCTTAAATAACAGTTCCAGGAATTAAGGAGAATTAATTTAAACGTGGTTTTAAGGCAATATGTATTAAATAATTAAGACTGCAATTTAATATCTTCATTAAAATTCTAGCAAAATAAAAACAATTGAGCAAGTATCAAATTCTTTTGAATGGTTGATTTTTTTTTGTTAATTTTTAAGTATTCTATATATGTATTTATATATGTTCAATATACTGTATCTAGCAATAGCTTATACTATTTCAATTTAAAACAATTTAATGAATAATTGTTGTAGGCATGAAATTTTAAATTTAAATTTAAAAAAATTAAATATATTTGTAATATTTTTGTGTTTTTTTTTTTTTATATAATTTTATACCAAAATACTTTAAAGATAAATTTGCTATTTATACAAGTCGAATAAATTGATTTAATTAATTTTTGCATGTGCCTAAAAGTATGCTATGAAAAATTTAATCGAAATTTCTTTAGGATATGTCTTCAATTTCCACTTTCGCAGTTCTTCATAAATCGGCAATATTATAAATAATATGACACCAATTACTATGTTGAGGCACACGCAAATATTATTCATTAAACACTTCACACACACACACACAGCCATCTGAAGAGGTATATAGGCCTTCACTGTTGTCTCATTTTGTTCAATCGTTCGCATTTGGGCCGCATGCATGGAAACGCAACACCTTCAAGCACTTGAACAAATGTGCTAATAAAGTTAGATTTAATTACGTGCGCCTTTATGGGGCATGCAGCAGAACCGAAAGAAACGAACAAACGAACGTAACGAAACGAAGAGTCGAGAGAACAACAACAAAATAAAAATTAGATACCAAAACACATAAAGGGATGCGAGCAGACACACACGCAAGCAAGCAAGCGGGCGTTTCATTAGCTCTAAGCAGCTGCCTGGCAACTGGGCGCACTTGGCAATTCATGAGCCAACACACCGGCACACACACACACACACACACACACACACACATACAGATATAGACAAGCACACAGAGTGGCACTTGACTGCCGTGTCAAGACAATAGCCATGAAGCTGAAGCTAAACCTGAAGCTGCATGCGGTGCCAATCTATTTCTATTACTCGAATGCTGACAACACTTCTGAGCTAGCTCTCTAGCTGGCTAGCTGGCTAGCTGGCTGGGCTGTTACTGTTGCTGTTGCTGTTGCTTTGTCAACTGTCAGCTGTTGCTGTTGTACCTGTCTCCAGCTGTGCTGCCAATTGATTATGGGTCAACCGCTTTTAATTATGGTGCACGCGACGCGCTGCCTTGAAGGACGTCTTTAATTCAATTAACGTTTCGCAAAGCAATGCATCAGTGGCTGGCTCGCTGGCTAAACTTGCTTACTGAGTGGCCTGCCGGACCAAGTGCTCTGTCTTTACATTAATTACCCCTCGCGCAATGCAAAATTGTTTAATTAATTTTACATGGCAAACGCGGCGTATGAGCGTATGACATGTATTTGCACTTACAGTTGCTCGACTTGCGCAATAAATTCAAATTAATTTAGCTACCACACACAGACACGCACAAAGCTATAGACTCACTCTGGCATTCTCATACACAAATCAGTCCAATTAATTTACTAACACAATTGCATAAATTTATAATAATTGTGTGGAGCAACAGCAACATCTGATGTTTACTTAAAGCCTGCTGACCAAGTTAAGAGCAGCAGCTGTTGCAGTAAAATCTGCAGTTACTGCAGCTGCAATCATATTTGCTTGGCCATCTTTTTTTGGCCAAGTGAAAGTGCATTTCCATGTCATGTAGACAAAAGTTTTACTGCACACACACACACACATACACTTATATATATATATATATGCATACAATCTCCTACTGTCTTCCTCGACCGCTTGGCCTGTTGCTTGACATAAACGCTGTCAGCGCTAATTGGCGCACAGTTTGCCGTTGCCGTTGCCGTTGCTTTCTGGCCTCAAAACAATGGGCGTTACAGCCACGCCCTCACAAGTTTGTTCACTCCCCGCAACACTCTCTCTCTCTCTCTCTCTCGCTCTCTGACTCGCTCAGTCGCTCTCTTTCGCCAACTCTGTGCTAGGCAAACGCCTTGGCTTTTTAATTTTTGCTAATAGTTGAGTGCCATTAATTTAAACTTTGCTGTCTTTTTGGCCAACTGCTGGGCGCAGTGATTCAAGCACAAGATGAAGGAGGCGCCGCTAAAGATGAAAAATGAAAAATCTACGACTTAAATGGTCAGGCAGTTTGTCATGAGCCCCAGCCGCCTCAGACGGAAAGCGCAACTTGCGACAAACTTGCGCCAAAGTTCAACACAGTAAAAAAGGAGAATATAAAAAAATAAAAATAAACACGAAGGAAAGCAAAAAAATAGAAAACGCTTGAACAGCTTTTGTGGCTGTTGAGTGGTTGTAGATACTAAGGCTAGTGGTGGTGGTGGTGCTGGTGGTGGTGTTGGCGCCATGAATTGTCAATAAATTTGCTTGCCACAAATCAGCGAAGCGGCCAGTCACGATGTGGCCAGCAGGCAGAAAGAGACACAGAGAGAGAGAGAGAGAGAGAGAGAGAGAGAGAGAGAGAGAGAGAGAGAGAGAGAGAGAGAGGCACATAAAGAAGCGAGCGAAAGAGACCCACAATTATTTGGTGCAGCTGCCACAGGCAAATGAAAATATTTGAGCCACAAATACTTTTGGCAAAAAGTTTATGCGCAAACTTTGTTTAAAACATACTTGAGAGCGCTCACGCACACACACACACACACACACACACACACACACAAATACACAGCTGAAAGAGTTTCTGACTGCAGCAAGCAATAAACCAAAGGAGAGTCACGCAATAAAAGCTTCAACAGTCAGCAATACCACCACACACAACCATTCCAGCCACGCCCCCAAACCACTGACTCTTGCTGTCTAACACATTTGAAATTACAATAGTCAAGTGCTTAGCCGTTACAGCTGTCAACTGAATTGACATTGAGCCGGGTTGCTCGCTCGAACAACTTCCAATGCCACAAAAAACAAAAAAAAAAAAAAAAAAACATAAACAAAATCAACAACAACGAAAAGGACTTCACGCTGCTCGTTAACTACAGCAAAAGTATGTTTTGGCCAACACTGGCCAAGCCGAGCGACATATTTCAAATGCTATCAAAAATAGAAACGACATTCATCAAACAATCAAACTCCATTTGGGCATTGTTTAAAGCATCAAGTTAGCTGTCGAAAGTGAAAGCTTGAATAACATTTATGAGCTTTCAAAATGGGCCAAACGTTTCATATTGATTGTGTGTAAATTGATTGTAATAGAGGTAAAGGCTAAGATTAAAGGGTAAAGGGTAGGCAACAGATATATATCGATATCTTATTGTTCGGGAAGATAAGCTGCTTCATCTCTCTCTCTCCTTGTCTGTTTGCTTGTTTGTTAGTTTCTCTCTCTCTCTCTCTTTTCTTCTCTCTCTTCCCCACTTTCCTTCTCTCTCTCCCTCTTACTCACTCTCCTTCTCTGTCTCTCTATCTATTTGTAGCTGTCTCTGGTCTGTTAGTCTTGCCCCTTTATTCGCCTACCCAATGGAAGCTCATCTGCTTTGATAACTAATCGATTTAAGTTGATCATATGCAATGCCATGCAGATTTCTCTAAAAACTATATGACTATGAGTCTGAATTTGACAATGCCCCATCCATGCCCAAAAAGGGTTTTCTCTGATGTTATGGGCCGCTTTTCCCATTCCATTATAATTCTTTCTAGTTTCTTATATAGCCATATTCGACTCTGAATACATTGTCTTTAATTCTTTGCAAATCACCACAAGTTAAAAAGCTAAAATTACACAAAATACATTTGAGAAATTTGACAGTAGACATTTGTTTTATGTTCTAACTGTATTAGAAATTTAATACAAATAATATAAATATTGAAAATTGCCTTAATAAGTGCCAAATTGATTTAGTTTGCAATGCAGAAGGATGGAAACAGTGGTCAACAGATAAATTCCGAAAGAAATTTATTCGAAATTTTCTGTTGGATAGAGTTGTAGCTGGACATGAGCTGCCGAAACTGTTCAGTGAAAGAGACGATGTTATTGCTATTAATACTTTTGGATCCAGTTTTGTCCGATAATCGTGTAAAACGGCTGTCAACGCCTGACTTTGATAAGAATAAGACACTAGAGATGGCCAAATATGTGATATCGATTCGTTCAAGGGTACCGAATAAATACTTTGGCGATAATCATTTTTGTGGCGGTGCAATAATAGCGCCCAAATTCGTCTTGACAGCTGCACATTGCGTCATGGAGTGGGTAGATACTGAATAATTTATATAATTTGTGTCTACATTACAATTAATATCTTCACTTTGATGTACTATGCAGTAAAAGCAAATTCAAATATCCAAGCCGTACGCTCCTGGTGGTCGCCGGCACACCAAATCGACTGAAATTCATCGATAACAAGTCTGTCAATTTGCCAGTTAGAGAGATCTTTGTACCGATCAATTTCACTAGCAAAAATACGAACAATATTGCCTTACTGAAATTAGCAGAAGCGTGGCCCACTAAGAATCCAGGCATTGCAATTATATCGATACCCAAGGCGGATCCCATTTTCAAGGAAAAGTATTATTTATTGGGCTGGGGTCGTATGTATAAGGTGAGCCGAGCCTTGCAATCGATTATCGTTATCTATTTTCGATACTAACTATTAGGGTGGACCATTTTCGGCGTTAATTTTGCAAATCAATGTCACCATATTGAATACGACTACATGCAAATCGATGCTTAGAACCTTCAAGGAGGAAATGCTATGCGGCATGAATGCAGACCGCAGGATCCATCAGAGTCCCTGTTATGGTGACGAGGGTGCACCACTGATACGTAATGATGTCATTTATGGTATTGCCTCCTATCGTTTGGGCTGTTCCCGTCCTAGTCTACCATCGGTCTATACGAATGTCTATTATCATAAAAACTGGATCGATAGTGTAATAAATGCGGCTAACTGGCATTGCATTCCAATGATCGTCCTGCTTTCACTGTTATCTGTGATTGTATTTTAAATTTATGTAGTCAATCTAAATATATGTGCAATTTTAAGTAATTGTCTTTTGTTGTTGCTTATTCGTCTGCTCATTTTCACAGCTGGAACTAAACTAATTATATAAAATATATATTTTATGTCTTTCCATTCTATTCATACAATTATTTTCTTTTTGGCTTCTTCGAATGTCATTTACTTGCTCTATTTTATTTTTGATCGATGAGCTACGTTCGTCTGTTCGTCCTGCTGTCCATCCGTTCGTCAGACTATACTGATAACTCTTTTCTTAACGATCAATATTTTCATCAAATTTATTTTAACTTTGCTTGATTTCCTCAAAATATGTATCCACTTAACTTATTTTTTCGTTAGTACTGATATTTTCGCTTGTATATATCATCTCGCTGCTCATCAGCTTACAAGAATAACATATATAATAATTATTGATAATATAATTTGAGCTGTTCACTTTTTATTTAATTGTCAAACTAAAAAAAAAAAAAAAAAAAAAAAAAAAAAAATTACACCACTTTACACACACACACACACACAGACCCACGCATGCATTCGATGCAACTGAGAATGTTTGCGGGCAACGGCTGTAACCCCCATTTACTACACGCTCAACACACTTAAATGCACAATCGGTATTGTTCGGTTCTACATAAGCTGTTGCTGTTGCTGTTGCTGCTCTTCGTGCGATTGGAAGCAAATTTGCGAGCCGAGAGCAACATTGATTTAATACGTAAGAAACGCCTGACCTCTCCCAGCTTAGACAACACGACATTTGCCCTAAGCAAATATGTTGTCTCCATACGTTCGCGTGCGCCACAGATTAGATTCGGTGATAATTATTTTTGCGTTGGCACAATAATAGCGCCACGATACGTCGTAACAGCTGCCACATGCACAATGAGGTGAGATATATATATATATATAAGTATATATTTGTATCTCTGTTCATCTGCTTATTTCTCAAATTATTCACAGCAATTTCATGGTACCGCACGAGCTTCGATCATATGTCGTTGTCGGCGGTACGCCAAATCGTCTGATTAGTGTTGCCAATACAGTCAAGAGAGGAGTTAATAAAGTTTTTGTATCAAAAAATTTCACAAAGACTCAAAGACACAATATTGCGATTTTGAAGCTAAAGAAATCATGGCCAACCGATAATCCCAGCATTGATATCATACAATTACCCAGCACCGCTCCCAATTATAGTGCGCTACATATGGTCTTGGGCTGGGGTCGTATGTATAAGGTAAGCTGAACCACTGAACCAATGCATTACTACATCACTCTATAATTTACAGGGTGGTCCATTATCTGGTAATTTAGTGCATATACATGTGTCCCTAATGGATCATGAATCGTGTGAGAAAATAATCAAAAATGTATATCCCGAGACAGTCTGCGCTGGCAGCTTTCGAGAAGGCGCCGATAATAGTCCATGTGCGGGTGATACGGGTGCACCACTGATAGACAATCATACATTGGTGGGCATTGTATCAAATCGTCTGGGCTGCGGCTCACGCGCAATGCCATCGCTCTATACGGATATATGGTATCACATGGACTTCATCAACAATACTCTTCACAGTGCATCATTCAGGCCAATCGCAAAGCATACCATTTACATTCTACTCCTGTATATCTTAGGTATTTCATTGACACTCAAATATATTCATGGACAAGCTTAGAATAACTAGAAAGAACCAAAACTGTTTGAAATTTACAAAATACAAATCTGAGGTCAGGCAAAAGTGTTCGAATCCTTAAGTGTAAATGCTGGGAAAAACTTTGAATTATAGAATAAAATTCAAAACTACAGTGGATCGTTTAGTGAAAACCTAGTGAACAACGATATGATTCACAGCAGCTAAGCATTGGTCTAATACATTCTTAAACTAACGCTGAGGTTGCCAGAGTCAGCGTTCATCTATTTAACATTCTTACTCAATCGCTGTGTTTGTGAGGGTCAGCCTATTTATGGAGTACATACTGTGGCCCTTATCTGTATCTATTGCACTGCATGCTACGATATTCGTATATTTGTTTGTTCATGTCTGCACAACAGCTCTTAACTACAAACGAAGTCATCAAGACAGCATGAATAAAATCTTTGAAGCGAATACTTTAAGCCATAATAATTATGTGAAAGTCCAACCTAATCTAAATTCACGCTATAACAAGCAGCTGCCAGCAAAGTCTCAAAGCAAGGCAACTACTTCATATATCAACAATTTATATATTTATTTATTATCTACGAAAACAACTATAATTGGCAATTAAATGGTCTTACATTACAAATCAGTGCATTTTCAATATCAATAACAATTGACTTGTCTACAATTTACTTTAAGCTGGCATACAAATCAAGCTCTTACAAGCATTTGAATAACTACAAGATTTACATAACATACGCAAATCAATTTTTATTGTTTAGGCTGTAAGTCTCTGCGTCTGTGTGTTGCAGCTTTTATATAATAGAGCCGCAATCAATTCCTTGTTAAGGTATTAGATACAACATCTGAGATACTGTATCTGTAGCACACATTGCCTAAAGTGTCTTCTACTTGGCTGAGCAACTATTGACAGACTCAATGGTATCTATAGCTCTCGTGCCTAATCAGCTCAAGTTACGGCCAGGCCCACTTCAATTTGAAGATTTGCTGAGGTCTGATGAGTTAAAGTAGCTCTCGAATTAAGTTAAGGTTGTGTTCAACGTAGCCAGCTCCTAAATCTAAATTTGAGTTCTTTATTGCTCTGCTGCTGCTGTTGCTTTTTTTTTTTTTTTTTTTTTGAGGCAATTAAAAAGCTCGCAGGCAAGGCATGAACGCGACTCGAGTTTGTGGTAATTAAGAGCATGGCTTTGCTCAGTCGGCAGTCGGTCATTTGGCTGGTCACCAGTTCGAAACATTTTGCAGTCCATGTTGACCTAGCAACAGCAGCAGCAGCAGAGAACTGAAAAACCAATCGAGACAAGTAGCTGGTCGGTCGCCTGGCAGCAGGTTCGCAGGTGGCAGCTGTCAGGTTGATGTAGCCAGCCACCCACTTGGGCCCACTTGATGGCCCGCTGTTGCTACAACTGCTTCAGCTAGAGCTAGAGCCGTGTTTGATTTGATTTGTGCCCCAATATGCGTGCGTCTGGCTAGCAAACAATCAGAGTATGCAAAAGACAACACGCCACGATCGAGAGCTGCTGATGATAGGCAGACGCATTGGACGCTGTCAAAATGACGTTGCATCCGAAGCTGGGCTGGGCACAAACACAAAACTGAAAAAAATACTGAACTGAAACACTGAAAGTAGAGAACGAATGCTGACTTCAACAGAGAGTCAACATCGTTTACTCTGAGACTTGCTTTGGCAACAGCAGCAAACAAATTCCTAGAGACATTGAAGCTTTCATGGAGCTAGCGTTTGTAGTGGAAGTATAATCAATCAGATGTCCACGACTATGACGAGAATACTCTATATACTCTATATATATTATATTAAGTTAAGATTGAATAGAGTATGAGTATGTATTATCAAGTGAAATTTCTCACTAGTCACAGCTAGTGATAAGAAGAAATCAGCATAATTATTATAAATCAAGTCTTTAATATATATTTCCCTTTTTTTATTTTACTTTATTTAGATCATTTTATAAATATCAAAAGCTGCAAATCAATAAATCTCATTTGTATACAGCAACAACAAAAAATCACATTATTCAAGCTCATTTCTTAGCACATATTGAGCTGCTCATTTCTTGAGAACTTCACACACACACAAACACTTGGAAAATACAATATCTTAAGCGTAATTCGCAGCTAAAGATAGATTTAGTCTAAATGCAATTACGTAATGATTGCAATCAGCATTAAGTCGGAAATTGTCATTGTCATATCGAATGCGAATGCGAATGCGAATGAACTCTGAACTCTGAGTGCTCTGGCTGATAAATACAAATTTGTCTATAGAGCCAGCCGTTGTGCATATGTCATGAACATGGACAATAGACGCCACCTGCGCTCCATTTGTGTAATGAATTTTGTGTGACAGCAGCGTCTCAAGCACTCAGTTTTCTGCTGTGACAACACAAGCAGCTCCTTTTGCCACTCGACACTCGACACTTGGCGGAGCTGCTGTGCTGTAGGCAAATGCGTAATGACGACATTAATGCAAACGACTTCATTTAATTAAACGCCTACAAAGAGCGTAAGCGAGAGCGGGGAGAGCGGGGAGAGCGAGTGGAGGCAAGTGAGTGAACCCAAAATGAAACTGAAAATGGTGTCCTTGTCATAGTCATCATTGAGCCAGATAAGGGCAGATATCTGGTAAATATCGTAGCACTCATACGCCTCTTTGTACGCATGAATGCGTATTAAGGTGCACGCGCGCCATGGGGAATGCTGATTCGGGCATTCAATTTGTCTGTGTGTGGAGGAGTGTATGTGTCTGTGTGTGTGTGTGTGTGTGTGTGTGTGCGACAAGTGGGCGTGGCGCGCTGCTGTATGCCGGCTGGTGTAATAGTTGTTGTGCGCACGTGCGTGTAAATACTTATATATATATTTATACATATATATGTTTGTATATTAATGTCAGTGTGTGTGTGTGTGTGTGTGTGCGACAGGTGTACAAATGTCCAACAGCAACAGCAGCAGCTACAGCAGGCAGCAGCCAATTCAATTAGCAAACGCAGACCCGCAGCAGCTGCAACAGATCCACAAAGTAACAGCCGACTTATACTATCTATATACATCTATACATACATACATACATATGTACATTCGCTTGTGTACTTTCATATTGAGCAAAGTACTAAAGCTTAGCTGGCTTTTTATTAATAATGCTTTTAATAACCTGGCCAAAAGCGGACTTTGCTGGTCACAGCCAACAGCAGACTTAGGGCCATCATTTTCTTATTTCTTTTGCCACAGACACAAATTCAATTTGAACAAAATGTTAAATATTCGTGGTATAAAGTTAAATAGCCTTTGGGCTTAAAATTTCATATGCTATATACTAAGAGGAAAAGAAACTGAAATTGACAGCATGTCATTTGTAATGTTTAAATATTTGAATTGTAAGCGGCAATTTTCTTTTTTTAAATTAATTTTTATTTATTGAATTTATTGACATTTGCACAACAAGAATATATAGTAGTCAGTCGTAAAGGGGAACGTTAAATATACGTTGGAGATATTAAATTTCTTATTTGTATTTTTTTTTAAATTTATTTTTTTTTATTTATTTATTTTTTTAAATTTATTTTATTTTAATTTTTTTAAATTTAAATTTATAATTTAACATTTTTTAATGATTATACAAATTTATCTATGCAGTGCTGCTTAAATAAATAGATTTAAAAAAATAAATCATGCTTTCATTATTTACTCATAAGCATCGCTCGCACATGCAAATACACTGTGAGAAAAAACTCTGAAAGCAACCGAATGCAACAATTCTTTAATGACTTCGTTCACGATCGGCTTGCAAGCATTCGTGTTTATTGAATTGCTTCGCTCTGGTTGTTTCGCGATCGCTTGAAAGAGAAAAAGTAGATATGAGAGAGTTGTTTGTGCTAACTACAACACTTTGCATACGCTCACATTCTGAGTGGAACGTCAATCGATGTTCGTTAAAAGAACCAAAGCCTCTTGCTCAGAGTGAGTCAATCATAGACTACGTGAGATTATTATTACATTACGTTTTTCAACATATATTAAAGTTACGCGTTGAGCAACTTGCTTTACTTTACTTTACTCATTTCAATACTTTTTTTTCTCTCTCTCTCTCTCTCTCTATATGAAAAACGTCCCTAACTATATATAATTCATATAGAAATCATCTCTGCAATTCACATCTAAATTTTACATTTTAATGCTACCCTTAAACCGAAACATATTTCGACATTGTTTGATTGCTAAAACCTTTACAAATGCCTAAAGCAAAGAAAGCAACATGTAGCCTCCTTAACTGAGTTTAGTTTTCAACAATAAATAGCTACAAAATGTTGCCAAAATTCATCGAAGTTAGCAAAATTCAAGGAAACTGTTAACAATCCAGCAAGCCATCTGCTAATTAATTTTGTTCAAAGTCCAATGCAGTCTCCAGTTACTCAAGTTGCAACATTTTATAGCCAGTAGTTTGCCATGCTTAACCAAATGCCTTCGCACATGTCTGCCGGCTAGAGTCAATGCACTAAACACATATATTAAATTTTTCAACAAATTCAAGTGACTGCGCTCATTAGCAGCAGCAGCAGCAGCAGCAGCAGTAGCAGTAAAAGCGGCAGCAACTGGAGCTGGAGCAGTGCTTAGTATGTGCTGAGCACGTGCCACATTCACATGCAGCACGCAATCAAAAATAATGTATATAAAGAGTAAAGACAACTGAGAGAACAATGACTGGGAGTTACCCTATAGACATGCTTACATATGTGTGAAAATATACAAATATGTGAATAAACACACATACATAAGCAGACAAATTTAATGCGACTGCCTCTAAAGATAGCAGAAAACTTGTTAAATAAAATTATTACAGAATTTTAAAGAAAAAAAAAAAAATTAATAAAATAAAATAAATAAAGGTAGACTTATGAAAAGTATTTATATACTACATAAGTCAACCTTGTTTTATTTTATTTTATTTATTTATTTTTTATTTGTTTTGTTAAATTGGTTTTCCTTCTAAATGGAATATCTTGAGGAAAATGAGTCTTGAAAAGGTCTCTAGCTGTAGTGTGCATAGCAATGTTTTAGTTCAACGCCCTTTTCATGTATATTCAGATATATTTATATATATTTACATAACACTCAAGTCATCATTTACAATATAAAAAAACCAATATACCCCATATTCACTTGAAGCATCGATTTAGGGTATTAAAAAAGCGAAGCGAGAAAGTAAAATGGACCAACGCCAAAAACTGTTCATTTGCATGCGCTGGCGCTCATTACATTTACATTAAACTTTTAATATGCGCGAACATGTGCAGCAATGTGTGTGTGAGTGTGTGTGTGCAAGGGAGTGTATGGGTGTGCTTGTATGAGATGCGGGTGCCAGATGCTGGCATTGAGTGACACGGGCTTGGCCAGCCAGTTGCAGACAGCTGCAAAACGTGTGGTCCACAGCTGTCTGGCCAGGCAATTTCTTAATTTCCCCTGAAATATGCAGTTAATTACATTTGACCAGCTGCGATTTGTAGCCGCAGCTGCAACACGCACACACACACACACACACATGTGCCACATAATTTTTTTTTTTTTTTTTTGGTTAGTCTTAAGCTGCAGCCGCCATTGAAGCCAAAGCCAAAGCCAAACAGCTGCAGCTGCAGCTGCAACATACGCACACATATGCCTGCCACATGGGGCAGCCGTATGAATGTCAGATGAGCTCGCTGCAAAAAAAAAAAAAAAAAAAACAGACTCTGGGCACTGTGGGTTACACACACACATACATCTATACGTATAGCTTCAAATACATGTAGCTGCTCAGGCATTTGACACTCTAAAGCTGCTTCGGCGTGCTTGAGGTATAGCTACATGCGTATGTGTGTATGCGTGTGCGTGTATATATATGTGTGTGTGTGTGTGTGAGTTGTCAAGTGTAAGTGCATTTCGTTATGAGCTTAGCAGTCTTATAAATGTTTGCGTATTTGTTTGCTAGCGTTATTTGCCCCCAAGTGCAGTCGCCGTTTGCTATTTACTTGATGTTTCCTGCCGCTGAGCTGTTCTCTGTGTGTATCTCTCTATCTCTCTCTCTCTCTCTATATATATACAGATGTATGTGTGTGCGTGTTTGTGTATGACCTCTGTCGCTGTATCTGTGCATCTGTTGAGTGTCTCTCTGCCTTCTGTGTATCTGTAACTGTGCACAGCACATAAATATCTAAAGCGTTCTTGAGTAACTGCTCTAATGGATTTGGGTTAAAAATACACTGTGTACATGTGTATATATGTGTGTGTTTCTGCGTGTCTGTGTGTGTGTGTGTGTGTGTGTGTGTTTTATGTTGCAAGGGCATGTTGAGGACATACAACTGTGCTCAGCTCAGCTCTGCTCTACTCTCCTCAGCTCGGCTCGGCTGTGTGTTGTGTGTGCGAGCGCTTGTTTAAGATTTACAAATTAGTTTAATTTAAATTAGAATGCAACAGAAAGGAGTAAATGAAGTTGATTAAAACAGAGACAAACACTTAGCAGTTAGTTTAAATGTCAATTGCTAACTGGATAAGTCAAAAGCCAGAGTCACTCTATATAGTAATTAAAAAGTTTAACATACGCACATCAGATATACCACATATATATATACATGTGACTCTTTGGCCAAGTGTGACATTCTTTGAGGTTCATTTAAGCAACATGTGTTGAGCTTCGAGATAAGCTTTTAAGTATATTTGCAGCATTGCGAATTTCGTAGCATACTTTTAAGGGCAAGCTGTTGAGATGATTGATGCTTTACATATATTTATCAAAATATATATATTTATGCATATGCTTTACACATAATTGAACAAAATATATATAAATGAAAGCATATACATATGCTAATGAATGAAAACATTTTTATTTAGTTAATTTGCCAAATGTATAATATTTACATATGTATGTAATATAGTAAAATATTAATTTTTTAAGTTATTAATATTATTATGACTTTTATTTATTTATTGTATTTTGCTATGCTATTTATCTAACTCAACTCTCTTCATTATTTAATATCCAAATATTAAGCATCACACTTGCCCCATTTTCATTTAATCAAAACTCAACTAAATCAAATTTACATATATCAATTAGTGTCAACGGAAGTTTCTTATAAAAGTCGCATTTGGGACTAGCCAAATTGAAATTATAACGTTAATAACATAAGCTTTACTAATATCAATACACACACAACCATAACACACGCACACACGCTCATATAAAAGGGGTTCGGGCAGGACATGAGCAACAGGAGCGAGCAGCATATTAAACAATTTTAAGCAAAAATTATATATGCCATAAAGACATTCCGGCGCACAACTCAAATACATACATAATGCCCACACACACACACACACACACACACACACACACACACTCGCTCACACATGCATACGACATAAACGTCGCCGTTTGCTGGGCACAGTGTAATAACCGTGTTGGGCCAACTTATTGTTTACGACGTGCTTAGTGGCAAACTTGGCTTTGATAATGAAACGAGCAAAGTATATACATCCACACACACACATACACACACACACATATATATACACACATGCAGCGTTACATGGACACGAGCTGACAGTTAACGGCAATTGCGACAAATACCACAAGCGTCAAAGCAGTCGCCCCAGAAGCACATGGCATATCATTTGTTTTCCCCCTCAAAAAAGCACACAAAAAATACACACATTTTGTGGACCAAGATAGTTGCATAAACACCATCAGCAAAAGTATATGTGTGTGTGTGTGTGTGTGTGCTTGTAAGAGACAAAGCAACGCACGTGATGTGATTAGCACAAAGCCGCCAATGTCGCCAGCTTGTGTTGCGTCCCCAAAACTTCTCTTGGCTTAGATTTTAATTTTTGTCAGCGATAAAAGTGCCACGCCCACATGGGGCCGAGCCCAAAAAGTGCCTTAGTCTTAATGTTTAGTTATGCAGGCTGGCAGATTGTAATGGAATATGTGCCAGATACACATACATACATACATACATATGCTGTACATATGCTCTATATACACTCACTCATTCTGTTTCTTTAGCTTCTGCTGCCCTACACACGCTACGTATGCGTAATGTCAGCATTTGTTTGTGTTTATGTCTTTGCGTGCGTATGCAATGCAAATGTTAGCAAATTTATCAAATTTTAACTAATTGCAAAAGCTGCAAAGTTTTTGCAGCATATGTCACATGAGCTGGCAATAGCATCAATCGGTTCAATGGTCAATCAATCAATCAATCAAGCCAACAAGCAATAGCAACAACAGCCACGCCACCCAAGCCATCGAAGCCAGCTCTGACGTCATTTGCTTAAGCTGCAGCTGGCCCCAAACACTGTTTGGATTAAAAATAAATGGGGTATATTGGCAGCTGTTGGCAATGTACGTAGCCAGTGCTACAGATATATATATATATAAATATATGTACGTATGCTAGTTATAAGCGAGCTGAAGCGAGCTAAGCATATCGTTGTAAACCATATTAGTTCGTATCAGAATTGAGTAGCTTAAATGGAAAGAGTTTAAGCAAATATTTATCGATCTCGAATATTATCGAAGTAGAGTATAGATGTGGCATATGTAACTGGGAAAGTTTGTTATAAGTAAATAGATTTCTCTTTAAGCAATATTTGTTAGAGAAGGAAACTTGAAACTTGCTCAGAAAATTTATTATATAGAAAATACAACAATAATATATATTTCAGATATTTCTTAATGCATTACAAGAGTTTATTTCTTGTTCTACACAAAACAAGCAGAGAAACTATTAATCAATAGGCTTAAAATAAGTCAACTCATATTAAAACTAAAACCTGATAGTAGAAAATGAGCAGACTACGAGGAATTTATCTATCATTCTATCTATATTCTATTTATCTATATTCTAAATAGTCTCTAAAAAAAAAAAAAAAAAAAAAAAAAACTATGCCTATTAATATAGGTTAACTGATTAACTCGTTAGTCACCCTAAAGGGTATTCTCTACTAGAACACACTCAGCTGGCCAAAATACGGGCTTTTGAGCAGATTTTTTCTTTTCCTTTTGCCTCTTTTGTGGCGTAGGCAAATATGTAGCTGGTCTCTTTAGTCTCTATCTCTCTCTCTCTCTCTCTCTCTCTCTCTCTCTCTCTCTTTATCTCGCTCTACTTTACTGCCAGTTTATTTTGCATGCCACAAATAATTTCAAGTTTGGCAGCAGCTCTGCAGCAGCAACCTATGCGGCCAACAGGCAGTTTGGCTTCATTGTTTCGCCGAGAGTTTTACGGCAATGCCAAAAATGCCAAGACAAGGCAGGACATGGCAGACGCATCCTGCCTAGCTGGCATGTTATGTTTGCACATCTGAGTGCGTGTGAATGTGTGTGTGCGTGTGCGTATGTGTGTGCGTGTGTGTGTTGCTGGAACTCAAATTAAGCTAAAACCGCTTCAAGTTGCAATTTCCGATGCTGCAGCCATAAAACAACAACAAAAATGCCTCAAGGATATGAGTGGCAGCAGCAGGAGCAGCAGCAGCAGGAGCAGCAGCAGCAGCAGCAGCAGCAGCAGCAGCAGCAGCAGCAGGAGCAGGAGCAGCAGCAGCAGCAGGAGCAGCAGCAGCAGCAGGAGCCGCTTCTAGGGCCAACAACAAACTGTAACTATAATTAAAACTTTGCACAGATACATGCAAGAGAGTGAGATAAAGCGAGAGCGAGAGGGAGAGTGCAGCACATCGACACATCATGCATGTAGCTCATGTAAACATCAAGATGCTGGGCGCTGCACTCAAGCAAGATGCTTAAATGGAATTAATGCATTAATCGCTTTGGGCCCGCTAAGCCGCTTGCGGCGTTTGCTAATTGACAAAATGCACAACAACAACAACAACAACAATGAAAAAACAAAAGCAGCAGCAACAATAACCAGCAGCGACCCTTGACCTTTCGCTTTGGCTAAAAATACCAAAATATATATAAATAAATAAAAAAGAAAGTTAAATTAATTTCTGTGGACAGCTACGCAACTTTCAAATGAATTACACATTCGTGGCACGCGGGTCAAGTGGGCGTTGCAGGCGCTAACAAGTGTGGGCGTGGTCGCCGCTTGCCCTTTAGATATACAATAGATGTGCACACACACACATTCATATATAAATTTTTTTATTTTGCCACAGCTTTTGCCGCTGGCCGTTTGCATAATTGTATTTGTTTTAACTTTGCCCTCTGACCCGTCCTTAAAAACTGTTAAATTGTTAAAAAATTACAAATAAATTGAAAGAGTTCAAAAAAATAAAAGGGCTGCCTTCCAATAACAACAACAACAGCAGCAATAACCAATTACATTGTATTGACTTTTCAATTTCATTTTGTGGGCAACTTTTAAAGTGGCAGCCGCCGAGTTGAGAAATTGCCCAGCATTTGTCCCCTCTCTGCCTAACCCCTCGCCATCTCTCTGTCTCTACTCTCCAATTTTTTTTTTTTTGGTAACATGTTTGCTTTGAGCTGTTGTTGGTTAGTGCTGGCCGTTACTCCGGCTTCCGCCATTATGCCATTAGCTGTGGGCCAACGTATTTAGGTCACATGATTCCAATGCTTCTGCATTAATGGTTCCAACACAACGACAAACCGGACAAAAAGCCCACC
Organism: Drosophila koepferae; assembly: GCA_030914345.1. Classification (NCBI taxonomy): domain Eukaryota; kingdom Metazoa; phylum Arthropoda; class Insecta; order Diptera; family Drosophilidae; genus Drosophila; species Drosophila koepferae. Next base: position 11,967,937 of record JAUESR010000211.1, on the reverse strand, counting down.
CAAAAAAAAAAGAAAAAAAAAAGAAGCATAATAAGAGCCCAATACACAGTCAGCACACTGGCACGCCTACTGGGCGGGCCCAAAGGGGCGTTAGGCTGGCAGCCAAGCAGTCAGTCAGTCAGCCAGGCAGTCAGGCAGCTGAGTAAATGTGAATGCCTCAAGTCGCAGTCAATTCGAGCCAAGCATCAGCACAGAGCACACAGCACACAGCATTGCACAAAGGATATCAAATTTAAGTGCACACACACACACACACACACACACACACACGAACATACAGACACAGACACACATCTGTATTGAGCAGACATTAAATTGCGAGGGTTGTGATAAAAGTAAAAACTATTCATTCATATGCATACGTAAGTTCATGCTCTCTTAAGTGTAAGAGTCGTTTAAAGGCAATCATATATACCATTTCATGAATCTCTTAAGATGAACAGCGATTGCACTCTGTTAAGAATATCAGAGATTTAACATTTCACTCTGTTAAGAATACCAGAGGCTTAACATTATGGCAAGCATTTGTACATGTCAATACATATGCATTAGACTTTTGCCTCAATAACTCAGTCTTTGCTTCAGTGAATAGCCAGAGCGTAAAAAAACAATTACGAATGCTTGCTAGCCGATCGCTATAGAACTCGTGGAAGAACCGAGTTGCTCTCTGCAGTTTTATATCAAAGTGTGAGTGAGTGCACACATCGTGCTAACAGTTATTTGTGAGCTATAATCAAGAGTAACAGAGACTTAACATAAGTGAACCTAAATTGTTGCCCCATGCTAAACATAGATAGATATTTAACATTATAATGCATGTAAGGTTACTTATTTCTCACACTCTTAAGATGTCACAAATTTTACATAAGTAAACTTAAATATGTATGAATTATAAATTAACATACTTCTCGCTCTGCTATAACACGCCTAATGTTACTTCAATTATGTTTTTAGCTAAATTAAAAACAATTATCATACCTGTGCATAATATATACATGATTAATAAATAAACATCAACTCACAATGAATTAACCAATTAAGCATTAAGTGCTGCAGCATAATTACAGGCAGTTAAAATTTTAGCAGCCAACTCGAGAGCCACCCTAACTTGTCAAGCCACCCTCGCTCTCATAGCAATACATGTGTACATGTGCGTGTGTATGTGACCTAATCGCATTGAATTTAATGTCAAGCAATTTCTGCTCTCACACACAGACTGCCTGCTACTTTCTTTTTCTTGTCTTTTTTTTCTCTCTCTCTCTGCTCAATTCGATGGCTGAGTGTATGTGTGTGTGTGTGCGTGGTAAATTCTTTTGAAAACATCATGAAAATAACATACTTTGAACTTTTTATTGTCAATTGCCCGTCCGTCTGCACACAATAAAAACGAAACTTCACTTTGGTCATTTTCATTTCATAATTTGTCGCACTCGATTTTCACATCTCGATTTCTCCCTGAACGCGCTTCAATTTGATTATTTTATTTGACTATCTCAATGTGTGTGCTTAAATATGCAGCAGGCACTGTAGGGCTGCGTGTCCAGTTTTTGTGATTGAATGACAATTGCTGCTTTTGCTGCTGCTGCTGCTGCTGCTTGTGTTAGTTCAGCAGGAGCTGTCGCATTTGTCGCTTTGGTTATTTGATTGCGGTCATAAGAGTTTTACGCCACTATCAATGCGGCACAGTCAAACAGTCAGAAAGTCACAGAAGTGTGGCCATTCATAAATATTTCACTCATGCAACTCCACTATCCTAGCTCAATTCAGTTACCTTTTGCCATTCACTCAAATATATTTTCATATGTATGTACATATATGTGAATATGTCCGTTCGCTTTATTCATTCAACGGGTTCAAGGCTGTCGAGGGGCTTTTGGCTAACAATTTTATTGGCAAGCAAATGCGATTACAGCTACAAAGTTGCAGGCGTCGCACTTTGGCCACTGCCACATGCCACACTCGCTGTGCGCTATCAAAATTGTTTGCAAAAAAGTTGCTACCTCACTTCATTTCTTTTTTTTTTCAGTTTTTTCTTTTGTTGCCCCAAAAAACGTGCGCAAACTGCAAAATGTTGCGGCTGCTGCAGCAGCTACTTCTCCTCCTTCTACTGCTGCTGCTGCTGCTGCATTTATTTTTGCTATGGCTGCTTTCTCTTATAATTTTCTTGGCGCTATAATTGCGCTTATCGCTATGTAAGAAGGCAAATTTGCCGCAGCGCCACGTGCCCAATCAACAGCAGCCAATAAAATAAATACAATAATAAAGCGAGCAAAAATACAAGTAAACGATAAAGTGAAGAAATAGTAAGTGTAATCTCTGACTGCATGATACTTGCTCATAATATAGAGAGAGACCAATATTGATTGTAGAAATTAATATATTCTGAGTAATCAAACCTGAGGCTTGAAAACCAACTTAATAATTATTCACCAGAAAAGCTAACTTGAATATTCTACATAATTCTTAATAAATCTTGTAGAGGATATAAATAAGCAATTCATAAATTAATAATTATTTCAAAGGAAATACCAAAGTACTTAATGCAGCCTTTACTGATTATTCTAGGAATGCTCTATTCTTTCTATTCGCTCTTCTTTTTCAGGAATTCCCTTTAAAATATAATCAATCTATAATATTTTGTTAGTCTTTATTTGTAGTTCCCTTGCTTATTGATGAATATTTTCAATTATTTTTTATTTGAAATTATTTAATTTGAATATCCTTCTAGCTCGACTTTTATAATGGTAAGATATTTTTCATATACTGCAAAATATCTGAGCTCTATGAACTATTGTATGCATTACAAAAGTTGCATGCCTCCAATGGCAACGAGCTGCTATTCATTAGCACAGAGAGGGAGAGCGAGAGAGAGAGAGAGACAGATTCAGACTGACATGACAAAAAAATACAATATACTCTTTTCATATCGTCAACAAGCATAAGAAAAATAACTAAGCAAAAAAAAAATATTAAAATATATATTTTTCAGTTTCTTCTTCTTTTTTCCCAGCAATTGTTGCTGCGGCTGCTGCTGTTGTTGTTTTTATTGTTGTTGTGTAATCCGCTTAGCTGCCATCGCCAGTTGGCAGTTGCCATTTGGCAAGAGGCAAAGAAGGCCAAACCGAAGCGCAAAACTTAATTTGCTGCGGGCCAGCCAAAAAAAAAAAAAAAAAAAAAAAAAAAAAAAAAGCGAGGCAGGCACACGGAGGTGCAAAGAAAAGAGCGCGGGTAATTACAACATAAATTTGCCAAATTGCTTCTTTAAAAAAGGGAGAAGAAAATAAACGAAGAAAGAAGTAAAAGCAAAAGAGGCGTGGCGTACATTAAATGCTGATGCAGCAGCCCACTCTCTCTGTCTCTCAGTTTCTCCGTGTCTCAAAGTCTTCCAGTCGTGCTGCTGTCCACACCATACATTCCCTTGTCTGCGGTCTGGCTAGCTGTTAATGCCTAGCAGCTAATCCCGGGGTCAGCATATGTGAGAGAAGGCCACTGACTAGCAAATTATCGCTGCCAGTTGACCAAACTTGATAAGGCCAAACATGTGTAGCCGACAGCAGACAGACCAAAGCCTGGCAATCTCTGTTTCACACTCGTTCTCTCACTCTCTGCATCTGTCTCTGTCTGTGGTTGAAAAATAATAGGTTTATGCTCTGCAGGCACATTGCTCATGTGATTGATATTCCAAAACTGTCGCCGTAACTGAAGCTGTAATTGTGGCAACGGCAACAGCAACAGCAACGGCAACAGCAACGGCAATAGCAACAACAACAAATTGCCCGAAAGCCTTTTGCAACTTTAATGTGCTTAATATTTGATTTGTGGTTGAGTGCGTGAATGCGTGTGCTTAACTGAGTGTGTGTGTATTTTTGGCCTAGTCAACGAGTCAGCGCTTGCATTTCAAGTATTTAAATACACATTAATGCCGTGCATAACTACATAAATTCTATGCAACTTTCTCGTCTTGCTACAGCGGGCAAAGTTTTGTATTAAGAGTTTTTGAGCTGTTTATAAATGAAGTTTTCACTAAATTGAGGGCATTAAAAAAAGTTTGCTCACATCTTTGACTTGGCTCATTGCAGCATTTACCACACCTATTTTCAGACTCTTGCCATCATCAGATCTTAAGTTGATAATCATGTTTGGGCTTATTTCTGATATACTTCTACGATTGCTTAGCTCTGATTAAATTACGTCGTGTGAAGTGTCAAATATTTGTTTGCTTAACTTATTTTTTACATATTGTTTGCTTTTATTTATTTATTATTAATATTATCTTTTTTTTGGGCTTTTATTACTTTTTTGTTGCATATGTGTTTCAATTATTTAAATTATTACTATCTGTTCTGTTGTAACTGTATTTTCTCTTTGTTTCTTGCTCGTTTAATTCATAATTTACTCTCGCCCTACTGTGCTTCTGTTTGATCTATCTCTCTCTCTCTCTCTCTCTCTCTCTCTCGGATCACTCTCCTGCTTCCCTTCTCTCTCTCTCTCTCTCTCTTCTCTCTTTTATTTAGTGCATCCATGCATGTTCGCTTTTCCCATCATTCACACACAATTCAAGTCAACTATAAAAAAAGAAAACAAATTGAGTTTCAATCGCCTTTGCTCTCATATAACTGACATTAAGCAAATGGCCAATGCACTCCATGGTTGCTTTAGCAGTCAATGGTCACTTCTTTCAATGGACTGCGCTTCAGTTTGAGCTACACGTAATGCCATTGCACTAGTTGCTCATCTTTATACGCTTAGTCTGATCAGCATTTGTGGCCTTTTTCTGCATTCATAAAGGATGACACTCACTGCCGCCGACGCATTGCCCGTGGCATAAAAAACAAAATGTAAAGCGAAAAAAACCAGAGAAAGATAGAGAGAGAGAGAGAAAATGGAAAATAGAAAAGGCAAACTGCTTTGGTAATTTTTTTTAATGCTGCACTTTACTTGATAAGTCAACCACTTGAGCAAAGCGGCAAAAATCCATGACTATGTTGGCTTTCAGTCTATGTTCTATCAGGTTTGCTGTAGCTCTCTCTCTCACACACACTTTCTCTCTGTCTTAAGCGTGCTTTGGCCAACACCTGTCAACTGGTTGGCCTCCACTGCTTGGCCTGGCCAGTCGCCAGGTGCCTCTCACCTGCCAGCACCACTGTTGGCATTTTGTAATTGCATTACGTTGCCGACAAAGCAAAACCTTTTGAAAGTACTTGCCAGGTTGTGCGAGTGTGTGTGTGTGTGTGTGGGAACTTTAAGTGCCCCTTTGTGTTGCTCTATACCTGCTGCTCGCTCTTTCTCCTCACTCAGTCTCACTCTCTCTCTCTCTCTCTCTGTTGCATAGTTTTGTGTGCAACTTGCAACATTGTCGCAGGCAGACGCGGCGTATACGCAACATGGTCGCCAGCTCGTTTGGCACAAACACGAATGACAATTAAAACGCAGCCGTAAGCCATGTCGCATTGCCAATGCAACTTTGTGGCAATCCGAAACGTAGCCAACTATTTGGGTATTGCAGCAACCACTCATCCGCTCAACCCCCCCTCGCTCAGCTACCACGTCACGCATTTACGTGGATTTCAATTTCACGCTGCAATTGCCGTTAACTGCGCTGGGGCGCCATCTAAACTGCGCCATCAAATTGGTAAACTAATATGGCCAACAATGTAAGCGACTGTCCAAGCGTTCGACAAACATCGAGCGTCAAGATTGCTTTTATAATTGAAATGCTCGAATTACTTACTTACAACCGCAGCCGAGGCAAAGCCATGGCAATCAAACTGTCTGCCAGCCCCATTCCCTAGCAATGCGGATGGGATTACAGCTATAAAGACTTGAGGTGCTCGGCCAGCTAGCAAGCCAGCCAGCCAGCCAGTTGGTCGGCTAATACACACAGGCCCCGTTAGGCTGGGCACTATGCATAAATTCTAATTAAAATTTCTGTGCCAGGTGGTAAATAAAACTAATTATACATGCGCAAATCATCGACAGTCTATATATAGATAGAGTGAGATAGGGCGAGAGTGTTAGGGAGATTGAGTGAGAGTATGGAGCTGCGCTACATCACCTTTAAAACGAGATGGAAAAACTTTTCGCAGCAGCTATGTCTGCTGCTGAAGTTCGCTTCTAAAGCTGACAACAACCAGCGCAACAGTCCGGCAACAAACAGCAATAACAACAACAACAACAACAACATCAAGAAAAACAACAAGAAAAAAACTTTCAACAAAACTTTGACGTTGCTGTCCAACCAAAGAAGGGTAGCAGGTGGCCGTAGGTATTTTGTGAAGAGCTGGGCCCAGTGTATTGGGCAGCCAAATCAATGATGCAGCTGCCATAAGACCTTTAAGCTCAATTATGGCATGAACGGACAGGCAGACAAAGAGCAAACGAGAGAGACAAGGAGGGAGAGAGAGAGAGAGAGTGAGTGAGAGGTAATAATAGACAAAGACATGCACTTGGCCCTTCTTGATGATGACTCGATCACTTGCAGCTTGAGCCAAGCATTGAAATGTGCTTTGAAAAAGCAAATCTGATGGATAAATTTAAGAGCGTGACTACACAGATATATATACATATATATAGATGAATATAAATGAAAGGTATATAAAAGAGTAAAAAGTTATACACTTGGCCATTTGTCTTCGTTTAATGTCAAGCACTTAAATTGCTGCCCGAATAAGTAGGCAACAAAAATTTTTATTCATTTTTGGGCAGATTTTTATGCGAATATTTCGATTAAAACGTGAAATATATACATATATAAAAATTATATATATGTGGAAAATATTTACAATGTGCCAGTTTTTATATACTCTTAATGTTCATATTCTACTTCATACACTTCAGTAAGAGCATTAAAGCAACGACCTCGCGCCTGATTTTCATTCCATTCATTTATTAATAAAATCTGACGCTAAAAACAGAACACACCAAATTAGATTATTCGACGCCTATTTCGCACGTGCAGCTCTTAAAAATAAAAAAATAGGGCCAAAAATATGTTCAATTTTAGCTGCTGCCTTTTTGTAAGAGTCAAATTCAATTTAGCTATGCTATAGCTGGCTAAAAACAAAAACAAAAAAAAGAAAAAATAAACTTTGATCAAAGCCACGTCCAAATTGCTATTGTCAACGGCCAAATACACACTCTACACGAACACACACACACACATTTGGAGCTGCCTTGATAGTCTTGCAAGAGCAATGTACGTACATGCTAAAAATTGTCAACTTCATTGACAGAGCCAAAAAGGAAGAGAGAGTGAGAGAGAGAGAGAGAGAGAGCGAGAGAGTGAGTAAGAAATTGGGCAAAAAAATATGCCAAAAGTTGAAAAGTTTCATTTTATTTTTAGCTGCTGCTGCTGCTGCTGCTGCTGCTGTTGTTGCTGCTTCTGGTGCTGTTGTTGTGGTTGCGGCCAAAGCTGTGCTTTTGACGGCAAAAATACCCTATAACTAGATGGAAGTGTGAGCTAGCTTAGTTGGCAAGAGATACAAATCTCATTCAATAAAACGTAACTGAAAGTGAGGGAATGAATAATTCAAATATGTATATATATAAATAAAATAACCAGATTGGGCTGTCAGTACAGTCAAAGTCTAGACGAAGCATGAGCTAGTTTAGTTGGCCATGAGATGCTATGAATTGATATTCAATTTAAATGCATAGAGAGTATTAAAACTAACTAAAGGTGAGTGTATATATGAATATAGGTAGATATAGTAGCAAACAAAAGTTTGTATACAAAATATAAAATAATGATGAGATATCGATCGGGCTCGTACAAGTAAAGAGTTATACAAAGAGAATTTAGTTTAAATTCCTTGAAATTCATATGAATAGAAGTCATAAAAAAGTCATAAAACTATAATGAAACTGAGTATATATATTCAGCTAAGCATGTCCTATTCACTATACGTAGCTAGCTATCTATAGTCTGTCTGATTACTTTCTCGGCCAAGTCAAAGTTGGCTGAAGCCCTCGCTGCATTTCTTCCAAGTTCTCACTTTAGCTCAACTCAACTTATTTACAGGATAACTGAAAGCTTTCCATTTATTGCAAAAACACTTTTTTTTATGCAGTGTAAGCGTTAAAGCGTGCATTTGGACATAAACAACTTAACAGTCATTAAATTCGAGCCACCAAGCGATAAATGTCAATAGCACTGCCTGAAAAACTTTGCAGTGCACACACACACACAAACACACACACACACACATATATATATATATTTATACGTATATATATATATGTATAAGCACTTGCACTTACACATGGCATTATGTATTGCAGCTGAAGTCCTTAACATATTGCGCATACGTCACGTTGACCCTCATTTTGTGAGGCTGTTGCTGCTGCTATTACTCCTGCTGCTGATGCTCCTCCTGCTGCTACTGCTGCTGCTGTTGTATATGTTGTTGTTGTTGGCTTACAAATTGCAGTCACTTTTAACTGATGTTGAAAACAAATGGAATGCGACAACAGAATCATTCACATAAATCTCATTTGTCCACTTTAGTAGGCCAGGTTGCAGCACGGCCAGTAGCACAGCAGAAGTGGCTGAAGTAGCTCCGATTCTTTTGCCTGGCAAAAGTGGCAAACAAAATTTAGATTTATGGGCCGCACAATGATAAATTGAATTTCGCTCAAAATTAACTGTAAGCCAAAGTGAACGTGCTGCAACAACAATAATAAAGACAACAACAGCTGGCTGAAGAAAAATGGTCGCAACATATGCGGCCTATAAAATGTGACAAGCCAAGCAACCGCAAAAGGAAACGAACTACGTTTGTGGCTAGGCCAAAGACAACGGTAGGATTTAAGTATATGTGTGTCTGTGTGTGTGTGTCTGTGTGTGTGTGTCTGTGTGTGTGTGTCTGTGCGACCACCGCATCAAGTTTACTACTGGCAGCCTGGCAATGAAATTAGGACACAAGCTTGTAGGCCATAGCTAGCGCCCTGGCCCAGCAATTGTCTAAGCATATTTGTCGTTTGATTGATTTATTTTCCCAACTCCACACACACAAAAGACACACACAAAGCACAACAGATTTGTGCAGGCCAACAACAACAGAAACCAGCAGCAGGCAGAAGGCAGCAGGCAGCACTCAGGCCAACTGACTTGTGGCTCAATTGTGACAGACAGGCTTCACAAATACAACTTACCCACTAAATGGGCGACCCAGCTAAGGCGCTTTGTCAAATCAGAGCAGCCTAAGCACCTCACACGTAGGCTAGTCGCACAGCTTGCAGCTCACCTGGCCTCGCACAGCCAGCTGCTCTTTATGGCAATTTTATTTATTATGCAATCGTAAGCGAACTCATGGAAATGTCCTCGTTTCAGTCTTATTTGAATATCTTAAATATTTATACTATAGTTTAAAGTTTTAGCTATTTTTGAGCGAACGTAAATGTTGATTTAATTCAATTTTAATTAAAGCTTAAGCATGCTTTTCGCCAAATTTGAATTTTTAAGGCTTTAATTTGTAAAGCTTTATCCAATTTTTAAACTATTTTTACACAGTTTCTATAATCTATATAATACGCATTCATTATAAAAGTCAATAAATGAAAAAAAGCTAAAGATTTAAATTTAATAGCTTGTCTTAGTTTCACTTTTATCTCAGTATTTTCATAATTATTATTATTTTAATAGAAATTTCCACATAACAAATTCCTTGCGCAACAAAATTAAAATTCCAAGTATCAAGAACTATTCAAGGACATTTGGCATTGGCAAAGCTACTTTTAAAATTTCTTGTGTTTCGCCCAGCTACTTAGCTAAGTTCATAGACGACTCCAAACAGCAATTCTAGAACCTCAGCAGCTGTGCGAATCATATAAAAGCAGCAAATGTTTGTAAGTATCTAAATACCAATTTCTATATATATATATATATATATGAACTTTATAGTTCTTGAGTTTGAGTTTTTATGGTCTCACTGCATAAGCATGCAAAGCTTAATAAATTTCCATTTGTTTTTATGAGTTCACATAACAAAAGGTGAAAGGTGAGTGTCTAAACTGTTTTGCCTTTTCACTGAGATTGCGATTTTCCATAACTTAATCCGTCGGGCAACCGATGCTGACGATGATGATGATGCTACTGCTGCTGTTGCTACTGCTGCTACTGCTGCTTCTGTTCCTGGTGCTCATGGCATTAAAGTTGTGCCATTTGAGAGTCATTCAACTGCATTAAATATGCAAATGCGAAATGGCATCGTTTGGCATCGCACCTTTGACTCGACGCTGGCTTTGTCTATTTTGGCTGACATTATCGAAATGCCAATCAATGGCAAACAAAAAAGAAAATATAAGAAAAATTGTTTGTAACTGTCGAATGCAATTCTCGCATCGAAACCCAAAAGCCAAAGCCAAAGCCAAACCCAAAGCTATATACAAAAAAAAAAAATAATTTAAATGCCAAATAAAAGAGAAGAAAATCAGGCCATTGAGAGAAAATGCTTTTGTTGCAGTGCAAAGAAAGGTAATATCTGGTGAGACATACATATATATTGCTCTATATACATATATACATATTCCATTTCCGATTAAAAACTCACGAAAAATCCTTTCAAGATAGTTATATATAATATATATATTAAGTATTTGTATAAAAACTAAATGTATACCCTGTAATCGCATAGAACTCTATTTTATAATGCTTTGCTAGAGCTTCTCTTTAGATATGATTTAATACTAAATATACCTTAGATAAGCTATCGTTAAATTTATATATCTTTAAGAGATGCGCCACTAAAATCTACACAACAAATGCGAAAGCATGCAGAGAGTGTGGGGTTAAACAGTTGTACAGGTGTATTTATATATATATATTTGGAGGTGGTGGTGGGCGTGGCCGGTTTATAAATTCAATTTTGCCGATTATGTTTCTCTGATTGGTAGTTTAGCTGCATTGTGCATTAGATTGGAAGATGAATTACAAAAAGTACTTAAGCATTTCATTTGTTGTGTGGGTGCACAGGAACTGCGGTTGGATATGAAGGTAGAGCGTGTATCTCTGTGTGTGTGTGTGTGTGTCTATATATACATATACTTATATACTTATATATGTATTTGTGACATTTAGCTTACCTGTTGAATAACAGGCCACAGCCGCGGCGCTGATGGCGTCGTTGTTATTGCCAATACAGCCGCCATAGGAGAAATGATGGCTAGTCGAACCAGTGCCGGAGACAACGGCTATTTCATCCAGCTCATGGCCCGGCGAGGTGCCAGCGGATACCAGCCGCGTCGACGATGTCGCCGAATTGCCCTGCGAATTTTTACGTCCACGTAGCGAGAGCACCAGTCTTTTGGCTGTGGACATGCCCACAGCACAGGATGCTTACCGCTGCCTGCCCTACAGCTACCAGCTACCGTCTCCTCCCACCAAACGTCGCTGTCAAAAGGCAGGTGAATTTCTTGTCGTCGTCGTCGTCGTCGTTGTTGTTTTTGCTCAGGCTGTACCAGCGGCTGAACTGCAATAAGAAATTGAAATGGAAATGAGAAACTTTTTATTTTATTTTTATTTTTATTTTTTTATTTATTTATTTTTTTCAATCAATATTTGCAAAAGCCTGAAATGAAACTAAAGAGCAGAAATTGCAATAAAAGAAAGTTGCTGCAATGGCTCGCAGTTATAGATACCCTATAGAAATGCGAATCAGCTGAAATAAAGTATGAATGTCAATTGAAATGTTGTTGCATTGCATAATTGTCGGTCATAGTAAGAACCTGTTCCTAATATATATAGCATAAAAGCATATATTAATGAACACACACACATGCATAATATGCTCTCTTTCTCTCACTTGAATTTATATAATTTGTTAAATCATATTCCAATTGACTTAGCTGTTGATCAACAATGCTGCTTCCTGCTGCCCTCCTGCTGCTTCCTGCTACTCGCAGAATATCATAATACAACCATTACATTCATTTAATGGGCACTTGGTATCATACAACACTGGCTACCAACACTGCTATTTATAACCTTAATAATTTAGCCGGAGCTTCAAAGAAATATGTTAATCTTGAACGAGCGTCGACTGAGCTTGGAATTTTCATTTTAATGCGCCGCCAGAGTGGGGACACGATGTTGAAATATACTCTGCAAGCGTGTATATGTATCTCACTGTATGTGTATGAGTATGTCGAGTGTCAGTGAACAGAACAATCTTAAATTATGCAAATGCTTGCAATCAACGCTTAAGCAATGCCAACAACAGCAACAACAATGGAAAGTATAAAATAAAGTAGAAACAAAAAAAAAATGGCACACAAAATGATTGCGACATGAAAAATATGCCCGCAATATTAGCATACAGCGGCATTGTATTGAGAGCAGCTGAGTTGGGCAATGGGCGGATTGGGGGCGGGGGGCGGTGGGCGGCGGGCGTGGCACGTGCTATACACGCGAATGCGGAGCAAAAGCCGCTTAGGCAACAGCAACAAGAACAACAACAACCAACAGGCAGAATAGGCAACAAATGCGAATGCCAAAAAGAATAGACACAAAAGGCGTAGTCTAGCCATAGGCAATACAAGACTAAAACATACCCTTGACAGATGTGCAAAATTTTTTAATAAATGCGTATAGTTTAGTATAAGTTTTATGTTTATTTTATTGAGCCAAGCACTCAAAAGGAATAACGTAGACCTAATATCGATTTTGATCAAGCAAACTTCCTATATTTTATGAAGCTCATATTTCATATCTAGCTCATACTCTCAGTAAATAACAGAGATGAGCAAGATGCACAGTAAGACAGAGGTAGATTATCCAGCCTATGCATCCTCAGCATTAATATACCCTAATATATATATATATATACTATAATATTCTACTCAGTGCCACGTCTCCTACCCTTGACATATACCGCTACGAATACATAATATCCTACATTTCCAATTTTTAATAAGTTTAGGGCATCCGCAAAAAAAGAAAAGAAAAAGGCAACAAAAACCACAACAACAACAACAACCAAAAACTGTCACTCAGTCAGTCACAGCCTTATCAATTTAATATTTAATAAGCCCTGGCTGGCATTCAAGAATACCCTAAAAAAAAAATTATATACATTTTTATTCAGTTGAGTGTAAAGTTGATAACCCAGTCAAATGCTAAGACGGACGGGTGGTTGTTGGGTTTTCGATTTTCAATTCCGATAACGATTACTATTACGATTATTTCCATAAGCATAAACAAGACCCCAAGTCGAACCGCACTTTGCATTAAATATTATTAAAATATCTATAGATAGATATGTGTATGTGTGTATGTGTGTGTGTATTAGCTTTTAGGCTCGCTAGACTTTAAAGTCTCATATAAATGGCAAACACGCACACACACACACACACACACACACACTCGCATACACACATACATCTGCGACTTGACAGTTGTACGTGACGCATAACAAATTTGAGGGATTTGTTGCACTTTGATTGAATGTTCGCTGGCGCCGCAAAGCTAAATATGATTTATGTGCCAAGCACACACACACACACACACACACACAGCCAAACACTCCGTCAAGCACACACATACATATACATCTAACTTATCTAATTTGTCAGCATGACAAAAAGAGAAAATACGAAAAAAAATTTATTGCAATTATTTAAATTTTTGTTTTTGATTACGCAAAGGCGACAAATAGCAGAGCAAAAGAAGAAGAATGAAAGAACAAAAAATGAGAATATTAAGCAACAACAGTCAAAAAAAAGTTATGCAGGCATGGGCGCTCTGTCAAGCTCTCTGGCTGGATTTGTTTAGCCAGGTTGGCTCTGCGTTCCGGCCAAAGCCAAAAGGCAATCAAGTGTTGCCAAAAACTATGCAAACATGAAAATTGCCAAAAACGCTACCCAAACCAGATTTCAAATACAAACCCAAAGCCAAGCACCACCGGAGTGAGACGGAGCAAAATAGAGCAGGTGAGTGACAGAGAGAGAGAGAGAGAGAGGGAAAGTTGGAGCTGCAGCGAGGTGAGAGAGCAGCAGATTGCGGACAATTGTTTGCGTTGTGCAAGTGTCAACAGCATTTGCAATTCCGTTAAATTTTTACCTCTTTGGGGTTTTGTCAACGCTTCGCTTGGCAACTGTTGTTGTGATACCCTGTTATTGACAGGCAGCTCGAGCTAGGTGTATTGTAAGGGTTTCTTGATTTATATCAAAAATAATTGATATGTCACGTGAGTGTGTAAGAGAACAAAATAATTGATGTGAAATTTTGAAATAATTTATATATGAAGGTATTTCAAATATATATATATAAATATATATTTTATTGATTAATCTCGTGAATAAAAATATTTATTGAAATTGTTTAAATAATAAAATAAATAATAAAAAACAAATTAAATTTAGTATAAACCATAACAATAGCTTTTATTATAAAAAAAATTTAACTCAATTTTTATTTGAAATCATTTCTCTGTTATAATTTATTTTATCTATCAAATTTCCACTTCTCTATAATTTATCTAATCATGCGAACATTGAGTACGAACATCAAATGCAAAATTTGCAATTTTATTATTGCATATGTATTTTGTATGCATTGCCTATGCCTGAGCATGAAAATATATAGTAATTTACCAATACTTTTGTTCATATTTATTCGTATACATATATATATATATATTTTGAATATATTAAATATTCAAAAGAAAAATACTTGTATTTATTTCAATATGCATTTCAATTGTGAGTTTAGTCAATATTATGACAATTGCAACGCTTATTTGAAGAATACAGACGATAAGGAGAAAAAGAGTGAGATAGATAGAGAGAGAGTGAGTGAAGAGAGCAAGAGTGAAAAAGTAGCGAATCGAGTTAAGTTTTTGCTGTTATGCAAATTTGCAAATGCAAACGCATTTCAATTTAGCAATTTCCACTCGCTGACAATATTTGAATTTGCGATACGCTTTCGCTCTGGGCACGATTCATTATCATTTTGCTATTCAACGCTCTGGATTCTGGATACAGCACTGTGCATTCGTCGCAGTGAACGAAATGCCACTTGGCTAATTAAAGCCTTATGTACACGCAATGCGATGCCGCCTGCGAGGACAGCAGACAGCTCAAAAATGATGGTCAGCATTTGTCCATCTCGCATGGCAGCGAACTAAAAAATGAATCGCCATCAATCTCGCGCTGACATTAGCAGCGACAGCACCGAAGAGCGATGGTGACCATGGAGTGCAAAGCAAGAAAAACGAACCAAACGAACGAACGAAAAAAAAAATAAAGAAGCAGGCAACTAATTACAAAGCTGTTGACAGTACCTCACCGTCAAGCGAAAAGGAGTTTTTCGGGCAGCACAGAGAACGGACAGCGTACAAGCACAGAGGGAGAAAAGAAAGGAGAAACGGACAACCAGCGTATGCCGTACAGACAGGACCCAGCGGACAATGAGGAGTGAGGTTTTTTCTTTCGCCTCCGCGCTTGCCAGATTCAGATTCGGGTTTTGATTATTCTATCCCCTGACCAAAAAGCTAACCAAAAAAAAAGTTAATTTTAATTTTTTTTTTTTTTTTGTTTTTTAAAGCAAACACGCTTAAATAGGGACGCTTTTTTGATTCTTGTGGTTCTTTGAATTCTGTTTTGGTTTTTGTACTGATTAGTAGGGGCAAATAATACCCTGTAAGCTCTGTGACAGATGAAAACTTATTTTATTAATCTTGTGTATAATGCTTTAAGTGAGGGTGTATATAGAGTGGGGTAGTTAGATAGACGTGCTTTTGGCTAGATGTTAATGGAAGAGCTTCAGCTCAGTTTCAGCTTAGGCTATGATAGTATGAAAGGAATGAGGGGAGAGAAAAGAGATGGAGCGAGAGGAGAGGGCTGCGGAGGATGAGATGGAGAGAGAGAGAGAGGAGAGAAAGGAGTGAGAGAGAGGCAGAGAGGAGAGGGGAGAGAGAGAGACAGTAGGAGAGAGAGAGAGGGAGAGAAGAGAGAGAGAAGGAGAGACGGGGGAGGAGAAGAAGAGAGGGGGAGAGAGATGAGAGAGAGAGTGGAGAGAGAGAGAGAGAGGAGAGAGAGAGAGAGGAGAGAGAGAGAGAGAGAGGAAAGGCGAGACAGAGAGAGAGGAGAGGACGAGAGAGGAGACGAGGAGAGACGAGAGAGGAGAGAGAGGGAGGGGAGAAGGAGAGGAGAGAGAGTGAGAGAGAGAGATTAGAGGAGGAGAGAGATGGGAGAGAGAAGAGAGAGAGACAGGAGGAGAGACAGGGAGGGAGAGAGGAGAGAGAGAGAGAGAGGAGAAAGAGAGAGGGCGAGGAGGCGAGGGAGTGGAGGAGAGGGAGAGGAGGAGAGAGAGAGACCAGGGAGAGGGGCAGGAGGAGGAGATGAGTAGAGGAAGATGAGAAGAAGGAGAAGAGAGAGAGAGAGAGAGGAGAGATGGAGGAGGGAGGAGAGAGGAGGAGAGAGAGGAGAGAGAGACAGATTGTGCGTGAGAGAGGAGATGAGGAGAGAGAGAGGAGGGAGATGAGAGAGGGAGGAGACAGGCAGAGAGACAGGAGAGGAGAGGGAGAGGAGAGATGACAACAGAGGAGGGAGAGAGAGAGAGGAGAGAGAGAGACAGGAGAGAGTAGAGAGAGAGAGAGAGAGAGGAGAGACCAGATGGAGGAGAGAGAGAGAGGGAGACGAGAGGAAGCGAGAGTGAGAGAGACAGATTGTGCGTGTTTGTCTTTTGGGTCTGAGTTGTATAAGGTAGGTAATTGAATCGTTATTATTTAAAGTTAGATGAAAGAGAAATAGGAGAAAGATACCTGAGCTATATTTCTTAAATGTAATTAATTGCTCTTCAAGTATAGTAGAGAGTGTGAGTGAGATGATCCATAAATATAAACTGAATAAGAGTAGAGTATAGATTCGCCTCACCCATAAATATATTTGAGCACGGTATAGGCATGGAACGCTAGGTAGGCTACGTTAAGCAGAGAGAGAGAGAGAGAGAGAGAGAGAGAGAGAGAGAGAGAGAGAGAGAGAGAGAGAGAAGATTCGGGTCTTCTTTAACAGCAGTATAAAGAGTTATAAATATACGAATTAAGCAAGCAAATTATAAAACCTAGAAGCATAGACTACTAGGTCAAAGAGAGTATATGCATATAAAGGAATGAATGAAATATATATAATTCTATATATAATTCTATAATTCATATGGCTAGCATATATATGTTATATGTATGTACCTGTATGATCTACAGCTTGACCATTAGCTCAATTTATTCAGCAAAAGAATAGTCAAGCATGTCAAACCTGCCATCAACTCCAACTGACTTATGCACCCCAGCTAAGCACTTAATGTCCACAGGGTATGCAGAGAAAGAAAAAAATAACCATAACCAGATTATGCCAAATGCGAGCGCATTTGTCAGCTAAATGTGACAGAGCATCAAATGGCAACCGGACAACTGGTCCAAGGATAACTGGCATCACAGCCCACACACAGCACTTATCACTGAGCAAACTAATTGCATTTTCAGATCTAAGCCGATTAAAATTAAACTTTTTGTTTACTTTCAAAATTTCACTAAGGTAGTCAGTCTCTCCGGCATTAGCTTCTATTGATTTTAAGTAATTGGAAATATTTCATTACTCTCATATTTCAAACCGAATATGAAATTGTATAGTAAATGTGTTGATAGGCCATGATTTATGACCAGCTCAAAAAATTTATGATAAATGCAATATTCGCTGGCAATTATATGCTTACATTTAATATATGCAATAAAAAATACGCATTTAACAGATATAATAAGTAGCGCTGCTCTCATTCAATGAAAACATGCATATATTTGAATTTTAATAAGCGCAAAAGTATTTGAAATGAGAATAAATTAATGCTGTCATCTGTTGCCACCGATTCAATGGCATTCCGATTTCATTTTAATTTCATTAAAACTGATCAAAAGTTTCAATTGACCACAAATATTGTATATTCATAGAGCGTTAAAGGCTCAAGTTCAGTTTAGCATTTTCTGAACAATTTACCTAACAAGCGTTGCAAATGGAAATTTAATGATGATTCTCATAGTGGGGCTCAGAGTTGAAAGATTTTGCTTCGATTTAGACAAAGTTATGATTGCATAAACTTTTAGTTTAGCCCGTAGGATTAAATGTTGCAGTTGAATTCTATTTAAATTTCAGCAGATTATGCTTTATATATTGATTGCCAAATAAATTTTGAATCAAATGTGTTACTGAAAAGACTATCAAATATAATACAAAAGTGTCTTTAGCAATATTAAATAATCTTGTATATATTTAAAATAAATTTTTTTAAATATATATAAAGCTTTTAATAACATTTAGAGATTTATCTAGAAATGATTAATCATTTTAGTTCCAAATATCGTTCTAGAAATATCTAGAAATATAAAAATTCATATCCATCTATGACTTCATCTCTTCCTCATTGTTTAAGATCGCTTTAATTGTTGCTGAACTGAGCTCTGTGTATATAAACATATAAATACAAATACATATTTAGTGGAGGTCTTTGCTGCAGTGCGCTTCATCTGCTTCCTCTTCTCTTTGTGTGTTTCCAGGTAAATAAAAATCAAATTAAAAGCACTTAAACAATTTTTTTGCCTTTTCTTTTTGTATTTTATTCCTTTTTTTTGTTTTTGGTTCAGGTTCCCGCATTGTTACGCTTTACGTTATTTATTGAAGCGATTCATATTGATGGCTCTCGGTGCAGGGCGGCAGGCTGTGCCACGCCCAGCTAGCGAAAATGCAAATTGCAGAATACAAAATGCAAATAAACATAAATGGAGCCAACCGCAGCTGCAATACGGTTAAAAGAGCCAACACCATGAAACCAAACAAAATGATCTAATGGAGTGTGCTCGACTAGCAGATACCCTCAACTACAATTAAATTACATACTTTGCCAACTGCCATTGAACATATGTATACATATATATTTATTAGTTTTTTCGTTTTTGGCTTGTTTTTCTAATGGTCTTTTGATTACAAGCAGCGTGTTGCATGTGGCAGCTAACTGATGACCTGTCTCGCACCTGTTATAATTGTTTTGTTGTTTTGAGTTGAATTTTAGCAATATTTCTATGTGCAACAACAATGATTGTTGTGGCAGCAGCTGTTGCCACATTGTTGCCTTTGCTGGCAGCACAAATATTTAATTGTGCTTAGCTTTTATTTTGTTTTGTTAATTCTATTACACTAACCATTTTCCGCCCTTTACACGCTACACACACCCACACACACACACATACGTAATGTGTTTGGACAGCCACAGATGCATCACCTGCAGCTCCAGCGACCTCACCTCTGCCTGTGGCTTTGCCACACAACAACTCACCCAACTAACCCAACTAGCCAGCCCTCTAATGTAGCAAACACACACATACAACTGCTTCCTCTCCTACTTACACTCTCTCTCTCTCTCTGTCATTGCCATGCTGCTTCTATTCTTGATTGTGCTCTCTTTTTGACGCCATCTCGTATGCCGATTCGCTCAGACCAACTCTGACTGGCAAACGTTGCGCACGAGCTGCAATTTATAACTGCATGCATACGTGCATACTGCAATCTTGCCACGCCCCCAACTCACCTTCTCTCGTACACTCTTTTTTTTTTTTTTTTTAGCAGCCCACTTTCCACACAGCACAGCGCCAGCAGCACATAAACATTTTTGTTAGCTGCGCTTTAGCTGCTGCACACACGCTGCTTCGCTTTTGTGTCGAGGTGCCAGCGTCCGCGTTCGCATCCTGCAGCATGTCCTAGCCTGAGACCCGGACTGCTGCGCTGTTGCTGTTGCTACTGCTGCTATTATAGTTTTTGTGATCCGCCGAAGCGCAAATAAACAAAAGGTTCGCTTCGTGCAAAAAGCAAAACAAAATGAAATACAACTACGAACGACGTCAAGAACAATAAAAAAAATATATATATAAAAAATAAACAATAACAGCATAAATATGCAAGGAATCTGAGCATGCACGACTGCAAGAGTGCTATGCATCAGCCTTTGCATTTTTGAAATGGAAACTTGAAGCAGAAAGAAAGCGTGTCGAATTTTTTGGAGATGGTATTCGAAAGTCTTAAAAGAGATTAGAATCATAGGCAAATTCCAGTTTTCATTAACAATGAAAGGTTATTAAAAAATAAATAAATAAAGCTGTTTTCTCAAGCAATATACTCCTTAATAAAAAAAAAAAAAACAAAGCTCGCATAGTTGATCGTTTATCGATGCCTATACTTCGTCTAGACTCTACACTCTGAGGAAAAACTCAGAGAGCCAACCGATTGCCTCGGTTCTTTAACGAGTTCGTTCGTTCGTGAATTGAGTGCGTGCATGCGTGTATTTCATCATTTACTGAGTTTTATTATGCGAACGTTGATCGTATCGCTCTCTAAACGATGTTCGTTAAATGAGCATCACACGAACAGTTCAACGCATGGCGCTCTACAGAAAACGAAAAGCATTCAACTCTCTTCTCTAACACAGAATGATTTAATTTTTTTAATGATTTCGCCAAGAGGGCGTAAATATGACAATACATAGATTTATTTATATATATGTCTCCTATTGTTACAGTAGGGTTGGTGTGAGGCTAAAAGCTGTCGAGCTTAGTGTGAGTGAGATGTAGAAAATAGAATATGATATGACCTCCCATAATAAGCCACATTGCTAACATCTCTAGCAGATCTTGTTTGGTAATTCTCTATAGTCATGGTTTTTACCCAAGCACAACTTGATCATACTACCCCTTTGCCAACTGGCACAGGGTATTACAAAAGGCAACAAAGTGCGGGTAACGGGCAGCATAGCGTCAGTTGCAGCTATAAAAGTGCTTGAACAGTGGATAAGGGGCATCAGCAGCTGCAGCTGCAGCAGCAGCAGGAAGGGGTCAACACTTGCAGCTGGCAACAAATTTGCTGTCGCAGGCTAAATATATGTGCTATACAGAGGAAGCTTTAGGCATAGGCAACCAGTCAGCCAGGCAGCCTGGGAGCCGAGCAACCAGGCAGAGGCAGCCAGACAGCACCCATGTGCCATGCAGCGAGAGAGAGAGAGAAAGTAGAGAGGGAGAGAGATTATTAATCAATGGTTGGACTTTTGAGAGCAGTCAACTAAAGAGATTTGTTAGGTTTGCCATAAGAGCCATAATCAAGCGGCGCTCGTTACGTTGCGTGGCAAACGCACTTGGTTTAGCTTTGCTACACTTTACCAATTTAAGTGGCTAAACGTTGGCAGAGCAGCAACTGACTTTGAGTTTGTCATGTGCTGTCGTTAGCTAAATTGAATCCGAAATTAACTGCTAAAGCACTGAGAGATGCTCGTATAGACTCGTATGGACTTGTGCAATTGCTTTTGCATAATTGAAAACTGCTTAAAGTTTTGCTAATTAAGTTGCATTTCAACGCAAACGCACAACAAACTAATTTCCCCAACAACGTTCAACGTCAAACAGCATGAAGAATTCTATTTAGTAATGGCAGTGTGTGAGTGTGTTGATGCTATGAATTTTATCAGCATGTGCTTTAACTTTCTCTCTCTCTCTCTCTCTCTCATGCTCTCCCACTCACTATCTTTCAGTCTCTCACTCTCTCTCTCTGTGTATAATGGCAGCTGTTGTCTGGTTTTGACGGCTGCCTCTGATCGTTTTGGCCATGCTTCGCCCCGCCAGCTGTCAGGCGTGTCAAAACAATTGTCATTCATTCCCAGCTTGTCTGTGGCTCACTCACATCACATCACATCCCACACACACACACACACATCTCGCATCTCCCATCTCCCATCTCGCATCTCCACTTCCCATCGTCATTTCTATTTCCAGTTACCGATTCAGCTCCAGTTCGCTCATATATATATATTGCTTGCAATTATGGCCCAGTGACATGTGTTAACAGCACAGTCAACCAGCAAGCCAGCCAGCCAGCCAGCCAGACAGGCAGTCATTCAACTGGGGACTCATTGCAATGCGCTCTCAACATTTCCGCACAGTTATTTTGCCCATTTCCTGTTGCCTTGGCTTTCAGGCCGTTGCCGACGACGCCGCTATACATTTTGCCACGTTGCGTATACGACGCATTTTACCGCGTTTGAAATCAATATCAATGGATGTGCGCAAATGCTGTTAGTTTCGCTTAGAGCTTGCTCCCCTGTTGTCGCCTTGATTACTCATGTCATATTTCGATATGTTCCATATCGATCTGCAGTGTTGGTCATTATCAATGCTGACCATTGTGTGTGGCTGAGCGAATGGGTGTGAGTGTGTGTATGTGAGTGTGTGTGTGTGTGTGAAACAGAGTCTCTGTCTGTGTATGGCACTTGGCTGTCACTTTACATGCTTCTGTTTCGGCCGTGTGGCTTTTCTAATATCCTGCTACCCGCTGTCGCTGTCATTGCACTCCCTAAACTAGCAATTCGATTCAGTTGACGCATTTTTATACCCTGTATTGGCAATATGCTTAGAGTAACATCAAGAGCAGCGGACAGTGCTTAGAATTTATCAGTTTATCTCTAGATTGATGTTTCCACAAATTTCAGGCAAGGTTTCAATTTAAATGTTCTAAACTAAGCTATGCCTAAAATTGAGTTCAAATTCTAAATTTATAAAGCTAAACAAAATAATAAAGAATCTACTACAAACTACTGAGTATCTGCTAGTCTAGTCTACCCCAGCTACTCATACGCTTGCTTGTTTCAATTCCCAGCCAACTACCGCTCGAATCTTCAGGCGTCGCTGTCTGACCACATGGCGTGGGTAATTGATGCTATATTGAGTTAGTGTGAGTGCCCCAGTATGTGTGAGTGTGTGTGTGTGTGTGAAAACTGTTGGGCAACTGGTTATCAATTTTCGCCTGGCGCACATGTTGGCCATAATTTGCAAGTGTGCACGCTTTTTTATGAGCTATCGTTTGGCTTGGCTTAAGCGAACTTTGACTTGCCATAATAAACATAAATCCAACTAAGTCCCAGTAAACAACGACTCAACATATTTCATAAATCACTTTTTTAAAAATATATAAAAAAAATCAACACATACACATACACATATGAGTAGCCAATGAAAATGCACTTTCGACTCAAAATACTATTATCGATGGCTAGCGCATTCATTGCATTGGTAAGACTCTCACGTTTAACTGCTTCTATTTGTTGCCCTCTCTCTCTCTCTGTCTCTCGCCCGCTTATAGAATCGTTTGCCAAGTAGCTGGGCCAGATCCATAAATTTGCCACCAAAGGCAGCCACAGCTGTTACGAAAGCGGCAGAGGATGCCACTCTACCCATGGATCACATTCGACGACTCAGAGATGTGTCGTGTCAAGCGGCACTCACCGATGTCGATATTATACACATGCCCTGCGATATGGATCTACCGAATCTGCACAAATATATTGAGACATTGCCCAATCAATGCATTTGCGCCTATAATACGCGCTTCAATTCCGAACAGGAATATCGTGACTTTAAAATCTTACAACTCGAGAGTTTCTTCTTTGGCCAATATGCAGAGCGTATGAAACGCTTCGAACTGGATCCGCATCAGTTTGACTATCGAGGTTGATCCAATCCGAAAAGTGTTCAACTTAGCAAAGTGCAAGAGATATTTATATGATTGAATATTGATTTACTGTACATTAAAAGTAACTCCAAATGCAAATTCTTGTGGGACAGCGTATGGAAATGATATTCACTAGAAGTATATGTCTTTTTATAATGAAATATATTAATAAGAAATTTAATTCTCATAGTTAACTTTTATATACTTGTTTATGAAATGTGACTGGTTTCTTTCCTTTGAAAACGTTCAGCCACATTCAAACTGATTTTTATTGTAAATAAATGTATATGGATGCATTGCAATGCATGTAAATATACATATATAATATGAATATAATTCAGTAAATTTATAAGGAATAATTTAAAGAAAAATTGAATATAAGCTGGAGGCTTGGCAAAGCTCATATGATGTGGATCCCATTCAAAATAAATTACATTTTATGCACTGAAGCAATAATTCAACTCAGACCGATTTAGATTAATTTCAAACTTGTGTCTAAATTTAGATTTTTCCACTGAATCTAAAGTAAAGATGAGTTTACCTTTATGTAGAAGATTCTTATATATGTATGTACATATTTATATATTTATGTATACATTTTTCAAGCTGTCTGAAAATCAATTTAAATCGTCTGCCTGGTGTCTTAAATTTTAATCACCTCACAAAAGATAGCACTTGGCTGAGCTTGAGGCTTTAGGCATTGGATTTTGGCACCTCAACATTGTTGATGGACAATAATCAATCAAATTTTGTATTGGGCCAAATTACATTTAGCACAAACGAGCGTGGGTCGAGAGCGTGGCGCAAAGCAAATAAGGTGTTACGCTTAAGTGATTCGGTGAGCAAGTGCCGACCGATTTTATCTCTGCCAATTCGCATAACATTTGTGTAATTTGTAATTTCGTGGATCATCAATCAGTGCCTCGTCTGTCGGCCAGCTGTCGTAGCATTGATTTATCGATGAGCTGCCCAAAAGTGTATATACATATATATGCATGTACATCATTATATATATATATAAATATATGTAGATGTATGTATATATAGCTAAGTGTGGGTAACTAGAAACCAAGTACTTATTCAATCTAATTAGAGGCATTTGCAGCCGCCACGCCTCATTGCAGCGTGCACACGTTAGCAGTTAAGGCCATGAAAAATGTTGCCTTTATGGCGTCTTCCTGCATCCGGTTTCCGGCCAAATGCCAAGTCTCTCTCTTTCTCTTTATCTCCGCTATATTTATCTTGCTCTGTGTTTTGGCTTTGTCGCTGGCAACATAAATTACACTGGGACTAGTCTCTACGCTGGTCGCCTGCCAACTTTCCACTTGTCCGGCGCATATTTAATTGTGCATTACGATTATTTTTACATAACTATAAAACTGATTTATGCATACCGAGCTCGACATTTTCATTATAGATATTTCTACTAGCTCTTCTTCTTTATTAAAATTCCTTCTAAAATAAAATAAACTAAATGCGTACATCAAATGAGTATTTCAATTTCAGTTTTAGCAAAGCTAAATGAAGTGCTTTAAAAGTCATTGATCAACTATGCAAATACCCTACAAAAAATACGTTCTATATAGATTTTTTTTTTTATAAATTCTCTAGAAATTTTGAATATTTTGATTAAATAATGTAATCAAACCAAATGCCTTGGCTTCTTGATGCAACAGCCAATAAAAAAAACTTTCGACGGCATAAAAACAAATAAAAAATGATGTTTTTATTTTATCGCGCAACAGCCAAAAAAAAAATTGTGAAGAACTTTGATAAATTTTATGAGGCTTCCTCCCATTGGGCATACCTTCAGACTAATTTGGTACAGGGCATAATGATTGTCTCTCTCTCTAGGTATTCCTTTCTGTTTTCTGTTTTTTTTTTTTTTTTTTTTTTTTATTTTGGCCCCAGACTTGAGGCTGCTGGCAACTTTTCCACATGAACAGAGTGAAAAGTTGAAATTGAGTTTTGTTAATGCAGAAACACACACATACACACACGCACACACACGCACACATGCTGGACGATAACACAAAAAAGAAGAAGATGATGAAGCAGCAGTAGCAGCAACAGCGCCAATGTCGTAAAAACCGAGCCAACGCCAAGACAGACGCCAGGCAACAACTCCCAGTGGCAAAGTTTTTGGCGCAGTCAACAACAACAAAAAAGAAGCTGAGGGGCCTTGCCCAGGGATTTGTGAGAGGGGTCGAGCCGGGTGAGGGCAGAGGAGCAGCTCGAGTGAGCAACAGAAAATGCCGCATGGCTGTTGACGACGCAAAATCCACCAGGCGCAAAGCGAAGAGGTGCGACAGACAGGCATGTACACATTGAATAGAGCAGATACTTGAGAGCGAGAGAGAGAGAGAGAGAGAGAGAGAGAGAGAGAGAGAGAGAGAGTGTGTGTGAGGGAGACATTTAAAATTTTAATGTCTTTGCAATAAAATTATTTACTCAGCTCGGTTCGTTGACTGCTGGCCAGCAGCTACCTCAAGTTATCAGCTACTATGAATGCTACCCCAACTCCTGCTGCTGGCCAAGTTAAAAGCACTATGCACTATGAGCTTCAAAGGTACAAATGCGGGCCATCATTTGAGAAGATGCTGTGACTGTTGTTGCTGGCTGCTACTGCTGCTACTGCTGCTACTGCTGCTACTACTACTTTTTAATTAATATTAAATTACAAATCAAATGCAGCTGTAGCAAAAGGCAAAAGAGAAGCACAACAATTACACACACATACATACAGAAAGAGAGAGGGAGAGAACGAGAATTTATTTGTGGCAACAACATTTGTGAATGCTTCATTCAGTTACCAAAAAATAATTTTGTATCATTAAAATTTTAAGAGAATTTATGCGCCTTGCCATGTCTCTATATATCCTTGTTACTTGCTCGGCTGCTGGTTTCCTCTCTCCCTCTCGCCTCTCGGACACGTCAATTTCTATGCAAAGCTCGTTTGTTTGCCTTTTATTTTAGTTGTGCTTCCTTTCTTTCTTCACATTTTTTTTTTTTTTTTTTTTTTGTATTTTTGTTCCCCCTCAAAGGAATGTAGGCAGCCTGGTCAGCTACAGCTACAGCTTCAGCTCCGACTCCAGCTCCCAATGCCAATGCCTCGCTCGAGCTTCTCTTTTGGATTTTATTTATTTATTTCCGGAAACGTGCTCTGGAGGATTTTCTAAGCATACTTGAGCGCCAGCAACAAACTCCCAATGGCGCAGCGCTTAGTTAGCATACACACAAATATACATAAGCACACACACACACACACGCACACACTCACGCACACAGAGTGAGAGAGACAGAGACAGACAGCTAAGTGAGTGAGTGAGGAAATGTAGCAACAATCAGCCGCGTCCGCTTTTCATGTAGTTCATTAAGTTTTTCACGTGCTCATACATTTGCCTGTTCAATGCGCGTGTTTTTGGCTCGTAAATACCCTGTATATAAGTATGTCTAGGGTATATTAGCAATTTAGCTAAATTTCGGCCCATGATTCACTAATACATTGAGTCATCATGCTCTCAGCATTATTGCTTATGTTCTTGTATACCCTGTAGCTAGTTAAATAGAGATATATTAAGCCATTACAGCAATTGAGCATTACTACAATCCATATCATTTATTAATAAATTAGAGATACATTTCATTTATTTATAAATTAGCTTCACTCTTTATATACCCTATACAGTTATGCGGGCTCTCATTCAACTCAATCGAAAATATCTTTAAAAACATTGCAACAAATTCAATTTAATTTCTAATCCAACAAATTTCTATCAATATACATCAACAAAATATTTGTGTATCTACAAATTGGTTTATTCCTTCTCTAAATGAATATAAAGCTCTGCGCTTAAGTCGTACAAATAGCACAGCAGCAACAATTTCCAGTTACTTGTCTCCTCAATGCCAAAGAGTCCCTGTAGACCATGTTTACCACGCCTCCTTCGCGCTACCCAAACTTTCACCTCCGCCCACTACTTGCTCCTCCTCCGGCGCTGCCCATCGCTTCGTCAAGTTGTTTGCGTGTGTCCCAGGCGTCAATTGCCAGGCTGGTATTCTATGCTCTTTGGCCCCTGGTCGAAATTCGTGAACATTGACCGAGCCGCCACCGTCGACGCCTAATGAAAAAACAATAAAAATTTTGCGCTTTTCTGCTTTCCCAAGTGGCTGTGAAATTTTGATGACTTTGTCAGCTAACCGGGAAAATGGCAAAAAAAAAAAAACACGAAAGAAAGAAAAACTTATAGCCCAAATGGACACGCAGCTTTTTAATGCCTCTTTTGCTTCTTCAACTTCAGCTTCTGCTGCGCCCTCTAAAAAGACGCCTTCAAGTGGCGACTGCTGCTGCTGCTGCTGTTGCTCTTGAGTTTAGTTTACAATAATTAAGCTCACAGTTCTTGAACAATGCCCATGAAATGCTTAAAACACTTTGGAGATGTTTCTAATTATATGCTTTGAGCCCGTTATCATGAATTGCGCAATTACGCATTTAGCTGCAGGCATTTATGCAAAGGTTATATAATATTGTTAAAGGTAATATGGATTATGAGTTTTGATGTCAAAGCGTAGCTAAGGCGAAACAAAATTTATTTGGTAAACATAACTTAAAGGCATAAGAAAAATGTTGAGATTGTTAAACAAATATTGTTTCTCATCGAAAGACTTTATCTCCCGAGAAGAGAGGGAAGAACTGAAATCTCTAGTAGCATATCATTCGACTACGTGTGTAAAGTTACAGTAGACTGAGTTTAATCGAGTACGAATCCACACAATTTGATACTGAACGTGACGGCAGTCAACCAGATTTGACAATTCAGCCGGAAAATATCAAAAAGCTCTAAAAATCATTTACACATCAAACGAGTTTTGTCATAACTCAAGTCACAGTTCATCAAATTTATGGCGATGACAAAAAGCTACCTGAACAGCACAACGACTCGTTGCCCCATCGAGAAAATTCTCGAAATTTCTGAAAGATTTTAGAGGTCAAGTCATAACTTAAATCTAACATTTTACAGTTCACTGAGAAAATATGAAAATATTTTAACAAAATCTTTTTCAAATCATTACTTGGAATAATAGAATAGGCAATTTTTTTCTGAGGTAGCTGAAGACACAAATCAAATTGAAATCAAATATAAATCGATACTTAAACCATTCAAAAAGCATTACGAATTCTCTAGAATTCTTTAGTGCAGCAGCTTGAAAGATTTGTCTTAAATTCATTTCGAAAGCCAAAATAAATCAATTTAGAACAAAAATAACCACGATTTGATAGAAAAACATTTGGGTCAGTAAATCAAATAAATATGTTAACGAAGTGAATTGAATTTGGGCGAAAAGTTTTTTGATTTTACAAGTTAGCTGCTGCTGCGGCACTTCCTCTGTGATTTGTTAGAACGCAAGACTTTAAAAGAGTTAAGAGTCTGTGGACATAAAAGTTTTATGGCTGAAACTTGAACTACAAAGTGGTGAATATATGAGTTTAATTTATTTGCAGGCATTTTAATCAATAAAATTGGATTTTTTATAAATAAGAAATAGCTAGGAACTGTATATATTTTAAATAAAAAAGAAAACATGATATGGCATAATAAAATATATATTACTTTCACATAAAAGCATTTAGTTTCCTAGCAATGATTTTAAATTCTCTGTTTCCATTGCCAAAGAGGAAAAGCAAATTGTCGCGTCGCATTAATTATTATTGCTTTCAACTGATTCCAGGTAAATGAGCTTTCGTACATGTTCAAATATTCCCTCGACAGGCCCAAGGAAAAAAAAAAAGAGAAAAAGAGACTCAGCAAGTGTGCTTGAATGAGCGCAATAAGTTATGCCTTATTAATATGACCGCCTCTCACAGCGGCGACACAGCTCGACTTAATTGAACAAACTTTTTGGACATTAGTTATTGATGATATAACTGTAATTATTAATGCTTCTTGGCCAAGTACTTGAACTGCTGGGCAATTAAAGAAGTGCTGAAAACTGATTGAGTACATTTATAGCACTCTCTCACTCTCACTCTCTCTCTCTCTTTTACTCAATCACTTTCACTCACTCTCTCTGTAGTTCTCTCTGTCAAGTTCACACAGCTGCAAATTTCAGTTTAAAATTCAGTTGCAGCCTGAGCTTTGTTTGTTTATTTATTTGTTTGACTACTTTGTGGTTTCTATATATATATGTGAGTGTATGTGTGTGTATGTATATCTGGCTGTGTGTGTGTGTTTGTGTGAGCATCTGAGTGCAGCTGTCCCTTTGCGACCACAAAGGTGCCTCTGCCTTCCTAGTTGACTGACTGGCCCGCCTACCATCAGCCCAGCTGGCACGCCCACTGGCACACTGGATGTCCAAATTCCCACGTACTTATTTCGAAACTGACACGACGCATACTCTGAGGCGCAAATCTCATTTCCCTTGTGGCGCCATGCAGCCAGCAGCTCGGAGCTCAGCCGGCAAAACGCAAAAAATAAAACGGGAAGGAAAACCCAGCACAAAAAGTAAAGCATACTCGCGTATAAACCATATATACTTATATACAGTTTTTTTTTTTTTTTTTTTTTTTTTTTTTTGGGAGGGATTTTTTTATATCTTCTTCTTCTGGCTTTTTTTTCTGCTTGTTTAATACCCTGTTGCCATAAAAGTACGCATTGCGGGGCATCATAAAGTTAAAGAGCCCATAAAGCATATATGTTCTTGATTCTGTGCTAACAGGCGCAAAAGTTTTTTGTTTTTCTCCTTTTTTTTGTTATATATATAATTCCCATTTGTTCAACATAATAAGGGGCACAAACTCGTGGAGGTAAAATCTTAATATGTTTGTTTTTTGTTATATTTTATGTCACATGAAGCCTTGTAGTTAATGGTGCTAACTGATATTGGGCTGCTAGTTGCTGTATATTAAACAAATTTATTTATTAATGAGGTCGATTTGAACTTGATTCATATTCTTCTCCCTATTACTACTTTTATATATATTTTATTTGTTCTGCACATCTTAGGGTATCTCCTAGTTCAAGCTCTAGTTGACAGCTCTTGGACACACCTTTTAGCACTAAATGCAAATGTTTTTATGTATATATATCCTGCTAAGTAGTTGGACCACAAAGTGGTGCAAACCAAAAGATTATGCAAATAACATTTGAAAGTCAACGAATTTAATGGGTATATTTACTACTACTACAACCACTGATTACTACATCAGCTAAGCAGGCGAATTTGTTCAGCATCCATCGAACAACTCGTATAAGTAGCCAATTAGAAATACTAAGAAAATAAATTTTAATGAAAATGTATTTGGAGTTGGCCTTAAGCAATACAAGAATTAAGTTGTTTTTTATATACTACTAATACCTAATACCCTACTTAATAATGTATTTTTAAATCAACAAACAAAAGATACCCTGTTTCTTAAAGCAAAAGATTATTTCATATACGCTTGTCATCATTTGTTGACTAAATAAATAAATTCCCAATGAGTTTTCCAATGAATTGACCAATTTGTAAGCAAACAGCTAATATCCTGTTTGATATTTGGCTTTCCTTTTGGATAATTTCTAATAAATACTTAAATGCGAATTTCTACAGAACTGAGAGAAATTCCAGGTAAATCATTTAATTTATAGGGTATCTAAGCATAATATACAACAAAAGCAACAGCTTGAATGAAATGCCAAGTAAATCTCTGGTTTTACAGAGTATCTCTGAGCAAACACACTCATTTCTTATGCATGCCAATTAATAGGATATCTCTTAGTCACAGCGTAGCTATTTGTTGTCTTCTTTTTTTTGGCAATTTTTTCGTTGGTGTTAACCTAATTTAATGGTCGCTGCTGCCGTTGCCGCTGCCGCTGCCGCTGCTTACATCACATTTTCGCACCTCGCAAGCTGCTTTCTGTGTCACACACACACACACACACGCAGACACTGACAGCCAGAGAGCATAACAAAACAGTGCCACAGTAAAATACGCCAGGGACAGCATAAAGAGCAGCAGCGACAACAACAACAACAACAACAACAACAAAATATTGTATATAAAGGCAAAATATGAAAATGGTAACAAAATTACATACATCAAAGGTGTTTTTTATGAATATGCGAGTGGACAACTTGCGCACGCTGTTGTTGTTGTTGTTGTTGTTGTTGTTGTTGTTGTTGTTGTTGTTACTGTTGCTGACCAATGGGCCATGTAATTTTTTGGCAAGCAGCCTCATAACAGAGAGAGGCGAACGACCCTTTTCAGGCCTGACCCCGCATAAAAAAATTGTTTTGGCAACGCAGTTCTTGGGCCGGCAGGGAACGAGGTAGAGATCTGTATATACATATATATCTTTTTTTTTTGTTTTGGCTCTCGGCTCAAACGGTCTGTGGAGTGGGGGCTTATGAAATATGCGCACATTTTGTTTGTGCGATTGCTTTTCCGTGTTGCCTTCAATTTCCAGCACCCAATCTCCATGGCCCCTGCCAGCAGCAGCCTCTTGACTGTTTCACGCACCACCAAGCCAAGCAGCTTTTGCATGTGTGGCAACTACACACACACACGCACACACACACACACACACACACACACACACACATGAATTTTATGATGAATATGCGGGCCGCCGTTGGTCAAATAAACTCGGCCAAAATATGCGGGCAGCAGGTTGCGTAGTTTAAAGCGACATACGCATACACACACACACACGCTAGCACGCAGATTGACATCATTAGTCGGGGGTCAGTTGTTATAGGGTAGGCGCGTCGCTGGCACTAAATCATGTCCATACACAAAATGTATGAAAAGAATGCAATACACACACAAACACACGCACACACACACACACACTTGTATACACACACATATTCAGTAAATGAATGGCACACGTGGGAAAAAGTTTACAGCCTCACCAAAAAAACAAAAAAATAGTAGAAAAAAAGTTTTGATTTATGTAAATAGCTTTAAAAAAAAAAAAAAACGAAATAAGTAAAACAAGAAAAGAAACGAAAAAGAAAAGTGTTTTATGCAATATGATATCGCATAAGGCAAACGTCGCACAGCTTTAACTTTTATATACCTATATAGACTGCGATAACTGCTGAATTGATGTTGTTAATGCCACAGCTGCGTCTGGTCAAATTCTTTTGCATTTGCTTTACTCAATCTTTTGTCCATAGTCGCATTGTTTGCATTGGGTTATTGATAGCACTTCAATCAGCAGAAATAATAAATAAATGAGCCTCCTAACATCATGGCTCAATGGCAGGCAGGCCGAGGCACACAAGGACTAGCCTGAACACACACGCACACTTTTCACATTTTTGCTTTGACAATTCACTTTTGTATTGCATGAAATAACTTTAGACTGTCTACGACTATGCAGCAGCAGCAGTAGCAGCATCAGCCTCTATGTGTGTGTGTGTGTGTGTGCTAAAGCATTGTGATATTTCTGTGCTATGTGCTCGGATAGACAACTATTCAATGCTACAAACTGTGCTGACCAGAGCTAATAGAATATATTTGCAATATGAAGTATATGAAGTCGACATTTTCTAGTTTTTGATTATCAAAAATATATTTTACTTTATATTTACAGTTGAAAGATTTACAATTTTACTGATTAAAAATCAATGCTAAATAGACTAGAGAAAAATCAATAAAATCAAGCAAGAAAAGTCTTTGTTATTTAAATGAACATATCGAAGAAACAACTAATATGAAAATAATTTTTAGTAATTTATTAAAATTATTGCAAATCAATTTACTAAGAATGAAATCTCTATTCAGCACAGTAGATGTCAAAATAAATTTAGATTAATTTAAAAATTTTTGCAGTTGAATAATAAACAATTTTTAACAAAATATAAATGAAAAATTTTGTTTTCATATATAAACAAAAGTTATCGAGCAATTCAAAAATATTTAAAAACTTGTTTTTATTATATATACATATATAATACAATTATTCGATACAACTTTAATTTCCAGCATCGCTATGCACTGGCCCTCATCTCCAACAACATCAACTTTCACACTAGTTTTAGCTGTTTTTGTTGTTGTTGTTATAAGCGTATTTAAAGTTCATTGAATGCTGTTCCAGTTGTACTTGACTGGCATCGCCTTCATTTGTTTGTGCATGTTGTGCGTGACGTATACGCAACGTGTGCCATATTTTTACATGTCCGCCGGGCAACAGCTACAGCAACAGCAGCAACAGCAGCAGCTTGGACGCTGCAGCTGACAGGAAGTCAGAGTGCCGATGACTATGGCCCCGTTCCAGTGCCCCGAGTCGAGGGCTGCTGGGGGTTATCAAGCATATATCAGTGGGTTTATTTAGCGCAGCACGCAGCAGGCGCCACACAGCTGCCAAGTCGTCATACTCGGAATGAAACCCAAGCCCTCTGCTGATTCGCTCACTCACTCGCTCGCTCTCCCTCGCTCTCCCACACACTCGCTTTCTCTGCTTCGCTTACAAAGGGCATATATAAACAGTTGGTTTTTTCCTCTTCTTCTTTTTTTTTTGTCTTTTTGTTGCCCGGACATAAACATTTGCCTTGTCGATTGTTGTTCACATTGTCGCTGCTGCTGCTGCTCTTCTTGTTGTTGTTGTTGTTGTTGTTGTCACAGATGCGGGCTTACAAGTTTCTTATTGCACTGCACACACACACGCACGCACGCACACACGCTCACACTTGAATACACATCACGCAAATTAACATTTTGCACACACACACGCTTGTTCGTGAAATTGCATTAACATTACGCATACGCCCCGTTGGCCCAACTCTTTGCAACTGCTGTCATTAAGTAATCTGCTTCAGTTGATGCTGCTGCCGCTGCTGTTGCGGTTGCTGCCACCTGTGAAATGCATTAATCAACATCTCTTGCAATTTACGCGCTGCATAAAAAAGTTTTAAACATATATATATATAAAAATTTATACTACTATATTGATGCATATTTAAGCGTATACCAAATTTAAATAAATACATTATTTTTTAATGCAATTTTCGTATATTTATGCACTTGAGCTACGCTTTAGCCATGGCTTTAACACTCTTGCATATCATTTTAATAACGAGCGCACAGCTGCCAAAAACAAATATTCGACATTTTTATAGATGCCAAAAGACGAGTGTGTCCATATATGTACATATTTTATTTATTTATATATATATTTTTATAAATACATATATATACATATTTGTGCGCCGCCTGGTCTTTTAAAATATGAATTTTTTAGACATGTGTATTGACTTGGCATGCACAACTTGTGGCACCCAAGCTGGCTGCTGCCTGGCTGGCTTTTTAGAAAATGTTTATGACACTTTGGCTGTTTGGCATTTTCATGCAAATATATGAATTACAAAACGCATTTCAGCTGACAGCCAAAGCCCAAAAGGTGGTTGGCATAACTGACTTCCGAGGATGAGAGAATGAGCCGAGCGGGCAGCAGGTCAAGTTCGTTTTTGGCTGCCAATCACAGCTGTATCAGAGCATAGCCAGCTAGTAGCATATACTATATACATCTATATATAATAGATTTATATATATATATATACGTAGAGTATATACACTTGTATAGGTATATAAGTAAATGTGTTCGTGGGCACATTAGGTGGCGCCTTTTATGCGCTGCGTCGCATTGCACATAAAACATTTTTATTGCTCATTTAGATATTTATGCGCTGTTTTATTATAATGAAAATTGTGCGTATGCGTGCGGTTTTTATTGTGATTGCACTGGACCACCATCAAGAGAGAGACCAAGAGAGAGAAAGAGAGAGTGAGAGTGAGAGAGAGAGTGAGCGATTCTTATACTACTTGTCTGTCATTTGTTTGCTGCTTATCTGCATCTGAAGCGTGACCAACTTTTAAGCGCACGTGTCTTGATTGCTTTCGCTGTCAAAGTTCAATTTTACGCAGCTTTACGCTTTTGCTTTTGCATTTTATGGCACAACAAAAGACGCACCAAATACAGTTACACATATACATACACACACACACACTTACAGTAGCATATACGCATACGCAAAGCCGAATGGGCCATTTGAAATTTGGAATGTGGTGCGTTAAGTGCCCGCAAAAGTAGGCAACGCTTTTTTACGATGTCATTTTGCGGCTGTTTAATTATAATCGCCAGCCAGAGACACAGATAGAGGGAGACTGAGAGAGCGATACATACACACACACACATACGCGCGTGCATGATATATAAATAAAGTTATACATTAGGCAAAAAAAAAAAAAATTGGTGCACAAATGCAATTGGGTTAATGCAAATGCGAATGCAAATGCAAATGCAAATGCAGCTATAGCTAAAATAGTCTACTCAGCTCATTGTGTATGCACAGCAAATTACCAGCGATTCATCAGCAGCTGTTTAGCTATATCAGTGGGAGTGTGTGTGTGTGTGTGTGTGTGTGGAGTGTGCATGTGTGTGAGTGTATGCATTTTCTGTTTGCATACAATTCAATTATGAGCTTTGGTTTTATGCTTAGCTAAAATGCATTTAATGCACTAATTATTGAACAAACATCAAAATCGCTGGTTCAATATGCCAACAGCAACAGCTACAATAATAATAATAATAACAATAACAACAACAACAACAACAACAACAACAACAACGACAGCAATTGCAGCAACAGCATCAATAACATACCGAACCGCAACAATAACAATTACAATGCAATTAAAAACATATTTATGTATATATTGTCTCTGCCATTAAAAAGCTCACGCTCACACACACACACACGCACATAAAATGCTATACAAACATGTTAAACGATAATGCACGTCAATATATATTTATATATAAATATATCTGCTTGACATGCATGTATGTGTGTGCGCATAAATATATACATATATTAATATAAATTTATTTTATATATGCAGCAAGTACACATGTTGTATCTCAGCTTTTGCCCATGTGGCTTATAAATGCGCTGGCAAACATTATGCGGCTTCAACAACGTCTGCCATTGATTGACGGCAAATTGGCAATAACTCACACACACGCACACGCACACATACACTCACTTACAACGAGTTGCCCCATCACACACACACACACACACGTGCTCTGGCAAAGTACACACAAGTAATTTTGCGTTAAATTACATTTTTACACGCGGGCGGATTCACATAATTTACATGAAGTTCATCAGCGGTATATTAAACTAGTTCATTTGCAACAGCTCCGTGAGCTACACTTATCTATCAAGTAATTGGCATTACAGGTTTCTCATACAATTACAATTCAATATTTTATTTAGTGTGGCAGTTAAATAAAACCATTTATGAAGAATGAAACTTGTTTAACTGATTAATTAATTTGTATTAGTTAAATTATTGATTATTCAACTAGTTCTAAACTAAACATATGGAGCTAGTTCATTTGAAAAGTAACCTCAATTAGCTCAATTAGCTTGCAAATAAAGTTATAAATATAGAACTAGTTCATTTGGAATGTTGCTACTTACTTAAGTTAATGAAATTATATTAGCTGAGTTTAAAGTATTTCTGCTTGAATTAACATTAGCTATAAAGAACTAGTTCACAGCAAAGTAACGCAAATTGAGTTACGTTTGCTTCTAATTTTTGTAGAATTCTTTGTAGAACTCTATAAGTAATTTATTTTTTATCAAGGTTAGAAACTATAACTGAACTAGTTCTAACAGCCCTTTTATTAAACATAATAAAACTAGTTTAATTATAAGTCCAGCGAATTGACTTTTAGAGCTTTTACAACAAAATATTCTGGAAAAAGCATCTACTTCTAATTTAAGCTACTTTTACTTGGAACTAGTTACGAATCGAAAGATCTAATTCATTTAGACAACACGTAACTCTCAGTTGTAAGAGAATTTACATTGGAACTGAATGTTGTAGTTGCTATTTACAACAAGTCTTAATTTTTCAGCCTTTTCATTTCTGCCTTAATTTAATTAGTGCATAATTTGAGTAAATATTTGCATAGCAAAAGGGTCAGGCATGTGTGCTAATTGAGTCTTGTACAACTGAATTCATTTTCAATATAAGACACCTCAGAGTCTATCGCAATTACGGCAATAGCTAAATCGCATCAGCAACTCTCAGAGGAGTAGAGCTACATTAGCATTAGAAACTGTAGCAACAGCAGCAGCTGCATCAGCACCAACATCTTAATCAAACGGAATGCTTTGGCATTTAATTGCGTTGCTTTGCAAGTGTCTCTTTGGCAATGTTGCAGTATTTTACACCTGTTACATGTTGCACATAGCTCAGGCAATGCCGCAATTTGCCTGCGTCATCAACTCACTCACTGTGCATGTGTGTCGTCTCTGTGTGTGTGTGTGCTTAAGTGTGTCGCTGCGCGCCTATTAAATGCCAATTGCAGCTACGCACATACAGAGCTGGCAGAGATAATGGGTTGCCATAGACAGAGATAGTGAGAGAGAGTGAGTGAGAGTGAGTGAGAGAGAGGGAAGACGTGGGATATTCATATGGCAACAGCAATTGAGGGCTATGCAAATTTCTTGCATGCCAACGCATGGCAGTTATCTCCCTATTTTTCTGTGCCCCGTCTCTCTCTTCCTCTCTCTCTCCCTTTCTCTCTTGCTCTTCATTCCAACTGCTGCTCTATTAGACGGATTCTGTTCAGTTGGCTCGGCCAGTTGACATGGTCGTCTCATTGCTAATGCGGCCACTGGGCAGCTGCCCCATTGCTCCAGCTCACTCACTCACTTCGTCTACCCCTTTCTCTCTCTCTCTCTCTCCCTCTCTCTGTCTATCATTCACTCGGTCAGTCGCTCTCGCTTTGTTGTTGCTCGTGTTGTAGCTGTGTTGATTTTGCCCTTTGGCTGACACAGAACGCTGTTGACTTTGCATATTAAAACAAAATGAATGCAAAGAAACAACAACAACAACAAGAACAATAATGGCAATGACGACAAGTCCAAACGACCTTTGCTCAAGTGTTGCCAGGCTTTACTGTACTTGTATGGCTACTTTTTTAATTTCTAATTTCAACACAACAACACCAAGTACCCCCGGCGTCTGCATCGCTCACCACCCCGTTCGCCCCGTTCGACTTGGGCCCAGTTGCCTTTAGCTTAACTTTAATTAATTATATACGCCTTGTTTGGCAAATTAAAAACTGTTGACTTTGGCAAAAATTGCGGCACAGTCAACGGGTTGAAATGTGGCAACAACGTGACAATGTCGCAATCTGCCAGTAACATGGCAGAAATATGCCAAAAAAAGAGAAGCTGAAACGAAACGTGGCAGCATTCGTCTTTGCTTTTATTTGCGCACACAATTTTGATGCTTTCAATTAGCGGCACAGCAAACAGAGTTCAGCAGTAAAGCGTACAGTAAACGCTCGCTAATGACGCAACTAGATTTGGAAACAGAAGAAGGTCAGCAGAAGATAAAAGCGTTGCTTGCAATTCCTTTAGCTTGTTGGCAGCTTTAAAATTTCTATTTATATTAAAGAGTTAAATTATATTTAAGCTGCTTGTCAATTCAAATTTCAAACAACAAGCATGGAAAGTTTCTTTTAAACTAATTTTTGGCATGGTGTTTCTAGCTCACAAATTAATATAATTTTGTATATAATTCAATTTAGTTCTATAAACGAATATAATATGCAAATAACACAGAGAATACTTCTAGCTTGCTCTTTTAGAAAAATTTAAAATGTACACAGCAAAAAATTCAGTATTTTCTACACTTTTTGCGAACAGACCTTGTCTAGCTTTCATACATATTGTATATCTATATATATTTTATATATATATATTCTTTCTATGTATATGTATCTATAATTGACAGCTATGACATTCTAGTTGCAGATGCTCAAGGGCTCGCTGTCAATCTTAAAGCTCTTTTGGCATTCCCTTTGTAAGCAGCTTAATGGAAAAACTGCCAAAAATTGTGAAAATGTGGCAAGTCTGTCAAAGACTGCGTGAATTAACGGCGAAGGCGAGAAACGCAAGAATGGAGGAAAAACAGCTTCAATAGAAATGGGTGTTATAGTTGTTGCCATTGATTGACACGCAATGCGCACACGTTGCCCAAATATGCCCAAATTGTGTAGGACAGTGTACCCAATGGGCGACACACAGACATACAGACAGATAGACGGACAAACCGTTGCCACACTGTCTGCCAGTGACATGCTAATTGGAGCACGTAGCGGACAGTGGGGACAACCCAAAGCCCCATCGCAAGATACGTAAAATGAAGAAATGCACTTAATTGGACCGAACGAAGTGCGTTAGTTTCTGCTGGCTGACAGTCGTGAATGTCATACGATTAATTAGTGAAAAGCAGACAGAGAACAGAGACAGAGAGCGACAAAGTGAGAGATAGAGAGAGAGAGAGAGAGAGAGTGACGTAGAGAGAGAGCTGGCAATATGCGCGATTTGTTTGCCATTAGGAATGCATAGATGCAAGCTCAACTCATATGCTATTACAAATGCAATTAAATTCTAAACTACATTTCACATTCAATTCAGATTCGATTTGGATTAGACAAAAATGAAAAAAGCAAATGAAAATTGATATTGGACTATTTGGCATAAAGTTAAATGAAAATTGATCAGCCAGAACTATTTGATAGAATTACTACTCAATGAGCTATGCATGAATTGTGAAATTTGCATTAAAAATTACTTTTTATATAAAAAGTTCATTGTTTAAATTATTTCATTATTATTTATTATATTTTTTATATTTTTTAGTTCTCAAATTAATTGTATAAGCAGCTTGTCATGAATTCATATTTATCAAGAGATGCATAAAGTAGATAATCTCGGAGAGCAAACGATTGTTTCGGCGCTTTAACGAGTTCGATCGATCGAAGCAGTAAAGTCTTCGTCTTCGTGTATGCATTGGTGTGTATGCGAGAGAGTATGCCTTCGCTAAGCATACGTGTGTGCATGTGTACGTGAAAGAGAAGTTCATATGCATAGACTCTGCTAGTTAACTGCTGAACATCAATCGTATCGCCCTCTCAACGATGTTCGTTAAACACACAATCGATCGAAGCAGACAAGTCTTCGTCTTCGTGTATGCATTGATGTATTTGCGAGAGAGTATGCCTTCGCTAAGCATACGTGAGTGTAAATAAATGCATGTGTATGTGAGAGAGAAGTTCGTTTGCATAGACTCTGAACGCCAATCGTATCGCCCACTCAACGATGTTCGTTAAACACACGATTGATCGAAGCAGTAAAGTCTTCGTCTTCGTGTATGCATTGATGTATTTGCGAGAGAGTATGCCTTCGCTAAGCATACGTGAGTGTAAATAAATGCATGTGTATGTGAGAGAGAAGTTCATTTGCATAGACTCTACCAGTTAACTGCTGAATGTCAATCGTATCGCCTTCTAATCGATGTTCGTCAAACACACGAAGTGTCACACGAATAGCTCAATGCAAAGCGCTCAAACGAAAACCAAAACGAAAAGAACCGAAGGCTTATGTTCAGCGTGAGAGCAAGAACGAGAGCGATAGTGAATTATGATGATTATGATTTCTTTTCGGTTGAAGTTCGTCTCGTGAAATCCTATATCGCCGTCGTCATCGTATTATTATTACTAATTAAATAATTTCTTTAATTTAATTTTTAATTCTTATTCATATTTTTATATAACTAATTTCTTTCAAGCTATCATTTTATTCAAATTTAATCCATAATAATTTCACATTAACTTCAACTTTGGCTTCAATTAACTTGGCCTAACAGCTTTTACTTGAATTATTCCAAGAAGTTTGCCATTTGTAGCTCATCAAAAATTAACTAGAGCATCCTTTACCCTTTTTTTTTTCTTGTCTACTCCTTTAAGTTTGCTAGCGTGTTTCTAGGAAGTTTTACGTAACGTAAGGACGCTTAGCCTCAACAGCTAACATTTGACACATTAAGCGGACTGGCTTTTGGCACAGTCACAGCAAATTAACATTTTCTTTTGTCATTCTGTGACTGTCTAAGCCGCTTACGTGATATGCATAAGTTAGCCCAGTGGTAGCTACAGCAGCTCCACATGCACTCCCCTCTCTCTCTCTCTCTCACACACACTGTCTCTCTCTCTCTCTCGCTCTCACGATTATCTTTCTCAGCTGGCTCCACCTAATTAGCGTCGGAATTGGCAAAAGTTCTTAAGCTGCAGTTAAAAGGCATAAAACTCATGCGCGCCGTTTGGCGATATGTTAAATTCATAATTTCAATTTGAAATTGTTATTATAGCCAGTTTTGTCTTAGTTGGTCTAGCAAAGTCTTTCGTACCAACAACCACCCATCCCCCCACCCCTCATTTAAGCCCCTTGCACACGCCTCATTATTATTGACAGTTGCCGCCGTCAGAGATTTTAGTTCTTGTTGTTATTGTGGCTGCTGCTGCTGTTGTTGCTGCTGCTGCTGCTGTTATGGCTCTCATTTTAGTCTCATAAATATGCAAATTAATCATTTGCGGAAATTTGCATACTTAATAAGTTGCTTTAATTAAATGTTCACGCACGCATGCCATACAATCTTTCCCCTAGGAATCCTTTAGCCCGCGAATCCTTTTTCGGCCCAAATGCCATTTTAAAGCGCCAACTTGTTAATTGCGCGAAATCCCCCAACCCAAGCCAAACCAAAAATGAGAAGCACCAAAAATAATAATAAAAATATATTTACAAAAAAAAAACAAAAAAGAAGAACCAAATGTAAAAATATGTTAATAAATAAATAAAAAGAAATACGAAGGCAAAAAACAAAAAAAAATCTATTTCAATGGAAAATATCTACTCAAATTTGTAGCCAGCTCTGGATTGGCCAACTGTTTGCCTCATATTATTTAGGGACACAGTCACGTACCAAATAGCCGCAGAGACCCAAAAACAAAATAGAAAAAAAAAAAAAAAAACAAAATGAAAATAAACAATATGAATAAAGACAAGTAAGTCAGGAGCAATTGAGAGCAATACTATAGGAGATACCCAGCATCAATGCAACTATTGCGTATAAAATTAAAGATAAACCTCTAACCAGAATCAAGCAAACACTGAATACTAAAACTTTAGTGTGCTACGATTTTCATTTAGTTCAAATAGATCTAGTAGATGAACAATGCATATATTTATCTATTTATTGCTATCATACAGCTCTATCTATTTATTTCTATCTCTTTCATCTTGCTAGCCAAAATATATAGCATACTTATTGGGGTAGAATAAATTTGTATGTAGTTTACAGAAAGAGCTCTATAAATGAGATGTATTTAAATAGTACTTTTAAATAAAAATAAAAATATAAAATAAAGTAATTAATTAACATAAATTTTAATTTTTTAATTTTTTTTTTATAATTTTTTGATATTTTTCTTTTAGATAACATTTAATTACTTTACGCGCTCAACATTATGCCTAACTAACAAAATTTACGGGGTATACCAACAGTTCTTATCTGCATAATGCTAGCAACTTTTATTATTTTCGGTTCTCTGCTTCTTATTTTTATGTGTACAACGTTTTTTTTTTTCGAAATGAACAGCATCCGAAAAAAGCCAAAATAAGAATCTACAAAGTATATATCTTTTATATACATATATATATATATATATATATATATATATGCAAACGGCGAGGCGCAGCCAACATAAATTAACATTTTTATGCGCCGCTGCAATGGACGAAAAGGACGTCAAGCAGCAGCAGCAACACGAGAGGAACAGGAGGAGGAACTGTAGATGGAGGAGCAACAGAATCACAGTCAAAGCATAAGCTTCAAAATGGGCGCTTCTCCTCTCTAAGGCCCCGCATTATTTACGATGGGGGCTGACATGCCCAAAACTGGGCGTGAAGATGAGAGGGCTATGTGTGTGTGTGTGTGTGTGTGAGTGTGTGTCTGTCGTTGTACGTGTGTGTGTGTGTGTGTGTGCGCGCGTGTGAACTGCTGCGTAACCATTCACATTTCTTCATTACATTTCATTTTATTTCAGTTCACAACATTGCGAGATCCACGTTTATTTATTTGCCATTCGGCAGCGCCTTTGCCCTTTGCCTGGCTGGCAAATAATTTTAATTGGTTTTACCCCACCACCCGCCGTCACTCATGCTCACCCACGTTTCGATTGAAGGAAATGATGGTGAAGTGATTTCAACTGCAATGCGCGACTTTATATGCGTATAAAATAGATGTATATGTATACATTTATTTGTACATCTCTTGTCATGTTTGTAGAACTTATTATAAAAGTTGTAGTTCTTCAGTTCAACAGTTGTGCGGGTGTGTGAGCGAGTGTGTGGGTGTGTGTGTGTTCTTCGCAGTCGCAATTGCAAAATCAATTTGCTTCATAATTTTAATAAATTCGTGTGTGTGTGTGTGTTTATATATTGAAGGGCTTTTGACTAGTTCATTTGCACACAGCTAATGAACTTGAGCAGAAAAGTATTCAGAAGAATAAATGCATATATATATATACATATAACAAGTTATGTAGTTACATAGTTACTTGGTATTTGAAGACATTGAACTGTTCTAAAACAATGTTATTTTTCCATCTCAGCAAATTGTAAGTTGGATGGAAAATTTGGCATTGATGCTTCGTTAGATTGCATATACGCAATTTGGCAAGAATTGCTTTTAGAAATATGTGAAACATTTGCAAAGCTTAAAACAATTTCTGTTCATATTGAGTAAGTTATATGAACTTTAATAAGTCAATATGGAATAGTTTAATATCAGTAAGTTCAGTTTTGAAGAAACTTAGTTGGAAATGGTCATTGTCTGAAAAACTCTATATTATTGCAATAATAAATAAAAATCACAAACAAAATATCCATATGAAAAACAATTTTCTATATCAGAAACGCTTAACGCATCGATTTGTCGCTGTTGAATACATAAATTAAAAAAAAAAATAACGCCATTTAATAGCGGTTGATAGACTTGGAGAAGATTCTCATCTCAAAGAGTCTATTATATAGCAATAATAGCTCACAAACTAAATTTACATATGAAAAATAGTTTTCTCTGTAAGCATGTTCAAACTTTTCTTTTGCTTACATAAATAAAAGTTTGAAAAGTTGGCAGAGTTTCCATATCATTTACATATATCCTTTGAACCTATAACATCTGCAACCGGGCATATAAATGGCGATATCTTTCT
The DNA here is from genome assembly GCA_030914345.1 of Drosophila koepferae. Lineage (NCBI taxonomy): Eukaryota > Metazoa > Arthropoda > Insecta > Diptera > Drosophilidae > Drosophila > Drosophila koepferae. Next base: position 11,923,280 of record JAUESR010000211.1, on the reverse strand, counting down.
CTATAGAAAGTGTAATATATTTTCCATATATCAATCAAATATTGAGATTAAATTATTAGAATAATAATCAAACGTATCAAATGGCATATTCAAATTTTTATGCATGTATTACAGGGTATTGCAGAGGACATTTCAAACTCTTCATGAACTCGTACATTCAATTGAAATGCTTGCAAAATTAATCGCCTTACAACTGCTTTAACCATATTTAACAGTTATGTAGCTCAAACAAAAGGAGCTAGAGTGAGAGAGGGAGAGTTTAAATTCGCTTACTTGCATGCAGCTCAATTCCAATAGCTTTCCAATTGCTTTGCCGTTTACGCTTTGCCAACTGATCCTTTGTTTTCGTTTAGTTGTTTTTCTTTTTGGGTTTTTGTTTTTTTTTTTCCTATTTGCTTTTATGCTGTACTTATCAGCGACGCTCCGTTTCACTTTCAGCTTGATGCTGCTTCTGTTGTTATTGTTGTTGTTGTTGCTTAACACGCCATTGTTTAGTATGCGGCGTCCATCATTTAGAATTCAGCGACACATATACAATAACAAGACACACACACATACATAAAGCTGTTGTTCTTGTTGTTGTTGTTGTTGCTATTGCTGTTGCTGCTTGGCACATTTTGCAGAAAGAGAGAGCGCGAGAATTCATTAGGCATGCGGGAATTTTAATTTCACTTGCTCACACACGCGCACATATGTGGCGACATATTTCTCAAACATTTTCGCTGCGTGCGACGACGGCGACGGCGAAGGCGAATCGGCGACGTCAGTTATTTATGCTGCGACGGCAGCTGCGGCCGACTTCTGCTGCTGCTGCTACTGCTCCTTGTGATGCTGGCGTTAGCGTGGGCTTTGCTTTAGTGTTGTTGTTTTTGCTTAGACGCTTTGCTATTTGCATGCTGCTGCTGCTGCTGCTGTTACTGGCTGACCTTGGTGCCAAGTGATAAAAAACTATGCCACTCACTCGCACATACACACACAGACATACACCCACACAATAATAGTGCGAGCCAACGACCGCAACAACAACAACACACGACGCGACGTTGACAGCTGTCAAAACTGTTCGAAGCGCGTTCGCCTCACTCACTCACAGACGCACAATGCAAACCGCGACAACCTGCGGCGGCCGGTGCGGCGAAATTTTCACCAGAAACAGAATAAAGTAAGCCGCGATGATTTCCATGCTGTGTTGAGAGAAAAAGAGAGATAGAGATGGAGGGTGGCTTGCTAACGGTAACAATACAAGAAGAAATAGGAGGAGGCAGGGCAGAGCCGTACACGTTTAATGTTCAAGTCAAGTGCGAAGCTTATGCGCCTCGAAATGTGCGCGTGAGTGCGTCTGTTTCTGTGTGTGCTGTCTGCGTATGTGTCTGTGTGTGTGTGTGTGTATGTCGTCTATGTATTGGTATGTTTCTTTTTTTTTTTTGGTTGGAACGTTTGCTACGGTCTTTCTTTCTTTTGTTCTACGCGCACGCGGGCGCTGCCAGCCTGATGACAAATTTTTCGTTGTTGTTGCAAGACAAACACAAAACTTCCAGTTGTTTTTTTTTTTGTCTTATTTTTTTTTTTTAACTACTGCTGCTGATTATTTGCTTTCCCTTTCTGGCCGCCTGCACTTTGTAACGTTTTTATTGCTATTTTCTTTTATATTCTTTTTTCGAGATTGGATGTTGCTATTACTATTGCTATTGTCCTTTGTCTTGGCTACGCTTTGTTGTCTGGCTGTCTATATATGTATTCTCTTCTTTTTTTTTTTAATAATTGGCAACGCTACCGCTGCCTCTGCTGTTGCTGCTGCTGCTGTTTCTTTTCAGCGCATTGTTTGCATAATTTTGCGAGAAGCGAGCGCCTGCAAGTGGCGTTAATCCTTTCACTTTTCCGCTTTCGCTTTTACTTTCTGTCATTCGCCTGCACTTGGCTAACGAGCTGATGATGATATTGCCGACATACCGACATTCGACAGAGCGAGAGGGGAAGTAAGGACATGTGCGAACATGATACCCATTAGCACGTGGCAATCATCGTCAGCATTTAGCATCGATTTGACAGCGTGAACCAAACGGAACACGACAAAGCGACGCAACGACGGATTGACGGCCCGCCCGCTGGCCAATTCGAATTTCTGTCTAGCTAATTGCGTTTGCCTTTTTGGCCTACAAACAAACAGCTGGCTCGCTTTACAGCAATTCAAGTTTTTACCGTAAATTTTCCGTACCAATACAAATGTAAATTGGCCGAAATCACATTAAAATGATGCCACGCAGTGAACGCTCGGCTAAAGTGCGGCACTTTTATTTACAGTTATTCGCGTTTTTTTTATTATTCGCCCGTTATTCATTGAAACTCGCGCACGCACACATTTTAAACGATTTAAATTTCAGCTATTTTTTTTCCACGACTGCGTTCACTCAGTCCACACGCTTACATTTTTTATATTCACTTTATTGTATTTCCCTTTCTTATTTTAGCTGTGTATATTTTCATCTCCGCGTTGCGCGTTCACAACACCGCACAGACTCCGACTATGAACTGGCGAGTGTTTGTGGATGGCTCTACAATTTAGTACTGAAATTCAGTGAGGCCTCCTCTTCGGCTGGGGCACTCATTTCTGTGTGTGTGTAGAGTTGCGCAGGATGCTGGGCGCTCTCGTGTGCGCTTTCCAGCCAAAAATCGCCGCCTGCCGAAGGCGCCAACTAACAGTTGAAAACTCTCCACTCTCCACTCCCAATATACCGCTATCTATATTGCGCACTGTTAAGCAGGTGGAGTATGTTATGTTAATGAGCAACACACTGTTATGTGCAGTGCTCAGCTGATTTGTTTACATATCGATATACATAACAACGTTGCTCTCTCACTATCATCGATAGTATCGTTCACATAATTCGTACGACTCTGGCCACACAGACGTGCAGCGAACGTGAGCCGAACGGCAACCATCTTTGTGAAAAATACCTACGAGTCTGGAGAGCAGTCGGTGTAGGAATTAAATAATTTCTGCGGCTTATAAAAAGTTAAAAATATAAAAAAAAATAACGATGATTTCTGCTCGTTTGGCATCGTCGGTCGCACGCAACTTGCCCAAGGCGGCCGCACAGGTATAAAAACAATTTAACGAGTAAACGAAAGAAAGAATTGCAAAAATGCATATATATAAAACATTCATAACCCAAACCAATTGGCCACAGATTCCAACTATAAAGTTAAATTAATTACTTCTCCGTAACTTCAAGCTGGATAATATGTTCAACAGTCTGCTTTTCCATTTGCCAATAACTTTTTACTTAGTTTTGGCCAAAGTTTTAGTTTTGTGTTACGCAATGCCGCACGCAAAAAAAAATTACATAACACATTAAGTGTTCTGTGTGCCAATATTTTGCTAAATCAAAGTTCTTAAAATCAAAACTGCAGTGAGATACTTTTCGTACGGAGTTGTGATTTCATTTGAAAAAGTTACATAATTTTTGTCAACGGGGCTCAGCTGCATTCGCTGCCGCTAATGCTGCGTGTTGGCCAAGCAGAGTTTGAGGTTATGTGTGCTGCGAACTGAAGCAAATCGGCCAATTGGCAAAAATCAAAATCTAGAGCATAAAAATATATACGCCAACATTAAAATTATTTATCATAATTTAATAACATATTCAGAGTGTGAATTCAATTTGTTAGTTCTGCCGGTGGCCTGCTTATGGCTGCTTTGCTGTGCGCAAGAGCGAGATAGCAGCTGTTCTGCTCATGTGGTTATTCAATGCTGCCCCCACCCTCGCCCTCTCTCTTTCCATAGTGCTGTTGCTCCTTATATAAGATAAGCTAATGCTCGGCATCTCTTCCACAGGTTGCCTGCAAGGCTGCATATCCAGCTGGTACTCTTGCTGCCCGCAAATTCCATGTGGCCAGCACACAGCGCAGTGCTGAGATCTCCAACATTTTGGAGGAGAGAATCCTGGGCGTTGCACCCAAGGCCGATCTGGAAGAGACTGGTCGTGTGCTGAGCATTGGTGATGGTATCGCTCGTGTGTACGGTCTGAACAACATCCAGGCCGATGAGATGGTGGAATTCTCCTCGGGCTTGAAGGGCATGGCCCTCAATTTGGAGCCCGACAATGTCGGTGTTGTCGTCTTCGGTAACGACAAGCTGATCAAGCAGGGCGATATTGTCAAGCGTACTGGTGCTATTGTCGATGTCCCAGTCGGTGATGAGCTGCTCGGCCGTGTTGTCGATGCCCTGGGTAATGCTATTGATGGCAAAGGCGCCATCAACACCAAGGATCGTTTCCGTGTCGGCATCAAGGCCCCCGGCATCATTCCTCGTGTGTCTGTGCGCGAGCCCATGCAGACTGGTATCAAGGCCGTCGATTCCCTGGTGCCCATCGGTCGTGGTCAGCGTGAGTTGATCATCGGCGACAGACAGACTGGGTGAGTACAGCTCTTGTGGATCCCATTTCCTGAAATTACTGCTCACTCATCACTCACCATTTGCCTTTCTCTTTTACAGTAAGACTGCCCTGGCTATTGATACCATCATTAACCAGAAGCGTTTCAATGACGGCCAGGATGAATCGAAGAAGCTGTACTGCATCTACGTTGCCATTGGCCAGAAGCGTTCCACTGTCGCCCAGATTGTGAAGCGTCTGACTGACTCCGGCGCCATGGGCTACACCATCATTGTGTCTGCCACCGCTTCCGATGCTGCTCCTCTGCAGTATTTGGCTCCCTACTCTGGCTGCGCCATGGGTGAATTCTTCCGTGACAAGGGCAAGCACGCCCTGATCATCTATGATGATTTGTCCAAGCAGGCTGTGGCCTACCGTCAGATGTCCCTGTTGCTGCGTCGTCCCCCAGGTCGTGAGGCCTACCCTGGTGATGTGTTCTATCTGCATTCGCGTCTGTTGGAGCGTGCCGCCAAGATGTCGCCTGCTATGGGTGGTGGTTCCCTCACCGCTCTGCCCGTGATTGAGACCCAGGCCGGTGATGTGTCCGCCTACATTCCAACCAACGTCATTTCGATCACTGACGGTCAGATCTTCTTGGAAACCGAGTTGTTCTACAAGGGTATCCGTCCCGCTATCAATGTGGGTCTGTCTGTGTCCCGTGTCGGTTCCGCTGCCCAGACCAAGGCCATGAAACAGGTTGCCGGTTCCATGAAGCTGGAGTTGGCCCAGTACCGTGAGGTCGCTGCCTTCGCCCAGTTCGGTTCGGATCTGGATGCTGCCACCCAGCAGCTGCTGAACCGTGGTGTGCGCCTAACTGAGCTGCTCAAGCAGGGCCAGTATGTGCCCATGTCCATTGAGGATCAGGTAAAATAAATAATTTGATTATAAAGATATAACTGATGCAACTATACAATACTCTACTACCTAGGTTGCTGTCATCTACTGCGGTGTGCGCGGTCACTTGGACAAGATGGATCCCTCAAAGATCACCAAGTTCGAGAAGGAGTTCTTGCAGCACATCAAGACCTCCGAGCAGGGTCTGCTCGACGGCATTGCCAAGGAGGGACAAATCTCTGAGGCTGCCGATGCCAAACTGAAGGACATTGTCCAGAAGTTCATGTCCACCTTCCAGGGTTAAGCTACAATGGAAGCGGAAGCGTGCAGTCATATCCTAGATATGGAGCAGTAACCACCAACCAATCCTTTCAAGCAAATAAATTAATTACTGTCTAAGCCGCGTTCATAATTGATTCAAAACTGCCCGGCTGCGCGTTGACGATAAGCAACAACAACAACAACATTATCGTCGGAAAGATAAAAAAAAAAACTCTATACACCATAAGAAAATACAACATAAAAATGATAAAACTTAAAGAAAAAACCTTTGCGCATTCATGTTTTCCTTGGCTGCACTTCTCGCGTCTCGTCCTTTGCCACACACTTGGGAGAGAGAGCGGGACGGACGTGAGAGGCGTAGTAGAAGGATGCCACTTCGAATTTCAGCATTAGCCACACTTTCCCCCCACTGCAATGATAATACTGTTTAAATCTATAATCAATATTTGACATATTGTAATCGAGAATAGTCGAAAAAAGAAAAAAGTTTGTGGATGATTGTGAAACGATGAAAATAAAAACGATACTATAATTAACTTAACAATTATGACAGTACTACTTATATCTGATATTTACAGAGCTGCAAATTTTGAGAATATTTTATTGTGGACATTTACACATTCATAGTATATCAACAATATATTGCTCTCTACCATGGCAACATCTATAGAATTTAGTAATTGACATATTATTGTTATTGATTGATGCATAAATCTTATAGTTTCAATATATTTGACACTTCTATTTTACAATCTTATGCAAACTAAAACGATGTCCTATTCCAGTTCCCATTAAAATTGAAATACAACTGAAAATATTGCCTTGAAGGTAGATATCGCTTTTTTAAGGTTCCATATCCATCTTTAGTTATATTTAAATGCAGCCAAAGACTAAAAACTAATATTCTTCATATACTACCTACCTAATCTTTCCCCCTCCCAATTCTAAACAGAGTTATGATAATTCGTTATCTGAAACTGAATTCTAGCTAAAAACGCTGCAGTAAACAATTAATATATAAAATATTAAAAGTTTATATTCTATAACTTATTTAGTACACATATAAATTCTACAAATTTCATGCATAATAAACTTAGGAAACGTAGGTCCTACATACCTAAATTATTCATATCTAAATATAGATTCCTTGTAATCCAGCTAACTACATAATCCCCCAGCACGCAAATCAACTTAGTTCACCTTAAGTAAGCCAAGCTCTTATATTGTTCCAGACATTCCCATAGGACCTTTTAGGATGTCCTAGGTAAACAATGACCGAAAATTGTAGCTAATTGAAATGCTGTCAGCGGCAGACACCAGATAGACAGGACAAGGTCCTTTCAGCCCAAGCTGTGCACAGTCTCAGCTGATCCGTTGGGCAACAGCAGCTGTTGCTGCAGTCTCTTTTCTGTCTCTCTGTCTTCACACAACCTTTCGTAGTGACCTTCCAGCCACGCAGAAGGATCTACAGCAACTACCTGAACAAGGATAAAAAAATAAACTGAGTCTGTCTGGTCTTGTCACAGTTCACTAGACGCCGTTTCACGCTCTGCATATTTGGGTAACAGCCAAGCAGAAAAGGGCGCAAGGCTCAGTCGACTGCAGATGCCCATATCCAGGACTGGCGACTCCTGCCGAGGGGCTCAGATGGCTGGCATATGAAAAAAAATTACTGCGATTTGTCAAAGAGCGAACGAGAGCGAGAGAGCGCGAGCGGGTGGCAACGTCTAAGCGGCACTTCCCGTTTGTTGTTGTTGCTTCTCTGTCTGCTTTCTTTCTTTTTTATTGCATTTGTTTGCTCGTAAAAGTGTCGAAATTAATGAGCGCTATAAAACCGTCAAACTTGAATTTCGAACAGGCGAACAGAAGCACCAGCAGCAAGACCAGCGCAGCGCAGTCGCCGCCACTCGTACTCACAGTTCAGCTCTCGGTCATACGCACACAAACACACACAGAGACACCCGCTCACAACCACACATACACATGCACACTCGCACGCAACACATTAACATACACGTGCGCGTGCAGACAATACCGACGTCGCTGCCAGCGTTGAGCCAATGCTGCCCAGGCAATTGCCATAAACCAGCGCCAGAACAACGGAGATAGAGAGAGAGAGATAGTGAGAGTGCGAGCAATCACACACACACACACACTCGCTCTCTCTCTCACATGCTCCAGAGCCAGCGAACGAAGTTGAAGAAATATAAGGGCGGGAAATTACTGACCTGCGATCAAAGAAGAGACTGCAAAACTCAAATGCCAAGGCGCAAGCCAGCCTTTGTATGATTTTTGTTGATTTGCCGTTGTATGTTTGGCAGCTGATAAGGGCCGCACAGGGGTCGCGGCGTATCATATTTTTGTATTCTTTGCCTTTTTGTTACGGTTTAATTTTAAACTTTCTCACAGACTCTGCTGCCATCAGCAGCAGACGAACAAAAAATATTGGAAAAGGAAAAAAAATAGTTAGAAAGAAAAAAAAAACATGGCGCGGGTAATTTTTGTTTTTGTTGGGATATTTGCAAAATTGAAATTGTTATAGGAAGGGGAGAAAATAAAGATTTTGTTGTTGGGATATTTGCTACGTTAATGGAACAGAAATAAGTAAAAATAAAAATAAATGAAAAGAAACCCTTTGTTGTTGGAATATTTGCAAAATAGCATTTTAATAGAATTTTCGTTTGTTAAATATTTATATTTAAAAATTTATTTAATACATAGAGCACAATTTCCAAATCCAAATTGCTTAAGCTATAATATAATATGCATATAAAAATGGCGTATTTGTTGCCGGGATCTTTTTTTTTTTTTGTTTTTTTTTTGAGTTCTTTTGTGGATTTTTTGTTTTTTGGGAAAGTAACTTAAAATACTTTGAGAGGCAACGCCGATATCTTTAGCCAGCAAATGCGCCCGTTGCTCACCGGTTTATCTCTTCTCTTTTTTTCTGAGGGCTCATTGTTAAAACAAGTTACATACAAACATACACATATATATAATATATATATATAGGCAGCAGTAGGGGTGACGGGGGGAGTAGGCGAACGTCGACCAGAAGAACAAACTCAAGCAAACTTTTAGCCAAACGAAGAAAACGTTGCCGAGCCTGCCGCTGAATCCGGTTATATTATATATATAAGGCTAGATATAGCTGTTATAGGGGTGGGGTTAGGGTCGGTGGGATAGACTGGAGGGGATAGTTAACTACGATTAAATATAATCATTATGCACAATTATTAATCAATTACACGCGCACATACACTCTCACATACACATATATAAAGAACGAGCAAGAGAAATTACACAAATTTAAAATAGAAAAAACAAAAAATTGAACTAAACGTGAATTGCAGTAAATATTAACGCCAACTGCGGGGCTGGGGGGAGTTATTATTTCTCTCTCTCCTCGTATGTGTATTTCTGGCTATTTTCAACTATTTTTTGCCCACAATCGAGTCCAACAACGGGCTGCTCAGCTCTGGGCGCAAGGCGATCTTCTGGAACTTGTTCGCCTGGTACTTGGTGTAGATGGCCCTCAATTTGGCCGTGGGCGCATCCCGAGCCAGTTTCGCAATTTGTCGTGCAATTGGACGTAAATAGGCAGCCGTATAACGAGAATAGTGCACCAAGGTGGGTGTCCAGTGCCGATCGCTAAAGCCGGTGGCTGCGCGCGAATTGCCATTGAGTAAGTGCAGCGAGAGGAAGAGCGAAGCTGCCGCAATCTGTAAAAGCAGAGTTTTGTTTATATACATTTATTAATGAAACTCTCAAGAGTTATTTCAGCTATCACCCACCTCAGAGGGTTTATAGCTGGCCAGCTCGTAATCCATGCCAGCAAGCTCCAAAAAGTATTTGGACATGGCATGATGCTCATCCTCGGCGCTGGCCGCCTTCGAGAATCGTCGCAAGAAATGTATGGGCAACGGGCGCGACAGATTGTTATCGATGGCTTTCAGTATTTGCATCTCCATTTGCCGAATCTCCTGACCCGTATACGTATCATCCGTAATGAACACAAAATCCCCAATTGCTGGCGGGAACAACTCCTCATATTTGGTGGCTATAAACAGAGCCGTTACGCCCACAAGTTGCAAATATTTGCGCCTGGTATCCTTGACCACCTGCAGATAGCGATCGATGATCGCAACAGCCAAATGGAAAGTTTCTGCTGCCAGATGGAACTGCAAATGCACCTCGTTAATCCAATCGATGAGCACAGCACGCATTTTGTATGAAACTTCCAGTTGATTGGCCAAATGATCGGGATAGATGGGCTGCTCCTCCTCCAGCTTGTAGAGATAATCATAGATATCATTGACATATTCTGAGACCAAAACCAAATTCTCGCCATCCTCTGCATCAATGTCCTCCACCTCCAGACGTTTGGTGGACAGGGACATTGTAGTGGTTTGGGTTGTACTATTAGCTGGAATGGCTCGCATTTTGGATGGCAGTTTCGAGAGAGTCACAATCTCCTTCTTGGGCTGCACAGCAACAGCAGCACCAGCAGTTGCTTCCTTCTTCAGGGCCAAAGCATTGGCCGCAGTGCGTGGCTGAGCTCTGGGCACCAGTGGCTCCTTCTTAGCAGCAACTGCTGCTGCTGTTGCAGCTGGACCTGCTGTTGCGGTCGTTGGCTTGGCCAGAGCAGCGCGCAACTTGGTCAGAGATTTGCGTGACAAATTGCTGTCCTCGCGTCGCAGCGTGTTCACCTTCTCGTCGGAAATGGACTTTTGTTTGACAACTAAAGGGATACGAGCTCGTATTGGGGCCAAGACTTTCTTTATAATTGGATACTTACGCTTGTTGTTGGGGTCGGCGGCCACTTTTGCAGTGGCTGTTGTCGTTGCAGCTGGACGGCCAGAGATCTGGCGTCCAATCTGACCTAGATTCGTGCGCATCGAGTTGGAGCGCAACAGCGGACCGGCTGCTGGTTTAGTGGCAGCGGCTGCATTGGCATTGCCATTAGCATTGATATTAGCATTGCTCAAGCCCAACGGCTGCTTCTTCCAGTGGGTATCCACGCGTGCCTTGGTCAATTTCACATCTTTTATTCTGTGAAGAATTTTATAATTATAATTTAAAAAAAAAAAAATCTATTTTGTTTAAATTTATATTTATTTATTATTTTTTATTAAATTAAATTTAATTTTATAAAATTTATTTATTTTTTAAATTAAATTTTTCTTTTTTATTTAATTTTTTTTTTTATTTAATTTTTTTTTTTTTTTTTTAATCTTTTTTTATTCACTCACTCTTTTTGTGCCGCTTCCTTGGATATGAGTCCACGGTTTAGTCCACGATTTTGCAGATCGCCGAATGCGGCCCGCTTTGTGTTTGCCTCGTTTGAAGGCACTGTCAATTTCTTCACTTGGACATGATTGAATTTGTCTGTCGCATTCTGCAAGCATAGAAATGATTAGCAAGGGGTCAATGCATGGGCGGCCATTTTGTATGCAAAGTACGAGATGATGAGAGTTGGATATAAAAGTAGCGGCACTATAGTACCGCAACATTACCGACAGCAGAAGTACCGAAAAAAAAGCGCCAAAAGCATATACCGCTGCACCAGCAGCAACAACAACAATGCTAGACCAAACGGCATTTTTACCCCTCTCTTTTGCGCACAGCCGACGCTGCAATGGCGGCGACGGCGGCTGCGTCGCTACTCAGATTAAATATGCTCTTAACTACATGCTTACCTCGTCCATGATAATTTTTGGCGCTGTGCTCATCATCTTGTTGCTAGTTCTTGATACGCTCTTCTTTTTAATGACGAAAATGCTCTGATTTATTTTATTTTACTTTCTTTTTTTTACTTGAGCGCGTTGGTTTCGTTTCTTTTTTTGAACGCAAAATATATAGTAGAAATTTTTTGGTTTTTTTTTGTTTCGTAGCCTGTTTTCGATTGCACAATATTAATCTAACATATAGGTATATATTTCAACGATTGCTACTTTAATTCGAAAATATAATTTAACTTTTTTTCCGAGTCTTTCGAGCTCCGCGCAAGATGCGAACGCAAGCCGCTGCCGTTTGGATTTGAAATGCACGCCAGGTAATGAAAATAATGTGACCAACTGCTGTGAAGCGCAAAACGTGCATCAAATAAATGGGACCGTTTGTGACCAGATTTCAAAGGCAATGCTGTAGCATTGAGCTTTTGTAAGCTACCAACAAGTGTTGCCCATATGTAAGTATTTGAAATAGGCGGGCAGTTTGAATGCAAAGATAATTTTTATGTTAATCTTAATGGACTTTTATAGAGTTTTTCTTCGTCAGCTGTTGATTTATAGTTGTTATTGTTTTCTTCTTCTTTTTTTCTGTTCTTGGTGAGTGATTACATCAATTAAATGCTGATCACTTCAATTGGCTGGCATTTTGCAAAAGATTCTTTCGGCTTACAATTTAGCACTTGTTGCATTTGCATTGCTGATTTAAGATTTCCTTCAACAAGCACAACGGAAATGCAGCATAATTCTTACTTTGTTCTTTTTTTTTGTCTTCTCCACTGTGATGATCAGTGTCAAGTTTTCGTCTGGCTACAAAAAGAAGAGTAAAAAAACAATTGGCGTTCTCTGCACTTGCTACGATTCTTTTTTTGTGCTGCTAATTTTTCGGCTGCTTTGCTTAACGGTGCCATTCTCTATTGTTCCTTTCCGTTCGTTCGCTTCACTCATTAGCATATAGCTTCATCTTCAAAACGTTTGGAGCGCTCAAGCGCGAGTGAGAGAGCGAGAGCGAGAGCGAAAGAGAGGGAGAGCGCGCATATAAATTTCTGTGCCGTTCGTGGCATGAATAAAGTTTTCCGCACTCGTGAGTTTTTCGTCATTCGCGAATGTGTCGTTGCCGTGAAAACTTCTTGTTTCGTTGGCAGACGATCGCGCGCTTCGCTTAAATTCTTCTTTAACTCAACCAAAAAATAAAAGAAGAAGAAGAAGCGAAAACTTTTCAAATAACCAATAGAGCTGACCTCTAGCAGTGTTTTATTTTGATTTATCCAAAAAGTCTGTTAAAAGTGTAATAAAAATCAAAAATTGTGTTCGCCAACGTTCTGCTTGAGAGCAGCTGCTGTGTTTTTCACGTGTGTGTGTGTGTGTGTGCTTGATGCTCAAATAAAACTAAATGCGACTGAATATATAAAAAAAAATCATAAAAATAAATTCAGCATTTATTTAAATAAAGAAATTTTTAATTGCTTGCTATTTAAAGTGCGTTTAGCTTTTGTTATCGTTATCGGCCGTACAAAGCAAACAGGAAGTGCAAGGCGCTTCTAATCTGAAGTGTGGTCACACGTGAAGATAATTCAAAGAGTTTTCGTGTTATCATATTTGCACAGCAATCAGGAAGTGCAAGGCGGCCAAAGTCTGTCAAGTGTGACCAAATTGAGAATGCAATTAATAGCCCAAAAGGACTTAGACCACGAACTTGTGGGTGCATGAGCACAGAGGTGCTTTAGTTTTTAAGTATGATCAAATTCAAAGTCTACTTAAAGCAATAAATAACTAGATTACATTATTCTTAACAGAATTGATATTCTTCAGAATATTTCAAATTACTTTGTTTCTGTTATCCTATTCATATTTGCGCCTCTTTCAGCAGGCGCCTGTCGCCTTAATTCTTAGGTGTGACCACATTACTATTCTCCTGAATAACGTAAATGGCTGCTTTCGCTATCACAGTATTTTTAGAGCGATGGGTTAGCGCACGGCAAAACTGAAATTCTATTTAATCTAGCGCAATCGAAAGCCACAAACGACTTAAGCAACAAACTTGCATTTGGCTGCTCAATTTACGAAAGTAGACTAAAAACCCAAAGCAATGCAAGCCATCAGCAGCGAGCATTAGCAATTAATTAGTGCATAAAAAAGTTAAATTAACTACCGCAAAAGCCTGCCTGCGTGCATTCACTTTTCTCTCTCTCTCTCTCTCCCTGCTCTGCCCTGCTGCTTCTTCTTCTGCTGCAATCGACGAAATTTAGGCGAACAACAAAATATTATTATTATTATTATTATTGTTATATTTTTTCTGAGCAGTGCACAAAATGTAACACAAAAACAAAAAAATGATGACGCAAATACGCAGTTTAAATTAGCTTGCGCAGCAGAATAACAAAAAATACAAAATAAAGAAGAAAAAAAATATACTACATAGATTTTGCAACAAATGCAATTTGTGAACAACAAATGTAAACAGTATATTACAGGCTGCTTAATTGTTGTCGACTTGTATAAACGCGTCGTTATGTCTACAATTGTGGCTAATCAGCCAATTAATCGTTATCGTCAGCGTCATCATCATCGGCATAATCATCGTTTGTGCCTAATTGTCTTGGCAGCAGCCTTATGGCTGGAAACATGGGCAGCACTGGCCGCTGCTGCTGTCGGCGCCAACGCCAACGCCAACGCTGTTCACATTGAGCTGCGGCGCAGGCGCAGCGTTCACTTCAATGGCATTGAGGTAATTATTACTGCGATTCGAATTGCATATTTCTAATTGATTCATGTCATTTGTCATTTGTCGTTTATTTATCGTCCTCATATCGTATCGCATTTAACCCACAAATGAATCAGGTGATTCTTGTCTGTGTCACATCGTGTGCTGACCATGCAAAAGCTGCAAGAAAACAACGTGAAGCGTGATTCATTAAGAATTGCCTGCATATGCACTCTGCAGCAGCGCGGGCCGGGCAGCGGGATGGGCGTGGCTGTATAGCAATTGGGAACAAGTGCAGTTGAAATGTGAAGCGTTTAATGACCTCTGCACACTATTGGGAATTTTAGTAAAAATGTTTTGACAGGGCATATTGGTTTATAGGCAAAACATGTAAATTATTTGCAGAAATTAGTATATAACTATTTTTCTAGAAAGTGTTATCATTTTTGATTGACATTAACAAAATTGGGTCTACTTCTATAGAGAGTTATCCTTCCTTATCGACTTTACTTAATGGATAAACAAGATTTAATTACAAAAATAATTCGAGGACTATAGGAGCTGCATCTTCAAAATTTGATAGCATAACTCTCTTCATTTTACAAATATTTGTTTGAAGTACATTTGGTGCAGGGTATCTACTAGGTAAGCAAACTCACTAGCTAAATTAACAGCTAATATATATGAAGCTTATGGGATATTAACCATCGATAGCTTATCTTTATCATTAAAGACACAGGAAACCCTTTTCGGCAAAGCAACAGCTCTACATACTCTACAGGGTATTTCCAAGTCAATCACTCACACTTGCTCATTGCTCCCATCGCGAACAGCTCGCAATAAAAAATTGCATACACTTAACACCAAGAAATAATAAAAACTAAAAACTTTTGTCGAACAAGTCAAATTACACGATTTGATGAGCGCTCTCAACGCTCAGATTTTCAGCCAGCGACAGAAAAATTGGATTTTCGGCTTGCCCAGCAGGCGTCGAACCGTCTCTAACAAGACGAATGAACTGTTTTGCAGCTGACGCTTTAACAATTTGACTATGACGAGAGTCGTTTGAAGGGTTTATTAAAGAAGAAGTATGATGTTTTTAAGAAATATATGTATTTCATTTTAATTTATAGCTCCATTTCGAATCATTTTGATATGCCGTATGTTTGTCAAGATATTGAGCTTTATATGCTCGCAATAAGAGGATTAAAGTTAACTGTTATATATAATGTTCTACTAAATGTGTTATATATTATATAGGGTTTTGTTATACATGCCATTTCATATGTTGTTTTAAGTGTTATATGTGTTATATGTAACATATAAGATGTTTCTGCTAGGGCATCTATTGTAATCTATTATCTCAGCTATTATATAGTACATGCTATCCATCATGTCTTATATCTACTGATAATTTATGTTATATATTAAGTGTTATGTGTTATATTCTCTCTACGAAAACATCTGATCTGCTGTTATATCTTAACTATATTATATTTTCCTATCTTTTTCTTTGATCTACCTTTTATTTATCTATCTAACTATCATATCTCATATCTCACATCTCCATCATTCTATATCATATAATTTATATAATATTCCTCACACTCCCCTCGTACACCGCTCTCTCGGCATGAATCGCTCGATTTGTCTGAAATAGAATTCCCAGCGTCAGCATTCAGCACAATAAGTGTGGCGCGATTTTTGTCAGCTGCTAAATTTGTATAGCTGAGCGCGTGGCAAGAGCTTTTCTTAGCCAAGTTATTGACCCAACTGAAAATTAGTTGCGAATACAGACAAGTCGAGTCGCCGTCGCAGTTGAAGAACCCTCGAATCGTCGTTGTCGTTGTCGTCGTCTCCACATGCTCTGCTCCTGCCTTACCCTCGCCCAGTTGCCGTCGATTTTCTGTGACTTAATTTCAGCTCTTTGTCGTACTTTTTTCGTTGCTGTTTATTTTACAATTTTTCCTCTCTTTATTTGCGCTTTTCTGTATTTTTTTTTGCCATCCACGGGTCACGCAAAATTTCATCACATAATCAGCCGGCGGGCGATTACAGCTGCGAATTCGAATGGTTGGGGCTGGAGTTGGAGTTGGAGTTGGAGTACTCGACTCGACTCTAAATGTTGTTGCAACCAATTTCCACTTCCATTTCCACGCTTTAGTATGTGGTTCTTCTCCCTCTCTCTTTTTTTGCTTTTCCGGCATGGATGGTCGGGCCTTTTATGCTGTTGCCCTTGCCGTCAATTAGTGTCGTTTTATTGAACATTGTTTGAATGCACTCAAACACAAAGCTAATGAGTGGATGAGTCGTTGAGTGAATGCCTGAATGACAGGCCAGTTGAGTGCAAGAGCATATGCAGCTATCGATTGTCTTGAAGAAAGCTATCGAAGTTGTAAAAGAATCTTATATGTATTCGTTTCGCAAGAAATATCGATAAAAATTGTTTTGAGTATCGATTAACAAAGACTAAATGCACATTTTATCAATAAGTAATAATTAATATGCAATTAACGATTAGTTATCGAAAAGTATGCACAACATCAAGGATTAACAATATTTAGAAATGCTATCCAGTTTCTTTGATTACTCCAATATCTCTACATCTGTAACTTTCTTGCATCTTCATATAGCTCAATTAGCAGTTAATCATATTTCATTTTCAATACAAAGACTCCCACAACCACGCCCCCTTTCAACAATATTGTTTTTGTTTCCATAGACAAACCGCCCACAGCAATTTGTGCAACACCTTTGCAGCGTCGCGTCGCGTCGGCTGCTCTATGGCTAGGGGGTGGGTGGGCGTGACAGACGAACTACAGCCATTGGAGCTCAGCGAAGCGCTCTTCACGCATCGCTGCCCATCGACGCGCTTTTCCGAAAATGTAACAACAAATGAAATTAAATAATAGCCTCAAAAAGAGGGGCACACGCACAGCTTCTAAAAAAAAAGATAAGTAAGCATATGCGAGAGGCGAATGATCTGGCAGTTATCGATAAACGATAATGATGAGCTTTTTGAGCAGGTGCTTGATTGAGCTGTCTTAAGTAAAAGAGAACGAATACCAATAATGTAAACATACTTATATGTAAAGTTCACCAAAAGATCAGTTTATGAATAAATAATCGATAAGCGATAACATTGAACGTTTTCGGTAGCTACTCATTTTTCTCATTTTCATTATCATTTCTTGAGCTTGTATGACATGCAAATCAAGCAAAATAGAGATTAATTACAGTTATCGATGAAAACGATATCGATAAGTTATTGCAGCATTTGTGTATTTTGTTGCTATTTTGCTTATAGAGATATTTTAAAGAAAATATAAAGCTAAATAGAATGGAAATTTGGCCAAATGAAGATCAATAATAGTTATCGATAACGATAAGCGTTTCATTGAGCCATTTTAAGTTTCAGTTACAGTTACTTAATGTAAGCATATGTATAACATTCTGTTATCGATAAGCGATAACAATGCGCATTTAAAGCAGCCACTTAATTTTCCCCCATTTAAGTTTCAGTTTCGGGAGCAGTTGAAGAAAATGTAAATGAAAATGAAAAACGTAATGGGTTTTTTCCTAAACTAATTTTCTATTGTTGCGTGCAGTGAAAGTGTTTTTTTATTTTCAGCTTTTCAGTTTTTTATTTTTATTTTTTTTGGTATTTGGTTTCTGGCTGCGAGTAGACGGCCCTTTTGGGCCAATGGCTCAGCTCTTTTTACGCTTTGCTGCGCTGTGTTAAACATTTGCGAACATTTCTTAAACACCGAACATCCATTTACTCTTACTCTTTGCAGCTGGACGAGAACGCGCTGCTCGAGCAGCTGGCGGGCCATGAACGTGCTCTGCTCTTTGGCACGGCGGCAGGTAAGTTCTAGTATTTATGTATGTGCGGCGGGAGGGCAACCGATTGGAAAGATTAGCTATATAGCTGACATCAGACCAGTTAACCTACTTAGAGCTGGGCTACAGGTTTGTGGGGGCGGGCCAAGAGGCATGACAGCTTAAATACCAAAGTTTAAAGTTGTGGAAAGTTTTTGGCTTCTTTTTGAGTTCTTTCTGGCTTCCTTTGACTTTTTTTTTTTTTTGGACTGAGTTTAAGATCAATGCCAAATGCTGACGGGCAAATAGGCGCAATGAACGAAGAACTTTTAAATATTACACTAGACAGCTAGAATGTGGACTCTGGGCGGGTCAGGCCCAAGGGGAGAGTGACTGAAAGAGAGGGAGGGAGAAAGAGAGAGAGAGAGGGAGAGAGGAGGAGAGCAACATAATGTATACACATTATTACTAGTCTCTACATTTTGTTCATTCCTATCTATGCAGCCATCTGTAGGGTTTCTAACAAGTAAAACATATTTATACTATGAAGAAATATTTCAAGAATATATATAATAATCTAAATTCGTAGTCTTTGTAAAGGTTAATGAGACACCTCAAAACAAAACTTTGAAAATGAGAAATCAGGCTATAAGAATTTTTTTTTCTTTGTTAGCTGAATATGAATATGAATAAACAATAATAATAATAATTTTATATACACAAATACATATTATATTCATATTATAAAATATAGTAATTCATGTTTAAGTACAACAAAAATCAAAAGATTTGTTGCTTAGTGTAATGGCAAGAAGGTCGCCCGGAGGCTGCACAGAAGACGCAACTTGTGGGGGGCGGGCGTCTAAATGCGCAGATTTGTTGTTATTACTCTCGGGGCGCTCGGATCATTATTATTTATGATTATTGATACATGGAATGCAAATTTTGCATTTTGTTATTGCATTTTACCTGTTTGCTTATTTTACGCTCAGTGCCTGAATTCAAATTGGTGCAGCTGGAGCGACGCAACGTGCAGCAGGAGCAGCCGAAGCAGCAGCAGGCACATACGCGTGGGCGTCGCAGTACGGCTGAAGGTAAGTTTAAATGCCACACACACACACACACACACACACACACACACACACACACAATTTCTCTGCTCGTGCTGCTCCAGTTGCGCCTGCAGGGTGCACTCATTATGCGAATAGTTTAATTAATTCAAATGCATTTGCCAGCAGCCGGCAGCACTGTGGAAGCTGAACTGAAGCTGCACCAAACGCCGCAATTGTTTGACGATAATTTCATCTTTATACGCCGCAATGCGAACAGCACACAGCTTGTGGAGTATTCGCCGCAGATGCTGCAGCGCCTCGAGCGCTGCTTCTATCGCAGTTCATGGGCGGCGCTCGATCTGTGCGACGAGGAGAGTGTGGTAAGTAGCAGAACGTGCTCAGTGAGTGCCATGGATAAGCCACATTGTTTATCTTGTCGAAACATCATTAACTCTATCAGCGCATCGAACAGACAGTCTGATTGCGGCGCTGAACTTGTTTGCTTAAGATCTGAATATTATATCATCACGTTAAGGCATATTGTCGCATTATTTAATGTTAATATCTCGCATTTCTTTCAAAGATGTTTATATATATTGTAATGTTATTTAATCATTCCAATTCCTATATAACTGTGAATATATGTAATGTTCATGAAACAATGGAATTGAAACATCTAAATTTCATTTACCATGCCTCAATGTTTCCCAATTCATATTCAACTTCATTTTCATTATTCCCATATCGAATTTACCAACTCTGCTGTCGTTTCATTTCCACTGTTTCTGCCAGCTGTTAACCCAGTCTTATCTAACCTTTAACAATTTGCAGCGTGGCGTTTTTCAACAGAATTCCAGCAATTTTGTCATCCAACCGCTGCCGGCGCGATTTGGAGCGTCAGCCCATGTGCTCTACCAGGCGCGCTTAGATAAGAGCGACAACGGCAGCAGTAGCAATGCCAACAGCCAGACAATACCGTTAGACAGTCAGCTGCAGTTCGAGCCCGATGTAGATGAATTTAACGAACCGCAACAGCAACAGCAGCAGCAACAGCAGCAGCCAACACAGCAGCAGCAGCAACGCCAACAGCTGCGTCGCAAATTGCAATCACAGCTGCGACTGCGCTATCAGCCGCGTCATCATCATCATCATCATCAACAACATCAACAACATCAACAACATCAACATCATCATGAGCAGCCAAAGTCTCATCATCATCATCATCATCATCATCATAATCATTATGACACTGGCATTGCCAGCGAATCGTCTAGCACGCCCCGCCTTCGCCGGCATATTGATGAGCCCTTCCGTCGGCCCTATGTCCCGGACGAGCTGTACATCGAGACGGCGATCTTTGTGGACAGCGACCTGTACAGGCACATGGGCAAGAATTATCCCACGAATACAGAGAACGAACTGATGCGCTTTGTGCTCGCCATGATCAATGGCGTGCAGTTACTCTATCATCACGACACTCTGGGCAGACGCATTAATTTTGTGCTCAAGCGCCTAGAGATCCTGCCCAAGGATACGCCGGGCCTGTATCGTTCCAGTGACGTTGACATCTATCTGAGCAACTTTTGCCAGTGGCAGAAGAATCTAAATCCACCCCTAGACTCGGATATCTTGCACTACGATCACGCTGTCATTCTGACCGGCTTGGATCTTCATGCCACCGACAAGAGTGGCAAGGTGACCAGTCAAGTTGTGGGCCTGGCTCCCGTGGCCGGCATGTGCATGCCCACCTCCTCCTGCATCGTCAACGAGGGCAAGCACTTTGAGAGCGTCTTTGTTGTCGCTCATGAGATCGGACATAAGTGAGTATTTCAATATTATAATAAATATTCTTATTTAAGTATATTTAATTTAAAGTTTTTTTTTTTAATTTTCGTTTCATTTCCACTTTTCCCTTTTTCTAAATCCATTTTTAAACATCTCTTAAACATTTCTTTACAGCTTGGGCATGCGTCACGATTCCAGGGAGAACAATTGCGATCCCACACTGCATATCATGTCGCCCACTCTGGGCAGCGGCAAGATAACCTGGTCGAAATGCTCCCGTAGCTATCTCGAGGATTTTCTAACGTAAGTAAAGGCCACTCCCAAGCTCACTCAATCTCACTCTCTCTCTCTCTCTCTCTCTCTCTCTCTCTCTCTCTCCCTCGTTTCAGTCTTAAGCAGGCGGAATGCCTGTTCGATCGGGGACACTTCATTGGCAAATGGGATCATTCGGCGAAGGGCAAGTTGCCTGGCGAGCGCTTCGATGCCAATCAGCAGTGCATGCTCAAATTTGGACGCAATTCGGTGCATGCGAGCAGCCAGAGCAAGTCGGAGATTTGTCGGGATTTACACTGTCAGCGTGAGAGACTAACCTGGACCTCACATCCGGCACTAGAGGGCACCGAGTGTGGACCGGGCATGGTAAGTAGAACAATTCCCATTTAAATCCCATGAAACTAATCCCCAATACTCTTTTGCAGTGGTGTCGCGGCGGCTCTTGTGAGCCGCGTCCCAACAAATATCCCATCGGTTCAATGAAGCAGCTCAGCGGTGGGGGCTTGGTGAAGCCCAGCTATGAGAAACACAGCGCCATCTATGCCGAGTCTTCGAGCAGAATGGAACAGCTGCAGCAGCCCTATAAAGCCAGTGGCAATGAGCTGCTCGGCGTTCAAAGCACCTGGAGCGATTGGGGCGAGGCCAGCGCATGCGATTCCAGCTGCCTCTATGGACCATCGAATCGTCTGCGTGAGGGCAGCACCGGTCTGCGCACCTACAATCGCAGCTGCCTGAGCTATCCCAAACGCTGTGAGGGCTGGGATCGCAAGTTCGAGGCGTGCATTGCCAAGCAGTGCTATGTGGTGCCCGTGCACACAATTGGCGATTTCGCCACGAATGTGTGCAACAAGGCGCGCAAGTCTGACAATGAGCTGACGGGTGAGGGGCTGCAGCTGGTCGGTTCCATAGGTGAGTGTGATTAGCTTACAGTGGGACTCAATAAAGTTACACATAATCAATTTGCTTTGCAGAGGATTCCTGTAAGATTTTCTGCCGCACCAAGAACAATGGCACCAAATCACGTCGCTGGACCTTTCCGGATGGCACCACGTGTCGCGCTCAGGATCATGGCCCGGAGCATATTGCCTACTGCATTGCCGGTCGCTGTGAGAAGTTCTCCTGCAGCAATGCTACGGATAATTTCTTCAAAATGGATCAAACATTCTGTGCGTATCGGGCGCCACGTCCACAGCGCGATTCCACAGAGCTGGAGAGCAAACAGCAGCCAAGCTATACGAATAACATTAGCTACAGGCGCAATGCTGAGCGTGTGGATCCCTACAGGAATCGCAATGAAAATGGTGAGCTGAGAAAGAGAGAATTGCTTGAATTCTTTTCGCTAATTGCTTGTCTCTATACACTGCAGAGGTCGCTGTGCGCAGTTACCATGGACTGGACAATCACTTAGCGCCACAGCCAAAGCCGTACAAGCACAAGGTCTCATCGTCGTCCTCCGCATCTGCATCCTATTCGAATGATTACAAATACAACTACCATGTTCAGGATCCATTTGGAAAAGCGGTGCCGCCACCCGCCTCTGCTTCACTCGTTGTCGAATCGGACTTGTCCTCGGAGTGGCAGGTCGAGTCCGGCTGTCACTCCAATTGCATGACAGAGTCAATGGGCGTACAGGCGGTTAGGTCACGGCATACGGGCCGACGCAATATACAGTTATGCACGCACAAGGTGAAGCCATGCGAACGGCTCCAAACAGCGGCTGAATATGCGGAACAAACTTGCGCCAGATATAAGCTGAAAGTACGTGGGCTATCCGGTCATGGCTCCCAGATCTCGGCCAGCATCACGGAACCGGATCGCAGTTGCCGTGTTGGCTGTCAGGATGAGCATATCAAGTATCGTTATTATCTGGTCAATGGCATCAATGGACACTTTCCCATCGGCACGCGCTGCTCTCAGGTGGGCAGGCGATATTGTGTGGATGGCAAGTGCCTGGAGTTCGGTGCGGATAAACTGTTACTGCAGCAGTCACACATCAGCTTGGCCCTCTTCCGAAGCAAACGCGAGGCATTAGGGCGAAAAAAACGCAGCTTCCTCTACTACGATCCGGTCAATATTACCGAAACAATTAGCCAGGATTTTCTCAACAACATTGTCAACAGTATTATAGATTTTGAAAGGCAACATCAGGGTAGGTAGCCATATGAGATATTTAGTTAATGAATTATTCAATATTTCATCTTAAGATCTGTCCATGCATCTGTTCATATATTAAACTATCCATTTGTTCATACTAGTTCGAGCTGTTCAATCTGTCTATCCATTGATCAATATCGTAATACATTTATACATTTATGCCTTTATTTAAATATACATTTACTTTCTCTTTCACAGACATTTCCTCTGACAACATCGAATTATCCAATCCTATACACGTCTCTGCGGACGAATTAAGCAACAATTAAATATAAGTTTATTCTTTTTATATGTAAATCTCTCTCCCTCTGCATATACATATATATCTATATATGTGTATGCTTGTATTTTATGTGGCTCATATAGCTTCTGTGGCTGCCGTTCTGCTCAGACTGCCCCACCCGCCCAAGGCGTTCTCAAAACAAATCCCTAATAACTTAAGCTCTAGATATAAAACTTTAACTGCGAATTGTACGAATATTAGTTGAAATAAACGTGCGTGAATGTGACTGAAATAGGTTCGAAATGCTAATTGAATAAATAAATAATTATATTTAATAAATAAATTATTTAGTTTTTATCCCACTCCTCAGCATTTATATTCCTATTAAAAATTTATTGTTTCCTGCATTTCCTGATTTTATTTATTTATATATTCGTCACTATAAGCTTTTCATTTTGTAAACAAATGAATTGGAAATCTCAGCTGACCTTTCACATTCCAATAATAATTATTCAGGTGACCCCAAAAAACAAATCATCCAATTAAATATGATTGTTGTTGTTCGATATCGCCTTTAAATAAAAATGACTTTTCAAATTGTGTGTGGCATACTTTCAGGCTGGCCGATAAAACGCTGCACAAGGCGCACAAAAGTAGACACGCATTACAAACACACACACACACACACACACAGTTGTACTGTAAGCCACGCCCACACAAACAGGCTGAGCGCCTAGCACTCGTCTGCTCATCCATTGTGTTACCAATTTTGGCGTTTGCATGCAAACACCCGCAGCCATTACCAATATTCAATATCAAAAAGGGATAACAACAACAACTTCACACACACACACACACACACATACACTCGAGCGTTTGGCTGTGTGTGCGTGCGCTAGAAATTAGATAAAAACACCTACAAAGCGCTGAATATGCCGCAGTCGACAACTAAAGCGCGCTCCGTGCAAACCGAACCCAAAAAATACAAAAAAATAAAAACTAGAAAATAAAGAAAAAACTGAACGGAAAATTGAGTACAAATTTCAAGTGCCTTTAGCTTGTGTATGTGGTTTGTGTTGTGGTGTGTTGTGTTGTGTTAAGTGTTTTTTGGCCTTTACATTGTAAACTTGACCAGTGTTTGGCCTGTGGCAAGTTCAATGCACCAGCTGCCAACAAGTCGCGTGTGTGTGCGTGCGCGTAGCATTTGCATATTTCAAATGCATTCATTGTTCATTTACTAATCGAACGGGAACGAAATAAAAATTTCAGTGTAGGTTTAAGTGCTATTAACGGTTAATTAGTCGTTCTAATTGCTGGTCATTTGGCATTGACATTTTGATGGGTCCTAGACTCACTCTCTCTTAGATCTAACCCTCCCTGGGGACTCATTCAATTTGGGTCACATGCCCAGATAATTGACTTGGCCTTCAAGGCTTTTACATTTTGTTCCTTAATTTGGTCATAAACACGCAGTTCTGAGAAGAAACTGTGTCAATTGGTTTTCCAATTTTTTACAATTTTTATTCATTTTACTCGTTTTTTTTTTTTTTTTCTTTTAGCGCACGCAATGTCCACTTAGACACTTGGCGCTCAATTAGTCATTCAGAAAATATTCAATTCAAGCCATTTGGCAAGTGACTGCAGTTGTTAGTTGAACTGAAAGTTCACACAGCATTTGCTGCCACGTGCTAGACAAACACTCAAATACTCACCTGCCCAGGACCTTGAAGTCCTGCTCTACTTTTGATAGTTTTTGTTTTTGTTTTTTTTTTTTCTTTTTCGAAATCGAATTATCGACCTATATCTAATTGGTTTGTTTTCGTTGTCGTCGCCAGCAGGTGCGGCAATTGAACGTATGTACATACGTTAGTTGCTTCATTAGTTGTCGCTGCCCGCAAAAGTATGCAATGCTTTTTGTCCCTTTTCCATTTGGTATCGTTGCCCCCAATAGTATGCTATAAATTAAAAAATAAATTTTTACGTGCATAGAGTCATGTTTAAACATGTTCACACAGGCATTTACCCTGTGCTTTGGTACCCTGGCTTTGCATTAATTGTGCCTAATTGTGGCTATGTGTGACTTCATTTTCTATAATTAATAAATTTGTGACTTTTAAAATATATTTTGCAGTCAACTGGATATAAAATTATGATAAGATATTTTAAAACTAAAGTTGGATTTCTTTCAAATTTAATAATATTTAAAGATATTCAATTTATGAAATAATATATATATATTTGGGTGCGACTTTATTTGACAAATCTTTATGGATTAATTTATATTTTATTAAATTTTAAAAAATATTTAAAAAAATATTATTATTACGTATGAAAATTTTAAAATTAAAAATATTGATTAAATATTTGAAACTAATTTGGCAAGTGTTAATAGCATGCCATATATTTTATTAAATTTTTAAATATTCTGTATTAAAAAATATATTTAAAATTAATTTTAAAATTATTATTAAAATGCTTTCTAAAGTAGCAGCTCCATTTAAAATATATTTCACTTATATTTCACTTCATATAAATTAAATTTTTATATAAATTGTGGTATGCATACTTTTATGCCTATGAATAATATTATTATTGAATTAAAAGTAAATATCTTTTTTTTATTCATTTTAATTTATTTTGAATTTATATTTACATATTTAATTAAATTTGCAATACATATTTAATCAAATTAAAGTCACAGCTAGATCTGCCAGGTCCTATATACCCATCCTATCTAGTTGCTTTGAAACTAGGCTGAGCATGTTTACATATGGTATCCGCCCCCATACAAGTGTTCTGGCCATTCATATTTAATGCAATGGCACGCGATTCGCTCACTGCAATTGGCCAAATGAACGGCAAACAGCCGGCTGCAGGTTGAGCTGTGCACTGGCAATTGTTGAGTGACCGCAACAGACATTCACACACAATGCGTATTGACCAGCAGCTAAAGCTGAAACTAAGCGCCAGACCAGACGTCGTTGAACTTGCAAAGCCAACGGACGAACTAACGGACGAAAATAGTTAAATGAAAAAATTGTAATAAAATCAGCTGAAAATTGTGAAAAATTTGTGATTCAAGCAACATAGAAAACGGATAAAGGAAACATGTGTCGTTTAAATCGAGACTGGAGCAATGTGCAGAGTCGTGGACTTTAAGCGTTTTGGTGTTAAGAAATTTGTGGCACAAGACGTTAACGGTAACTGTTTGAAGGCATGCCACCAAAGCGTAGACGTAGATTTCATGGACTCTATTACCATTCATCGCCGCCAAAGGGTGAGTTCATTATGAAATTATGAATTGTGCTGGGGATATTGAGTGCCATTCGTATTCATTAGTTGTGCACAGCTAATTGAGCCAATTACAATTGATGTGTGTGTGTGGCAGCCAATTAAGTAACACATAAGGGAATTCCATAGAGAGAGGGAGGGGGAGACATGCGTGACAAAGCGCAGACATGGCCAAAATTTGCATATTGCGTGAGTCCCCCAATGCCAGCTCAACAAGTAAAGCCAACTGGCAGGACTTGATGGAGTGGTTGGAACAACAGCAACTGGCGACGACATTAAGTGGCAATCGCTAATGCGCCATTTCCGTGGCAATTGTTGCCCTTTTTCATTTCGGTTTTATGTTACTCTCGTATTTTATTGCCACACAGAACTTTGTGGCAAGCGATTCGAGCAACACTCGAATCTAATTTACATGTGTGTGCTAAATATATGGCCAAGGCTTGCAAATAAACCAAAGGCGAGGCAATAAAGAACACTTCTAGCTAAATATTTACATATGTAGCTAATGAACAGGTTGCCCACAGCAGCAGTAGCTCTAGAGGAACTTCATAGCGTGCATATCCCATATGAGGAAGTTTGCTTTTGAAGTCGTAGTTAGAGACTAGCAAAAACTGGGGTAATTAGCAACATTTATTACTTTCTTTTAAAAGTGCTATATAGATAGATAGATAGAGATAGAGAGAGAGAGAGAGAGAGAGAGAGAGAGAGAGAGAGAGAGAGAGAGAGAGAGAGAGAGAGAGAGAGAGAGAGAGAGAGAGAGAGAGAGAGAGAGAGAGAGAGAGAAAGTGAGTGAGACAACAAAAGAGTTAGAGAGAGAAAGATAGAGAGAGAGATGGGGAGTGAGGCAGTGAGGCAGTGAAAGAGTAAGTGATATTGTTCCCTGATAAAAAAGTGATAAAAAGACGATTTAGATTTTACTTATGAATTCCTCTTTGACGCCTGCAGGAAGCATTACAGGTCACCAATTAGTAGCTATCGCAAATTTATCTTCAACCTGATACTCGTGTTAACCTTAGCCGAAGACATCATAGTTAGATTACACTCAAGCTGACTAATGAGCTTTTACTCAAAAGAGAGTCAGTTCTTAGCGATGGCAGATAAGAAAGCGATAACGTCATAATAAAACTGCTAGCACTCACTGTATATAAATAGAGTACAAATATGTAGCGAACTTATTTACTCGGAAAACATAGGAAAAATAGGCGAACGACAGGACGCAATTACCGCCCACCTTGGCGGCCATGGCAAAAGGGCACAACAGAGGCAAAAATAAAATGAAGAAATGGAAAAAAAAAGCTGAGAAATAACACATTGAGCTGTCCTAAATTCAACACCTTGCTTTGGTCAGCCACGTTAGTTGCCTGGCACACGCAATACGAAGCACAACTAACGGCTGCAGAGAGAAGTCCTTCAAGCAAATAATAGAGCACATCAAGTAGGCAGTTCGTTCTGAAGGCCCTTTCATAATTAATCAAGCACAGCAGCAGCACATACATATGTATACAATAATCAAGCACAAATATATATGTATATACATATACAAATAGATTTATAAATATTTATATCATTATATTGAGAAACAAACTATGTCTGATACACTTGCAGTCATGCCAATGAATGGACAGGCGGCGGGCCAGAATGGACGCAAGCGACGTGACAACGACGGTGCGTATGAGTAATAGTTGTGAGTAATACTTGTGTTAAGTGTTGAGGTACCTCGACATTCTCTAAAGCCTATGCCGAAGGCTCTCCGTCAGCTGTCAGTTTCCCAAATCACTGCTCAATATTTCAAGAGCCTCACACGCCTTGCATAGCAAATGCAACGACCTTCAAGGTCTTAACAAAAAAATGAACAAAATTTCCTGAGAAAACTTGGAAGTAAAAACGAAAAAAAAAACGAGCTGAAAGCTAAAGTAAATTCGCAAAGTTGTTGAGACTTTAAGTTGAGCATTTGCTTGGCTTTTAATTTCGTTTTTTACTTGCAAATTGCATGCAAACACGAACAGCCGAAAAAAAAATAAAAAAAAACTTGTGCTGAAATCGAAACCGGAAGAGCGAGCGGCGAAGGGCAATGTTTGGGGGGAGGCTTTGGGCGTGTCTGGTACTATGCAAATTCTCGGTGTTAAATTAATTTTTGACTGCACTTGGATTTGGATTTGCATTTACTTGATTGCTTTTTACATTTTTTGGATAATAGATTTCTCGGTGAAGCTATCGACCATTCGCATCTGGATACACGAAAAGGATATTGGCAAGCTGACGCGCATTTTGTGGGCGGGCCAGGGACAGCGCCTCTGTCAGCAGGCGAGCAACAATGGGCGTGTCAAGCGATTTCTAGCCGCCGTGCCACACGTCATGGTAAGCCCCCATTGTGACGGACTTGTGTGTCTCTTAGTTAACTGAACTGCCTGTGTGATTGCTATAGAATGCCACGAAGGATCTGCATCAGGCGGTGATCGATAACAATTTGGAGACGCTGCAAATGCAGCTGGAGCCGCCGGTGCCGCCAGCTCTGGTCACGGCCAAGGATAGCAATGGCCTGAATGTCATACACAAGGCCGCCGGTTTGGGCCATACCAAGATCTTGGAATATCTGGTGGGTCTTTGGCCAGAGGGCGCACACGAGATCGACATCACGGGCAAGACTCCCCTGCATTGGGCAGCCAGTGCCAAGAACAATATGCGCTGCTATACGCTGCTCACACAGGCCGGTTGCGATGAGGAGGCACAGGATTATGTGAGTAGCTTAGACAAATAATAATAAAGTCGTTTATGCTTTGGGCTGACTCATAAATGAACGTCAAGTTCAACACTGCTCTCCTAATTACTAACTCAACTACTTTGACTCTCCATTTACATTTCTTCGACTCGTATTCACAGAAAATGAAGACCCCTTCATACTATCGCCATAAGCCACATGAAATCGAGCGAGCTTTTTTGGTTTATGTGCCGGAGGCGCCGCGCATCTCCCCAGATAGCGTCACTGATTGGGAGGCGCTGAGCGATGATAACGATAGCAATGCTGGCGGTGACGCCAGTCGCAGCAGCAGCAAGCAGGTAAGAGACAGACAGAGACAGAGAGAGAGAGAGAGAGAGAGGGAGGCAAAGTCTTTGGGCTTTGCTGCTTGGCTAATTTGATAAGCTTGTGTTCTCTTCAATAGAAATTGGCCATTAAGCCGGCAGTCATTGAGAATGGTCGTAAATCGTTGGACGACAGCGCAGAGAACACCTCCGAATTGGACACGAATGATGGGTAAGTTGTTTGTTGGCAAACATCTTTGACATTGACTTGGCCTTTGGCATGGCCAGCTTTATCATGCGCTGCGAGGGTGGGCCTGAGTTTTGGGGCTGGCTAAAGGCTTTTGCTACGTTTCCTTGTTTATTTGTTTGTTTTTCTGTTGGTTTGGGCATGGCTTTTGAGAGTTTTTTGCATTTTGATCAAAATCGAATCGAAATCCACGCAGTACCAGCGCCATTGAGGATGATGAATTATCCAAAGCGGAGGCGGATGTGAATGTGAATGGAGTTGCCGATGCGGATGCCGTTGCGAATGCTGATGCGAATGCATCGCCGCCGGCCCAACAACGTCGACCGGAAACACCGGCAGCTTTTGCCACTGCTGACAATGGCAACGACACAGCCGGCGACACCGAAAGCGAAGCTGAGGTAAGTCCACCGAAGCTAGCAATGGCCTAGGGCCGGAGATCCTGTTTTGATTTTTGCTGTTTAGATGCTTTGCACCCTGCGCTTTTGCTGTACAATTCCTTAGTTCTAATTCTTTTTGGATCCATTAGTTAAGCGAATAGCCGCAGCTGCAATCGTTCGTCTTAGTTGCTGTCAAAGTAAGCTATTGTCGGCTATGATGCGGCTTTCTCTTTTGCCCCAGCTACACACACACACACACACAGACACAGACACAGACACTGAACACATAAATATACGCTGACCGAAGAGCGTAGGTGAGAAGACTCTTTCATAATATTCTCTATGGAACTTTAGTTTTGTGTGGCTTTAGCAAATACTCTCTTTGAGTCTTGAGTCTTGTAGAGAATTGATTTTATATTTTTTATATATTAGCTTTAAAGTAAGAAGGCCTCTTAACTACTCTATCTGAATTCTTACAGAAATAGATCTTTTCACTGTGCAGCTAAGAAAGCTATAAATTGGCCATGAATAAACCTAGAAATGTTCTCAGAACTTTATTTAAGAAATTTTGTTCAATTTCTCACACACATAAGTGTGTGATTGCCAGTAAAGGGAAACTATAAATACTAACAATAAATACAGAAATAAATCTTGCATAGCTAAAATTAATCATTTATATGTATAGCTATAATATGTAAGATATTATCCTTCAAGTCTCCATCTAGACTTATCTAGGCAAAATATTTTTTTCTTAAGAAATCAATAAACTGACGAAGAATTTTTACCCAAACTGTATATAAAAACAAAATACACACACACACACACACAAGTATAAAAAAAAAAGAAAAAAATGAACACGCATATCAAGCGCTTCTGTCAGCTCGACTGATCAATGTAGATATAAATAAAAAAAACAAAAAATAAATAAATAAATTAATTAAATACGAAATCACAACTTAGAAAGTGTTCAGAAAGGAAAGCAATCAGTCGACAATTGTTTACTTTTACAGAATATTGCAAGAGCTGTAAGCGCTGATGAAGCTGAAGTTGAGCCCGAGGCAGCGGAGCCGGCGCTGGATGGCGATGAGGCAGAGGCGAGTGTAGAACCGATTGAGAATGGAATTATGGATGATGCTGAGAGTGAGCAAAATGCAAACGAAAAGACTGAAGCGATTGTGAATGAGAACGAAGCGGAAACGGAAATGGAAATTGAAACGGAAGCGGCGGCGGAGCAAGAAACAGAAACTGCAGAAGAAGCACACGAAGAAGAGCTTAAAGATGAGAAGGCAACTTCAGCTGCTGCTGCTGCTGCTGCTGCTGATGAGGATGAAGTGGAGGAAGACGACGATGAGGTACAGATTGGCTTGCTTTAAATGCCAATTCATGTGCAGTCAGCAAATTGTTTGAACGATTCGATGTTTTGTTGTGTGGCGTTTGCTCAAAGCGATTTTTTGCCCATTTTTTTATGTTTTCAAATTGTGAATTGTATAAAAAAAAAAAAATTAGCTCAGCTGCTGGCACACAAATTCTTAAACAAATATAATAATGCATAACTAAATTTTGTACAACAACAACAACAGCAACAACAACGTAGCCGCAACAGCAACAACTACAACAATATCAAACACAGCAATATATATATATATACATAACTCTTGTCTATATGCGATATACGAAATGCTTAGTAAATGCCTAGAAACAATTTTCGTGTATTACCCCATATTGATATCTAACTATATTTTGTAAACGTGTGTTAAATTTCTTATTCTAACTCTTAAACTTAACTCTTAATTAAACAATAACAAAAAAAAAAAAAAAAAAAGAAGAAAATATCAAAGCTCTGCAATAAAGTAAACGCAACTCGTGTGTTTTTGTTTATGTTTTGCACTCGAACTCGATTTCCGTCTTACTTTCCATATATTCCATTTTCCATTTGTGTATGTCTCTCGCCCACACTACACTACACTTTCTCTCTCTCTCTCCCTCTAGATCTTATGGCTGCATTTTGAAATTGTTTTTGCCCATATCGATTGGGCAAACGAAACCAAATCAGCAGCTGTTTGGCTGCAGATACACTTTCATTGCAAAACTCGACTTTTTTTTTTATTCTTTTGTTATACAAAACTAATAGAAGAGGGTCGTAGGTAGTATGTGCATCTATAAATAATCGTATGTGTGCCTCTGATGCTCGTGTGTGCTCTGGCATTTCACTTTCGCTTGGCATGTCCTTCATCCCTGACGTTTGCCTCTGGCTGTCAGGCAGCCATTCAAATGGCAACTGAGCATGCAATACGTCAAGAACAGTTGTAAACGTTAGATATTACAGGCATATATATATACATATATGCTATATATCTATATATACTAGATATTCATATTCTGCAATTTATTACTTTCAATTTGTTTATACACATTTTCGTGGGCGTTTTTGCAGCAAGCAACAACGTTTTAATGACTACAGATCGTATCTGTGCTTGGCTGCAAGGTAATCAAGTTAATGCAGCGTAAGCGCATTACCTATACGATAAAGCGTTGCAGCCGCAGCAGCAGCAGCAGCAGCAGGAGGCACCACTTTGCACCACTCCATAGTACACACTTCATTATCAGCCACCTTCCACTTATGTCGTAGTTGTTCTTAGTCCTGTGTTTTGTATCCTTGTGGCACACTCTTTAACTAGCTCTTAGCTGTTTAGCTTTTCAAGCTAACCGAATAAATGCGCAAATTCTCTGCAGGATGTGGTGGCCGCCAAGCCGGTGCGTACACAGGAGGCGGAGCAGCAACTGGTGCAGGATAACGATGGTGGCGATTCGCTCACATCGTCGCTGGCCATCGAAGGCTTCGTGCAGGGCGCCGCCGAGGATTATACAGTTCAGTCTCAAACATCAGCAGCTTATGATGAAGTGGATGAAGTATAAGCGGCTAAACCTTTTATCTATCTCCTATCTAAAACAAAAAAACCAAAAAATGTTCTCGCTCTATTTGATTTGCCTACACAAAATCTCCAAATTTAAAACTCTTCTTATTCTTTGATTTTCCTTTGACTTTCCTTTTCGGCACCGTTTCACCCGCTTTCACTTTATGCGCACGAAACTGTTGTCGCTTTAGCTCCATTGGCCACAACAAAGTTTATCTCAATGCTTTCTTCACAGGATGCCCGCTTGCGGCAGATCATTGAGTCGGGCGACATGGAGCAGCTGGCCGAGATAGTGCTGAATGGCGAGGGCGGCCGACTGTTGGGGCTCAAGTCTAAGGAGCCGGAAATCCAGGCCTTTCTCAACAACGTGCCCAGCTATATGGTCTGTACAAGGGCTGGCATTGCCTTTGCTCTTTGCTTTATTTATGTGCAATTGTCCACTAATTTCTGCACTTGCTCAACTTGCAGGAGAAAATCCATCGCGTGCACGATGCGGCACGTGACGGCAGCTTGTTGGCGTTGCAGCAGGCGCTGGATCGCCGGAAGTTTGCCATTGCTAAGGACGACATATCACCAAATGGCGCCACGCCGTTGCACGTTGCCGTACTCTTTGGCCACAGCGGTAAGTGGGAGATTGGGGACTACTGTGGGGGGGGTCTATACCCCAATCAACTCTGCCTGTGTCACAGTTTTGTTTAGCTAGTTGTAAACCCAAACCAACCCTTAGATATTGTACGCTATTTGGCTTCACGCTTTCCGGAAACCATGGCAATTACGGATAATGACGGACGCACGCCGTTGCACTATGCGGCCACAATTAAGGACAACGGTCACTTCTATAAT
This sequence comes from Drosophila koepferae, assembly GCA_030914345.1. Lineage (NCBI taxonomy): Eukaryota > Metazoa > Arthropoda > Insecta > Diptera > Drosophilidae > Drosophila > Drosophila koepferae. The sequence goes on along the minus strand of JAUESR010000211.1, from coordinate 11,889,301 downwards.
GTCCTGACGCAGCTGGGCGCCGATCCAAAAGCCGTAGACAAGGTATACATATATTTTATATAGAACACTCTTGCATAATTAAGAGCTTAAGGCATTAGAATAACTCTTTAACTTAAGCAATTATTTATGGTAGGCAGAAAGCACTACAGTTGGTAGCTCGAATATACTTTTACTGTTAACAACTTTATGTAAGCCAGGCTAGCTGACTCTTTACATTTACATTATGTTGGCTGTCAATATAGATTTCATATTAGTTGATTCAGAGAAGAGAGCAGCAAAAGAACACATAGAAGAAGTTTTATATATGTATATGTGTGTATATTAAAAATCATTTCAGCTCAAACTTCATAAAATTCAAATTTATATGTAAATCGTTTGCATCTTCACGCTCTTTTGACGAGATCATACTCAATCGCTCACGCTCTCACTCTCGTTCTCGCTCTTGCTCTCGCTTCGCCTTCGGTTTTTTTTCGTTTTGGTTTTCGGGTTTTCGTGTGGCGTGTGGCGCTCGTTTTTCAAACATCGTGTATACAGCGAGAGAGAGAGAGAGAGACTGACGCACACACACACACACACACACACACACGCTGTTGATGCGAAAACAAAACTCGCATACCAATACATTGACTTCATGCTACATAAAAACTTGCGGAGCGTAAGCAGAGCGAAAAAAAGTGTCTGTCGGATCGTGAACGATTTCTTTGAAGAACCGATGAAGTCGTTTGTTCTCAGACATTTCGCGAGTTCCGCTTAGACTATTGAACTGTGCTCTCAGAGTTTTGGGCTCTACTGTAGACGCAGAGCAATAAATGAAAATAAACCAAAAGCAATTAATTTAAGTAATATACTCTTTTAAATTTTATGCAAGTATAGAAAAGCTGTAGCATGACTTATAAAACTAACAATGTGATTGCTTTTAAATAATTTAATTTAATTTATTATAATATTGTTTAAGCAAAAGTCACATTTTAGATCGTTTTCTGGCTGATGATACTAGATTTATAATTTAAATAAAAATCTAATGCATAATGGCATTTTTCAAATAATATTTGAATGCCATAAACACAGCATTTGAATGTCCTCTAGCAGAGAAGATGTCGGGTATGCTTAAACTCTGCTCATTACTTGATATGTACAAATTGTTTCACTTCTCATTGTTGCTTCCCTCAATAACTCAATGAAGTTAAATTTATTTGAAAATGTATTCCGGTGTATAACCTGTGTAAGCATAACCTTCCCTTCTCATTGTCTATTCAGCTGGAAAAATCAACAGCTGTTTTATCCTTCTACTCCTTTCGAAAGAGCTTAGCCATAGACTTGAAACTATTGAAATTAAGTTCAGAAAATGGGTCAAGTTAAGGCCTATGTGACATTCATTTAGGTCGCAGTTGGTCGAAGAGCCTTGTCTTCGAACGTGAATCAATATCGTTTATAAATAAGAGATTAACCAAATCGCATGTATTTAATTTGAAAATTCTACACGCAGCTGGGCCATACGCCCGAGTTCTATGTGGATATGGAGAAGTCGAAAGATGTGCTCACCTACAGTGAGCTGCTGACTGTATTTGGGGCGGAGGAGCTCGAGAATCAGTTGCTGAGTGATCAAGGTAAACAGTCATTTGTCCATTTATATTTTGCATAATTTTTGTTTGCTTTGCTGTTTGGCTTTAGCATTGTTGTTATTGCACGCACAACACAACAAACACACACACACACTCACACACACACACAATTATACACATATGACTAGTCACTTGACTCGTCATGAAAAGGCACTCGCAGTAAAAATAATTAAGTACGTTTTTTTTTTTTGGTGTTTGCTAACCGAAACTTCCGGACTTGATTGGCTGGCTCGTTGACTCTGCCCATGCCAACCATCGATTTTCAGTCATACAAACACACACACACACACACACACACACACACACACACATACATACATACATACATACACGCGTCCTTCGCTGGTTGCGCACTCACATATTCATACCTCGTATAGACCGTATAGCTCGTATAGTTAGTCAACTTCTGGTGGCTAATACGCGCAGTTGGTCTCACAGTTAGCCGCGGACAGTACCAAACGCAACAAAATGGCGGCAAATCGAGAATTTTTCAATGAGATTATCAATAATATAGATGATATTTTCGGTATGTAAATGATATGCGCAACATCTATCCATTCAAGTATTTGTAAAATTTGATTTGATTATTTGCAAGAATTTCTAGAAAAATAGTAGAAACAATTATATGCGCTTGGCTAGAGAACTTAGGTAAAGAATATATTATAATCTCTGTAGGTTGTGTGATAAAGATAATAGGGAAATAAAAGAATAATAATAATAATTAATTTTTATTAAAAAAATAATACAAAAAATTAAATAAATTAAACACAAAATAAATAAAAAATTTAAAATATATATATATGAATAATTAATAATTAATATTAATAAAAAAAAAAAACAAGATTAGAAGAATTAAAGAAAAAAAAAACGAATAAATAACAGCCTAATAAAAAAATTATATTAAATATGCACACAAATTAATATGAATAAAGAAAAATTATTAGAGAAATGAATTGAAAAAGAAAAAATAATAATAAATAAATTACAAATTATAATAAATATAAAAAACTAATATGAAAAGAGAAAAAAAATTAGAAAAATTAAAAAAAAAATTAAAAGAAAAGAAAAAATAATAATAAATAAATTACAAATAATAATTAAATATGTATAAAAACGAATATGTATAAAGAAAAAATTAAAAAAAAAAAACGAATAAATAAGTTAAATAATAAATATTTGTTTGGCCAAAAAGAATTAAGCTCTTATCTATTCAATGTTGAATCTCATTAAAAATTTGAGCCTAACATATAGTTATATATAATTAAATATTTCTAGAGCCAATTGCCTTACAATTCTGTATAATAATAGAATAGAATTTAATATTTGTAGTCAACCATTTAAAGGCCTTTGAAGTATTGTCATATTTCATAGTATTATTGAACCACACAAACATAAATAATATATGAGCAAACACTAATTTACAAGACCTCATCAATCACACTCTCAGCTTTAACTACATTTGCACCTGTTTGAGCACATGCGCCTATTTTTAGCACACACACAACCACACACATACACACACACACACACACACACACACACACACACACACACATTACACAACACACAACAAGTCTCTTGAGCTGCTCTGTGTTCGTTACCGTGTCTCTCTGTCTGTGTCTGTGTGTGTTTGTTGGTATTACAACTAGCCCGCTGTGCTGTACTGATAATCATCAAACAATTACACCCAACGCTGCCCAACAATAACAACAACTCTAACAACAACCAGTGCCCGATGATCTGCATAGCGCTCGTCGTGAGCTCCAGGATGGAGAAATTGCACGAACTCTTGAGCGTTGCTTCAGCGTCATTACGGAGTCTGGCAAACTGTTGAGCGCTTCGACAGCTTCGGCCTTGTCGCATCGCAAGCCATTGAGTGCCTCCTCGCTGCAGCTGTCGGTGACGAGCTATTTGAGTCGATTTCTCAAGCGGCCTGTCTATGAGAAGATCAAGCGTCGGCAAACGCGTCTGGATCACAATCTCTTCGATGTGCTGTGGCCGGCAATGCGTAAGACATCGAAGCTGCGCCACCTGGAGGAGGACATCAATTGTGGCATTATAGCGCCCGATTTCGATGTGTTTGTGGTGTTTCAGGAGTTTCTGGTGCCGCTGCTCAAGGACATGCACTGCCTGAGCATCGATGCGGAATTCAAGCCGCAGCCGCGACTCGCCTACTTTCCCATGGACAATGGCGAGCGCCTGAATACGGCTGCCTTTGTCTACGACGACGAGTCGCAGCTGGTGACGCGTTGCATTGTGGAGGCTTCGAGAAATCTGGATCAGCTGGAGCTGCCACTGAATCTGACCATTGGCCAGATCGAGCAGGCCGAACGCCTCATGATGGGACGCATATTCACGGCCAGCTTTGCCGAGGCCATTGGCGAAACAGAATCGGGCAGCTATTATACGCTGACAGAGCTCATGGAGCCGGACTCGGAGGTGGCCAAGATGCTCAGCAGTCTGGGTCTAATGATACCGCTGCTCGATGGCAAAGATCTGGTGCAGGCAGCCGAGTCGACGGCCTTCAATGGTGCACTTTGGCCATATGGGCGTGGTGTCTACATTAACTCCGCCCATAATATGGCGCTGTGGCTCAACTGTCAGGAGCATCTGCGCGTCATCTCCGCCAGCAGTGCCAAGGAACCGGCCGATATGGGCGCCACCTATACACGAGTGGGTCGTGCTGTTACCTATCTGGAGACACAGCTGCACTTCAAGGAGAGCTATCTGCTGGGCTATCTACAGTCGCGGCCATCGTATTTGGGCACAGGTCTCAAGATGACCACCATTGTCAAGCTGCCCAATCTGATGAAGGAGCTGGACAATTTGCGCCACCTATGCTCGGTGCGTGGCCTGAGCATGGTCACCAATCGCCTGTCCAAGCTGACTGTGCGCCTGATCAATATGCAGAGCATGGGCATTGTTGAATATGTCCTGTTCCAGGACTATTGCACAGCTGTCACCAACATCCTGTCCCTGGAGAAGGACATGTCGCTAACGAACTCCAAGCATATTGCCACCATGCTGGTGAAGATCTTTAAGCGCAAAAAGAATAGCATAATCGATCGAAACTAAAGTCAATTGAGATATGCAAGCCACATCAGAGACCTAATGAAAAGCACAATTCATACATTAATCAAATTCAATTTGTATTGTAAATACAACAGAGCACAACAACAAAATACAACAATTCAAATTGTAATATACATATATATATATATAGAATACAGATATACAGCTACTCGATCGATTGATATACTTAAGCAAAACCAAATAAATTAAATAACAAAAACAAAAACCACATCCTCCGCTTCGGCCGCAACGTCGCACGCAAAATGTTTTCATGAGATACACGTACGTACCTATTGCTCCAGCTACACCCCGCAGCTAACCCAGATCCTGATTAGCAATGTGTACCGTTCTTTGATATGATTTGCCTCCATTATCAGTTACAAAGTAGTTGTCAAACTTGACTCTCGCTTTGTATATATATAAATGGTTATATATATATAGTATATATAATATGTATTGCATGTACTTAGATATTATCCAAATCTTTGGCTATGTCTTACAAAGCTTCTCTGCATTCACAGGTCAGTCGCAGCCCGTTACCTTTAAGGCAAATCCCATCTTTAAGACGGAACAGGGCAAATATCTAGCAGAGAGTAAGTGAAGCATCAGCATCATCATAATTTCATTTCCAATAATCATATTTCCCTTTGTCAGCTCTCGCCGATCCGTTGATCAAAGCCTTGACAGAAATAGCCAATAAACGCCCAAAGGATCCGGTTGCCTATCTAACCAGCTATTTGCAGCAGTTTATGGGTCAACGCAAGGCCATTACAGAAGTCGTTGTCCATTCGGGCAACAGCAAGATGAGCAGCAACTCCACAGCTCGGGCCAACTCCGTCTCCAAGTTGAATGGCAGTCGCACGGGCAAGAGTCATGCGGATATCATTGAGCTGGATGCACGTTCGCTGGCCGAGGACCAGGAGGAGAATGACGAGGATGCTGCATTGGCTGTGCAGCATCTGGAGGAACGCGATGAGCATGGCCAGAGCATGTTGCACTTTGCCTGCGCTCGTTCGCATCGACGCGGCGCTCTGTACACTCTGATCGAAGAGTCGCGCATCGATATCACCTACAGGGATGAGCTATATCGCACGGCCAGGGATGTGGCGCTGCAGGCGAATCAGCCAAACAATGCCACAGAAATCGATCGATATGTGCTCGCCCAGGCAGTGCTGGGTGAGTGGAAAGACTAATTACCCAATCAGATAAATGCATATTTATCTCATTGCCATATTTCCAGGTGAAGTGGAACCCTTTGAGCAGCTGGCCCTGCAGGGTTACGATCATATACTCGATGTGGAGGACGAGAATGGCAAGTCGATTTTAGATGTGGTCCAGGAACATCAGCATGAAGCACTGTTTAGCTTCTTAAATGGTTTACGCGTGCTGGAGGAGACACGCGAGGAACTGCATCAAATGATACGCGATAAGAATATGGAAAGGCTCAAAGAGCTAACTGCCGTGCCCAATGTCAAGTGGCTGATTAAGACCAAAAACTATTACGGTATGAGGGAGAGAGAGAGAGAGAGAGGGGGGGGGGGATAGGCAAAGTTGAGTAATTGATCTGATTGACTTTATCTTTTAGGTCGCACTGCTCTGCACATAGCCGTGCTGAAGGAGTCGGAGGAAATGGTGCAGCATCTGGTACAGCTTTGCCCCGAGGCACTTAAGGTTACAGATAATGTAAGTTGGATGTTGTAGATCGTTCTCCAATCAAGCTGTTACTTTCTCCCTTGCCATCTTTAACTCAATCCTCTGTCTCTGCTCTCCCTCTCTCAGCTGGAACGTACAGTCTTGCATTATGCATTGGGCACCAATTTCTGTGAGAGTGTCAGTCGCATTCTTATACAAAATGGTGCCAAGCGCACGGCCAAGGATCTCAAGGGTAGACAGCCGAGCTACTACTTTATCAACAAGGCGGACATCTTGCGCCTGCAGGAGGAGGAGGAGGAAAGTCGCTGAGCAATATTTATATGTATACAAATACAATTAGCTCTAAGCTGTTCTAGTTCAATAAAAATTGAAAATCATTGAGGAATGAGTGAAATGAACTTACATGCAAACTGAAACTGATTTCATAATTTAGACATTCTTTACACGATATCTGCCCAAGTGGCCCATTGTGATAAGTGTGAAGATTTGCTTAAGCCGCCACGCGATACGCTCATCCATGGCTGTGAAGTGCTGCACGTTGGGCAACTTAATTGAAGAACTGTTACATGCTGAGATAAGATTAATACCGAATCTCTGGCCTTGCTGTGATTCCCATGCACAGCTCTGTATGAGCTTATCGACTTTATAGTTCAGCAAGTCTCTCAGTTAAAGTCTTATATAAAAACCAACTGCTGTTTGTATTTAAAAATAAAATATATTTACAATATGCAATTATTGAGAGCGTGCACGAAAGCTGTTAGATGAATTTTTCTACCCAATCATAAAAGTGAAATGAATATATTGGTTTTGTGAAATATACATCTATCTATTTAGCTAGAATACACTGCATTCAATATGAAGCTAGTAGCATTTTGGCCCTTAATGAGTATTCTGCAGTCGTGCAGTGTCCGACTGCTATATTCTTATGACGTATTATGATATAATTCGTTCAGCTGGCAAATCGAACTTGCTCTAGTGTGAAATTAAGTAAAATATGTGAGATTATTATTCAGACTTTCTAGCAGATGAAATGTAAACATATTAATAAATGTGTTGAGGTTCATTATAGTTGTTTTTATTTATTTTGTAAATATATATATTTAAGTTTTATTTATGAGTATACAAAAAAGTCTCTACGAAGTGGACGAATATAGTATTAGAATAGAGTATAGTATAGAATAGAGTATTTAAAAACCACTGAAAACTCAATGATCTCTTGAGTTTAAGCTGAGTCTTCTGTCTGTCTAGCCATGAGCATTATCTAAGCAAATAAATTGAACTGCACACAATCAATGAGAGTAAGTATGTATGTGTGTGTGTGTGTGTGTGCGTGTGTGCATAAATTTCTATTTGATTTGCTGTCAATGGCCTATCAGAGTATTTGAAAATTACTGATACCAACTTTCAACAAGATTTTGTGTGTAAGCGTAAGTGGTGTGCGCTGATTTTCAACTAATGCTAAATGTACGTAGTATTGACGTGCAGCTGGTTAGGTGTAAAGCCAGGCGAAAACAATTGAGAGTTTGAGTTGCTTTCTGAAGCTGAACGTGCGCGGTTCTCAAGCTAAAATCGAGCGATGACAACGAAAGTGAACATGGGTAATGCAGAGGCCTAGAATATTGTGATAAATTTAGCCAAGTGCATTAAGAGTGATGTCTTGATAATTTCAATCTGTTATATGGCCAACATATTGACTGAATATATAAATATATTAAACAAGTTCTGGATATTTCTACAATTTGCAATTTACAAAACACATGCCTCAAACTTGTTCAAGTGCAAAAAGTTTCCGTCTTTAATGACTAAAATAATATAAATTTGTTTAGTTTAATTTAATTTTTTTTTTTTTTATATATATATATTCAATTTCGCCCCCTGCTCTTAGGTCCCTGGCTAGGTCAGCGTCATGTGCAGGTATTTTTGCTTTTTTTCTCGATCGTCGTCAACTATATAGCCAAATTCAATGCTGGCGTTGCTGTTGTCGCCATGACCAATGCGGAGAGCACTAATCCCGATTTTCCAGTGAGTATGCAAATGGAATTCAATTATGAACTTACCTGAATGAGGCATTCGATTAGGAATACGATTGGAATGAGATGGAACGTTCGTATATTTTGTCCAGTTTCTTTTGGGGCTACATTATGACTCAGTTTCTGGGCGGCTGGCTGTGTCGTCGCTATGGCGCACGCTTGACCATGTTCATCTCCACTTTTGGCTCAGCTATGCTGGTGCTGCTGGTGCCCTTCTCTGTGCCCAGGGGTGGTTGGCAGGCCTACTGCACAATCCGTGTGTGCATGGGCTTATTTCAGGGTCTAATGTTTCCTTGTGTGCATGCACACTTGGCCAATTGGAGTCCGGTCGCAGAGCGTAATCGGCTGGGCGCCTTGGCCAACATGGGTCTGGATTGCGGCACTCTGATGGCCATGTATGTCAGCGGTCAGGTGGCCGCCTCCAGCATGGGCTGGCCGGGCATTTTCTATATCTCGTGTGCTGTGGGCATTTTTTGGTGCATTGCTTGGCTGATCTTTGGCGCCGATACGCCAAGGCAGTCCAAGTTCATAAGCAAAGCGGAGCTGAACTATATTGAATCGTCGATCAGTGGGAATAGCAAGCAGGAGGAGATGACGGAATCGAGTCGCATACCTGTGCCCTGGAAGGCAATTCTCACCTCGCTGCCATTTTGGGCGCTTTTCCTGGTGCGCTGCACTCAATCCTGGGGCTACTCGACGCTGCAGGCCGAGATTCCTGCCTATATGAATGGCGTGCTGCTGCTGGAGATGAAGAGCAATGCATTGTTCTCGGCACTCCCATATCTGGCCTCCTGGATCATGGCCTTTGTCTATTTGATTGTCTCGGATATTCTGTTGACGCGAGGCATACTGACAATTACGGGCATTCGTAAGACCTACAATTCATTGGCCTCCTGGCTGCCAGCCATTAGCTTGATTGGCCTCAGTTTCTTGGACAGCCATCAAAAGACTTTGGCCATTGTTCTAATGACAGCCAGTGTGGGCATCAATGCGGGGTCCACAATTGGCAGCACTCTCAACACCATCGACCTGTCGCCCAATCATGCCGGCATACTGATGGGATTTGTTAACACAGGTGCTAATATTGTGCCCATCCTTACGCCGCTGTTGGTGGGAGTAATAGTTAAGCATGAGGTGAGTTACTTTAAATTGCAATTCTATTATAAACTAAACTAATTAAATATGAAATATTTCAGCACGATCGCTCCGAATGGCAAATGGTGTTCATTATATCGGCCATAGTATTCTTCTTTGGCAATCTGTTCTACATCATCTTTGGCCGCATGGTGAATCAGCCCTGGAATGATGCAGACTTCTTAGAGCACCAAAAGCAGACGCTTAGCCAAGAGCAGGGACGGGCAGCCAAAATGAAATCTAAAGCCTTGGAAGCACACAAAGGCAACAGCACATAATGCTACACTTACTCAATCAATGTTGGACACATTAGTGATAACAAGAAATATGAAATAGCAGCGCTAATAGTACTAAGTAATATCAATTAAGAATAACTCACGGCTGGATCGTAGATAAACAGCAAATTTTAGTTAATAAATACATATTTAAAGACTCAACAAATTGTTTCTGATATTTCTTATCTGAATGTACTCAATGAGTTTGTACCTCAGGCTTATCTCTTTCAATTATAATCTAATTCACTCGATTTCAATTAAATATATAATTGGATTTGATTCTAATGTTAATCAAGGCGATATACTTCGAATTTTTTTGTGAATAAAATAGATTTTGTAAATTAATATTTTTATTAATTTTTTATTTATTTATTTATTTTTTTTTTTTTTGAGAATCTAGTAAATAAGCAGAGTTGATAGATCGGATATAGCTTTATTTATTAAAATATATATAAAATATATATTTATTTTTTTATATTTTGGGGTATTTACTGATTTTTTTTTTTTTTTTTTTTTTTTTTTTTTTTTTAAATTAACAATAACAATATATTTATTTCAGTGTAGAAGCAGTACATTCATATAGTACTTTAACAACACATTTATGTACATAAAATTAGGACCAAACCTCACTCAATTTGTGAGGATTGACAAAAGAATATATTAATAATAATGTTTATTGTGTAGCCATTGTTTTGGCAAAGCCTTGCCGTTTAAGTCGTCTTAGGGGTCTGGCCGGTATTAAACCTCTTGCGAGTAGGCTTTGATGTCGTAGCAATCTATCAGAGTATCTGCTTGTATGTTTATTTATTTGTTCTTCGACAGTACGCAGCTTCAGATCTCTGTGCAGTGTTGATCCGCGTATGTACCAGGGACAGTTTGTAATCTGCCGTAGTACTTTGTTCTGCAAAACCTGCACTCTTTTATAATTTGATTTTGCAGCGATCCCCCAGATTTGCACTCCATAAAGCCATATCGGGAGGATACACTGCACATAGACAGCTCTTTTGCATCTAAGCGGTAAGGTGCTCTTTTTATTGTTGAGCCATCTTAATTGTTGCAGTCTGTGACGACATTTTTTAACTGTAGCTTTGAGGTGTGGCCCAAAGGTGAGACGCTTGTCCAGGGTGATGCCAAGATATTTCACTTGTGCAGGTTGCTGAAGATTTACTCCCGACATCTGGATTGGGGGGGTATGCATTGGCAGTCTTTTTAGAGTGAAGCAAGTATTCATTGTTTTTAGCGGGTTGATTTTGAGATTCCACCGCTTACACCAATCATTGAGAGTGTCCAGATACCTCTGCAGTCCAGTGCTTGATTCTGCAAGGTTTTTTGAGTTGTATATGATTGCTATATCATCAGCATATGTGGCCATGACAGCTTTCGAGGGAGCATCCATATGTTGAGAGGACGGGCTAGGTATGTCTGCAGTATATAGGGAGAACAGCAGCGGCCCAAGGACACTGCCCTGCGGCACACCTGCTCTCATAGGGTATGTGGACGAGAGAGTATCCTTTATCTTGACTTGGAACATACGGTCTTCTAGATAACATTTTAAGATATTTACTGATAAATTCAAACTCTACGTAAGGTATATTGAAAAAAATATAGCATACTTTTGTGCGGTAAGGAAAAGTAGTAAATGCTGATCTCGTAGGGATTATTGTTATTGGCATAGGTCAGTGAATAATTAATAACGATTTCACCTTGGTAACTGTTTTTATTGACTGTCCAATTATAGTATTTTATGGCAAAAAAACAACATTGTTTTCCAATATATTATTCGTCGCTGGAGTTCAGTTTATTGGGGTAAGTGGGTAGCACGTGCCCAACCTTATCGTTGGATAATCAATGCTGATAAGTTAACCAAAAATGTGAACCTAATCAACTACGATAAGATCGGACTAAAGTGCCAAGAACTGAGTTACTGTTGGCTTCAATTATTCGGTTGTGTTCTGGTGTTCGGATTAAACGTGTCAAAAATAAGAGGCGCAAAAAAAATATATATATATATATTTTTTTTTTTCAATTATTGGTCAAGGACTTGAGCGTAGGGCACAATGACAGCTGAGGTGAATAAAGGTAAGTTGAGAATGTTGTGAGATATTAATGAATATAAAAATTAATTATACAGATTACAACAAAATTGTATAATAAATATTCATATAATCAAATGTAGATTTTAAACAAATAATTTTATTCCAATTATGTAACTTTTCAGACGACTGTCTGCATTCTTCAACTTTTTTTTCAGTCATAAATATTGTACTAAATATTTACTTTGCCTAAGTGCAATCGGAAAGAATCCATAAATATTAAGTTGGCACACATTCAAGTCGTGTGGCCAGCCAGGCTGTCTAATAAATGTCAAGGTGTTTTATGATCTGCTTGGACTTTAATAGCAGCAAACAACTAAATTGCTTTACTATATGTTTAGACTTCCAATAAATCATTTACTCATTGTGTTTTCAGGTCCTATTCTGGGCATAAGATATCTGCAGGCATTGCTTATATTCATAACCATCACAGCCGTCTACATTGGACGCCTCAATGTGGGCGTCTCTGTGGTGGCCATGACCAATGCCGAGTCCACAAATCCTGATTTTCCCGTGAGTAGAGAGTGCAGTTTGCTAAAAACTTTCTCAAAATATATATGTATATAATATTTCCCTTAGGAATACGACTGGACGGAGGAAGAGAAATCGTATATTTTGTCCAGTTTCTATTGGGGCTATATTATTACCCAGTTTCTGGGCGGCTATTTGTGCAAGCTGTTCGGCGTGAAGAGCGTCATGTTTTGGGCCACATTTGCGTCGGGCGTGTGTAGTGCTGTCACGCCCCTTTTCATTGGCTGGGGTGGCTGGGGCGCCTACTGTGCCATACGTGTGCTGATGGGCTGTGCCCAGGGTCTGATCTTTCCCTGTATTCATCAGCATTTGGCACGTTGGTCTCCGCCCGAGGAACGCAATCGTTTGGGCGCCTTGAGTCACACGGGCATCGAGTGCGGCAATGTTTTGTCCATGTTTGTGAGCGGCACGATTGCCAAGGGTCCCATGGGCTGGCCGGGCATATCGTATATATCGGCTGGCGTGGCCTTTGCCAGCTGCGCTCTTTGGTTTGTCCTGGCAGCGAATAATGCGACCGAATCACGTTTCATTGGAGAGGCCGAAAGAAATTACATTGAAACATCTTTGAAGCACGGTCAGAACTATCACAAAGCCGTCATTCCGATACCCTGGCGAGCTATATTCACATCGGCCCCATTCCTGGCGCTGATAGTGGCCCGTTGCGCGGAGTCGTGGGGCCTGAGTACGCTGCAGGCCGAGATTCCCGCCTATATGAATGGCGTACTGCAAATGGACATCAAGGACAATGCGCTCTACTCGGCCTTGCCCTTCCTGGCCATGTGGATCATGTCGTATGTGTATTTGGTGCTTGCCGATATCCTGCTCTCGGGCAAATGCCTCTCACTGACAGCCTTGCGCAAGACATACAACTCGATGGCCTCCTGGCTGCCAGCTGCCACATTGATTGGCATTGGCTTCCTCGATATGGACCAAAAGACACTGGCCATTGTCCTGATGACACTCAGTGTGGGCTTCAATAGTGGCGCCACAATTGGCAGCTCCCTCAACTCCATCGATCTGTCGCCCAATCACGCCAGCATTCTGATGGGCATTGTGAACACGGCGTCCAATGTGGTGCCCATTGTGACGCCACTTGTTGTGGGTCAGATTGTCAACAACAATGTAAGCATCGATTTACTATCGATTTACTTTCGATTTACTCTTCAAATATCTAATCTCGTGCTTCTCTTTCGTTCAGGCCGATCGCAGCCAGTGGCAAATTGTGTTCATTATCTCCGCTGTGATCTTCTTTGTGGGCAACTCCATTTATCTGTTCTTTGGCACGGCTGTCTTGCAGCCCTGGGATGCCGAAGATTATCTGCAGCAGAGATCTACTGCCGGACTGGAAGCACTTGAGAATGAGCACAAAACACCGGACTCGAAAATGGCCATTAGTTAATTGATAACGAAGCCAATCAAGTATTATCTATCTAACAGGCTGTAAAGTACACAAATTATGTTAGATGTACTCAACAGTTAACATTATTTTAACAGCATTTCGTTATGTTAATGAAACTGTTAAAAGGCATTAAATGTTGTCATAAGACACTGAGAGAAAATTTTAACAGAAAAGAAAAAAATTAAATAAAGAATACTTAAATGTTTTTTGTTTTTATTGGTTATAATTTGTTAAATATGGATGGATATATATTTATGATATGCAGATATTAACAATATTAATTTTCTTATATTTTTTATATTGTTGCATTTCGTATTAGATAAAATATTTATAGATTTTTGTTTAAAAATCTTTATAAATTTTTCTCTTTTGTATCTACATATATATTTCTGTGGAACTATTTCAATTATGAGCTCCTCAATCTTGTGCAGCTTAAGAGTTTTCAAATGCAAGTTCCAAAAAGGTTCTTCCGTAACTCGAGCTTATTAAATTTGTTTTTATAAATCTTTACTGCTTCTCATTTTTATTAAACTGATATGAAATAGAGTTCCCATATCAATTTCTCATATAGTTTACTTAATCAACATAAATATGCTGATCAAGTACTCATAGATACTGACTATTTCACTTTTTGAAGACCCCCCGCGATTCCTACACAATTTTAACAGCTGAAAGATATTGATAAGTTAGAGGAAGTCGTCACGGGTTCAATAGCAATCTGTACAGTATTTTACACTAAATACTATATACAAGATAAGGTGCTTCAATGAGTGAAACTTGCATTAAGATTCTCTTGTTTTGTAAGTTATAATAGTCGGGAACTTTAATTAATAAAAATGAATTGATTTTCATTAAAGTACTTGTATTATAAAAGTACTTCATTAACTAAAATACTAGCAATGGAAAGCGTCTCTTCTTTTATACCATACCAAGCTACTATCTTAAAAGCTTTTCAAACCATTCATTGAGAATTGTTTTTTTGCTGTTTAACTTGAAAACATAAAACTTTTACACAAAAATAAATGATTAATTATAATTAAAGATTATTAATATGTATAAATATAAATTATATGAGAGATCACTTCTATACCTATTGAACCTAACCTTTGTACAGGAAGCACTTTAAATTCTATGTTTACAGTCCTGCTTTGAATCACATCGTAAACCTGAAAGCACAGTCTGAGCACATAGTGAACAATTGATTAATGCGATAAGGCGAAGGCGGCTGGAAATATAATGTGTTATATATTAAAGAAATACTCAAGAGTTAAGTTATTAGCTGCAATAGGATTAAGTAGATAAGATATACTTGTAAAGCACTAAACTATCCCTTCCTTATGTCTAGCTGTCTGACTATAGAAATAAATCTATAAATATAAATTAATTGAGACTTGGTAATGGAATTCGCTATTTGCATATGAAATAAATGTTTTCGTTATGATAAAGTCTGCGGAATGAAATATTTTTTCTTGGAAATCGTTTATTTTTATATAATCGAAAGCATTAATCATCTTTCACTGTTGTGGCTAAAACAATAACGTGTCCCATCCATCTGCTTCTTCCTCTCTTAGCCAGTGCAATCGCAAGACTTTGGGGTCTGTTGATAACTCAATTTAACTTTACTTTATTTAAAGTGAATCAATAAAATGTTATAAATAATATTAAGCAATTGTTGACATTGTTATTCCCCATGCAAGACAGAGTTTTTTTTTTTTTTATGAGCAGCTTATGGTGAAATGCACTGAGAGAAAAGTTTTTGTGGAAATGTTGTGAAAGAAAGTTGAAGAACTGTATCTTTAGATAAAAATCTATTTTTAAATAAAATTGAACAAGACACAGAAAGAATTTACTAAATTTAGCTGTTGATACATTTTTAGATTTGCGTTTTCTTTCTTTTTTTTTTTTCCCAGTGTACTTGCCACTTGAGCGGCAATAGATTATTATCATTATATGTTTTGTTTTATTTTGTGCGAATATTTTGAAATCATATTGATTATTTGTATTATTTATTTAGCCAGTAGCATCGCTAATCAGGGCATTATTATTTACTTGACAATTTGATTAAATCCATAAAGCACATTTAAAGAGGTTCGTTCATTCACATGCTAAAGTATTAACAGCTGGCCTGGCTATAAGCGGCAACAGCTGTTGGCCCAAGAGTGTGAACTTCAACTCATTTTGATTGGCCAAAATCGTATATTAAACAACTCAGACGTCACCTACATTTCTATTTATAACATTTCTATCGATGCTATATTTGCATTTGGTCATAGAAATTGTTGAAAGTTTGCAAACGTCAATTGATGTTTTCAGAAAGTTCGAAGTTTTGCGTCAAGCGTCCGGCACTCGACTGTTTATACAATAAGAACAGCTTGGCTCTTGTCTGAATGTGCATGAATGAATTGCGCTGTGTAGCTAGTCTAGTCTCAGCCGCGGCAGACAGCCTGCTGTAGAGTTTTCATATAAAAGTCGACATTGCCGTAGCGACTAGCTCCAGAAGCGTTCCGTCCAACAACTGGTGCGCAGATATAGTTAATATATAAATAGTAAAGTAAAGTTAAAAACATTAGCAAACTACCTGGGAGTAGGGCAGAAGAAAGATTGAGCCATGAGTAGCCAGTGCCAGGTAGTCAAGGGTCCACGCATCGGTGTGCGGCATTTGCAGTCGCTGCTGCTCTTCCTGGGCCTCACAGTCATTCACATTGCGCGCTTGAATGTCAGCGTGGCAATTGTTGCCATGACCAATGCAGCCTCCACGAATCCCAATTTTCCGGTAAGTTTGCAATTCGAATGGCAGCCTCAATAGCAGCAGCTCAACTGATCTCATCTGTATATGCAGGAATACGATTGGACGGAACGCCACAAGTCGTATATTTTATCCAGTTTCTATTGGGGCTACATTTTCACCCTGTGTCCGGGCAGCTTCCTTTGTCGTCGCTTTGGGCCAAAGATCGTGTTCTTTGTGGCCGCCATTGGCACAGGTGTGTTTAGCCTGATAACACCATGGTGCATCTCATGGGGCGATTGGCAGGCCTTTTGCGCTATACGCCTACTACAGGGCCTCGTCCAGGGCGTCATCTTTCCCTGTGTCAACGAGCATCTGGCCATGTGGTCGCCGCCCGAGGAGCGTAATCGTCTCGGCGCCTTCAGCTATACGGGCTCAGATTGTGGCACTGTGCTGGCCATGTTCATCAGTGGCATGATTGCCAATGGCGCTCTAGGCTGGCCGGGCATCTCGTATGTCTCGGGCATATTGTGCATCGTCTGGTGCGTGCTTTGGCTCATTTTTGCTGCGAACAATGCCACCGAGTCACGTTTCATTAGTGAGTCCGAGTGCAAGTATATCGAATCATCGCTGCAGCACAATGAGGACTTCCACAAGCGCAGCATACCCATACCATGGCGTGCCATTTGCTGCTCGGTGCCATTTATGGCACTGCTCGCCGCACGCTGCTCAGAGACGTATGGCCTGAGTACGCTGCAGGCGGAGATTCCCTCGTATATGAACGGTGTGCTCGATATGGATATACAGAGCAATGCTGTATTCTCCTCGCTACCCTTCCTGGCCATGTGGCTGCTCAGCTATATCTATTTGATTGTGGCGGATATTGTGCTCAAGCGCAAATGGTTGTCGCTAACCTCGGTGCGCAAACTCTTCAATACGATCTCGTTTTGGATACCCGCCGTGGCATTGATTGTGATGGGTTTCTTGGATGACGATCATGCCAATTGGGCCATTGCCCTGATGACACTCAGTGTGGGCATCAATGCTGGCTCCACAATCGGCAGCTCACTGAACACAATTGATCTGTCGCCGAATCATGCTGCCATTCTGATGGGTCTCAGCAATACGGTGGCCAGTGTGATACCTATTCTAACGCCACTTATCGCGGGAGTTATTGTTGTGGATAAGGTAAGGAATATTTCTAGAGATATTTAGATATATAGATGTATTTGAATCATATTTCTCTTCTCGTTGCAGCACGATCGTGGTCAATGGCAAATTGTTTTTGGCATTGCGGCCGTTATATTTTTCCTTGGTAATTGCGTGTTTTTGATTTGGGGCACAGCAGAGGCGCAGCCCTGGGATGCCGATGATTATCTGAAGCCCAAAGATGTGGAAACGTGTAAGAAGCAATCAGCAACAGTTGCTGCCATTACGCCAGCCAAAGACTCAGTGCTGGAGCAGCCTATGAGCTGGCCCGAACGCTATGCGACAAAGGTCACGGATTGATTTAGAGCGGACAAAGAATTAGTTGTATTTATCAGTATTAACAAATAAGCAGGATGTAATTTATTTTATTTATAAGGCCATAAATGTGAGCTTAGGTAAATTATATTTATAGAAATCATTTTAATTTCACATATTGTTTTTGTTGGGACGGATTTGAGTACTTCAGCTGCAAGGAACGCAACAATAATAAGTCAAGAGTCGCATAATCTAATCGGACAATTTCAATAAAATATATATTCGACATTTATATATGAATATTCAGGTGAAATATTTGGTCAATTAACTGCAATGTCTTTCGCTATTGCCAACCGGCCAGCTGTTGGCACAGAGATAGATCAAGCAGTTGTGTAAACATTCGCCAGAGCTGTTTGATTTAGCAATCAAGTTCGTATTGATAAGAAGCGGCAAGTATATTGTATCTAATAGCTATGTATGTGCTTTGTACGTGCTTTAAAGGGAGCTAAGTTTAATGACAATCGGGGGCAATGCCAGAGCACAGAACGTGAGGCCAGGCACGCGACACACTTATAGTTTATCTGTCTGTCACTCTAACTCTCAATGAGACAATTATTGTCTTTCTCTATCTAATCAGCTAGTTTTCAAAGTTCAATAGCTAATCATCTGATAAGATCTAAGTTCTGATCGTAATTGATTTCGATTCACAATTGATTTATCAAGCGCTGTCCATAAGTATTTGCACGTTGATAAGAATTGTTGTCATTGACTTTGCCCTAGTCCAACATAGTCCTAACCTACACTATTAATATATCTATTTATATTTCTTTTTATTTGTTTATCAACAAACTATTATAGAGTCGTTGACTTTATCTGCTTTGCTTTGCCGTTTGCTCAAGTAAATCGTTTAGCCAGTATTACGCGCATCTGTTTCGTATTCCATTTCTTTTCTTTTCGTTTCAATTAAATTATTCTCATAACATATTCCATAGTAACTAGTTTTTGCACTAATTGGTTCATTTTGCTAATTAGTTGTCTCCGACAGCGCCACTGACTCAAGTACTATACACATTTCACACTTTACATTACAATCTTCTGTCTTGTACTCCATGTTTACTTACAAGTGACTCAATGCATATGAATATATAAAAAAAAGATGAATACGCAACTCAATTGATATATATTTTGATAAATTATATATTACATATGTATATACGTATTCATCTGTAGTCACCTAATTCCACTTTTCATCATCTTTTGCTCCAATTAATATTTATTTTTCTCTTATTAATTGACTACTTTTTCTTATTTTGAAAATTAGTATTAGTCCAAGTATTAGTCTAGTATTTAGTGCTGCAAAAGGGTCTCCTCTTAAAGACGCATAACTTACTAAATAGACACAGAGCAGTTCGTATTTAATTTCACTATAACTAGCAGCAACCGATGGCGGAGACAACCCTAGAGACCAGTACTTAATATTGTAATTATTAGAAAGCCAAAAAGTATGCTATATAATTTTGCTTTATTTTTCAAGGGCTTGCTTTTTTTTTTTTAACAATAACAATAACAATATATTTATTTCAGTGTAGAAGCAGTACATTCATATGTAGTACTTTAACAACACATGTATGTACATAAAATTAGGACCAAACCTCACTCAATTTGTGAGGATTGACAAAAGAAATATATTAATAATAATATTTATTGTGTAGCCATTGTTTTGGCAAAGCCTCAAGGGCTTGCTGTTTGGGCTCGTTGGTTTTGTAGTTTTCAAAGCATGCAACGTGAATGAATTTAGAGCTGAATTGGCAGTAGCATTGATAAAGACAATTAACATTTAAGGCATTTAATGCAGAATTAATTGAGACTAAGATCACAAAGGAGTTAATGATGTAACCCTTGAACTAATAAATAATAAAAAAAAAACCCTTTTCATATCGTCAGTTCGTTGCCTAAGTCTTTTGTTTTGAGAGGCAGACAAATGAATACTGCATAAGCATATGTAAGCGTATATAGGTTGAACTTGTTGTATGCTCAAAGATTTATCAAGAATAAGTCTAATAAATTTACAGAAATTAGTTGTTCATTTTCTTTTACAAATCTTATATCAACAAATCTGCATCAAGACCATGATTTATAGTTAGTTTAGACATGAAACTATATTCACATCTTAAACCTCTTTTTATTATTTTCAATTTTTAAAATATTTTTATTTGTTAAGTAATGAAAAGCAGCTCCTTTAGTTATGTTAATGCATAATTCTATTATTTTTGGCTAATGCCGTAAAGTATACTATATAAAATGATTTACAGCTCTTTAACTAACTGCATTAACAGCTTCGCTTTCTAACGTAGTTCACATATCAAACTTACATTATATTTCAATTAATTATTTCTTCCGACTACTAATTAAGTAAATATTTCATATACTTTCCTCGTTGTGTTCAATGTTATTTTAATAGCTCTTTAATGAATTAGATTTTAAGCTATTAATGATAAAATTTATTAATTTATTACAACGTAGATTCTTTGCGATTTTACTCGCCTTTTCTCTTAAAGCTCCACATCTGCCAGAGAACTAAATACGAATGATATATTTATGCCGACTGAAATGAACCTGCTTTCATTATATATATTTTACTGGGAGTGTTATTCGCGTTAAATATATATTTTCAATTATCTAAACTCTAGTTGCAATGGCGCCATAAATAATAGCATTTGGTTCTCAAAATTATATTCATTCCACATTTGTCACTCCCCTTAATGGGAGTATGCAAACTATTTTGAACACAGTTGATGAACATGGTGTATATATATATTTATTATAGTTCAAGTCTCTATTATAAAGTGGAGACTTGTAAACAGATAGCTGAGCAGATATTGCAAGCAACCCAATTTGCTCTTTTGACTGTGTATAAGTAGAGCAAGAAATATAACCTTTTTACATAATCCACCATATTTTATTTTATAAACAAGCAGAGCAACTATATCAGCTCAGATGACGCATCGCAACGCCTCAAACTCACCTCGTTGCTGTGCCCATTTTGGCTTATCTCGAAAATTTCTGGGGACTACCTGTGTCGGTTTGTGTTGTTTGGGTTTGTATTCAATATCTGGCATGTATTTAGCGTGAAGACAGGTAGAAGTGTTTTATGACTTAGCCAATAAATCGTTACCTGATGGACTTATAATTGAATTAAACATTTCCACAGATTAGATTGGAACTGAGGTTTGGAAGCCAATAAATAACGAAACGATTTGTATAGAGAGCTGTCTCTAAGAATTGCCGGCCGATGGAATTTTCAAACTAGTCGAAGAGAAAGCTTGAGATAAGAACTTCCTTGACAGTTGACAGAGAAGCTTGAAGATTATAGTAAATGCAGAGTCTTAGTAGTAGACATTTTTGTTTGTAGAATCAATTGATTATAGTTTAAGCTTGTAACTCTGCAATTTTGTGATTCACAAATATCTTTACTTGCCTTATTTCGATAAAATTTTAGCCTGACAGACAATTGACGCAATTCGTGCTTCAATCTGCAGCATTTGTGTTGACTTTCGTTAACCCATAATATCTTTTAACATGTACTTGATAATAGCTAGTATTGTACTTATTATTGTGAGATGAACTTGTTGTTGATAAATCTATAAGATTTCATGCTCTACTAACTAATGAATCAGGCAATTTCACTCATATTTCGGCTATTACTTGTTTTAACTCAAAATATAATTAATTGAACGCACATTGAAACAAAAAATTCTACAAATTGATGATAAGCAATTAAATCGAGTTATATAAATGCATTTGCATGCAACTATTAAGAAAAAGCAGAGACACAATATAAAAATCAGTGAATTATCATATATATAATAAATTATATATAAATGTATATATATTTATATATATGTATATGCATATATTAAGTAAAATTCCCCTATTACTACCTCATGTTCAGTTGAAAGACCGCAGACTCAAATCAACAAAATCGCATTGCTGTTTGGCATAGCTAATCAGTGTTTTGGCCTAGACCAGAGAGTGCCCAATCAATGTCATCGAATGTTTTCGGCTCAATTGTTGGTAATTAGCATGCGCCACGTTGTGCTCACAATACCGAATAATACCGATACCGCTAACATTATAGTTATCTATTCGCCAATTTAGTCAGCCACGCATTCAGTTTCGAGTTCTAGGGAACTTGAACTTGAATTTACATGGGATTGACACGTCGCTCAGAGCTCTCCGTGTTCACGTAGCGCAAAAGTTAAGGAACTGATTATGATTGGCCAACTTTGGTTATGGTCAAGTTCAAACAGCAAAACGTTTTGCATATGAAAAGCGACAGTGTTGCAGTTGAAGTTGAGCGCTCGAAGAGCAAATGCCCTGGAATTATGTTTTACATGTTAAAATTTGCAATCAAATTGATTATATTTATAGATGTATAATTTATTTAAATTGTAAATTGCCTATATGGTTTATATACATATAAGAAAATGAAGCAACTTAAGAGAATTAATTCTAAATGAATTAATCAAGTCTCACATTAGATAGCCAAACATTATTATATATATTTTAAATGAAGGATATTTATTTATATGAACTTCATAACCTATTTCTTAGAGGACTAATTTTAGCCATATATGGAATCTTGTTAAGCCATCTAGGCAATCACTCTAGGCACAGGGTATATTGATATAAAACGATGAGCTGGTTTTTGGCGCAGCGCAATGCGGGCCAAACGTCGTAAAATAAATAAATGAAATGCATTGCATTGCAACTGTTCATTTAGTTGTTGTAGAAAATATGTCAATAGTATAATTGCGAGCCGGATTACCTATAAATACAGTATATGTATATATATATCTAACATGAACGGGCGTGTATGTCGCATTTCATACGTATTGCAATTGCATTACAAACAGCAATTATTTGCGCCCCTAAACATTGCAAACTATCTAAATAAAAGGAATCTAAACACAAATCGTATGTATCATTAATATGTTATGTGCCCACAGCTTGTACAGCCACAGAGATATAGATATAGAGAGGTACAACTATAGAGCTACAGTTAGAGCAGAGCGTGGCTGGGGGGAGGTTTTTGGTGTGTAGCGAAACTGCCTTATCATTTGCTTCATACAATTATTAGAATTTTGTTTAATTGGTCTACGATTTATGATTGTTTGCATATTTTGATGATAGTTGGGTTTTTTATTTTTTTTTTGTTTTGTTTTTTGTTGCTCAAACTCACTTCATAAATCATGAGTTTATAGCCGGAACTTAAATCATATTATCAACAACTGTTTCTACACGAAAGTTTTACAACTTTAAAGAGTTTGACTTGAAAGTGATTTGTGGCAGACAAATTGAATCAGACAGACTTTATTGATTAGTTCATAATGAGTTTGCTTGAATGCTTAAAGGCAGAAGCTTCGACTATTTAAACTGTATTATAGTATAATCGACTTATACATTGAAAGCAGTACGTATATTCGCCTTGCTAGCCATGATTTATTAAAAATTGTTTTATATTACATTGTTTCAAGTCTTTAGCTACAATGGCAGCCTCATAATATATATATTATTGGCCAAACGTATATACTCTCTTGCAATCATGAAAGAGCATAAATATGTAAATCAAATATCTTGATTATAATCAAACTGGCATCAAAGGCACAACTTAAAAGCAGAGCGTTTGTTTATGCCGCATGTCAAAGCACTGAAAGTTTTTTTTAGAATTACTTTTATTTTATTTTATATATATGTATATAATTTTTTTTTTTAAATTTACAATTTATATATGCATTTTCAGTATTAATTGAGTTCTTAGAAGATGCACGTCTCCACTATCTAAATAATTGATAAATATATAACAATAAAACTTGTTAACTTAGAAATTCCAAAATACACAGCGGATAATTGTTGCAAACGTATGAAATTAATGTGTATTGGACTTGAATTCGATTTGAATTACATCAATTATTGTTCTAAATAATGTAAATTACAATTTAAATG
This sequence comes from Drosophila koepferae, assembly GCA_030914345.1. Lineage (NCBI taxonomy): Eukaryota > Metazoa > Arthropoda > Insecta > Diptera > Drosophilidae > Drosophila > Drosophila koepferae. The sequence continues at coordinate 11,865,297 of JAUESR010000211.1, read as the reverse complement.
CTCATCTGTGCAACATTGTCAACTTTTTGATCGGCTGGAATGACATGGAAATGCAGTTAAAACTTAAATAAAAAAAAAAAACAATTACCACCTGCGCTCAGATAATAAAATCCAATTATTCTGTTTTTTAAATCAAATTCCAGCAATACAAACAAAAATATATATTACGAAAAAAAAAGTAGAAAGAAAATCAACCAGCTGACATAACAATGAGAATTCCATTCGCTCAGCGAGGCATGAACTAGACCTAACTAAGAATTTCTGATTAGTGCTAAACCAACAACTATTTATTGCTGCTGCCATTAGGTGCTACTAATTGCTGCTGTCCATTCTAAGCGATGCCATTCTAAATGGGAAAAGAGAGAGTGAAAGTTGGGTGAAGTGCGCCAAGTGCTCGGCATGCCAGGAATGTGCGTTCAAGTGCTACAGATCGAAGAGTGATGACAAAATGTTTTATTTTTTTTCTTTTTTGAGCGGGAGCAGCCAAAACAAGTTTGAGATTTTAACTTATTGCGCATTAGCTTGGGAGTCATGTCTTGAGCATTAGCTGAGCTATGTCTGCGTTGCTTAAAAAAAAAGCAAGAATAATCATGTCTATTATTTGATATATATATTTTGATCGACGATATCAGATATTGGGCCAGGGTCAGGCAGTCCAGTGTCCCTGCGCGTCATTTTATTTCGTTACCTAATCTAAAGAAGATTTTGATAAGATTTGATACGATTCGAAACGTTGCTCAGCTGTCCACGGGCTAGAAGTGTGCTGGGAGTTTTTTTTTTTCCTATATATTTTCCCCGTATGACTCTGCTCAAGTGCCGCTCACATTGACAGAGACTGAGACGACTGAGACGTTGACTGCGCAGTAGCGCGGCAGCGACGCTTACAGCGCAGCGCTGCAGGCCGCACGCTTGGGCGCCGGGAACGTGTTCGAGTGGGCCGAGCGTAAAGAAAGCGCCGACAACGCGAGTGCCATTGCCACATATAAATGGAGTTGCCAGCGTCGGCTCAGCGTTCAGTCGATCTGTAAACAGCAAACGCGTCGCGTCCTACCCAAACAGCGCATAGCATCGATCTATCAGCGAAAACGATCGATTTATTGGTTAGAAATAATCAATTTCGGTGTTCACATTTAACTGCAATTAAAATGCAAAGGAACGCATTAGGCACGATCGATACTCGGCCAATTGCGCGGCACTAAAGCGAGCGGAGCGGCAAATGCTACGCCACATTAAACAGATTGTAAATAAAAAATAATAAATAATATAAAATATATACACAAATCTATATAACATAAATAATTCATTTACGCGAGCAACGGTCATAAAAAGAGCCCAAAACTATTTTTTGAAAATAAAATACAAAAAAAGTGCACAAATATTACAAAAAATATATAAACTAATTCCTACTTGAATTTTAAATAAAATATTTAAAAAATGAAGCTAATTTGCTGTGGCAATAAGGGCGCCATGACGGTCAACGGAAATGGAGCTCAGGCGGAGAACAAAAAGGAAGCGGAAGCCGAGGGCGTCACAAGTAAGTTCAAATTCAAAAAAATTTAAGAGAAAATTTTTAACAAATGCAGATTAATATAATATAAAATATATGAGAGAACATGTTTAGGAATATGCAAATGTCAAGTATTTGCTACATTTTCTGGAAATCTAAGCAAAAAGTCACAAATTCAAGCTGAACTGTAACCAAGTTTCAGGCATTTCATATATATTATAATCATATATATGTCAGGCATTTCATATATATTATAATCATATACATATATGTTAGTAACAATCTGTTCAAAATTGATTTGCTACAAACAAAATTGAACTAGTTGCAGCCAAAGTATAAAAAAGAAAGAAATAACTTGAACGTTTTATGACATTTTGTATAAAGAAATAACTTCATGTATAATTAGCTATATATACGCTATATATATGTGTGTTTATATAAGGCATATCAATACTTTCATTTATTTGATGATAGTATTTTGTATATGCATTCTAAGTCTTCGCGTCAGCTACACACTTTGAGGCAGATATTTAGGTATATAAGGTCATTAATAAATAATTGATGCTTGATTTTTTCATAAATTTCAATTATCATTGTATATATTATATAAAAATAATTTGAAGAGAGCTTGTGTATGCTTTATATGAAATTAAACGGGGATTTTTTTGAAAAGAAAAAAAAAAAAAAGAAAAATAAATAAATAAATAAATATATATATACATAAAAAAAATAATAATAAATAATTAATTTAAAAAATATTGAAATAAATAATCTACACAAAATTTTTAAGTTATTAAGCAACAAATAACAAACGAATATATTAAAATAAAAAAAAAGAGCTTACCTATAATTGAAATAAAAAAACCAAAAAAAAAACTCTTTAAGCAAACCTGTTTGCCTGTAAACCACATCTTGAACTATTGACATTCAAATAATATGCAAATCATTTTTGGAGTGTTCTTTTTTTCTATTTATTATTTGTATTGTTTACTTTTCTTGGTTCACTTCAAGTTTTCGTGTTGAAATGAAGTGAAATTTTGTTGTTGCTGCCTGGCCTAGACGCAATTCGAAGTTGTCTTGTTAAATGTTGAGTGAAATTGTTTACAGACGTGACTTTGCTGATGATATATAACAATAAATGATATGCATATTATGATTAGCCGTTGCTAATTAGTTAATATACTTGGCGTGAGCATAAACAAATTTACGCTCGATATGCGAGTTGGCCTGGTTACATATCACCATAGACAGGAAGCTGACAGCGACAGCTACAACAAGTGCAAACATTTTGCTCGTCAGAAGTTTGTATGCAAATTTGTCGAGCAATTGGAGCTAGCTGTCTGGGCTGTCTAGCCGTTGCTGAACAATGAGCGAGCAAACACACAAACACATGCCCAAACGATCGACCGACAAGCAGTCTGTCAAGACTCTCAAGAGACATGCGCTCTCTCGCTCACACACACACACACACACACTCTCTCTCTCTCTGTCTTTCTCGCTGTCTCTCTAGTTACCTGTTTGGTATAGATCAACTTTAATGAGCAACAGATTTCGAGCTAGCTAGCTGCCAACTATAGATACTTTCTTTGGACAATTAGCTACGTATATGGCTAAAACATAAATCTAGCATATTTACTAAAAGCACACACATACACTCACACATACATTTAATGTTCCTGGTTTGACTAAAAGTGGACTGCAAATATAACAGCTGCCAGCGAGTAATAAACAATTAATAAAGGGATCGACCGCTAATTACAGGAAGGTGCTGTGTACTTCTCTTACAGTTCATAATACGAATATAAATATATACATATATGCATATATATTTATGTATATATTTAGTCATTCATTTGCATTTTAAGTTTTTGTTAGCACTTGATATGCCTTCCGTACGGACATAAATTATATATTTCAAAGCGATGCCAACATTTGATTATGTAATTGTATTATACTTAAAATCTAAAATGAAAAATCTTATAAATTGCAAATTATTCAGCGCTGCAAGGTAGGCGCCAGGCGCCAGGCGCCGGCACAAGGCGTTAGGTTTATGTTTATGTTGACACCAGCACAGCAGGCAACACTCACACACACACACGCACACGCACACGGACACGCACACGCACACTTGACACACAATCGAGTGACAAGTTCAAAGTTGTCTACGCGACAAAATGAGATACAGATAAAGCAACGGATCTAGCTACAGCTAGAGATGCTGATAGATATAATGACAGATATAAAGATAGTTATATAGAGGTAAATAAAGATGCAGCTAAAGATATAGATAAAGATATACGTACAGAGATATAGCTAAAACAACATGGACAGATACATTTATAGCCATCAATTAGCTGCAGCTGCTAACTAAAACACGCTCTGCGGTTTAACCCGAAAAATAAGACCTAAAAACACGGCGCCTGAGCATGAGCAAAGTGCATGATAGACTCCACAACTAGGTGACTTCGTGTCAGATTCATTTATAATTTTCGATTTTTGTTAATTTAGAATTCAGATTTCGAATTCAGATTTGCCATCTCATATCCGAGAAGTGGACGCGTTGGCTTTATCTGTTTTCTTTTGTCCATTATCAATTAGCTCTGGCTGATGGGCATTTCAAAGTCGTTCGGCTTTTGTTGTAAGTGAGCTGCGAAGGCAGCAGAAAACAAGAAAGGTATTAAGTAGTAAGTGCTTCTGGCTTATCGCTGGCACTTGAGCGTACGACCCATGGCGTATACGCAATATTTGCACAAACTAGCTATCAGCCAATAATGTGATTCGATGCAATGCGATGCGATACGATTCGAAGCCCTTGATAGGTAAGCAAAAGGTACTCGAACTCTGAGCGATGCATTAGCGATATTCACACGAAATCGTGCCACGCTTCAAGATGTGTGAGAAAAAATAAAAAAACACCTAGCTATATAATTGATATTGGATTAGCAATTGCAATTGCATTGCATCTAATTGCGAGCAGTCAACTTCAACGGCAGCTCCAGCTCGCATAAATAATGCAACAAAAAAACATTTAAAGCTTGGTAAATGCAGAAAGCTCTTTGGCTGGTTCAGGCCAGCACTGCAATACTGTAGTCAAAAGTAACTGAGCAGCTTTTTTTTGGTTGCTTAAAAGTTGCAAAAGCTTTGCTTTAAAGCTTTAGCAGAAAGCATTGCCAGATAGAATATCTGGTTCGGGGCAACTAACGGATTTTTTTGAATTTCAAAAGCTGAATTTCGTTGAACCTATTTTGAAATATGTAAAAATTATATTTTTAATATTAATAAATATGATTTAATAATTTGAATACGCTTGATTGAGCCATGCCTCAACTTTCAACACAGATCAATTAGAAATGCCTTAAGATTTTATAAAATGATGTGATTGAAAGCGTTTCATTTCTGATTAATCAATTGTTATAAAGTGCACTTATGTATATAGCTGTTGATAGACAATCGAGTTAGGCCTAGCTATAGGCTAAAGTTCTAGAACTATAAAAATGAAATTTACGACCGCACATGTAGATAGACAGAGTCTATATTAGATTACACACTCTCATCTCGTTAAACAAGTGAACGTTCGAATGGTGTTGGAAAATATTGAAACTTGTTGTTTGCACAGTTGAGATGCTCTTGAAGACATCAATCGGTTAGTTACTGAACAGGCTTCGTGACGTGCGGTCAGAGCAGTTTTCGCTAAATCTAAAATCTATCGAAATAGGGAAGCAGCTGAAACAATCATATAATTTCAATATTGATTAAATTACCTAATCGACAAGTTTTCACTTTCAATAATTGATCAACATGGTGAAGAATCGTCGCTTTGAAGAAGAAGCAGGTACTTGATGCAACACATATGAAGTTTTAATGAAATTAAATTCTATTGTATGTGTAAATTGTTGTTGAATTAAACAAATATTTAAACAGCTCTCAAAGTTGAGTCTGTTACGCTTCAATGCAACTCGATTCAAGAAATATGTAAAGGCAAATCGAACTGGTTCTATAGATCATTGTGATAGGTGCAAGTGCAGTTGAGCTTAAGATAAAAATTATTGTTTAAAATGCAACTTGAACCATGTGAATATGGTTATATAACTGAAACCAGTCAGACCCTTAACTGTAGCAGATCCCAGTCAACAACAAAACAAAAGTCCTCTAATCTTTATAAATTTGTAATCTCTATGATAAGCAAAGGCACCTGTAAGACGAGCCCCTCTTAGTTTCTAGCCAAGTCATGGGCAGTTGGAAAAAAGTAGCACAAAGTGGTTAGAACTGAAAAAACTAACAGAGCTAGCGAATGATTTATCTTAATTCAACTCAGTTCAGGGGCTGCATAGGGCGTGGCTGTGACGACAAAAGAGGCGCCAGCTGAGGCGTAAAAAAACCTCTCATTAAACAAGGTCTGTGTGAATGGAATAATTTTTTTTTTTTTAGGTATCTCAAAATTGAGCATAGTTAATTCGCATAGTTAATCTGATTTCGTTTGTCTGCTTGATAAGCTATATCGTAAATCTGCATGAAGAACTTGATATACGAATATGTATGGGCAACCACGTGCCAATGTGTGTTTAGCCAAAGAGCTGTTTGGGTTGATTCCATAATGAATCCACTTTCAAGTGCTACGCAAAAGAACAGGAACAGGCTAATGACCTACAGGCGACCTACAGCCAATATGGCTGATAGCAGAGCAGATATTGAAGGCGTCAATCATTCATTGATTAACGCTGAGTGTATGTAAATATATTTTTGTATATAAAAACAAAAACACACGCTTATAGCATTATACTGTGACTCAAGTTGAAGTTCAATATTCCGTTTGATAATACTCTTGAATCACGTCTAATCGCAATCTATTTTCAGAACATGGTCTGGGCGTACGGCACTGGCAAACTTTTCTATTTTTCTTTGCACTGACGGTGGCCTATGCCCAGCGCGTCAATCTGTCCGTCGCCTTGGTGGCCATGACAGATGCCGCTGCAGCCAATCCCAATTTTCCGGTGAGTGCTGAACTGAAGCATGGACCCATAAAGGATTTATCATAATTTCTTGCTTTGCTTGGCAGGAGTACTCATGGCCAGAGAAGACTAAATCCTTAATCCTCAGCAGTTTCTTTTGGGGCTATGTGCTGACACAAGTTCCATCCGGTCAGCTGGCACGTAAATTTGGCGGCAAGATCACTTTGCTAGTGGGTCTCACCATCTGCTCGGTGCTCAACATACTTACGCCAATCTTTGCCAAGTGGGGCGGCTGGCAATTGGTCTGTGCGCTGCGTGTCGTAGAGGGCTTGTGCCAGGGCGTTGTCTTTCCATCGGTGCACACGCTGATCTCCGCCTGGGTGCCGCCCAATGAGCGACCTGTTCTGGGCACCTGCGCCTATGCGGGCAATCAGTTTGGCACGATTATTATGCTGGCCACGAGTGGCCTGCTGGCCTCCTCATCTGCTGGCTGGCCGAGCATCTTTTACATTTCCGGCGGCGTTGGCTGCATTTGGTCCATTATCTTCTTTTTCTGGGGCGCCAGCTCACCGGCGGAATACAAGAAAATCTCAGTGGAGGAGCGCAAGATGATCGAGATGGCGCAAGCGAGCGAATCCGTCTCGGAACAGCCCAAAGAGAGTCTGCACACACCTTGGCTCAGTTTCTTCACCTCGCCGGCATTCCTGGCGCTAATTGTGGCGCACAGTGCCAACAACTGGGGCTTCTGGACGCTGCTGACCGAAATACCCAGCTACATGAAGAATGTCCTGGGCAAGGATATCAAATCGAATGCCTTGCTCTCGGCTCTACCCTACTTTGCCATGTTCTGCATGTCGTTTGTCTTCTCGGGCATTGCCATGCAGCTGAACAAACGCAACTGCATCTCGACTGTGGTCAGCCGCAAGCTCTTCAACTCCATTGGCCTCTGGGTGCCGATGTGCGCGCTCATCGGCCTGGCCTATGTCAGCGCCGATCAGAGCAATCTGGCTGTCATCCTGCTGACCATTACCGTTGGCTTCAATGGCTCCTGCTATCTGGGCTTCCAGATCAATCACATCGATCTATCGCCCAATTTCGCGGGCATTCTGATGGGCATCACCAATTGCGTGAGCAACATCATGAGCATTATTGCACCTCTGCTTGTCGGCTTCATTGTGACCAATGAGGTAAGTCAGAGTTAGAGAGAGTTAGAGAGAGAGCGCGCAGGATGATGGCATATTCATTTATTTTCTTTTACTCTTCAGCATGATGTGGAGCAGTGGCGCGTTGTCTTCTTCATTGCTGCTGCCATTTATCTGGTGGGCAATGGTCTCTTCGTCATCTTTGGACGTGCCAGTGTGCAGCCCTGGAACGATCCACCAGCCAAGCCACGTCGCCGCTCCACGCCACAAGTAGAGTCTCAGCACTAGAGGCTCATTGAAAGAGACAAAGAAGGAGAGATAGATGAAGAGAAAGAGAGAGAGACAGAGAGAGAGAGAGAATCTAGCTAGTCATCTAGTTAACAGTTCCAACCCACTAACTGCGACTGAAGCGCAGATATTTAAATGTAATTCAAATGTTGATGTATTCTAACATCATTTGCTAATTGTATATATCTATATACAGATATATACATATTTCAATAACTATTATTTGAATTTGTAGTGTTAAGTTTAGTATGTAGTCTATAGCTAAGTCCCTGTTGCATGTATATAAATACCAAAATGACGAAACCGAAAGATAAATACAATAATAAAATGTTAAGAAATCAAATGAATGCGTCTTCAATGGAGTTATTGAGTGAATTAACTTAAAATTTCACTCAGCAAAAATTATTTTGTTTGTTTAATATTACAATAAATTTTTAACTCTAATTTGAATTCTACAAAGAAATCAAAAATCAATATTTGACAATAGAAATAGATTAAAATGTCTGTAAAATGGGAAATTAAAAGAAAAAGACATACATTATAATAAAATTTGTTAATTTATTAATGAAATTACTAAAATTAAAATTCACTTCAAGTTCAATCTTGACTCAGTCTAGAATTTGGACAGTCTGCCAGTCGCACTCATGGACTGCTTTCCGCACTCTTTAAACTGTCTATCCCTATAAAAATAGACTCGTGTGCACTATCCAGTTAGTCTTTCGCTTTTTTTTTTAGCTATCTAATCACAAGTCAAATTTACATATGTCAGTCACACGAGGCGTCATCAGTCAAGCGCCTCTGACAGTTGTAGGCGACAAGAAGGTTAGTTCAAAATTTACGAACTTGAAAAGACTTGAGTCAAGATCAAGATGCTGTGCAACATTTTGCATCATCTGCTAGTTGCTTAATAGTTTTCAGTGCGAAAGGAACACAAGGCTAACGTATATGATGTCTGCGAATATTAAAATATCGAAGAATCGTCGCTTTGAAGCTGAAGGTAGTTTGCTCGATAAATTATAAAGCCTTTGCAAATCGCTGTGAGACTCACTTGCTAAAGAACTCCTTTAAACTACCTCAGTTCATGTTTTTCAAGGTGCTTTCAAGGTCATTGGCCTTAAACTTGACGAAGTGTTAGCGTATACATAAATCAGCTAAGCTTAGACTCATGTTTAATATAAATATTTACAATAATATATATCATTTTATCAGGCTCATTGCGTCAGTTCTCTGAATGGACTCATTTTCACTTAAATATACATAACTAAGAACATTTTTTTTATCTAACACGTAAAAGATAATAAGGGACTTAGGCTTCATAAAGTTAAGCCCAACACGTCTATTGCACATGGAGGCTCGTCTATGCTGAGAGTTTCAATGGAATGCGAGCATAAAGTCTGGTGTCTATATCTATATGTCTCTAGAGTAGAGATACAGTTATATATAGAAAATCTGTACTATATATATTTATACCCACTTCTCTTGAATTTCCCAGATTCTGCTCTGGGTGAGCGCCATATGCAAATATTGTTGCTCTTCTGTGGTCTAATGGTTGGCTTTGCTATGCGTGTCAATCTCTCTGTGGCAATTGTGGCCATGACTGAGCTGCCTGTAAGAAGCTTCTTCAATTCCCAAGCGTAGCTCAATTAAATTTATTATGCATCTCTTAGGAATATCAATGGACTGAGCACATTAAATCTCTCGTCTTGAGCAGCTTCTTTTGGGGCTATGTATTGACCCAGGTGCCAGCTGGCATCTTGGCACGTAGATGTGGTGCCAAGGCAACGATTGTGACGGGTTTATCAATCTGCTCAGTGCTGAATGTGTTCACGCCCATCTGTGCGAGACTAGGAGGCTGGCAGCTGCTCTGCGGCGTGCGTCTGGTCGAGGGCATCGGTCAAGGTGTATTATATCCATCGTATCATACGTTGATCTCGTCCTGGGTACAGCCCAGTGAGCGCGCCTCGCTGGGCACCTACGCCTACATGGGTGCTCAATTCGGCACAATTGTCATGTTGGCCACCAGCGGCATATTGGCCTCCTTGGCTGGCTGGTCAAGCATCTTCTATGTATCCGGTGGCGCTGGCTGCATTTGGGTGGCTGGCTATTGGCTACGTGGATCGAATTCGCCAGCTCAATCGAAATATATCTCGCAGGAGGAAAATCAATTGATTGAGCTAGCGCAAGCCAGAGAAGTGGAAACCAAATTGGAGCAGCCCAAGGAGAGTTTATCGCCACCGTGGATGAGTTTCTTTACGTCGCCGGCATTTCTGGCCCTCACAGCCACTCACTGCGCTTCCACTTGGGGCTTTTGGACGCTGTTGACACAGATTCCCAACTACATTAAGAATTTGCTGGGCAAGGATATCAAATCGAATGCGTTGCTCTCCTCACTGCCCTACACTGTGATGCTGTTGCTTAGCTGGTTCTTTGTCTGGCTCTCCAAGATATTGCAAAAAAAATCCATTTCTCTGAGCTTCAGTCGCAAGTTCTTCAATACAATTGGCCAATTTGTGCCGATGTGCATGTTGATTGCATTGGGCTATGTGAAACAGGAACAGGACACACTTGCCGTAATCCTGCTCTGCCTGACTGTGGGCCTTAGCTCGGGCTCTCAGCTGGGCTTCGTTATCAATCATATTGATCTCTCGCCAAATTTCGCTGGCGTTCTCATGGGCATCAGCAATGGCATTGCGAATATCATGAGCATTGCGGGTCCACTCTTAGTTGGCGTTGTTGTCACCAATGAGGTGGGTTATCTGTCTATTTATATTTATAGCTCTCTCTCTCTCTTTCTATCTCTTTTCTTTATTTTAATCAACAGCAAGATGCCAGCCAATGGCGCATTGTTTTCTTTGTCACAGCTGCTTTCTATTTGGTAGGCAATGGGCTCTTCTTGATCTTTGGCAGCGCGACAATTCAGGCATGGAATGATCCAAGAGCAAAGACTCGTCGCAGCTCGTGGTCACAATTGGAGGCACAGAAAAATGCAGAAGATAACTAGGCTTAAGCTTAAATACTTTTATTTGTTAGATTGATAAGTTTGCAGTATTTACTAAACTGATCTTGATGCACGCATGGCTGGAATGATTAAAACAGAAACAGAACCCCCGGGCAAGGTTCGACCTATCTCTCAGTCTATCATTCCAAACTGACAGGAAGTTCGATTAATTAATAAACATTTATTGCTTAAGCTGACTGCTTCAAGGTCTTATCTAAGTAAGTCAACTTTTTCAAAGAGGAAGTGGACTTTACGAGTTTCAGATATTGTCAATCAATTGTTAAAAATCACAATTCTCACTTATCATATATCAGCATAATTATCTAATGCCCAGACATTGATATGGAACACGCTTATGTGTGATGTTCGTTTACTTCATTCACTTGCCGATTTATTGGGCAAATACTTTAATACTTTGTCTGTCTGCCTGCCCGTTTACGCACATCACTTATTATCTTATCAAATCGTTAATTTGTATTTGCATAAAAAAAACCAGCAGCATCCTCTATAATCTCTCAAACAGCTCAGCTAGTGCTTCCGAATCTCTTTAAAGATACCGAGCTGAACCATTAATATACTTAGTTTACAAAGAAATTTTGTGCTGTGCGGTAATGCTCTATAGAGGATACATCTTGAAGCACAATGGCAAACGGCAATGGCATAGCAAAGAATCGTCGCTTTGAAGATGAAGGTATTTCATTACTAAAAGGACTCGTCTTAAGGATAATAGAAATAAAAATTAGGAAGAGTTTTGAGCATCTTAAAAGAAACTACTCAGGATTAGCGTTTAACCTAAGTGCTGACGGTTATCTGAATCATTTTCAGTGAGTGATCCTTTGGAATATCCTTTAGCTAGGGAACTGTGCTTTTTACCTTCTTACACTCCTTGAACGCTTTGCTTATAACACTTCATTCGAGTTCTTTTTCACATGGGCTAATTCACTTTTAATTTATAGCCCTTATCAAAGCAGATAACTTAAGCTGTCATAAAGCTCAATTCTACCAAAAAAAATTTCCATTGCCATAAAGAGCTTTGTTAGCTGATGGAATAAGTAAATGGAATCATTTTGCCAATTTGGGAAAACATTTTATCTTCAAGATTTTTTTTTCATTCAAATTTAATTTGATTTCTTTGCACACCTCTAGATTCTGGATTTGGCGTGCGACACTGGCAGATGCTATTGATCTTCTGTGGCCTAGCAGTTGGCTTTACGATGCGAGTTAATCTTTCAGTGGCCGTTGTGGCCATGACCAATGCCACGACAGTAAATCCTGACTTTCCAGTAAGTAATTTTCTAAACTCAAGTGAATAGTCGTTCAAATACTATAAGTCTACTTTCAGGAATATCCCTTGTCGGAGAAGACAAAGTCGTGGGTATTGAGCAGCTTCTTTTGGGGCTATGTGATGACACAGGTGCCTGCTGGCGCCTTGGCGCGTCGCTTTGGCGGCAAGGTCACCCTGTTGACGGGCGTTTTGATCTGCTCTCTCATGAATTTATTGACACCACTCTGCGTTCGCCTTGGTGGTTGGTCATGGATTTGTGGTTTGCGCTTCATTGAAGGCTTGTGCCAGGGCGTTTTCTTTCCCTCATGCCACACGATTGTAGCTCACTGGCTGCCGCCAAGAGAGCGAGGTGCTCTGACAACTTATGCCTATACCGGAAGTCAATTTGGAACGATTCTCATGCTGGTCACAAGTGGACTGTTGGCCTCCTCATCTGGTGGCTGGCCGAGCATCTTTTATGTCTCCGGCGGCTGTGGCATCATTTGGGTTTGCTCCTACTATATTTGGGGTGCCAGTACGCCGAAGGACTCCAAGAGCATTACAGCTGAGGAATTCAAATTGATCGAATCGGAGCAGGCTAAAGAGAGGACATCCAATGCGAAGCTGCCAAGTCATAGGCAAGCGGCGCCTTGGATGAGTTTCTTGGTCTCGGGACCCTTTCTGGCCCTTACCGCTGCGCATTGTGTCTCGGCTTGGGGCTATTGGACGCTGCTAACGCAAATACCCAGCTACATGAATAATGTTTTGGGCAAGGATATCAAATCGAATGCTCTACTCTCTGCTCTGCCCTATGCTGCCAACTTTTTGCTAAGTTTCCCCTTTGTCTGGCTGGCCAAGTGCATGGAGAAAAGTGAATCAATATCACTTGCTTTCAGTAGGAAATTCTTCAATACAATTGGTCAATATATTCCCATGTGTCTGCTGATTGCCCTGGGCTATGTGACCAAGGAACAGGACACTTTGGCTGTGATCCTGCTGACATTTACCGTAGGCATCAATACGGCCTGTCATCTGGGCTTCCAGGTGAACCACATCGATCTGTCGCCCAACTTTGCTGGCACTCTAATGGGCATCAGCAATGCATTGGCCAGCATAATGAGTCTCAGTGCACCGCTCTTGGTGGGCGTAATTGTTACCGATAAGGTGAGTCCCACTTGCCTATGCATATGGTTTCATCATTATTATATTATTGCTATTATTGCTTTTTCCTTTTGCCCATCTCTTCAGCACGATGCGGAACAGTGGCGCATGGTCTTCTTTGTGGCTGCTGGCTTTTATCTGGTGGGCAACGGGCTGTTCGTTCTATTTGGACGCGCTGACGTCCAGCCCTGGAATGATCCACCAGCTAAGTGTGAGCATAGCGCCATACCACAGTTGGAGTCACAAAAGTCAGATCACTGTGATAAATGATAACATGAGATAATCTAGAAGTCTTCATTGTTATCGTACTTCACTTAGTCTTAATCTTCATGAAGCCCGCTTATATTGCAGAACCTCAGTTGAGTTTGTAATCTAACTCACATTATTCTCATATTCTGTGTTGTATTTAGTTTAAGTTTCTGTTGTATATTCATAACGTAATAGCTTAAGAAAGATTGTTAAAGTTATACAAATAAAATGAATTATCAACTGCATAAAAGTTATTTTTAGCTTATAGTAAATTGTAGATCTACAATTGAAAAAGTTCCTTTTTATTATATAATTGTAAAAAAGTGAAAAGAATTAGAGTTTTGCATCCTCAGTTGAAATGCCTCAAGATCTATGAATTGTTACTAAAGATATTCCGCAAGCTAATTATCATGATATAATATTAATGATTTGCATTAAATATATGCTCTATACAAAATTATTTTTTTTATCACTAAAATTTCGAGATTTTCACACTTATATATATATTTAAATATATTTAAATATTTTAATTTATTTTATTGTTTTAAAAACTTTTTGCCTGTTCATCGCATTACCGTAATATGATAGTTCTGTGAATATATTTGTAGAGTCGTCATCTTATCTAATCATTTTATAAATAGGACTATTTACTTAAGATTCATAAATACTGTCAAGCTGTCAAGCAATTGTTGCAGCGCCGGAAAAAGTCTTAATATCTTCATCTGTCTTCCAGTTCGTGAAAAGATCTTGTGTTGAACGGTTATGCAGCGCAAAGAAGACAGAATACTCAAGGAATCTACTAAAGGGGAATACAAGAGAGGATATTTGAAGGAAGCCAGTCAAGATGGTGAAGAATCGTCGCTTTGAAAATCAATGTAGGTAAAGGACCTTACGAATGGTAAGGTCTACAACTATGGGGATGTTGCAAGTTTGAGTTCAGAAAGAGACGCTATATATAAAGAGAAAAAATAAAAAAAATAAAAATAAAAAATAAAAAAAATAAAAATAAAAAAATAAATAAAGAGAAAAAACAAATTCTTCATATAATCATCATCATAATATTATTCTTCTTTTGAATATACTCCAATCCAATATATGTTAATAATAATGAAGATTAAATGAAATATATGAATATAATTATCATTTTCAAGTAAAGTTTGCTAACCTTGAGATAAGTGAAAAAATTACTTGTTTATCTCTTGATCTTGCAGCTACTGGATATGGTATACGACACTTGCAAATACTTTTGCTCTTTAGCGCTCTGACCGTGGGCTTTGCAATGCGAGTTAATCTATCTGTGGCCATTGTGGCGATGGCCGAATTTCCCGTAAGTTGGAAATGTAGCTTAACTTACCTATCGCATATAAACTCCCCCTTTATAGGAATACAATTGGTCGGAGAGAATCAAGTCTCTGGTGCTGAGCAGCTTCTTTTGGGGCTATGTGACCACACAGGTGCCAGCTGGTCCGCTGGCTCGTCGATTTGGTGGCAAGGTGACAATTCTATCCGGATTATCCGTTTGCTCCGTGCTGACCGTTCTGACGCCATTCTTTGTCAGATTGGGCGGCTGGCAGGTGCTTTGCGCTTTGCGCCTGATTGAGGGCGTCTTTCAGGGCTTGCTCTTCCCCTCCTGCCATACGGTAATCTCGGCCTGGGTGCCGCCCAATGAGCGCGCTACCATGGGCAACTTCACCTATGTCGGCTATCAGTTCGGCACGATTGTCATGCTGGCCACCAGCGGCCTGTTGGCCTCCATGGGCGGCTGGCCGAGCATCTTCTATGCATCAGGTGCAGCTGGCTGCCTTTGGTCGGTCGCTTATTACATTTGGGGAGCCAGCACGCCGGCGCAGTCCAAGAGAATAACGCCAGAGGAGCGAGAGCTCATTGAGCTGGGACAGGCGAGCGAGCGAAGTGACGATGCCGAACTGCCGAGCCATCATCAGATCACGCCGTGGCTCAGCTTCTTCAAATCTCCACCTGTGCTGGCCTTGATTGCTGTACAATCTGCTTATGCCTTTGGCTTTTGGACACTGCTAACACAGATACCCAGCTATATGAAGAATGTCCTGGGCAAGGACATTAAGTCAAATGCCTTACTCTCTGCACTGCCCTACACGACTATGTTTGTGCTCAGCTTTGTGTTTGCTTGGCTTGCCAAGCGATTGCAGCGAACAGATTGTATTTCGCTCTCCTGGAATCGAAAGCTGTTCAACTCGATTGGCATGCTGGGGCCGATGGGTCTGCTCATTGCCTTGGGCTATGTGCCGGCCAGCATGGATGTCTTAGCTGTGGTGCTGCTCACCTTAACCGTGGCCATCGGATCGGCCAGCAATGTGGGTTTCCTAATCAATCACATCGATCTGTCGCCCAATTTCGCCGGCATCATAATGGGCATCTGCAATTGCTTTGCCAATTGCATGAGTCTAGCTGCTCCGCTCGTTGTGGGCGGCATTGTAACCGATAATGTGAGCATGCATTTTATTTATATTTTCCTTAAAGAATTCTTTTCCTAAGTTTTAAATCTCTTATTGCAGAATAATGTACAGCAGTGGCGTCAGGTATTTTTCTTGGCCGCGGCCATCTACTTTGTGGGCAATGGACTCTTTGTCATCTTTGGTCGCACGAGCGTTCAGCCTTGGAACGATCCGCCAGCCAAGCAGCGAAAGGACTCAACATCTGATCTGGAAGCACAAGACGAAAACTGATTAGCAAACTGGGAGATATCTTGAATCGATAAGAGATTGTATTACCATATATGTATTAGTGTTATACACTATTTAAGCTAATTGCTGATTGTATTAAAAATGAAACGAAAAGAAAAAATAAATATATATAATACAATAAGTTTATTTTGATATTATAGAATGATGATCAGCCTATTATTTCTATTAGCATCAGATGGGAATCTAGCTTTAAGCAACTGAAGCTTTCTTCGACTGTTAGAGCTGGACAGAAGATAGGTTGGATCAGGCAGAAATCTTTCGTGAAGTCAAAGTAGAGATCAAAATCGAAAAATCTACAAATGAAACGAAAAAAGGCTATGACTTTCATAAGAATCATACATCAGCAAAATTTTTTGCCACCTGTCGGAAGACTCTGGTACTACGTCTAAAAATTTAATACAGCCTACTTTTAGGCGTTTTCATAATTTTACCCGAGCATTAAAGAAAAAGTAAATAATTATAGCTCTTAGTTGGGGTGCAGCCTACATTAACAATTAATATAGTCGGATAGGGCAAACATGAAGCGTTTATGCATATGATTAAAATAAATAAATGGAGTAAATGTATAAAACAAATGATTTTTTTTGAAATTAATAACATATGCATAATTAAAAAAAAATTAATATGCTATAAAATCTATTTTAATATAACTTCATCTATTTTAATAGATATAAATATATATCTTTGTATAATTTAATTAATATTACTTTATACTTACTTTATTTTTAGTTTATTTATTTAGAAATACAAAGTATTATATTTTAAGCAAATGTATATAATATTAATTTTATTTTTAATTAGCATTTATTATTTTCGTTAATATATTTTCACTTAATAGTTTCAATACCTCCCCATACATAACAGTATATAGTTATATGAAAAACTAGAACTATTTCAAAAATTTTAAATTGAATAATTAAATAATTATGGTTTTTATAGCTATGTTGCGCAATCGGTTTTCTAGTAATTTAATTATACAAATATACGCAATTTCTCATAAAAATTTCTGGCATGCCAATTTAAGCTGAACAAAAGAAAAATTTGCATACCGTTGAACTTTTTTTTTTTTTTTCTTGATATTTAGTTTTATTGGACTTAGGGCAATTAAGCCGCTCTAGACCGGCCTTTGATAGCAAATGTTTGTGCACACTTTATGGCTTTGAAATGGGCCCGCATGGCAAATGTGGAAGTTGCGGTCGTGATCGTGTGACGCGAACCTGTTGATAAGCGACTAAATTTGAATAAACGCACGCGATATGGACCTCACACACAGAGAGACAAGAATACATACACACACTATAAACACAAACACGCACAGTCATGCGAGCGTTTAACTGTATTTGTGTACACAAAAACGCGCTGGAATATTTCAGATTATGAAATGTTCCATGCGGCGAAACGACTTCTAAATATATACCCACAATAAAACGGTAAATTTCGAGTAAAAAAAATCACAGCGAGAAGAGCTTATAAATTATGATTAAATGCACACTATACATACTTCTGTATATATGAATAAAGGCATCAAGCCAAAGGATTCCCAAGAATTTCGAAATTGATTAAAAGCAACCACGATAACTGGTTTTTGTCAATTACCATTTTAAGCCGCGCATCGAGGAGAGGAAATGGGAACGACGGAAAGATGTGGAAGCGATTAGCGTGTGCTGCACGAGCAGCTGTTCGACGAAAAAACAAAAATCCCAAAATTTTGCAGATAATGAAAACCATTAAATACGAATCTTAACGGAGTTATTTATACGATTTACAGTCAACATGATGCTATCAGCAAATAATACAAGCCACTTGTCGTATCAGTTGACGCTGCACCCGTGCGCTTATTATTTCAATAGCTGCTGACATCAAACTGAGTTCTTCGTTCTTGTAGTTTTGTGGACGAGAGCGGCTGCACCGGGGTAAAGGGCCCAACAGTGGGCTTAAAATTAAACCTTATCTGCATCCGAAGTACTTTATTGTCTGACAACGAGGTATGAATCAAGGTTTATGGGCGCCAGCGTTAGTGGTGAAATCGTAATCGAACAGGGGGCGCCCCTGTGTCTCTCTCTCTCACTCTGCCACTACTACTCTACTAGTCTCTCATTCCCTTTTCAATTCATTTTGTGTGTGTGTGTTTATTTCGGTTGCAGCCTGAGCACATTTACGTCATTCCAAAGGCGTTGTACTCCATTCCAAAATCGAATTTCTACAAATCATTTTGCAAGGCGAGCGCAAAGAGTACTAAAAAACCAACTACAACAATACACAAAGCTCTCGTGTGTCTACAGCACAGCACAGCAAATAGCAGCGGTTGGGAAGAGAGAGAGAGAGAGAGATAGAGCGAGACGCAACAGTGTAGCGGGACAATACAGTCAGAGTCAACGTCAGCGTCGGCCGAGAGCCGATTGGCATTGTACACTTGCGCATCACGTGAACGTGGTCGTCGTCGGCTGTGTGCCGAGCCGAACGTGTGAGAAACGTGATCAAAGATCACGCTGAGAGCGAGAGAGAAGCAGAGCGAGCTTGCGCACTCACACGTTCCTCAAATGAGCGCCGAGAGTGGGTGCGCCACGAACTGTGTGAATGCTTGTATGCGTGTGGCTGTGTATGCAAATATAACACATATATCTATGTGTGCGTGTGTGTGTATGCATACAAATGGCAACAAATTAACACTGCGCGGCGCCAAAGCCATTGCTGTTCTTGTTACCGGCAAAGCAAGCGTTGAAACCATTGACTTTGACGCCAGCGCGTTCTCTCTCAATCTGTTACTCTTTAGGTCGCTCTCCGTACTATACTCTTTTGCATTTTGCTCCTCTCCCACTGCCTGTCCATCGCTCACCCTGGTTTCGCCATTAAGGTTATCGCAAATTGTTTTGCGAAACTCAATGTTGATTTTCATGCTACGCGATGTTTTTAACAATATTATATAGCTTATTTAATTTTTAATATACATACATATATATATTATTAGTTTTCGTTGATAATCATTTCATAATAAAGGTAAAAGCCAACTGGATTGATATACAAAAACAACAACAGTTACTGATTTTTTTCTAATCATCATCTATGCACTGTCACGCTGTTTCACTACTTTTTGGATTCATGAATCAAGTTGCCTTGTGACAAAATTAATCAACTTTTTTTTTTTTTTGTATTGTCTACTCAGCAAATGGAATTAACAAATATGCAAATTAGAGCTGTTCCACTGATGTTTTACTGTACCGCTTGATCTTTTGTCTCTATCTCTGTCCCTGTGCTGGTGCCGTGCTGCATGATGTCACAGTGATAAATCAGTTTCACTGGCTGCCGCAGTGGACTCACCTCCACAACCACACGCGGGTCCACACGGCGCATACGCAATGATAAGATTTACACATTCTACGAATTAACTGCGAGATAAGAATGCAGCCATAGATCTAATTATACAATTTAGCGAATGACTAACTTTATCATCCAGTATCCACTGCAGACGCGCGCTTCATTAAGTATACGCACCGCACCACAGCTCTCACAACTAAATCATTTAAATCTGCTTAGTCAAAGATTTGTTTGCTTTTGGCACTTTATCTGGCCAAATTGGCCAGTGGTTTTCATTGTTTATTGTTAGTTGAGAATATATTAAAATATATATATATATATTTTTGAGAAAAAAAAAATAAACAGAATTTCGTAGACAAATAAAGGCGGCGTTTAGTAAGACGAATGCCGAGATACACTATAAAATTAGTAGCATATTAGTTTAGCTTTGAATATGGACGATACGATATAGTGTTCACTGTTTTAAGACTCGTCATATTTATAATATAGTAATACGTACATGTATTTCGTAGATTTCTCTTTTAAAATCCATCAATTTAATGTATTCCTTTATTTATCTCAAATTATTTTCCCCAAATGAATACATGTCTATAAATATTACTGAATTAATTTTATATACTTTTTAAAGTATATATATTAAATTTATATATGTGCACATAAAAATGGTTTTCTTAAGGAGAGTTCCAATACTTTCTTTTATTACGTCTATTTTTTAAATTTAGACCTTAACTGATTCAATAAACTAATCAGCTTTTGTTATCATTATCATAAATACGAAATTTTGTTCGTTTATGATATGATAATGTTCTTTGACGAAATCTATCTAAACTTTGATAAATACTATGAAAGTGTGAAATTCGTGTATATCTGTATATTAGACATGTTTAAATTGATTGAATTTTGAATAAATATATGATATGTGATATATGTATGCTTGAATCAATCAATTTATTAGAAAATGCTCTTACTAGATTTGCATTTTTTCTAGCATATAGATATGGTTAAACCCTTTTTATATAAAACAGTTAAAGTTTTGATTCTTGCATGAACTTAAATGTTAAAATGTTAAATGATGGCAAATATTTTTAATTAATTTTAAACTTTTTTTTTTTTTGCAACAATTGAAACAAATTAAGTAAGGTATATAGAAAGATAACTATAGAGACAGACAAATATATTTGTTTGTAAAAAATTCCAGAGGAGCCAAGCACGCGATAGATGCTAATCCACGTGATATATGTCTACATATAGTTGTTTGTATACATATGTATATTTGTTTTTCTAGCCAATTTAGCTTGTCAAATTGAATGAGGAAAAGTGTTATGCCTTTGCAGTTGAAGTGTATGGTTGAATGTGAAAATTCAAGTGGCTGCACGAGCTGTGAAAATGAAAAGTTCTATTTTAAATGAACTACGTGCCGCGTGAGCTGTCACCCAATGACGCCCACGCAGCAACCCATGGCTGTTGTTGACTATGTCCCACAGAGGACGCCGCCGCCGCCAACAACAACACAAAGACAGAGGGAAGGTAAAGAGAGAGAACAAGAGAGCAAGCGCGCGAGAGAGAGAGAGAGAGTGTGCATTGCAATTAAAACGAAAATTCATTTTCAATTGCAATCGCAATCGCAATCGCAATTGCGGAAAAATAGAAACGCGTCTTTGACAGTTTGCCAGCGAGACGAAATTTCATTGAACGAGCGCAAAATGGAAGCCGCCAAACCCAAGTCAAATATTGTCTAATTGAGGGGATGGCTGGGGGCCAGGTTAGCACCTGGTACTGAAATGGATGAGTAACTATGCTGAAAAGTTTCCATGCGCATGCTAATTCATGTCAATTGAGCTACATCAATTGATTGCATACAATTCAATTAGTCTCGATGACAGCCAGATGACCTGGGCAAACATCTATCTCCATATTTATATGGATATATCCGAATGTCTATTGCTAGATTGACAAATATATGTAATTGAAATTGACATATAATATGGCTGGTAAATATTTGCCTGTCCAGTCATCAGGTCTGAATGCTTGCAATGTGTTAACGAAAGCTGGACGACACTGACTTTTGGGGGCTGGGCTCGGCTAGGCTGAACTGGGCTGATCTGGGCTAATCTATTCTGGTCTGATGGAAAATAACTCTGGTTTATTTAAGCTTGGCATGTTAATCCAATGTCAATGCTGGCTGCGACAGCATTCCATTCTATTCTACAATGAATTTGTCCTAAACTCTTGTTTGACTAAATATTTATAGCTTAATCATACGAGGCGTATGAGTAATTTATGCTTTGATTTGCTTTGATATGATTGACTAGCAGATACCTTGAGATAAGTTTGAAACTGTTGCCTCAAATATTGTTGTTTTGACACATAATTATGTGCCACTGAGATATAGTTATGGAAATGGACGCATATGTTATAGATGGATAGCAGAATAGGCGGATATCGGGAAGAGATGGATAGAATGACAGAAGAGCTAACATACAAGCGGATAAGCGGATAACAATCATTTGAGGCTAGAAAGAAATACAGTCAAATAAATCGATAAATGTATGTATGGATAAGCATAAAGGCAAATAGACGGATAAACGGCTAAAACGGATAAAATGATATAAGAATATGGGTATAGAAGGAGTGAAGAACAGACAGTTAAATGTATGGAAAGACAGACAGACACGCGGATAGATGCATAGAATAATATATGGGTAGTAGGATAATCAATGAGGCGGATAAACATACAGATAGATATATGGATAAAAGAAAAGAGTGAGATAGACATAAAAAGCTAGACAAGCCGATAGAGAAACAATTGTGTAGGCAGCCAGGCGCATAGACAGACGAACGGATAGACGCATAAAATTGTAGACAAATAAACAAATAGGCGAGCGTATTCATGGCGAGGAGAGTGAGTGAGAGAGAGATACATAAAGGAAGGTATGCGAACAGAGAAATAAAGAAATATGGATATAGTACATACATATGTACAGCGAGACAGATATGCCACGTTGAATATATATGCATATATATTTGATATATATGTGTTTCATTGAGGGTTTGGCACGCCGTAGCACACTCTTGTCCGTAAATATTAAACCCTTTAAGCCCAATGTGTTTTCAATGGGCTCAATGGGACAAGACTCTTTTAACTTGTTTATTCAACGCAGTTTAATTGGCGGCGCATACCAAGCGCAGCAGCTGTAAGAAAAAATTCCACTAGCTGTAGCCAAAGACGTATTTATGTAACTGGAGGGAACGCATATAATATATATCTGAATGTGTCTTTATAAGATACAGGCGTATCTTTATATGTTCATATGTAAATTGCGTTTGTAGCGTGCAAAAATTTCCATATCGATATCAAATCACAACACAAGCAAGCTGCATTTTAATTGTTGCACTCGGAGCAGTGGGAGGTGAGGCTCTGCCATTTGCTACCTCCTGCTTGCTGCCTCCTGCTAGCTGTCTGCTGAGCCCACACGGCATCCATACATCCGTTTCACTTGACGTCAAGTACGCTGTTTGCCATTTGTCATTTTTTTGATAAGCGTTTGCACAGATTTTCTGTTTATTTTAGGGCAGCTTTTGGGTGCGTGGGTGTGACACAATGGCGATAACATCGATAGCGATTAGATTGATTGATCAGACCGAACGAACTCAATCAGTCAGTCAGTCAGTCAGACCGTGGTTTGGCCTGACTCAAGTAGCTTACTCAATTAAAAGTCAACTAGGCTGATTTATAGTTTTGCTAAATATAGTTACAAATGCTAGCTCTTGGCTGACGCTTTATTCTGATAGCAGCCTTATGAAATGCTTAGGCTCTACGAGCTCTAGTTGGGAAATACTAAAAAGCAAAATCACTGAAATTCAATCGAAAAATTGCCTTTTAAAGTCACATTAACTGATAAAGCACGTCGAACGTGCCTAAAAAACGTGTGGAATATGTTTGTTCCTCAAAAAAAAAAAAAAATCTCTGATAAGAATTTAATAATATATATTTATATATACCTTTCAGTATGAATAAAAATTGTGCTGTCTTTGATGGCATCACAATGAATTGAGCGAACTGTGATAGCATTTTTGCCAAATCAAAGTCTCAATTGATAAGCAGGAATTCATTTGTTATAAACTATTTCACTGCATATAATTGATATAAACTATATGCAATTCAATTGATCAATTTGGAAGTGATCAATGCACTGATCAGTGTGCTGGTTGCCATTAGTTGAATTAATTAATTGTGTAAGAGTTGGAAACAAGTAATTTTGATCGCGATAATAATATATATTTATAGGTGTATATGGAAAAGATGACAGCAGTTGTCAAAGCCACAAGTAGTTTGTTTTTCTCAACTAGAATGACAGACATAGAACAAGAAGAAGAAGAAGAGAGAACTCGACTTCCTTGCTGAGCCAGTGAACAAGTGAGTTAATCAGCGGTTTGACCTCGTAAGCGCGGCTTTAGCTTATCAACAGACAAAGAAATGAGCGAAACGAACGTACATGTAATTGAGTCCTTAAAACAATGCTCTCACTCAAACAAAAGAGCATACGAGTGCAAGCAAGAGAGAGAGAGAGGCTGATAGAGAGTGGCAGCGAGAGAGCGCAGTGTGGTATGTGACTAATTTGGTATTTACAATTCATGCACAGCACGAAACGCCATTAAACAGCGCCTGTGTAAAGGAAAGAGCGAGAAAGGAAGCGGTGAAGAGGCAAAGAGAGTGCCAGAGGGAGAGGGTGCTAGCGAGACTGTGTAAGTGACTTGTGACTGATAACTCGTTGTTGTGTTTACATATTGGCCGGCAAATTCAGAGAGCGGAGAGCAACCAACACACATACTAGCGCACCGACTGCTTCGTATGCGTGTGTGTGTGCGCTTGCATGCCAGCGTGTTCGGATTTCACTGATAGCAAGAGCAGCGCAAGCGAATGCTAGTGGAATTCACGCGATACACATGTGTGTGCCAGCCAACAACAACAACAACAACAACAACAACAAGGAACAGTAACATAGTGACAACACAGCTCGCCTCTCGGACGCGGCGAACTCTCTCGAGTGCGGCGAGCGCGGCGATCGTCATATTTATAAAAGAATCGCCGCGGCATGTATTTCAAGCAGTCGCAATCGCACGCTAGAACAAACTAAAAGCCGCGTTAAATTCACTCGAACGGGTCGAAAAAAGTTTAAGAAAAAAAAAAAAAGGAAATCTTATTTAACAAAAAAGTATCTTTAGCTATTGCTGTATTTCTCTCTCACTTACTGTAAACTGTGGCAGCAGCAGCAGCTGTTTGTATCTCTATGCAGTAAACTGGGAGCTAGCTGGCTAGCGAAACGTGTTCGTAACCGTGAAATAAGCGTGGAAACGAAAACGAAATCGTTTCATTTAAATATCAAAGACATGTGCTTCAACTAGCCTAAATGTCGTCAAAGCACGTTGTTTGATACGTCCGAAAAGAAATATATAAAATTTCCACTAGCTGCAGCTACTGCAGAGCGAAAGAGAGAGGTAGAGAGGTAAATCGAAAGAAAAGGAGATTTACATATATTCAGCTGTAAACCCGCGCCGCACACATGACAACCACTTTGAATATGGTGAAAACTGGAAAATACGCCAATGGTATGTAACCAAAAAAATGGAATAAAAAAAAAAATTATAGCTATACTTAAAACTGGAGTAATCCTATAAATAATAGCACTTTAGCCTTTAACGCTTATCGTGCACGTGTCGCCTGCATTTATATAAGACAAAGTCTCGCGGGCCGAGTGCAATTGTCAATTGTCTGAAACTTGTTGCCGGAAACAGCTGCCAAACCCCAAAGACCTCAAGCACAAAACCCCACCAAGCCTCACCTCTGTGTAACCCCTACCCTTAACATTATAGACTATACATATAGCAATTCTGTTCTAGCTGCCTTATAAAGCAAATGAATTGTAAACTTATTGCATTTGTAGTGCGTTTTCTTTTTTGTTTTTTTTTAATATGTCTAAAATTGTAAATATTTCTACGTGATTTTCACTTTATATATATAAAGTGCTATCTAGACGACCTCCGCTGCGCATACGTCAAAACTCTAAAGTGTAGACGCAACTTCTTCAAGTGATCAAATCGAGCAGTGTATAAAAAGCAAGACAAATAAAATAAATGTGGAATTTAAAATGTCTTCTTGGCTGACAAAATGAATTTTTAGCACGCTTAACGAAAATGATAAAAATAAACAAAAATAAAACCGTGGGGGAAGGGGGAGTCAAGGGGGCACATCAAGAGGCAGCCAAATCGGACGTTGTATTTAGCTTTAGCTCTGTTTAATTTTTTATTATTTCAAATTATCTCTCTCACTCTCTCTCTCTCTCTCTCTTTGTTGCTGATGTAACTCAAGTTTACTTAACATTATTTACAACTATTGTGCGGGGAGCATTACGAGTCGAAAAAAATACTTGAAAAACAAATACTATTCATTATTGTTGGGGCATTTTCCATGCCATGCATAGAGAGCCTGTCTGACATCGATGAGTCCACAGCAATTATCTAATCTGATAGACTGACATGCTATATGGCATAAATATATAGAAATATATATATATATATATACATAGAATATACTAAATATTTCACCTATTTGAGTGTGCGTGTGTGTTTGAGATTTCTTGTTGTTATTGCTCCAATTTATCGTGCTCGTTATATGGCCGTACAGTTACTTTTAGACCTTATCGGTTATCAGCACAATTGCAGCGGACGTGTTTTGGGTAGAGTATCAAAATGTTAGAGTGTCCTTCGCCAAATTATCAGCTACAGCCATGAGCTACAGACATATATATGTATATGTATTGTATATTTGTGTATGTATAGGCCATAGTTGGGCATTTTACAGGGTATCTATCTATCAGTGTTGGTAAACAATCAATGAAAATCAATTTACAGACATTTTCGGGCTAGTTAATCTATTAAATATTATATATTATAACCTATTATCATTTTACAGGGTATTCAAAAGCCAATTTTCCAAAAATATAGGGTATCCGTTTGTTCCCTTTCACAAGACCACAATAGCCACTTATCAGCCCATATACACATATATAGCTACATATATGCCATATATATGCATTTTCCAGGGTATCAAGAATCAGCAATCAATCATTTGAAATCAACTTTCATAAATGTTTATTGATGATATTTATGCTCTTTGGCAACTTTTTGTTGCTTTTCCAATTATGGAGCAAACATTTAATTGCTTGCAGTTCGTTTTTTTTTTTCATTTTCTTTCGATTAAACAAAAACGTATAAATTAACATTTAGAGCGCGACAATAAAAGACA
The DNA here is from genome assembly GCA_030914345.1 of Drosophila koepferae. Taxonomy (NCBI): domain Eukaryota; kingdom Metazoa; phylum Arthropoda; class Insecta; order Diptera; family Drosophilidae; genus Drosophila; species Drosophila koepferae. Next base: position 11,838,395 of record JAUESR010000211.1, on the reverse strand, counting down.
AAAAACCAAAATAAAAAAAAAAATAATAATAATAATTAAGTTCGAAGTCGAGCGCAATTGACTGCTTAATACTCGCTCATGCTTGTGAGGCAGCTGCAAAAATTAATATTCCAGCCAGAGAGACAACTTCAAAACTTGGTGGATCTTAGCCATAAGCCAACTCGAACTATGATATTTGGAACGATATAGAATTTTAAGAGGATTGTTTATATGAATGTAAATATGTATATATTACTAGATTGATCGCATACATATCATGAGATGCCAATATACTCGCTCAAACTCTGCTGAGCGAGCATATAAAGTGCTGCTCCCAAATTGTTGCTAAGCGTAAAGAAGAAGCACATAAAAACGTGCCAGATACAAATTTAAACAAATAAGAGTTTCAACAGTTTCAGAATGAATCAGCATAAAAACAGAGAGACAACAAAACAGGGGAAGAAAGAGAGGAGAGAGAGCGAGAGAATGATTGACAGAGAGAGAGAGAGAAAGAGAGAGAGAGAGAGAGAGAGAGAGAGGGAGAGTGTCTGTAAATTGACAAAAATCCAAAGTTCACGCAGCGCGCCAGCCTCAACATTTTTAAAAATTATTGAGCGAATTTAATTAATTCTAAAAATAAAGAGAAATAAAGTGAATAATAATGATTGAGTGAATTTAATTAATTAATATTTAGTAATAATGTGAGTAATAATTATTGAGCGAATTTAATCACTAATAATAATTAAAGCAATAGAAATTTTCTAAAATAAAAGAGAATTAAAATTAATATTATTACAGTCGTCACCTTGAGCCACTGCGGTTCAATAGACGCACCTTTTGAGGCCGCACCGCAAGGTTGTTCAATTACTTGTGCAACAGCTGCCACAACAAGTGGTAAGAGAAGTGGCAGCAGCAGAAGAAAACTCAGCACTAGCTTAAATCTAAGTCCGTTTAGGGCCAGTTTGGCGCTGCTAAAAATAAAGCCCAAATCGAGTTTCAATTGTATATACCATATAGGTAGAACTGAAATACATCCATACATATATAGAAGTAGAAATTAATAGCCAACAGCTGTGGCTGGTCCACCCATCCGCCCGTGCGTCCATGGCCAGAAGAGAGATCTCGTCGTCACGTGCGCGAGTTGGCAAAACGTTTTTACAGGTAGCTCAAGTGGCTGACCGGGCAGGTAGGGTGGTGCTGCTGCTGGCTGGCTGGCTGGCTGGCTGCCTGCTGATTGCTGCTCGTGGTATGTGTCGCGTGTAGCTGGTTTTCAATATGCGCTGCTGGGTACAGCACCGTCATCTGTCGCTGCTGTTGCTGCTGCTGCACTTCATTGAGGCACGCAGATCTCGCGAGTAATTCACATTCACATACACGAGTGGGCGTTGTGCGTGTGTGTTGGATGCATATGTGTGAGTGTGTGTGTGTGTGTGTAGCGGCCACAACAAGATTTTGACACACTCTGTTTTATTAATAAATGCGCCCCACATACAAAGAGAGAGAGAGAGATGGAGAGAAAGAGAGAGAGAGAGAGAGAGAGAGAGAGAGGGAGAGAGAGAGGGAGAGAGAAACTAAGAGATGAGAAGGAGAGGGAGCGCGCTCATTGACTTTTTGGCATTGATAAGAGAGCGAAATGCTCCAACTCACGTTTTATTTCTCCATCTAAACTGAGCTGCATATATGCCACGATATAATACTCTATAAAGTCAGAATCTTGAAGCATGATAACTTTAGCAATTAAATTTTGCTCAATCAAATTTATTTTATTTTTTTTTTTTTATATATTTATTTTGATTAGTTTATATATATATCCTAACTATTTTATTTTATAATCTACTTTTATTTTTAAAATTTTATTTTATAATAAAATATATGCTTATTAATATATTCAAGAAACCTCAAACTGATTAAGTATGTAGTACACTAAATAGGTCACATTCCACATTAATCTTAGATTCAAAAACTAATTTTCCTAACTCAAGGTCGATTGATAATTCTCTCTGGATTGCTCACTCCATCTCACAGTCAAACATGGTGACAAATAGCAGATTACATATATTAGTTGTAAGCTAAGTTTCGATTTGGGAATCTGCTTTGTTTATCTAAGCTATTAACTTGATCTCATTCATATTATATAATGAGAAAAATAATCTTGCAATAAATTTGACAATGGCTCAGCTCAAGATTCGCATGTGTCTTTGCTGAGCAATCGAGGAGTTTTTCCTCGGCTCATTTTTAGCCTCTCTAGAATACGAAACTTTGATAATTTCCATGTTTTGTTTACTGCTTAAATAATCAAATTACAATTACAATGGCAAAAGTAAACAAAATGCAGAATTTCAGTTCGATTCACAATGAAATTTGATTATTGAGCTAGCTTCGTTTGGGTTCTAGAAAATTTTGTGCCAGTTGACATAAGATAGTAAAAGAGAGTGAAGTTGGAATGAGGTTTGCTTAAAGATACCTACAGAGGCAAAGCGTTTCAGTTTGACCTTCTGGATTATTCATATGGAAAAGTTTAAGAAAAATATCGAAATGTGATTTTGATATAGTAGGACTTACTCTAGGTTATATAATTTCTTTTCTTTTTTATTCAGTTCAATTGTTTATGCTTTTTGTCCAAGACTCAATAGTTCAAGCTCTTAGATTTCTTATACTCAGGTATTGCCAGCTCTATAGAATTTTTCTTGCATGTAGTTTGTTTCATATATACTTATTTTATATTAGATTAATATTCATTTTCAGTTATTATAAATCCCAATTTTCCTTTACTACTTGCAGATAAAATCATTGGCGTTCGGCATGTGCAATGCATCCTGTGCTTTTTCTGTCTCTCCCTGGCCTATGCGTGGCGCGTGAATCTGAGCGTTGCGCTGGTGGCCATGACTGGGCCATCGAATGCATCAGAGGCCAATGCAACGCTTGACAGTTCCGAGGAGATAGAGGACTTTAATGTAAGAGCCGAAAAATCTTGCATAGCAAACGAATGTTAGAATTCTCTAACTCTCACTCTCTTCTGCAGATGTTTAGCTTTACGGAATCGGAGAAATCGTATATGCTGAGCAGCTTCTTCTGGGGCTATATTGTCACCCAGGTGCCTGGCGGGTACATTGCTCAACGCTATGGTGCCAAAATGTTGCTGATGGTGGGCTTGGTGGCTTGTGCGATTCTCACGCTGCTGACGCCGCTCTCCCTCAAGTTGGGCGGCTGGCAGGCGTTGTGTGTGGTGCGCGTGCTGGAGGGTCTCACCCAGGGCGCAGTGCATCCGGCTACCCATTCGCTGTTAGCCAAATGGGCGCCAGCCAACGAGCGCGGCATGTTGGCCACGATTTGCTATTCGGGCGCACAGTTCGGCACGATCATGATGTTGGCCACGAGCGGATTCATCGCCGACTCCTTTGCTGGCTGGCCCGGCATCTTCTATTTCGGCGGCATTTGCGGCTTCATCTGGGTGCTTCTCTGGTGGATATTTGCTGCCAGCACACCGGAGGAGCATAAACGCATCACGCGCGAAGAGCTGAAATTTATCGAGGAGACGCGTTCGGTGGGCAAAATGCAGGATGCCCGTAAAATGGCGCCCACGCCATGGGGCAGCATTTTCACGTCGATGCCGTTCCTGTCGCTGCTCGTGGTGCACTGCACGCACATGTGGGGCTTCTGGACGCTGCTCACCCAGATTCCCAGCTACATGAAGAACATCTATAGCATCGACATCAAGTCCAGTTCGCTGCTGTCCTCACTGCCCTACACCGTGATGATGATTCTGAGCTTCTTCTTCGTTTGGGTATCGAAGGTGTTGCAGAACAACAAGTCCATATCGACGTCGTTCAATCGGAAATTCTTCAACTCGGTGGGTCACTGGATACCGATGCTGTCGCTGATTGGCCTGGGCTATGTGCCGCAAGAGAATTCCGTCCTGGCTGTGGTGCTGCTGACGTTGACGGTGGGCATTAGCGCCGCCACCTACCTGGGCTTCCAGGTGAATCACATTGATCTGTCGCCCAACTATGCCGGCACCCTGATGGGCATCACCAATGCAGCGGCAAATGTAATGAGTGGCCTGGCACCACTCGCAGTGGGTCAGATTGTCAAGCATCCGGTAAGTCGAAAGAACTTTGATAAGTATTCAATTTTGGCTAACTTTGTGATTGATTTCAGGAAAACGTGAGTGAATGGCGCACGGTGTTCTTTGTGGCTGCCTTCTTCTATTTCATTGGCAATCTGCTGTTTGTCGTCTTTGGGCGCACGGATATCCAGAAATGGGATACACCTGACATGGTCGATGAGGAGAGCATCGAGGCGGGCTTGCCTTTAGCGGGGGATAAGACTCGTCAACCAATCCCAATAGCAAATGGCAAACCCTAAGCCCAGGACTTAAGACTAAATCATGCTAAACTAAGTAAAATTATTTAGAAATAATTTTATGATTGCATGTTTGGTGTTATAGTTGTTGTGTTTTTCTTAAAATAAGCGCCTAACTTAAGACAATAGCAATTAGTTAGTTGTTAGCCAAGAATCACCTTAAAATTGCCATAATGACGATCGCGTGCTTCCAATAGCGATATTAATAATAATAATAACATATGATAATTGTTTAGCGTGTAAGCAGCATAAATTATTATTTCCAGTATTTCTTACATAATGTACATAAAGCAAATAACAATTGAAAATCAACAACAAAACAAATGAGTAAATCCAAGCTAGTTGACAATGTAAATAGCAACGATTGCTATCTTTAAGTATATGTAAGAGCTGCTCTATTAATTGTTACGTTTTCAAGAGAAACTATATATAAATCATATACACCTTAACTAACTTAGGTCTTTAGTCAATTAGTTAAATTAGTAATAAACAAACAACCAACTTGTGATGTACGAAAAATTAAATCAACTATAAAAGGCAAAAAAGAAGACATATATACAAAAACAAAAACAAAAACAAAAAACAAAAACAAAAAAACAAATGGAAAAAAAGCAAGAAATATAAGGCCAATAATGAAGGCCAAAATTGCATAAATCAATATAAACAAAAAGCCTTTGTCTTTTAATTTCGTATAATATTTGAAACTGGCGCCCAACGATATGCGCAAACAATCGATTGCAGCTGTGTTTGCTATCCGATAGTTTTCTTGTGGCTTGAACAGGCGCGCATTGTTAACATTTGTAAATAAGTTACAGGGTTTATTAAAGTGCATTTAATTGGTTTTTAGTTATAGAAATGGAAACAGAAAAGTTAAATGAAGTAACAAGTATAAGGCTCTAGTCGGGACTGTTCGACATTGCGCATTTTCAGCAACAAGTGAGCTGTGTTTAGTGTCTTTTGTGTAACAAGATGGTTTTGAGAGCATTTGAAATTTTTTTCTGGTGCTGTGATTAATATTGAAATCAGCTGCAGCTGAAATCTTAGCTGAATATAAAATTAAAATCAAACAAAAGACTTTGTAATTTTGTTTTCAGTAATGTTCTGAATTACCGCCCATTGATAAGCACCAAGCGCTGTGTTTATTGTTCCATAGTAATTTCTTGCCAACGATAGTTGTAGCACTCTCGTTGATTGTAAACAGCTATCGTTGTTTGCAAATAAACAAAGCCTGTTGCAGTGTGTGCTTGACGATAGTTGCAACAATCGTACGCAAGCAGCTGGCAGAACAGCTGGCCTGTGAGTACCAACCACAGCAACGTAGAAAATTATAACAAATCGCAACGTAGGCAGCAAACGACGTCAACACAGAACAAAGTTGGCGTGTTATTTTCGTGCAGTGCACCATAGGCTTATCAGCTACGCGAAATGTTTAGACGCTCGAACACCGCCATTGCGAATACAACAAAGCGACGGCATTAGAAGTAATCAATCAACATGGTATTAGGTTGTTCGGACTGCTGCAGCCATACGGGCTATGACACTATTGGAAATACAGGTAAATCGTAGCGCTCCACTGATCAATTTGATGCAGTTACGGAACATTACATATTAATTAGATGTTGTTTTTATTTTTCGACAGGTCCTCGTTTCGGAGTGCGCCATCTGCAATGCATTTTAGTATTTTTCGGCTTGGCCGTGGCCTATGCCTTACGTGTGAATCTCTCCGTGGCCATCGTGGCCATGACGGACAGCAACCATACAAATCCAGCATTTCCAGAGTTCCCCTGGGACGAGAGCATCAAATCGTATCTGCTAAGCAGCTTCTTCTGGGGCTATGTCGTGACTCAGGTACCGGGCGGGTATCTCTCAGCCATAATTGGTGCTAAGTATATGCTCTTCTTCGGGGTGCTCATCTGCTCCTGCTTGGCACTGCTGACGCCATTCTGTGCTATTACTGGAGGCTGGAAACTGGTCGTTGTACTGCGCGCCATCCAGGGACTCTGTCAAGGCGTCATCTTTCCATCCACCCACACTTTTCTCTCCAAGTGGGCGCCAGCTGAAGAGCGTGCGCGTCTGGTTGGCTACTGCTATTCGGGCTCCCAGTTTGGCACAGTGATTATGCTGTCGGTGAGCGGATATATTGCATCCTCGTCGCTGGGCTGGCCAAGCATATTCTATATATCCGGCTGTGCCGGCATTTTGTGGTCTATGATCTGGATTTACTTGTGCGCTAGCACCCCAGCGCAACACTCTTCAATTACGCCCACCGAGCGACGATACATTGAGACATCCGGGCAGCTGCGTCGCCCGTCTGATGCGGGTCGCGAAGAGTTCGTGACACATCAGACTCTTCGCACGCCCTGGCTACGCATCTTCACATCGCCACCATTTCTGTCACTCCTGTTGGCGCATTGCGCGAACAACTGGGGCTTCTGGACGCTGCTCACCCAGATTCCCACATTCCTGAAGAACGTGCTGGGCATGGACATCAAGCACAATGGTCCGCTGTCTGCTTTGCCCTACTTTGCGATGATTCTGCTCACCTGTTTCTTTATCTGGCTGTCGGACATGCTGAAGCGCACTGGCACCCGGATGTCATTGAGTTTCTCGCGCAAGCTCTTCAATTCGATTGGCCTGTGGCTGCCAATGCTGGCACTCCTGGGCTTGGGCTTCGTCACGCAGGGCAGTGCGAATGCCAAGCTGGCAATCGGCCTGCTCACGCTGGCGGTGGCCACCAACTCGGCCACCTACCTGGGCTTCCACGTGAACCACATCGATCTGTCGCCCAATTTCGCTGGCACTCTGATGGGCATCACCAACTGTGCTGCGAATGTGATGAGCATCTTGGCGCCACTCATTGTGGGACTCATTGTTACGGATGAGGTGAGCTTAATGAAGACTCAGACTTACAGCAGATTCATACAATTCAGATAATCTTTTCTATTCCCTTTCACAGACCAATCCCACGCAATGGCGCATTGTCTTCTACTTTACGGCATTTGTCTATTTCGTTGGCAATTTAGTTTTTATTGTGTTTGGGCGTTTCACTGTCCAGCCATGGAACAGTCCCAGCTCTATGCGAACGCGCTCTGTGTCTGTCAATGAGCATGGTGAGACGGAGCGTGCGCCTCTAATTGATTCCTAAGTATGTATGTATATTTCCTATGCTATTCGAATTTACAATACATTCTGGGGCGAGTCTTAGCAAGAAACTGATGTACCTTATCGTATGGTATTTTAATAAGGAATTGATTGTCGCTATTTTATGTTAGCTTATAGACAATTTTTACAAATAACTAGTTATGTATGATGACATATGATATACAAATTATTTAATAAATATATGCAAAGAATTTTATGTAAAGCCAAATTGTATGTATATATAAATATATATTCAACGTATTTATGATGTAGTTCCATTCACTGTATTTATTTGTTGCCTACTTTGGGTTTTTTATTTAGTATTTTCTTATCAGTTTGTAATTTTACTTTATATTCTATTTTATAGTTTTTACTTCCTACTCGCCAGTTTATCGCTTAGGAAACAATTTTTATAGCTCAGTTACTGAAATTATATTTTACTGTCGGAAAATACTTTTTTTTTATCTTTTAGTCAGCTGCCTTGACAAACACCTACGTCAGAGCTAATGTATAATGGGGCTTTCAATCATATATAGTAAAATTCTATTTCGTGTCTGTTTTCTATACATTATTTCTTATCTAGAAGAGATTGTGTTTCAATTTCTCGGGTTTTTTATGCCTTGTTTATCTGCGCATTCGATTACAAGAGAAAAATTGGTTTTTTATTGTGTCTGCGCTTTATCTTTTTGACTTTCCATTGCAGTCATAGCAAAATATATACATTTATTTATATATTGAATATATATTTTATATATTTATTTATGGGGTAGGTTTCACCGTTGCATATATCGCTGAACTAGTTTATATTGTTAGACGACTTGGTCTACATCGATTATATTGCGGCCGCTGACCGTTGCTAATTCTAATTCTATATATACCCCGATATTATATAAATATTATATTATCAGAAAAATAATATTATATATATACTATTTTACTCGATGGGTTCCACTGCAACATTAATTGCATTTTCGTCTTGAATTCAAATAATATTTAGAGTATCTTACCTCTGAGATATAGTCGTCCATTAAAAAAGTATTATTCCAGTTTTTATTCTTTATTTATGTTAGTTCTTCAATCATTTATTGTACAAAACTTATGCTGCCTAAGTGGTATTATGTTTATGCTAAACAACTAAATATTTTAACTATTATATTTACTAAACTGTTCGAAGCAATTCGATTAGAATATAGATGGAATACGACATTTATGTATATGTATGCATACATGCATATATATTTATGTATATATATAGCTCTCTATATACGCTTAATTCGTAATTTAAAGCTAATTGCAAGCGGATGTAGGGTTAATATACTTCCGAATATCCGACTATTCGTACTGCCCTCACGTCACTCGTATCGCTTGGCCTTATCGTATTTACATGCGAAGCTCTCGATAGGCTTCAATTTCGCTCAGTGTAGCTTGTGATTGGCGGGCAAATCTTCAGAGCGTATGCAACGGCCGCGATAACAGATCTCTGTCTCGGAGGTAACTTTGGTTGATGTGGACGTCGCATAGACGACATGCTGCATCAGATCCTTGTGGAAGTTATCCTCCTTGCCGCCAGATGGCGTTGCCAGCGTTGTCATGGCCAGCACATCGGCGGGCGCCTCTGTGGCTGCCACTGTGGTGCTCTCGACGGGCTTCGTGCGTCTGATGCTGGTATAATCCTGACGACGCTTGCCCACAGCTGCCAGCGCTGCAGTCACCGCCTGATCCTCGCTCTCGTCAATGGCAAACAGATCGTGCAGCTGTTGTCGTACCTCGGAGAAAATGCTCGGCTGCGTGTCCAGATCATCCACATCGGCCGCCGTGTCCATGCGACGCGTTGCGCTCTCATCGCTCATTGCCAACGTGGTGGACATTGTGGTCGTTGTCTCTGGCAACGCTTTGGTGGTGGTCACCTCGTACTCTGCTGGAGTTGTTGGCACTGCAGCTGTGGTGGTTATCAGCTCAGCGGGGCTGCTGGTGGTAAGTGCCTCGGTGGCTGGTGTCATGGGTGTTGTTGTTGTTTCCATTGCTGACTTCAGCTCCAGCTCTGCCTTTTGGTCTTTGCCCGCATAGAGGGAATTGTAGAGCTGTGGTCCCAGATTCTGCGATTCAGCTGTCTCAAAGTTCTCGCCATTGTCTGAGCCGCCAGAGATGCGTGACTTCTTCCATTTGCCACGCCTGTTGAGGCGGCCAAAGGTGCTGCTTGTGGTTGATTCGGTGGCCAGCTCTTCGGGCGCCTTGCCCATGACCTCCTCCAAGAGCTCAGCAAATGACTTTTCAGGTCTGTGAATGGGGAAGAGTTTGTTAAAGACTTTCATTACTAAACTCTCGCTACTCTGAAGCTTACTTGAGATTGGGTTCCTTGAGCGCGGGTGTGGTGCGCTGTGCACCACCAGATCCACCAAGATTGGCAGCTACGTTAAATTCGTAGGTATCCGGTTGATCTGTCGGTCCCGCCGTCACAATCTCTGGCTCATTGTCGAAATTGTGTGTTTCGCTCTTGCTGCCATATTTGGGATTGAGTGGCTTGAAGCTGTTGCTGTTGGTATTGCCATTGCCCGTTTCGGAGGCGGGTGACCATTGTGATTCCTGGCCCTCCAGCTGGAAGGGCTGTTTGTAGCGACGACGTGGCGTGTGTGGCGTTGTCTGCTGGAGTTCGATGGAGATTAGTTAAGGGATAGTCTTCTAGTTTCAGCTATTCACTCACCTGCTTCTGCTCATTCTGCTCCTGATTGTAGCGGCTCAGCTTGCGCAGATTCTGTCGTTGGGTAACGGGCTCCGCTTCCTCTTCCGGTGCAGTTGTCGACGAGGAGGCAGGATGTGTGGGACGACGCTGACGTTGGCGCACCTTGACAACACGACGTGGCGGCAGGCGAGAGCGTAGCTATAGGAAATTGGGAAATTATTAAGCCAGATTTAACGCAGAGCAATTATCAAAGACTTACGGTTGGGCGCTCCTCGGGCGTTGGGGTCGTGCTGGTCACCGAGGCTTCAGTTGTTGTTGTAGTCCTAACTCGTGGATAATTGCGACGTATGAAGGGCGAGCGACGTGTGGTTGTTGTCACAGGTGCCTCAGTTGTCGTTGTTGTTGTTGTTGTTGTGGTCGTTGTCGGCGTTGTTGTGGCCAGAGTTGTATAGATGGGACTCACTTCATTGCGTATAATAGCCTCCGTGGGATTAAGATCTTCCTGATTGGGGAAGTAGCCAGGACCATAGTTATCCTTGGAGAATTCATTGTAATGTTGCGCGATTTGCATGGGCTCCAGCAGGCTGGGTACATAGACACCCTGTTCGCCTTGGTCGATGCTATTGCTGGGCGTTACCGTGTACACCTGCTGGGTTTCCGAGGCGGGGCCTTCGGTATTGCCCACATCATAGGAGCTGGGTATGGCCGTGGGACTGGTGGGACGGCGTGAGGGCGCCTTGAATACGGGATAGTTCTGCTTGAGCACATCGCGCTGATAGTCCAAATCTTGATCTTCGCTTGGCTTGCCATTCTTCGAGCCCTTGTAGTGCTTCTTCTTGGTCTTGAGTGTCTGGCGCTCCTCTGTGGTCGGCTGATAGCGTATGCGATTGGGATTGCGCAGCAAGGGATTACGCGATGTGGCCGGACGACGTGTGCTGCTGGGCTGTTCCTCGCCAGCATTGTCGGCTGCAGTGCCTCGACTGCCATAGGGACGTCTGATGCGATGCGTGGGCAGCTTGGCACTGCTCTCCGACTCGGAATAGGACACCGACGAGGTGGTCACCACCTTGGAAACGGCAGGCTTGCGCGTGCGCAACAATGGACGACGCGTAGGACGTGTCTCGGGCTCTGGCTCGCTGATGGGTGTTGTGGTTGCTGGCAGCTTATCCTTCTCCTGCAAATTGTTGACCAAGCCGGGTATGTCAGGCGTGAGAGGTGGCAGCTCGGAGGGCACATGATACGGGTTGGGTTCGTATTCTACATTCACCTCATTCTGATTGTAGCTGGGACGATGGTTGAGTGGTGGCTGTGCCTGTGGATCAACATTGTAGCCCACATCTGAGCTTGTCACTGGCACTGCTGCCGGCGTATAGAAATTAACACGCTGCTTGGTCCTCTGCGTCGTGGGCTGTGGCGCCTCGTAATCCTGCGAGGATTGGGTGTACTGCACCGACTGCTCGTAGGGTGAGTTCGTGGTCTGTGGACGCTGACGGAAGGCATCCTGTTGACGGAAGTATTGTTTCATGCGCAGCTCCTCCTCGGCTGTGGTCGAAGTGGGTGGCCGTGTGGTCAGGCGTGGTCGCTGTTCCTGCACCACGGGCTGTAGCTGTGGTGCAGTTTCGAATTGTGGATATAGCTGACCATTTGAGCTGGGGAATTCAACCTGCGGCCTTGAGCTGTAGGTGAAGAGCGTTTGTGGTGCAGCCGTCGTGGAGGTAGTCGAAGTGGTGGTTGAGGTAGAAGTGGAAGTGGAGCTAGTAGTTGAGGTGGTGCTGGGCTTAGTGCTGAGCGTGTTGAAGAAATCTTCGCCACCAATTTGATTCAGTGTATCGAAGGGATTTGGTGTCTTGGCTGGGGCACGATAGACGGGCTGCTCCACGGTCACATGCTGGGGTCGCTTCTTCTTGTGGCGCTCCTGCTTGGCGGGCTTGGGCGAATTAACCTCCTGTTGCTGATTACCGTCCTGCACGTAATAGTAGCTGAACTTGTTGCCACGCGTCGGCGCTGGACTGGCCAGGCCACGCTGTGGCTGTGGCTGTGGCTGCGCCTGTGTGGTGCTCTCGAAGGGATTGCGTGTGCTGGTTGGACGCTGCGTGCGCACGGGCTGCGGCTGGACGAGCTCCTGTATGGCAGCAGTGTCCTTGGCGCGATTGATCACAATTGAACCCACATGTGGCTCGGGCAACAAAATCTTATTGAAACCATTGGGCGTGCGATAGCTGAGCGGTGCCACGAAGAACGAGACGTCCTGCAGATCGCGAGTGTGCGCCAACTGCGACAGATAAGGCAGATCGAACTTGACATAGCCGTCGGGTATGGGCATGCCAGCGGGCCCAACGAAAATCTCTGGCGTCTGCTTGGTGGGCGCATCGATAACAGAGATGGTGCGTGCATTGCGCAGCGCTGCAACCACATCCGATTGAGTGGGTCGGGCATTGGGTCGCAGCAGGAACATGGCCAACGGTGGCTGATGAGCCTTTGGCTTTGGCTTAGCTGTCGTGAACTGTGGCTGCGACTGAGCCTGAGCTTGTGGCTGGCCAAAACTCTGGAAGATGTGCTGCGGCTGTGTTGTGGTGGTGCTGGGACGTGTCGTGGTGCCAGAGTTGAAGAAATCGTTGCCTACGCTCGGATCTTGGGTGTAGAACTGATTGATCTGATAGGGATTGACAGCGGGCAGTCCGGCGTTCACATTGAACTTGTTCACCTCGAAATTGCTGCTCGCACCGAGACCCGCAGAGTTTTGAGACTGTCGCTGCTGATTGTAGAGCGTATCGTAGGGCACATAGAGCAATTGGACTTCCTGCTGCTGCTGCTGATTGCCAGTGCTGGCAGCAGACGAGGGAGCAGCTGGCTTATTCAAGCCAAACACATTTTCCGGCTCGGGATCAACGGGAAAAACTTGTGGCGTTACGCTCTGCAGCGATGCCTGAGTGGGTATTGGCTTGGCGTGGGCCTTTAGTGGAAAATTATCTTGAATAAAGTTCTGCTGATGCAAGGGCTTGCTCAGCGCCTGGGCGAGTGGTTTCTGGAAGTCGGAATACTGTTGCGGCTGCTGACCAAACAGCGAGGGTGGGCTGAACAGCGAGGAGGGAGCGGGCAGAGAGCCAGCACCAAAGGTATGCTGAATCTGATAGCCCGTTTGCAGCGTGGGCGGTGCGTTGGGCTGATTGCCCTCATTGTGGAAGGGCATCTCGAATTTGAAGAACGACTGTGAGGTGGGCTCCTGGGAGGCGCTGCTCTTCAGCGGCGGCGGTGGGCCCTGATGTCGCAGCGGTGCAGCGTTGGGAAAACGTTGAAACTGATACGGATAATCGAATGGTTTGCTCAGATCGCCGAAACGCGCGCTGGGCGGAAAGGATTGCGAATAGGTAAGCACACGTCCATTGGCCGAACGATCTTTACCACTCTCTTCCAGTGGCTGTGCAAGGGGCACCCAATCGAGTGCATCGCCAGTATCAGCAGTGCCCACAGATTCCAGTTGCCTCGACCATTTGCCAGAGGATTCCTTCTGCGTCTGTGCGTAGCTGACTGTGGCCAAAAGGCCCAGCCAAACGGCAATGAGTTGCATGCGACGTTTCATAGTCAAAGTGCCTAGAAAAGAAAGAAGAGAGACGGGATTTTATTTATAAAGTCAACTACGGTTTGTCAGCAAAACTTTAGTATATTTCGTGACCCAGTCATAATAACAGACTACAGCAAAGCTCTAGAAGAACCTCGGCACAGATACGTGCAAAGAGCACAAAGCAAGGTCAGTGGGCGAGACAATTCTATTGCATTTGCATTTGAAGGAATGTGAAACCTGTTCATAGGCCTGGACGGGTGAAAGGTTGCTTTAACCACAAGCGCAACCACCGCAACCACCGCAACCACAGCAACCATTGATAATTGCCGGCTGTAGCCGGCTCTTGGACTTGGCCAAAGCAAGTCGACAACTCTGTCGCGGCCTAACGGTCCATAAATGCCAACCAATTGCCATAATTGTAGCAGTTGCATTTGGTCATTGCGAGAAATTGCGTTTAGTATAAACAGTGTCTATAATTTGTCATCATGAACAATGTGCGCAATGATCTGTGATCGCTCAACTGTTCAATGATTTCCTTATTGCTGACTGATTTTGCATATGGATAATATTTTAATTCGTTGTGGCTGGGCTGGCCTGTCGTGGCCTTTAATTGCATCATCATTATCAAGGTGCACACACACACACACACACATGCAGAGAGTGGAGATTCCGAAACGAAAGTCAACTGACCGGAGTCAGCATGCGAGCAACTGATCAGCTAACTGGATAACTGCAGCTCTGATCACTTTCGTTTTCACTTTTCCACTGCATTAAAGGCGAACACACACACATGTGTCTGTGTTGGTATTGTTGCTGTTGAAATGAAAAATGCACATGCTTATAACGGATGCCAGAGCCGACCTGACCAGACCAGACAACGCTGCGGACCAGACCCGCATTAAATGGGTTAAACGAAAGCAAAAGCTGCAAAAATAAAAAAATAAATGCGAAATATCGTAACAGCCGCCAAAACGGAACTCAAACCCAGAGCAGGAGCCAGATAGACCCATTCGTGGAGGTCTACACAGGTGGCACAGTGAAAGAAGAAAGTTCAACTAACGTAAGAGAGTGTGAGAGACAGAGCGAGAGACAGAGAGAGAGGGAGAGCCAGAGCGAGACAACTAGTAAATTATAGAAATTAAACACACTTGCGGTCACTTTGAATAGCTAGGTTGAGGGATGGTAAGAGGGGCTTAAGAGGCAATGCCTAGCCAAAACCCGTTGTCACACCCGACTGACTTCAGCGCTGCGAGAGACATTGGCCTGCACTTGAAATGATTGTCCATATGCACTTATTGTATGCAATGCAATAGCTATGCATGTGTATGTATGTGTATCTTTGTGTCTTTGTAGCTACATCTTTGTATCTGAAACTTTGTATCTGTATCTCAATATTGGTTTCATTCTATTTGTATTTGTTTCTGTATCTGTATCTGTATCTGTATCTGTATCTGTATCTGTATCTGTATCTGTATCTGTATCTGTATCTGTATCTGTATCTGTATCTGTATCTGTATCTGTATCTGTATCTGTATCTGTATCTGTATCTGTATCTGTATCTGTATCTGTATCTGTATCTGTATCTGTATCTGTATCTGTATCTGTATCTGTATCTGTATCTGTACATGTAACCTTACATTTGTGTACTTATCCTTGTACCCTTACATCTATATCTTTATCTTTCTATCTCTACATCTATATTTCTGTACAATGAAAGTGAAATACGACAATGCCCTCAGTTGGCATCTGTTATTGTCTTTCGGTATGGTTGCAAGTGAAATTCCCTTTCAACTTGTAATCTTAAGGAAAGTTGAACAACATTGTGTGGGCGTTACTTTAACGAGCATGTGGTATGTTTTTTGTTAGCCTTGAATTAATTGCAACTGGTCAGCTTAATGCCCGAGGCTGCGGTTGGGCAGCCAACCCAGCCGGATATGTGTGTGTTGAACTCTTGGCCAAAAAGCCAAACAACAAATATGGCATAGTCTATATACATATATATTTGTAGATCTATATGTAGAGATACATAAGCTGCTTATAATCTGTTCCAGCCTCAAAACCTATGTTCAATCGGCTTTCAATTTGTGCGTAATTGCAACAGCTGCTCTGGCATTGACATTGCCTCATCGACTGGCTGCCGACATGATTAGCTGGGTGTGGGCTTTAGTGTCGCCGGCACGCCCACACAGAGTCACGCCCAAAATAACAAAATCTAATTGTAAAGCGAAAAAAAAAAAAAAAAAACAACGACGTACTCACCATAAACAGCGGCAGCAAAAGAGCAACAATGCAAATTCAAGTGGCCAAATGAGTTTCGTTTTGTTTCTTAATGGGATTTTTGTGAAACTGCAAAGAGAAATATGCAAATAATGTTGAAAAAGGTGTTGGAAGATATTACAAAATAATGAGACGCCAAACATTGCAAGTGCTATAAAGCAAATGAATACTCTAGGTAGAAGCTGACTAAGGGATCTTATATAATGTTGGCTTTTGTTAGAAATAAAAATATTCTAGTATAATTGTCAAAAAAATTACATAAATTGAAAAGAAGATTTTTAAGAGCTAAAATACATTACAAATTTTTTTTCTTTCTTTTCTTTTAATCTGAAAAATATTAATGAATTTGTTCATCTAATCTGAGAAGTCGCCAAGTCTCTGGAGAAGTCTACAAATTAAAATTTATATTTTTTTTAGGCTAAACATTCGGACGAAAACTCTCCTGATTCTCCTTGTGACTCGTGCGCAATGTATAATATTTTGTAAAATAAATATACAAAAATATATATTTAAAGAAATTATATAAATGAGTAATTTAATAATAAAATATATCAAATATGTTTTCTTTTAATTATTCGCCAAGTTTTCAACACTCCATACCTTCTTAAAGTATCTTTAGATAAAAAGTACTATAAATATTTGCACATAATGACAGACCTGAACGCTTAATGTACAATAAGTAGTTAACACAGGTCTCACTGTCTCGCTGTCATGTTGCAATGCATTGCAAACAATATACACAGATACGAATACAGAGAGCTACAGATACAAAATATACAAAAATCCCAAATGCGAGCTAAGATTTTAATTGCATTTGGTTGGCAAAATCAACGCCTCGTTGCTGGCCACGCTTTGTTGACTTCAACGCCAAATGTGACGCGACTTCGGTGTGGGTTAGATACTTGTAGCAACGCCTGCAGCTCAAGATACAGATACTTATGTGCTCACAAAATGGTAAGAGAAAAAAAAAAACCTACAAAATGCAGCATACACAATTATCAGAGCACATCGAACGCATTGCGCCTCGGAGGCTGCACGTTTGGCAATGGAAACACAAAAATAATAGATTTAAAATACAAAACTACTTGTTGAATCAGTTGGCAGTTGTTGGTTGCTTGCTGGGGGCAGCATTTGGCTCACAATTTATGAGTCAACAGTTGCCAATTTCGCATTGCCAAAAACTAATTGAAATGCTACGCAGCCAATTACCAAAAAATTCATAGCCCACAAATATTGTCAGGCTAAAAAATGTAAATGATAAAAATATAAAAATGTCGAGACTTTAATGCGCTTTTGTATATAGTATAGATATTTGTGAGATCTTATAGCATGCAGAGAGTTTTCCACTTGTTCTTGTCAATTGGATATCTTGTCCAAATATTATATATATAAACTTAGTTATTGCTATATGAGCAACTGCTTAGCAAAGCAAACATGCAACTGCCTAAAACTTGACTTTTTCAATGATAAAGTAATAAGATAACAAGTTTTTGCAAATCGACAAACAAATTTGATAGATGTTTGACAAATAGTAGTCATGTTTACCATATATATAATATATATAGTTGGATAAAAGTTAAACTGGTTTGCAGTTTGGTTTGGTTTGAAGCCAAAGTTATCCAGCTCTTTCAGTGATGTCTAGCTTTATGTAAGAGCTGATTAGAAATGTTATATTTTTATTGTATCATGTATCATCATGTAGATAAGATATCTGTTCAGTTAAATTATATAGATTGTCCAAGCGAACCTATTGTAGTCAAATTTGTGATCTCTTCTTTAAGGAAGCTCAAGCAAAGCATGAACGATTGGCTCTGATGTGAAAGTGTTTCATGGAGAGCATGCTGAGACTAGACTGAGCGTTCACTAACACGACCGCTCTTACAAATTCATTATTCACTCAAATATAAATGCCGCAAATGCCTGAATATATGTTAAAAGCAAACCAATTTCAATTGAAGTACAGATTCTGTATCTGCAAATAAATTTTAAATGTTTTCATAAATCATAAAACACATATTGATAAACATCTATATATGCTACATATATACATGCCGAAACTGTGATACCCTATTGCAAAAGAGTAAAATAAATCAAAGCGTTGGTTTAATGAGGGCTTTTGCACAAGCAGCTGCTGCTGCACATTAAGTCGCAGCTGCGAGCTGCACGTGCGACTAACTAAATGACAGACAAGTATAACTAATTGTCTAACTGTCTCGTATGTTATGAAGAAACATAGATATGTATATAATTGAATGAATGTCTTGCGAAAAGTATATATATATCTAATTGCATACTGTATATATATTTGTAGATTTGCCGTTACACATTTTGGGTTCACACAGATCACAGTTCAAAGATACTCAACCGAAAATTCGCAATCTCTAGGCCAATTATGGAACCGTTGCTGTCACTGCGCTGGGTGCAGGCAAATTTATGACTCAAATATTGAGCGCCCCTCGCGCCTCGCGCAACGTTGCGTTGTCGTTTTGGGGCCAAAGGCGTTCAACGACAATGCAAAATTTATGCGCCGCGTGCTTGGGACATTGAACTCCAATGAAAACGAAAGCGACAATGAAATGCATTTTATGGCTTTGACTGCCGCTCAAAAGACCAACAGCAACAGCAATAGAAATTGCCTGGCCAGTGCCCCAAAGCAGCAGCTTTGAAGCTTGTTTTTGGCTGCCGGAAAATTCAAATGCATTAAACAAAATTTTTGTTGCTGTTGCTGCGGCCTGCCTCCGGGTGGCGCAGTGCAGACAGGCCCAATTTTGGGCGCCAAAACAAAAAACAAAAAAAATAATCAAATTTAATTTCGATTTCTGGTTTGCTGGGCGTCACCAGACTAATTCCTCAAATTTTATGCTGCGACGCACATGAAGGGGCGAAACGTGAAATGCTTCAAATTATTAAACGAAATGTAAATTTCACGCCGCTTGCGGGCTAAAAACAAAAACAGTAAAGAAGAAGACAACTTTCATTTTTGTTTGCTTTCCAAATGAGCCAAAGCACCTGCTCAGAAATCAAATGGAATCAAATATGCCGCCTCGTTAGGCAAGGGCTTACGCAATCTCAAGAATTTATGACAACCTTCGTTAGGTAAGCGATTTAGAAAGTTTTTCTCACTTCCCCTTTCGGCAATGCTGTCTTGGAATGCGCATCACGCGTCATTACATTTTATTTAAATTTTTAATTATTAGTTTATTTATGAAGCAACCAATTCGTATCCGATCTTTATCGGATTTTAATGAGCTGCTGCCAACGGTAGCTGCTTATGCATATTTAAATATCTTAAGTACACGAAGTGTGCAGAGGGCATATAGTTTGAGTTGTTAAATGCCTGACTTGAGCATGACACAGTCGAGCTCTGTAGTGAGAGTAAGAGTGCAAAGAGTACATGTCCGCATTCCAGTTAAATAATTTTCACTTTGGCTTATATCATCATCAATTGACTGTGAAAATGTTTAAAGCCTTTGAGATTATGTCACAAATGGGCAGCTTCACTTTGGGGCAAAAGTATTTAGTAAGCTAGAATTAGAGTGATTTTTTCATAGGCCTGCAACTGAAAGCATAGATTCGCATATATTTATTGCAACTATATAAATATTTATATATAATTGAATTCTGTGTATTTTATGTCGCAACTTTTCATAACTAAAACTAGTTTGATATTTATTTTCTTGCGCAATTAATTTTAATTTATTAATTTTGCTGGCATTTGAAATATTTCTTAGAATTTTCTTTGCTCTGTTGATTGAGTAATATTATAATTTATAATTAGCTGTTGATTTAATCCTAAAAAAATTCAGACAGACAAATCCAGACAAATTATGTCAAAAAATTATTCTAGAATTATTTCAAGCTCTCTCAATCAAACTGTACAAAAACTGAGTTTGTATTTAAGTCCAATCTAATCTATGAATTTATATAGAATTATTTCAAGCTCTTCTTCTGCAGTCAAGTGCTTCACTTATAAATCTCTGTCTCTGGCAAGCCAAATAAATATATTTACAATTTTCACTGATTATATAAGTTCTTATATATATTATATAATCATTAAATTTATATATTTTAAATTTCCTTTTATTTTACAAAACAATTTGTATTTTCTTCACAATTCATAATGCAAAAGAAGTCAAGAAAATTTCTTTTTGCTCATTAACATTCATTATGATAAAAGAAAACATTAAATTGAAATGCTGACTCATGCTCAGAGTTTTGCATTTGAAAGCGAAAGTATTTTGCGTGAAAGTGCGTGTAAGTATGTGAACACTGTACAGTGGCTTCCAGCACGGTGGCCGGACATGCTCAATTGAGCAAGAATTGGAAATAGCCCAAGCCTTAATCACGTTTGATTTGGCTTTAAAGCTTAACCAAAATGTTTTGCCCAAGCCAAAGTAGCGACAAATTATATATAGATATATATATATGATTTGCATTGCGCAAGAGTCAAAGCGGATGCCTGAGGCTTAATGAGTCAAAAGCATAGTTAAATTGTTAAAAATTATTAATATTGTTTTTGTTTTTTTTTTTTTTTGGGTTTTATCGGCTGACCTGATTGATTTCGTAGCCTATTGCGCAAGGATGCGCAACACGCTAATTACATAGCGCCAATTGCATAGAGCTAAAACAATGTGACAATTGCAAAAGTTAACTAAGTATAGACACAATAACTAACAGTTGACAAAACAAAAGCCACAGAGTCAGCCAAGTGTGGCCCCCAGCTCAACTGAAGCAGGCAGCCTAAAGAAAGCAAAAGTTGTACATGCATATATATACAGTATATATTTATACATATGTACATTCTCACAGTGAGCTTGTGCAATAAGCTGCTCGAAATTTACATAAACGAGTGCATTTAGATAGATAGATGCTGCTTTATAGATGCACATTAGCAATCAATTCAGCGACACGATATATGGAGTAGATACCAACACGTTGCTCGGACTGTGAGAAAATATTGCACCGAATGACAAATATATAAAGAAACACACATATATACATATCTATAAACACATACATGTGTGTATCCATGTCTAGCAGCAACTAAAACTGGCTAACAAATATCTTTCGATAGCCTCAACTTGTTTTTTTCTATCTCTCTCTCTCTCTCTCACTTTTCTAGACTCTGGTCTAGAAACGAAATTGTACGCCTTGCTTGACACGGCTGACTAATCAACTGTCGAAGCGTTGATCTGGCACATGCACCCAGGGGGCAGCTGCAACTTGCAACTGCAACAGCAGCAGCTCACGATTTATGCGACAGCAACAACAATATTTGCCTGTATTTGCTTTAGCCTTTTATTTGGTCTTCTGATCTATGCGATATTTATGCAGTATTTTCTTATAGTAGTTGCTGTTGTTGTTGGTATACACAACATAATTGTAGTTATGCAGCTTAAGCATATTTACGCAGCTCTTTAGTTGATTTTTCAATTTGAATTTTCGATTTGGTGTTGTTTGTCCAACAAGTTTGTGTCTTAAGTCTTTTGTTTTAGTGTGAAATTCAGCTGAAGCTGAAAGTGTGTTTGATGTTTGTTGAATAAAAGATGAGAAAAGATGAGAGACTAATCAGCAGCAGGAGAGAGTTAAGGATAGGTTTTCGTCTTGAGTTGACATTGATCTATGTTGGGTAATTAAAAAAAAAAAACTAAATAAATAACTAAACAGAAATTCAAATCAAATAAATCTCAAGAGCTTGTTAGCGGGGCTTGTCCAAATGAACAAAGCCAGGTAGAAGTCATTGAAGTAAACAGCAAATGGTCAATCTTAACCTTGTTTTAGATGCACATCATAGTAATTATAATAACAATTAACGAAATGTTTTGCCAAAGCGTGGGAGCTGCTAATAATGATTGCAGTTATGAGAGTCTTCAAGGTGTCGAAATAGTTTGAAATAATTATATTTATTTCGTTCAAAATGTTAATGAAAAATTTTATATAGAGTATGGTAATATATTTTAAATATATATATAACATATATTTTAAAAATATATAAATATAGTATAATTAGATTTTTTTTTAAATTGTTTTATATATTTTTATAGAAATTCTATTTTATTTAAAAGTTTTCTTCGATATTATCTCTTTTAATTGCTTATTCTTGTAGATTGTAGAAAGTTTGCTTAGTAAATATATATTTACAGAAAAACTCAGAGTTTTTATTATCTCAGAAACGATAGATGGATAGAAAGGAGAGAAAATATAAATTGATTATATTTAAGAAATTTGAAGATTCTTTTTTTTTCGTTTAGCTTGCATTTTATACTTTAATTATTCTTCTGCTGAAAAGTATTTTTAGAAAACAAATATATAAATAGATAAAATAAGAAAGACTTGCTGGGCCATTGTATTCCTAGATCAGCTTTCAGCTTTTTGCAATAAATTCCATCTTAGCTGCAAGATCTTTAATGCATAAATATTACATCAAAACACACAGCTTTCTTTGCGCAAACTTTGCTCAAGCAAAGACAACAATTTAGCATAAAAGCCAACAAGACTTCTAGTTATATAAAAAATGAATAGTTTTATGTGCATATTTATGGTTATATAAAATATTAATGGCTGGATGTGTTGTCTAATCTCTGGCTTAAGAGAGATCTGCAGCAGTCATTTCATATCACAGAAATGCCAATTCTAATTACGAATGAACAACATTTCTTTATTATGCCTCAAGCCACATAAAACTTGGCAACAAAGAAAAGTCGAGTTTTTTTATAGCTTCCGTTGGTTAAGACAAAATCTTTTTTTTTTCATAAAAGAGTTGTAATACCTGTTGAGAGAGCACTAAAATGCGCCTCAATAAACAAGGCAACAGAAAAAAAAAAAAAAAAAATAACAATTCAAATAAATTGGCCCACAAATTGCTGCCGTTTGCGGCGACTGTCGAAGTTTCTGGCTGAGACCGCACAGGGCGGTTGGCACGTGCAATGGCATAGCTTCTGGGCATTTGGGCAATCCATAAATGTGTGTGTGTGTGTGTGTGTGTGTGTGTGTATTTGCACGTTTCACTTTCGTTCACACACAAAACAATTGTGGCACGCGACGTGCAGCCTGCTGGGCGTGAAGGGGGCACAAAGGCTTTAAACGGCGTACCATGTGTTTTATTTATGGTTTTTTTTTTCTTGTATTTTTCGTTTTGTTTTTTTTTTTCGACTGTCAATAAATACGGCTAAGAGCCAAATAAACAAACATGAAGCGCCACACATACACACACATATATATATATATTTATATATATTATGACAATAAAGAAAAAGTGAGTTTTGGTTGGTTTTTGCTTTTGTTTTTGTTTTCTTGACACTTTCGCGACTTTGTTGGCCAATGCGTCGGCTACGTGATTTTAGCCACAGCCAAAGGCTAAGAAAAAAAAAACGTTGAACGGACATTGCCTGCGTTTATTGTAATTAGAAAGTATTTAATTTCGCAGACGAACAAAAGAAAATCAGAAATCATACATATATATATATATATAAACAATAAATATATAGAAATAAATTCCATATAAATATGTGTGAGGCAAGTTTCGCTTTCATGTTTTGATGATTGCCAAAATGACAACAGAATGCGGCACATTAGCTTCGTTATGGTCATACGCGATACGCATACACACAGTGAGTGCGGCTTGATGGATTGTTGCCCATGTTGATGATGGCCCATTGAAAGCGAAAAGCAGCGAGCTGGGGCATTTGTCATAAGCAGCAGCAGCAATAGCTTTGCTCAGCTGCCTCGCTGTCTACTATGTAAATGTTTAGATAAACCAGGTTATTTTTCTGTTTTTTTTTTTTTTTATTTTCGTGCTAGCCGAAAATTTCACTTAAGTGAAAATTGGGTTGAGTTTGTCTTGTTAAGATCTTTATCTAGATGGCTCTTTGTGTCAATGGGTCGCGGCTGCAGAGAGCATCCGCTGTGCTGCACAATAAATCGTTTGAACATTATTGACAGACGGCTCTCTATTGCTACGCTATCTCTGTCTCGCTCGAATTGCATGCCACTTGATGAAGATGAAAACAAAAATCAAATTTCCAAATAATTAGAGCATGAAAATAAACAGCAAATTGCGGGCCAATGACTGTGTGTGTGTGTGTTTTGGCTGATAAATTTCTATTTGCCTTTTTTGGCAGGTGCTACTACTTACCTCTAGACAGCTTCAGCTGCTGCAAGTGGGCAGCACTCTTGCTTATATCTATCTTCCGCTCTGCCCCTCTCAGTTAATGTTTTAATTTTGTGTGTAATTTGCGGAATTATCAAGCAGCACTAGCGCATCGGCTGGCAGTGCAATGAACGCGTACGAAAAATTTCACTTGCTGCTATTTTTACAAAAAATATCTCCCACTTTGATGGCACAACAAAATGCAGTAGCAGCAGCAGCAACAAAACTACAAAACACAAACAACTCGTTCAGGAAGCGCACGCACTTTCAATCCGCTCTGGTACCACTGTGCACTAGTTAAAACAGTTTTACAATTTACAGTTAACAGTGAAGCTTGCTTGCCGTTGAGGTTGATTGTTGTTGTTTCTCTTAGCCGGAGCTAACGCGTCTGCATCGCTGGCGTGCCGTTAACAGACTGAAGAAATGAAAAGCGTCTGTGGCCAAAAGTAAGTAAGAGTGGTTTGTGGTTTGCTTTTCAGCCAGCGGCGCCGACGTCGACTGCGCAGCGACAGAGGCGACAACGACGGCAGCGTGGCGACGCTTAAAGCGGCTTTTAAACATTTGTGTAGCTGCAGCTTTTAGCCAGGCCACAAAAACTGTACCAGCACGCACACACATACACACACACACTCACACACCCAGTGCTCGTAGCAAACAAAAGACTTAGGCAACAAACTTGCTCGCTCTTCAACTGTTCTTCTGCCACAGGAATTCGCTGTTGTTGCTGCCGACCGGAAAATTAGCTCAAAGCTATAAATGTCACCTCTACTTAGTTGGCGAGTCTAACTTCTGTAAAACTGAGCTCACTTATTGAGCGCAATTTTGCAATTGTCGCCAAGCGTTCGGGTAAATCGATTATTGCATTTGGCTCCAAATCAACTCTTGCTGCAGTTGAGACTATTCATGAATCATGTGCTGCGACCCAGCCAGTATTAGCTGCCATAATAGAAACATATTTATTTCTCTCTCTCTCTCTCTCTCTCTCTCTCTCTCTCTGTCTTTATATTGACTCATTGCCACGTCTTAGATCCGTATATCAAGCTTTAATGGGATTTCGCTGCTGGCATGTGGTACTCAAGGTCGTCTCGCAATTCAATTCTGTGTTACATAAATTCCATTGTATTTAATTAGGTTGCTTGTTTGTTGTATCTCTGCTGCTATTATGCAGGCAGCCCTTGTGTTGGCTTTGAATTCGTTATAGTTCAAAGATATTGTTTAGAATTGGCTTAAAATTAAATTGCAATTTAGGTGCGCATAGCTTGATCTTGAAGAAGTTCAAATTGTAATTGAAGATCTTTTCGTTTCAGCTTTTCTAGCTGACTCATGTAGTTCATATAGTTAATCAAAGAGCTTCCGTTAGCTTAGAGCTCCAACTTGTTTAGCAATTTTTAATTACGTTCTTAGCTCTTTTATATAATAGAAAAATTATGGTAAATATGTAAAACTTGAAAAGTAGTCTAACTTGAACTACAGAATAATAATTTGTATTTGTGTTTTATTAATTTTAATATAATACAATTTAATATTAATTTGAAAAAATATTTTCGAATAAATTTAATGAACGATTTGATTTTTTCTTTTTTTTGTCTTAAAACTTTAATAATTATAAAAATAAATTCACTAAAATAAAATTATCCTATAAGAAATCAGAATAATATTTAGTGAAATAAATTATAATAATTTATGTTCATTCAATATAAAAGTGTATAATAAAAATAGATTATTATAATAAACTAACCAAGAAAGGAAATGCTTTCAAATTTATAGGAACTGCAAAATATATTCCCAGCAAAAGTTTAAATAAATAAATTCAATAAAATAAACGCACATAAATCTAACAAATTATTTCCGCTATCTAAAGCCAAATGAAACTAAGAATTTATAATAAAATCTGTAAAATAATATATTTGCAGAGACATTGCCAGAAATGTAGTTTGATTAAAATGATCTGACCAAACGGTAAAGCCTTCTAAGCACCCTTAAGAGCCTTCGTTTATAATGTGGCTTTGTCTTGTCAAGAATTTTGGCCTTAAGCAGCGTTACTTCTTTTCTTGTTGAAGATTTTTCTATAAAACAATTAAAATATTCTCAGAGCCAAAGTTTTGTTTTCCGCTATCAAAGCAGCTGCAATTGTTTTGCCCGACTTTTATGGATCGTGGAAATTAAGTTAATTAGCATAGACACACATACATACATACAGAGTGATATAGTGATATGTATGTATTTACGTTACAGTCTATGCAAATTATGTGTGTGCATTAGATAACGACTCGAAGCTGTTTCTGCAACTTGTCAAAAATTGTGTTGGTCAGAGACGAAAAACCATCAACGAGCTGCGGCTTGCGGCCTGTGGCCTGTGTAGCATGTGGCAAGCAATGCGTTATATATGTTATTCATTTACGGCATTTTCTACTTCTCTTTTATACTGTATTGCAGTGCAAATGGCTAAATGGGAGTATATTAGTTTTCAGCAAGAGCGTGTAACGGGAGGAGAGGAAATGCACTGGATTCAGTTAACTTAATTCTGATGGAGATTGATGAAATCGAAGACTGTGTCTCTATCTTTCTCTCTCTGTCCCTCTCTCTCTCTCTCTCTCTGTCTCTCTTTTAGGACTGATTCATACTGTTTCTTTGTCTCTTTATAACTCCTCTGTTTCCCGTTTTTTCACTTTCATTATATCTCCATCTCTCTCACCAGCTCTTGAACTCTTTCACTGCCTCGACTTCTTCGCCTCGTCTTCTTTATATAACTCTACTAATTTCAGGGTATCTACTAGTCAGTCATTCTACCATTTGGCCAAGTGAGTTACCTGTTTGATAATAGACTTGAACTACGTGGCATGCATTCAAGCGTAACGGCACTTCCGCTCTGCAGCTTTGAGTCCATTGTCTAGAAGCAGAACGAAACACTTTCGTTTTTATAGCTCAACGGGCAACAGCAGCAGCAGCAATTGAAGTCAATTGACGCTGCATTTGTTGACCTTTTCACAGGTGTTTGTTGCCGTGGCAAATGGCGCTCACACGCCCAAATGCCAACAATGACAACAACAGCAACAACAGCAACAACAGCAACAACAGCAACAACAGCAATAACAACAATAGCGACCTTCAGTCTTCGCTTATATATATTATGTTTAACTCAGTTAGCTGCTATTTTTCCCAAGCGTTTTCCAAGACGTATGCGGAAAAGTTTAACAAATAAATTTGCATAAAATGCGAGCCAAAATGCGAGCAAAATCTTTTCCCATAGCTAATTGAGTTATGTGTCGCATTTAAATCATTGTAGAATTTTGCTTCAAGTGAATTCAATTTGTGATTTTTCGCATAATAATATTGTGTGTGTGTGTGTAGCGGCAGCTGATGCAACAGTGACATGCCTGACGACGGCTTGCCAATATTATTATGCAACATCCCAACTGGCCAACAGACCAGATTTGGCCAGGAGACGCATCGACGCATCGAAGCATCGAGGCATCGCGGCATCGAGGCGACGTGGCAGCAAGTCATCGCGAATGCCGTCAGCCATTTTTCGAAACTAAAACAACTTTTTTTGATTTCATTTTCCTTTTTGTTAGTTTTTTGTGCACCTGCAACTCCCCCCACCGCCATGCAGCCTCAACTCTCTGTCTAACTTTGGCTTGGTGCCAAAATGCCTTGCGATTGCCATATATAGAGTATATGGGACTCTTTGAAAAACACTTCCTGCTGCTGCCGCCTGTGGTCAACTATGCTTGAGATCTGCTCGTAAAATGGATTACAAGTGCGCCCCAGAGACACCACACATGGCACACACACACACACACACACACACACATAGACACAGATGTTTGTGGTTCAGTTTGGTTTCCTTCCTTATGTCTTGGATTTGGGTTAGCTAAACATTGATTCCAAGTCTCTTTGCTTGCTGTTGTTGCACTCTAATATGGAGCATGCCTGGCACATGCTGTGTCTTTGCTACCAGTTTTTCTTTAAGTGTATTCCTTATAGAGTTGCTCTATTATTGGGCTCGAAGTGTTTATTTCCTACAGTTTTTCGCTGTTGGCTATTAAAAAGAAAATACTGTAGAGAAATTAGCTAAAGTTATGAAATTGTTAGTAAGCAGTAATAAAAATAAAATAAAATCAAAATAAGGAAAAAATTAAAATATGTAAATATTTTTAATATATATATGCATATAAAAATCTTGTGAAATATATAATAAATATGTTTCCTCATGTAATAATTGCAGGCTACAAAATTATTAAAGTTGGTCTTGCAATTATTTATCAAACTCTTATTTATCAAACTCTTTCCATCATTTATTAATTATATAATTATATATTAATTAAAAATGAACAATTTAAACTTTTGCTTAACATTGTCATAAATTCAGAGTAGTGCAAAAGACTTTTGGTATTTTGATTTCTATTCAGCAAGCAACTACGATTTTTTTAAAATCTTTATTAAAAATCTAAGATATTTAGATTACAAAATCTCAGAAGTTTATCTTATGCACCTACATTACTTTCCATTGCAGTACAAAGCTAAAAAAATTCTTAAATAAAAAATAAGAATTCTACTTTGATTTCATGTGAATTCAATTTGAAAGTATTTATAATTTTTTATTTATTTTTATTTTTTTTTTTTTAATTTTATTTAACAAATTTTCTGCTAGCTTTACTAGCAACTTAAGCTAGTTTTGCATAATATTAAAAATTTATACTAAAATCATTTCTTTTTATATTTTATATTCACAGTATAAATCAACGAGAGAAAATCTTGAATTAACTATTTTTTACTCCTTAAAAATACAATTATTAAATTGAACGTTAATCCTTATTTCTCAATTAGTTTTCACTTAATCTGCATAAACTGCTTGCCAGCATTTCCTTCTTTATCTTTGGCTACATGCGCTCAATTCTTAACGAGATTTTGTAGTCAAAGTCATTAAACATTCTTAGCCAATAATACTGGTACGTATCTCTCTAGGGAGGGTATTCCATTTAACATAATCGCCCATTTCTGGTCATTTTTGTTTGTTTGTTTGTTGTTTCCCGACTCGGACTGCAATTAAAATTTTGTAATATGTCGAGCAGCAGCAACAAATAAAATTGTGGCAAAACATTTGCTTTGAGCAAAAAAAAAAAAAAAAAAAAAAAAAAAATGGCTGTGGCATGGAATGTTGCTGGCAGCAAATAATTGAAGCGCTTTCAAAATCTGTTTTCAATTTCACTAAATGAGAGCGACAGAGAGAGAGAGAGAGAGAGCAAGAGAGAGAAGGCCAGCGCTATGTATGTACTTCATATAGCAAAGGCCTTGCAACGCCAATTTGTTAAAGAAATAATTATGCATGCGGCGTCTTAGAAACATTCGAACTACCCAAATGAAATTGAAAACAAATCGAACGCGGCCCAGCAACAACAATAATACATATATAGCATATATATGTTTGTATATCTCTGTTTTCACTTTCCTTTCCCTAGTTGGTGCAGCGACTGCACTGCATTTCAATTTTATATTTCTATTATTCATTTTTTTTTTCGTTTCATTTTTCTTTTCTTTTTGAGGTTTTCCATATATATACATATATATGTATATATGTAATTTTTTGGAGTGCTCTTCATGTTAATTGCTGTGCGGACAGGTGTGAATCAAGTGGATATGGAACTGTTAGCTGGGAACTGTTGAACAGGCCCTCCACTAGCAGCGAAAGCTAATAATGTCTTGACTAATTAAAAACCTATGGGAAGCATTAAAACTTACTGCCCCAGCACAAATTTCACTGCCAAAAAAATAGAAAAAAGTAAAAGAGTTTAAATGTAATTTCGAATTACGTGCCAGCCGGAAATCGAAATCCGCAAAAAAAAAAAAAACAGCTACCCAAAATGACAATCACTGTTCACTCGACTGTCTCATTCCAGTGCGATCTGTGCCAATAGCTCTAGCTCGTTATATGGCATTTGTATAGATCAACATTGCGGCATGCGCAGGCGTTGTGAAAAGTCACGCAAATTCATTAACATCAATGCGATAAAAATTCGTGATCGGGTCAAGAAACTATTTGCTCATCTCGTGTTTAATGTGGGCTTGGCATGCACAATGCACAGACAGTGAATGTGGCTCTAATCATTGCTGAACTCACTTATAAATTCAATTTGTTGTACTTCAATCTGGGCAGCTCCTTGTCGCTGTCAATCTCAAGTGCATTGCGCGTTATGCGCTGCCTTTGGCTATGTAAGTGAAATTTGTTTGCCGCTCCATAAGCATCTGTTTTGACATTATTGTTGCATGGAAATTAGCAGCAACAACAGTAACAACAAGTACGACAAGCCAAGCCGTTCGCTCGCTTGGACTCGCCTAATGAGCAGCGCACAACGTGGCGTATACGCGATGCGATCCAATGCGATCCAATGCGATCCACTGCGTTGCGATGCGATGCGATGCGATCTAATGTGGAGCACAGGCGCTACGACGTTTGGCCAAGCGCACCTTTTGCTGTGGTCATATGGCGGCGCACTTCATGCTCATGGGTTTCTTTATGCTATAATGAGGTGCTTTTGTTAAATGTACATGTATACCCTGTAATTGTGTGAGAAATGTGAGACTGATAACTAAAGATGACTTAGCTTGGCTTGAAGATAGAAAAACGGAAGAAGCTTTTTTTTTTTAATAATTTATTATTTATTTTTTTTAATATATATATAACTTGAAATAATAGAAGACTTGATTTGAAGATAGAAGATAGTGTGTTAGAGATTATCATTTATATGCTTTACTTAATTAATTGAATGTATGCCAAATGTACAGGGTATTTAGAGGTTTACATCTGCCGATAGAGGCAAATCTGTCTATATCTGCCTATAAGCAAAGTATGAACTATATCAAAAGCTGCGCTTCGCCACTTCAACAAGTTACAGGGTATTTGCTGATCGTGGCTCGGCTGTTGCAAACATTTTTTTAATTATTGCTGTTTGTTTGGTGTAAATTGTTTAAAAACGCGCTCTCACTCGGTCATTTGCTGTTGTTGTAGCTGTTGATGTCGATGTTAATGTGAATGTTGTTGTTGCTAATGTTGCCATTGCTGCTGTTGTTGTTGCTAATGTTAATCATACGCTGAATTGCACTTTATGTGTTAGATAAGAAGGTGTTGTAGCTGTTGTTGTTGTCAACTGTTTGACAAGTGCTTGACTCTTATGTAAAGTGATTTCTATTATTATTATTGAATCGTTGGGCAGATGTCCCCGTTTTCAGATTTGCTGTCTGCTGTAAGCTGCAACACACCTCAATCGAAACGCACTTAGCCCGCGCTAAGCTGCCCACACTTATGCACATGATGCTGCAGACGCTCTGACACAGATATCAGTATAATAATGACAATGTAATTGCCAGATCGTTTCACTGGCAGACTCCTCGCTGCAAGCAGGTTCTCTGCACTAACGAAAGCATAACGACGTCGACGGCGACGGCGACGTTGACGTTGTCGTTGCCATTGCATAAGCAGCACAGAAAATGGTCGAAATTTGCGAAACGCAGACCCAGTTGCAATTTCATGCATGCCAAAACGACGTACAACAACAACAACAAGTTAAGTGATCCCCGACATTTGGTGGGAAAGTTATCAAAATATATAGATGTGAAATATGATATGCGAAATCTTGTATTTCTATTTATAAACATTGTAGTTGCTTATATTTTGCAAACAAGAAAACAATTGAGCAAATCATGAAGGGCGAATATTGGCAACGAAAGTGAGTGGGGCGGGTGTACCAATACTCGATTTGGAAATTTCGCGTGCGTTTACAGTTATGCACGATATTTGCCGCAATTGAACGAAAGCATAGAAAAAACAACAGAATAACGGCGAGAGCCGTAAGCGAAAGATAAACAAAACGAATTAGTTCAAGTTCAATTGATAAAATGAACTAGTTGAGGAAGGGGCAGCAAGATAAGCTAAAATCACAACAGCAATAATAATTGGAAGTGGAGAAAAAAACACTAACAGCTGCGACATAAAAGCTGTGCACAGTTTGAATAGCGCTGACTGCGCAGCTTTTGCGCACATGTATATACACGCACACACACACACACATACACACACGCCCACTTTATGCCATGCCCACAAGCATCAGACGATGTTTGCGTAGCTGCAAGATAAGTCGCCAGCGCGTGTGTGCCGCCTCACTAATAGAACAATAAATAAAAATAAACTTCCAGTGCGAGAGCGTCAAAGCTAACAAGCTGGAAATGCTGAGAGTAAGAGTTGGAGAGAGGGCGAGCGAGAGCGAAAGCGAGAGTAAATTGATCTAGCAGAGTTGCCAGCACACCAAAACCCCCATTGAGCAGCCGGTTTAGCAGCGAATTTGGTGCAATGCTGGCAAGCCTGGCGCTGGAAAGAAGCCGCATTACGTGACCAGGCAACGTCGACCGGTTGGTGCGAGTGTGTGCTCAGTGTGCTTTTGGCAGTGGTCCGATCGTGTAGAACCTTTATAGCAGCAATCGCATTTTATACGCTTCGCGTTTAATACAGGTGGGTGTGTTCTAGCAAAGCAGCAAGCACAGAGGGGCGGGCGGGGACTATATATACATAGTGCAAACTGTTACATAACTATAAAAATCTTCCACAGACAATCTTTATCATGTCGCTACGCATTGTGTCACAGTCCATGTTGAATGCCTGGAGCCAGACCCTGATCCGTGGCATGTCCACCCAGGGTGGCTCCAAGAACATCGGCTTTGTCGGCTTGGGCAACATGGGCGGCCACATGGCCAGCAATCTGATCAAGGCGGGCCACAAGCTTCATGTCTTTGATATCTCGAAGCCAGCGTGCGATAACCTGAAGGCCAAGGGCGCCACTGTCTACTCGAAGACCGCAGAGTTGGCACAGAATGTGGACTTTCTGTTCACCATGCTGCCCAACAATGACATTGTGGATGCCTCGTACGAGGAGATGACCGCCAATGGCGTCAACAAGAACACCATCTTCATTGACTCCTCCACAATTGATCCCACGCTCGTCAAGTCGCTGCAGAAACGCATTAGCGCCAAGGGTGCTCGATTCATTGATGCTCCCGTCTCTGGCGGTGTTCCCGGTGCCGAGCAGGCCACCTTGACCTTCATGGTGGGCGGCACTGAGGCAGAGTACAATGCTGTCAAAAGTGTGCTCGAGTGCATGGGCAAGCGCATCACCCACTGCGGTGACTATGGCATGGGCCAGGCTGCCAAATTGGCCAACAACATGATGCTGGCCATCTCCATGATTGGCGTCTCTGAGGCCATGAATCTGGCCATTCGCCTGGGCCTGAATCCCAAAACCTTCGCTGAGATCATCAACTCGTCGACTGGCCGCTGCTGGGCCTCCGAGCTGTACAATCCGGTGCCCGGCGTAACCCCCACTGCCCCGGCCAACAACTCCTACCAGGGTGGCTTCTCCACGGACCTGATTACCAAGGATTTGGGTTTGGCCTCAGGCGTGGCTACCTCCTCCAACACACCCATTCCAATGGGTGCTCTGGCCCATCAGATCTATCGCACACTCAAGTCAAAGGGATTGGGCAGCAAGGACTTCTCCATCGTCTATGACTTCATGAAGAACGAGAAATACTAAACAGATTGCCACGCGGGCGGCATCTCCTATTGGACTTCCAATAGAACATCCAGTTTTGCATTTATTGCGCATTATATGAAAATCCCAATTGGGTTTTTCGATGTGCTGGCGACTTTTAAGGCTTCCTTCCCATTTTGATATGTATATGAGCTAAAAATATATATTAAAGTTGTATTTATATACAGAAATCTGTTTTATCTAATTCGATTTTTGCTCGATTGCATAATAGCTGCCAAGCTCAAGTGGCATTGAGGTCTGATAAGCATATGAGAGACCAACTACTCCAATCTAATTGGATTCTAGTTGGCTTTAATTTATGCTCAAACAATTGACTTCCAGCACGCGTTGAAAGCTTTCGCTCTTCCAGTGGCCAAAACATGTGTTTTTAATTAATTTACGGAAAATATGAAAAAATTTAATGTAATTTAAGCTTTTGCAAGTAAACAGAAATTCGAGCAAAACAAACGGCAATCAAAAACAATGTAAACGAAAAGCTCACAGTTTGAGAGTGACCCAACCAACAGACAGTTTGAGAGGCGCGTAGATAAAAAAGCTTTTACTTTGTTTAGTTTTTGAGCGAAATCCAAAAATATTTTGTATTTTTTGTTTGTTTTTGTTTTTATAATAAGTTTTAGTTGTCATATTTTCGAAAAATAATTAACAAACTTAACTTAGGTGCTATTTAATTAATAATTTAATTAATTAATTAATTAGGATTTGTATATATAAAAAACGTTGCTTGTTGCGGGAATATAAAATACTTTTCGACTATCTAATTGATTTGGTTTTTGGTTTTTGCTTTTTGTTCTTTTTTGTATGGATTGCAATTCATATGGCATCCGCACTATACACACATACATACATATATTTAATTAGGTATTTCTTGCTTGATGAGTTAATTACAATAATTAATTGAATAGTTGCAGCCATATGGTTAGTTAGCTATAGTATATTTATATATATATGTAAATATGTATTAGGTATGCGTATAAAAAGCCTTAAAATAAATCAAGGGGCAATGAAATATATATAAGTATATATAAAGTATATATAAATACATATCGTAGGGTAACTTCAGAAGTAAAGGTATTCAAATATCTGTATATATATATATATATATATATTTTTTTTTTTTTTTCTTTTTTGGATAAGCCACATAGTACGTCTAGTTGCAATTCTTTGAAAAATATCACAAATTGAAATATACAATAAATAATTAAATTTAATATTCATACGATTGCAAAGGAATTGCTCGGTTAGCATTTTGTTTTGGTAGATCTCTTCTTCTTCTTCATCATCATCATCATCATCGTCAATGTCAACTTCTTCTTGGTAAATACATATAGATGTTTAAAAATAATTTTAGGTACACGCACTGGTTCTATATCTGTATGTATGTAGTATATATATATATATACATTGAGTATATATAGCAGTATTTAGGTAAAGTTCAATATGCTTTCGGTGTATTTACAACACTGCAGAACAACTTGTTTCGCTCAGTGTATTTATATTGTAAAGTAGTGTAAATAGTTTGATTCGATTTTGAACTGAGATAGAGCAAGAGATAAAGAGAGATTAAATTGACTGAATTTAATTATAGATACTCGTTCACATGATCAATAGAAGAGCTAGATTAGCTGGACCATGTGTATTTATGTTTGCTTACAAGAACTAATATACTCCAGTTTTGATATGCTGGCTTACAAAGTAATGAGTACAGTATGTCCGCTTAATGCTTGCTTATTACATATGGAATCGGGTATATTAGTTGTTTGCTTCGAAAGTAAAACGAGGTATATTGGTTTTCATATGAAGGTCTAGAGCAGTATATTGGTTTTTTATGCTTGTTGACAAGATGAAAATCAGGTAAACGAGTATATGACTGTATTTGCTGTTTTTGCAAGCAAGGTGTACTAATATACCCTATAGATAAATCTTATGTTAGTTCATAAGATTAATACCATACGTAGAGGACTTATCAGTTTTATAATGCTGGTTCGGTAAGTTAAAAGCTTTTTTCTTTTGTTAGTAAAGTCTAAATCTTAACACTTGAAACTTCGGAATAGATATGTAGCTTTAGCTATAGCTATCAGTAGATGAAATTGGATTTTAAATAAATATGATCCACCCTAACTAATTGAACTGTGAACGAGTATGGCACAGTCGATGTGGGCCGACTGTTAAAGCTCTTACTTGTTATTTGTATTGTTGTTGTTTAAGTACTTAAGTTAAGCATAAAAACTTTTGGTGCATTTAGTTAAAGTTGCGTCTTGGATTCTTGTGCCATCAATTGAATACTTGCTAATGGACTAATCGGCTAATCGCCTTGGCTTAGACTATGGCCCTTGGCCTGGCTAAATTTGTGCTTCAGTTGGCTGGTGTTGGCGCGGAAGCGCTGCATCAAATGCTGTGTACCAATTGCGCTGTGCTGCAGCGGCCCAATTACCGCATCAGCGCTGGTTATAGACTATGAGCCCTTCAATTTCTTTTTGGGATTATTTCGTGCCAGATCTGTGGTAGCCGATGGCGGCAGCTCCCTATATTGATTCTGCAAGAAGAGAAAGAAGAGAGGAGAGTTGAGACTAGATTAGATTTGGAACTTTTGGCATACTTACAATCTCTTCATTGTCGGGCACACGAGACAGAAAGTCGAGCAGCTCGTTGTTTGGTATCGTATTGGGTCGCAATATGCGTCGGGAGAACTTCATGAGACCCCAGAAGAGCAGCAGCCAGCGCAGCGGCACGAAATGCAGCACCAATATGGCGCCCAGCAGCAGCACCACCGCCAGCCAGGTCAATTCGGGGACGGAAAAGTTAAATGTGCTGGCAAAGCAGAAATATATTATGAATTAAATATTATTTTTTAAGAGTCAACTCACTTGATGGTGCTCTCGCCTAGTGAGGCTAAATATCCGATCGTATTTTGCACGGTCTGTGAGACTTCTTGAATGGCCTGTAGCCGCTCTTTAATTGACTTCTTTTCCTCCTTCTCCTTATCATCGTCATCATCCTCATCGTAATCGTAATCATAGTGACCCGCATTGGCATCTGTGGTGCCCGTTATCAAGCGTATGAGCCACTTTCTGTGAATGGCAATACAGTTAAGACTCTAGCTATGTTTTGGCATCATGTGTCACCTACTTCAATATGATGAGCAGCAGCACGAGCGGCACAGTCTCTAGATCACCATAGACACAGCCAACGATCCAAAGCACAAAGGCAATGCTGGAACGCACCGGAGACTCCCACTCAAAGCAGCTTCTGTGGAACGATTAACCCATGATCAGCTCAAGATCTCTGTTAGGCTTCACTCTCTACTCACTGAACATAGCGTGCTGCCTCTAGTATATCCATAATAATCTCCTTGAGACGATTCACGTTGCGCAGAAAGAGTTGACGCTTGAACTTCGCCTCCTGCTGTATGAGCTTCTCTTCCTTTGGCTGCAGAACGCGACAAACAGCTCGCACTTCGTTCCAGACCACAGTCAGCTCGAGCTGTATTTGTGGAGAATTGCCCTTGGCACGCACACATAAATTCTTGTCTTTCAGCGTATACCAGCGCTTGACGCCGCTCTTGATGCGCAGTAGAGGAATCACAAGTTTCCCGAGGAATTCTACGCGATGATCACGATCCTCATCAAAAACTGTAATCTCCAGCACTTGAGTAATGTCTTTAATGTTGCTAAAGAGAGAAGAAAGAGAGAGAAACAATAGTTAAGTGATAATCGATAAAACATTGCCAATTGCTACCTACAAGGTAAAGATCTTGTTCCAATTGGGCGTTAGCGTCTTGTACTCCGTTTGCGTTTGAAGCCGCGCATTGCCCAGCTCCAGCACGCAAAAGGGATCCGATTTACCGCCTATATCAGCAGCTGCCAGTCCTGTGGCGCCAAAGACTTTGACTGTCAGATGCCCGACATCACGTAGATTCTGCAGGCTGCGCAAGAAGCTATAGCGATCTCTGATCAACTGAGTCTCTCGTGGATCCTCTTTGAAAGCCTTCAGATCGCTAATCGTCTCTAGAGCTGTCGTTCCACTGATCGTCAGCATGAGAAAGACCTCGCCAGAGCAATCCTCTAGCTGTTTCCATATGCCATGCGTAGTCTCGCGCTGAAAGACGCTCAGATCGATGTTGGCCTTTCCATAGAGTGTATTCCGATACCACAGTGCCAACTCCAGATTCTGATCCTCGTCGAAGAGATGCAAATCGAATTGCTCCAGCCAGCGTTCCGTCCATGAGGTTTTGCTCTTGTACTTCTCGTTGCCCAGCCTAAAGAGAGCATTTCAAATAGTTTATACATTCTTGATCATCTCTATGAACTTACCTAAATTTAAAGTGTATGTCAGTGAGCTTGCTGCCGTCTTCGGCCAGCGGCAGATCTTTGGCCTTGACCAACAATATTGTCACCACGGAGCTCCAGATTTGTGATTTCAGACGTTTCGATGACTCAGCCAATTTGGAGTTGCGTTGAAAGTGCTGTAAGTTGATGCGGAAAAACAAATCTCAATTGAGACAGAAAATCATTGAAAGAGTAAAGCTTAAAGTTGACCTCCTTTAGCTCCTCGCAGCCCAGCTCCACCTGCTCACGGAATTCGCTGTGCTGCTGCCGCAGATGCTTGAGCAACATGCGCGGCACAGCCCGGTAAATGGGCCCAGGCCAATCCATAATCCGAACACAGCTCAAATCACAGTGCCACTTCGCAAGCGAAGCAATGCGCAATGACTAAAGCAACAATTGGCTTTAGCTCTATGCTCTCTCAGCACATGACTCTGAGATAACCTTGGGTCGGGCATATACACTAAAACATACACTCTGCCAACCTATCAGCTCGCTTCGCCGACTGAGTCGCTGATAAGCAGCGACTGTCTTTAATTGGTGTCGAGCGACCTTTGTACCATGAATCTAATTGCCCCCCTAACTGAGCACACCTATGGCACGGGTAGTATCTATAATTAATTTCGAGAACAAACTTTAGAAAAAAGTTGTATCCCAAATGGATTACTTAACCTGTGGCTAAGTAATGAAAAAAGTCTAACATCGCATTTGTTGAAGTACTATAATGGGTGATAATGGTAATTTGTATGGATAGTTGAATTATATTGAGAGGGAGGGGATAGGAGTGTGTGGAGAGAGTGAAGGAGGTGTGAATGAAGTGAGGGTAACACTGAGAAGGGGAAATGAGAGTTAGAGAGAGATAGAGACAGTAAGTAATAGAGAAAAAGAATAAAAGAGAAAGGAGAGATGCATAGGACAAAGAAAAGAGAGAGAGAGAGAGAGAGAGAGAATGAAGGGGAAGATAAGAGTCAGATGTTGCATAAAATAGGTACATTAAGAGAGGTTTTATGACTGAAACATTAAAGAAAGACAGAGCTAGGAAGTATGTATGTAGTCTGGTCCAAAAATGTTTTGCTATAAAAGTACTTATATGAGAATTGCATAGAAAGGCATATCCCCTAGAGTCTGATTACAACTTTTCCTATAATTCATTACGCTCAAAATGTTAGAGTATACAATTGTCTTCATGGTGTGAGCAACCCGACACCCAGTTTTATTGTTACTATTTACTTTTAACAATTCGGCGTATTTTCCCTGTGTCATTGTTAGCTGTTGTTGCTTTTGCTGTTGTCTGTTGCTCAAGTTGAGCGGTTTACGTCCACTTGTAATGAGCAGTCGAATGGCAGCGATCAAAGCAGGCGAAACAAAGCACAGAGTTAATGTCTGAGAGGGTGTGGAAGGTCGTCGTGGCTGAGTACATAGCATCGACATGTTACACATGTATCTAGAGCCACAGTCGTGTGGGTTGAGTGGCTTCAGCGAGCTTTGAGGTTGCTAATTGAGCGATTTGGCAAGAGGGAAGAGTGAAGAGTGAAGAGTGAAGAGTTTGAGTCATAAATCTGCACGCTAACTGAAGAGAGTTTCGATTGCCAAAGAATGACAGAACAATAAAGTAATAGGCGATTATGTAAAGTGAATGGGCGCAAAGCGAAAGGACGGAAGTTGGCTGAATGTTGATGGATGAGCTACAAATAGTAGCTAAATCGGGGCGCTAGTGTTAATAGAGAAATGTGGAAATGTATGTGAGAGATATGTGTGTGATTGACTTTCGCTTTGAATGCAGAATAATGGGCAATTATTGAAATCAATGAATTGAAAAAAGAAGGTAAATCAAATGTAGCTAAGAGCTCAGCTTAATAGCAAAGCCAAAATCCATATATAAATCTGAGTTCCTTAGCTAGTAGACTGAATGTATCTATAGTTATATGTTACCACAGAAACATATGTTCCCGAAAGACATCTTATTCGTAGCTAAAAAAAAAAGGGGGTGGAAAGGAGAGAAGAGCCATCAGAGATAGATATATTTGTAGCTCAATCAAATCAATGTCTGTCAGTAGCAATAGTCGTATCTCTATCTCTAAGATACATTTTATGTTATGCTTGACTTTCACCTTGGGACTTGTTGGCTTTGCCAAATTGATTGTCGCTGAACAAATTGTTGATTGCATTTATTGTGACAGCCACCTACCATTTCCTTATCCTCCTGACTGCGCGGCCAGAGCGTCAAATTGATGAGTATCTCGCCCATGCTGAGGCCCGGCTCACCGTTGCTCGTATCGCTCAGCTGCAGATTGATATCTTCCGCTTTGCCCAGCTCCAGTTGAGTGAGATCGATTTTCGCCGAGCCCATAAAATCATCCTGCAGTCCCCAATCATAGTCGAAGACCTGTGGGGGGGGGGGGGGGGGGGTGGAATCATTTGATTGATTTTCGGTTAACTGTTTGTGTTGTTGCTGCAGCGAGCATCGCTTGCGAATCAATTTGCCAAATTGAACGTCATGCTGGCAATTATTTTCGTAGCTTGTTGTTGTTGTTGACGCTAGTGTGGAAATTGAGTTTTGATTTGTCTGCTGTGAAATAAATTACCATTTTCTATTGCCGCATTCATTGCCAGCAGTTGGATTGCCTTTCGGCTGTTATCACCTGAAGCTTAAAGCTTTATTTAGCAATTTCTCTTTAATGGAATAATTTCATCAGGCTTCTTAATTCGTTACTTTTTGTTGAGTATTTCCCTTGAATACCTACTAAATCCTTAAGTTGTTTTAAAACTTATGCTTATGATGACATAAACTAATTAAAGCTTAGA
Source organism: Drosophila koepferae (assembly GCA_030914345.1). Lineage (NCBI taxonomy): Eukaryota > Metazoa > Arthropoda > Insecta > Diptera > Drosophilidae > Drosophila > Drosophila koepferae. The sequence continues at coordinate 11,797,516 of JAUESR010000211.1, read as the reverse complement.
GCTAGTTATTATTTTATTATTAGGAATAAGTTTCTAATAGCAAAACCCATTTGCTTTCTTTTCCCCATATATACAAGTTTATGTATAATTGATATGCATTTGTTCTGTTTTGAAAGCTTTAAACAAGTTTTACTTTGCTTTAAGCCTACTCTAATACTTTATTCACTGAAAGTTTTAAGCTCACCCAACTAGCTTAACTATGGCTTTCTGATGTACATCTAATTTTGTTAGTTTTGTCTTCAGCTTTTTGCTTGAAAATGCAAAGTTCATGCTTTATGCATCTGCAGCTTAGGTTTGTTTTATGCCCTCCTTACCTTCACTATAATCGGCTGAAATGGATCCTCCACGGGCACGATGAACACCTCGTCCCACACGGGATTGAGGTCGCGGTGTATGGTGCGCGACTTGTGCAGCAGCCGTCCGCCCACCTTGAATTTGACATAAGGATCACTCAGTCCTGATGCAGAGGAAAACACAAAGGAAACATAAGTGACTGACAGACAGGGCGTGTTGGAGTGTGTTTCTGCTAGCCGTTGTGGGCGTGTATCTGTGTGTGTTGTGGCTAGTGGCTAGTGGCTAGTGGCTAGTGGCTTGTCGCTTACCGTTCTTGTCCATGGCCACCAGGTCGCAGCCGGATTTGAGATGGACGCGCAGCTGAAAGAAGACGAATTGTCGTAATTGTGTCTCCCGCTTGCGACGCAGCTCGTCGGCCTGCAGTTGCGGTCGTTAGTGATGGGCAATTTTGCAATCGTTTATCGTTTATCGTTTATCGTTAATCGATCAACGACAGTTTTGTCGTTGTGCGTGCGTCAAGTTTTGCAGAAAAAAGCATCAAATGAATTTCGAAACGAATTTCGTGTTTTTAGTGGAAATAGAAAAACAAATCCCAATTGAAATAGTTGCAAATGAAAATCGAAAACAATAAAAACATAAATTAAATAATAAGAAAAAAAACCTTTTGCACCAAGACTCACCTGCAGTGCATCCAGCTGCTGCTGCTGCGCCGTTGCCGCCGCAGAGCTGTGGGCATTTCCGTTCTCGGGATGCTCATCGATGCGTCCCTCCATGGAGCCGCCGAAACGTTGAATAACCTGCGCCATTTTGGCAGTGGCCCGAAAGTCACGCGCCAACGGTGAACCGCCAATTGTGGTGGCTCGATGTCGTGGACTCTGGGTCACGGAGCTGCTCTCCGAGCTGTAGTCGGCGGCATAGTCGGTGCTCTCCTCGAGAAAGTCGCTGGGCGATTTGCGACCACTGCGATCTTTGCTCTTCGTGCGGCTCCAGCGATGCTTCAAATTGTTGAAGAAGCCGTGCGTCTTCTGCAGCACGCCCACACCACTGGCCACGCCCCCAAGGCTACTGCTGCCACCGCCAGCGCCGCCGCTACCGACGCCAACGAGTTGCTGGGGTGAGGCGGCGCTCTTGGCACGTTTCGGCGACAAGTGCGGCGATTCGTTGCTGTGATGGCAATCGTGTCCGTTCAGCTCTGAAGCGGATTTGCTTAGATGTTTGCCCAGGCGCTGCTGCAGCTGCGGCGAGCCCTGCGGCGAGAAGCCAACTCCACTCGGTGGCGAAGCGCTGGCAGCGCTGGCATCAATGCTGCCCTCGTTGCCCAAGCGGCTGCTGCTGCTGCTCGGACGCTGCTCCTCACGCTCCAAGTAGTGAATACGAGCTATGAGAGGGAAAGAGAGAGAGGGAGAGAGAGAGAGAGAGAGAGAGAGTGGATTAAGCACTTGTGCGTAGCAACTCAAGAATCGATTTAACAAGCAAATTTTAAATGCGTTGCGTTTCGGCGCACGAATCATATACGACTAAATGGCACTCAGCTGCTGCATGACATCATTTGGATGCCGTTAGAGAAGGAGAGAGGGTGGTGCGAGACTATAAAAGAGAGAGAGAGCGAGCGAGAGAATAGGTGGCCAGAGTTCTTTTGCCTTTGCCGAGTAACCACAGCTGGCTTATATCACAGTCGGCGATTCGCAACATTGCGACCCAGCCCACTGAATCAAAGCCAAATTATTTTAATACTCTTTAAGCAAACTGAGACGGGTATATTAGTTTGTCTTGCAACAGGCAACTTTGTAGAGCATCAGATAGAATCATAAAGAAACCTTTTCCAAAGCTACATCGACATGTTGTTTATGTAGAAGAGGTCAAGCCGTATATGCCATACTAGAGGGTATATTAGCTACTTATATATAAATTAAAGAAGTAAAGGAGGCATGGAGTTAGAATTAGAATTTTGAGCTTATACGTAGCAATCTATATAATGAAGTGGATTGTAATCAAGTAGATGTAGGATATATTTGCTATTTCGCCCGCCATAGGAATAAACACTTTAAGGAAGAAAATTTAGCCTATACTCGGGGTTGCATAGAAATGAGACTCACAAATTAAATACTCTAAAAAACAACTTTATATGCAGCGGCAGTATAAAATCGCAGAGGGACTATAAATAAAATATATAACGGTTGTAGGGTTATGCAAAGCTATAAGTCACAGTTTTAGAGTCATATATCAAAGTTTTCACTTTTTGTTTTATATGTAGCCCAAAAAGTAAATGGTCATATTAGCTTATCAGCTGATAATTTACAGCTCTCTATAACACTTTAATCAGAAAAACTACAGTTATAGAGTCACATTTATAATTTATGATACAACAATTCTAATATGGTATTCATTTTTAATCCAAACCAAGTATTTTTATATAATTATTTATTTTCTATACTGCCAACTCCTCTACTGTTTCGGCTGCACATTCAAACTCACAGTTTAGCAGTCACTGCACCGCAATTTTAATTTTATTTTGCACACAAGCCGCAGAGCTTCAACAATTTGTTTTACCTGCAATTGGAAAGATTTTGTTTAACTTGTGGCACAGCGCAAATGTTGCATGCTTCTGAGGCTGCTGCTGCTGTTGTTTCTTGTGCAACTTGGGCTGCAGTTCCATTAGGCGCACCGTGAATAACTAAGCATATGTAGATCAAGCCCATGGCACGCCCACACTTTGATGTAGCTTGCTCGCTCTCAAGCAAATAGAGGAAATTAAATTTTGCATAACTTGAGCAGGTCCAAAAGAAAAACAAAAAAAAGATTTATTGCGAACAAAATTAAGAATTGCGCGAGGCGCCACACGAGATGCGCCACGAACTGCACGGCAGCAGTGCTCCTAAAAGACTGCCATAGAGCGCTCAGTGCAAGCTCGGCGCTTGCCAGTTGCGAGCGCCATCTATAGGCTGGCAGCGCAAGCACACACACACACACAGAGGCAAAACAACACAATGTTGACTAGTTAGGCGCTGTCTCTTCAAGCGTGTGTGTGAGTGTGTTTATTGTTTGGCATTGAATGGAAGCGAAAAACACGATTGTAACTGAGGCTGAGTCTGAGTGTGTGTGTGTGTGTGTGTGTGTGTGTGTTCGTGTTGGTGATATTATTGCGGCGTTGGCTGTTGCATTATTAATGTCGTATGCTGCGCTGCTGCTGCATCACAAATTGGAGAGGGCGCTCATAAAATGCAAATGAAGGCGCTGATAAAGTTAAGTGTGTATCTATGTGTGTGTGTGTGTGTAGGTTTGTGGGGTTTCTCTGTGAGTCTGTGGGTGTTGCGTAGTCAAGCTTTACGCACTCAATGAGGAAAAAGCTTAAGCACCACAGCTGCCGCACATCCAGCTAAGAGCCCGCTGGCAATAGCTGTTATGAATGAATTTTTTTCAAAAATCGGACACTGAATTTTGCATATTCAACAAATATAGCAAAAAATGTATATTTATAGAATCGTATCTATATATCTGTTGCCCCCAAGGACACGCAAAGGGCAGGCATAATGTTAGCACCAGATTTTTACATAATCAACTGCCAAAATGCCAGCAAAGGGAACGTTTAATTATATTTAAGCGCTTCTACAAGCAAACAGAAAAAAACAACAACAACTAACTTTGTTACATTATGCATATTCATTATGCACAAGGGAGTATATTAGTTTGTTGCATTTGAAGGCGAGAATACTATATGTTATATGCACTTTTGTTAGTTAAAGAAATGAGATTTGAGATATAGCTAAGTTAGCTAGGATTATGAAGGCTATATATATTGATTGGGGGCGTGGCTATCTGAGAATTTATTTACAGCTTTGCAGCTTCCCCTGCATAGATCTCTTTCCTTCTATAGCTTCAGTATCATATAATGAATTAATTTATACCTAGAGCGAGCATCAAGCAGTCAGTTATATAAAAGACTACAAAGTTCTTATTTGCTGCTTTTTTGGTTGTTTCACATTTTAATTAATTTAATGCAAGAGGCGAGCAAAAGAAGGTGTGTGTGAGTGGGCGTACTCTATCCCACACATACTTATAGTAATTATTATGTGCACTCTAGCTGCCCGCTCATAAAACGCTCCCCCGGTGTAGTCAACTGGCATTTGGGGAATTATTTACAACTTGCGCTGAGCAGCAGCGGCGCATTATAAATATTCAATTGGATGACAATTGACCGCAACTTTTTAGTTTTGTGACACCTGCTCGAATATTTACGACACTAGTGTAAATAATTAAGTAAATATGCTCGAATGCCTAATGGAAACGTTGTTTATGCAAGTTGTGCGCATGGGAACTCGAGAAATGGAAAAGGTGTGTAAGTCAGCATATGTGCGAACATGTGCATATGTATGTGTGTAGAAGTAATGGAAACATATATATGTATTTTTGTTTATTTAAAATGTAAATATTAGATGTTGATATACTGCCGAGCGCAGCATCTACTTAACTAAATTCCTGACTATTCGGACTCAGTGCTTGACTGGTGAATATATAAATGACTTAGATATCCCACAGTTTTTAGCCTCGCTTTCGGGAGCGAGTCGTCCAGCATTATATGGAGTGAAGCAGACCCTATAGAATCAGATCATCCACACCTCAAAGGTTTACAGGATTCAACAAAACAATCCTTAAATACTTGCAATAAGTTGAGCCATTTGAAAGACTCTCAAGATGTCCTTTAAACTGAAAGAAGTTTGCCTGCAGCAGGACAACATTCTATCAGATCTATATCTACAAATTTTGGTAGCCAAGATGTTATTTATGGCTATTCCCAAAAGTATGCAATATTATTATATATTTATTCCGTCAAAAAGAAACTCGAATGTATTTTGTTGGTTTTTCATTTGCAACTATAATTAAATCAGACATTTACATTAAAACAACATCAACAATAAAGTTTTTTGTTTTACATATAACAAAACAAATTATAAAACAAATAATTAAAATAAAATTTACAATTTATTAAAAGCAATTGATTCTGATTATTGTTCATCACAAATGCGGCTTCGTTCGATCTCAATCAGCGCTATTAGTACAGGTGAATCTGCAGGGTATCTATGAGCCAATGTCCGGGAAATGAATGAAAATGCTAGAAAAGTATTTCAAAAAAGAAAATTGTAAAATAAATACTCTAAAAGAAATAAACTAAATGCTAAATTAACAACTTGTACATGCAACTACAAAGTGCTACAGGGTATCTCAATGACGTTCACAGCTTAACTGCTCGACGCGATTGTAATTATGCTACTTTAGGCAGTCAACGTGAAACTTTTAAGCAATGATTTTGTTGGCCATTAAAAGTTTCGCCTGGCCAAGCGCAAGGACCGTCTCGAATAACACACATACGCAACGTTGCCAGCCAGAGAGCATGTGGCTACTGGGGCAGCAAACACTGCATGTGGCATGTGGCGTGTGGCATGTGGCGTGTGGAGTGTGGCATGTGGCATGTGATACATTTTATGAGCGTTAGCCAAATAATGTCAATACGCAGCAGCATTTCTGCCAATTTAATGACTTCCTTTTTATATTGGCTTTTGTACTTGATTTTGACTGCGTGGAGGTAAAACAGATGAAACCTAAAAACTGATTGACTAAGGGACACTCATTTAATATTTATTGATATTAGATTAAATGAATGAATGAATATTAATTTTGATGAATTGAAAATTGAATAAGAGTTGTCTTAGGTATGTATTATGATTATGATGATATAGACAACTCTAAATGTATGTAAAAATATCTATCTCTAAATATATGTAAAAGTTGATCATAATTGTGCTTAAGTCCTTTTTCCTCATTAACTAAATTGAATCATTTATCTTATTTATAATATATAGAAATATAAAAAAAATATATATAAGAAAAAACTCAACAGAATAACAACTATTATATTTTGCATTATATTTTTCTCAAAAGCTTGAAAAATCATGGTATATTTAAACTAAATTATGCGATATATTTTTTAGTCATTTATAAATTGATTAGACTACCCTCGCTTGATATATCTAAAAGCTCAAATGTTTATTTAACATACTGAACTTTTTAAGGCAATGCGGAAAATATAATTTACTTCAGTCTATTTTGATATTTGCTTATTGAAATTACCCCACAGCATACTCTTAATATTTACAGGGTATCACTGAAATTGCTATTAGCATTTTTATTGGTATACGGAAATGCGTGGCATGCCGTTGCTGTTGCCAGTTGCTGTTGTTGTTGCTGTTGTTGTTGTTAGGTAATTTCAGCTTGCATTAACGTAAATGACATCGAGCATTATTACATCGGTCATATGATTACAAGAGTGGACCATATCTAAATCGAAATATTGTCAAAGCAATCAGGTAAATGCAACAGAATAAATGTCACTTAATATGCCCACGCAGGCCAACAGTTGGGCTATATCAATAATGAATATGAATTGGAGGCATATGCCTCCAATATATATATATGCATATGTATATATATATATATATATGATATTTGTAGTTCAATGCTTGGGTTTAGCCAATAAATCAAGCTCGAGGTCAATAATTAATTATTTAACAGCTGATACTAGAGGCTATATACCACCTATACATATACATGTGTGTGTGAGTGTGAGTGTGTGTGTGTATTTTGTTATATATTAGCCAAAATGACTTTGGTATTTTGTTAACTGTCACTGCTTGCTGCCAGCTCACCTGTTGAGGCAAATATTGCTGACATTTTCAATATACTATTCTTGTTCTTGCTGCTGTTATTTTTAGGGCACAGGCTTAGGTGGGCTGTAGCACAGGTGTATTGGCTGCTCTGTGTTGCTCAGTGGGCAACAATGTCCCCTTTTTTTTTTATTTTGTATTCTGTTTGTCGCTTAGCTTCTGGCTGTTTATGTTGCCCATTTGTTGTTTTCTATGCTTAAAGTTCATTTTATTATTATGCTCTTTACTCATGTTGTTTGTTATTATTGCTGTTGCCCGGCAGCAGCAGCAGCAGCAGTAGTAAGTGACGTCATCTGACGCCGTTTGGCTGTGATTGTTGTTGCCCCAAACTGCGAATCATAGTTGGCGTCATGTTGCTGTCTAGCAACGAGTAACTAGCAACGGGCAACGGGCAAAGGGCAAGGGACAGCGGGCAACAAGCAACGTGCCACGCATAACGCCCATTGCGATGGTAGTTAACGTTGATATTGTTGCTAATGATACTAAGTATACCCTGCATTATGTGTGTGTCATGAGAGAGTGAGATAGAGAGAGCGAGTATATTGAACTGAAGCATATATATTTAGCAGACATTTATTAGATATCTTTTGAAAAGTTCTTATACGATGACTTTGCAAGTCTGTTTACAAAAAATATGCAATTTTCTACTATTTATACCCTGTACATGGATAGTAAGAATGAGAGGTATGATTTGATTTTAGAAATGTATTTAAAAAGCTTGTGACTTAACTTTATATAATTTTGCAGTTTACTTAAATTATACAACAGCTGATTAAGCTCGTTCTATGAATAGCATAATAATTCGCAACTAGTTGCAGTTAGCAATAATTAACTTCATTTTAATTTTTTTTCTATTTTAAGTGTAAGCCCCGCCTAGTGTATGCACAGCGTATAACAATTCAATTATCTAAGCACAAGCATTAAAATTAAGCCAAAAATGCTGAGTAAATTTTCCATGACACTTTCGAAGCTTGCAAAATATATAAAAGTAGATTTGTGTATATAACATTTAATATATACAATTAAAGCCACTCAATTATAAACAATACTATAAGCTAAGCTATGTGAGTTTTAATTGAAGAATTTATATCTTGTATAATAATACAGCTTCGCATCTATATATCAAGTGTTATATGGAATTCAAGCTGTGCTGATAACTATAACTAGTTATAGTTCTTTAGGGATATCTTGTCTAAGCTAAGCTTATGCTATTACTATATTCTAATATGAAATTCGTATATGAAATAAGACGTATAACAGTTTGTTTTGTTATACTAAATTGCTCAATTCAAATAAAGCATTCCATTTCACTTTAATGGATATCTCTTTTGTCGAGAGAACAACAGCCAAAAGCTAAAGCATACCCTTAGCCATTTTAGGCACAATATTGTTATGGCTGTTCGAGCAGTTGTTGTTGCTGTTGTTGTTGTTGATTATAGTGGTTTTAGTGTTCTTAGTGTTTTAATTCGCATGTTCGGCTAACACGCAAGCCTCGTTGGTGGTCGCTTATCAAAAACCATAGATTTTTTAGCTCTGATTCCACAAAAGTTTTAAGTCTTTTTTTTTGCGGTTTGCTTTTGACATTAGATTTGGGCTGAGTTTTTAATGAGAGCTCATTGTGAATGGTTCACAATGCATGCCAGAATTAAGATATTCAGCTGTGATAAATATATCTTAACCGAAACGACAGAATTTCCCATTCGATAAACAAATCATGAAAGCTTTTGTTTTTTTTTTCGCACAGCTGCTAGCCAGATGAAGCGATACCTATTTATGATTATACATGTTGATATATACTATATAAATTTTATATGTAAATGCCTGTATATATGTATATAATACTGTGTAGAAATTTTCACATTGTTTTTGTTCGAAACTTTTGTGGCCAAAGCGTAAAGTTAAGAAAATTTGTTGTTTTTTGGTATAAAAGAGAATTTCCACTTGCTCAAGTCAAGTGCTGCGCAATGGGTTTCCCTTCTGCTGCTTCGTCGTTTACAGCTTTGAATTATTCATGCAACATTTTAGACTCGGGATGTGTTTGCTTAAGGCTTACAGCTGTTGCTCAGACGCTTCAATTTATTGGAGTTTGTTTTTCAGCTTCATAATTATTGGGCAAAAAATGACTCTACTCGATTCACTGCGTAAGGAGATAATTCTTTGCAACTGCAACACAGCATACAAAGAAGGGGAAAGAAAAGAAAAGCATAGCGTGCACAGAGCAATTAAAGAACAACTGTAGTTTGGCCAGGTAGCTTAAGGTGAAAGGAGGCGTGTGCTATGCGGCGCATACGTAATCTGAAGGTGAGAGCATAGGGCGGCAATGTGTCGTATACGTAATGTGCAATTCCGTGAATTCTTTTCTGCTCGATGGGGCAATAATTCACACAGCAAACTGAGAGAGCAAACAAAAATACAATAAGACAACAAAAAAACGAGTTTAATCAAAGGCAATCAAGGCAGTGAACCAAGCCAACTGAAACGCTCTGTTGCAGTTGTATGAAAACACAAATCAAATGCGATTAAATAAGAAAATCGATTTTCTATGAATGAGAAATTGAAATGAAAATTTGTTTTCGCTTCACTGAGTTAGCATGAGTGAGACATTATTATTATCAATTTATAACATGAATCTTTTTTACCTATTAAATTTAAATGTGATATAAATTAATCTAAATGAAAGCTGTTAAAAAAATTCGTTGAAATTTCCATTAAATTATGGAAATTTGCTGTGGAATTTATTGAGGAATGTTTGGAAAGTATATAAAAAGAGCTTTGATAGAGCATTTAGCATGCTATCAAAACTGTTTATATATTTATAAAACAAAAATACATAAAACAGCTAAAAACTTATTAAATTTTCTATGCTACAAGAAACTATATATTAGATTCCAAATTGAAAGCGGATTCTAATTGGATTGACATATAATTAGCTTTAGACAGCTCTGCTTTTAGCAGCTTTAAATATTTTATCTTTACAAGTATCGTAAACCACTATAAAGGATGATTATATAATAAACATAAAACCCAAAGGTTGCTGCTATGCATAAATTATGATGCACAGAAAAGAGTTGAAATCAAAAGCCTCTTTGAAAATGTACAAATTTAATAAATTGCAGATCAAATTATATGAAATTCAAGAACGTGGCATAATAAGTCAGCATAATGAAGTTGCATAAACAACGAGGCTTAACGCCAAAGCCAACATTTAACACACACACAGAGAGAGACAGATACTTTTATCAAATTGAGCTCAACTTTTATGATAAGCCTCTTGTTAAGCTGCCACAACAAAAGCAAAGTTGTCAGACTCATTGCAAAATTTCTGGCAGTGTAGCTGTGCCGCGCTAATCACCCATCAAAATCATGCCGTTTATGACATGGCAAACGCTGCAGACTTAAGCCCAGGCCATAAAAGTCCATGAATGTCAAGTGAATGCGAAAGCATAAGCGTTGCATTGTTGATCAACTGCAGGCAGTTGGCGTTAATTAATGCGGGTCACTCATCAAAATTGATGCTTTAATTAGATGAAAGTGAATGGAGCAGGGAGAGTGTAAGAGAGAGAGAGGGAGGGAGAGAGTGTGTGTGGCAGAGTGTGTGTAAGTCAGTGTGAAAAGCCAACTGCACTCGAGTGAGATGTCAGCTTTTGTGGCCTTGGCTCCTATTTTAATTAACTCTTTGCTCTCTGCAGCTAAAATGTCACTGGCAAGTAATTAAAACTTTTCCACAAAACACAAAACAGCTGAATGGCATGTGGCAAAGCGGTAAGTATCATGTTGCAGCAGCAGCAGCAGCACAACAAATGTACACAGATGAAGCGACAAATAAATCTGTTTCACTTTTAGTCTCCTTAGCTCTCTCTCTCTGTCTCGTAACTGTCACATTACGTGGATGGCAGCTGCCACCTGGCAAAGCCGATTTCCACTGTTAACATTTGCAGTTTACATTGAATTTCATGTTGCCAATTTGCGAATGGGACTGCAAATTTCAATCAGGCGATGCCTGCATCTGCCTGAACTTGCGGCACGCTGCGGCACACAGCGGGACAGCATTCTTATGACAAGTCGAGGCCACAGGCGGCGGCGACAGACACGCCCCTTAACGCCCAGTCGCACGTCGCGGCAGCCGAGATGCTGACAAGTCAAATGGGCGTCTAATTCGGAGGCAGCTACGAGAGTGAAACGGCGAGAGAGAGAGAGAGAGAGATAGAAGGGACAGCTAAATATTGTCGCCCAGCTAATGCCACAATTTATCAGCGGCAAAGACCGCGCAGCAATAATTAAAAAAAAAAAAAAAACTATGTAGAATCAAATGACACGCGACAGCCAAGAGAACTTTCAGAAAAGGGAGGAGATGGAGATGGTTTTGTGTATTTGTAAATATGCTGCAAGCAGTTGTATATTAGCCACAAGGCAGCACGTAAGCTGTGGCATGTACTAACATTTGTATACAATGCAAATGTGTGTGTGTGTGTGTGTGTTTGGCGGAAGCGCTGCGGCATGCTAAGGCGCCATAACCCCATGACGAATAACATCCGTGTGACTGTGCGTGGAATCGCCAGAGCGGCTAACCCATTGAAAAAAATAAAAATAAAAAAAAGGAAAGCGAGGAGAGATTGAAAAGTATTTGTAATAGTGACAATAAAAAGGGGACATAAAGTAATCTATTCAACTGGAACAAGAAGCAACAATCTGATGCAAATTTATGTAAGTAGCACGGTCTTTATTCCTCGCCTGTATTCCATGCGCTCTCTCGCTCTAACTCTTCTCTTCCGTAAGTTTGTCTATGAGTCTTCCATTCTCGAACTCTTCAGCTTGCTCTTTCGATTACTCCCTTTCCTTAGCTGACCTCCTCTCGCAGTCGTTGCTACTTCTCTTTATCTCCCTTCGTCTCCTCTTCATGTTCTTGTTTCTACTTAATCTATCTCCTCTTTATTTTCCCATCTCCCTCAGCTCTATCCCTCTTTCTAAGAATCTTTTCTCATCTTCATATCTTCTTATCTTCATCTAATTCTCTACATATCTCTTCTTGTGTTTCTCTCTCTCTCTTCTTTCTTTACCTCTTTTCATTACCCTCCTTTTCCCAGCTATTCCTCAATACTACTACCTTAATAGAATAGAATAGAAATAGAGCTCTTGTTTCCGATTTTCTAACTTTTGCTTATTTTACAAAATTTGAAGTCCCTCTCGTTCCACAAATTTATGCGCCAACTAATTTTTGCCCGAACAGCGAATAAAAATAGCACACACAGTAATGGCTCTGGCTGTAGCTGTGGCTGCGACTGTGGCAGAGCATACTAAACATGGCCCACTCTCGCTCGAGTGGGGCTCAAAGTTGCGAGCTTAGCTGTGGCGCAAGCCTGGGCCGAGTGTGGAAGCGAGTCAAGCGAATGCCTAAAGGATAACGCATTACAGCTTGCCACCACTTTAAGCTGCTTTAAATATTCGCATATACAATCAGCAGCTGTAGCAGGAGCAGGAGTAGGTGACAGGGGGCATGCGATGAACCCGTTACCTTTACCAGGCTCCGCTCTGTCAACATCTTTATATCAATTTTGGCAAAAGCGGAAAACCATTTATTTTATAAACCATAAGCGTGTGTATATGTATGCGTGTGTGTGTGTGTGAGTGTTGTTTTTTTTTTACTTATTACTTACGCATGTTTAGTGACCAAGCGTATACGCGTGTGTATGTGTGTGCGTGTGTGTGTGCTCACAGGCACGCGACTTGGCACCAATACAAATGAACTATAATTTTTGAGGGTTTGTGTGATGGAAGGACGCCTCAATTGCCTGTGCGTTGATTCGTTTGTTGCTGGTTACATCGATACATTTTGGCTGATGCTGCTGCTGCTGCTGCTGTTGCCGCAACTCCTCCTTCTCTTTTTCTTTTCTTTGCACTTATGAAAACAAGCTTTGATTTGCTTTCAGCTTCATTCACTGCACTACACACACACACTCAGAGACTAATTGCAGTTGCTGCCCCTTTATCCTGCAGCTTTGGAACACACACGCGAGATGAATTGAATTGCGCTTGGCACTTGGTTGAGTGCTGTTTGGCTGTCGCATGTACAGCACACAAAACTCGCGCGCTCTTCACTTCGTTTTGTGGCTTGGCCGCGTCGCTGCGTCTCTGCGTCGTTGCGTCCGGCAACGTGGAGAGTTTTTGCGCAACTGAATTTTCGCTGAGAGCTTTTGGTCGCTCGCACTAGGTCGGAAAGCTCACGAATTTTGTGTTGCGCTCAGCGCAGAGACAATTGAGTGTAGTCGTAGTCGTAGTAGCAGTAGTAGTAGTATTAGGCCTTGTTGAGTTGTTATTTTTGTTTTTTTTTTTTTTTCTGTTTTGGTGGGTGTCTTCTATGGGCGGCTCCTGTAAACAGGATAATAAATTGGCGGCTCAATACGATGAGACAAAGCTCATACACTTGACTATCCAAATAAATATAGCTCTGTTGTGTGCGCTTATTATTGAATATGACAAATGACAAAGTATTTCAATTTCAATTTCAATTTAGTATGCAGTACGTACATAGCTGTTATCATTTTGTTTGTAGTAACACCTCTCTAACCTGTGCTTAAATTTGCGCACTCTTTCAAGTACACACTCGAGCTTTGTGCGGCACCACTGCTTTGTGCATTCAACTCAGCCCAAGGGCTCTGCTACTCTGCTGCTCGGCCCTGACTGCGCTCTAATTCATGCCGAGTGTAAGTGTACCCAACTTCAAAGCGACTCAAGGTTTACAGTTATATCCTTCCAGCAAGCGCTGCTTAAAATAGCTGCAATTGGCCTCTCTTTCGCTCTGCGCTGAGCGCTGAGCGCAGCTCGTGCTCTTCGCCGTCGCGCTCTGCTCTTCTGATAACGGCAATCGGCATTTGCCGATCGTTTAGCTAGGCTCACGGTTGTTCGGCGTTCGACTAGCGCTGCCTTGGTCAGTCACACGGGAGTTGTGCAGCCGTTCGTTGGGTTCATTTGCCAGTCGATTGTCTCAGTGCCTTTACACAAAATCAACTATACAAATTTTATTGAAAAGAATCTTAATATAACCAGCTGGCACGCATGTTTTAAAGAAGAGCAACTAGGTAAAGTCAACAAATTTGCTGGAAAGAAGAAAAAGCTGCAACAAGTGCAAGAGCTAAAGAAAGACCGGTAAGTCCATGCTGTAATCGGCTGTGCGCTTTGTTAGACTATTTCTCGTGCGCCATTTAATCGGCGGCGACCGTTATCTTAGTGTGTAGGTGGGTGAGAGGAGTGCAGTAGAAGACAACTCTGACCATGGAGTTCAAACTCTCTCTCCCTTTCTCTCTAAACGTCGCAGTTAGTTTTTGCATTTTTCGCAATTTCTACTTTCGCTCTGCCTGCATAGTTGCCTTACATTCCCATGCAGCTATCTCATTCTCGCCTTGCCGTCTTAATGCTCAGATCTATGTGTGCTCCGACTGTGTGTGTGTGAGAGACTTTGAGTATATGTGTGCGTGTGCAGTCGTTGCTTTTGCATACAGTTTTCGATACACTTTGATCCCGCCAATACATTTTGATAATTTTATTATATTTGTTATTTAATTTGGTTTTTTTTTTTTTTTTTTTTTTTGTTAATTTTTTCGCACTTTTTTTTCTTGCCATGCGATGCAATAAGCGCTATAAATATCAAATTAAACGCCATGCATATGTAAATGTTTATAATAAATATTTCTGTTTGGAAATGATTTAGGCTCAGAATGCGCCAGAAATTGTTGTTCGCTGCTAATGCTAGCGAAATTTCGCAGATTAAAAATGCGTCTGTAGCAAAAGATCTATTAATATTTACCTATTATTCACACTAGTTAGCTGATTAGCTTAGCTATGAGTAGGCTTTACCCTATACAAATATTGTCTATATGAAAGGGTATACTCTTTTGCTCATTAAATGTAGCGCACTTTAAAGTATATATGTAAATTAGAACTATATATACTTTTAGTTCATTATTTAGTACTTGTTCCCGCTACTATTATCATGCCCATTGCTTTATGTGGGCGAGATATAACCTTCGTTATGTTTACTATATAAATTGTCTAAAGTATCATATATATTTAGTATACATAAACTATATATTAAGAGTATTCTATAATTCTCATACTATCACATTTCACTTATCACCAAGCTGGAGCCAACTATTCAGAGCATTCCCGGCTTAAGAACAAAGTTCAATTTTTTTATTCACATACATACAGACATAGACACACATCTGTATATATATGTGTCTAAATATATATATATTACTTAATTTGTTTTGATTTTTGTTGTTAGTCACTGTGCCGGAAAGATGAAGATCTCTACAGCTATTGATAGCTCCCGTTAGTTTTGCCAGACAGCCAACAAAAACAAAATAAACGCAACAAATTTCTTTTTCTTTTTTTTCTATTTTTTTTTTTTTTTTTTTTTTTTTTTTTTTTGTTATTAATTATTTTTTTTGTTGCATTCAAGTGTATAAAAAGTGCGATGCGACACGATGCTGCGGGCTGATAATGCTAATATGAATATTGAATATGAATATGAATATTCAATATATAGCGCACTGGCCATGAGCCGAGAGACGTGATGTCAGACGGTGTCAGTTATACTTACCTATTTACTTATGGAGGTAGTACAGGTCGCTTTTGGGGTTGTCAGCATCCAATCACGCTGCAAATTGAATCATTTATTATTGAATAGAATAGAGATAATATAGATGTAAAGGAAATGGGAAAACTTATTGAAAATATGTATAGAGTACAGTTATCTTTTTGATAAAAGAAAACAAAATTTTAAAAATTTCAGAATATTTTTTAATTTTTTATATACACTAACAGATTTTTATAATATATATAATATGTCTATCTGAAGAAAAATAAAGATATCGAGCAATTCGTATATTAGGCAAGACAGTTCAATGTCAGACAGATATTGCTATATTGAAGCTATGCTATTTATATATTGATCACCTATATATATATAGGATTACGTTACGTTTTATTACATTCTCTGACTTGGCTATCAACAATTGATTAATTTAAATTGACTGAATTTAAGTACCCCCCTGCGAGAGTATTTCGTACACATACACAATATATTTACCTATATATTATATAAAATATGCCATTAATCATAGCAGATCAGAGCAGAACAGAAGCAGCATCCGCAGCATGGCACAGGAGACAACGATGGGGGTTAAAGATCAGCATACGCAGCACGATGCGATCGGTGATGATGAAGTCAGCGAACTGCAGCGACCGCCCAGCTTCTATCAGAAGGTGCGTGAGCAGGTGGAACGATTTGCTAGCACTCGATTGGGTCAGTTCGTTATTGAGAGGGCCGATCGTGGCTTAAAGCTGATCGAAGATACAACCAAATGGAGTCTGCCGCAAGGTAAGAACTAACAAAGAGCTGACCAATTGATGAATTTAACTCCAATTGCTCTAATCTGCCATTCTCTCAACTCCCTCTCGCTCTCTCTCTCTCTCTCTCTTTCTAGATAAGAACTCGAGTTCTGTTGTGCTGGAACGTCCCTTGCCCTGGGTTCCATTTCTACTGTTGATCATCGCGCTGCGCCTGGTGCGCATCTGGCTGTCAGTGGGTGCCTTGATGATAGGCAATGGACCCGTTTCGCCAACGGATATGATATACTTTATACAAACGCGTCGTCGCAAGCTGCGCGCCATTCGCGTGCATGGCCTGAGGACAATGCGTAACAGGCAACAGGAGTCGTCGAGCAGAGCGAGCAGCAGCAGCTATGCTGAAAAGCTCAGCCAATGGGTTTCACGTGCCATCTGTCGACCAGGTGTGCAGCGTGTCAATAGCGGCAGAGTGTTCAATATACATGCCATGGCAGCGAACAAGCCACAGGTGAGAACCGGTGTAGATGAATGCAGCGAACGTATAGGCTAATCGAATCAAATTCAATTCCCATGCAATGCAATAGACTAACCAGAAGAATGAAAGCGTCGCTAAGCGTCCGCGTGATGAGGACTTGAATGCTGATCAGAATCTAACTATCGATGAAATGCTCTCCAAATATGCCAATGAGAACTCTGAAGATGATTCGGATTTCGTGCCGAATGCAGAGGATGAGAATACGACCAGCGGCACCAGCAGCGAGAGCGAAAGTGAATCCCACAGCAGCGAGCAGATTAGCAGCAACGAAGAGCAAGAGCAGGCCGAGCAGGTAGACTAGACAAACCTGATATTCAAATAGAGCTATAAGTAACTATCCCTCTCTCTCTCTCTCTAGCACAAGGAGAACATCAAACCCAACAAATTCACTGCAAATCATGTGCAGAAGCCTAAGGAACCACCACAGGCTACACTCAATGGCAATGGCAAAGGCAACGGCAATGGCAATGGCAATGAAAGAGAACCGATGGAAGTTGGTAATGGATATTGAACTTCCTCTCTAGATATCTGTTATTAGAATCACACACTCACACACACACACACACAAACACGCATAAACGTACACCCTCACACCTGCACACACACACACCTACACACACCTATGCAAAGTCAACAGACAGACCCCCTTCAGCATATATAGACACAACTAAGTCTAAGTCCTAGTTTAATTGCAAGTATCGATTAACGATTAACGATTAACGATTAACGATTTAAGCCTAAGAATTTTTTTTGAAGTTTTCTTTTTTGATAGTTGAAACGATAAACTGAAATACAGAAAAATAATAATTGTGCCCAGAAACAAGTCCTTCATTTGCCTAACCCAAACCCTGCCCTGACATACCCTATCTTTCTACTCACATTTAGCTGCCCTGAAGGAGGAGCAATGGAAGTCCTCGCCCGGACACTTGAGCGCCGCCTTGCTGAACACGCGACTGTACAATAATACAGCAGCTGCAGGTAATTTCTAGCATCCCCCAATCTTTGATTTTGGGTTAACATTTTAAACTTCAGTATTTTGCTTTTGTTTTTGTTATTCTGTGCATGTGTTCAAACACAATAGCCAGCATTGAATCCACAAGCAGCAACAGCTCCAACACTGATGCTGAACCCAATGAACCTGATCCTGTTCCCGATCCTGTTCCCGATCCCATTAACATCAACTCCAAGTCGAACTCCAACTCCAGCTCCAACTCCAGCTCCAACTCCAACTCCAGCCCCAGTTCCAGCTCCAGCTCCAACTCCGATACGGATAGCAGCAGCACAAGCACTGTCTGCCCCCAGCAGCAGCAAGTCATCGATAGCTCCCACTCGACTAATACTAATCCTCATGTAGCTGATTCCACTGAGATTACAGCTCAACCCACTGTAGAGACTCAAGCCACAAAGATCCCAACGCCTGCCAACCCACATCCATCTACCGTAGAGATCTTAAAGCCTGCCAGTCCAGTTCAATCCACTGAGATCCCAACGCTCGTCAAGCCAGATTCTCCGACCTTATTGCCTGTCCATCTAGATCAATCCACTGAGAGTCTAGATCAACCCACCATTGAGACCCTAACGCCTGCCACCTCCTCTGAAGACATATTCTATAGTCCGATTGGTTCGTTTGCCTAGCCGCCTTCAATTCATAGTGTAATATATATGTTTATATATGTATACTCGCTATTTCACAGGTTCGCCCGATACCTTCAATTCCGACTTTGTCAACCACTCTGTGTTGCGTAATGTCATCATCAATGCGGTGCCCAGTAAGTCGACTCTCCACATATTATTTTGACATGACATTCAATAATTTCATATTGCCTATTTCATGCACAGCTCATTCGACGCCCAACTCTGAGCTAGAGGAAATACATTCAGCTGGCTCTGATGTGGAGGAGGCAACCAGGCAGTGCATTGCTCTAGCCCATTCGCTCGAGCAACAGGACACGCCGCCCACTGCCAAGCAGCCCCCACTCAAACAACCACAGCAACAGCAACAGCAGCAGCAGCAGCATCAGCAGCAGCAACGGCAATTCAATCATCCTCATCAGCGTTATCGCGGACGCAATCGACGCTAAGCGAATGTATAGCTCTATATAGCCTAGCCTATACCTCAATATCCTCTACCCTAAATCCTTGTTCTTAAATAGTTTCTTTACTTACTTCACCATATTGTTAGCCTTATACGAAAAGTAAATATCAAGAACTTACCACAGCTTTCTAATCAATTCTCTAATCAGAGTACGGCTCGAACTGGAATCGTATATCTCCACAGGGCGCCAGTATTATTGTGCTTTCATACTGCAGAGGCGTCTCGGCTAGCCAGCTGATCTTGTAGCGCCGCAATAGTCGAGCTAGCAGCGTCTCCATTTCCAGCTCAGCGATGCGTTTGCCTATGCAAGTGCGTGGTCCAAAGCCAAAGGGTAGATAAACAAAGGGATTACGACTTCGTGCCTCTGGACACGCCTTCGTCTCCTCATCCATATCCGATTTGAGCCAACGCTCGGGCACAAATTGTGCGCTGCTCGCAAAATATTCATCACTATTGGAGAGCTCTAGCACGCCCATAAGCACACCCGTGCCACGTGGCACACGATAGCCGGATAAAACTAGATCCGTAGTGGTTATACGAAAGTTACCCGGCGTTATGGACGTAATCCTGAGGCCCTCTTTAATGCAGGCGCGCAAATAAGGCATATTTTTGGTATTCTCCGCAGTCAAGGCATCGTCGGAGTTGGGCAAAATGCGCTGCAGTTCGCGCTGAAGCTGCGATTGCTTCTCGGGATTGCAAGCGAGATGATATAGAATGGTGATAAAGGCTGAAGAGGTCTGCAATTGGAGTAGTATTACAAGGAATATCATACTAAGATAACGAATTAAGTGCGCACCGTATCTATGCCAGCCATTAGCATATCCATAACCATGACCACAGCCACCTGTTTATTGAGAGCCAATAGCTGCTGTAGGACGCACTTATTCTGCGACTGCTCTTCGTGTTCAAAACGCTTGATAGCCGCATCTATATAGCTAGTCGTGATCTCAGTGATGTCATCGTAGGTCTTGAGGAACTTCTTAAAATCCGACGTCTTGTAATACGGCCAGATCGATGGCTGAATATCGTACTTGAAGCTATAGGTGAAGAAGTCGGACATATGCTGTGCTAAACGTGCTGCATTTGCATCTGGATAATCGCTCAATAGGCCCAAGCGTGTATTTAGAGCTACAAAACTGATCGATTCAAGAGCCCACATCTTGAGCTCCTCATGAAAGTCCGCGCTGAGTGTGTGCGTTCCGGGATTACGTAGGGTTTCCAATCTAGAGAAGCAGTTTAAATATCTTTATGGAGACTTAGTCTTGGATTAGTATACTTACTTAGATATAAACTCTTTGGATATTTGATCGATTTGCGGCAGATTCTGTCTGACATTTTGCACCTTCATCAGCACCGGATTCACTTTATTTCGTATATCTGCCCAGGATTTCCCTTGTCTGTGTGGGAAGGCAAACTATTTAATATATATCGATTCAAGTTTTATATTCAATAAAGCTCACTCGGAAACTAGTCCGCCAATGCCGCCAAAAACATCTGGTCGAATCACTTTGCGATAGTAGGTAAAAGACTCTAGACCTATTCGTATAGGCCACACGCCTTCATTTCTATAGGTAATCTCAAAATCTTTGGGATTGTAGGTGAACACAACATCATTCTTGCCCATTACACCGGGCAGACGATATATATCGCCATACCACTCACGCATGCGATGATTCATTTGTACCAGATTCGTGTTGTGCAGTTCACCTAAAATAGGCTTATCAGCCTTACTTATCTTTTATCGAACAATTGCACGTAATTCAACTTACCGCCTGGCAGAAAGTATGATAGCAAACGTAAAGCACCTGGTCCTGGTAGTTCTGAATAGTCTTTCGCCTGCATCCATTCCTCATCAGTGCGCGTTGGCGTTGCTTTCAACAGTTCCTCCCAATGGTGCTGTATTACAGTAAAATTCCAAGCGGGTCGGATTGTTTATTTTCAAAGCTCACTCAAGCACTCTCTTTCACACTCACGCACGCACACACACACACACGCGCGCTCTCTTCGAAACTCACTCTCTTTTGCACTCAGCTGTGTTACTCACCTGCTGCTGCTGCTGTTGCTGTTGCTGTTCATGTTGCTGTTGCTGCAACGCATTACCCACAGTTAAACACCTCCCCTTGATCAGCTGATGCGTATTGCAGAGCCGTTGGCTAAGCACTCTGTATTTCCACATATTAAATGCACTAACGAGCTTGTCTAGTCTCTTTAATATAGAGCTTTAAATATAAAACGCAATTTCCTCAAATGTCGCAAATATCACAAACAAACCGTTCACGAGCATAGGCGAGCTAGAACTAAATTGTTTAATAAAGCTTTGTGCTTAATTTGCCAGCAATTTTTTGCACATTAATGCATGCTTTTCGCCGCAGAACTTGGTTTGTGTATTGACTAAGTAATCAATCTTTGCCAATTAAACAAAAAAAAAGTTTAAAAAAATAAATGAAAATAAAAAAATTTTAAAAAAAATCAATAAATTAAAATAAGAATTCTTCGCTTTTAAATTTGAGTATTACCCGTGGCCTAGCTCACAATTCACTTTGGAACTGGTTTGTGCATAGACTTTGTAATTGCCGCATGTACTAAAATTATCAACAAATACGGTTGTTCTTACAGCTGCTTGTTGTATTGGCTAATGCGTTTATCTTCGGCAAACGCAACATATTCGAAGCTTGATTTTCGAATCTACATTTTCGCAGTTGTGCAGTTGTGGTTTGTGCATTAGCTAATGCATTAAGCCTTGGCCAGGCCTAGTTGGAATTGGTTTATGTATTGACTACTCCATAAAATGGTCATACATGTGCTAAAATAAATAATAGAAGACACCCTTTGCCTTAGAATGGTTTGTACATTAGCTAAAACTTTAACCCATTTAATGCCCATTCACGTATAAACTTTATGATTTTTTTAATACATTTATTCATTGCATGCGTAAAATTGTTTTTGGTTTTTTTTTGTCTTTTTAATTTTAAAATGTTTTGTTTAAGTTGTCACACAATTTGAATAATATCTTTTGTTTATTGAATGATCGTTTGCGGTTTGCTGATATGTTTCGTATCGTAACGTATGTTCTTTATGTCATGTACATTGAAAATTTGAATAAGAGTCAAGAGAGTTGAAAGTTTAAGAAATATACATAGTTGTTTTCTTTTCTTTTGTTTTAAGGTACAATATAGATTAGCTTTGTTTTTTTTTTTTTTTATGTAAATACATTTAAGTTTTCAAGTAGACAATACATCAATATATATATTTAAGTATATATATATATAATGGATATATATCAATGTCGATTGGAGGCTTTAGAGTTGAGTTAAACATTTGATATTTATGTACTATGGTTTTTAATTGGCATAGTTCAAAGGATAAAAGTTAACTACATGTACATCAACTATATATATGTTGCTTATATATATATATAAATATATATACTAAATTCAGCACACAAAAAACAAATTGTTGGTATTTTACTGGTATTTTAGGTTTTGGTTTCTCTTGCATTATTTTATTGTATAAAAATATAACAAATTATAAACGTTGTTCGTTGTTCGCTGCTAACTATATGTATGTATATATGGTTGATTGGTATTTATTGTTGGTATATTTATGGTATTATCTGAAACGTAAGTAATTGAGAAAACATTCTGCGGAGGACCTTCAGTCTTGTTCTTTTTTGTCATTTTTTTTTTCTTTTCATTTTGACTTGATATTGCTTGCTTGATTTCAATGGAAATTATTTTTGTTTTTTCATAGAATTGATTTAGTATTATTTAAGGCGTATTCAACACACCTAGATTGTGTGTATTTGTGTGTGTGTTTGGATTGTTTTGAACAATTCTAGATGTCTATAGAGTATGTTTGTATGTGTGTGTGTATGTGTGCTTCACTGAGTTCTCTGTGCTGAAGATCCCTTAAAAACTAGCACTTAAATGTATTCAAACTAACTAAAAATCGAATTAACTTAAAAATTAAACTGTTACGTTGGGTCATCATAGTAGATGATTATTAATTATAATACAAACACACCCATAACTGTTATATATATATCTATATGTATGGATAGTATTTTCATTAGCTTAATTTGAATTGCTCACATTGAGTTGATATGCATTAAGTTTTTTTTTGTTTGTTGGTATTTTTCACAATTAGTTTCGAAAGTATCTGAAATTGATGTATATGATATATATATATATAGATATATCTTAGACTGTTAGCATTATGATATGTTATCTAGTATTTTTTAAATATATATTTATAGTCTAAATAATTACAAATAAACTTTTGCTAAAAAATTTTGTTTTAAAAAATCTTAATATTTTATTACATTGGTGCATAATATATACATATATTTGTGTATATATATATATATATTTCTTTTTCAAGCAGTGCATTTAACTAGTTAAATTTGTCTAAGGACTTGGTATAATTTGTTTGGGTATTTTACTTTAAAGCTAGAAAACTAGTTGACAAATTTGACTCAAATGGAATTTGCTGCTAAATAATATGGCATAACAATTAACAAATCGAATACAAACTTAAGCATCTAATTGATTTAATATTAAAATATTAATTAATAGCTTATCTATATAAATATTTTGTATATATGTATATAATTCATGTCTTATTCAGTAGAATTGTTAGCATTTCGCTGATATGTTTTGAGTTCATGGTTGATTTTTCATCTCTTCTTTTTGATATGTTACGTTTGACTAATTATATATATTATATATTAGGGTTGAGTAGCTCTGATATGTTTGCAATTTAGCTATGTTTAATTTATATATTAAATTAGTTTTTGTTTTTATTTTTATTTTCTGCACACTTTTAATTCAGCCGACGGTTTTTTCTTTTCTAAATAATTTGTTGTTTTTTTTTTGTTTTTTTTTTTGTTTTAATTGATTTTCAAATTAATTTGCATTTTGTTTAACGCTTATTTACTATAAAATCACATTTAGTTGCTTAAATAAATTTTTTCCACACATACACTCTCTCTCTCTCTCTCTCTTTCGCACGCACATGCACACAGTTCAGCTCTCTACAGCTTTCTCTCTCTCTCTCTTTCTCTTTCTGTCCCGCCTTTAGACAGTTTCCATACATCATGTAGATATTGCTTTATATATATTATTTTTTTTCCATTTTCCATTTTTCAATGCATTTTCATGCTTTGCTGCATCCCATGTTCTCCCTCTCCCTCTCTTACTCTCTCTCTCTCTCTCACTCTTAGTCCGCCTCTCTTCCTCTCTCGTTTTCTGTTTGTGCTGCTGAAAATCTGCGTTTGCTGCTTCTTTTTTTTCGCATAAAGCATTTTCGTGGGCGCCAAAGTTCGCATAATTGAACTGTCAGCCCCGTTGGCAGGCAGCCAGCCAGACAGAGAGGCAAAGGCAAAGGGAGAGCGAGAGAGAGAATGAGGGGGAAAGCTGCAGCCCTGCTGCGTGTCCCAGCTACTGCACGCAGTACATTTTTTCCTTTCATTTGTTGTTGTTGTTGTTGGGATTATAATTAAAGTGCAGTCAGGAAAATGTTGTTGGTGTTTCCCATTTCAATTTCCATTTCCATTTCGTTTCAGTCCATGTTTCTCGCTATTCTCGCTCTTCGGTTACTCCTCGGGCCAGCCCAGATCCTCGCCAACCAGCTCATAGAAGCGCTGATTGTATTCGGCAAAGAATTTGCGTAAACGCGACACCACCACAGGATTAACATGCGGATGCTTGCGTCCCTTGGTCTCGCGCAGACAACGATCGCCATTATCGTAGCGCAGGCAATAAAAACCTTTTGTCTCATTGAAATAGAAATGTTCGCTGCGCACGCGATGCTCAATGCCTGCAAAAGATCGAAGCAAGTATATAGAAGAAGCTATAGCTAAAGAACGTTTTAGAGCTCACCTAGAAATGCCTCGATGCGCTTGAGCTGAGAGAGCGGATCTTCGATCAAACGATCGCCATTGACCACCAGCAGCTGCTCCCGTGGAAAGACCTCCAGCCAGCGATGCAAATGCACATGATACATGGATATGCTCAGAGGACGATAGGCTTCGTTGACAGTGCCATTCGGAAATATGGCCAGCTCCTCAAAGGATCTATGCAAAATATCAATAAGATCAATATCTCGCTATCTCCGTCTCTCTCTCTCTCTCTCTCTCGCTACTTACTTTGCCGCCAACTGCGCTGCACTGGGCGTGGTTGTGGGCGTGCTCACGGTTGTTGCAGCAGCTGGAGCTGCACTTCTCTTGGTTGCAGTTGCACTCAGCTTAGTCTCTTTGGCGCCAGCACCACTGCCCAGAGCATTATCGTAGGGCCCATAAGCCGAATGCAGTTTATCATAGAGCGACGCTCTTGTTGCTGGCATCTTGGCACCGTAGCCCGAACCCGAGCCCGAACTCGAGCCCGAGCTAGGTGCATTGCTCTCGGCCAGCGGCAATATCGCTGTGGCCGCATGGCTACGCAACTGTGTGTAGTCCGAGATGGCACGAGTCACTGGCTCACGCACAATCAAAAGCAATTTGATGCTAGCATTCATGGCACGCACACGTTCCGGTACCTGTAAAATGCCAAAGAAAAATATTTATACTCCAACTGCTGATACTTTAAGCTGAACACTTATATATATATATACTCGATATATGTGTAGATATTGTATATAGCATATATCGTGCATAATGCCAAGTTATGTTGGCGAGCAGTTAAGCGACTAATGAATTTACAGGCTGCCAACAGCCTCCACTCTGTGCGCCGAGAACAATAAAACTTAAACGGAAAACATGGCTGTAGAATATCGTCGTCGATGCCAAAGCGTTGGCATTGGAGGCGCCAAGATATATGCAATATGCATAGACTAACAAATACCCTGTAATACACATCTTTAAACAATGTAAGGGAAATGAAGTATTTAAACTCAATATACATAGACCAAGTAAATAATATCATAAGAGCGTTAATAAGAGAGTAGAATGTAGTATTATTATTATAGTTTAAGAGATCGATTAGTAGTAGTAGTAGTAGTAATAAAGTAGTTGCAGAATAGTATTATTTTAAGAGTTTTAGTAGTAGTAGTAGTAGTAGTAGTAGTAGTAGTAGTAGTAGTAGTAGTAGTAGTAGTAGTAGTAGTAGTAGTAGTAGTAGTAGTAGTAGTAGTAGTAGTAGTAGTAGTAGTAATAATAGTAGTAGTAGTAGTAGTAGTAGTAATAGTAGTAGTAGTAATAGTAGTAGTAGTAGTAGTAGTAGTAGTAGTAGTAATAGTAGTAGTAATAATAGTAGTAGTAGTTCTTTTAGTAATAGTAGAATAGTTTTAAAATAGTATTATCATGAGAGTTTTAGTAAAAGCTACTACTACTACTAAATGTTGTAGAATAAAAGTAGTATTATATACTACTATACTACTTTTATAAATTTCAAAATATTCAATTTAACATTCTCTTCCATCAGGTGCTCTAACTAATCTATCCTATCCCCGCAAGCGGCTGCTATATGTGCACAGGGTATTAATTAAATAGCCAACGAGGCAAGCTAAATAAAGTTAATCAATTTCAATGGCCCGGAGTGGGAGGAGAGGGAGGGGACTGTTGTCCATGAAGTATGCAACAAGTGCAAGCGAATGGCAAACTTTCATCTAGATGAACCAGAAAAAAAATAAAAACAGACCGCATCGGCCTTTTGTTAAAACTCTGCCAACACTAACACTCACAAAGGGAACAAATGGCTATATAAGCCATATATGTGTGTACATATATATATATAAATATTTGTATATATACATATATATATTTAAATGTGTATGTGTGTGTGTTTGTATGTCTGCAATTTATAAAGTAGCCCGGGTAAATATTAGCGCTTTCATGACTGCATGACTCCAACTCGACTCGCTGGCTGCCAACCTGCCCCAACTCTGCCTGTTCTCATGCTCTTTCTCTCTCACGTTTTCTCTCTCTCTCTCTCTCTCACTCTGGCACAAGTACACCATGGGGATCTGCATTATTTATGGACGCGTGGCTAATTTTATACTGCAAATGCGACGAGTAGCTTTAAATGTGCACAAATTTAAATAAAATACAATTATCTAGACAGAGAGAGAGAGAGAGAGATGTAGAGAGAGATGCAGTTAGTGAAGGAGAGCTTGCTTGGACAGCAGGTCATTCTCAGAGGACGACAGCTAACACTCAGTTTATATTTCACTCTATCACTCTCTCTCACTCCCTCTCACTCTTCCTCTCTCTCTCGCTCGTCCCACGAGCGCATGCCAATAAATATTAATCATGACATTAATGAAGATTTAACAAATGGAACGGAATGGAACGGAACATTGAATGAGGTTATATACGGGTGGGGAACAGCTGCAAACTGCCAACTGTAAACTGCAAGCCAGCTACAAATTGAAAGCATAAACTGAATGAATTATTGCATTGCCATGACACCAACCAAATCCCAGTTTCCCAGCAACACGCTACACACCCACTGCCAAGCACCCACCCACCCGGGCACCGGTTGCCCTGGCTATCAGCTATCCCTTGGCTTCCCAGAGCTGAAGGCTTCAATTTCACTGACACATGGAACATCCGGCTCGACCAGCAAATTGCATCAGCATCAACTGCTGCGGCAGCTGTAGCAGAAGTAGTGGCAGCAACACAGGCACTCTGCGGGCAACAGGCAGCTCAGCAATAAGAACAAAAAAATAAATGCTGTACCAAGAAAAAACAGGCAAGGACTGTATGGTTTGTGTGAAGCTATGCTACACTAAGTTATTCAGGTAGAGAAAATAAAGTTCCAATGAATTTTGTATGCCCTATACTCATTGAATATTAATAGTAGCAATAATATTGAGATAAGGTATATATAGATATACTTGAACACATAGATATGTCTAACCATTCAGCTAGAGATTGCATTTGGAAAGTAAAATATAGTAAATAGATGACAGATGATAGATAGAAGATGAAAGATAGAATATAGAAGTTAGAACAGCTTCCATCAAAAAGAAAAGAGCTCTTAGATAATAGACAGAAAAAGGAATATAAAAGTGAAAGATATATGATAGAAGATAAAGAAGAGTAGATAAAAGATAGTTAAGAGATTGAAGATGGAAGAGAAGA
This sequence comes from Drosophila koepferae, assembly GCA_030914345.1. Lineage (NCBI taxonomy): Eukaryota > Metazoa > Arthropoda > Insecta > Diptera > Drosophilidae > Drosophila > Drosophila koepferae. The sequence goes on along the minus strand of JAUESR010000211.1, from coordinate 11,769,446 downwards.
TAGAAAGAGAAGAGAAGATAGAAGATACAAGATATAGGATAAATGAGGGAATATGAATGATGAAAGAGAGTAGAAGCGGAAGAGCAAAGGTAGAAATCAAAAGATAGAAGATCGTTGATTAAAAATAGAAAAATGAAGCAATTTTTTATGTAAATTTTATATAAATTTCGAAATTTTTATATATACTACAAATATTACTATATTTACATGGAGAACTACTAGATACTATACTAGAAAGCTAACAGTAGTTACTTAAGCTACGTTAAGAGTATGTTAAGAGTATAGACCAAAACAAGGTCCAATATTAAATTAAATATTTAAACTATTAAAAGTGGTTTATTTGTTTGTTGAAAATGAAAAGCTTAAAAGGTTAACTCTTAACTCTCTTGACGACACCCCATTTGGCAGCATTGTGCAGGGTGTTAGAAACAATAATAAAACAGACTGCAGTTCGAAACCACCTGAACCAGTTTGTGGGCGTATGGCAATCGTGCAGTGGTCTAGTGGTGCAGTGGTGCCTCAAAAAGGGGACGGGGCACGATGTGTGTTAGATGACGCCGTTTGGCAAATGAATTTGCAAACATTTCCGCTGCCAAAATTGGTTGGATACGGACACGGACACGAGAGTGGAATACGGAAATTGGCAAAGAGACAAGCTGAAAAAGAGAGAGGGATAGAGAGAGAGAGAGAGAGAGAGAGCAACTGAACATTGACTGCGTTTCGCTTTAATTTGATAGATGTCGAATGCAATCTGTGGCGCCCAGATACTATCTATAAATATATATATATATGTATGTCGATGTGTATGTATGTCTACTCTAGTTAGTGCCATGGCCAGTTAATTAATAATTAGGGTCGGTCATGTGCAGCGGACGGGCCTAATTGCCAATTACGACATCAAAGTGTATGCAAAAATGTTTCCACCCACCTCGGGTGTGACAAAGTAGCTGGGACTCTTCTCGATGGTTATTTGGCCTCGAAACGAATGGGGCATCTTCTTGCGATACCATTCCAAGCCACGCAGATAGTTTTCATCGCGGTCGAAGAAATGCACCTCGCCGCCCGCCTTCTGGATGCGCGGATGCAAATAGAGCATCTCGAGCAGGGCTCGAGTGCCGCACTTGCGTACGCCAATTATCAGGGCCTGTAATTGAAGTGCAAATGCAAATTGCAGCAATTAACGATGTTCGGGTAATTCGACACAGACGGAGCTCAGCTTACCTGGGGCAGACGTCGACTGGTCTTGGGGAAGTGCACACGACTGGAGGGAAACACCATAGGATGACTCAGCTGATTCGAGCTGGCCACAGGCTTCACAAACACTGGCAAATGATTGGCATTCGATGCGGTATAGGCGGCGGCCGATGCAGATGCTGCCAGCGAGAGGCGATGCCGTTCATGCACTGCCTGTGCTGCCTGTATATTGTAGACGGCGCTGTCGTATAGCACGTGAAACGTTAGAAACAATGAGATTAGCATGACCGTTAAAAAGACAACGGCCAGCTTTGGACGGGAAACACCAACGACTAGAATGCAATCCGTGTGCGAGGCATCAGTGCCAACGGGACGCATTGCCGACTTGGGCAACCAGCTGGAAAAATAAAAATAAAAATGAGATTAAAGAAATTAGCAAGGAATAAAAGGAAGACATATATAAATGTAAACAGAAAGAGATATTGATTATGTATAGATATTTGGCTAGGCAGAAGTTTCAGTTCTTGATATAATTTAATACAATTTGGCTGTATTCTCAATATTGTTTGCAGCCAAGGAAAACCTTATTCAAAATAATATCTTAATAATATTGACAGACAATCAAAGATATATATAACTATAGCTCACAGCTGCTTCTACCCTTTTACCCAAACACTTTCCATTTCCATTTTCAACTACTTCAGGGAAATATTATCGAAGAGCTATTGCCACGATATTATTTAAACAGAAAAAAGCTTTTAGCGCTATTTGCCACTTACAATTGTTACCCATCTTTTGTTTGTTCACCTGAAAAATCTATAATATTGATTGCCTTACAGAGATTCATTCCTCTCAGTTTCCATAACAAAATTTATGCACTCTCATTCCAGCTACAATTGCATTAATATTTAAAAGGGTATTCATGCCATGTATATAGCTGAAAGAACTGTGAGTGCTATATTTAGGCTCGATTTACTCGAAATTGATTAAATCTATATAATACTTGCATATCAATTATATATAGTTCCACGAAAATTGACTGCATCAGCAAATTGAGATAAACTCTTTTTCGTAAATACTTTTACTTGACAATTCGATTAGCTCAAATGTCAAAGGATTAATTTGCATTGATTCTTTTTTGTTGCTATTTCTGTTATTTGCAGATAATCGTTATTCCCGAAATAACGACGCCTGCCTGGAGCTATTCATTTAAATGCCTTTTCTCTTAGAAATTTGCAATGGCTAAACACAAGTTGTAGCCTCAATATGCAATTACAATTGAAATATATATCTGTGTTAATGGTTCGCTGTGCCACTAGAAACTAAATGTAAAAGTATATCAATTAATCTAATGGACGACTCGCTCGCTTTCAATGGCAGACGCCTTGTCGCTAAGCTAATTAGATTCCCGCCTCAACTGCCGCTGAGTAATTAAAGTGCTGGCCCAAGCGACAGACTCCTGGCCCGACCCCAATCTCTTTCCCCTCCATTTCCACGCTCAACTCCGACGGCCGATGACTCACTAAGTGCTAACCGAAAAACTGCTTGCAGGAATTAGCAAGCAAGAGTTGACATCGGTCAGGTGTCGCAACTACCACCTGCTGCCACTAAGAAACTTCCAACTCCTAATACCGTTGCTACTGCTGCTGCTGCATCAAAAGGCTCGCCTGTCAGCGCTTAGCCGAATTCCATTATAAACGTTTCCGCTTAGACCACAGCAAAAACACGGCTCGCATTATGACTCCGCTGCCATACGTCGCGTATACGTAACGTTCGCCCCGTCTAATGGATGACTTCATTTGCAGTGGCAGCAGCAGCAGCAGCAGCAGCAGCAGCAGCAGTCGACGCCGCCGCTGGCAGTCAGTCGACGGCTGGCTAAGTGCATTTATATATAGCTAGCTTTAAAGGTGGCTTTGATGTTTAGAGCTCGACTGGGTGTGGGTAAAAAGCATGGGCAACAGGCAGTTGGCAGCTGGTAGCTACTACCTGCTAGCTGGTGTTCCATCCTGTTGGCCGAGTTTTGCCTGCGACACCTCGTTAAAAGTAACGACACAGTGTGTGCCGTGCTGTGATGTGGTGTGGTGTGGTGTGGTGCTGCCCACAAGGCGTCACTTCACACATTTTCAAACTTCTGTCTACTTCAACTTCCCTCTCTCTCTCTCTTTCTCTGTCTCTCATTCATTCTCTCTCACAGACGTCGCGACGTCTCGCGGCTATGCCATGCTTTAAGTTTCCTCTACGTGGAGACGGACCTCGCCTGGCCTCGTTTCGGGTAGGCGTGGCTGGCTGCCCACTTGAGTTGGCATCTGCATAAACGCAATGCTTCCCTTTGACTCCCCTGTTATTGTTGTTGCTCCGGTAGCTTCTGTTATTATAGCTGCAGCTGCTGCTTGTTGTGGTTGCTATTGCTGCCACTGCTGCCACTGCTGCTGCTGCTGCTGCTGCTGCTGCTGCAGCTGCTGTCACGCACTCGAGTTGACAGCACAGTTGCAACTCCATTCCCGCCTTTGTCCTTTGCCGACCGCCTGCAGGCAGCTTAAACAACTTAAATCCCAGCCAAGTTGACTTTGTTTTAAACGAGCTCAAACATTCCCAGCAATTCGCTGCAAAGCGGCTTAAAGACTTAGCCAAACACCTCGACACGAACCCAACAATTGCAGCTAGTGGTGCAATTAATATTGCCAACTTTTTACATTTATCCATTCGATTCAACACACAGATATGATTTGTGATGGCGCCTTAATTAAAAGTGTATAAAAAATAAAGTTTCGAACTTCACTTGCAACAATGGCGTGTGAAATAAGAACAATTCAGAAAGGCTTAGCAGTTTGCTTTTTAGCTGAGCTGAGTTACTAATGGAATGTTGACTAAAAAGGCTTGAATTCAAATGTTGAAACTTGTCATGTGAATGGAATATTAAGCTCTTTAGTAAGTCTTATAATAGAGTTATTATTTCTGCTGATGCTATATAGAGATATACAATTCTTCAGACTGAAAGTTTGTGAAGTTTCTGAAGAATCTTCAACCTTCATTCAATCCAAGTACTCAATGCTGTTAACAGTTTTATTCCAATAGACCTTCAAATCCATTTCATTTATTCTCCACCATTAGATCCATTTGATTATATTCACTTAATGCTTCTATATATCTTGCCCTCTAATTTGGTATCTCAGATTGTACACAGTATGTAGCATGCGCATGCAATTTCGAAATTTAATTGGCCTACAATCAAATGTTTGTCAAAAAAAAAAAAAAAAAAAAAAAAAAAAAAGAATATATTACGCACACTCATACATATAAAAACATTGCTGTTGAAATTGACTACGAAAATTGTTGTCCAGCCATTAACATGAATGCAATTTTCATTCGAGTCATTCAAATGTAAATTTTATGAAAGCATGAGACGTGCTTACATTGACTTTTTCTCGACGTTTGACATTAGTAATTCTAACAGAGAAATGCAACGCGTTCTGCAATGACTAAAAGTTACTCTATAATTTTAATAAAGAAATGATATGTTGCGAGAAAAATTGTCTAAAAACTTCGAAACCTTGAACCTCCAGAAGACAAAAATATCATTTAAATAAAATTCTCAACTAAATTATATATTTTAATAAATTATCAATTAATTTATAATGGTATGTCTATATATCTTTATCATATTTGCTGCAAGAATTATGCTTGATTTATATTTAATTTATTCATATTTTATAAAAAATAAAATATATTTTGTATATTATTTATCTAATTTATTTGATTTTATTATGGCCATTTTATTTGAGAACAAAATAAAATATATTTTTGTATTATTTATCTAATTTATTAAATTTTATCTCATTAAACGTTTCATGATAGAGATATTATTAATATTTCATTATCAAATCTTTTGCATTTAAATAAAATATCTTTTGTTTATCGATATACCCCTTACTATCTACTTTTTACAGGACACAAGTTATCTAACAAGTCTCACGGTCGAGGGAGTGCCTGAATTAGACCACGGGGAATATGCAGCTCTAATCTAAGCGAGATACCCCACTCTGACCCTTAATGATAGCCACGGCAACAGCTCAGCTCAGTTCAGCTCAGTTCAGCTTAGTGCTACGAATACTCACAGGATGTCCAGCGGCAATTTGACAGAACAATCGCGCAGTGTCGCCGTTGCTGATGCGGATGCCTGATGCTGTTGATGTTGATGATGATGATGATGATGCTGTTGTTGCTGCTGATGCTGCTGCTGTTGTCTCTGGTGGTATTGCTGTGCATGATGATGTTGCTGCAGCTGGTGTTGCTGCTGATGTTGCTGCTGGTGTTGATTATGGCCATGATGTTGATGCTGCAACAGATGCTGGTACTCGTGCGCCTGCTGATCCACATCCGAATGATGATGATGATGCTGCTGCTGCAATGGCTGTTGTTCGCTGTTGATGTTGCTGTTGCTGTTGCTGTTGCTGCTGCTGCTGCTGCTACTGCTGCTGCCAGTTGCTGCACGTCTCTTGGCGGCAGTCATCAGGCTGACGTTCAATGGAGCCAAAATTATTACCGCTGGCTGTTCGGAGGCGGCGACTAATTGGCCAGCTGCTGGCCGCACGTACGCGGCAGGAAAGCTCCCCAAACGTCTGTTCGCTGCTTTTAGGGTCGTTGCCTAGGTTGAACTTCAATGAAAGGCTGCTGCAACTGCTGCTGCTGCCGCCACTACTTGGACTCCCGCAACAGCAGTGGCTGATTTATGGCCACTGCCGTGCCCACGCCTACTTTTATGCTTACTCCTTCTTTTTTTATTTGGTAGAGTTCGCTTTTTGTGCGCTTAATTAAATTCTCAGCAAGTGGCAGTCGTTGCAAGCGATTGGCTATTGCTGTTGCAGCTCTTTAGACAGCTCGCTGTTCACCTTTAAATTGTACTGCATTCACTTATGCAAAAGCCGCTGCACAGGCAGCCAATTTGATATGGATTAATCATCAGCATTGCAAGTTGTGTTGCTTTTGACGTCCATCGCAGCCCCATCAGCTGTAAAGAAAAAGGGGGTCAGAGTACACATTAAACAGTATTCTACATTGTTTCACATTGCTCAAGTATTTGTGTAATACAATAATTAATGTATTTATTCAAAGTCAAGTCTAACATTACCATAAATACAAAACCGACGCTAAAGTATAACCTGTCGTTATTGAACTTTTCGATTTAGTCGCTTTTAATACTCGAATATGTACGGATCGAATTCAACACTCTATAACATGTTACCGTTGTGGCGGGAAGGCAAGGATCTCTGGCAGATCTAATACTCTGGATATATACTAATCATTTAAACTCTCAATATAGACCCCTGGACGACTCAAGTGTATTTGCTCGACTCGCCATGGCCAGTAATATGCATCTGTTCGGCATATTTATTATTTGTCTATAAAATCGGCCCTCAATTCATGGAGCATCGCAAGCCCTACAATTTGAAGAATATAATACTCATCTATAACATCTGTCAAATGATCTATAATGCAAGCATCTTTCTAGTGGCAAGTAACAAGAGAGCTCATCAAATCAATTCAAGCAAATTAATTTGAAATTTTCCTTAAAGAGTTTTTATTATATATTGATCGAAAATATATACGATAGAAGTTGCATGGAGACCCTTAGTCTAGACAATCCGAAAAAATGGATAGAACGCTGGGTTACCTATGCCTTTTTCATCAACAAGATATTCGATCTGACGGATACGATATTCTTTGTGCTGCGCAAGAGCTACAAGCAGATCACAGTGCTTCATGTATATCATCATGCCATGATGGTCTTCTTCATATACTGGGTAATACGACTCTATGGCGTCGGTGGCCAATACTCAGTGATGGGATTTTGTAATTCAGGTGTACACTTCATTATGTACTTTTACTACTGTATTTCGGCCCTGCGACCTAACGCGAAGGCGAATTTATGGTGGAAAAAGTACATAACTATTGCACAAATCGTACAGTTTATGATATATTTAGTACAAAGCATTGTAGTTTTTGTCTTTAATCCCGGCTGTCAGTTTCCTTTGTTCTTGCAATGGAAACAGGTATTTCAGTCAGTCCTCATGATCGTCATGTTTAGCAATTTCTATTATAAAACATATGTTAAGCCAAAGCAAAAAACTGAATAAATCTATATAAATTATGTAACATAATCTCTCTTTTTTTTCGATTTGTCTGCTTTAATTATCAAATTTTATATTTTTTAAATATTTTTTTAATATATAATATATATCTTTCCATATATGGAACTACTGCACTAAATAACACTTATCATAAATGAACATAATCAGTATCTAAGCTTTAACCCACAGAGCAAGAGTTCAAGCCGCAGCCTTGAAACTTATTGCATATATTTGTTTTTATACCCTGAACCCATTGAAAATGGGAATTCACTGTATAATGGTTTACATATTCTTGATCAGCACTGTCCGCCTGTCCGCCTGTCCGTCTGTCCGTCCGTATGAACGTGGAGATTTCGGAAACTAAAAAAAACTAAACTAGAGAGTTGAGATTTCACATGAATACTCGTATGTTAGTTACGCAGTACGAGCTTATTTTGATACAGGCTTATATATAGAATATATAAAGAAACGGAAAGAAAACATGAAACTGCTTTTGAAACTTTTGCTTTTATAGTCTTCTAGTCTTTTAGTCGGGCATAGCTCAATTCGTTCTTCTTTGTGGCCAAATCAATTCACTATATTTTCTCAAATTATTTCATTCTAAAAACCTTGACCGAATACATACATCAATTTCTTATTAGGTATACAATTAAAAAAAAAACTTTGAAAAAGTGTTGTTCGACCTCGGAATTAAAATGCTTGAGCTTTTTTAAGTTTCTGATTGCTTGATTGGATAAATTTTATTGTATAGTTCTTTTTTATAAGTTTTTTTTTTTAGAAAGCAATAAGAGATTCATATTTATTATTCAAATGTAAATGAAATCTTAAGGCATTTCAATAGATAGTGTATAAAGGTATTTTATAAAACATTCTCTAGCAATAATTTATCTTTCTCTCTCTCCCACTCTCTCACTCTATGTTTCTCTCTCTCTCTTTCTCCCTCTCTGTTTCCCTCTCTCGGTCTTTCTTTCGGTCTTTCGATCTTTACCTCACCCATTTATCGTCTCTTTACCTATATCTGATATGATCATACATCATAAAATAATTATCGTTCCTTTTGTTTAATTTCTGTTTTATTTAAGCTCTAAATACAATTTCGTTCTCTCAATATTCGCATTGTTTTTGTTTATATATGCACTCATTTATATGTACATATTCATGTTCAAAGTACACTCAATTTTGGGGCTGTCATACTTGTTCACAATCATAGTGGACAAGTATTATGAAATCGGTTCAATACAGCTGCATTTCAATTCAATCTGAATGAATGCAAACATTTTAAAAATTCGACTTTTTGCATGAACATGTTACGGACTTTTCTTGGAGCACGAAACTTTTAAATTTGATCAGTCTTTAATTGGTTTCTGAACTATTCGGAACTACGTCAGGGAATAAATTGGCATCACGATGAAATTCCTTTATAGGTTTGAATTACCACGAGCTGGTAATAACTATTTACAGTGTAGTCCATGTGACAAGGACCTTATATAAAAATTACTCTTCAGATCCTGGAACAAAGGAATACTTTCTGCTGGACTCGCCATGGCCATCGACTCTCATTACCATGGGATATTTACTATTCGTACTTAAGCTTGGACCAATTTTTATGAAAAATCGAAAGCCGTATAACATAAAAACCATAATGCTTATCTATAATGCCATTCAAGTGCTATACAATGGATTGATGTTCTTTTACGTAAGTATTTTTAATATCACGATTCACATAAGAACTATTTTAAAATATTTCATAATAGGGCATATACCGAATTTTTATTAGTCCGGTGTATGATATGAGATGCATGGAAACCCTTCCGCTAGACCATCCGCTGAAACCTAAAGAACGTCTGGTTACATATGTGTTCTTATTGAATAAGTTGCTTGATCTGCTGGATACCGTGTTCTTCGTATTACGAAAAAGTTATAAGCAAATAACTGTACTTCATGTTTACCATCATGTCATTATGTTCTATGGTATGTACTGGGTAGTGAGAATGTACGGAACCGGAGCGCAATACTCAATGATGGGTTTCTTTAACTCCTTCGTCCATACCGTCATGTACTCTTACTACTTTATATCGGCTCTTTATCCCCAACTTAAGGGCAGTCTCTGGTGGAAGAAGTACATCACTCGACTCCAATTGGCACAGTTTGTGGTGTTATTCTTCCAACCAATACATGTGCTCATATTTAATCCGACATGTGGATTTCCACTTATAATGCATTTGATGCAGCTGGCGGCGTCTATCAATTTTACACTCATGTTTAGCAATTTTTATTATCATGCTTATATTAAGCCCAAACCATTGAAAACGCAGTGAACTGTGTTTTCAAATTTGTTTCTATTCAAAGAATTTTATTTTCGGATCCAGAAAACAGTTTCGTTGCCCTTAATACCTCAACATTAAAATACTTGAGCTTTACTAGAATTTAAGAAATTAAATTGAAAAAAAAAAAAGACAGGAAATCGTATCTACATATTTAATTAAGATACAAAATATACAAAAACTGTTTGACAAATACAATTATACCAAAAACTGAACTGGACTAAGGGCTAGTTACCATAGGATACGACTAATTAATGTATAGCTCATAGTTCGTATTGTCTACTTATAAGATCGAACAACACTTGTATAGAAAGACTTCCGATAAGTATAAATAAATGCGGCACTTTTTTGTTATTTACTCAGTTTGACTATTTAAATTAAAAGTCAGAAGGAAACTTAAAAAAAAAAAAACGAAAAGTATTTAAGGTGTCATACGCTTAAAATTGCTATATAATTAAGTTATTCATTGACGTCATTTCAATACATAGATAAACATTTCAATACATAGATGGGCAGCGCTTGAATTGCGCTTGGGCAGCGCTCCTATACTATCGAAAATTAATTGTTGATTTTAATTTTTAATTCTATTCTGTTCTATACTATTTTCTAAATAGGTTTTTTACAATTTTAGTAGGTGTAGAGAGTGAACTATACAAATTCACAAGTTAGTATAAAAACTGACACCGCTTTCACACACAAATATTTTTGAGATATTTTGAAGCTTTCAGAGATGTATCCAAAAACTATTCGAAACCAACTTGCGTCAATTTTCGGTCATTTTGCATACACGTGCCTAGAAATGTGTATGTAAGTGGACGTAAATCAATTACAAAGAGAACTAAAATTATAATTATATTCCGTGACACTGTCTGTGTTAAAAACTGAATAGAATGGAATATGACAGTGGCTGAAATGTACTCAACATGAACAGTTTCCCGCACCTCATTATTTGAGCTTGCAACAATTGAAATAGTTTTAATTTTGCAGTTGAATGTCTTGAGATATCATATTTCTGTTCACATATTCTCTCATCTAAGTAAGTACCTATATCCTTATAGGTTATAGGGCAAGTGGCATTCAAACAAGTGCGCAGCTAGTTAATTAATGCATGACTTAAATGAGTTTCTATGAATACCAATTATGCGCTGTAGTCGTTGAGTATTTCATTTCGTTGCTCGTTTCAATTTAATGTCTGTATAATTGTTGCATTTAAGTAGCTGTTGCTTGGTGTCGATTTCTATTTCAGAATCGCTGTTGAGGCTCACAAGTCACTGAGTTTTCCGTAAGCAAAAGGATAGAGCAGTGGAAAATTGTGCAGGAAAATGGGCGTCGATATAATTGAACTATTCAGCAGACCTGCGAAAGGTAGAATTTCCGATTTGTTATTTATCTATAATTGAAATAATCGAACAATTTTTTTTTTTTACATTTTAAATTAGATCCTGTCATGGCTAGCTCTATGCCATTGATGAACTCGGGATGGATTGTTGCGGCTATTTTGATTGGCTATTTAGTATTTGTGCTAAAAGTGGGAAAAACCTTTATGCAGAACCGCAATCCGTACAATATTAAGAAGTTAATGCAGGTCTATAATGTGGTGCAAGTGATCTACAATGCCGTATTGTTTGCCTATGTACGCAACTGTGTTGAGTTTCACTAAAAAGCAATTAGTGAATAATGAATTGCCTTTTGCAGGGACTCGATATGCTCATCTTGAATCCAGTGTACAATATACGTTGCATAGAACTATTGCCAGCCGACCATCCAGCCAAGACAAATGAGCGCATATTGGCCTATTTATATTTGTTGAACAAAATATTCGATTTGATGGATACGGTGTTCTTTGTGCTGCGCAAGAGCTACAAACAGATCACGTTTCTGCATGTCTATCATCATGTGATGATGGTTTTCTCAACGTACTGGGTATTACGTATATATGGTGGCTCTGGCCAATATCATGTGATGGGCACATTGAATACTTTTGTGCATACCGTTATGTATTCCTATTACTTCATGTCCGCCATGAATCCGAATCTCAAAGGCAATCTCTGGTGGAAGAAGTACATTACCGAAATTCAATTAATCCAATTTGTGATATTATTGTTACAATCAATAATCGTGCTCATCTTTAATCCGACCTGCCAATTTCCCCTCTTTCTGCAGTATATGCAACTCGTTCAGGCATCGGTCATGATCATTTTGTTTGGCAAATTTTATATAAATTCATATATTAAGGCTAAATCGAAGAAAACTCTATAGAAATATTTAGTTTGTCTTTTATTTTTATTTTTATTTTTTTTTTTTCTATTTTTCAATTGGAATTAAAGAATATTGCTTAATGAAACCAAAACAGTTTTTGTTCTTTTTACAACTTATGGAAATATCCATTATATTTTTGCATAAATCCAACAACTTATTATCGTCAAGCCTTGAGCCGAAACTTGAACTCGACTTCTTAGAAGTAATATATTACGTAAAGTCAGTATTTAATTGGGTTAAATGAATATCTAATTGAGATTAGCAGCTTGGACGCATATAATAAATAAGAATTAAAGCAAATCGCAAAAAGCTTTTCAAATCATTTGTTTCTATACATTTCTATAGCTTTTGCTTGAGCTTTTAATTATTCGTTTATTGTTCCAATTCTATTTCGTTTTGATAGTTCGATTCAGTGCTAATTAGGAAACCTAAAATCACTTTTGAAACACTTCAATTAGATATGAATTGTATTTGACATTCGCGTTCATTCGCAAATCGTATTTCAAGCTTAATCGACGAAACGTGCTGTTCAACCATGTACAATATTTTCAATATACCATCACCTGGTAAAGTAAATAATATATCTATATGCATATATATATATATATAAAATAAATGTAACGTTTATATCTACTTATGCAGATCCCAATCCGTTGCCATTAACAAATTCACCATGGCCAGTTTTTCTAATCCTAACAAGTTATATGATATTTGTTCTAAAAGTTGGTAAGATCTATATGCGAAATCGTGATCCCTACGACTTGACGAAAGTCTTACGCATCTACAATCTTGGCCAGGTGGCATACAATATCATCCTCTTTAGTACAGTTAGTAAATAATGAATATCTTTCAATTGAATTTAAAAGAAGTTTGTTTTATACATTTCTTTGGTATTTTCCATTCTAGACATTCTACTTTCTGATCATTGAAGGAATTTGCAATCTACACTGCATGGAAACCTTTCCCTTCGGACATCGCCATAAAAACGTGGAGCGCTATATACACTATGCCTACTACATCAACAAGATCATTGATCTGCTGGATACGATATTCTTTGTGCTACGCAAGAGCTACAAGCAGATCTCATTTTTGCATGTCTATCATCACGCGATAATGTTCTTCGGCTGTTACCTGGTTATGCGCTTCTATGGCACCGGGGGCCACTTCAATTGCCTTGGCCTGTTCAACACGTTTGTTCATGTCATCATGTATTTCTATTACTTTCTCTCAGCACAATATCCGGGCATCAAATCAAACATCTGGTGGAAGAAGTATATCACGATTACGCAACTCGTGCAGTTCGTAATGCTCTTCACCTATTCCGCCTATGTGCTGATTTTTGCCGAGAACTGTAACTTCCCCAAAGGTTTGATAATGCTGCTCGGCTCTCAGGCTCTGCTTATGATGTATATGTTTGGCAATTTCTATGTCAAGACTTATACAAAGATCCAAAAGAGATCCAAACAAGACTAAGACTAAGACTAGAATGTATAAGATTTCATTTTTGATTTGCTTTGAAATGTAAATAAAGTTGAATGGAAACTAAAACGTGCTGAATTTTAGTTACCTAATGAGCAAAGGGCCTTTCTGTGATCTAGATTCTAAATAGCCAATGATTTGCAATTCATGCGGGCAACTCACGCCGTACAGTGGGGCAATCAAAAGGGGCCAGCTGGGGGCGACTGATTCGCAATTTATTAAGACGCTGCCGCGTTACAAATGGCTGAGAAAAGTAGCAGAAAATGCTGTAAAAATGGCAGCAACAGCTTGAAAAATAGAAATCGCTAGACGGAAAAACAGCTGTAGGCAATCAAACACACACACGTGGACACACACACACACACACACACATGCACACTCAAACAGAGAGAAAGAACACATTGTTAGCTACACTTGATAAGCATGATTCAAGTCGAGTGGGAAATCCAAAAAACACTCGCAAAGTAACGATGTGCAGTGAATGTCGACACGCATGCACATACATGCACACACACACACACACACTCACGCAGCACACACATACTTAGCTAGCTGACAGTTTCCGCTTGATTATCGAAATGGTAAAAGTAGAGAGCTTTAGCAGAAAGTGCATGACTACAAAATACCCTGTCTAGGGCTTATAGTGCAATAAGCTTTAGCTTTGTTTTACTTGATTTCTGTAATACGAAATACCAAAAGAAAACAAAAGGGGCCGATTTTCTGATACCCTGTGAACAGCTTATAGAGGAAAAATGCTTAACGAGTGATTCAGTTGAATCGTTTGATTAATGAGCTACCAGGGTATAAATAGCAACTGATAAGACAGCCAACAGCGTTATAACTGCAGCTCTATCCAAACTGAGCCAAGCCAAGCGCAGCCAAGACAAGCAACAGCAAGTTGCATTTGTTGCCCAAGTCGAACATTTTTGAAGTGGGTTTGTGTGTTTTGTCTTTTTTTTTTTTTTTTTTTTGTAGTTTATTTTTATTATTTTGCTCTGCTAACAACAGCTGCAACAATTGTGGCAAATATGGCAAATGGCAATTGAAAAAAAAAAAAAAAACAAAAGTCTCTTGGGACAGCAACAGAAATCCTTTTCCATGTACTTTCACACTTTATGCGCTTAACAAAGACGCGTTGACAAGATGAAAAGGAAACAGCTTAAGAGGTGAGAGTGGGAGCAAACACATAGTCAGGAGAAACCGCAACGAGGTCAGGCGCATGCACAAGGATAAAGAAAATGGACAGGCTTGTTAAATAAAGGGTAGGGAAGGGAAGGGAAGAGACGCGTGAGCCCTAAGAAGCACAAAATTGGCTATAAAATGAACGATGCACTGAGAGAGGGTTACAAGAGAGAGAGAGAGAGAGAGAGAGAAAGAGGGGCAGAGCGAGAGAGATTCGGGCTCCACTAAGTTTTATCTTTTGTCTTGTCTTGTCTCTATGTATGTGTGTGTGTGTGTATGTGTGTATGTGTACATTTGAGACAAAGTCAAATGGAAATCTGCATAAAACCCTTCAGGCTGCATTGATACAAGCAGCGGGCGAGGCATTCGATTGCACACACAGACATCGCCGGGGCAAAGCCATAGAAAAGTTTCCTTTCAATTGCACAAGCAAAGCGCGCGCATCCACAGCAAGTGCACAAAACTATATATGTAAATATATATAAATTTAGATATATATGTATATATGAATTTAAATGCGCTTTTCAGCTGCTTAAACTTAATAGGATTTTGCTTAACAAAAATAAACTTTAAAGAGCAAAACATCTGCGGCAAAAAAAAAAGATAGCAAAGGTGAAGAAAGAAAGAAAGACAGACAGAGAGAGAGAGAGAGGATGAGAAAGCGCATAATTGAAATTAATATGCAGCCACATAAATTCCATTTAGAGCTCAACTAGCTGGCTCAATTAGGATTTTTGCAAGCATATATGCTGACACTCACACACTCACACACACACACACACACACACACACTTATGCATATTTGTGTGACCCGTTAGCTTTGCTTGCGCCCGACTTGCAGCGACGCTTGCCAACTTGTGCCATAATTTACACTCTATCGAACGATAACAAACAACCTGCATAATGTATGGCGCTTTATAAACTCCCAGCAGCGAATCCAGCAGCGGAGGCGTGGTCACTGGCAGAGGAGGAAGAAAAAGAGACAGAGAGACAGAGAGAGTGTTAGAGCGATAGTGTGCGAGGGTAACGCTGGCTATAGAAGAACGTTTGGCTATTGAAACACAATGTTGTTATTGAACGATGGGGTCACAAAGTGGCACAAACAACGCTTGAAGATGTGCAGCATTGGTGTGTGTGTGTGTGTGTTGGTGTGTGTGTGTTGGTGTGTGTGTGTTGGTGTGTGTGGGTGCATGTGTGTACAGCACAAACTATAAAATACTAGCACACTCGCTGCTGCATTATCCTTGAATGCCAGCTAAAAGTGCATGAAAAACGCTGTCACTAACAGCTATACAGGTGTGAGTATATAAGTGTGTCTGTTGCAAGGACACGGCGAGGGCAGATCTTGATTGTTGTCTAGATATAAATTAATGAAAAGTGAAGCAAAAGGTTTTGTGCAGGCGATTGAAGTTCAAGGTGAAGGTAAAATTTTAATGAAAATGAAAAAAAAAAATAAATAAATAAATAAACAGAAATTAAAAATAAAATTTAAAAAAATTAAGCAAAAGCTGTAAAGAAAATGGAATTTTATATCAAATTTAGAAGAATTTCCTGTGGTATTAAGAGTTTTTAGCTGGGTAGAAAACAGAATTAATCAAGAGAGTAGCCTCGCATATATTCAGATATTCAATAAATCTAAAACAGACTCGACTTTAGCTATATCTTATACTCTCTCCCCCAAAAGAATTTGCCAAAAATATTTGTTTACGTTATAAACAAACATAAAAACTTTTAAAGCAACCCTCGCTGTTGCAAAAAGAACTCCACAATTATGTAGCTATTAGAAACTTGAATAGACTTCTTCTTCTGACGCTCCTCTCTCTTTACCTCAATGGCTAACAACAAAAATGAAGCAACTTTAAGTGCCACCCTCGCCAGCTAACACCGTTAGCTGTCCACGCCAACCTTTGGGACTTGGACTCTTTGCCGGTTAGTGCTCCATGTGTTTTGCAGTTAATTTGCGCATTCACACTTCATTGTCTTTGGCCTCGACCGTTTTAGACTAAAGGGTATTAGTAAGTAGAGTGTATTAGTGATAGTCGACGGGCATTTAATGACCCTTCGGCTCAAGCTTAAGCATTTTATTCATGGTTATTCATGCTGATGGCGAACCCATACATTTTAAAGTTCAATGCGGCATTTGCATTTAAATGTTCATTGAAGCACCAAATGTGGAACGTTTGCGTAATGTAGATTACGCATACGCAGCGCATGCATCGTGCAGTCGTGTTTCATGTTTCATGTGCTGGCATAATAAAATTTTAATTCGCAACGATTGATGGGCTGCACACGCATCAATGGCTGATCCTAAATCCAAAATGACAACAGCAACAAACAGCAAAAGTCGCCAAGAGGCCACAGCTAAGGTCTGAGGCAGAGGCAGAGGCAAACGCAGAGGCAGAGGCAACACATTAAATTTTATATGCCATCCGGCGCTTATTTGCATACACAAACACACGCATCCACACACCCACACACTTATTGGTTGTGTGTATAAAGCTGTAACATTGATTGGATTTGTTTGAGCTTTGCAACAGCAACAGAAAAAGGGACACACATTGAGGCGGGGGCGTGCCTCATGGGTTAAGTTTAAGTGCCTGGCATTTGGCAAATGCCATAGAAGCTCTCGTGCAGCCTGTAGCTTAGACACACACATACACAGGCAGACACACATTCATAGACACATTCACATTCTGTGTAATATTTTCTCATTTGCTCGACCAAAATTGCGGCTGCATCGTTTAATTTAATGCCCCTTAATTACGCTCCTATATATTCATCTCTCACACTAAAGCATGTCTTTTGCGTAATGAAATGGAATTGAACATTGAGCAGCGGCGGCTCCTTCTCCTACTCCAAGCGTAGCTCCAACTAAAGCCAAAGTTAAAGCTAAATCAAATGGCAAAAGTCGTACAGCTTAATTATTTAGAATTGTAAATAAGTGCTGCATCTGTGCCTAATTGACAGCATACATTTGTAACTTCAGGTTAGTTTAATAAACAAGCATCGATGGCTTGTCTTAGAGAATGCTTTAATGCTAAATGAGCTTTCAAGCTGATATCGAATTGAATTTATAGCTAAGTGTAATATATTTTTATTTGAAAGTAAAACTGGTAAATTAATGTAACATGATTTAATCAAGTTTATCAAAGTCAAATACAAGTTCATTTTGACTTATGTTAATATATGAAAATCGCATAGAAAGGCTAAATTTTGTTAGACTTTGTGAAACTTAATGAAGGGAACATAAAGGAAAGAGAACGACAACTAGAAACAAAAACTCAACGAAAAGAAAACGAAAAGAGTTGAGAAATAAGACACCAGAGAATTTCTGAAAGTAAGAGTAGAAAAGAGAAAGCAATAAGGAATGAATAAAGAGAGAAATAAAATAGCAAATATTAGACGCAACGTAAAGAAATCGAAATCATCAAAATTCACCAATTGAGAGAGCAGAAAAAAAACGAAGACGACAAAAATAGCTAAAGAACAAGCGGAACAGAGCAAGATAGAATATAAAAATATGTTTTCCAGTTAAAAGCTAAAATAATTCCACATTCAACTTGTATAAACAAAAGCCGTTGCCATTCTTCTTCGCACAAAAAGCAATTGACGTCATAGACACAATTAAACAAAAGTTAAATGACTTGAACGCAATTAAATTGAAGTTGATGAAATTCGCATTTAACTGCACTTAGTCATAAATTCAATTCAATTATGCAGTTATTACTGCATTAAAAGAAGATAAATACATTAAAATAAAAAATAAATAAATAAACAATGCGCAAAACAATTTAACAATGTGTATCATGGTCAAACTTCCCTTGGCCCTCAGCTGTACCATTCAGACGGAAACTGAAATTGAAACTGAAACAGAAACCTCAATGAATCAACAGTTTCTTTTTTCCCCTTTTTTGCTTTTTTTCATTTTACGTTATTTATGCTATAAACATGTGACTAAATAATGTTCTTGGTTGACTATTTGTGAAATGTAAATATTGCAGCGAGTAAATAAACAAATAGACAACAAGTAAAACTGGACTAGTCCATGGAAAGCGACCATATGATACTCTACAAACAAATACGAATAGGAATGCAAATAAGGAAATTGGTAAAAGAGTTGAACAATAAGTTTAGATTTCCATATGATATATGTTAGGGAAGCGTACATACAAACAAATTCATATATAAATATACATATATATTTTTCAAGCATGAGCATAATATTTACGACCATTCTTAACGTTTCCAGAACAATCGCGTATAGGAGTATGAAAAATAAAAACACCTTTAGCCCTATGCTCAAAATATACAATAATAAAACATATAGTGGCTAAAAATTTGAATAAAATGCGTAGTTGAGCATAGAGCGCTGTCGCTGAGTGTAGAATACTAGATCGAAGTTCTCACTCATTTGGGTTTACGAGTCGATCCAAGTAAGTTAGAGAAGGACAGACGCAAAGAGAGAGAGAAGTAGGAAGCATCTTTCTACTCTAGTATCTCCCTTGGATACAAGTTATATATCGAAGCAAAGCATAGATTACACAATATTCATATATTTTATGCTCAATATACAGAAAAGATTATCATAATGCTTTTCATAAAAAGAACCCATTCAAGAAGAGAGTTCTGCGTATAATTGTGAAAGAAGCTTGCCAGATTCTATGCTGATGCTGAGAGCGGCAAGCTGAATATACCTACGTCAAATCCGTCTCTCCGTCTATCTGAAATATAATAGCAACTCTTCACATGATTTGTACTCTTACTGCTTGCTCATTAATCAAATGCAAATATACGAAAATATAAAAGTCAAATAAAATATGAACACACATATTAACGCTCAGAGTCACGTAAACCCGATATTTACATGGTATACTCGTTCGCATTATGGTTATCAATACACACACACACACACACAGACACAGAAGGAAAGACAACTGCAAATTGTATTTAATCAATGTTATTTTAAGCAACTGACATGGTTAAGGACAATGAAACGATTAATTAAATGCCATAAATGTCAACAATAAAGCTGAACTCCTTGTTGCGCTGACTTTTAAAGTAGATCTTGGCATAATTGGTATTCGGTCCGCCAGCTTCTAGGCGCGCATAGCCGCCGTTGCCATTCTTGATCTGATCGGTGACCACAATTTGTGTGATGATACGCGGCGTACCCTGGTATCAAGTAAGAAATTAAAAATCAATTAAAAAAATGATTTAAAAAAAAAAAATGTTTTTAAATCAATGCAATGGAAGCAACGCACAGTTTGCTGGAATAAGTAGGTGCGCGTGACAACGCGTAAGAATTTCGATTTCTCCGATATGATAACACGTTCCAGGTGCACATCCCGAAACGTACGACTGCCCCACGTAACGCTATGACTTTGATTGGTGCCAGCGGCATGGCCGACAGCGAACAGCGCGCATGAGACCAACAATGCTAAGTAAACGACTTTCATGTTCTTGGGCACAATTAATTATCACGCTTACGAACGAATCGGATCGCATTTATATACGAAACCACAAACAACGAGGCCAAAAATATGAAAAAAAAAAAAGTATTGTTTGCATTGTAAGCAAGCTACAGTTGTTGCGTTGTCAGATTCTCATTAATGGCCACAGCTGGCGTGCCAATCTGCAAAACAAAACCCTCATAACGCACCTGTGTGAAGATACAAATATATATATATATATATATATATATATATATATAGAGTGGGGGAGAGATTGAGACATGGAAGTAGAATTGTCTCGTTTTGCATATATGCAATTTGAGGAAAAGTTTAAGAACAACATTTTATGCACGCTGCAAAGTCAATGAGAATGTCAGGGACAGCTAGCTAAATTTATCTATCAGGCAGCAAGGAAAAATAAGTAAAAAAAAAAAAAGAAAATGAAAGCAGAGAAAAAGAAAAAAAAACGTGAAACGAAAAGAAACGAGAATTCCTCACAGCACATTAAACATGCAAATTTCGAAATGGATTACACATGAATACCTAAAATGTTTAGCTGGGGTCCAGGGGCCAACTCAGGGATCACAGCAAACAGAACGAGTGAGTTAGACAGAGACGGAGAGTGAGAGTGAGAGTGAGAATGGGAGACGTTTTTGCTTACAGCTGTGGGCGTGTTGCTTTAAACTTGCTTTAGGCAAAATATTTATTTAATTTTTGTTAACTACCCCTCGCACACACACACCCATACACCCATACGCCCACACATATGCACAGATCCAATTTACTCAAGTACAAAGACCCTGTCGCGTATATTGTTGAAATTTTATTGTGCAAACATGAGAGTGTGCAAAATTTATGTGTGTGTGCGTGTGTGGTTCAGCTTTATGGTTGCCACGTTGGTTTTGTTTCTCATTTACGTATGTATGTGTATGTGTGTGTGCATAAACAAACTCTAAGCTTGCGCTGCGTTGTTAAGTTGTGGCAATAGAAACACACACACACACATATATATGTATGTATTTATGCACGTTACTGTGCACCGCAGAAATAAAAACGATTTTTGGCAAACAAATCAACTAGACAACAGCGGCACCATAACAAATCACAAGTACCAAATCATTAAATTCAACCAAAAACACAGCTGAAATACTCTTTGCGATTTACTTGAGAGCTATAGCTAGTACGATAGACTGAGTGTGAGAGAGAGAGAGAGAGAGAGAGAGAGAGAGACAGAGTGAAAGACTGTGCCACAATTTGTATAAATGTAAAAAATACTTAGTCAACAGCTGCGAGTGTTGAACATTTATATCTGCATGTTTGCCTATAGCTAGAACTCGTTGGGAATTCTAAGAACATTTCTGGCAGTTGTTGAACTTTTTTATTATAATTATTTCCTGTAAATTTTTTATTTGTAAACATATGCTAAAATATGCTGCAAAATAAAATTTTGTTACTTTTAAAAAATGTTTTCATATATGAAAGGCAAAGATTGAATACAATAATAGCTGAAGCTAATATTCAATACAGCAATGTAAGCCAAAGTCTGAGAAGAATTATAAGAATTAAATATTAAATATTAAATGATCTATTTGTGGCATTTCTAAAAGCGAAAAATATTGTGAAATTAATTCAAATAACAATTAAAACTACAAATGCAAATTCATGCAAAATTCATATTCAGAGTTACTATATGAACAAAATATATAACAACTAGTTCATACACTTAAAACACAATTACCATTACAAGCTCATGCTGGAAAAACCACACAGAAATTTTTAATTAGTCTAAATATTTGACAATTTGAAGGCAACGACAAACATGTTAGCATAGTTGTTGGACCCGACACACATGTATACAAAAGCTATTTTGTGCATAGGTGGACAATAAAAAGGACTGAAATCGTAACAAGAGCGAACGACCACAGAGGGGGTCATAAATATTTGTATTGTCCTTTGACCGTTGTCTGTTTTGTTATTATATTTATATACATGCACATACATGTGTATGTAGATTGAGATAAGAGATATAAGAAATTGTTATGTGTATCTCATTTGAATGCATCGATGCAGCTGGCATATGAAACCACAAGCATCATATAAATTGATAACATATTTATTTTAAATTTGCTTTGAGATTTGCCACATGCCACAAGCCTCTCTCGCTCTCCGTCTCGCTCTAACTCTTGCGATAGCTTTAAATGGGCAGCGGCACTTATGCCTCAAGCGATTTAAATAAATTTTAATTAAAGCAAATGGCACTTGAAACAAAACACGCATTGCCAACACACTAGACAGAGACAGCAATAGTAATTACAGATTGAAATTGAGTGGAAGTGAGAGGCAGACAGCAGGATGGGCAAGCCAAAGGTGTAGTGGAAGAGATATATATAGAGAGAGAGAGAGAGAGAGAGAGAGAGAGAGAGAGAGTGAGACAGTATGAGTTACGTGTTGTTTGTGCATGAAATCAAGTGCTGTTGCTTTACGTTCTTGTTGTTGTAGTACTCTACACACACACACACACACATACACATCGAAATTAACAGCCATTGCACACACATACATTCGCTATGCTCGTGACAAGCTGAGACAAAATAAACAAACAAACAGGACACAACTTCATTTGATTAGGTTAGCAACAGGCGAGCAGAAGAACCATAGACAGTGCAAAAGAGATAGATAGAGAGAGAGAGAGAGAGAGAGGCGGAGGTTAAAAGGGCACAATATATATATAAAGAGCTGACGAGGAGAGCAGAGCGAAAGCGTAAGCGGCTCAGCTAGGTAGATATATAAAGGCACTATCGCGCCCGCAGCAATTTTCACGCTAGAAAACTGACTGACTACACGCAGAGAGAGTGAGAGAGAGCTCGAGCTCAGTTAAGTTATAGAGCGAGATAGATAGTGCAGACTATTAGTAAACAGTGAAGCAGCATACAAAATGTGACGCTGGACAAATGAGTAAAAGTTGCTTCTACTGAATTGTAATTAGATAGCAGACCCTACTCAACAACAGCATATTCATCTATCCAACTACGCCTAACACACACACACATACACATTTATATATTGTACATATGTACATTATAGAAGCATGACAGCGGTATGGCTTTAATAGCAGTTATTAGCCACAAATGTGGCTTTTGGGCAGCTAAGCAGCACGAATTAGACGGCTTTCGTTTCTATAATCTGTGTGGTGTTTGTCATATTTGTTGCTTTTTTAACAACATGTGCCACATGCCACACACGCACACACACACACACACAGAGAGAGAGAGAGAGAGGTAGAGTGTGTGTGTGCGTAGGCTTTTGATAAAATCCACTTGTTTTTGGGCGACTCATCACAATCCCCCAGCTAAAAGCAAATACCCTCTTCAAAGCCATTAGACGTCATTGTATTTAGCTGTGGTTGGGCAGCAGCCAGCCAGCCACGTCTTTGACAATATCCGAAACTTGAGCGACATTTGCCACTAGTGCCAGTACGAGAGTGCGGAAGTGTGGGCGTTTGGGCGTGTGGACGTGGCAGAGCGCGTTAGCTCTGCTGCAAATAAATGCCATTTAAGGCCTTAGCATGCTAAACGACATTAACGTGGCACCCAAGTGTCAGTTAACGCCTGTCACATACAACATACAACAGCAACAACAACAAGCAGCGACAACAACCACAAAGTTGTGTACGCAACGCCAAGTTTTTGCCACTTCACACAGCATTACGCATACGCCGCATGAGCCGCAACCAAAAAAAAAAAAAAAAAAACAGATTCAAGAACAATTACGCTAAACATTTGTTAGATTTGCAATTTTTATACAATAACAATATGACAGACTAACAAATACCCCGTTAGTTGTTGAAAATATATGTTATTTAATTTTTAAATTAATTTCGCTCATTTATAGAACTTAGACTTGATAATAATAATTTTAAAATATTAAAAAAAAAAAATTAAATTAAAAGAATATTTGTTTTAGCAAATTTAAAGGTTTTTCATAAAAAAGTTAATATATATTTATTTATTTGTTGTATGCATTAAATATATTTTAGAATTTATTATTTTATATTTTCCTTCAAATGGCAACTTCTAGAATTTGATAAATTTTAAGAAATTTCTTATACATTTAATAGATCTAAATATATTTTTATTAGTTTTTTAGGAAAGGCAAATTCTACATTGGCATTTTTTCAATTTTAAATTTTTATGAAAAAACTACTATAATATTTATATTCAGATGAAATTTTTGTGAAATTGAAGCTCCCTTGTGGGTCACATGCATTACGCATATATCCATTTAATAATAACCCTTCACTTTGAGCATTTGCAGCATTTTAGTTGTGTCGCAATTCTCTAAAGAACTCTCGCAAATAAAAAGTTGATATTGTCACAATTGTTGCCCAGCTTCGACAACTCACTTGTGACTTTGAAAAGGGGTTTTCATGTTGTGCTTCTTCAGTTTCTACTTAGTTTTTCTCTCTCTCTCTCTTTTTCTATTCTTGTGGTCCGAGTGGCTTATGGCCCGCTGTCAGTGCGCATACAAATGCTGAATTGCAAGTAAATTGCAACAAATGTTGCACTTTGCACCACAGTCATGGCGTGGTGCACCCGCAGCCGCAGTCAGAGCCAGAGCCACAGCCACAGTCATAGCCGCGGACCCGTGACAGTTTCAATGAATGCCAAATGCGAAATCACAGTTGTGCCACAAAATCTTGACAACTGCAGCAGCAGCAGCAGCAGCAGCAGCTGCCACTGCTGCACGGCATGCAAATTGGCCTTTTGGCTTTTCGTACTTCAGCTGGGTCCTGCCATGGCACTGGCATTGCTTGGCCCTGTTGATAAGACGGCAAATAAGTTACCAACACTTGCGAGACAATTGTCGACTCTGCACCTTACTCCAGCGGATATATAAAGAAAAATACAAAAGAAAAACAAGAAACTTGTCGGCAAACAATGAAAATTACTTTTCATATTTAATTGCCTGGCAAAGGCAAACGCGTCCAGTTCCAGTGCAAAAGAAAGCAAACAAAAGTGTCATATGATATTAAAGAGAACTTTAAATTGAAATGGCAATTGGCATGCCACATGCCACATGCCACATGCCGCATGCCAACTGTGCCACACGAAAAGGCGCAAGCACTTCAAACTCTTGAGTTGACTTCAACTTGGCCAAAAATTAGACGTGCTAAGCAAGTAATGGAGACAGCAAATGCTTATTATTTGCATAAAACAAACACACACACACACACACACACACATGGGCAGCAGCCATGTCACAGGTAAACTCACATAGTCTTTGGGGCGTAAAAATGCAAATTTTCGTTGCAAATTTAAATGTCACCTAACAATTCAGTTGTTAAACTCACATTAAGAGCACGAAATGCTTGTCAGCGCAGCTGAACAGCAGCAGCAGCAGCAGCAGCAGCAGCATTCTTGCCACATGCCACATGCAGCTGCTGAGAAAAACAACAGAATTACGTTACACATACGCAGCGTGGTACGTGCCAGAGTGAAAACAATTTAAAGAAAACTTATGGCAATGCAGCTGCAGCTGAAAACATCTTAGAGTCGCAAATATTTATTGAGTTTGCTAGCGACATTCATTTAGATGTGAAATAAAAGTAAAATCTATTGAAATAAAATACATATATATTGCTCACAAGAAGAGCTCGCAAATATCTCTTGAACGTTTGCTCTATGTCTGCAAATAAAAGTGTCTTTTACGCTCGCACTTTGATAAACAAACTCTGAGAGCAATCGCTTCGCATCGTTTGTTCAACGAGATCGCTGAAGTTCGTATTTTGTGTATGTATTGGTGAGTTGCATTCGCTAAACATATCCATAGCATATGTGAATGTGTATGTGCATGCTCACCTACTCAAACTCATTATGCGAACGCCAATCGTTTCGCTCTCTAAATGATGTTCGGGAAACGAGCGTCACACGATTAGCTATATACGCAAAGCGCTCAGCCGAATGCCAAAACGAAACGAAACGAAAAGAAACGAAGCAGCAGAGTGAGAGCGAAGGAATGTGACTTCTCTTCGGCTGATCTCGTGAAGAGAGTGTAAAATTTCAAACAATTTGCATTTGTTTGCGAGCTTTATTAAAAATATTATATAAATTTCTTTTTAATTTTGGAAATTTTATATATATTATATATTTTTTTGGCTTTTTATTTTAAGAAAAATTAATAAAAATATCTTGCATTGAATTTGCAACTGAATTTCTGAATTGCATTTCGTATTGAATTGCAATATTTTTTATGAATTATAAATTTCATAAAGCAAAATATTTTCATAAATTTTTGTTTTATTCACGTTCAAACAAACAACACTCAAAACAAAATCTACAGCATAAAAATAACAAATTTTACAAATATATAGTCTCTATTTTTTGTTATGAAAGTAAAAGCATTAAATCTTTAGATTATTAGCTTTATGTATACAGATTTATATTGCTAGAGCCAAATTAAATATCTATATGTAAGTTTCTGTGCCCATAATACATTCAACAGAAGCAATATTAAATGCATTTACTAGATGGCTAAATAATAGCCAAATAGTTGGCTCCTAAAAAGCCAGTTTATCCTGAGCATTAGACCTACAGGGTATTTACCCTGTACGCCTAAAGCTTATCATATTTAGGTAATTCTAGAGCGCCTACAAAACCAAAAAAAAATAAAAAAAAAAAAAGTAAAAAGTGAAAGCTGAAAGCTGAAAAAAGTTGGAGCGCAAAACTTTTTACTTTGTCGTTGTGAATGCGAATGTGGTTACTAAAAAGTCCATGTTGTTGTTGTTGTTGTTGTAGCTGAGGCATGCGTTGCAGCTTCAGTATTGCCATTCGATGTCAATTTAAAGTTTTTTATTTTTATTTAGTTTTTTTTTTCCATCATCTTCTTCTTCGCTTCGTTTTGCCTTACGTTGGGTCGGATAAAGTTTCAGCAGCAAAGTTTTTCGCATTGTTCGCAGCGGCTGCCGGGTAATCGGACCTAGCCAAAGGCAGCAGCAGCAGCAGCAGCAAAGGCAAAGGCTAAGGCTAAGCTTGGCATAATCGATTTGCTTTTGCCTTTTCATTTTAATAACTTCTCTTTTTTTCATCATCTTCTTCTTTTTTTTTGTGCACCGCAACAAAAAACTTGGCTGCAACAAAGTGCGGCAACAATTACGTGCGGCAAACAAGCAAACTGCAATCGACAATGCTAACAATGGTTGAAAGGTGCACAAAATAGAGCAGAGCAGACCAGTAACAACAAGAGCAAGTTGAAGAAAAAGGGATGGCAAGTCAGAAGCACAAGTTGCCAATGCCAAACTGGGTTAAAGACTTCGTCTTCGTTTGTGCCACTTCCCTTGACATTTGGCAGCAGCTGCAGGTGCAGATGCATTCAACTGCAAGCTTCGCCATAATTGAGGCACGCGCAAAACAAATGCTGAGAGCAGCAGCAGTAGTAGCAAAAACAATTTCGGAACTGCTCTTATTTTTTTTTAGTTTCCTTTTTGAACGTGCAACGTGCCACACGAAAATCATTATTTATAATTTACAATACGCATTTACTAGCTAAAATTGCATGTAACTAATTTATTTATGCATGCTGCAACTAAACCGCAAAACTGGCTTAAATATAACAACAGCAAAGAGATATTTATATGTTATTGCATTTTATACTATATATGTGTATATATATGTATATATATTTCGCCCACTCGTTGTAGTTTAATTCAATTGAAGTTGATTAAAAATTAATTTCAAATTAAATGTGCGCTCAATGATTTTGCGCTTTCAATTGCCATGTATGGGCAGAGAGTGAGAGAGTGAGGGAGAGTGAGAGAGAGGGGAGTTAGTGGCATCATTTGGTCGTGTATAAATGTCAGAGCTTAGCGGGGTAGTTAAAAGCTGTCAGCAAAAGTAAAAATTCGACACGTTTTACCCCAAACTCACATATAAGTCAAATGGCAAAAGTTGAAATACACTCACACACTCACACTCACATACTCGGCAAACACACACACGCACACACACACATCTTATACAACTTATACAATGCTGACTAATAAGTACACGAGCAGCTCAAGCGGAAACGGAAGTTGTTGCAAAGTCCGTTGAAATCAATTTTAAAGGTAAACTTGTTACAAGTTACAGAAACAACTACAGCAACAACAACAACAATAAACAACAACAATAAACAACAACAACAGCAACATTTCACGAAAAGCAAAACTAATTGCAATGCTCATTATACACAATATACCACGTAAAACATATGTAAGCCCTTTTTTGTGGTATTTCAAGTGCAGAGTGAAAAGTTGAGAAATGTCTGTAGAATATTTTAAGCCTTTTTTTTTTATTAGACAATATTAATAGATATTTTTGGGTTTAATTGCATGATGAAACTTAATGTTTACTGTCTGTAAAAAGAAATTGTACTAATTAGTTGCCAACTTGTAAATATATAAATAATTTTGTGTTTTTTTTTACAATTACAAATAATGCAATTAATAAATAATTTATTAAAGGCTTGTTACAAAAATGTTCTGGAAACAGAGACAAAGAATATTCTGAATAATATAATGAATAATTAATAAATATTAGAAATATTTTGTATTTCATTTATTAATTTATTTAATTAGTATTTTTTAATTTATTTACAGTATTTTCTGTAAAATATGAGTAAATATTATAAATATTTTGTATTTAATTATTTAATCAAAAAAATAATAATTTTTGTCAATCAATAAAATTATAAAAATTCTTTTAAAAAATTCTTTTATCTATATAAAAATTTATCTTTACGTATAGTTTAAATATTATTTATTAATAATTTAAAATTTGTAGGACCATCTATCTTCAAATTTTACAGAGTATTTGCCAGTCATAAACTTCCCATCTAAGCCTAATTTTTGTTGTTGTTGTTGTTAATGGGCCTGTTAGCCAAGTTGTTGTTGTTGTTGTTTTGTGCAGTTGAAGTTGCAGTTGCAGTTGTAGCTAAAGTTACAGTTGCTCTAGCTGTTATCGATTGTTGTGCACACACACACACACACACATACAGACACACACACACATGTAACACCCATATATATGCCATATGTGCTACGTGCTCCAGATGCGCCCCATTAGCGTTTCGCATGCCCCAGCAAAAGTTTCAAAATTTATTTGCCTCATTTTGTGCACATTGTTTGGCTGGCTCGCTGTTGGAATCTGCGTGTTGTGGCACGCTAAAGTTGCCTGCAACGCCTGCAGCCTGCAATTAAAAGTGAAGCAATGCCCAGCTCTCCCTCCAGTGCCACTCCTCCTACCCACTCCTCCACGAACCGAACTGAACGTTTCTCTAATGCACAGCACTTTAATTAACTTCCCCAGCCCGAAACTAATGGCAATTTATGTGCGTTAATAAACGCTCAATGGTAAAATGCAGCAGCAGAGGCAGCAAAATATGAAGTAAAATGTGTAAAAAGAGTTTAAGGATTTCGCATTACCCTCAATTTTCAGTCGACGTCTGCAATCAGCGTTATCAAAGCCATTTAATTCTCAGAAATCTGGCCAAAGTTGTTAAAACCCCATTTAAAACTGTCACCATAATGAACGTTCAGCATCTACCATCTTCCGCGAGCTTGGATTCCATCTTTCCGTTCCATTCCGTTGCGTTCCACCTTGCATTTCACTCGACTGCTGTTGCTGCTGCTGCAACTGGAAAATGGCAGCTGCACGCCCTGCCAGCCTTTCACTGGGGATGTTAATTAGAAAACTCTTGAAAATGATTAAAAACTTTCGTGGCTGTCAGACGGCCAAAAAGAGTTGCCAACTTTTGCTTCCTGCTGTAAAAATGAGACGACACTCAACGAGAAAGCTGAAGAGAGAATGACAAAGAGAGACAGCGAGAGAGAGAGAGAGAGAGAGAGAGAGAGAGAGAGAGAGAGAGAGAGAGAGAGTGAGAGGAGACAGCAAAGTGCACTCTATATGACGGCTGTATTGTCTGATACTTAAAAACTTTACCCATGTTCTAAGCTGCACATGGAGAATCAGCGTAATATATATGTATATATAGATAGCATTTAGAGAGCAATATCAAGCTTCTGCTATGATATATTGTTCTGATTGGGTTATTATGTTAAGTATTGCCAGATAAGCTGCTAAAACATATGAGAATTAAGCACTCTACTATATAGTGTGAGAAGAGTTATAAACTTTTGATCCAGCAACCTATAGCAAATGAATATATATCACCAGATAGATTTCTAGAACATTCTAGACATTTGGAATTGAAACACGCAAACATTACCATTATCATTAAGAATCTACATTCCTGTTTCCAAAACATACAGAAACGAAACGCTCGACCAGAGAAACACTTGGAATCGAAGCACTAAATAAATATAAGAGATCTACCATACTTTTCAGATGACTTATAGAACCTTTGGAATATTTCGCATATCAAAAATTTTTCTCTTATTTCATACTTAACTTATCATATTACAAAGAAAAAAACACAAGAAAGTCTAAACTGCATAAAAAAATATAACGATAAAACAATTGAATAAATTTTCATGCCTTAATAAATAGTTTTAGCTCAAATTTCACACACTAGCAATGTCAATTGAGTAAACCACACATAAGACATATCTAATGCGCCGCAATAATAATAGGCTTACATGTGTAATATAGCTGAGATTGCTGTCATTGTCTTTAATTTTTAACAGTTTAAACTGGCAATAAACACTTGCACTCTAATCAACAATTTGCACATCTCTGGGCTTAGCGAGTGAGCTGTGAAGCTGTGTGATGCGACATCTGCCTCACCTGCCGCACCTGCCGCACCTGCCGCTCGCCTGTTGGCATCTTTTATTAGTGTCAATTAAGTGAAATACTACAAATAGACATTGAGATTGAGATAAAAAGATAAACACGAGATACTGGCACAAACCAGATAAACATGGCTACACAAATATCACAATGGCAATTGTAACTGAAATCTGCTAGAGCAATCTCAGCGGTTGCGGTTCACTTGAGCTAAATTGCTGCGATGTGTGAAATCAGTTGACAACGCGACCTCAAAGTGTGTGCAGTGCTGATCAAATTTGTCGAAAATGTCCGGGAAGCAAGCTAAGCTCAAGTGCGTGGAGCCGAAGAAACCAAAGGAGGAGTGGGGCAACGGATTGGAATTTCTATTTTCATGCATCTCGTTGTCTGTGGGCCTGGGCAACATTTGGCGTTTTCCCTACATTGCCTTTCAGAATGGTGGCGGCACCTTTGTAATACCCTATTTGATAGCGCTCTTGGTTATTGGACGACCCGTCTACTATTTAGAGATCTCACTGGGTCAATTTCGTGGCGGTGGCGCTTTACGCGCCTTCGATCTAGCACCGCTGCTCAAAGGTGTGGCTGCTGGCCAGGTGTTAGCCACAGGCGCCTCCATTACCTACTACTCAAGCATCATGGCGTTGACACTGCGCTTCCTGCTCGCCTCGTTCAGTGCCGAGCTGCCCTGGAGCAGCTGTTGGAAGAGCTGGGGCAGTGACTGTCACGATGGCAACACGGCAAATGCCAGTGGCAAAATGTCACCAGCACAGCTCTATTTTGAGTGAGTGCATTGAGAGAATGCGGAATTCCCTAGCTAAATATATGATATAGTTATATATGAGATGATTGAGCATGGAACTATTCTAAATCAAACTGGAATGTTTAATGCTCGTAATAATAGAATTAATTTTTATTGATTAGCTAAATGATATGAGCTTTATTTCTTCACACATCTAAAATATATCATATTCATATGGCAATTATATAATATATATATATATATACATAGACTTTGCACATCAAAATAACATTATCTTTTGCATCTAGTCGATACATTACTGTCATTAAGCTCTTTTCGCTATGTAGTAAATGCTGACCAATGGCAATATCTATATATATGCATATATATATTTGATATAATTATATAGATAAAAATATAAATATAAATTTATATATATATATATATATATATATATATATATATATATATATATATAAATTTCGTTATAAATGCCAAAGCCTACATTCATTCCGTCAACCTGCAAAATAAAGCTAATGCATGGCATAAAAACATTTGTAGAAAGAGAGCAAAGCGAATTAAGCTTTTAGTTAATTAAATATATAAATATGTTTATAGTTATATTATATATATAATTAAATATAAATACACAACTAAATCGATAATAATCTCCAATCGATCCAAACCTTCCAACTACAATAAATTCCACTTCTCTATTCATACCCGAAACAGGCGTGAAATCCTTCATGAGCTGCCCAACTTGGATGCAGGTGTGGGCATGCCTAATTGGCAGCTAGTTGGTTGCTTGGCTGTAGCCTGGCTCATCATTGGCGCCGTGCTCATACGTGGCATCAAGAGCAGCGGCAAGGCCGCCTACTTTCTGGGCGTGTTTCCGTATGTGGTGCTATTGGTGCTGCTGTTGCGTGCCGTGACGTTGCCCGGTGCCTGGGATGGCATTGTGTACTTCTTCAAGCCACAATGGCGGGAGCTGCTCAATCCATTGGTTTGGTATGCAGCTGTTACCCAGGTATTCTTCTCGCTGGCCATTTGCTTTGGCACCGTGATTACGTACGCCTCCTACAACAATTTCCATCGGAATGTGTACAAGTAGGTGCCATGAATGAACTTAAACTCAACACGGATCGGGAGCTACAACTGCCATCTCTCTCTCTTCTGCATGTCCATTTGCAGCGACATTGTTATCATCACAACAATGGACTCGTGCTCCTCGATAATTGCCGGCTGCATTACGTTTGGCATTCTCGGCAATTTGGCCAAACAGACGGGCATCACGGACATTGGCAGCGTGGTGAAGGGTGGCACCGGCTTGGCCTTCATCTCGTATCCGGAGGCAATTGCCAAATTTGAGTATGTGCCACAGGTAAGCTAACGAGAGGAGAGCGCGCCGTGTGCGCTTTAAAACACAACTACCTAAAGATGTTTGCGGTCCTCTTCTTTCTGATGCTATTTGTACTAGGCATTGGCAGCACCGTCGGCATGGGCTCCTGCATCTTACGCGTCATCCGCGACCAATTTGGCAAACGTGCCGGTCCCAGTTGGGCACTCGCTGCCACTCTCGTTGCACTCGGCTTTGGTGTGAGCATCGTTTATGTGACACCCGGCGGGCAGTTTATAGTCAATCTGATCGATTTCTATGGCGTCTCCTTTACCGCTCTAATACTTGCCATTGGTGAACTGCTGGCCGTGGCCTGGTTCTATGGTACGTTTGTGTTAACTGTGTTAACTCTAGCATATCCTTTCATTGCTTCACCTCCTTCTGCTTCTTTTTATGCTTCCCCTTTTTTTTGGCTCAGGCGTGCGCCGCTTCTGCGCGGATATCAAATTCATGATGGGCATTGAAACGGGCTGGTATTGGCGTTTGTGCTGGGCTTACATTACGCCCGGCCTGATGGCCGCCGTGCTGCTCTATACGCTGCTCAACATGCAGGAATTGACATACAAAGGCGTGCCATATCCAGCTATAGCAAATGGTAAGGCATTTCACAGTCAACAGACATGTACTTCAGAAATTTACAGCTAATGCTATCTCAACTGCAATTGTGAACGGAATGCATAGCTTTCATAGTTGAGCTAGCATTGCAGTTGATTATTGAGATTAACACATGGCTAAATATTCATGTTGCTTGATTGGAATTGATTGATAATTATTGTAGTCGACTAATTTGAAATTGAGCTATCAATTATGAATGCATCCATTATACTAATGAATAGTAGCATAAATGCTTAAATTATTGATGTGTTATTTGAATATTATTATCATTAGCCAGTGATCGATTAAAGACTTTTAATATCTATAAATCTCAAATTGACTCTAAAGATTATCTGCAGAGAAAGAAAATTCAAATTGACTCTAAAGATTATCTCCAGAATTTATATTGTAATTATATTTATTTCATTTTCAACTCTTTGCCCCACAGTCTTTGGCTACATCTTGGCTGCCTTGGGCCTATTACAGCTGCCTGGCTGGGCTTTCTATGCCTACTACAAACAGCGTCGAAATGGCAACAGCTTTTGGGAGGTAATTATAAATACAAATACATATCTATGACAATATTCAACTACGATTATCTTTCAGCGTCTTTGCGCTGCTAGCAGACCAGCCGAGTCCTGGGCACCAGCCATTGCACAGCTGCCGCAGC
Source organism: Drosophila koepferae (assembly GCA_030914345.1). Lineage (NCBI taxonomy): Eukaryota > Metazoa > Arthropoda > Insecta > Diptera > Drosophilidae > Drosophila > Drosophila koepferae. The sequence continues at coordinate 11,735,253 of JAUESR010000211.1, read as the reverse complement.
AACAGCAGCACTAGAATTTGCCCTCAGCTGTCGTTGCGTATACGTAATGTGTTTAGAGCATGTGTCAAGTGCATGTGCAAGTGTTTAAACTACGAAAAATGCAATCTTTTGACACTGTCCAAAAAAATAAAAACAAAAACAAGTCAAGCCAAACAACAAAGTTCATTGTGTGCTGAGCAAATTTACTAGAAGAGACAAAAAGAAAATAAAGAACCAAAAATAAAAACTTTCTATAGAGAGAGAGACACACACACACACACACACACACACACACATTAAATACTCTTTGTCACATATATTTTGTGCCGTTGGCTGCATTTTTATGATTAATTAAATTCTTAGCTAAAAACAAAAAATTATATATATATATTTTTGTTCTATAAACTTTTTAACAACCAAGTGAATAGAATATGAAATGTGGATGCATTTTCGAGAGTTTTCTAATGAAAGCGCTGCAAAAGTTTAAATGCTGTAACTACAAGAGTATATAAAATGCTGCTGTTTGCAACTAGAGCGACAACAACACACACTGGGAACAACTTGAACAACAAACAACTCGAGCAACAACAACAACAACAACAACAACAACAGCAATATGGATAAACTGAGGGAGCAGCCAACTGCAAACGCTTTTAATTACCCCAGGGCGTGCCTTGTGCCCCGTCAACAGCATGCAGCATGCAGCATGCGGCATGTGGCAGCAATCGTGCCCTAGCGCAGGATGTGGCATGTCAATGGGTGGGCGAAATAGCTAAAGCAGCTGATGCAGCCATACAAATGAAATGAAAAAATGAAAACTGGAAAATGGAAAATGGAAAATGCGAAGCTGTAGCTGTGCTTTCTGTGTGTGCGTTAGCTTGCAATGCCAGACATGTCGGCAATGCGGAAATGCGCAAATATCAAATGAAAACAAGCGACTGAAATGAACGAAACGTTAAATAAAACATTTTGCCTATCCGTTCGTTGTTCAACTCATTTAGAGAGAGACAGAGAGTGACAGCGAGAGAGAGAGAGAGGGAGGTGGCTGATGTGACTGAGCTGCTGCTGCGGCGGCTGCTGTGACACGAGACAACAAATCAAAATGGCGCACAAATGGCCATAGCTTGCATATATGAATGTATGTGTGTACGTGTGTCTATCTGTCTGCCCATGTGTGTGTGTGTGTGACAAAAGTTGAAATGTAAATATGCAAAAGCGAGGCGTGCGAGCAGCTCACAGTTTGGCATTGCAGCGCAGTGGGTGTGTGTGTGTGTGTGTGTGTGTGTGTGTGCGTGTGTGCGTACGCGCTTCAGTTGTCAAAAAGTGACAGTGTTAAATTTTTTGCGCTTCTCGTCAGCCCTAGCAAAGCGCTCTTCTTGCCGCTTTCATTCACAGCGCCAGCAACAACAACAACAATGATGACAACAACAACAACAACAACAACATGAAATTGAAGTGTGTGTTGACTTTGACTGACGCGTTGTTAGCCCTAAAGTGTGGGTGCCCTGCGACGTCACAACCTTCTGGCATTGCGTGCTCTTACAGACGGCACACCCAGAGCACAAATACACTCGCAGACACGCACACACATACACACACACACACACACACACAAATAGATAGACATGTCCATACATACACATACAGCTGAGACTTACACAATATATATAAATGGACTGCGTCAAGCTGGTTGCGTTTTTGAATACCCTATACAAGTTTTGAGCAGTAAGGGTATTTTAGCTTGATTTTATTTTATTTTAGTAGAAGTCTAGTAGATAGACATTAATAAACTAAGACTAAAATTAGTTTCTGCTGAAAAGGTTTGAGAAAAAAAATCGTTTGATTTAGTTGATATAGCTTCTCAAAATAAACTATATATTAAATAGCTTCTCTAGTTTCTATAGCTTCTCTTAACTTCTGTAGCTCCAATGGTCTTTTATTTCTTTCATAGATTCTCTGGCTTATATAGCTTCGATAGTACTCCTAGTTGCTATATCATATTTATTTTCTTTAGTTCTAATACTTACTTTCCATAGCTTTTAAAGCTTGCATAGATTATATACTCTACATAGTATCGAGTGCTTCATATATGACCTATAACTATTGTTGCTTCTCCAACTTTTACAGCTACTCTAATTTCTATAGCTACCTTAGATTTTTTAACTTACTCATCTTCTACATTATTAAAAGCTTAAAGAGATACCTTAACTGCTAAAACTCTTCTAAGCTTCATAACTTCACAACTTCGATAGTTTCTACAATAAGGCAATTGCTTTACTCGGAATAATTCGACTCTTACTCAGCTTGAAGGAGCACACTCCAAACACTAAAGAGCTGAAAGCTTATGGAGCAGGCAAAAATGCATGCAGTTTAGAGCACTTGATAAGTTTTATTAAGATTATTTTCAAACAAGCGAGTGAGATAAGATAAAAAAAATATAAACGACTTTAGGACTTTATTTAACTTTTGCCTAACAGGAAATAGATTTCCATGTAGATCTTCCAAAATACCCTATACGTAAATTATAATATAAAGTGTTATAAACAATAAATACTCTTACTATTTGCATATATATGAAACTCATAAAGGTAGTATATTAAATGTGGATCTCGTATATATATATAATGAATTGCCAACTAACTGATTGCTAATCAAGCTATAGCTACTATCGCCCAATGCTTGTTGAGCCATAAAACAATTCAACTTTAATACAATAAAATGTTTGTTTTTTTTTTAACTTTACAGGGTATAGCTGAGCCAATACACCCTACCTCGTTTTTCTTTTCTTTGTTTATTGCTTTAACGATGCGCGTAAATCTTGACATACTTTTCTATCCAACTAGGGCGACGCTAGCAGCCAAAGGGCAGGCATAACACACATATTGAGACACACATTCATACACACACACACACACACACAGACATTCGTAAACGCACTCACACACACACAGTGAAGCACTTGCGCGCGCTTTATTAGCAGCGCTTGTAGTTGGCAAGCCAACAGCTCATCTCAGCCATAAAGTATGCTTCATATGCCATGCAGCTGCCACACACACACACATACATACGCACGTTCATATACTATTAGACAAGTGGCACAGCTGTCCACAGTTGACTGGCCATTCATTCAATTCCTGCATCCATTTATGTAAAGTGGCCCAAGCTGTTCAGAAAATCTACTTGAGCTCAACCTACACCCGCCCAGCACCTGAGCAGCCTGAGCAGCCTGAGCAACAACAACAAGTTTTGGACATGTATCTGGTACTTTTTGATTATGAATATGAAAACGACTCCGCAAGCTGATGGCAAAAAGTTGTTGATAAAACTCTGTTATGCACTTCTTGTGCTACTCAAAAGAGAACGAGCTTCGAAGCTTCAGAGTCGGATTATAGACATGTGCAGCTAAAACGTTTATCGTGTAGCCGCATTTTGAAGACTTTGTCGTACAACGTGTCGTATGCAACAGCTGAGTCATCTCTAAGAACGGCATTTACTTTGTTAACCTGCATTGTTGCTTGGCTTATGCTTGGCCAACATCAATGGCCCGTTAAGTGCATAGCAATTTCAATTTAATTGCATTCACTATCGCATTAGAGTGCAGATCGAAGTGAGCCCATTTCATATACATACATACATACATACATATGTGTATGTGTCGTCCTTTTTGTGGTCTTGTCGTTAGAAATTAATGGCCAACAACTTGGCTAACTGCTGTCCAACTGTTCGACAGTTAGTTGGTTAGTTTGTTAATTAGCTAAAGTTCTTGTTTAAATATACATTATGCAGTGCACGATAGGTGAAACAATATAGTTTCTATATATATGTATATCTGTGTGAGTGTGCTCGGACTTTATCGGCTGCCAATTAAATCATACTTTGGCTAAAGACTTGCCCAGCTATTATCACTGGTTAATTGGGTCTAGACAACATAAATTTTTGTTACTGGCCTGGCCTTGGCTTATTATCTAATTTACGTCTATTTACGACGAGCGGTTGCCGCTTATCAAAGTCACAATAAATAAAGAGAAAATCGCTGATGAATGACCGCCCACACGCTACGATCTGACTGGTCAGATGGTCCTCCTGCTGCTGCTCCTCCTTCTACTCCATCCATCACTCCTCCTCCTCCTCCTCCCTTGACAATTTGTGGGGTCTGCGCTAATGCCATTCCAAAGCCAATTACGCTTATTACATAATTTAACAATAAGAACAACAGCAACTGGCATTTAGATAACCTAAGCAAATGCTGTTTAGCGATGTCAGCAAAATACATCAAATAATAAATTAAAATAGAAGAAAGTTTTCTTCATGTATGCAGCGAATATAAAATACTCTTTCGCCTTGATTCGAAATAGAATAGTAGTATATAGTAAAAAGTAGTAGTAGTATATAGTAAAAGGTAGTAGTAGTTTACAGAAATAGTAGTATATAGTAAAGAGCAGCTGAGATTGCAGACCGACTCTAAAGTATTCCTTCTAGCGTAACGCTGCATATGACAAGAGAGAAGTCTTCATCTCAGAAGGGTAGTCAAAAAAAAAAAAAAAAAGAAAACATAAGGACAACCCGAAGAGTCCCTCGAGTGTTTCAACCGAGAATTGGGCCTCGTACAATTGGGAAATTTAGGCGTTTGACGAGAGAGCGAGAGAAATCGGTAAAGTGAATAGGGATTTGAATGACCAGAAACAGAAACAGCAACAGAAATACAAGTAAAATAACAAGAAGAAGAAGAAGAAGCAGCTACAGCTGTAGTAACAGCAGCAACAGCAGTAATAGCAGTACAAAAGTAAAGTCAAACAATTAAGAAAGCCTAAAAGCCGTACGAGCTGCCACAATTTTTAGACAAAAGCCGCACCCCATTTGCCACACCCAGGCAACTAACTAATGCCCAACCAATAGATGGAAAACAGAAACAAAGAAAAAAAGAAGAAGAAGAAGAAGAAAACCCGAAACAAATGCAAGGGAATTGAAAGAAATGCGTAGGATCAGAATCAGAAACAGGAGAAGCTCGAGCGGGACTCAAAAGGAGTTGCCATGCGTGCTGACAACATAATGCGAATAATGTGGAAAATATTTTCCATGTCTGCTAATGTCTGTCTGTGTGCGTGTGTGTGCGTGAGGTGTTATGCTGGAGTGAGTTGGGTGGCCAGACACCAACGAAAAACAGCGACAGTGAAATCCTATTAAGAAGTTTGCTATCGCAAATTAAAATCTAAATGCGCCAACCAAATGATGGCGACGTCTGCACTGCGGGAGGATACTGAGACGTTGGCTCAAGCTGAACAAAAGGGCGCTACGCCCACAGCAGCTGCCACGCCCACACACACACACACACACATTCACTGGGGCAGAGCAAGCATCGTCTGCTTACATTTTGAATTATAAGCAAGCGAAAAATTTAATAAAGGTTGTCCCAAAATATGCACGCCAAGGCGAAAAGGCAGACTCAAGACAACCGCAAAGACGTCGCGCAAGGGGAGACCGGACTGGGGAGACGCAGAAGAACCGAGGGAGACGCTGATTGTAGAATTGACGAGGACGCGAACGTGGCACAGACTATGACAATGTCAAAGAGTTTGTGCACGCAATGTGGGCGTGGCAGCTGTGGCCCTGGCCCCACAACAGCAACAACTGTGGCAAGAACAAACGTTGAGGGCGACGGCAAAAGTTTTCACTTTTATTTAAATACCCTGCATACGCTTAAGCTCACTATGAAGGTGTATATATATATAGAAAAGAAAGTTTTTCTTAAACTTCTTAGAGTTTATATATATACATATATATCAATAGACATTTGAGAGGCATAAATCAATATAGTTTACTCTTTAAATAAATTCACTAATTCAAAGTTTGAGAGAAGCGAAAGTGATATTTTTCTAGTTATATATGTCTAGGTTATAGCTGCTTTCAGTCCAGTTTAAATCTATTATTATATCTTTAAGATCATTACACAATTTGGAATCCTCACTTCTTCTATCGAATTTGCTTTTCAGCTTATCGCTTGTTGGCTTGCCTACAAAATATAGCTAAGTTTAAAGATAGATAGAGTATTTCATATTCGTTTTCATTTCACCTACTTTAGAAACTCATATTCGTTTTTCATTTTAACTGCCAAATGGCAAAAGTTCTCATTTTTTTTTTTTTTTTTTTTTTTGCTTTTTTTTCTTTTTGTGTGGCCTTTGTTTTCTTGCGTTGCCATTCGCAACTTTAAGTTCTTATTAAATTGTCTGTGAAAGTGTATATATATATATATATGAAAGCATGAGTGTGTTGAGCTGTGTGTGTTTATATATGAGTTTTAGCTTAGCCAACAACAGCAACAATTGACAGCAAAACAAACGATTGTCATTGTCAAGTGTGTGCGTCAACCTTTGAACCCGCGCCTGCGAGTGTACAGCCTTAAAACGTGTCTGAGCGTATCTCTCCATGCTTCAATTACGCCCACCTCTGGCTGATGTTAGCCTTTTGTGTGCTGCCAGCAGCTCGCTTTAAATTGTATTGTTAATTCTTTTGGGGTAACCCGTTTTGCGTCAATCCGATTTCGGACCCCAAAATGGGGTAGAGTGCGGCAAGGGCCCGAAAAATGGGTAATGGAACTTTCTTTTCATTTTTGTTGTTGTTGTTGTTTAGGACCTTTGTGCGCGCTATGCAAACATTGCCTGGCAGTGACAACAATTGTCATTTGCCCACCCGCAACTCGTTCACTGATTTGCTTTGATTCTTTGGCAAGCCTCGAAGCATTCAGCTTGAATTGCAACAGTTTGTGGCAATTGAAACAATGATATGGCCATGGCACAAGTTAGCTTTAACTACATCTCTATCTACCTATACTATTCACTCACTCACTCACTCACTCTCTCTCTCTCCCAGTCGGTCTCTGTCTATCTCTAGCTGTGCAACATCCGCTTCTATTTGTAGCATTTTTTACACCATTTGCATATTCCTATAGAGCACAGTTTCCGGTTCCTCTACTCCCCTCTCTCTCTCTCTCTCTCTATCTCTTTACCTTATAGCATTGTTTACTTGGCGCTGCTCCATTCGGTACCTCAATGCGCATAAATCAAGCGCCAAGCACAAATATTTTGCCAGCGACAACAAATATATAATGACCCCACCATAGCTCCACCTCCCGCATACCTGTACAGTTTTATCTTCCTCCACTCCACTTCCACTCTCCCTCTCCTTCTCTCCCTCGCTCGCTGTGTTTTTTAAACTCAGTAATCTATGCGCTGGCTGCTGAGTTTGTCTGTCGCATTGACTGCATTCACAGTTATCGCATTTCCTCTTATAAATACTCTTATTTGTAAGATAATACAAAGTTCTCATCGCGCTTATTGAAGTTAAATCAAAAGATGTTTTATTGGATAGAATTCTTTGTAAATTTGATTTCATTTACTATTACGTGTTTTTTCTATTATATTTGCTTTTTTATTTCAATTATTTGTAATAAGAATAGTTGTCTTTGATTTTATTATTTTCTTTATAATTTTTTTTTTAGTTATTCTTCAGAAATCGTATTCAATTTCAACTGAAGTTCCTTACAAATTTCATATCATTTACTATCAACTTGTTCAATTTATCTTTTTCATGGTTTTTATAAGGTATGTAAATGGCTTTGTCGCATGAAGTCCTTTATAAATTGAAAACCATTTTTTATCAAATGCTTGAATATTTTTTTTTTTACTTACTTATTCAACAAAATTCGTCGAATCTTACATATATCCAAAATTCTATTTTAGGTTCTTCTATCATCACTTTTTTTTCATATTTTATATTTCATATTTTATATTTTATATTTTATATATATATTTTATATTTTATATTTTATATTTTATATTTCATATTTTATATTTTATATTTTATATTTTATATTTTATATTTTATATTTATGCATTTTATGCATTTTATATTGTATACTTAATCTTTTATATTCTACATTTTACATATAACATTATTAATTTATTTTCATTATTTAATTTAATATTTTTTTTTTTACAATTTTTCTTGTTAATTTGTTCTTTATCTACTTATTGATTGATTTTCTTAGAGTATTCCCTTGTCTGTTAAATTTCTGTATCCTCATTTTCGCACCATTATTTGTTGCTGCGGCTGTTTTAGTTTTATTTCTTTCTTTTTTTCTATTTGCTTGCGCTTTGCTGATTTCATTTTGATTACAGCAAATTGTTTTTAGTTGCTGTCGCTTTCCGTTTTCCATTTCCCTACTCTCAATATATATATACAGCTACATATATATAGTGTATATATGTATATATGTATATATTTATTTCTATTTAAGCTCTTGGGGTGCGCTTTTGCCGTTTTCTGTGCCCATTTATTTGCATTTCTTGCATAATCATGGATTATTTATATTGCTCTCTATCAGCGATCAGCACCATAATTACCTTTCCTGGTTATATGGCCATGGCAATTGCCTAATAATATCGCCGATAACTCCAATACAAATAAATATGGCGTGTGACCTTAGTGCGCGCCGGTTCATCAAATGGGAATAAACATTTCGTTGTTTGCAGTGTAATTTGGCCCGAAAATAAATGAATACAGTTAACGGTAAACGACTTATACAATGGATTATGTGAATATTAGATAATAATGATAATAGCGCAAGTTGCTCGACAAATATATATATTTATATATAAAATACTGTTGCCATAAGCCAGTTGTATAATACCTCTTATATGGGCCACTTACTTTTTTTTAGCCAACATTTTCTAACTCGTTTTGTTCTCCGCAAAATGCGCAAATTGCAGCAAATATAATTTTTTTTTTCATTTTACATTTTTTTTAGTTTTGTTCAAACACTCGCATAACAAAAGAATTGGTCGAGGTCACTAGGCACGTGCGAGAGTTTTCAAAATGGCGTCCGGAACAGTAAAAACAACAACAACAACAACAACAGTAGCGAGAGCTACTACCAAAATTAGTTGTACTGCATGCAGTTTTTGTGTTAGATTTCAACCATTTTTTGTTCGTTTTGGATTTTGTCCCGCATTTGCAAAGCTGCGCTTTTAGTGCCATTTATTGAAGCCCTCTTTATGCAGCCGCAAGTTTTTAATGAAATCAACTTTGAAAAAAAAAAAAACGAATCAGTTGACAAGCAGCAAAACCCTTTCAAGTGCAGAGGCATACGCTATGCTATCTCCTGGCAGTCTAATGAGCAGCCAACTTCACTTTAGTTTTTTTTCACTTCACCTTAATTTGCGTCTAGGTTTTTGCCATCTACTCTTTGGCCTGACTGCAGCAGGCAGTCTGCAAATTTTTGCGCTATTCCTATCTGCCTGTCATGATCCTCCGTTCCTGCTCCATCACTTTATTCGCAAACGTTGCATCGTTGTAATGCAAATTGGTTTCTGCTACGTCTCGCATCGCACAGCTCGCATGCTGTCACGTTGACATTTGACATTTCTCTATGCATTGCTGCTGGTTCAGATATCAATTTTAAAAGCTGACAAATTGCAATGAAATGCGTCGCAAATTGAAATTAAATATGATAGAGCGAATGGGGGAGATTTAGAGAGGGACAGAAGGAGAGTGGGAGTGAGGAGAGTGGGTATTAGGAACGCCGTTTCTATCAGGGAACAACTAAACAAATTATTGCGTGGGCATGGCAAATGTGTGTGCGTATGTGTGTGTGTGTGTGTGTGTGTGGGAACGTTAATGCGAGCTGACTTATGTCATATTCATGGCTCGCAGGCAGGCAGGCACACATGCCACATCCGCACACCAACATACACACGCACACATGCACACGTATGCAGTGGGCGCGCTTCGATTAAACAAACCTACTCAAATATGCAGTGACATTGAGCCAAAGACAAAAGCCAAGCGTCAAGGCAGCCCAACGTTGTCCCGTGTATGTGAGACAATGGCACGCATGCATACAGAGACACACACACACACACACACACACACATGCACAGACGCCCCTAAACATTGTATATACACAAGTGCAAGTACCGTGGCAAAGGTCAGAGACAGTTGCATAACATTAAAATAGGATACGGATGCGACTGCGGCCGCTTTGTGTGTTGGCTAATTAAAAAAAATACATACATATATCTAAAGCCTGCTATTGCATAAGCCAAAAACAAGAGACGCAAAGCGAGCAGCTGTCTGCGACAGCTGTCCGCGTATGTGTATATATGCTGCAAATTGTCAACGCAACACATGCAACATGAACGACGCTCAAGGATATGCATACAAACAAACAAAAAATCAAGCCTCTGTATATATGTACATATTTGTATGTGTGTGTGTGTGTGTGTGTGTGTGTGTATTTGTGTGCGAGTAACGCTTGCGTAACGTAAAAGTAGCCTTGAACTGCAGCCTGTCGCTTTCAATGGATTTGCATTCCATGCGCTGCACACACACACACAGATTCACACACATATACACGCACAGACATTACCAAGGTCACGCCAACGCCAGCCGCAAATGATTGTTGGAGTGAGCGGGAGCAAGATAGGGTTATGCTTTCAAACGGCATTAAACGCACACACATACAACCAACCCAGTACATACATATGTATTTGTGTGGCTGTCAAGCCACAACCGAAATGTCAGAAAACTGTCGTAAACTTTTGCCTAATTGGCGCTCAAACAAATACAACGCGACAGAAAGAGACAGAGACTAAGAGCAAGAGCATAGTAAAAAGTAACGGCAATAGCGCAACAACAGCACAATGTTAAATGCAACTGTGTTAGCTACAGGGAGCGCGCACAAAATCTCGTCATTCAATGCGTTCGTTCTCTGCAATATAATAACGGTTAAGCACGCAGAGTCAAACGGCAGGAGCAGCAGCAGCAACGCGCCGCGGCGACAGCACACAAAAACAAAAACTTGGGAAAAGCAAATGTGCAAGCAGCAGGGCAGGCAAACGAGCAAAGCGAAACAACAGTTGGATAATGACGTCAAATGAAACGCAGAGAGTTTTGGCGAGCAACTGAGCTTGTAAAAGAGTGAGAGCGAGATAGACTTAGCACAAGCTGCTTAAGAGGGTTGCCAGATCAACAGCAGCAGTAGCAATAATAAAAACTGAAAAGGGTTTCGCTGCTTGTCCACTGTATAAATAGAATAAATGCTTAACTATTTATTATATAAATACGCATTAGCTTTAATGTTTTTGTGTGTATATTATGCATATTATATTGTCTACCATTACCCCAAAAGTCAGGCGCTTGCCAATCAGTCAATTAGAGGAAATACATATATACGCACATACATGCATGCAAACACACATATATGCTAATGGCTTAAGCTGCCTTGTTATTTGAGTCACCCTCGCTCACACAAACACACACACACAAGTGTGTAAGCGTGTAGCTGCCTGTCTCTGCCGCGGCCTCTGCTTCTGCCTCTGCCGCTGCCCGGCGAGCCATTTAATGGCCTTTTCACTCACACACACATTGAAACACTGGTCCTTTGAAATCGCTATTTGGTTATGCTGGCAGCTCTTTCACTTATTTTATTTTTTTTTTCCTGCTGCTGCTTCTCTTTCACTCTTCTGACTGCGCGCGTTGTGTGCAAGTTGGTCATAAAAATGGAGTTACATTTATGACCCACATCAGGAATACACAGATAGAAACGAAACGCCAAATGAGTGGGCCGAGGAATAGGCGACGGCGGGTGGGGGACGTTGCTGGGCAAGGACAGTGGGACGAATACTGCGAAAGCTGCGTGCCGGTGGGCGTGTTTGAGGCGCCCACTTCGCCTGCAAGCAAACCAGCTAGCATTCATGAGAATATTTTATTTTACTGTTATTTGTATTTGCCATTTTCTCTGTGTACGTTTTGTTATTGTGTTTTCCCTCTTTCATTCGGCATTTCGATGGCCATTTACTTTTGACTCCAGTTACACCCTTTGCTCTTTTAACGCTTGTTTTTGTTATATACTTATACTTTCTACTTTCTTCTCTTTCTTCTCGTCAAATTGCCGCCGTTTCTTTATTTTATTATTTTTTTTTCTGCTTCTTGTCTAGCACTTGGCTCTGCCGTGCGCACACCTCACAGTTTTCGCCGTCAAATCGCCGCTAACTCGCTGCCGCCGCAGTCGCTGTTTATTTTACCGTACACATTTTTCAAGGCTAAAAATGCGTATCGGATTTTGTTGAGGTGTGCAATGATTTGCGTGCCAGACACACACACGCATGTATGTAGGTATACGTATACATATGCATGTAGTTATATGCAGCTTAATGGCTGCCCACTTAAAATTGAGCTTGCAGTTAACTTACCCCGTTAGTCCAGTACTGCTACTGCTGCTGCTGCTTCTGCTGCTGCGTCTTTACACATTAAGTATTCAGCACATTTTTGCATGCACGTGCATGCGCCGCCATTTAATCTTGCGCCATTCACTAGATCCCCGCGCGTCTTTCGCACACTGACCCAGTTCGCTTTGTTTTGCGTGTTTATCTTGCACACGTTTCTACACTATGCGGCTGCTGTTTGCCGCCTGTTGTTGTTCTTGCTCTTGTTGTTGTTTCTGCTTCCTTTTTTTTTTCTTTTTTGCACTACATGCAATGAGTAACGCTCTCAGTAACGGGATCGTTCTTATTGCACTACTTTTTGTTGTTCTTTATGCATGCCTTTGCCATTTAAATGGCAGCATTTCTTGCTGCTCGGTAACGGAAACTGCTGTTATTACGTGCAGTTTACTATTGTTGTTGGTGTTGCTGCTGCTGTTGTTGTTATAGTTTCTAATGGTGGCTGTACAAATTACAGTGGGCGCACTTTGTTTGCGTCTGGCCATAAAACTGTTAGCCTCTACTGTTCAGCCCAAAAGTATGCGACAGTAAATTGATTACACTTTCGCCGTTACTGCGAGCGTCCTTAAGCTTTCGCATGGTTTCAACACACTTCTTCTTAACCCGCTCGTGTGCATTTTTTAAGCGCTTGTTTCACTTTTTGTTTTTCTATTGTGTTGCTAATTTCGTTACTTTCACTTTGTTAGGCTTTCGCCTCGTCTGCCTGTGCGTGTGTGGGTGTGCACTTGTGTGTCGATGTGTTCGTCGGTCCGTGTCTGTATGTGTGTGTGTGTGTTTGTAAGCCCACGTGTGCGTGGCTGCAGCCAGTTTCTGTTACTGTTTCTATGTGTGTGCGTGTGTTTGTGTGAGTATCTGTGCGTCAGTTTTCGTTATTCAAGTTTTCGTGCATTGATTTTTCACTTTACTTTATTTAATTTGTTATTGCTTAAATTAATTTCCCTTTGTTTCATTTTGTTTCTTTTTGTTAAAATATCTTTGCACAATCGCGCCTGGAACTTTTGTTGCGCGTTCTTCACGTCGTTTTGATTACATTTCTGTTCAGTTTTGCGCGCGCTTGTTTAACGTTTAACGTGTGCGTCTATTTGTGTGCGAGTGTGTGTCTTTGTGTGTTTGTGTAGCAGGTGGAAAATAAAATAGTTGCTCGATGCGATCCACGGGCGCAGCGCACGTCCGTTCGCCACGACTCTTCACACATTTCTGAGAGAGCGCGCGCTTCATAAAATGTTTACGTTTGGCTTCCTTTCCAATCAGGCCATCTCGCTCGCTCACTCTCCGAGCCTGTGTCTTTGCAATTGGCTTTGCAATTGGCTTTGCATTGCCTTTGCATGCTCTCTTTGAGTTTGCATTGTTTTGGAGCTGAGCTAGCGGCGCCAGAATGTCTACGCATAAATAATACGCACGTGGCTCGTAGAGCAGAAGCAGAGCAGCGACACATGAAAGCTGCTCTCAATGCAAAGTAAATCCTTACTGATTGGTGCGTGAATGAATGAGGCGATGGGCCAAGGTGACATTGAGCGCACCTACAAATGTAATGTAATGTTTGTAAATTGAATATTATGTAAAGCATTAACAAATGTTTTTTTAAATACATATTAAATATGAAAATATGAAGAAAATATATAAGAACAATTTGTAATTAATTTTGAATTATATATTATCATAAATCAAGAAAATATATTTCTTTTATTTTTTACTTCTAGTAAATAATTTTAAGATTCATTTCATTATTCAATCATCCTTTATTTATTATTATTTTTTTTTTTTACATTACTTAATTTTGTTTGAGGTGAATTATGTTATATTTCATATGTAACCGGATATGCCTCTCGGCATACCATTGCCACTTCTAACTGTAAACAAATCGCAGGAGAGAAATTCCGTTGCAAACACACATCAATGGCCACGCTCACTGTGTCGCTCTCCCGCTATCTCTCTCTTTCACTCTTACAGTAGCCACTCTCTTTTGCTTTTGTTCTGACTCATGCGCTCTCCGACGTACGCTCAATGCGCAGCTTCTTAATGTCTTTCTTTAGCTAGCGCTCGCTGCCGCTGCGAACCAAACTTATGCGGCACTGCCGCTGCCGCTGCCGCTGCCTCTGTCTTTACTTCTGCTGCTGCTACTGCTGCTGCTGTCGCATGCGAAGCACGTGAACTTTTGTGTTTACTTTTTAATTTTCTTTCAGTTTGCAGGCTTTGGTGTTGTTGTTTTTGTTTTTATTATTATTGTTTTGCCACTGCCAGCGTCTGTTGCTGCGCTGCTTTTGTTGTGCTTTCTTACGGTTTGCTTGCGTTTTGCATTGCATTTACCATTTCCATTCATGGTGGCATCAAAGACGAATTGCTATGAGGTTAGTTTGAGGCTGGTTGGCTTAGCCAACGATCGGCATGGAAATTGGCGCAAAATACGCCCCAGTTGGCTACCAGCGGCTGCCTGCTTATGCATCGTCTACTTCTTCTTCTTCAGCTACATATTTTGCTTATGCACATTTTGGGAGCTCCAATGCAGTTTGCATATGCTAAAAACCTGTTTTCACAGGTGTGTCTTGTTAAATCATGCATGCTGATTGTGCTGCGGTTGTGGTCTCTCGGATGCCGCAACACTGCAGCCAGCTGTGTGTTGTTTGCATGCTGATTTGCATTCTTTTTTTTCTTCTTCTTTCTTTCTCTTTTAAATTTGTATTAAACAGTTAGCAAAAATTTGGTTTGGAGCACAGTGCTGCCAATTAGTAAATGCACAGACCGCAGCAAAGCAGATGCAAATCATGCGGCGTTGCCAGAGTTTTCGCCTACCCAAAAATGTACAAGTGTAAACAAAGGCTTTGATTTTTGGGCAAACCAAGTGCATGATAAGCAAATAAACAACGAGCAGGGATAGAGGGGGAAAGAGTACAACAGTTGATACAGTATAGCAACCTCTATAGCTATCTCCCTCTGCCCCCCCAATGTTGTTTCAGCTCTTGCTATGAGTAATTGCTCTTGTGCATGAGCCAGCGTCTATCTGTCTGGCAATGCCCACAACGAAACTAGCGCTGTGTATGTGTGTGTGTGTGTGTGTGTGTTTGCTTGGTTTGCTGGCCATTTAAGCCTGGCCCACGTAGCGTCCACCACATTAAGGTAAACTGTTGATTTCCAGCAATGTTTTTGCGGTCGAGCCGAAGCAGCCGGCCAAAATTTCAGCTGTTGACAATGCACACAGCTATATATGTGTACGTGTATGTGTGTGTGTGTGTATGTGCTTGCATGCTGCGGCTCATAATGGCATTAGCAGCAACTAAAAGCTGAATCCCTGAAAAAAAAAAGGTCAACAGTCGTGCAACAAATGCAATTGTAAAAGAGAAGAGAGATAGAGAGAGATAGGGAGAAAGGGAGCAAAAAGCATGCCCTTCCATTAGCATTGCCGTCTTCTCTGCCCCCTGGCCCCCTGCTCCGGTCACCTTTCCGCTTTCCACTTAGCTCTGGTATGCAAATTTCGTAGCATAGCTTTGAGTGCTGCCATAAAATGTGACAAAATGGAGTCGTGTCTTTTGGGCGCAGCAAAGTATGCTATGAAAAATGTAAAACACAAAACGAAGCCAAATTCAAACGCACACAGACAGACAATCACACAAACACACACACACACACATACACACGTACAGCTGGTATGAGTTTGAATGGTTTATTTTCGTTGAGAGTCGATAATTTAATGCATGCTCAGACACTGGGGAATAGAAAACCCAAAAAAGCCCCAGAGACGAACCCTTTATGTGTTACATGCTTTTTTTTATCTTTTTGTTTGTGTGTGTGTGGTTCCAGCTGTTTGGCGGGCGGGAACTTGGCCTAAATATAGAATGCTAACAGCCTACAATTCATTGACCAATTCAACACACTAAATAGTGGTTAACAGTTATGGTTGTTGTTGTTGTTGTTGCTGTTGTTGTCAGTTGTTGTTTCTGGTTGCGGTTTCGAGACTCCATCCGCTGGTAAGCCATGCTAAGCTGTTTGTGAGCCTTTCAAGCTGGCATACTCATATTTAAATGGATTTTGAGGATATCAAATATGCAAAGATATGGCAAGAGATATATATGACTTGTTTAGTGATGAGAAAGGAATGAAGTTAAATGCTGCAATGAAATATGCAAACGATTTTCATTTGCAGTAACAAACGAAAAGTATTTAAAAGCTGCAAAGAACGCATACTAATGCAATATGAAATAATATAAATGTGCATATGGTAATTTAATAATCAATTTTAATCAAGAACTTTTCAGTGATGCTAATTTGCGCTAAAAAGTATGCTACATAAATTATTCAAGTATGCGAAGTAAGAACAAAATGAGATCTTTTATGTATATGGATTTTATATAAAAGAAAATCTGAGCAATATTATATAATTTGTGAGAGCTATTTATATATAAATATTAAATACATGTTTTTTTTTTTTTTAATTTGTATCTAGAATATCGTTTAATACTCATATTTGTAATTTGTTAATTTAATGCTAACAAATTTCACATCATTTTATTGTCAGCAAGATATTAATTATATATACATATATAACTCCCCTTTGAATAAATATTTGTAAATACATATATAATATATTAGCTGTGCAGCTTCTTCTTATTGTTATATATTCATTTATTTATTTTTTCTGTCTTTTTTATTTCTAATTGTTTTTTCTATTTTTATGTCTAGATTAAAATAATATATATTTTTTTTATTACTTTTTTATTCGTTTATCATTTCATTTAAAGTTTCTGTTTGCTTTTTGCAAATGTTTAAAATGAAATTAATTTTGTAGATAAATTTGCCCAAGGTAAACAATTTGTAAAAGTAAACAATAAATATGGCTGCAGCTTAAATAGTTGGAAAAAAAAATATATGAAGAATATTTAAATACCCAATTCGCATACATATTTAAATCTTAACTGCTAAAATCTTAAGTAATTTAATCTTAGCTAACTTAACATACATTTCCTTCTTATAATAAAATTAATATAAAAAAAAAAAAAATAGATAAACAAAAAATAAATAAATAGAGATAGAGATAGAGAGGAAATTTTTAATTACTTTTGTTGCTCTCAAAAAAATTCAATTTCTTAAAGGCCTAAAATTTAAAATTTTGCCAATAATATTTATAACTATCTATATTCAATTATATTTCATTTTTACTTATTGAATGCATTAAAATTCTTTATCTAATTTCAATTTAACCTTCGCTTGATCTAAAATACATTTTCATTTTATTCTCAATGCACTTGACAAAAATATTGCAAATTAAATTGTAATATGTTTTTTCATTTAAATAACGAAAGTGCATTAAATATTCGACTGCAATTTTAATTGATAGTTTATGTGGTTTTTGTGCCCTGTGTGCGAAAGCCGCAGATTGTAATTAATTGAATTTATGTGATGCACGCTTCATATATCATGTATGCACCTGTGCACGTGTATCTCTAGCTCCATCTCTCTCTCTCTCCCTCTGCGTGTATTTACCCATTTAGGCGAATAAACATTTAGCCTATATGCAAATTGGAATAAAATGCAGATACAGTTGAAATTAGCGAGACTAATACACAGCTAACCGCAGACTAAATGAAGCAGCAGCAGCAGCAGCAGCGGTGCCAGATAGTTATATATAGATAGATAGTTATATATACATTTATCTGAATCTATATTTAGCAATACACTGTGCGAATAAGTTTCATGCAATCTGTCACGTTACGCTTGAGTAATTCGTTTCAATATAAATTAGTTAGATAATCAATCAAATTAGCTATTACAGCAACATCAACTTTGACCTCTTGAGCTTACTCAGGTAACTTGTCTGGCAGGTAAGGCGAACGTTTAATATCTTCAGTTGCTTCAAATTATGTTAAGCATTAAATTTTAAGGCAATTTACAATTTTAATGCTCATCCCCAACTCATTTTAGACATTTTTATAGCTCCATCTCTATCTATGTTACGCTATTTATATCTCCTGTTCTCTACCTCTGGCTTTACCTCACTCTCTCTCTCTCTCTCTCACACTTTGCGGAGTTCAAGCTTAGCTGCGAGCATAAATACAGCGTGCATGGCTTGAGGGCAAAGCAAACTTTGATTTGCATACCAAGAAGTTATATATTACAATAAAGTTTATCTTGCTTTTTTTTTAAGTGTAGCTTATGGTATTAGCAATGTACGAGGGTGTTGAACTGAAAGATACTCTGTAATTAGGGCATTAAGAGACATTAATTTAAAAGCAGTTGAGTGAGTTAATAATTAATAATTAAATTACTTATATATTATAAATTAATAATAATAATAATAATAATATTAATAATATATAATAAAAATAAAATATTATATTTTTATAATTACATAAATATTTAAAAATTTGCATGCTCTGTTATCTTTAGTTAAGAAAAAATTCATAAATTTTTATTTCGATTTTTAAAAATAATTTTTGGTTTATTTTTTATTACTTTATTTTATTTCTTTTATTTATTTATTTTTTTAATGTATTTATTTATTTTATTTATTTTCTTTTTTTATCACTTTATTTTATTTTTTTATATATATTTTTTTTTAATGCATTTATTTATTTTTTATTTATTTTTTTTTCTTTTTAATTTATTTAATTAATTTATTTTATTTTGATTTTTCATTTATTTTATTTATGTTTCGACTTTTTTTTTATTTATTTTCTTTTATTTCAAAGATTATATTTATTTAAGAAGACAAAATCATTAGCTCTATGATGGGACTTTTCATAGATTCTTAGACTATTAAAGACAGAGAGCATAAGACGGACAGATGGAATGTCGTGCGCACATATGAATGAATAGACAGGCAGAAGGTCGAATAGAGAGATGAATATCAATCAATTCAACTACTACTACGGCTGATGAAGATCATATATAAATGCTTTATGGTATCTACTTATGCTCAGAGAGTAATCGATTTCATTAGCTCATCTCGATCAGCAAGCGTCTCGCTGATGCTGCCTTTCGTATGTGTGTAGAGCATTTGCATTGAACTTTCCGAAATATTTGCTCACTCTGCCAACATCAATCGTATCGCTCTCTAAATGATGTTCGTCAACCGAAACCCAAAACGAAAAGAAACGAAGTCTCTCGCTCAAAGCTAAAGCGAATGCATATAATTTGTTATTGATTGATCTCAGCGAAGTGAGGGTCAATAATGATAATGATGAGCAATGAATACCATTAGAGCCATAAGAAGAATTTAATGCCAGCTTTAGCTCTAAACAAAGCAATGAAGACAGATCTAAAAATACACAACAATTTGTTGCAGTGCACATTTATAGATGAAAATTGCTTTAAGCAAAATTTTGGTATTCTTTTTAGAGATTAGGCAATCAGCTTGTCAGCTGGCAATTCGCGCTGTTTGCTTTGCGTTTGCTACGTGGCGCGAGATAGAGCTAGCGAGAGGAGGCGTGGCATGGCAAGAGAAAGATTTGTCTCTTAAATATTCCATGCGTGATCGAATGCACAGCGACACGCAAAACTCTTGGCCTAGACAGACAGACGGAGAGGGAGACAGGAGGAGGAGGAAAGGAGGAAGGAAGGAAAAGGGGGACAGCCAGGCAGTCAGGCAGCCAGGCAGCCAGCGTGAATTGAATACAAGACGCTATTGGCTTGCTGCTGCCCACCTGCCTGGGGTGGAGGCCAGGGTTGGGGTTGGTGTTCGACATTAACGTCAATTTTGATGCCTGATTTATGGCAAAGCATTTGGGACGCTGTGTCACGGCCGCATGACTTCATTTCAATTCAATTGGCTACTTTTGCAAAAGCTGCGGCACAGACTTGACGCTAAGGAATGCGACAAATATTACCTAAGCACACATACATAAATATAGAATGTGTGTGTGTGTTTGTGTGTGTATAGATAGCTCTGTCTTGGCTTGAAGAGCACGTGACCCGGTAACCTTAAAAGCCACATTGCCACGCCCACACGACGCGCACCGCCAAAGGGCAACACACAAAAATTGACAGACAAAAATAAATCCAAAAAAACTAGAAGAAAGCCCATTGAAGCTGTGCTCAGCTGAACTCGGTTCACCTGTCGCCCACACCTTTTGCTGACACAATTTCGCAGTTAAATTTGTTTTTTTTTTGTTGAGGATGCTGCTTAAGTGCAGGCAGCAGCAGGCAACTGCCGAAATTGCGATGCATTTGCATTGTCAGCGAACAGGCAATGCCTGGCTGCAGCAGCTGCTGCTATCGTCATTAATGCGCCACCTAGCGCCTGGCGGCGGAAGCACTCAGCTTGCACGATTTATGAGCAAAGATTTTGAGCGCATTTTGCATTTCTCTTAACGCAGCTGATAAAACTGTTCGCACTTGCTAACTCTCTATGTGTGTGAGTTAGTGTTGGTGTATTTGTTGCGCAGTGTAATTTAAAGTTATGTCATGGAACGTCAACTTGTTTGGCTTTCATTTGCTATCCATTCGTCCGCATACAGAGGGCAGCGGGCACTTGACTGCGCCACTTGGCTGTAATCCCCGACAAGTGTCCAATTTTCTGTATATAATCCATTAAAATGAACAACGCAACGATGGGTGGTAATGAAAGTTTTGTGATTTAGAGAGAGAGAGAGAGGATGGTAGATAGAGAGAGAAAGATACACAGAGAGAGAGATATAGAATGAATTGCCTGTTGAAACATATATTTGAATAAATTTACTCTTAACTGCTGCAACAAGCAGCAAATTCATGTTCATGTTAATCAGCCTACATAGTCTAGTTGGTCTAGCTACATATATTCTACTATTCTGTCCAGTTTCTCTACTCTACACTTTACTATATATCTAAGTTTATACTTAATAGCTGTGTGCTCCATACTCTATCCTATATACTCTACTACTACTACTACTCTCTCTCTCTTAATCCAACTCTCTATCCCAGTTAACCTACTCTATAGCTTCCATCATATAATCGGCTACTCTATGTTCCATCCATATCCCATTCGTTCCTTTACTGTATACTCAACACTATATTCTATATTTTATTTTACTCTATGCCTATATAACTATATAACATAGTGCCCTCCTCTCTCTACTTTATTCTACATTTTACTTTCTACAATCTACTCTACAGTGAATCTTATACTTATTCCATACACTACTCTATAGCTTACTCTTTAAAATTCCTCCTCTCACTTCAACTAATATTTCACATTTTGCCAACTACTCGAGCCGCCCTCGTGTCAGCTCAAAATGCTCGCAGTGCTCATCCACTTGGCTCCGCTACTCTCTAAGTGTACTCAATGCAGCACTGAAATTCATTTAACGACTTGCCGCACTTTAACAACACGCACACACACACACACACACGCATACTCACACCCACCCACACACAACACACACACACACATGAGAAATTTGTTGTTCCTGTTGCGCAAGTTTTTTTTTCCTTTTCTTTTTGGGAGGGAAAATATTTGGCGTTGGTCGGGAAGACAAAAGTCGACAATGGCGGTAAGTGTAACCTGACCTTGACACGTTCTGCACACACACACACACACACACACACACACACACGCGCGCTCACCCAACTACCTATACCCGCCACGCCCCCTGCTTAAAAGCTGACTTGACTTGGATGGGCGCGCGATGTTATTTCACTTTTTTCTCTTTGACATTCGTTTGGCTTACGTAAATTCAATTTTCTGTTTGATGAATGTAAACCTTGTGAGATTTGTGTGTGAGTGGGCGTAGGTGTAGGGTATTGTGTGTGTGTGTGTGTATTGTGCCTGCAGCTATGCAAGCGCTCAGCTTGCAGCGAAATGCGAGGCTGCGTGATTTACACAAATTTTGGCCAACAACTTTTGCCAAAGGTCAGAATATTAATGTATTTCAAATGAGCCAATACCAGAGCAACAACAACAACAACAATAGCAGCAGCCGTGTCCGTGTCCGTGTCCGTGCCAGATGTGGCAGCCGTTACGAATGAGATACGGCACAAAAACTTTTACTTTTACTTATAGTTGAATTTTTGGACATATCTGCGTCGGCCGCTTCGTGCCAGCCAGCCTGTAAGTGGAAAACTTCTTCATGTTTATTCATTCATCTCGACATGCCCAAGAGCAGAAAGCAATAACAACAACAATAAAAGCATCTGTGTCCATTGGCTACAAGTGGTCGAACAATCGCACATGATGCACGAACAAACGGCCAACAATCTGTCAATGCGTGGGCATTGGTCCCAAATGTGGGCGCCTAATGCGATTTAGAGACCATCAGACAGCCAAAAAAAAGAATACTCAAACTTTGCCAGCGTTGAGCTCAATGAGTAGCTTATTGCGGCTAGATTCCTGATTTATTTATCTATTAGCGCAGGTCTTTGAGCAAATCCTTATTAAATTCGATCAGCTTTGACCTTTCTCTGAATTAGCTAATGCAATTGAGTGGTAAACCTTAAGTAAATCAGCAAAATAAAACAAAAAACTACAAAATTTATAAAGAAACAATCAAGTTGAGACGTCTAGCTGGGCTACAATTTTCAATGTTCTTTCTTTGGTAGGCAGATAAGAAAATTTGGTGTCAGATTTTAAATTACAGGTCAAAGCAAATATGTTGATTAAAATCTGGCTTCTTATCTATCTACATACATATGTATATACATATGTATTGCTTTGACACATTTTCCAATTTGCTTCAAATATAACATACAAATTTTTAGTTTTAACACATTTGACATTTTCAAATACGTTTACAATTCGCGCTCAAAGACTTTTATGGTAGCAAATCGATAAGCTATCGATATGACAGCTATACACTTAACATACGTTCCACACAAAAAAATTTAAATAGCAAAGCGAGGCCTTTGGGTGCACATACTTTATTTTTATATTTTATATCAAAAAGACTTGTTTTTAGCCTTGATTTGGATCCAAAATGCACAGCATCGTCTCGGGATCAGTTAAGCAATCTACACAAATATATATATAGCATATAAATACATATTGTTAAATTGTTATAGTAATTGCACTCAAATTACCCGCAGCAACGTTGCAAATAAACGCAGTCAGCGCCCAAGCAGTGAGCAATACAATTTTAATGATGCTTTCCATTGAAAGTATATTTACAGACTGCAGGGAAAAAACTATGAGAAAACCCAGCTCACAATTAGAGATAAGACAATCTACTTATCAGCTCCTGTTTTAATTATATGCTAAACAGCAGCACTATCATCATTGCGTCAAATGTAATGTATTTCAATTATCAGTGCGTTACATATAATTTATAAACATATTTGCTTGCCTTTATTCAGTTTAACAATTTTCTAATTAGAAATAGTTAACACAAGTTGTTTTTCAAATAGGCCGCTTTATTTGTGGCGGCTTGACGATATGTTATTAAAAATGCAACCATGTCACACACACACACGCATGTAAGCATAAACTGTTCATTTTGAAAATTGCGGTTCGAAAAACTGAGAGTTCGATGTCTATAGACTTACCAGCTCAATTGTCAGCAGCATCCACAAATCTTAATATTTTTTGCTCTTATTAAAACACTCTTAACGCTTTCTTTTTGTCAAAACATACGACTTGACAATTGGCACAACACTGCACTTTCACGCTATAAAACACGACTCAGACTGTTAATTTCGATTGCAGCCGATTGGCAGCTTTTTAACGTATGTTAAATTCTCGCTTAACAGAAACATATGTTTTTGTTTTTAGATGAATAAGAAAATAATTTATATATGACAAAGCTGCTACGATGGATGAAAAAGATAACCCCTTTGATATGGATAGCCCCAGCTTTGATGCTGATCGCTATTTGGAGAGGCTATTAAAGGATTGCTCACTCAAGCAGATCATGGACACAGAAGCCGCCGTCGTAAAAGACACTCAGACGTTGCACTCGGATATGCAGACGCTCGTCTACGAGAATTACAACAAATTCATTTCGGCCACGGACACGATACGCAAAATGAAAGATGACTTTAAGCAGATGGAAACGGATGTGAATCTACTGATGAATAAAATGCAATCGATTACCACGTTCAGCGAGCAAATAACGGGCACTCTCCAAGGCACACGCTCACAACTCTGTCGCCTCTCAGAGAAGCATTCGCTGCTCAAGCGTCTGCAGTTCCTCTCCACATTGCCAGCCAAGCTGAAGGCACTCATCGAGGAGCAGAACTATGCTCAGGCTGTGCAGGATTACTTGCATGCCCAGAAGGTGTTCGCCCAGTATGGCCGCCAGCCCTCGTTTGATGGCATCAAGCGCGATTGCGATGCCATAATGGAGGAGCTGAAGGAGCGACTGCGTCTGGACTTTCAGAGTGCCGGAAATACGGCACAGTCGCTTACAGAAATTGGTGAGCTATTGCTACAGCTGGACGAGAAGACCTCTGATCTGGCCAGCGAGATGTTGCGATGCGCTAGCAAGCGGCTGCACGAGCAGATCGTAATGCTGCAGGATCAGACAGAACGGGATATGCTGGAATTTGTGGATATGGGCATTGATGGCTTCCTCAATGACCTGGCCTTGGTGGTCACCTCCTATTTTGATATGTTTGTGGCCAAGCACTACGAGCAGGAACGGTAAATATTAGCTTCATATAGAGAGGAATGAGTTATATATATCTCCTTCTAGCGATGACTTCCAGGAGAACGCCCTGAATGCATTGAATGTCTTTCTTAATGAGAACATTGACAAGTATCTGACCTTAGTTCAGGATCGCGTCGAATCGGACATTGGCTATGGCGACACGCAGGTGATGCTGCGCGCTCTGGATCGACTGCATCGCCGGCTACAAGCCATGCGCAACATTTGCCGCGGCTTACAGGTGCAAAGGAACACGCTGGACATAATCATCGGAGCTGCTCATCAGCTGTGCGATGCCCATGGCAAGAGCTTAAAGGATCACTTTGCAGATAGCCTGAGCGCTGTGCGTTTGTCCTTGGTGTCGGCCAAGAGTGATGTGAATCTGAGCGAACTCATTAGCAATCTATATGTAGCCATGGTGGAGAAGATCAAGGGCGTGCTGCAGGATTTGATGATCTTTCTGCGCACCGATTGGTCCTTCAATATCAAGGCGGAAAATAAGGGCGCGCTATGCGTGGAGGGGATTAGGGAGCAGCTGCTAATCGGCTTCCTGCGTCACATCTCGAAGGTGATGTCTGGCTTTGCGGATGTCTCCAGCTCCAGTCCGCCCAATCTGCTACTGGTGCTGTCCAAGACATGCCTCGAGCTAGAGCAGCAGGGCGTGCATATGCTGGTAAGTAAGCTGCTTGAAAGCTTAATTATCAATTCTAGTTAAATTGTCTATCAATTTACTTTGCAGATTGCTCTGGTCGATGATCTCTATGAAATTGATTCGGAGAACAGCGCCACGCTCACACACGAAACCGAAATTTGTGCCGAGATGCGCGAGACAGCACAATCTCTGCTCGATTCCTATGTGCGACTGCAGGGCACAAATATCTCGCAAATGCTGCGCAAAAGCGTGGAGACACGTGATTGGCTCAACTGCCTGGAGCCGCGCTCGGTGCGTGCCGTCATGAAACGCGTTGTCGAGGAACTGGGCAGCATAGAGACGGTGCTGGCCAGCCTCTACGAGAGCGCGGGCAATGCGGCGGGCTTTCGCACCACAGCGAGCAGCGATTCGAGTCGTAAAACCTACTTCAGCAATTTCAATGCATCGAAGCCACAATATCGTTCCAATTGGTCAAATTATACACCCTCGCAGCTGGAGTCCAGCTATGTATCCAATATACATCGTTTATTCTCTGAGCGCGTAGACATCTTTACCTCGGTGGAGTTTAGCAAGGCTTCCATTGTCATGGGCATCATTAAAATTGGACTCAAGGTGGGTTTGGCCAAAGATACAAAGTTATATTAACTATAATCTCTCTCTTTAATCCCTCCACAGACGCTGCTAGAGTGCGTGCGCCTGCGCACGTTTAGCAAATTTGGGCTGCAGCAAATCCAGGTGGATGCACACTATTTGCAAATGAATCTCTGGCGTTTCGTCAGCGATGAGAAGTGAGTGCTAAATATTTACTATCTATAAATTGAAATTGAATAATATTTAATCAACTTTCGCAGCTTGGTTAACTTTTTGCTGGACGAGATTCTGGGCTCGGCTGTGCATCGTTGCTTGGAGTCTGTTTTAATGGAACCGAATGCCGTTGAGATCATTTGCGAGCGTGGTTAGTAGTACACTGCAAGAAATTCCAAGCACAAACAAACATCTCTCAATGCAACAACATTCCCGGCTTTCTATATTTCCCTTTCTATTGATCGCTGCTAGCTTAAGGATTCAATTTAAAAATATAAAAAAAAAAAGAAAATAAACTAAATTATATATAATACATATGTATATATGTATATTTGTTTTAAATATTTACATATGTATAAATAAAAGTTAAACTACTCCGCTGGCTGTGAACTGAGCGTGAGCATGTACTCAATGTCTTCGCCCTTCAAATCCTCCTCGTCGTCATCAGGATGCTGTGCCGAGCTGGTTGTCACCAGAATATTGTGCGTCTCCAGCTGACCATCACTGGCATCTGTTGTTATGGTTATCATGCTCGTCGTCTGGTTGCTCTTGCTATTGTCCATGCCCATGCGATTTTGCATGCGCGCCTTGCGCGCCTCCTCAAACTCCTTGGGATGGCTCTTCTTGCGATGCGAATGCTTGTTCGCATTCGAATTGAAGGTCTTGGGACAATGCGGACACTTGTAGAGCACTTCGCCCGTATGCGTGGCCATGTGCTCCTTCAGATTGATGGCCTTCTTGAACTTTTTCTTGCACACGCTGCAGCCATGCACACGATCCGCATTGTGCACATAGCGCTGATGGCTGAGCATGGCACTCCGATTGGGCGAGACCTTGCCACAAATGTTGCAAGTACACTCCTCGGACGAGCCATTATGCCGTCGCACATGTTTCTTTAAGCTATACTTATTCTTGTGCCATGACCCACAGATGTCACACTGCACCTTAGGCTCCGTAATGCCAGCATGCTCCAGCTGATGGCGCTGAAAGGCGGCACGTCCGCGTATCACCTGGGCACAAATGTCGCACATGGTGCCATAGTTGCCATGAACCATCTTGACGTGAGTGCACAGCATCGACATGCTGGGGAATCTACAATAGAAAGAGAGAAGAAGAAAAAATGAGTTAGTTTATAAAGGGGAAGTTGTAATAGAGATCAATCGAGTGGAAAGCGGAGAGTTTGCTTGGATTAAACAGATAGATTGATTAGCTTCGGTACACACAGACAGCATATAAACTAAAACCGTTAGCACAAGAATATTTATATCTACACAGCGCACTCTCAAGAGTCAATCATTCAGAAGCTGTCACAATTTTCAGCTACGTCACATTTTGTTACGCTCACCGCCGCTCGCATATGTCGCATGGCACATTGCGCTCTTTGTGTATGACCCTATGCTGATCCAATAAATACTGCTTCGTATAGCGCTTCGGACAGTGTTCGCACATGAATTTCTTTTGTTCGTCTGGCTGATGTTTCAGCAGCTCATGATTGCGCATGCATTGCTTGTCCGCAAAGGTGCGATCGCACAACTCGCATCTAAAACGAAGATTAAACATTAGCTAAATATACTTAAAAACAAAAGAAAAGTGTAATTGTTCTCTGGGACGATATGGTCGAGTTTACCACTCACTTGAATTTCTCGGGATTCGAATGGCGATCGATGTGATCTGTGAGAAAGGAACGTTTGTAGAACTTCTTGTTGCAACAGACGGCATAGCCCTTGCGATGATGCACATGCATCATGTGCTTGCAGAGCGTCAGGAATGTCTCCTGACCCTCGTGGCAAATGCTGCAGGTGAGGCGCATATGTTGGGCGATTTTCTGATCGATCTCTTGCATCGATTTCTTATAATCCACATAGCGTTTGCTCTTCGGCAATTCCTCTTCCACATTGGGGCTAACTTTTTCGGCTTTTGAGCGGCCTCGACGTTTCGCAGGCGTCGGCTGCTCGGCTGCAGTAGCAGTAGACACAGCAGTCGGAACCGTTGCGGCTTCTGTCACTTGCTGAGCTTTGCTCTTGGAGCGTGTTGAGCGCGTCTCCCGACGCTCTTGCAGCACAGTTTCTGTATTCGGCACTTGTTCGGCTCTCCCAGTCTCGGTCTTGGCTTCGGCACCGGCCTCGGCAGCTGGCTCTCCCTGTTGCGCCAGCACATCGTTCAGAAATTGCTCATTGCTAAACGATGCAGCCGCATCGCTCTCATTTCCACTCGCATATAAAGGCTCCACCGTAGGCATTTGCTCCTCATTTGCCAAATCCTCCTCGGCGTCGCCATCGGCATCGGCATCGCATTCACTGTGAATAAGAAAATCTTTTGAGTCCTCTTGTTTGTCGTGCTCTTCCTGCTTCTGTTCGGTATTGTTGCTCCGTGGATTGAACCTCTCATCTCTCTCCTGCTGCTCGCCTACTTTAATGGAGAATCTTTCGGTGAGTAGCCGATGTGCCTTCTCTACACTTGCGTAGAACTCATTAAAATCGCTGACGCGCGTCCAACAGCCCACGCAAATGTCCGTCGATATAGGATCATCACATTTGGGCTATAAATGAATGTGTTTTGTTTACAAATTGCGAAATTGAAATTTATACAAACAGTTTACCTCGAACCAAAAATATTTGGCCAGCACTGCAGCAACGTTCAGGGACAAGCCTACGGCTTCAAATATTTGAATGGTGTCGCTGGCGCTGTTCAGGCACAGACGGCAAATCATTTTCGTATTGATTATTCCATTAAATGCGTCAATAACAAATACCAAATTCGCACAATATTACAAATTGAGCATCAAAACAATCTGCTGCTTCTTTTCTGTCCATCGATAAGTATGTCATGTTATCGATAAGTGCTGTAAAATGCAGCTATGCTTATCAGACATCATTATTTTGGTGTCGGCAGATGGCGTAACAAGATTCAAGCGCGCGCTTTTTGAAATTACATTCCCAAAGCTTTAAATTAAAGTTAAATAAATTGTACAACATTTGATAATTTAATGTTTGGAGAGTTGGTAATTTATTTAAGATAAAGTTGAATTAATTATTATGTAATCATATGTATAACTAAGTTCTTGTTTATTTGTTGGTTTTCTTGTTTATTTTTGTTTTTGTTTTCATTTCTTTTGTTTGTATTTTTTCGGAACTAAATATTTAATTATATTTAAAATCACAGCAGTCTTTTAATAATAGATTTCTCAATTTGTGTTTAATTCAATTTGAACGCATATCGAAGGCGCCATTACTAACCATTTAACAAACGAACAAAGTTTTACTAAATACATAAACTTTTAAAATGTTACGGAATCAAAGAGCCTTACACATATAATGCTTACGAATATCGGAGCAAAAACTGCATACTAACTACAGAAATTACCATTTATCAGCATTTATCATTATCTATGTCTATAGAAAAAACTGTTTTGTTTGAAATTGAAATCGTGCTGAATCATTAGCGCTATACACATTTGCCATATCGGATTGCACAGAATTGATAATTATATATATGTGTATGTATATTAGGCTTAACTATTTTACTACATATTAGTTACATATTAAATTATTTATATTTATATATACCGCTAGAACGTCAGAAAATTTATGAAAAAATTTAGCTACTGGAATGCATTTAAATCGTTTTCGTTTGAGTGGTTCCAAAAAATTAAACAAAATGAAATAAAAAAAAAGTATATATATATAGAGTTCAAGTTGGAGTTAAAAACCTGCCTGTTTGGCTATGTATGCGTGTGTGTATATATATATATAGATATCTATTTAGTTTTTTAAGCCTAAGGTGCACTATCATAGCTACACATATAAATATACCTCGTATATACAGCTAAAATCGGAGCTATACAAATTTAAAATAAAATGCATAGTTATTTATCTAATTAGTTAACATTATTATGCAAATTGATAATTAAAAATTTTGATTAAAGTTACAAAGTTATTTGAGGAACAGATCTAATAAAACATAATCTTCAACAATTTCCAATAACAATAACAAAATATAAACTGAACGAGGAAATTATTGTTGATCTTCTTTCACTAACTCTTTCCCCATTGCTTATGGCTGTATATTCGTACGGCTGGTTGAATAAAATTGTTGATTCTCTTTTACTTTTACCTCTTTTCTTACACGCACACACACACACACACACAGATGCGAAAACATTTTACACACGGATATAATCATACTTTACATATTTAATTATGCACTTTTCTATGTACATATCGGCTTAAATCACAGCTACGCAGAGTTTATAGGCAAGGCGAGTCAATTACGTTTGGTTTGTCTAAACTACATGACATACAGAGACACAGATATAGATACAAATACAAAGATACACACACACACGCACACAGTTACACATAGATAGCCTTAGCCCGCCACCTGTTGCATGGTTATGGTACTAATCAGCTGCTGGCATATTTTACCATACTCGAACTGATCACCCGAGATGCGTCGCAGTTTGATGCCCTTGGCAGCGCCATGATGATCCCGACTTCGTCCCTCGCACACCTGCACCTCGATCTGCAGACCACCAGAGTACTCCAAGCTCAGATTCGTCGTCGGCTCGGCATAGCTGGCTGTGTTGCAGGCAGGCGCATTGCTGTTGCTGGTGCTGTGGCTGGTGTTGCTGCTGCTGCTGCTGTTGGTGGCTGCGGCATGTGACATCGCTTCACTGGAAGCATTCGAGGCACTGCTATGCCGCGACTCGGCACCACTATCCTCCGAGCTAATGCTGCCCTTGTGCAGCACAAATCCCTTGGGCGGCATTGTCGAATCAATTGTCTGCTTCACCATCTCCAGTATGCGCGTGGAATCGAGATTGGAGCACTCGTGTGGCAGCGGCACTTCGTAGCACATCTCATCGGACATGCGACGCGAATCGCACATGGAGTCGGGCGTCAAATGGCCACACTCCGTGTGATCACCCATTTCGGAATGTGAGTCAGATTTGAAGCCCGAACTGGCCGACGGCTCCTGGCAGGACGGTGACAAATTATTCGAATCGTTGCTCAGCGAGTCATCGGAGAAGCCCAGCGATTTATCACTGCCACGCCTATGCGCCTCCGCCTGAGCTGAACTCTGGACGGCATGGCCATGACTCGAACCAACCGGCTCACAGTCCAAGCTGGCCTTGCGTCCAATGCCACGCGTTATCGATGGCATGTCGCTGCTGGCCTCGGTAATGATGAGACCCTGTTTATGGATAAGATTTAGGATTAGTTTTATTCATTATACAGAGTCAATTATTGTAGCTAACCTGCAGCGACATTACCGGCGTATGCGGTTCCAGTGAATCCTCGCTATCCCTGCTATTATCCGAGGAGAGTGCCACGAGCGTAATCTCGCTGCCTTGGACATCCGTTAGGCATATCTGTGGCGTTATGCCACCCGTGCAGCCAGCATAGGGCGTGCCCGTGCTGATGGTATGACACATCTGGCCATTGCCATTCTCCTCCTGGATGATGCACAGATTGGGCGATGCTGGCGGCGTTGGCACCACACGCACCGGCTGTGCGGGCGATAGATTTAATGGCTTTGGATCATAGTACGCTGCCGTGGGCATAAACCAATTCGATGTGCCGGCATAGTCAGCCGCCTGATCCATATTGCAAACGTCCATGGACAAGTCGAGCGGTTGCTGGGCAACACCTTCGCTGGCAGCGGAAGTGCCACGTGTGATTGAACCGCCGCCTGTGCTCAGCCCAGAGATGCCTTTGGTGATCTGATGCAGCGGCGAGGTGGACACAGCGGCTGCATTGACATTCACACAGGGATTAAATGGTCCCGTGCCGGGCAGATACGGATTGGGATTGGGCGAGCAGCTGCCACTGAATCCACTGCCACTGTTGCTATTACTATGACTATTGGCCATGCAGCTGCTGTAGACGGGCGACTGGCAGCCGCTGCTGCTGTTCGAATTACTCGCACCCAGATTGATGCTGCTGAACTGACCCACCAGCTGCTGTTGCTGTGGCTGCAGCGGCAGCGTTAGCGACAATGCCACACCGCCCGCTGCTGCCATGCCCAACGTCGCCGGCGCTCCTCCCGTCTGATACTGATAGCCACAGATGGGCTGACCGAACATTTGCTTGGCGGACGTGAGTGAGGCATTGGGACCGTGCGGCAGTGTCAATGGCGACACACTGTAGCTGTGCATGGGCTGCGGCTGATGATGCAGATGCGACTGATCCAAATAGCCACCGCTCACTGCTGCACCACTCGCTGCATGCGCAGCCAGGCCCAGCTGCGGTGCCAAATCAATGGGCACCACATTCGATGAGATTATCTTTTTGGCAATATCAAAGCTGACGCGTTGCTCCTTCACCAGACGATCCAAGGCGGGCATCAGATTCTTGATGGCCTCTGGCGGCACCTCGATGTCGTGACCGCGACGCAATGCCAGCTGCAAATTTGTGGGTTTGCCATGTATGGGTGAACCTGCCAAGCGAGAGAAAGAGAGTGATGAGTTGGGATAAACAGAAAGAGAGAGTGCGTTAACGAGAGAGAGTGAAATTCCGTCTCTCTTTGTGTGTGTGTTTTTTTTTCCTAACGAGCTCTGTATTGAATTTCTTTTTAGCTTACCTGGCAGACTGATCGAATTTTCTAAAAGCGGCGGACTGGGTGCAACCAAAAAATTTCTCTGTGCGATACCTTTTTGCAGCAATTGGCATTCCTGCAGCGGACCCTGGAACTGTGAGCGTGAGCCCTCCGAGGCGCGACGCACCGGACTGTAGCGTCCTAAAAGCGACAATTTCCGATAGTGAGAGAGAGAGAGAGAGAGAGAGAAAAGAGATGTGCAAATAAATTAACAAAATTTCGTGATTTGAATTTCATGAAACGTCGTTTGGCGAGCAACCTTATGAGAGCTCTCTACGACCACTCCACTTACCACCCTCCTGCACAGTGGGCAGCTTACAGTGGGCAGCGCGATAGGCGCGTCGATTGTTCGCCGCCGTTGTGGGTGCTACGAGCAGTGGCACTGAGCTGCTGCCACCACTGACGCTGACACCGCCCCCGGCTATGCTCAATGGCAATGAGTGAGGTGCGCCAGAGCCAGCCATGGCAAGACCCAAGCCAAATGTGGCCACATTGGGCGGGGATTGGCTGAGCGATTTGAGTGTGGGCGGCAAATAGTCGCGATTCATGCGAGATTCAACTTCGCGTATGAGCTCAGGGCAAATGACTGAGTTGAGCAGCAGGTGGGCAGGTGGGCAGGTGAGCAGCAGGTGAGTGTTTGCGAGAGGGATTTCAAGCGTGCAGCAGCAGCAGCGGCAGTTGATTGATCGTTTGTTGTTGTTAGGATTGTTGTTGTTGTGCAGCAGACGTTTTTTTTTAATATATTTTTTGTTTAGCGGTTTACACACAAGCCAAATAATATCCGAAAAATCATAAAACGAAATACAAAAAAAAAAAAAAGAATTTAAAAATAAAATTATATAAAAATTATATGAAATATTAATTATTAAATTAAAGAAATTATTTGTTAAATTGAAAGCTATTAGAAAGCAAATATGTATATATGATAAACTTAAGGCAAACTAAATTAAAGGCGTGACTTAAGCGAGGCAGCAATGGATGGCGAGTAAACCCCATTAGCAAAAGGCTAATCAAATGATTTATTCGTTACATTTTGTGGATCAACTTTTTGTTGCCACTCTTGAATTTGTCAGTTACTCAAAAGTTCCATATTTACTTATTGTTGTGCTCCAAATTCATTAAAACTAAAATTTCCCTTTATTTTGTTAATTTTCCTATTATTCAATTTCTCTTTATTTTGTTTATTTTCCTATTATTCAATTTCCCTCTTTTTTGTTTATTTTTCATACTATTAAATTACCCTTTATTTTGTTAGTTTTTCTACTATTTAATTTCCCCTTATTTTGTTAGTTTTCCTACTATTTCATTTCCCCTTATTTTGTTAATTTTCCTACTAGATAATATATCTACAAATCTCTCTTTATTTTGCAATTTCTATTTTGTTAAATGTATATCCATTTCCCTTTATTTTGCAACTATTTCTAATTTGTAATATTATTTCTGCCTTTTTCAATATTTCTTGTCTTTTTAATATTCGACATTATTCATACATCAGTAAAACGTATTTTAATTTCCATTTAGTTCGTCATAATTGTTCCCTTGTAATATTATAACTAATAAACCTTTATTTGACCTTTAGCTTCAGCTTGGTAAGATTATTGCTAATTACACGTTTTTTCCCGCAATTTCACATTATTTGTATTTACATTTGTCAAAATTCCTTTCTACTAATCTATTAGATAACCAACAGAAAGAATAAACTCAACAGCTGATATAATCCATATACATATACGTACATATATCTGTATACATATATATATATAATTCGTACCTGGCGGTCGTTCCGTTACGGTCAGCAGACCTGTGCGTCGGGTGCGCATATTCCCACCGCCCGCACCATTGCCGGTGGGCGTTTGGGCTTGGGCACCTGGCTGACCCATTTGCATGTGAGCCATTTCGCCAGGGCTTTGGCCAACGGACAGATCCTCGGTGCAGCCCACGGTATGACGCTTAACACAGCCACGCTTTTGCATGTATCTAGAAGGAGTAAGATAAAGTCAGTTAATTCAGTCCAGCAGCTGATCAAAGATTCGAGCTTTGCCTTTGTATCTCCTCGCTGCACTCCTCGCCGCTGTTTTCCGGACAACAGTGCAACTGTCCTGCTGTCGTCGCCTGCTCACCGAGCGGTGACAGCTCTGTTGTGCCAGTCGCTGCATTCATATTGGCATTGATATAATAGCCCGTGGTGTCCATTTGCTGTGGATTTGCTGCCACACCGCTATTGCCCGCCGAAATGCCGGCGGGATAATAAATATGCAGATTGGCGCCACCATCCGATGCACGGCGTCCAAACGAACCTGCGGCAGCCGGAGTACAGTGATTAATAATCTATTTCATTAGTTGCAAGATATACAAAACTTACTGGCACCCATCACAACGGGCGGCTTAAGCAGATGCTGATCCTTGATGGTTAAATTATGCAGCGGCTGATTCTGTAGCATGGGCAAATTTGTGGGATAATAGAGCGTCGCTTGGCCGGCATCATTGCACTGCGGCGCACACTTGAAGTCAATGGGCGGCATTTGAGGATTGGCCAGCGCCTGTTCATGGGCCACATCGCCCGGTCCGACCGTGTGGCGACGCGTATTCGCGCCAGCAACGCCACCCGCTGTGGCGCTCAAGTGCTGTGAATTGACAGGTGGCTGAAAAATTGAGAACATAACTATTAATTAATTGTTCAAATTAAGAACTGAGCTCGTGTGGCTCACCTCATTGGCACGCGCCAGACACTCCAGCTCAAAGTCACCAAACTTTTCTAGATCAACGCCCACGTCGGCACACCAGCCAAAACCCAGCGCCGTATTGGACGCATTCACATTGCTGCTCAGCGGACTGAGCCGATCAAGAGATTCCTGTTTAACGGGCTCCGAGCGATCCACAACGCCCGTGGTGATGCTTGTCTTGCGGGATCTGGAGTAGGCAAGGTTCGCATGATGCTGCAGTCTTTGGTTTTCGCGTCGCTTCTGCAGCAGCTTATCCTGCAGCAGATTGTATATGGCATAAATATTATCGAAACGTTGCTCATGCACCGACTGTGCAATCATATCGGCCGTCAGGCCAGGCAGCTGCAGCATGTGCGTCATGACCACAGCATCTAGCTGTGGTGGCGATGAAACCTCTGAGCTCTCACCACCCGACAGCGATGTCGTTGAGCTGCCCAATGAGTTGGACTGCATTTGTGCGGTGCCAGCGCTGCCAAAAGGCAATGCATTGACATCCAGACGCTCCTCCTGCTGCAGTTCCGCTTGCCAATCGCTCAGCCAACGATGTTTGATAATCTGTTTGATGGTATAACGACGATCCGGTTCGACGACAAGCATATTTCTAATCAAATGCTCACAGTCTGTGGAGGAAGCAAGTGGTTTAGAAATGCAATCAGATGCTGGGAATTGTTTGCTTCGACTCACCCTGCGACATGAAGAAGGGTATACGAAATTTGCCCTGCACCACGCGACTTTTCAGCTCCAATATGGTCGTGCCATCGAAGGGTAAAGCGCCACAGACTAGAGCATAGAGCACAACACCCAAACTCCAGATATCCGACTTGGGTCCGTCGTATTCCAGGCCCTGAAATACCTCGGGTGCCGCATAGGGCGGTGAGCCGCACCACGTGCGCAACAGACTGCCCGCCTCATAGTGGTTGCTAAAGCCAAAGTCTGCCAGCTGCAAGTGAGAGGATTTGCCGATATTAGAGATCATTCATAGAATATCTTTCCCTTATTCACTCACCTTTATGTTCATGTCCTTGTCGAGCAGCACGTTCTCTGCCTTGAGATCTCGATGCACCACGCCACGTAAATGACAATAATGCACCGCCGAGATGAGCTGTGTGAAGACACGTGCCGCCTCCGGCTCCTTCATGCGTCCATTGGCCACCAAATGGTCAAAGATCTCGCCATTGGGCGCATATTCGGTAACCAGATAGATCATCGACTGTGATTCCATCACCTCGTAGAGGCGTGTTATATGCGGATGACGCAGCGATTTCAGTATCGATATCTCGCGAAACGTCTTGCTCAGGTATTCCTCGTTGAGGCATGTCTTATCGATGATCTTGATGGCCACCTGGAATTTGAGAGTACAGGAAACAAAGCAGATCAAATCAGTCAATGTTTTACACTCGGCCACACAACCTATACAATGGAAATCATGCAACAATAACAGAGACAAATTCGGATATGAATGCAAATAATATGTGTTTTTTTTTTTTTGGGTTTGGCACCAGAAGGTGAACGAACCGGGCTGAAAAGGAGAATGCGACGATTGACAAACAAGAGCGAACACCGAGAAACAGCAAGAAATTCCATCTGTGTGTGGGCTGGCTGCTGACAACATCTTGCTCTCCCAATAACAAGAGCAAGTGACAGCAAATATGTATATGACGACTATTCTATACACTTTTAAATTATTTATTCTATACAAAATTATTTACTATAATATCTAAAGCCTAAACAATTTTAAATTAAATAATAAATAATTAATTTATAAGAATATTAAACATAAATTGCAAACTTAACAATAAATATATGCTAAAATAAAATATGAAATATAATATATATAAATATAATATATATAATATAATATAAATATAATATAATATATATAATATAAATTATATAAATGTTCATAATACTCTTCATAAGCTGTACAAAATGTTCCATATTGCCGTCATACCCCACGCAAGAATATTTGAAGAAAAAAAAAAGACAACAATATATAAACGTGTCTCGACGGGGATAGCACGACCGCATTTGTTGCTGGGGGTCAGGTGGTAGGTGGCGCACTGTCTGCAACCACAGTGGCAGCAACAACAACAACAACAACAACAACAACAGCAGCAACAGCAAACACGACAAGCACGACAACGACGACGTCGACGACAACAACGCCAAAGATGGCGCGAGTGTTAAATTCTGTGAGGCTGTAGTAAGAGAGGTGCTGCCAATGACAATGATGATGATGATGATGGGCACAGGGGATCGGGTAACAGCGTATGGCGTAGGGTAGACTGAAGAAGCAGAGTCAACAACAACAACAAAAAATTAAATAAAAAATAAAAACATTCTTTACACACGACTTTAGACAACGTTGTCCGTTTATTTGCTTTTGTATTTCTGCCAAGCATTTCAATAATTATTTAACAAAAAAACTGAAAAACTGAAATAATTAACAATCAAGCGTATGGATTGTGCGCACGATAGAGTGAGCAATACACAGAGAGGGAGAGCGAGTGAGAGAGTGAGAGAGGCAGAGCAAGTTGCTCTTATAGCAGCAACAACATCATCATGATGAGCCTCACACCGGTTTTCCAATTTGTTGTTATTGTTTTGTTGCTGTCGCTGCCTCAACATTTAAACAAATTGAGTTTTGTGGCCGTTTTGCTATTAAGCCTTAAGCAGCACTTTCAACTCGCGTGCAATAATTGAATATAAATAAATAATAAGCAAATTTTCTAATTTATTCTACATGCATCACATGGCGTATGCGTAATATATTATATATGTTTCGCCTCGAGAAAGACATCGTCTACTTATTTCAATCAATTCTTTTTCGATAATCACAAAATGAATAAAGTACTTTTAAATTAAAGTCGAAACATTTGTTACTATAGCTGCGGCTGGCTGTTTTTCCTACTGCAACACTTGGCGGATGCGTAATATTTCTGCATTGTCATTTGCCAAATTGTGATTTTTTATTTGCTTTGCTCAACTTTTTGCTAATCACTATACAGCGAGAAACTCATGTATAGATGTTATATAGATAAAATATATATTCATATATTTAGATGGGTAAAAGAATATGTAGTTAGATGAGCAGAAAGATAGCTAGATAGATAGAGAGATGATATATGTATATGTTGTTAGTTAGATAGATGGATGGATATAGATAGATAGATAGATTGAGAGATAGAGAGATAGATTGAGGGCTAAAGGTAGTTAGGAAATTGAGAAACTACGAGTAATTTAATAAGACAATTTTTCTAAGCATTATAGACAGATACATATCGATGGATAGATAGTATTGTCTACCTATCTGTATAACTACATGATAAATTAAAAAGTTAAGCATAAGTATAGATTGAGGAATATACCAGATAGTCTTGAGTATCAAAAGATAGGAATAAATTTCCAATAGATAGACACATGTTTATAAGGCAATCTTTGAGTAACGCAAAGTAGAATCAAATAGATATAGACATACATGGGGCTATTTGTCGGTCTGCCCATTTGACTGCAAACTTTCGATTGATGCCTATTCAAATATATTATAATACTATATAGAAACATGGCAAACTATCAGCATATTTATTGACAATTGAAAGGTCAATTCAATTAAAAGTTTTGGATTAATAAAATATGTTATTACCGAAGTAGGTCCCCATTCTACGCTAGACACTGCAAATGATGTGCCACACAATAATTGCATTGGGACAATTGTTTTGTCAGCTGCTGATGGGCACACAAGGCAAAATTGTTGTGCCATCGTTTTGCGAAATGCCATTGCCACGTGCCATTTTGACCTTTTGCCGCGAATGCGATGAACCTTAAGAACAAACGCTACTAAATGAGACATTCAAAGTAAGCGCAACAGCAACGGCAACAGCAACAGCAACGGCAACGGCAACAACAAACAGCCACAATGTCACATTTGGATATCCTTCGCTTGGCATAACACAAAATATAAAGGGAAAATATTATATAGCCAAGGCAAATACAAGGCAAAAAGGTTGGCTCCTTGGCGCACATATTGATTTACAGTCTGGAGGACTACAACAACAGAGAGCAGCAGCAGCAGCAACAGCAACAACAACAGCAACAAAAGCGAATACTAAATGCTATTACAAAATGTAAATTCCTTTTGATTGCCAAAGCTGTGACTCATTTGAGTCGTTCACGGTTCACCATTTTAGAATTCGAATTAACTTGAAAGCTGAAACATCAATTTACATTTGAGACGTTCTCTCTCGCTTGAATTGCATTTGCTAAATGGAAGAAGATTTACGACGTGGAACTGAGCACGAAATCAAGAAGGGCAATCGAGTTGAGCTTTAGCCAACAACTTGAGCAGCTCCTTTCATATGTAATTCAAGTTAAAAGTGAACTAGTTACTTAAATTGTTATCAGCATATAAGAAAAGGAACTAGTTCAATTGATTTTTGGAGTACATCATTACTATAGTATTTATGAAAAATATCTAAATTGACATTTTAGTATATTAACATTTTAAAATGGAACTAGTTCATAAGGGCTTTTGCACATAAGCTACACTGATTTAAAGTTCATCCTCTTTAACCGTTTTTCGTATCAAATACAGAATAAAGCTTGCCATCGACAGAAATAGTTCTGATTGAACTAGTTCCTTATGAATTCTTACTTTTCATATTCAAGAACTACTTCAGTTGCGTTCTGGCTGATCTAAACCTTTCAAATGGAACTATATCGATTTAAAATCAAATCAAAACTTCTCTTTATTATATATGTATGTAAATTATATCAAAGATATTCTCATAATTTCTCAAATGCTTCCCTTCCACACGAAATCGTTCTCTTGCTCCATTTTCGCGTACTCCTCCCGCAGCATCTGCAGCTCTTTGGCATTCTGAGCACTCAAACGTTCCAGCTGACCATTGAGTGAAATGATGCGCTCTCGCACCACATTCACCGTATACAGACTGAGCCGTTCCGGCTGGAAGACATCCTCTTTGAGTGTGTTCATATAATGCCACATCTCCTGCAATTGGCCACGTTTCTCGGCATGATGCTTGCGCAGTTTCTCATCCATTTCCAGCTTGAGTCGATCAATGTCATTGATGAGGCCAGCGACTTTATGGCTGCTCGAAGGCCGGCGACTGGCAGCCCCAGCCTTCTTATCCTTGTCGACAGCGCCCACATCATCGTCGCTCTCATCTCCTCCAGCTACCTCAGGGTCGTTGTCATCGAGAAAATTGTTGGCATTCAGCTTGACTTGATTGCATTCGAGATACTTTTGCTGCGCCTTCAAACGCATCAGTTCACACAACAGGCTGGTGGGCGTGGTCGTTGGCTTCTTTTTGGCCCGCATTGGTTTTGCAGGTGCTTTGGCCTTATGGCTGGGGAGCGTGGCTAGCGCCTCAATATCGTGCTCCACGCGCTTCGACGACATGTGACCTGCTTGCTGCCCCAAACGTTAGCGCCACACAAATGTTGCACAATGCAAGGCGAGTCCTTGCAACTTGTATTGTTATTGTTGCTATTGCTGTGGCTGTGGCTGTTGTCGTTGCTGTTGCTGTTGCTGCTGCTGCTGCTGCTGCTGTTTACACGCGGTAATCAAACGTGTGTTGCCAGCTCAACCACCCCGCCTCGCTACACCTGGCTGTGTGTTTAATCAATAGTTGAAACGCGCCCACTTTTTCTCGGCTGTTGCTGCAATTGATGCTGCCTCTTGGTCTCTCTCTCTCTCTCTCTCTCTCTCTCTCTCTCTCTCTCTCTCTCTCTCAATCTCTTACTCTCTATTTTGCTCTCTCTCTCTCTCTCATTTAACCCTTGTGCGTCGCAGCAATTATGCCAAGGGTCGCTAAACTTTATGTGGGTTAGCTTAGGCTTTACTTTAAACAATTTCCCCAAATGTTAAGCGCCGCTGGAGAAAATCGATTATTACAAATTCACATAGCTCTGGCCTACTTAGCGTAAGGGCAAGTGCCAGCAGTAGCTAACTAGGAAATACATACATTAATGAAAACAAAAAACAAGTATTTAATGCGTCGAGGGGGGCTTTGACATTTAATCAAGTAAAAGGCGATAAATCATTTTATAGAAAGTGTTGAAATAATTGAGGTTTTTCTTGCTTAGTCGTTACGATTGAGGGAGTTTGAGTGAGAGAGATAGAGAGAGAACGTGCCAGAGTGAAGAAAAGATGGAGAGAGACAAAGAGAGAGAAATTCTAGAGAGTGATAGACAGCGAAGACCGTAGGCAAGTGAGAGAGGGAGATAGAGCGAGTAGCGTGAAACCCTAGACCCTAGCTAGCTAGATTATAAGGTAGCTGTGCACGTGATTGATTCGCAAATTGTTGCGTTGTTTACGTAGCTTTGTTGTTGTTGTTGTTAATTTACGACTGGAAGCGTATTTTGATAACGCGCTTGTTATCATATGAATGCGAATGTTTATCGAGTGTGTGTGTGTGTCTGATGTATGTATGTGTGCGTGTGTGTGTGTGAGTATGTGTCAGCCACAACAACAAGTTGCAGACGTTAAGTAAATTGAAGCGCGAATCAACAATAAATTAGATAGCTAAACATGATAGCTAAACCAAATGAATACCCTGTAAAAGTGTTAAAGCAAGATATGCCTGCATAAAGAAAACAAGAGAGATTAAATAGGAAATACTAGAATTTTTTTGCATTTGGAAAATTGTTAAAAGAATATAAATATATATATATTGAATTTAGTATAGTATAGATATAGTATATAAAATTAAAATTTTCATATTCGATCTACGTTCAATCAGCGTCCAACTAATTCTTATGCAAAAGTAATTTACAGGGTATTTCGATTGCTGCTTGGACAGTCATATGCCAAAAGAGACAGAACCAAAAAAAAAAAAATAAACAACAACTTTTGGGCAAAAGACGCAAAAAAAATTGAAGAAGGCAACGCAAGAAACAACAAAACCTGCGAAATAGTTAATGAAAAAGTAAATAAAAATTGTTAAACGATTTGGGCAGCCATGCGACTGAGTCGTAAAGCCATATCATATGTATATACATATATACACGTATTTATATATATATATATATATATATATATATATATATATAAATATATACAAATTTATATATACGTATATATATGTGTGCTGTTTCTATATATACTTCAGCTGAGATCTGCGAGCTGGCCAGCAACAAGTTTGAGATCGCGTTGCCGTGGCCAGACAGCGTGAGCTCAAGTTAAATATTTGGCCATAGCGAATGATCAATCAATGTTGCCTGAGTGCGCAACGGGAGCGTGATTATTATTATTGTTATTATTATTATTATACAAAATAATATTACTGAGTTCGTGGGTTAGCAAAACATAAAATAGAAAAGAAAAGAAAACAAATGGCAGAAGAAGCTAGTAAAAAAAAAAAGCATTCCAATCGAGTACAACAGACTACAATATACTCGCTCAGCATTCAGCAGAATTTTATTTTAAACTTAAATTTATGCTATATATAACATATTGTAGATAATAAAATAATCTATATATGTATAAACATATTAGATTTCAGACAGTTCCTTTAACAATATCGACAATAAATCCAGTTGAAAAATTTGAAAGTTTCAGCTAAAGAACTTGGGGTATATATAGTATTCCCCAATTTACCTTCTCTTACTACAGTTCTATATATAACGCATTAAATTTCTACAAGCATTGCCTAAAACCTATATACTCTTGTCATTTGTCTAGACAATTTCTATAAAAATAAAAGTCAAAATCACTCGAAATTTTCCAACAGCAAATCTAGTTCTAGCCTGTCACAATTGGAGCGTTAATCAGCGGAATGCCTCAATTCTTGCACGCGCCATAAATTCAATTAAAATATCCCCATGTTCAATCAGAATCAATCAATCAATCAATTAATCAGCAAAGGCATAAGGTAAGCCAATTAAAAATAACAAAAAAGAAAAGGGCGGGACAACAATTTGCATTTGCGTTGGGCCAGAAAATAAAGTTCATGAATAAGGTATATACATATATATATTTATCAAATATTCATATTAAGGAAGGGCCTAATTAAATTGATACCTCGCTCTATAATTGATAAAGATGCTCAAAGTTTTTTTTTTTTTTACTTTATTTTTTAATTATTGCGTTTATAGCGAACGCTTTACGCTTGATTTATGAAAATTGCTTGGAGAAATAGAAGTATTTTAAATACCCTTTATTTGACTAGATGTAAACTATACACAATCTCTTACTATATAATCTCTCGCTTTTTTTCTATTCATAAAAAACATAATAAGTCTTTGAGAATACATGAAAGGAGAACACATTTCTTATTTATTTAATTTGCCTTTCTCTTAAATAGACACATAACTTTTTAGTTGCACTTAACTTGATGAGAATCGAAAAGAGAGGCAAAAAATTAATTTTTGATTTAACTGCTTGCTTACCAAAAGCTACTATCTGTGTTTTCAACTATTTATACACTTATATTTTATATCTATTACATTTTATTCTATTAAAATATTGAACAAATCACATATCTTCAAGGTAAGCTCAATAACATTTTGTATATTGTATATCAAATGTTATACATATATTAATATATAATAAATATATGATTTGAGCATTACAAACTCAATTTCTTATCGATGTTGTTTACACACTATATAACAAAATGTCCCCACATATGTGTGTACATATGTATATGCCCGATTGATAAAAGCAATAATTATTAGCGAAATGCGCTTAGCAGATAAGCTAAAGCTATGGCCAATAATAATAATGATAATAATGACCGCTATGATAATATGGCCAAACTCATGTACTTAAAGCATTGCATTTCACACTCGCA
Organism: Drosophila koepferae; assembly: GCA_030914345.1. NCBI lineage: Eukaryota > Metazoa > Arthropoda > Insecta > Diptera > Drosophilidae > Drosophila > Drosophila koepferae. The sequence continues at coordinate 11,690,865 of JAUESR010000211.1, read as the reverse complement.
CACATGTGGGTCTTCGTGTCCATTGTGAATGTTAAGTAAGATAAGGGAATGTGAGTGGACCTTGAAATTGACAAACAGCTGTATGTTTCCCCTCTTTTGCTACCTCACACTTTCCCGCCCAGTTATTAACATATTGGAAAACAACAAAATCAAGAACAAACTGTAAAAACAAACAGAATGAAACGAAAACAAATGAAAATGGAAATAAAGTGAAATTAATAAAATATGCGCATCATATGTAAATTGTTTTTGGTTTTGTTATTGTTTTGTTTTTGCCTTTGCTTTTGTTTTGTTTCGTGTGTTTTTCCTTTCTTTTTTTTTCTTCCATAAGTCCAGCCGCCATTTTGAATTGCAAGCACGTGCTTTTTTCTTTTTTTTTTTTTTTTTTTGCTGTGGGATGAATCTCTACACTTTTGTGTGGAGACTAAGCACACAACAACACAGTCTGTTGACAGTTCGCCTCTTCATCTTCTTCTTCTTCTTCTGTCTGTCTGTCGATTCTGTTCTCTATTATTTGCATTCGTTGTCAATTATGCATAAAACGAGGCATTTTTCTGTTTGGCCTACAAATTTGCACTTATTGTTGTGATAAACTATTAAAGAGCATTCGTTTGTTGTTATTGTTGTTGTTGCTGTGGCTGTTGTTGTAGCTGTTACAGTTGTTCCAATTGTTGTTGTTGTTGTAGCATGTTGTGTCACTTGACAGTCGAAATTATCAGCATTCGCATGTAGTTAACAGCCACTGTGACAGCTGTGCACTTTATTGTTCTACTCTATACAAACATATGTAGGTCTGCATACCCCCATGCATACACACATACATATCTATCTCTCTCTCGCTCTCTGTGTGTGTGCCTTTCTCTCTATGTCTGTTTGCCCTAAGCCCACAGCGCCCCGTTAACCAGCTGAAGGTGATTCATTATCACTTCTGCTAACAGCAGCAGCTGTTAAATGCATTCGGAATTTATAATATAGTACAAAGAATGTTGAGAAATTGTCGCTCAGCTGATAGAGCGCAAGTGGTAAGGGCATGGATATTTGATTGACTAACAAAATACCCTGTAAATCATATTTAAATAAATATATAAATATATATATACATATGTTATTTAGATAATTACTTTATATTTAATGAGCAAGCATAGTTTAGATTGTACATTTACAGCATTATCTATAGACAGCCTATTAAGAGTATGACTTTTAAATACCCTGTAAACTATATTATCAACAGTTTGTATAATCTTAGGTTATGCGAAATCTCTCAATATATAGCAAAATTTTTAAGCAACAAGTGGCATGTGGCGTAAATGCGATTGCATGACTATTAAATACCCTGCAAACATTATTTATAGTATTTAAAAGCATTTCCAATTATCCCTATATATAGCAAAGATACACTTTAAGCCAACACGCTCAGGTGCAGCGAAGAAGACGAACAAAATGTGCTTTTTAAGCACTTTTACGAACAGGTGCGAATGCCCGCACACCTGATTACGACATGTACTAATTAAATGCAGCATCGTAGCCATTTTAGAGATGCATTTAAGAGATAAGTTTTTACGGAAATTATTCTCGAAAATATTTGTAAATGCAAATTACATTTGACAGCAGGAAAGAAAGACAACAAAAATCAACAAAACGATCTTAAGCAGAACGAGACAAAGCTTAATTACTTCCGCAAACAGAGACAGAGCGAAAGTGAGAGAGATAAAGAGAGAGAGAGACAGAGTAAGGGCGATGACAATTACAGGTAAGTGTGTATGTGTGGGTAGGGCTCCAACATGTCTTCCACGTTAGAGCTAGATAACAAAACGAGGCGGGCAAGGCGGGAGAGCGGGACAGACATGAAGTTAAATGCGTTTCAATTATCATCATCTGATCTGAGAGTTAAGACCGACCGACCGAGAGCAGCGGCGTCTGTTGCTCTCAGGCCAATTGTATGCAAAATCAAAAAGCAAATAAATATCATGGAGGATAGACGAAGGGCAGGCAAAGGGAGCGTGAATCGAAGCAACAACTGGCCGATCAGCCAGTACAAATATATAGTGTCAATAAATTGGGTAAACAGTTAAGTATACTATGCGCATATATTTACGCGGCAATAAACAAAACAACAAAAGAATTAGAATAACTAAAATCAATTTGATTAAGCCAAATGCGCAGCCTAACGGCGAAATGAAAAATGGAATATATAAAAACAAATAAAATTAAACATACATATATGCGATGCGTGAGTGCAATCGATATATGAAGATATTTATATATGTATGTATGGGTATATATTATAGAATTTATATGATCTCTTGGTGGGACTTAGAACAAATATTTGCTTGACGGAATTACAATTGCGTTAGGCAGAGAATTAAGTTTTGCTCATAATTTTTATAGGGTATTCAGCAAGTATAGCAAAAAGTAGGAAGTACTTCTTTACTATATCTATAGTAATATGCAGCAAAAGAGTTTTCTTAGAGATATTTCTCATTGTGTTCGCATAGATGTAATACAAATACTTTATTATTTTAGTTATCTAGCATTTAATTATCTATTATCTATTTATCTATTCACTTACTCATTAACTATACATTATCCACATTTATTATCTATTTTTTAGTGAACTATTTTAATTATCTATAGTTTTTGTATAATTTAAATTATTGTCGTTTTATCTATTTTGATAATAAATTCTATCTATTATCTATTATTTATTGCAAAAATCTATCAACTATATATTATTTATTTATAATTATTATCTGTTTTATATTATTCATTATTTATTATCGTTTCATTTAAGAATTTATTAACTATTGTCTATTTCAAAAGATCTAACATCTATTGATCTATCTATAATACATCATTTATTATCTATTTTCCAGTATCTGTCATCAATTACCTCTTATCCAACAGCCAACATATATCATCTATCCTCTTTTATCTATAATGTATAATGTAGTCATTTATCATACATTATTTATTAACCATCATCTATTATCTAAAGTATATGTATTTAGTTACACTATAGAATATATCTATGTTATATAGCTAATATACAACTCTAGATCTCCATGAATGTTCGCTTTAATATTGCCTTAACTTGACTTAAGCAATTAAAGATCCTACATGTATGTGAATCATGAATATAGTATTGCAAAAACACATATATTTATATGTACATATATGCATAATGCAAGCTTAACTCACCTTTGTCTTGGTCACAATATTTGTGGCTAGCTTAACGACGGCAAAATTTCCTTTGCCAATGGTTTTCTCCAGTTCGTAGTAGCCGACACGTAAAAGTTTATCCACAGATATTTTGCTCGTCGATGGCACTTTGTAATTTTGTGGCGTTGATGTGGAGGCGGCCATTGCACTTTGTTGTTGTTGTTATTATTATTGTTGTTGTTGTTGTTACTGCTGTTGGTTTTGGTAATTGGCTAAAGTTGCGTTGCCTGCGCCGCCTCCCTACCACTCGTTGTTGTTGTTGTTGTTGTTGCTGTTGTGGCTGTTGTGGCTGTTGATGTTGTGAACGCAGGAAGTTCACTTAAGCTGCATTTTCTTTTGTTTGCCGAGCTTGAATTCATTTGCTATACAAAGCCGCTGCTGCTGCACACAAACACACACGCATTCACTCTCACTCACACACATACACATATACGCACAGTCACACTCACTCACTCACTCACACACACACGCACACGACGAGGAACAGCAGCAGCGTACAATTTTAATTCGATTCGTAGCTTTCAAATTGAATTGTTGCAATTATTTGCGCCTTGCATTCGCTGTGTCAAAGGTCAACGGCAGCTGCTTCGTTGCTGTTGTTGTTGTTCTCGTTGTTGTCGCTGTGGCATCTGCTCCCAACTGGGCCATTGGATACGGCCACGTGGCCAAATGCAACGAGCACGTGAGGCGTCTCCGATTTGATTTGACTTGTGGCACGTTGGCAGCCGCACTTGAGACGTTGTTGTTTGTTGATATTTGTTGTTATTGTTATTGTTGATATTGTTGTTTTCTTTTTTCTTTTTTTTTGTTGGGGTGTTTTCTCTTTTCACATTTTTAGCCTTGTTGTCGCTGTGCTGCGTTTGCAAACATTATATAAAAAAAAAGCAATTAAAAGTAAATCACATTTGATATTTGACCTTGGTTTAGCGTTGATTTTTTTTTTTATCACTTTTGTTGCTGCTGCTGCTAGTGGGCGTGGCCAACAAACAGCTGTTGTCTCTTTTATCTAAGGCAAACAGAAAACCTACACACCACAACTGTATGTAACAACTTTTAGCAGACAGTGTAGCAAACCAGTGTCTGCCATAGCACGCTCTCTCTCTCTCTCTCTCTCTCTCTCTCTCGTTTTACACTGCTTCCTCCTCCTACTGGCTGTCGCCTACTACACAACATTGCAAGCGAATTACCTCTCGCCCTCTCCCTCTCGCACTTCGTACTATGCTAACTCTCTCGCCGTAAGCTGATCTCGCCTGGCTAAACTGCTGCTTCTTCTTCTTGCTCTCCTTCTCCTGCTTTTGCTTCTGCTGACTGTCGCCTGCTACATCAGCTGCGTGCATTGCAGACCACGACAAAACTTAATGGGTTAATGTACAGCATCAAGGTCGCGTGGCCAGACACACACACACACACGCGCATACATTCACAAACATACTCACACACGCATACGCTGTTTGAGTGCGCGAGCGAGACGGCACGCGTGGCCCAAGTCAAGTGGCGAATGTTTGCTGGAGCAGGCGTGCAAGTCCACAAATTCTTTATTGAAATCAATTTAAGGCAGCAAAAGCGCGAAATAGTTGTGGAAAGAGGCAGCGCAAAAAACACACACGCACACGCACGTAATTCTACGGCCAATTGAAGCGCGCGCTGAAAAAAATTGAGTTGTTAAGGGCTTAACCAAAATTGCTTGGATAATAAGAAAAAGACACAAATACTTTTGTTGTTATTCATTTGAAATTCATTTGATTTACATTAAAATGAATCTGCTCAATTACAAAAGCTGAATGCTATGAACCTCGACAACGCACAGCAAAAGACCTTAAATTTATTATTAAAATTACCTACGCACTTTCAAATGCCCTATTGTGTTTGCTTTATAGAGTATAACATCACACACATATGCACACACATACATACACACACATACACATATGCATGACGATAAATTTGTAAACAACTTGCTGGTGCGAAAGAGCAACGGCAGCTGGTGTGGCCAGCCAACAATGAAAAAAAAAAAAAAAAAAAAAACTTTTAAGTGGTTTTTCTCAGCCATTTAATGTGCACATTTTCACGTTTCTTGAACATTTTTTCAAGCGAGTGCGAGGCGAATCGAATCAAATTATTAAATACCAATTGAAAATGATTTGCTGTTTGTTTATTAAACGAATAGAAAAGACAGAAAACAGTTCCAAATGGTCGCAGAGCAGCAAGTAGAGGAAGACGCGGATGAGGTGCTGAAGCAGAGCGAAATCACACTTACACACACACACACAAAACTGAAAGTCAATGTACAAAAATCAACAGAGTGCGACTGCGATTGCGACTGCGACGAATATTATTTCAACTAAATGGATGCGAATGCAGTGACGACGTTGACCTGTGCCTGGAAGCGCCGCATCAAAGCTGAATGAACTTCCAAAATGGAAGGAGCATTTGAAGCTGGAGCCTCATTTGACTTGACAACTTCCAACGCACGCACACAAAACCCATTGAGAGTGAGAGCGGGAGAGTGAGATTAAGAGCAAAAGAGAGTTGCGAAAGCGTAGCCAGCTGTAAAAGACGTCACAAGGCAGCGTCAAAACGCGGCGAAATTAAGACGAAAATCATTATCAAAAATTGCGTTGATGTGTGCTGTCATTCACAACTGAAGGCGGCATGCATAACACGGCGAAAGTGAGCGGAGCGAATTGACTGCCGGACGGTAAGAACAAAAAAGTTTAGTTAGCCAAGTAACTGTAAATCAAATCAAATTGAGATAGATCAGTTTAGATAGATAATTAATATAGAATGGAGCTATACTTATGAAGAGCACTGTAAGCATATGTACATGCATACATACATACATCAATACACTTATACACCATATCTGTTGGGCATAGCTGATAACTAAGGCACCGCAGTAGTTCTTATTACTGTTGTTGTTATTGTTATTCTGCTCGCACTCATGCCCTCTGCTGACGACAACAACAAACCGACAGCAAAATCAGAAAAGACAAAATACGAGAATGATTAAAAAAAACAGCAAGCATAACAAAAGAAAAAAAAACAACAAAAGTCGCGCGCGCACGAAATAAGAAAAAAAGAGTAACAACAACAGCCAAGCAAAGTAAATGAGCCCACAAATATAAAAGAGTAGAAAAAAAAACAAAAGCTAGAGAACGACTTCGACTTACAAACAGCAGCGGCAGCGACAGCAGCAGCAGCCAGACAGCAGAGACGACAATAACAACAACAGTTCAGAAGCGCCAGTGCTCAGAGCAGAAGGCAAATAAAACGTAAGAGCGAGCAGCAGAGCGCGCGACGACGTGTGTATGAGTGTATAAGTGTGTGTGAGAGTGTAGTCGGCGGGGGCGCAGCAACAGTTACGGGGCAGACAGGTTACGCTGTGCGTGTGTGAGTGCGCTGGTATATGCATGTACATACATATGTACAAGCATATGTCCGCGTGTGTGAGAGCTTGGATAGGTTCAAGGAGTCAAGGAAATTCGCAAAAAACAACACCAGAAATTACAATATGAAGCAGCATGATGACAATTACACACACACACACACACATGAGCAGACACATACATATACTTATGTATGTATGTATGTGTGTGGCTGTGGAGGGGCGAAAAACGAAACTTGTCGAGGTCGAGCATACAAAACCACTCGAATAATACGTACGTAGTATGTGTGCAAACAAGCGAAAGATAGACAGACCGAGAGAGAGAGAGGAAGACAGTGAAAGCACACAGCGCTTACACACATACACATGGTTGATAACGGGGCGAATGAAAAAAGCAAAATTTACAAACGCAAGGTGTCCAATTAGACCACTCAACAGCAATTAGCTTTTCTTCTTTGGCTTATTTGCGTTTTACTGGAGTTGCTATGACGTTCGCAGTCAAACAAACACAAACACACACACGCACACATGGGTTTGCGGGCGAGAGCTGCGCGCACACTCACACACACGCACCACAGATACATATGTAGCTATGCAATCGAAAAACGTCACGACTTCCAAGTGGAAAAGCGTACGTAGTTTTCGCCGTCATTTCGGCTGCGGGCAAAAAAAAACACATACACCAGCATAATTGCCATTCATGAATATTTTTTGCTTCCGCATGTCGTCGCACACACACACACACAGCCGGACTCGAAATCATATAAGAAATTACACTTACACACGCATACGTGCTTATGTATGTGTTTATAATTGAAATTTAGTTCGCCGCGCCTCTCCATCTCCCACTCCAACTACCTACTCCTGCTTCGCTATAACATATTTTTGTTGTTTTTACTTTTCCAGCCGCAGCAGCAGCCCAAGCAGCAATAGCAACAATAACAGGCACTGCCTCAAATATGAAACACTTTGTTTAATCTCTGTCTCATCCAATTTGATTTTAGCTTTTTGCTCTTTGCGTACACATTACGAATGCTTTCTATCTTTAATATTAAATTTTGTTTCAATATTTCATATATATTTTTTTTATTTGTCGCCAGATTTCTTTTCACGTATAATTTGTATTACATATATAAATATGCATATATATACCCATATATATGTATACAATTTTATATATATATATATATGTTTATATATATTAATTCTTATCACTTGTGCCTTGTTATTGCCTTTTGGCTGTTGCTGGTTGTTTTCTCGCTTGCACTGAACTTGAACGCGTGGGCGTAGCATGCGCCGCGATTTATATTATCAAGTGCCTCGCTTTCGGCTATTGGAATTTTTTTATATTGTTTAAGTGGCGATTCTTATACGAATTTAGCGCGAAGCGCGGCCTACCTGCATACGAAGCAAAAACTCGGCACCAACTGATTGGCTTTACGTTCTCTTCACACACGCACACAAAAACACATTCACTCTCTTGCTGTCACACAGCGTTGCATGTGTGCGTTGATCGGCCTGTTAAATAATGACAGCACTCTGTTAAGTTAAGCAAATTTCTCTGTTAGTATTTATTTAAGTAAGTTGGCAGCACACATCTGTACTTGGCGGCATTTTGAACAAAATTTAAGTATTTCTTTTCAAAGGTCAATTGAATATTCGATTTTGTTTCGCACATTGAACGGTTGCAACGCAATTAGTTAAAGCGCTTTTCTATCTGAATCTTCCAACAGTTATCTTTGTCAAATTATAACATAGCCGATCGCCTCGTTAGCGGCGTCATTGTCAAACAGGATTTCGTGTATTTTCTCCCAGATGCCGATAATGATGCCGTTCGTGACCTCGGCATCGCTGACACTTTATCTATCAACTTCTCGCTCATCAACGTCTTGGGCAACTCTCGTGCCTCATACCAATGCGGATTGACGCGTTTCACCCAGAAGCTGCTACCCAAATGCAGACCACTCAGCAATTTGGCAACGCAACCGACATTCACCATTCTGTTGTTTGCTCTTAATTTTTGTCTAGTTCTTTGTTCTTCGTGTATGTGTGTGTGGATGTGTATGTTTGGTTCGATTAAGCACAGGTTGTTCTATTTTTCTTTATTGTTAATACTGAATTACCCCAAAAAAAAAAAAAAACCATACGGAAAATTACGGAAATTTAATGTTTACCGTTCGAAAGCCTATGTTAAGTGAGCACGATTTTTCAAATTTCCAATTTTCATCTCAATTCTGAATTTGAATTGCGCGCCTGCTTAACCGACAAAAAAAAATACCAACAATGTCTTCCACTTCAATAGACAACAGCGAAGCGAGAGAGCGTGTGTAGACTTCCAATTGGAGTTCCAATTCGAATCCTTGCACTGGAACTGAAGCCGCAATGAATGAAATTTTCCATTGTGACCGGCAAAGGAAGGCGCAAAAGCGCGCATGCGACAGACACACGACAAACGTGACGTCAGCAGCGAAAGCTCTAACTGTAAACACGTGGGCGCGCTTTTAAACTAGCAGAAAAAAAAGAGAGGAACAACAACAGCAACAAAAAACAGCTGAGATGCTGCGGCGCTTTGCTTGGCGCGTCAACGTTTTTGGACTCTCGCTTTGCACACAACAATTATGGCACGAGGCATAGATTTCAAAATTTTAAATGTTTCCAACCTATAAATTTCAAGTAAAAAATTGTTTGTTTTTATTCATAAGCTATTTGCATTTCATATCATAATGATGGTACGACGTCGCGGCATGGGAGTTAGCCTAAGCGCCTTCCAGCCGTCGTCATCGCCGCCGCCGCAGCAGCAGCAGCCACAGCAGCCGATGGGCCAGCTGAACCTGGCCTGGCTACGCGGCGCAACGCATCAATGGACGCCGCGTCGCGAGACGTTCGTCTCGAGCGTTTGCAACAAAATGGTGGGCGCAGTGCCGCGGATGCCGAAGTTACGCGCGCCCGAGCCGAGCAGCCGCAAGCTAAGTCGCCTGCGGCGAAATCTAATGAACATTTCGCCGCAATTCACGAGCACAGCGAATTGGCAGCAGCCCGTGCAGCGCGCCCAGCCCAATATGTGGTACAATTCAAATGCTCACATACAGCCGAATTCGCCGCTCTGGTCGCATTCGATTATGACGGCCTATGCGAAGGGACAGCAGCAGACAATTAACGATATATCGATGCAGTTAAAGCAACAATTACGCCAGCTCAATCAGCAATGTCTGCGAAGTCAACAGCTGCAGCAGCAACAGCAACAGCAACAGCAGCAACAGCAGCAACGGCAGCACCAACAGCAACGGCAGCAACAGCAGCAAAATATGCATTTTAAGCCCAGTTTTGTGCCGTTCAATTTTGGCAAATGTGCAAATAATTTAATTAGTTGCTTGCAGAGCAATGCTACCTTTGCGCAAAAGCAAGTGGCAAAAATAAGCATAATGAAGCAGCATCAGCAGCAGCAGCAGCAACAACAACAGCAGCAATCACAGCAACTTCTGCAGCAGCAACACGTCCCGCAGCAACATCAACTACAGCAGCAACAGTCTCTACCGCAGCAGCAGCAACCCCCACAGCAGCAATCCTTGCAGTCGACCCTCGCCATTACAGATGACTTTGACTATGTGAAGCTGGCCAAGCATATCGCCAAACAGATTAGGGATTCAATGGAGCTAGCGCCCAAATCGCCGGTGAGCGTAAAAGCTGTTAATAGTGAGAGCAGCACAACGTTAATTAACCAATTCATGGCACAAGTAGGTCGCAAGCAAATCGATTCCGATTTTAAAGAAGACAGACTAACGGTCAATTCGAGGCAAGAAATCGATGCGAATTTGAAGTATATAACTGAGTTGCTATTGGTTGATTTGTCGGAGAAATTGAAGAGACAGGCAAGGGTTTTGTCCGAGCAACAGGATGGTCTGGCAACGCCGGAGCAGCCAGAGCAAATTCTAATAGATGAGGACAGTGTAGCAACGCTGTGTCAAGGATCAGAATTGAAAGCCGTTGAGTCTGATGACAGTGTGGCAACCCTCAAAACGTCCCAAGAAGATGCCGAGTGTTTTGACAATAGTCTATCAACTTTAGCGCGGTCTGGCAAGTCTATAAGTAGGACGACAATGCAAACTGCCAGGCAGTCGGACGACAGTTTGGCATCACTGTTGCGTGCGGAACCGCAAATGTTACGGCAGTGCTCAAAGCTGTCGATCAACAGTCTGGCAACGCCATGTCCATCCGAAGGGAACTTGTCGCAATCAGACAACATGATGGCAACATTATGGCTTTCACAACATAAGTCAATGCCCTCTATCAACCGTATGGCAACGTCGTGTACGTCTTGCTCTGAGCTATCCGAATTGAATGCAAAACAGCCCGAGAACAGTCTGGCATCGCCGTCGCATTCAGAGCAGCACCTGTCACCGCTAAATACAAAGAAATCAGTCAACTTTGCGGCAAATGTCGAGAAGGCCGAACTGGAGCTATCGCCGTCAAGCTCTGCCACAGGTCTGGCAACGCCGTGGCCGTCACGGGAAAACTCAACTGATGCCATAAAGTCCGTCAGTTTGACAACGGTCCAAAGCGAAGCCGAGCAGAAGGGAAGCCACGAAAAGTTGAACGATCTGGCAACAGAGCGTGCGGACAGCCAATGCATTGAACACAATTTCAATCTAACAATCGAAGAGCTGGAACTCTTGCAAGAGATTCTACAGGAAGAGGATGATTTCAAACAGAATTCACAGGAAATCAACACAAATCAATTGTGGAAGTCGCTCTTGATGAAGCTGCTGCATAAACCCAATAAAGACGACAAACGCTTGACTGGCGGCGATCGCAAAGAGACTAACAATGATGTTCCCATCTATCTGATGGATGCTGCCAATGATGACACAACGAGTCAAAGTCAAATGAAGAAGAGATCGAAGCGAAAATCCAAAGCCAAGAATAAGGTTATACCGAGTGGATATAAGCATAGAACGAAGCACTTTCCACTGAGAGATCGCGACGTAGAGCTCATGCGAATGACCACTCGCTGGCCATTGCATTGGCCCAGTCCGCGTGTCATCCATCATATGAACAGGAAAAGGAAGAAAATGGTGCTGCGCGGCCTGTGCGGTGCACGTTTAGGCAACTCAAAGCTGAGCAGCTGCTCTAAATCGATGATGAAGCAACGATCGCGTCCGAACAATCAAAAGAAATCACTCTATCGCATGCATAAACCCCTTTTGAACCAGCCACCCTTTGTACGAAACTATTCGGAGTTTTGGTTCCACTAAGTGCAAGATCCTATATATGTATATCTATATAAGTGCATGGATCGCACATAAGAACATAACATAGTTACTGGAGACTCTAACTATGATCTGTTCTTATGTGCAATCCATGCACTATATGTTTATCTTTATATAGACTTAATAGATAAATTGCTTAAATAAAGTTTGAGTCGAATTGAGTCTAGATTTATATTTTCTCTATATTTCTTCGCATCATACCAAGCCCAGTTTTATCTTTTTCCACATTTGAAACTAGATTAACTCTCGTCAAAACTTAGCTAAACTTATCAAACAGGCTTTGTTTTCATTTCGATTGTAGATTGTAAATTATTTGTTAAAATTCTTTGTTTACACTTGTCTAATACGATAGATAATGTGAGCCGTACCATATAACAGAATTAGTGTGCGCTTTTAGTAATTAAAGGCAATGGCTCAAAATCTGATCAGTATTAATAGCGATCTTCGCAAAGATTCAGATGAGGATCACGCATTTCGTAAGCGTCAACAGAAACAGTATCCTGGGCTATATAAAGAAGCGTATCAGATAATTTACCAGAAGTCATGCCCAGAGGTGTCAACAGATTCGTGCCAGAAGAAAAATTTTCAAGTGTCCCAGAAGCCATATCTAAAGTTGCCTTGCCAGGAGACGTTACAGAGTCAAGCCCCCAAGTTATCCGAACAGCCATACCAAGAAATTGATCTGGAATCGAAGCAGAATCCATTTGCTAAGTTGTGCGAGGAACCGTATCAAATAGAGTATAAAGTCCTAAATCAAAAGTCAAGCACTGACGAATTGTCCCCGAAGGTCTCGCGGCAATCATTGCTCAATGCACAACCTAAGTTATGTATAGAACCATACCAGGAATGGTCTGTGGACTCATATTCAGAGTTATCCCCAGAGAAGTATCAGAAGTTGTACTACGAAAAGATTCAGAAGTCGTATGTGGTAGAACGCCACGATCAGTGCCCAAAGTTGTGCCAGGAAGACTACATAAGCCCTTGCTCAGAGGAGCATCAAAATCCATATCAGGAATTGTCTGAGAAGTCACACTCACAGAAGTATAAGGAAGTGTTGTTGCCTGAAGAGTCGGACATATGGAAATATCAGGAATTATGCGAGCATATGGTCTCCGCTGAGGCGCTAACGCGAGAGCAGTCTCCAGACGTATCTAAGGAACCAGAATTATCGCATAAAACTTTCCCCAAGTTTCAGTACTCCGACTGCCTACAGAATACAGAATTTTCAATAAAATTGAACCAGGAAGTGACAATGACGCCGAATGCAATCGACAGGCCAATCAAAATATTGCCACCAAGTCGTAGGCTCGCAGGCATGGGCTATGGTAATATTAGCCAGAAGAGAACCTGCAGTAATGTACCCAGAAATATGACAGCTCAGACGTCCAGAACGCCATGTGGAATGTGTGATATTTCATCGCAAACGTGTGAACGGGTTAGTAATTACAATCGTTCGCCATCTCATGCACCGGGTCCTCGTCCACCTATTAAGTCGCGTCGCCCACCAGCTGATATCCGTTACCATGAACCATATCCCAGCGCTCGTCGTCCTGGTCAGAGCCAAGGATCGCGATCCATACAACGAAACGAAACTAATTGGGAGTCTTATGAAGTTGAAGCGGATCAAGTAAACCAATCCATAAATAATTCTGATCGTACCCGGGCAAACACGTGCCGAATGTGCTGTGAATCCAACGATGGCAAATCATCGCAGTGTTGTGGCAAATCAAAATGCGCTAAGCCACCGCCCAAACCTTTCTGCGAACCGTGTGGCTCTACGAAAGAGAATTTCTGGGAGTCTAATAACCCGCCACCCGAAACGTACAGAAAGACCAAGGGCGAACCGCAAATACGTAGCAAATCGTGCCCTCCCGCAAAGCCGGTTGACCAATCGTGTCCGATCTGTGCAACACCAGATTATAGCAGCTATAGCAAATCATATGGTGCAGGTCCATCTCAACAATCGGCTTTTCAATCACCTCGCAACTCAGCTAACCCTAATTATCGCGACCAATCGACCAAAGCAAATTTACAGCTTTGTCCGCATTGCGAAAAACTCTTCGAGCAAAGAGCTGTACCTAGTTTATATAGAGAGGATAGCTGCGAATCAGATTACGCATCATCGAAGCTGGACCCACGCGGAAAATACAGATCGCAAAAGCAGTGTGAGCCAACAGAATCAACGGACTCGCATATTTGCAGGAATCCTTCGTGCAGTAAGGCCTTAAAGAAGCCAAGCACTTATGGCTATCGACCCTGCCAGGCGCCACAGTTTCCCGAAACGCAGTTCACCGTGAACGAATCCAAAGTGGACTATATGGAGCTACAGTCCGGAAGCGGGCGATTTTATAAAAATCCCTTAACCGTATCCAGTTGCAGTTGCAATATTAAAGAGCGTTTCATACCCGAATCAAAAAGGAATTCAGAGCCACCACGTCCACACTGTGACTATAGCCGTAGCCGATCGGAGGAAATGCATGGCAGAAATCATGGCTTACCCCCACTCAACAATAATGCGTGTGGCGCAAATTTTGTGCCCGTAAACTATTTCCAGGAGAAATCTACGCCCAAAAGAAAGCAGAGATTCTCCTCGGGTGTAAGCATAACTTTTGATATATGATTTACAGATCGAACTTGGCTCATATTTCCAATTGCATTGCAGCTAGCGCCAAGGGTCTCCAACATTACACAGCGGACAGGTGCTCAGTCAGCTAACAGCTCTTTTGTAAGTGCCTCTGAATTGAGTAAGAAGTTTTCTATAACTCCCTAAACTATCTCTTCTCGTATAATTCATCAGGCGCATGTAACGCCAGAGAGCAGCTTACATTTGGCAAAGCGACGCTATAAGCTATACCATCGACGTCTATCTGGTTGTGGTGTAAGTTAAAGTTACTTCTCAAAAAATTATATATATCAATATTAAAATTTCATTGACAGGCCACAATGACTACCAAGAAATTTTTACAGCTAAGCATGAAGAGTCGTCTTTTTTGCCCAAGCAAACTACATACAAAATTAATGCCAAGTGTGAGTCAATGCAAAGATATTTAGTACTCTATTTCATACATTTCCCTGCACAGCATCAATCAATTTTCACGCTGAGCAGCCAACGTATGCCCATAGCCAAGCCCTGCACAGTGCGTGTGCCGAGCAAGGCACTGCGTTTATCCGAATGCCTGTGTCAAAAGTGCAGGCAGCGGTGTCGCGGTGGAAAACTAACGGCGAATACAAATAGCTTGCACAGCAACCGAAATACAAGAATTTCCAGGCCTAAGGTACAGACTCCATCTGCTGCGCAGCGATCCAATCAAGCCTCCGGCTCAAGGCCTAATCGAACGCAGTCGACGACTGTAAAACGCGAAAAGGTCTCGATACAAACACAAACCCATTCACGTTCCTCGCGACTCCGCGATCAGGCCACAATCAGAGCTAAGCTGCGACTCGATCTACCAACAAGATATCAGCTACAGTCACAAGATCAACAAAATTCCAGATCAACTTCTCGGGCATTAACTCGGAATACATCGGTGCTGGGACGCGAAAGAATCGATCGAGCTGCGGCTCAAAAGCGACAACAACAACAACAACAAAGTCGAGTAGCAGAAAGGCTGCCGAAAGGGGAAACGGAACGAAGGCAGGAACTAGTTCAAGAGCATGAACGTAGGCAGGATCAAGAGTCGGAAGGTAGACTAAACCAGTATCAAACAAACCAAAAGAGCTCCAACTTGACACCACAACCTCAACAATTACCGAATGACCCAGTGCGTGTGATGCCACCGTCCCATATGCGGTCTCATGACAGTGCCGGTTGCATGGGCACAAACATTCATCATTTCTATCGTGGCAGCTTTCTGTCCATTCGTCCCACTTTACCGTCCGATGATACTCAGGTTGCCAGCGGCAGCAGACAACGTCAGTCGCTCTTGCATGTCGCGGAGAGCATATTGAGAACTGACTTCATGCAGCCCCCCAAGCCCAGAGGTTCGTCATTTATCGTGCAAAACAAATGGCAGTATATTCCCAATTTCAATGGCTTTGCGGGCGCCATGGCGATTCAGAATCTGAAAAGCACGAATGAATCACGACATATCAACAAAAACGGCGGCTGGTTGCGATCCTTTCGCAAGCTGTTGCCCAATTGGTTGTTCAATAGCAAAATAAAGGCAACGAGTGCATAGGCAACGCTGTCAGAAAGCATTTAAAAAAAAAAAAAAATGAAAAAAGAAAACAACAAAATCTTGGCTACGCTTCGAAAGTTATTCAAAATATGGCACGTTTCGGTTTCAGGAAAATTATAAACCACTACAAAAACTCCAAGAATAACAGCGTTAAAGCCCCCGAGCAGAAGTTTGAGGCTCAGTCCGAACAAACCGAGCAGGATGTCAGCTGTGGCGAAGAAATCGATTCGATAGCTCCTGAGGTAGAGATGGAATCGATACCTAGCCAAGAGCAGCTCTACGTTCAGGATGTTGCGGATCTGCAGCCAACTGCCGTGCCACAATATGAGTTGGATGATTATACCTTGCCAAGCAGCCGTAAATTTACAAGAGAATATCATCGACCCAACCTGAATGTCACACGAAGCAGATCGCGCCGACCGAAAGCCATGAGACATCACAATGCACAGAGGAGATCATGTGCCATTTGTAGACAACAAGAGATCGAAGCGGGTCATTCATCAGATGGTTGTATTTGTGATCGATGCAATTCAACGATTCGTACAACTTTTGAGAATTTCATGGATGAAACGCAACGTTTTCAATCGGGTCAACAAGCGGAGATTGACAATCAAGCGGAGCAACAGCCAAAGACAAATCAGTCACAGCCAACCCACCTAGATAAAGGTCAGCAGGCAACCGACTATGGAGAACGGCGACAGCAATCCATTAATCCAAACGATGTGCCACCACCCTTCAGTATCGTCGTGCTGCAGGATTGTGAGAATACTGATCAGATAATTGAGCAGCTCACAAGTGTTTTGACTCAAATTCTACCGCAACAAGGCAGAAATTCGATTAACAGCAACAACAGGAACTCCGCATACTCTAATAGTTGCAGAAATATCCTCAACAACTATAATAATGCCTGCAACTACAACAGGAACTATGACTGCAACAACAATAGCAACTTTGACTACAACAACAACAACAACAACAACAACAATTGTTATGAGAGCGATTACGCGAATAATCGGTTGGTAAAGTAAAAAGTTTATGGAAACTTTGGACTACCAAAGTTATGAATACTTAGAGAAACTTGAGTTCTTGGATGAAAGATGAGAAATCTAAGGGAATCTTTAGGCTTCGTTAACAAGCTGTGTTCGCCTAGGGAACAAGGAAACTGTGGACTACCATAGTTATGTTGGCTTAGGTAGAGAAAGAGAATGAGAAAGCTAAAGAACCCTCTGAATAGTTAAAGGGAAAATAGGGATATTAGGGATATATACAATATCAATCCATTTTGTTAAACTGTATTTCTTATTAGGCCTGTAAGTCCAACGAATACCTGCACTTGTTGTCCATCCACCTTTTATGATAACGATCCAGCAGGCACTAGAAAAGCGTGTAAGTAAAGCCCAAAAATCAACAAATCAATTATTTCAATAAAATCTCTTTAATCTCTGGTATTAGCTGCGGATTGGCAATACATTTGCTCATGTGATAAAGATGTTGTGGGTTCACAACCACACAGCAAGCATAAGACCAAGAACCACAAGAGCAGCAGCAAAAGAAAATCGAATAGCAAAAGCAAAACTAAGATCAGCAATAAGACGAGCCACAATGACGATTGCAATTGTTCGACATATGGTGATGACGATGATGATGATGATGATGATTGCAAGGACTGTGGTGCCTGTGATTGTGATTGTTGCAAAAAGAATCCGGAGAATGAAATGCTTCTTAAGCTCTTCGTACAGGTAATGGAGATGTTTATTAACTCGACCAAACAACGCGAACATCCTAAGAAGGAGAAAAAGTCGAAAAAGGGCAAAGATGGACAAGCTAAAGATGGCTCTAAAAAGGGAAAGAAAAAAGAAAAATCAGAGTTCGGCGATAGGGCAGGAAAGGTTAAGCAAGGCAAATCAAAAGGTAAACAAAACGCTAACGGCAATACACAAATTAATAATTCAAATCGGATTCTGCCCGAATCGGATAAACAGCACGCTAGACGCCAAAATTCGAATCGAGTGGGTGCAGGTGATGCCACCAAATGTGGCAACGCTGCCGTCACATGTGCCAACAGTGGACAGAGGCCAATAGACGTTGTTCCAGTTGCCAAGGGCCTTCGGCCTGTGGCTCACTATCGACCTGGGATTGTGCAACATCCAGTCACCTATTTGCTCGCCAATAATGGCGAGTGTGTACGGCGTAGTCTGGTCCGTACGGCGGCGGGTGCCACACTACATGAGCGGGTGTACAGCGAAGTATTCACTTCCAGTACAAACCCACATCGAAAGGACTATTCGAGGAATGCCATGCGCTGTCATTCCACACAGTTTTCGCGTTGAGTACACGAATTACGCATTGTGTAGATCGTATATTGTATCTGAACCATCTGTATATGGGAGTTGGCATTATACCTATATGGAACATAGAATGCATAATTTTGCTCAACCGCGTGGTGGTTTATAGTTACAAAATTAAATTCAAACTCAGAATCAGTAAATTTCCGTAGATGATCCAGATATTCCATAAGCAATCTAAAATAAATTTGGTATAACACAGAGAAAGTTTTCATCTTATTTTATTCTCAAATAACCCTGCTCTGCTCTCTATTCTCTCTACTCTCTACGGATTTGGGAATCCCTGTCAAAGGCAACAGGCTAAAGGATTTTTGCATTTGCTGCTTCCGCTTCCGTTTCCGCTGGCCCAGATTAACTTCTTAGCGGCGCAAATCAAACGGGACACAGCTACGGGACAAACAATTAACGCCACAGGCGTTTCCTTATACCCCGACAGCCCAGACTTGTGCGCACCAGGCGCAAAGTCACTAATCACCAACAATATTTGGTGTCGGACAATGGGTTTTTGGCCGGTACGAGTATAGGAGGTCCATATATGCCAAGATGTACCTGTACCATATTTTAGGACGTGAGCATACAATGGGCGCGTCGAGCGATTTCCTGCGCTGCATTTCACACTGCCAGACGAGCATCTAATTGCCCATTGGCCACATGTCCTGCTGTGTGCGGACAACAGTAAACAGTCAGCCACGAAAGGAAAATGTTAATTGCAGCTACCCGAAACGCACTTTTCCACAGTCGTGGCTGAGGCCAATGTGCGGCGTATAGCAGGACATCCTTTTCCTTGTTTTTGTTGTTTGCCAACATTAATTTTTACAAGCACGCATCGCTGCCTCTCTTTCGCTCCCACGAGCCAGCTATCCTCCCTTTCTACACAGGAATATATACATACATACATACATATACATATATATATAATTTTTTGTTTGTGTACAAAGTACGCGCCTTCACAGCATTTCCGCTCATCATTCGTAAAATTTTTGTCGGCCCTCGCAAGCAACAGATGATGACGAACCCATCCATCCCTTCCCTGCCTTTGCCTGTGTTTCCTTTCCTTAAGCCCATGTGCTGCTGCTGCTGCTGCTGCTGCTGCTGCTGCTGCCGTTGCTGTAAGTAATACAGGATGCATTTTGTGCAGGAAGTGCAATTGTTCACTGTTTGCTTCAAATTTGAGCAAATGTTTGCAAAACGTGTTCGTGCGCGTACAAAATTGAATTTAAATCGATTTGCTGCCTTCGAAGAGGGAAAATTCCCTGCTCAATTGTGGGGCGCAGACTGAAATGCATAAGAAATGCTATATATATATATAGCAATAAATATAGTTAAGAGTTTGTTGCTCGTTGCTCGAGTTAACTATCTACTTAAGCGAGTATTTACTTTGGCTTTTCCAATTTAGTTTGCATTCTATACAAATATAGAGCTATTATTAATGCATTAGACTTAGTTGGAGTTCTGCCTATTTTGATATCCCTTTACTTATCTGTCGCTGACAAGCTTCTTCCGCAAACTTCAGATCAGCTGAGCTTGCTGATGTTATTTATAAACAGTTTAACTTACATTGCGACAATTGACAAACAATGGATCTCACTCTCTCTCTCATACACGCTCTCTCTCACTCTCTCTCTCTTTCGTTCCCTTGCTGACAGCAATTGGTGAGCTTTGCTTCAGTTATTCAGTTGATTGTTCTTGTGCATGTTGTGGGTTTACTTGGGAAACAAACCATTTTACGTGACACATTTCCGAGTCGCTGTACACGTTGTAGTTGCCGTTAATCAGATTCACGGCGCATTTCTACACAAAGTTCTTAAGGTTTTTATTTTTTGTATTTTTTTTTTTTCTGCTTTCATGCGTTCTCTTCTCTCTTTATTTATTTTCATTGTTATCATTTGAAAATGCCTTAATCCGAATTTATGAAATGAAAGCGGAAGTCTGTGCGGCTTGTTGCCCATTCTTGTGCCCACAAGCATTTGCTCTCGCTCGCACGCTCTATCTCTATCTCTTTCACTTTTTACAAATCTACCTTGCTCAGTCGTCTGTTTGGCGGGGGGTTTTGTGTGTGTGGCATTTGAATGTCTCTCGGAATCTGTTCGGTTTGGTTTTACGATCGCTTTTTATTCCCTCTCTTTCTATATATATATATATTGTCTGTCTATATAGTTACTTCTGGGCTTTACGTTTTGCTTGGGTCTACAAAGAAATTGGTGTTAATGATCGTTTTTCTTCTCGTCATATCTTTAGTTTTTGTGAGCGGGGGGCGGCAGCTGCCAACACGAAATGACAAACGATTCTACGCCTATTTATGATGAGCCAACGAAATTACCGCAAGTCTGAAGAAATGAACTAGTATAATTTTTTAGGGAACTCCCCTCGGAACAACTAAATAGTTCCAGCTGAAAAGTTTATGGGGATGACTGTTTATTGATTTATAGTTCGAGAAAGTGCCAATAAAATGGCAGTCCATGAGCCTGTCTAGGATGTGCGATGCCATGTGGGCGGGTGGTTTATGTTTTCTCAACCGTCTAGCGTCCCCTCAGCGCAGATCATAAAATGCACTTTTCTGTATATTTTGGGTGCAGTTTTAATGTCTCAGACAGAGCCTGAACAATTTTTGGCCATTAATCGTTTAGTCGAGGGTGGCTGCAGCGCTATATAACTGCATATATACATATATGGCTATATATAGCGGCACATTTGGTACTTGTGATAACATTTGATTAGCAGCGTCTGCTCTTGGCATCTATATGGGGTTTTCCCTAAACGTATTTTCTCACTATATTTGGAACTTGATATATGAACGGCACACGCCCCTGACGGCCTGACTGCCTCACTGCCCAACTGCTGCTTTCCTCCCTTGTCGCAGTCGCTGCCAGCTGTAAGATCTCAAATTGAGAAATGACTATTAGAAATTATCATAATTTTACTCAGGGACTCTATTGTATACTGAAAGTAATTTTTAAATGGATTTAAACTAATGCTGCTGCTGTATACCAATTCCAAATTGTTATAGAGTATTTTTATGTTGATTAAATATTTATTATAAGACTCTTAAATACTACAACTGCAGCATAGATTTATCTTACGAATCTAGGACCTAGAGAATCAATTGTCAGAGGCTTAGCCAATAATACAGGGTATACTGATCAATTGCTGTCTATACCTCTTAATAAATATCGATTGCTTAAACTAATTTTTGTAAAGCATTTACTAGGGTCCATTTTTTGAAAGCGAAATCATATTAACGATCAGTAAAAAGTTGAAATATCTTGAGAAAATTCTTATATAAAATTTCCAAATATTTGTTTAATAAATACATAAATAATAACCATAGAAAAAGAGCAGCAACTTCTTATAGAATATCTAGTATTCGATCAATATGCCATACAGAACTTTTTACTGCCTGTCAAGCGTTTACTTCCTTATGCTTAACGCATTTATTTTAATTATGCGCGAGCACAAATACCTGTAATTGAAAATAAACAGGCTAAGCAAATAGGTAAGGAATCACAAATGTAGAAAATATAGGAAAACACACATACACAGGTACAAACATACATATACACTCGTCTATATATGCGGAATATTAACGCACAAGCCATAGAAAGTCACGTACCAGCAAACATGTATTAGCCGCTGAGCCTAAGCAAACATCCTTTGTCTTTGTCTGTGGGCTTCCTGTCCGATGCTTATCATGTGTGTGAGCATTCCACAATGCATTGTGTGGGCCAAGAGAACACGTTGTGGAAGATGTGGAAAAACAATGGCAAAATGCAATTGGAGGCAGGCCGAGAGCGTAGCCAGCTGGACAGGATGCCTACTGAGCTGGAGACGGATTAACGGCAGCTAGCTAGATATATATATATATATTTTTTTTTATTTCTAGCAGGATGTGTGCAGCTCAGACCAAATCGGATCACAGAGAGTTGGTTCCATAAGTAGCGTTAGGCATAGAGAACTAATCATGCATCAGCGGCTGGACACAGAGAGTGAGAGAAAAAGAGAGAGGAAGAGAGACGAGTGGCGACGCCTGCTATCAATTAGGCAGCCAATTAAAGCACTTAATTTATTTGGTCTACGATCGATGTGAGTGATAAACAAGCCATTAGATGCGGGCACAAGAGGACTCTACCTTAAACAGCCCATCTCACTCTCACTCATTCTGTTTATCCACAGCTGTCTGCTCGCTCAGCGAAATGCGAGCAGGCTTCAAAAGCAGGCAGCGACAGGACGAGGCAAAGACGGTCAAAGAACCGTTTGAGCTATATTCGGCAATTAGAGATACTTCGTATAACTAATGATATACAGATATATAAACAGTTAGATATATAACTATGTATAGAGATGCAGAAGAATTATGCAGCTCGCGCTCAGATACATTGAAGATCTGTAGATACATTGTACACATATTGCTATAGAGAAAGATACATTTGACAGATTTAGATACAGCTACAGTCGACTGACACAGCCATTCAGATACAAATACATTTTATAGCTAGTTACAGATACATTCGACAGTTACAGATACTTTATATGGCAACAGCTTCCAAATGCAGATACATTTTTAATTATTTGTAGCTACAGATACAGATACATTTCATTGTAAGGCTCTAGCCACAGATACACCGAACAGCTGCACAGAAACATTCTATAGCCATGGCTACAATTACAGTTTCAGATACATTGTATGGCTACAGATACAGATAGGAAGCCAGACAAAGGTGCAATCTTAAGTGAAAAACCCAATAGCTATAATTGCGTCGTTCGTGTTTAGATAATTTCTTTGGAATTGCCTGCTGCAAAGGAACAGCAGCTGTCGCTGTCGCTGTCGCTGTCGCAGTCGCTGCCGCTTGCTGTTGCAATTTGAACTCACGCACAGGACGCGCGTCCTCGTGCCTCAACAAGGGGGCGCGTCTCGGGCATTGGTTATTCCAATGAAGTGAACGATCGGCAAGCCAAAAGGCCGCGTAACTCGAGTATTCCACTTCACGCTTGCCTATAAATTCGATGAAAGGATTCTGGCACTTAGCTGGCCCAAAACATATGCGCAGCTCTAACACATGCTAGCAGGATCAAATAGAAATGCCACCCGACTGATCCTTTTTCTATTCTTCTTCTCTGCTCGTCTCAATTCGTTTGGCTGTCAGTTTGAAAAGGAAGTCGACGCCGCAAAGCGCGCATTCAAATATGCGTTTGCTGTCATGGAGGCAAAAGGATTTCCTGTAATTACAGAACGTCGTCTAGGCAGCATAATTAGTCAACGCATCAATATATGTATATATGTATGTATTTATAATGTATGTGGCACGTGATGGCCACCGAATTTGTTGCCTACTGAAATCGTTTATTAATATGTACAAGAAAAAGATATTTCAATGAGAGCTGAAGTTGATAAATTAAAGTCTGTCAACATCGGAGAAGCAGCAAGACTTAATAGAGATTAATAATGAGTTCGAATGGTAGCTGAAAGAGGATCGTTTGTATTGCAGGCTAATAGATAGATAGATCTGGTTGACATATAGCTGCAGTAGCTAGATAATGATTCTGCATAATTTATATATTTATTTCTATTTTTACTTTTCTGATAACATCTTAAGTATACCAAATTCCTAGAGAACAAAACCCCTAATACCAATTGTCTCCAAGTCTTTAGCTGCTCTAAAAATCGATTGCCCATGACTACGATTTGCTATCTCAATCTGCAAGGGTTGTTATTGTTGCCAATACAAATCTCTATTTTGTTGAACCAGCGATCCATGTGTTAATCGATTTAATGCTGAACAATACGAACTCTACATTCTATGAATGAAACAAGTCCAAATGCTTACTTATTGTGCGACGCGACATACACAATGGGACTACAAATTTGTCCACTGCTGTCAGGTAAGCGTCTTACCAATAGAGCTCGACAGCAAGTGCACTGCGACATAACAGGAAAATGCCAAAATAAAATAAATGATGAAAAACTAATTTATTTAAAGTTAAAGAAATAATAAATAAGTTGTATTTAAAAAAATAAAAAAATAATGAAT
The DNA here is from genome assembly GCA_030914345.1 of Drosophila koepferae. Taxonomy (NCBI): domain Eukaryota; kingdom Metazoa; phylum Arthropoda; class Insecta; order Diptera; family Drosophilidae; genus Drosophila; species Drosophila koepferae. The sequence goes on along the minus strand of JAUESR010000211.1, from coordinate 11,666,445 downwards.
AATATTATAAGATATACAAATAATAATTGCAGCAAATAATTCTTAAAACTACAAAAAAAATATATTAAAAATTATTATTAATACTTAAATTAAATTATATTTTTAACATAAAAATAAATTACAAATTAGAACGAACAGAAATCAAACCAAATTTCTAAATAAATTATTAATTGGCTTGGTATTAACATTCTTAAATTGTTTTGAAAAAAAAAAAAATATATATATATTCAACAATAATAATAAAGAAAATTAGAACGAATTTAATGAATCCTCGATAACAGAAAAAAAAACTAAATAATTTTTGATTACATATCGTCAATAAGTTATGAATTTAATAAATTATTTATTTAAAGAAAGCTTTTTTTACATTTTTAAATATAAACTAAATAATATAAAAAAAATATATAATTTATTTGATTTTCTAAATTCAGATTTCTAATTTTGTTTATTTGTAATTTTTAAAAAATATTTATTTTTATATATATTTAGCAGCTTTACTAATGAAATACTACGAAACGTATTACAATTTTTGCCAGTGTAACAGAGAGCGCTGCATGCCAACAGCCAAGAGAACGAGAGAGCGGAGTTATCTGATGAGCGAGCGAGTGTGCGGCTGTGCATGTAGCTTAGAGAGACAGAGAGATAAAGATAGTGAGTGAGAGAGAGAGAGAGAGAGAGAGAGAGAGAGAGAGAGAGAGAGAGCGCCGGCAAAGGCAACAAAACCCGCTGCACAGCGACGATCGCAATCAGTTGAGAACGTGAAGTGCGCGTGAACAGAACGTAGAAGCTCGCTCACAAGCAAATCCAGACACACACATCAGCACACAGATACACGCATCCGACAGATACAACAACTAGCTGAAATACGCAGATACTCGTACGCAATAACAACAACTAACAGCGAATTGCAGCTGCAAACTGGAATTTTGTGTGAAGTGAACAAAAAGCAACAAAAAATAAAGAAACTCGAAGCTAACAAAAAAAAAAGTTGCAACAATTTGAAAATAAATTAAAAACCAAAAGAAAACAACAACAACAAAACTTTCGAAATACGAGCCGATAGTAAAGTAGCTCAGCGACAGCTGCTCAATTCATGTTGTTGCCTTCGCTCTTGTTGTTGTTGTAATTGTGAGATAGATTTTTTGCAAATTGTGAAAATCTGACAAGCTTCAGCTCTCCCCCGGCCTTCTCCAGTGAAAATCAACGAACAAAGAGCAGAGCAGACAGAGACAAGCAAAAAGTAAACAAGAGAGAGAAAAAAAAAAAAAAAGAAAAAGCTAAAGCGAAAGCGAACAAGTGCAATTTCTATTTTTCGCGAAAACCAGCAAAAGAAAACAACAAAGATATATACATATATCTTTCGTAAATATCTATATGTATATACAGTAAAAATTTCGAGCGACATCAACTGAAATTGCATTCGCAATTCCGCGCAGGAAGTTCCATAAACCAAACGCAAATAACAGAAATTCATAAACAAATTACAAATAAGCACGTATATATCATACAAAAGTCTTTATATACATTAATAAAGATATATCGTAACGGATATTGTCGGCAAGCAGCAAGTAGCCTTGGCAAATTTTGGATTAACTTTTCACTAGGTAAGCAGCCATATCTATATAGGCATATGAAACATGACTTGATTGACTGATTGATAGCTTTTATATCCGCTAAAGTGTTAAGGTCTTATAAGACCTAATTGATTGACGGATTGAGATAACTCATTTTGACGATATTACAAAGAAATTCTCTTGAATATGTTGGAGCTATCAATTCAATTGAAGTTTGATATGATGATTTCAAAGAAGTTTTCCTGAAGAAGGCTAAAAACCAAGGCTAAAAACCAAAGCACTTATTACTGGGCAGTAGCTTCAAAGCTGAGGTTTCTCAGTAATTCAAATTTCAAGTTAGCCTCTTTTATTTAACTTTCAGTTAATATATTGATATATAAACGAACACTCATGCAAGTTTAGGGAATTATGAAAAGCCGGATGTTATATGTTTCGAATCCCACAGCAGTTATTCCATTTTTCACACCCGCATGCTTAACAAATTATTGATTTGACCCGCACAAAGGTGGTTTATATAGTTCCCAAGTAAAGCTGTTGTTCATTAAACAAATTGTTGGTTTCATTAACAACAGTTTATTGTTGTTTTTGGTTGGTCTCATTTTCGTTTGTTGTGTGTGCTTAGTGTAAACGTCTTGTTTGACATGTTGAGGAATGTCACAATTAATTTTATACCTTTTTCCTTGTGTGCACAGTTTCGTTTTTATGTTTGTCGACCATTCACGCTAATTGACCTCTAAAAGGTGAGCATATATAGGTATTTATATGTATATATATGTATGCCAGCTCAAAAATCATTTCAATTAACATAAGCTCAACAACATTTAACAGAGAGAGAGAGAGAGAGAGGGAGAGAGTGTGTGAAAATAGATTTGTTGAAAAAATTGAAAGTGCCAGCGCATTTTATTATGTTTCATTATAAAGCTATAGGTCAGCCTCGACAGCGAGACACAATCAATCTAGCCTTGAGTTGGCAACGTGAGATTTCAAGAGCACAATATGTGGGCAAAGACTGTGACTGCTTAAGGATTATATTTGGGTATATATTGTAAGAAATCTATGAAGAAAGAGAGAGAGAGAGTTGGAAAAAGCTAAAGCTGTGAGGCTGAGAGAGAGAGAAAGAGAGAAGAGTTGGGAGAGGGTAAATGTAAAACTCAAAACTCTCATCAATCTAATGATTCCATCAATGCAAATGAAATTTTCTAAAAATAACTTCTAAGAACTTTTGTTTAGTCTATGAAAAAGGAATGCGAATATAGAAAGTATTCTATTAATAGACAATAATAGAGTCTAAACTGATATAAATATATATTCATATAACAAAGACTTGTTCAACTGACTATATCTAATACCAACTAAAGGCATCTGGTACCCACACCCATTGTATTGCTGTGATGGAACAAATGTGACTATAATAGTATTATACTATAGTTCAACTTGCAGTACTTTAGCCTTTAGTTGAAATTTGAGCAAGTTTAGACACAAACTCTTTGTACATTGTTGCGAATTCTTTGGCCAACTACAGTTATAAGCCAGGTCTTTAACGCTAGCCCTTCTCGAAAACCGTTCGCAGTTAATTTTTTTTTCTTTTAGACTCAATGTGCAGTTGCCATGACCGCATTCATAGTTTTTTTTTTGTGTGTAACTTGTGCAAAAGCAAAAATAAACCTAACAACAGAATTGTCAAAGCGGCAAGCAGTTAAGGTGAGCGGCTAGGCGGGGCAGCCGCAACCACAAGACAAAGCGACACACTCGAAATGCCAAGACGGCAGCTGCAAAAAACAAAAAAACAAAAATGTAAAATAATAATATGAAACCAGTAGAATCAACTTTAGTCAAGCGAGAGAGAGAGAGAGGCAGGGCGAGTGAGAGAGCGTCAGAGCTGGCTGCATTTTGGGCGCTTTGTTAGCCTGTGCAGCCCGTATATTGTGAATGCGCGCGCATGCGCAAAGGATGTGACCCAAGTGGCGTGTGAGAGAACGTTGAAACTATTGTGGCAGTCGGCTCTTTGTAATCTTTGCAGCTGCTCTTGCCACACATATCAAAAACGCACCTGGCCACACAACAGGAGCAATAAAATTGAATGCAGAAAGTGGATGAACGATTGGGAAATACTCTAAAAGCAAATATTAAATCCAGACGAATATAGAAATGAGAGAAATATTATTATTGTATAGATACAGAATCAATAAGAGTCTGCATATGACATTTCAGCTCTATAACTGAACAGTTTCAATATAATTGAATGCAGAATGTTAATGAATGTTTAAAAAATACTCAAACGCATATATATATTTAATATAAAGTTATCGAACGGGAAGGGGCATTAAAATAACATATATTTCATTTAAACTCTATTTATAAATAATCAGTTCTCTAGCTCTCAAGCTTCTCGAGTTATGCTGAAGAGAAAAGCAAAGTTTATAATTCAGATCTCAGGGAATTATTATAGCAATTTAATGTATATTTAGTTATCAAACTCAAACTATGTTTGAACAGATAAAAAATGTTTGCTTGATAAGAAATAATAAAGGAAAGTTAAATGATCTAAATTTTAGCTTGATAAGAAATGATAAAGTTAGTTGAATGTAAACAGGTAAACTAGATCTGATCAATTTTATAAAGAAACTTAGATAAGCCAACTCTGTTACATATTTATATACACTGAAACCAGTATACCGCTTTGCAATAATATACAGGGTATACTAACACTTAATTAAATGGCAATCCAATCTCGCTCAAGCAATTCACTTTATCTTTTTCCCGTCTCCCTCTCTCTGTCGCTCTGATTCATTCTCACTTTGACCCACTAAAGGAAATAGCTAGCTCATGACATGTTTGTGTCAAATTACCTGTCAATGCAATTGCTTAGATAAGTACCTGGTAAAATTCCCCAATAAAAATCTGAAATTTTGATTGGCGATAAGCATTCGTTTGCGCATTTCCTGCTTAGCAGCCAGGGTAAATCCCACCTGAACTGTACTCGCACATCAATGAGCACGGAGTTGTTCGCTCTCTCGTTGAGATTGGCGTGTCTTGGCTGTGGCGCGTGTCGCGCCACACAGCAGCCGCCCAGTTGCATAGTTGCCTTGTTGCCTTGTTGGCTTGTTGCATGCCACGCTACATTGCCAGCGACACGTGTGGGGCGTGAAATGTTCAATGCCTGTCAGACGACGACGTCGTCGGGGCCGTCGCCGACTCGTCATCATCAAAGCATTTGCTTTACGTTCTGTTTTCATTTAATTTCCAACTAAATATTTACAGCACAGACTAACTGCAGCCCCCGCTCGATCCTAGAACTTGCTCACTCTATCTCTCACCCTCTCCCTCTCGCTTTGTCTCCCCATGCCAACTGCATTTGGCGCCGTTTGCTTTATTTTTAAACGAGGAAAAGTCGTCACACATCCGTCCATCAATGTGCCTCCCGCGTCCCAAATGAAAATGATGAATGGCTATGCGATGGGCGCAGTTCCAACATTTCAATGTGCTCCCTGCGTGACCCATACCCGGCCTCCAATGCCCCAACCGTATTGCTGCGCTTTTGCAGACGTCAGGCAGACGCCGATGCTGACGTCGACAGCGACAGCGACTGCGTTACATGATTTGTAATATCAGCAAACATATATACATATATATACATACATATTCAAGCACATACATATTTAGGAATCCGGTTTTGTTGTTGCTGGCTTGGCCGGCGAAAAGCAACAACAACAAAATGTTTATTTTTAACAATATTCAGCAGATTATCATCTGTCGTCTGCTGCTGTCTATAATTGTTGCTGTTGTATGCACTCTGTAAAATATATAAAATATATATACATACATATATATTTGTTATTGAATGAACAAGTTTATTTGCCTTGAATTTGTAGCCAAGCAATTTGAAACAGTTCTCTTTCTCTCTCTCTCTCTAGCTTATTTGTGGCCCTTCTAAAAACCTTTTTCACATCAGCGCCTCAAAACTCCTCAGCTGGAAATTTTACTTAATTTGAGAACCCCTTAAGACAATAAAACTTAGAAAAACAACAGCAAATTGACTTAGGAGGAAGCGCATAATTTAGACATGCGCAAGTGTATCTATGAGATACACATTCGCAGACACAGCTACAGCAACAGTCACAACTACAACTACAGCTAGAGCTTAGGATTCGTGCGCGTTCAAATTGTAATCAAATTAATGGCAGCTAGGCAAAACAAAATTTACATAGTTTGCTGTGTTTGCTATTTGTCAGACATTTGATATGTAAACCAAGCGAAAGAAAATTGCAGAGAGAGAGAGAGAGAGAGAGAGAGCGATCGTGTGCAAGCGTGGGACAGACGAAAAAATACTCTATAAAGAGAAGTATGTGCAAATCTAGAAGAGAGCAACCTTAGATCAAAATTTATAGGGTACCTAGAAAGTTGACGTTAATTGGTAACGCCCCTTTAGCACTTCTATTAGATACTAAAATAAATACTAAGATGTGCAGGTACATATGTATGGTATTATTTAGCGCAAAATGAATGTAATAAAATTAAAACTATACCCTGTCACAATTTGCAACTATACGGTCTATCATATATGATGCAAACTTCTCTACAGGGTATACAAAATCTATATGCGAAATTGTGCAAAAGATTTGTGATGCCCGGCAAAAAAATAAAAGTTCGCGGTAGATGAGTTCTTCAAAAAACGGAAGCGACCTGCAGATAAAGATGGGAGGCGTCAACAGACAAATACACAGCAAAGATTTAAGTGTAGAACAGCTTGTGTATATGTGTGTGTGTGTGTGTGGGGAGCAAATTACGCACTTAAAGTGCTCGCCAAATGACAGGAAACGCGTCATTTTTACGAACTTCAAATTACGATTTTACGTTTCGTCGTTTTCGTTGCTGCTGTTGTTGTTGTTGTTGTTGTCAGAAGAAGCAGCGTGTGTATGGGTGAGTGTGTCAGTGTTTATATAGTAGCTGGCACTAAGTAGCAACAACAACAAACGACAGTGCAAAGTGCAGACGTCAACGTAATTAAAACTGGCGTAAATGCATTTGTATGTATGTATGTTTGAGTGTGTCTGTTGATTGTGTATGGCATATCGCACATTTGCTCAGCTTGTGTGTGTGTGTGTGTGTGTGTGTGTGTGTGTCAGAGTTTCCTTTTGTGCATCCTGTGCGCGGGCGGAGGCGGATATGCGCACATTGCGCAGACTTCCTGTCATTGACTCCAACTAGTAACAGAAAACCATTTCCTACCCATGGCAGTGACAGACCCTGAGCCAAGGGCAGACGACGACGACGCGTGCTCAGCACGCGTTTTGCGTGTAGCTAAACCAAAAAGGAAAGCCAATGTTGACAAATTAACAAACGAAAAAAAAAAAAAAAACAGAAAAACATAGATAGACAACTTGATCGATGTGTGGGGGTTAATGATTATTTTGGCCCTTGTCACAACGGAAGCACGACAGCCACATGACATATGCAGCATTATTTAATGACTAATTTCTTTATGCGATGTCGATCCTGTTGCATCGGCTTTAATAATTGACATGTGCAACATCACCTTTTGAGTAATTGCGCAGTGAAATCGATCCTACTGCAATTAGTTTAAATCCTAACATTACCTATTGAGTAATTGCACTCTGCATTCAGTACTGCATCATTTGCCCCCTAACATTAACACGCCCACTCAATTGCGGACAGCTTTAATGGTCGATTTATCTGTACGTCTCCCTTTGACGCTGTGGGAAATCTGTAAATATAGTGGCCGGAAATTGCCTCATGAGGTGGTCTCCACTGCACACAAAATTCAAACTGTTATAATTATCTAATTTGGAGCGCCCGCTGTGTACATGGCCTGCGGTGCGGTCACATTTGATATGTAAATGTGAATATTAATGAATGTTGATCGTTTATCGAAACTGCTTATCGACAGCGCTCAAGCGCTAATATAGCGCATCAAATAATATATAAATAAAAAAATAAATAAACTGTATTTCAAGCGTCGTCTTGTTCAAACTTAGGCATGTTTATGGCATCCGCTGTAGCCTGAGTCACCAATGCAGCAGACGGACATACAGACATCCATACTGATTCATGCATTTTTCGTTGCATTAGCTTAGGCCAGGGCTTTGACAGAAAGACGGCATTCTTGAATGCCCAATTTATATGTTAATAACTTAGTTTGCTCAACATTTCTCCCCCCATCCCAGACAAAGCATAAATATACAAATATTGTATGTACATGCCCCAACAAGTGGTTCGGTGGGCATTGTGTGTGGCTTCCTGGCCGTCAAACAAAGAGAACAACGAAAAAGAGTTTTCAGAGTTGCATTTTTTTCTCTTTCATACAATATTTGTTGATTCATTCGAATTCGAATTCGGTGCTCGTGGGAATTATCGCACCGCGCTTACGCACACATACATATGTAAATGTATGTATGTATGTACACACTCACACTAGCGGATAATTAAAATTGCGGGTTCAAACTTCGATTCCTTGGCGAATTCTCAGCTTGGCTTAACGCACTTCCTTGAGCGGAAGGTCTTGAAACGAGTTCCGGAAAACTATTAACACAAGCAAATGACAAATGGGCCAATACACAAGGGTTCTGCCACAGTTGGCTTCCCCCTATTTTGGGTAAGCTGTGTGAAATGAAATCTCGGATGGCGGTGGTCGCCGTAACGCCCGCGGCTTCCGTTGCCTTCCACACACACATACGCTTGCGCGTCGTACACATTTTAACATTGGCTTTGGCTTTAGTTTTGCGCCGGCGGATGTTTTGCTTGTCATTGCCATTTTCATTTCCATGCCCATTCGCATTTGCCATTCTGATTGCCCATGCTCGCCGTCTTTAAAGTCTTGTTGCTTTTTGTTTTGATCAGCTCATTCGCAAGTTGGCGATTTGCCGCTGCCGTTACTTCTGCCGCTGCCGCTGCTACCCCGTTTGCTAATTGTTTCCGCTGCCGCATAGCTTCTGATTATTATCGTAATCGATGCGATTCCGGTTTGGCACTTGCCTTTCTATGTCAGCCAACACAATTAAACAAACCACTGAGCCATCAAATAATTGTCAGCAATACAAATGTGGGCCATTTATAAAAATGTGGCCATGGCTAATAACAGCGCCTGCCGCTGTTGTTGCCACTGTTGAGGCGACTGTTATTTTCGCCTCAATGCATTGTTGCTGTTGTTATTGTTGTTGTTATCGATATGACAGCAGCGTAATCATTATTCAGCGCTTCCTTTCGCGTGCGACCCGCCCCTCTCTGCTACGCCACACATATGTACATGCGATCGTTCAAACGTACCATTTTTTTTTTTTTTATTATTTCGATGACAACAAGGTCAGATTTAATTTTGCGCTACAATAACAAAAAAAGTAAAAACATCATTTAAAGCATAACAACAGAAATGCGCAGACCACGGCGAAATTTGAATACTCTTACTTAACAGCGCTGTTAAGATGCATAGCTAGTTTACATGTAGATTTATGTTAGCTGAAATGAATTTAATATTATTTTTAAAAGTGCGAAAATTTCGAAAAAGAAACATATTTAAGAGATAATGAACTGAAACATATGAATAAAATTTAGGTTACCTTTATTACGTATTATCTTTAAAGCCCACAAACCTGATGACTAAGTTTTGAGACTTTTTATATGTATATTGCACGTACAATGCGGCGTATGCGTATTATTGTTGCCGTTGATGCGATTAAACAATTGTCCGGTTGTGAAAGCATTTCCGCCACTTGACTTCAGTCTACAAACAAACACACACACACATACACTCACACAGTTCCTTTTTTGCCCCTCTTTGCTAATGAATCACTTCCATTAATCAGCGTCATTTCTATCTGTCATTTGCAGCTCACTGCTTCACGATGCAATTGGAGGCCAGTTACCCGAAATACGCCGGACGCGTGCCGCCATTGGACCTGTCTCAGGTCAATGCCGGCCAAGAACAGTTGCAGCAGCTGTGGGCGAACAACAAGCGTCATCATCCCTACCTACAAATGTTGGACAAGACTCTGCTCAGGTCCGATGACATCAACAACAACAACAATAGCAGCAACAACAATAATAACAACAACATCAGCAACAACAACAACAATGGCATTCAACATCATAAGAGCAGCCTGCCATATCCCATGGGTTCCGATGGTTTGCCTTTGGATCCGCGTGATTGGACACGTGCCGATGTGTGGAAATGGTTGATCAATATGACTGTATCGGAGGGCCTGGAAGTAACGCCCGAGCTGCCGCAGAAGTTTCCAATGAACGGCAAAGCCCTCTGCCTGATGAGCATGGATATGTATCTGTGTCGTGTGCCCGTCGGCGGCAAGATGCTCTATCGTGATTTCCGTGTGCGTCTCGCACGCGCCATGGCGTTGCTCTCCTAAAAACAATACAAAAACAAAAATAAAAATAAAACACAAACTGAATACCCAAGCGAAATACCCTAAGGTTGTAAATATACCTAGTATATATAGCATACACATATACATACATAAACAAATATATATACATATATAGAGTTACCTAGTGTTAAGTCGTAGCCCTAAATGCATTTGCTTAATCGCTTAAGTGGTCGAAGTATGCCCCGACCAGTGCCTAGGCTCTATCTTTTATTAGCGATCCGGCACGATTGCCGGGGCGTACTTCAAATGCTGTCCTATTAGTCATCTAAGTATTTGCATCTAATGAAAATATAAAATGAAATTTTATGAAAATTCAAAAATGAACTTTTCGTGTATTTTTATTTGAAGTGGATTGAGTATTCTCTTTTAATGGAAGTGGAGCTGGGATCTTAAGCGATAAGAAAGTATTGCTTATGTTCTCCAAAATGGCAAATGGAATATATGAACGAGCTTGAGGAGAAAGTAATGATGTAATAGAGCAATTCTTAAGAGGTTTCTATATTTAGATAGGAGAAGTAACTGAAAGGAAGTCCATTGTTGGAAAGTATTTCGAGATGGTCAAAATTTAAACAGTTGTAGATTTATACTCTTGTATATACTTGTATACTGTTATATTGTTATACTTCATTTTATTGTTATACGGTTTTATTGTTATACTGTTATATTGTTATACTGCTATACTGTTATACTACTATACTGGCGCACTGCAACATTTTTTCCTGCGGATATTATTCTAGTGAGAAATTTTGAAATAAAGCTAATCACTGAAGGCCTCTTAGTTTAGGGCCGTACATAAAACAGTTATGACTACATATAGCTGCCTATGTATGTATGTAGTATCATTAAATAAAATTGAAGGCATTCAAAGCATCTTAATAATCTCAACAATGTAATTAATAAATAGATATAACTGTCTGCACATGCGAGATGTTTTGTCTAGGTATTCCGTCTGGCTGTAAAGCCAAGATAAGTCTTATCAAAGAAATTCCAATGAGTAGATATGCAGGTATTTAAAGAGTTGCAAAAAGTATTTCAAATGAAAAACCTTCAACGTTTCCAGTTCCGGACTTCAACTGATATGCAGAAAGTATTTATAAAAGATTAAGCTTCCACTTAAAGTATTAAAAAAAAAGAGAGAATAAGCCACTTACTATACAGTCATGTCTCTCTCTCTCTCTCTCTCTCTCTCTCTCTCACTCTTCGTCTGTCTCTTTTCCCTATCCCTCCAATTTCGGATAACGATGTACATTAATTCTGAACGTATTATTTCTTAATCTTTGACTTGACTTTCTCTAAACATTTTTTGAATGGGCACAAGTTGCATCTGAGTTTAGTATTTTATGTGCTGTTTATGTCTCTCACAATTTCAAATGGTAAAATGGAACTATGCACTATATATATATATTTATATGTGGGTACTAAAGAGGAAACAACGCGCATTGACATGTTGCCCCATTAGCACATCATTAGGGAAAGAGCTGAACAAAACTCGTATCGTATCTCAATGGAAGTGCAATAAACTCTTTGTTATTGTTGGCCAAGAAGTTAATGTTAACATTCGGCAGAACACCCATGAATCTTTATTTTTAGACCAGACAGAGCGTGATTTATGTATATGGAAAGCAAGAGATACAGAGAGAGAGAGAGAGAGAGAGAGGGAGATGGAGGCCGAAGGCAGTCTGGGGCAAAGTCTAGACTTTGCTACTAATTGTGAAGCAATGATATTTTGTTGAAGCAAATCGAAAGGTTTGCTTGCTAGGTTTGCTTAGCGCCATTGGGAGGTGGTAGAATAGATGGAGAAAGACATGCTATGCCAGCCTATATGAAAAACCTTCCCGTTTAGTTGCCTTTCCATTTGTTTATCTGAAAACTGAGGATCAGACACTTATGGGCGCAGTTTAATCAACCTGTTTTTCCTGGAGTCGCCAACCATAAAATGTATGTATAGAAAGCGCCAAGAATGCCCAAAGCAGCAGTTGTGTTCACGGTTAGGGTATTTTGCTAGTCGGGCAATTTTAACTAGAGCAGTTTCAGTTGCTTTTATTTCCTCTCTTTTTTTTTTTTGCACAATTATGACAACGACTAGTCATTGAGTCATGATAATCAGCCAAATAGAACCCGAAAAAGAACTGCACATAGAGTGAGAGAAGAAGAAGGGAAAGAGAGCGGTAGAAAGGTAGAGAGGGAGTAAGGGAGACAGAGCTAGGTAGCGCTAGGTATAGAGCTAAATAGTTGCTGATTCAAGCGCTTCATCCGCCCGTGCATCCGCTTCTGTTGGGTTTGCTCTATGAGTGAATAACAACAGATACAAGCACAGTCATAGATACAGATACAGATACAGATACAGATACATGCACAATCATAGATACAGATATGCCGGCTCTTCCTGTATGTGGCCGCTGCTACTGCTGCTGCTGCTGTTGTAACTTTGGAACTTTGCATTTAGTGCAGTTTTATAAATTTGTCTGTCTGTCTCTCTGTCTGTCTGCCTGTGTATTTTTCTGTTTTTTTAATTCTCTCTTTAGTTTGGCATCCGGGATGTTGTTTGTGCGCCAGTCCAAAAGGTAAAGGAAGTGAGACAAATGGGCCAACCACTGACAACAACAACAGCAGCAACAACAGCAACAGCGAGGGCAAGTACTCTGCTTGTACCTTTGTGCGGCTACCTTGTAATATGAAACAGATGTCGTCAAGAAGAAGCGACCGACACGACCTGCCACATGCCACATGCTGCTGCATGTTGCATGCGCCTCATGCCGCATGCCACACATAACACAGCTGACGCAACGAAATTTTGTGCGAAGGAAAAATATTGATACAAGTGATGAGACTGGAAGCACCTAAATAAAGAGAAGAGCTGTAAGAAATATATTTGTATTTGATAGATGTTACAGCAAATGTTTATAGATCTATAGAATCCCCACGATCTATAGAATCGATGGGATCTATAGGGTCTACAGCGTCTACAGGGTCTACAGATGAAACTAAATAAACTTCAATAATGAAATCTGCCGATCACAGTAGGCAATTGGAATATATTTGATAATATTATATTCCGTCTTGAAGTTTTCGAATATATTTTCCAAACTTTTTTATTTCGTTTCGATTGTTTTTATTTTAAAATCTAAATCCAAAATGCAATCACACAACCGCTTTCTAAAGAGGTAATTGCCCTGCGGCTCGATACGTTTCAATCAATTACTAAGTCTTATATCGTAGTATTATGCCCGTACAGATATACAAGTCATCCAGTGCCGTGTACATGACCTGCTTATCGAAGATCTCGATATCAGCATTTGTGCCCGAATGTAATCAAAAGTTAGTTGTGGAGAAGGCCATTGTTCAAGCCCTGGACGAGAGCATCATGCCCCAGGCGTACGCCAACAGGCAGCAGGAAGCCGAGGAGCTCTTGCACCGTTCGCAGACAAACTTTCGCAAAGTGGTTGCCGCTCGGAGTACGCCCGTGAAAAAAGTGCAGTGGGGTAAGAATACCAAATTCTGGATCAATAATCAGCTCGAAGTGGAACGACCTATATCTGATAACAAGATGAAGCATTATGAGCGCGTGTACAGGGCCCATTGTCGCAACCAGTTGGAAAGGCCAATTTTAAGTCCAATGCCACCAGTTCGACTAACAGTTGGTGCGTATTTTACTTGAGCTCATAATTTACAATTCATATGCTCATTTCTTCCTTTCTTTCTCAACTCTTCCCTATTCACAGTGGAATTTGTCAAAGTTCTCTGTCTGCTGTTCATTCTGTGCTTTACATTCTATCTGATGGGCGACGTATCGCGATAAGTATATTTCCGCCTTGTTTTCCGCTTATAATTTTCTTAATGGAATGTGAAAATGTATAAATGTGATTTGTGATTTGAGTCTGTGTCTGTTTCTTTTTGAATTCCCCCCGATCGAATCAATCAATCAAGCAATGCGAATGCGCTTAGCAAAACAAAGGCGTATAAACTGAAACCAAAGACCGGGAAAATTTTGTAGGAAATGCCGCTTATGTAAAGTAGAATATCCGCCGGGGCAGCCCGAAGTCCAAAACGGAAGCCAAGGTGCGAAAAACAATAAAAAAAAAAAAAAAAACGAAACAAACGGAAGTGGAAACCAACGACGTTTCCTTCCAAGCCACGATCGTCATCATCATGAAGAGCTACAATTCTAAGCTACAGATTTTGCCAATTTACTCGAAATGACTTTTCACCCATTTTCCGGCACCCAAAAACAAAAAATTAACTTTTGTACACTGCAAAGGAAATGACTTAACTAAAAAATTTGTTTGGTTGCCCGACATCAATGGGCTAGACTCAAGTGTGTTTCGGTTTCTTGTTAATCAAGTTCTGACCCAAAGTTTGTCGGCAGAAAATAACACCAGACGCTAAACGAAACATCAACAACCACAAACATTGGGACCCAATAGCGGGGGCTACGATTGTGCAATTGAAACTCTTCGGGGGCAGTCGCCTCTTTAATTAGTTCATTGGCAGCAAAACGAAGGCAAACAGGGGAATGGGATTGGGATTGGGAATGGGAATGGGAATGGGAATGGGCGCGATATTTCCCACGAACTCTGCAATCGACGGGGTAAACAAATGAAATGAATCAACAAATATGAAAAAATACAACTCGAAAATTGAAGAGAAGTGCAGGCTATAGATTGAAATGGCTGAACGACTAATAGATACCCTGTATGGTAGGTAGATAAGGGAGAGTGTAAGGAAGAAGCAGAGAGAGAGATAAAGTTAGAGCTAACAATTTCATACTATTTCTCTCTCTTTCCCTCTCTTTCGATCTGCGAAAACTGAGAAAGTTAGACCAACGGCAATCAAGAAGAAGAAATATACAGAATTGAGCAAGCGCATAGAAGAACGAAAGAAAGAAACTGAGCCAGAAGAGAAGCATAACAAAATCAATTTAGTTAGATCTACTCTCCATTTACAGCTTTTCTTTTGTCTGCATACCTATATATATAGAAAGTTTTCGCTAGGAATGGAATGGAATTGGAAAATGCCCTTATAACTCTACAGCTCTTAAAATCTGAACAATGCCTATCAGTAGCACTTCAGGTAGCATACCCTTTCGGTACTTCTCTTCTTACTCTTCGTTAGATCAACTATTTGCTTAGCTACCCGCAATTACCAATATTTACGTGGTATATTTAAGGAGAGAGCACTTTGAGCGCTGTCCCGCTGTGGAGCCGCACAGACACACACAGTCCCCTTCTCTCTCTCTCTCTCTCTGTCTCTCTCTCGCTCTCTCTCTGTCTCTCTCGTCCGCTTGGAAGCTGCCTCCAAAGAGCCACTTGTTCCACGGCTCGTGTTTTGTTTGTTTATTTGAATTTTTTGTTGTCGATGTTTTTTTAGTGAATTGTTGGAACATGCTCTGTGTGGCATTAACATATGAATTGATCGAAGCTGGGAAATTTGAGACAGCAACGAAAGAAATAAAGAAAATGGACAAGCCCACGACAAGACGATAAAAGCTATCTAGTTATATCTAACTCTGTCCGTCCGTCGCCGTCCCTTAAATGCCATTTGGTGACTCAGTTTGACGGCGGATGTCATAAAGAACGCTTACGGGAAGAGCTTAGATAACGCGCTGTGTGGCCATATGCCATTAACACTAAAAAGTTCAGTCGGACTCGGAGTCGATTGATGAAAAATATAAAAAATTAAAGTTGTAAGCTTCGGGCGGTCTAGAAACTAGAGAATTAATTAGTTCATTTTCATTAAACGCAGCGGGAGGACCCAACACGAAGCAGCAGCAGCAGCAGCAGCAGCAGCAGCAGTAGTTGGGGGGCGTGGCCACATTGAGAACATCCGGTTACATTAGATGCAGCTCCCACCCCAAAATAAAATAATGTGGTGGTTACCAAAGCACTTGAAGTTCAGTGGGTTTCTCACGCCCACGCTTGGACTAGCTCCCAATGATTGTCATGAGAAGGGAAAAGCCAAAAGCTGTGTGAAATGCTGCTCAAGAAAATGCGACAAAGACAAAGCAAAAGAAAGAGAGCGGTAGATTGTGAGAGGGATGGAGAGAGGGGAGGGTAATAAACTGTCATTGGTATAGGGAGAGTGAGAGAGAGAGAGCGCAGCGTGTGGGCAGAGGCATTCTGCATAAAAGAGTGAACTGTGATTGCCACATCTCAAGTTCATGGGAATAAATGAAACGCTGCCACTCGATGTAGTCAAGTGTAAAGAAACTCTTTTAGCTCCCCTCTCGCAACACTTTGTGCCCCTCCACATATGTATATATATTTTTTTTTTTTGGCTGCTCTGCTTTGTCTTTGAAAGCAATAAATAAATTCTTGTAATTTAATAACATGTGTGTGAAATGCGGGGTTGAGTTTACTTAGAGAGTGAGCAGGAGAGAGAGAGAGAGAGTGGGAAAGAGTGAGAGGGAAAGACGGAACAGACTCAAGTCAAGAGCTGACTAAGCATCGTTAGTGCATTGAGTTTAGTTAGTTGCAAAAGATTGTAGTTGATTGGCTGATATGGTTAAATAAGAGAGGGAGAGAGAATCAGATTTCATGATCTTAATCAAAGCACTTGAGCTACTGCATATGAAAACTTTTAGATTAAATACATATATAATTCAATCAAGTAAGCATCAGTATCATATATAATATATTAACATTTATTTTAGAATAATAAATAATACAACTAGTAAAATATATATATTTTTTCTAAAATATTTTATTCCAAGACTTAATTAAAAATATTTTGTTAACAATGGGACACATATATTAATAATATATAGATATAATTTATTAGTATTAAATTTAAAATATTAATATCAATGAAAAGTGTAAGTAAAATATAAATATATACTATTTGTTATTTATAATGTTTATAATAATTATTAATATTAAATAATATTATTGATAAATATAAATTTTATTGAAATAAATTACAACATTTTTTGAATTTATAAATTCAAAAAAAAAAACTTCTTGTTTTTTTTTCAATATTTTGCTTAGTTCGGATTGCAAAAGAACTTATATTCAAATTCATAAAATAATTAATATTTTATAATTAAACTATCAATAATATTGTTATTTAAAATATATTTTAATTTTAATAAAATAATTCAACTCACAAATTCTACAAGTATAATTAATACGATTTTTAGTACTTACGCAATGACCCAAAAATATTTATTTAATTTCATTTTATACTAAATAACATTTCAATATAGTTTCATGTTCCATTCATATTGCGTATTCAGCTCATTTTAGCTGCCTGCTCTATGGAGATTATAGATTTCTTAAACCCTTGCAACACAGCTGTCATAAATAAGCCTCTCAGCTCAATTATGCTGATAGACAGGCGTGCATTTATAAATGCAGGTGCACATAGAGAGAAAGAGAGAGAGAGAGAGAGAGAGAGAGAGCGAGCGAGCGAGCTGACAACTATCATATATTACAGTGTTTGCTGTGTGGGCGTGTCAACACTTTCAATTTTCATTATGTCGTTGCCGTTGTGCTTGCAGCTTGAGCATTTACAATTTTGAGTGACAATCGTTGAAGGCAACGCTGCTCTTTGGGAATGCCGCCTGCATAGCCAAACGAAAGATGTCCAGGAACGAGGAACGAGGCTAGACCGAAGGCAACTGTTTGTGACATTGTCTACGCCTTGTCTGCCAAAAGAAGACAACGACGACGATGATGACGATGATGACGATGACGACGTCTGTTGTGCTTCCGTTTCCTGCGCGCATAAATTTTAATGAGGGAACGCAATATCAATTGAAAGCAGCATAAACTAAATAAAGCCTTGACTTTGAAAAAAGTCAAAGTTAGTCAAATGTTGGCCAACCAGTTCAAATTCCGGAGGGGTGAAAGCGGAGATTCGGCGCGGCTTTTACTTGGCTTTTACCCAAGCCACAATATTTGCAGACAACTAAAAAAAAAAAATATATATATATATATATAAATAAATTCATGTATATATATATATATCTGTGCAGGAAACTAGTTTTTCAGGTTCGGCGCATGGCCTGTGATAACAACAATTGCAATTGCACAGGCGGCTGAAATGCCTTTAAGACTGGCCAAGACTGCAAAACATGCCAGGAATGTTAATTGAGCAAAAAACAAAAAAAAAAAAAAAAAAAAAATTCAGACAACTATAAAAAGTGCCAGGACAGTGAGAACATATCGCGTGTTTTCTGATGGAATATAATAGCAAAAGCTTGGCGTTACTCTGATACCATAATTATGATCTTTAAAGAAGAGGAAGAACAACAATAAAAAATAAAAAAAAATATATATATATATAAAGAGGTGTATAAAATTGTGCTCGTATTATAAGTCGTCGACATTCCTGCAGAGCAAAATGAGCTAGCACAAATAAACATGTGCAAATGGAATTAGAGTTTGCGTATCTGTATCTGGCAAATGTATCTGTTCGGTCTGTCGCGCTGTCTGCTTGGCTGTTTGTTGACTTGGGTCTCGTGGTTGCAGTCAGTGGAGCGAACTGGGCATACGGAAGCCATAAGCCATGCATGCTGCGTGCTGGCTGCTATTGCTCTTGACTAGCTAAACGTCTGGGCAGATTTCTATGCAATGCTCATGTTTCGGCTGGGCTGTTGAACTCCAGCGCCAAGGCGCTCAAGCGAAGAGCTGCACACAGACACACACAGACACACACATACACACACATATATATATACACATCTCATACTACTCATAAACGTGCTCAGGAATGGCAACATATCAAAATCAATCATATAGATGCTCCTGCTCCTGCTGCTGCTGCTGCTGCTGCTGCATAAAAGAAAGGAAAAGATGATGCGTGCAAAATCACCTAAAATTACAGGAAGCAAAGCGCAAAGCACTTGCCGAAATGGCCAAAAATCATTCAATTATGTTGTTGGTACATGTTGCCACAGGTAACAAACTAGTAACCGCAACAAGGATGTGCTGGCAGAATGCACACAGCTGCAACAATATGGGGCGTGTCAGTATTGGCAAAACAATTACGCAAGCAACCTGAGGATTAAGACCTGTTGCGCCGCTTAAGGACAGCCAGTTGTTTATGTTTATGAAAGGAAGTAGAACACTCAAAAAATAAATCAGGAAATCAATAAATTAAGAGAGCAGTGAATGGGGTCAGCGATCCAGGGCAATTAATTAATAAGTAAATTGCTTTCTCAAATGTAAATTCAAATATCGCGCGCAACTATCAGTTTCAGTTGCAACAGTAACAGCAAATAGCTGACAGTTGGTGTTAAATGTAAATATTAACATAAATATGAAATACTACATGTTAAATATTTCCCAATCGAATAGAACGATGTGTTATTGCATAATTTTTTTTAGCTCCATAAACATAAATATACTTAAATAAAAAACAAAAGCATATATGTCTGTCCTAATTATTTTAGTCACACGGGCGCGCATATATTGTACAATTAAGAAATTTATAAAGGCAGCCGAAATTCAAATGGCGCGCGCAAATATCGACTAGTTTTAATTTGTGTGCGTTGGCAGCACCATTTCCAGCTTAACAGTCTGATGTTAAATCAATAACCTATCGGATAATCGAATAGAACGATTAATTATTGAGCCAACGTCAGACAGCTGCGAGTCAGTTTTTTCTGTTCTCATAAAAAAATGCGTAAAACGTAAACAAAGTAGCTTAAAACAAAGAAAAAACACGTCAATCACAAATACTTATGCAAAAAAGTGTCTCTCGGCCAGGCCAATGAGTTACGAGACATACGTTCACTCCCTGAACTCAACCCTACAGGCATTCGCCCAACAAGTTGAGCACTTCTCTGGCGTCGCTCTGCAAGCTGTTGTCCAATTTTACAGCGAATTGATCGACTTCGCAGCCGACTGGCATTGGCAGTGGCAAAGTCCCGTTGAGTTTACAGCATTACAGGCAACGCTGCTGAAGGTGCTGTTGCTACTCCTGCTAGGGACAGGTGTGCTAATTGCGTGGGCGTGGGGCGTTTACGGTCGAGTGATCACTGAAAAGTTTGTCAGGCCAAGTGAGTACGATTGTGAAATAGAAATTAACGAATTTATATATATATTTTTATAAATATCATTTGGTATATGGATAGTTGCAAGTATATCGTTAAATTTTTGGCGAAATTCTTTTTCAGGCACCTTAAAGGAAATTGAAGAGCTCAAATTGTCTGTAGCCAAATTGAAGTTGCCGAAGGAGCATTCACCCAGAATTTAAGATCCCTTTTAGCCATGTCGAAAATAAAGCGTTTCTTTTCCAAAAAGAAGGAGGAGGCTGCCTTCAAGGTAAGCTTAGTCTAAATATTCAACTCGTATATTAAATGTCGTTCTGTTTGCAGATGCGTTTGGGCGGCGGCATGGGTCAGGGCCATAAGCTGAATGAACCAAAGCCCGAAGCAGCGTCGAGCAGCTCGAAGCGCGATCGGGATGTTTATGTCCCACCGCGACGCAACGAGCTGAGCAATGAGGCCCGCGCTGCAGCAAATGCGGCACTATCACGCATCGAGCGCAAGGATTCGAAGGATTTCAATACCTCGTTGGCTGCCATCAAGGCACAGGCTAAGCGGGAACTGGAAGCAGAGCGCAGACAGAAGGAGATGTCTTCTAGCAGCTCCACGAATACTGGCTCTGCCACATCCAGCTCTTCGGCTCAGGAGAATCGAAATCTGGCCTGCCAGGGCGTATTCTTTCGCTGTCCTCTGATCAGCGAAGAAGTGCTACCCAAGCAGGCATGGAAGCCGAAAATCAAGGAGTTTCTCTATCAACAACTGGAGTTCGAACGTGGCCTGACCGCCTGCTTGATCATACAGAATTGCAATGTCAAGGAACGGGCAGACGAATGTATTGCCACGCTCACCAAATATCTGGAGAACATCATTCAGCATCCGAATGAGGAGAAATTCTGTAAGATTCGCATGTCCAACAAGATCTTCTGTGAAAAGGTGCGCTATGTAGATGGCGCCTTGGATGTGCTGCATGCAGCTGGCTTCAATGAGGTGACCATAGATGATGAACCCTTTCTCGTGTGGACCAGCGATCAGATGGAACCGGGTCTGGATCTAGCCACACTACTGGATGCCTTGAAGAATGCGGAGCCCATACAGCTGGAGCTGGATCGCAATATTAAAGTGTTGCTACCATCGCAGGCTCGTCGGGTTGTACTCCCAGATGATTTCTATCGCATCTCACCAGAAGAAATCAAGCGGGAGCAACAGCTGCGTGCCGAGGCAATTGAAAGCTCTCAGATACTAAAGACCAAGGCCATGAGAGAGCGCGAAGAGCAGCGCACCTTGCGCATGTATCGCTACGCTCTGATCAGAGTCAAATTTCCCAATGGTCTATATATTCAGGTGAGCCCTGTTCAAGGATAATCGATTATATATATATGTATTTTTAATGAATATATATCTTTGCCATACAGGGTACCTTTAATGTTTATGAAAAGATATCCGATATATATGAGTTTGTGCAATCTTGCCTAGCTGATGAATCACTTGACTTTAATTTGGTGTCCGCCAGTGATGGTAAACTCAGTGAGGACGACATGGATAAAACATTATATGACTGCAAGTAAGTATATATGATAAGGCATATCAATAGTAAAACTTGTACATTAAGTATTAATGTGGGTCTTCTCTTTTCCGCAGACTCATCCCAAATATAGTTCTGCTATTTGCGGTGCCATCAATTCCAACTCCTGTGGCAGCTGATGTAAATTTCTTAAAGGAGGAACTGTTTATGCTGGTGCAGTCAATGTAAATGTATTATATATATATTTATTCCATGCAAAATGTCGGGAATGCTTTATGGCAGCAGTTCAATGTCGCCAGGTTATTGGCCCGTTTTGAGTATAAAAATTTGTTATTTATTCCAGAAACTAATATACACTTGCTTTAAACTATCTTAAAATTTAACTGGATTCTCATTTCGATACTTTAAACTAATCGATATTACTATTGTGGTGCAGCGATCTGGCACCGCAGCTGTTATTGATCAACGGTCACCTTTTTAAAGCTGAAATTTGTTTCTCTTTGCTGATAAATGTATATAAATATGTTTATATACAATTATTCTCTGAACTCAGTATTTGCCTTTACCAAAATTTCTACGGTCAAAATGAATCGATAGTAAGGCGGTATTGCAGGGAAATTTTGGTGCTCAACTTTGCGTCGCTGTTAACGACTTTCTCTCATCGACTGACCGCCACAGAGAGCGCAATAGCAACAGCTGTTTAATAATTATTGCGCTGCGGCCACACAGTGCCGAACTGGACTATATACCGTGATATTGCAGCTAACAAATAAAAATTAGCTAAATAAGTAAATATAAATACAAAGAATGAGCTTAAAATAAAAATTCTAATTATTGAGTGCGAAGTGTGTGTATATGAATACAAAACTCTAACAGTGATAAGTGTGATATGCAAAAATACAGGTGAGTAATGCCGCCACTCAAAACCAAACAATAACAAAACAGCTGCAACTGCTGTGTTTTTGATTTGCAATAAGCTGCTTAACCCTTGATTAATGGACTATATTTATCGTGTATAGGAGTGTGTGTGGGTATTTGTGTGGTGTCATTATAATTTTTAAGTGTGGGGGTGTGTGTGGCAGCTGTCTTCGCCTCTGTTGCGTGCCGCTGCCTGGACTCATTAACCAAAATTTTATTGGTTAAGCAGAAATTGTAATTTGTAATGCGTTGTTAATTAAACCAAAAGGGCGCACAGCAATTGGCTTTAGCTTGCCGATGTGGGCCATCAAATGGTACACACACACGCACATACACACACATACACAGAACCTAAAACCTAACATTTGTATTTAATGAATCCATTTCGCCGCGCTCAGCTGCAGCGTCTATCGGCGCCGCATCAGAGCAACGGTAAAAGAAGAAAAAGAAAAAAAAAGCGAAAAAACATGTTCGCCCTAACGAAGCTGAAATACACTTTGTTATTGAGGATTTCACAGAGATATTTGTAAACTAAACCTAATGAATGGTTCATATTAAGAAACAACAATTATTTTAAAGTTATTGCTGATAATTATGTGATATAGGAATGTCATATAAATAGAATAAATAAGAATAGAAAAAATATGTTATAGAATTTAGTAGATGTTTGAATGATTTGAAGACGTTTTATTTACTATTATTATTATAAATAAACTTACACTTACACACTCATGTATCCATTAAGACATATTGCTTCACGGAACCGCAATACCCTTTTCGTAAGCGTATTAAAGGCAGGCATTCAATTGCAGCTTAGACTAGACCCGACCCGACCAAAACCAAGACCCAGACCAAGAGCATGCCGTCAATTTGGCGCAAATCTTTTGAGCCGCAGGCAAGTTGATCTTGGGAAAAGTAAATAGGAGAAAATCTGAGAGCCCTCCTCTCCGCAAGACCCCAATCGGAAAACTTAATGAATCTTTTGTGTGTGGGTTCATTGCAGTTGCTGCTGCTAAATTAAATCGAACGTTCGGCGTTCGCAATCGCGCCAAATCGAAAAGCTGGAAAAAATGCCAGCTAAAGTCGAAAAGACACGCAGCCGCATAAAATTGGCCCGAAGCGTCCATTGTTGGGGGCTACTTACGGCGCTGGCCATGGGATCTGGGCCTCTTCATTAAAACGCTTGACCAAAGCTAGACAGAGAGGGGCTAGAGAGAGGGCTGGCTGTGCTGCATCTTCTCCAAGGTTCAAAGCTGAGGTTCAAGTGCGTGAGATATGCATTATTTATCTAAGCAATTTTTACTCAATGCCATTATCACTTCCTGGTTGCTTGATAGAGAAATTGTTGCCTAACTATTTGGGACACATTGTTTTTTTTTTTTTTTTTTTCCCTGGTTGCCAGCCGGTTGCACGTGCCAACCTTTTTGGCCCAAAGCCTCTGGCTCAACTGATTGAACGATTTGGCAAGGCAAGAGAAAGATGGAAGATCATCCAAGATTCATCTTGGCCAAAGTTGATGAGGTGCAAATTGTGGTTGCCATGAAATTGCAAATCAAACCATGCCAACCCAAGTCATCTACTTGGCCACCAAATTCCCTCCGCTCTCTCAGCCGTTTGGCTTTAGCCTTGCATTTCATTCAAAATTGTTTACTCAACTCTGAAAATTGCAAATCGAATTTGGATTTTCGCGCCGACTAGCTGACTGGCTGACAGGCTGAGTAGCTGGTGCCTGCATGCTTGATTTGTTTTTGCGGTTGCTTGCTAAACCACACAGCAGCAGCAGCAGCAGCAGCAGCCGCAATAAGCGCCTCAATTTCGAGCGCGCCCTTTAACAAGCGTTTAGACTGCAGCTCAGCTCCGCCTCCATCAACAAAAATTTCAACTGCAGCACCTCGTGACCCGTTCTCAGTGCCCGAAATTGATGTTGCTGCCGCTGCTGCTGTTGTTGTTGTTGCTGTTGCTGTTGCTTTGTAATCGCTTTAGAACCAAGAAGTAAAAGCAAATCAGACCCCCCCTATAGACCCGACACGCAAGCGCCCTGCATTTACATATTTTTGCCTGCATTTGAACTCTGAACCAAGCCGAAGCCCAGCTCAATAAATGCAACAGCGTTCAACTGAACTAACTGTGCCAGCAACAACAACAACAACAACAACAGCAGCAATAGCAGCTGCGTCAACTGCGAAACGGAAATGCTGCGGCTTGTCACTGTAAAGAAAAACCCTTTGCTTCAATTAACACTATTGAACTTGACTTGAGAGCTATAAACTAGACGCTCACACACGCACACACGCACTCACATGAAACAGTCATACTCTTTCACTGATTATATCTCAGCTCATATTCATACTGAGGGAGTGTGGTCTCTGTCACTTTTGTCTCTCTCTCTTCTTTCTTTCAGATTCTTGGTATGTCTCTCTCGTTCTCTCAGTTTCTCTGGCAATCCCTCTTTCTCTCAGATTCTCTTGTTGTCCCTCTATTTCTGTCGACTCTCATGCTTTCTCCCTATCTCAGATTGTCAAATCCATCTTTGGCAGCGCTCTTTTTTCTCTCTGTCTATTTTTATGTTTCTCTCGCATACTCTCTCTCACTCCCTCTCTCTTTCCTTCTTTTTTTCTTTCTTCTCTCTCTCACTTTCATTCTCTCCTTCTATATATCCCAAAAGTATTTCCAAGCGCTCTGCCCTTATCGCCTAGCTTGCTGTCCTTTACTTATCCAAATTGACTTTATTATTTGTAATCTCACAAATTTGAATGTACATTAAATTTTATCGAAATACAAACTGGATTTTTTCAACGAAAAATGGCTATTGTCATATTTTAATGGATTTTTTATAGAGTATTACGACGGCTGGACAATATTCATATCTGTAAGTTTATTTGCGGTGCATTATATCCATATTTATATGCAATATTCATAGTTTGAAGTCATTATAGAATGTGAAGGGCGTTCGTATAAGGGCTTCCCAATTGCCATTTTTACACGAACTCATTCTCTATAAGAAGGTAGTAAGCCCTATTTTTCTTTCTCTCTCATGGCTATACATAAGATTACTGAAGATTGCACTCGCAAGAAACTCAAATTATCAGTAGCAATATATGATATCCCATTGAAATTTCTCTCTCATTCTCTTGCTCTCTTCCTTATATAAGATCTTTGCGCATTACGAACAGCTAAGCTCCCTGCTTTGATTATCATATAAAGTAAAATGATATATTGATATGTATACAGATATTTATAGATATTTGTCTATTTTTAAAGTGTTTGCTATTTTTGAAGAGTGATAGCATCATATCCATTTCTAAGAACATTCACAACCCACACATACAACACACCCATTCATCCACATTCACTACAATTCTCCAACAATTAGCAATTTGCAATCAAGAATAAGAACTTCCGGTCGGTCAGCGTATTTTGTTTCTTTTCTTATTATTTTTTTTTTTTTGTTATTTGTTGCCTCATTGAACGAGTTAAATATTATTTTTTATGAATGAATGAAAATCTTGTCATCATGTAGCAACAGCAGCTGCCGCATCATCTCCGTCTGTTCCAGGCCCCTTAGCTCTGTTGTCCCCTTGCCCATTTTTGTTGCATATATGACGCGCTACGGCCCCATCATTCGCGTCCAATTAGCGCAATCAAGTGGATGCTGCGGCACCAAATGCTGTAAAAATGTTGCCTCTGCCTTGTGCCTCGTGTGCCGCCTAGACATGTAAAATGTAAAAAAATCTACGCAAAAGTTCACAGCTTGATAAGATTAATTGACTGCATCAATAGTAAGATTGTCTCTGTCTCACACTCTCTACACTCTTGCTCTATCCCTTTCTCTCGTCGCTCTGTGTTACTGCAGTCAATTTGAAATACATTTGCAATTTGTCAAATTTAGGTAGCGAGCAGATAAATTAATTTCGGCATCGATTTGATCGCTTGTCTTTTGGCAAAAGCCAAGTGTCTGGCTGCCAAGCTATGCCAAGCTGCTGCCTGCTGCCTGCTGCCTGCTGACTGCCTCATTTGGTTGCATGCCACCGCCAAGCGAGGCAGACGCTGGTCTCCCTGGCCTCCCGGCCACACATTGTAAATGTGCTTTAATGACCATTGGTCAGCAAATCTCATTTTTTGTGTCGTTGCTTTTGCGCCTGAACATGCTCAACATGGACCGCCTGCTGACCAACACACACACACACACACACGCACACATACCTCTCTTTGGTTGCCAAATAGTAGTTCGTAAGTTGTACCTGCCCCGTAACTAAAATAATGACCACTGTCCACATGCTGCACATTTGCACATATTTTGCGCATTTTCCCATTTTCCTAACCAATTTTATCGCCATCTCTATCAATCTAACTCCTATGCCTCTCTCAACACCCCAAAAAATAAAATAAAATGAAAATAAAATAAAGTTTACACTTGGCTTTTCTCCAAGTTGGTCGTCAGCTGAAAAATGGGATTACAAATTGCGCACATTTGTCTAATTAAATCCCTGCTCCAATAACGAGATCTTGGATTACAATCTCACAGCGGTGCGTAATGGTCGTTTTGGACTTTGGTCAGTTGGAGCTGAGCATCCATCCCCCCATCTCTCTCTCTCTCTCTCTCTCTCTCTCTCTTGGAGCTCCTCTGATAAAGTTGGCAATTGTTCAGGTGGCTGCCAAAGCGCTTAAATTTTGATTAGTTTCCTGGGGCGGTCAATTCAAATTTGGAGAAGCTGTTGGATAATAGCTATTACTTGGATAGAATACTATATACCAAAGGGAAAGTCATTTTATACATCTATTATATAGGTGTTGTGTTATACATATATAGAAGGGATTTTTATTTTAATATGGCATTTAATTTGCATTATTCCAGTTTAGTTGAAAGAAATTCTTATACATAGTATTATAAATATGACATAAAAAATACTATTATAAATATATAAAAAATAAATGATATAGGAAAAAATGCTATAATTAATATAATTATATAAAAATATTTATAAAAATATTTTACTTATATTTTTTATAAATTTTTTTTCTAATATATTCACTTTCTTATTACAATAAATTATCAAAGTTATAAGGCAAGTAAATAATAGATATGGCAAACAGAAGTAATTCCTATTTCAATGACTATATATTTGATAATCAATTAATTTTTATTTATAATTTAAAATATTCGTATTAAAAGGTAAAGGTTGTGCTTTCACGTATATAAATAGATTACGTATAAATAGATGTTGTATACAAATAATTCAACTCTTTCCCTCTCTCAGACACTACTCCCACATTTTAGCCCATTTCAATATCATATAAAGTCGATTGATAAATTATGCCCCCCTCTTGTCTTCTCCACATTTTTCTGCTGCCCTCTCACATAATTCTCAAATAGGGGCTTTTGTGTTGGTTTTAAGTGGCCCGTTGTCTGGCACATAAAATGTTTGCTGCTGACCAATTAGAGCTCTGTGAGTGGCCAACGTGGCTGCTGGCCAAATGCAACCCCCAGCTGGACGAATGACCGCACACAACAACAACAACAACAAAAAGCACAACTGCACTGCACCAGCATCTAATAAAATTAAGGAAAAACAACACCCGAAGAGTGTATAAAATAAAATAAAATAATAATAAGCCATGGCGCAGCAGCAGCTGCAGTCAACTCAAACTCAACGAACATGAAATGACTCCAACGAGCCGAAGTCGTTCACTATCAGTTGTCTTTTTGGATTTCCACTCAATTT
The DNA here is from genome assembly GCA_030914345.1 of Drosophila koepferae. Taxonomy (NCBI): domain Eukaryota; kingdom Metazoa; phylum Arthropoda; class Insecta; order Diptera; family Drosophilidae; genus Drosophila; species Drosophila koepferae. The sequence goes on along the minus strand of JAUESR010000211.1, from coordinate 11,638,324 downwards.
GTGCTTAGTTCACTCAACTGATAAGAGCACGTGTTGCTGCATGCGCCATCTCTGTCGCACATGCATGCCCATGCAACCTGAAGAGACAATCTCTAAGCGCCAGGCTCCCTTTGTTTTCACTCAGCTCGCGAGGTTGCCAGATAGTTGATAGAGTTGAGCTGTTGCTTTAAGAATTTCTTATATGTCTGAGCATATTCCATGTGCAAGATTTTATAATATGTATGTTTATAAATTTTTAACTTTCTTTTTCGCATCGCCACACATTCTCTTTATTTTCATTCATCTCAAATTTTTAAACTCGCTCTACATTTAACTGTTCTTTTACATTTTTGAAGCTGACCGGCAAAGGCTTGTGTATTAGTATTAGTGTGCGAAAGCAACAGATGCTTGCTAAAGCATAAACCAGAGTGAGTGAGCAAGTTAGCGTGTGAGAAAATGAGCGTTTGAGCACGTAAGCCCAGTGGAATAATTGAGCGCGAGAGCGTATTTAAACGTAGGAGAGCGCAGCTGTGCCTGCCTGAGTTACTTTGCCTTGTTGCCGGCGACAGCAAGCATGCGCTCTCTGTCTGACCAGTTGGTTGTGCAGTAGCGGCAACGATTACGACGCCGACGCCAGTTCGACTTAGTTTTGAGCTTCAGTCACAGCCTCAAGACGCAGCGATTCAGTCCGGTTTTTGGAGCCCACGAACGTTGAGCGCGCCACGCGGATTGCAGCAAGAGTTGATTCTACTTCTACTTGTGGTTGTTATTATTATTGTTGTTGTTGTTGCCGTTAATGTTTGTTGTTGCCGTTGGCTAAAAGAAACAAAAAAAAAAAAAAAACGCATTTCCTCCATAAATATCCGAAGTGCGTCGCACAGTGAGAAAATCAAATAGCCGTCGGCTCATGCACAAAAGTGCATTAGCTGTGCGAATTTCAAAGGAAACCATAAAACATATAAGCAAAACACTAGACAGATGCAGCTCAATAAGTTGAATATATGATCAAAAGTGCCCAAAACTGAGAACTGGAAACGAACGTAAGTTAAGCATGAAATAATAAAAATACTGTCCGATCTATTTTGATTTCCCATTTAAAAGATAAGAGACAGCTTCCTTTCCTTCAAAAATTGAAAGTGACTTCGAAACGCATACTCGGATCTGATTTTGAGAACTGTTGCTCAGTTTTCGTTCAATTTCTTATCGCTATACCAAAAAGATCATAAAAAATCGTTTTCAAAGTTTTTTTTTTCTTTTTGAATCAGTCTTCGCTCTCGCCACTGATAAGCGATGAACGTACGTTGTATATTCATAAATCTGTTTGCGGCATTGATTAGGTTTTTTTTTAAATATATATATTTTTTTTATTAGGGATGCTATAGAGTGTATATATTTTTCATATTGAATATTTGTTTAGATTACGCGTTCGGGGCTTTCCCAATGCCCCTTAGAGAATCAGTTTTCAATATTAATAATGCTTGCCACAACAGCCGCTGGCAGTGTACAACGAAATCATGTAGAAGTGATTAAATTAATTAATGATATAGACACTGCGCAATAATGTCCACGCACACACACACACACACAGTGAGAGAGAGAGAGAGAAGATAGCCTTCTATCGTACCCATGCACCATTCCATGCGAATGCCATGTTGCATCTTCTGCCTCTCTTCCTGCAAGTTGCTGTTCAGCGATGTTGCATGGCACCGCATGATGCTACTCTGTGGCTCCGATGCTCCTTTTGGCTTTCTCGAAGCTCGGAGGCGCATTGATCGTTGTCTTAACTTGTCGTACACGATGTCTTATACGTGTAGCAACAATTTATTTCACTGACCGATCCACTCGCAATCGATCGACGATCGCCGCATCGCATCGGTAACAGCGACGATCAATCAGGCAGCCTTTGCTAACCCAACTATGATCAATATTAGTTAAACTAAAAATAATACAACATGTCTTCTGCCTGTCTATCTAGCTACTAGGGCTCTTCAGATTTGAAGCTTGTTCGCCTTTATGTGCTGATCCTTCAAGTATTAATCGCGAGAAGCAGATGGAGATCATAAAGATCTCGTACATAATAAATTTGTTGCAATTGCAATTTTGTATATTATTTTCAAAATATTTATTGATTGTATTTTTAGAAGATCAGTTGATTGTAGAAACACTTGAAGAGATCAGCTGATTATCAAATATATATTTAAACCATTAGCCCATTAACCAATGCCATAGAATTTCATGTTAGTTTAGTTTGTTTTATTTTGAAGATTATATATAAATATATATGTAAATATATTATATTTATTTATATATACACTCATTATCAAACGATCTGTGGAAAACTTCGAGCAGATCAGTTGATTAGCTTGTTGTTATAAATGAAATCAAAATCTCACTTTTCAGTTGAATCTTTCGACACATTAAATATTAAGAAAGTATGACAGATATATTACAATAGATTCGTATACTATTAAACAAAAATTTGTAAGCTTAAAAAACATTTTTGTTTCGTTTTATATTGAAAGAAAAAATACATATATTTATAACAATTGAAATTTGCTAAAATCATCAGAAAAATCATTATCAATATATTATGGTTTATCAGTATTGTTATTTATTGTAGAAGCTTTAATTTATAAATTTTGTTGATTCATATAGATGTGTATAAATATGTATATATGGATCAAACAAAAATGAATATATATTATGTATATATATTATATATGGAAATGTATATATATTTGATTATAGCTTATCAGTCGAGAAAGTGCCTCTTTTTTTTCATATACAATGAATATGTATATAAATCAGATCACATATGTATTTATATTTCACATAAATTGTATGGATAGATATGCATACATCATAGATACATATTTATAAACAACAAGCATAGACAAGGGAATATTTTTATATATAAATTTAATTTCTGTTTCATTTTTCCAAAATATATATTAATTTCCAATTATATAGATTTAGCTTTATATGCATTTGTCCATCTTTTCGTATCATATATTGAAATATTTTGCTATCTATAGCTATCTCTTTCTATCTACATATGTATTCAAGTTATATGTCACATAATTTTGTACAGTAAAACTCCATTAAGTATAGCTAAACAACACCATTTGACTCGCACTTTGGTTGTTTTGGGATTTGTGTTTTATTTTTATGACTTGTTCGTAATTAGTTTTTACTTTAGTGTACACTTATATATATGTATTTCAAAGATGTTTTATGGTGCAGCTGCCCTCGCCGCGTAGGGTTTAAGCTTTTCAGTGTTTTATGTGCCGCCAGAGATGAAGATGCTATTATATCTGTGTGAGTAACTGTGTTTACCTTCTTACGTGTTGTATATATATTTTTTTTTGTTTTTTATCTTTCTGTCTTCTTTGCTACTAATATCTGTGTCCAAAGTGCTAATTGAAGCATCTCTAGTCTCTGTAGGGTCAAACATGTCAAAGTTCTTTGGTTTTCTGTGCTTTGTTTATGTGTAAAGAGATGGGTGATTGTAAAGAGAGAGAGAGGGGAGGTAGAGGCAGAGCTTGAGGCACTGTAGTTATGTCTATTCAACTGACTGACGACAAGTGCCTACTATACACCTCTTTCAGGTAAACTGTCAAGCTGCAGTTTGTTGTCGAGCCATGTTTACAGAGTTCGATGTTGAATTAATTAAACTAACTTGCAATGCTACATACACCCACACACCCACTTGAGTCTTGCCTGCACCTCAATTTGTACTTTTCAAAAGCAAATTCTGCCTCTTGGCCGAAATTGGTCAAATGTAACCTGAGGCCATTGACTGACCTGCCCGCAAGACAGTCTCGCAAGAGGTGGCTGAGCAGCAGTCTCAACTCATCAGTTGTCCTTTGGTATATGTTGAATATGTATATATATGTATATACATATTTGATAAAAGTTGAGCCATTTAATTTGAGCTCAAGTTAAATTTTATGCTGTTAGCTAGACAGCAATTTGTTTCTTTATGGCTTCAATTAAAACTCGACAAGTGCAGCTTCACTTTAATTCCTTTTATTTGATTTTCATAACTTTATCGATTTGCTAAAGTCAACTCTTTTTGTATGTCATACGAGTTTTTAGATGGAAGATAAGTCTTTAATATATATGTGTATATATTTCTAATATTTATGTAAAAGCTTTTTTGGCAAACATTTTGATTCGAATATTTAAAAAAAACGTAGCTTATTTAAATAAAGTAAAAAAAATTGTATAAATATATACACTCACTTTTTCTCATATATAATTTAATAAATTCAAGTAGATATAAATATATATATATATATTCAAAAAACAAGCTCAAATGAAATTTAATTTCCTGCATCTGTAGCAGAGGTCAGTTTCTGTTGTATAAAGCTCATCAGCTTAGTCAGCTACCGCTGCCGCCTCCTGCTCAGCATCCTTCTGTTGAAGGTGCAGACAAAGTGTTGTTGGGTGCCATTGATTGGAATATTCATTGAATAGTTTTTAAGCTGATTTATATGCCATTGTGTGCTGCTGCTGCTGCTGCTGCTGCTGCTGTCGTCAATTTAATAAATATTTAATTTCAATGCTCTGGTCAACGGCTTGCTTCTAAATCCGCAGACACACATAAAAGATTCAATCAAGCGAAGACATGGCGTGCACCTTCATCCTGCTGCAGCAAATGATGATGATGATGATGTTGATGATGATGTTGCACTCAGTTATTAATAATAATAACGAGTACACACACACACACACACTCGAGAGTTGCCGACATCGTTGTCGTAATTTGCAAAACGCACAATCGCTTCCTATAAATCAAGAGAGTGCAGGAGGAGAATTATAGCTATAACTAAACCTGTTGCCCTCGCCCTCCCCCCCTCTCTCTCTCTGTTTGCCATGCGACCTATTCAGATCAAATGGAGCAGCATTACGTTCGCCATAATTCACCTGGCATATCATAAATGTATTCACTATTCACAGACTTTTGTCAGTGAATGCAACCAAATTCAAAGCCGCAGACGTCAACTGCTATCAATCTCTCAGTTTAAACAGAGCTCCAGCTCCAGCTCCAGCTCCAGCTCTAGCTGCAGCCTTCTATTCGTAGTACTCCTATTGCTGCTATCCCTCTCCCTCAGCCCCTCTGCAGATTGGCTACGTACCGCTCAAAGGAAAGCGACCGTCGCAATAGATCGCACATTGCAGATAGAGGCGTGCCTGCCACTCGACTCTGTGTGCTGTTGCTGATGCTGTTGGCGAGGGCGGGCGGCAGGTGAGCTAGGGGAGGTGAATAAAAAGTAACAAAAGCGTTACAATTCTCTGTGAATTCAATGAAATTTGTATACTCTTTAAAAAAAATTTTTTAGCGGCAGGTTAACTATAGTTAGATCATTTATATTTTACATTCTATTGATCTATATATCATCTCTCTCTCTTTCCGACCTGATTGATTTCTCTTTCCGCCGCTCTCTCCATCTCTCTTTACCTGTATACTTCACCCACTTCCTTTCTCCCTTTCTTCCTTTTGCTCTCACCCGCTCTCTAGCTCTTCGCCTTACCATCCCCATTTTCCCTATAGAGCATACAAAAGACACCCACAAAAAAAAAAAAAAAAAAGGAGTAAAGAGAGAAAACTCAAACAATGCCCTGCAATTTTATCCACAAAGAATGGAACGCAGCAGCGCGTACGACTTGCGAGATGCTGAATGCAGTGCGCAGATCTTAGCTCTTAGCTTTCAGCTTTCAGCTCTTGGCTCTCAGCATTTGGCAGTTGGCAGTTGGCAGTTCGCATTTTGCAGTTAGCAATTCGCTGTTTGAAGTTGGGCATTGGGCATTTTCATGGTGCGCCTTTAGGCAGTGTTATTCAGTTGTTGTTATAAATTATAGTGCCGCATGCATTGCAATGAATATGGCTGTTGTTGTGAGGCGGTCGCCATAGAGTGAAAACTTGGGCGGCTATAAAAACAACAACAATAACAACAACAACACAAACAACAGCCGCCCTCGCACGTAGCGCAGTCCAAAAAAAAAAAAAAAAAGAGAAACAAAAATACTGACTCCTCCTCGATGCTGCGACTGTGGTAAAATATTTTACAGTGTACCGCTATAAAATTTGGTATTCCAAGACGCCACACACTACTCAGAGGAGGCTATGAGGCTGGGCAGGAGGCTGAGGCTGAGGCAGAGTTTTGAAAGCAGGCTGAAGCCGAGGAAGAGTATGAGATGGGGGCTGAAGCCGAGACTGAGGCAGAGATAGGGGCAGAGGCAGAGGCAGAGGCTATGCAGCAGACTGAGGTTGAGGCTGTGGCTGAGGCTGGAGAGGAGGCGGACACTGTAGAAGAGGCTGAGTTGTAGGCTGTGGGGCTGCCATTACCACGTTGTAGGCATGTTGTAAATGCCAGTCGAACTGCTGTGCATGTTGTCTCGTGTGTGTTGCGAATACATTCGTGTGTGTGTGTGTCTGTGTGTGTGTGAGTGTTTGTTGTCTTGGCCATAAAAACAAAAATGAGCCCACGTTTAACATGGCGCATTTTCATTTGCTGGCGGCGCATCAGACAACAAATAAAAAACCGAAAAAAATAAGACAAAAAATATATATACATACATACATAGACATATACCAACATCAAATCACCTCGCAAAATCTGCCCAAACTCTTGCCCCACTTTATGCTCATTAGAAAAGTGTTTTGATTTTTTATTATTATTACCCGAATTTGTAATTGCACTGGATTTTGATACAATTTTGTAGCGAAAGGAGCTTTGAGTGGGTTTGTAAAGGTTGTGAGGGTGTCTTGAGAGAAGGAAATTGTAATTGGGGTTTCTTCATAAGATAAAGTAGATAATACACTTTTTAAGTGATGTTCATATGATATATCCAAAACGTAAGTCATTAAAAGTTCTTCATTAATGAATTATAATATATTCTGTTTATCTATTTCGCTTTAGAATATCACGAATTAACTATATTACAAATTTCACTTAAATCGATCGTTGTTCAATAGTTCTTAGAATAGCTGCTATAGGTTGCTTAAGACTTAAACGAGCCAGCTGCTGTAGATGTTTTAGCTTACAAATGCCAAATGTAGCGTGTGACAATATTTGATGAGACCAACCAACAACCCACGCGATGGACGGGCTGGCTGTGGATGTGGGGGTTGGGGGCTGTTCGACAGGGGCCAGCAGATGGCAGACAAACAAAGCGCCGCAGTTGTCAAGTCGCAACTGCAACAACAACAATAGCAGCAGCAAAAGCAACAGCAACAGAGCAAAGACAAATGCGACTCTGTGCTATGCTAATTACTGGACATGACGGCAGCGAGCGCTTTTGGAATCGGCGGCAGCCAAAGTAACAACAACAACAGCAATGAACAACCTACAACAACAACAACAACAACAAACAACGAACGTCGCACCAATGTGAACAAAAGGCGCAAAACGTTTTTACGCACACTCCACACACACACACATGCACAGAAAAGCCAGCAGCAGTCGCATTTGCATTTGCATAAGCAGCCATAAACTTAGCAACCAAACAACAACTACAACAACAACATCGTGGCGATCGTTGTTTTTTATGGAAAGATATGTACTATGTGTACTTAGCGCGTTGTTTTTCTATATGCAAAACCTTTTTATTTTGTCTCCTTTCTTAGTATGGCTCTATGTTGTTGTTGTTGTTTTTGTGTAACTTTGAAATCTACGCTGTAAAAGCGAATTTCCTTATTTAGCACAAGAGAAAAACTCCTGTGAATGCCCGAAAATGGTGTTTTAAATGCTTGTAATATCAGCTGTAGTGTTTAGATGTTCTTTTTTTTTTAGTAGAAATGGAAATTAAGCAGTTCATATAACATGTATGAACAAATTTAGATATCCTCTATATGCCTGCGATCTGAAATTGTCATACTATAGCTTTGATTTATGTTAAGGGCCAATGATATCCCTAGCATTAATACTATAGATTTTGAATGATTTATCCTGATCCTAGAATTTTCATTTAGGATCTAATAGAACTCCTATATCACAAAAAATTCTTGGTTCATTATATATAAATATATTTATAAATCAAAGAGTTTATCAGCTTTGGAAACTGAGTTCCAGAAATAAAGCCAAGTCACAAATGTTTATATTGCAAAAGCAGAACGCATATAAACAAAGAGTCAAACAGCTTAACAAAAACACACATGTCATAGTAATAGACACCTCTCTAATAACAATAATAATAACAATATTCAGACTAAACTCAGTTTTCCAATCAAAACAGAAATTATTATATCGTCAGCAAAGTTACAACTGCAAATATCCGGTATCAAATTCCAGACAAAGTCTATGGAAACTTTAGGTATTTGCACAGATTGCAAATGCAGTTGTTAAAAAGTAATTTAAGTAAGGGTTTATAGTTCCCAATCGACTGTTCGAAATCTTATAATAATAGCTTAGTCAAAGATATTGAGTAATAAATATTTAAATACAAAATATTTTTATGATATTTCTATATGATATACCTATTATTATAAATGATGTATGATATACATACATATAGATACTTTGCTTCATAATATTCCATTTTCAATGGCTTCAACTTTTAGCTAGAAATATCATTATAAGATCAACCTTGTTTTAATGCATAGACCATCTTCTGTCTTTAACTAACTTAAAGACATTTAGCTACAGAAAATTCAACATATATGTATATGTATTAATATTATGTGTATATATATATAACTATTAATCGATCGTCGCTGTTCTAATTAACTAACCAACGACGATTATTCGTTCGGTCGTTTCGCACAATTCCATTGCTTGGATTGATGAGAGAGAGAGAGAGAGAGAGCAGAGAGTGTGTATAATGAATATTTCACGTTCCGCACATCATTAATCATCGGGCGGGCTGGCTTGAGCCCGTAATTGAAGATCTTTCAATGGGACTCATCGAGCTGCGGGTGAGCATTAGCTAATGCTGTGGTTAACTGCCACCGCCCTCTGCCACAAATTGCACGAAATTCAATTCTAATTAGAGCTCATTCAATAAGCTAATGAATCTTGAAACCAGTTTTAATTGTTTCACGTAGTTCGGCTTGGCCAGACATGTCGTCAATTGCAATTTCTAGTTTTGCAATAACAAATTTTATAGAGTTCAACACGAAATCGAAACTTTCGTTTGTTTTTATTTCTTTTCTTTCAGCCAGGTAGCCAAAGCCTCACGATATTTGCGTGCCTTGGCAAAATTGAATGGAAGTCAATTGGCAGTCACGTTTAATACTGCTTCTATAGGATAGGCTAGCATTCGATCCTCTGGTCCTCTGGTCAAATTAAATTGTCAGTTGTTCGAGCCAAAAAACCATACAGCAAAAAAACGAAGCGAGTCAAAGTCTTTGTAAGGAGTTTCCTTTGGAGTTTCCTTTTAAGCTGCATTTCGAAATGTTCGAATACGTTTTTCCACAATTTCCCCCAAAAAATTTAACCAAGTAGTTCACAATATATTTTTTTTTTAGCTTTTTTATTTTTTTGTTATGGCCATGAAATGTGTACAAAACAATGACAACGACAACTGCTGCAACAACAACTGCAACTGACAACAGCAGCAGCAGCAACTGACAACAACAACAACATCAACAACTGCAACAACTGACATCGGCAGAGGACAAAACGAAAATCACGAACCCGGAAGCTGGCTCAACTTTGTCGCTGTTTCAACTCTTTTGCTCACTCACTCTCTCTCTCTATTTGTCATTCTCTCTCCTTCTGATGCTCGCGCTCTCTGCTTATCTCTTATTATCTGGCTCTCTGGCTGCCTTTGCACTGTTCTCCCTGTCTCTCTTTTTGTCTCTCCCTCTCTCTCCTTATTTCCTTTGAAATATTCACACTCTGCCAGGGCAGTTTCTATTGTATCTAAGCGATCTAAAGATCAGTTACGTACTATATTTGTATTACATTTTTTAGATAATTTTAATTCTTTAATATATATTTATCAAATATGAATCTTAACCATTTTTAATCTGTAATTTTCTTTTCAATTTTCAAGTTAAATTTCCACAAGGTTTATTATTATTATATTTATTATATTATTTTATTTTATTATATTTTTTTTTTTTTACAGATCTAACTCTATAATACAAAATTTGGTTACAAATCTTTCCTTTGCTTCAAATACATAAATAAAACTGTGTTTATAAATTCTATTCTCTTCTTCGTCCAAGCACATATACATTTTGTACAACCCTCGTGGAGCTTCACTGTTTTTCTGGCTCTGTTCTGCTGCGCTTCTTAGTACAGGGTATCACATGTGCGCCGCTTTTGTTGTTGATGTTGTTGTTGGTTTTTTGTTGCTTGTTTTTGTCTTCAATTTCTTCATTTTCGAGGCAAGCAAACCAAACCGCCCACCGACACCGCATGGCAAAATTTCCGCTGAAGATCAGCTGAATGGAGAGCAGCAGGAAAAGGGGAGGGAGCTCAGTAGAGCCCCAAAAGCAGAGAACCGGTCGTTCGTTCGTTCGTTCGGTCGCTTGGTCGAAAATTTGTTCGCGCTTGTTGACAATTGTCGTGTAAGGGCCCATAAAGAATTTGAAATGTGCAGCGCGCATGTTAAGCTGGACAATGAGGACAGTGGACAGACGGTAGAGAGGAGTTGTTGGAGTTGCAGAGGAAGAGGGAGAGGTAGCGACTGAGATAGCAGCAGCTGAGGCAGTCAGATCAGCGGCAGTTTGGGTGTAGAACATGACGCTTGGCCAACGGCAGCCGCATTGTATGTCCGGTTCTGGTGTAAATTACTTTAGCACAAACAGCAACGAGTGCCACAAAGATGAGCCATTCATTCGAATAGCCAGTTGCCAGTTGGTAGAGTTGCCCAGTTGTGGCAGGTTACAGCGTGGCAATGCGGCTATGGCTCTATCTCTGGCTGTGGCAGCGAGTCGTCAAAGGGGCAATCAATCAAGCAGCCAAGTGGCGGCCAAAAGAATGCTGATGCCAACTAAATGGAACCTGTTCTGATTGGTCCACGAGTCAGCTCTAGTCTGGCGGCAGCGGCAGTTTATAATACCCTGTAAAGATAATACTGGTATAGCTGGGATGTGCACTAAATGCATCTATAAAAAGTATATAAATAGCCAACTTATTAAGCCCTAGCAGCTTTAATACCTGCTTTTATATACATATGTATTTCCTAGTGCTTTTAGCTTATAATTTTCTGTATAAGATTCTTTCAGATTCAACTTGTATGTCAGCTTGTGTCTTTTAACTTTTCAGCTCCAATATAAGGCTTTTAGAGTTTTTATTTTTATTATTTTAGCATCATTTAAATTCGATAAAATTGCCTACTAACAATTTCTAGTTTATTATAGGACTGTACCTAAATAGATAAAATTGATATCTGATCTGATAGCAAAAAGAATCATGCTGAGAAACTTACTTATTACAGAGTATATGACAGTCCGAATCGATATGGCTTCATTATGATTCTCAATTAATTTAATTACTTTATAGTTGATTGAGAAATGAAAAAAATACCCAGCTAGTTGCAGGGTATGTTGCAGTCGAACCTGTTTGATTGATTCCAATGTACTATGTCCACTATGGCTATCAGTGTTAAATCTACAAGATCATTTTCTCAGCGCTGTGCGGCTCGCAAACCCATAATTTGTGATTGTTATAAAGTCGAACGGGCCAATCTCGAGCGAGTGACGGACGCATGGATGGTTGGGTGGATGGACGGACGAACTGCTCCGACCAGTCAATCAGACCAGGTTCGCAGCCAGGTCTCAGCCGTGGTAATAGACTCGTCGCACGCGTAATGAATTGAAACGTTTCTGATGCTTATGATCTTTTCATATTGCTGTTTTTGTTGATGGTTGTTGTTGTTGTTGTTTATGGTTGTTGTTGCTGTAACTGCAGCACGTTGTCCATTGGCTGCCATCGATCATTTGTGCATTCAACTTCAGTTGAATTTCGGCTTAGATACTTCTCTTGCTATATATCTCCTTTTAGCTTCTCAGAACTCAGCTCTGAGAAGTGGGCCATTGTCTGTACGTGTATGGCGTTGTTGTGGCTTTTCATTTGATTTATTTTTGCTTAGCATTAGCCACACAGCCAAAGCGTTGACAGCCGGCAACGCGCACTACTCAGTCACTTAACTGTGATTCTAACTGAATTTGAAGGATGGACGTTGTTAGGTATGGGAAATTTGAGTTAGAGAAATTTAATATAGTATACAAAGTGTATGCGATTGTATTAATTGAACTAAAATATATAAGGAATATACTACTATTAGGCGTATGCTACCTAAAATCTGAATAGACATGTGGAATATCTAGGAAAAGCTTTGCGCTTTGCACTAAATTTTGCTCATTTGGATGTGCTGATCTAGCTCTCTAGATCTAACTCTCTCACTCTCTTTGACTCTCTATATCTTTGTTTATTAACTCTCCTTCCATCTTTTTTGTTATTAAAATAATAATGGCCTTTCAGAAGATTAAGTTTAATCTTTCACAGCAATAGCGTCGGCATCAAAGACAACTTTTCAATGTTTATCATTTTAGTAGCCCTTGATTCATATATGTATTAGTTTTTAAATAAACAATAGCATCGTAAGCGATTTTGCCCTTCTTATTCTACAAATTTTGAGATACATGATATTATTCGATTAATTATATTGGAGCCGCTTCTTATATATTTATTTATTTTAAGAAACTCATGTTCAATTCCACTTTATTTCTCATTTGTTTAGTCGTTGTGCACCTAAAATAATCTAAACAAGTATTATATTTACATTACTGACTCAAAAGCAAAGGAAACGTGGCAGGTTTCAGTTTCTCATAAAAATAAATCTTAACTGACGACATACCATATTTCTTTTCCAAATTCAAGATAACTCAATATCTTATAATAACACAGCTGGATACTGTTTCTTATGACTGTGAATCATACTACTTTTATCTGGATAATAATATAACTAATTTATTTGTAAATTGAAAAGTAGAAATTTATTTAGTTAAAGCTGAGCTCCAGTTCAAGGAGTATTAAAGCTTATTTTATATACAATTCCCTAACAAATCCATAAATATCTATTTTTCCCATTGAACCCCTTGAACCTGCTTTAGTTTAAAATATTCTATGCCGCAAGCAAACATTTTTCGTGAATTTCATTGAATAACGCTTTGGGCTGTTTGGCCGTGATGTCAAGTCACAATTTGGCTCATCTCTCATTTGGTTAGCGACTCGCTGGCCACCTAGCGATATCAAATGAATTGAATCTGCGGAGTTGAAAGCTTGTGGCACGAATTGACTGCCAAACGAATGGAACGAACGAACCAAACGAACGACCGCCCGTCCACTGGTAACATTTTTTGGCCAATAGCACAGCTGATTTTGGCCTTAAGTATTTGATGGCTTATCCAGCTGCAATTGTCATGAAAGTGGGGTGAGTCCAAGCTGAATTAGAGGGGCTATTATGAAGTTTACTTTTTTTTTATAAACTAAATACATATATAGGCTAGGGTATTACTTTGTAATTTTCTTAAGATTTGGCTCTTTTGTTGATATGATTTAGATGGGAAAAAAAAACTATATTTTTCTATTCCCTAATTTCCTTTTAGCTCGATAGCTTAGCTGATTTTATAGTTGTTGGCATGTTAGTAGGGGTATTCCATATTTTATCAGCAAGGGTATTTATAAAGTTTACATTTAATTGTATTTAGAGAATATATGGGCTCGAGACATAGCACAAGTTTATATGTAGTCCGATCACTGCGATTGCTGAGACTTGGCACCACCCACTCCCCCTCTCTCTCTCTCTCTCTCTCTCTCTCTTTTCTCTCAGCGAGTTATTATAAATTCACCCTCCAGCAGGTCTAAGGCTTTCCAATTTCCAGGCATCTCAAGCCGTCCTTCCTTTATTTTATTTTATTTTTATTTTTTCGGCTAGATTGTCTACGCGCGCGCGCTCGCTCGCTCGCTCGCTCGCCTATCGCGAACTGTCATCATTTTCAAATTATTTCTCGTTGAATATCTAATCAAGATTCATGCATGATCGCGGCTAAATTGCTTCCAGGCTATAGCAACAATAACAACAACAACAGCAGCAGCAGCATAGGAACAGGCAACAACAATGCATAATGCAACAGGCAGAGCCAAGGCAAGGAACGTGCAACAGGCAAAGCTACAACGCTGCAACAGTGCAACATGCCCCCAAAAAAGTCGAGACGCTGCCTTTAGCTTGGCTCACTTGAATTTTTGTTGCTGAGCTGTGATGGGCTTGCCTAATAGAAGAGTGGAGTATATTAGTTTTATTGAGCTTTATCTGTGTTCTTCTGGCTGTGTGTTGAAGCAAGCAGGGCTTGAGGCTTGTATCTTATAAAGTTCTAAGACTTTTTAGTAACGTTTACTGGCAATTGGCATAAGCTTTATTAAATTGATTTTTCTCTAGTCAAGACAGACTCTTAGAAACTTAAATATATGCTATAGAGAATGTATGTCTATGTCGAAATTTCAAGTTTATATATCAAAGTCTACAAATCTCTTGAAATCCTATAAAATATTGAGAGCTCTTAAAGCTAGAGACTTTAAATCTAAACTACTAATCCTAACTGAATCCATATTTAATCAAAGCTAAGCTTCCTCTTGCTTTTCAAGCGAGTATGTTGCAGTCGCTTCTGCTCAGTTGCAACATTCATTACTTCTTTTTCATTTTATTTATTTTTTCTTTCGGTATTGTTTTCTTTATTTATTTATTTTTATTTTTTCATTGGCTACTTTTAATAGTGTTGTTGGCCGATTTCTGGGAGCACCTCGGACCAGTTATTGTTGTTTGTTCTGCAGCTCGAGGAATTAGTTTTCAAGAATTGTTTGTAAATGCAACTCAAATATGAATCAGAGATGATGCCTTGGCTTGTTTTTCAGTTTCTCAGTTGTTTTCTCTGTTTGCACTTGAACTTTAGCTCATCTCATATGATTTGCTTAATTGAAACTAGTCAACGACTCGTTGGCTGTGTAGGTAGAAATATGTAACTCAATTACACGATTCGCAGTTGACGCGCTCGAGTCCGAGCTCGAGTCCAAGTCCGCATTTTGAGTCCGTGTCGAGTCGAGTCAATTGCCAACTACTTGAATATTTTTTTTTTATTATTGCGAATTGCACTTGGGTAAATTTGTTTGGGATGCACGCACAGGGTGATTCGTTTGCATTGGCAAATAGTTTGGAAAAATGCCGAGATGTAGAATTCAATAGAGTTGTTATTTATATTCCTGAATTGATAAATTCAATTTAAGCAGTATAAGTATTGCTATTTTTTCGTTTGTCCTGTCTGTCTGTTCATTTATCTGTCTGTCCGTCTTGCCAGCTGTCTGTCTAACCGTCCGCTCAATCGACCTTCCATCTAGTTTGCTCATTTTTCCGTTTGTCTATTCGTAATTCCGTTTGATTGTCGTCAGTCCTTAGTCCACCCGTCCCTCCACCTAGTAGTGCGTCCGTCCGTCAGTTTGTCCATCCATCCATTTGTATGAACTCAAACTGTGTCTTCTTCTATGGAAGCTAGAACCTAGAATTTTGTATAGAAACCATTCAGTAAGCTCAGTATATTAAGTTTCTGAGATCTATTTCTCATCCGCTTGGCCTGTCAATCTCTCTGTCTCTCTCTCTCTCTCTTCCTATTTCTCTCTCCCTCTTCGCTCTCTCCCTCTCCGTCTATTTACCAAGTGTTTGTAAATGACATTTTAATTAAATTATAGAACGTCAATCGGTTCGTTAATTTGTTGTTGCTCTCATTGTTCGCATTGTGGTTGTTGCTGCTGCTGCTCAGCCAGTAGAGTCTTATTTAATTGTTATTAACTTTTGTGTGACATTTGTGACTTTTGGTGTTGGCATCAATTGACGCCAACAGCGCGCTGTGGCACATGCAACCGTTTTCTTCATATATGCGACTCGAACTAATTGTTGACCCAAAGCCTGGCCTCAAAAATGTGTGTTTTTTTTTCATTATTATTAGATTTACAGTGCAGCAATCCCACCTCCCTTTCGCCCTCCTCTGCTGTGCCACACACTGAACAGACAAACGGAACCAATTTCGTTTATAAAGCTCATATATATCAAGGCAAAAGAAACTGAATAAACGAGCTTAATATATAATATCGCCTGCGGCAACAGCTATGACATTTTTATTTAGCATTGCAAGGGCCAACCAAAATTTACGAGCCTGCTTCTATAGAAGCTGGAAGAGGGAGCGGGAGCGGGAGAGGGAGAGGAAGAGAGAGATTGCCCGTGTGTCTGTACCAGGTATAGGTAGTGCATTGAGAACGAACTGACAGCTCCCAGTGAAGCAAAGGTAACGCCCTTCAGCCTGCAGCTTGCATACAGCTAACAGCTACCCATATTTTTTTACATTTATTGTATGTGCTTTTGATAGAATGATAGAGAGCGAGGGAGGGAGGAGGGAGCGAGAGAGCGAGAGAGAGTTTGATCATTTTTGTAGGCAGCTTGCTAAGCAGCTACTGAGAGTAGCTAGGGAAGCAAGATGTGATCAAATCGGAAATAAATATATATATATATATGGATTTACTATACTCGATCATATGTTGCATTTTAGATAGCTGCTTAACTTCATTTAAATATTATTTGATTACTATTTCATATAGCTGTTATAGAAATTATTACATTATTATATTGTACTCATATTGAAAAAAAAAAAATTATATAAATGAAAGTATTCAATATGAATATATTAAAATCTTCCTTGATTTATAAAAGATTCTTAAAATATGCAATTAGCCTAATACATAAGCTATATCCAAACTCTACTTCATATGCCATCTTAACTTTTGTTAGGGCATTCAAACGTCAGCTATTCGTAGTCTCGAACTCCTGCCAGTGGTTTTTCACTGCCTTCCAAAATTATTATCAAGCATGCAAATCTTTTGGCTGCCATCTTCGTGGCGAGCAGCTCGCATCGTAAATTGATTTTTATGCTTCTTTTTGTCTGTGGCAGAAGCGAAGAGAGCGCTGAAGAAAAAAAATGTGTGTGGAAAAAGATTGTATTGCAAGTCAAATAATGGCCATGGTTCCATGCTCTTCTCTTACAGCTGGCTGCTACTCGTCTTAAGGGGCCAAGAGAACTCGGCGTAATTGAAATTGAAGCTCTTCGGAGGCGTTAATAACTGAGACTAGAGCTGAGCAGAGTTGTTAGAAACACAGAATGGTGCTTGTGCTGAATGGTGTGCTGCAGGATGACTGCCCCATGGACACGAACAGCCTGTTCCTGCAGCATCCCGTCTACAGAGACTATGCCCAGCAGCTGCACTCCATACAGGCCAAGTCTGTTGGCCCGGTGGGCCTGCTCTATGTGGGCCAACGGGAGTTGGCTGCAGCGGCACCCCATGACAAGAATATCAACATCATTGGCGCCGACGATGCCACCACCTGTATTATTGTTGTTGTGCGGCATTCAGGTGAGTCACAGCTGAAATAGAAATATAGAGAAATTTGCATAACTAACAAAACTACCCTCCCTTTCTCTCTCTCTCTCTCTCTCTCTCTCTCTAGGTTCTGGTGCTGTTGCTTTGGCGCATTTTGATGGCAGTGGTGTGGATGAAGCTGTTTGCACCATGGTGTCACGTGTCCAGGAGCTGGCACTTGGTTATCCCGAGGGACGCATTGAATTGCAGCTAATTGGCGGCTATCGGGACTCGCAGGGCTATGGCGAGGATGTCTTCTATAGCATTATGCGTGAGTAACTGAAAGTTTAATCAAATCACTTTGAATTCACCTGCTCTTCTCCTTCTCTTCCAGAATCATTCCACAAGCATCATCTTGAGATTGATTTGACGCAGGCCTGCGTGGGCGAGTTAAATACAATGCTGCGTGGCGAGATCAATTGCCCGATTATTTATGGCGTTGGCGTCAATATTAAGACTGGTGAAATCTTTCCAGCATCCTTTCCGGATCGAGGACCCGATCGACAGCTGCGCGATGCACGCATTTTTATGGGCTCACAAAAGGTACGAAAACAAGCGCAGAGCATTAAGAGTCTATAATGAGGAACTTCAGATTAGAAAGTTGAGAATTTATATTAATTATTGAAACTTTCTCTCTTTTGCTTCTACAGGTGTTGGACATCTATGATTCGACGCTTGGCATGCTTCGCATTGGCCCATTCAATTATGATCCATTGCGTGGAGCGGATTTGTGGCTATCGCAAACCGATGAATTTCTGCTGCAGCATTTGTCCTCCAGCCCAGATGTGGAGCCGCCGCACTTTGCATCCCAGGTGCGAGCGACCATACGATTTATACAGGAAAATCAGTTTCCAGCTGTCACCGTCTTCAGGGACAATCGGCCGCGTTACTATAGACGCGACGATGCTACGGGCTGCTGGGCTTTGGTTAGATATTAAATGGATTTATAATTTTTAGCAATTAGTTTGTTACGCAAGAGTAGGAAAAACACCAAGTGGAAGTGGAAAAAATAAAACAACAACTATAAACGCGTAAATAGGAAAATGAAAAGAGTTTTCCATCAATATATATGTATAACTGTAATTGATCACATAGCTCACAAAATGTCAGGCGGTTGCATTGTGTTTTTATTATTTGTCAATTCAGATGTAGACTATATATGTATGTCTATATATAGATATATCTGTATATGTTTCCTTTAGCAATCTTTAATTTATACTTTATAATCTTTGCTCTGCTTAAACTTTTGCAATTTAATTGTTGAGTTAATTGTATGTCGAATGTCATATATACATATATATATGTATAAATATATATATATATAATTATATGTACATTTATATATAGATATACAGCAAGAAAAAAACTTTAGAATGCGCCTTATAAATGGATCTGAAAGTAAACAGAATTATACATTATTATTATTATAATTATTATTATTATTATTATTATTATTATTGTATATGCATATATGTAAATATATATATGTAATTCTTATTAAACTGAATTTAAAAACAAAAAAATAGCAAAATATATAATAAAAAGATAAAAAACATTTAAATACAATCATGTTAGTTTGTAAACATAAACTGTAATCAAATTAAAAATGGCTTGGCTATTCGTACATACACAGCACACCTAAATAAACTGCAACATTGTTTTATTGCTTAACTAAATAAATTAAAGTACATTTGAATTTAAAGCTCATCTATCGTCTAACAGCTTGCTGTTAAGCTAACATTTTTGCTCCACGTTGCTGCATTTTCTTTCTGGCCAACAACTGGTCACACTGGCGCGAATAGTATAATCGATTCTATCCAATTTATCGACAGTCGTGTCGTCGTTGTCTTGGGCTGTGTTACTGGTTGGGCAGTAAAAGTTTTCAATTTTAATACTATTTCGCATTGATTAATTGCTTTATGATATAACTACGACTACTGCAACCCATACAAATTGCGGCTGCGCTTGCAATGCAAGCACAATTCTTTTGGAGGACTTCAAAACAAAACAACTAAAAAGACTGAACACTGAACGATTTCTAATCACACTCGAAAGGCTTTCTACCATAAACCACGAAGTAACATCACATAAACACACACACACTGTGTTGAACAGCCACTGCGGAAAAACACACGCACACACACACATATCATACAAAAGGAAAAAAGAAAATAAATAAGTGTGCCAAAGCCAGCTCGCCCGTAAGCCACACTGCCGAATTCATCAGCATAAGAGAAACAAATAAGAATATACAGCATACAGAAGAGCAAAGCGGATCAGAGTAATACACACATACATATTAATTAATTGGCTGTCCGCTAGGCGACTGTAGTGAATATTGATGCACACAGTTGGCGCTGCTGAGCAGAGGCAAGAGGCGCCGTGTTTTTCCGAGTTTTGCTTTGGACAACGACGACGACAACGTAAGTAGTTTGGAATTTTGTTAATTGTTTGGCTTGTCGCATCAGACAAAAGTAGAACGTAAATTTAATCTGTATGTGTGGCAAAATTTGATAATTTGCCGATTGACACACACACACACTCACATCTGTGCAAATATAAGAAGCATATGAATTTGCAAGAAGGTGGGCATGTTTACAGTTATTTTGCATGCATTTCGACACAGAGTTGTCAACGTGGGTCAATGAGAAACGATGACAGTCGTGCTGACTTAACTGTTATATGAAAATATGTATATATATGTATATATGTATACATGCATGTGTGTGTGTTTATAAAGTGAAATTGAATTTTTGCAAAAATTTTGCATGATAATTTGCAAAGAAAAAAGAAGAGATAGAGAGAAGATTGTGCTCTGCATATTTAATGATTGATTTGTGTTGTTTTTTGCTTTTTCTTCCAGCAATAATAATTTATTAGAATGAACGGCAAGGCGCCCGTCATTAGCGGCGCATCCAGCGTCGATTTATATGTAACGCACTTGGATCACGTTGGACCCTATTTGAAGCTATATGGGCAGGCGAATCGGGATGCTGCCTTTTTGATAAGCACGCGCATCGAGACGCTGCTGCCCACCTGCTTTGCCATAGACCCAAGTTGGTCAAACGAACGCCAACAGGCCCTGCTTATACCTGGCACCTTTTGTGTGTTCAAGCGAACAAATGGCGCCGCACCTGGCGATGTGGAATATATGCGAACGCGTGTGCTCAGTGCTGGGCTCGATGACAAACAAGCGAACAATCGCAGCAGCAGCAACAGCAACAGCAGTGGCAGCAGCAGTCAGATGCGCGTCGAGATTGAGTTTCTTGATTATGGCTTCAAGCGAAATGTGAGCAGCCACGATGTGAGTATATTTGCAATGTAATGAAGAACTACACTATCGCAATGCACTGATATCGTTTATCATTGTTTCAGCTGCTCTTCTCGAAACAGCCCCAGCTGCTTCAAAATGTGCCCGTGCTCTGTTCCCAGTACATTGTGCTGGGCATTTGCTCGGAATGGGATCAGACTGAATTGGATACGGTGAAACAGCTGATGGTTAATCATGTGGTCAGCATCGAGGTGGATCCCACACAGATCTGTGGCCAAAAGTTTGCCAGCGTACGCTGGAAAGACTTTGAGCTAAACGAATTTCTGGTCCAGCAGAAGCAAATTGGTGCACCAATTGACAAGGAGCTGATCATGGATCATTGCAAGAAGTTATGGAAGGCCCAGACACAATCGCCCATTGTTGAACATAACAATAATAGCATACAAAGCACGGCCAACGGCTCCAACAAGACGCCCACCGATATGGCACGTGAACAGATCGCAGCGCGTTTGTCACTAGCAGCTCGACTGGACGTCCATCGCGCGGTGGGCACAACGCCGCCGCGACCGCTGAAAACAGCAGCTGCACCAGCAGTCCCTGAGTATACATCACTCAAGCAGCAGCCGCCGCCGCAGCAGCAGGTGCCGCTGCCCACAAAAGTGGTGATGCCTACGCCATTAGCCAATTTGGTAAATATTTAATTAAACATAAAATATGTAATAATATATAATCAATATAATCTCTGATTTCCAGACAAATGTCATGCCAAATCCCGTCCAGGTGGCGTCGGCGGCGGCAACAACTGCTCAGCTAGTCAATGCTCAGAAGGCGGCCATTTATGCAGCGGCCAATCATCCATACAATCAACATAGTGCCAATATCAATCAAACTTCCGAGCCCATTCATAATGTCTACACGCCCAAGACAAGTCCACGGCCACTCAATATGTATTATAATGTGCGCCTCAATAATCCCATGCAGCAGCATCGGCAACAGCAGCAGCAGCCCTTGCTGCAGCAGCCATCATTGAACTTTGTGCCCATACCACGTTATGCCTTGGCGCAACAGCCAAAGGCGGCTGGCCAGAAGCAGCAGCAACAACTGCAGCCCATTGTGCCGGCCTTTCGCACTACCAGCTTGACCGTTGGCCTCACCTACGATGTCTATGTGAGCTTCGTGGAGAATGGTCCGCATTTGTTTTGGGTGCAGCTGAAGAGCGCCACGAGAGATCTGAATGCCATGATGAGCCAGATTGAGCACATGCGTCTGCAGCAGCTCAATCAGTATCCGGGTGTGGGCACGGCGTGCGTGGCGCGCTTTTCCGAAGATGGTAATTGCTATCGTGCCCTAGTCAGCGCTGTCTACGGCCAGAGATTCCGTGTTGTCTATGTGGACTATGGCAACTCGGAGATGGTTGCCCTCACAGATCTCTATCAGATACCGCAGGAGCTGTTGCTGATCAAACCATTTGCCTTTCGCTTTGCACTCGCTGGCGCCAAAGAGTTGGGCACCCTCGACGAGAGCATGAAGCGAATATTCAAAAACTCGGCTTTATACATTAATTTTCAACTAACTGTGCAGCCGGCGGAGAGCGTAGGTTCCATGCAGACCTGCCACCTGATGCATAATGTAAGTGACTTGAATATACATTTTTATCTATATTATTTTATTTAATTTACACTATTATTTTCACAGAACAACAGCATGCTGGAGGTGCTCAAGAAGCTAAAGAACTCTCGCCAAGCCTATGCCAAGGCAGAGCAACTGCAAAACGACGATGCTGTCGAGATACGTTACATTGATTCACCAAGCAATTTCTACGTGCAAAAGGTCAAAAACATTGAGCAATTCGAAAAGCTAATGGACGAGATGTTCGCGTACTATAATGTCAATCAGCTGGTGCCCGAACAGCTGGTGTTGGGCGCCCCGTGCGTCGTCAAATGTGACCGCGAATGGTATCGAGCGGAACTGTTGCGCATTGATGACACCACAATCATTGTACGGCATGTGGACTTTGGCTACGAGCAGCATGTGAAGCGGCATTTGATTGGCAACATTGCTGAGAAGCATCTGGTGATGCCGCGGCAGGCGATCAAGTGCTGTCTAAAGGGCTTCGAGAATAGCGAACTGAGCCAGGACAAGATTACGGATCAATTCGAAATGCTTGCCGAGGAATCGAATATCAGACGTCGCACGTTTAGCGTGCGCGTCTTTCGCATCGAACCCGACGGCCTAAATGTCGTGAATTTAATGGCAAAAAATTTAAATGTGATGAAGAAACTCTACAAGCTGTCCATGCCCTTTGAGCAGTATCTCTCGCTGGAGAAGGGTCAATTCAATACGAGTGTCACACGGGCCGAATCAACAGTATCGGATGCCATGCCGCAGCAGCTGGAGAAGGGTCAAGTGCTCAATTCAACAACTGTGGAAAGCGAGGATCGTATGCAGCTGCAAAGGCAAAAGAAGAACAATAACAATTCTAATGCGAGTGCCAATTCCAATGTGAATGCCAATGTCAGTGCCAATAGTAATGCTAATAGCAATACCAATAGCAATGTTAATGCCAACTCAAATGCTAATAGTAGTGAGTGGGACAAGCACAGCTCTGCTTCGACCAGTTCGAAGGATACTCAATCACAGCAGAGCAGCAACAAACGTCAGCAGCAACAGGCGCGCATGGAGCGCAATGGACCAGACCAAAATCTGGTGCGACGCAATCGTGACGTACGCATCGACAATAGCTTCGAGAATCGCAGCACTAGCAGCTACACCAGCGGCATGAGCTCGCCGCGTAAAGCCAATCGTCAGAATGGACGTAACCGCATGGACTCGCCACGTCTGCAAAACGGCAAACAGGAGGCGAACAAAAATACGTGAGTGAAATATGAAAAAAAAAAAGTATATAAAATGATATTTAACTTCCATTTGCTCTGCAGTCGCTTTAGCAACAGTCCATCGCCTCGTAAGGATAGTCAGCAGCAATCTCAGCGTAACGCGCCCAATCAGCGTTCCTTGAATGCTCCCCAAGGATTTGCGCAGAAGCCACAGCGTCAGAAATCCACATTGGACGGCACATCGGGCAGCTCGAAGCGTTCCAGCGGCGTTGAAAGTGATGTCAACTCCAATGCGGAAACAACGGCAACGCCCAAACCCCTGCCACAGCCCCAACCGGAGAAATATGTACCGCTGGATAAGCCCTACGTGCTGCAGGACATTAAAACGCCCACCAAGGAGCCAGCCAGTCTGTCCTGGTGGGTGTCGCCATTCCAATTCTACGTTGTGCCAAAATCGCTAGCGAGCAAATACGAGGGTCTTCTGCGCGAGCTGCGTCAGTTCTATCGCCAGAAGCCGCATCAGCCCCTCCAGCTGAAGGTGGGCTCCAGTGTGGTGGTCCGCCAACGCAAAGATAATGCCATATTGCGAGGCACGGTGGTTGCCTGCAATCATATGTTGCGCAAGTATCGCATCTTTTGCGTCGATGCTGGCAATTTGCTGACCGTCACCTCGGAGGATGTCTGGCCGCTGGAGCAACGCTTTGCCGATGTGCCCTGCCTGGCGCAACGCTGCAGCTTCGATAAGGTCGTAACGAACTATGATCACTTATATATTGTGGATCGCATGGAGAAATTTGTGCCGGCCAATGCAAAAGTTGAATGTGAATTCATGTCCAAACAGCCCGCGCAACAGCAGCATCAGAACAACAACAACAACAGCTGGAGCACATATATAGTGAAGATGCTTGTGAATGGCGCCTCGCTGCGGGACACGTTGATCAATGCTCAGTTCCTGACTGAGGTAGCGGAATGTGAGTCTCATTATGAAATTCTTTTTTAAATAAAATTTAATTTTTATCTAATCTAATCTATTTTCAGCTGTTCGCGTTGGTCTGCTGGCTGGTCAACAGGTGCGCGGCAAATTCACCTCCATTCGCGATATGACAAACTTTAAGATTCAGCTCGAGAGCTGCAGTGATGTGAACTTCTTGTGCAGCTACGATGATGCCAAGTTCGTCAAGTCCAACAAAGATTTGGCAAAGCCCTTCAAGGAATACTACGAGGGCAAATCGTTTGCTTTAAATATTAAGCATGTCTGTGAGAACAATATGTAGGCCAATGAATTAACTATATTTATATATATATATATTTGATTAATTTATGATTCTATATTTTAGTATACACTTACGTCCTGTAATGCCGCTTTTTAAGGAGGAGCGCAGCGCCTACATTTGCAGCTATCCAGTTTTGGTCAACAGCTTTCAAGCGCTTGTTGTCTATACAGCTAAATCTTATCGCATTTTCGTGCAGCCCAGCGATATTGAGTCAGCCATGAAGCAGCTGCTCGATGATATGTATGGCTTTTATGCCAAGAAAGGTAAGTTATGGAATATAAAATTAAAACAATCTAATTAAACTCTTGCATTGCAGGCAAACAGCTGCGTAAATTCGAAAAGGATCAAATTTGTGCTGCACTGAGCAGCGATGGCAATTGGTATCGTGCGCGCATCTTGGCTAAGGACGCCAAGAGCTCGCGATTGGAAGTATTGTACATTGATTATGGCAATACGGAGCAATTGGCTCGTGAGCAGCTCAAGCAACTGGAAGAGAAATTCTATGTGAACAAAAGCTGCTACGCAGTTGAGATCAATTTACCTTTTGGTCGCATCAACAACGATGAGAAGCTCAAGGGACGGTTGGCTAAACTGCTGGAGGAGCAGGTGGTCACAGTGAAGCCCATTGAGACACGACGCAATCATCTCATTGCCGACGTTCTGCTGCCGAACGGCAAGGACAGCATCGTGGACACTTTCAAGGCAGAGAAACTAATTGCCGGCAGAGATATTGATTATATGCGCAAGCAGCTGGACAAAGAGAAGCCGTACATTTACGAGTACATTGAATGCGTGGATCTAACTACCGATGATGATGAAGAGCTGCAGCAGCGCAAGAGCAAATCGAATTCGGCGAACAGTTCGCCAAAGCCGAAGAAGCCACAGCAAGAGCCGAAGGAGCCAAAGGAAACAAAGCAGCGTAACAAACAAGTGGAGCAGGCACAATCACCTACTCCAGTAGCTGCTCGTGCTCCTGCTCCTGCTCCTGCGCCAGCACCAGTTGCTCCCAAGGCCGAAGTGAAGACTGTGGAACCGAAACCTGTTGCAGCTGCTGTGCCAGAGCCCGTGGAAGTTGTGGAATCGCCGCCGCCGCCGCCAGTTGCGGCCCAAGAGGAAATTCCACCAGCAGTTTCGCCACCACCTCCTGTTGCTGCAGCTGTTACACCCACACCTGATCCATATAAGGACATGGAGAAAGCTGTGCTAAGCCATTGCGATAATCCAGCACATTTCTATGTGCATCCCCTGGATGCGGTGCCCAAGCTGAAGCGTTTGACAGAGAATCTACAAATCGTGTCACCATCATTACCGCAACTAGTCGAGATTGTCAATGGGGCCGACTGCATATCCATGTATTCCATGGACAAGTCTTGGTACCGTGCCAAGATACTCGATGCTGAGCTGATGGTGCTGCAGTTCATTGACTTTGGCAACACCGACTGTGTCTCGGACGCCAAGGAGATAAAGCAGAGCATGTGCTCGCAAATGGAGCCCTTCTGTCTGCCGTTCGCCCTGCCCATTGCGCCCAAGGGCAAGCTGGAGTGGGCCGATGCAGCGAATGGAATATTTAACGATTCGTACGAGAAAATTCTACACTACGAGTACTTGGCACGCGGCGACTGCCAGACGCTCAGCTATGTAAACTTGTATATCGATGGAGTCGATGTGGCCAAGAAACTGGTCGCCGATGGCTTTGCCAAGCCTTTGGACTATGTCAGTAGTGGCAGCACCTGCTACATCTCGCACGTCAACAGCATCTCCGACTTCTACATTCAGCTGGAGAGCGACTCTAAAGCTCTGGAGCTGATCGAACTCTATTTGGGCAATGCTGAGGAGCAGCTGAAGCCGTTGCAGCGCTTCGAGAAGGGCAGCATCGTGGCAGCTCTCTTCGATGACGATGGACTCTTCTATCGTGCCGAGCTGCGGCGTGAGCTGCCTGATAGCCGTTACGAGGTGCGTTTCATTGACTATGGCAACACCTCGTCCACGGCCAAATGCTTGTTGCTGTCGGAGGAAATAGCGAATGTGCCGAGTCTATCGAAACGCTGTGCCCTGCAACTACCAGAGGATTATGTGTCCTGGTCCGCGGAGGCGGAATCCAAATTCGCCGAGCTGACTGGCGAGGGTGAGCTGGTCTTCACCACACAGCTGCTTAAGCCGGGACTGGAAAATATTGTCATAAACCTGCTGCTCGATGAGGATAATGTATTGGATCAATTGCTGCCACTCTGCACACGCAAGCAGCCCAGGACGCAAGAGGAGCCACAGCCGGAAACGAATACTGAGTTGGAAGCGGGCGCAGACAGCATCACAGCCATTGTGACGCATGTGAATAGTCCCACTAGCTTATATTTGCAGTTCGAGGCGAACAACGCGCAGGTTGATACCACGAGCGAGCTGCTTAATAGTGAGAGCACCAATCTGCAGCCCAAGCAACAGATCGCCCAGCTTGGCGAGCTGTGCGTGGCTCAGTTTGCCGACGACAAGGAGTTCTATCGCGCCCGCATCCTGGAACAGCTGCCGGCCAAGCAATCGCTGCAATATCGTGTGCTCTTCATAGACTATGGCAATCAGGCGTTGGTCGAGAAGCTCTTCGAGTTGCCAGCAGAGCTGGTGCAAGTGAAACCTCTAGCAGAGCTGCACTCACTGGAATCGTGCCCGAATTTTATCAAATATCCCAAGGAGTCGCGTGAGGCGCTGGACGCGCTCATCGACAGCTGCAACGGCGAGGTGGCCGTGGAGTTTGTCAACAAGATGGCACAGCCGCCAGTGGTGCGACTAAAGACCATGGACAAACACGCACTCAACATATACGAGCAGCTGCAGAAACTGTTGGAGGCCGAGCTGCAGAAGCCACAGGCCCAAGCCAACAACAAGGAGTGCATCATCTCGCACGGCAGCTCGCCCAAGAGTTTCTATGTGCAGCTCAAGAAGAATTCCGCTGAGCTGGATCTGATTGTCAAGACACTACAGGGCGTGTCCAAAGAGCAACTGGAGCCCCTAGCCAATCCCGCTGTGCACTTGAATGGCGTGTGCTTCTCCCAGGAGGACGATTGCTATTATCGCTGTTGCATCAATCAGGTTCTGGAGGCGGACAAAGGCTATGAGGTGTTCCTCATGGATTATGGCAGCAGCCTGACTACCATGCAGGTGTTCGCCTTGCCACAGGTAATTAGTGAAATTCAGCCGCTGGCGCTGCACTGCCAGCTGAGCGACCTCCCCGAGGATGTGCCAGATGCTAAACTGGAGGAGGCATTCGCTGCGCTTTTGGAGCAGCATTTCGGTGAGGTCTATGAGCTCGTCAACGAGCTAAAAGAGGATGACACAAAGACGCAGCAATCGGTGCAGCTGCGCATCAACTACAAGGACTTTGCCCAGGAGCTGGCCAGCACAGTGGCTGGCGTGCAGCAACCGCTCGAAGTGGAGCTGCACAATTGCATTGTGGTGCAGTACGACAATGCCCAGTCGTTCTATGTGCAGATGGAACAGGATGTGCCGGCACTGGAGCAAATGACCGATAAAATGCTCGATGCCGAGCAGAACTTTGAAGTCTTTACGGAGCTGCAGGTGGGTGCATTGTGCGTGGCCAAATTTCCCGAGGACGAGGTCTTCTATCGGGCAGAGATAGTCAAGCTGCTGGACGATGGCAAGTGTGAGGTGCATTTCATTGATTTCGGCAACAATGCCGTCACCGATCAATTCCGCCAGCTGCCCGCCGAGCTGGCCCAGGCGCCGCGCTACAGCAAACACTGCGAACTGGAGAGCGCCACCATGGCCAAGTGTGATGTGGCCGCCTTGGGGGCATTCATCGATACGCGATTCTCCGAAACATTCCAGCTGGAGATACTGGCCAAGAAGGATGAGCGTGAGACGCATGTCGTTCGTCTCTTCTACCAGAACACAAACATAAGCGAGCAGCTGCGCCTGCAACAGAAGCCATAGAAACAACAAAATGAATAACTAAATCCCCCAGGGGATGTCGACATTTGAAGTAAAGTCTATTGAGAGGCATACGATTTATAAAAGAGTTGCTAAAAGCACTCTTACTCACACACACACACACACACACTCAAGCATATTTGCAATATGAATGCAAAAGATTGTGATTAGTTTTTTGGCTAAAGTGAAAAGAAAAAACATCCGTTGTATTATCCTAATTTAGTTGAAAGAAGTTAAACTTTTTCAAGTTCATGATTTTTTTGTTTTTTGAGTGCTATACGCATATAGCTGGCAGCTTCATTGATTTTTCATGGAAAATCAAAATGGAAGCTCACTATATATCTTATCAGTAAAAAAAAAAAAAACGAATATATATATAAAAAAATTATTGAAAAACGAACAAAAAAAAAAAAACGAAAAACTTGAAAAAAAATTGCATTAAAAAAAAAATCAAAGCAAAACGAAAAACAAATGCAAAAAAAAAAATTGTGAAAAATATATAGATGCAAATCTAAATAACGAACAGGTGTTGAGAAGATAAAGAACGTGAAATTGCTCAACTTTAAAAACACACCAACACACACACACAGAGACAGCAGCCGCAAACACACACACACACACATTTAAAGCAATTTTATATAATCAAAACAGAGAGACACAGACCCTCTTTAGGGGGCCGGGCGGCTGTGTGTGTTAAAACATTTATGGGCGGGTTTTATTTATTATAACATTTTTGTTTTACGATTAACTCACACTCTTCTTCTTTTAATACTTATTTCTTAATTTGTGACTTTCGTTTGCTCAATTCATTTTCAACTCTAAAGAGAGAGAGAGAGAGAGATACATAATAAAACATTTTTATAAAATACTTTACATTCAACTAATATTACAAAAAAAAAAAAAAGTAAAAACAAATTTTCAAAAATCGCAAAAAAAAAAAATCTAAAAACAAATTTGAAGTAAAGACTAAAACTAATGGAATATGGGTTTTGATATATATTAAAAAAACAAAACAATGTAAGAAAAAGATAGGAAATGAAACCTTTTTTAAAAAACACAACGCAATGTCATATTTTTCTACCATTTCTTTTTTCATGTTGTAAACAAAAAATTAAATATATAAATAAAAATAAAAACTAAAGAAACGCAACTCGAGAGTGCAAAAAGGATATTTTGACGTGTTTCAACTTGCAATTTACCAACAGCCTATAATCAGGTCTTACCTGTGCGCAGGTAGCGCTGCTGGACATGGAAATGCCCGACATAAATAAATTTAGGGTATACGCTGAGCTCTACATTAATGACTATTTGGTTAGGGTATGAAGGGCCAGACATTGCTCTATCAGCTTAAAACCAAAAAGTCTTTCGCTGGAAAGAACTATTCAAAAAGTAAATTTAATATAGCTATAAATTTATAATTTTTAAAATGAAATATGTTTATTGTTAAATATTAAAGAGTGCAAGTAGAGGCTTTGAAGTAGTTAAAAATATTTGTATAAGAAAAAAAAAGTTTTGCAACTTTTGACACTTTAATGTGTTCATTCAATCAATTCTTTATGCAGAACTGTTCCGCTTAATCCCCTAGCACGAAGTCTTTCAATATTACGTGTTGTTTGACAACTGTCAGTTGAGTTAAGAATTTTGTTGATATGTTTAATTTATTTAAGGTTTTGATTTCGTCGTCTGAGGTCTTAATGAACTAGAGCATTGTTGATAAGAATTTGTATGATTGCATAAGTTGACCCGTTCCAGCCTTATCACAGACAGAGTTTTGTAAGTAATCTTCTCGCAGTCGGAAGCAACGGAACGTGATATTCTGATTAAGTTGAACAAAAATGCTGTTGGTTGACATCGTCATCAATTTATCCAATCGATTTGTTAGCTATCATGCGCTAATTGAAGCCGAAATTGAGCTGTACACAGACGGAGACGTACTACTACAGCAACAAAATAAAGCTGCTGAAATCAGAGCGAATCACAGTGGGCTGCAAACGTATTTAAGTGAACAATTACATGCGTTTTGTGCATATCAGTTTCCATTATCACCGGCTGGCACGAGTGCACGAGAGAGGGAGAGAAAGAGTGAGATAGAGAGAGAGTAGGAAAGAGGCGAGTGAGCTTGAGTGAGTGAACGAAGAGCGAATAACGACTCTCTTTCAATTTCATGTTGCCTTTCCCACCGTTTTACAGGCCTAGCGAATGGCCCGCATTCAGTGCTGCGCATCGATGCACCAAAATAGCTAGATCAAGAATCAAAGAAAAAAGCTAAATATAAGCGGAATGTATCGGCAAAAAAAGAAGCCAAAAGTTCAATATTATCTACTTTGTTGACTGCATCAACGCCGAATGCAAGCTACATCAACATATGTATAGTGGAAGCAGAAAAAGCAGCACTGCCTGCAGTCTCTTTTATCAGCGATTTCTTTTTTTCGGCTCGTCCGAAAGCCGAAAGGCAGCTGTCGGGGCAACCGAGCGCGAGCGAGAGATCTACGATCGCCTCTACGTTCACTTCAATTCCAAGTCGTCTGTCGAATAGAACGGTTCGAATCCGGTGCTCGTCGCGTTCCGTTAAACTTAAATAAAATTGAATAGAAAACAGAATTTCGTGTTAATTGAAATACGACGGAAATTTCAGTGAAACGAAAATAAATTTTGTGCAGTGTCTCTCGCCATCTATCCACATCTACGATATACGATCACAATAAATAAAGGAAATGATCTAGCTAAAAGAATATATAAATCATGGCTGCTCAGGATAATGCACGTTAAATGGAAATATTCAACATAAATCTTTGGGATTACCTAAGAGGTAAGTGCGCTCTATTCAGGGTTAATGCTAGGGGTTATCGCATGGCCAGAGATTAAATAGTTTTTCATTTTCAACTGTGAGGGAAATGTAGTATTTCCCAGTTTTTCTTTAGTCTGTTCAGCCTTATGTGCTCGCAGCGTGGTCAGATAAAACAACAGTTAAATTGAATTCAATTGAATGAAGTGGACGTGAAAGAAGAAGAGAGCACAAATTGTGTCGCAATGAAAAGTAGAGTTGAGCACTTATCGTGCGTGCGTCTGGAATTGAAAAAAATGTTTTCAATTATACTTTTATAAAAACTCATTTAGATTCACTGTAAGATGAAGGATAAGAGGAGCTAGATTAGATTAATTATATAAAGAAAAAGAAGTGAACTAAACAGCTGACAATTCAGGGAATTTGTTTGGAAATGTATATGATAGGTTTTAGTAGGCGTTGTTGAGCCTAACTAAATGTACATTTTTTTTTTTTAAGTCAGGAGCTACAGCAGAGTTTATCTACATACATTTATGATATATATGTCTGCTGTCTTAACTGTATGATATTAAAGTCTATTAGATCTTATATTAGATTATTATCGATATCTAAATGGTATGCCCAATGCTGCAAGTTCTTATTCCTTATACAGATTCTTCTAATGATAACCTTAATGTCTGCCTCTACTACACTTTCCATATTTTTCACGTCGAGTATTTTCTAGTCTAGTCTAGTTAACCTTTCGACTTTTTCGAAATGTTATATATGCCATAATCTAATCGGCTGGTAACGCATTTAAACTGTAGTAATGAAAATTGTATAGCTCCGATTGCTCGCTTTTATTCAAAATTGTAGAACAACGCACCGTTAAATTATGAAAGGAATTGTTTGTGTGTATATTACCTGCTATAAAGCAAAACCTTTGTAATCTTCGTCCAATAGCGCCTAATCTAATTAATTGCCCTATGATTTACTGCGGTTCGAGGTACTTGAACTATGTCACAACTGGCTTATATTTAGCTACCCATGTGATTCGACGTAGTTTTCAGAAATATTTACTTTTATCTCTTATCTCTAGTTTCTTGATATCTAAGCACTACAGATGATTGTTTTGTGTTTGCTCGTTGTCTTTCTAAGCAGCATTTTGTGTTGTTTATAAATCTGACCCATCTTCAATTTCTAAATACATATGTAACTCGACGTATGTTCTTTAAACTCTTCTTAACTTTCCATATAAATACCTATATATTTGTATATACTCTTCATAAAATTCAATTCGGTATTCTGTTGTTAATATTTATAATTACATATAATGTCTATATTATTAAATACTATAAATATATTTTTATGATCTGTTATGATCGTCATTCAACATAAACTGAATGTTTATGACATTTTTTTGCACTGTTCTACAAGCTACAAAATCTCTGCTGGACTATAAAAACTTTACGAGTCTATGAAATATATGTATGTACGTACATATAAGTATGTACGTATATATGAATTTATGTATATCTCTATATAATCTTCTTTAGATGGTTATTAAGTTCTTTTTATGTGAGGGCTTTACAAAAAAGTCTAGACAAATATTTGATATATAGTTCTTTAGTTAGTTAAGGTATTCAAAGCTCTTTCTCTAAGAAAGTTAGTTATAAATACGGTTCTACGGCAAGTTTTATAATTCCGTATTCTAAAGTCCTGATGAATTCGTTGGTTGCCAAGCTTCCTCTGTTCTATGAATTGGGCATTAGTCATGCCAAAAATTTGTATGTTTCACGTTGTTTTCATGCCTTATATCATGCATGTGTCGTTGCTTATTCATGCCCTAGTCACAGTGCATTCCCTAGCAAGTTCTTCAATTGGATCCCATCATTGCAAGTGCCAATGGTCAGTTTGTTTTTGCTGAAGCAGCTCGTTTATATTTTTTGTTACTTGGAAGTTTATTGTTTTTGTTTCTGCTTATGTTTTTCTTTTATTCGTATGTTTTTTTTTTTTCGGTATACCGTCTCTGGGGGAAAATATGCGTTCTTGATTGTGTTTAATTGAAATAAATGGGCAACGTTTTTATTACACGTTGTTGTTGTTGTTCTTGTTGTTGCATTCAATTAATTTCATGTTGCCTCAACTTCGACTTGAGTTCTGTTTGTTTTCGTCATCGATGTTGCCCTTCTTAAAGCAACTGCCATGAAATATCAGTAAGTAGGTATGCAGTCGAGAATCGCCGACTACACAATGCTCGTTTAGCGACAAATAAGCTAAGCTTATTGCTATTTTTCAAGAACTCTATTTAGAGAGCAAGTTGAGAATGCTGCAAATGCCAAGCTTAGATGATGCGTTTTATGTTATAGATTCATTTACTTTCCAATTAAAATTCTGCTAGGCTAGCTTAAGTACTTAAATACTCTTTTTAACACAGTAAATATCTAATTTATATGCTCTGCAGTGAGAATTGAGTGACATTTTTATATAAAAACGATAAATTTATATACGAGTTTATAAATCAATTTGAAAAGCTCTATATAAATCAAAGTTTGTAGATTATAAATGAAAGAGTGGAATCTAGAAAATATTTCAAGTTCTCTAATAAATACTAAAAGCCAATATACTCTATCAAGAATATGACTACAAATAAAATAACAAAACTCTTTCATTATGTTGATAAAAAAAAACCATGTAGCATATAGTGCTCTCGGTGCTCTACGATAAGGTTCTGTTACATTAAATTGTTGTTTTTTTTTTTTGAGTAGTTAAAGAGGCAAAGTAGAAGTAAATGAAGAAAACGCATTGAAAGACAGGGGCGTAGCCACGATCTCTCCCTCAGCACTGAACAAATAAATCTTTATCACACGAGTTTGCTCTGTGCACAAAAATGAAAATAAATCTTTCACAAAGCGGAGAGGCACACACCTGTTGAGGGGTGGCAGATAAACATATGCATACACATATATTCATATTCATATATATCTAGGTATATGTGGAACATCGCGTAACGCCCACAAAGTGTGACAGTTCGCATCAGCGGAGCACATAAATCCATTCACAAATGTTTAGAATGTTATTAAAATATTTGAAACTAATTTAAAGTTTTTTCCATTTTTTTTATTTTTCAATTTTGGTTTTTTTATAGTTTTTTCTTGTCTTATTTTTTTACTGATCTCTCTAATCGCTTGCTTAACATCTGCCTGCTTTATAAGCATATAAATAATATTTGATGCATATTTATCATGGACCATGGCCGTAATCCATATGCTGACACGCCTCTCACCCCACTCACAGCTACCTCAGCCCCTTTATGAAATATTTCCCTCGTCTTGCTTTGCATTGTTTTGGCTGTGCGCCCCGTTTATTTGAGCCACATAAATATAAATAAATATGGTACAAAGTGTTTGGTAAAAGCATAAATACGATGCAGATTCCGTTGCCGATTCAGCTTCGGATTCTGAAATTGAAAACTGATTTTTCATCTGGCTGAGGGGGTGGGAGGTGGTAGGTGGTTGGCAGAGGCGCGAACGTATTTGCCCCATTTGGTGGCACGGCTGTTTCGGATCTCTTTTTATAGCTATCGAAATAGTCTCTCATGGCATTTTAGCCCTTCCGCTCAGATATTTTATTGCCAATTCTATTGAACTTAAGTCCCCAACAAATGTCTGCCATAATATCTACAAAGAAAGAAAAAAAACTGAAATTTAATCAAATATTTTATTTTGTGGCATATTAAGGCCTGCAATGAATTAAAAATTATGCTTTTTATACCTTTGTCCACTTGCGGTTGTCTGCGGCTGTTTGTTTGTTTTTTTTTTTCTGCTGCTCGAAATATTTTTAAAATTTAATTTAAAATTTGTTGTTCAACAAGAGGAAAACGGAGGAAAGAAGCAAACGATAAGTATTTTTAGCTAGAGCTCATTGTTGCGGTCGCTTTTCGTGTGGAAATGTGTGGAAATCGCTTTAATTTTTCTTTTATTTTATATCTTGTGGCTTTTGTCGATTCGACAGGCGTCTCTAATGACGGATTTACTCGCACAGTGTGCGACAGTAGTTTACATACCTGATACGATATACATATCATCTTCATATCCTGCAACAATTGCAAATTTGATTGGTTTATATAAAGTATTTGAATTCCTCATCAGAAAATGAAAATTTAGAGACAAGAAAATAGAGAAAATGAGACTTAAATGAAGCTGATTTTCGTTCAACTTTTTTGTTCTCAAGTCAAAGTATTTCCGCTTTTGATTTCTGTTGCAGATTTAGAACATTTCAAGCGTTAGCAAAAGATTAGATTTTTGATTAGCCAACAACAGATTTTACTTATTATAAAAATGATTAAATTTTATTATTTTTGTTCGTTTTTCGTTTCAACAGATTTTACTTATCATAAAATTAATTTGATTTGATTTCTTTTGTTAAACATATTTGTTTTTCGTATTGTTATTAAAATTTTTAACCTTTCTATTATTTTTTATTTTTATTTATAAATTATTTTTACTTATTATATATTATTTTTATTTATTAAATATTTTATTTATTTTTATTTTTATTATTTTTGCTGAATTTGTTGTTTTTTTTTTTTTTCAAGAATTATTTTCTTTATTGATTTTAATCAGAAATCTTTTCCCTTGTGCCTTTTCCATCTAAACAATGTTTTACTTGCGAAATTCGAATGAGTCGATGCTATTGTTGGCCCGTTACTTGGCCAAGATTATTGATTGGCTAATTTCGCTTTTGTTCGCTATCGATTAAATGGTGACATTAAAGCCCATGCATTACTTTTGCGAATCGAAGTAGCTTTGGCATATGTCTTATTGCGCTTAAATATAATCTTCATATAGATAGAAGACCTCGCCTCGCCATAAGCCATACGTCATTTGGGCACGTTAAGTTCTGTTCAAATAGGCCAATTCTGAAGTGCTCTGTCTGTCTGCTTTTTGGGCCAAGCATATATGTATGTATACTGTGAGCATGATCGACTAGCAGATATGCTATTTATAAATACACCTTCTAGTCAAGCTAATACTCTTCTTTTGATCGACCTACTACAGGGCATGCAATTCCTGTCGAGCCGTGAATTTCTTGCTCGTTTTTCATTCAAGCTGAACTTGAGACTTGAAATTATTATGAATGCCACAGAAATGTGTGCACGGGACGTGGGCACTGCATATCCGATATTGTTTTGTAAAATTATACCTATATACATGTAAGCATTGGGTACATTTATATAGGGAACAAAGACTAGCAGCCAATTAGTCATAAACACAGCTTTTGCACTTTTGCACAATCAAAATCGGAATCACGCAACTGTTTTTCCACCAAAAAAAAAAAGTTTAAAATTGGCACGTGCAAAAGGGGGCGTGGAGGGGCAGCGAGATGAAGCTTTAAACATTTGCCCATTGCATGACTTTTACCAATTGCAAATTGTGTTTCATTTTCATAAAGTTTTTTTTCTTACGAAAGAGCATATGCCTCGTGGGCATCAGCTTGTCCGAAAGATTTTCGTTCTATTTTGTTGCTTTTGGCAATTAATCAATATACATTTGTCTGTGTTCAATAATTATTTTCTTTGGCTTTTTCTATTTTCCAATTCCATTTCCCTTCGGCTGGGTGTGTTTTGACACGTTCCATAAAAGATTCATGCTCTTCCTTCCCTGCATATGTAGTATGTAGTATCTATATGATTTATGGTGCGTAGCTTACTCGCTGTTTGATGTTATATCAAAAGAGATATATAATAAATATTGTTTTTAATGATAAGATATAATTATAAATTACTAAGCACAGCAAAAAAAAAAAAAAAAAAAAAAGAAGCAAATAATAGAAAGAAATCTAAGACATTTTAATGCGGATATCAGAGGCAGGTGACTCAGATCTTCAATTTTTGTTGCTTTCTTCCTAATTGCTATAAAACTTGATTAAAAATTGCCCAGTGTAAATTATTTCCGGCACGACTCAGCTGTGTATTAATCACAAAAACAGCTTTTCGGTGAATATATATATATTGAAAAGGTAATTTTCTTCTGCTTCTGCTGTGTCATCTGGAGATAAACCAATTTATAGGGTATGTGCCAGTCGTGTGACTACTCATCAGTTGACAATGCAGTTTGCATTGCACTTTGGCTGTCATGCCCCTTGACACTGGGCATTAGCCGCACAACAGCAACAACAGATCGTATACGTAATATTCGCTTAATACAAAGCAAGCATCACTCATACGCCGCATTGACCTAGCCTTTTATTTAGCTTGCGCATCGTTTGTGCTGTAGTTCACAACTAATTCAATTTATTGCCACGCCCACACACGCTAAACGCCCAACCGAGTTCCGCTTGATCGAACGCATTGTAAATGGGACACACAGCAAACAAAAAAATGCCATAGATTGACCCAACCTGACGATCCTCAATGGCGCGGCATTGATCTTGTGTGATCTTGTAATTTGTTAATTCGAAAACAATTGTTTTGGATTTTTTCTTCTTCTTTTTGTTAGTGCTGCTGCCACCATCAGCCACCCACTGTAGCTTTATTTATTATTTTGATAGACCATCCGAGGGGAAATAAACAGCCAGCAATAAAAAGCTGGCGAGAGAAATAAAGATTTAGCAGGCGCTATTGATGCTCCATGGCTATAGCCAATATTTGTTTTCCCATTCAATATAATCGCTCGTACTATATATGAACACGTACATATATGTATATATATATATATACATTTATTCATGTGCTCCATAATCTATTTACAGTATGGATTTGCGCTGCCTGCTGCTGAACATTGTCTTCATATCCGTTGTGAATGCTATGCTGGCCTTTGGCATTGCCAGCCAGGATGAGCGCCGCTGCTCGGTGGGACGGATTGAGAAACTGATGCGCATACGCTGCTATAATATGGATCTCAAGGAGGTGCCACAGAACATGAAGACATCCGTTGAGGTGAGTGTGCTATGGTGACACCAATTAGCCAAACGACCTGCCACAAATAAGTTCAATTTCATTCAATCAAAAAATCTCATGACCCAAACTTAATTCATGTCTCGCATATCCCCCATGGCACATCATAAGCAGACCCCACTCAAAACACACACACACACACACACACGAAAGCCAAGCTAAATTGGCTTAATTAAAGCATAAAGAGAGTTCACTTGTAGCATGGCATAAAACAGTCCACATGAATATGAATAATGTCGCATTTGCAAGGGACAGACAGCAGGAAAGAAAGAGAAAATGAGAGTGAGGTAGAGAGAGAACGAGAGTCTTTAGTTAAGAAACATATATAGGCATATTTATACTTATATAGAATATAAAATATATGTGCATTTATTTATTTATATCTGCAAAGTTGTTTCTCTGCTTCTGCAGAATCAAATTTGAATTAATTTTAATTTAGTGGAATTCTGATAATTCAAAATGACAGGGCGACCCGCATTTTTTTTGAATTAAATGCTTTTACGATTTGTAGAGATTACAAATTGGCTAGCGTTAAAGAATAATGTTTTTTTCAATAATTTTCAATAATTTATCAGCATTAGCGTTTCGATATTAAACTAGTGAAGCGAAATTGATTTCTGATAAATCGAGATTTTTTTAAAGGAAATATTTAGAATTTCATTCTGTCGGGGTGTAAATCAATGCGTCTCGACTGTCTATAAAAGTCATAAATTTTGACTGTTTTCGATACGACGATATAGCGTTGTCTATCTGCCTGTCAACTTGACTTGAGATACTTGATACCTTGAAATATATATATATATATATATATATATATATATATATTTTTTTTTTTTTTTGTATACTAAGTTTAGCTTTTTATCAATAATACATTCCTTTTCTTGCTATCAATTATTTAATTGATATTTATACTTGGTTTAAGGCCAGCTTAACTCTTAGATTACTAGAATATAACAAAAATAATAGATTCATTACAGTTTTTGTTTATTTTTATTAGATTCATAAATACACAGATGTTGGTGATTATGGATTTAATACCCCTTTTTAAACTTTATTTATTTTGGCAAATAGACAAATATGAATGTCTTTGGTATATCTTGAAAATGTGAATGAGAAACTATGCATCTAGAAGAAAACCTATTTAAATTTCTATAGTCAAGCGCTTAATTGCAGCATAGATTTTGAAAATATTTGATTTGAATGTCTTATTGTAGTCTTAATTAAAGAATAATGCTTAGACCCAACCCACAGCAGATCTTAGACTGAACATATATACCTACCCACAACAGATTTCATAGATATATATATTTGTATAGCTATAGCCAACTGTCATACACCTATTGCTCTATCGTGACTTCACAATTTCTTTGTAACAATTGTAAATCATGAATTAATAGTAATAATTTGCTGTGTTTTGTTTATTTCCAGGTACTGGACTTATCGTACAATCGCATTAGGAAGCTGAAAAGTGGCTCGTTCCAGAGGTATACCGATATTAAGTTTTTAATGCTATATGAGAACATGATCTTATCTGTGGAGCCGGGCACATTTGCACCGCTCACCGCACTACAGGTAAGCCCTAGCAAATGTTTAATTAAAACTCAACAATTACAAAACTAATCATTCGATTGATGCACAGGAAGTTGATCTGTCAAATAATGGTCTGACCACGATTCCCATGGAGCTATTCTCGTTGCCCAGGCTGCGCAATCTCTATATAGACAGCAACGAGCTGCGGGAGTTGAATCAAGAGCTCGAAACGCTGCAGCGACCGATTCGTGCACCGCTCGAATATCTCAATATGGCCAATTGTGATCTGCACGATATACCCGATCTGGGCATATTGCCAAGTAAGTAGCTAATCTTGATGTTAGAATTGATATAGATAGAATATAAATGAAACGGCTTAGAGTTGTCAGCCCTGCAGGCAACTTAGCTATATATTTTCTTGGTTTAAGCTTCAAGCTAAACAATTTGACTATTTGCTAGCTAATTTTAGCAATTGCTAATATGTTGAAAATAGTACTTGTGACTTGGTTAATTTTTATGTAATATATCTAACAACTCTTTGACTGACAGATTGTGATTATAAATATTATGAACTTCAATTAAGGCTGGGCTGGGAGCTTTCTTAAGTAGTATTTCTTCTTGCTCTTTTTACAGATCTCTGGCAGCTCAACGTCTCGGCGAATCCATTGACCAATTTCAACATCGATAAGCTGGCCAATTTGTGCCATTTACGTGTCATCGATCTGACGCGAACTCAAATCAGTTCATGCGACTGCCAGCAGGTGACCAATCATTTAATGACGATTGGCGCCAATCCCAAATTCGTGCCCGTTTGCATGGGTAAGACGCGAGACAAGAAGAGAAGCAGAAAATGCAGATCCAGATGCAGCAACTGTTGCTGCTTCTGGTGCTGCTGCTGCTGCAGCTAATTTTGGCATGTGACCAAATTTTGAATTTTGCATTTTACAGATTCGCTAGACATCAGCGTGTGTCCACTGCCCTACAATCGCACCGTTAACTCGGAAACATTCCGTGGCTGTTTAGACAGTGCGCAGTTGGCCGAAACGCGCAACCTTTGGATCTTTGCCGCTGGCTGCTTCGGTGGCTTTGTCTTGGTGCTACTGGGTGAGTTGGCTAGAGCAACTCGAGTTGTATAATTATATAATATTACATTGTTTTTCTTTTATTTTTGTTTCTTTTACAGTACTTTGGTACTGCATCCACAGATGGCGCAAAAGGCGCGCCCATCGACGTATTAGCCTATCAATACAGAATCGCAAACATTTTGTGATATCGCCGCGTAATGCAACCAACAATCGGCGGGAGGATGAACCTCTGCACTGTGATACTGCCTCAGCATGACCCTTAGCCTACACTTAGTTAATATCGATATAGTATATAGTTAAAGTTTAGTTATTTATTAGCCTAGTTCTAGTTACGCTTAGCTTAGTATGCCACAGACTATCAATCGAATTGCCATATACCAACTATGTGTACCAAAAATATTAGCAAGTGCCTCAAAAGCTCAAGCTATTTAAGGAATTGTTCTACTTATTTTATAGATACATTTTTAAAACTATTTTTTATATAGTTATTTTGAGCCAAATGAAATATTGCCTTTTACCATAAGCGAGCAAACCCTCCAAAAAGATATGTATATATATTTTGTTAATCAAGCGATGACAACTAGCTAAAGTACACATTCTAGTTAACAAATGCCAAAACACATGTATATTTAATTTGAAATCTTGTTATTTGTTTAACTACAATTTTCTACCAAGTTTATCTGCGCACAAAATTCTAATTACTAATATGTAGCATACTTTCGAGCGCATTTAAATATTAAGTAAATACTGCCTGCTTTTATGCTGAGCACAAAATGCACACATCAATATTTGCATTGCATACTTTCGTGCGCACCAAAACAAATTAATTCCAATAAATGAATAACTGTAAATTGTCCAATGGGTTTTGATTGATTATTAGAAATCTGTACGAAACGAACCAGAAGAATAGCGGGTAAGTGAAGGTATGTATATAAAAATGTGGTAATTTTGGGTAATTCCTCATTTTGCCGCAAAAACAAAATCTATTTAACTCTTACCTGTATGTAAAAGATTTCCTTTTAGGTGCACCTAAACTGCAGGTCAAAGTACCCCGAGTACTTATCAGTACAGGGCTCTTGAGTAAACATGAATAATCACGCCCGCACATGTTGCCAGCCAGGTCAACATAATCATAATCTATAATTATAAGTATATCTGTACGAATTTCAATTAGCTCCTAACATCTATCGTGGGTGTCATTTTCAAGGCCATTATTAATGCAACAAGTGCACTTGCGCTCTTAAAAAGCTAACACGCTCCAATGACTAAAGAGAGTGCGCACTGCGCAGAGAGCGAGCAGCAGTTGACTTTTGCTTGTTTTTTCTTTGCATATGTTCGCACCTTTGGCACTCACTTTCTCTCTCTCTCTCTTTTTCAGTGCGCAGTGCGCACAGCAGATAGCCGGCGAATATGGTTGAAACAGAAGAATACGAGAATAACAGAAATGAAATTCAAGCGAGCATATAATGCAAAATTCATTTTTGGCGCCTTCCTCGTCGGTTGGCGAATACCCTCGCCGCCCGCAACAGATTTGTGGTTGCTGCCTGACGGCGTACGGCGACAACTAGCCGACTGCGACGGTGACAGCGACGCAGCCCCCACGTTAAATGGCCACGGCAGCGCAGTTGCCGTCAGTCTGCTTTGTCGTTGTCCGGAGTTTTCGTTCGCTCAATACATTCAGTTTCTTGTCGTCGCTCGTGGTAGGCAGAACAGCCAAACGCAATAACCTCCGCCAGGCAACTCAGAGAATTCGACTCGCTCTCGTCACTCAGTGTGTGAAAGCTCAACCAGCGGGCACGCCCCACCCTCCACCACCAATTTTTCATCCCCGGAACGCAATAAATCGCGAAGGACTCGGTCCGCGTGTGTTCATCAATTTTACAAAAATTACAAAAAATAGTTAACAAAAAACATAAAAAAATAATACAAAATGAGCAGTAAGTTTTTACCAACGCCGCCAAAGAAGTGAACACAGATAAAAAAAAGTTAACTCCAAAGAGAGTCTGTGTGTGTGCGTGTGTATGTGTGTACTATGCATGGCTACTGCCTATCCATATCCAACCAAGTTGAGAGGCGCTGCTGGGCCTTCCCTTTGCAATTGTGTTTGCAATTGCGACTGCGACTGCGACTGCGACTGCAGCTCTTCTCCGTTTCTTTTTATCGCAATTAATAAATGCCGCAAGCAAATTGCATTCTCATATTTCATAACGCCGCATCTTTGCATAAGTACATATAGATTCAATATAGTTGATATGTAACAGTTGATATGAGATTGTCAACTTCATGTGTTTTGAGGCCAGCAAATTGCGGCGACGACCTTTATTGACCTTCAATAGCATTTGCCTAGCCGCTGCCACTACCTCTGCCTCTCTGCCTCTCTGCGTCTACCTCTGCCACTGCTTGTGCGTGTATGCATGAGTATGACGGCACTTATGTGTTAATGTGTGTGTGTGTGTGCATGCAGAGCATTTAGATTTCGAAAGCGAAGCGCATCAGTAAATGACGAAAAATATATAAAATCGCACACATACACACATACCTACATACATACATACATAAAACGTTAGTTGTTTGTTTATGAAAAGTATGCGCGAAATGGACTTAGACAAATGTTGACGCACTGATAACGTACACAGTGTGTTACGTGTGAGAGAGTCAAGCTTAAAGTTCGTGAGAGGGCGAGCGTGAGAGAGGCTGATTGAGAGCGTAAGCACAGCTATGCTCAGCAATGCAATGAGAGCGTTGCGGGCAGAGGCCTAACCGTTACTCCTTTTGCTATGCGACCTTTTTGCATAGTGAGCAATTTTGTGTTATTTTCTTCTGCTTCTTTTTTTTTTTTAAGAGAGAGAGTAAGGGATAGAGGGAACGAATGCGTGGTGAAGGTCAGTGCCAGATTTGTTGTCACTTGTCAGTTGTCGGCGTCAGCGCTCATTGATTAAAGCAAGTCGCGACCTATGTAAGTAACTGTACAAATAAGCGCCAGGCAGCAGAGAGCAAATATATACATATAATAATAATGATTATCATGCTGATTACAATTTCCGCATTTAGTTGATGCGATTGCCCCTATGGCCATGCTTTAGCCCATTAGAGCTGCATTTGCCTTGGCATTTTCACACGCGTCACATGTTTGAAATGCATGAATCGAATAAATATAATCATATGCTATGTGCTGTATGCATACGCAGGCATCAGTTATAGATGCGTCTATTTATAGACAGAGCAGACATCTAAAAATTATGGCTGGCGACAGGCGCTAACAATTCTCTGTGGTATTTCACAATATTCGAGAAGAAAAACTTTTCCACAGCCAAAAACGCCCA
The DNA here is from genome assembly GCA_030914345.1 of Drosophila koepferae. Lineage (NCBI taxonomy): Eukaryota > Metazoa > Arthropoda > Insecta > Diptera > Drosophilidae > Drosophila > Drosophila koepferae. Next base: position 11,593,950 of record JAUESR010000211.1, on the reverse strand, counting down.
CAACGCCAGCAGCAACAGCAGCAGCAGCAGCAGAAAATTAAAAGAAAATTAAATAAATGCCAATACTTATATATACACACACATACATGTGTATGTATATGTATTTGTGTAATTGTATATCTGATGCCCGCATAAATCATAAGGCGCTGCCTTCTCCAGCTTGACTAGCTCCCTTGCTGCGATTTCTAAAAATGTATCTGTATCTATGAGAGTGTGCGTATCTGTATCTCTGTGTGTGTGTGTGTGAGCATCTGCGTATGCTGCATGCAGCTAGCAGAGTTCGCTGCTTGTCGCGCTACAATTTCATTTCACATTTTCTGGCTATTTTTAGTGGCCTCTTCACCAGATACAGATATACATATATATATATATTTATATATATATATATGCATACCTATGTATATCAGGCAGATACATACGCTTCTTCAGTTTTTGCCGTATAACTCGTTTTGGATGTTGGCATTGCTGCACTCGCTGATTTTTGCCGGTCTCTGCCAGCCGTTCATTGCTTTTGCCGGCTGCCACAAATGAGGCGTTCGCATTGGCATTGGCGGCATTGCATGAGCGAGTTTTCGTATTCGTTTTTGGTCTGGCCATGCCCCTGCCCCATTCACAAGCTTGTCTCATTCATAGGTCAAATGGCAGACTCTATGCCTCATTGAGCATTTGCCACGCCGCTGACCTTTTATGCTGCAAGCTAATCAGCTGATGCCATGCCATGATTGAGCAGGGTGCAGAGGGCAATTCGAGCTCTTTGATTTTATAGCTAAGAGAGCGTGAAAGCTCGCACAGCGGCTGCTAAGAGCGAGCGAGCTTTTGGTTACACTGCGCGAAATTTCAAAGCAAACAGCTGTCAGAATATTGAAATTCCTTTTATTGCTAGTTAAGTAGGTGTATATATATAAATATATTTTAAGATCGGTTCGTTTTTTTTAAGTTTCTTGTGACATTTGGACAGTTCGAACAGTTGTCGTCTCAGTTTGGACAGCCAAGTGTTGTTTATTTAATTTAAATCAAAATTTATGGATGACATTTCATTCTTTTTGATATTTTCATTTCGGTAAATATAGATATACATATATTGTTGTTTTTTATATTGTTGTGACATGATATTTTCATATGATTGTTGTTTGTGTGCTCGCATCCGGTAAGTCACGAAGTTATTAAAAACCATTTTTAGTTTGGCCAAGTAAATGATTTCATTTTTATTTTAGGCACAACAGCTCATTGCACACATAAAATATAAAGAATGTCAAGAACAAGATCTCAAATCTAAGAAATGAACAAAAAGATTTCAGCAACACCATGAAGTCGCATTATTTTGCACCCACACACATCCATTAAATCCGTCAGATACATTTTTGTATATGAGAGCGCCATCTGCCGGACGGCGGCACAGGCTGTCACCAATGCATTCAGCTGCTGCTGTTGTTGCTGCTGCTACTGCTGTCGTTGCTCCTCTTCCTCCTCCGTCGTTTCCATTCGTTGCCGAATGCGTAGCACAGAAGGTAGTTCTTGTTGTTGTTGTTGTTGAAATTCATATATTTATCTACATCTAAACGCTTCTCAACTACCAAAATCCGGTGCGCTTTCTAATGCTGAATAAACCTTTCCAATTATTTAGGCGAAAACCCAAAAAGAAACCCAAAAACCAAAAACCGAAATAAACCCAACAAAATGAACTAATCATGAATTTAACACCAACTAAAGTGATTTACCAGCCACCTGTACAAAGAACTCTTTTTCAACTAGTAGAAATTAATGTTCCAACAAGAGATTTTACCATTGTCCATAATACAAACTGAAAATAAATTATTAATTTTTTTATAATAACGACAATCTAATGAATTTTTATTTTATTTTGTTGCATGAATATTTATTTATTTCAAATTTATAAATTTATTTCTATTAATATTAAAATTGATTTAAGTTAGAAATTAGATTTTAAAATTAGTTATTATTAAATTGTATATATTTATTTAGTTGAGCAATGGATAGATAAAGAGAATAGATCGATTTATTTTATTTACAAATATTTGTTTGTTTTTCTATATAGAATTGAGGCTAACTATGCATCATTTAATTTCGTTGTAAATTTCAATAATCCGTTTAATTTATATAGATCTATAAACAAATTTGTAAAATGCCAAGAAAAAGAAGAAAAATGATATTTCATTTTATTTTTAATCAGTTTTTCTGAAGTATAAACATATATTCAGAAATTGTGTTACATTTATGAGCTATAAGGATCTGTTATACATATGTATATATAATATATTTCATAGTCTACTATAAGTATAGGCCATGTCTATCATCATACAAACTTAATTTTCATAGAACATTAAAAAGCTTGTTAATATAATTACTCAACACCTACATTAATGCAACATTTCCAAATCAAATTTCTATTTTATTTGGATAGTGAAAATGCATAGCTCATTTATATAGTGATCTATATATATACATTATATATATATATTCACTTGATACAACTAAATGCCAACAACGCAAAATATAATTTGCTGACTAAAACAGATGCGCCTGAGAAATGAGTTTTTTCTGCTAATTTTTCTTTTCTTTTTTTTTTTTTTTTTTTTTTGCAAATCCAACAAAATAGCCGAAATGGGCCTCAATATAGCTGAAAACATTGCCAAAATTGCTGCATGCGATCGCCGCGTGCCCCGCCCACAAGTTGTTGACGCAGATGCTTGCGCGCACACTCACACACACAAACACACACAAAGACACACTCACAGACACACTCACACTCATTCGACAAGTTCTCGTTCTATATAAACTATATTTATATAGATCGTATATATAATTCTGCTGCTTGTTTATTTATAATCCATAAATCGCTCGCTGAATGCCATACTAATAAAAGAAAAAATGAAAATGGAAAATGGTAAATTCGAAGAAGCAGCAAAAAAACGAAACGAAACGAAATGCCAAGCTTTTGCCTCTCTAACTTGTCTCGGTGTAACTGTGTGGCTTACTCTACTCAATCTCTATACATATATATCTAAGCAAACTGATCTAACTTCTACTTCAACTTCTTCCTCTTCTGTGATAGAATTCGCCTGGGTTACCTTGACGACAAATGATAACTATGCTCTGGGCGCCCTGGTGTTGGCACATTCGCTAAAGCGTGCCGGCACCGCCCATCAGCTGGCTGTGCTGGTGACGCCCACCGTATCGGAGGCGATGCGCGACAGACTGAAGGACGTGTACAATGTTGTACAAGAGGTGAATGTCCTTGACTCACAGGATGCTGCCAATCTGGCACTTCTCGCCCGCCCCGAACTGGGCATCACCTTCACAAAGCTCCACTGCTGGCGTCTGGTGCAGTTCGAGAAATGTGTCTTCCTCGATGCAGATACGCTGGTAAGTAGTTCATGGAATGAATAAATACATATGTATATACCTAAATGAATGAGTATTAATGTTCTCCTTACATTGCTACAGGTGCTGAAGAACTGCGATGAGCTGTTCGAGCGCGACGAGCTCTCCGCTGCTCCAGATGTCAGCTGGCCAGACTGCTTCAACTCGGGCGTCTTTGTGTTCACACCCAGCGTGGACACCTTCACCAAGATCACAGAGTTTGCCGTGCAGAATGGCAGCTTCGATGGCGGCGATCAGGGTCTGTTGAATCAATACTTTGGCGATTGGGCGACCGCAGATATCAAGAAGCATTTGCCATTTGTCTACAACGTGACGGCCTATGCTTCCTATTGCTATTTGCCCGCATTCAAACAGTAAGCTAGCGAAAGATCTCGCTCTCCGTTAAAGCTCTTCTTTATATGCATATGTATTTGTATCTTTTAGGTTCAGAGATAAGATTAAGATTTTGCATTTTGCTGGCAAATTGAAGCCATGGCTCATACAGTTCAACTCTGAGACAAAGACCGTTGCCACGCCCAGCGAATACGCCCATGCGCAAGACCTTATCCAACACTGGTGGACAATCTTCTGTGATAATGTGCATCAGTCCCTGACCGACAATATGGTGAGTCCCTTTCATTATTCTTCATTCGATTCACACACACACTCTCTCCTTTCTCTCTTACTTCACGTTTCAAAGTGTGTGTGAAAATTGTTGTTTATTCTTTAATGCTAAAACCAGTTCTTTGAGAGTTTTGCGTTTCGTCCAAACTAAAAAATAAAAAACAACTTAAATTCTAACCGAAATTATCTGTCCATTTTAACCCCTAATTTGCTGCTATGCTAAAGCATAAAACGCCGGATAATACAGATATTGCTAGTGATAATACCGATAGAAGCGTTCCACAAGAGGTAAGCCGATCTATATAGAACGCATACGAATACAACACAGTAGAGTTCACAGAGGCGAGGGTCACTCAAGCAATTCATATTTTTTGTATAGCACACATTGTATATACGAGCACAATATTTATCCGATATATATATATATATATTTATGATTTATTGATTCATGAAATGTAAATAATAAACATAATATTGCATTTCACTCTTATTTTCTTAGTTGATTTAAGTTTAGTTTACTTTAGTTTAGTTTAGTCTGGCCACGCCCCACATTGGCCTTTATTTCTCAATTGTTGGACAGTCAATTTCTCTTAGTGGAGTATTCTCTTCTATTTCTATTCCTGCTAATGCCAATCTATGTATGTATGTGTATATAATGTGTTTGAGTGTGCCTGTTTTTTGTGCTGTTGTTTTTTTTTTTCCTCCTCTTTCGATTCTGCATCGATTTGGCCCGGCGCCAACGGAATGTTTAGTTGGCCACGTCAATAAATTGAAATGATCCAAATGGCATGCAAATTGGTATTGTCAATTTATTGAGGCTTCTGTTGGGGATTGCAATAAGGCAAGAAAAAGGGTCTTAAAAGATAAAGTCTGCAGATGAAAAGTGGCACAACTGTTGGCCAACAATTATTTCAATGTATAGCTAAAGAACGAAATGTTTTCTTTAAATTACGATAAACAAAATTTCTTTTGAGGAGAAAACCGATTTAATAGGAATTTTATGTTTCTAGTATTTATGTTGCTAGACGGGAATTTGATAGCCTTGTATTTTCAGGGTGACCAGTTCTTCTCTTATTAAAATTCCAATTTATATGTATAAAATTTCGTTGTAAATATATCCAACTGTCATTAACTTTTATTTATAGATGTATTTCCACTAAATCCATAGGATATAGACTCGGTAAAAATACCCTGTAAAATGTTATATTCTTACTTTTGTCCTTCTCTTTATGGTGTGCTTCGAGCTCCTGTACAATTCTGTTCACTTTTTGTAGCCTTAAGTCTTATTATTTGATGCTTGTAAGTTTTTTAAAATTTATTTTTGATTTTCAACTCTTATCATGCGCTTAACTATCGCAAAAAAAAAAAAAAAAAAAAAAAACCAAAAATATCGCTTACATCACAAACCAAAAAGTGTCTTTGCTTGAACATAACGCACTCGTCGAACTATGCTGAATATACATACGATATGGACAGCTACTATCATGAGCAAGAGCAACAACAACAACAACAACAACACCAATACCATCAAGAACCACAGCAATATGTGCCGCATGTCCGTGAATATCGTGATCCATGGGCAGATTACTATGAGCAAGTGGAGCGACAACAAAATGAATCTAAGCCACAAGTCGAACCCGAACCTGAACCCAAACCAGAACCAGCACCAGAGTTCTGCCAGCATGACCAGGGCGAGAGAAGAGCAAGTTGGAGCCAATGTCAGAGCGATGCATGTCCTAGACCCACATCACCATCACCTCAAGCACCACAAGCACCACCACAACCAATTACAACCACTGCCAATGAAGAGTCCATAGCAATAGATGTAAATAATAGCAATGAGCAATCGCAATCGCAATCGCAATCGCAGTCGCAAACACAAGAACAAGAACCCACCTACGAACCACACACGAACCACCAACCAACGACACAAACCACCTCAAATCACAATACACAAACTGATGAAGTTAAAGAAGAAGCCGTCGAAGCTGAGGTAAAAACTACAAATGAAACGGGCAAATGTCAACAAATGCACCACCAACATAAACACCACCACCAAACACAACCAACCACCTATCCACCAGTTCCTCCCACATCAGAATTCTTGTTATTCTCATTGTCTTCTGGGTTTGCTCTGTCTTCTGTCTCATGTTGTCTCATGTCGCGTCGCGTCTCATGTCCTGCGTCCAGCGTCTATCGTCCTGTAGTTAAATTGACTTTGGCTGCTGTTGCTGTTGCTGCTGCTGCTGCTGCTGCTGGTTGCCACATTTGCATGTCCCATTATCACACAACGTGTCCATCGTGCACTGTCCACTGTTCACTGTCTTCATTATCTTTATGCTCATCATCATCATCATCATCATTCATCATCATGTTGTGGGCTGCCGCTGCTGCTGCTGCTGCTGTTGCTGTTGCTGCTGCATTTGCTGATTTATTGCTTGCTTTGGCCTCTTTCAAAAAGGCATTAAGTAGTCCTTGAGCTGTTCAAGCGTATGAGACTCGTGTGTGGGTGGGTGCGTGCGTGTTGTGTGACACTTTGGCATTTGCATCTGAAAAGCATTTAAATGTCAATGGGATTTCTTTTTTTTTTTTTTTTTCTTTTTAAATATTATTGTTTACACTCACACACCTCTGCACACACACACGCCCACCCGGTACAGCTTCATCTGCATTGAGCGTGGTCTGCACATGGTAATCTGCCTGCCACACAGGGACATGCGGTACGCACATATATAGCAGCTTGCAGCGACCAACAACAACAACAACAACTACTACTACTATAAGAAAGAGGCGTGCATTAATCATACGCCACATTGTGCAAGCGCAAATAACTAACAAGCTAATTAAATGTACATACAACTAAAACTGAAATGTAAACTAAAACTAGAAAAATAATGAATTTATGAATGTCTCAAGCATGCATCTACGTAACGCACACCCAGCAACAGCTTTTGTGTTTTGTGTATTCGGAATATTATTTGTAATTTATTTTGGACATTCTCTAACACTTGGCCAATTGGATCATTATTTGTTTTTATAGGCTGGCCTCGTGGTTTGTCCCTGTGCAGTGCGCCATCGCGGTGCAGCGCCCACCGAACAGGCCCAGCAGTACGAGAATCTGTTATTTTTTTTGCGTCTGCCCGTGCTGGGCCGTCTGGCTCAGATTGATCTGCGGCCGCTGCCCCCCCGATTGCCCGTTCTTTCGCACCAACCTCTTGTCTGGAAGCTTTTGTCCCGCTCGACCGTCCTGGCGGGCCGTCCGGGCCCCGGATTGCGTGCTTGTGCCCTGGTCGTCATTTCGATCCTGCAGTCCCTCCTGTCTCTTTTGTCGGCTTTTGCTCTCATCCCACCGCCCCACCCCCCCATTTCTCGCTTATTTCTTGTCTACCCCGACCACTCTTCCCCCCACTGCCCTCACCCTCTGCACCCCGCCCCCCTCAATTCTGTGCCCGGTCTTCTCCCGCTAACGCCCATAATAACAACACACATGCAACCGACTGTAGCCCCCCTGCGTGCGTCCCGTGTCCGCCACCATGCTCTCATTTCCTTGCTCGACACCCCGTACACGCCACTTTCAGCCCTGGTGTGTCGCCTCTTGTTCCGCCCCGCCCCGCTCCGCCCATCTCCTAACCATTGGCAGAGAAACAAAAAAGCATCGAGCGAGAAGGAGTACGGAGGAGAGGGCAGACAAACGGGTGGGAGAGGACGAAAAGGAAAAAAAACAGACAAGGGGAAGAAGGGGCAAAGGAAACGGGGGGACACGCGGCAACGCGCCGGGGCGGCGTAGCAACGGGATCAAAAGGAAGGAACGGGGGGGGGGGGGGGGTGTACACGGGCCGAACACACACAACAGACCAGAGACAGACACGACAGCACTATAAGCCCAACAGGCAGAGCCCACCGAGACAGAGCCCCGGCCGGCAAAAGTTAGGAACCACAAACACGGGACACGGCAGGGGATGACGGGGAAGGGAAAGGGGGCCACCGAGCGGGGGAGCGGGGGGACGGGGGGGCGGGCCCGCGGGAGGCGGAACCACGGGGGCGAGGGGAGGGCAGCGGAGAAAGGGCCCCCCAAAAAAACGCCACCAAAGCCCGCGGTTTCCTTCTTGCCCCCATTACCGCCTCTCCTCTCCTTATTACTCCCTCGGTCTTGTGTCTTTCGCCCATTTCGTCGCCTTTCCCGTTCTTTCAATAGAATATACAGTTGCGCTCCATGCAGTCAAACCTTCTGGTTCGGCCCCAAATCGCGTCCTTAATCGAAGCTCATACGCGTCCGTCTCGCCGTAAGTTTTTTTTTATCCCCTTTGACACCAATGTAGCTTCTTAAGCGCCGCCGAGTCCTAATGATCCCTCCAACTCCTATTACCCTCCACACTCTCCGCAGACGTGTGTTTACCACCATTCGGACCCGTACTCTTATTTATTACCCCTCCATGTCGCCTTACTCAGCAAAATCGTTCCTGTCTTCTCCCCCGCTCACGCGTCTTTTTCCCACCCCTACCCGCCGAGCTCCTCTTTTCTTTTTTTTCTCCCACTTCACCGCGACGCTTCCTCCTTGATCCCTCCTTTCTCCCCTTCCCCCCCCCTTTTACTCCTTCTTTTCTTCTCCCTTCCCTTTCCCCTTCTCTTTTTTCACCCACACCCTTCCACTCTCCTCTTCCCCCCCCCTCCATCAATTAGACATTCTTCATTTATTCGTCTCTAATGAAAATTTGTGGTATTTAAAATGTAAAATCATACTGTTTTCTTATTAATTTCTATATATCTACTATACATACACATTCTATTGCCGACACTAACTAGAAAGGTTGCCTGTTGTGTTTAAAGGGGTGTGATTGTGTGTGCTTTGTGATTTTGTTTATTTGTGTGTGGGTTGTGTGTGAACACACCGCCTATCTTTCACTTTAGCCGACATCCACCACGTTCTTTCTTTAGCATCCTTGTCTTTTGTAATCTCCTACATGACAATAATTGCTAGTTATGTCTGACCCACCAATAACAACTGAGAACCAAAAAACTCTGTTTGACTTTTTATTGCTTTTTATTTTAGTCTAAGATATGTTCGTGTTTCTTAACTTCCCGCCAACACACTCTCTCTCTCTCTCTCTCTCTCTCTCTCTCTGCTCGTCTTGTAAGTGAGTTATAAGTTTGTTTTATTTGATCTTTTTTTTTTTTTTCTTTTACATTTATTGTTTTCAGTCGTTTATTTCTAAGTTCTCAAAACGTCATCAATGCATCACAGTCCCATCCATATGTTGTGTGAACTATATCCTTAGCTGTGGGGTTTATGCATATATATTAAGAGATTTACTATTGATTGATATAGATCATCATCTTCAATCAGCTTCATTAGCACTGCTTGAATTGCATCTTGAAACACATCAATTGCCGCTCTTCATTCATACTTCAATCATGCCTGATTAGCTTCTGTTAAATGCAATGCTCTTTGTCAGTTGCGCCAGTTAAAACCAAAAAACTACCCTAAACGCATTTTCCAGATAATGATAACGATAACGATACCGATAATACGCTAGGCATTAATCAATTGCTTAATAAAACCGCAAATAAACTGCTGCAGCAGCAGAGGCCAACAAATGCAGCCAAAACTGAGCCCAGCCCCAGCCTCAACCTCAGTCCCAGCTCCAGCTTCAGTTCCAGCTTAAGCTTGCCAACTAATCAGGGCTCAATTGTGGCCGAGGTCAAAACCAGCCCCGCAGCCGCCACAACTAACAAACTTCCAACTAACGCACAGAAAATCTCAACCAACAAAGCACCAGCTGTGGAACAGCAATCAGCCAGAGCAGCAGCATCAGCATCCGCACCAGCAGCAACAACAACAACCACATCATCGGCTACAACAACGAAACCACAACGTGTCCAGGCAGCCACACAATCAGCAGCGCCAATAGCACAACCGGCCCAACAACATATCCTGCAACAGAATGCGGCACCCACCAAGCCGATTAGGCAGAAGGCGTCGCGTAAGTTTAAATAACAATTACTGCAACTGCTGATGCACTACAGCTGCCTGCCGCAACTGGCGAGCAGGACAGCGCTGCTGCGATTTACCCTGCGACTGGATGCCGACAACGAAACTGAATATCTGCCGGAGCCGGTGCATGTCTGAGCCCAGCAAGTACAACTACAGTAGAACCTGATTAATAATAAAAAAAAATAACAATAATAAGTAAAAAAAAAAAAAAAACGACAAGAAAACGCTGTACAAATGTTGCTTAAACGAATTTTGAAAGAAAAACCAAAAAACAATAATTTACCAAATGCGCCTTAGATGAAACTAATTTGCAATATCTTAGCATAGGACATAAATATCTTATATAGCATAACATGCCACAAGTGCTTGCCACTCACAAATACAAACACACACCGACCTAGATCGTTAGCTGCGCTACAAAAAATGTTATGTACACACTCACACACTCGCACACACATACATTCACACAAATTGCAACTTTTTTACCCTACACACGAAGAGCTCCTGACCTCCGCCGACATTGAGGATGGCAAAATCGAGTATGACAAGGCCACCGGTGCCAGCACCCAGTACAAACTGATCGATGGCGGCTATGAGATGATCATCACGACGCCGCAGCCGAATGGCACGGTCAAGACCCAGGTGAAAACGTTCTGGGACCCGAAGCCCGTCAGCGAGGAGGATCTGGCCAAGGAGCAGGCCAATAAGAAGATCATCAAGCAGCGCCTGGGCAAGGAGATACGCATCGATGAGAAGACCACCATGCTGACTCGCGCCATCGAGGGTGGCTACGAGGAGGTCTACACCACCGTCAATGAGGATGGCTCGCGCAGCATGCGCACCAAGACCTTCTATGATTCCGTGCCCACGGAAATCAATGAGAAGACTACCACCAAGGTCAACAAGACCAAGAAGAATGTCACCCGTAAGTCGTCGGTGGACTCGACCGACTCGACGGAGTCCTCGTCGCGCCGCATTGTGCAGAAGGTGCAGAAGAATGTGAGTGACTCGCAGTCCAACTATCGCGAGGACACCACCATCGAGGAGACGCGTCGTGTTAGCCAGAACATTGAGATCACTGAGAACAATCGCACCGTGCGCAAGAACTCGCTGCAGGAGCAGAGCATCAAGGCTGTCACCCAGAGCAGCGGTGACTCCACCAAGAAGAAGAAGAAGCCTAAGTCGTCGGCACCACCACCACCAGCCGACTTTGTGCAGAACGATACCACAACCGTGGCCTCGAAGCGTGTGCCCGGCGGCGTTGAGTACACCTACTCGACGGAATTGGAGTCGGGCAAGACGATCACCACCTCGAAGACCGTTTACGAGGAGGAAGAAGTCGAGCTCACCGAGGAGGAGATCAAGCAGTATAAGAAGGCCTTGAAGGAAGCTGAGAAGCACAAGAACGTGACCAGCACCAAGAAGCTCAAGTCCGAGTCGGGCACCAAGAAGATTGTGCCCTCCGAGAATCCGGGTGATGTGACCACCGTGGAGACCATCAAGATCGAGGGCGGCACCGAGTATCACTACACCACCGTGACCTCCGAGGGTATTGTGAAGAAGGCAGTGAAGACTGTGTACGATCCGGTGCCCAGCAGCAAATCGAATCCCGATGACACCGACGAGGAGGAGATCATTGAGGAATACGAGGAGGAGATCATCGAGCCCGGCGAGAAGACGGTCAAGACTATTGAGACTGTGAAGCAGTTGCCTCACAAGTTCGAAGGTATATAGTATTCCAGATTAGCTTAAACTCAACTAAAACTCTCAATCATTTCTTCAACACAGAGGAAGTGACCATCACCCATGAGAAGAAGGAAAAGAAGGTAAAGAAGTCCATGATCATCAGCCAGTAGATCGCGCTCGGCACAATCAACACTCAGACACAACACACACACACACTCACACACACTTTTACACGCGCCAGCTTATGTATTCGTTGACAATTGAAATGTATATTTTTGACCTATAAGATCGGAAATTATGAATACCCCTAATATGTATTTCAGCGCCCAGTTCAGATAGCTGTCGCTGGTCTTTGTACGCTTCTCGTAAGCTTTGTTATTAATTATTTTGGCAGCTTTCTGTTGCCCTGAAGCGTGTCGACAAAAATTCTCTTGTAAACTGTTTACACAACTCTCAAAATTGTATTAGAAATCTCAAAAAAGTTAACAAAATTATCAATTTATTTAAACCAATTAACATAATCATTGCACACATTTGTTTACCAATAAAATGTTTTGAGTTATAAAAAAAAAAAAAGAAGAAGAAAAGAGAATTTTGTTCTAGTTTCGCTTGGACTTTGTCTTGGGCTGCTTCGCAGATCTGAAACTGCGGCAAAGCAGAAGCAGAGCTAGCATAGCAAATAAGACTAGGGCTAAGGCAATGCCAACTATGTCCAAGAGATAGAATTTATACCAGGGCAGATTGATACCCTCGGATACCAAATGTGGAGCTCCGCGATGTTCAATGACATAATCTATCCAGTACATAGCCGTATCCATTGCACTCATTGGACGATCGCGGAAGATGCGTGAAGCACGCTTCATATTATCCCTATACTTGGGATTCTGCAGCAGCTCTGTGAGGGAGTAGCGTAGCTCCTCCACCGTAAGTGTACGGTAATCCACGCCCAGTGCATAGCCAGCAGTCTTACCCTTATTAATATTCAAATACTGATCGGCATAGACGGGCATGCCGAGCACTGGCACACCATAATAAACCGCCTCCTGCGTGCCAAAGAGGCCTCCGTGGGATATGAAAACCTTGACGTTCGGATGGGCGAGTATATCAGTCTGAGGCAACCAATCCTGGATCATCACATTGGCTGGCAGATTGGACAATTTGTCATCCTCGAATTTCCAGAGGACGCGTTGCTTTAGGCTGCCAAATACATCGAGGAATATCTTGAGCTTCTCGGGCGGAAGGTCCGCACAACGCACTTGAGAGCCTATTAGAAAGATTTGTATATGAATTCACTACATTTCTTATCAACAAGTTACCTAAACTGAAGTAGATGACTCCATGCTTGGCTTCATCTAAGAATTTTTGTATTTTGGGCGGCAATGGCTTTAGCGGTTTTATGTGTAGTCCACCCACTGGAATCATATTGAAGGAAATCGGCCTGGGAGCTTCGAGAGGCATATATGTATTCAATAGAATGAGCGAAATATTTCGTTCTAGTTCTCTGATGGTGGGCAACTTATCGAATGACTTGGAAAAGTGTTGCTTCAGTATCTCATCCTGGGCCGAATAGTACCAGTATTTGCGCAGTAGCTCTTCGGCAAGTGAGACGTAGACATTGTCAATGCGTTCCGACAGAGACATACGATCTGTGTACGGTTTCCAGCCGTGGGCCACATATGACCAGGGCGTGATGATGCCCGTCAGGGAACTCATGTAGTTGGCAAAGGTGAATGTGAACAGGGTTATTACGGGTATTTGATAAAGATGGCCCAGAAGGAGAGCGGCCTCATTGAAGAACTGTTCGGCCAGCAACAAATCGTATTTTCCTACTTTATCCTTTGCATGGATAAGTTTCAGGACTTCCGGGGATTCAAAAGCCATATTTGTGCTCGTCAATCCCATTTTATAGTACATTTTGAACATCGTCAATGTAGAGACATCAGTTAGTTCTATGATAGAGTTGACTTTTGTCGTTTCTAGATCTGTGAACGATATTAAATAAGTTTCTCCTGTTGAGATTCTGGATTAATTCAATACTCACTGGAGGGCCAAAAGTTGTATTGTGGTATTACGATCTCTGTATAGTTCGAGCCCAGGTTCTCTTTGGCCAGGGAGAAGGGTGTGATGTTCGTTACCTCATGTCCACGCTGCACCAACTCCCTGATAACAGCATTCAGCATCATAAAATGACTCCTTCCAGGAAAGATGAAGGCAGTCAAGATACGCGAGCCAGTTCCTAGTTTCAAATGCTGCAGCCCCACCAGAGCCAGCAGCAGAAACTTCAATGCGAATCTCAGTTGCTGTAGGTCAAGTAGATAATTTGGTTGCTTATGAAATGGCCAATCATCGACTCTTGAATTGATATTCTTATCTTTATTATTATCTTTATTGCTGTAGTAGCAAAATATTGGTTTATTTATTTCTATAACAATTTCAGTTCTAATCTATCCTCATAATATTACGATCAGACTCAAACGTTTGTTTTATCGCCTACGTGCCTAATAAAAATAGCTATTAAGTTGATCAGGTTCTGAACAGCTGTTTGTTTAACTTGTTCAACGTTTAGATTCGCGTGTTTCTCGAATATAGTTTGTATTTCACCATGATGCTGATAAGTGTAAGATTATATAACTATTATAGATCAATCACTTGAAAAGCCTTGAACCTGAAGGCAAATCAATGTATAGTTATATACATTGTATACCTATATACATTCAGACTACATTATCTATACATTATTTGCTGTAGATTTAACTATTCCATAGGACAGCTGCATTCAAAAAGTTTTGTTCTCACGTTTAATTTAATTAAATGTATTTGTTCTTCAATTTATCACCATTTTTAAGTTCCGACTTGGCTTCACTCAGACGGCCGATCCCTAACACGACTCAAAGATGACTGAGGAAGCTCGACAAGTTCTCATTGTGCCAAGCCTAATAATCAGTTCGAGGCGAATAATGTATTGCGTTCTGATTGGCTGCTCTTTTAGGTGTTTATTTCGAATGCCGCCACTCGAGTTTCCCTTAAATTCTGTAAAATAGTATTGAAGAGGTGTATTGCAGCTCTCTTGAAAAAATTAATTTGTGGAATGAAAGAAATACTACATAATTTTAACAATTAGTACAACTATAAATTTATTCAATTTAATACACATACTAAAGCATCTTATTGCTGATTGCTTAAGAGTATCTCTAAGATCTATTTCTAATGTCGCTTGGACTTTGGTTTGGGCTTCTTCGCAGATCTGAAACAGCGGCAAAGCAGAAGCAGACCCAAAATGGGCAACAGTATTAAAGCCAATGCAATGCCAACTATGTCCAGGAGATAGAATTTATACCAGGGCAGATTGACACCCTCGGATACCAAATGTGGAGCTCCACGATGTTTAATCACATAATCAATCCAGAACATAGCCGTGTCCATTGCACTCATTGGACGATCGCGGAAGATGCGAGAGGCTCTCTTCATGTTATCTCTATACTTGGGATTCTCCAGCAGCTCAGTCAAAGAGTAGCGTAGCTCCTGTTCCGTAACTGTACGGTAACTGACGCTCAAAGCAAAGCCAGCTGCTTGACCTTTCTTGATATTCAAATACTGATCAGCATAGATGGGCATGCCGAGCACTGGCACACCATAATAAACCGCCTCCTGGGTGCCAAAGAGGCCTCCGTGGGATATGAAAACCTTGACGTTCGGATGGTTGAGTATTTCAGTCTGTGGCATCCACTTTTGGACCATCACATTGGCTGGGAGATTGGGCAATTTATCATCCTCGAACTTCCAGAGGACGCGTTGCTTCAAGCTACCAAACACCCCAAGGAACATCTTGATCTTCTCGGGTGGAAAATCCGCGCTTCGCACTTGAGAACCTATAATAGTCTGTGTTATCCACAATCACTGCAAGAAATATAAATTTGCAGCTTACCTAAACTAAAGTAGATAGCTCCATCCTTGGCTTCATCAAGGAACTTTTTAATATTTGTTGGCAAAGCCTTCGGTGGTTTTATATGAAGTGCACCGACAGGAATCATGTTGAACGCTGTAGGTCTAGGGGCTTCCAAGGGCATGTAACTATTTAGAAGAATAACTGAAATGTTCCGTTCTAGCTGCTTAATGGTTGGCAAATCGTTGATCTTCTTGGAAAAGTGCCTTTGCAATATCTCGTTTTGAGCAGGATAATACCAGAAGTAGCGCATCATTTCCTCTGCGAACGAGCAGAAAACGCTGTCAATACGTTCTGTAAGCGACATGCGATTTGTATAGGGTTTCCAGCCGTGAGCCACATACGACCAGGGATTGATGATGCCCGTCAGGGAACTCAGATAGTTTGAGTAGCCGAAGGTTGTGACGGTAATAATGGGTATTTGATAGAGATGTCCCAGGATGAGGGCGCCCTCATTGAAGAACTGCTCGGCCAGAAGCAGGTCATATTTGCCCACTTTATCCTTGGCATTGATCAGGCTCAGAACTTCCTTTTGCTCAAAGGCAAAGTTCGTGCTTTCCAACCCCATTGTATAGGCCACCCTAAGGAATGGAACAGTGCTAATATCTGTCATGTCTAGCGCAGACTTGGCACTGGTTAGCTCCAAAACTGAAAGTTTACATAGTTAGCAGTTAGCAGTTAGCATTATTTTAGCCGAAGACCGATAGACGTACTTGTTCCCCATATATTATATTGTGGTATGAGAATTTCGGTGTAGTTCGCACCCAAGTTCTCCTTGGCCAATGAGAATGGCGTAATGAAGGTCACCTCGTGTCCTCTATGCACTAATTCTCTGATAATGGCATCGGTTATCATAAAATGACTTTTGGCGGGGAAAAAGAAGGGGGCCAGAATACGATATCCAGCTCCAGTTTCCAAATGCTGCAAGGCAATGAAGACCAGCAGGAAGACTTTCAAGAGGCTCTTCTGTTGCTGTTGGTCAAGAGGATAAATGATTAAGGAATTTTTTTATCTACTTCAAATTCCTAATCTAGCTTTATATAACTACTCAGACAGTTAGCTCTAGTCTGGCGATTGCAGTTTCCTTATCACTTTTGCACGAATATTTATTAATTAAATTGCATGTTCTATTGATTTTGTAAAATATCAATGCTAACACGTTCTATTGCAGTAGATGTCTAGCTTTATATAAACATGCTTAATTATCACTTGACAATTTTGTTAAGCTTTGTTTTCAGTCTATAAATATTTATTTAAAATATTTTTTTATTGCTATTTATATACTGCAATTCGTAGTTAGTCACTCAATTTATTTGATTAATATAGCTTTGTTTGCTAACCATTTTTAATTTGCTTGCTGCACTATACGATTTATACGATTTCCTTAGGTTGCAGTCGACCGATCCACGCCTCGATGCACAAACGACTCAGACGTTGCATTCGATGCAATAAATATATATATGGGCTCTAGGCGACTTATCGCCGATGCACCTGTGATGAAATACGCCAAGCAAATGCCCTGCACTAGGGCGTCATAACTGATAAGATGAGTAATGCGAAAATGCATTTTGCTAGCGCTCTCATGCAGGGCCTTTAGCAAACAAGTGCAATCCCAGGCAAATTATCTAACACGTTACCATCGTTATACACTTGAATAGTAAATGTTGTATAGATTCACATATATATATTTAAAGATATAACAATTAATCCTGCAAGCAATCAGTTAAGTATTTGATAAGGGTATTTTAATGTCGAATCATTCTGTTGAGAATATCTCTTTTGTTTTGCTTTTCCGATGAGTCGACAATTCAGGAGCGTGTTCAGATCGGCGTTGCGCTTGGAATATATAACGTGGTCTGACACTTTTAAGCTTTTATTATTATTATATATATTTATAAATATATGTATAAGTTGAAAACTATTTCAATTGACACCAGTAATTGGCATTACAAATAATGATGGATTATTGATTTAATGGGCTTTTGTTAGGCCGCTCAGAACGGCATTGTTTATATTTATGAAGAGTGCTTTCAGTAAACAAATCGACTTTTTAATCTCTATGAAAAACTTACTTGATCGCAATTGACAGGCATGCATAAAATGTAATCCTGAGTGCCAAATGCAGCTTCAAATGCTACAGACCTCATCAGGGCCTGCAGCAAGAACTTCAATGTGAATCTCTGTTGCTGTAGGTCAAGTAGATAATTCTGTTGCTTGTGAAATTGCCAAGCGATGACAATTGATATTCTTATCTTTATTGTAAATTGCTCTAGTAACAGCAAATTTGTTTATTTTTTGTTCTATAACTATTTCAGTCCTTATCATTCTTCATAAGATTACGACCTGTCTCAGACGTTTCTTTTATCGCTTACGTGCCTATTAAAATTATCTATCAAATGAATATAGTTGTTTCTCTTTTTGGCGTCGCCAAGATTACTTGAAACAGTTTTTCGTTAAATTTGTGTCTTTTTTTTAACATAGTTTGAATTTCACAATTTATTGATACTTGCAATAATTATATAAGGTCTTTACATAAATCAAACTATCTATCTATATTCTAAATGCATATAAGAATATTTTCATCTACTTTAATCTGAACCTATTAACTATTATATTTGCTTTTTCAAGTGAATGCTCACATATATTGTATTGCTCCTCTTTTGAAGGAAGAGATATACATTGGATTGAAAGAGAGAAGAGCTGCATTCCTTTCACAATTAGTAAGAAAACAAATTTATTAAATTTATCATTCATAAGTCAACCATCTAATTGCTGATCGCTTAAGAGTATCTCTAAGATCTATTTCTAATTTCGCTTGGACTTTGGTTTGGGCTTCTTCGCAGATCTGAAACTGCGGCAAAGCAGAAGCAGACCCAAAATGGGCAACAGTATTAAAGCCAATGCAATGCCAACTATGTCCAGGAGATAGAATTTATACCAGGGCAGATTGACACCCTCGGATACCAAATGTGGAGCTCCACGATGTTTAATCACATAATCAATCCAGAACATAGCCGTGTCCATTGCACTCATTGGACGATCGCGGAAGATGCGAGAGGCTCTCTTCACGTTATCTCTATACTTGGGATTCTCCAGCAGCTCAGTCAAGGAGTAGCGTAGCTCCTGTTCCGTAACTGTACGGTAATTTACGCTCAAAGCAAAGCCGGCTGCTTGACCTTTCTTAATATTCAAATGCTGATCAGCATAGACGGGCATACCGAGCACAGGCACACCATAATGAACTGCCTCTTGTGTTCCGAAGAGACCTCCGTGGGATATGAAAACCTTGACATTCGGATGGTTGAGTATATCATTCTGTGGCATCCACTTTTGGACCATCACATTGGCTGGGAGATTGGGCAATTTATCATCCTCGAACTTCCAGAGGACGCGTTGCTTCAAGCTGCCAAACACACCAAGGAACATCTTGATCTTCTCAGGCGGGAAATCCGCGCTTCGCACTTGAGAACCTATTATAGATTATGTTATCTGTGATCATAGAAAGGAACTAGACTTTGAAACTCACCTAAACTAAAGTATATGGCTCCATCCTTGGCTTCATCTAAGAACTTTTTAATATTTGTTGGCAATGCCTTCGGTGGTTTTATGTGTAAGCCACCGATGGGAATCATGTTGAATGCCAAAGGCCTAGGTGCTTCTAAGGGCACATAGCTATTCAGAAGAATGGCTGAGATATTCCGCTCTAGCTGCTTAATGGTTGGCACATCCTTGAACTGTTTGGACAGGTGCCTCTGCAATATCTCATCATGGCCAGGATAATACGAGAAGTAGCGCACCATTTCCTCAACAAGTGAGATGAAAACGTTATCAATACGTTCTGTGAGTGACATTCGATCCGTATACGGTTTCCATCCGTGAACCACATATGACCAGGGATTGATGATGCCCGTCAGGGAACTCAGATAGTTTGAGTAGCCGAAGGTTGTGACGGTAATAATGGGTATTTGATAGAGATGTCCCAGGATGAGGGCGCCCTCATTGTAAAACTGCTCGGCCAGTAGCAGGTCATATTTGCCCACTTTGTCCTTGGCATTGATAAGATTCTGAATTTCCTTTTGCTCAAAGGCAAAGTCTGTACTGCCCAAGCCCATCTTATAGCCCATCTTGAGGAATGTAATAGAGTTGATATCTGTCATGTCCAGCACTGATTTGACTTTGCTCGTGTCCAAAACTGAAAAGGTCGGCGGATTAATCAAAATTCATTTTCTTCCCTAAATACACTTACCTGCGGACCATATATTGTATTGTGGTATTAGAATTTCGGTGTAGTTCGCACCCAAGTTCTCCTTGGCCAATGAGAATGGCGTAATGAAGGTCACCTCGTGTCCTCTATGCACCAATTCTTTGATAATGGAATCGGTTAACATAAAATGACTTTTGCCGGGAAAGAAGAATGCGGCCAGAATACGATGGCCAGTTCCGATTTCCAAGTGCTGCAGAGCAACTAGCCCCAGCAGAAGGATTTTCAAAACGCTTTTCGATTGCTGTGAGTAAAATAGATAATTTATTTATTGACCTACAAAACGTATCTAATCTAATTATATATAATCAATTCATAGTCGCTTTTCAAACATTTCTGCCTACTTTAAACTTAAAATTCGTAACGCCTATCTCACGATTACGATGCAGATTCTTTATCATCTACGTGAAATTTATTTTAAATTTCATTGATGTATTTTTTTTCACCTGATATTGTACTCTCTGAGTATTAATAGATTTTTCTAACATATATGCAGGGCTTTAGAATATAATATAACTAGTTGTCAAAGGGAAAAAATAGCAAAGAATATTTGCAAACGTTTGTCGATAGATAAAGAGAGAGGAAGAAGAAAAGAAACTAGTTTAAAGCAGATAAATGCTGAAATATTAAATTGTTTTCTTGCACATTTGTTATGCACTCAATTTATTTATTTGATCAATTTAGTTTAAGTTTAGTTTATTGTCATACCATTTTCAATTTGTCTGTTGCACTGTAGGAACTGCTCCGGTTTCGGTCGACCGATCTACGCCGCGATTCACAAACGACTGAGACGTGGCCGGCATGGGGTCCGCTAGACAATATATTGGACACCAGGCAACTTATCAGCGTCGTGGTGAAATTCGCTGCTCAAATTCCTTGCGGGAGGGTGGCGATAAGGTTGATGAGTGAAATGTGATTGGATTTCATTTAATCTTGCTGATCAAATTAAACTCCATCACATTTGAAATGATAGAGATGTGTATATAAAACGTTGAAAGTCTACTAATTACAGGATATATATCAGTCGACTACATTGTTGTATAAATTATCTACTACTCAAGTAATGCCTTTGAATTATTTAATTAAATCTAGCTTTTTTCCTATTTTTGTTGTTGTCATATTTGACAGCTATATCAATTGCAAGGCATTTTCATAGCTAACCAGTCAGTCACCGATGACTCGGTAGAAATCTGTGTTATCATGAGAGATATGCTAGAAATGTAGAAATGTGGACACGCGCTCTGTTTAATAAATAATCTTGACGCACCATGAGTTGTTAGCGTGGGACAAAAGTACGATTCGGATTATCGTTTCAGGTTATCATTCCCGAATGGCTGGAAAGCTCACATAGAGAGACTGGAAGGCTAAGAGACGATTATTTAGAGCTCATTGTCAAAGGTAGAACTCATGCATACTATGCTAATATATACCCTGTACATTACATCTGCATTACTGCATGGCTTAAGTGCATCTGTATACCCTGAAAAGTTGTTTCACTAAGAGTATAGATTACGAGCAAATATTACTTAATTATTTATAAATAAAATATATATATTTTTTTATTAATTACTAAATATTTTCTTGTGTTGCCTCGCATTCAATTTCAATAATAATTTTCATAAACATAAAAACTCTTTTCCTCTCAGTCATTGCGATAAAAAGAATTACAAGGTATCTCGTAGTAATTCAATTGAATTTGTTTTTATTTTAATTCTGAGAGAGAGGGAAAGGCAGAGAGAGAGAGACAGAGAGAATGAGAGTGAGATTGAGATTAAAATAAGATAAGTATAAAGGTAGAGCATATGTTCTATGACGCTTGTAGCATGGATTGAAAAAATATGTTGATTAGGGACTTGAATATGATTTATGTTTTAGCATTATAAAAGTATTTTAATCTTTTGTGGGTTAACAATTTATTTTTATAATTATTAATTGAACTATTGCCATTCAAAGAGATAATACGTTTTTGCAAGCAAATACATAATTCATAAAATAACTATAAACTATAAGTATAAGTAATTGATTTAAGAGAAGTATGGAAGTTTATATATATTTTTCTTTGCTTTTCCGATGAATCGAGTTTGGCAAACGTGAGGAATGAGAGTTATGATCGGAACTGCGTTTGGAATATATATTATTCGTGTTATCAGCTACTATATGAAAGCGTGTCTATAATATATATAAGATGCATACATATATAGTATATTAAAGGCCAATTTGATTGACAGCAGCAATTACATCTAGAAATATTAATTGGATTTCGCTTTGCTGTGCTTCCTGCCGCTCCCCTGGAGCAGACGTATGGCCAGCAGGATGAGAGAGACAGCAGCCAATCCGAGGAGTGCCAGAAAGGCAATCACATCCAACAAATAGAATTGATACCAGCTCAGGTCAAGACCAGCGGATCGCATGTGGGGTGCGCCCTTGTGTCGTATCACGTACTCGATCCAGTAGACGGCGCTGCGACGCGGCGACATCGGACGATCCCTGAAGATGCGAGAGACGCGCTGCACATTCTCCGCATAGCTGGCATTGTAGATGAGCTGCAGCAGCGACTCACGGAGCAAATCTTCCGTAATGGACTGAAAATGCAGACTAATGCCGTAGCCACCCAGCACGGCCTTGTTCATGTTGAGATGCTGCGACCGACGAGAACTTTGCTTAGAATCTTCTATTTGAACTTCATAAGTCACTCACCTGATCACAGTAGAAGGGCATGCCCAGCATGGGCACGGCATAGTGCACGCCCTCCTGGGTGCCAAAGAGACCGCCGTGGGTGATGAATACCTTGATATTGGGATGAGCCAAGATGTCCGCCTGGGGCAGCCATTTGCGTATCATGACGTTGGGTGGCAGCTGGTCAATGGACTCATCTTCGAATTTCCACAGCACGCGCTGTTTCATGGAGCCAAAGACCTTGAGGAACAGCTGCAACATGTCCTTGGGCATCTCTTTGCTTTGCACATTGCTGCCTGAAGTGGGGAGAGAAAAAATTTCGTTATTTAGGCAGATTTCTTTTAATTAGCGTTTGGATTCACTCTTACCCAGGCTAAAGAAGATGGCGCCATCTGTTGCCGCGTCGAGGAAACTTTGCATGTCTGCAGGCAACGGCTTGGGCGGATAGATGTGCATGCCGCCCACTGGCACCATGGCGTCTACAGTGGGACGTGCCGTCGTCAGCGGTGCGTGACTGTTGAGCAGCATAACCGAGATTTGCTTCTCCATGTGCCTGACCTTGGGTACTTTAGCTGCGGGCCGAACGGGCAATAGAATTACAGATTTTAGGCTATTAAAATGGCTCAGCACTTACTCAAAGCCTTGCCGAAGTACTCCTCAGTGATGCGGTCCATTTTGGGAAAGTAGTTCAGCAGGCGATCAAAGTCCTCGTAGAGCGAGGCGTATGTATTGCGCACTCGCTCCATGAAGGACATGCGATCGGTGAAGGGCATGAAGCCGTGTGGCACAAACGACCACGGCGTAATCAGGCCCATCATTTGGCTCATATGATTCTCATAGCCCAACGTACTAGTGGTGACAATGGGTATATTGTATTTGTAGGCTAGCGCCAGAAAGGCCTCCTGATAGAACTGCTCGGCGAGCAGCAGATCGAAGACGCCTTCCGTCTGGCGAGCGTGGATTAGCGCCTGCACCTTGGGCTGGCGGAGCGCATGCTCCGTGGTCTTCAGTCCAATGATCTCCAACATCTTGAGAAAATCATGGTTCTTCATCTGTGTCAAGTCGAACAGATGCTGTACGCCAAAGTTCAGTTTCACTGTGGCAAATCGAGAAGGTTTCGTAAGTATTAAAGTCTTTCATAAGTTTCTCTCTCTCTTTAGCTCTCTCTCTCTCTCTCTCACCATCATGCCAGAAGTCGTAGACAGGTTCGATCAGTAGCTCCGTGTAGTTGCTGCCGAGCTGCTGAGCGGAGAGCGTAAAAGCCGTGATCATTGTGACATTATGTCCGCTCTCCACGAGCTCTTTTATCAGCGCCGTGTGCATCATGAAATGACTTTTGCCTGAGCCATAAACAAATTGTTAGAAGAGTTGCTATTGCAGTACAGTAAAGCTAGCCTACCTGGAAATGCGTACACAGCTAAAATGTTCGCTGGCCTCGCCTGCGGCAGTGCAGCCAGCGCGCAGCACAGTAAAGCAAGGCTCACAGACTGCAACTTCATTTTGGCGTATTGATTGTAAGTTTATATCAATTTTTTTTTTTATTTTTGTTCGTCACTAATTTTCACTTATATAGATTTTTAATTATTATTCTATATTTGTCTTTTATTTTAAATTATGTTTATTATTATTAAAATTTTTATGTATTTTTTCACATTTATTTATTATTTATTTATATTTAGTTTTGGTTTATTTTTGATTTAGCTGGTAAGACGAGCAGAGTATAATTATAATTATTTAAACTATTTTGGTATTATATTTTATATTAACTTAAATTTCTATTCAATTTTAAAGAGATTCAAACGCACTTTCCCAGCAGCAGCTGTTCGCTCTCCCAGCCGGCTAAGCTTAACAGGCGAACAAACTCAGCTAATGTATGCTAAGCTCGTCAGTTCATTTCACATTTATCACTGTCTCTTCATATCAATTAAACATTCAATTCAAATTCATTACAGCAAAAGCAGCAAATGGATTTCAGCCCGACTGCCTTTCGGTGCTTGCAGCTCTGTAAGTGCGCAGTTCTCTAATGCAAGTGCATTTGGTATACCCTATAAGTTGATCTCTTTTATTGGTTTTAGATATTTGCAAATAGCTTACTACAATATTTATTTATTTTATTTATGTCTTGGTCAAAACCAGTTTAAGGTTTATTTAATTATTTAAGTAATTCACTATTTGCTTTCTAGCATCCACTTGATTACATTTATTTAATTTACATTCGAATTTTTTAAGCTTCGCTCGTCCGATTCGCGGCGCGATTCACAAATGACTGAGATGCTGCAAGCAATGGAAGTCACATTTTAGCGGAGCTAGGAAATTCGCTTTGTATATATATTTGTCATACAATTCAAATACCCTGTTAAACATTGACAAGCTTAACTGGTTATGCCAAGGGAGAGAGCTGCTATGTTTGCTTTACATTGGCTTATCAATAAGATTTTCTATGATAGAAGCGCATATGTAAGAGAAGAGTAAATTTAGCTAGTAATGGGTATCTAAAACTCAACTGTTGCAACTCAATTAAATAATCAAATCTTGATAGCTATGACATACATATGTGATCAATTATAGGGTATACTTCACAGGGTATATTCATGTGGAACAATCCAACACAATGCTCAATGATTCGGCTGTTTTAGAAAAACGTGTTATCAACCAAGATGAGCTGCATCTACATATATAGAGAATATTGAACACGCGTGTAATCAGCTGGAGCAACGCTGTTTTTGTTCATGAATATTTATGAAGGCCGGCAAACTTTGTTGACAGCGGCGATTCCAACCAGTAATAATGACACATAAATTTCATGAATTTCGATCTTCGTGTGTTGCTGAGGTGCAAACGTGTGATAGTCCAGAGAGAAGCCCAGCCAATCCAATCTTCCGATAGACTCTTTCGAACTGCAATTGACGAACGACTAAATGTCCAAGCAGTGAAGAGCTTTGAGAAGCGCTCAGTGAGTATATTTATTTATAATTTTTGCATGCCCTGCATGCACTAGGGTTGGTTGAGTTTGATCACTTCGAGGACCAGCTTTGTTGACTAATAAATATTTTTTTTCTGTTTGTAAAGCTTTTTTTTTTGATAAAACGAAATAGTAGAAGTTGAACGTCTCTAGCTAAACAAAATGTCATGCAAACTCAACTAATGTTTGTATTGTATATTGTATATTGTCCATCTGTTTATTTTTAATTTCTCACTATCTTTTCATTTCACTTAAACATTCAATTCAAATTAATTACAGCAAATGCGTTTCATCCCGAGTGTCTTTCATCGACTGCGCAGTTCTCTGCTGCGCGTGCAGCCTATTACACATTTGCTATACCCTGGAAAACTGTGGAGCTATCAGTATTAAATATTAGGAAATAATGCTCTACAATGTATATCAAATAATCATTTTATTTAAGCTACTTATTAGTTTTTCGCGCACTACATTTAAATATTAATGTTAGTTTTCATATACTCTACCAATATACATATGCCATTGGAATATAAAAAAAAAAAAACTTTAAATATTTATAGGGTATATTATAAAGAATCTACTTAGTTTTTGTAATTTCTTCTTTGCTAACTTAGTTGCAATGAGTCGTCTGAAAAATTAATTATTTGAGATGCATGCGTGTAATTTGTATTTTATTTAAACCTATTATTATTTTGCATCGCATTACGCTCGAGTGAATAACACAGGCACAGTAGAACTCGCTTAAAATATAAGTAAATCCTAACGAGAATGTAGCAACTGCTATATATAATAAATAAAATATAAATATAAGCAACAATTGTAGTTTAGAGTACATTGATTTTGTTTAAATTTAATGTAGAGTAAATTTATATAAATATTAAATTTTTTATATTTTTATTATTAATATATATATTCCAATAAAAATACAGCAACTCACTTAAACCGACTTTTACTTCTAAAAGAGCAACAATTGAAAATATTGTAGTATAAAATCCAGCTGATTTAGCAAAGTTCACAACCAATTCGCTTGCTGCTAACGAAGAGCCATACTTAAAAACCATTGCATACTTTTGTGCGGTGCCACGAATGTCGAAAAATGCTTTTTTGTTGCATACTCTAGAGGGCAGCTCTCTAATTCTAAAGAAATTTTTTATTTTTTATTTTAGGCTCTTTTGCCTTTATATCCTTGCAAAGGATAAAAGGATATGGTGCATCTGGTTTGTAAAGACCATTCCTATATGTCTCCATCAAAAAATTGTGTGTTCTTCTAAGAATCCAGAACTTGTCAATTTACAGTACCCGACGAGCTGTGGAGACCTAGAAAATCACCGAAAACACACAAAATCCTTAATATCTCAGCAGCCGCATGGCTGATTTCGTTGTCCTTTGGCACGTTGGTAGTCCTGGTGACCCCACATCGTTTGACACCATGCTTGCCAGGATATGCAAGAAAACAGCTGAGCTGGAATGATTTTTCTCGTTACGCAATTGTCGTTATATCTCAGTTCCTTGAAGGACTTTTATCCTTTTGATTGTTAATTCTTAATAAGAAGGCAACTGGGTATCTTTTATGTAAATCCCATCCTGATAGTCCTTCAAATGGCAAAGTTAAGGTGCTCCTTTGCCATTTTTCGACCAAACCCCTTGCAAAAATTTTCAAAAATATTTTGAACGAATCCTGGAATTCTGAGAATGCCAATCGATAGTCCTAAGCCTCAGCAGCTTATTAAAGTATGTCCTTTCCAGATCCTTAAGGAAATGAGCGAGATGTGGCTATGAAAAGAATGTCCTGATTTTGAAAAATAGCTCTACATCCAAGTATCAAAGTTGGTCGCTCTAAAAAGTGGATTTTAATAAAAAAAAAAGATTTGCATTTCCAATGTAATTTATTGTGTGTTTGATTTGTATTAATATTATTATTTTTGTTGTATTTTAGTTTATGCTAGCAGTAGGTGGTAGGCATTAGGCAATTACGTACATATAAATATGTATATTAAAGTAGTATATATGTATATGTATATTCGAATATATATCGACTAAATTTTAATATGTTTTATTAGGAATCGTAATTTGATAACGAAGCGGTTTGTTTAGTCATAGGTAGTAAGTACTGTACATTAGGCAATATTAACGACACTTTAAGTTATATTCTTTTCGCTTTTTACAATACAAAAATCACATTCGATTTCTTGTTGTTGTTTCTTAATGAATGCAAAGTTTTAAATAGATATCGAATATATATAGCTTAAAACTCATTTGCTGGCAATTAACAAACTCGTCTGCTGCACCCCACAAAGTGCATAAGTTTATCTTCAATTTTCATTTTCAATTTGAAAATTTGTGAATTTTCATTTTATGCACAAAGGCAATTTGTGGCCGAGTTGTTCGTTGGGGCGGGATTTGGGGATGGGCGGGGCAAGGCTTGGGCGTGTATTGCTTATGTTATTAGTCTAGGCCTTAATCTAAGCAGGGAGGCTTAAGCGAAATTCAATTTATTGTACGTGTGTGCAGGAGGCAAGCAGAAGACGAGCGAGCAGGACCAGGCAGAACGACCAGGACGACAGACTACCAGGCTACCAGGCTACCAGCCAGGCAGTCAGGCTGCTGCCTAATTGTGGCTGCTCTTCTCTTATAATAAATAGCTG
Source organism: Drosophila koepferae (assembly GCA_030914345.1). Classification (NCBI taxonomy): domain Eukaryota; kingdom Metazoa; phylum Arthropoda; class Insecta; order Diptera; family Drosophilidae; genus Drosophila; species Drosophila koepferae. Next base: position 11,565,783 of record JAUESR010000211.1, on the reverse strand, counting down.
TTGCCTCGGGCGCTGCACATTCTGTTGATGGGCACACATTTGCGCACTTGCTGCACACGCACACACACACACACACGACATCTGCCATATGTGCAGCCATATGTGGGCGTGTGAGTGTGTGTGTGTGTGTGTTGTTGTGGGTGGATATGTCGACTGCGTCTGGTTTCCTTCTTGTGGCTTTTTCTCAAAACAACAAAATAACGAAAAAGTAAACAGGAAAGAAATATTGTTGAGGCTGTCATAAATAATGCTCGGCTCATAACTAAGATTTGGTCCTGCGAGATGAAGCTGTTGGCACGTGCTTGGAATGTGCTGCCGCTGCTGCTGCTGCTGCTGCTGCTGCTGTTGCTTAGCTCACTATATATACTTGGATATATAGCTTAGCTCACTATATATACTTGGATATATAGCGCTTCTGTACAAGTCGGCCAGCCTTACGCTTGAGTATGGTGAAGCGTATTAACTGCTAATCGCTAAAATGTGGCGACTGCGGCGGCACACGTGGATATAGCTGCAAGTAGAGACAGAGACTGATTAGTTACTGGTTAAAGAGAGACGTCCATATATTTCCATTTGCTTACGCCGAGCAGATTACGTGGCACGTAGCCCTCCTCGCCAGCTGCATTACGTGCCCACCACCATTCGTTCTCGGCATCGTCGCCCTTGCGCAGCACGATCAGCGGCTCGTTGACGTGAAAGCTCAGCTCGTCGCTGTTCTGCGCTTCATAAGAGAACACTGCATAGACGTCGCCATTGTTCAAAATGCCCAACTTCTCTTGAATGCCTACACAGAGAGAGAGAGAGAGTGAGAGAGTCAGAAAGAGAGCGCATTTAGAGTCAATTTCACTTACTGTACAAATACTCGGAGCAGCCATCAAAGCCCTCCTCATCCTCCTCGCACTTCTCCGCTGGCGTCTCATGATCGGAGAGCGTCGAGGCAAATAGACAGGCGCCGCTCTCCACCAGAAACTTGACCATGTTCAAATTATTGCAGCTGGCAGCGCAGTGCAGCGGCGTCCAGCCATCCGAATCCTGCGCATTCACATCGCAGCCAAATTGCACAAGGAATCTGAAAAGGCAAATCAAACAGATATATATGAAAATATATATGTAAATTAAAGAAAATTTCTTTTTTATTATTTTCCACTCACTTGACTATGTCTAGATGTCCCGCACAGATGGCATTGTGCAGCGCCGTGATGCCCTCATCATTGGCCGCACTTGGATTGGCCACCTGCATGGCCGTCTTCTTGACCAGCTCCAGTTCACCCTCCAGGCTGGCATCGAGCAGCAGCGCCAGCGGATCAAAGCTTACGCGACGCCCCAGCTTCGGTTTGCTGGTGGTGCGCTCCTTGAGGCTGCTGCTGCCTCCACTGTGGCTCACCTCCACTTGGGTGCGCTCCAGTCGATCGGGCTCATCGACGCTCGAGCTGCTCTGCGAGTTGCTGTTGGGCGAGTGCTGCGGCGATTCGATTGTGCTGCGGCTAGGCTCCTGCTGCTTGGGTTGCTGCTGCTGCTGCTGCTGCTGCTGCTGGAGCAACTGCTGCGGCCCGGCCTCTGCCTTGCGTGGCAGCTGCTGTGCCCCAGCCTTGGCCAGGCCACCACCCACAGGCAGCGCCTTGAGTCGCGGCGGTTGCTCGAATATGGGCTGCTTGCGTATGGTTAGCGGCTTGGCTTTAATCGGTAAATTGTCATTGATGTTGAGGGACTGCAGCCCGAAGCTGGGCTGAGCTGCTGGTGCCTGTGCTGTTTGTGCCTGCGCCTTGCTGGATGTGGTTGCTGCTGGTGCTGCTGCACTTGTTGTTGTTGTTGCTGTGCCACTCAGTTCGCTGGGCTGCTCTGTGGGCGACATTTTGCTGGGCTTGGGCGGCAAAGCGGGTCGCAGCTCTGTCGAACTAGTTGTCACCACATTGGGCGCCACACGATTCACCTTGGGGCTGTAGTTGATCATTTTGGGTATGGAGCTGCCGCCGCTGTTGCTGCTGTTGCTCATCGAGGTGGGCGCCACGCTGCTGATGGGTTTGCGCGGCGGCACTGCCACCTGCACCTGCAGAGGCTTCGTGGTGCTGCTGCTGCTGCTGCTGCTGCTGCTGGAGGCGCCTGCATTCGATACAGCCATGGCCACGGATTTGCTGACTGCCCCTAGCGGCATGCTGTGCACGGTTAGCTGTTGCTGCGTGTTGCGCTCGGACAACGTTTCGCTCGTCACCGAAATCTCATTCTTTTTAATGGCTGTTGACTCCTGTGACTCTTTTGCCTGCTGATTCAATTTATTAATCAGCGCCGAGGCGGAGCTGCTGCTCGTGATGCTCTTCGGTATTTTGCTGGCAGCAGCTGGTGAAGTAATTGTTGTTGTTGTTGTTGATGATGATGTTGCTGTAGTAGCTGCAGCTGCCTCTGCCGCCGCTGCTGCTGCCGCTGCTGCTGCTGCTGCTGCTGCTGCCGCCTCTCTATCCCGCTTCTTGGGCCCCACCTCTGCGTAAATGTGCGTTGTGCTTTCCATGGCTTCTGTTTGCGCTTGCTTACGCAGCTCTGCCTCCGTCTTTAGCTTCTTTGCCAATTTTGATTCATCGCTTTCGCTGCTGCTCGTTGCCGTTGCCGTTGCCGTTGTTGTTGCAGCTGTAGCTGCAACTGCAGCACTGCCTGCATTGCTGCTGGGATAGAAGCTCTGGCCCGGCGTCAGTTTGACGTGGCTGTGACTCAGATCTTGAATGAGCTGATTCTGTTGATTCGTATTGGCCGTTGCTGCCGCATGCTTCAACATGTTGCCCGCGCTCAGATAGCTGGCCGTCGTTGTTATCGTCGACTTCTGGGGCGTGTGTATGAAGGGCTCCACGGCAGCCACATTGACACTGCCCCGTGCCATGGCACGCTCTGCTGCTCGGCCGGCGGCTGCTGCTGCGGCTGCTGCTGCCAGCTGATTGACCTGCTTCTGCAGCAGTTGTTGCTTCAAGGCTGCCACGCCCCCATGCTTGGAGGCAGGCTGACGATGTTGCTGCTGCTGTTGTTGCTGTTGTTGCTGTTGAGCAGCAACTGCAGCTGTTGCTGCCAGTAGCTGCAATTGTTGCTGTTGTGCAGCTGCTTGTTGCTGTGCTGCTGCTTGTTGCTGTTGCTGCTGTTGCTGTTGCTGTTGCTGTTGTTGCTGCTGTTGCTGTTGCTGCTGGTGATGTGTGTTCGCCTGCTTTTTCCGCTGCAGGCGCGTTTGCAGCTCGTAAATACGTTGATCCACAGAGCGCAGCTCCGCCTGTCGCTGCTGCAGGGCCTCGCGTTGCATGTGCAAGCGCGCATCCTGCTGCAAGGACAACTGATTGCGATACTAGATAACAGCAAAGAAAAGAGAAAACAATAGATCCTAATTAGCATTGGATTATCTCATGGCTCCACTCCGCTCCACTCACCATCAGCTCGCGTCGCAGCTTCTCCAGCTCCCGTGAGGCCTGCGGCGGCAAAGCCTGCGCCGCCGTCTGTCCGGTTGCGGCCAGCAAATTGACAGGACATCTTCGGTCTCGCCGCAGCTCCTCCAGCTGGCGTGTAAGCGCCTCCACCTTGGCCACCGCCAAACTGAGCTCCTTCTCCTTCTCGCTGAAGAGCGCACGAATCGAGTCCAAGTCATTGCCTAAGCACAAAAGTTAAAGGGATTAGTTAGGCCATCCGTGCAGCAGCAGCAGCCTCAAAGCCCCACCAAGTCGCTTATTTCCTAATGAAGTTAGCGCACTTTCGCGGCTAATTGAAGGCAGCTGGACACGCAGGTTCGTTCGTATTGGGGTCGCCTGCTTAAATATGCTCTACAAAAAGCCGCTTAGCTTAGCTTGCCTTTGCATTGCGCCGCCTTTACGCCTTTCGCCTCACATCTTCTGCTCTGTTGCTTTCATTTGCTCGCTAACCTTTTATACTCGCATATATATATATATATATATCTTTTAATCGTTAGCATATTTCTGTGAAATTCACACCTTAAAACATTTGCAGCGCCTGGTCACACATGCCGCTGAGTAGGGTCCTGCGCATCCGTCGGATGCTGTCTGAACTAATTATGGCCCAACAAGGCGCAACTGAAACCTCATTAACATAACATCCTAGTCAGCGGGTGTCTGTGTCTGTGTCTGTGTCTGTGTGTGTGTGTGTGTTAGGGATGTGGGCGTGGGTGGGCGTGTCTGTGCTTCGCGGCTAAATCGCCAATGCCAGCACAGTCAATGCCAACAGCAATTAGATAAGCTAAAGGACGAGCCTGCCAGATACTCAGCAAAAGAAAAATGATTTGCTTTGGCACATATTCAAAGAAATTCTCAATTGACATACATACATATACATGTCATTTACAGTTATAATAGATCTATAATCGATTAGCTTTGATTTGAATTAAGTAAAGTTTCTTTAAGAGAAATTTATATTTTTATCTCATATATTTTTATATATATTTTATCTCATATAGCAACCATAAATGTAACATATTCAAGTTATATTTCTATGCTAGCAGAACTATAAAAAAGTCAAGGCAAACCAAAGATAGAGATTTAGATAAGCTAAATCTAATACAAATATCGGCTTTAGCCTTTACACATCTGATTTATTGCCTTTCTTATTGTCTCTCAATTGTTTCATTTCTAAACACCTCATATGATATTCATCTTTAATGGGTATAAGTTATAACAAGGCCATCAACAAGGATAACATCTTTGGCAGGTCAGCTCAAGAGCCACCCACAGGCAATCATAAAGGACAACAAAGTGCCACACATACATAAATTAAAGTTACACACACACACACACACACACACGCGCACTCATATACAGTTACACGCATGCTGAGGTAGCGCCACTCAACACGATTTTAACACATGTTAATCCCGCTGTCGTCCCTGCTCGGCTACCCACACCCACACCCACATCCACATCCACATCCACATCCACGGCAAGCGCGCTTGTCGTGCATGCGGTGCTTAACTCAATTGGACCCATCTTCACTTTGTAGTTGCCCTGCACTCGTTGGATCCCCCTGCTCTCTATATCTCGCCCTTCCTCTCTTTTGCTCATATACTCACTCAGTGTTACATTGTAGGTCTTCTGTAGATCCACTTGACCCCGCAGTGCGCGTAAGCGTCGCAGCTTGGACTCCTGGGCCTCCACACGCTCTCGCAGGCGACGCAGTCGCTCCCCCTCGGCGCTGGCCACCGCGCTGCGCACCTCCTGCGATTTGAGGAAGCGCAACCGTTGCTCCTTTGTGGCCAGCAGCTGGTGCTGGCTGTCGATTTGCTGCTGCTGTCGCAATGCCATCGCCCTCAACTCGGCTGATGTCAGCCTGCTGGGCACCTGCATCGTGGATGGAGATAGAGATGGTGATAGAGATATGAGACAAGTGGGTGGGATTAGTGGATTATAGTGGTCATACACATAAGTGAGTGTCGCACCACACCCCCCCCCCCCCTCCCCTCCCTCCCCTCTCTGTCCGTGTGTCCGAGATCGTTAGAGATTCAGCTGCGGATAAGCTGCTTGAAAAGGTGTTATTGGCGTTGTCGTTGCCACACCTCCACATCGAGCAGTGGGGAGGCCGGATGGCCGGATGGGCGCATCAATAGCGTCAAAGTGAAAATGAAATTTCCACAATTTATAAACGTTATCGGCAATCGTTGCCTTCAGCTAGAGCTTCCAGCTCCCAGCTCGTGTCCTGCAGTCGTGTGTCAAGTCAAGTCAACTTGTCAACATCCACTCCTGGTCGCAGTCGGAGCCGGAGTCGCAGTCGTGGTCATGGTCACGGCCCGGTTGCTTCCCACACAACGTCTGATACCACCATAAATCAAGTTATGTTTATGTGTGTGAAAAATGAAAGCTAATTTGCTACCTTTTTATTTAGGGCCTAGCGGAAAAGCGGAAAGAAAACAGAAGACAAAAAAAAAAAAAAAACGAATTTCGAGAATAACAAAAGAGACGTTCGCATAAATAGATTAAAGTTGACCTCACACCTTCGCTCATCGTCGCTACCTCCCTCCCTCCCTCCATCGTTATATTTGGCAGTTAATCGTGCACTGAACATAAAACTAGATACTGGGCGTGTGAATGAAAATTAAATAAATAAATAAAAAAAAATGTCGCAAAAGATTCGACAATATTCATTTATACAGCATTGTTCTATAACATAGATATATAATCTATATCTTATAATCATATATTTAGAACTATTTTGGAACTAGTTCCAAATGGAAATTGAAACAGAATTTAAAAATATATTTACAGATCTAAATCTGCAAGAAGACCCGATATTGTTAGCAGCTGCGTGGATCAAATATATATTTTCTGTATTAATCCGAAACTGATTCCAAACTAAAATTAACTTTTATTATCTTTCAACTTGCTTTCAGTACATAAATATCTCAGAACAAAATTTCTTTTTGAGTTAGTTTCTTACTGGTTCATATGACAAGTTTGACCTAGCTCAATGAACTCATAGTCATTTTGAACTACTTTCATACTGGTTCGAAATTCAGCTTCTATATGAACTGACTTAAATTTGAAACAAATTTTATATTGTTCCGCACCAGAATAGATGTTCAGCTACTTTTATACTAGTCCCGAACACGAACTAGATCAAAATCAAGCTACGCATTCATTTGAAACTAGAAAAAATTCCATTTTAACTTATTTCGAATTATTATAAATCTTTTGATAAACAAACGAAGCTTGGTATTAATTATAATAATAATAATAATAATAATAATAATAATAATAATAATAATAATAATAATAATAATAATAATATATTATTGCGCCAACTTTAAGAAATAATACATGTGCAATAAATCAAACAATCACATTAGCTTTCAACTGCATTGGATTTCTTTCAGTGTAGTTGATGGTTTGCAGTTTACTTACGTTAAGCTTCGGTTCGGATGTCACCACCCGTGTGGGACTCTGGGAACCATTGATGTTGCTGCTGGCCATGCCCATGCCCATGCCACTGCCACTGCCACAGCTGCTGCTGCCGTTGAGCGCTGAGGTGGTCCTCGAGGCGGGCATCAATGAGGCGGGCGGCATTTTGGGCAGGTTGCCCGACACGGGCCGACACACGCAGGTTAGCATCGTCAATAAGGCTCAACTCTTTCGATTTTTTGGTTTGCGTATGCTTTTCGAATGTTTTCTCCGTTATATTTTGCACTTTTTTCTTAACTTTTTTGCTGCACACTTATTGACTTTGATTACGTTAACGTTAACGTTTCGAATTCGCCTTCGAAATATTGTCACACCTTTTGCTGTTCTTTTTGCAGTTTGCGCTTTTTATTGCTACCTCTGGATTTACTTAAAAATGCACTCGCAGTTGTAATATTTACGTCTGTGTATGGGTGTTGTGGGTTGTGGCATGCAGTTTATATGTCCTTCGTCCTGCAACTATTATTTCTCTTTTTGATTCCTCTTCTTTTATTATTTTTGAATGTGACTTGCTTCGCTGCTCAGCTGCTGCTGTTGCAAATTTGTTTTTATTGTTGCAGAAAATATAGCGAACGTCGCCATGACTTGCAAGTACCAGGCACGCCCACTAGACCCACCCACCGCTACCGCTGCACCTAACCACCCGCTGGCTGCACTTGGCACCGTCCCCGCTGAGCGTTGTCTGCGACCAGCTGCCTTCACTATGTACTCGTTAATGGATTTTCAATTCAGCGCCTGATTGAAAGCATACTTTGTACTGCACTGTATGCGTGTGTGTGTGTGTGTGTGTGTGTGTGTGTGTGTGTGTGTGTGTGTGTAGTGTTTGCCATGCGAGTGTTGGTTGTCATTGGCAACGGGCAGCGTCAACAGCCGTGACAACAACAGGCGCTCAATGGCTCCCAGCACGACAGCCATAACAATTAAAGACGCTAACAGCTGGGGGTTGACACGCCACATAGATACCCTATAAGTTGTATAGAGAGGTGCATAGAGCAAGCCAAAGAAGTAAAGCAACTCTCTCTATGATGATATTTACTTGATTTTATTTAGAGCTAGAAAAAAGCATGACTATCGGATACCCTGTAAAAGAGCATGCTTATATATACATTAATAGCAGCTATCTTTGTATTTTACTTTTAACTACTCTTTACTTAGATACATTAACTGCCAGCTAGCAAGACTAGCAGATACCCTATAAGTAGTGTAATGCATCTCAGCAGCCTAAGTAGTTTTTACTCTAGCTACAGCTCTTCGGTCTACTTTTTTGCATATTAAAAAGTCTTCCATAGTTCTTTCACACAATTGCTACGACTCACACATACCCATTAATATACATAGAAATCAAAACAACACGCACAGTACATCTAATTCCATTCCCAATTCCCTCACCCCTCACGCACTTTGCATTAAACTTCCATTTACTTTCTGTTTTATTAGTCTCGGCAGCTAACTTAATCCAACATATGTATGTATGTATGTATATGGGACATATCTATAACAGCAGCAACTCGACTACAAGCCAAGTTAACGGCTCAGTTGCGTGTGCATAATCACTCGCACTTGCTAAATAAGAGTGGGTCAAACAATAGTTAATGCAAGTCAAATAGGCAAGTCGGCAAACGACGAACCACTAAAAACGTAGCGCCTAGGTATTAAAAAAAAAAAAACAGGGCGACGTTGATGGTAGCGGGAGCAGCTGCCACGCCCACACACACAAACAGACAGACAGACAGAGATAGAGAGAGAGAGAGAGACAGAGTCAAACAGAAGGCAACTAAACACTGAGCAAACAACAAAATGTCGTCATGTGTTTTGTTGGCAAATGGAAAATGAATGCGACGGGCAACTAACGAGGCGTGTGGTGCAGGGAGTTGGGCGAAAGGGTAGTAGTTGGGTGGCTGAGGGAGTGTAAGTACTTGTGTGTGTGCTGTGCGACATGTCAGCAGCTGTGCTGGCTGCACAATTGGCTTTGGTCACACTAGCGCACAGCCATATTGATGATGAGACGCGCCACACTCGACGAAGTCAAGCGGAAGCAGGCAAAGGGCAAAGAGAACACCAGGGAGTGGAGTGGAAAGAGAGAGAGAGAGAGAGAGAGAGAGGAGCAAAGGGCAAGCTGTCCCTGATCAATGACAGGCAACAGAAATTGCATTTCACAAAAGCATTTTGCAGTGGCGAAAAGACGCGAAATATATATATACACACACAGAGACTGGCACACACAGAAGACTCAATTTATGGCGCTTTTATAGCTAATATAAGGTCATGTATGAGTACAAAAGAACGTGAAGACGAAGAAGAAGAAGCAGAAATATCAACAGCAGCAGGAGCAGGAGTAGCAGCAGCAGGAGTAGCAGTAGCAGGAGTAGCAGCAGCAGGAGCAGCAGCAGTGTGTAATCAGAGTTCGCTACGTAATTTGTGCCAATTTGATTGATTGATTCGTTGCAGTCAATTTTGGATTGGAATTAAGAAGAACCTAAATACCAACTGTCAACAAATAAGTCAACAGAGTGAAACACAGAGAGAGAGAGAGAGAGCGAAAGGGAGAGAGATAGATGACAGAGTGCGTGTGCAGCACGCACTCATTCACTCTTCCACTCTCGCATTCAATCGATTAAAGACAAACATTTTGGTTGCGCATATTTTCCAATTAACAAAGTTTGTCATAATAACTTGCTCGGCATCTCGATCATGCAATGTGGAATGTGGCCTCTGGCATTCTGTCAGCCATTTATGCCACTAAAAAGGGACACCAGAAGTGCCTGAGCGAGAAAGAGAGAGAGGGCAGAGACAAACAGAGCGAGAGTTAGGGCAAACTTAAACTTTAGCAAAGGAATTTCAAATATTTTCGCTGGCTCAGCACCACATAAAGAACAACAACAACAACAACAATAGGAGCAGCAGCAAAAAAAAAAAACGCAACTATTTATGTTGCAGTGTGTCCAAAGGCATGAGGCGTGGCCAGTGGCGCCACCCAGCAGGGGGCATTTGGGTGTGGCATAGCCAAAGCAATATAATTGTACATTGAAAGAAGTTCGCGAAGCCGTCGGCGTTTGCTGTCGTCATAGCGGCTCTATGTTTGCTATTGTTGTTGTTGCTGTTGTTGCTGTTGTTGCAGTTGTTGTTGCTGTAGAAGCAACAAGCATTTTATTGATTTTAGCCCTTTTTAGCAGTAAACACCCACGAGGGCAGCTGGCGCTGCATTGAGGCACTGGCCAACTGTGGGTTAGTTAGGAGTTTTTGCCTTTTACCCCTGAGGCGGGGACGCTAACTGCTCCACCTTTGGGGCTCTGGCTTCGCGTGCGCGCACGTTTATTGCTAATTCTTTTTCGTTCTACTTCTACTTCTTCTTCTTCTTCTTCTTCTTCTTCTTGTATTTTTGCTGCACGCGCTCTTTGTTTTGTTTTCGTTTCCCCATTTTCATCTTGTTTTGTCATTTGTCGTTTCAACTTTGCATACCCTAACATTAACATTAGGCATTTGCATTTTAAACACATTTCAATGTGAAAGAGTAAACGCCACTGGAGTGCAGCCAGAGCGGACTTGAGCAACTGACAAAGTCTTTAATTTTTCCATTAGAAACTCTGCACAAAGTAGCGGAACAACTCTTGCCCAAAATAAAATCGGAAAAAGTTTCTACAAACTTAGTTTTGATCAAATAAAGCTTAAAAACTTTAGTTGTTTAAGTAAATATATTAATAAGTCTATTTGGCAAAATGACAGTGGGTTTAATAGAAGCTAGATTCCCAAGCTGTTATTAAAAACTTATGGCCAAAGTTTTGAAAACTTTCTGCTAGACTAAAGCTGCTCATAATAGAAAATGCTGCAGCAAGGTGTTCATATATTTATCAATGAATTTGTAAGTCATTTCCTATAATATATATACAAATTTTGTTATTTGGCTTCTCTTTTGTTAATACTTGTCATATTTTCATATATATTCATTGTCAAATTTTAATCGATTTTTTATATATACAAATTATTCTAACAAAATCTGATTTTTTTCTGCCCAAATTTTAGTTCATTTTTGTTGAATCTTTTCTCTCTTATGCAAAACAATTTATCAAATTTTGCAATTTATTTTGTCAACATACTTTTTGCTGCCAGTATAGTAGCTCTAGGCCTGGCAAAGTTTGCTTAATTTATTTTTGATTTCATAACTATTTCTACCTTAAAAGTTTGGCTTTTAAAGCTAAAATAGTTTCAATCGAATTAAGGTCAATTTGTGAGGCTTTAAGAATTTTAGGCATTTTAGTGTATGAAGTAAAATTAAATGTGAATAATAAAAGTAATAAAGAATATATTGAGCCCTAGCTTTCTAGAAATCAAAGCTTAAATGAAATGTAAAAACAATTGATTATATACTCATAATATATACAAGTGTATAATAAATATTAAAATTCCCTTAACATTTTCAATAGAGTATTTCATCGTCGTACAGTTACTCTTTTAACGCAATTCGTTCTAGTTCAAGTGTCGCGCTCTTAAGTTTCTTAAAAGTTCTGGTCGCTGCTGCTGCTGCTGCTGCTGCTGCTGTCACGTTCCTGCTGCACATTTCGAAATCGATTACAAACAGGATATGCACAGCGGAAGTGTGTTTTATGAGTGACGGAGAGAGCGGGTGCAGGGCAAACAGACAGCAGACATCAGCTGAGGCGATTAGCAAACTGCGACAGCCGCTGTCCAGGAAGCGCAGGACTGCTGCTGCTGCTGCTGCTGCTGCTGCTGCTGCTGCTGCTGTTGCAGTTGCAGGTGTGGCTATGCCCGTGGCTGAGTGAGAGCTGCACGTTGTTTAATGAATTTACATGGCATCGAAGATCTCTGATATCGAGCATGAGCCATTTGTGTGTTGTGCACAACACAATGTGGGCCGAGGGCGAACGTGTGCCAGCTGCTGGCTAGCTTAGAGCTGTGCCGCAGCAATGCGACATGGGTGCACAGTTCACTTGCTTTGTGGGTCGCACAAATGCAACGCACTCCCTCTCTCACCCCTCTCTCTTTCGCCTTCTCTTACAACTCTACAACTCTTGCCGCTTTCCACGTCTTATCCTGTGTAAGGCGGAAAAAAAAAGAAAGGCTTGTTCCAAGTGGTTTCAGTTGTGAGTGGCTTTCGCTGTGCTGCAAAACTTTTGCACACTCACATGTTTTGTGTATGTGTGTGCTAGGGTGGTTGGGTGGTTTGGGTGGTTGGGTGGTTTGGGTGGTGCGCCTATTTGTTGGGGAACTTAAGTTGTCGCTCACGCGAAGCTGTTCGCATTTAGAGGCCAGCTTGATGTGCTTCACGCTGCTGTTGAATGTCCGGTGAGACGAGAGAGTGGGGCAAGTTGTGGTTGCTGCTTGTGGCTGGTTCGATGGTTTCAGTTTTGGTTCGGTTTTCGGTTTCGGTTTTGAGCTCTTCTTATTTGTGTTTGAGCAAAGGACGCGTTGTAATTTCTCTGAGCGTCATTCATTCAACGTTTTCTTTCAGCTTTTATTTTTCCCGTTTTTTTGCACACCAATTTTTTGTGTTTGTGTGTGTGTGAATTTCCTCTTTCAGTTTCTGGTGTTCTTTCTTTTTTTTTTTTTCTTTGAGGTCAGCCGCCTGACGATTTCGTGCCAAACGCTTAACACTCCACAAAGTTGCGAGTTGAAGCAATTTTACGCAACAGTAATTAAAGCGCAGCGTGGAGTGCTGAGGGGAGACCAAAAGAGAGAGAGAGAGAGGGAGAGAGGGAGACAGGGACAGCTGCAGAGGTAGGCTCGCTGTTTGGTTACACGTGAGCGGACGCCAGGTCAGCACGGGTCTTGTTTATTTGGTGGCGCAGCAAAGCGAATTAAATTGCCCCAGCCTCAAGGTCGCACAATTGAATTCGAAACACCAATTAAAATGCCAAACGAAATGAGCTGCTTTCGGCTCGCGCGCTCTCTCTCTCTCTCTCTCTCTCTCTCTCTCTGTCTCTCTCTCTCTCCCTCTCGTTTAATTACGCTCCAGATGAGCTGCCGCTCAATACAAATGATAATGATACGCTTTTCAAATCGACTTATTGATTACCAAAGCAAAACCGACCCATAATTAATGCGCCCGTAATGAGAGCTAAATGCAATGCAGAGTATAAATAAATATCTATATAGATATAAATAAAAATAAAAATATATATAAATAATTAGGGACATTAAATGTAGTCTTAATCAATATATTGCAGTTAAAATGTTCAGTTTCAGTTTTTAACGATAGTTTTAATGAAAAGATTTAAAGAATCAACTTAAATAACTATAAATCAATTTTAAATAAATATAAAAAATAAATAAATAAAAAAGCTAAATTGTTCTATGAATATTAATATTAATATTAATTAAAACTCTTCAAATTATGACCAAAATTATATGTAAACAATAAAATATACATAAGAAACTATATGTTTATTTATCTAGTCTTTATAACACGTCTTAGCTGCACAGCGAGTGAGAAAGCAGCAAAGAAAATGTTTATTCAAGGCACTATTTAAATAACTAAGCACGTTGCGGTGGGCCATAATTTATTACGTAATTCTCGCTTTAGTTACAAAAATAAACAAATTTGTTGAGAGACAGCGACATTGACATTTAGATATATACAATTTGACTGCCTTGAGGTGGGTGTAGTACAAAATCTTGGAAATTGTTGTTTATAGTCATTTAAGGCTATTTACCTTTAACATTTGGTCTGTACTTATTGTAACTATATAATATATACGCTTCAAATGGTATTTAACACATTTTTGAGTATATTTATAGAAACACAAAGTCAAACAAAGTATTTGACAAAGTTTCAAAGTTTCTAACTTGCAGACTTGGCAGCACGTTAGTATATATATAATATATATGATGTACATTATTCCTCTTAAGTATTATTTTATGTTACTTAATCATAAAACAACAGCTGTCGAATCGGCCACAAAAAAAGACCAAATATTTATGCTTTAATGCAAAGATCGTCTGCTCATCAAAGAGTCTTAAAAAGACTTGCCCGTGCCAAAAGACTCTCTCTTCATGAAAATCTCTCACTAGTCTTCATTAGCATACTTTTTCATAAGAAATTCTCTTTAAAAGGGTTTCTCTTCATAAGCCTACCTCTTGAGTAGACCCTCTTATGAAAAGATTCTCTCTCTTGTGAAGATGTTTAAAAGACTTAAAAGACTCTCTTCTTGAGAAGACTTCCTCCCTCCTCAGACTCAATCTTTATACGACTCCCTCTCTCTCTCTCTCTGCCTTAAAACTCTTTCATGACGTATTCACTTCATAAGACCGTCTCCTTCATGTGACTATTGCAAAAAGCTCCCTCCCACACTCAACTAACAGTTAACTTAAATAATTACTCTTTAATTACAGTCGTATCAATGACATTCCTCAAATGTATTTTACAATTATTCAACACTCGATTAATCAGAGCACAAAGAATTCTCCGAATACTTTCAATTAATGCGAAAAACGCGCACGAATTCAACAAATAAATATTCCCTAAATGGATTACGCGCTTCAAGAAACCCAAAATAAATTCATATACACGCACATATATGTACCTACATACTCGTATATATACACATAAATATGTTATATTTTTTTTTTTTTTTGCACAAACGATTTGCGTTAATTAAGTGCGTCGGAATGATGAACACACGCAAAGGTTTACAAATTATTCAACATTTTTTATTTTTGCTTTATTTTTTATTTTTGGTCTTTTGTTTGGAAATTTAATTATAAAATTTGAAAATTTAATTTAATGCTTTGAATTGAAATCTCATACTCGTCCACGCCGCTGCTGCTGCTGCTGCTGCTGCTGCTGCTGCTATTGTTGTTGTTGTTAAAAAATTGCGGCAAAAATAATAAACAAATGCAATAACATGGCCATTCAATATGTGAGCATATGAAATCCGTATTACAAAAAAACAAAGCGTAATACGTAATGAAAACAACGTGCAGCTGTCCGGTCATTTTGTACATTACATATACATATATATATATATACAATATGTATTTACGTATATCTTGTATGTATATTTTATTTTTGGACAGTCGAACGGGGCGTATGCGCATTAAAAATTGATACGCCCTCGCGCTTGTTATTTCTGTCGGACACTGATTATTTACGCGCCGCACAAAAGCCAACTTGGCCACAAGGCAACAAAAAAGAAATGCAGGATGAGGAAAAAGAAAGAACCGGATTCCGGCTCAAAACCCCCTTCCGGGCAGCGAACAATGCTTGGCAATTATTCAAAACATGAGAGAGAAGTTTGCAACAAATAAGTTCGCTCGCTTCTTTCTTTCGTGAGCACTCTGATTGCGGCACAAATAATTGTTGCAATTTCGTGCCAAAGTATTCGCTATTAGCCTGCATATTTGAGTGTTGCTAGCCACGACTACCGTCCGTAAAATCCGGAACTGGACGTCAGCTGTTGCTGCTTCTGCTGCTGGTGTTGCTGCTGCTTTTCGACCAAATGACTATTCAAACTTTTCACTGTTGTAATTATTATAAATAAATGAAGCGCTATTTGGTAGGCACCGACTGCCATTTGGCAGTGCTTTGTTTTCGCCATTAGGAGGCGTGCTGCTTTTAGTGGGCGTCATGGGGGTGTGGCTCGTGATTAGGGGGCCAAGCGCTTGCCCCAAACACAGGTTATTGCCTTGGGCATGTCCTTCGGAGCAAAGCGTCACTGCCAGCTGGTGAATCTGTAGTCCTACAGGCTGCCTATTTAGCGATGCCCTGTAGTCATTAGTTATTTTCAATGGGCATTATAGACAGCATGCACATTATGTGCAGGTGGGAAAAGTAGTGAAAGTAGTATAGAGTATATCCATATTATTATACATCTCTATACAAAGTTCTCTCAATAACTTTTTTCAACTGTAAATTAGAAAAAGCTATTGACGTAACAAATTGATTCAAGTTGCATTTAGCGACAAGTGGAATCAGCTTAAATAGTTTATATATAAATAAATTAAATGTCTATAACTGCAGTAACAGCTCAGAAAAAGAAGCGATCAAAGCAATTGTCCATTTGGTTAAGTGCAAAATTTTGACTCAGCTCAGAAACAGATTTTATGAAGCATTGCAAAGAGCTGACTTTGCATAAGAGCTGACTAAATTTGTCATGGGAATTACTAATGCAATCGATACAAAATAATGCAAAGCTTAAGACATCAATCTTTCATTATAGTTGAACTCTATTCGAAATTTTGGTAATGTATATAAATATAATTTAAATGTCAATTGCATTTACTTAAGCATATGCAGTTTACAGGATAACTTAAAGTCTGCGATTGCAAAGCTGTTGGACATTTCTTGTTTATTATTAACTCGACGTACGCCCCACATTTGTTCATTTGTCGAGAGTAGCATTTGGTAATAGAAAATGGAAACCAGAACCCGCCAGGCCCAAATCAGCGTGACATGAACTGAAATTAGAATAGAAACCAGACACAAATACACACACACATACAAACACACACACATTTAATTTTATATGACAGCTTTGTATGGCAATTATTTAAATGTTCCAGCTCCTATATATCTTATTTTGTAATTTCTTTTTTTTTTTTTTCTTACCACGTGTCCCATTTGGCATTTGGGTCGATACAGCGCAATGGAGTTAAAAGCAAGCACTTAAGGCCACATAAATTATGCAAAAAATAACAACATTAACAACAACAACAAAATAAATAAATTACCATTTAAATAATTTGAATGTGCAGCACTTAAAGTGAGATAAATATATAATTTAATAATTTATTTGCGTGCGTGTGCAATTTAACTGCGCACAAAAGACAATTGAGATACGCTCAGATAAATCAAAGATCTCTTTGCAAATCTTGCCGCATTCTTCAACAAACAAAAAACGAGAAGCAGCAGCAGCAGCAGCAGCGACTGCTTATCGCAAGTTTGAATTGCACTCTGATGAGTTTGCATTGCATTAGCCAGTTCCGCAATTTGTTTTGGCCAAAAAGCAACGAATGCCAAATATTTCCGCATTGCTGCATCACACACAAACGAGACGGAGACAAACTTGTTCAAACTTGACCATAAACGTAATTTTTGGTATTTTCATTGCAACATTCCATTTTCATTTCCATTTCAATTTCTATTTCTATTTCTATATCTATTTATATTTCAATTGTCATTTGTCTCCATTTTCCCTTTTCCATTTGCATTTCCATTTCCATTTCCATTTCCATTTCTATTTCCATTTACATTCGCATTACCATAGCTATTGCTAACCAAAATAACAATAAAGCACAAACTGTCTGGACCATCAGCTGTGTCGCCCTAAGTGCTGTCTGCGGTCAGCATTGAACATTCATTACGTTGACCTTGACTGTCTTGCTGTCTTGCTGCTGCTTCCTCTTTGTGCATGTCTTCGTCGTCGTCTTCTTCTTCTTCTTCTATGTCTTCACACACTCATTAAGCCAGAGACAGGGGCCATCAGTGAAGGTAATCTATTAGATCTTATTGATGCATTTACAGCGCAGTCAAATGCTAATTACACACTTAACCACAGAGCGCTCCAATCAGAGTCAATCTTTGTGCAATGTGTGTGCAATCAAATGAACAAGGCAAATTATTGTTGACTTATCTTCAGCTGAACTATTGCCATACCCTGTATAGAGCATGGCTGAAATAGGATAATGTTAGATGGGATAAACACTCGAGAGCCTTGTCATAAAATATCTATAATTAATGTAACATTAAATATGAATGTTAAGCATTTGCTTCTATGAACTACTCTGTAAAAGTATACAATATATTAATTATATAAACAGCTTCACTTAGATGCAATGTTAACCTGGCTGCATTTTCTAACATTGCCATTAACATTCTGTTAACATTTACAGCATTTGATCTAACATGTGCGCATTACGCTCTCCCAACAATATTCTCTTTATATTACATAGCTATTCCAGCAATTTTAATCTCTGCTTAATCTAACTTTTCATTCAATTCTTAGCTTTACTTAGCTAATATGCCACCTTCTCAATGTCAAGGCGCTGCTATCTGCTACATGAACTACATTCACTTTAACAGATAAAACAACAAGATTATGTTAATGCGAGTTCAACATGTTAACTGCGTTTGGCTTAAGTGCCTTAAAAGATTTTCGATTGCTTTTAAATGAAACTAATGACGCGCCCATTGAAAAGTTTTTTGGGCATGTTAAATGCTTTGTAGCTCAAACACGTTCTGGCTCACATATACCCAATGCGATAGTTGTGTGTGTGCGTGTGTGCGAGCGTGCGTGTGTGCGTGTGTGCGTGTGTGGTTTAGTGTGTCTACAGGATATATTTAAGTACAAGCCAAGAACCACAATGAGAGCTCAAACGTTTAGTCTGCCGCTTGATTAAAACAACATTTACGCAACAATCCAAGAAGAACAATGAACAGAACAAAACCAAAAACCAGGCAAACAGCTGCGGGGCAACAAAAGACAGAGTGAAAGAGTTGGCCAAGGCAGCACCAAGAGAGAAAGAGAGAGTGCGAGCGAGAGCGAGAGAGTGAGAGGGCAGCACATGATGAGACAGAGTTTGAGGTAAACATGGGAATCCGCATGGATTCGTTCACTGAGTCGCCCACTTGCAAACATCAATTGAACTCTTTTGTGCAGCTCGAGGCAATAACAATAACAATAACAGCAGCAATATCTACAGCTACAGCTACAGCTATAGCCACCAGCTTTTAGCTACCAGCAGCAGCAACAACAACGACTGGCAACGGCATTTATTGTATGTAATTCGGAATCAATCAATATCACGCATACGCCATGTCTGCTTACCAAATGAAACGCACACACATACATTGCCTCTCTCTCCCTGCTCTGTCCTTCTTCCCACTCTCTCTCTCTCTCTCACTCCATCTCTTTTCGGCTATCGTTTCGCTGTCTCTTTCTTTCATCTGCTTAGCGCCTATTTAATTAAGTTAATGTAGTTAAATCTGCTTAAGCAAATATTTTCAGCTGCTCTACTGCGGCCATTCAACACAATGCAAAGAGATAAAACGCTGCCTGCCACGCCTTCCTCCTTCATCCCCTTGCGCTGCTCGCTCATCTGCTGGTTGCTGCTGCTGCTTCAGCTGCTGCTGCTGCTGCTCCCAGAAGTAAACCAAGTCAAAAGGCGCACACACAAAAGGCATTCATTACATAGACAACACGGTCCAAGGCAAAACTTTCAGTTTTTCTTCTTTTTTTTTTTCTGAAATCGACGACGACAGATTTGCGACATTGAGGCTGAGGGTGGCTGCGACTGGCTCTCCGGACTATGGAAGTTGGCACCGAGCATCATTAATATTAAGTAATCGTGAAGGATGCCCGCTCTCTGGTGCGTAATGTCTTGGGCGGGCTAACCCGACTGACCAACCTGTGCACTGAAGTTCACCAACCTACGAGCTAACGCCCACTCACTGACCACACCCACTGTTCACTGTCCAGTGTCCAGTGACCATGAACATTGCCAAGTGACCATGAGTGACCAAAAGTGTCTGTCCTTTGGTCGTAAATTCACTTGACCAACGCACACACACGCACTCGCTTAGGGGCCACAAGAAAAATAAGAAGCAGAAGAAGAAGAAGAAGAAGGGGAAAGCAAACCAGTTATGAAGCGAGCATTTTGGCCCACTCGGAATGCCTCACAATGGACAGATTAGTGAAGTGCTAAGAGTTCAAATGTGTTTGGGGCCAAAATGAACTTCAAGTCATCATCCTCTCAGCGTCGGACTAGCTGATCCTAATGTCATGTGGCAAGGGACTCTGTCCACGTTTCACTGCCGAGCGTATTGTAATTGGGGCTGCTTAAGTGGTTAAAAGGTTGCCAAAGGCTAAAGGTGTGAAATGAACAATAAGCGAAAAGAAGAAAACAATCGAATAACGATTATTGTGCTAACTGGAACTTAAGTGGTCTGAATTGGTTTGAATCGATCAAATTTGGAGAATTATAATTACTAGATATTGATGAATATTCTTCTTACTTCTAAATAATATAAATTATAATAAAATTTAATTAGATTAACATTTTAAATATTGAGAGAAATAACATAAAATATAATGACCTAATTATTATTATAATAAGTTAAGGATATTCGACACATAAAGAGGTCAACCCTTTGAAGAATTTTTTCTACTTATTTCACAAACAGCTCAGATTAAAATTGCAAATAAAATTCTTCAATAAACTTTGCTCGATGTATAAATATATGGAATACCCTTAATGCTGCAGCTCATTATAAATATTTATCAACAGCAAATAGATAAACAATAGAAGATATTATGTACATTACATCATACTCCAATTCTAATTAGATCTTATCACTTATGTTTTATCTTAACACACTAATGAACTTTTCTTTCCCCCTTTCTTTTAGGTGTATTCTTAGTCTGGGTCTTCTGGAAATTATGTAATTAACTGTTGGCTACCTTAAAACTTTTTTCATTACGATTTGGTTTCCTTTCTTCTTTTTTTTTTGTGAGGGAGTTGCGCCTACAGAATGGAAAATGCTTAAAATTTATGAGCCAAAGATACGAGAATATTGTGTACATAAATATGTAGAGGGACTACTTTTTTTTTGCCAGCTTCTTGGGGGCTAAACTTGAGAGACAGAGAGAGAGAGAGGAGGAGGAGAGCGAGATAGAGCGATAGCAGACGCATGTGAATGCTCTCGAGTGGCATTTAGTATAATTTCAGACAGATGCTGGCTGTATTTTCTTCTATTTTTGCTTTCGTTTTTAATTTGAGTTAACTTGGCCTTAGCCAAAAATTCAAATGAAATGAACAACGTGTCCAACGTTCGGCTTCTCTAGAAAACCAAGCCTGAGTATTACGAGTTGAACATATATATGTCTCGGACTAGATATGCCTGGCATTCCCTCAGTTACGGTGCCCAGTTCCAGTTGGAAAATTGCACATTAAGCTTAATTAAGAAATTCATTGGCGTGTCCAGAACGTGAATGTGATGTACTGCTGCTAATGGGCTACATTTAAAGCTGCCCCAGAGCCACAAACTTCAAACTGTAAAAAGGACATCAAGCTGACCAAGCAAGCGAGCGAACATCAAGATAAAGAGGGTGAGAGAGAGAGAGAGAGAGGGGGAGATTCAGTTGGCAATAGTTTCACTTCTTCATCTTCTCCTTCTTCGTTTTGCAATAGTTTTTGCCCACTTTTGATTGCCAGCGGCGAATGCCACACAACAACAATTGCACGAATGTAAATAGTATTGTGGCTGCTTTGGGGATAGGAGCAGAAGCAGAAGCAGGAGCAGGAGCAGGAGCAGGAGCCGGGGCTGACCCAGTGGCACGCAGGACATGAACGTCGCACACTTAACAAATTAAAATGCCGCAACTTTCTGCTAAAAAGCAGCAGGTGCATAAGTGGGGGGCCTAATGCAGTTAAGTGGGCGTGAAAAGCAGACGCTGCAAATGGCCAGGTGAGTGCGTATTATCTTGACAGCTTGCAGCTCCTGCTCCACCCGCTCCTGCTGCTGCTGCTGCTGATTGCATTAGAACTTATGTGGGCTCTGTGTTAGTCAAACAAAAAGCGCGGATAAAAAGAGCATAATTCATGCAGCTGCTGCTGCTGCAGCCAGGTGGAGGTCAACAAATGACCTTATCGCCAGCCTCCCGCATCGCTTTAGACAAAAGCCCAGCTCAACGCAATGGCGTTGTCTCTACTATTAAGCTGCAAAAGTTTTCCACCTCGGCCATGGGGCGTATGAGCGTTAAATAAGTTGCCAGCGTCATATATCTGCGGCTCTAGCTGCACTCAAAATTGCGCTCATTAAGCCGTAATTCAGGCCAAACGCAGGGGGAGTGGGCGGGCGTCAAGCCCACACGCTTACCGTGGAGAGCAACGGTTTTCTATGATTGCATTGGGAGCGCGACACTTGAAAAGTCAGCAACAAATCTGTGCAAATTGCAGCGCATCACAGGCAGTTGATAGAGGCAGAAGAGGTGGGCAGACGGCATGGAGAGTGTGGGGGGGGAGGTCTCGTTTTGTGCACTGAGTGGCGACGTGTGACAATATTGATTTAAATGTCATAAACACCCAAAAGTAGCACGCACACACACACACACACACATATATATACATTGGCACACACACGCACAGCAAGTGGCACATCCGTAAGATACTTTGAATGTTTTTAGAGATACACGAAGCGGAAGCCAAGTCAAGAAGACGATGAAAAACAAACAGGCCGGCACGTTGTCAACAAGGTGTGCAAGCGTGTGTGCGTGTGTGTGTGGCACACTAATGTGTGTAATATGCCACACACGTAGCCAACTATTAACTAAAATGGAGCGAACACAAATGACAGCGCACATTTGTGGGCTGACCGAAACCAAAGCCGGCAGATTTCGACTCAGGGATCGTAAATATCAGCAAAAAAAAAAAAAAAAACAAAGATGAAGAAGAGCAACAGCCAGTCAAATACAAAAACAATAAGAGCAGTCGCAGCAGCAGCAGCAGCAGTCGCAGCAGCAGTTAGTGAGCTTTGCTTGTCATTTGTAACAGATGCGGGCGCCCGTCCACAATTGACTACACACACACACACACACACACACACACGCACAGCCAGACAGACAGAGAGTGAGGCATTGCCTTTTGGGAGGATGGTGCGTTTGGTTGAGTGCCTTGGTAATTGGGCGCCACGCACAGCGAGTGCTCTGATATTGCACAGATATACACAGTTATATATATGTCTCTATATATATATATGTATGTCTGCACGTCAAAGGCCTGCTGGCAAACGCTTTGTCAATCGACCGCGCTTCCCTCTCAAAACCCCCCTCCTCTCACACCCCATCACGCCCCTTCTTTTTTTTTTTGAGTGCGCCTCTCGTAATTGCGAGCAAAGATAAGCGCTTTATTACCGATTCACTGGCTTTTATCGCATTTTAATAACTCACAAAATGCGGCCACAAAATTCACGTCGCTTTTGCGTTTCCGTTACGTTAAACGTTACACGTTACACGTTACGTTACGTGGCGCCGTTACGTCTGCGTGATGCGTTCCGTTGCGTTGCGTTACGCGCTGCGTTGCGTCTGTCGTCGTCGCCAGGCAATGCACAACTGAAACTGAAACCGAAAGCGAATTAGCGGCAAAAAGCAGAAAACAGAACTGAACGCGTCGGCGACTGCTGCTGCTTTAAACGCTTTCACTCTGGCCCAATGGCTACCAACCGACCGACAGCCGAATATGTCACACACACCCGAAGCACCGTAAGTCGGACTCGTGTCACAGCCGAAGCCGAATAGACTGCAGCTGTTCCGCTAGCATACGCAGCTGGCCTTAGAAGCACGAACGACTGTGTGGAGCAGACAAGCTAGGAGTCGGGGGGTGGTCGGGTTAGTTCACTTGCTCACTTGCATTACCAAATGCTAAGGATACGGCGCTTGGCACGGAAGTGCGTGCGCTAACAATACAGCACAGTGGTACGAAAAGTTTTTTTTAATTCATTCATTGAATATCAACATGCCATTTATACAAAAGTTACAATAAATAAAAATAAAAATAAAATAAATAAATAATAAGTTTTTCTTTATCAGTAAAAATTGTTTGTTTAAAAAATATATTTTTTTTTTAATTTAAAAATTTATTACTACATAAAAATAATAAATATTCTTTTAAAAATATTTGAAAAATAAACCAAGAAATTATATTAAAATATATCATTAAATTTTTAATATACAAAAAAAAATATAAATATTTTAAATATTCATTTTTAAATACAATATTTATATATATATATTCTTAACTCATTTTACTTTATTTTCCAAAGTACCTGAACTACTGTATAATGCATTTACCTGAAAAAACTTGGTCCCATTAATGAAAAACCAATCAAGTTTACTGTAGCGTTGCAGCCTTAGTTAAGTTATGCAAATTACATAGTAAATACTAAGTTTCTTTCATTTTATTTATTTTTTTTTTTTTTTATGCTTTTGCATGAGCATGGACAACCACTGTGCGAGTGCTGTCTTTTAGTTCAGTTGCGCAAATTAGCCGCCTGCTCGGCCGTTTGTCATTTTTTGCGGCACAACTGCTAAGCTCTAACTGTGAGTGTGTGAGAGTATGTGTGTGTGTGTGTGTGTGCGTGTGTGTGCGTGTGTGTGTGTGTGTGTGTGTTTATGTATGTTGTGTGCTGTAAACTTTGAATGCAAGCGCCTGCTAGTGCCTTCTGCTGCCAGTTTGTTGCAGCAAATCATTGCCGACTTTTGTGCGCAAATATTTACGACAAAGTCAGCCAACGACTGCTGAGTGGCAGCTGCTGCTGTTGCAGCTGCAGCTGCTGCGTGGGTGGGCAAAGACAAAGACGTGCGTCTAACTACAGCAGCAGCAGCAGCAGCAGCAGCAGCGACAACAACCTGTCACAGCGACAGGGCGCAACACAGAACACAATGCGACATTAGCTCTTCGCCGGGTCAGCACTGGCGTCCACTAACACACTGAGGCATACGCACACACATGCATAGACACACCCTACACACACTCTGCTTACATGTGTCTGCCAACAGTTGAGCCAGCATTTGGTCCGCTTCACCCTTGGCCTTCTAAACAAAAGACAAACTTGTTCAGCGCGCGCTTTTCTGTTTTTTTTTTTTTTTTTCTTTGCGCAGCTTGGGGACTTGCTGCCAATGCCACGGGCTATGCCCCATGTCAGTGTGTGTGTGTGTGTGTGCGCTTGTTGTACATATGTCTTTTTGCAAATTAATTTATAAACACAATTGACATTGAGCGAAAATGTAAATATGCCGTTGAGAATGGCTGCCTTGCATTAAAATTTCAAGCGCTACTCAGTCACATCTGCATGCCAGGCAATTGCTATGCATATGTCTCATTCTCTCTGTATATATATATATGTGTGTGTGTGTGTGTGTGTGTGCGTGACCCCATAACTGTAACTGTAACTGTATCTGTTACTTTGTGTTATTGTGTGTATCTTTGGCGTGTGTGCGTGGTTGTGTTTGTCTTTTTGGCCCTGCCTTGGCATTTATTTGGCCAAATAATAGAAATGAGAGCACGCAACCCAATGTTGCACTTAAGAAAATAAGCTACATTACAGCCGCCTCCTGCTGCTGCTCCTGCTACTGCTCCTGCTCCTGCAGGAGCACTCCAACTATAGCTAGTAGAATGAGGCTTAGCACTACTACTTTCAGGGGCGACAACTGAAATGTCACTTACCTAGCTGCAACACGTTGCGTATGCTTAAATGCCAAAACATTTGTCGACTAATTTGAAAGTTTTGCGAAACAGTTGGGCTGCAGCTACAGCTGCTGCTGCCCCATGTTGCATGAGTTGCAATTAGAGAGCTGTCAGAATATGGTATAGCCAAGACTGAAGCATTAAGCTGACGTGTTCCATTGTAATTATGAAATTGTATATGTCTCTGTCTAACCGACGAGCACTCCTAATAAGTCTTCTTAATTAACCTGCCGCCTGTCGCTTGGGCTAAACGAGAGAGATATATCTCCCTGTGCTACTTTCCCTTCGACTCACACTCTCAGTCTCCTAGTTTCTCTTTCGTTGCCTCTTTAATTAATAACAAATTAAGTTTTTTGGCTAGGAACTTTTAATTAATATAGTTTCAAACTAATTGAAGTGAAGCATCAAGTTTTTATCTGAAATATGTTCACTTGCTCTTGGCTTTGATTAGAAGCTTGCAATTTTCTTTGTTAAATTTTGCAAGGATTGAACAGTTGCTTAAAGCAGTTTAGAATTGTTAGATGAGAATGAAAGATGACTAAGTGAAATTCGAAAATACTTTCTACAATTTCAGCACAAATTTACGGTATAGAACAATTACACTCTCATAGGTATAGCTGACAGTAAAGAATAGATTTAATAAAAAATATTAAATTTGTATATTTTTTAACCATTTATAAATAAACAAATTTCTTGTGTTTAATTTACATTTCATTTGCTTGTCTTGTGCTTAGAGATTCACATTTAAATGAAAGTAATTGGCCAAATGAATGAATGAATCTGTTAGAAAACTCATCAGAGCGCCAGAATGCAAAAAGTGGTTGCAGAACAAAATTATCATAAACTATCGAAGCTCATATTATTTAGCAAAAACCACAATTCCTCACATTTGACAGAAAACTTTACAGCTTGAATTCCATTTCATGAAAATGAAAATGAAAAGCAATGAAAAATATACAAAGGTCATCGAGAATTGAATTGCTCTACAGTTTTAGTTTATTACTAATGAAATGATTAAAATTCGTTTTAAATTCTTAGCCATTTAAATATCCAATAGCATTCAACTGCGATTCCCCTTTCGATTCACTCAGAACATAAAACCAAACTAAATAGAATTTCTACATTTTATATAAATATTATTATATTACCATGCTGACATAGCAGCTACTTGCTGCTGCTGCTTCTTCTTCTGCTGCTTTCAGTGCCACAAGTAAGTGTAATACACTGTTCAAAATGGCACTTCACATGCCCCATTACCAAATCGTTTGCTTGCAGCTCAAGCAGCTCGCACTTGACTCTCGCAGCGAACTTTGGCTGCGCGCAAAAGTATGCAGCAGATTTTTTTATACTTTCATATACTTCAGTAAAAAATGTAATCGAAATCAATTTGATAATCCCAGAGCGCATTCTACATACGTATATATATATATATATATATATATATATATATATATAATATAGTGGCACCGTTATGTTGCCAGGAAATGGACTGCTAGCAAAACATAATCGTAAAATTTCACTGTAATCCCCAAGCCAAAAGAATTTCGGTTTGGTAACTTTTGCTTACTGGCTAAACGGTTATTAACTTTCGTATGTGTCGCTGAGCCCTACCCACTGCCACCGCATGCCGCATGCCGCATGCCCCATGCAACACCCACACACACACACACACACACACGAGAACAACAACAACCAGTTTACTGCAAACCACTGTAACGACAACAACAACAACAACAACAACAACAATGACAGGCAACTTTATTACTAAATACAGTCATATAAATTCGTATGTTTACACCACGAAACGTGACGCAGATGGAGGCGCCGCTTGCTGTTGTTGTGTTGCCTGTCCGAATGAGGGACGGCAGCAGCAGGAGGAGCAGCAGGAGGAGCAGCAGGCGGACATTGGGAATTGGGTTGTCTTGCTGTTGGGCATATCCCTTGTTTTGGCAGCCACAACAACAACAACAACAACAACAACAACCTGTCGTTGACTTTCAAACTGATTTGCAATTTTCAAAAAAAGAACTTGCGCCTGGCAGAGCACGTCGAGCCGCAGCTGAAGAGCAGCTCGAGGATTAACATGCAAAGGCATGCAACACAGGTCAGGTGTAACTATGGGTATGTATGGGTGTGTGTGTGGGTGTATATTGCCTCATCTGCTGCTGCTGCCGCTGCTGCTCATCATCATCAACTAACCAAACCACAAAATATGCTGACTGCCACAAGTTGAGGCACAGGCAGTTGCCTGTGTGTATGAGTCTATATATCCCATTGTGTGTGTGTGTGTTTGTGTGCGTCCTTTTGTCTGTGTCGCGCTCGGCTTTGGCCTTTTTCGTTAAGCAAAAATTGTAAAACTCATTTACATAACAATTACCCAAACGTTGCGAACCTTTTGCAAAAACTGATGCCCAAAACGCAAACAAACTGCGGCTTGGCCAAGTTTTCAACTGGCAATCGCTGGCATGTCACCTCTCTCTCTCTCTCTCTCTCTCTCCATCTCGTTGTCTCTACCTCCCACTCTCCCTCCCACTTTCTCTTTGTTGCTGTCGTGTGCGTCACATGTTGCGTTTTGAAATTTTGGTTTAACCCTTTTTTTTTTTTTTGGGGGTTTTTTGTTTGTACTGTTGACTGGCGCCACCTGGCGGCGTCATTGCACAGTCGCATTCTATTTAGATTGCTTTTCATGCTGTATTACCCACCACAAGCGCTTCTTCGCTCCCTCAATCTCGTTCCACATCGTGTCAGTTGCATTCTCTTAACTTTTCTTAACAACTGTCACGCCGCTTAATGCCCTTTGTCTCTTGCGGCATGACCCTTCTGTCTGTCCATCCGTCTATCTGTCCTGTCTCCCTCTGTTTGCCTGTCTGTGGCACAATTTAGTTGATATATGAACTGCAATGGCACTTACAATTTCATCCAAAGTGTTCGCCGGCTCCTTCATACCATGACGTTAGAGCTTCAGCCAATCTGCAAATGACAAAAAAGCAAAAAGAAAAAAATTCATATATAAATGGAAAGCTGAGTAAAAAGAGAGAAAATAAGCAAAGCGCCAAATAAGCAAAAGCAATGCAAACACACAAGTGCTCAAAATGTGAAGAAGAAAAAAAACACAGTTTGATTGAAGTCTATATACCCTAACAAAATGTGCCTTAAGCAGAGAGTTGACTAAATTTGCATATATATATTTTTAAAATTTAATAGTAATATAATTGAAAGTAAATATTAATATTTGAGTTTCACGGAAACAAAGAAACGTTTTAAATTGAATTAAATTCATTCAAGGAAACAAAATATAAAATTATACATAAATATTATTGTCATATTTAACATTTATTTTATTTATTAATTTTAAAAAATAATTTTATTAAGAAATATTATTAAACTTAAAGTTTATTCAATATTCTGCATTTATTTTATTGATTAAAATTTAAAATTGTAATATATATAATATTAATAAAATTAACATTTCTTTTATTAATTTATCTAAAAAAAATTTTAAGTTTGTTAATATTAATCAAGAAAACTACTTTATGAAATACTAAGCTTCTTTTTGCTGTAGTTGTCATACTTATGAGAAGCTTCCGTTGCTCCCTCCTCGCTGCATCTCTGATAACAAATGATCAGAAAATATCTTAAGGCAGAGTATAAGAGCCAAACAAACAAACAATCATTAGAAATAAGAGACGCTTGGCAGCACAGGTTTCACTGTATGTGAATACCCACACATATGAGAGAGTGTGCGTGTGTGTGTGTATTTGCTTTGCAAATATATTTAACAAGGCCACACAATTTAAATTTGTATTTCCATTCGGTCCGCTTGCTATTGTGTTATTCTTTGTCACCGTGCGTGTCTATATGACAGAGAGAGAGAGAGAGAGAGAGAGAGAGAGAGAGAGAGAGAGAGAGATAGAGAGTGTGGCTGCTAACAAAGCAAAAAACCACACACACACACACACACACGCAGGCAGACAGACACACTAACACATGTGGTCTAACCGCCTTATCAATTTCAAGCACTTGCCGCATTAAAAAAATATATATTAAAATATATATAGGTATATATAAAATATATATTTGTGTATTTGTGAGTTTTTTATGTTCCCATATGCCAAACCCTACTCTACTCTCTATCTTGCTCACTCTCTTTCTCACTCTCTCTCTCTCTCCCTCTCTATTTAACAATCGCTGCCCTTCGCTCTTTATCTCTTTATTTGACTTATTTAGTTGAAACCAAAAGCAAGAAAGCAGAAAAAACACACAGAACAAAAGAAAAAAAAAATTGCTTATTAAAATGTTTGCCCAAGTCCTTCGTCATTTGCATTTCACTTACAGTCTATGTCGCAGTCCTTGTGCCCAGCTTCACCCAGTCTCCCCCTCAGTGTTCCGCCACTTGCCCTGCGCCCACACACACACACACACACACACACACAAGCTAACCCCTGCTGGTGCTTCGCCTAGACAAGGTTTATTTTTTTAAATTGATTGCCACATAAATTTTATGTAATCTAATAAAATTTGAATTGTCGTTGTCGTAAATGTCACACACACACAAGCACACACAAGCACACACAAACACATACACATACTCGCACACACTCGCATTGCCTCTTAGAATTCCTGGCACAATTGCAAGTCCAGGCTGTGCTTGTCATCAGGCACAGCCACACATACACTCGACTGTCTGCCACGCCCACACCCAACATCATCCCATGGCCGCCCATTTGGAAATGCTGATGAAGTTTCAACTTTGAACGAGCGATAAGCTAATCAAATTAATTCAAGTTAAAACTTGGCAAGCGAATTTGCAACAAATTAATGTTATTTCATGGCTTCTTAAACTTGACACTGCGGTCGTCGTGCCACAGCAGCAGCACGCACCTCTCTCCCTATCTCTCTCTCTCTCTCTCTCTCTCTCTCTCACTCTCCGTTTGCCCCTTGCCTTAACATAACAGCTCGCAGCAGTTCAAAGTAATTCATTTCTGATTGGAAGTTTCCTGTCAGCATTTATCTACTTCTTTTTCTGCATTGCTCTTTATGAACTGGCTCTGGCACATTGTTAGCCTGATATATATAGATATATAAATATATATATACATATATGTATATTCTCAAGCAACAATTAAATCCGACAGCTTGTCTGCCTAATCTATTCTACTTTTCTCTTAAATCACTTTTAAAGATATAAATAAAATCTCTTGAATCAAATATATATATCTCTACACAATTCTATTTAATTTATATCATATATAATCTTAAGGGTATTTAGGTTTCACCTCTGTCAACTGCTCAAACTCCAATTACTTTTCTATATTTTTTGTCTGCTTGTAAACTGAGTAAAAAGTTTGCAGCGTGGCTTAAAGTGCGGCTAGCTCTGCCAGTCCACATATGTGTGCGTATGAGTGTGTGTGTGTGTGTGTGTGCGTGTTAGATTTTTCAAGTCTGTGCATTTATAGCTTTATACAGTCGTGTGGCATATGTGAGAAGTGCTGCCAAGCAACTAAACAATAAAGTTGAAAATTCACTTGAGACGCACAAGGAAATTGACTGCTGCTGCTTGTGTTGTTGCTCGCCATCCGTCTCTGGCCTACCCCCCTGGGGAGTTTCTGATCAACAACAATCAGCAACAACAACAACAACAATAAACGAGAGTTTGACAAAGTAGATCAATGTGGATTTTCTTATATCAAAGATTCGCATGCAAATTGTGCGGCCGCCCGCATTTTGTTGCTTGCTTGCTTCCTCTGCTGCTGCTCTGAGTACATTTTTCTGCTCGTTTATTGGCAAAAAGTTTTTCTTCTTTTTGGCCAAAATACTTTTGCTTTAGGGCCACTTTTAATGGGCCCCAAACAACTTAATCAACTCAATAAGCCCCATAAGGCACACGGGCAGACACTCAGACAGAGAGACAAACAAACAGTCAAACAGACAGTCAAACAGACAGACAGACAGATAGACAGGGGGACAGCTCAGCTAGACGTAGACAACTTTTCGTTGGCCCACACGACGTATGCGTAATATTTCGTTTGGCTTCTGCTAACGCTCGCAGCACAATCAAAACTGAGCTGAATATGAGAAAACGTTTCGCACGTCACATATCACAGCGCCTGCTGCTCAATGCAATTCCAAAATGCATAAAAATAAATATGAACAGAAAATACAGCAACAAAAAGAGAAGAGGAAGAAGCAGCGATATACAAAAAAAAAAAAAAAAAGAAAAAGAAAAACAAATAGCAACTGCCGCAATGCCAAACGTGTCAAATGCATAAAAATCTAAATTTCAAAAAAAAAAAAAAAAACAAAACGCAAAGCTGAAAAGAGCTAAATAAGAGTAATAAAAAAAGAGTAATAGAAGGGAATATTAAGCTGCATAATACTCTGTTTAAAATGAAATTTTAAATATTTTTATGATTTTTATTTGTGAATTATGAATAATATATGCTAATTTTTTTAAAATTATTTATTTTACTTAACTTTTGTTTATTTTCTTTATTTTATTAATAGATTTTAAGCTATATCCTTCATTTAATATAATTTTATTATATTTTGTATTAATTTTGAATATTTTTATTATTTCTTTTATTTTGTTTTTTTTTTTTTTTTTTTTTTTTCATTTCTTTAGAATTCCCAATCAAATTGAACTCTTAAAGCATTAGCATATCACGTATTACTAGAGTCAACTGCTAATCCTATATACCCCACTTTAAGCTGTCAGCAGCAGCAGACTATATAAAAGAAAAAGAAACGTTTTGTTTTTACTTCTTTTTTCTTTTTTGTAGGAATCATGTGATGCACATGCAAAATTTTGCATACACAAAAAATAATTCGCATAACGAAAACTGAGCTACAGCAGCAGCAAATTGCAATGCTGAAGCAGGAAAAGTTCATTAAAAAAGAAAGAGAGAGAGAGAGAGAGAGAAAGTAAGACAAAGCGAGTCAGGAATACAGAGAAAACATTTCATAGCCAGCAGATCCTTTATAGTGCAAGGCATAGAAATTGGAATAGCAATAACAGATGTTCGCAATGCAGCTGAACTAGAAATAAAACCACATTTAACGTTGCACATGCGAGTCTATACAAAGACAACAACAATAAACAACAACAACAACAATAATAATAAACAACAACAAATAGTAACCGCAAAATTGTAATTGTATCAAAGCATTTGTTGTTTTTAGCTTTTGCACATTATCCAGATAGATAATATGCTGCGTTAGCCAACTGTTTATTATTGCATTATTAAGCGGTTTTTTGTTTAGTAGATAGACAGAAATAGAGACAAAGAGAGGGAGAGAGACAGAGAGAGAGAGAGAGAGGGAGAGAGAGATAGAGGCAGTGGGCTGTGTAAGCTTTTGCACAATTCAGCATATCAAATTGCATTTCCGTTTGGAAAGTTGCGCCCGACTTAACCAAAAGCACAATTCAATGCATTTTTAATAAGCATAAATATTTCAAATCAAATATTTCAAATTCAATTTGATAACAAAAACAAAGCAGCGCGACAGCAACTAATTGGGTATGCTTGACTTGAAAATTGTGTTGAATAAAAAATTGAACTTTGCATTAAAAAAAAAAAGTTATTGAATAGATTTTTATATTATTTTTTATTTATTTTTTATTTTATTATTATTTTAATGAAAAGACTAACTATACCCTATGCTCTAGCATTGATCTGAGGTATTATAATTTGTGCTTGCGGCTTTTTTGAAATGTTTCGTAGGCAGCCTGGTGAAGGGGATGCGGCTGCCAGGGTTTGGTGGGGCGGACTGAGCAGATGCGAGTGGGATATAGGCCACAAATTTGTGTGCATTTTGGTTGTTTGCATTTTGGCACATGCCAGCGGGCCCAAAATGTGCGTGAGTGTGCGTATTTGCCACTGTTGGTGTGTGTGTGTGTGTGTGTGTTGTGTGTGTGTTTGCGTGTAGTCGTGTCAAATGCAGCAACAACAGCTAACATGAGCGTGAATATCAGCACCTGCAGGTGCAGCATGATTGTGGCAGCGGCAAACTAATTAAAATAGCTGCGGTGACAAGGAATAGTTTGCTCTCTCTCCCTCTCTCTCTCCCTCTCTCTCTCTCTCCTTTACTAGTGCTACATAACAAGCCGACCTAGTGGTAAATACACACATGTCTGAGATATATATATATATATATATATATATATATATATATAGACATAATATATATAATATTTAATGACAAATTCCGTTGCAAAATTATCAATGGCGCTGCAGATACATTTAATAGCTGCAGATACAAGTGCAACGTGCAAATGCAGCTGTATCCACATTAATGTCTGCAAATGTCTGTCTGTATATATATATATATACATATATGTGTCTGTTTGTGTGTCACGCAAAGACAGTGAACATGCATACGCTTGGGCAAACAACAATTGGCATTGTTGTCTATGGCAAGAGGTAGACAAACGAGCCACGCTCCTATAGCAATAGCTATTCAGAGAGAGCAAGAGCGAGAGAGCAAGAGAGAGAGGAACAGATTTGGCGGGGCAGGCGTGTGTGTTGTTGTTCTATGGACCATCTCAATTATTTGCGTGTTAAGCATGTGCGGTTAACACAACAAATGCGCACTTGACAATGGGATCTTAAGACAGCAAAGCTTAGCACACAGGGAATTTCACAAACAGATACAAAGATACAAAGATAATGCTTAAGACACACAGATAGATGCAGATACAGATACAATTGTGGAGCACATAGAGAATTGCATACGTCAGTTGAATGCTAATCATGTTAAATGTACTTGAAAGTTTTTATATATCAAAACTTAGATCTTAAAGAGTTTGAATTTAGACGAAGAACAACGATGAAAATATACAATAAATTCTAATTAATTGTATAAAATTATAAATATGTATTTCAATTTTTTTAATTTTATTTAAATTTTACTTGTATCATATAATAAATTTTGTAAATTATTTTTGAAAAATTTATAATAAATAAAACTATGATAAATAAAATACATTTTTTTTAAATTAAATATTTAATATAATCTGTACATTTTTTTTCAATTTACAAAAACTATTTTTATAATATAAAATATATTTATTATAGATTTTTTTTTAAATATTAATTTATAATTTGAACTAATTAATTTGAGCATTACTGAATTTTCAGCTCATTTCTTAGTTTTATAAAATTATTAAATTCAATTTAAAAAATTATTAAACAGCTAACTAAATATTTCAAATTTTTAGCTCAACTTTATATAGTTTGACAAATACTTTCAATTCAAGTGCAACACAACTATAAACCATTTTCGCCAAGTGTTGCTATATTTCCACAATTATTAGTTGACTTTAGTGTTTCAGTGTTTAGCCAGGCAGCTGCTTGGTTGGCTAGCAGAAAACCGCATAATTAGATTCATCGAACTCTGGGCAAGCGGCCAAGTGATTTGTTTGTAGCACACGCTAACAATGGGCCCCCCTTCTGTGACCGCTGTCTCATTAGAGAAACCAAGAGACAGAGAAAGAGAGAGAGAGAGAGAGAGAGAGTGGGCAAATTCCTGGCGAGTGCCGCAAATTATGGCGGCTGAATGAGTTGTTCCCGCACCAAAAAGCAAAGGCGCAGCGAAGGCGGCGGAGTTCTCTTAAAGTTGTGCGCCATAAATCAATAGACTCACTGACAGCTTTGTCAATGAATGCAGAGCAGAGAATGAGAATGAGCGAGCGAGAGCCACAGCTGGGAGGGAGGCAGAGCCAGAGCCAGAGCCAGAGCAGTCTCTAGGCAGCCAGCACTCATAAGGCGGCAATGCCACAGCACGTATACGCCGCATTGCCCGCCGATACGCTTCAATTGCGCGCCGCCTTTTTGGAGGTCATCAATAAGTGGCTGCGACCCTCCGAGAATTTTGTTGTTGCATTAGCTGATGCCGCTGTTGCTGCCGCTGCTGCTCTCAAAATGGAAAGCATTTTCCGCGCTGCCACTTTACGTTAGATTTTCACAAAAGAAAATGTTGTGTGCGTGTGTGTGTGTGTGTGGGTGGCAATTTGTACAAATTACTTAAGCTTCGATTTGCTTTATTAAAAGCAAATGCGAATGAACAGAAAAATAGCTAACGCTTAAGAAAAATAAGTACAAATTTGCAGCTTCACTGCACATGACTAGGAAATACCATATAGCTTCAATTTATCTCTTGTGGAAAGTTATGTATGATCAAATAACAGCTCTAATGTTTTTGTAGTTAAACAATTAGCATATATAAAATCAGATATCAGTATGAAATTTCTAAAGATTATCTACAATTAATGCACACGCAAATACTTCATAACGAATTTCTTATGAATCCAGGGTATATTTGAAAAGAAATTGCCACGCCTACGCAAATCTGTGCTCAGCAATTGTCAGTGGCTCATCATTCAGCTAAACATTTTCGCGTTGGCGCAGAAAAAAAAAACAAAACATTTTCAATTTAATTAAATAGAAAACAAAAAACATACGAAAAAAAACGTTTTCATTGTTTTGGATTTCGGCTGCTCTTCTGCCCTAGTTAGCCCTCTGTAACCAACAAACTCGCCCCATACCTAGCCATAGCCCTACCTCCAACCCACTAACCACCACCACCACCGCCACTCAACATCAACTTCGTTGTCTACACGAATTGTTAGCTTAGCCAACAAAAATTGTTTGGCCATGTTCAAATAATAATGCAAATTGTTTTGCAAATGAAATTATATATAATGAATTTGGTTCGGTCAAAGTTTTTTGATAAATTAAAAAGTGAGTGAGAGAGGGAGCGAGACAGACAGACAGAGATAGAGAGAGAGTGAGAGGGAGTGAGGTAACAATAGATAAGCAGCAAGCGCTGAAGCTGTGGTGTTTATATCAATTAATGATAAAAGCGCCCCCCAAAGCGATAAAAACTCTTTCTCAGCATATTTCATGAAGTAGCGCGGCCAAAACAAAACGATTGCAGTCATCAAAAATTATGAAAATTAAATTTCATTTTGGCTAATTAATGAGGATGCGGCAAGCGTTGCAGCCAAAGAGCGTTAAAGCAGCTGTTAAGCCGTGTGATTGCGTCCAATACTGATTGCGTATTATAAACTTTATGAGCAGGAAGAGGAGGAGCAGAAGGAAGTTGATAGCAAGGAAATAAACAGTTGACATAAATAAATGAAATGAGCTCTTCACTTCTTAAACGATTTCATTTGCAGCTCAACATTATTGTTCAAGAGGCTTATAAATACGCTGTAATGTCTAGCTGTGGCGGGTATATCTAGTTATTTCAATGAGAATAACATCACGATTATTACGAAATATATCTCACTGTATATCTCGCTCTCAGTCAGTCTCGTGCTTATTTAATTTGTAACGATATCCTATTGTTTTCGAAATACTCTATTTAACTAAACTAAATTATGTCGTTTAACATTTAGTGTTCACACAGCTTCCATCATGATGATAAAGTGTTGCATAATTTATAATATCTTTACACACATATATGTAAATCGCCATCATATCTATATCACACTCTGCCGCCAACTTCACATCTCCATAAAACATTTTCATCTTCTCTTTTTTTTGTCCCATTTCAAATGTTTTGCTCCGTCAAGTATCAGCGATAAATAACGCGCTCTCAGCTCTGCCAGCGACAATGTGCATTAATAGTAGTATAGGGCAGAGAACCCTATGTGGCCGTAGCCCTACCCTACTCAAGGCAATCTAGTAAATTATCATTTTGCGTTTGCGTTTTTGTCACAAACATGGCTAATGCGCCGCATAAACTAGATCTCTGCATAGTTGTTGGCCAGTTGGCACCACTTGCGCGCCTTTCCTTCCTGTTGTTGTTGTTGCTGCTTTACAGTTCCATTAGCAGGCAGTCAAATATGTAAATGCTGGCAAATAAATCGCAGACGACAATTTGACAAGTTGGGCAGCAGCAGCAGCAGCAGCCGCCGCCACCGCCACCGCAGCAACAACAAACGCGAAGCTAAAAGAGCGCGACATGCGCTTAATGCGAAAAGGTAAGAGCCAAATCCATCAGCGAATAGCCCCCACACACACTACCTCTCCCTCTCGCTCTCACTCTCACTCTATCTCTCTCTCCTGTCCCCTTCCGCAACGAATGATGAGTTGCGTTTACACACATAAATACGCAATTCGCTTAAGTACTCGGCTCTGCAGCGTTTCGTTTTCGTTTTCGATTTTCGCGGTCGCCGCCGCTGCTGCTGTTGTTGTTGTTGCTGCTGCCATGCCCCCTACACCCAAACACACACACATCTCACCTCAGCTGAGCCCACATTTGCAATTCAATGGGGAGGCTTCTCACACACACACACACAACAATGGCAACAATAATGCGAATTGATGAAGCGTGAAGGATTTCAGGCAATTGCCGGTTCAGAATTGCGTTGCATATTCGTATAACGCACACACACACACACACATACACAAACCCACCCTCACACACACACACACACACACACACATATGGCTTATTGGGCGTACCAGGAAGAGCTTTTTAGGCCGGAGATATGTAAGCATTATCATAAGTCATAACTGTTGCAGTTAAATCACAGGTCAAATGTGGATCTCAACTAAGTAGGTGAATGAGTAGGCAAGGGGGGGGGGGGGGGGGAAGATGGGCAGGAAAATGTGTAATTTTAATTGTAAATTGCGATTAAATTTATGCTGACATTGTTGCCAATTATACTAAAGTTTATGCAGCTAAGGCATATGATGACCAAGCAAATACTACGTGATATAAGAAGAGCAAGGCATATAATAAAGTTAAATCTAGTTAAAAAAAAAAAAATAAAGAAATAATTAAAATATTAATTTCTTGCAATTTTGGAAATATTTTATCACATTAAAATAAAATAAAATTAACATTTGCCTAATTCTTGCATATCTCATGGAATTTTATCAGAAAGATAATATTTGAAAATATTGTACAGTATTCAAATAGCTCGTTCAGCTTTTTATCATTATTATTGAGCTGGGTCTCCTTATTTTTCTGATCGGTTCAGCTCGAAGAACAGGAGTTTGTTTAGTCAGTTATGCGTAGTAGCAAACAAAGATCAGATTGAAGATTCTATTTGCACTATCAACTAAGGCTTTTATATCTACGTAAAAAAAAATGCATATAAAGAACTTTCTCTACTCCACTCATTACACAGCCTGCAGTATATACACTCTTAATCAGCAATATATAGACACTAACTGCAGCAACATGACTAAATAAAAGTTATATACCATCTCAAGCAACCATCTACAGGGTATACAATACAGCATATTAACAATTTATAAAAAAGCTTAATGCGGAATTAAAGCCTTTGGCAATTAAATATTATGTTAAATTTTATTATGCGAAAGATAACATGGCATACCAAAATATATCTACATATATATCTGTTTATATATTATATAAATATTTATATTTAGTTAGCATATGGAAGAGAGCAGACATAGAGAGTATGAGACTGACTTTATAAATCATAAATAATCCAAGCTAATTGCTTATGCATTTTCAACTGTTTCAGAGCTCATCAACAATTCTGTTTAATATCAAAAATGAAATTTTTAGAAATCAACTGAAATGCTTTTAGACCAATCGTGTTGATGAATATATTGATTTTTAATCGAATCACAATGTGAAAAAAAAAAAAATAGAGCAACATACTCAAAGAGTTTTCCAATTGCCGCGTTACAGTTAGATTTAGGGTTGCAAAATGCCAAAAAAAAAAAAAAAAGGATAAAAAATATATGTATATAGATATATAAATAAAAGACAAAATTGTGAAAGGAAAATGGTTGAAAATAAAAATCAAATTCGTATGCAGCCGAGAGAAAACTAAAATTGCGCTGTCAGGGAAAATAAAAAAAAAAAATTCCAAAGCATTTTAAATATTTTACGGAAGGCGGCAGCTGCGTGTGTGTGTGCCGGAGGGGGCGTGGCATAAAGCCAAACTCTTTTGTCGCACAACAAAACTTTGATTCTGCGATGCGGCAAATGGAGCGAACAACAGATGAGCTGCAAATTTGCATAACTGTATATATGCATGTATGTGTACGTGTGAGTCTCACTCTGTGTGTGTGTGTGTGTGTGTGTGTGTGTGTAGCTCTCCGTTGCCAAATAAACATATTTTTTGGTGGCCCTTTCAAGCAGTTGGCAGGCATATAAATATCTGCAAAGCGCATTTAAGCTGCCTTGCCTCCAAATAATGTAAATAAATAAAGACAAATATAAAATAAAAAAAAAACTCATGAACTAGGCCAAGCTGTAAAAAACCGCACACACACACACATCGAAATTGGGGCAAATGCCTTGTGGGCGTGGCTGCAACATAATAATAATAAATATTCAGTTCAGTTTCAGATTCAGATTCAGTTTTAGTCGACTTTTCTCTTGCGCACTTTTCGCTTCCTTCTTTATTTTATTTTATTTTTTTTTGTTGAGTGCATGAATGAAACTGCGATATGAATGAAAATGTATATGAAAAACCAAACACCCACACTCAAACACACACACACGCACCATGCACTCTCTGTGTGGGTGTAAGCTGCTCGGCAAGTATGTAAACCAAATGCGAATATGAACAGGGATTTGCATTCATAAAATATATCGCAGTCAAGGCAGATGCCCCCCCTCCAGGCCATGCCCGCAGGTATTGTCAGCTGTATGTGTGTGTGTGTGTGTCAACTTTCACTTTGTCTGTGTGTGTGTGTGTGTGTGTATTATTTGAATTATGCAAATCGCTAGCATGAAAAACAAATATTAAACTTTTCATAAAAGATTCAAAAATTAAATAAAATTTTACAAAAGACATAAAAACCAAACGGTTGCGCTCTGCCTCTCTCTCCCTCTCTCTGTCTCTCTCCCACTGCTGCTGCTCAATGTCACCCATTCTGCCTTACGTGTACGTGTATGGTTGGTCGTGGGCGTGGGCGTGGCAGTAGAAGAGGCGCGCATCCAGTTTTTGGCAGCCGCATATAATATTTATATGGCAGGCCGCCTCGCATAATGATTGTACTTACATATGTAAGTAGAGGGCAGCCCCTGACTAACCTCTAACCACGCCCACTTCGCCATCCGCCTCTGGTGACTTCTGCCACATCCCCTGCCTCTGCCCCTGGCCCAGTCCATTTGCTCAGCAAATGGCACATATGGAAAAAGTTGGCAACTCGCTCGCCAAATAAGCAAAATAAATAAACCAAAAACAAAGGGGGAACTTTGAAGTGCTTCGAGGTGGCGGGAGGAATTGACTAGCAGATACCCTGGATACATTTATATATATATCAGATTACAGACTATAGATACAGATACATTTACAGATACATAAACTGAGATAGATCTAGCCGATCTACCTCGCTGAGCACACATTCACTGCGTACAGGATATAGAAAACTTTTTTTTTTTTGCTGTGTTGGCACACGGTCAATTGTAACGCTCGGGATTTGGCGTATCGGCTACAGGGCAAGGGTAAGATGGGGCGCAATTGGGTTGCGCCGCATGGCCTCAGCACGAACACAAAGTTCGCATTTCCCGCTGCGCGCAACTAGTTGTGGCATGTGTTTTATTTCTTTACGTGTTTTCCACTTCTTCATTTCATACAACAAAAACTCAAACCGAAAAGCAAGCGACGAATTCCTTTCGGGCGTTAAATAAAATCTCGCACGCTTCGTTTGAACGGACGGAAGGATGCTGTTGAGGTAGCAGCAAACAGCAAACACACATACACATAGAGTGTATGCCCCTCCCGCTCTCTCTCTCTCTCTCTCTCTCTCTCTCTCTCCTAACGGAACTCGAGGTAAAAATTCGAAAAACAAATT
Organism: Drosophila koepferae; assembly: GCA_030914345.1. NCBI lineage: Eukaryota > Metazoa > Arthropoda > Insecta > Diptera > Drosophilidae > Drosophila > Drosophila koepferae. Next base: position 11,524,874 of record JAUESR010000211.1, on the reverse strand, counting down.
AAAAAGGACTGTCAGCAGTCTGGTATTTTATAGCTGCTTCTTCTTCACATTTTGCCATTTCATTTTTTTACTTTTGGCCAACAACTTTCAAAATTCAAATTGTGGGCGTTGCGTACGTGCCACGCCCTGATTTGTGGTTGACTTTTAGTTTTGCCAGCGACAATTTCGGTTTCATTTGAGCAAACCAAACAGCAAAAACGCAAAGCAAAACAGAAAACTTTGTTTACCGTTAGTTCTCATTAGAATTCACAGCATGTTGTTTTATATTAAAAATTTTTGTTTTGCTTTTGTCTTTTACCTTGAATTTTTTTAAAACGAATTCTCAATTGAGTCTGCGTAAAAATAAGTCAAGAGCCTAAAAGAAAAAAAAAAGCTGGAGCACCAAAAGTTGATGGGAAATTCCAGTAATTAAGTTTAATTAAGCTGTCAAAGACTTGAACAAAACTTGCAAAAAAAAAATTTTTTTTTTTTAATTTTAACTTCAACTTTTATGCTAGAATTCGTTCCGTTACATTTATAATACATAAATGAATATATATTGCTTTAAACTAAATTTTTATTTACTGTGCAAAGCTTTAAATTCAAATTTCACATGAAAGAAGAAGAGAAAATTTCGCATGTAGATCAACTGTTCAAAATGAATCAAAAGAAATGTAAATGAGAGACGGGGACAAGCGAAATACACCGGATATGCCAATGTCTTACGCTCTCTCTCTCTCCCTTTCCCTCTCTCTCTCTCTCACTCTGCTATAAACTTCGGCAGTCGAAAAAAAAAGACTGGAAGTTCATTAAACCGTAAGTCAAAAGCTGTGACGTCATAAACATTAACTGATTCTCACGGCTGCAGCGGCTGCTTCAGCCAAAGCAGCCCAACTCAAACGGAGCGTGATGAATGTTTGGGCAACAACAGTGTTACTGACCTCACATTACATGCAGCGAAAAAACAACGACTAAAAACGTGCAGGTTCATCAATTTTTTATTTTTTTTTGGTTGGGAATGAATTTGAACGAAACGAAAAAAAAAGTGCAGCGCTGTATAGAGAAGGGTGCGAGCAGGATAGCAGCACACATACACATACACACACACATACACACACGCACAGGCAATCAAGCTGCGCTTAAAGTTTGGACTTCACTTTTCGCACTTTTCGTTTTCGTTATGATGCCGACTGCGCCGCGCTGCCCATGCGCTGGAATTTCTAAAAACAACAACGCCAAAGTGAGCATAAAAAGAAAAACGAGCTATTGGTGTGTCTATGTGTGCCCGTCTGTGTGTGTGTTTTGGGCTTGACATTCCTGTTGCCAGGGCAACGTCAACAGCGCCGTCAACGTCGACGCTCTAATTGGAATGTAGCGTTGGCGCAACGTCGTCGTCGTCGTCACAGGCGCAGCCGCAGCAGCCGCACGACATAAGAAGAAAAACAAAAAACTGGCCCTGTAGCTTTTTAAAGCTCTGCTGACGGTTGTTCTTGTTGTTGTTGTGTGTTGCTCAAAGCGTGGCTTGGAACATGTTTTTGAGCGCTGCTGCGTCGCAGTCGACCGTTGAAGCTGCGTGCGTGCGTTACGTATGTGTGTGTATGTTTGTGTTAGTGTTTTTATTTGTATTTGTTTGTGTGGGTTTTGGGGATGCTTTTGTGGATTGTGGAAGCCAAACCGGAATGTGGCTCATTCAGTGAAAAGACGCTGACGCCTATGCCGATGCCAACGCTGACGCTGAAGCTGAAGCTGACGACGAAAGCGGAGCCTTAGTTGCGCTGTTGCTGTAACATGAAGCCACTGGCCGGCAATCTATGCAGCAGCAGCGACGTTGGCAGAGAATTGTCGCTGCTTTTTGCTGTTGTTGTTGCTTGTTTTTCTGGTTTGGCATTCGCGCTCAATTGCGCCAGATTTGCGTTTTACTTGTTGTTGTTGCCGTTGTGTGGCTGATCGCAGCGACTGCGCCACGCTTCATTTCTTGCGCTATTGGGGCTTGGCTTCCACTCTTGGAAGCTGTATGTGGAGTTGTATTAGCTGAAGCAGCCCAAAAATATATATATTATATGTATACATATATCAATTTTGTTGTACAGTTGCAGCGCCAATTGGCGACATGCGCATCGACTTGTTGCTGTTGTTGTGTTTCTTGTTGTAGTAGTTGCTGCCCACTGCACTAGCCATCGCAACAAAAATTCACACAGACAATGTTAGAGTTAATGGCGGGGGGAGAGAGAGCAGCAGAGCGAGAGAGATGGGCAAATTATGGCGATGGCGTGCGGAAAGAGAATCACGTTTATACCGTTTTGTAAACTGATTTTTTTTTTCTTCTATGCTTGCCTGCCTGCCTGGCTGTCTCTGTGTCTGTCTGTCTGCTTGGTGCTGCTGCTTCTTCTACCTACTTCGCTGCTTGTTGTTTTTTTTTCTGTTTCTTTCATTTTTTCAAGTGCAATTTCATTGTAGTTGTTGCCAGGCATTTCTTTCACACACACACTGAGGCAGGCAGCGACGGGCCACGCTCATTAAATATTTTCGCTGTCGAATTTTTGTATTTATGTGCGTGCGTGTGTGTGTGTGTGTGTGTGTGTGTTGGTGTTGCTATCAAGTGCGACGCGCTCAACTTTTGCTTACCTTGTCTGCACCTTGCGCTGCGCTTGTGGGTTCCGTTGCTGCTGCTGCTGCTGCTGCTGATGCCGCTGCGACTATTGTTGTTTTTGTTACTTTTATTTTTATTTTTGTTGCACTTCTTCACTTAAGCTTTATCACGCAGCTATTTGCATTCTTTTGCTCACTTTTTGCTTTTATAATTAATTGAATATTTATATACACTCACATTCACAATTACACCAATACACACGCGCGCGCTGTCTCTCACACATCTACAATAGCAGGTGAGAGCGAGACAGAGATAAATAATTGCGACAGTTTGTTCTACGCTGGGAAAAACACGTCCGCAAACAGGTAAATACGCTGAACAACTGACGCTCGTCGCCTCATCTCAATATCAATTCCATTCAGCATTGGCTTGATGGCTTTTCCGTCGCGCTCTCACACTCGCTCTCCGCTCTCCCGCTCTCCCGCTCCCACACTCTCTTTCAACTCCAACTTCGGCTTTGTGGTCGTGCGGTCATTGTCGTGTCGCCTCTGTCGCTGTTAGGCAATGCGTCTCGCTTACACTTGCGCAGCTCATGCAACGAGCGGTGATCGCCAAAAGTACGTTACAGCGAGGCAACTTTTGAATTTTACCTGTGACGCTCGTCGCACTGCTTGCAAGAGAGCGTAAGCCGCGAGCGCCGTTCTCACGAGCGCGCTTACTTTGTATCTGTCTTCCTCTCTCTGTGTGCCGTTGCTCCTCGTTGCCCTCATGCTTGTTTACCTGTCGTTATCTTAACGTCGCTTTGAGTGCCTGGAAATTAACTAAGTGCTCTCTGGCTGGTGAGAGTCTGAGTGTGCGTGTGTGTGTGTGTGGGTGATTGTTATTTGTGTATGTTGAGTACACAACTGTAGTTATGCCAACAGCGTTTGCTTATTCTGTTAACTAAAATAACGTAAAGTAAAATAACATATGAAATCGGAGTTTAGATGGACATTAAACTGTTAAGGAATTATTAAATATAAATTTAATTTAAAATTAATCTCAAACTTTATAAAACACCCATTGTTCGAATAAATGACTCCCAAAATATAATCTTAATTTTCATATTAAATATATATCTGAGTTAAAAAAAATAAGTCTTAGCTCTTTCATTGAATTAATCTACCTTCACGCAGAACAAATAAATTTAAATGAAACAAAATTAAAATTTCATATAAATTTTTCAAAGTTTCAAACATCAACTGACATTTTCAACAGCAACAGTTCCTAGCACTGCTTCTAGATGGCGCCCACAGCTGTTTAGCAGAGCTTCAAACCATTTACTGCTGAATTTCATATATATCTCTCTCATTTTAGATAGTTTCAAAAACGACCGCCAGCTAGCGCTTCTGTCAGTATTCTACTTCTTCCTAATATCATTATAAATGAAAAAATCCAGCAACAAACTCCATTAGATGGCGCTTGCTATTTAGCAAATTTACCAACCATTTGCAGTTTTAGAGCGATTGCAGTGCTACTGCCCAAAGTTTTGCATGCTCTTACTCTTTATATACTTTGCTCTTTAAACGATTTACGACTTTGCCCATTAATATTGGCAGCGCTATAAAAGTCCAATTATGCATTTTAATACGCTGCTCTGTTTAGCATACTCTTGAGCGTGTCGTTAAAAAGCGAAACTCTAAAAACCACAAGCCTAATCCAGTGGCTGCTCAACTGACGAAATGCGAATGAGCTGCCAGTGCTGCCAATTTAGCGGTTTTTCTGTCAGAATGCGAATGTGGCGAGAATTTCAGCTATTTTGATTTATGCAATTTGCTGTGACCTGTGCGTACTATAAGCGAATCTATAAAGCAAATTTAAAGTCAAGTTCTTATAGATTCTGAGATTAACGCGTTGAGGATGTAGTCTGAGGCTAAAGCTTCAAGCTGCGACTTCAGCCTGAGTCAGACTTATTTAGATTGTGGCTGAGTCTTCAACCTGAGTCTGAGGCTTGAGGCTGAGCTCCTTGATGCTTTTTAATCGAAAAAGCTTACGGGCGCTTTTAAACAGTTTTCTAGCTATCTTTGGCTTTTTTTCGTACTTGATTTGACGGCTGAAGCCCTGAAGAGTGGGCAACACTGAGATTTGTTGCTGAAAGGTGCATAAATCTGTCAAATTATGCACACACACACACACACACACACGCACACACACATTCGTCATCTATCAACCGCAAACAGAAAAAAAAATTGTGTTTTTTTTTCGCTCGCTCTGAATACGTCATAAAAACGATTTAACAACCGCAAAGGCAATTGCCACGCCTCCCCGCAGCCCTTCCGTTAACGCTCTCGCACTCACGTCTCTCCCTCTCACTCTCTCTCTCTCTCTCTCTCTCTCTCCATCTCTGCTCTGCCTCACTCTTTCCCATTCTCTTTCACTAGCAACAGCAAAGCCCGGCTAAAGGCAAACGGAAATGGCAGCCGACGCGAGGCATAAAACAATGCCATTTATATATGTGTGTGTGTGTGTGTGTGTAAAGTATATATTTTATACACACATACACATCTATATAAATACATATAATGTATATATATATAGTGTATACACATCTAGTTGAAATCGCGCTTTCATAGTGCCTCTCCCGCCTCCTGCTGCCGCTGCTCACGTTTTTATGGTCCATCTGCAGTCGCCTAATGCCGGCAATTAAAATAAACGCCGACTCGACTCGGATCACAGCCAGATGCCGACGCAGGCGACGCTGATGCTGCTGCTGCTGCCTCGAGGCTAGGATCAAGCAATTGCCATGGACTCAAGTCGAGTCGAGTCGAGTGTCTGCTTCACCTCGGGACTCCCAACTCTCAAGGAGCAACAGCAGCAGCAGCTGCTGCCAGACGGACGCTAGGCTCTAACAAATGTTCGTTTAATGAAATTTTTATTCAATCAGCGCCAAGGCATTTTTGAAGGCATAGAGACAGAGAGAGGGAGAGAGAGGGAGAGAGAGAGAGAGAGAGAGAGAGAGAGAGAGAGATAGCAAGAGAGAGGGCGTGCAACAATGCCAGACAGACTCAGAGAGAGAGAGAAAGGAAAAGCTTTTAGCTCGCTGTGAGTCTTTCACTCTTCCTCTCTCGCTCGCTCCCTCTCTCTGAGTGAGAGAATAAGCTAGACAACCTGTTGATGTCTTTCATATCATTCAAAAGGAACTGCAAAGATTTAGCCAAATGAATGTAAATGTAAATGTAATAAAATGAACGAGCAATGGAGAGCTTTAAGCTATCGCTTCTCTGCTGCATGCTTCACTAAATTCGACTTTAAATCAATTTATATCAATAGTTGCTCAAGTCAAGCTGGAATGCTTAATTAAGCAAAGTGATTTGATCAAAAAGATTTTTAATGTGTTTGAAAAGCTTTTTAGACGCCACTCAATCTGCGTAGCTTAAAAGTTAAATATGGGATTTTGAATGTTAATGCTGAGCCCTCAAAATATCAGCAATAAATTGAATAAAAAGTTTATTTAAATTAATGAAAAAATGAAAACTAAATATTGAGAAACTAATTTGAAAGCTTCAAGTTCGTTGTTTTTTTATTATAAAAAATTATTTTATAATAAAAATAAAAATTAAAATAAATTAATTATTAATTTAAAACCTTTTCTTCAAATCCTATCTAAACAAAATTTTATTAAAAATTACTTTTAAAAAAACTTCTTGTATTGTTTTTTTATTTATTTTTTTTTTTATTATTTTTTTTATTTAAAATCTTTAAAAAATTGTTTTTAAAATCAATAAAATTGAAAATTATTTTAAAAACAAAGAAGACTTCCTGCTAGTTTTTTTTTATTATTTATTTAAAGTCTTTAAACATCTGACAAATCTTATTTAAAAGATACAATTATATTACACATTAATTTGAAACTAAGAAGACTTCTTGTTTGTTTCTTTTTATTATTATTATTTTTAATTAGTGATTGAAAATTCTCCAACATTTTTCCAAATCTTATCTAAAAGTCTCAAGTTCATAAAATATATTTAATTATTTTATTGTAACTTGAAAGCTAAAATCTCCACATTAAAAACATTTTTAAAAGAGTTCACGCCACGTCTTATTCATAACTATGTGCTTTAAAAGCTTTTAGTATATTACAAAGCTTTTATGAAACTTTTTATTAAATTGATTAAGCTCTTAGGCAACTTTTTTATTACATTTATTGAGATTTGTAACTTTTAGTCGGCATAATTATTAATTCAATTAATATCTTACTTCTATCCAAAAAAATCATTTCAGCTTTAAGGCCCCCAATTTGTATTCAGATATAAGAATCGCAATAATTTCTGGCCTTACACATAAATATGCTTAAGAGAAAATACTTTGCTTTGATATTGGCCGCATATGCAGCAAAGATAGCTTTGTGGTTGGCTGAAAACGATTTGTTTTATTCATGATGTCAGGCTCTCAAATATGCTTTCCTGTCTAATGCATAATTTCCTCAATTTTCCCTTTAATTTTCGTCATTATATTTGCTCTTGTAATGCCCGCTGTAGTCTGTGTGCCTAGCGGCTGCAATTAGATGCTGTGTGGTTGAACAGAGACGGGCAGAGACAGAGAGAGAGAGAGAGAGATAGAGAGGGACAGAGTGCTACGACAAAGGTAACCGCCACGTGAAAAGTGAAAAACAGTTGCTTACGTCTTGGCCACATTTTCGTCTCTCTCCCATTGCCTTTCTCTTCGCCTCTCGCTCAACCACTTCCTTCTCCCGCCCCATTCAACATCTCAAGTGAAAACATTTCTCATTAAAGTTCTTCTTTCTCAAGTTGGCTTTCAATTAGAGAGTTTGGTGCTGCGCTTCTGGCAGTTGGGCGAACTGAACGTAAGAGCCAACAGGTGCGCATTAAATTAGCATAGATTAAGCTTCAATTTTTGGAATATTTCGCCAACTTGTTTGTTGCTTGCACACGTCGGAGCTTAATTAAAAAGTTTATCAAAATAAAAGAAAATTTGCATAAATTTAATTAAAGCTTTCGGTTCTAGGGGCCAAGTGAAGTGGCAACAATTAAACGACTTACGAGCCAGCTCAACACCTGAAGCAACTTTTCATTGCCTTTTGCTGATGTGCTCCACTCGAGCATAAGCAAAATCAGGGAATATCTTGACTGCTGTCATCATGTGGGTCAACGAAATCAATTGACAGCTTTTCCAGCCAACTTTTTTACTGAAGACCCAGCAAGCAGCTGAAGACGAAGTAGAAGCAGGAGCAGAGGAACTGCCAAGGAATGACAACAGAAAGCAGGCCACAAAGGTTCACCTACCTGTGCCCTATAAATAAATCATGGCCTATGATTATGCGCTACACACACACGCACACACACACACACACACACAGGCACTGTATTGATAAGATATGCTCACACCTGTTCAGGTCTCTGGCTAGCACGAACCTTCCTGACAGCGTTTGACTTAATGTCAAGAGCTTTGTTGTTGGCCCTGTCCCGAGTTGGCTTTGGTTTGTTTACATGCCACAAGCTGTGGCACGCTCAATCATAATACAATTTGACATATTGTTGCATGTTGGCCAAAGACCCTCTCCCCCCTCCCCCTCCCCCTCTCCCTATCACACCACGTCACGTGGCGTATACGTAACGCAAAACGTAACGAAACGAAACAGGGCAAAAAAACAAGAAAAACCTTTCTGCAGCGATTAATCAAAGCTGACATTGGGTTCTAACAGACGTCCGCTGCATTTGCCAAATGCATTTTTTCTTACATTTTGTATTATTATTTTTGTTGTTGTGGGTTTTCCTTCTATTTAAACTAAAATTTGTTGGCAGCTGCAAAAACTTGGACTCAGGCGCTATAAATAAAAGTGCAGACGTTTCGAGAGGGCAGAGTGCAATGAGAAATATTTAAATAAAATATAAAATATAAATATAAAATATAAAAAATAAAATATAAAATATAAAATATAAAATATAAAATATAAAATATAAAATATAAAATATAAAATATAAAATATAAAATATAAAATATAAAATATAAAATATAAAATATAAAATATAAAATATAAAATATAAAATATAAAATATAAAATATAAAATATAAAATATAAAATATGAAATATAAAATATAATCTTTGTTTTTATTTTATTTTGAATGTATAACATTTTATATTTTATATTTTGTTATTAATAGTTAGTCTTTAATATTTTATTAATTAACCCTTTCTAATAATGATAAAATGTTGAATATTAAAAAATAAAAAAAAAAAAAATAAAATCATTAAGAATATATATTTATATGATAAACCTATTTCATAATTATATTAACATATTTGTAATCATAAGCCATACAAATTGGGGTCCAACGCGGCGTATGAGTAATCCGCTAAAACTAACTGTACATACACAGGTACAAAGAGCGAAAGAGCAAATGACATTATTGTAGCCTAAATCTAAAAATATATATCACACATATACGCACACACACACATATATGCAGAGAGAAACATGTCAGGCCTATCAAAACGAATGAAACGATATGAGCAACGGTTAATCCCAGCGGCAGAGCAGCGAAACTGGCAGCTGCAGAGCCGCAAGGCAGCTGTAGCTAATAAAATGTAAAAGGAATGCGAACACACAAAAATAAATAAATAAATAAATAATAAATGTCTGTCAGCATTTTTTGCTTTTGACTCATAAACAGGCCAACAAAAAGGAAATAGAAACAAAGCTGCACATAAAACGGTAAAAATGCTCACAGCGAGCCGCAAAAAGACAAATGTAGCAGCAGCTGCACGGGAGACAAAAGCAGCACCAACAACAGCAGCAGCAGCAACAACAACAACAGAGTTGACGACAATAACAGCATAAACAGTAGCAGCAGCAGCAGCAGCAGCAGTAGTCACAGTGACAGGCACAACTGCAGCAGCAATATAAAACAGCGACGTCAGCAGCTAAATAAACTCTATGAATTGCAACTACAATAACAGAATATGTAACAGCAAAAGCAGCAACAACAGCGGCGCTAGCTGCAACGTCAGCGTCAGCGTTAAAAAGGAAACCAATAACCAAACAGCAGCGCATGTGAGCGCAAAAGCAGCGGCAGTAACAAAAGTTGCGCTAGCTGCAGCGACGCCAGCGCCAGCCAAGCAGCGAGAATAACAATAACGGCGCTAGCAGCAGCGCCGTCAACGTCAACGTCGCTAAGAAAGCAATAACTTACAACAACAGCAAGCGCATGTAAGCGCAGGGCAGCGTCGTTGGCTGCGGCAGCGGCAGCGGCAGCAAAGTAAACAGACAACAAAAACAACAACAATGGCAAAGCGCAAAGACAAACATGGGGCATCAAACTAAAAAAAAAAAAACAACAAAAAAAGTGTTAGCTTTTAACGATGACGTGCTGAAGCGGCAAATGCATAGAAAGCTATTTTCTGTTTTTGTTTTTATTCAACAGTATTGGTGTCGTCATCAAACCAAACGGTTCGAAGCGAACATGTTGCATGCCACACAGCAAAGCAGAGCAGACCAATCGGCAGCCGCGAATCGCATAGCTCAAAGATACGACGGCGCTTGAACGAAACGGACGCGAACGCGCAAACCGGAACGCAAATCGGAAGCTAACGGCATATCAAAGAAACACACACAGATTTTCGCGCCAAACGGCACGACAAAAATTAATTCAAAAATATATTCCAAGGAAAATTTACAAAAATTGTGAATAGTGAATATTGTGAGTGCGTGGCTAAAAATTTAAGAAATTTTGTTTGCAATTTTACTTTCATTTTTTATTTCGCTCAGTTTTTTGTTGTCAAAATTATTCGAGCGTAAGAAATTTAGCTAAAAATAAATAAAATAAAAAGAGAATACAACAAGTGCATAAAATTCTATATATTTCTATGTGCCTCAGTGTGTGTTCAGTTAATACAAATTATCGACCAAATATATAGAGAGAGGTCGAGCCACGCGTGCTAAATTAACTTTCCACTTTTTGTTGTTGTTGTTGTTGCTATTGCTGTTGCCGTCGCTATTGTTATTATCAATTGGCCTGGATATTGACCAAGAAGCTTCATTAACTGGCAGCAGGCGCCCACATGCCACGCCCACCACTCTAAACAGGTAGCTTAAATATTTGACATAAATAAAATAATAATTTATTATTATTATTTTTTGTTTAGTTTTTGTTCGTTTTCATTTTTGGGGTTTGCTCTGTGATTTGTTTGGCTTTCGGCTTCGGCACGCTTTTCCTGCCTAGTTTTTCCGGCTCTTAAACACTTCGACACCCAAATTCATTTGCTCATTTGGCATGTTCCTAAATATATTACACACTCGTAAAAAAAGGGAGCGGCCCAGACACAAAACACACGAAAAAAAAAACAAAAACAAATTCAAGCGTTAAATGAAGGGAAACCGGAATAAAAAAAAAATCGCTCATACGCAACGTTGACCGCGCGCCCTTAGGGAGAAATTTGGGAAGCTGTTGGAGCTGGGGCTGGAGCTGGGACTGGAGCTGAGTGGCGGCTGCATTAAGTATGCCGAACCATTTGGCAGCCAGAGTTTATGGCTGGCCGTGTTCGTCTTTCTTTTTTTAAGTCGACTTTCGAGTCTGAACGTTAAATAAATACATTTCGCAATGATTATTTCGGCTGTAAAGCATTTTGGCAATCCTTGGGGGTGCCGTAAAGCACTTGATATCAGCCAACTGCCCCCGATTGCAATCAATTTTCATTTTAGCCAAGCAACAGTCTCCTGCTGAGGCTAGCCAAACATTCCAGCGTGTCGAGGCATACGAGAATTTTCGACTTTTCTTTTGGCTCTAACAATTTCAAGTGGATTCATTCAGCTTAGGCTAAAGGCAGAATTCAATTGGCCTTGGCTTTTAATGTTTGATGGGGCTGTACGCACTTTGTTCTTTAGCATTTTACATTTCAATTGCAATTGATTTCAATTATGCTAATAATATGTTGCATATGCTTAACATAATGTTATTCAACAGTGCGCTGCCTAGAATGCTGCTATGCTGCTGCAATTCAATCAAGTCTCTTTTGTTTGCCGGTCTCTTTTAAATGTTAACGGTTCTGTTAAGTTTAACAGCTAGTAAATTAAGTAATGTTAACTTGACTCTAGTTAGCTTGGTAAGTAAGATTTTTAGAAATCTAATTAATAAAGCTAATAAATAACTATATAAATAAAACAAAATATTTTAAAAATATAATCTTTTTATCTTAAAGAACATTTAAAATTTCTGTGAATAATTCACAACTTAATGTTATAGATGGATTTTACAAATGCTAAGACATAACATGAAATCTAATATAAATTTGATAACATTTAAATCAAATTACCCTCAAATAACATAATGTGAAAGTCTACAAATTTCATTAACATAATTCAGCGCTGTTAAATATTAAAAGTCACCGACTAAATGTTACGCAAATCAATGTAAACAACACTCAACATTAATGGATTTATCTACATCGTTTATGGAATACAATTCAATTAGCTAATTTCATGATTCCTACTATACTAAGCACATCTGGAATCTCTCCATACTAAATGGTTGGCACTATAAAAAAACACAAGCGAAAGCAGGAAGAGAAGAAGAAGAAAAACACTTGCATAGCTAATGAAACGAATGGCAAACAAATCCCTCGGGCATGCAAGAAAAAAAAAGAACTATACGCTCGGGCATAATCAAAGACTGTCTGCCTCGTCTCTCTCTCTCTCCCTCTCTCTCCCTCTCTCTCTATCTCTATCTCTGTCTGACTGTCTGTCGCTTGGGTTTCCGCACGTTGACACCACAATTACAAAATCCAATCACCACAACAACAACAACGCCAACTATCAACAACAATGTGGCACGAACTATTGCTGCTGCTGCTGCTGCACTGCGTCGCATTTGAGGCACATTCGCTGGGGCAATTGGTTTGCGGCCAACATTTTGTCAATTAGACTGAAAATGCCAATTGGCACGCGACAACACGGTCACGCTCCCGCCCTCAGCGCCAATACCAGTCCATGCCCCATAGGGGACAGTGGGCAGTGGGCGTGGTGGTTGCATAGCTTTTATGTCTTGTATCAAATTTGGCCAAACTAATTCCATTTGCTTTTCCACCGAGCCTCTGCTAATAGTCACTCGCTCGCTCGCTCTCTCTCCACTCTCTCTCTCTCTCTCTCTCTCTCTCTCTCTCTCTCTGCTACTATGTGTTTCACTCAAATTTCATTTTGCATTTGGTCCAGTGGGGGTTCCAAAAATTGTAAATTCAATTAAAAGCAGCCACAAAACAGCGGCAGCAGCAGCAGCAGCAGCAGCAGCAGCAGCAGACGTTGCACGTTGAACAGGCACAACACACTTAAGCTCGTTGCATACAACAGCATAGGTAGCAGCAGCAGCTGACGAGGCAACTGCAGTTATTGTTAAGGGCCCACTAAAAGCAGCTGTTGCTAGAAGCTCATACACTGTGGGGGTGTGAGAGAGATAGCTAGTGAGTTTAGAGCTTGCTTTGGACTTTTGGTTAGCTCTGAAGAGCTGCAAAACTGAAAAGCTGAAGAGCTGCCTCTGCTGTTAGCTATTTCGCGGCATTGTATTTTGGCCAAACTGCAGCTATGGCCAACTAAAGTGCTCTCGGATATACTCTGCTTATATGTATCTAGTCAGAAAGGGTATATGGATGACTGCAGAGTGCATGACTTTGTCATGGAAGAAGAAATGGAAATATTTCAATATTTTATTTAACATTTAACAATTTTTATAATATTTATAAAATATATTTAAGGCACTTTATCATTCATGAACTTGCATTATAAAATCTTTCAAAGTAATTTTAATTTGGTGTTAAAGAAATTCAATTTTGTGCAGCTCTATTCATAAATGTTTGAGATTTCTATTCTATTCTATTCTATTCTAATAATATAATATTTCCATTGTGAGCTACATAATTATTGTTAGTCTATATTAAACTCAAGTTCAAAGCGTAGTAAAGCATATTTAATTTATATGTAGCTTATACCATAGCTCGCCAATAACCGTTAACCGCTTCAATCTTCTCAAGCTATAATATAATCATGACCTCTCGCTCTCACTCAGACCAAGAGCCTTCGGTTCTGTTCGTTTTCGTCTTCGCTAGAAAGTTTTGCCGTGAAGCATTCGTGTGGCGCTCATTAAACGTTTGACTATCGTACAGTGAGGTTAGGTAAGTGAGCAGACTCTGAGTATGAGCCTGAGCCTGAGTCTACGCAAACGATCTTCACTCTCACACATACTCACGCACCCTGTTGATCTGCTTAGCGAAGACGACGCTTCCATAGACACCAATATATATTCAAAAGACTTTTCGCTTCATAAAACTCAATCAACTTTTTGGAGATAAACAAGAGCAAACAAGTTTTCGTTTGATCTCAAACTAGTTGATTTCGATTTGAATTTGAGTTTTCAATTCATTGTAACTAGCATTAGCTAGAATGCTCTCCATTTATAGAGTATTCTTCAGTTGTTTAAACTTTTCTTCCTGTCACTCTCCCTCTCCCTCGCCCTCTCCCTCTCTCTCTCATTCTCCTCTTGTTGTTGTCTATTGTAGCTGACACTGTCTGCCAGAAACCTGCATAAACTAAGCCCCCTCTTCACATTCAGCTACCTTCCTCTCTCCCTCACTCTCTCCCTCTATCTCTCTCTCTTATGCTCTTCTCCAACTCCTGCTCTCTCCGTCGCCGACATTCCTCAACTTTAGCGTATTTTATTCGCCCAGTGCACTGGGCGTGGCCACAGCTTCCGTGTGTGACAAGTTCCGTTGCTTCGCTTTGAACAATGTTTGCCCTGAGTGTGTGCGAGTGTGTTGTGATGTGATGTTGTGTGATGTAGTGTGTGTGTGTGTGTGTGTGTGTGTGTATTTGATGTGTGTGGTGTGCTTCAAGTAGTACGCTCGACATGGCTAGAAACGTGACTGTGGCCAGGACTTAGAACGAATTTCCGCATTCTCAACAATAAAAAAAAAAAAAAAAAAAACAAGGAAAAAGTGCTAGCCAAATGTTTAGATAAGCGCAGGCAGCAAGGATGCGGCAGGACACTTGCCAGAACACTTTATACGCAACTATGTGTAAGACCAGAGCTAACATGCAAAATTGTACACAAACACACACACACACACACACAGATTAGCAATTGCTGCAGTTGCTCAAGCAAAAAAAGGTCAAAAAATACATTTTTGTGTAAAAGCAAAAATAAATATAAAACTCTATATATTATATATATAATATATATGAATTATAGATATATAATATAGCTTTACGCAGCTCAACTTTCTGGCCAATTGCCAGATTTGTGTATATATATAAAAACTCATGTATATATATGTATATTTAAAGTTCTATTTTAGCTGGCGCCCAAAGGACGCATTCGATTTGTTGCCAATTCGTTCAGCATTTGCATTAAATAATTGCAACTGGAACTGGAACTGAAAGTGGCACTAAGTACCAGTTCCAATTCCAGTTCCCGCGAGGCTTGAGGCATTGAACAACAACTAATCCATTTAATCGATAAACCACATCGAACTACAGCCAAATGACAGCGATGTGCTGCCCAGGGACTGCACTTAGTCAACATATGTGAAGTCCTTTTAAATCAGCAGCAAAAGAAAAGGAAGAAGGACCAGTAAAAGGCAAGAAAAAGAACAATCGCAAGGCAGGCGCATAATCAAAAATAAAATGAGAAATGAAAAGTTGAATGGAAATTGTCGACTTGAGGCGAAAAATAGAAAACAATAGAAGAATGAATGCAGAGAAATGAGCTAACCAAGCACAAATATGCTGTTCAATAATAATACAATGTGAATGTACTTATAGCTTATAATATAGAGAGAGAGAGAGTAGTAGAAATAGCTACTGACCTGATTAATCATAGCTATAGGCTTTGTGCTACATTTGTCTATGGCATAATAAAGAACTTTTTGAGACTAGTTTTTATTTATCCTGAAATCAGATAATAGAAAAAGGCAATGATAAAAGAAATATACAGATATAAATATAAATGTAGATATATATAGTAAATAAATATAGTTAAAATATCTGTTGTAAAAATGATTTGAACTTATCATGAAAATTACACTTTAGCGCAATTAAATGCAAAAAAAAAAAAAAAAAACATAATAATAATTGAAGTTGCCAAGGAGCAAGCACAAAGCAAACAAATACAAGAGAAGTTTGCACACACACACACACACAGAGAGGGCTGTGGAGTGGGCGTGTGTGTGTGTGCCAAGTGTGTGAAATCAAACGCAGCAAAGGACTCTCGACAAATGCGGCACAAAGCCAAGGCATAAGCTTACATATCTCTCTCTCTCCTTCTCTCTCTCTCTCTATATATATAGGTATATATATGAGCAAGTTAGATAAACATACTCGTAAAAGCAGCCTGTCAGACACACACACAATTAGAGGCAATAAACTGGCTTTGCAGCAAATGATCCACAAAATATAAAGAAGAAACCAAAGAATTTTTCAATTTATTTTGCGCTCAAGTTAATTATGACATACGTACATTAACACAGATTTTTACAAAGGATAAGCGAAGGAGCAACCGATGCTCTGGGTTGTGAGCTGTCAAAAAAACTAAATGAAGTGAATTTTTGTGTAAACAGCTGCGCCAAATTGAAAATAAAACAAGAGGAACAACAAGAGCGAGAGAGACGGAGAGAGGGAGGTAGAGACAGGAAGATATTGTTGAAAGCGCCTTCAAGTAGGCTACATAAAATATGCACAATCTACTATATAGTGTGTGTGTGTGTGTGTGAGAGAGAGAGAGGGTGTGAGCAAGTGTGTGTGAGAGAGTGAGCTAGCAATATACCATCCACATGTGTCATAATCAACATAAAAGACGTTAACTTTAAGCTAAGCAGACGCCAATTTGCGCCAACAGCAGGCGATGCCTCTGCTCTGTTGCCTTTGTTGTTATTGCCTTTGTTGTTGTTGTTGCTGCTGTTGCCTTGTCGATTTGTGCAACGTTTTGGAAAATCTTTGACAAAAATAACATTTAGCCCCATTAATTTGCTTTGGCTCCTTTTGGCCGCATCGATTTATTGAACTGTATAAAGCTAAAAATCTATAAAACAGAATTTATGCTTGTTTTATAACAAATTTAAAGGGAAATATGTTGAGTAAATTTATGAATTTACATTTGAAATTAAAAATTTCTCTATACCATATACAATATTGGATTTTAATTGTGCTAATAGCAGGCTTTAATCATATTTTGTGGTGTCTCTGAATTTCAGTTAGCTAGCTCTTGTTTTAGCCAGGCATTTTCATCTACGCATTTCATCTCTGCGCTTTTACCTAAATAATTTTCAAGAATTTGCTGCAGTTTGCTCTGCCGCAAAGTTTCACAGCTTGAGTAGAATTTGATTTGTGGTTTCGATTTATGCTTTTACTTGAATTTCTATTTAAAGTTTTGCCACACTAAATTTGTTTGCTTCCAGTACAACTAGTTTTTGATTTTGAAGATATTTTTAAGATTTCCCTAAGACTATGTATACATAATTGATTGCATAGCTATTTAGTCAGCACAAACACAAGCTAAACTTCATTTACAGCTAAAATGTGATTTTTGCAAATATGCTGTGAATGCAAAAAGTTGAAGTTGTAAACTTGTTGATTTGACAATGTTGAGCTCTAAGCTTCGTGGCGTGTGGCACTAAGCACCTTTAGCTCATAGTACGCTAACTTTAACTATAAGAAATTATGGTCATCGTCACGCCACATTTAGTTCAAGTCTTTGTGTACAGAGCATTGTGAGCTATAATTATTTACTCAACGTAGTAATTGCTTAATTTATAATTCATGAATTCCACGTATTGTAATTCATCAATTTGTCTTGTTCTCAACAGGTGTAGACAAGAAATCTGAACAGGATCTGGCACGAGTGGCACATAGAAATACAGATAATCATTGCTCACCATATACACAAAGCTAATATGCTCTCTTTTGACTAAGCGCACAGGCATACTCAATTAGAAAGAGTGTAAATTGCTTTGCTATTTGCTGAAACTCAAGTGAAGACGAGCATTGGGTAGCATTCGTCTAGCCTAACATTTTACGAGCTACAGTTCGGCTTATTAGCTTGAAAGAGATTCGTTATTCTCTCTCCCTCTCTCTTTCATTTTTAATGCGTGTTCGCTCCCACAGCGCATTGCCTAGATAGGCAGCGCGCGTAGTTCGAGCATAATTATTTGTCGTTTAATGCAGCTGCTCTTGCATTGACAGCTCTCTAAGCTAGATTAACTCTAGATTGACTCATATACTTTCCTTTAGTAGACAGCATAAAGGCTAAAGTGTTTTACTAACTGCTAGAGTAGACTCGCTCAACAACAACAACAAAGTTAAATGCTCAGATATATTGTTATATATAAGCTGATATACCTACATAGCTATACCTAAACATTCAATACTGAATCTTTGCTCACCTACAATATAAATATAAAAAAGCCTCATCAAAGTCTTGAACAAACAAAACTCATAGAAATTTCTATAAAACACTCGAAACACACAACAAATCAAGAAATTCGTTCATTAAATGTCTGGTATTTCCCTGTTATCATTTGGCACTTTGTGCGCTGCTGCTAATATGACTCATTGTCTGCCCACGCACAGCAATTAAACGACATTAAAAACTTTCCCAAAATAAAAGGAAAATATCTACGCATTTCCAGAATTTGATGTCGTGCTCTTTTTGACCGCTAAAGCTGCGAGAAATCTGAAATCTTACGCTTTGATTATGTCACAGAAACGATCAAATATATAGAATATATATTTAACTAAATATATATAGACGTATATCCATAGAGACACTTTTATATGCACGCGTGCCAATGGCTTCACTTTTCGAAATTCTTTTTCAAGCATTTTTCGAAATATTTCCGCGCGACTTGTCAAAATTAAATGCATGGAAATTTATTTGGCCAGCAACGCAATGTGTTGTTTTTTTTTATTGACAAAAGCAAAGAATAGAAATAATGATGAAGAAGAAAATGGCCAGCTAACAACAAGTTGATGACACAAACAAGAATCGAGACAGAGCAATTTGTGGCGCTGGCGTACGCGGCGTATGAGTAATAAACATTTGTTTTTTCGCTCGCCGCAGCAGCTTTGAACAAACCGCGAAGAGCCGCCTCAAATGATAATGTTAATGTTAATGCGAAACAACATGTTGTTGCTCACGCACACAAAATATTATAGAAAATAGGAGCAATAGAAGAAGAAAAAGTCGTAGTAGGAGAAGAAGCAGAAGCAGCAGCAGAGTAGAGAGAGTGAGCAAGATAACAATAGGCGCAGGAGCTGAGCTGAGCTGAGCTGAGCAGAGCTATGGCAGTGGGCGCGGCTGAGGGGCGGCCTTTCCGGCAAAGGCAAGCGAACAGTGTTCTGACCTTTGTCACAATGGCACATGTTACCAGCTCCATGCATGTATGTA
Organism: Drosophila koepferae; assembly: GCA_030914345.1. Lineage (NCBI taxonomy): Eukaryota > Metazoa > Arthropoda > Insecta > Diptera > Drosophilidae > Drosophila > Drosophila koepferae. The sequence continues at coordinate 11,505,883 of JAUESR010000211.1, read as the reverse complement.
TGTGTGTGTGAAGCCTGTGCCTCTGCCTGTTGCCCGTTGCCTGTGCCTGTGGGTGTGTCTTAGTTGTACCCCATTGAAATTAATTTTATCGCCTGCAACAGGTGTGTGAATGTGAGTGCGTATGTCTCCATGGCCATGAAAACAAACGACAAGCGACAAACGCCCTTCAACAACAGGCAACAAGCAACAGGGAACAGGCAACAGTTGAGGCATAAGGCGAACACTGAACATAACATGAACCGACTTGTTACTCAATGCATCAGCAACTGTTGAGTCCAGGAGGCACATGAGCAGCAACTACAACTAAAGCTGTTCACATATACATATATACACAATATATATCTAGATATATATAAGTAGTTAACATGCTTAGGCTTAGCATATTTTGGAAAATAACACGAACTGCTTAAAAGTTGTTTTTCATGTTTGGGCTCGTTGCTAAAGCACCAACAGCTTTGCTTAAACTCCCAGCAGCAATAAAAATATATATATATATATTATTTTAATATAAAATAGAACATTTCACAGTATTTTTAGATTTATTTTTTTTTCATCTTTACATAAATAATTGAGCTAGTAAGCAAAGTCCTTAAGCTGTTTTGCTCTGTGGCTGAGCTTAACATTTTTCTAATGAAATCTTTTTTGACCAGGCAAAGAGATTTAGAGCGAATATTTGCTAAAGGCAAAGACTTTAGGGCTTTCATTCTTATACAAAGCATATATATTCATATACATTTATGTTTTAAAGTTTTTTTTTAGATTTTTTTAGAAAACCTATAGTTAAGTCTAACTCCCAGTCCTTCAATCTCTCTCTCCCTCTCTCTCTCTCTCACATATTTCTTTAATGTTGAATCAGATTGTTTACGGCTGTCTATCCTCTCATGGCAGCTACAGCTGCCAAGTGGCATAGATCTAGAAGCTAGCAGCAACTTTTGGCCCGAGCGACAAACGTTGACAGGTGTCACAAGGCTCGGCTCAGCTGGAGCTCAGCTCGTGCATTGATTGACTGTGGCACACGTCATAGTTGGCATGGCCAGACCATGCGATATCATGCGGCACTTATCGCCTTTTGTCAGCTTTATCTCAATGATAAAAAAAAAAAAAACAAACACCCCACGCACAGTTCAAGTGTGCGAATGTGTGTGTGTGTGTGTGTGTGTGTTGCTGATAGCTTCGAGTAGCTGGGAATCAGGCACAGCTGTCAGCGCTTGAATGTGCATCGAAATGTGTGGGCTGTGCTGGCAGCAGCTGCTGCTTCAATGAACTTCCACATCCCCGCCTAAAAGTTGCGCTGATTAGCCAATATGTGGGGCCAAATATTTGAGTTGGCATCAAATTTATGTTAATAGTCCCGCTACAATATTTATTTTTGTGTGTTTCTTTTGTTTCATTACGTTTTTGGCTAGATAAAAAATGTTTCCAAAAACGCACACAAATACAGCTACAAAATGCTTATTGACAAGCCGAAAATCTGCTATAAAAGGACAATACACACGCACATAATAGCTCATACATGCTTTTGCCTTGCCTTTGGGGAGGGGGGGCCTGTGGCCAATCAAGGCTATTTCAGCGGACATTGTCGGGCAATTAGAGGCGCAACAGCCGCCCAGTTTATCTAGTTGTCTTTTTGGTCCTTTTTTTTTTTTTGCAGCTGTTCCAAATGCAAACAAGCCAAACCCAAGCCCAGGCACCAAGCCCTCTAAGCCCATCTGCAACACAGTTTTATGCACGAGCGAGTGACTTTGGCTTCGGCTTCTGCTTCAGCTTCAGCTTCAGTTTTATTCTCTGCCCCACATCTGGGCAGCTATTGTATCCCTTTTTGCTGCTTTAAATGCATCGTTGGGTTTTCTCGTAGCAAATCAAGCGTAAAGTCACATTGACAATGCTTGTCAAGAGAGAGAGAGTGACAGAGAGAGAGAGAGGGAGAGAGAGGGGGAGGTGAACCGACACAGAGAGAGAGAGAGCGAAACCTTTTACAACTGCTTACCAAGTTTAAAGGGTTCGCTTTGTATTATATTAAGCATACGCCGCGTACGCTAAGCATAAACTTTTTCTGCATTATTTACCCACTTGCCCTTTGTGTGCGTATGTGTGTGTGTGTGTGTGTGTGTGTGTGTGTGTGTGTGTGTGGGTGTGTGCGAGTGGGTGTTTCGCTTTGCATTGGCTTCTCAACATCACTTGAGCAGTGCCACCAGCTGGCAGCCAGTCAGCGCAAATAAACGTGCGTTTTTAATTATTTACGTTTTAATCATTCCCCAAACAAAAAATTAATTACTATAAAATCTTGCACGGAAGCAGCCAAAGAAAGTACCAAAGCAAGAGTAATAATAAAAATGAAGAAGCAAACAAAGTAAAGTAAAGCAAGCTAAAAAGTGAGGTCCTTGACATTGTCGCACTAAAAAGTTAAGCTCAGGGTCTTTAAGAGTGTCTCAAAAGTTGACATTCAGCTAAAGGGCAACAGCTTTGTGGGTGTCGAGGGATAAAGCATATGTCTATCGTATCACAGTCGACTACAAATAGAGAATCTAGACAATGCTAGCAGCCTGATTGAGCTAATCATTGTCTGTCTGTTTGTCTGCATAAGTCAAACTCAGATTTCGCGCCTATCAATGGCGAGAATATATAATAAGTTTTCTCATGTGCAGCACAATCAATAAGTATCGATTTGGCATATTGTATTTATAGCTTTTGCTTTTGTCGTTTATCTTGGGCTTAGTCAGGGCTTTAGATAGCATATGTTCAATTTATTAACATTGGATGGCATAGTTCAGTTTTCGCAAAAACTATAGAAATGTTACACAAAATGAAAACAAATAAAAAATTATACAAATTTATTTGGTTACTTATTTTTCCATTTAAATTTAGTATCTGAATGTAAACAAAACAAAACCACTTGCTATATGCATTAGTACTTTAAATAATCATTATAAATACATAGATTGCTAGCATATTATGTGGAACAACTGAAATAAAGCATCGCAAATGATTTTTGTATTATTAATAGGTATTAATAAATTATTTGTAGTTAAAAAATGGAAGAAAATTGATTAAGATGTTCATGCTGAACTGGTCAACTGAACTTAATCAAAAAGCAGCATCAGCCTATACCTATTTCAAAGGTTTTTAATATGCTGAAAGGGTAACTGACACTAGAGTAGATTTATTACCAGATATCTGTCTAATGTGGCCAAGGAGAGACAGAAGGCAGAGTGAAGGAAAAAGCTGAGAGAGAGAAAGAGAGAGAGAGAGAGAGAGAGAGAGAGAGAGAGAGAGAGAGAAGGAGAGAGAATGAGGCCTGGTTTTCTAGTGCTTAAGCTAACTACTTTCAATAAAAATAAATACAAATATAAAATATAAAATATAAAACAATAAAAACATTTTGTATACCTTTCAAAAGATTTTTAATTTATCAAATCTATGCAAATCAAGTTACAGATTCGCACTAAACACGTTAAGTACTTGCCAAGTTATGCTAACTAAATTGCATAAAATTACGTTAAACTGCTTTATCAAAGCTACACAAATATGTTGAATAAAAAAGTTATAAATGGCTTTGACTTACAATGCACTAAGTCTTAGAAAACTAAACTGAAAACTGTGTACTAAACTACATATCTAGACCTTTCTCTCTCTCTCACACTCTCTCTCTCTCTCCATATCTCTTTCAATAGAGCAGCAGGCACTTTTGCAGCTGACAGCTCGTTAAACTGTTTGCCAGCGACTGCTTCAGTTGGCAGCTGCAAGTCCTGGGGCCCAAAACGACTTTGAAGCGTAATTCGATTATGCAGTGAGTGACCAGGTTGGCATGATTCTTGGAAGGCAAGACTCTAGATATAAACAAATTGCCAGCAGCCTATGCTGCTGCATAGCTGAGCAAGCCTGCGAGCCTAAATAGATTACAAATATATTTTGATTGCCAATAGCCAAGATGCTTGCCAAACATCTAGGACCATCTGTGATTTGTTTCTTTTTAAATCTACCTCTGGGATCCAACTAATAAATAAATTCAATTTGTATCTTAGTTTTGGTGTATGCGTCCAGCTCCCTGGGGCAATCGGCTTGAAGCTGGCCAAGAAATGGATTTCATTTCATTTAGCTGCTGCACTAAGCACTTTGGGCCTCGCAAATGGCAATTAGTGTCAATTAAGTACGACAGAACTCAGCTATGCTCAGTGCCGTGGACTTTGCAGCATTCGTCTCTGTCCTTATAGAGCTTGCAACAAGCGACGCGTCTTCACCAGTTGCAACACTTCGCCGCCTGCCACTTGCGGCATTCCATTTCGATCAACGCACCCTCGATAAAAAGGCAATCTCTTGGCTATGTATATTGTTTTTTTGCTCTCCTCTTCTTCTCTTTATTTATTTACATCATTAATTGTGAAATGTTTAAAGATGCGAGAAACGAGCAACGAGAAAGTTCCGTTTCGGATGATGCAAGCGAAATAGCACAAAGCCAAAAAGAAAGCAAAGCATATCCAAAGAAATATTTATTTATAGCAGAAAAGAACTACGTGATTAAACAACAGACACACTTGGGCACTCGCAGCGTACCACATGAGAACTCACACACACACACACACACACACACATCAGCTGTGTGTGTTATGTGTCTTTGTCTATCAAGAGTTTCGACTACAATGCGGCAATTCGATTAGCAAATCGATAGAGTTGGCAATACTAAGAGAAGACAAGCGAGCCTATGGGCATAGGAAGCTCTTTAATGAGGGGCAGCATAGATATTAGGAAAGTATAATTTAATGGAGAATTGTATTAAAAATAGTGCATGGGAATCGAACACTATTTGCCGAGCGGAATATGTTTATAAACATATATGTTAGCAATATGTATACAAATTTCCGAATGTTTATGACTTTTGGGCTTTGGTTTCTTGTTTACGATTATAGCTGTATATCATGAGCTCTTGAGCTGCTTTGTAACGTAAAACGAGCTCTCTCACAGAGAGCCAACATCATTCACATCTCTCAGATAGACTTCAGATGGAAGATGAAATTTTAAAATGTTTTTCATTTAAGTCCGATCTAGTTAAAGACACTCTACTCTATTATATTATAAAATAAAATATATTGGCATACACAACTTAAAAATGTTTTCTATAAATAATGAATTAAATAGATAAGTTTTTTTTTATTAATAATATATTGCAAAAAAAAAAACACAAACAAAGGTTCACAGAAATAACTCAAATATTTGATAAATATATTCAACAAAGCATAATCCAAACCTCAGCAAATATTTATAAAAATAACAATAAAACCAATTTCTATTTTTTAATCAATTCAATTTCATAGTTTACTAATCAATTAAATAAAATTGCTAAAATAATTGAATTAAGGAAAGTTTATCCAATCACTACACAATATTTAACTAGCTCTCTTGCAATATAAACAAATTATATTATTATATAATTCGATAGCTCTTCAGATCAAACAATCATTCGATTACGATAATCACATGGCCAATTGTAGTTCAATTCATTTTCACATAATTTATTATTTAAATAAAACATTTTCGTTGTTAAAACATGTTTAAAATATGCATATACAAATATTTACACATGCGTCCCTCTACCCCCGCCCAACCCCTCACGCTTGAGTGCGTGAATTTGTACGCCGGATTCTGACCCAGTTTATGTGAAATGTTTTAAAAATAAATTGCAAAGGGGGGAGGAACGAAAGTGGCAAATGCGACGTAACTGAAACTATGTTTAATGGCATACAAAAACGAGAAAAATTCAAGAAAAAGTAAAACAGAAAGTGAAATGAAAAATCACAGAGCAAATTATGCTGCATGTTGCCTTACACATTTCACGCCGACAACAGCAAATCTGTTCGCTTTTATTTGCGTGTTTTATGATTATTTGTCGTTTATTTTTGAAAACATGGCCAAGCATATCTAAATTTATATATATCAAATAGATTTTCGTGCTGAACATTTTCTTATTTTAATTTTAGTTTTTATTTGTTCTGACATTCTTTGCTTGCTCTTCTTTTTGTTTATTTGCAGTTAATGCGAATTATGCACTCGCAGCAAGTGACCGCAGCAACCGCAACAAGAGCACCCAAATAGCTTTTAGCAGTTGTCTAACTAAACGAAACACCACCAAAAGTACAACAACCACTGTAGTAACAACCACTGCACCATAGTCAAGAAAAAACCACACACACAAGTCGAGTTGAATCGAGTCGAGTCCAGTCGCATCATGGTGGACGACATTTCGCCCATGCATCATCGCATGCAGAAGAAGACGCGCAGCGCCTCGATCTGTGCCACCGGCGCCAGCATCGAGACAGTTATACAGAACTTGCCCTCAGGCAGTGCCACGCCCGAGGGCGGAACGCCCGGCTATAGGCGCCGTCGGCCCGCCACACGCTCACAGAGTGCGCGCATCACATCGGGCGCCAGATCGGTAAGTATTATATAGACAACAAATATATATTTATATATAAAACAAATGTAAAACATCTGGCTGCTGATTGATCATCTAGAGCTTAGTTAGCTTTTGCTTTGATTTATTTCTATATTTTAGCAAGTATAGCAGTCCTTAGAGATGTAAGCGTAACATATGCACAGATAATTTAAATATATATATTTATATATAATAATTCTATAAAATAATTAAAGAGCACAATGCATGCATGGTAATTGGAGTAGCTTAGTTCTCGGCTTGCAATGCAGTCGAGTAGAAAACATAGTTGAAGTAATGCAAACAAGTTTTATGTTTCGAGCTAATATTGATTTAATATACTAAGTATGAATATATAATAATAGCTAATTTGTCTGGCTGATTGATCGACGCTAGTTAGCGACAAGTCACGAACTAACACTTTGTGCCACAAATAGTTATATTTCAGTCTGCATAAAGTTGGAACAAAGTTGGACTAAAAACCCCCAATTACTGCTCAGGTAGCTCAATATAAATATTGATAGAAGTAGAAAGACAATAGATTTTTGGGTTGTTTTTATATTTCACTTGTCAACAAGCTTGGCTGCAAGAGAACCAAATTTTGTTTGTTTGTTTTTTGTTTGTTGATAATGTAAAAGAAACTTTCTTACTAAGCACTTTTATTAGAGAACAATTTCGATAAACAATTTATTGAAAACCTAATTATATAAAACTTTATAAATGATTCAGATTGAAAAAGCGGCTTGTAACAGATAATTTGAATAATAATAAATTAATAATGGAATGGATTATCAATAATAATGAACACAATAATAATGTAAATTTCTGTTCAATATATTATTATTATTATTATTAATTAATATTATTATTATTATTGTTATTATTATTATTATTATTATTATTTTTATTAATATTAAACATTAATCTTACAAATTATACAAAAATACGAAATAATTTAGAATTTATAAAATTATGATATAATATTTATATATATTATATTCTATATCAAGTTTTAAAGATCAAATGCAATGAAATAGCGTAAAATTAAAATTTAAAAAATCAATACAAAAAATAAAATAAAATTCAGTTAATTTAATTTTGCTAAATCATATAATTATATAAATTAATAAAAAAGTCAATTGAAAAAAATAAATAAAATTAAATTAAATTCAATAAGTAAAATATATAAATATATAAATTTAAATCAATTGAAAGAACAAATAAATAAAATAAAATAAAATTCAATGAGTTGAATTTAACTGAATCATATAAATATATAATTTTAAATTATTTGAAAGAATAAATAAATAAAATAAAATAAAATTCAATTGAACTAAATCATATTTCTGCAGCAATTTGTCAAAAGTGCTGTACTTTGAAATTAACAAAATTTATTTTCCATAACGAATTTATTTGAGGAACTTTAAGTGGCAATAAAATAAAATCAATTAAAAGATACTTCAAGTTTATATTTATGTATATCAAATTCTGAATTAAATAAAAATGTTGAGTGGAATCATATAGAAATTAAAAGTGCAAATTTATGGCAGAATCAATTTTAATAAAATAAGCAATAAGAACTGTCGCATATATAAATGAAATAATATAAACAGAATTCAGTTTAAAATGTTAAACTAATGTATGTATCAGTTAAATCTTAAGCTATTCATTATTCACTACATAGCCCAGTTCAAATAAATAAATAAAAATAATATTTATATTCAATTGCTTTACAAACAAAAGAACTTTGTCAACTCATTACGATTTGTCTTAGCTAAAAACTGAGCAAATGCACTTTAAATATAGTTTCCAAATACATACATACATAAATTAGAATTAATAACAGCATAATTCGTTTGCCTGGCAAGTACTTAAAGAGCTATTCACAGGATTGGCCAAGCAGAAAGAAATGAAAACTTTTGATACGAGCTCAAAATGTGTTTCCTTTGACGCCTGCCACAGTTTACGAACAAATTATGATATATTGCGCTTGCAATGTGAACATTTAATAGAAATTTATCACGCGATCAACAGCTAGTAGTAGTGCAGAAGGAAACTCAAGTGAAATTTGATGGTAATTCGAGCTGGCGTACGCCCTCTGAATGCGATATTCAGCTTTGCTGATTCGTAGCTCTGGTGTTAACACTTGAGGTTGTCTGCGCTACATAATTGACCGGCATCAGGGATGGACTGAGTGCATATATCATGCGCTGGACGAGTGAACGATCCTGTCCTAGGCCACGACCCGTAACAGTTTCACGCATCTGGGCTAGCCGTGAACTTAAATGACTCACTTCCAATGCATCTTCTATATTCGGTGAACTGACACTTTTCGAATCGTCCTTTTTCTTCGTCATCTTGGCCACGCGACGGCGGCAACGGCTGAGCTGAGCGCGACGTTTGGCATCCGACAAGTCACTCGACTTCTGCGTGGCTTTCACTATTTCCGGGCACAATGGAGTCGGACGCAAGCACTGGCAATAGCTCAGATTGTGGACGAGATAATCTTCGAATTCCTCGCGTGGCTGCAGCAAATTCTGATAGCAGTGCAGCGAGTCCAAATCGCCGGGATCCACATGACGCGAGTAACAATCCAATTTCAAATAGTGACTATAGAAATAGTTGAACAACTCCTCAGCTAGTTCCATAAAGAATTTGATTGGCTTATGGAAGGCATCGCCCAGTATGAATGGCGTCTCTTCGCTCTGATCCAATTTATTGTATTCGCGTCGCAGCGCTAAGAGATTGACGCGTATGCTGGATAGTCCGCGACTCATCGTCATATTCGAGCCCAAGATGATCTGATAATGCAATTGGAATTTATTCATCAACACTTCCTCGGCATCGGTGTTGCGTGGCTGTGGCTCACGGCAGATGGCGTCCGGCTGAGCATGCAAATCCTGCGATATTGGCAACAGTTTGGCAGCGGCCAAGCGCTGTAGACTGAGCTCACGATGCCATTCCTTGAAATAGGCCCTGTACGCATCATCCAATGTCAGCAGCTCGTTCACAATCTTGAACTCGACGCCATCGTGCTCGCGATGCACAACCTGCATAATAGCCGTGCTTGGAATCTTCCATCGCAACGAGGTTTGATTTGGACATTTCTTTCCATATCGATCATCGAAACTTCCGAACATGATTATTATAATTATTTTTTTTTAATTTTTTGTATAAATGTAGTCAGAGCTTTGCTTATGTTTTGTGGTATTGATTTCACGCTTTAACCCTCCCGCTCCCACTACCGTCTACCCTCTCTGTATATCACTCTGTTGTTGTGTTTCAGGTATTTTTGAGTTTTGTAGAGCAGAATTTATATTTGTTTTCAGGCAATTAGCCTACTTTGGAAATACTTTTATGATTATCTGTAATGTTTCAATTTCAATTTATGGTATCTGGAATATATATAGAAATTTCCCTTAAATGATTTACATATGTAGGTGTGTCATATCCATTGCATTGCACAGTCCTCTTATCTTGGCTCTTCTCTTTTTGCATGCCGACTGAGCTTCTTGCTTCTTTTGCTTCTCTCTTGGCGCAGCTCTCTGCTTCGGCTGATTTCATTACAACGATCGTGTCACACTCGGTGGAAGGTTGACTCTCTCGCTGTTAAACCTCGTTCCACGAATTTCACAATAATAGCACAGTATTAAATGTATTTCTCAATGCTTCGTTTTTTTTTATTAAACCTTGGCTTTATGGCATTCTTCATTGATTACAAAATGTTTTTTTTTTTTTTTTTTTTTTTCAAGTTAAACTTCGAGACAAATATATTTACTTTAATATTCTTCTCTCTTACGTCGTTTGCTCTTTCATTAATTCTTCAAATTTTTGCCTTTTTGCTTAGAAACTTTTATCATAATCTAATTTTCCATTCGCTGCTCTTCATAGTTTGCCCTGCTATTCTTTTTTTTCTATTCTTTCTGCATTTTCATAATATAGTTTTTTCTTATAATATAACTTTTTTTAAAAACCCCTTTTCATGATCAGCTTCCTTTCTCAGCTTCTGCCAACTTTTCTCTTACTTTTGGCAAGGCTTCATGCAAAAATCTTTTGCCCAAGAAATACATTCTTCTACTACTATCATTTTTAAAGGGTTTTTAGAGGTTATTCATATTAATATATGATATTATCATACATGCCTTAATACTTCATTATGATTATAAAAAGTGATCCTTCGTTTTTTAAATCCACGCACAAAACTGCATCTACAATCAGAATTCAATATTTTCTACTTCCAAGTGAGAATCACATTCAATTTTGTTCTGATTTGCTTGCCCTGAAGAACACTCAATACGATCTGAAATATCTATACTCTCTCTGCCCTCCTCACATTCGCACAGTTTCGCTCTCATATCATTTCACAATGTTTATCGATTTGGCGGCAAATGCTCGCAGCCAAACAGTTGTTGGCATTGATTGTGAAATTGGAATAGAGCCCATGGGGGAATAGGGCCGGCAGGCAAGTGGAGAACAGGACAACAGTTTGACAGCTCAGGCAGTCAGGCACGCTGGCATTCAGGCAGTCAGGCAGTCAGGCATTGAGTTTCACATCATAACAAACCCGATACGTTGGCTAAATCGAACCGAAGGACAGCAGCGCTGAGAATCTACTAAAGCGCGCCACGTGCCATTTAAGATCTTTGCTTGTCCCCAAACGGGACACTTTTGTGCCGTTTAAGCAGCGATTCGCCCCACCATTATCAGCTACATCTGCATTTTGATTGAAAGAGTGTGTGTGTGTCTGTGTGTGTGTGTGTGCATATGAGTGTGAATTGAATTATGTGCTGGAGCAAAATTCAATTTTTGCACAAAGGCAACATCACGTATTACATATGTAGCACACACATACACATACATAAATGTAACTGTATCTGTGTGTGTATCACACGTTGCGTATGCGTAATGTCAGTGAACGAGCATGTGAAAAAAAAAACTAAAGTCTGCACAAGCCAACACTGGTCCTTGCCGTACATCCTGCTGCGTCCTGGCCTCATTAGCACCCAGCCTCGCAGCAATGTGCACTGCGCACTCTTAAAGTTGCAAATGCCAAACGTTAAATTTATGAGTCTGTGGCAAAAACTCGCACAAACTCTGCAACATTTTTTTGTGCAAGCACACAGACAGACAGACAGAAAGAGAGAGTGAGAGAGAGAGAGAGAGAGAGAGGCAGGCACGCACGCACGGACACACACGCATACATGCATGCCATTGTTACATGTGGAGCACTGCGTGCGCTCTTCGCCTGCAAACGGTATGTAATCGGACAGTTTTTAGTGAGCTCTACTCTAAAGGAATGTTTGAAGAAAACGGGTAAATGCGAGAGTGGGTGTGAGTGATAGAATGCTATAGTGAATGGAAGCAGAAAGGCTTTGTAAAACATATAACAAATGTGACATTGTTAGAAATTTATTTTAAATTTAAAAATGCATATGAATATTATAAAATACTTATATTTAGTTAGCCTAATATAACTTCTTATGTTATTTAATTCATATAGAATAGTAAATGAGCTCTCTTTTGCTATAAAATTGATTTTAAGCTCTTTGGCATAATTTCAATGAATTTTATTTGATACGCATTTCGTAATTTTTCATTATCAGAGCTGATCTTTTTATATATATATTGGATATACATGTACTCTATATATATTTTATATATTTATCTATATACATTTTATATATTTTGCTCTCTGTAAATCTGTATGTATTTTTATATCTCTGTGTAAGTCTGTAAGTCAAATAATCACATATAGATATGACATTTTTTGTCTGTATGTCTGATGCCTGAATAATGTGTATCTCTCCATTATTTCATCGATCTGTCTACATATCTCATATCAATCACTTATCTAACTGTCTGTCTAAGAACATTTCATCTATGCTCTGGATACTCTTAAAATCGAATTAAAATTATCCAAAACTAGGATATTCCCTTAGTCAATCCAATAGCGTCTCCTCATTTGTTTTAGTTTACCGTATTTTTTTTTTTCCTTTTTTGCTGCTCTCACAAAACTTCTCACGATTCCATAATAAGTTCACAATAAACGCACGCAGACAGCAAAGTTTAATGAGAATGTTGGATAAGCAGCCAAGCAGATAAGGGAGACAAAGACAGCGCCACAGAAGCTGAGAGCGTAATGACAACTTGAAATACGCAGCTTCCCATCGAGTATTCAGTATAAACAGAACTACAATTTCATTACACCAACTGTAACAATAATAACAAACAACAAACAACAACAACTATAAAAACCCATTTCAACTGCAACGGAAACAACAACAGCAACAACAACGAGAAGACCTAAAGCCTTTTACATGCAATGCATTTGCATACGCCCCCCATGGGAAAACAAATTTCTTCGTATGGGAAATGGAAAAATGTTTATATATCTGTGCATTAGATACTGTTGTAATAGAGTGAAATGAATTTGTTAGTTTCAGAGATTTGTATGAAAAAGGATTACTCGCTGTGTGGCGCAATAGATAACCGACAAACATGCAAATGTATTATCAATAATGCCAATAACGTTTGCCATTTCACATTTGATAGCTTATAGTATTATTTATAATTGACAAAAAAAAAAAAAAATAAATAAATAAAGAAATAATAATAATAAACAAAGCATTGAAATTATCAGCTTTAAGCGGCTTAGAACTCATTTAAATTTCAAGCGAAAAATAATATAAAAATATATGTATATTAAATATTAGGGTTGTTGATAATATATCAAAATATCAATATATCGATATTTTTATATAAAAAAAATATATTTATATCGTGATATTTTTTTTGCCCAAATATCGAATATTTTTGCGATATATTTGATATATCGTTGGTCACACAAACTGTGAGACATTCTGAATCAAAATGGTTAAAACGAATTATTCAGATTTCAAAAATGGAATTTTTTGGAATAGCCAAAAGCCGACTATGCCTGTACTTGCAAAAATAGCATTACGATGCCTAACCACCCCTGGCAGCTCAATGCCGTCAGAGAGACTTGCTTCGGCAATCAAATGCGTCGTTTGCAACTCCAGAAGTCATATGACAGATTGTCATATAACGGAACGCGTTTTTTTGAAATCTCTTAGTACCGAATATTGGTCTCTATAATAAAAAAAAATATTCTTATTATTCTTGTTTTTTTTTTTTTTTTTTTTTTTGGGTCGCATTTTAAATTTATTGTTGGACAAAATTTGTAAAATATCAAAAAATATCGATATATCGATATTTTTAAAGTTGAATATCAAATATCATTTTGATATTTTTTCAAAACTAAAAATATCATCGATACGATATTTTAAAAATATTCAACAACCCTATTAAATATATAAATTTCATAGTTAAATGAAATGCCAGCAGAGCTGGTTTTTAGATTTTTAGGTAATATATTGCTCTTCACTTGATCACACGACAAATATATATATAAATATATATATGCATCTATATTAAGCTGCACAAATGAAGTAAATTAACAGGCAGAAGCTTCAGAGTCCCAAGCACTAATTGGGTATTAAACAGATATAAATTGGTAGACAAGGCAAAAGGCCTCATGTGGCCCCGCACCACGAACTGAGGAGCGGCAGCTACTGAGTCAGGTCCGGATCAAATGCGGCCGGATATAATTAATTTTGGCCTTAGCAGCATTTGAGGCTAAGTGAAGACACGCTGCATCCGGCAGTGACACCAGAGAATAAACTAAACTAAATACATACATATATATTTATAGATATATTCATACATAAATACATATATATCTTTATAGAGCTGCCCTGAGTCCGTGCAATATCATTTGATTAATTTGGAAGAGAAAGCAAAATAGAAAAATTTCGGCAAAATATGGCACAAGAGCCGCAATTACGGGTCACGCGATAAATTGTTCGAGTTGGGCTGGGCCATAAAAAGACGCTTGGCATTGGCCACTAAATAAACACGACAGAACTTGCCTAATGGCAGCCAGCCAGCCAGTCAGGCTCTCAGCATGGCCCAAATCCACAGACACTTGACGGCTGATGCCAGCACGTAAGCAACGCATCCGGCTAGCGCAGCGTGTGAAAGCCACAAAGTGAGCCGAGCCGAGCCGAGCCGAGAGCTAAGAGCCTCGTCCAACTATTAGCTGCGGCGTAGGCGGAAGAGGCGTGGCACCGAGCAAAACAAAGTTCCAAACGAACAACATTCAGACTCACACCCACACTCTCATGTTGGTTAAAGTTTCTGAGCATCTGGCTGAGTCAGGTAGGTTTAGTGGTGCATACAGTGTTGCATAGACAGGTGGCTAAATGAGTTTTCGTTGCCACTGTCAACACACTGCAGTTGCTACGAACTGGGATTAGGTTAGCCACAGGACGTGCATTTGAAACAAACGCAATGTTGATTGCCATTTCGAGAGAGGGGAAACAAAAAAAACCAAACAACCCGCTGAATGAATGAGTGGTGCAACACCCTTGACACTTGGCCAACCACTCAACCACCCGACCAGCTAAGCATTTGAAATTGTGCTTGGCGTTAATCAGTCAGAGCTGTCGCCTTGATGCTGTGCCAAGTCTTGAAACAGTCCATAAATTTCGCATAGCTGCGCACAGTGGAGAGCCGTGGTGGGGGCGGAGTGGGCGTGGAACGTGCTCTCTCCTTGTGTGTGACAAACAAATAAATGCAATTTGATTTGTGTTCGACGTTTTTTGCAATTTAATTTCTTTTGCTTCTGCCATTGCGCTGCGCCAGTGCATAAATCAAAGATAGCCTTCGATATAGCCATTGCTGCCTTGTGACCGTGTAGTCGCCGCCTTTGTATAGCAGCTGCCCATTGCAGCTGATTGATTGCTTGCACTGGATGATGGGCTAAAAGCGAAAGATTAAGTATACGCCACTTTGGCCTTAAGCCTGGCTAGTTACGAGGCTTGTTGCAGCAAATGAGATGTCTCATGGTGTGGCCATACCTGGCCAGATATCTCCTCTTGCTATGCAGAGATTAAGCTCAAGCTTAACTAATTATGCGATTAGTAGGAGACGTAGTTAATTACATCAAAGTAGCTAGCAAGAAGTCTTTGTTTTGTTCTACACAGAGATTAAGCCACTTTGTCTTGAGTTTTAGCTATTTACGATGCTTTCGTTCATACAATTGAGTTAACTTTAATTTGATGAAGTAGTATATGCATTATTCATCAGTGGGAACAGGTGGAGCTGTGTCTACGTATTGCACTCTCTATCTCTCTCTCTCTCTCTTTTTGTTTCTTTATATACATATATTAAGTATACGTCACTTTAGCCTTAAGCTGGAACTATAATAATGTCTGTAATGCCATGAATAAAAAAAATAAAAAAAAATAAAAAAAAATAAAATAAAAAAATATTAGCTTTTACAGTTTATAGCATAAATTGTTTGTTTTGTCTTTACAGATTAATATATGCCACTTTAAACGTTACTATATATTTTTATAAATATATATTGCATTCTCTTTTGGTATTAAGTTTACTCAACTTTAGCTTTAAGCTTCGTTAGGCGAGTTACACAAGGTAAAGAAAATGTCTCTGATTCCCAGAATTATATATACATTGTATATTCTTCATTTAAGTGTATTAAACACTTGTTTCATAAAGGATCAAGAATACATATATATTTCTTGTAATCAGAGACAGCTCTTGCTTTGCCTTCTGCGATTTACACAACTAATTTAACTGAAAGCTGAAAGTGGCTCAAGCTTAATCTGCAGAAGATACGCTTTTAAACTAATTGTGCTCAATACCTGGAAATCTACAGTCATTTTAGCATTAAGCGCAAGCCAGAGACATAGTGTTAAGAGGGATAATAAATATCTTAATAAGGAACATCACAGGCCTAAAAGTGTTCGTTATCATAACTGATTAGATTTTTAATGTATCTAAGCGTATTTCATTACAAATCGAAAGTTAAGCTGCACTGTATATTCAATATATTTCTATTTATATTATATATAATGAAATATTTACATCAATTAGTATACTTATATCAACAAAGAGTTGATTTAAGCGACATACTTCATAAGCAAATCAGCTGCATTAAAGTCTTTGTCAAAGTACTCAATTTATACATCAACTTTAGCGCCCAGCAATTAATTATAGTTTATATAAATTAAAATAATTTAATGTCTAAAGCCTTTGACTATCAAGTTTTTATATACATAAGTAATTTCACTTAGTCGCAGCTATGATTAGTCAAATTTAGCTATTTCTGCATATTTTGTTTGATATTAAAGCTCAACCTCTCTCTCTTTCTCTCCCTCTCTCTGTCTTTCTTTCTATAGGTACGTCGACGCGCTCAGACGCAGCAGCAGCAACAACAACAGCATACGCTGCAGGATACGCGCTCCTATTGCACCAGTGAGCCGCGTCTTAGTGAAACGGAGACACCACCGCAACGTCGTAAACTCTCACAGCGACGACCGCAACCACACGGTAAGTGTAAGTGGTGGTGGCGGGAATACCCTTAATGACCCGCAGGGGCAATCAAAAAGTGCGGCAGAGCGAGCAACAAATTAGACAAGTTGTTAAAATGCGGCATTAAAAGCAGCTCAGCGTATTAGCCAAATAGACCAAACTAAATGTTGCTCATAAAAATGCTTCACAGCCAGCAGCTGAAGCAGCAGCAGCTGGAGCTAAAGCTGGCGTCAAATAAGTTTCGGGTGTTTATTTATAACAGCTGACAGCACTCGAGTCTCTGTGCGACATTTGATTCGCTTTAAAGAGAATTCAGTGGCTAGAGCGCTCTCGTATAATAGATTTTTATTCGTATCAAGTTGATTTAATTAACGCCCTGTCGAGGCATTCAGACTGGACGATCGTTGAACCTAGCCATTGACCCACTTTCCGCAGTCCATCCAATTGTATGAAACACAAAATGTACTTATGTTAACGCCCCCCTTTTTTGCCGCTGTTGCTGTCGCCTTTGTGGAAATCTGTGTCAGGCAGCAAACAACAAGCAACTCGCCTCTATACAGGGCGAAAAAATCAGAAAAAACATGACATTTCCGGACTATGAAGAAAATAGGAGAGAAAACGTAAAAAAAAAGCCAAAAGAGTGAACCAGAAATGTATTTTATTTGCTTTTGGCTTGTATTCTTAAAAACCCTTGTTAAATAAATATAATTGGTTTATAGAGCTTGAAATTGGATAATTTACATGAGAACTGAAATATAATCTCAATAAGAAACAGTAGTATATATATGGTATATAATTAGTATATATTATAAACATGGAATTTCCGACCATTCCCAATCTACAAAACGATCGAGTAGAGAAACATAAGAAATACATTTGTGTTCTTGCCTGTGGTCCAATTACGCACCGTAGGAGATCAGAGCAATTGAGATAAGTTATTTTTAGCAAAAGGGATGTTTATTTGTATGAAAAAATTCTCGATTTGGTTTAGAATTCTAAATAAAAGGCATTGCTCTTCGTAGCAACGATCAGTTCAGCACAGATCGCTGTAGCTCACACATATATAAATTCTTCTTAGGTAGGTAGTTTCTATATAAATGAAAAGTAAAGAATTATTTCGTAAGGTGTGTTTTACATGTAATCTGTGCTGCAACTAAGTGAGACTATCCATATATACATATGTTTACATATGCTATGCTATATAGCTCGCAAATAACTGTTCATCGTTCCATTCCATTGCTCTCGCCCAGAGCAAGAACCTTTGTTTCTTTTCGTTTTGGTTTTCGGTTGAGCGCTTTGAGTTGAACTATTCGTGTTACGTTCTTTTAATGAACTTCGTTTACGATTCATGCTCGTACAATGAGGCCCACGTAAGTGACCAGATAACAAGAGAGTCTATATAATAGGTCTTCACTTTCACACACACACATGAAGACAACTCTCACATGCATACACAAAAGACTTTTTGGCAGAGCAAAAAGGTTTCTATCCGATCGCAAACGAACTTGATGAAGAACAGACGCAATCGGTTGCTCTTTGAGATTTTCATCAAACTGTGAGTGAAAGACATTGAGCAACAGTCAATAGTTATTAACGAGCTCTGATATGGAAGATGATTATATGAATGATGATTATATAAAATCATTGAACTTGTACGCAGCAAAGACATTGTAATATAATCATATAATAATAAAATATAATATCATACAATCTCTCTCTTTCTCTTTCTGTTTACTTTTTTGCTATTAAACTCATATATAATAATTTCTTATCAGATTCGTTCAACAATCTGGTTATTGCAATGAGAATGATCAACATATCTAATCAGATCTATATAAACTCTTTCATGAAATAACTCTACAACTTGCAAGACTTGCCAGTTATGAATGATTTCTTACATACATAGAAATTCAACAAAAATATGCAAACCTTTCCAATCCAGCATAAATTTAATATTTATTTAAATTTACAAAAATTATCATGCATTTCGTGCTTCTGCTTCCAACTTATTCATATACAAATCTTTAAGAAAGGAAAACCCAAGCACAGTGCTTGCAGTTGAAGCTTAAGAAACTGCTTCTTGCATAAATTATGGCATCGTTGATTGTAATGCAATTTAAAGAGTCAGACAGAGCGACAGCAAGAAAGAGAAAGCGAGAGAGATAGTGAGGGAAAGAGAAATTAAATTAATATCATGATTTTATTTCTTTTTTTTTTTTTGCAGGGCATAGAAAATCGAACGCCTTTCTGGACGTACCCACAATGAACATGCATCACCTGAGAGTGAACGACGACGACGAGGATGTGGATCGCCTGCGCACATTTAGTGCATCCAAAGGAGGTAAGTGACAAAGCCAAAGCGATGAAAGATGGAATGATGGCAAGGCAGTAGTGTAGTGTGTGTTTGTGTGTGTGGCACTCATCGCAGTCTGAGAATGGCGTACATACAAAAGCCTTCTTGACCGCATTTATTAATTTCGAATTTGAAAATCAAACCGAAACGAAACGCCGCCAGCACATAAAGCCAAGGATTAGACTTTACTTTTACAATGGGGCCAGCGACATAGTACATGTCAAATGCGCACACGTCCGCAGCTGCAGACGTATGTAGGTGAGAGGTGGACCAATAGATGGCCTCAAGTTGTTGTTGTTGTAAGGAAATCTTAAAAGTTTGCCTCTGGCCTAAAAGGCTATCAGTGACATTTAATGCCACTTAAGATGGCCATAATGGAAGGCAACAGTAGTCTCTATATAGTTTCGGCAGATGTCATTTCTGTATTTGGGTCACGTTATTGTTACGCATACGCAACGTGGCCGAGGCGAGCATCGAAACAATAACCAAAACAGAAACCTTAACGAGGTGGATGGATCTGTATTTGTGTGTGTGTGTGTGTGTGTGTGTGTGTTTGTCTTTGTATGCATATATATGCATGTCGCCTTTAAGCACGTGTTTAAGCTCAACTGCCGCACACACAGACATACACTTAAATAGAATTGACACCAAGCATTTATTTGCCTGTCCTAACAGCGGGTATTATGAGCTCTGGCAGCAGCTGCAGTCAGAGTTTCAGCTTTTTTTAATTGTTAGTTGTCGTTATTGTCCTCCAGGGTAGACTCTAGGGGTCCACTGTGACCGTTGTAGACGATGTGACTACAATATATTTATGTAGCAACAGCTCTGTAGTTTATATGCATAATTAAATTGTCTCTTTTTATTGTTATACTGCATAATAAAGATAAGCGTGAATTACATAATTTGTGCAGACTAGATTCATTCTTTTTTATATCTTCTGTAATATATTATTTAATATTTTGAGTAAACAATAAATTAGATAATTTTATATAGATAATAAATTTACTAAAGATAACATTCCTCTCGACTCCAGTTCTCTCTTTCTCTCTCTCTCTCTGCTTCTATCTCTCTGTCAATCTTCCAATCAGTAAAAAAAAAAGCTAGGGTATTCAGCTGGCAGTCAAAACGATTTCAGAAGAGCTCTTGTAACCGTCCTGGCATACATTTACATGTATATATATTATATACTATAAATTTGAGTTGAGTGCGTTAAATTGTCAGAGTCTGGCGGAATGAAGTGCAGTGTGCATGGTAAGGAGACGTGAGATGTTACAAATGGCATATGAAACACGCTGCATATTAAAATTCAATGAAGTTGCCAACATTTCTCAGCTAAATTGCTTTCAAATACATGAAAATGTTTGCATGTGCAAGTTGTTATTCCCTCGACAGTGTAGGAAAGAAAGAGAGAGAGTGAGAGAGAGAGATAGACTGACAGTGTGTGTGTGTGGAGCCTTTGCGGTTCTGTTGGATGCGTCATGTGCACAAATTTAATTAAACTTAATACGCACTCGACTTGGGCACGATTCACCAAACCGTACAGCAAGCAAAACCCCTCACATCAATTATGTTTACAGTTTGAATTTAAACAAGATTTAAAATAAAAAGGCAAGAGGGAAATAAATGCAAAGGGAAAATAAAGAAAATTTACACAGCACACCCACACATGATTGAAGTGCGTGAGGGGAAAGAACGGTTTGCTGGTAGCTGATTAATTGAAATACTGGCGTGTGTCAGCTGTCCGTTCAGTGTCCATCCTCAGCCAATGAAGCGCCAACCAGTGGAAAATTCAATGAAAAGCTGTCCAAAAGTACCCACAATGCGTTTGCATGTGTGTATGCCTGTCTCTGTCACTCTCACTCTGTCTCTGTCTGTGTGTGTTTGCTGCGGCCAAGATTGAAATGGCATGGGATGTGAGACTTGCGAGCCTTATGGACTTTTTGCGCCTGGTTATGATGACGCTCGCTGTGTAAATTGAATTATAATTGAATGATGTCCACGCACGTTCCATTGCCGTATAAATCCCTACATTCAATGGGCGTCAATGCGGATGGGCGTGGCCATATGCCAGCGTATATGAGCGCATCGCGAGTCATATGACTTAGATGAGTTGCCATTCATACAGCTGGCACAATTCACAATTGGCTGTAAAGCGAGCTAAATGAATTATATTTGAAAAAAATGCAATAGAAAGCGAAATTGAGCAAAAATGATCGACTAACAGATATGCTGTAAAGGGCCTGAAGAGACTTGAGTCTTAATAAAGATGAGATTGTATTCGTTGCAGTTAAATCTGAGAATATACATATTTATAAAGTCTGATTATCTTTGCCCAATTGTATTTACATTCAACTTTGCATGTCGAATTTGTTTATAAAGACATTGAGATCTTTGCTTAAATGTTTATTATTTTCAACTGTTCCGTTTCCTCTGTATCTTGACCACCTGCAGAGCCATTTGCTCACCCTTTGTGTATATAAATATATTGCAGGCAATATCTCTATAGTATTCCAAGCTAAACTCAACCTTGCTACTGATATAGTCAAACAATTGCAAAAACATGTGCAAAATCTCGTGCAACACTCATCGATCTGTAAATCAATCGGCATATGAAAATTTATATTTATTTTCTCAAATAGTTATTCATCAATAAAAAATGCGCGAAAAACGCAATTTGGCATTACGAACAAAATAGCTCAAATAATAATTTAAAGACACATCAAAAAGCGAACGAGCAACGCTGATTGAAACAAGATGAAAAAAACCATTAAAAACCCAAAGCCAAACAAAAGATATGAAATTAATTTGTAGCATAAAGAAAAAGAAAAGAAAAATATTGCTTATTTTATTAGTTAGCCAGAATTCAACTATTTTTCTTGATTACAAATTCGAGTTCATCTAGGTAGATCTGAAATCATAAATAACTTGTGAATAACTTAACACTCGATGATTTGCACGGCTAAATTTAAACATTCGGCATTTGTACAAATATTTATTGTAACAAAACACAAAGCAAGCAAGCCCCATTCGTATCAAAGCTAAACATTTTATTGCCAGGCAGTTTTCACCTTTTATTTTGTGTACGAAAATACAAATGATTTTTTTTTTTTTTTTTTTTTTTTTGCAAAATTCGCGCTATTCTACATCATTTTTTCAATTCTTTCGTGCTGCTATTGCCACCCAGCCAGGCCAGGCAATTTTATGGCTTTCCAATGATGAACGAGCATGAACATTGTATGCGACTGCATAATGCGCGCCCAATGAAAATTTTAGCAAAAATATATATACTAGCTGTATAGATAGTGAATCTATGTCTTATCTATTTAAAGATTAAAGAGTTAGTTTTACTCTCTTACCAGGATGATACAACGAAAGTAGATTTTGATCAATCAAATTAAGAGTAAAAGAATTTTGTACTTGTTGCTGAAAAATTTAGTAGAAAAAGTAGTAGATAGCAGTCATAGTTGAGAAACAAAAGATTTAGTAATACTACAAGAATTTTCTGATATAAATTTACTACTAAATCATTGAATGCAATGTCTAATATAAGACATAAAGTTATTCATAAATATTTTTAAATTAATAATTATTATTGAAAATGCAATTAGTCATAATAGACTTTACATGGTCTATAGGAATAATAATTCATATTTCCAGCTGCAGGTCTTCCAGCAAATATTCAGCCCCAAACCAATATACTCTTTTCGTTTGGCAAACGCGCATATGCTGATGTATTTTGCAAATTTTTATTGCCATTTTGGCAATTAATTCAATTTACACAATTAATGAGCGCTGCAGCGTTTGCTTCAGCTAAAATTTGTTTCACTCATTCGCCTAAATACAGAAATAACTGAATGCAATAAAGCGCAGGCAATAAATCTATTTATGACATTTAAATGTACACAAAACAAATGCCATAAACAGAGGCGCATAAGTCAAATGTAAATATTTTGTTGCGCCTTTCGTATAAATATCTATATATTTATATGTAAACTTACATATACATATATCGTTGAAGACATTGAAGCCAATATATACACATATAAGTGCATGCTTATATCTATCTATTTCGCTTTCAACTATAATAGCATTTTGATGAATACATTTCATATTCGCATTGCAAAGCATTGAAATGAGAAATAAGTTTGATTGAATAGCCGCAAAATGTTATGGGGAAATGTTTATGCAGCCTATTTAATCCATTATGCATTATGTTTTAATATTAGCTAATTGATCAAATTATGCGGTAAAGTATGTTTGTATACCCTGTATATTGTAATGAGAGGGCGAAATCTTTTTATTTAATTTATTTCTATATCTATTTTATATAGAATTTCATCTTTTTTCTTTGGTATTCCGGAGAAACATATGTAAATAGAATTTTTAAATTTATATATATATTCAGTAAGCATCGTAGCCCAAACAGACACTAAAGAAATTTAATAATATATTATAATCAATTACCAAATAATATTTCAAAATTTTGATTTTGTTTTAGCTTCATATAAAAATCAAGTAATCGACAGCATAATATTAACAATATTAATATTAATGCAGATTATTGTTATACAATCTAAATGTTATCTAAATATATCATACTTTTTTTTAAAGATTTTGAATATGTATTCTCAAAGTATTCTAGCTTAATTATCATAAAAATGTTTTATAATCAATTTTAGTATTTATTCAAATTACAATGTTTGGGGAGCACAACTTCATCTCCCTCGAAAGACTTTGCAAATATTTAATACATGTATATTTGTCAGTGCAGAAATCCACTAAGACAATAGGTTTTAGAGCTCTCCTGCATACCCCACTCTAGCTCCCCAAGTCTCGCGCTTTCAGCTACTCAAATTTCCATTCAGTTATTAGCAGCTGAAAACCTCTTCGCCCGGTTCTTGTTTAAATTCACTTTAATTTATTCAATTTTGCTCTTTATGCATGCAAAATTTCTCGATAAATTTCTCGTTAGCCAATCTAAGCTGCGACACTGTTCTCAAGAATATTCTCATAATAATCTTAATTAATACATGCAGCATAATGCATGTCTATTAAGAGTCCCAAGAGTCTCAGCCCAGTCGAGCAATCAAAATTGAATTATTTATATAAGCAAGCAAACATTTAGTATTTGACATTTAAGCATGCGATTTGCTGAGGTTTGTGTTTGTCTTTCTGTTTGTTTGTTTGCAAGCCACAAATTGAAATATATATGCACATACATATATATATATATCTAAATTTGGCATGTGAATTGCCTACCTCAGTGTGCTTGATTAAAATAGTTTAGATAAGAGCGCATGCCAAAATATTTCAGCTAATGAATTTTTAAATTGAAAGCCTCTATTCAATCTAGCTGTCAGCTACGTGAACAGCAGCACAGTTGAACAGCTGCACAGCTGCATACAAAAACCATTTCAAATAAACCACGAAAAGAACATGAAATATATAGAAATGTGGAAAAAGGGCCAGGCTGCTGCAACATTTAAAAAAAAAGGCGCAAAAAGTTGCAACATGTTAGACACGAAGGGAGAGGGAGAGAGATAGGAGTATGAGAGACAAAGCTGCACACAAAGGCTAGATTAAGCATTGTTGTTGTTGTTGCTGCAGTTGGCCTGCGGCTGGCAACTGTAATTTTAGCTCGGCTCAACGCGGCGTATGAGCAACATATGGCAGCACGTGGCGCATACGCTGCCTATGCCCAAGCCACACGCTGCCTGCGCTGTTCCGTTGGTTTTTTCAGTATTTTCTTTCCTTTTTTTTTTTTTTTTTTTTTTTTTGGTAATGTAGCTTACATCTATCCGCAGGCATCATCAATCGTGGCGACTCCTTTCGCAGACGCCGCTCGCGCAGTAATAGCCTTGCACCGATTAGTCCCATGCATACGCGCAATGCCATGGCCGGCTTGAATGGCGGCGGCAGTGGCGGCAGCAGCCTTGGCTTGGGCACCAATTACAATGGCAGCGGCATTGTCGGTGGCAGCAATAGCAATGGCTATGGCAACGACAATGCCGGCCAGGACAATCATCAGCCGGTGGAATTCTATCGCGTCGAGATGCTCGGCTCAGCGGGTGTGGGCAAACAGGCGCTTGTCTCACAATTTCGCACCTCCGATTGCATTAATGCTTACGATGGACCCGGTAAGTGCTAAGCTCTTGCAGTTGACACATAAAGACAGTCTAATAGCTTTAACTCCCTCTATCTATCTCTCTCTCTCTCTCTCTCTCTCTCTCTCTCTCTCTCTCTCTCTCTCTCTCTCTCTCTCTTTGGCGCCACAGAATGCGATGAGGCCGAACAGAATATTTCAATTATTTTGAATGGCATCGAGTCGGAGCTAAAGTTGCACACTGGCAATCCAGACAGCAAGGTAAGTCAGCCAACCATTTGTCAAATAGTAGAGCACAGACAAGTAAACACACATACACAGATATACACACACATATACATATATATGTATATAAACACCCACTCAATCAGTCAAACTTTGCCCAGCATTAGCTTGTGGCTAGTTGTCTCCTTTGCCGACTCCTGCGAGTGTGTCCGTCTGTTATAATTGTAGTTAAATATTTCATTATCAATCTGGAAGGCTGTCCACACAATTGGACTTAAGCACCACCTGCCCATCTAACTGCCCAGCTACAACTTGTCGCTGCAAGAGAAATGTGGGCAAACAGTTTTAAGCTTTGATTACGCAACATTTTGTCTTAGCCTTAATTCAATTAATTACATATGCTTAGCAAAGCTAATGCAATTTGAACAGCAGCAGCAGCTGCTGCTTCATTTACAAATATTTAACAGCCCTTAATTAGGCCACAGGACATTTTGGAATTGGCCAAAAACTTTATGAAAACTTTAAATTGCATAAGAAGGGAGACCGGAGAGCGGAGAGCAGAGAGCAGAGGCAGTAAAGCAAATGGTTTTTCTTTTTCTGGCTGCTGTGGCATGCAGCATGTGGCTACCGTGGTTGCATACACAAGTGGCAAGTATTATGAACAAGAGTTTTGTGCCCTCAAAATAAAAGGGCAAACGTGGGCGAATGGGCGCTTTATGCAGGGCCTTGACATTCCGTGTGGTTGAAGCTGAAGAGCCGGTTAAGCCGGTCAGGTGCATGCGAAATGACAATGGCAACAATAAAAAAAAAATAATAATAATAATATAAATATACATAGATGTTGTAGCTTGACTCTGAGATACGCTGCGTATTCCGAGGAGCACAATATGAAATATAAATAAATTATAATAATAAGATATATGGAAAAAATAATAAACAATTCAAATTAATACAAACAAACAAAATATATAAATATAAATATAAAATTTATAAAATATTTAAATATATATAATAAAATAATATAAATTAATTTTTAAATGAATTATGCAATTATAAAAAAATGTGATGCATACAAAAATATAAAACCTAATAAAATATAAATGTACAAAAATAAAACAAATAAAAATATTTTTAAAAAATATAAAAATAAAAATATAAAAATAAATAAAAAATTTGGAAAATTAAAAAAAAAAATAAAAATATAAAAATATTTCAAAAATATGATAAAATAAACATATATAAAATATAAATACATATAAAAAAATATATGAAAAATATAAATATGAAAATATGAAAAAATAAACATAAATAAAATATAAATATATATAAAAAATATGCAAAATAAAAATATATACATCAAATATAAAAATATACAACAAATATTAAAAATACAAATAGGCAAAGGCTAAACCTAAAAGCAGCTATGCATTCAGCTGAGCATTCACGTAACAGATTCTCTATCTCATATAATCATCAAAGAGAGCATATATTAGCTGAGTATTGGTGTGATCTGTCACAGGTAGCTCTTGCTAAGCTTCTTTATAACAAATCCCATAAAAATCAAGAGCGAAGCTAAGCAAAGCTGAGGCACTTGCAATGGGCTGTCATAGCCCTAGCGCATCTCAGCAGGCGAAGCTTCTTTCGACTACGATTTGCTGCACTCAATAACTCTTGATTTGAGTGAACAGCCTCTGAGCTCTTAGCAGCTTAGTATTAAGCCGATATTTGAAAGATTTTAAGAGTTGACAGAAAAATGTTTCAAAATCATGAGTGCATTTTTATTCAATATTCTTCTGCTCTTTCATCGAATTTCTCAAAATAATGTTATTAATAATAATCGGCAGAACTTTCATATTAAAAAAGCACAATTTTCGCTTATATAGAAAACTTAGCTAAAGATTTATTTTGGCTTTTCAAAAGAATATTTTTAATAACAACACGAAAAAATACAAAAGTTAAATGAATTTCATATATACACAATATATGCCATAAATCATATTAATAACAACAAAATTTGTATTTCAAAAGGAAAAAAAGAAATATTTATTTAAAAAAATCAGCTCGAAACGAATATTTAAAACATATTGCTGCGCTCGCAAAAATATTTATTAAATAAATACAAATTAATGAAATATATAAACAAATAAAAATTTCAAAAAGCAATTTCGGTTCATGGACCATGGAGGACTCGCCTGCTGTGAATAAAGCAGATCATTTCTTTAGCCTCAGCTAGATGACAGACAGCAATATGCTCTTATGAAATACATGCATAAGAAGCAGAAGAGGAAGAGCTGCTGCTGCTGTTGCTGCTGCTGTTTTCAGGCCCATACGTTTAATGATTATGAAAGCGGGGTATGCGGGTTATGGCCAAATGGCAAGAATAACAAATGCTGAACAATTTTTGCAATAATAACAACAACAAGAACAACAACAACAACAACAAAAAGAAAACAACTAGAGCAAGAACAAGCAGAGCAGAGCGATAAACATGCAATCGAAATGCCAAATTGCTGGCCAAATGCCAAATGACCAGCAAGAAGCCCAACGGGCAATACGACGACAAAGACGTTCATCTAGATAGAGAGTATGGCTGAGGAGTGAAGAATGATCCTGAGGCAAGAAAATATATACAAACATGCATATACATACGTATATATATATGAATATATACATATGTATATATCGGATTGAGTTGAGGGCAACGCAGTTTGGCGCGAGCAACAATGGCGATGATTAAGGCAACGATTGGGGTGGCAGCAGACAAACAGAGACAGGGAGAGAGACAGCGAGAGAGAGGGAGAGAGTGAGGGAGAGAGCGTGCCAGTGTGGGTGCAGAGGCATATTGCAGCGTTGACAAACAAAAGGAAATGGCAACAATTTATCCATTCTGGACACACAAAGCACCAAGCGTATTAAAAGCAAAGTTGAAAGTTGAAAGAACAAATAATCAACAGCGAATTTGTTGCCTCAACGCAAAAGGCAAATGCACACAAGCGTGTCCGTCATAAACACCTTGGCAATCACACACACACGCACTGTTCCAGTCATTTAGAGCAACTTGTGCTGTGTGCATTTGGCAATCGTAAATTCCTGCCAAAATGCCGGATGTGCCTGGCGTTGCTTTATGGTCGCTTTATCCACCAAGCACACACACACGCAAACAGCAAGGAAAACCGGTGGACGTAGAAAAAAACATAATAAAAGTTGGAAAAACTTTGAAAATGCAGTGTCACATCCGCCATTTGCAACGCGCTTGTGGTAGGTAGCAGCAACTTACTGCGAAAAGCCAGAAATAACAATGACGATATGTGCTTTAAGTATGATTGGAATATACGTATAGTATCGATAAATAATCGATTAAGTAAAGAGTTTGGAGTTATTGAAACGATGTGGTGCATGAGAAACTGAAGCTATAGAAGGTCTATAGCTGCAATAGATATGTGGGATTTTTGACCCTTTTCAAACAAATTAAGTAATTGACATGTGTAGATTATCGACTAATAGGAAAATTAGACTGGATGTTAAGACAGGATATTTGGTGTTGATTTCTATCTATATCTGTTTATAAGTTAACGACTTTTCACATGGCTGCAAATGAGATGAGCTGACCTCATAAATACATATATGTATATATGTAGAGCGTTTTTCAAGGTGTGTGAACACTTCGAGAAAGAACTCAGAGAGCAAACAATTGTGTCTTCAATGTGTGCGTGTGCGATCGTATAGAAATCTTCTACTTTCTGCTATTGGCTTTCCCTGAGTTTTAAGTAGCCCAACACATCAACAGCCTATGCATGTGTGTGTGTGTGTGAAAGTGAAGACCGCTTACTGAACATCACTGTACGAGCGTCAATCGTCTCGCTCCCTAAACGATGTTCGGGAAAAGAGCGCGACACGAATGCAATGCGCTCACCCGAAGACCAAAACGAAACGAACCGAAGGCAAAAGACTTCGCTTAGAGCGAGAGAGAGTGTGTATATGATTCTTTTCGTTTAGACTCGTGAACAGAGAGTGAAGTTTCAAAAAGTTAACAGTTATTTGCGAGCTATGGATTTCCAATGAGAGAGAGAGAGAGAGAGAGAGAAAGAGAGATAGTATTAAATATACTAATTTGAATACTAAAAGCAGCCATATATATAAAAGCATCGAATAATTATTTACTTACAACAAATTTTACAACTAAGAGATTAAATATGGGAAGCAAAATGCAAAATATTGACATCAACGAGGCAAAGAAGGTGTAAATTATTTAATTACCAGAAGCTGCATCAACTAAAACAGTTGTTGATAAATTATTTACTTAAAAATTAGCTTCTTCGATTATTTATCGAGCCTAAATTTCTCTGCCGCTCTCTTCTCTTTATATGTCTTGATAAATTCTACTTATACCAAGGAATCGATAAATGCACAAATTCTCTAGTGTCTCTTTAATACAGTAACTAATATTCAAAGTTCTACTAATATTCAAAGAAACTCTTGCTCTGCTCAAAATTGAAAGATTCTTTAAGAAGTAGCAGGCGCGGAACAACTGAACTACAATTGCTTTGAAGTGCAACGAGAAACCGTTGCATGCAGCTCGAACTTATAAAATATTCAAAACATCTGTTAATTTAGACGCTACTTTAGAGTATCATTAAAAGTCTAGCGAAACTTTGCACAATCGCCACGGCAGACGTAGATACGGTTGCAACAGAACGAAACAAGCTGAGGTGCGCGCTCTCTCTCCCTCTCACTTGCTCGCTCGCCCTCTCTCTTTTGCCCTTTGTTAACTATGTTCCTCGTTATGGGAGCAAAGTGGCCGTAATTTTAATTTTTACGAGCGTAAAGTAAAAAACCGGCAGGAAACACGAATGCAGCAGGCAGCAGGAGGAGGAGGACATGGCTGTGGCCTAGCGTTTTATGGCATTGCATGCAGAGCTCGGACTGCCTCTGTCAGATGTAGTTGCTAGTTGAGCTTTACTAACTTTTAATGCTGCCTTTTAAATTAACACAAATACACACACAGGCGTCCGTCCACTCGCTTATGCCATTGAAGAGTTTCGAGTCGAGTTTGCAAAACTTGTTGAATAATTTTTTGTTGTTTGTTTTGGTTTTGTTACAGGAAGAATTGGAGCAGGCGGATGCATTTCTGGTT
Organism: Drosophila koepferae; assembly: GCA_030914345.1. Classification (NCBI taxonomy): domain Eukaryota; kingdom Metazoa; phylum Arthropoda; class Insecta; order Diptera; family Drosophilidae; genus Drosophila; species Drosophila koepferae. Next base: position 11,475,228 of record JAUESR010000211.1, on the reverse strand, counting down.
GTCTATTCCTGCATTGATAAGGAGTCGTTTACGCGTGCCAAACAAATATTATCGCGTCTGCAGGACATGGATTTGCTGCGCCATCGACCCACCATTTTGGTGGCCAACAAAATTGATTTGGCCAGATCACGCGCCGTCTCAGCGCAGGGCAAGTTGTCCAGCCAGTGCGTGACCAACACTCATTAGCTAACCATCTACCTCTCTCCCTTCTCTTCCCTTCTCTCTTATACTTGTTTAGATGGTAAATGTCTCGCCTGCACCTTTGGCGCCAAATTCATAGAGGTTTCGGTGGGCATTAACCATAATTGTGATGAACTGCTCGCTGGCACTTTGACCCAAATACGCTTGAAGAAGGATCAAAATCTATTGCACGTAAGTTGATAGAGAGCAAAGGGAATACAATGATATAGACCTCGATGATGGCTGAATTAGTAGGAAATACTCGACAACTTTTGTTTAACAATTATTTGTTATTCATCATTCATCATCAGCGCTTTTCACACACACTCTATCTCTCTCTCTCTCTCTCTCTCTCTCTCTCTTTCTCTGTCTCTCTTTATCTATCTATCTCTATCATTGATTTGTGTAATTTTATTTATTTTCGATGTATGTGTAATGTGTAATCGATCGCTTTCGCAGCTGAATCCAAAAAAATCAAAAGACAAAACTAAATTTAAAGATAGCAAAGACAAGCACGTAGAGACTGTAGAAACTGATAAATGTCTGACACTGACTGATCTTAAGGCCGACGATGCGGTAAGTAATACAGTCAACAAACAACAACAACTACTACTACAGTTGAGTTCTATATGTTGCCCCCTCTCCACTACCCTCTCTCTCTCTCTCTCACTTTCTCTATCTATGTTTCTATCTCTATCTTAAAGATATACTAGACCCCCTTAGCATCAATTTCAATTGTTCTCTCCTACATCGATTCCAAATGTTAACCAATTTGCATGCAGAAGTGTCGATATCTCTACTCAAACCTTCTATAAATACATGCCCAATATTAACCTAAATATGTCTCACATCCATTATTAATTCATAATTGATACAAAAATATAATCAATTAAATACCCTCCTTGATAGTCCTCATCCACGACGTCGCCCCCTTAGAAATGCATATTATTAATATCCAACGTAGCTTCGAGGCTTGCCAAAGATGAAAATGATGTCAAATGTAGAAAACTTGTTTCGAATTTACCTCATGCATTTGTTTGTTTTGTTCTTGTTTGTTATTCCTTTGCTACATTTTGTTGTTATTTACACACACACACACACACACACACACACACACGCACACTCAATTTTCCAACTAAACCAAACACAAGTCCACAAGTGACATTTTGGGACAAAAACCAAGTTTGTTTAACCAGTAAAAATATTCCAAGTATAAACATGCATAAATGAAAAATAAAGTCCATAAACTATTTAAATATTCTGACTTACGTTTTATGTTTTTGTAGGGTACGCGCGATGGCAGCTCGCCGGCTCATTGGTATAAGAGTCGCAGCGTGATGCTGGCCAGCATGAAGGCGCGTCAGATGCTCACCTGGATACTGGGCAAGGAGGATTCCAAGTTTAAGCATTGCGAGAATTTGCAGGTGCTCTAAAGAAGATGAAGACGAAGAAAAAAAAAAAAAGAGCTCAAAAACAAGTTAAAAGCTAAAGTAAAAACACCAAATAAAAGAACAAATGCTTCAAGTTATACGAGAGTAAATATATATACAAATATATACATATATATATAAATAAATGTAATTATAAAGTGTATTAGATAATATGTAATTTGTAATTCAATTTAATTATATGTGAATATTTCTATATAAACAAAAACAAAATAATAAAAAAAAAAAAAAACAAAAAAAACAACCAAAGTAAAAAGAACCAGTAAACCTAACCTTACAAATGCAAACAGGTTTCGATATATCGATAACCATAACGATAAACAAACACACACACACATTTACGTAAACTAGAGTGCAGTCACAATTGTGTCTCTCAAGCCTGATAATCAAAAATTAAATCAAATTTAATGTAAACAAAAAAAAAAAAAAAATTTAATGAACGCGAGCAACTTTATGGAACCAAGCAAATGCAACATTTAAATATAACTATGAACTAAACGTAAATTGAGTTTCCTACATGAAGGAACCACAATATTTTCTAAGCTTTAAGCTCGAAAAATCAACTATATATATATTTTATTTTGCCAGAAGCTATTGAGCAGAGTTTAATAACTATATATACAAATAAATCCTCTTACTTCTTCAGTTTTATATAAATATAGTATTTATGTATCTGTAGCGTATTTAAGAACTGAAAACTTTAGAAACTGTTAAACGTAGCATATTTTGATTTTCCTTTTGCCTTTGTCTTCCGAATTTATTTGATTTATATTTTCATTTTTTGTACATAAATATATATGTATATGCAACTATATATGTATATTCATTATGAAAATCCATTGCAATGTAAGGAATTTGAGTGTTATCCACGCCAAAGTGGCAGAAAAAAAGCACAAAAAACAATAATATTTGTAAATTTAAACAGAAAAGAAAAAATAATAATAATAATTATTGAGCTAATTAGAATTGTTTATAGATATGTGTGTATATATGCTTAATCACATGTGAATATTTTTCAATAAATATATATTATAATAATAATTATAAAATCCAATAAAAATTTTATCATATGTATAAAATAAAAACTTTAATAAACTATATATATATATACATATATATTTAAATGTTTAATAATCAAATTTGATTGTTTTTTTTAATTGCCTATAAACTAAACTTTTGGTATAAAACGTCTTGATATGATGGCTATGCTTTGAGAACTGATGCAGCTGATGAAGAAGAAGACTAGTCTCTATTATTACAGGGTATTTACTGGTATGTTAACCAAATTGTTGTTGCCTTGGATTTTTCACCTGTCTGGCAACTTCGCCACGATAACGAAACAGCGGACGAAATACATTTATCTCAGCCAATTCCATATCATCAGCGGCCTCTTCATAGGACAGATCAGCCACAGCGCGTCGCAATCTGCTTAAAGTGCGCTCCAATCTGTAGAGTTGCTCGACTTTTGCATACTCTGCACCTGTTTGTGCAGTGTTTAACGTCAGTCTTTGCGTTGGCTCAATGGAACTGGGATAAGCACAGACGATTTGTAGGGCAACAATGAATGCGAGTATTTGGCAAATTCTCTATTGGATAATAGAAGAGAAATATTTTATGAAATCTCAATTCATCTGCATATTTACACGGCTTACTCACCTTAGTGAACATTTTATTTAATTTTCTTTTTAACGGACTTTTATTGTTTTAAATTAGTTACAATAGAGCTGTTATCTTCTTGAATGCGGTATTCGAAGTGTAACTAAATCGTGCCCCAGCAAAGCTTTTTATACAATAGAGCTAAATGATATTTTGCTAAGCGGCAGTTGGCTCTAATTAGCACCTTGAATTGTTCTAATTACACGCCTTGTTTTTCACATGTAAAAATCGATTGCAATAGGTCTAGGAAATTAGCATGTTGCTTTTGTTTCGTACAGTCCAGAAAATCTTGGATGAGCACATTTATAGAGCAGTCTGTTGTCGAGGCTAGGGAAGCCGAATCATGTGAATTAGATATGTACTTCACATTTGATTTGAATTACACGGAATTGTCAATGCAAATACAACTGACTAATAGTGTTTATTTTATTGTTTTTTATCCGGTCGCGTGTCCGTCTCATAATTAGCGCATGATCTCAACAATGGCACAATAGTATACAGTCAAACTGTCAAAATCAATACGAATTGTTAGCACGTGCAATTTACGATATTTAAACAATGTTTAATAAGTCAATTATTCATCACAATTTAGTGTGTGGTTTTTAATTTGAATTTGAATTTAAGCGCGCGCATTTAATGTTAACGAGCGTAAGTGTGTGGCCCTGGTAAGTTACTCTTATCGATTAAAGAGTAAACAGAGTATGGTATGCTGCTCGTTTAACATTCTGTTATTTGGCTGACGGTATGTTGGAAGAGCAAATGCCGCGCATATTGAACGGCATCTAGCGCTCTCGAGCAAGCAAATCATAAGAGAACACAAAGAATAAAATCTATATAAATTTAAATTCTTGCACAACCTCGACGCACGAACCTAATAGTGGAATACACGGGATAAATAGAAGTCAAATAGAGTAAGTACATAAGTATGTATATTCAACTGAGTAGTTATTGAATCACCAAATATAAATATACCCATACAACTTCTTTGAAAGATTTGTTTTGCATGTGCATATTAGTATGTTAAAAGTTCATTTAATTAATAGCCAACTAGAATATTCTTTTCTTCTCACATATCTTAATTTGTATATCTAAAACACTTTTTTTAGCTACAGTTCTATAAAATTTCAACAACTTTCACACATTTTTGCAATACAGGCCAAAAACAAATTAAAAATAAAAAGCTGCTCCACACCGACAACATTTACTCAATTTGGCACAATCCAACAAACTATCGATAACTTGCATAAATATTTGCATAAATAGTGAGCGGTCACAGCTGTTAGTTCAATACAGACAACAGACAGAACTGGGCGGTTCGCTCATTCAGTTTCTTGAGTTGTTCGATTGAACATATACCGAACGATTCGACACAACTTTCAATGTGCTACGCTTTTTGTTTATTTGTTTAATGTTCGTTTAACGGTAAAGTAAACAATAATTATTTAATTGATTTCAACTCAGAGTTTCTTAAGTGTTGCCTTGACTGTTTGCTAAAAGTATGCAAACAGAGCAGCAAGAGCAACAACAATGGCAAACATACGCAGTTCAACGTCACACAAACAACAAAGAGTGCCATATATTTTTTTTTAGATATCATTAAACAAATAAACTACGTTGCAGTATTCATATTTCAAATTTGCCAGCGTAACAAATTTATTTCAATTCCAATACGTACAAATATTACTGCCGGCGATGATTCAATTTCATTTTTGGCATTTTATATCTTACCAAGTCTCACAACATATGCTTGGTTGTGTGTGTGTGTATTAGCGTATGTGTGTGTGTGTGTGTGTTTGTGCGCAAAATATGAAGACAAAACAAATGCGATAAGGGCAACTTCATAGGAAACTAAAGCGCTCGCTGTGCAACAATCGCAAATGGGCTGCCGACACTATCTCTCCCTCCCGCTCTTTCGATCGTCGGTTTCCTCAGCCGCGTCAGCATTACAGTCAACACTACCTGTTGATGTACTCACTCAATTTACCTGCCTCTTTGTCTCTTTATTTGTGTTTTGCAGTTCTCTAATGAAATGTGCAAAATCTTGTGTAGCTTGATATGTGTTTGCTCAGCAAATCCCATTCAGAACGCGAGTCGTTATAGTTAAGTTAGTTTGTCTCAAAGATCTGCTCATGAATTGATTTACTTTTTACTCAATTACCTATGTCGATTAATTTCTATAAGTAGATCATATAGTATATAGGGTCGATCGATTAAAAATATATTTTCGGTTACCTTGAGATAACACAAATAATCAAAATATTGTTAATGACATTGAGCAAGTTTTGGTCAAATGAATATAAATGATTTATGAATGTAAACTGAAATTGGAGAAATGAAACGTCTCAGCATAAGTTGATTAACGTTAAATCTGAAGAATGTTAATGAACTACAAAAAAAAAGTGGAACTGTTTCTCCATGATAAAGTTATCTTCCAAGAACTGTATATATCTAATATAAACCATATGTTTAACACATTGTGACTTGTACTACAGTATAGCCCTTATCACTAGTTCCCGGACATTCACTCTGCACTAATAGTTGAAAGTAAAATAAATAATCTATAGTTAAGTTCAGTAATTGGCCTGTCTTTCGGAATATTCTTATATATAGACTAATCAGGTTTGCAAAAAAACTGAATAATAACTTAATGAAGTTATATTAGCTTTTAAAATAATTTGAGATATCCTACTTTGCAAAAATATATAATTAATGTTTACAAAAGTGTTTACAATTCGTCTAATTGTTCTCTCTCTTTTTCTCTTCATCCTTACCGCCACCCTTTACTTAATTTCTCGTTCTCTTTCTGTTCATCTTTCTCTTTGTATATCTCCCTCTCTCTTTCGGTTAATAATTCTCTCTTTTTTTTTGGTTCATCTCTTTTGTTCTTTTCATCTCTCTTACTTTTGGTCTATCTTCTCTTCATCTATATAATTTTGCTCTCTCTATCTTTCTTTCTTTACTTTGATCTCTATCTCATCATATTTCTGGCTTTAACTCTCTCTCTCTCTATCTCTCACTCTCCTTCTGTCTTTTTTCTCTTTACATCACCATTTCTCTTCCCGTCATTTAGGTCAATTAATATAAGTAGCTACACGGACCTGCCCCGCCTGGACGTGTTCAGCTGCTTGATAGTGAGAACCTGCTTTTGGCCAGTCGATGAGATCGTCAGTGACGCGAACGCGCAAAATGAGTAACAGCTACAATGATATACCCATTGGCATACGGGTGCTGCAGAGTTTATCGCGGCAATGTCCGCGTTTCCATGTCCGCAAGGAGCTGTGGTAAGCCATTAATCAGAGTTGACTTTTATGGGCATATTAATGCTAGTTTTTCCTATTGTATTTTTAGCTACAAAATATCCATAATTCTGCTAACATTCGCTGCCTATGCCTGCTACCACATGTCCCGCAAACCCATATCTGTGGTCAAATCTGTGCTCCATTACAACTGTTCCGATTCGCAGGCGCAGCTGCATACGGGCGTCGATTGCGGCTATGCGCCGTTTGGTAAGTTTAACTAAGTAAGGACTTTCCACTCTCCATTTTGATTCCCATCGATTTAGGCTTCCTTCCTTCCCTGTAGCGTAATCCATGTTCCACTTGCATCTTCTAAATCCCGTTTTGATCAACCTATATTATTTCATTAATCCATTTCAATTCACTCTTTCTAGATGGCCCCGATTCGAAGAGTCTGTTTGGCATGCTAGACTCTGCTTTTCTCTTCTCCTATGCGATTGCCATGTTCGTCTCTGGATTTGTGGCGGAACGCGTTTCATTGCGCTATTTTCTATCTATGGGCATGATCATGACGGGCGTCTTCACCTATCTCTTTGGCGTCGCACGCACCTCCAATATACACAGCCTCAGCTATTTCATATTTGTGCAAATCTTCGCGGGCATCTTTCAGACGACAGGCTGGCCGGGTGTTGTTACCCTGGTGGGTCGTTGGTTTGGCAAAGAGAAACGTGGTCTGATCTTTGGCATCTGGAATAGCCATACGTCGATTGGCAATATATTGGGCACACTGATTGCCGCACACTATGTGGAAAAGGATTGGGCGCTCTCCTTTGTGGTGCCCGGCATTATAATTGGAGCAGTTGGATTTCTATTGTTTCTCTTTCTGGTCGATCAGCCAGAGATTGTGGGCTGTCATCCACAGCATAACCCACACGAGCGTCGCATCATCGCAAACGAATCGGATGCGGAGAACGACGATGAGATCGACAACGATGAGGAGCGGGCGCGTCGCAGCGAAGCTGTGAGTATATCTGGCTTTTGTGCTCTTCCTTCATTTCAGCTATTGCATTTTATGATTTCGCTCATCTAATATAATTCGACGCATGGCCAGTTTTATGCACAGTCCTTTTATGCCGTTCCACAAACCGTAAGTGCATGCCTATCGAGTCCAATTCTGTCCTATTCAATCGCTGTTTGTACGTGTGTGCCGCTTCTCACTTGCTTTCTGTATATGTTGTATAATATTGATATATGTGATATATATGTGATATATATGATATATATTTTTTGTATTGATTTTAATGAACTTAATAATGTATTTGTATTATCAATGCAGGATCAGGTCAGCTTTCGTTCGCCGCCCACCGAACGCACGCCCATTTTGGGTCGACAGAGCTCCAGGGATCGACCTGTTGCCCATGGTCGTCCCATTAGCCTTAGCGATGCACTCTTTATACCAGGCGTCATAGAGTTCTCACTTTGCCTCTTCTTCACCAAGCTGGTTAGCTATACCTTTATGTACTGGCTGCCGCTCTATATACAGTCTTCCAGTAAGTATTTCATCTATTTTCGCTATATATGTACTCTACCATATTCTACTCTTTTAGGTACCCTGGGTCCAGAGTATTCGGCTGATCTCTCCACGCTCTTCGATGTGGGCGGCATCTTGGGCGCCATATTAGCTGGCTATCTATCCGATCTCACAGGCATGTCCGCCACAGTGTGCACAGTGATGTTGCTCTTTGCCTCGCCCATAGTATGATTGCAAGACTTCACTCCAAATATTATTTGTATTTATAATCATATCTTCTCTTATGATTCTAGCTGCTGTTGTATCAACAATATGGCGCATTGTCTGTTACGATTAGCGTGCTGCTGCTCATTGTGGTGGGCATCTTTGTGAACGGCCCGTATGCATTGATCACCACCTCGGTGAGTGCTGAGCTGGGCCAACATAGCTCATTGGAGGGCAATTCCAAAGCTTTGGCTACAGTCACGGCCATAATAGATGGCACGGGTTCTATTGGTGCGGCAGTTGGACCACTGTTAGCGGGCCTCATATCTAGCCATGGCTGGGAGAATGTCTTCTATATGCTGATCGTGGCTGATATTATAGCCATGATATTGCTAATACGTTTGGTCGTCAAGGAATGCCTTACACTGCGACGTTCGACGACCCGCATCAGAATCGAATAGCAGCGGGTCAATAATTAATTTTATTGTAATGGAATTTAATATATCATATGTATATAGTGCACACACACACACACACACACGCTCGCTAATGTGTGTGTAGATTTGTGTTAGCTATTTTAATATCATTCAACTTCTCTTTGTACGCCCATATATATATATACATTTGCTTAAGTAACGTGTGCTTGTGTGTGTATTCAGCAGAGAGCATATCACTTGTTTTTCTCAACCTAATTAGTTTTTTTTATCGCTAATTGTTTTTTATATACTTATTGTAACTATTACTGTTTGAAGCCTAATTCTTTACCATATTTTTGCAATATGTGGCACATTTAAAATATCGGCTAACGAGCTCTACGAGTTAACAGTTTTATATATATATATATGTATGTGAATATATATTTTATACAGAGTCTCCTCCAATAAACTATAGTATAATTGTAAGGCATGTTTACACTGCTATGTAAATAGAGTTTTCGTACACTTTTCGTACCGATTAGCTAGGACACTACTGTTAAAGCGATTTGTCCCAATAAAAACGAAGAAACAATTTTAAAGCAACTGTTATTTAAATGGGTTGATATAATGTTAAAATGCTGTTAAGTTAACCGAAATGGCTTGAGTCAAGTAAGAAATTGTTTTGAAAGTAACTCATGTGAAGTTTGCGCTGTTAATGTTAACATAGTTAACAAAAAATTAACTGAAGAAAGTCTGATCAGATCACAAATGTTAACCAATTGCTGTTAAACTATAAATTTTCGGTTAAAACAAGCATTAATTAATATTTAAAAAATTCTATTTATTTACGTATGTATTACACTAATTGTAGAGTTCTTTTAGCCTCAACGGATTAAGAGATTTATCAGTTTTCCAGTTTGCCACACTTAACATTAGCCTCACGATTGCGCTTAAATTAGATACAGTCAGAGCTCTATATTCGATATAACTAGAATTGAAATGGGGACTATCTCAATTGAACTTATCACAATACAAAATGAAATGAAATGTAAAGCATAACAAATACAACCTTAAGGCTGATATTAATATCATAAATTGATATATATGTATATCCTCTAGAGTCGCTGCACACAACGGCGCACGATCTTCGCCTTGTGCTGGCAGAGCAAACGTAGCAGGAAGATGACCAGAAGCAGGCTAACCCCATAGCCAATCACGAGGACGGCGCGTTTACGTCGTCGCCAACGTTGATAGTCCGTCCAGGAAACGTAACGATTGCGAAACTGTGGCGGCAGTTCGAATTTGCTGCGGCGCGGAAAGAAAGACAAATAGAAATCCTCGAGAAGATGACGCACTAGCTCATTGTCCTCGGCACGCTTAACATCCAGATTATCATTGATGCAATTGAATTTACGTGGATTACGACGCATGCGATCGAGCGCCTCGACAACCTCCGTCAGATTCGAGGTGAGCATCATAAAATTACTATGCGAGGCGCGTTTCGGACTGACATGAAAGCGATATTTGGGCCGAACGCCAAAGTTGGCAGTCAGAGCTTCAGCCAGCAAGGGACAGCGATAGACCAGCTCGCGGGTGATGGTGGGCTGCGGGAGCAAAAAGAAATTAAGTCAAATATGAAATGAGACTTGGGTATTTCATCATTTACCAAATTAGAATCCTCGTAGCGTTCGTAGACCAACGTGGAATGTACAATCTTCTGGCTGTTCACATCCTTCTCCATATTCCTCGAGCAGTTCTGCACCACCTCCTCAAAGTAGCGCATCGCTGACCAATCCAAGGGTGGCGGATAGATGCGTGTCAGGAAAGTGCGTACCTCACGATCCGACCAGGTGCCCGAGCCATCCGTATCGAACTCATCAAAGATTTGCTCGACACTCAGCGTTTGCATCTCGCTCATCAGGAACGAATAATAAGCGAAAGCGAATTGCAGATCTGTTGCCGCACGGAAGCGTTGCTCAGCTGTCTGCTGCACTTGCTGCTGGAAGCGCTGATGCATATCCTCGACAATGTCACGCTGGATGAGGAAGCCCACATGAGCCAGCACATGGCGTGCCTTAAAGCCATAGACACGATTGAGTAGCATATTGGTGGATATCAGGGAATGCGAGTAAATGTCTGTGGATGACTTGAAATCCTCCTTGTGCAGCAGATGACTGGAACTGGTGCTGCTCACATCGAACTCGGGATTGAGGGACTTTAGCTTATCCTTATTGAAGCGCTCCACAATGCGACGCAGCTCCTGCAAAGTGGAGACATTGCGATGCTTCATCAGTTCCTTAAAGTTGGTGGAGCTGCGCTTGAACAGCTGCTGTAGGCCCATATTGGGAAACTTGTGGACAGGCGGATGAGCCTGGGCCACCGGAGCAGCTGCTGCAGCTGCATTGTGCAGCTCCTCCTGCAGTTGGCCAGCCGCTGCTGCTCCTAAACCGCCCTCACTGCAATCGCCGCCATCGTACTGGCACGCATCAATGTTGCAATGACGATCGCAAGCTCCATCTCCAATATAGGTCCAGGGACAATCCAAGGCGCAGTCGGGCACCATCCACGCTTGATAGACGCGCACGCCATCTGCCTGCGTATACAAATCCTCCGGATACAATGGTGCACCCAAGAAGATGTCATCGTTAAGATAGAGAAACCTCTTCGATAGCTTTGGTATGCGATGCAAAAAGGTTTCAATGGCAGCACTAGAGAATGTAGGCAATAGTTTGGGATCTGGAACGAGCAGCTCGTGTGGCACTACGCTGACTCTCTCATAATTCAAGTCCAGCCAGCTAGGTATTTGGCCATTGGTCACAATGTACACATGCCTTATCCAGCTGGCGTGCTTCTCCAGTGAACGCAACGAATATTTGAGCTCATTTTTGTCATCGAAACGCGAGGGATCGTAGTTGGCATCATATTTCCGAATCGATTCAATAAAATCGGGATCAGAGCCATTTACCCAGGTATAGACGGCATCTATGGGCGCACAATGAGTTTCGCCATAAAGTCTATTGTTATGACTATCGGAAGCATTGAACATCTGTTGTCCTGCTACCCAGAACAGCACACAGAGTGCTCCTAAAATTGCTAAGAAAATCAGTTTTCGTCTCGACTGCATCTTAAGCCGATAGATTTTCTCAATTGTACGCCGCATCCGCCGATGCCACCGGCGTCGCAGACGCATTTCGTATAAACTCTTTCGTACTACATTGCCATACACTTGCCGTGCACATTAAATAAATATTAATAAATTGTCTTTATTCTGCACATAATTCACTCGAAACAATAAAAACAGAATTGATTTTAAGTCGGCCTTTTATTAGCGATGGTTCTTTAATGAGGACAAACTGGCGGATGAACTATCGATAGCAACTATCGTACTTAAGGCATAAATATTGCGAGCTATTCTTTATGCCTATTTCAAATTAAATTTCACTTCTTTTATTATAAACAACTTTTATTTAATTGCTTATTTATCATGAATAATTTTATTTTCAATTTATTTAATTTTATATATTTTAAAATTTTTTAAATCCATTAGCACCCGTAACAATAATTATTTGTAATTATTTTCGCTTGGCTGTGTGCCCATATATTCAAAGACATATCTTCGCTGTGACTGTCAATGCCAAATCGACTAGTATATCGATTGAATGCATTCGCAATCGGTCAGCTGGTTGGCCATCACATGACCTGTCATATGAAAAGTTTTTCACTCTTGACAGCGCAATCGAGAATCGGGCCGTGCAAAACGAAAAACTTTTACCACATTTTTCGTTTGTAGTTTTTGTTCATTTTTGGTTGGTTTTATTTCTTAATTGTGTTGAATTATGTTCGTTTATTGATTTGTGATTTATTTTATTATAATTTGATTTAATACAACAGCGAGCCAGGCAACAAAAAATGTTGTGGAAATCGCTGATTGCTTTGTGCGTCATTGGAGTCGCCTTGGCCGAGCAGACGCCCGTTTTTCTATGGGGTGCCAACAGGTGGGTGTCTGGCTGTTTCTAATACTTAACATGTTTTATTTGCTATATTTTCAATTATGCAGCCCAACGAAGCCATCGCTGCGCACTGTGCCTCAGGCTGAATTTCAAGAGCAGCTGACGACTTTGCTCAAAGATCACATGGTTGTGGCCTTCGAGGAAAATGGCGTAAGTGCAAATGCAAACCAACTAACTTCGTATTATTAATAAGTATATGTGTGTCTACTTCACTCTAGCTAAGCAACAAGGACTTCCTGTGCTCCACCAACGAGGCCCAGTCCTGTTACGCCCAGCTACAAAGCGTCAGCCCCAAGACCTATTACACAAGCGTCGAGAATCCAGCTGAGGCATTGCGTGCCGTTGCCCAGAAGCGTGAACACAACAGCGTTGATGCCAGCGGCCAGCTGGTGCATCCAGTTAAATGCGAAGCAGGCACAGCACACATTGTATCCTTTGAGAATGTGGAAGAGACACGTGCCGCTACGCTACAGTCACATGGTGAGTGCCTCTCAAGGGTCTACTCCTTAAATTGAGTAATTGTTATCTTGAACTCGTATCTGTAAACAGACGCCGCCATTGCTGCCATCAGCCAGCAATTGAACTGCAAGGTAGCCTATCTGTATTTCGCTGCACCCTCCACGGCGCCCGTTGTCCAGCGTCGCGTTCGTCGTTGGACATCGGCGGAGACAGTTACCAATAGATTTGTCAGTGGAAATCAGTTCGCCATTAGCTTCATCAATGTTCAGTACTATAATCAGGCCGCTGGCACCACGACACCAGTGAACGTTCTTAGTATGACAATTAGCAATTCCAGCGCCATTAAGTTCTCCGTAGCCCTAAAAACCGATACCTCAAATGATATCACCTTTGACGTTTCTTATGGCGCTGAGGAGGATTATTATACTGTGAGCAATGCTGCCTATGGCACCGATACATTCCGTACGCCTGGAGTGAACGCACCGCCAAGTTTCTCGTATACCTGCGGCAATACCACCTGGTATACTCCATCCAAGGACAATCAGATTAATTCTCTGACCTGGACCTCGCTCCAGCTGCAGGCGCCATTCAATGACAAGACGCCGTCTGATTTTGCATTCGGTGATTCCTGGGATTGTGTGGGCTTTGTAACGCCCGGTATTCTGATGGGCCTGTTCGTCATTGTCATTTTGCTGGTGATTGTCTTCCTGGGCATGTGCTGGATGATGGACATCAAGACCATGGATCGTTTCGATGATCCGAAGGGCAAGACTATCACGATCAATGCCAGCGCCGAGTAGATCGAGTAGTGTAGCTATCACTCTCTTAGCTTCATCTTTGTTTTGTTCTTTATCTTTTTGTTTAGCTTTTGTGCATATATATATATATATATAGTAACGATATCCGATATCCGTTATATTCAATATTCATTCCTACCTTCGCATAATAACTATTATCAATACTAAAACTTACAAAAAAAAAAAAGGCAGGAAATTAGCGCTTACAATTTAAAAATCATGCAATGTACAAATTTATGCCCGCAAAGCTGAGAAGCGTCGCATTCAGCATCAAACAAGAAGAAGAACAAACACATACATGTGCAGCTTCTTAGCTTTGTAGCCGTAAATTTAATCATATTTATATATTTAAATAGTTTTGCTTGCAACGACTTTTGCTGCTGCATTCGTTAATATTTATATGCAATATTTTGTTTAAGTTGAAAGTGTTAAAACCAGAAAAATGCACAAAAATTACTTTTAGGGACGCACACTATGTTCTGTTTGTGTGTGTGTGTGTTAGAGTTATGCGTGTGTGTGTGTGTGAGTGTGTGCGTGTGTGTTAAATTGTTTAAGCTAAGCTCGACTTTTATTTTGTCATTAAGCGAAAATGTATTGTATGCCCTTGTATGATAATATAAATCATTTATGTATGCCCTCAACCCGCCCACAATAAAGTTTTTCAATTGTTTTACAAACATACCAATAAAAAAAAAATAAATAAAATAAATAAATAAACAAAAAAAAGAACAACAAATCGTATCGACTTAATTGAATTCCCACAGTTGCCAGCGCACCAAAAAAACTCATAAATACAAATCAAAAGTTTTATGAAAATTTATTGACTGCGCCTCTTGCCACAATTTGTTGCTGCTATGGCTGCTGCCTCTCGACTTCACATAGGAGGGATTAAAGATATATGACTCGATGTGTATGTATGTGTGCCCGAGTGTATGTTTATGTTTGTGCATTCGTGTTGATTGTTTGCAAAAACTTTCAAGTCTCAAAAATAGTTTTACGTAACACTTTACGCTTCGCTTCGCTGCTCTTCAGCTCTGGCTTTGGCTCTGGCTCTTGCTATGGCTCTGGCCTGTGTGACCTGCAGCTTTCATTAAGTTGTTTTAGCTGGCTGCTCAAAAAGCATTGTTTATGACATTTTAATCTCTTGTTTATCCGCTTGACTTTATCCCAAACGTCAGCAAACTGACCACCCATACCCAGGCCAAGTCCAACTCAGCCCACCCAACACAACCAACTCTCCCTCTCTCACTCTGTGTCTCTCTATCTGGTCAAGGCTTCCGCTGCTTTGGCGGCAATTCAGTTCTCTGTGTTGACAGGCAGGCCTTGCTCGACTGTCAAATGAGCTGTTAAGAACACTTAGGACTATATTTCTCATTTAGTCTAGTATATTCTCTTTTAAATGGCTAAATGGCTGCTCTACATAGTACCTACCTATTTATCTCTCTCCTATTCCAACTTATGTGTCTCTTGGTAGATTTTTGGAACATTTTAAAAGTGATTTTGGGAGGAGAGTTAGTTTTATTAGATGTCAAAATTAGTTATTCAAATTAAAATTGTATAGATCTTATAGAAATGCAGCTCATTTACGTGATATGATTATTCTACTAACAGGTGCAGTCGATTCGAGCAAAAAATATAGTCTTATATTAAGATAAATTCTCTAGAATTAATGAATGAATTAAAAGAGTTACAAAAAAGATTACTCGGCGGAATAGAAAAGAATATTCAAATTAAAAATCAAGGCAAAACTTAGAAAAAAAAAAAAAACGTATGGAAATTATAAGCAAGTATTTATTATTTATTTAGTATATTTAGGCATCTCTTTAATGTTTTCTATTGCAAGCTTAAAAACTCCTGTGCTTAATTCCTTTGCACATATTATATTCAAGTCTCTATACATTTGACTAAAGACTCAAGCCGAGTTCATTAGATGCTGCCTAAGTACATAAATATTTTTGGTCAAAACTTTACATGCCTGACAGCTCTATGAACTCTACAGTGAGCGCTAAAAAGTATGCTACATAAGCAGCTGCAGCTGCAGCAGCAGCAGCATTGGCATCACTTCACTTGCTGCGCGTTCGGCTATCCACATTGCCTAAGAATCCAGTTGAGTGCACCAAGTGCCTTTTTTTTTTTGTTAATTTTGTTCTGCTTCCTCTGTTTTTTTAAAACGTTTTTCTTCTTGTTGCATTTGAAACAGGTCAGTGCGTCATGCACACCAAATGAGCATATGAAACGCTGCAGCAAACATTTTTGCCTTGCTGCCGTTGCCGTTGGCTGACAGCGGCAAAAAAGAAAATTTGCGCTGCCAAACAAAGTGCAGTATGTCCCACTCCTTTTGCAGACAATCTGCCTTGGCTGAGCTGCTGCTGCTTGGAGCTCAGCCCGCCAGCCATAGCCATGACTCTGCTCGAGTCCTATGCCTGCTGCTGCCTATGTCTCTAGCTTTGCTTGCTTTCCTCTGCCCCTACTCCTGCCCTAGCCGCCTTGGCCTCTGCCTTAGCTTCAACTCCTATTCCCTCTCCTTCAACCTGCTGCTACTCCTGCTCCTGGCCAGCGGCTGCTTTGGCTATAGAAAACAGTAATTATGCATAAGTCAACACGCGGCGCAGCGTGGCGGCATTCGTAATGAACTCCACTCAAAAGCCAAACGAGCACTTTGCACCACCCTGCCCACCCTACCACCTCCTGGGCTGCTTCATTAAGCGCCAAGTTCAAAAGTTTTTGGCTGCCGAAAATGTCACCAACTGCAGAGTCGCCAGCAAACAAAACGCGGCGCAAATAAAAATAATAAGAAAAAAAAAATTGTATATAGTAGAAACGGAAACTTGTGTCAAAGTTTTTGGTCCTAGCCAAGTGCCAACTATGTAGGAGTTAATGTATGTATATACATATATATAGCTGTACATATGTATGTGTATTTGTATATGTCTTGCATAAGTAACCAGGGCAACAGTTGAAGCTGCGCGTCGCCCGCTGTGCGCCAGCCGCAGTTCTGTAATAAAACCCAGCTTGGCAACAAATTGCGGCATTAGAAATGGGCAGTGCGGCAGGGGAGGGGGCGTGGCAGTGAGCGTAGTCCAAGTAGTCAACAGTTTGGAACATGTGTTTTATTTGGCTGTGGCGCTTAATGCACCTAAATGCAGTTAGCAAAGTTTTTTTTTTTTGCTCTCTCTCTCGCTTTTTGTTCTGCTTTGTGGCGAGTCATTAAGCTGACCGCAGGGAGCAGTTGCACAGAGAGGGCAGAGAGGGCAGAGAGTGCAGATATGCATGTATGTGTGCGTGTGTGTGTGTGTGAGTGTTCGTTTACGATTGCGACACAGTCAAATCATTAGCGCAACGAAAGCCGAAGACAAACAATGCAAACGCCAGCAGGCAGCTTCAGTTAATGATGGCATTTGTGAAGCAAAGCAAAGCCAGCTGCTCAGCTCGACTCGCTTTCCCACTCTTATTTTCTCTCTCTCTCTCTCTCTTTTTGTCTTTCATTATCTTCATCTCGCTGTTGGCTTAATCCTCAGCTGGTTAGCTAGGTAGCCACTTGCAAAAGCCTCATTGCACGGCAAATCTGAGCTGCTTATCTGCGCTAAGTGCTGGCGACCTGGTTGCGGGCCATGTTTACACACACACACATATGCACACGCACAGCCGGCCCCCTTTTTTTAATGCTGGGCGTGGCCTCTAATGAAGTCATTTGTGAACAGCTTTGAAACAGCTTTCGAGTATTGCCATGCTTATAGCTCCTCTAGCTATGCATTATCAGATTTTCATAAAAAGAGCCAAAGCCTCGCAACCCTTTTTTAACCAAAAGCCACACACACACACACACACACACACACAGCTGTGAGTTGGTCAGCACAGCTGGACTGAAATTAATTAGTTGTCATTTTTAACAATTGAGCGTGACAAGAGTATATTGTGCCCGGTGACCAGACTCCTTTGGCAACCTCTCGCTCCACCTCCAGCCTCCTGCTCCTCCTGCTCAGTGACTGGCTCTGACAAATGATGTTGCCGCTGTGTGACGTGTGACAGATAAGTGCCGAAAAAGGTTTACAACTTTTGCCAAAATGCCATTTATTATTGATGTCGTCTACCCTGGCTGGGCCTGCAGCTAAATGTGTACAAATGAAAGTTCTGTCGAAAGTTTTCAGCTGGCCAACAATTAGGCATATTACATGGGCCAACCAGATAAGCTCTGACAGCCAGAAAGTCAATCAAATTGGCAACAGTGTAACAAAATATACATACAGTTATATATGTATATATATTGTATTTATATAAGGCATTTACCACTCATTCTAATTGCAGCAATTATTTGAAATTTAATTTAATTCCAGCTTTGATTATATAAAAATAAAATTTGCAGAATATTTGTTGATGATTTTAATTGCGGTTTTTCTATAGACAAACATGTAAATATACAAATACATATCTATATATATATATATATATATCTGTCTGCGCTCTCTCTATTTTGTGGTTATTCTATCCCTCTCTCTTACTCTATCTCTCTCTCTCTCTCTCTTATTCTTCTCCCTTTTAATACCACAGAGCACGCATACCTTTACTCAGCTGCATTAGCTCGTAAGCGTAAAAAAATGTAAATTGGCTTAGTAGAGAATGAAAAATGAAATCGGATAAAACTCTCGATTAAAATTCTTGGCTTTTAAGCTAACATTGTTATCTTGATTACATCAGCTAGTTGGCTTTAATGTGCCATTAAATGCAGCTTTACTTACTATTAGCTGATTAAATAAATTCCATTATTTCTATTGTTGCAGCGAGCTGAAAAGAAAAAAAAAATTTATATGGAATCAAATCAATTTAAATAGAATAAAATCAAATTAAATTAATTTAATAAACTTTAAAGGAATACTTGATTAACAAATTATTATTAACTTTATAAAAAATATTTTGAAGCTTTATATTTAAATAATTTAAATAATTTTACATCAAATGAATTCTGGCAACATTTGATATATTTATATATATATATTTTAGCTGCTTTTGCTAGAAATCTTAAGCACAATTTAAGCTAGTTATGGTGCCAAGAGCAGCCTTTAGCTATTTATAAGTCGGCACTAAGCCCCAACCGTTGAGCTCGGCTGTCGTGCCAATTAACTAACTGAATCTGGCATTATGTGCGTATATAGTGAGCACATATATATTCAAGTATATATATATATGTATATATAATGACGGGCAGAGCAGCAGCTTGGCTGGTGTTGCAAAGCCTTAGTTAAGCTGCGGGTCAAGTTAATGTGAATACCTCAGCTGCAGCTGTGTGAGGCGTGAGGCGCTTCGTAAGAGATTTTTGATATGCCATATTTACCACAGAGTGCATTAGACTAAGACCCAGAAAAAAGCCCCTTTACAAGCACGCATGCTGCCGTCGAGCTTAACTGACTACCCAATGCTTGACTGATAAGTTGAAAAAAGTTAAAATAATATTTTTTGTATTTTATTTTCATATTTTTATATAATTTTTGGAGCTGCTTGAAGAGACAATTAGCATTTTGGAATACTTTGTAGAGAAAATCTCTTGTAGAAATATAAATTTAGAAAATTCAGGAGCTAATTTTATCGTTCTACATTTCTTAAATATATTCTCTAAAAGTGAATTGTTTTTTCTTTAAATTAATATTTTAATTTAATAAAATGCATAGAGAAGATAAATTAGCCTAATATATTTTAAAATAATATAATTATTATTAACAAAATTAATATACTCGTTTGTCACTGCGTGAACGAGTATAAAAATTGTATGGGAAAAAAAAGTGAGACAAAAGCTGGGGAAAATTAAAGTCAAAGTCAAAGCCGATTAGACGCTTAGCATGTTAGACATGAAGAAAGACACAAAGAAGAGGCAGAAGAGTAGAATTTGACAGAGAACATTGTCAAGCCAAATGTGCGAATAACTAGCAGAGATATATGACTGTGTGTATGTGTGTGTGTGTCGTGTGTGTGTGTGTCGTGTGTGTGAGTGTGTCAAATGTAAATATATATATTTATATTGACACACATGCGGGCAAAGGCAGATCGAGTGCATTTTTATGTAAATATAGGAAGTATATCAGACATATACATATATTTGGTTAGCTATATACATATGTGTGAAAGTAAAGTGTGCGCGTGTGTGTGTAGGTGCGTAAAAAGGCGACAACCGATGTCGATATTTGCATAGCCTGCTTTACTGTACGAAGGGGGTGTGGGTGGTGGTGGATGGGTGGGTGGGCTGCCTTTCGATTTGCTTGTTTTCGCTTTTCATTTTCTATTTACGGCCTGAGAGATGCTGCAAGATGGAGACATCAAGTCACGTAGCCATAAAGACCAGTTCAGCACAATAACATGCGTGAGCGTTGGAGCCAACACAGTCATGTGTTATTGATTGAGAGTTGCGAGGCTTAAACAGCAAAGCAAAGCCCTGCCGCGCGCTCACATGTGTGTTTGCAAATCATATTCAATATTTTGTTTGCTTTTAGCTTCAACTACACAGCCAACTGCCAGATGCCACATGCTACACATGCTACACGCCTCCTGCTACATGCTGCCGCGCTGTCTCCTCCTTTCTTTTTTTTTTTTTTTTCTTACCGTGCCAGCTTAAAACCTTGTTGCAGTTGTTGTACTTACATTTGATTGCATTTGCCCTACACAACTTGAACTTTTGGTGCGGCGTTCGCGTTGTTTGCCAAACATTTTTCGGCCTTCCTTTACTCTGCCCAAAACTTTTGCAACTTAATCATCGAGTAAAAGGGAGAGAGAGAGAGAGAGAGAGAGAGAGAGAGAGAGAGAGCGAGGTGAATCGTAGAAAAGACTTCTAGCAAGCAAGCCAGCAAAACCTGGGGCCAGCAGGTTGGCCCTGCCAGCGCCATCTGTTGTCGGGCAGCGGTAACAATATGTTGTTCAAGGCGTTGTAGCAAAGTTTTTACATTAAAAGCATTTCATGCCAACAAATTGGGAAATGTGTTTGCCGGCATACGCATATTCTTACAACCTTTACATATTTTATTTCTTTTAGTTTTATTGTATAATTTAATTGAAAGTCAAAAGCGAAAGTTCGCAATGCAGCGGGCGTAACCTTTCGAAAAAGTTGTTTTGCAATTTTTTTTCAAGCAATGGAAATTGAAATAAAAAATATAAAAAAAAAAATTTGTTCAGTCTAAATAAGTTTTTAGCTGTGCTCTAAAAAGAAGTTCTTCTAGTTTTTTTTTTTTATACCCTGAACCCATTGAAAATGGGAAATCAGGGTATAATGGTTTTGTTAAATGTATGTAACAGGCAGAAGGAGGCGTGGCAGACCCCATAAAGTATATATATTCTTGATCAGGGTGACGAGAAAAGTTGATATAGCCATGTCCGTCTGTCTGTCCGTCCGTCTGTCCGTCTGTCCGTCTGTCCGTCTGTCCGTATGTTTGAACGCGTCGATTTCCGAAGATACAAAAGCTAGAGAGTTCATTCTTTTTGTGTTAGGTCCGTATATTGCACGCGCAGTACGAGTTTGTTTCAGAAATTCGATAACTTGTATATTTGCAAAGTTATCGATAAACGAAATTATCGGGAACCAGTTATAAAATTTTAGCTAATTCATCTTTAGAGTTAGAGTCTCCAAGTCTTCTGCATATATATAGATACTAATTTTATACAATTTCGGTTTTTGTCAGATTTTGGATTCCGGTTCCCAATTCGCCCCACCACCCCCAAATGTGTAAAAAATGCATTTCAAATACTAGAGACATACAGTTTGATTTGGCATATAGATATGAATATCATAATCTTAACCTGAACATATCAATATGATTGTCCATCTAGAAACAGAATTATTAGTCTATAAAGTTTTCTCATCAAAACCCATGTGGCGCAGCAAGCAAGGCAGCGACACAGCATGACGCATTGCGGGCGCACATATGTACATACATACACACATATGTATGTATGTATGTATATGTGTGCAAGCGTAGATCAGCGTGTGGCTGCAATCGTACATACATACATACATATGTACATATTTGTGTATGTATAGCTAATTGTAAAAGAGTAATGATTTCTAAAAAACCTAAAATGTTAAATAGGATATGTAGATCATATGCTGAAACTCTCATTACATTCCATTATATATTTTAAAAATTTTAAAACAATTAAAATAACAATGGAAATGCAAGCAACGTTGATCAATGCAAATCAATTTTCGTATGCGTGTGCACACACATACACACAAAAAATCTTGGGCCGTTTTCTATGTTGCTATGCGTGTATATTCTAAGAATCACAATTGTTTTTGAATTGCGTTAGAATTGTCTTTGAATTGTATTTATATTTTCAGCCACTGCTTTAGTGTTTCTTTCGTATATGGCGAATTTCATTCGTTTTCGCTACTCTGCGGTTTAAGTGAGCCGTGGTGTAGATGGCTAGGCAGATGCAACGAATGTAGGTGTCGCAGGTTCTAGTCCCGCCTGAGCCATTTTTAATTTCTTTTTATATATATATATATATATTTTTGTATTATTATTTATTCTTTTGTATTTGATACCTTTGTAAGTCAGTTGCTAGTTTAACTAATTGTGAATAAGTGCGTTTTTTTTTTTTTAATTTCAAATATTTAATAGCATAATTTCTGAAAGTGTTTTTGTTTCAATTATATTTTATTCCGTTAAGTTAACAGAAAATAATGAACAGAAAGTTTGCCCAAATAACAAAAGCACGTGACAACTGCGGTAAGAGTTTTCCTATATGTATGCACACATATGTATGTATGTATCAGTGTTGCCATCTTTTCGCCAAAAAAACAGGACAGTTGACACCAAAAAAAGGACAAAAAAAGGCCAAAATTTTTTTGAAAAGGTCAAAAAAAACGGATAACATTTTTTCTATTTCTAAAGTATAGTTTTATTTTAATTTTCGTTTAAAAGGTATAGCACCTCATCAAAATTGGTATTTTCGTTGCTATATGTATTTTTTGCCAATTTGGCGTACACAATTTTACGGTAGCCGTTTCGTTGTAGTCCAAACCTAATCCAAAGATAATATATTTAATTGTATGTAATTGTTAACTAGTAAAACCAAACTAATTGCCAAAATAGAATTTAACGTATCAATTTGCAGCTATTCCTTAATTTGGTTTTAACCAAATTGACTTGGCTGAACACCCTTTCCACCTCAGCATTTGACGACACGGCACGGCAATGACAGCAAAGTGATAACAAATGCACCCAGGTCCGAAAAGTTTTTGTTTCCTGCTGAGTGTGGTTCTGCACTTCAGTCCAGAAAGATACGATACTTTCTTTATCTCTCCATTCTACAAGTTTTATATTTAAACTGCACTTGCAGTATTTGTAAAATGCCTCATCAATATTATTGGGAACGCGGCGGATCCATTTTTTTTTTTTTTTTTAATGGGTCGTCTAACCGCGACACCCTAAATTTCAGTTTGTAAATTTCCTTTGACAATTTTGTTAAACTTTTGAAAACTTTAATGATCGATCGATAAATATATTTTCGATTACAGGACTACAGCGTTTGAAACAGGGATACATCGTAAAATATCTTGCAATAAAGCAATATTAAAGCGATGATATTGATTTACTTGACAAATTTTATAAACAACCTTTAACAATTAAAAAAGGATGAAAAAAGGCCAATATAATATAAAAAAGGCATTTTTTCCGGACAGGGGCTGTTTCTAAATTTTTGCGGCAGTTGCAATTTCAAAAAGGACAGATCTGTCCGGAAAAAGGCCAAGTTGGCAACACTGGTATGTATACACAAAACTAGCCTAGCATGGTCTAAGAATTTAAACTTGCTAGATGGCGCTTTAGCAGTGAACTTATTTATTATGGCTATACAGCTTCGAGTGGCATTGATATATTTCTTTTACAATTATGAAGTGTCTGTGTTAATTAAGGTGATGCGTGTTAATCGAGGAACGTCTATTTGTTGGCTCTATTTTTAATGATATTTAATAATATAACATTTTTCGAATTTCAACTAATATAAGCGCCATCTATTATTATTTTTTTGGCAATGCATACACACATATGTATATATATGTACATGTACATACATATGTACATTTTGAACGTAACACGCATACATTCATATCTACATATACTTTCTGATTTATATAATATAATAAGTTAAAGTATCATCACTATTGAGTAATGATATTAAAAATATCTGTATTCTCAAGCTATGGTGATAAATAGGCGTATAATAATTACACACAGCGAAAATCTAAACATACAATCACCTATCAGTAATTGTCTGATTGATTATCATTCATTTATGTGGGTGCAATAACTAAAGGAACATGTTTAACAGATTTTAGACAGTATCCAACACTGAAACTTCAATTGTGTTCTGTAAAAAGATTAGTCTGTTGCTTG
Source organism: Drosophila koepferae (assembly GCA_030914345.1). Classification (NCBI taxonomy): domain Eukaryota; kingdom Metazoa; phylum Arthropoda; class Insecta; order Diptera; family Drosophilidae; genus Drosophila; species Drosophila koepferae. The sequence goes on along the minus strand of JAUESR010000211.1, from coordinate 11,450,915 downwards.
CGATTGCCATCACAGTACAGATTATTATTTTATTTTATTAACATTGGGTTCAGGGTATTATCTAGTCGAGCACTCTCGACTAGAGTTTTCTTACTTGTTTTTTACAGTTTTAGTGTTTTAACTATTTGAAAAGTGAAACTGAATTCAAAAGCCAAACAAGTGCCGATCAAATTGTGCATTTAGCTGTCGAAAGTAGCTCATAGAAAAGTTTTAGAGTTTTGAGTTTTGAGTTCAACTGCCTGGCAAAAATTATAAATTATACAAGTTAAAAGGCGTAAAGCTCATTTTATATAAGATGCTGAAACATTTTGCTGATGACAATGTTAAGAATAAATCAACTCAAAAATTGCTCATATAACATTTCTTTTATTTTATGAAATTCTTATTCCGCATCTCAATTTATTTTACTCAATTTGTCACACAAATTAATAGAAATAAAATTACATTGCACATTGCACATGCATCTAAAATCATTCAGAGAATTGATATTTCACTCTATTTGTTCAGCTGTTCAGTTGACTTCAGCATTTTTGTATAAGAACAAAAATTGTGCATTTTCAGTTTGATTCCTTTGTATAAATAGAAAAATAAACAAGAACAACAACAATAATAACTAGAGAAATCACAGCTCAGCTGCTTTGTTGACTTTGAATGGGGTTTGCCTTTAGCTCTTGTTGCTCATTTTCTTTTTACAGTTGTTGTTGTTATTTGTTTGTTATTTGTTGTAATGCTGTGTGCTATTATATAGCTCTTGGCTGATAAAGCTATAGAGCGTCGTGTGCATTTTGTAGTCGAATGCAGTTTGCTCTTATACGATATAGTCATATATATATATATATAGATATATATATATTTGTATGTTGAGCGTGTATCTGCCTCAGTTTTGTCGCATTTTCCACTTACAAACACAAATACAGTGATAAAACACATACATACACACACACACACACAGGCTTATAGGGCGCTGTAAAAAGGGCCAACGCCATTGTCAATTTTTATATGAAAATGACCAAGCATCACACACATGTATGTATGCATGCGTGTGTGTGTGAGTGCCAAAGTATATGTGTGAGTATCTGAGATACTGTGTTTGTGTGTGTGTCGATATTGTTGTTGCTTATGCTTTTGTGTTGCAGCCACAGTAACTGCTGCTGCTGCTGCTGCTGCTGCTATTGTTGTTGTTGTTGTTGTTGGCTTTGCTGCTGCTTGTTCATGCTGCTCAATTCCAGTTAAGAGATAAAATTTTTATGACATCACTTTTCTTTTTCATTATTTATTTGACCGAACAACAACATCGACGCTGCATAGCGACTGCTACTGCTGCCGCTGCTCCTGCTAGCGCTGCTGCTACTCCTGCTGCTACTTCTTCTGCTCTGTTGTTACTCCTGACAATCCGCTGCAAATGATGAGCAACGGCCCCTTGGGAGTTTATGAACTTTATGTTTATTGAAGCCATAAATTGGTAGTGCATATGGCTCTTGCTAGCTGTTTGCCCAGGCGTATACGTAATATCACGTATACGCTGCACAACACGTATGATTGAAGCAACCACGTTAGGGCAGCTTTAACAAATTTGCAATCAACTGCAATTTGCACAAATTAAATATTTAATCAGCTGCAATCCGATGGAAATCTATTTTAATTGATAGCCATATAAAAGCAGGCGACACAGTTGAAATCGTGCACAAAATGAAATTGTTTCTTGTATTGTTGCTGTATTTGTTGCAGCTGCAAATCAATTTGTCCAGCTGCTGGGTAAGATTCGAATAGAATATACTTTAGCTACAGTCAACTTAGGCGAGAGTTTCATTTCGAAGGGTTTCTACAAGTACACAGCATCAATTCTGCAAATTGACGTCTTGCCGCACGAAGAGGAATTGGTTATTGATTTCAGCGATTTACATATTATCGGACGTCAGCGCGCACTGAATGGCACAGTTCGGATACTCGAGGATATGGATTCGAAGACACATCAAATGTCTGTCGATATGCTCAACGATCCGAATCTAAATGGACAATGGAAGGCTATGATATTCGCCATGCCACTCATCAATGTCTGCTATGCGATGCGCTTCTTCATTGGCAGCTACGGCAAGTCGACATTGCAATTGGGCGTGAATACGAATGTGCCATTCGATGGCACACAATGCCCGCTGCCAAAGGGCACATATTTCACGAACAATCTGCTGCTCAACAGCGAATCATGGCCAGATGTTGTGCCCTATGGTGGACTGCGAATCAATTTACGTTTCTTCAAGTGCAATAAGCCAGCGGGTGGGCTTAGCCTAACCATTGATGTACAGAAGAAACAATAATTTTGGATATGCCTATTGATGATTTAATTGTAATGTAAATTTTGTATTTTTATTGTAAATGTATATGTGAAAATTGTAAGAAAATTCAATAATAAATAACTGCAAATAGCGCATATTAAATGAAATTAATTAGAAATAAAATATTCTCTGAAATCGTTTTCATTTCTGTTGTAATTATTTCTCCAAATTGAATTTTGCCTAATAGGCTGCAGAGGGCGCCTTGAAGTATTACATGTAGCAGCTTGATTGGTCTAGCTCTGTTTGCCTCTGTCTTTGTCTTTCACTCACACTCATAGACTTAGAGAGCAACCGATTGCATGGCTTCTTCAACGACTTCGTTCGCGATCGGCTCGCGTTCGTTTCTGTTCGTTTGCTTCGTGAATTGAGTGTATGCATGTGTATGTGAATACGAAGACCTTTTGTATAGACTTTCTTCTGATTAAGCAAGCGTCAATCGTATCGCTGCCTAAGCGATGTTTGTTCAAAGAGTATCACACGAATCATCGTTCAACTTAAGGCGCTCAGTCGAAAAGAAAAACGAACAGAACCGAAGTCTTGCTTAGAGCGAGAGTAGGTTAAGATTTTTCGTTTGGCACTCAGCCGAAACGAAAAACGATCAGAACCGCTTAGCTGCTTAGAGCCAGAGCAGAATATGATCTTTTATCAATCTCACGCAACTCTGCTCTGTGCAAAATATGCATACAATATAGAGACATAAAATGTTTGAGTTAAATTCAGGGTATTTACAAGTCGACTATTTGCGAGAAGCTTCGCTGTTATTTGTTGTTAATACTATAACTAAATAATAAATAAAATGAATATTAAGGAAAAAGTAGTATTTTATTGGCATAAGCCCAAAAATTGTTAATAAATGTCAAATATATAGCATTAAAATTTAAATTTTAACAAAATTTCCGTCCTAACACAACAGTCTGTTAAATTTAACAGCAGCCACGATAACAAACAATTATATTTTTGAATTGCCAATTTTAATTAAATGAAAAAGTTAGATTACAGCTGTGACAGATAGGAAAAATGAATAAATCAACAGAGCTTATATAATTAAAATTTTGTATATGATAACGGCAAAAAATTAAAAACAGATTTTGGAAACATTTTAATAAGGGCAAATTGGACAGCGTTTAGGCTTTAGCATTTAGTAATTAGCATTAAATGGCAATTATAGCTCATGTAATTGAGCAAATTAAATTGATGCGCATCTGCGATATGTGTAAAAATATTTGCAACATTTTAATGAAGCGACATATAAATATATATAGTAGAGTGAGAGATATACCAGAGCAAACTGAATCAATTAGTGAAATTCGAAATGAAGCTGTCAGCAGTGTTACTGCTGCATTTATTACTACTAAGAGCTAAGCTCTCTGTTGGCTGGGTAAGTCCAAAAAAGGAATGCCTAAATAATAACTATTATTTAATATATATTAAAATCCCTTACAGGGCCCTTATATGTTCACAGCAAAGATAATGAAATTCGAACCTTTGGATGGCATTGAGAAGAATTTAATAGATTTTCGCAATATTAGCATTGTGGGCGAAGATCATGCGCTGAATGGAACGGTTCACATACTAGAGGACCTGGATCCAAAACAATTCCAAATGTCCATCGACTTTCAACATGATCCCAAGCTTAATGATCTATGGCGTCCAATGATCCTATCTGTGCCCATTATGGATGTCTGCACGGCAATGCGTTTATTTGTGGGCACCTATGGCAAGACAACGCTGCGACAGGGTGAAAATACAAATCTTCCCTTTACGGGCAATGAATGTCCTTTGCCCCAGGGCGTTTACTATGCCAAAGATCTGCTGATTAATACCGATACCTGGCCAGACTTGAGACCCTTCGGTGGCTTCAGGCTCAATATGCGTTTCTATAAGCTGGGCAGCTTTGTGGGCGGCTTGCGGCTAACTCTGCACGTGGAGCGTAAGCCTTTGTAATGTCAGGGCCAGGGTCAGTCCTTAAGGCACCTACAATAAATCTAAGCAGCATTGTTGAACTTAACTTGAATTGGGCTATTAATCCAGCTAATGTGCACTAAATCACAAAACATTTGTTCAAATTTCATATTGCAAAGAAATACTTTGGCTACATATGTGCGAAGCTATCAAATGAATTTGTTATAAATGCTCGACAATCTGCAAATTTTCACAAATGGATCACATTAAAATACACTAAAAACCCATTAAACTCGTATAAAATCCCATTTTTGTGCATTTAATGTCATAAATCACAAAATTTCACAGCACATGCATTAGACTACGACACATACACACTCACACAGAGCTAGACAGACAACAAAACATACCAACACACACACACATATGAAGTTGGGGCTTAGTTGCTGCTGACAAAAGCCAAACAATGCGAATTGTGCGTTGTTTGTCGCCAGTTTTTGGGCCTGTATCCTTGCAACAACAACAACAACAAAAAGAAATCCAACAACAACAACAGCAACAACAGTGGCAACAGCAATGCGAACAAAATGTATCTGCTTAGGTCCTGGCTCCAATTTCTGACCCAAACGCTCTCCAATACCCAAACCAATTGTCAAACAGGGCATATTTAGCAAGATTTTTAAATGCAATCAAAAGCATTCATTATATTATATAATAGAAAAAAAAATAGATATTTAAATAGGATAGGGTTACATTATATGCTTAAAACACATTTAATTGAATATTAAATGAGATATTTAGATATATTGAATAGAGCTTTTGATATAAATATAAAAGTGAAACTGCGCGCGTTAGAATGTGTTCTAAATGTTGTTAAATATTAAAGATTAATTTTTTTTTTCAAGAATTTAAAACTCATTTTCTATTAGAGAACATCATTGCAACTCTTTTTGAAGAGTTTTGTATTATACAAAATTTTTTACGCTTTTTCATACTTTTTTCAAAATAGAATTTACGTCTGAACTGCGATTATTAGCATCTTGGAACACACCAAAAATTTATATATTTAATTTGAGTTTTTTAGAAAAAGAAAAATTAAAATATCAATGCAAAGCAACGCCTATATTAAATTCAAGCTATAAATTTGAACAGCGTTTAATATATTCTATTTAGCTAATCAACGGGCATTTCTATAACACATTAATATTTATACTTTGTATGCCAAAAAGTATCTGTTAAAAGTTTCTTGCTTTAATAACGAAAACGAAAGTAGAAGCTAAGTAGATAAGGAGAATAAGTATCCTTATTACAACCCCAAAAGGCTTTCAAACGCAGTTACAGGAATTCACAAATTTCCAGCCTCAATACACAAGCATAGACAGAGAGAGAGATAGAGAGAGAGAAAGAGAGAGAGACAGCAATACGTACATTAATACACTTCACACATTACTAAACATATCAAAACCTATTATCTTAGTTCAAACTACTTAGAACTAATATTATTTGTATTAAATTCTTAACAGAAAAGTTAACTCCAAAACACCTCTAGCTAACTAACTTTCCTAATAAAGGCAACACAAATAATATTACCTATAAAAAGTTCTAGCAAATCGAATGCCAACAAGTGCTAGTATATGCTAGTCGAGTCAGCCCAAAAACTCTTAACTATTCTCCACTCGTATTCAATGTGGGCGTGTGCGACGTAGATGCTGTGGTCTCTCTGTGTACTGTGTGTGTGTGTGTTTGTGTGCGATTTTTCATGCAAATGCAGAATGTCCCTTTTTTGGCTTTGGCTATTGCTTGGTGTTGTATTTTGTGGTCGCAAAGCATTTAAATGCCGCACATTAATGCAATCCAGGCTGGATTTGCAAATGCTGCTGCTGCTGCTGCTGCTGCGACTCCTGCTCTTGCTGCCGCTGCTCCTCCCCACTCCTCTGCACTTTGTCAGCTCTTTTCATTGAGCAATAAAATCGAAAAATACCCAGTCAACAACATACGAAATACAATATATGTATGTATATATGTATGTACATGTAGACATGTGTACACAAATGTTTTGTGTGGTCAGAGCAAACGAAATTTGTCAGAGGCAAATTTCATTGGCATTTGATTTTATTTTCTTTTACTACTTTTATTCATGGTCAGCCTACAAATGTAAAGCAATGGCACATAATTAATTGATTTGACAGCAGCTGGCAACACACAGCAGCAGCAGCAACAGCACCAGCAGCAGGAGGCAAATCCTCTAAGCCAGAAACAAGTTGTATAGCTTGAGCAGGGTGAGAGAGAGAGAGAGAGGGACAGAACATATGCTGTGTAACCCGGCACTCACAGCACAGCAAGCTGTCATAAAAAAAATTAAAAAACAGAAAAAAATGTAAACTCTGTGAAAACTCAGTTAACCAAAGCGCATAAATGCAAGCAGCAGCTGTTGCAGCTGCTCATGTTTGCCAGCGCCCAGACACGAATATATACATATATTTATATATGTATGCAGTCTAGGCAACAAAACACTTTGCCAACAAGCAGGTAACAGCACTAGCAACAGCAACAATAAAAGTGAAAAGTGCATTGGCAAATACTATAAATGTGTTCGTCTGCCGCGTTCCACCTTGCTCAACAAACTTGATATCAGACTGCAGTAAAGCTGGCCATATTTTTGTGCTCATTCCTCCAGTTAGATTGCTGTATAAATATATATATATGTATATGTAGTCATTGTGTGTGTGTGTTTGCACCTGCTCAGATATATGTTTCGGTTAGCAATTCGCTTCTCTGTCCATACTCTAGCCAACGGCAGAGGCGCTTATTTGGCTGCCCTATGAATAATGGCAATGGCATTGCCTTGCGAGCCTTCGAGCTTATTGTGTGAATTATTAGCGTTGTGTGTATTAAAATGCAGCTCAAGCTAATGCGCACAGCCACATACACAGAGAGAGAGAGAGAGAGAGAGAGAGAGAGAGAGAGACAGCCAGATAACAGTTCAAGTTTGGCGCTTGGCCCACGCTGCGTATGTGTAATGTGATTTACAAGCCAAAACTACTCGACGGCGCATTTAATGTGTGCGGCTTTATGGCCACAAGAGTGTTTAACAGTTAACTGCAAACAGCTCGAGCAGCTGGCAGCAAAAGCACACACAAAAGCCCATAAATAGATCCAAATACATATATCTCTATACAAATACCAGCCTATATAAATGCATACATATATCTCTGTCTGTGCATGCCCTGGACAATTCTCAGAATCTTGAGCGTCTCATTTGATTATATTCCTTGGGCTGGATTTAATCTGCACTTGGCCAAGACCAAATGGCAATTGGCTAAACGTATTTGAATTATTTAATCATGTTTACCAAGAATTTGGCAAATTTGCAAACCTCATTCAATTAAATATGAAACATTTGCAGAGTTTGATTATAAAATTACTAATTATCTGATTTTTCTTTTTTTAAAATTTGCATAATATTTATTGTGGGTGAGCTTATAAGAAATAAATGAAATAAAAATTAAATTTATCTTTAGCTATACAAATTCAAAACGAAAAGATTTAGAGAAATTTTTTACTTTAACTTAAAATTTTATAAATTTATTTTTGCTATCATTCAGGCACCTGTGATAACTCTCACTCTCTCTCTCTCCTCTCTCTATGCATTTGAAAACATATACATATTTTGATAAAAAAACTCCTGCATTTATCACGACTTTAAATACTAAAATAGTATTAGCTTAACAGATTTTTCGTGCGTAGTGAAAACTTTGCAAAAGTAAAGTTTTTTGTTTTGCTTTCATTTGAATTTGTGAACGAGAAATGTTTGCGTTTTGCATATGAAATTTATTAATTCATAGTCAGAAGTTTTATAACTCATTTATAGTGAAACTGAGTTTATTTATTTATTTATTTATTTTTTTTTATACTTGTATTTTTTGTAGCAACATCAAATAATCCAATTATATATAGAGTTGCTGCAATATAGGGCAACAGCAATGGCAGTTCCATGAGCATATTTATTGTGTGTATGTAAATAACACTTGTAAATATATTTAATATTTATTTATATTCATGTATGTATACAATAATTTAAGCATTCAATAAGCGTATTATTCGTTTTTAATTACAGTGTCTAAAGCTGCACGAGGCGCGGCACATTTTAATGAGACGCAGATTCAGCTGCTGCCAGCTCCTGGTTGCTGTTGCAGCTGCTGCTGTTTGTATTTATTGTTGCTGCTTGATCGACTTTAATTAAATTCTGCATTATTGAGCGCTGTTCTATGCGCACAGTGTAAATTATATGCTCCTGTCCTATGCTGATAAGAAATCAACATCTTTAGTCTGCTTACGCTGCGTATGCGTGATGTAATTGATGAGTGTACGCAGCGCGTATGTCAATATATCTGCTGTTGTTGTTGTTGCTGTTGTTGTTGTTGCTGTTGATGTTGTTGCTGGCTGCATTTGTGTGCAGTGACCTGCATTGCTGTCAGTGTGCTTGGGCAGGCGCCACTTCAGCATTGCCAGCCAAACAGGAAACGGATGCAAAACTGTGACACAGGAAACGCAGTTGTCGACGTTGTTGCAACTGCAACAGCTAGAGCAGCCAGAGCAACTGCAACAATTAAAGCGATAAAAGCGCAAAATGGTCACATTTCAGCAGCGTTAATCAGCAGCAGACGACAGCCGCATGGATGCGGATATGAGCAGCATCAGCAGCAGCATCAGCAGCAGCTGAGAGGCGACGCTTTGCTGGCATTTCAGCGGCGAGTGAGGGGCGACGCTGCTGAGGGAATGGACATTTGGAATGGCAATTTAAAGCCACTTGGCAAAGCCTCGGGCTCATGTAATGAGCGCACTTGGCACGCAGTGCAGCCAACGGGCAACGTTAGGGCCTGGCCACATGATGACATACATTTACCGACCAGCGTTAACGCTTAATGGCCGCCACGAGCAACAATGAACTGAGAGAAATTAGTAACCACTTAATATATAAAAAAATTGAATTAAATGAAACTTAAGAGTGTATTACAGAGCTATTACGAAACTTAAAGCAATCAGAAAACTTTTACAAATTAATTATTTAAAAAATTTTAAAAATATTTATATTTATATTTAATATATTTCTATTCGAATTCGAATATATTTATGTTTATTTAATAAACTCAATAAACTTAATTAAATTTTTAAAATTTGTAGAATTAGCTTTGTCCATTTTCTTTGCGTGTACTCGCATAGCTGAAGCTCCGACCATAAAATGCAGCTTTAACTTTGGGTAAATTAAGGCATTTAATTGATTGGCCAGCTTGATACGGGGTTGTCTGATTGAACTAATGGACGAGACACAGCAGGCGAGTATAGTGTCCCATCGACAGAGAGACCGAGAGAGAGAGAGAGGGAGAGAGAGAGAGAGAGAGAGAGAGAGAGAGAGAGGGAGAAAGAGTGTGCGTAGTCCCACAGTATATATAGCATCGCATGTGAATGTCGCCAGGCTCTTTGTCTTGCACGCCAGTCAGCCACTCAATTAAGTGCATTTGGCTTTGATGTACGGCAAATGCATGGCAATGGGTGGCAAATAAGGTGCTGAACAGGTAGGCAGACAGGCAGACTACAACAACAACAACAACAACAACTACTACTCTGGCCACGTAATTCAATTTTATGGAGACTATCAAAATAGATTGCTCAATGCGAGCCAAACAGCAGAGAATTTATAGAGTCTGGCTGTGCAGAGACGAAATTGTAGCTGGTATAGGAAATTCTTCTCTCTCTTCTAATAAAAGGTAATAAATTAGAGTAATCTACACTTTAATTACAGCTAATTGAACTTAAAGGCTCCACTTGAATTACTGAAAATCGCAGAGAGAGGCGATATGCAAGTCAAGCAGGGGAAGGCGAAGGAGACAGCGCAAGTGTATAAAACTATTGAAGAGAGCTAAAGACTACGATAAATACTCAGCAATAATGATCTAAACGAAAAGCTTAATTTGCTGAAAATCGCATAGAGAGGCGTTTGCTTAGAAAGAAACTTACTTACAGTAAAAGCAATCAAAACATTCTTTCATTTCATATATATAATATAGTTTATCTTAAAATCATAGATCATAGAACTCGCTTTGAGCCACTCACGGATTCTCACAGAATGCCCTCGAAATGTCACACGAATTTGTTTAAGCAAAATTCAGCATGTCAATTCAAGCATTAACAATAGAAATCTGTGCAGGAGCTATGGCAGCAGTGAATTGTTTTTGATGCCAATATTTACCAACTGACGTGTTCTATGGAGCATAACGCATACGACGCATTGGTTTTGCGTGTTTCCATAGCACACATTTGGCATTTGGGGCGCCTAATGCAATCAAATGCCATTTGAGGCGCAACAGCAGTTGAAATGTGAACTCCAAAATGCAAATGCAGTTAACCAAATGCGGAGACTCCACAGATTCGCTGGCTCTCTAATCCATTAGGTGCTTTTAGCCTGATAAACAGCCAGCAGATACACACAGAGAGAGAGAGAGAGAGAGAGAGAGAGAGAGAGAGAGAGAGAGAGAGAGCGAGCGAGAAAGGGAGTAAACCGCACTGGCAACAGCAGACGAGGCCACAAAAGCCAAACGGCATTCACAGCATTTCACAACATGCTCCGATTTTTTATAACCCAAACAGTGGGTATACCTATTTTCTTGGGAAACGTGAAACGTAGAGTGCATGAAGAGAGCGAGAGAGAGAGACATATAGTACAGAAAAAGAATAGCAGTTGAGGGACATAATAAAGCTTTAATCTGTAAAAATTCTGGAACTGTGTGAGCTGAGGAATCATGCTTGATCGGCGCTTTATGTAAAACATTAAAGTAATAAAAATATTATTAAGTATATTTCTCATTTATTTGTTGATAATTCTAATTGTAAAAATTGGCAATATATGCTGAGGGCTAAAATAAAGTCTTATGCAGTCTTGATCTGAATCACACAGAAATGATTGAAATAATAATCACGATGTATATGAGATTATTTAAAAGTCTTTTATGAAAGTTTTCTGAGACTATCCAGACATTCAAAGAAAATTGAGTAGCTAAACTTGTATATTATATGCTGAGGTTATTTCTAAAGCTAACTCTGATTGCTATAACATATGCGTTCTATGGGAATAATCAGCCAGTTATGTATGTTTTATATACCCTTTCAAGCGGCATGCCTGCTATGCTTTTTTCTTCACATTTTCTTCTATATGGAGCTTTTCGCGTTTCGCCACACATTAGCGTTGGCTGGAGCTGAACAAAAGCAGGCGCTGTTCCGGCTACAGCTGCAGCCGCCGCTGACCAAATGCTGTCTGAGTTTTGTGGAATTGGGTCAAGCGTTGGCCACAAAAGCGGGGCTAGCAATGGCAAACGGCAGCAAACGGCAAACGGCAAACAGCAAATGGCAAATGGCAACGCCTGACCACCGAGGCATGCATTTTAATTGCAAATTTCAGGCCAAACAGTGGTAAGAAATGTGAAGTGGGGGGGGGGGGGGATGGGGGCAGCGGGTGAGTTGAGCGTCGAGGTACTGCAAATAATTTATTTGAGGCGCTTAGCACGAGATTAACGGTAAATGTAACCCAACCAACGAACCGGAAATGGATTACGTAAAAGCGGAAGTCGAAAGTCACACGTAATTTAATATCACGCTGGCAATTTACGAGCGCGCAACACAGAGGCCAACGGACGTTTGAGGAGGGGATGGGCGTGGCTGTAGCTATTGGCTGAATGTGGTTCATGTGCAGAAGAGATGGCGACGTTTGCTGTGGTTGCTTGGTAATTGCATCTGTCGCCAGCGACTGCAATTGGCAATAGAATTTAAGTTAACGACAAACGCAAGTCAAGCACTTTAAATTCTGGCCAAAATTGACAGCTCATGTTGCCACGGGCAGCCAGGAGGACATCGAAGAGGAGCAGCAGGAGGTGGAGCAGGAGGTGGAGCAGGAGGTGGTCGCATATGCTCAGTCATATTTATACACGCGTCGCGTTCGCTCCCTGACAGCGTTGCCAGGCACTTTCATCATTCTACTTTCAACTTGCCCTCGTTGATCAAATCTTTTTTTTTTTTTTTTTTTTTTTTTTTTTTGTATTGCCCGGGGCAACCTTAATTGGCTTTCGAGGCAAATGTGTTTCAAATCTGATTACACATATGTAAGCATTCGCCAAACAAGCTCATAGCCAAATGTCTGACTGGGTCCGTCCATCTGTCTGCCCCTGTGTTCGTCCTTTCGTCCGTCCGTCTGGCTGTCGAAAAATTCACGCTTTTTCACTTGGTCCGTTTAGCATGCCCAAATGCTCAATTTAGCTGGCATTTCTTTTCATCATTAGCAATTCGATAAACCGTTTTGCTGACAGCTTTAATGCAACTCATTTGAATGTTATTAACAGCTGTGAATGTTAGCCAAGTTAATTTGGATGACCTTTGCCCTATCGCCAGCGGCTGACCTTTTGCGTGTCGGCGCCAAACCAACAACAATGCGAGTTGTTAACAATTATGTACGGATTTCAGCTGCCATTGTTTGTTCAACTTATTCTCAGACACACAAACACACATACAGAGATTTACACACACACATATATGCAAATACACAGCCACTTCCAGTTCCTGTTTCGCTTGTCAGAACTTCACGCTATGCGATTTGTTTTGGGTTTTCAATACTCTGTAGTTGTTGTAGAGTTTCAGCAGGCTCTGCTTGTTTAGAGACTAAACACAGATTGTATGCAAGCGTTCGAATTTTAGTAGAATAATACAGTTTTGGGATAACATGTAAATTAGGTAGACAACATATCAGGCAGAGCGTTGCTCAGTGCAGAATTACCTTTGGCAAAATTAGCTGCAGAGCAGAATTTCCCTTTAAGGCAGAGCGCCCATTTAGTGCAGAATTCCCTTTCGGTGCAATATTTCGCTTCAGTGCAGCATAAATTGCCTGCAGAGCACAATTTCCCCTGCAGGGTAGAATTCCCTGTCAGAGCTTAAATTCACTTTAGGGCAATTTATAATTGAGTTACACACACTACAACACTTCCATGACAACGGAAGAGAAAACTGACCAATAGCCGCACAGCTTAGTAGTATGATCTCGCTAACTATCGGCATGCAGTTTTATAGCAGCTAACTGCTAGTCGTGCATTGCCATAGCATTTTGCGCCGCTCTTGTTTTCTGTAAACAACATAATTTGGATGCCGTTTTATTGGCGAGAACCATTTATAAAAACAAACACACACACATACATGTATATATATGCGTATATATATTGGAACAAGTGGAAAAAGTTTTGTTTTTTTATTGCGAAGCACTGAACCGAAATTTGAAATCCACAATCGAAATTTCGCAATCCCCAAATGGACAATTGCAGTTGCAGTCAGGCGTAACCCGTTGGCAGCGATAATTGTTTTTTTGAAGTGTCCGCTGGCTAGACTTTATTTATTGTTTGTGCAACACACACACGCACACATGTGACAGTGACAGAATTTTAGAGAGAGAGAGAGGGAGAAAGGATCCATGTGTTCTTTTCTCCGACTGCAACTGACCGCGAGTTCATCAACGTTTGCCACGCCCCACCGCAGGCCGCATGCTGCATGTTCATCAAGCGCGTTTGTTTGCCTCTGTTTGTTTTACATTTTCAGCAATTTGATAGACTTTTTGGCTTTGAATTGATTCAAAGCGTAATTAATGCATATTTTTTTTTTTTTTTGTAAAAATTTCGTAGAACTCTTGATGTTGGTAAATTGGAAATTTCTTTGCCCCATGGCAAAGCCAAAACTGAACGCCGTTTTGGCTGAACAGCTGTGGCAAGTTATGAGCGCGCGAAACTTGTTGGCCAAACAACAATAAAATAAATTGCGCCAAGTGCTAAACAAAAAGTTGTGGCACGCACCCACCCTCCCCTTTGGCATCAACGGCCCTCACTCAGCCCACAACTCAGCTGGCAACTTGTGTCAATTGTCATTTGCTGCGTTGCCCAGACAGCGAGCCAGAGACGGAGACTTTGCCTTTTGTCCCTTTGTCTACTTGGCGTTGTTCAGCTCTTGTTTTATTGCCCGCTGTTATGCTTATTATTTATATTAGAGCAGCAGGCACAGCAGGTTGCTGCTACTGGAGGTGTAAAGTTATTTGATTTGCCTCCACGTCAGCCACATTTTATGAAGTGCTCACAGCGGGCTTTACAATTTGTTTGCACTTCGTTCTAATACAGCAATGGGAAGGAGAAAAGTGAATTCAGTGAGCTGTAAACGACAAACGGAAGTTGAATTTCCGACAACACAAACACAAAAAAAAAGGTGCATAATAATATAGATATGAGCAGCAAACAAAAACATGAGCTACAATTTTGTATATTAAATTTGCTCTGCCATACGAAAATATATAGAAAAAATAAAAGAAAAATAAATAAATAAACAGACACTTGGCTTTAAGCCTTAAATAAGCACACACAATTTGCATATCAATGAGCCCCAGGATTATACATGTGTTTGCATATAAATATGCACATACATATAGACATATGTATATATATACACATGGATATTGTTATGCATTCATATATTCAAGAGCGTATATTATTATATTGTGCCACATGGCATTTTGCCATGTCGCTTTGTTTTCTCTTTCTGCACAATATTTGTAATGTAATTAAATAAAAAAAAGCAGCTCAATTTGCTTAATTCAAGACAGAAAAACCGCATATAATATTTATATTAATAAATATTAATATATTTAATTCTGTTAATATGTAACTTTACATGTATTAATTAATATTTATTTGAGTTATTAATGAGTTTTATTATTTGTATAAATATGATACGTATATTAAAAATTTATAAATATATAAAACCAAATAATTATATAAAAATAAATATATGTAAATATTAAAAAATAAATAAATATTTTTTAAATATTTATTTTAGGTTAGTGTGTATAAGAAATTAATTACGATTTTTAACGTTAGATTTCATTAACAGCAGCATGCTGCTCTCTCACATCGCCTATGTTATGCTATTAACAGCATTCTCCACTGTTAATAACGTACTTCTTTTGGGAAATTTTGTCATTGTCGGGTATTTAGTTGTTCTTCAAATTAAATTTTCTTATTTTAATAAAACTCCAAACTATAAGGTGCAATACACTGCAGTGTAAGCTTATTACTATTGACAGCAACTATTATTACGATTGCTTTTTCTATGGACAGTTGACTCTATTACTACTCCCTTATAGACTTGCTCTATGGAGTGAGAGAGAGAAAGAGTTTACCTTTCTCAAGTTCTCTTCAATTTATTGTCAACACAACTAATTGTTGCTTGTTGTGCATAAAGGGAAACTCGTAATGTTTAATGATGGCAAATTGAACAAAATACATTTAATTGAGTTACCCATTCAAGGGTCTTAAGATTATAGCTGAATGCTGGCATTGCTATTGCCATTACTATTGTCATTTCCATTGCTATTGCAATTTATATTAAATTCTCTATTATTCGTGCATATTGATATCAATAATAACATTGTGTTTTGCCCAGCAGCTGCTACTTTTTGCTTTCATTTCTCTAACAGCACCACTCTCACTCTCTCTCTCTCTCTCTCTCTCTCTCTCTCTCTCTCTCTCTCTCTCTCTCTCTCTTTTCTAAATGCAAATATCTAAATAGGGTATATCGTTTATGTGAATAGCTATGCAGTTGTTAAGAAATGAAGTCCAGCAAAAAAATCTAACAGATTCTTGTTTGCGAGAGAGAGAGAGAGAAAGACTCTCAAATGTCTAGTTAAGCTCATCTCTAATTTTTTGTGCTCAATGCTAAATAACAGTAAACTCTAATTACAGCTGCATTTAGAGTATCTCTTAGTCATGCACTCTCTCTCCATCTCTCTCTCTCTCTCTCTCTCTCTCTCTCTCTCTCTCTCTTTCGCCTTAAGCACTTTTATTTACATTACATTTCGATTGGCAGCAGTAAGGAAATATCTACTTGCCGAACGTCCAACTCTCTGCCGCTGCTGCCTCAGCTGCTTCTATTTATGCGTCCGCTGCTGTTGTTGGCTTTCATCTCTTATTACATTGTGCACAAATGCAAAGCACTTGGACTGGACTGAAGCCCTTTCGAGCTGAAGGTTTCATCACAAGAAGTTAGAATGCTGCAGTTGAAACAGTTGCCAAAGTCGCCGTCAAGTCCGTTGCTTTCAATAAATATTTATGAAAAATTATATATAATACACACACACACACACACACATACAGTTTTATAGATATGTATATTTATATATATTTGCTCGTTACTTTCATTCTTCTTTTATTTCATTGTATTTTGCATTTTGGTGTTGCGTTTTAATCTAAATGTTAATTCGCTTCAAATGAATCAGTTAAGCAACGCAGACGGCAAACGCTGCGTATGCTTAATGCCAAATTGAATTTGTTTTGCACCCTATGTGTGTGTGAGTGTGTGTGTGTGTGAATTAATTGAAGTGCGGCGCATAATAAAATACTCCTTGGGGAGCAATTGGCGCGTTGAAGTTCAAGTGCTGCTGCGTTTCCAAGTCAAATACTTAATTGCAAAAAAAAAAAAGGAAAGAAAACTCGTCAAGGTGTCGGATTTCAATTAAGTCAACAATGTTGCGGTTAATTGCGTGATAGGTTAAAACAGTTGAACTTTGGCTTTAATGTCAGAGTTGAGCGTAAATTGCTCTGCAATTGCTCGTGCGCAAATGAACAGTGAAACAATTGCAATGCTGGCGATGCCAATGCCTCTCTGTCCACACACACACACTTGATTTATGGCTCATGAGTCATAATTAAGGCCATCATTGGCTCTTTGAAGCCGTCCTTTGATGCAACAAATTGAAATAAATTGCCAAAAGCTCGCATCGAATTTCATATGCAACGGCGCTAACGAACTGACTGGATGGCCAGCTGGCTGGATGGCTCGCAGTTCGGGCCAACATGTTGCATACACGTTTATTTTGGCCTCGCTTTCGGGTCATGTCAGCTGCGGCTTGTCAAACAAAGCGAGGCAAGAATTGGAGAGCTGCACAGTTGAATTGGTCGGCAAATATTGGCAACATTTATCAAATTCGGAATGGCAGTTGGCATCATTAATAATTGCACTCGGTCTGTCATGTTATTTAAGCGCCGCCCCTAAACAATTGATAGAATATCGACAATTCAGCAAGGTTCGCCCACTGGGTATACATCTCTTGCTTACAAAATATAACCTGATTGATGATCCACACTGACCAAGTTACGAGCATAAATTCCAAACAAATCATTAAACAAATGTCAAATGGTCGAACATTTGCATTGAGTAATTGTTTTCAGAAACAAACATTTTCACGTCCTTCTTGGCAAATATGATTTCCGGTTAAGGCCAATAATTTTCATATATAATAATGTAGGAGTAGTTGAAATTTAAAAAGATTATATAAAGTAAATATGAATTAAATAATATTTTAATTTTCCTATTATTCGTTAATATAATTTCTTATATATTTGTATTTAAATTAAACTTATTCCTATTAAGAGCATTCAGATATCTAGCTGCATTTTTTATATATTTATATCTTCCCTCGTATACAAATTCTCTTAAATTCTATTAAAGTTCTCTCTCACGCTTACATATTTAAGTAAAGCTTTGCAATACTCACGTGTGCTCTTCCACGCTTCTTCTTTCAATCTATTGCTGAATGTGATGACACGACGCAAAAAATGTTCAACAAAAATCCCATAAGAATATGTCAAAATGTCAATTGATAATTGAACTTAATCACACTAGACAACTACATACATCGCAAAATACGCACACTTCACACTCATTTAATTAATTTAACTATATCACACACGCACAAAGCATTGCAGCCAATCCTACGAATGAGCGCAGAAACACAATCAAACAAAAGAGCAGACGCGCACAGACTAAATTGCCTAATTACACTCACGCACGCCCCTGCACTTAACCACAAACACATGCCGGTATTCAGCAATAAAAAATTGCACTCGCAATAAGAAATTATACACATGCTCTCCTCTCACATTTTACTTTCGGCTGTGCCATAACGGGATCCTAAGCGCAGCAACGTGAGCGACTTCTCTCGCTCTCCAGTTTTGCTGCTGCTGTCCAAACATTTTAGGGGATCAAGCGCCACAACAATAATGGCGTGTCAACAGCGCGAGCATAAATTATTGCCCACAAGTATAACGTACGCAGACAGCGCGCGCTCTCGCTCCCTTTCACTCTCTCTTATTGTGTTTCCTTACACTTTATCTAAATGCAGCTGGGACATTTGTGTAGACGAAAAAATGGCTAATCTTTTGACTGATTGTTTTTATGACAGAGTATTTTTTTAGCTTTTAAAGGCTACATTTTTAGTAGTTTATGGAAAAAAAAAAAAAGACTTCAACCATTCTTCTGCATAAATGAATAATAGCTCAAATCCCTTTGAGAGAGCTCCACATTTGCTATCATAAACTATTTAAGTCCTTCTTTTTTTTAATTTAAATTCGACCCATTTCGGACTGGCTGCATAAACATAAATTGCAAATTAGAGCAAATAAAGTTTTTCCTGTTACAATTTTTTATACATTTCGTTTGACAATGGCGGAAACCCAATCATAATATCTCTCGTTCGTCACATCATTTCTGAACAGAGCCTCGGGCTGAATGCTTTTAATTTGAGTTTCATCTAGTCACAGAGCCATAAACGTGGCCATCTGCTGCTGCATGAATAGAAAATAGGGATCTATGCATATATATATATATGTATATATATTTATGTCCAATAAGGTTGCCTGCGGCAAATTTGTCAACTATGCGACTAGAATAATGTGCGCAACTTTAAAACAAGCGAATTGTGCGAATAAATGGCATAGATAACTTTATGGCCAACAGTGCACTTTGTCTAACCCATCAGCCACACACACACGCACACACACACACACACATACGCACACGTAGAGCGGAGAGTGAGCGACACATAGTTGATAAAGTAGAGGTCGTTGCGGGGGCCAAATGTAGTTAGCCTTCGGCTTTGGCATGCATTTAACATGGAAAAGAAGCGTTGCAGAGGGAGAGGCAAAGAGCAGCAACGAGAGGCAGAAAAAGAGAACGGGTAGGTAGAGCTGGGTGATGCAGGCCAAGCTCGTGATGCCATTGCAGTGCGCGCTCTCTTCTTCTTTTTGGCATATGCATGTGTGAGTGCGAGTGTGTGTGTGTGTGTGTGGGTGATGCTCATAGCGGCAGTCGCAGCTACGTGACATGCATAGCTCATTGCGCCTGGCCAGAGCATTGGGCAGAAAATATTGCAGTTGTGATATGCTTAAGCTGCCAGCAGCAGCAGTAGCAGAGTGACAGAGAGAGGGCGCGCGAGATAGCGATCTGTTATCCTGCTGCTTCTTAGCACAGTTGCTAAAGCAAAGTTTTTGAGGTGCTAATGAAAATTGCGCAACTTTCGCGCAAATCACGCAACGCAACGCAAGTTTTTAGCAGCGGCAGCCGCACAAATGGAAATTCAGCTGCTAATTGTACGCTGAGTGGGCGTGGCATAGACACCCTTTCTACACTCTGCTGGGCGCATACTAACAAAAGCGCGAGCTAATTAGGCACCTAGCCTAAAATAATTTGTTGCTCTTCAAAACAATTAAAGCGTGCGACTGCTGAAACTGTTAAAGCCAAATGTTCGAGCTAAATGTGTTTCCATGTAAAGCATAGAAACTTTTTTTTGGAAATGGCTTGAAGCGGTAGGTGTAGTAGAGAGGGGAGAGCTGAAAGAAAAACTATCGGAAAATTTTTAGATCTAATAGAAATAAGTAATAGAAAATTTACGAAAGTATATAATCAGCCTTATTCATAATTTCAGATTATGATGATGATAATTATAATTATCACGAAGACTTTTCAAGGCACGGTCTTGCATGGCAACTGTATAAGTAGAAGAATTATATTTGTAAATGAATTATAGGAGGAAACAGAACTTGATAAGCTTAATAGCCAAGTAGCATCTGATTTGATATTGTTATGAATGAATTTTCTGTAGTAAATCTGTTTCATTTGAAATTTAAGAAATATCTCTTTCTTTGTAGCCCATCATCTCTTGCTATCTCTATGTTTTTTGTCAGGGAATCATCCTAATATGCATTTTCATTACCTATTTGCCCTGCTTATAACATTTCCCTTGGGCAGTTATAGATATACTATATCCAGATATTTTACACACATGCATTAATTGTGGCATGAATCTGTTAAGTGATATGTTTGCCATTAGAATGTCTTCTATAGCTTAAAGATCGCATGTTATCAATAAAATAAGAAATCATTTTTTGTTTCGTTTGTTTGCATCACGCATACGCGCTGTTGTCTTTGCTGGCGTGTCACGCACTAGCGAAAAGCACGCAGCACACGCAACTCTAATTTTGTTGTATATTTTTTCTTTTTTTTTTTTTTTTTTTTTGGGTAACAAGCAAAACCAATTTGCAGTAGAAGCAGCAACAGCAACAGCAGCTACGGCAGTTAATTTTAATTACGCACATGGCAGTTAATGTTGCGACACGGCGTCTCAATTTAGACACCTTTTTGCGAGGCACACACACAAACACACGCAGACACAGATCTCACTCTAATGCACAGCTGCCAAAACACAACATAACGTACATACTCCTTCTCTCTCTCTCTCTCTCACACACACACACACACACACTCGTGCACAAATTGCCATTAAAAGCGCAGAAGGGCGGCGTTGCCAAAATGAATAAACGACAATGGCTTTTGCGGCCAACTGCGTGTGTGTGTGTGTGCGTGTGTGTACCCTTTATATATATATACACATATATGAGCTGGGCTATGCTGGCGTCAATCGTTTCATTTAAAGCGCAGCGCTTCAGGCAGCCAAAGGTAAAAGAACAAAACAAATTAATTTTGTTCAGGTGTGCGGCCAGGTTGCCAGCTATAACTTTGTTCATATATGCGCGCCAGTCTCTCTCTCTGTGTGTGTGTGTGTTGAGTGGGTGTGCGTGTGTTTATGACTATGTAGCAAAAGCCTGAAGCACAACTGTTACGCACTCAACAGCAAGAGAGAGAGAGAGAGAGAGAGAGAGAGAGATTCGCTCGAGCAAAGTGCACAGATGCGTGTAAGCAAATGGTTTATTGTAGCCCTCCAGGGTTTATTTCAGTTTTGTCATAAAGACTGCAAATGCATTAATGTATGAAAATATATATACATATATACACTTATAGCAAGCATGGCTGTTAATGTCTTCCTATAAGCATGCAAATTTGTATATACTTACACTATATGATCTATAAACGTATGAGTAAGAGTCTTGCTTTATGGCTGCTCGAGGGATAATGTACTTATGCAGATTAATGCTTTTCCATATTTTTTTTGGAAAAGCTGACAGTTATTATAATGCAACTATTTAGCGAAATGTTGTATAAATCTTGTAGCTTATATTTAGTAATATAATATAAGCTGTGAGAGTCTCCCGTAAAGAGTGAAATTTTGTAGTTTTATAACTCTGAAACTAAAAATCGAAAATTATATGATATGTGCGCAACGGCTTAAGTAGGCGTATAAGAAACTGAATCATACGAAACCTTTTGAAAAACAAGTAATAATAATCAAAGTAACTATCTAACTACTTTATTCCCAGAGGTCTCTGAACTGTGATAATTGTGTAGCCAATAGATAGATACTGAACAATATCATAAAGCATTTCCTGATTTCCGACTACTATAACCTTTTCTTTCTTGAGCTGTCTTTAAGCTTGGAATACAAATAATTTTTTTGCTATAATTTTTCATGAAAATAAATAAATAAAAAAAAATATCACACAACAAACTAGAGTCTTCTCTCTACAGGGTATCTTACTTTCATGCAGTTTCCCCCTCGCAAAGTCAAAAAGCCGTTGGCTTTGCGTAAAAGTGAAATATGTTTTCCTTGGCACACATTTGGCGCATTAACCAAAAATTACTTTCGTGCGTTTGCTGGCGGATATTAAAGCCAAGTTAGAAGTGCGGCATACCTAAGCAGAGCAGAGCAGAGCAGAGCAGAGCAGAGCAGAGCAGAGCAGAGCAGCTGCAGCAGAGATGAGTTGAGGCTGAAAACAATTATAAACGCATTGAGAGAGAAATCCGAATTGCAATTTATACATATATATATAATTCATATGAGTTTTATTTAAAAGTTAGTTTCCTCACTTTGCAATTGCTTACAGACTCGTACAATACAGATCTTCCCATATTCATCTATATATATATCTAGACTCTATGTCAGATGTCTTTCATTTTTGCTTACTTCTTCGTTTCCAATATTGGGCAAGTGATTGCGCCTAACTAACTAACCAATCAATCAATCAATCAACTTTTATATATCATTGAGCTTTACATCGGTTTTTAGATATAGATATATAAATATATCGGCTCTATGTGTATATATATATTGTTAAATGTGTTTATAAGAAGATTAACTTTGCATTCCGTTGTTAAATCTGGAATATCTTTAATTAACTGTTGATTATAAATAGTTTTTTTTTTCTTTTTGTTTTTTCTTTGATAATGCAAAATTGAAGCATAAAATTGTGGAATATTATTTATAAAGTTTTCGTTAGCAAATAAAGAAAGAAATTGTTAAGTATTTTTGTTTCGTTTCATTTAACATTTAACATTGATATTTATGTTACATATTTCATATAGTTGTTTGTTGCTCAGGTTTCTCTTTCTTCGTCTTCTTCTTGCCATTAATATCGTTTCTAAGAAGTTCGCAATCCGTGGAATTTGTATGAGAATTTACTTAAGTGGGCCTTAGCAATGCTTAAACATATATCAGATAGCGAGTGATGTGAAAAAGTCAAAAAGTTCAATTCAATTGGAGCCAATGAGAAGTAAATTAGTTTTGTAATTATTATGTTAATTAATTTTGATACCTTGCACTAACTTTAATCTAAATATCACTCGGGTTTTATGTTATTTTTGGTTTGAATTCGACTTTTTTTTGGTTTTCTTGTTTTTGTTTTTTTTGCAGTTTCGACCACAGATTCTACAGACTAAAATTTGTAGCTCGCCTTGGGTTGGGGCGTCGTCGTCCATCTGGTATTCGATTGAGCTACACTTCCTCGTAGCTGCGACACTTGGGCAACGGGCCAGACCATTTGCCGTCGGGCTGACATTTTGGCCGCTCGGGCGGCCCCGTGCTGTGATCCTCGTTCGTCTGTATCTGTATGAAGCCGGGCCGGCACTGCACGCTCAGATAATCGCCCGCATCATAGTTGAATTTGAGTGGTGCAATTAGGCCGTTGGGCGGATCGCCCGGATAGGGGCATTGCGATTTGCCTGAGCGAGATCGAAGAGCGGAGATCGTAGATCGTGGATCGTGGAACGTGGTTCGTGGAACGTGGAACGTAGGTCGGAGATCGTAGCGTATTGGATGCATGGATGATCGTTGTTTTGGGCATGCGAGACGCATTTAGTATATTGTGGGGATGATGGTACGTACATGGAATGAATCGTGATGGTATAACGGTGTCGGTATACGTGATCGGTTTATCGATAAGCGAGCATTTAACGGTGATCGATTGGTATCGTTATACAGCGGAAATACAACACAAGTAACATTAATTCATTTGATTTGTGAGTGGTGGCCCACTTTGTTTTTTTTTTTTTTTTTTTTTTTTTTTGGAAGAGTACGCAAGGTATCGGCAGCGTATCTGTGCATTTTAATTGGCATTTATCAGTTGTCTACTTACAAAATGGTGGCGAGTGCGACCAGAACCCGTTCTCCGTGCATATGATGCTCGACTCGCCGACCAGAGTGTGGCCATCGTTGCAGCTGAATGTGACCAAAGCGCCAACGGTCAAACGCCTCTGGCTCAAGCTGGTGCCCCCAATACGTCCATTTAGCGGCGCCACTGGCATCACGCACTGAATGACTGCAAAAAAAAAAAAAAAACAATGATAAATGAAATGAAATGAAATGAAAAGAAATGAATTATTTATTGCACGAATACAAGTGTAAAGCAGACTTTGCTGAACAAGGATAATCCATTAATGAAGTGATGACAAAAATAATAATAACAAATTAAATATACAAGAAAAATACCAATGAATGTAAAGGAAGAAGCAGAAAGATAATGTATTAAAATTAAATGGAATTGGCTGAGAGAAAGCACTAAATAAAAAGATATTAAGAAACATGTGGAAATTATAATAAATAAATTCTTGACACAAATAAAGTTTTTTGCATAATGAAATACGATTGTTCCTTGAGGAAAGTCCCACAAAATTTCCCTTCATTCCTCGCCTGAAAAATGCCGTAATTGACGTACAATTGATCAATCCGACTCTTACCTTTGCAACGTGGCACTGGGCCACTCCAGACGCCCGTCGGCTCACAGTCGAGAAGCGCCGGTCCGGTCAGCTTGAAGCCCCATTGGCATTTGAACACCGCCCGCCCCCATGCCGATGTATTGAGTTCAATGAGACTGAGATGTGGATCGTCGAGCACGAGTCGTGGACATTGTATGGGATGGCATGTTGGCGACGGCGATGACCAATTGCCGGAGGCCAGGCAGGTGGCATTCCAGGCGCCATCCAGCCGAAAGCCCTCGGGGCACTCATAGTGTGCTCGCTGGCCCAATTTATTGCCCTCGAGCCGTAGCCTGAGCGGCGCCATCGGCTCCGTTAGCTGCGGGCACGTCGAAGTGGCCACCACCACGGCAATGCTGTTTGTCAAACCGCGCGGCGAAGTGCACGTAAATGTGCCCGAATCATTGTTCTCGATGCTCTTGATGCTCAGACGATAGCGTACGGCCTTTTCCTCGCCAGCCGGCGACCAGCCTGTAAATTGAAAAGACCAAGAAGAAGAATTACCCAAGATACTATTTAGTCTATGTCAAAGAGACAAGGAAACTTCCAGTCGACGCACCCGTGCTATACTGCATATACCAGCTGGTCCAGCTCCACTCGGGCGTGCCGCGCACCCGCGGATACATGCAGTCCATTTGCACGGTGCTGTGCGGCGGCACGGCCATTACGCCGGATGGCTCGAACGAGTATGATCCGTTGAAGATCTTGATGCGTATAGAGGGTGCACTGTCCTCCGAATAGTTGGTCAAAATTGTGGTGGGCACACAGCTGGGCATACGCGGTGCCCAGAGTCCATTGGAGCAGAGTACACGGGATTCGCCCAATAGCTTATAGATGCCCAGCTCCTGGCAGCGTGCCTGCAGTGAATGGCCATGTGGCAGATCCCAGCCGACGTTCTGCGGTAATATCAATGTGTTCAGTGTGATGTGAGACGTGAGACGTGAGGCGTGAGATGTGAGTCGTGACACGTTAGGCGAACAGGCGCAGGCAGAGTTTCAGGCAAATGAAGCGAAAGTTTGTTTTTTTGATACGTGCAGTGCAGTAGTAGAGCGAAAGAGAGAGAGAGAGAGAGAGAGAGAGAGAGAGAGAGAGAGAGAGAGAGAGAGAGAAGAGCATAAAAAATGTTTTGTTTAGATTTATATACAAGCTGTTAACACTAGTTAGAGGCGCACTCTCTGTGGGCGTGGCTTGGGCGTGCTGGCGTGCAATTTCCATAGTGTTCTCTTGTTGCTGTCTGTAAATGTATATTTGGTTTTAGCTGTGTATGTGTGTGTGTGTGTGTGCCTCTGTATGTGTGAGAGTATGTTTCTCTCTGTGTATGTGTGCCTGTGCGCCCATTGGTCAATGCTAAAGCCGTGCATACAAAAATTATGTTCTCATTGTCAAAAACCATAAACAGCACCCACTACTTGGGGCAGGCACTACTTGGTGTGTCTAGGTGTGTGTGTGTGTGTGTGTGTATTGTAGTATAACTGTGTGTGTGTGTAGTTAAGTACACTGAGAGCAAAAGTATGTTGTTAGGCGAGAGCCTCTGCTTTGAATGTTTAAAATTGCATTGTTCCTCTACCATATTCATTTTGTTTCTTAACAGAGTTTTATAGAAACATATTTCCATTGTCTTTTAAACGTTTTTTTTTTTTTATACTAATTAGACTTTTCCTTTTATTAATCTTCAAGCTTTTTTTATAATTTGTAAAAATTCATTAGGTTCTTCATTCCCCTATTGTCTCTATGCCTAAACTTTATCTGAGATCCGCCCTATAAAAACAATGTCTTTGCGATCTTAGTTTGCTCTTAACTTTTTCAATGTTAAGATGAGAATTCTGTTTAGTCAAAGAAGAGCAACATATTCTATAGTTGAAATAGATGAATACCAGATTTTCACAATTATTTAATATATAATATATATATAATATACAAAGTTCGTCAATGCTTTAAGTAATAATAGCTCAATCAACCACGCTTAAACCAGTTGAGATTTAAGTAGATCTAAGAAGATATCAGTCCCTGAGTAACTCAGGCTGAATTACCCAATGCTACCCAATTTTCTCTTGTTTCAATGCTCAACTACAACTGTGTTTGCTTTGCTGTTTGTGTATGTGTGTGTGTGTGTGTGTATGTGTGTGTGTGTCACAACTCTACATATGTGAGCAAGATATGTATAGATACGGATACGAGAAACACGTAGACAAAGTTGACGAAGAAGTTGACGAGACGACGCAACGTCAAGGATGGCCACTCACAATTTCTGTGTTTGAGACAAGTGTCGATTTGGATAAGCGGGTCTTACGCCAGCCGCGATTTGGTGGTATCGGTGTCTGCAAGAGAGAGAGATCAAAGAGTACCAAAAATACAGAGTCTTGTGGCTGCACATTGCAGATGCGGATGCAGGATGCAAAATTCGTTTAAATATAGATTTTTCTTTTTTTTTTTTTTTTATTATTATTTTAATTTTTTTTTATTTTTTCTAGGATGACGCTGGGCAAATTGTTGTTGTTTGTGCGGCTGATATCGATACAAAAGATGATTGAGAAATTGAGCGAGACAGAGACATATATATACATTAAGATATATGTAGAGAGTCAGATAGAGAGAGAGCGAGAGAGAGAGAGAGAGAGAGAGAGCGATATATTTAAACAGAGAGAAATAGAGAGCGAGAGTTGAGAGAGGCAGTGAGACAGAGACAGTCGAATTTGAGTTGGACTCACATTTGGCTATGCCAAGGCCGTTGCCTTCACTAGCTTGGATGGAGCAACTGCTGCGTGTGTTGTATGTGTGCTGTGTGCTGTGTGCTGTGGGTGTCTGTCTGTCTGTGTATGTGTGTGTGTGTGTGTGTGTGTGTGTGTGTGTGTGCGTGGGTGTGTGAGTGTCTGTGTGCTGTGTGTTTTGGTGCTTTAGCTCCTGGCACGGCTGACGGCTTTGCAGGCTGTCATCACTTACCACGGAGATGTTGCGATAGCTGAGCAGCAGATGAGGCGGAATGCGATTGACATGGCAGCTCTTGTACAGTGGCTGAAACTTCACGTTGCCGTTGTCATCTACAGATAAAGATGTCACAGAGATCAGCATTGTTATGTACAGATATACAGCAGATACACTACACTCAGAGAAAACCGCATTCAGTATAGAACTCAGACAGAGTTTTAATTCAATTTGTATGCAATAATAGAGATAATTAATTTGGTAATAATATTGACAATTGTAGTGATGATAATGTTAATGATAACGACAATTGGTATTGATATTGATAATGAGATATGCTAATACTAATTATGAAACTAATAATAAAACAATGACAATGACAATGACAATGGCAATGACAATGACAATAAAAATAAAAATAAAAATTAAAATTAAAATAAAAATTAAAATTAAAATTAAAATTAAAATTAAAATTAAAATTAAAATTAAAATTAAAATTAAAATTAAAATTTAAATTAAAATTAAAATTAAAATTAAAATTAAAATTAAAATTAAAATTAAAATTAAAATTAAAATTAAAATTAAAATTAAAATAAAAATTAAAATAACAATAAAAGTAAAAATAAAAATAACAATGACAATGACAATGACAATGACAATGACAATGACAATGACAATGACAATGATAATGACAATGACAATGACAATGACGCTGACCATGACCATGACAATGACAATGACAACGATTATGATTATGATAAATATACAAATTAAACAAAAAAAAAAACAAGGACAATGACAGTGATAATAATATTGATATGATGCAATAACAATAACAATAACAATGATAACAATATTTTGATAGGAAATTTCATTATTATATTGTTCTTGACTTATGCAGAATACTGACATAGTTTTCTCTGAGTGCAGCTACATAGCTGCACATAGATAGATACAGATAGAATTAGAGATGCTGAAATGAAACAACTTTGATTGTTGCTGGTGCTGTGTGCTGATTGTGTTGTCTTTATTATACGAGTCTCTACTGTAATGACATGTTACGTATTTGTATTGCTATTGCTATAATTAACATTCCATTGGGTGCGTGTGTGCTGTGTAATATGTGTGTATATGGTATCGAGGGGGTATCTCACTTACCCTCCTCATTGGTGGCGCACAGCGGCCCCACCCACTTGCCCTTGACACAGCGTATCTTGCAGAGGCGTCGATCGCCCATCGGTCCGATTTCACCTGGGAAACGTATCTCGGATACTTCGGTAAACTGTTGCAATATATCAATTTCCTCATCCTCCTCCTCGTCCTCATCAAACTCTGATTCGTCTGGATGCATGGGCGGAAAGCCGGTCTCCTCGTCATAGATACCTAAATTGGGATGAAATCGGAACAGAATAGGTGAGGGCGTTATGAAATGGGCAAATGTAAAATGCTAAGAAACGGGATACAGTGGGGAGGTACTTGACAAAGAGATAGATAGATAGGTAGAGAGAGAGAGAGAGAGAGAGAGAGAGGGGAGTAGAGAGAGCAAGTAGAGCAAGCATTTAATGAGCTGTTGTTGTGAGCGATATGAGCAAACGCGTAGCGACAGGTGAATGAGCGAATGCGAACATGAAAGAGCATTGAATGCTCAACGAGTCAACGTTCTGATATACACCACCCCACCACCGCACACACATCTTACTAACACCACTTGCTATTATCAGATGCCAAGAGCTTTCAATGGCTGAAGTGGCCAGCCAAGCCTTTAGAAAACGCTAAGAAGCAGAATAGAAGTAGCGACAGCAGCAGGTGGAGCTGCGGCACATCCACATCTTAAACACACACACACACACACACACACACACACACACATTAAACCGCACGAAACGTGCAAACTTCAATGGCCCAACTTAAGGTTGTTAGATATGCATTAAAAGCGCCAAGAAAATGAAGAGTGTGGGCTAGCCGAATAACGGACTGGAGCCAGCGCATGGGGTGGACAGGCCACTTAACAGGATACAACTTCATTTCTGAACGAGGCGTCAAAAAAAAAGAGAAAAAATAAGTGGAAGTGAAAAGGCAAAAGATAACATGAAAGATAATATTATGCCATGCAGACTGTCAGCGACCCAAGTACACAAGCAGTAACCAGAAGTCCAAGGGCCCATGCTCCCCCAGTTCGCAGTCCCAAAGCCCAATTCCAAGTGCCCGAACTAATAAAAAAAAAGAAAAAACAAACGCAAACGGACAAAGGCAGCTGAATCAAAGTAAACAAAAGGACAGCATAAAGCAGCCGAAAAAAGGAAGAACAGAAAAAAAAAACAACGCAAAAAAATAGAGATAAAGGAAGGTGTTACACAAGGAAAATATAACTCATGAGACTTTATACCCTAGAATCGATTGAGCATATGAGTAAATGCATAAGCTTATAAATAATGATTTGCAAATTTTAATTGAAGCTCCGATTTATGATAAGTTTGAAAAATTGTTTAAGTGTAAATTCTGCTGGAAACTAAAAAATAAATAATCATAATATATCCAATAGTTGTATAATTGTATATTTTATATAAAACTATTTCCATCACACATTTCATTTCGAAACTAACCAGATTTGGTAAAAATTTTGAATGTACTCGTATATCTAAACATTTATCTATCAGAACTTCAATGGCTTTAAAAACTTAAATACCCTATGGAAGCTAAGAAAGAAGGGTAACAAATAAAGGATAACCCCTCGTAAGCAAATTCACAAGCAGGAACCAACACAGATGACAAGGCTAACCACGATAAAGAATGAGTTCTTTTTTTATTTTCCAACGCAGCAGCAGCCGAGAGAGAGAGGAGAGAGAGTGGGAAATAGTGTGCAAGAGAGAGTAAGAAAGAGGCAGTGCGGTTATAGAGACAGAGACAGAGACGAGTGAATGGTTGTGATGCCAGGCATGAAGCATGTTAATGAGCTGAACGTGAGAGCGAATTGAGGCGATTTATGGCTGACTCCGTGTGGGAGGAGTCGCCCGTTGGGACGACTCTGCGATTAGCTTTTTAACGATTTTATGTGTTATGTGGGCTCTGTATTCATATTGCTGTGTACTCCACTCTCAACACTCCACGTGTATGTGTCTGTGTATGTGTCTTTCTGTTGTGTTTGTGTGTGTGTGTGTGTGTGTGTGTGTTTTAGCATAACACAGACGGACAGACAGACAACGAGACAGCGACAGCGGCTTTCAATTCAATTCAATTTTCATGGGCACTGTGGCATTGCCAGTGTCTGGCGTCTATGCAAATGCTTTTCATATTTGTCTTTCCATTTTTTTTTTTTTTTTTTTTTTTTTTTTGGAAAGCATTTTCCTTACCCTTGTCCTTGCGACTGGTGGTCTTTGAACTGGAATCGCCACCACCTTTCGGACGGCTCAGTGCACCCGTGGTCTTGCCCGACTTGCGCTTTACACGTTGCAGGGCCACTGCTGCACTGCTCGACTGATTGCCATGATTTATCATCATATCCACCTCCAATTGCCCGGCATCGCCTTTGGCATCGATGCTGCGGCGCCAACGCGATTCCATGTCACGCTGGTCGAGCTCTGCAGCGTGACTGTCACCGCGTCGGCGATGGTGCTCCTGCTTTGGCTTCGTCTCCAGCTCCTGCTCCTGCTCCTGCTCATGGTCCAGCAGCTCCTGCAGCTGCTGTTCCTGTTGCTCCTGCTGCTGCTTCTCAACTTCCGCTTGCTGTTTGGCTGCCTCTGCCTGTTTGGCTTTAAGCTTCTGCAATAACTTGATGCACTTCTCACTGCTGCCATCGGCCAGGCACTTGGCCAGCCTTGCCTTTTGCTTCAACCTGTGCAGCTTGGCGCGCAGCTGGAGATTGGGCTCACGCGATTTGAGTATGTCTGAAATGTGCACATAATAGACATCACCGTCGGCTGCCAATTTGCTGCCCGCCCAGCGATCTGTGTCCGGCGAGGCCTCCGCATCGTGCAGTATGGCATGACGCTTATAACGACTGCCACGCCCACGTGCCGTTTGTCCGTTCTCATTCTCTAGGCGACGACGACGACCGGAACCGGAACGTCGCTTCTTGCCCTGCTTACGATTGGTGTTCAGTCGCTTGTAGGCCCCATCCTCCAGCTCAGCGCCATGCAGCTCATCCGCTTCGTCCTCCAAATCATGGTCATCCACTAGACTGGCTGCCGCATCGCCGGCATGCAGCTCATCATGATGCTGTTGATGTTGTTGATGTTGTTGTTGTTGCTGCTGATGATGATGTTGATGATATTGCTGGTGTTGCTCATCGTCACCAAAGTCAACCGAATATGGATTCACAATGGCCGCATGATTCTCTTTGGCTGTATGCAGCTTATCCACAAATTCCACATCGGCTGTGGTAAAATCCTCCGGTAGATAGACCTGCGTTGTCTCAAACTTCGCATACGGCTGCTCAGTTGTCATTTCCGGTTTGAAAATGGTGAAGCGCACATCCGGCGCCCGGCAGCCCGGCGATGCATCTGCAAACAGCAAAAGAAACCAAAAGAGAGAGAGAGAGTGAGTAAAACAGAAAGAGAGAGAGAGAGAGAGACTGGCATTGAGTAGCTGAACTTTTGCCATAAATATTTCATATATGATCTAATTTAATAACTTGGCAACTTTGACTGACTTTGAAGTGCAATCGAAATTGCAAATTTCCAATATGCATTGGCATTTGGCATTTCCGCATAGCACAGCACACACGCACACACACACACACTCCGACACACACACACACACACACACACTTGCACAAGTTTCAATTTGCAATTGAGCAAAGTCATGCAAGCATTTTCCGTCCGAGCTGCAGCTTCATTTTTTCCATTCCCATTTTTCCCATTTCAATAGCAGAAGAGTCAAACTTAAAGGTTCGACCAACTGAGTTTGGTAACGCTCAAGTTTTCTCTTTTGCAACATATTTATGCATCCTGTACTTGTGGCGAATTTATAATGGATATTACGATAGTGGCATATCGTAGAACTTGCGTTTAAAATGTTTACGGATTTCAACAAGTTTTTCTTATTTAATACAAAATTTATTTAGATATTGAAATTATCGTGTACAAATTTTAAAAATTAATAAATAAATTTATTTAGTAATTATTAAAATAAATCATAGTAATTTATTTACTTTAAGATTGCCAGCTTTAGCAATTAAATATATTAAATAAATACTAAGCACATATGCTTCAATTCTATTATCAGCTTATGATCTAGTGTAACTAACTTGATATCTTATCTATAAAATATCTATAGACTTTTACATACATCAGACACTCAGCTATGAAAGAAGTACTTGGAATTAAGATAAGAACAAACCACATTTATACATCAAGTTGAAAAATGTAAACAGCTCAGATATAAGATCTTTAATCAAGCAGCAAAACTATGTATATTATGTAATTTATTCACATCTATTTATATATACCCAAAGTTCAGAGTCAAGCATGCCCAGTTGCTTTGGTGCATATGTTATACAAACTATAATAAATGTATATACATACATACTATAATACATATATTACAAATGCATATTTCATACATACATAAATTGTACTATTGCTCAGCACCCAACAGAAGTGGGTCAACTGGCAATATAGAGCAGCTAAATTGCATTGCTCGCTTTTAATTGATATGATTCAATTGCCAATTAGCCAAAAGCAAAATGTAAAACACAAAATGCAAAATGCAAAATGCAAAATGTAAAATGCAAAAGCAAATGTTCCTCAAAGTGCGAACACTTAAATGCAGCTCATTTAATTAGAAGAGCTTGAAACGCTTGTTAACAATATTTTGCAAATACAATTTGTGCTGTTGTAAATGAACTAGAGAAGCACTTGGTTAGCTATACAGTTATATAGTAGATATGCACAAATGCATACAAAAATAGATAAAAGTGCGATTAAAACTCTGAGAGTGCTATGTAGCATAATAATCACAATATATAATTATATATGCAATAAATAGTCAGCTATTATATTATACATATATATACTATATACATACATATACAATATAACAAACTCTCATGCGAATTTCATTTTGCTGTGAGTAGAAGTTTTTATCAAACACAAATTATACGCTTCATTCTCCCACATCGAAACCGAGCTAAGCATATCCAATTCTACTCTTATATTATGTCAGAGAAAACCTGTATAACGTGTAACAATATTGTAATAACAATACTATCTAAAGCGAACATTATTACGACTCAGGCAATATTATATGACATGTGGTCTGG
The DNA here is from genome assembly GCA_030914345.1 of Drosophila koepferae. Classification (NCBI taxonomy): domain Eukaryota; kingdom Metazoa; phylum Arthropoda; class Insecta; order Diptera; family Drosophilidae; genus Drosophila; species Drosophila koepferae. The sequence goes on along the minus strand of JAUESR010000211.1, from coordinate 11,417,165 downwards.
CCATGGTATTTAAGGTAGTGTGGACTATGTTTTACAGTTTATGCATGTCGTTGGCTGGGTGAAATAGAACGTATTTTTGACGACTCCGAAATGGATTTGATTTTGCTGCTGTTAATCGGACTGGGCACGCTGCTCTTCTGGCTATATAGACTCAATAGGGAATACTATGTGCTGGCCTTCTTTGCCAAGCGAGTGCGCACTAAAGATGGACGACCCGTGGAGAGTATAGCTCCCATAATTGAAGGATGCACCATATTTGGAAACTCTTTCGATATGTATGGCATGGATGAAGGTTAGAAACATTTCACAAAACTAAATGTTCAACTAAATGAAACATATTTTCTATACAGTTCAAGTATTTAATGAACGACACATTCGTGCTGCGAAAATGGGCTGCAGCTTCTTGGAATATATAAAAGGTTTAGCTGTTTTCAATGTGATCGATGCAGAAACCTTTGAATTTATACTGAACGATAAGGAACTGATAACCAAGGGAATTGTATACAATTTTGTGCACCCAGTTCTACGATTGGGTCTCCTGACATCCACAGGTGAGTAACATAACTAACTATATTAAACTCTGATTAAAAATTATTAACATCAGGTCAGAAATGGCACTCAGAACGCAAAATGCTCACGCCTACATTCCATTTCAATATTTTGGGTCAATTTAATGACATTTTCAAGTAAGTTAAACTTCAAGTTAATCAATTTCTATTTTTGAAATATGTTATTGTATTCTCTCTATTAGAGCTGAGAGTTTAAAATTCGTGCAGCAATTCGAAGGCAACGCGGACAGTTTCGTCTCTCTAACTGAACTCATACCCAGATTTACTCTTAACAGCATTTGTGGTAAGTTTGCTATGATGGAAGTTTATTGTATCACCTAAGAAAATCTAACTGAAATCTATGTATATGATTACAGAGACTGCCATGGGTATCAAGCTGGATGATATGGCTGCTAAGGGTGACCGCTATCGAGAGAACTTCAGCATGATCGAAAAGAGATTTATTAAGCGCATGGGAAATCCTCTGTTTTGGAATGATACCATATATAATCTATTTGGACCCAGCGACGATAAAAAATTTTTAAAGGAAATTCATGATTTCTCTAGTGAAATTATAGCCAAGCGCAGAGAACTATTCGCACAAGAAATCAAGAATAAGCAAAACTCTGATCCGGAAGAGGATGATATGTGAGTGAAAGTTATTAAGAATTAAACCTATGATATTCGACTATATTTAAAAACAATATCAGTTACATCAACAAGAAACAACGATTTGCCATGTTGGATACTCTTATCATGGCAGAAAAGGAAGGATCGATTGATCATGAGGGAATATGCGAACAGGTGGATACACTTATGTTTGCCGGTTTTGATACCACCTCTCTGGCTCTCATATTTGGACTAATGAACATGGGCTTATATCAAGACCAACAGGAGTTGTGCTATCAGGAGATATGCGAGCACATAGCTGGTAATTTAGTATGAATTATCTATGAATCAAAATCGTTTCGATTGAACGATATCGTTCTTTCAGATGACTTTAGTAATCTGGACGTCAATCAGCTGTCGAAACTCAAGTATCTGGAATGCTTTATTAAGGAAACGATGCGTCTGTATCCCTCAGCACCCTCTATTAGTCGGCAAACAACAAAAGAAACAGAACTAGCCAATGGTCTGATTTTACCTGCTCGTGCCCAAATCGTCTTAAATATTTATGAGCTGCATCGCAATCCCAAATACTGGAGTTCACCTGAAGAGTTCAAGCCCGAACGGTTTTTGCCCGAGAACAGCAAAGATCGTCATACCTATGCCTATATGCCCTTTAGTGCGGGTCAACGCAATTGCATTGGTAAGTTTAATTGGAATAAATGGATTTTTATGAGTATTACTTAACACTATTTTCGTTTTATTTCTCAGGTCAAAAGTATGCAATGCTCGAGATAAAGACCCTAATGAGTGTTATACTAACAAAATTCAAGATTTTACCCATTGTCAAACCCAAGGATTTGGTTTTCAGCTCAGGCATTACATTATGTTGCAAAACGAATGTTAAAGTCAAACTAGTCAGACGTCGTTAGGTTTTCAATTTAATTTATATATTAGTATGAAATTAGGAAACTAAATCTCTGACTAATAATATGCTTATAATCAAATATGAATTATGAAAAATAATAAAAAACATGATATTCATATACAAACTTATACTGTTTGTTTTCAAATAAAGAAGAAGACAAATCCGAGTTTATTTATACCCTGTGCCCATTAAAAATGGGAGATCACGGTATAATGCTTTTGTTAAAAGTATGTAACAGGCAGAAGGAGGCGTGGCAGACACCATATAGTATATATATTCTGATCAGTGTGACGAGAATAGTCGATTTAGCCCTTCTCGTATAACTCGTATATTTCCAGAGTTATCGATAAAAACCATTATCGACAATCGGTTATAAAATTATATATCGTTCATCTTTAGAGTTAGAGTCTCCAAGCCTTCTGCATATATATGTATGTATATACACATATTTAATACAATTTCGATTTTTGTCAGATTTTAAATTCCGGACCCCAATTCAAAATGTATTTCAAGTAGTAGAGGCATACAGTTTGGTTTGGCATATAGATATGAATGTCATGATTATAATCTGATAATTTGATTGTCCATCTAGAAACAGAATTATTAATCAAATAAGTTATCGCAGCAAGCAACAAAGGCAGCGAGACAGCAAGACGCCTGCAGCGTGTGTGTGCGCGTTAGTAAAAAATGTTGTACCTACAGCTTTTAGAATATATGATCACTAGATCAGGTCAACGGATATATCCAATATATATATATAATTTCTATACAGATGTCATATCCTAATGAATTAGCATTCTATAAAAACTTAAACTTAAAAAAAAAACAACCATTGAGTATTAAAATTTTGTTAGTTCTTTTTGCCAAATCATGATGAGAATCAATGAAATTCTACGTTTTGATACTCATGCTGAAAATCCAAAGCAAATAGAAACATGCCGGTTCAGCGTGAGACTTCCATTTGATAAATACATTTGCAACGAGAGAACAAGTTATTCTATTACAATTATACGCTTGGCTCTCCCATATATAAACAAGCCGACAACAATCTAATCGCTCTCGCTGGGTCTCTCTCTTATACTATTATAACATCATAAGAATGAATTCTCAGCAACATTAGGTCTGGTCATGCTATTTAAGGTGGTGTAGAGCTCATTGTTCCGTCAATGTTTATCGCTTATTCAGAGCAATAGAACGTATTATTCGACGGCATTAAAATGGGTTTGGTTTTGCTACTGTTGATCGCGTTGGGGACGTTTATCTTCTGGCTATATAGACTCAATAGGGAATACTATGTGCTGGCCTTCTTTGCCAAGCGAGTGCGCACTAAGGATGGACGACCCGTGGAGAGTATAGCACCGATATCGAAAGGAACTACAATCTTTGGCAATTCTTTCGACATGTATGGCATGGACGACGGTCAGTGATTTAAATTAGAATACTAATCAAAATCAGAATAATATATTGCAATTGTATTTTCGATACAGTTCAAATATTTGATGAGAGTCATGATCGCGCCAAGCAATTAGGCAGCAGCTACTTGGAATATATAATGGGCACATCTGTTTTCAATGTACTCGATGCGGATAACTTTGAATACATAGTGCATCACAAGGACTTAATGACCAAAGGAATTGTATACGATTTTATGCACCCAGCACTACGATTAGGTTTGCTAACGTCGTCAGGTGAGTAATATAATACTATACAATATATACTACATTCTGATGATATATTGATAACGTCAGGTCAGAAATGGCACTCACGACGCAAATTGCTTACACCCACATTTCACTTTAATATCTTGGGTCAGTTTAATGAAGTTTTCAAGTAAGTTAAACTAATTATTTTGTATTTAATTTTAATTACATTTTAATTTTCATTGTGTTTTAATCGAATTGTGATCTAATAGTAAATTTATTTTAGAACTGAGAGCTTGAAGTTCGTGCAACGCTTTGAAGACAATACTGAGACTATAATCTCTCTAAGTGAACTCATCCCAAGATTTACTCTTAACAGCATTTGTGGTGAGCTAAGCTGAATACTTATTATATATACTCTTGATACTTAATTCACTTATACAACCACAGAGACTGCAATGGGTATCAAGCTGGATGATATGGCTGCTAAGGGTGACCGCTATCGAGAGAACTTCAGCATGATCGAAAAGAGATTTATAAAACGAGCCGGCAATCCCTTATTTTGGAATAATACCATTTATAATCTATTTGGATCCAGTGACGATAAGAAATTTTTAAAGGAAGTTCATGATTTCTCTAGTGAAATTATAGCCAAGCGCAGAGAACTATTCGCACAGGAAATCAAGAATAAGCAAAACTCTGATCCGGAAGAGGATGATATGTGAGTGAAAGTTATTAAGAATTAAACCTATGATATTCGACTATATTTAAAAACAATATCAGTTACATCAACAAGAAACAACGATTTGCCATGTTGGATACTCTTATCATGGCAGAAAAGGATGGATCGATTGATCATGATGGAATATGCGAACAGGTGGATACACTTATGTTTGCCGGTTTTGATACCACCTCTCTGGCTCTCATATTTGGACTAATGAACATGGGCTTATATCAAGACCAACAGGAGTTATGCTATCAGGAGATATGCGAGCACATAGCTGGTAATTTAGTATGAATTATCTATGAATCACAATCGTTTCGATTGAACGATATCGTTCTTTCAGATGACTTTAGTAATCTGGACGTCAATCAGCTGTCGAAACTCAAGTATCTGGAATGCTTTATTAAGGAAACGATGCGTCTGTATCCATCAGCACCCTCTATTAGTCGGCAAACAACAAAAGAAACAGAACTAGCCAATGGTCTGATTTTACCTGCTGGTGCCCAAATCGTATTGAATATTTATGAACTACATCGCAATCCCAAATACTGGAGTTCACCTGAAGAGTTCAAGCCCGAACGTTTTTTGCCCGAGAACAGCGAAGATCGTCATACTTATGCCTATATGCCCTTTAGTGCGGGTCAACGCAATTGCATTGGTAAGTTTGAGAACAATAAATAGGTGTATTTGTTTTAACTTTTATCAATTCTTGATAGGTCAAAAGTATGCCCTGCTCGAGATAAAGACATTTATCACCATTATGATTAAGAGATTCAAGATTCTACCTATTTTTCATCCCAAGGATTTGCGCCTAAGTTTGGGTATTACATTGGGCTTCAAAAATAATATTACAGTCAAACTGGTCAGACGCAATTAGGCATTCGAATCGATTTGAGCCTATCATGACATGTATTATAAAGAGCTTTAGCTGATAATTCGATTTAAAAAATAGACAATATTTGTGATAACAATAAAAATACTCGATGTTACTAATTATTTTGATAGCTATTGGGAATCTCTATACTACAGGTTTATGAAATCAGATGTTTGATAAGCTGAGTGAATGTAATTGTTTGTTTACTTGTCTATAGCCGCTGTTCAAAAGATAAGATAAGAACTTGTATTTTATTCTCTTTCAATTCTCTTCTTTTTTTTTATTCTCTCTTAATGTTGTGACAACTAAATTCTGCTACAAGTTATTTAGCTTGAAGCTAAAACGCGAAATTTCGTGGCAGAAATACCCTGAGCATTATTCGTAGCTCTCATTTTCAAAATAACAATCTACATTTTTAGAAACAATTCATTTTTTATTGTTTATTTTTTATACAAATTTTTTCTTTACTTAATTTTGGTCTATTTAAAATTTTAATTGAGTTTCTTTTATTAAATAAAATAAAATTTTAATTAATCAATAATCATTTTTTTTTTACCTTAAAAACTGACATGAAAATTATTAAAATTTTCACAACAGCAATTAATTCGTATTTTCTATAATTTACAATTTAATTTTAGCCTTTTGCCCAATCATGCTGAGTGTGTTAACTTTAACTCAAAGAAGTAACGTCTAACCATGATAAGGCAATAATTTAATAGTTCAACAGCAAAATAACAACAATTTTATCAACAAAAGTTATTTGAAGTCTAGACTGTTTGAGATATATAAAAAATCTGTATAATAGACTTTGCGCTTGTAGCAGCTAGAGCTGGGAAACCATCGATAGAGCAATCAATATTTACTAAATGACAAAAAAATGAATAATCTATAATACTTAAATAGAAAATTTGGGAACTTACATCTATTCGTATTGCCACTAACCGATATTGAGAAAAATCCATCGATATATCGAATATCAGAAAATAATATTTGATGCGTTTTCAAGATAATTACAAAAAACGAAAGGAACGAGAAATCCAATATGTCTAGCATTGCAATTCTCTATACTATCTCTATACTATAGCAGCGTCTTATCTATCCGCTCACAAATGTCGCTAGCTCACTCAAACAACAAAATAATCATATTCATTCATTTTAGTACAATGATAAGGTTTGGTTACCACAGGTTTTTTTTCTATGTAAATTATTGTTTCTGTTCAGTCAGTATTTAGCGTTTGCTTAGAGATGTTTTATATTTTATAAGTGTTGCAATGGGTCTGGGTTTGCTGCTGCTAGTCGCGTTGGGTACGCTTATCTTCTGGCTATATAGACTTAATAAGGAATACTATGTATTGGCCTTCTTTGCCAAGCGAGTGCGCACCAACAATGGACGACCCGTGGAGAGCATAGCACCGATAGCTAAAGGACGCACAATATTTGGAAACTCTTTCGATTTGTATGGCAGAAATGATGGTAAGTTAAATATTCTACTAATAGCCCAACCAGCAGATTACATTTTCTCCCCTCTTGCAGCTGAGGTCTTTAATAATATGCGTAATCGAGCCAAAGAGTTTCGCAACTATATAGAATATGCCATGGGCACTGCCATATTTTGTATTGTCGATCCGGTCGACTTGGACTCCGTAGTAAATGATCAGAATCTGATAACCAAGGGAATGGTATATGAATTCTTGCATCCAGCTCTACAAACTGGCCTGCTGACATCAACAGGTAGATCTTAGACAGTTTATAGTAGTATTGCACTTGATTCAACATCAACTTCAACAATTCTAGGTCAGAAATGGCACTCAAGACGCAAGATGCTTACGCCCACATTTCATTTCAATATCTTGGGACAATTCGCTGAGATTTTCAAGTATGTTTCATAAAGGAAATCAAATAATATTTTTCATGATTTTCATTTCTATTTTCCACATAGAGCCGAAAGTCTGAAATTCGTGCAGCAATTCGATGGAAAAGATGAAATTTCTTTCTCTCTAAGCGAGCTCATACCAAGATTTACTCTTAACAGTATTTGTGGTAAGTTTACTAAATCTGAATCCTTACTCTGCCATTACTCAAAAATTTACTTGCAGAGACTGCCATGGGCATCAAGCTGGATGATATGGCTGCCAAGGGAGATCGCTATCGCCACAGCTTCAGCATGATTGAGAGGATATTTATAAGACGAATAAGCAATCCAATATATTGGAGTGACACATTATATAACCTGTTCGGCTCCAGGGAGGACAAACGTTTCTTAAAGGAAGTTCATGATTTCTCTAGTGAAATTATAGCCAAGCGCCGAATACTTCTGGAACAAGAAGTTAAGAAAAGGGACAATAATCAAGGGGCAGATGATGATATGTAAGTGAAAGCGATATATTTTTGTTTTATAATATTTGTATAGTTGATTTTTGTACTATCTACAATTAGTTATATCAACAAAAAAGAACGCTTTGCAATGCTGGATACTTTGATCCTTGCGGAAAAGGATGGCTTAATTGATCATGCGGGAATTTGCGAAGAGGTCGATACGCTCATGTTTGAGGGCTTCGATACTACTTCTATTGGCTTGATATTTGGACTTATGAACATGAGCTTATATCAAGATAAGCAGGAATTGTGTTATCAGGAGATAAGCGAACACATTGCTGGTAAGAGCTGTCTGAAGAGCTTTGCATTCAATTCTCTCATATATTTTTCATTCCAGATGATTTCAGTAATTTGGACGTTAATCAGATCTCTAAACTAAAGTATTTGGACTGCTTTGTTAAGGAGACGATGCGCCTGTATCCCTCGGTGCCAATTATGAGTCGTAAGACAGTAAAGGAAACTGAGTTGGCCAATGGTCTTATACTACCAGCAGGAGCGCAGATTGTTAGTCATATTTTTGACATACATCGCAATCCCAAGTACTGGAGCTCTCCCCAAGAATTTCAGCCCGAACGTTTTCTGCCTGAGAACAGTAAAGATCGTCATCCGTATGCCTATGTGCCCTTCAGTGCGGGTCAACGCAATTGCATAGGTAAGTTTAATTGAATGATGAATATATATGAACGGAATTGTTGAATTATTAATCATATCTCTCCACTCCCACAGGTCAAAAGTTTGCCCTGCTCGAGATGAAAACACTGCTCATTGTAATACTCAAAAAGTTCAATGTCTTACCTCTGATTGATCCCAAAGATATTGTTTTTCACATTGGCCTCACATTGCGTGTTAAAAATAATATTACAGTAAAGCTAGTCAGACGTAATTAGTTTATTAACAAAATGTGAATTTGTTTCATCAATACGATAACATATTAGGCTGCTTTTTGTTGTTCATAATATATAATATACTATGTTAAATATTAACAATTAGCATTTTAGCTCACTTATGATAATTGTTTTGCTTTTCAATTTATTAAGGTCGTAACAGGAATGTAAATTCTAATAATTGTTTTATTAAATTTATTCACTTTTGCCTAGCGAACAAGTTTATGCCCCGCTATCAGATCCAAGGAATATATCTATTTACGTCTCGACTGCATAAAACAGCTTTACTTAAGCAAGCCATATACGTAGAACAACAATATTATCTTTTCACAGCTTCTCTTATATTTCTGACTACAAATAAGAATATATATATTGTTCAGCTACGAGAGCGTCTTTTTGAATAAGTTGTCAGGCTTTGGGCGAGCTCGTCTCAGTCAGCGTTGAGCGCTTATTCGAACAGGTAATACGTGTTGCTCAACCGCTTTGCAATGGATTTGGGTTTGCTGCTGTTCATCGGACTGGGCACGCTCCTCTTCTGGCTATATAGACTCAATAGGGAATACTATGTATTGGCCTTTTTTGCCAAGCGAGTGCGCACCAAGGATGGACGACCCGTGGAGGGCATAGCTCCGACAGCGAAAGGTCGCACAATATTTGGAAACTCTTTCGATTTGTATGGCAGAAGTGATGGTGACTATAAGAACTATCCAAATTGAGTAGAGTCACTCTCTGAGCCTCATTTTCAGCTGAGGTGTTCAGAGATCTGCGCGCCAAAGTCAAAGAAATCGGTCGCAGCTATATTGAATATGCCATGGGTAGAACCAAGTACTGTATAGTCGATGCAGATAACTTCGATGTCATATTAAATGATCAAAATCTAATTACAAAAGGGCTCGTATACGAATTTTTGCACCCAGTGCTACGAACGGGTCTGTTGACCTCAACAGGTAAGCCTCACATGAAAAATTCCATTTTCAACTGAGATTAATGCCTCCGCACTTTAGGTCAGAAATGGCATTCAAGGCGCAAGATGCTTACGCCCACATTTCATTTCAATATCTTGAGCCAATTTACTGAAATTTTCAAGTGAGTTTCCTAAATAATAAAAAAAACTTTACTATAATTGAAATTATCTTTATAGAGCTGAAAGTTTTAAATTTGTGCAACAATTCGAGGATAAAGCAGAAATTTCTATCTCTCTAAGCGAGCTCATACCAAGATTTACTCTTAACAGTATTTGTGGTAAGTTTACTGAATCAGAATCCTTACTCTGCCATTACTCAAATATTTACTTGCAGAGACTGCCATGGGCATCAAGCTGGATGATATGGCTGCCAAGGGAGATCGCTATCGCGAAAACTTCAGCATGATCGAAAAGAGATTTATAAGCCGTATAAGTAATCCCATCTATTGGAACGATACTATTTATCGTCTCTTTGGTGCCAGTAAAGACAAACAATTCTTAAACGAAGTTCATGGTTTTTCTAGTGAAATTATAGCCAAACGTAGAAAACTTTTGGAAGATGAAGTTAAAGCAAGGAAAGACACTCAAGCAGCTGTTGATGATATGTAAGTTAAACTAACTGCAGAACTTACTTGGTAATAGAAATTATATGAAATTTATGATTTATGCTTCTTTTACTATTCTCCCAATTAATTCAAGTTATATCAACAAGAAAGAACGCTTTGCCATGCTGGATACTTTGATCTTTGCGGAAAAGGATGGCTTAATCGATCACATAGGAATTTGCGAAGAGGTCGATACGCTCATGTTTGAGGGCTTCGATACTACTTCTATTGGATTAATATTTGGACTTATGAACATGGGCTTATATCAAGATAAGCAGGAGTTGTGTTATCAGGAGATAAGCGAACACATTGCTGGTATGAGCTGCCTAAAAAGACTTTGTATTCAATTCTCTTATATATTTTCTATTACAGATGACTTTAGTAACCTGGATCTGAATCAGCTCTCTAAACTTAAGTATTTAGAGTGCTTTATTAAGGAGACGATGCGCCTGTATCCCTCGGTGCCCATTATGAGTCGTATGACAGTAAAGGAAACTGAATTGGCCAATGGACTGATATTACCACCCGGTGCCTTCACCGTGCTGCACATCTATGAGCTGCATCGCAATCCCAAATACTGGAGTTCACCGGAAGAGTTCCAGCCCGAACGCTTTCTGCCTGAGAACAGCAAAGATCGTCATACTTATGCCTATGTGCCCTTCAGTGCAGGCCAACGCAATTGCATAGGTAAGTTTGATACTGATAAATGTGTGACTAAGATCTAACTAATGTCAATGCTTTTCAGGTCAAAAGTATGCCATGCTCGAGATGAAGACACTGCTGATTGTAGTTCTAAAGAAGTTCAAGATTTTTCCTCTCATCAATCTCAAGGATTTAGTTTTCCATACTGGCATCACTTTGCGTTGTAAAACTAATATTCAAGTGAAACTAGTCAAGCGTGGTTAGGGTTTAGCTCTTAGGTAACTTTAACTAGTTAACTTGTTCTTATCAAACGTAGCAGTGATAGCAAAGCTTAAGTTAGTTCTAGATATGATTGGGTGTAAAGTTGTTATAAATATTTATTGTTTGGAATTTCAGTTCTCTCAACTTTACTATCTATTAATTTGTTAAATTTGAAGTCAAAGGCTTGTTCAAGAGAATCTCTTAAAACTGCGCCCAGACCGCAGTCGTCGGTTGGTTTTTGGGCTGATAATCGTTGGCAATGGGCCACTGTTGGCAGCTGCAGCTCTTACTACCACCCATCTCCTCCCCCCTGCAGCTGCATCTGTTCTATAAATCATTCATGCACAGCCAAGCAAAAGCAGTTTTCCCACAATGAACAAGTCTGGTTAGCTGGCTGGCTTTATGCAAAACACGCATACGCCAGAGCCGAAAACTGAAGAAGACGAGATGCTGAATTGAAGCCAAGACGTTGCCAGCATTCGAGTCATCTTTATCTTTCAGTGCATACATTGCACATAATATGCCAGGGAACTGAGAACTGAGTACTGAGAATTGGCGCACGACTAGCTCCTGGGGACTGTGCAGCAGGAAGCTGCCTTGGGCGACTTTTTGTCATTTGCCTGCTGCGTTTCTTTCTTCCTTCTTTTTTTTCTTTTTGCCTTTTTCTGTAGTTGTCGCTTTTGATTTTGACAGTTCGTTACTCGGTTATACCATTTGCATGCATAATGCACAGGATAACAGCAGGCCAGTGCCAGGAACTGCCAGGAACTCGAGCTCCAGCTTGAACTCCCAGTCAGCATTAGTAGCAGGCCAGCAGGAATTTTCAGTGACTGGCCTGGCAACATGTGGAGACCAGTTCTTAGTTTCCAATTCCTGTCCTGCGGACATGTAACACACATCAACATCAGCATCATCATTATCAACATGATCATCAGCTAGTCATCTTCGTCATCACCGAAGGAGACACAAGCAAATGCCATAAAATACAAGCGAAAGGGGAATTGGCTGCTGCATGCCGAATCGTAGATGCTCTTGGAAGTCTTTTGAGAGGAAAAAAAAACTCTCCAAACAAATTTTTATATACGAAATTCCACTTTGTTTAGATAGCAAAGAATATATTCAGAGATCTTGATAACTTGTTTTTATATTTATAAAATATTTTTTTTAAATACATATATAACAAATATATACAAAATTATAATTATTTTTATTATTATTAAGTGGAAAGATTATATGGAAAATTTTGATTTAGTAAAAGCCTTCCTTAACAAGCTAAATTAATTGGAATTTAATTAAATGAGATTTTAAAAAACTTAAGACATTGACATATAAGAATAGAAATATTGAAAGCCTTTTCTATATAAACTTAATATCAATTTTATAGAGATCAGAATTGCTTTCATCATTGATTCAGAATCCCTGACTTCTACTTGCTTATATTTCGAAATCTAATACGTATAGAATTCAACTGTTCATAACAAATGAATGAAAGTCACATCTATTTGAATTCATTGTTACATTATAACAAAATCAGGCTACCCTTCAGTTAGAGCATAGAAATAGCTTGAAGATTTATGGCACATGCTTCAGCTAGATGCACAATTGTGCGGACTGAGCGACATTTTTAGTTGCCATTTGGCTTATTGCAGATTCCATCTAGCTGCAGCGTTCCGTTTTTCTTTCTTTATTTCTCTCATTTCTAGTTCCCGAAAAAAAATGCGATTTGAGCTCTGCTCTGGCTCTTGATGCAAATTAAATTCCAACTGTGTGTTGGTGTTGGTCTTGGTCAAATATTTTAGCTGGCGAAATGGAAAGTGTTTGCAACTGGCCAACAGCTGCCACCAAAAAAACCCTTAGCTTCTACCCGCAACACCTGTGTCAACACGAATGCAAATCGTCAAAACAACAACAACCAAAAAATTCAACTCAATTTCAATTGCACAAACTGCGCAATTTTTGATGAGAATCAACTGCGTCGCAGCTTTCGCCAATGAGATCATCAGCAGCCGCAGCAGGATGTACAGGATGCAAACAAACGAAAAAAAATTGAGAAAAAAAAAGGGCAAAATTTATTACTTAATGCGCATCTGGTTTTGCGTAACAAATTGCGTGTGACAGCAGCCACAGCATTGAGCACTTTTCACAACCACTCAACCACCTCAAGCCTGGTCCCACACCACAGCAAAGCACATCATACCCAGCCAACGCCAACCCAGCCACCCACAAGCTATTAATATCTATTAAACAGCCCTCGATAGCTGCCATACTTCATTAAATGCTTTCATGCAATCATACTACCTATTTTTTCTCAGTGTGTGTCTGTGTGTGTGTGTGTGTGTGTTGACTCTGATTGGGATTAAGGTTTGGCCAGCCGGCCTCGTTTTGATTGCCTCTGTGCCATAACAGAGAGACTGTGATTGTGGGTAGGAGTTGGCCAACGTGAAATATTTCATTTGCTGCGAATTATTTGCTCGACGCTCGACGCTCGACGTTCTGCCATTGCCGTTGCCATTGCCTTTGCTTTCCATTCGCTTTTGTTTTCGGGTAACTCAGTTAACTCTATTAAGCATCAGGTATTCACATTTATTCAATAATTTTGTAACAGAAATGCGCAATTTGTAAGGACTACAAAAAAGTTGCTGAATTGGCCACAAATAATTATGTTTCATATCAAGCAGAAATCAAGAAGTTTTCATTAAAGATAAAGTAAAATAAAATAAAATAATAAATAAATAAATAAATCTTAATTGTGTAAATAAACATTTCATACTGCTTGTGTTCTTTTTTTATATCTTGCAAAATAAAAATTGTATAAGAATATGAATTACATTTTTTAAAACATTGAAAAAAATTTATTTAATTTAAATCGTTTGAAACAAAATATTGTCAAGTAAAAAAAAAAAGAATTTTATGCTAATAATTCATCTAACAAAATTTATTTATAATAAGAAAAGGACTTTCAAATTCAACGTATATTTAGAGAATGCAAAAATAATAATAAAAAGTAAATATAAAAAATAATAATAAAATATAATAAAAATAAAAAATAACTAAATAAAACAAACAAAAAATATATACACATATTAATTTAAATTTAATAATAGATGATAACAAAAATATATTTTATGGCAACCTTTTGGTTAAGTTTCCTATATAAATTATAAAATATATATTCCCTAGAAAAATGCAGTGTGTAATTTTTTTTTTATTTTAAAATGAATAAAATAGAACTTTTAAAATAATAAAAGACACAAATTTAATTGAAATTATTTGAAATTTATTGAAAATACTGCAAATTAAATGATAACATGAAAAGCTCCTCATCCCGTTGATCCGCATTGAATGCTTTTATTCTCATCTCAACGATTCTGCTCAAGACCATATTAAAGCTGTAAAACTTATCTAAAAATAATTTTAAAGTCTGATATCTTAACAAATTGAATAGTAATTGAATGGAATAAAAGTTGCAGCTCTTGCTGCAATAAGTTCTACAAGTACACGAAGTACATTCAGTGTTCGTTATATGCCAAAGTTAATTTCGTATATTGAATTTTGTTTTCCTTTCGCTATGCGTGTGCCGCTGCTTGTCTAAGTGTATGTGTGTGCGTGTGCGTGATTATCGTTTTCGAGCACGAAAGTCATTTAACAAAGTGGCTGAGCCACCTCCACTCCCACTCTCAATCCCAATCCCACTCCCACTCCCATTCGCCTGCTACAGCTTCAATAGCGCAGAGCCGGCGTCTGGTCCATATAGGCCCCAAAAATAATTTGTAGCAAAACGTGAAACATAAACCAAAATGGTATCGCTGCCAAATGAAGGTCAATATTTTTTTTTTGTTTCCATTTCATTGCATGCTTTACTTGACTTTTTGATTCTCTTCTTAAATCTCACCTGGCTCGGTTGTCGTACTGGTGGTTGTCTCCACCGCCGGCGGCTCAGTGTTCGCCTGGCTCTGGCTAACTCTGTCGAGCACCAGCAGCAGCACGGTCAAGGATATTAAAGCCCAGAGTGGCTTATGGCGCATACGCTGCCAGTTCCACATGTTGGGTCAAGCTCACCCAAATTGGTTAACTGTTTGTTTTAACTGTTTTCGAATACACTCACACACACACACACACGAATCAATGTGCTGACATTGAGCACTCGCAACTTGTGCTTGTAGCTGTGTGACTAGCCTGGGGCAAGGATAATGTGTGAGAGTCTTGTTGCTTTACAATTCTTGTTTTTGTTTTGCTGTTTGTTTGCCTGCTTTTTTTTTTTTTTTTTGCGCCGTCTTTAAACCGCTTTAAAGTTTTATTATTGCCGTCGCTCAATGCCACAGTTTGGGCTCAGCAGCAGCAACAACTATGCTACGCTGCCTTGCGAACACTTCACACGCTGCCTTCACTGGGCGCTAAAATAGAAATCTACTTGCAGTAGTAACACACACGCTCACACACACACGCACACATACATATGTATATGTGTATGTGTATTTGTTTTTTGGCAATTTGCCAAGTCAGTTTTTCACTTTTGTTTTCACTTTAGAGCTTAGCTTGCTTTTGGAATTTGTCCACTTTTTTTTTTATTCCTCTTCCAACTGTTCGCAACTGTCGCTGCTGACAAAATGCGTTGCTGCTGCTGTGACGCGTCCTTTTATAGTCCGTGCTGGCAGCATCGTCAGATTCGACGCTGTTCATTCGTTTGGCCTTCGGCACTGAACGAAGCCGAAGTAGTCGGACACGAGCTGCAGCCTCTGTCATCACGTGCATTTTGCCGGTAAATCGCGTGTTTTTGTTTTGATTTTACTTGTATGTGTTTTTTGCAACAACTGATGATGATGCTGCTGCCTCTGCTGCTGCCTCTGCTGCTGCTGCTGCTTTCGCTTTTCGCTTGCCGCATTTTAGGCGCCAAGGCGCCTCTGTGTATGTGTGTGTGTGTGTGTGTGTGTTTGCCCTTGCACGTAGCTTGCGTTGAAAATTGCACGCGTTTATTTCCCCTTGGCAATAGCTACAAATGAAGTTTACTTTAGTTGTGGCTGCTGCATTTGATCAGCTTAGCTTAACACACACACACACACACACCTCTGTCTTCACTCTGCATTTAATGCCATCAATTGTAGTCTTAGACATCTTGTTATCTTGGCATCTTGTCAAACATCTTGAGACAAGGCAAACAACAAGAAATTTCACTTAACAAGCTTAATCAATAAATTTAAGCTCGTATCATCATGATTCACAACGGGATTGTGTGCATTAAGCGTTAATGCGCAAATATTGCAGGAGAATCCATTTCAATTTGTATTTCAAATACTAAAATATGTATTTGTTCAGATTTAGATAAGTTCAGAAAGTATATTTAAACTTAGCAACGGTTAGAATCGACTTAAAACACATTTATATTAAATATTAAATATTTACCAAATCAATAATATATACGTTTATATACGTAAGAATTAATTTGTGTTTTATATACATTATATATTATATATAGTAATAACTAAGAAAAATTTCTCAGATTTATGCTAATTGAATGTCTCTCACAGCTCACTGGCGCGCTTAGAAGTTCACTCTAATTGCTATCTGCTTCCTCCTATGCTAAATCCAATATTTACCGCCTTTTCAATTACGCCCATTACGATCTACGCACATTAATCTGTGCTAGCTGTAATGCCACGCCCAAAAGTAGGCAATGAACTGTGTGATGTGTGTGTGTGTGTTTGTGTGTGTGCTCAAGCGCCGAAGGATGGCAAAAGATTTGCGGTGATTGAAGCACTTGCATTGCGGTCACCAACAAAACGAGAGTGCCTGCGGACTTGACAGACATCCTTGGCCACTAATTACGTAAATGAATTCTGTGGCCTGGCCAAGTCAGGCCTCACCGCATCGCGCCTCGCCCTGCCTAGAGCATTTCCGGGTTTTGCCTCTATACGCCCTGGCGGCCTGTTCGTGATAAATGTTTGTCTCGCTCTGGACAAGTTTTAGCCAGAGCTGGAGACGATGGCATAACAGGACAACAATTGAATGCCGTATACAATGCTGTCTGGTTTCAGAGCCATCAGAGGCTCTGCCGCTTGCCGCTTGCCGCTTGCCACTTGCTGCTTGCTGCATTGCAAAATTTGCTGAAATGCGAAATGCGCTCAACTCAAGTCAAGTGGAAAATGAAAGCTGATGTTGTTGCTATAACAATTGACAACTATTGTTGTTGTTGTTGTTGTTCTGGCTGCTGCTGCTGCTGCTATCGTTGTGCATTTGAGCTTGGCTGCAAATACTGTAAATTCAATTGTGCCACATTATCTGTATAATTTGTTGCATACTCCACATTTTTGTTGCCAGCTGCTATGGAATACATTTTCCTCTTGTTTTGCTTCAATGCATTCAAGCTGTCATCTCTCTCTCTCTCTCTCTCTCTCTCTCACTCTCTCTCTCTCTCTCTCTGTTGTGTTGTTTTGTCTGCCCTAACAAATAAATTAAATTTGCCAACAAATCGCAAAATTTTGAAACACAAATTTATCATGCTAATAATTGTCAATGTTTTGGGTCAAAGCAAATTATTATTATCATAATTATTATTGTAAATATTTCCATTATTATTGCATGTATTTGGTTTGTACTACATTTTGCTGCAGCTGCAGCTGCATCTGTTGCATACATAATTTATTTTGCCTGACAATCTAATTATTTACGAAAACATGCAGCACTTTGCTTATTGAAGCGCTCAGTCAAGAGCTAAAAGACTTTTAAGCCAATTTCATAAATGCAATGGCAATCAATCAATTTGGTGCACTTAAGCTAGACTTTTATGCAGTCAACTCTCTCGACTTGTACAGTAAAGCAGACTTTAGCCATTAATAAATAATAAATATGAAAATTCAATAATATTGCATACTTGAATTTGTTAGTTGAATCAAGTTTAAAAAACTAAAAAAATAAAAATAAAATAAAATAAAAATAAAAAAGGCTTTAAATTGGAATTAAAAATAATGCCAAAATTAAAAAAAATAATAATAATAATAAAAATTTAAAATAATAATAATAATAATAAAAATTTTACAAATTGTTTGACATAAATATAATTTCATTCTAACGTTTTTAGCTTTCTTAGCTTTAATTGCATATTTAAAATTTTTTATTTTATTTGTTAAAAAACAAAATTTTATTTTCTTTAAATTTTATTACCCAGTTATTCTCTTAGTTTAATTTAATTTAATTATGTTGTTTCAATAATTATTTTTAAAAACTATTCCTTAAAAAATGAGTTACAAAAATGTTAAAATTTATTTTATTTGTTAGAAAACAAAATTTTGTTAAACTTATATAATTTCATTCTAAATTTCTTTTTTTCTTTAAAATTCATTATTAACTTATTCTTTTAGTTTAATTGAATTTAACTTATTAAGCAACATAATTACTCTAAAATAATATTCCAAAAAAAAAAAAATGAATTAAAATACATATATAAAAAATTAATTAATTAAAATACTAAATACATCAATAAATATTCTTCTCATTCATAAGGCAACTCTTCTCATAAATCTTATCAGCTGCATATCAATGAAATTTCCCACATAATCAATGCCAAAAATTCAGCAGCCTCGGCAGATGCAAATCTCATTTCTCAGCATCTCTAAGCAATTTCGTTATAGCTTTTCATTTATTTCAAGTGGCTCAACGATAAAAGTACACAATGATTAGTGCCTTTTGCAATGTAATTACGCTCTAGCTTGCCTTGCCTTGCCTTTTGTGTGGGCGTGGCAAGCCAAAATAGATTGCTTTGGGCAATGCGAAATCGAATCGGAATAGCTTTTAGTCTCGAATCACTTGCAATGCACAGCAATCGTATAATTAAATCAATTGCAGACCGAAGAGCAAAGACAAAACTGAGAATGGAGGGAGGGGGTGGGAGGGAGGTAGGCAGGCGGCAGTGTAGGCGTTGCCGTCAGCAGGATAAGCAAAAGTTGCATGCAGCCAGGCAGCAAGGCAGCAAGAATCCTGTCGTGTCATGCAATTATCGAGTTTTAATGAAATTTCACGCACAGTCATACAAATCCATTAAAAAGGCAAAACCAAAAAAAAAAAAAAAAAGCTCAAGACTCTCTCTCTCTCTCCCTCTCTCTCTCACTCTCTCAAAATATCTAATGGTCAGTCGCTTGGCGGGAATCTCTAATTACCCAAGACACTGTTCGCTTGGCATAGTTAATTGCATTGCCAATGATGCGGCAAAAATTATTTGTTGCGACAAAATGGACACCGTATAATAAAGGAGACACAAAACATGCCACGCCCCCAGCTTAAAATAACCATTAAGTCATTAAGGATGCTCGCAATGTGATTAAAGTTGTGTGAAAGGAATTTAATCAACTAACAGTTAAATACTACAAATTGTTTGGCAAGTTCGCTGCTCTGGTAGCCTAATTAGGTCATATTCGCATTGAATTGCAAATGGCATTAGAAAATTTTTGCAAGTAAAAGTTTATGGCCAAGTGTGGTGCGGGTGTGTGTGTGTGTGTGTGTGTGTGTGTGGTTCTTAACGAGTTTCCAACTCTCAGTCGCAGTCGCAACTTGTGTGCGTTGTGTAAATTAAATAAAACATTAATTGCTTGCTTACGTCACGTAATTTGGCCAGGCCACAGTTGCCAAAACCAAACCAACAACATTCAAGCCAACATTCGAGCCAAGCACACATTCCGATCCACATGCGAGCTCCCCGTGCAATACATGGCCAAGGCAATGCGACACGTACTGCCAATAAATCTCAATTGATCCCCGCGGTGTTGTTGCAAAAGTTCAATTAAAAGTCTCCCCGTGGCATGCCTCACTGTGGCCAACAGCGTGACACACACAAACACACACACACACACACACACACACACACACACACAGAGAACGATACTCGCACACTCAACTGTTGCCCCAATGGCAAATGGCAAATGGCAAATGGCTGCAAATATGCTAAGTGGTCAAATGTGCACACACTATTTGCATGCACTGTGTGCCACATGTTCCATGTCCACTGTCCAGTGGGAGCAGCTGAAGACAGGACATCGCATGGCCCAGCTCTGCACTGAAGTCAAATGCTTCTCAACCTCATTATCATCTGTTATTCCACCTACTACAACCTCCCGCTGCTACTACCATTATACTATTTCCAGTTGAGCTGAATTGTTGGGCCAACAAAAAGTGTTGCACAGTTATTAGCGCGCCATTCAAGTTTATTGGGCCGCTTGCAGTTTTAATTAAAGTCAAGGCAATAAAGGACAACATTTGCTTCTAATGATACGCGCTGAAGCTTGAGCTTTAATTTAATTCGAGTTTCTGGTAATTAATCAAGTTTTTAGCTGAGCTTAAATTGTGTTTCAGTTCATTTTGTTGAATTATTAAGTCTTTAGAGATGTTTAATTTTAAATTCATTTGAGCTTTGAAGTTAAATTTTATTAATTAATGTTTAACAACTCAGCTCACCTTAAATTGATGCATTTCTAGGAACACTAACAAACTAAGTTAAGAATAAATAAATAAATAAATAAAATAAATTGAAAATTAAAAAAATTATATATATATCAAACTTAAAATTGCTTTAAAGTTTTTTCTTTTAATCATTTAACTCATATGTGTACAATTCATATATGTACAACACAATTGTCATACGCTTGCCTCGCTTTCAGCTGATGTCATTGGAATTTAATTGAATGTTTCAGACAGAAATCAACACAATCAGCAAGAAGCCATAAACGCTCACATTTTGGCTGCCCAATGGTTATGACAACGAGTCCATCTAACTGACCAGCAGAAATTTGCCATTTCACAAGAGTCTGTGTGTAAGAGAGATTGCGTGTGTGTGTGTGTGTGTGTGTGTGTGTGTGTGTGTGGATAAGCGGGCAGCAAGTGCAAATAATATTATGCTTAACTGCACGCACGCACACATATAGCATGCTGTATATAGTGTACAGGACTCGACATGTCCACAGGGCGCTGGCCAGGCGCAGTCGAAGCGAGTAGTAGTGTGTGCATGCCACCGGAAGCGGCTAAGGACAACACGCACAACTTTGCTTGGCCAAACAGAATTAAGGAACCGCACGTACGCACACAGGACGACAGTCGAGCAGCAATATGTGTGCGTGTGCGGAGTATGTGTGTTTGTAATTGTAATAACTGTTGTTCCGTATCGTTGTCGTAAGCTGCCTTGTTTGCCACTGTAATTGCCCCGACTACTTTCCGTAACTGCTGATCCTGGCCGTGGCCTCTCTGCCATTGACAAGTTCAATAATGGCCATCGACCACAACATCTGGTTTAGTTTGCCAGCCAGGCTTTGCCTGGCTTGGTCTGGCCTGTCTGCCAGCCAGCCTACTTGGCATTTTGGTTTCAGTTTCAGTTGCAGGTACACAGCAGCATCGACAGCAGTTAGCCAGCCGAGCGCCTAATTGAATAGCCGCTCCACAGGATGGCGGGCAACAGTGAAACATTAACTGACATTTGAGCCAGCACTAATCTGCATAGAATTTGCAACTTGGCAGCCTGTGCCGAGAACTTACTTATCGCAGGACATTCAGCCGCAGATGGAGACACACACCACACTCACACTCGCTCTCTTTCACACACTTACACACATTAATATGCTGTTGGCGCACATGTGCAAAGCGCCGGCTGCCAAACCCTTATCATGCGCCCAGACTTTGGACGCCCTTTTCTGCTTTGCATGCATATCCTGGCCCATTCTGCCAGCTAGCTAACTGCATCTATTTAGCATAATTTGTTGTCTTGTTGTTACTTTTTTTTTTTTTTTCTTTATCTCTACTTTCTTAACTGCTGCAAAGCTGGCATTCAGGCATCTTGGCAGTCAAGTATCAAGTGCTCAAGTTGCGCAGTTAGTGGAGACCAAAGACTTTGTCTAGCTTCTAGTTTTATTGACCTTTTATTGAATATTAAAGTAAATAGGCTAAAAAAAGTTTCAAATATATAAAAAATGCAAAAATATATATTTCCTAACGGAATAATATTATGTTATGTTAGGGCATCCACAAGCTCAATCATTCATGTGCAAATAGTAATAGAAGAAATTACTGTTAAAGCTTTACAATACTCACTTGCGCTCTTCCATACTCTCTTCTCTCCTTCTCACACACCCTTTTGTTGTTTTATTCAGCAAACAGTTTAGTGGCACGCAACTTTACCAATTATAACATTTAAGTTAAATGACGGAAAATAAGAGGAAAAAACACTTTTGAAACCAATCTCGATCATTTATTACACTAATTAGTTCATTTTATTTCGCAAACATATAATAAATTCCTTATACACGCACACTGCACACGCTCGCCACGCACTAACACAACCGATCATTGAGAGCAACGCACACCAACTAAATTGCCTAATTATGCTCATGCCCTTTCTACGTCCCGCTAATCCAGCAAGCTCACTAATACCAAGAGAGGCTATGTCCGCTATTTATCTAACCTACAGGCAGAGCTGCACGCACACCATGCACAATTTGAGTTGATCTCATAATGTAACGGACCTATAGCGTGCATTCATAGTTGCTCAATGTGCGCTCTTGAGTGAAGTTGCGGCGCAGTTATAAATTGGCTGCAGCAGCGCCAGTTCTTATTGGTGAACGGCAAGTAAGCTGATCTGCAGCACTCAAACTACTACAGATTAAAATAGAAGAACATTTGAGTGAAGTTGCGGGTAGATATAAATTAGCTGCAGCATTTGCTAATTTTCACCATTCTCTAATCAGCAAGCGTCGAGTTGTTTATTTATTTGATTAATATGTAAATGCAACCAGAAATACATGTCTTTAACTTTGTTGATAAGTATTAAATACTATTTGAATTTGCCGCAAATATTTATGATGCTATACAACACTGAAAATACTGGTCAATAGTGACGTCAGCAGAAAAACAGCTGTTGTCTTGTTTTTGCCGCTGAAATGAGAAGTGACAAAACTTCGTCTATAAATTAAATGTTCAGTAAAACTTGGTTAAACTACTATGGTAAGTTATAAATTTAGTTTATTTAAGCTGTCTCTTTAATAACAATTTTATATTTACAGAATTTAGACAATATTTACCCGCAATTGAGTGCTTTAAAACGCGCCTTGGCCAAATTAGTTTACAAGGATTTATCAAATAGTTGTGTATATAAACATATATCTTATATGCATATATTTTTAATATTATTTACAATTTGCAGATGAGCATTTACGTCAGATTGAGCCACATTTGGAGCCATCCTGCGGCGTTTTCTATTGGAGCGCCCAAAATGTGGAGCAAAACAATTTAGTTGCCTATTTGCCCACGGAACATGCTAAAGATCTGGACTTTGAGCTAATTAGAAGAGTGCGGGCGAAATTGTTAAACTATAGCATTACCATAGCCATAGTGGATAATACCGGCAACATATTGTATTATCAAGTGACTGAGGGACTGAACGAGAATACAATATGAGAGTTGGAGAGATCATGTGGAGATCTATGGAACTGTGGAACAGTTGGAATGGATTGTGCCTAGAGAGCAAATGGAAATGCTAATATATATTCAGCGCTGCAAAGTATTTTAAGAGATAAAGCAAAATCTATTGAATTTGTTCCTATTCTTTGTTCCTACATTTGTGGATCTTGCCTAAAGAGACCCCATAAAAGCTATTTGTACTATGTAAGCAATATTCATGTACTTTGAAATGTAAGAGTGATTAAATGATAATACAGACTAATGGTCTGGTAGCGTCTAAAGGCAATAGAGCTCCTCGATCCAAGTCGCTTGCCTCCCTAAAGGGAAGCTATATCATATATCATGATTCATTCAACTATCAAAAAAGGAGAGTAGAAAACAGCAGTTTAGCTTAAGAGATAATAAAGAATTTTGTACAGCTGATCTTTAGCTACTATTTCAAAGAGAGATGCCGTTGGATTGTAGCTAAATTCCATTCTTCAGTTTTAGTATACGATATTGGAGCAGAATAAAGAAATATAGCAAACTTTACACTACGAAGATCTATCTCAGCTTAAAATACATCAATAAACACACCTAAATGAAGCAAACTAAAAGATATATAAATATATATTAATATATCATATATCATATTATACAAACAAATCCTAACTCCCAATGCATCCATGAATTCATAATTCCAAATTTGTTTTATAGCGATAGATACATTTATTCAAAATCATATCATAAATTTCTTTTTTTATCATAAATAACAATTATGTGCAAAGCTTCAAGTAGTTCCATAGCATATATATGCATATGAATCTAAAGATCTTTGTACACAATAAATGATATAATAGTTTTCGCATAATCATAGTTTTATATATAATCAATAATCGTAATATAATTATCTTGACATTACAGATAGATAGATATATATATTTATATAACTTAGGCACTAAAATTCAAATAATCGAATGCTACAAACTTAGAGACAAACTAAATATAATATTTTCTTTAATTATAGGCATAGATATATATATATATATAAGATAGCTTAAGTTTATTTAACAATCCGATTGCATGCAATTGAGAAAATAGTTTTTCTTAGCTTGGGAAACTTTCTCAAATGTTTTTATCTGCGAATTTACTTCGTTTAAATATTGTTTTTATTTATTTATTTTGTTTTATTTAAAGCGTGCACCGCAAATTATTAAAAAAAAAATAATAAATGAAATATTTAAAAATCTTTTTAAAAAATGCTCAAAGCAATACAGTTTTTATGTTTGTTGTATCCTTTTTGTTTTTGTTTAAAGTACAATAATAAATAACAAATGTATAAGCATGTATATATTTCTATATATATATATATATATATAATTTAAAATATAAATTTAAAATAATATATATTTATTACTCAACTCGGGCAATGGGGCTGAGGAGTTGATTTAAAGGCGGCAAAAAATAATAATAATATACAGTTTTAAAAAATTGTAAATATTTCTTGTTTATCAATGAGCTCTTCTTAAATATATGCATGTGTGTATATATATGTATGTATATATATATATTTAATAAGATATAATATTTGTATTATGACTCGCTTTTTCATTTTGTTCAACATTTTTAATGTGATTGTATGTTTCATATGAAAATATGTGTGTTTGTGTATGTCTGCTCACGCTTCTAAAAAGCTGTCTGTATGTGTGTGTGTGTGTGTGTATGTATATATATATATATAACGTTCTCTCACTTGCTCACTTTCTCTCATCTAACATCTATATATAAAATATAGAACCTGGCTCATATAAATTTCTTTACTTCTAACTAAAAATCATTTCAAAAAATTACATCATCCTTAAGGCTTTCCACTACTTGCTTGTCCAGACTTTATATATATATATATATATAATCTGCATATATATCTATGTAAATTGAAGCAGCTGACTTGATATAATATGATTGCATATATGTAGATGTATATGATTGATGCAGGTGTTTACAATTGATGTAGAATATTCTAGGCAAATTTGGTCAATGCTTTTGAGCAAAAAACATGCACAAGGTTCTCACAATTTATACATATACGTATATAGAAAATGTATATTATATATTCAATCGTTTCTCATGTGTAAAAGCATTTTGTTTTCTTTTTTTTTTTATACTTATTTAACTGAGCTAGGCCCAGGGCCAAATTTAAGACTAAATGTAGTTGGGTTAGAGCTTGATTTTAACACCAATCGGCCGTGTATGAAAAGTCCTGGAATAGCAATTGCTCCTCATCGGTCAAGTGGCGAGGCTCCTTTGGCGGCGTCAGCTGCGCTTTCTCCGACGTAAACTCCTCATCAAAGTTCGAGACATCTTCCAAATGGTTCTGCATGAATGGATAATAGATATATATATTATGTATCTCTCTTTTAGTATTTATTTAATTATAATCTTACGATGGTTGGCACAAATGGTGGCTTGACTTTGCGCAGCAGCAGATCATCCCAAACGATGGAGCGGAAGAACGCTTGCTTCTTGACATCCTCAGCATCGCGCTCGGATGAGCCCAGACGTCGCTCTGGATTCTTGCGCAGCAGCTATAAGCATATGATATATTAGCTAAGCAATATTTCTTTAGTTTCAATTTCAGCTAACTCACCCGTCGCATAACGGCAATGGCCTCCAGTGAGAGGAAGCGCGGATAGCGCACCTCATCATTAACAATTGAATCGAATACCTCCTCTTCATCATCGCCAGGGAACGGAGACTGCAAAGGTTTCAATTTGTAACATTAAAAGACATTTCAAATAAACTTTAACTCTTTCTCGTATTCTGACCTCTCCCACCAGCATCTCGAAAATGAGCACACCCAATCCCCACCAGTCGACAGCGCGTGTATACGATGTCTCTGTGAGCACCTCGGGTGCCAGAAATTCGGGTGTGCCACAGAAGGTGCCGGTGCGATCCCCGAAGCCCATGCCCTCCTTGCACAGTCCAAAGTCGGCAATTTTCACATAGCCCTCCGTATCGAGCAGCAAATTGTCCAGCTTCAGATCACGATAGATGATCTTGTTCTCGTGCAAATACTGCAGACCCAGCACCACACAGGCTGCATAGAATACAGCGCGCGGCTCCAAGAACACATCTGTATGAATGTGCATCATTAGATCACCGCCAGCAGCGTATTCCATGACAAAGCACACGTGTTGCTGCAAATAATAAACATTTTCATTCAATTAATTGATTAATAATGCTTAAATCCCAGCAAATAACCCTTTTAGTTTTTAATTTCTCCACTTAATTATACTATAAAATACTAAAACTACAATTTACATAGCATATTAACAGAGCTCGCAAGATCAACCACAAAATCATGCTCACTCGCTCTCGCTCTCGCTCTCGCTCTGAAGCCTGGAGCCTGGAGCTTCGGTACTTTTCGTTTTGAGTTTTAGTTGAGCGCTTTGCATTGAACACTTCGTGTGACGCTCTTTTAACGAACGAACGTCGTTTATGAACCGACACGATAGACGCTCGTACAATGAAGCTCAGTAAGTATGCAAATGGTCTTCACTCTCACACACACATGCACAGTGCTCGCATACACACCAATACATAGACATACACGCACTGCTTCATAAAAGTCTGTGAAACGTTCGGTAAAATGAGAGCGGGATACATGCTGAAGAACCGCTACAATCGGTTTTTCTCTCTGAGTATTTGCTCAAAGTGTGAGTGCAATTGCAGATATTGAGCAACGGTAAACTTTGCGAGCTCTGCATATCATTTACAATTATATTTCAGTGTTCATTAACTTTAAATTATTAGCTATTAAACCAAATTAGTAATTTGTTTTAAATAATAAAAAATCAACAAGAATCTCGACACTCACCTCCGTTTGGAAACACGAATACAAATTGACTAAGAACGGATGATGCATCGCATTTGCCACCTCAAAGATGCGCTTCTCGCTTAGCAGCGACTCCACCTCATCTCTGGCAATGATGTCGCCCTTCTTCAGAGCCTTGATCGCATAGTATTGATTATTGCTGCGCAACTGCGACAATATCACCTTGCCGAAATGGCCACGTCCGAGCACGCTCAACAGCCGGAAATTGTCTATGGACAACATGCCAGGATTTGGTGGTGGCTGTGCGGCACGCAGCGCCTCATAGCCAGCCGACTCACGGTACTGCAAGCCACGTGCCACATTTCGTCGTCCACCGCTGGTGGATGCAGCACCCGCTGTCGTCGCTTTGGCCACATTCAGCTCGTATTGATTGGCATAGATCGGTTGCTGCTGCTGCTGCTGCTGTTGCTGTTGCTGTTGCTTGTCCTGTGTTTGCCGCTGCGTTGGCTGCGGGAATTGTGGTGCAGCCGTGGTGTTGTTGCCATAGATAGTAGGCGTCGGTGGCTCCTGTATAATGGGTGATGATTGCACCACATACGGCAGCTGCTGTTGCTGTGGCTGTGTGCCCACATAGAGCTTGCCAAGCTGCGGTATGACCTAAGTTTTATAAGAGAAGATCGAGATTAATATGAAATTCCATATTGATGTACAAATTAGTTAGTTGTGCAACTGAAAAGCTCTGAATATTGGCCGTGTATATAGTTTATATACATTATATTATATATATATTGATCTTTTATATATGTAAGTGTGCTCAAGCTTTACCTCATCGAGCTCTTGAACAGACTCTACATTAGTTATTAAAACACTTTCGATGGCTGACTCCTCTATAAGGCAGTCCTTGTTCAGGCTGCTGCTGCTGCTGTTGTTGTTGCTGTTGCTGTTGCTGCTGGGTGTTGCTGTTGTCTCAATGGGTTCAAAGGTTATATGTACAACATTGATCTTGGCCTGCAAGAGTTTATTAAGTAGTTTTTTCTTTTCGGAACAGAGCAAACACAGTGCCAAAACGAATTATACAAAAAAAAAACACATACAGGTGCAGAGGTTGCTGCTGCTGCGGCTGTTGTTGTTGCTGTTAGCAGCAGCTGTTGCAATGGCCTGGTCAAGGCAAATTGATGAAATTGATGTGAATGTTGTTGTGGCTGCTGTTGTTGCTGCTGCTGCTGCTGCTGCTGCTGATGTTGCAGCGCGCACAGCTGCCGCACCATCTGCGCAAATGCCTGAAATGTTGGCACAATCATTGCGCTGCTGGCGCTTGCAACATGACGGACAACAACTAATTCACTTGGCCAAGAAACACAACTGAGTGCCAAAGTCATGACCAAAGGGCCAAAGCAATTCTGTTTTGGATGTCTATATGCCATGGGTTTCAAAATGTGCCCATATAGCACCAATATGTGTATATATATAGCAGCTATATATATATACGAGTTTGCAACGTGAATTGCTTTTAAAAATAATGGACAAAAAGGCAAAGACAAATGTACAAATACGCTTAGCTGCAATTGAGTGAGTGTATGTGTGAGTGTGTGTGTGTGTGTGTGTGTGTGAGGGTGTACTTGTATATGTGTGTGGACAACACTTAAGACAGCGACCAAAAACATATACAGGGTGACCGCAATACACTTAACTTAAAAGACATTTGCTGGCACGTGAAACGTTTCACATTTTTAATATTCCAATTTTCCGCCTTTTCAATATAAACTCTTTGCTATTTTTAAGCTATTTCATTTTGCACACGTTATATGAATATTGTCACACAGATCTATACACATGAATATATATATATATATATAATGGCAAATTCTGCAAGGTATATTTAGTAAGTGAGATAGTATGTCTAGCTAGAAAAGTTTTATAGCTGCCTAATCTAACATTCATCCATAATAAATTATCTAATTAATTAATATTCTTTCTTTTTTTTTTTTTTTTTGTAAATATATTTACAGAGTATCTTCAAGTCACATGCACGCAATTCTAGAAATATAAATGCTTGTCATGAGGCTTTTGCTAATTAGAATTAACGCTAGCTAGATGAAATGGTTTTTACTAAATATTCATAATTATATAATGTGTACATAAGATATATATATATAGATATATCTTAATTGAAATGCGCATATCATTCTCAAACTATTCACAGGGTAACTGTCAATCGTAAAGAACTGGGCATAAGACAAACTCATTTAGATTTAGTTCAAATTTCAAAGTTTACATGAATCATTGCTTTCTGCTGCCAAAACAAACATGTAGTATAAGACTTTTGTATAAGACTTATATAAGTGTAGTAGAGCACAGTCAGAAAAGATGAAGTTATAGACTTCATTATCTAACAAACTCTCTTAGGCTGCCAAAGGTGCATAGTATAAGACTTGATATGTTTTAAGGGATTTCTAACACAGTAAAATATTCAGAGCTTTCATTTGATTAGTTTACTTAAATAAAAATAAAGTCTTAACTAAATATAAATATAAATATAAATGTAATTTCTACACATATTCTGCGCTCATTACAGTTGCTGTTAGCTAAACTACATGTGCAAGTACTGTTAAAATGATGTTAACTACAGAAATGTTAACATGTATAAAAAACTATAAGAGAAACTACATGAGCAAGTGCTGTTAATAAACATTCCGATAATAGCTGAATGTTAACTGTGCTTGTTGCGAGGTCTGTTAAGTGCATAACATAGGTGCTCAATGTTAAGTGAGTGAGTGCTTTTATGTGCAGTTAAAGGTTAGCATAAAGGCGAATTATGAAGGTGATGGCTGAGTGAAATTGAAACATTTCTGAAGCTAAAAAGCAGCTGTCAGCTAACATAGAAAAACATTAACAGTAACAGAAACGGAACACCAGAATAACATATAAACATGTGAAATGCGTTTCGGCTGCAATTAGTAGTAGTATTTGAAACACGATTAGGACATAAATAAATCAAATTAATTCATAAACTCCAAACCCAAGCCGAATATATAAAATTGGTAAACAGGATATCAAAATGATAGAAAGAAAACCTCCTAACCTCCACACAGAAACGATCGCCGGCACTGGAACTGCGGCTGGACTGCAGCCCACCGCTGTACAAATACTCATCATCATCCTCGGGATACTCAACCAGCGGCGATGACGAGGAGCATGTGACCAGCATTGCTGACTCCTCATCATTTCCCCGTCCGCCAACGAGCACCACCGGCGGCAGCGTCAGCACTGGACGATGCATTTGCTGCTCCACTGCCGATGGTGCAGCTGGCGACTGTTTGACTGTTGGCTTCTCGATTGGCTGCTGGAACTGAAACGGGTTGCGTATTGTTAAGGAGGTGAGCTCAACGCTAGTGCTTAGCCTCTGCTCAGCTGCAGATGGAGATGGAGCTTGAGCTGGAGCTGGAGCTTCAAGGCAAATATTGTTGATGCTGTTGCTGTTGTTAATTTGTGTATCGGGTGGAGCTGTTGGCGATTCTTGCGTGGGAATTACGGTCTCTATCTGCATGATACGCAGCGTGGCCATGCGCTTCAGCTGATGCTGCTGCTCCAGCTCGAACGGATCCGGTTCGAGATGCTGCTGCTCCTTGGGCAGCGGGCGGCGCAGGGTGTTTGGATATGATTCCAGTTCGGAAAGGAAGTCAAATTCATGCAATGCATCCTGTAACTGTCGGCGATTAACGGCATCATGACAGGACACATACACACACACACACACACATGGACGAGAGCAGGCAAAGCGATAAGCAACAGCAGGCAGCAGAGTAACAGCGAAAGAATATATATGTGTGTGTGCGTAGTTGTGTTTGTGTGGAAGAAAGCAGACAGAGAAATGGGGAATATGGATCAAAAATGTGGATATTGAAGTTAAGGTGTGTATGAATGGTAGAGAGAGAGAGAGAGAGAGAGAGAGAATATAAGAGGAGAGTGAAAAGCGAGAGCAACCCCAAGAAGAATAAAAAGAAATCCAGATGAGAGCGAGATGAAGAGATGAGTGGAACACAGGTATAGAATGTGAGCATGAAGAAATGAGAAACGGAAAGATGGGGAGACAGAGACGCAGAGAGAGAGAGAGAGAGAGAGAGAGAGAGAGAGAGAGAGAGAGGACAGAGGAGAAAAGGCAGAGACGGCATATACGTATAGTCAAAAGAGAAGAGAAATAGAGCAGGCAAAAGTGTGACAGAGAGAAAGAAATAGAGATGGGAAATGCTTCAGAGAATATTAGAGAGATTCAGTGAGAATAAATATAATCCAAAGGCAACAACAAAGCGACAGAGCTAGATATATGGAATGACAGATAGAAGGACAAAGAGAATGAGAGACAAAAGAACAAAGAGAAACATAGACAAAAGAGCGACACAAAGGAAGGAATATTGATGGAGATAGCTAAGCATAAGCTGTATGCAAAAAAACAAAATGTTTGAAAAAGCAGAATGAAGAACCTGCGCAGCTTAGTTGAACTAGTTCAAAAACTAAACTAAACTCTTGACTAACTAAGGGAACCTGTTCATATGCATTATTGTTGAAGATGACTAAAGAAATAATGTATGTAAATTCATTATCTGTACTGAGGTGAGAAGAGAAGCTTGATTTTTGAAACTACTTTTTTTTTAACAACTTTGCTATGACACAACAAATAGGTAAATCTTATTAAATGAACTAGTTAATTACTCTTTAATGATTTCAAATGAATTCATAATGAATTGAATCAAGCATAAATTATATTCATTGCTCAACGTCGAGTTATTCTGTATGGAGTTTTCGGTTGCTAATCAGATGATATATGTATAACTCTATATGTACAATTACAAAAGAGAGAACAAAACAAAAATGAACCAACACCAAAGCGAACCAGACAAAGGCTATATATGTATATATAGATGTATGAAGGGTATGTGGATAAATTTACAGTATGAACAGCTCTGGCAGAGGCACAACGATCAAATCAGCTACAGAGATACAGCTAAATATTCAATTACATAAATATATATATATATATATATATATATATATATATATATATATATGTATATATATTTATATAGAGTGAGAGCATATATGTATGTGTATAGGGGGAAGTTGTAATTCTTTTTGCTATACAGTTGCCAAGCGAGTAGAGTATTTGTTTCGCTTACCTCTTGATCGAGCACAGGTGTCACCGACTTCAGCACAGGTGGCGGTGGTGGTGCCGTGGTGGGCGCAGCTGTGCGTCCCGGCGTCGTTTTGCCAGGCATCTGAAGGCTAAGCGAATTGGGTCTGCCACCGACGCCGCCGCTGTTCTGGGCTGCGCTGCTTGCAGCTGATTGCGATGACGCCGGCGGCGGCGTCTCTGGTGGCAGCACACTGATGCCCTGCATATGCATGGAGAGCGGACGCAGTCCACTCAAGCCACTTGCTGCAGGATCCGGATACTCCCCAGGCGTCTCCACATGCTCATGCATGCCCGCATCGGGATCGAATTCCATATTCTGTGCCTGTTCGCCCGGCGAATAGGGTTCGGGTTCAACGGCCAGCGCATCGGAGGAGGGTGTGCGCGATATGGGCGACTCGGAGCCCCTGGAGGCAGCGCTGCTGGGCAGCGGCGAGGAGGCGCGTCCCACAGCCATTGATGTTGTGGAGGCAGCCGCATTGCTGCCCGCACCCAAATGCACATGATTGGGCGCATTGCGTTTGAGCAAGCGTCCCCAGGTGGCGACATTGATATTCATTTGCTTGGCACGCGATATATTCTTTGCCTGCTGCCGATTGAAGATCATGCGCTGGCGTCGCAGTTTCGGCTTTTGCGAGATCATCGGATTCAAAAATTTGACCTCGGCGAAGAGCAAGCCCTGCGGCTCCAGCTGCAGTGCCATGCCATGGCGCACATCGTCAATGAACTCCTCCAGGCGCAGCACCTTCACCGCGCACAGCGAGCGCCAGTCACGCCAATAGACGCCAATCTCCAACTCTCGGGAACGATCTAGATCGATGGAGAAACGTTGATCCCACGCCTGCTGTGAGCATGGCTTCCACGACGTCTGCCCCACCGTAATATTGTCCAGCTTGATGACAGCCATAATCTCAAATGATGTTTCATCTTTGACCGAATAGCTCTTGGAACTGCTGCGCGACGTGACGCCCTTAACAAAGCTACGCAAATCGCCCGGACTCGAGCTGTTGTCTTTGTCACGTCGCGAACGACCGGGCACATCCTCGAGCAGATCCTGACAGCCCATCAGACGCACCTCCAGCTTACCAGTGACGCTCGCACAACGGCCCAGCGAGGACACAGATTGATACGCTTTGCCGCCAAGCAGTCCGCCCGGACCCGATTGCAATGATGTATAATGCACGGGCGCCGGCGATGTCGATTGCTGCACAATTTGCAGCTCCTGCTTGAGCAGCTGTGCAGTGGGCGAATCAGTGGGCAGCTCCTGGCGGCGCAGCTCCAAGGAGTAGCGCAAGAGATCAAGTTTACGCGACGATTCTGACAGACGGCCGTGTGCCTAGAAAACGAAAACGAAAATCAAAAAACAAAAATTAAATCATTATAAAATTGATCAAATTAGAAATTTGTCTGATTCGAATAAAACTCAAATTTTGTATTGTTTTATACACTAATTTTTAAATAATAATTTATATATTTATTGATTACTTTGATTACATAGAAAATAGAAAACAGACACACACACACATTTAAAAACTGATTCAGCGTTTGAGGAACATTGGAAACATTGGATATATAATTGGCTTAAGTCTCTATTTCTGGCGGGGATTCGGATTCGGTTGGATTAATGGGCGTGGCAACTTATGCTGAGTGTTAAATGCAAGCTAAAAATCATATAAATCAAATCAATAAAAAGGAAAAATTATATTCGTGCAGAGCCGAAATTATAAAAGATCAAGGCAGAGTTTTAAGATCCAAATTGGTTTAAGAACTTTATAGAAATTTATCTAAAAGTATTTTTATAGAAGAAGAACTAAGATTATGTGATTAGTTCATGGAAAGTATACTAAATTCTTCCATAATTCTCTTTATGAGACTCTATAAATAATATTTATATATACATTGAAACTAAATTCATGAACACGTCGATATATATATCATATCAACTTCATTTCTTACAGACGGACTTTCACAACTATCTCTATCTTTCTCTCTCTCTCTCTCCCTGACAGCTCTGTAACTCTGCCTTGCCCTTTTGCAAATTCAACGTTTCCTTAAAAAGGTAATCCAACTACGGCTGCGGTCGTCGCAGCACTGGTCGCTCGCCCAAGGAGAAGGCGCGTCCGCGCATCTGGAAACGTTCGGCCATCCAGCGCTGACAGCTCTCGCACTGGCAATTGGGATTCTTGGTGGGTCCGATGTGATGGCCCGGTTTGCGCATCACAACCACATTGCCAAAACGCAGCGCCTTCTCCAAATGCTCGTGCGTATAGCCGGCAACTCTGGTAGACACATCGCTGGCCAGACTTGGACTATCGCGTGAGATCTCGAAACGACGTGCGGGCAGCGGTGATGGCTCCACAGTGCCAAAGGTCGTGGCCGAGGTGGTGCTGGGCGGTGCCTCGCTGCCGCAGCGCAGCACAGTGCTGGCCGTTGACAAGAGCTGAGGTGAACTGCGCTCGGATGACGGAGAACCGGGCGCTGCCTGCACACTGAGATTGTCGCGTGCTTCGCTCTTCCAGCGATAGCCGGGATGCAGACGCTTGAAGGGATCAATGCCTGCTGCAGCAGCTGTAGCAACGGGCGCTGTAGCCGGCGCCGGCTGCACTGGTGGCTCTGGACTGGCGGGCGGACCGAAGAATTGCAGAAAACTAGGACGATTGCGCGGCACATTTGACAATTGCTGCTGCTGCTGCTGGTGGTGATGTAGCTGCTGCAGCTGCCTGCCTGGATAGGTATTATAGCCGACATTGTGCTCCGAAAAGGCATCCGATTCGGACGGCAACGTATCGCTGCGCTGAAATGAGCCATGCTGCGAGTGAATCTCCTTTATGGTTGTCAGCGGCGGATGAGGCGAAGTGGATACAAGAGGCGGCGGCTGCTGCTGTTGCTGCTGCTGCACGGAGTGCTGCTCCGGCGTAGAGTGCTGCCTCGACCATAGACGCTCCATTTGACGAATGCGCACACGATCCAACGAGTTCTCATAGTCAAAGCTATCGGACTTGGAGAGCACACCAAATGCTGGTGTATCCACCTCATCGGTATCCTTCCATGAGGTATCCACATAATCGCCAGCCAAGACACTGGACACACTGCTGCAGGTGGCATCGCGTGGCATGGTCGAACGCGAGGAGTTCGGATAGGCGCCGCTGCTTTGCGTCTCATCGCTCGGCTGGCGCATATATTTCTGACGCAGTGTGGCCAACTTGGCAGCACGCTGATCTCCAATGTGTTTGCGAAAGAGCAGCTGCTTGGACTCGCTAACCTCCTCAACGGTGCTGCACTTGGTAATGGCATGACCCAAATTAAGTTTCTGCTGTTGCTGTTTTTGTTGTTCCTGTTGCCTTTGCTGCTTGCCCGTGGGCTGTGGCGATCTCTGGGCCAGGCGACGTGGCAGCGCCGGGCCTGAGATGCGCTGATGTCGCAACAGCATTTGTTCATTCTCCAGCACCGTTTGTGGTGTTGAATTGGAGTCCAGCTCGTAAAGCTTTCGGTCATTGCTGCTATCCGAATCGGAACTGGAGGCTTCTGCATCCGCATGCTCCTCTTCCTCCTCCGAGCCGGTGCAATATACATCAATGTGCACAGTGCGTGGCTTCTTCTCACCCAGATTGGGCAAACGTGGTGATGTCTGCGTTGCAGCTCCAGGCAGCGGTGGTATGCGCGACATCGAAGCCGATTTGAACGTGGACGAAGGCGTTATGGGCGTGGACGTCAGCGTTGGTGAGTAGGTTGGCTGCACAACAATGAGATAAGTTAGGAAAATTCCATGACTCTCTCTCTCTCTCATCTCTCTCGCTCTCTTCTCTCTCGTTCTCTTCTCTTTACTCACCACATATGTGTTCGCCTCCTCCGCCTGCCGCTTGCTGGCAAAATTGAGCAATCCCTCGGCTGTGGCACGTCGCTGATCGTAGGTAGGTCGACGCTTCTGACGCTCCTCCGTATCGCTCGTCTGTGAGTAGGCATCGCGCAGCTGCTGTGCACGCACCTTGCTGTGATAGACAAATGTCTCATTCACAGCTGTGTCCAGCTGCTGCTGCTGCTGCTGCTGTTCGTTCTGCGGCAGAAAATCTGCCACGGCCGAGACAACAATATTGCAGGTGCTGCGGCAGCGTGTGCCGCACAGCTGAGCCGTAACACCGCCCGGCATCGCCTCTGACTGTATGTGTCGCGAGGCTTGCGGACTGCCAAAGGCCGAGTCTGCATATGTGGTGGCCGAGGAGTTGGTGCTACGAAAGCTGGTTGCAGTCGTTGCCTAAGGAGTTCATTTAATAATCAGCTTGAATCATTGATCGAGTTACACGTTTCCATTAGCTGCTCACCTTCTCCGGCTCTGGTTCCGCTTCATGCTCGGCTTCTGTGTGCGGCGTGCTCCATTTGTATACCACACGCATTGGCTGCAGTGGCTCCTGTGCATTGAACTCTCGCTGCACTGGCTCACCTGCACGCGCGAATGTCAATTGGGCACGCACCGTCCACTCGGCGGTCAGCTCATGAGGCAGCGGGGGCAGTGGCGGTTGCTGCTGTGGCTGCGACTGCGGCATAGCCTGTTGACCACCATCTGCCCCACGATTGTTGTTGTTGTTGCTGTTGCTCATGATGCTGCGCCAGCTTTTAGGCACACATGTTTCACTTTTTTCTTCTTCACAATTTCTATATACAACACACGATCTGCACAGATACGCGGCATATAGTTTTCATAATATTTTCTTATATATATACATAAATATATATATATATTTCTTTTTCTTTTAAATTAAGCTAAAAATATAACACAAACGCGTTGCTCTTGATAGTTTGGCAAACAAACACGTACACGCACTCACACACACACTAAAACATTGCGAGGGTGGTTTTAAAAGTCGTAGCATAAGCATAAGATGAGGAGGATTGAATTATATTGCATTTATTTTATACCAAGTCCAAAGATATATTCAATGCTTTGAATATCAAATCTAAATATTTAATAAATTATTTGATTTTTTCTTTATTATTAATTTCATAATTTCCATTTTTTTTTTTTTTTTTATATATTGCAAAATATATTGTATATTTATATATTATATATAATATTATATATTATTATATTAAAGTTTTTTTTTCCAATAATATATTTTTAGTTTATTATTATATTTTTTTTCCATTTACATTTATATTTTTTATTTTTATTTATTTTTTTATATTTTTTTTTTTATTTTGTTATATTTTTTTTTTATTTTATTATTATTTTTTTTAAATTTATTTTATTTTATTTTTTTATTTTAATTTGTTAATTTTCTATAATTTTAAATTTGTGTATTCCTTTATAATATTTTATAATTTATTTAAATAATTATTTTTTCTTTGAATTTTATTTAGAATTTGAAATTGTATTTAGATTTTTCTACGTAATTATATTTATCGTTAAAAATCTATTTTCACAAAAATTATGATGCCATCTTTGAGAATTTCCTTTGAAAATATACGAATTATTTTTTTGATCTGCTAATTTATAAGTTCTAATTAAAATCTACACTCAAATTGAAATATGCATAGTGCATAAGAGTTAAAAATAAATAACATAGAGCATTTGTAGCATGAAATTTATGGCTTCTAATAATTGCCTGCATATGACGTACATATTGCTAACTGAATCATCACGTTCCACATATACAATACATAAATAAATATGTATATATCTTTTTCAGCGATCAAAAGATAAGAAAAAAGAAACATTAAAAAGAAATTGAAATATTCATCAAATTGAACAGCAGAAATAATTCATGTTTCTTTGATGAGACTAAAGAGAATTGATTGAACTCGATTTATTATTTTTTAAATGATTTTCCAAAGAATTAATTAGCAAATTAATTTGAACGATCAATATTTAAATGTAATTTGCTTTTATATATGTTAATATTTACATTTTTTATTTATTGTTTTTATTTATTTATTCTCTTGAAACTGCCCTCGTTTAGTGGGCGATTTATATTGTTTTGCGTTTGATTATAATCTTAATAATCTTTCTATTTTTTCTTATTTTATTATTTATTTTTAGACACGCACAAAAACACTTTCGTTTTATATAGTTGATATATATATTGATATTTGTTGTTGCTTGCTCACTTGGCTTGTAAAATTGTGTGTGTTTCTAATTTTATGTGCATTTATTTATAAATTCTCGTTTATTGTTGTTGTAAAATACTAAAAATCGCAAGATGACCCCAAAAGCCAAATCGAGAAAAGCCACGCACCAAAATAAAATGCAGCTCGAAATCGAGGAAAAAGTTTAACAAAACGAAAAAACAAAAACGACTAAAAATTACGCAATGTT
This sequence comes from Drosophila koepferae, assembly GCA_030914345.1. Taxonomy (NCBI): domain Eukaryota; kingdom Metazoa; phylum Arthropoda; class Insecta; order Diptera; family Drosophilidae; genus Drosophila; species Drosophila koepferae. Next base: position 11,378,372 of record JAUESR010000211.1, on the reverse strand, counting down.
TTTTTAGGTAACAAATAAAAAATGAAGTTAAAAACTCGTAAGATGCTGCGAATGCGTAATGTTTTCTTTTTTAATCAGTTAATGTTTGTCTCTGCCTTTGTATGTGTGTGTGAATGTGTGTTTAGTTTATGCGACATTTCTTCTTCATTTTTAATTACATATGCAGAAGACTTTAAGCTAAACTCGCCGCAGTCCAATGTAATTAAAAATGATTGATTTAATTGAACAAAAAATACAAATTAAATATGAAAAGCAAACGATACGCGGCAAACGAAACGTAAAAGAAAAGGAAAGAAAACGCGCACGTAGCCTAAGCGGCAACTGAACTCAAACTGAAATGCGTGAAAATTCGCTAGAGAAACAATTTTTCCGCTGGTTGAAAACGTGCAGCGCGCACACAAACCGAATTTTTGGCTGCGCTCTTTCATACACACACATATATATATCTTAGAAACTCTATAGGTATATATATATATATACATGTGTTTTCAATGTATGCGTTTAGCATAGTTCTATTAATGTTTAGCAAACACAATAACGAGCAAAGGGCATTTGGCTCTGCGGCCTTTTGTTTATCTCTGAAAACATCTGTCGCCCCACTTGCCGCTGCGGTCTAAGCAACCCTCCTGGCCCATGTTAGCAACTGTTTATGTCAAAAACTAAATAAAACTGCAGTTGGAATTTTGAAAAATCTATGCCAAGCACATCCACCCGCACGCTACTCGTTCGCATTTTAAAACAAATAAATATCAACTGCAAATAGAAAAGCGAACAATGCGTTAGACCCAGGCACGATCTATTCTTCTAGTGGGGCGGCCTCCCATTGGAGTCATTGAAAAGCATATAAATGGATATATATATATATAGAGAGAGCGAGAGAGAACGAGTCGCAACCGCAGCAACAGCTAAACATATAAATCAAGAGCATGGAGCAAACATACATTTGTCCACGGGACAGGAAGTCGGAAATATTGTGAAATTAGTTGGATGACAAGAGATATTAAGTGATCAGCGACGAAGCCTGAATACGCTTTGTAAATGCATTTGTGTAGAGCTGACAGACAGAAACTCTCAGAAAACTCTTTTGATGTAATTAATTAGAGTAATATAATAAATTGCTATAGCATAGCCAAAGGGTATCAATGATTAATAGCAGAAAGAAGTTTTTCTGTGCAAGAACTGCAAATTTCTAGTTATCTTATGGATTCAAATAGGTGAAGCACCTTTCTTGGGATGAGACGGGATGCTCATATCAAGAACTTGTAGAAATACAATATAAATATGTATATAAAGAGAAAAAAGATATCGAACCATAAAGAACTTATAAAAGTTGCCATAAAATGAAAGTAGAACAACTAAATCAATAATCTCATCTTCTCTTTGTTTATTATAGTTTATTATAAAAAAAATAAAAGATCTACTACATAAAATATCACAAAGTATATATTATATTTTTAAATATATACTAAATATAATTTTTAAAAATATCTTCAACATATTCTTTCCTGCCTAAATCACATTCCCATTTTCGCTCACAGCGACAAACTGCTTCAGCAAACCTATATACCCCACTAGAGTAGCATTTCGGCCCAAAGGGCCTTCTTGTGGTCCCTGGTCAATTGTCATTTTGAAATGCTGTGCATATTTTCGAGCATATTTTGCAAGCCAACTCGCCAGTAAATTAATGAGGCGACAGTTAGCATTAAAAATACACATAAAACGAAAAGAAATAATGAAAATGAAAGAGAGCCGGGGGGGAAAAGGAAAATTGAAATATTTTCAACAGCCGCGTAATTAGCCCCGTTTTTTGTTTCTTTCATTTCATATTTCATTTTACTTGCTTCGCTTCGGGCATACAACGCGTATACGCAACGCATGTGCCATGTGAATCATACGCCGTGTGCCACACGCCACAAATGCTGTTAGACTCTATCTCTCTCTCTCTCTCTCTCTCTCTCTCACTCACACACTCTCAACAATAAGGGGCAGACCTTACGTTTGGGCCCGCCCGTTTACGCGCGCGTGTTTTGCACTTACCTGGCCAACGGCCAGCTCTAAGTATCTAGGCTAATCTAATTAACACTATGTAGGTAAAGCATAAGAAATAAATAAGAAAATAGGTAAAGTGCCGCCCACTCACCTCCTGCAGCGCCTTCTTGTCTGGCGCACGATTCGTCTGCAGCGTGCGTATGACATTCTTGGCTCCATCCACAACAGCCGCCTCGATGCGCAGCCGATGACGCAACTCCTCGATGCGCTCCTCCAGCGTCGTCTCCAGACTTTGTGGCTGCATGCTGCCAATGCCGCTGCCCGAGCCCATGCCCGCTATCAGAACGCCATGCTCGTCGGTTAGCTGACGCGCGGCCTTGAGGCGATCGGCCTGCTCGCGATTCTGTTTGACTTTGATGATGCGCAAGCGCAAGAACTCAATCTTGGCTTTGGAGTCCGCCAGCATTTGGTGTGCCTCGGCGAGCAGTTTTTTGTCGCAGCCAATGCCCAGCGATTGGATCATATTCTCGGCGCCCGTTTTCACCTTCATCTCGATCTGCAGCTGTTTCTCCAGCGAGGCGAGCACCTTGTCATTGGCCGTAGCCGGTGCACCGCCGCCAGCCATTGCATTGTTCATACCCAAGCCGCCAACGGCACCCGCCAGCTGGGCAGGGCCGTTGCCATCAAGGCTGAAGGCAATCGATTCTGTAAACAAGATGGAAAATTTATTTATAATGCATTTTATAGTTTCTTTTTTGTTGAATGTGCAGCAAAGTAAAAACACAATAGTGCATACCCTGTGGTTGAAGGAATGAGTGGGGTATGCTAGAGATATTTTTAAAGAGTTTACAAACAATTATTATAAATATATATATATACGGAGATATTCCCTTGCTATTGCTTATGATTAATATATTTAGAATACAGAGCCTCATCTAATATTGAAACTCACATGATAGTATATACCCTGTAAATAGCATAGATTAATTTACATTGACATTGAAATCAAACTAAAACTACTTAATATTTGATTGGCATGTTTAACTCAATTGTTAAACATGTGAATACCCTATAATAAATGATAAGAAATCTAATATTTATATGAAATATACTAAAACAATATTTGCATTTACCTAAAAGACCTAGAAACCTACTGAGCATATGAAGTTATTATATAAATAATATAGAATAAGTTTAACTAGATTTATTTCAGCTATATTTAGCAGCTCTTCATTTCCAGCATATCTACCAGTCTCTCAATCGATTGCTTGCCTCCCATTAACTACAATCGCTTCACTTAGCCTTAAATAGCTGCCCTTGACATCAGTTTGCACACAGCTGGTTGCTTTTGGGTGTGGAAAGGCGAGCGGGAGGGTTATGTGTCAGGTTAGATCGTTTAACCTGCTGGCCACATTTAGCCACATGCTGTCAGAGGTCACGGGTCATTTACAGCGATTAACACGCTGCAGCGTCACCCACGTGCGCCCTGTGATATATAATTACACTTGCATTTAACTTTTAAAAGGGCAGCGGACTGGCAGGCCAGGTGAAAGGTGTTTGCAAATGACAAAGTCAGCTATAACACCTGATTAAATAAGTGACATAAAGAGCAGGAGAAGTGGAAAGGAATGTTTATAGAATAACGCATACGCTTTGAATGGGATTTATGTCACAGAACTTTGAATGTGGCACGTTCAGCTAATAATTTACTGTTGTTCATTTAATAAAATAAAATTTTATTATTGCTAAGCAGATTTAAATAGAATTTTAATGGTCATCATAAAAAATATAAAGAACATTTCTTAGCAAAGCTCTATATAAGCACAAAGCTGCTAACTTCTGTATGTTTATATCGAAAAGTAAATAGATACTTTCTATATGCAAGATATATGAATAGATAAATAAATAAGTAGATAATATAAATATATATTGAGTCTTTATAAAAATTGCAAATTAGTTGCATATGAAATATTAAATTGATTACCTTTTTAATTATGAATTTTATTTGCTTACAAATTTCTTTAAATTTATATTAATATATTTATTTTTATATTTATAAATTTTATTAAATTATTTTGGACATTTCAAAAATTGTAATAAATCACAATATATTTAATAAAAAATTACGATTTTGATTTTTATTTTTAAAATTTTTTTTCTTTTTAATATTTATGGCGAGGGCGGGGGGGGGGAGCAGGGAGGGGGAACGGAAGGGGAGGGGGGAGGGGGGGGGGGAGAGGGGTGGGGGAGGGGTAGGAAAGAGGGGCATGGGGAGGGAGAGGGGGGAGGGGGGGGAGAGGGAGAGGGGGGGAGGGGGGGGGGGAGGGGAAGGGGAGGGGGGAGGGAGGGGGGGGGGATTTTTATTTATATTTTATTTTTTTTATTTTATATTTATATTTTTTATATTTATTTTTTATTTTTTTTATTTTTATTATCTATATATATATATATATATATATATATATATATATATATATATATATATATATATATATATATATATATATTATTTATTTTTTTTTTTTTATTTCTCTTTATTTATGTTTCATCATTTTAGTTTTAATTAATTTCATTTTCTATCTATACAATTTTAAGCACATCCTAAATTTTCTGCTTTATAAATTGAATAACCATTTATTTTCTTAAATATTTAAAAATTTTCTCAAATGTTGAAACATAAATTAAAAATTGTATATTCAATGTTTAAGCATCTGTTCAGCTTCACTTGTCTCTAGCACTCGCTCAACAAGACTTCATCACTACCCAAAGCTTTATAATACCAAACAAATGCAATCTATAGAATTCAAACCAAATCGTATGTTAATTTATGCTATATCAAATCCACAAAAAAAAGCTGAAAGAAACAGCCATCATATGTTTGTTGCACTTTGCTGGCAGCCGCTGCCAAACATGTCAATCAATTGAGCTGATGGGAATTCATGAAGCTTTCAACAGATGCTAAAGATCTTCACGAATCACATGATGATGATGATAATAATAATAAACATAATAATGTTGCTGATCATCATGATGCTAATGTTAATGATGAAATCAACTCGCGCTGCATGCTGCTGATGCTGCAGCTGATGGCATCAACCAAACACGGAAGCAAATAGAACTAAAGCTCCAAATGTTGAGCAGATACATTCAGCTAAAATAAATGTATTTCATGCCACTTGTGTCAATAGTTGAACAACAACAACAAGAGAAAAGAATGAAAGAGAATAAAAATAAGCTAAGCAAGCAAACAATCTAGTTGGTGAGGCATGTTCGACTAGCTGCAAAGGTTTTATAGAACTTTTGTGGATATTATAAATATTATATTGCACAAATTTATTTGACATTCGAAAGAGCTAAATAAAAAAAATAAATAAATTATAGTGAAAAATTATAGTAAAAAAATATATAAATTATAGTGAATTTCGATGAAAATCGAAATCAACATTTTGGATTTATTCAAAAAGTAAAAGACTTAATAATGATATACTAGAATACAAGCTGTCTATTCGAAATATTCCTGCTTCTAGCTCTGTTAAACTTCTAGCTTGTTAGATTAACAATTGTCTAAGCTCTTTATCCATTTTTAATACTCTGTCATCAATTACAGGGTAAACCCTAACACAAACCATCAAAAACAAAAAACAAAAACTTAACACTCTAACCAAGTGTTTTGTTATAGATACTGAGCGTTAGCGATAAACTCGCAAGTATTTCGCGCCTGGCTATAATGTAAGAGAACACGCAAAGCGCGACATAGATAAAAAAAAAACTACATACATATAAACATATAGAGATAGATGCATAACGAGACAGTTGCCGGGTTTGCGTGACAAATGCTCGTAAAACGATACTTGAAGTAACATTTAACGATTTTTTGTTTTTTTACAGGCGTAGCGGTAAAATGAAAAAGAAGCATTAACTGTTGAGAAAGTTGACTTTTGCGTAGGTTATATAATCTAGAGTTTAGTAATCTCTTCTTATTTTTTTTTTTTTCTTTTTTTGGACTTACCTTGACCATTGCTATTGACCGCCGTGTTGGCAGATGTTAGCAGTATTTGACTTTCGAGTTCCTGCAATTCCGATTTCAGTTCGGCCAATTTACTTTTGCTCTTCTTGACCAGAACGGCAACATCGCTGAGCGAACGACGATCCTTGGCCACCTCGCGTAACTTTTCGGCACCCTCTTTAATCTTCAGCTCCTTTCGTATCTCACGGCGTATGGCCTCTTTGATCTCCTCGAGCCGTATCGACATACAGCTCTCGGGCAGATTTTCTGTGAAGCCATATTTATGACTGAGCTCATATAGAACTGGATGCTTTATATATTCGCCCTGTAAAATCAAAAAACAAAATAATTAAGTTAGTTTGTTTTGTGAATAGTTTTATAGATATACATATATATATATTTTTGATTGACTCTGCCTACGTACAGCGGTACCATTTACCGTATCTGTGTAAAACAGTCCGCCATCGGATGACTCGAAATTGGAGACGATACGATTCCATAATCGCGACACACTCGCACGCCGTTTGACCGACGACTTATGCGACAGACTGTAGTTACGCGGCAGTGTATTGCATTTGCGTGAATTTGATTCTGGGCCAGAGCTAAAACTCTCATTGGAAATGCTTTTCGTATCGCTTTGCGGCTGTGAGTACAAAATACTGCGTATTTTCTTAACCAAATTGGACATTTTTTTAGACAAGTCTCATACAGATTTCGCTTGAATTACGAATTGAAAATGTTTCTGGGTTCTCATGTGATGTGATGATAAATGTTTTCTTGTTGTTGTTACTGTTGTCGTTTTTATATTTGTGACCAGTTCATGGTAATTAGACAACTTGAGTCGCCCCGTTCCACCACAAGCTGCTACGAATTATCAAGAAATTGTACAATAGATTGTTCACAAAAAGAGAAAGAACGAGAGAGCGAGAGAGCAAGAGAGAGAGAGGAGAAACTAACAACAGCAACAAGTTAGTTGAACCTGATTCTAGATTGTCATATGTCAACGTCAACGATATGAGAAAGTTAACACAATTGATAAAAGATATTTCTTTCTATTCATCTGTACTCAATTCTTAAACACATTTCCGATCGAAGATAGCGAATGTGTATGGCGCGTACAATTAGAATGCAAATGAAAAGTTCTAAATACCAATTTCAAGTGGCTAACAATTTCGAGTCAATTGTTGTCCAATAAAAGTATTCATTATAAGCTTTGATCAATTCACAAGTCACATAGAAAACCTTGTATGCAATCGATGAAAACATCTTTGAGGCTTTCTTTTCATAAATTAAAGAATCTAAGCTCTATGTGAAATATAACTGATTTTAAGCAGTTTTCTAACAAAGCTGAATCAATCACTTTAACTTCTTCAACCTCAACTAAAAATCTCTAGACAACATCACTTAAAAAACAGCTTTACATAATACCTAACCTTGGTAAACACCAAAAAATATATCACAACATTCCCTCTGACCCTCAACTTATGAATTTGTTAATTGATAAAGAAAAATGACTTTCATAAAACGAAAAAAAAAACTTAAAGCTAAGCTAACCAAAGCTCGTACTTTGATATGAAATTTGCCTAAATGAAAAACTATTTTGTTTATATCATAAAACTTAAAGTCAGACAGTTAGCACAGCATGGCACTATAAATACGTACGCACACGCCTGTAAATGCCTGATAAAGAAACTATATACCGCATGACTGTTAAAAACTATGTAAATATATATAAATATGTGTGTATATATACATTATATATACATACATACAGGAAGCTTAGTTTATAAACATGCTTCTGTTTACTTTGGCAATATTTGTATGCCCCGCACCTATCGAGTATTGGTAAACAGAGCATAATGTTTTTGTTTGGATTTATGTAACAGGCACAAAATAAATATATATATATATATATATATATAATAATATATTATTAATGAGAATATTGAATTGGTTTCATGTAAGTCTAGTCAGTTTCTATAGCTGTTTATATACATATTGCATGTCTCTTTATCTATCTTTTAATTATGTTTATTATTTATATATACCTAGTCATTTATCTGTCTTTTTGGCCGTCTACCTTCTTCTATTCAGATACTCAACATTTTATCTATACATAGCTATATTTTTATTTCTCTCTAACAACCAATAACTTTATCAATTTCCATGAGTTCAATTTTATTTTGGCCATTTCATAAACTGATATTTAGATTCCCACAAATACTTTTTGCATAGCTCTCTCAAGTTCTCTCAATCGTAAATAACTTATATTTCAACATAAACAGCCGTCGCAGGGTATTTTACAGTCGACCACGCCCGGTCTTCCATACGCTACTTCTTTACTGTTTTTCTTGCCATTTTTCCTTATGCAGCCAGCTTACAAAGTACGCAAAGGCAAACGTTTTTTTGTTGGTTTAATACGCTGTTCTATTATGTATTGAGAGTAGTGAAGAGTTGGAAATCTTTTATAGAATTCCATGGAATAGGGTTGACTCGTTTTTCACATTGCTAACAAAAAGCGTACTATATATTTGCATTAACGAAAGGCAACTGGAAGTTAATATACTGAACTTGACTCATGCCAATTAGCCCAATAAGGCACAGACGTAGAGCAGCTGACAGTTGGCCATATTTGTGTTAGCCCGGCATGCATATGCATAAGAATTTCTCCAACTCTCCAAACAAAACAATAATAAAATGTAGAAAGCGAAATTGTGTGTGTTGTGCAGTGACAAAGAGACGCCGGCAAAATCACAAAAGATTTATTGGACTCTTAATTGGAATTCGCATTGGCATAATTGGAATGCATACACAGATACATTTTGATTGATTGCTAGTTGACTAACAAAACGAAGAAGAAAGAGAAGAAGAAACAAACGAAATGAAACAGTTGTTATACACTCTCATATATAATACTCTTATAATTGAAATTTTTGAAAACCGAGTGCCCAGGGACGGTCATAGACTGCGCAACGTGTTCTTATCAGCATTTGCTGTGTCTCTCTCCGATAAGACTCCAATCAGACTAACAACAACATTCCTTATTTTATTCAAGCAAAACTATTGTTTATCCACACACACACACACGTTAGTAATATGCCAAATATGTGTTATATATGGTTTTTATCACATGTTTATATAAAATATTATAGAATATTTTAATTTTTTTTAGAATTAATTTCACAATTAACGGCACTTGAGCTTGCAACCTGTTGCACATGAACTCTCTCTCTCTCTCTCTATATATATATATATTTTTTTTGTTCTCTCTAGTTTTTTTTTTAGCTGCCCGCACGCCGACACTCACGAACATCGAGTGATGTTCACGTCATTTTCCCAGGTGTAATAAATGCGCCCATCGACCCGAAGCACATACGCCTCGTCGTGGGTGGGCGAAGTCAAACGATTTATCACGAAGCAGCTTAACGATGTGACTCACGAAGCTGCCAACTGCTTTCGGCCTGGCTTTTCAGCCGATAAGAATAAAAAAAAAAAAAACCCTCCACACAAACAGTTACAACGTCTAGTTCGGCATTTTGTTACAAATATCTATGCAATTATCTTAATCAGTTCAAATATTACGAAAAAAACAAAAGCAAATATAAAGAGACTTACTAATGTTTGAGAGCTCAACTATTTATAGATTAAGACACATTAACCGGGGCAAAAACAAAGTTCATTTAACAGTCAACAGGCAATTGCACCTGCCACGAGGTTACCTTTGTAAAACAGTTTATTTATAAAGATTTTTTCATTAAAATTGTCTAAGCGGGACATAAGAAGTTGTCCTGACTAGTGATAGTCAGTCTGGGAGCTGTAAGAGCTATAGACTTGTTATTTTATGTGCATTCCAGCGCAGCTTAAGTTTATTTCAAATAATTGATTTTGTTGCTAGCAATGTTTACTATATTTAGAAAACTTTTATAATTTTAAAATAATAAATCTTTGACTTTTAAATATTTGTTATAAAAAACTAAAGAAGCTGTATATAGCGTTGTATCATGTATACATTTTAGATTTGATCAAAATATAGTTATATTTATTTAATATCTAAAAATATAAAAAAATAAAATATATAAATATAAATAAAAAATAATATATATATAAATATAAATAAAAAATAATATATATATAAATATGAAAGCCTCATTTTCTCTTAAATATAATAATAATTTAATTACATCATTTACAATTTTCTCCATTTCCTTGCAGTTTCAGTTTTTCTCTTTTATACAAAAATTAAATTCCCATTATATTATAGCTGCAACTTAATACGCTTAAATTTAGTCAAGTTATTGAATATATATTACGTTGAAAATCAAGTCGACTATAACTAATTGAGGCAGTCATTTATAAGCCATATAAACTTAACGTTCATTAGGCTGACAATTGCAAAGCTCACTTTAATATGTTTTATATCCATTTTTTCCCTTTGAATTGCAAAAAAAAAAAACTCCTGGGAAATGTTTTACGAGCTTGTATGTGAAATTATAGCGACACGGCGCATTCTTTATAAAAGCAAAGAAAAAAAAAAACATCTTGATGATAATGGAGGCCCGCCGGGTATTGCAATTGCATAAGCAAGAGTTAAAAAAAAAGAAACTGACACAACATACTTACGAATACTTGAATAATCAGCATAATATGCGATATAGCAACAATGAGACGCAAGAGACAAAGATAAAAAGATATATACATATATACATATATATATATATAGGGAGTTGTACGAGAGTAAGTTGCAGGCAGAGTCTACAGGGCGAACCACATGATGATAATAATGATGATGATGATGACAGCCGCTGTCTGAGAAAGTTGCAAAAACAAAAAAAAAATATATACATATAAATAAATAAGTTGCAGGCGGGCCACATTGGAGAACCAACCAAAGCCAAAGCAGCAGCTGTAGGAGGTGTAGAGGAAAATCAGGCAAAGAGAGAGGAAGCTGCGACCATGAAGAGTTGGAACGGAAATGGAAATGGAAATGAAGGCGTTGTGCCACAGAGAAAAGCTAAAGCAGGAGAAGCAGCAGGAGGAGGAGTACAAGCAGAAGAATAGAAGAGGGTGGCGTAAAGAGGCAAAGACGACAACAGTAAATGGCGAAAAATTTTGTGGCTTTCTTTTGACGCAGTCACACTGCTGCTGCTGCTGCTGCTGCTGCTGTGTGTGGGCTGATAGCCCGAGAGAGAGAGAGAGAGAGAGAGAGAGAGAGAGGCGGAGAGAGTGAGCGAAAAATAAAGAGAAGAGCACTTCTTGAGACAACAAGAGTGTGTGATATATGCAGCGGGGCAGGCAGGCAGGCAGCAGAGAATCTTGCGGCAAGCAGCCCACGTTTAATTAATAAAATATTTGCGCTCACAGCCTAATGATAAATGACAATGAGATACCCTAGAGATGAGTGTTTACTGAATTGTGCCGAGGCAGATTAGATTTTATTAACTAGAATTTAAATAAAATATAATCTGCATACATTCATTAATCAATACGAAATTGATATTACAAACTGAATTGAATAAGATATTAAATTGAACTATGTTTTTTAAGAATTCATAAAAAACTCTAATATTAAGGAAACTATTGCAATATCAACAACATATCTCAATAGGTCACAAAGCTCTGATATTTATAATAATAATATTAAAATTTCAATCAAATATGCTCAAACATTCAAGTATTCTAAATGGAACTTTCAAAATTGCATACCTCTTTTAACACTATAATAATTACAGGGTATTTCAATTGGTCTACACGACTCAAGTTAGCAAAATATTTCGCGCGTGCTATCTGCGACTCCAACTTGTATTATATTTACATACATATACACATATACACACACACACTCACACACACATTCACATACATATTCTCATATTCATATTCATGTATACTTAAATAACAAATGGCAATTGGAATGCGTTTAGTTCCAATGATATTCCAGATACATATATACATATATATAAATTTGTACATACGTGTATATATCCTTTGAGACGTGAACGTAAATCCTTGAGAAAAACCATATTCATAGTTAATGCCATGCTAAAGAAAAAGTTGCGCGTTTTCTATGCCCTAAAATTGTTGCAGGCAAGGCATTTTCCAAAACGAATTTCTATGAGGTTTTCTTTGAATTTTCGCTGTATTCTTGCGGTTTTGTTTTATGCTTTCTTTTGTCTGTGCACGTATATAAATATATATAAGTATAAGTATTTATATGTATATATTAAATATACATATTCATTTTCCAAATCGAATGCGCGCAACGCAAAAATCACGACGACAAACTGCCAAATGTGCGATATTATATATGCATAACTAAATGGCAAAACATATATATATTTAATATATATATGTATAATATATATTTTATAAGTATATAATGAAAAAAAAAGGCGCGACAAACGACGCTGCGAACGAATTGAATTTTGGTGAAATGTCAAGGCGCTGCTGCTGCGGCAGGGCGAAAACTGCAATGGAAAAACTAGCTGGCCGAGGCAGCCAAGCGATTAGAAAGCTTTTCAATTTTTGCGCACAAATTACGGAAAAACAAATCATTTTCCTTGCATGCATAGATACATACATACATACAGACATACATTCAAAGAAATATGTATGTATATATATATGAGTTTTCCCTTCATACGTATGCAGATAGCACACATTCGTAGAGACAACGCTACAGCTACAGATACATTCGCATCTACAGATACAAATTAATTGCTTGGCTGCTTATCTTATAGATACTTGTGTGTATCTTAAAGATACAAGCAAAGTGTGCAGCATTTGCTGTCGTCGCAATTTTCGTTTTCGTTTTCGTTTTGGAAAATGATTTCAAATAAAAAACACAAACAGAAAACAAACAAAAAAAAAAAGTTTAATCGAGTTGTTTTTTTTTTGCTTCTTCTCAATTACCTGCAAGAGACGAGAGAAAGAAAAGAGAAGATAAACATTAGTTAAGTTTGTCAAAGTCAGGCAAAGAGGATTGCACAAATTTAATTGTGTATATACATATATATACTTGTATAACTAACAGATACTTTTAAAGCTATCATAAAGAGTAAATCAATAATAATAATAATTCATAAAGCGAAAAGTGTTGTCCATTGCAAAATTGTGTATTTATTTAAAGCTCACTAACAAAAGCAAGTCACTTAGTTATATTATATTTGATATGTGAGTCTTTTCTTAGAAATATACTATATAATACGAATAGATAGCTGTGGCATATATTTAGCATTATGTGAACCACATTTATATATATATATATTTTTTAATTGTTGTAGATTAGAAATGAATAACATTTCATTATACAACAATTCATATTAATGCATATGCAAATGAATCATAAAATGAATGAATGAAAGTTTTTGATTTCTATTGAACAACAAAAATCGTTTGTTATGTATTTATGTAAGAATGCAAATTGCAAGAAGTAGAAAATGCATATATTAATATTTATAAATAACATAAATATTGTTGCTATCTGTTTAACATAATGTTGATCTACATATGCAATTTTTTTATTTCGCAATGCTAGATAACAGTTCAATGGATAAGAAATCTACGTCTGTTACGCAAAAATGTTATGCTTAGCATTAACAGTTTATTTAGCTTCGAACAGATATTCAAATGCTATATGCTTAAGAGATTATGTTAATGTGAATTGAATGATTGAAGCATTCTACTGTTAGGCCAGCTGGTAAAATATTTTACAAAGCTATCAATACAGCAGCCACTGTTAAAAGACTCTGTCTTAACAGACTATTACTCAATCGTGTACAGCAGCCATGTAAACGCTTTTTTACATATGTTAATGCGTTTCTCACATACATGCATGTTAACGCTCCTTTTATTCAGCCTCTTTCGTCATTTTCAAAAGCAATCACAATTGTGATTTATACTTAGAACGCGTGACTACTTAGCTACTCGGCTTGCTCAGGTAATTAATAACTGGCAATATTTAATTTGTTAACGCCTCGCTTTGATGTTCAGTTCCCCACAAAAAAAGAACATATAGATATAAAGACAGTTGTCCACATGAGAGTGCTGTGATTTCTAATCGGTCATTTGCCTGTGGCGAGAGGTTGCCTACACTTTAACTCACGTCCGCATTATTCACTACACAAGATATATAAAAATGTTTATGTACATACATATATATAAATAAAATAACAAGGTCGCTGTTGTTTTAGTAAACTATATACAAACATATAAGCACACATATATATATATACGATTAGAGGCTACCCTTGGTACAGCCCACGCATTTGCGCTGTCTAACGCATCAAGTGGATGTGGGGGAACTTTTAACAGTCGATACATTTTTTCGCACTTTACACGCAACACAAATCTCAATTTGAATTTGTGTTTATGTGTACATAAAAATACAAAATAAAAAGAAAAATACAAAACAACAACAAATCTTACTGTCCATTTATGAACAATCCAAGCAACAACAACAATAAAAATCATACTTTTTTTGGATAAAAACGCCTAAACAAAGTTTCTGTTTTCTTGATTTCTATGCAATTTGTTTTCCAAATATAATGTGTTTTGTTTATATACATATATAAATATTTTTATATATCTATGCATCTCTATAGTATAAATTAATGCTTCTATAAAACGACAGGTGATCTCTTAAAGCGTTTCAAATTAAATTTTAATTTAATTAGAAGCTTTTGAGCATTTGTTCGCTTTCAAGATTATTCTTGCTTTTGCTGCGCTGTTTCATAAAAAATATAATTTTTATAAAATATTTAGATATTTTATCCACTATAACTGAGTTGAATGCTACTCACTTTCTATGCATATAAGAAGATACTAGTAGTAGTATTGCAGACTTGTAATATATTTTTATATTATTTGTATAATAGTATGTTAATTAGTAGTAGATTAAGAGTATTTCTTCACAACAATTTTTTTATTATTCTACTACATATTAAACTATCATATTATTTAGTAGGAGTATTTCCTTACTACCATTATTTAACGACTTTTGGGTATTTTCTCTTTCTGCTTGAAATTCTACTACTTATTACACTATTTTGATACTACGTTTTAATAAGGCAAATACTGTATTTATTTTGTTTTTCATTTCATGACAATATTTCTCTACCACCTACTCCTACTACTACTCTACTTCTACTACTACTCTACTT
The DNA here is from genome assembly GCA_030914345.1 of Drosophila koepferae. NCBI lineage: Eukaryota > Metazoa > Arthropoda > Insecta > Diptera > Drosophilidae > Drosophila > Drosophila koepferae. Next base: position 11,363,219 of record JAUESR010000211.1, on the reverse strand, counting down.
CTACTACTACTCTACTTCTACTACTACTCTACTTCTACTTCTACTACTACTCTATCTTCTACTACTACTCTACTTCTACTACTACTCTACTCCTACTACTACTCTACTTCTACTACTACTCTACTTCTACTACTACTCTACTCCTACTAACTTACTCTACTTTACTACTACTCTACTTCTACTACTACTCAACTTCTACTATTACTTTACTTCTACTACTACTCTACTCCTACTTCTACTACTACTTTCCTTCTACTACTACTCTACTTCTACTACTACTCTACTTCTACTACTACTACAACTACTTAGACTCTAACCAAGTATTCTACTATTCTAGATATGATTCTAATTCCTAATACTAATTTTTAGTTCAAGCTCAGTTGCTACTTTCTCATCATCAAATGTTTACATTATAATTATTTATTTATTTTTGTTAAATATAGAGAAAAAGCTTTTAAGCTAATTGACCTCAATTAAATCCGATATTTCTTTACTCTAAACTATTATAGTATTTTAAGTTTAATTTTAAACTTCTTAAGCTCAACTGTAACCCTAATAGTCTTTCATCTCTCTCTCTCTCTCTCTCTCTCTCTCTCTCTCTCTCTCTCTCTCTCTCTCTCTCTTTCTGTCTCTCTTCTACTAATTTATAAATAGAAATAATCTCGGCCTTATTCGAAAGATACGTTTAGTTTTGATTAAATATTTCGTTTTTGATGCTTAGCCAAATGTAAATTTTTGGCATTACAAAAACTTTGGGAATTCAATCAGCAGCTCAATCGACTGAGAATGAATAGGTTTTTTTATGGGTTTTTAATCAATTTACGATTATGGGCAGCAAAAAAACCTGATTAATATGGGGTGCTATATTCGTTGTTGTTGTTGTTGTTGCTCTGCTGTTGCTGTTAGGATGATGAAAACGTTTTAGTTAGTGACAACTGAGCTGTCAACGCATTTGTAATTCGAGTTGTGGAGAGGGAGCACAGACAGGCAGACAGACAGGCAGTGCTCTGGCTAGGTGCCAGAGGGTTAGAGGGGGGGCGGCGGCAGACTATAGAAGTGGGTCGGGCAACTGCCTTGGGCGCTGACCCAGTCCCCCAATAGATATATTGCATTAGCTTAAAGCCATAGAAAGGCAACGACAAAATGTACAATGAAAATTTTCAGTTGAGTTTTCTTCGATTCTGTGCGCGCTTTATTTTGCATTTGTATTTTTTTCTGGTATTTTTTCAGTTATTCTGTTTTTTTGTTTTTGCTTATTCAGCGCATGCAACAAGTGAATTTGGGTTAAGCCTCGCAGCGTAAAGTACCATAAAAATACAACAACAACAAAACGCGCAAAGGCACAAAAATAAAACGAGCAAACGCAGCAGAAGGAGAAGCACAGACAACAACAACAACTACAACAGCAACAACAATAATAATACATAAATAAAACTGTGACAAAATTAGAACAAAATTTCAAGCGAGTGCCTGAAATTGAAAATCGATTTTTTTTTTTTTACTTTTCGTTTTGGCTCGTTTCGTTTTTATTCGGTTTGGTGTCTGGTCTCGAATTTTAATTGATTGTCACTTGATTTTCACTTTTTATAAACGTTCAAAGATGGTAAGAAAAAAAAAAAGAAATAAGAAATAAGAAATAAAACCAAAACTAAAAGAGAAATGGAATTTCACCCAAGCGGTATTTTGATTTTTTTTACTGTTTGTTGTTGCGCTCTTTTGTCTTAATTATTAAACGCTGCTAGCGGAAGAAGCAGCAGTCGAAGAAGCTGTAAAATAAATGGCCCAAATCGAGCCGAAGCGTTTAGCAACTTACGTTTCGGCAGAAAATTAAAGTAACAAAACCAACAGCAGCGCCAGGAAAAGAAATTATTGTGCTGCTAATCCGAATGTTGGCTCAAAAGCTGTGGACAACAGTTTTGTTGTTGTTTTTTTATATTTTTTATTATTATTATTATTATTTTGGGCGTTGTTCCACCAAAAAGGACATTGACACTACACACTCACATATAGATGTACACACACACACACGCACCAACGAGACTTGGCTCACGGAGCGCATTTATGCGTCATCGAGAGGAGACACCGCGAAAATTTATGCAATTGCTGCCACAAAGACTTTCACGCGATGCTACGCAAAAAAACAAACAATAACAAATGTGAAGTAAAAAGCGCGTAACGCTGCAATACCGATGAACCGGCTTCAAGCACGACTAAAACCGAACTGAGCGCCAGGCACCCAAACAAAGCTCTCAAAACCAACCGAAGACAGTAGCATTGACAGAGCGCGCTGAGCATGCGCGAGCATAAACAAACACAGTTAGTGAGCGCATTTCTTGCACAGTAAGAAGCCGAGAGAGCGAAAGAGAGAGGGAGCATGGCTTGGCGTGAAGAGAGCGAGTGCACACAAACACAGGCGAAAGTGGAGCGCGAGCGCACAAATTGCAGCAAAGAAAGCAAAGTCAAAGCTCCCGCTGCATGCTTCAATGAATGACTGGACGAGGAGAGGTTGAAGTTGCCGTTGATGTTGACGTCGACAGCGACTGAGAGGCTCTGGTGGCAGAGCGAAGCCGCCTTTGTTAATTGGCCTGCGCGTGCGCCAGCTTCTATACAAGTGTTGTTATTATTATTCTTGATTCTTTTTCTTTTTTGGTTTTTCTTTTGGCATGGTGTTTCTAAGCTGCGCTCGGGGCTGCTAGCTGTTGCTGTTGGTGTTGTTCTTGTTCTTGTTGTTGTTGAGTGGCTTTTATTGTGCCAGTTCTTGGAATTGTACAGCTATGTTTGATTAACATTTCTTGGCCGCTCTTTTTTTTTTTTTGTGGTGTCTTCTTTAACTTGTTTCTTTTTTGGGTTAACATTTTTCACTGCACTATTATGAAACTGTCACACATTTTAGCCAGCATTGTTTATATTATAACATACATTTCTATGAGATAAGCCAAGTGCCAGATCATTTGCATAAGCACAAAAGCTGAGCTTAGTAGACGCTGCCGAAGCAGAAGCAGATAACTAAAAGGCACAGCATGTGGCGCCGCCGCCGCGTCAATTAGAAGCTATCTGACGGCACATTGCGTGACTTTCCAAAAAAAAAAAAAAAAAAAAAAAAAAAAACATACGAAGAAGAAGGCTTCACAAAAATACCAAAAGAAAATCCCTTGAATGACCGGCTAGCCCATCGCACACACCCACCTATTTTAAGTGGCAACAAAAGGGTTGACAGCTGCAGGTGAAGCCGTCCAAGTGCCAATGACGTTTGGCTGACTAATTAGATATGATACGCGTCTGTCTGCCTGCCTGCAACCCTGACGCATAAGCTGGCCCCAACTGTTGTTATATAGGCTAATAGTGTGCTAAATACAATAGGGTAATCCCCTGGCTACGATTACTATTATGAGCTAAAGTTTCTTAACTTTTAACATCGAGCTATTAAAAGGCTTATCTTATCTATATTTATATATGTTCGCATATGTATAAACATGCAGATTATAATTTATTGTTCTGACATAACATGAGTAGACTGTATCTGTGCGTCAATAGCTTTGTTAATATTCTATGGATATTACGTCGAAAGATATATCAGTGGAAAAGTTTACTTCAATTTTATTATTAGATACATTTATTACTGTTGACTTTGGAATATAGTATTTATTGGAGTAATAATATATAATATTATATATTTATATAAAAAATATTTCCCCAATGCTCATATCACATTTTGACATATCCTACAAAAAGCTCTTTACTATGAAAGCACCTGACAGACAGCTCTAAAGAAGACTTCATAATGTCAACGAAATTGCAACAACGGTACACTAGCAAACACACACACACACACACACACAGGCACATAACTGTGACATTTAACGAGTTTTGTTGCGTCTTTTACGAGTCAATAAACGGAAATTGCCAACGAGCTAACCAAAAACACAGACGATGAAGAAGAAGAAGACGACGAAGAAGTAGAAACACGCAGTCAACAACCGGATGTCGCATGTGCCACAAGCCACAAAAGTCAAAATGGGCGAATGTCCAATGCCAAGTGCAATAGCAGCACCAGCAGCTGATAAACAGCAAAAAGCGAAAAGCCAAAAGCATATAAGTTTTTCATAAATTTTTATTGGCCAGCTTTGCAGTCACAGATGCGTCACAGCCAACGCCTCTGCCGCTGTCACTGTCGCTGTCGCTGTCGCTGTCTCTGTCGCAGCTGCGGGGTTGACAAACTCCACGCAATATGCGAGTTAAATACTAAATACTAAAAAATACCAATAAAAAGTACCAGTTCCAGCATAATTACAACAAAAGAGAAAAGTGCGAAAACAGACGAAAAATTGCATAAAAATAAAAGCTTTTTGTTTTTGGGAAAGTCGCCGCCACCGCCGCCGCATTGGGCCGGAAAATGAGCGCCTGTCAATTAAGCATAAGTCAACCATATATATACATATGAATATATAGTGTACTCTAGGAATATCATGTACATCATGATTAGGGCGCAAAGAACAATGAGATCTGAGCCGTATTCAATATGCAGATTATTTGCTTTGGCTTGTTTTCAGCTTTCGGTCTGGGCGTCTGCAACTGCATGCCTCTCGCTCGCACTTAATGCAATGTGTGATTGTTTTTTTGGTTTATTTTGAGTTTTTTTTAACAGAGTTGGGCGCGCTGTCACGTAACGAAAGGGAAACTCTGTCTGTGAATCTGTGGGAAGTCAGCGTCTTGCAACAATGACAAGGCGGCAAATGCAAAGGCAACGAGGCAAAAATGCAGAGGCAGAGCCAAAAAGGCAACAATGGCTGCAGCCCAGCAGAATAACACAGAGTAGAAGTTGCTATGGCTCTCTAGCCCTCATTCCCCCTCTCTCTATCTTTCTCCCGCTCTCTATCAGTGTTCCAACTGACTGCCTCTGCATTTTAAGACATTTTTCATTGCATAGGGTTGGCGGCATCGCATTTCAAGAAGAAGAAGATTCACAGTAAAAGCAGAAGTTGAAGTAGAAGCAGCAACAACATCAACACGCCCAGTTAACACCGTAAAAGCGTTGATTAATTAATTAATAAAACTTAACTGTACACACATATGTATGTATAAATAGCTCATACATATATGCAATTACAGTTAAAATAGGTGCTGCTGATGGGAAAGCAGCGGCAACCGCAGCAGCTGCTCAGCTGGGAATAACTGCTGCTGCTGCAAAAAAAAAAACTAATTGCATTAGGAGCTTAGCAGTCAAAACAAAAGCGCAAAAACAAAATCAGAGCAATTCCCACAGAATCTGCAAAAGTCACACAGACACAACACTCGCACGCACACATGGACAGAGCTGTAGTTGTTATTGCATTCAATCAATGTGCAACGGCATTTGGAGAGCAGCGAGCAGCTAGCAGCGGTCAACAACACTTACTGCTCGCTCGCGGAAGCAGCGCACCAAAAGAGAAATAGAGAGCGCTAGGCAGAGGCAGAGGCAGTGGCAGCGACAGCGGAAGCTGTTGTTGTTGTTTTAGCTGAGTTTCTACTGCAGGTGGCGTTTGGCAAACAATTGCAAGCGCTGCTGCTGTTGCTGCTGCCGCTGTTTGGCACGCTTCTGCTGCTGCTTCTTTCTCATTCGCACTCTCTTTCTTATTAACACTCAAGCAGTTGGTGTCGCTGTTATGCTATTAACATGCTGTTAGCTTGATTGAAAATGTTTTATGGCGCTGCCCCTTTGTCGAGCTGCGGGTTGTTATTATTATTGTTGTTGTTGTCAAGTGCACTAACAGCAACAACAAACGTCAGTTGGCCGCTTTGAACTCGCACGAGTGAAAGTGAAAATTGCTAAATTATACAGAAATCAATGTTACAGCAGCGGCGGCGGCAGCAAGGTGGACATTGTAAATGAACAGCTGGCGCGCTAGTTGATTAGCCAAACAGCAAACAAAGCAAACAGCAAACAAAGCAAACAGCAAACAAAGCAAACCAAGCAAACAAAATAGACAAGCAACACCCAAACAAACTGTTGCAAGTTCATGAGCAACATATTGCCTACTGTCTTACCCTAACTGCACTTGACTTTTTTGCTCTAAGTCGCATTCCAATGCTCTGCGACCAGGTTCTACTTTCGCAACCCGTTTTCACTCCACCACCAGCTGTGGCATATAGACATACATACATACATACATGTAAATATGTATGTTTAAATATACATATATTCAATTTGCAAACTCAACTCTAACGTTGTCCCAATTTTCGTGCCTGCCACATAATTGGGGACACCTGCATGTGCCAAATTCAAAAACTAGTTGCAATAGCAGCAGCAACAATTTGAGAACTGGGAAAGGAAGCGTTAGAAACTGGCCAAATGGGAATGCAAATGGGCATGCCAATAGAAATGGAACGCAATTTTCCAGTCACGCAATTAGAAGGTGCGCATTTTCTTCTAGCTCTCTTTTATAGGTGAATAAAGTTAAGTTACTTAACAGCTTTTTAGTATTTTCATTTTATGATTGGAATGGAAATTTCATAGGCAATTCTATGCAAGGCTTTTGTTGTTAAGTGCCTTCAAATGCAATAGGGAAAGGTAAAGGATAGATATATATATATATATATTTTTTTTTTTTTTAATTTTAATTTTGTTGCTCTCTACCTATTTCTCTCTATCTCTGGCTGTCCTCTTAATATAATATCCCTTGAAAATCATAAATTAAATGAATGGGCTTTATTTATAGATTATTTGTATATCATATTTTTAGAATCTTTGATCTGCCTAATTCATTGCCTCTTTTTATGCATTCGTTTGCTCTTTCTTTCTTTGTCGCACCCTTTATTTTGTCTTAACATAGCCATGTCAGCTGTTCTACGCAATATAACAAATTACGTTTAGTTAACAGAGCTACTCAAAACGCCACCTGTGCCCTAACATGTTCATGTAAACTGTCATGCATAACATGAAAGTAAAACAGCAAACGCCTTAGTATACATTGCTGTTACCAAACATTCCATGTTAGTCATTCATATGTTAAATAACATCTGTTCACTCATTTGCTTTAGTTTTCTATTGAAATTGTGATTGATTTAACTATTGTTTCTGCACCACTTGAACATTTCTTGCTCAGCTTGAGTGGTTGCTACTTGACAACTGCTACCTGAGCACCCACCAGCTGAGCGATTTCCATTGTCCAGCCCCAGGTTCAGCGGCAAAAGTCAACACAGCAATTTGCGCAATTGAACTCATCAATTGCAGCAATTAAATGTGCCAATGGCAGAGAGGAAAAGAGAAAGAGAGATGCAGAGAGGCAGAGAGGCGGACGGTACGCCTGTGCCCAGCTGCCTGTCTCGAGCTATGAATTAACCAACCCAAACTCAAACAGAAAGCAGCTACACGGCAGGCACAAGATGAATGTGATATAACAGCAACACGACCAACTCAACAACAACTGCAAGTTAATTAAATGATTTTCAATGTCTGACAAGCGCGCGTTACTTTCCCAAGTCCCCTCCCCCTAACAATGGTAAAAATGAAATCGATTGCTTTGGATATGCATTTCCGTTAAGAGACGATCGCCAAATGTCCACTGTAAATATATTTGCAGGATGCAACCAGACTTCAAACCGCTTACAACTAGACTTTTCCCCCAAGAGTAATGAATCTTGAAAAGTTCCCCATAATTTGTTTACTCAATTTAGCAAGAGCGGAAAACAGATTACAGGAACACAGCGATAATTAAGTATATATAATATATGCTAAATATATATAATAAATACTATATATACACATATTTATATATAATATATTTGATAAAGTATTTGCACGCGTACACAAAGTGAATTTTAGTTACAATTTATAGCACATCAAGGCTGACATCGTTAATTTATTATATTCTTGTAATACCCTGTAAAAACAAAGATACATTTTGGTTTATACCTAATAATCGAAAAGTTCAATTCAGAAACCCCTTCCCTTAGCTTTGAGATACATTTCTATCATAAATAAAATACTCAGTACAAGATTCTCTTCTAATAATTTTTGACTACTTGTTCCATTTGCTTTAACCTTGGGTATTTAAAATTCCTGCACTTTATGCAGCTAAATTTGAACAATTTACATTTCTACTTGTTGCGCAGCTCAAAATTTCCATAAACAAATCGTGATTATAATTGCAGTAGCTACGTTGTTTGGTCGTTGTGTTGTGCTGTGATACCTTATCAGGCACCCCAAACAAATAACAACAGAAAAACAGCGCAAAACAAACTAATAGATACAATTGAATTTGATTAAAAGCATCTCTCAAGTTATGCACGGAAATCAAGTGAAATTTAAGTAAAGTGGAAAAGGAAAACAAAAAATAAAAAACAAATGCAAAGATAGAGGGAAAAACTGCACAAAGAGAAGCCGCACTTTAATCAGTCTCCGGCTGCGAGATACACAGCTGCATCTGTTAGATAAACGAGCAATGGCAATCATGAGACACAGATACAGATACAGAGACAAGTGCAAATGTAGCTCAGTGCGCAATTGCCAGGTAAAATTATCAAAAAGAAATTGCTGGAAAATGTTCAAAGAAAACAAAAACTTTAATCGATGTTTTTTCGACGGAGCTAAATGTACATATAATTATAGATAAAAGCTAAATCATATTTATAATAATATCATTATATAAGATATCATGAAAATAATATGCCATTAACGGTCAATAGTTGAGAGACTTCACATAACTTGATCAAGCTTTACAGTATGCCATTCATTCACTGTTAACTTGCACTCTCTGCTAATCTGAAGTCAATTTATGTTATTTGTAGTTAATTTATGTTAGGCAGCTGCTAAATTGAACTATTAATAAAATGTATTTATTATGTAAAAAGTAGTATAAAATAATATATTTATTATATTATTATTTCATGAATTTAGAATCTATTTGAGTTGAGCTAAAGATTTCCAACTGCAAAAATGTAAATTTAATTGATATGCTTAAGCTAAAAGCATAGAGCGCACGTTGGCTACTTGGCCAAGTGCTATTGACCAGTCCAAAAGCAGGCAGGCAAGAAGAACAACACATTAAGCCACTTGCTGAATGCATTCTTGACCAAATGCAAACAGCCAAGTCAATGTAGAAGTAGAAGTAGAAGTAGACATAGAAGTTGACTCTCTGACAGCCCTTGTGCCCTTTTTGTTTGCACTGACGGCCTGTCAGTGGCCAAGACGTAGGCACACAGCCAGAAAGACAGACAGACAGATAAACAAAGACAGAGGGACAGACAGTTGAGCAGACAGATAGACAGCTGGACATGGCCAATGGATAGCAGTAGGCTGGCCAGCAGTCAGGACACGCGACAGTTGACATGCGGTCATCTTTGTCTTTGCATCGCTCTCTCTATCTCTCTCTTTCTCTGTGTGTGTGTGGACAACATTTCCACTGCAATATGCGTTCAAGTATTTGCTAAGGTATTTCCCATTTGCAAATTTGTTAAACAAATTAACATTGTCAAGCATTTACAAAGAAGAGAAGCGTTCACCAAGTTGCAAGCCGCAGCAGAGAATAGTCTGGATCTGAATCTCACAACCGAGACCATATTGCTAGGAAATGCAATTAAAATGTAAAACGTATATTAATATGTTAATAGAATTATGTGTTGAGTTAAAAAGGACGAGCTGTCATTAGCTGTACGGCACAGTTAACAGAATTATGTTGTGCATTAAATCGGACGAGCAATAACTAATTATGTTAATTACAGATGCTAACAGTATTACCTATTGACAGTACCTGCACTTGCTGCTGTTAAAGCAAACAAATTTCAAATGTAAGGATACTGTTGCATAAATTTAGCATGTTAAAACATCACTGTTAATTAAAAAGCTGTTAAAATTGATATAAAATCAGCAAATAGAATTTTAAGCAATTATCTTTGATATCTTCAGTCATCTTAGCACATAGTTAAAACACTGTTAAGCTGCTGTAACAAAAAATGGCCATTAACTGTCTACTGCTATTATTAAGAACAAAAGCTGTGCCTAATTTTCGTTTCTCACGTATTTATAGCTCCATTAACTGGGCTATTTTTAACAGCAGCACTTCAGTCTACTTCTCATGTATATATAGATGTCATGAAGTCCTAAAGGGTCTACTCGCAAGTTATTAAAATGCTCAGCAAAAGGGTATTAAACTTGGCCATTCGCTGTTAAGTAGCTGTAGCTAGCGAGCGCATTACGCTGCGAAATGGATATATGTATATGTGCATCGGAATCCATCCATCCATCCATCCATTGAAACTGGCCTGACCCTGTTCTGGTGCACCACTAAAAAGAAACAAGATGTAGCTGGCAACCGGTTCTTGGAACTACAGGCAGCCAGGCAGCCAGGCTAGCCCGCAGGCAGCAGGCAGCATGCAGCATGCAGCATGCAACTTGCAACTTGCAACTCGCAGTTGATGCTCGCTTTCAGGTGCAAGCGGGCTATACAAAAAGCTGGCCAGCAGCTACTGCAAATAACATTCGACTGCTGCATAATCTGGTTTTCTTTGATTTCAAAGGAAGCTTTCTATACCCATTAGTGATATATGTAAGGGTATAATGGACTGATTGCTGATTCATTAACAAGTATATTTATTGATTTCAGATCTCGTTTGTTGTAGACTTTTTCAGACTGCTTGCGTGGTATTTCTAAGCAGTTCACATTTGTCTATCATATTTTTAATTTTGCATAAATAATCATATTATATTAATACTTTAACAAAAACTAATTTAGTATCTTATCTTATCTTATGCCAAGTATTAATATTTATTATATTATTATTATAGATATTATCTAAGTAGAGAAGCTTCTGTTATCAACCGATATTCTTATTTTCAATATTAAATAATTTAAAAGAAAAAATAAATACTATTTTTTACTTATGTGTCAGCCCACATCTTCTCATCTAACTACAGGGTATCTCTTAGTAGTCAGACTCAATTAGAGCACTCCTTTTGCTTGCAATTCTTGTTCAATTCGTGATTTGCATTTCAAAAAGAAACTTACAAAAAAACACGATTTGAATTAAGGCCAATTGAATTTTTGGTTGACTGATGATTTTCGCCTTCGTAATTCACGGCCAATGACATAACCACGCCCACTTAACGCCAACGCCCCACCTGTAATGGCTGTGTTGCTCCAATTGGAAGGATTTTTTTTATTATTTATGCGAATCGTTGCATTTAATAGCGCGAACGTGCTATAAATCTGGATCGAGTTGCATTTACTGTTCAATTGATAAGAGCATTTGCTGCGATAAGACAGCTTCTCTAATTGCCATCAATAACAGAGAGAGAGATAGAGAGAGAGAGACTTACAGTGAATTGTAAATATTTGCTGCTATTAATAAACATGTTGTTTAATTTGTTGCTTTCATTTCAGATGCATGTCGTTTGTTCAGTGGGCCACGCACTTAAACCAATTGACATTTTGTGCACACACACGCATACAAATACATGCATAGAAATAGACACACACACACACACACACAACTTATAAAGCATGTATGCACGCGAGTAAATTGCCCAACAAATATGCCAAATGATGTCATTTGTCCGCTGTTAACGCTTTGAATAACCCAATGTTTTATTCTAATTTGGAGCAGAATTAGAGAAGAGTCAAAAAATAAAAGTAATTGCCTAATGCACGGCATTCCTGTGTATATAGAATTATCTATGTGCACAACTATGATTATACCCTAACTCTGAGTTGAAATTTTTTGTTTCTCTTTATTTTAGAATTTCTAGCTTGTATGAGCAATGCTAAAATATATAGTAGTTAATCTATATGTATGTATTTATTTCCTTCAATTAGCTCACATAATGCTAAAACATGGTAATAGCAATATTATAATAAATTACTTATTTATGCAGTTTCAAAGCAATGCTAAGCCTAACATATACAATTCATGTTAACTACAATATAACTATTGTAAAGTGAATGCACTTGAAATTCCTAACATGCCTATAACATTCCTTCCCATAAAGACTGGTTTGTCATCAATTCTGTTAGTCATGTCGTCTCAAAGGAATTTTATGAAATGTTTTATATTTGTACAGATATTGAGCAAGTCAGGCAACATCCGGCGGGAAATGTTAACTTAAATGGCACATTAAGGATATGCCACAAGTAGCTGCGTCAGCTGAGCCGGAAATGCCCAGGCTTTATATGTATGTGTGTGCCTGGCAACAGGTGTGCGTGTACTTTGGGACTAAATGTTAGCTGATAAAAAAAAAGAGCAAAATAACTAAAACTAAATGAAAAGAGCCATCAACTAGCCATGTAATACGCTATCAGCGGACGTCGACTCACCTGATAATACGAATCCGACATGTTTTTCTGTTGTAGTTATTGCTGCTGCTTCTGCTGTTTGTTGTTGTTGTTGTTGTTGAATCACTCGTTAAGCGCTCTTGTTTGCTGAATTTAGTATATCAGTTTTGTTGTTGCCCGCGTCAGAGTTGAGAGACACACTAACACAGACACACACACATATAGATATTAATACGCATATGCACGCACATACACACACAGACAAACGACCAACGCACGTCGCGTTCTTTCGTTCTTTTTTTTCGCTTCGTTTGGTTTTTGTTTACTTTTGCTCCAAAAAAAACTGTTGTCTATGTATGTAATATATATATTTGCCTGTTCACACTTCCAACTGTGCTTTTATAGCAAGCGAGCGCGTGCTCTCTCTCTCACACACTCTCTTACTGGTATTTGCTATCGATATTGAAAAGAACTTTCGTTGAGTTGTTGTTGTTTGGAAATGCGACAACAAAGCAAACGCGCAAACAGGTGGCATAAACTAGCAAGAGCGAGATAGCACGAGTTAGCAAGTTAGTCTGACAATTGTTGCTCAAAATAAAGCAGTAGGCGGTCTGTCCATTATTTGCAAATATTATTATGCATATTCCAGAGAAAGCATTTTAAACACAAAATAACAATGATCAGGCACACAGCATGGGCTGAGGCTGCAGGGAAAGAGAGTGGAGTAGATGCACTTCCATAGAAATTAGCTTCAATTGAGCATTTTGTAGATTTAATTGGAAATTGTGTATGTGCATGTGAGTGTGTTGGACCGTTGCTTTTGATTGAAGTGACTGCCGGTGCTTTTCCCTCTGCCTCAGCTGCTTTTAGTGCATGCTATAAATAAGTAACAGTTTATGGGCAAACGGGACGGGGCGATGCAGCGCCATAATCAGCAAGCGAAGGAAGAAGAGCGGCAAGCGCAAGTGGCGGCAAAAAAAAGCTGTTCGCGCAGCTAAATGGAAATTTGCTGCTGCGCCCTGCTCGCTCCTTCTCGTTTACACACACACAGACACACATACAAAAACACTGGAAGACAAGCAGATGGGCAGTGTACCGGTTGCATTATAATGGCGTCTAAATAATGAGGCACCTTGAAATGAAAACACGGCCAAGATTGTTTAAACAATAATCGCAACGCACAAAAACAGCTTTGCACACACTCAAGAACACCCACACACACAGCGCTGCATATGTGAGTGCTTGGTATCTTTCGCATCTTCTTTATCTTATACGAAAATTTCACTCGTATTTGTACATTTTTTTATAATTGTAATCTCGCTCTCGCTCACTCACTCACTCACATACGCACGCACGCACACATGCATACAACTTGCGCTGCTCAGATCAAATTCTTTGCCGTCTGCGCTTGTTGCTATTGCTGCTGCTGCTGCGTTGTCGACATTTCGCTTCGTTTTCTTTGCTTGTTTTGTATGTTGAATGCAAAAAATAACATAATAACAAAACTAATATTAACCACGTACACTTTGTATTCAAATCATAACGCTTGTGTTTAGTGTTGTACTTGTAATTGTTGCATGCAATAAAATACACTTGGGTTTTTTAAACGAAAAAATGTGAAATGGTTAAAAACAGAAAACGGCGACGACACGACGTTCGAGCATATAACCAGTGTGACCGCCAACTCAGAATGTGCAAATCAACAACGGTTTCTGGTGCGAGAAATGGCCAAATAAAAATACCAAATAATAAATGAAGCATAATTAGCGGTTTTATAGGCATTTAAAAATGCTATGACATTATTTGACAACTTGTAAGATTAAAGATGTTTATAGAGTTAAGCTTTGCTTTTTTTATTAAAAGTTTGTGGCAATATATTTTGCTGTGCAGTTTGCCGATAAACAGGGCTGTTTTTGAATACTCTGCAGCCGTTAGAGATGGTAGTTTTTTGACGATCGGCACGAAACAATTAACAGCCCAACTACAAAATATATTTTATAAAATGAAAGATTGTTTTTAATGAGTAGGTATTTATTAAAATATATATAGATATATTCTTTTTAATTTAAACTGCAGGCTTCTTAGGCAAAGAGCCGAATGCTGAAATAACGGTGCCCTTCGTGCCAGTCACGGTCGTGGTCAATGCAGGTAACGTCGCTTTTGGTGCGGGTTGGTCCCACTTGGATTTGCTGTAGCAAACAAAAACAAAACAAGCAATTAGTGATTATTTGCAGTGCAAGATCCATGTAGCACTTACCGCTTCTTGGCCTCTTCCTCGACTTTGCGTGCCAGCGCCGTCGCCTGCTCCACTTTGTCCATGTCCTTGCGATCCTTTTGCCGCTTAAGCATCTCAGTTTTCTGCACAGCCGACAACGCTTCGTAGTAGCTCTCCTCGCCCCACTGCAGCGGATCGTAGATTTCGGGTGGATAATTGGTGCCGAATTCATTGATGTCACAGAAGCTGATTAACTTCTCATAAATGCTCGGATTACGAAACTCCTTGCGATCCTGTATAACGCGATTCATATCCATATTCGTTTGCTGCATTTTCGTATACATCTTCGTGATCTTTGCCACAAGATCGGCTGGCGGCTGTCCCTTTGGCTCTGGCGGCAATTGAAATTTATATTTAGCATATTTCGGATCTTTCTCATAGCTTTCCGCCGTGCGATCTTCGGCATTGTAAATGTTGGAATCATCATCGCCCAGCTGCATGGGCATATCAGTGGCACCTTCTGCCTTGCCTGTGTTGCTTTTATCCTTGCCATTTTCATGCTGTTCGGTGTCCGGCTGCGAATCGGCACTATCACTGGATGAGTCTTCCTCGCTGGACGATTCCTGCGCACGATCCTCTTCCTCGTCAGAGATCAACGTGTCATCCTGGTAGCTAACCAAACGACGCACTTTCTTAGCACGTTTCTTTTTCTTGTGTTTTTTCTCAGGCTCTGGCTCTTGTTTGACTGGTGTTGCGGGCGTTGGTGTCGCCTGCTTTGGTATTATAACCTGGAAGTTATAAAAATTATTATAAAATTCAATACATTTTCGTTGATTGAAAATGTTCACCTGCGAAGCTGTTGAATTTTCAGAGTCTGGACTGGCATCGCCTTCGTTTTCCGAGTCTGTGTATTGGGCAGTCAAACTGGCCAATGCGGAATGACTCATTGTAGTTTGTTTAATTTTAATATTTAAAATATTTAACTTATGGCTTTTAATTTGTTTTCCTTGCAGATTTTTTCTACTTCATTCTAATGTGACATTCACATCGATGCGTAGACATGCTAGACATTTGGCATTATTAGTGTTTTAAGTTGGCAGCACTTATTTGAACAGCTGTAAAGAAAGTGTATACGAGTTGGTTGGTTAATCATGATTTAAGTTATACAGATGTTTTCAATTAAAATATGGTTTTTATAGAAAAATAGCTATTCTAGTTTAGCAGAAATTTTGGAGTATTTGGATATACAGTTAAAGTATGCAACAAATTAGTTTATTGATTGTTCTTAGCAAATGTATAGAGTACACAACTTTCGTGTTCACTTAATTTACCTCGTATAAACGATATTTATTTTACTTTTTAATGTTGACGTTGCCGAATTGTAGAGAAAAGATGAGCGCAGCTACTGAGGAGCAGGATCGCATACAAAAACGCGTAAATAAGATATTGGAGACGCGCCTGGAAACAGACAAGGATACGTTAGATGCTCTAAATGGATTATCCAGCTTTTTCACCGAAAATACTTTGCAAAATCGCCGCAATTTGCGCAGCCAAATCGAACATCGTTCGGTCGGCATCAATCAGAATTTTCTGAAAGCGTTTCGAGAAGTAAAACTTACTCTAGATGCTGTCTGCACGGATCTGGACACTATGGCCACGTCGGTTCAAACGATGAAAACGGATCTGGAGACATCCAAGGCGCTGACTAAAGACCTCATCGAGGAGACCAATAAAATGCAACAGGAACGCGAACGCCTCGAGGTGCATCAACAAATCGCACAGGCTTTCCTGGCACGCTTTCAGCTCAGCGTGCCCGAACATCAGCTGCTCTACGGCACGACCAAGGATGCCCCCATTGTGCCTGAGTTCTTCAAGGTACTGGATCGGGTGCAGTCCATCCACTCCGATTGCCGGCTGCTCATGCAGTGCGGCTATCAAACGGCCGCATTGGACATCATGGAGGAGATGACACTGCATCAGGAGGGCGCACTGGAACGACTCTATCGCTGGACCCAGAATCATTGCAGGAATTTGGAAAACAATGAAATCGGCCCACTGATCGTGGAAGCCATGAGCCGACTGCAAGATCGGCCCGTTCTCTTCAAATACGTCATCGATGAGTATGCGATTGCACGCCGCGCTGTGCTCGTTCGCCAATTCATTGAGGCGCTCACCGAGGGCGGCCCTGGCGGCAATCCGAAGCCCATCGAACTGCACGCTCACGACCCGAAGCGCTACATCGGTGACATGTTCGCCTGGCTGCATCAGGGCATACCCAACGAGAAGGAGAATCTGATGCTACTCTTTAAGAAGTGCGACAAGCATGGCAAGATAGAAACTAAATCTCTTCTTCTTCTCTTGCAGCACATGTTCATGTTTCCTCTCTCTTGCAGACATCTCGGAGCAAATGCAAAAGGCTTTGAGCTACATCGCCGACGGCGTCTGTCATCCGCTAAAGGTGCGCGTGGACACGATACTGAGCTCCGAGCAGGACACCATCATACTCTTTACCATCTCCAATCTGTTGCGCTTCTATCAGCAGATCATGAAGCAGGTTGTGCAAGGCGGCAGCCTGGAGCAGTGTCTCATCGAGCTGCAGCAGAGCAGCGAACAGATCTATTTGAATGCTCTGGCGGCACAGGTGCGCAGTGTATTGCAGCGGCCAGCGGGCACAAGTTTGGCTCTGGAACCACCACAGCGGGATCTGGTGCCGCCGGCCAGTGTTGCGCGCTTACTGAACATACTGAAGGAGATCCTTTCGGTGGCCACCATGGTAGATGGTCGCCAGGCGGACATAACCAAGATTGTCACCTGTGTCATTGACCCTTTGCTGCAGTCGGTGCAGGAGAGCGCCGCCCACCTGCCCACCGTGGATATGGCTGTCTATTTGCTCAACTGTCTCTATCACATGCAGAGCACCTTGGCGGTTTTTGAGTATATGGATGAGCGCGTGGAGCGTTTGCAGGCGCAGTCAGATGCACAGCTCGATACGCTCACCTCTGAGCAGGCCTCCTCGCTGGTGGCCAATCTCAATTTGGGTCCCATTTACACCATCCTACAGAGCAATCAGACGAAAATCGAAACGAATCTGCTAAAGATTTTCATGTCCAAAATGGATGCATTCCTGGAACTGCCCGACGTGCTGCTGCTGCCCCAAGTGCAGCTCATTATGTCCAGCGCTCATCGCAGCACCGTTCAGCGACGCGCCTTCAATGTGATCGTGGCCATCTACAAGCAGATCTATGAGCGAGTCCACGATCCGGCAAATGGCTTCGAGCAGCCGGAAGCGCTGCTGCACAAGACGCCCGATCAAGTGGCGCGCATCTTGGCCAATTGATGAAGGGCAACTGGATGACAGAGGCTGACCTCTTGTTATATGTATTTATATGTGCGTGTGTGTGTGTGTGTATTATCTAATATATTGTATGACTACTGTAGTCTATTGTAGTTTACTGTGCCCATTGTGCTTGTACACTCTGTGGCTTCCCTTTATTGTGATCCCTCGCTATGGCTACATTTCATGATTTCTTGTGACTCTGGGTACAGTCTGCATTCACATTGTGCAACAGTAGTAGAGAGTTTGGAGCTGATACAGTGAAGCCTTGCTAACGTTAACCTATTTGGTGCTTTATTTATCAATTGAAATTTAATTTTATATGCAAAACTTGCAACGGATTTTGCTTTTTATTTCTACAGTAAGCCCCGGCTATCATAAATTCAGCTGAACTTTGATGCTATAGCGTATCCATTATATATAATATATATGACATTAAATATTTACATTATTATTTCAAATGTAGAAAGAGAAATTTTACTGTACTGTGCTCAACAATTTCATGGTAAATTGACTTGCAACTATATACGCAAACTTTATATATAATATAATTCATTTATATATCTTTGTCTATTCCACTTAGCGTAGCTCTACTGTAGCTTCAATTATAATTGTCGGCAAAGCAAGTGCCAAGCGTATTTAAGCTTCATTCGTTCCGCCTCACCCACAGCCTTTGCTTTGCTTTGATTTTACAGTTGTTGTTATTCTAACTGCACAATAGGCTCTAGAAGCTGATATATATAAAAAAATATATATATAGGGTATATATATGTTATAATCGCCTGCTCTCCATCTTCTGTCAATTGTGCAAAACGCGCGCTTATCACAGCCGCGCCGCGAGCCTAGCCGAAGGCGACAACAGAAGAAAAGAAATATGTATAATAATTCACAAAAGCTTTTGCTTAAAATTAGTTATAAATAAATAAATAACTAAGTAAATTAAATGATTTGTTGTTGCCACATGTTTATCGCAAGGCGAAATCTCTTGAGCGCGTCATTAGTTAACAAATATTTTGACATCGTTTATCGCGCCCACAACAATTAAGCAAGAATCTTATTGTGGCCAAAAGCATTCGCAGTGCCATTTCAGTTGGCCAAAAACTGAGAACTTGCCGCGTCGGAAGTTTTATCTATGCAGAGAGGCGAATTCCTAAACTTACTGTGGAAACTGCTTATCGCGGCGTACGGAAGCTGTCCGAATATTAAACATATCAAATGTGTGTGTGTTTGTATATAAATTTGTATATTGCTAAACTATGCTAAAAGTTGTTATAATTAAGTATACTGAATGTGTGGTGCGTTTTAGTTAATTGTGACTGTGGCACGCTGGAAAAGCTCCAGGGTGAGCGCCGCAAAGAAAGCGGGAAATGAATTATTTGCTGCCAATTGCTGATCGATGGCCGGCTTCAGTGTCTGTGAATATGGCGACTCCAGCAGCGCCAAACAATTCGATTCATTCAAGCTAATGGATAGATAATCATCCGGACTCTCGGCATACATGCTCGAAATGCTACAGAAATGAACAATGGAATACACATTAGTTATATATATATATATATAGATAGATTATATATATCTTCGTCAGTCTCTCCACCCACCGATAGTGACTGTTGGGGCCGACACGATCGATTCTGTAGCCCAGCAGCATATAGCAAACATCACGAAACTCTTTGCTGGCCGCCTTGAAGCACTCCTTCATCTTCTTCATTTTGCCATTGGCCGAGTCCAGTTCGGCGCGCAGCTGATTGAATTCCTTGAAATTCAGTGTCATGCCGCCGCCGGCATTGCTGCTGCTGCAGGTTTCATTGAAGCGTGCCTGTGTTTGCTCCTGATCCTCCTCCAGCTTCTTGTTGCGACGCTTCAAACGCTCAATCTGCAATTTGAAGGAAATGTAAGTCTTTACGGTTAAGTTCTATCAGCTTCCACTCACCTCCGCCTGCAGCTTCTCGACCACATTCTTGGTCGCCTCGTATGCCTGGGCGGCGGGATTCTCGCTCAGATGCAGCACCTTATAGTTGCCCATGTTGAAGTCGCCACGCAGGCAACGATGCTCCATTTCCAGCTCCAGTTCGTCCTTGCGTCGCCGCAGACGTTCGTTCTCCATGCGCAGCGTGTCCAGCTCTCGCTTCACGCCATCGTAGCCGCTCTCACTGATGGGCGGATCGTTCAGTGATTCCTGTTGACGCATCGATTGCATCTCGCGCTCAAGCGTCGAGCACATCTCTTTGTAGCCCGTCAGAGTGCGCTCCAGCACCTCGACCCGATAGCGCACCTGCATATCGTTGGTCATTTCGGCGGTGCTCGCATTTGTCATATTGAGATCTTTGTCGAAATTCTCGAGCAGCTGCTTATAGAAATCGCGCTCTTTGCACACAATCAACAGCTTGCGCTGCAGCCGCTCACGGAAGCTCTTGTGCCGCTTGAGCACCACATTCATATCATCGATGTTCTTCAGGTAGACGGTGCACTTCTGCTCCAGCTCACGCACCGATGTCTGCAGCTGCTTGACGTCCAGGGCGGCGCTGCCCTTCTCTGCGGTGCGTACAATGTCGTCCTGGAGCAGCTGCTCGATGCGGGTGCGCAGTGCCATGGGACTGACCAGAGTATTGGCCAGACAGTGATCCTGGGCGATTTTTACCCACTCCTTCAGCTCCTGCTCCACATGCGTTAACTTCACCTGCAATGCAGCTGCTTCGGCACGGGCGCCTTCCTCTCGATCCAGGCGTGTCTTGTAATCGTGCACCTGTTCCTCCAGCAGCAATTTGTCCCCGATCAGGGAATTCAGTTGCTTGTTCTGCGCACGCAGGCGCTCCAGCTCAGTTTGCATCTCTGGCACACTGAGCAGACGGGCCTGCGACGTTTTGGTCACCTCCTTCCAGTCGGCATACGATTGAATCTCATATTCCAGCTCCTTGATGCGAGCATTTGCTGTTGTCAAATTTTGTTGCTGCAGTTCGTGGTTAAGCTGCAGTTGCTCATAGTTAGCAGCAGTTTCTTTGTATTCATCGTGGCGTTCTTTGATGCATTCCAGCTCCTTCTGTGTCATCCTCAACTCCAGCTCAGTCCGATCGTACATTCGCTTGTATTCGCTGAGCTCATTGTTTATACAGTGCTGCACTTCCCGCGCATCCTCGTCCAGTTGCGCCTTTTCCTGCTCCATCTTATTTAGCGCCGTCTCGTATTTAAGCTTCTGTTGGGCGAGCTCGGCGATCAGATGATTCGCTTCCTGCCGAGCGTTGTGCTCTCGCTTCCGCAGCACTTGCATCTGTTTCTCCTGCTCGAGGAGCTTCTTGCTCGTATAGTCGCATTGATCTTTTAGTGCGGCTGCTTTGCTTTCGGCCAGAGCTATCTCACAACGATGCGCTTTTGCCTGCTCTGCTATCTCATCCTGCAGTTGAGTTATTATGGCCTTCGTTTCGATGAGCTCGGCACGCAGTTTGCGCGTCTGCCAAGGGCCCGTAGGATCCCCGTACGAATTATTTAGCGATGTATTGCTGATATTGAGACTGGTATTCGCTGAACTGTTGTCAAGGCTATCGATGCGTCGTTTCTTTGGCACTTTGTGTGCAAAAATTGTTATTTAATTTACTTTTAACATATTATTTTTGCTCTTCTTCTTACCTCTCACAGAATCTTCGGTAAATGACATCGAGAGCCGGTCAAAGCTGAGTTTCTTAGGCGCCGAGTGTGTAATGCTATCATTGAACCGTGCCATTATATTGTCTAAGCTACTTCGTATTTCTTCCATTTTTATTTTTCTATATTTTATTTTATTTTATAAATTATTTTCAAGTTGCCGATTGTGTGAAAAAATATGTTGATGGAAAGACAACTGGTTGGGGCGGCAGAACGATATGTATTCGATATCTGTTCGCTTCAATTAATATTTGTGTAACGGTGCTGCCAACTTATTTTTTGTATTGGAAATGTTCCAAGTTGAAATATGGTGGCAGCACAAACAACAACTATTGGCGCTAAATTTGAAAAACTTTTATTCTTGGATGCTCATGCATGAGTTCTCATCTCTGATTTATTATTTTGCTTTGGTGTGAACAAACATTATAAACAATTGCCTCATTAGTTTTATGTAAAACGAAACATTTCAATCATTTTAAATAAGCTGGCACAAAAATAAAGTGATAAAATTTGCGACTATGATTTATTTGCATTAGTCCTCTCTCTCTCTCTGCCCTGCGTGTGTGAGTGAGTGAGGGTGTGAGTGTGTGCGTATGCCTCTGTTAGCCCATGAAAAATGAGCGCATTAAATTTTATGATATTGTTTGGGCCTGTCATCAACTTTGGTCCAAAGCACACACACACTCTACTCACTCTCCCTCACACACACACACACACACACACACATTGCCGTACGTACGGACTACAAACAAGTGCCAAAGTTCAAAGTCAAACAATAACACTTTTCATAAACAAAAAAACCCAGCACACGCACACACACACGCATACAAATTTGTATGTGTATGTGTACGCAGCTCATATGAATTTGATAAAATTTCTTTCTTTTACAGTTACCTGCGCCCATGCCCATGCTATAAAGTCGACTACAAAAATTTTCCATATTGAAAGTTCGCCAAAACGAAAAAGAAGAAACAAAAACAAAAACAAAAAAAATAAAACGAAAACGAAATTGACCTGGCCAAGCGCCCCGCGAGCTGTCGCCAGAGCTCACAAAGGAGAGGCGAGCATTGAATAAACGTTCGCTGTCTGCGTTTTGTTCGAGCACTTTAGTGCGCAGTTTATGTATGCGTGCGTGTGTGAGGGTGTGTGGTGCGTGGGCTTAACTTTTTGCCCGTTGAGCACTTTATCAAAGCTTAGCACCTGACAATTTGCCATGAAACATGCGGCCATTTCTTTATTTCACTCTCTTAACATACGCACAAGAAATCAACATGAGCTTCTGCATGTGTATGCGTGCGTGTGTGAGTGAGCGAGTGAAAGGAGTGTGTAATGAAATACTATCAAGTACTTTTGCTTTTGTTCTTTCATGCAGCTTTGTAATCGATGTTGTTGTTGTTGCTGGCTGGTGCTGCTCATTCTCTTTGTGGCGACGTACTTCAATGTCACCGCTGCAGCTTAGCGGACAAGTCCCTTTACCTTTTAATTAAATTAAAGCCGATTAGCTGTCACTCGCCCCGTGGACTAACTTGTGTATCCTTATAGGGGGCTCAAGTGCGTTTTATGCTGCCGTTGGCATTTTATGTTTTAGATGTTTCTCATCAGCTGCGGTCCAATTTTCCAACTACTTAACATATTTTATTGCTTTGTTAATGTGCAAGAGCTTTCAATCTCCTACTCCCTCTCCCTCCCTATCTCCCCCTCTCCTGCTGCCTCTTGAAAATCAGTCGAATGCACTGTTAGTTTAAAGCTGTGCTTAACAAGGCAACTGTTGCTATGTTAATTCGCAGTAAGTGCACTACTTAAGAGCGCAAAGCAGCGGTTGCCATGAGCCGTTTAACAGAGGCTTGCTATGCTAATTTGCTCTAATTATGTTAGGTGTTAGCTATGCAAGGCATTTCTACTTAGTACGTGCTTTTGCATTGTAAAAGAGTTAAAGAGCGCACAACTGATGTAGCTATGTAAACTTGCACTGTTGACGCTGCACAAGCTGTATTTAAGTCTTTAATGGGAAGAGCGCAGAGCAGCTCTTACAATGTTAAATTGCACTAATTGATTTGTAAGCTCTGCAATAAAATGCTGCATATTTCTAAAAATGAGATAACAAATTTATTTATTGATTTACTTTATTGATTCATTGGGATTTAAAAACTAATTTTTAAATATGAATTAATAATAACCTTACTCATTATTATTCATTGAAATCATTTAAGCATATTCAATTTGAACTAATTATTATTTTTCACACCATTTTATTATTTTTTATTTTATTTGCATTTGCCAGTTGCAGGATTTTCCGAATAAATAGCGCTTATTAACGCTACATTGCTTCACACAAACAAACACAGAAACACACACACATACACGCTCTCTCAAACACTCACACATACACACGGCATGCAACAGGCAGAACTTGCTATTGGTTTGTGTTTTTTATTTTTTGACGCGCTTCCTAGAATTTCCGCTGACTCACAATCGTTCTGCCCCACAAAAATCTGAATAAATTTCCAGCGTGACACAGAAAGAAACGCAACTCCAACTGGTTGGAATTTTCATGAGGCACGCCAAAGTCGCTGGATACTAAAAGACCTTCAGAGCTGTCTGTCCAAGCGCTTAAGCTGGCATTCATTCCGCAGCTGCACTTCGGTCTAGTCGCACTAGGGTAACTATCCCAAGCAAAGGGTAAGTCTGTTTGTACTTAGTTTGTGTTTGGCATTTGATCCATGGTGAGAGCAGCCGTCACCATATGATTGATAACAGTGCTTACGGAGATGCTGCAGAGCCAGTGAAACGTTTTCAGAGATAGCGGAACAGTTGAACAGTTAGTTATTCACACAAACACATTCACAGATTCACACACACGCGTGCGCCAGCATTTCAAATGCACCTGTTAACCGTTTGGAAAATTTATGACTTCCTAGTCACGCGCGCGCTCGCTTTGCCTCTCCTAGCATGTATATCCCCTCTCTGTCACTCCCTCTCACTCTCGGTCTGCCTCTATGCACAATGCACAGTTGCTCTCCTTGCCTAGTTGGCATTGTCTGCCCGTCTGCACTTTGCTATTGTTTTGGTTAACAGTGAATAACGATAAACGACGTACACAGACACATGCAAAGAGGAAGAGCCGTTTAGATGCTCACGTACGCCCACTTCCACAAAGTGTTAAGCTGCCAAGTGCAAGGACATGCACATACTAGCAAGCCAGTGCATTGCTGTTCATGTGTGTGTGGACAATAAATAAAATCAACAATGGCTAATTGCAATCACAGTCTTTTATATAAACAATCACACAAACACACGAGAACCAAAAGACACCCGTGAGTAAAATGCATTGCATTATGCAAGCTTCAAAGCGCATAGTTATTAGCTATTTGAGTCGACTAGCAAATGCCCTGTAAATAAATCTAGTGAAATAATTGTAGGCTACCTTCGATTAATTTATTGAAATTCTTTGTGTACCAACTTTGCTACTGTTTTAAACTATTTTGTGTGGAAGAATAAAATGAAGCGTGTTTTTAATTCATTTGTCAATCTATATACCCTTTAAATCAACTCAAAGCCCGGCTGTGCCTTTCACTTTCATACTAGCAACGGCTGACTGCTGCTTAGCTAAGCAGTGTGCCAGAGTGTGGTGAGTTTTGCGTGCTAGAGAGCACGAGAGAGCACTCAGAGCACACACACACTCAAGGCAAGTTAACACATAGCCGGCCCCGGCAGCACTAGCTGCTGTAGAAAATACAATGCATGCCAACAGGCGCGCAAAAGGTACGAAACTCACCAGCTTAAGAGAGCGTTTAGCATTTTTATCGATATATCGCTTAAATTGGTACATGCTTTGGCGCTTGGCTGCTGAGTAGATTAAACCAAAAGTTAACTTAAGAAACTCAAGCAATTTGACTAATAAATGTTACAAATATGTTAATTAAAAGATATGAAATCCATATAGGGTATAAAAAGATTAAAAACTGTTGGCATTCTAAATTATTTAAAAAAAATTAATATTGTCACTTTTTAAAAACGAAGTCTATCGTTTGGTTTGTTTTCCGTCGGCTTGTATTTATCGATGGGTGAATTTACTTTGCTACTGTGCGCGCTCTTGCATGAATTTGTAATTGAAATGGCCGCGTCGCGACGAAGTGCTTGCAGTGCGTAGGCGGTTGTCGTAGACTGACGTCGTGGCCATAGCACGTGCTACGAGTGCGGTGCGTGCAACGGTCCACCACCACAAACACCAATACTATAACAACAGAAGCAGCAGCATCAGTAGTAACAACAACAGCAGCAACAGCAACAGCGAGTACAACAACAACAGTAACGGTACAGACAAACGACCACAGCAGTAACATCAGCAGCAGCTGAAGCTAGAGCTGACTGAAGCTGTAGGTGAAACCTGAGGCCGTAGCAACAACAACAAAGAGTAAAGCAAAGCAAAATCACAAATAACGGCACTTCAATAGCAAATTATAAAAAAAAAAAATAACGGCCCAAAGTTGACTTTGCATTTGTAAAACGAAATCGAGGTGAAACAAAAAATAAAACAAATTAAAAATTAAAGACAACAAAAAAAATTCGACTTTGCATTTGTGAAAATTAAATCAAAGTGAATAATAATTTTAAAAATTTAAAAACAAAATCAAAGACAAAGACAATAATAATAAAATATGTGACTAAATCTTAATAAAATGTTTGAGTGTATGACAATAAATTAGATTTAAGTAAACAATTTGCACCTTGTTATCTGCACCTGTCAAAGACTAACCCAATCTACGTTCACAATAAGCAACAACAAAAATTTAAGTTAATTATATTTATTGATAATTATCAAAAAAACAAAAATTATTTACATATAGACAATTTTACATAAATCGAATCAAATTGAAGGTGTCGAAAAGAAGCAAAACGTAAATGCCATTTACGCAAATAATACTAAACAAAGAATAAAGCATAACACAAAAGAAGAGGCAGAGCTAACCAAAGAAGAAGAAGACGAAGGAGAAGCTGAAGGCAGGCAGCAGCCGAAGCCCACAAAACGCAAACAGGATACTTAAAATATCAAGGCAAATACATACAAAAACCACACACATACAAACGTTCACACTCACACTGTTTGTATAAGTGTGTGTGTGTGTGTGTGTGCGTGTGTATATATATGTATGTGTCTGCGGCTCGACAACTAAAAATATATTGTGCGCTTCATATTTTTGGATTCGACTTCAGTTGTTGCCCCTTTGCGACGTTGTTGCTGGGTCGCTGCTTCTTGGTTTTTGTAAGCAAAGCACGAAAGAAATATATATAACAACATCTACAACAACAACAACAACAACAACAACAACAAAAAGAACAACAGCAAGTAAGGTGTTTTTGGCCCGTGGCGCGACAGGCATAAAGCAAACAGCAACAGACTTTGACTGTGTTAGATGCCAAATGCTTCAGCTGAACAGAGATTGATGCTGCCAGTCAACGTACAAACAACAACAACAACAACAAAACAACCAGAACAGCATACGACAACCGCCGTTCTGCTTACAAACAGCAATTGAGATATGTAAGTAAAAATAAAAAAAGAAATATAAATATATATATATATACATATATAAGATAAGTAAAGAAGCATGTGTGAAGTTAACACGAAATAAATTTATCATAGCATACATTTTGGGGCTGCTAAAAAATTCACTATAATGGTAAATGATTGAAAAGAAACGAACTTATTTTGTATGACTCTTAAATGTTAAGAGCATGTTAAGAACATGTTATTTTCTTTACTACTGCTATAGCATATATATGGGAAAGGTTGTTGATCAACTCTTAGGCATGTTAGTATAGTTTTTAGGACTGTTCGTAAGCTAATAATGATTATAATGATAATCATAAATATACATATCATGTAAATGCTACAAATGTTAAATGCATGTTAAATACATGTTAAGCTTAGGACACATAACTTGCATGCAGCCTACTTAACAGAAAATTTTGTTATGTATTTCTATAAGAAATTTTAGAAATAAAACAATAAATTCACTGAGATCTGCTCAGCAGGAACATACATGTTACATGAATTTTACATATGTTAAATTCATGTCAAGGGCGAATTGGCAAGACAATAAAACACGAATCTTAGATTCTTTTATATATAAATATATATTTGTAGAAAGTTCCAGAGCTTCTTTACATAAGCAGACTAATTACATTATTTTAGTAAAACATACATCAAATCCCAATCAAGTTAAGTCAAGTAAAATTAAGTCAAGTTACCAGTTGGTATTCTGGAATGCAATGACATGAAACACGGGCCATTCGTCAAACATATGTATGTATGTATGTATGTAAAAAGGGCAACAAGAAATCAAATTCGTTTCAAGCGTCAAAGCTTTATGCATATTTTTACAGCATTTAAGTGTGAAATGATGTGTTGGCGCATTATTTGACTTAGGCAAGGAAAAAATGTTAAGCTCACACAACACAAACACGCGCACAATAAAACACACACACACATACATATATACAGAGAGATAGGTCCAGCGTAAGGCAACACGGAGAATCAGTAAGCCCTGACGGAGTTGAAGTGGCAAACAAACAGAGCAGAAATACACAGACACTGAGACAGAGAGCAAAATGCGAAATACAAATATAAATACACAGATACACACAGCATGCACACACACACAGCCACAAACTAGCTACGTACGTGTGACTTACAAGAAAAAACACTTATACGCCACGTTGAACGTGAAACGGTCGCAAGTTTTATCAACTTGTGCTGGCTGTGCTCGGACGCCGCAAACTCAATTTGGCATTTAGGCTGACTGGCTGGCTGGCTGGATGGGTGGATGGGTGGTTGGGTGGATGGTTGGGCTGGGCTGACTGGCAGGCAAAGGCACAACAAATACACACACAGAAACAGCTATATAATGTACCCAAGACGAAAATCGATTGGGTGATGCTGTAGCAAAAACAAAATAACTTCCATAAAGGCCTCAATGCCTGCCTGCCTGGCAGCCTGCCTGGCAGCCTGCCTGCCTCTGTGTTCCCATCAAATGGGCCAACAGCAAACGTATTTTGTAAGCCGATTTCTGCATTTGCCGTTTACAGAATTTTTGTTTGTGTTGTTTGTGTTGTTGCTTTTGTGGTTTTACACGAACCTTATCAATGCTCTGCATGCATTTTGTGTTATTGGGTCTAGCTTCAAATTTACATAGTTCGTCTGCCTAATTATTTCGTAATGCAAAATCAATTCACAAAAGCCAGCTATCGGCCAGACAGACACGCTGCAGGCGCAATCAATTAACTGAACTTCAATTGAAAGCTCGATGAACTTGCCTTGAAAATTGGCTTAACTTGAACTGACCGTAGACTAGATGGAATTGTGAGATATATGTAGCAAGTGTGGCGGCAATGAGTAAATAAGCAGATGAGCCTTTAATTGTTGGCCAATAAATTATGTGCATTAAAATGTATTTTAAGTGACCTATAAATTATATTTATTTATTAATCTTATTTAATTTAATTTATTAACTTGCTGGCAATGAGTAAACAGGTGTAGAGCAATACATTCATATATTTATTATATTTTGTGATGATAAATATAGCTAGATGTATCTCTTCAAATCGTTCTCATTGCTCAACTAATTTTAAAGCTTTTTAAGCGTTACATCCTTGCCTAAAGTTGAAAAAAATTAAAAACAATCAAAAATATTAGCTTTTTCATCGATTTTCTAGCAGTTAAAGACATCTAATTTATTATTTTAAAAATAGTATTTATCATTATAATATAAAATATATAATCATGACAAACTGAAGGATATCTTTATACTTCTATAATTAATTGCAGAGCTTACGTAAATGTTATTAACAATTTGTTGATCAAATTGGAATAGATTTTTGTCTTTAAATGATGATGATAGCACGTGGCTTATTAGTAAATGTCTAATAATCAAGTTGTAGCTAGGTAACTAGAAGGCTTTTCGATTGAAATTTCATAATTTTATAGAGACAATAATTAATTTTGAAAAAGCTTTTGATGCTCAAGTTGATTTTAATGAAATATGTAAAACCAAGGGCAACAAGTAGAAGAGCTCGACGATAAGTCAGAACTAACTAAACGAAAGAACTGTACACACACACACACACACACACACACACTCACAGACAGTCATACAATACTTGAATAACAAGACAATTTAATGCCAGCAAATTGCGCAGCAACGGTAGCAGCGGCAGCAACAAAATTTGATTGCAGCTGCGGCTTTTGGCCTGGCTGTGAAGCTGCACATAACTCGAATGTCCTTGACGCAGCTCGACAGGACCTGGCCAACTGTTTGCCATCGCCAAAGTCTGGTGCGCTATCGCAGTTGCCACAGACACAGACACAGATACAGACAGAGCCGGCCTCAATGGCGCGGGTGCGTGCTTTGAAATGCGATTTGCATTTAGCAGCGAAAATTCGAAATCTAATTAAAATCTGAGGTGCAAATAATGCAATGCAATTGAAATGAAGACGATTTATGTGGCATTCATTCGCAACTTGGCGCAATCATAAATTATGCGACACGGACAGCGACCCAGACAGTTAAGCAGACGGCAAGAATGAGAGAAACGGTGGAATGCTTTCTGCGCTCCCACCACTCCCACTCCCCTATCTCATACAAGAACTGCGCACAAGTGGCAAAAAGCGTTCAAGTACAAAAATCAATTTCCGTCGAAACACTAGCAACTGGCAACGGGGCAGCAAGCAGGAGGCGTGGCTGCAACAAAATGAAATTGAAATGTGGCAAAACGAAAGACAAGCGCTTAATGGTTAGCTGCATGTCTGGGTGACTAACTGATAAATGTAACTGTATATATAAACACGGGCACAGGCCAGCATATGACCACACACACACACACACACAATGGACTCAGTGACTCAGCAGTGGCTGACCGACTGACTGACTGGCAGTCAGACTGATTGTCAAACTGTCTGTCAACGGTTGAGCGCACACAGGCGCTGGGACAGCATCCTGAGGAGCACGCGACTTGCTCAGAGCGACATCTATCAGGACATTTCGACATCCTGCTCGCTATCTCTACACACACACACACACACACACATACACAGAGAGATAGCTTTCATTGCTCGTTCAGGCATCATAAACCGCTGCCACGTGCGGACCAAACGAGCGTTCGCAAATGTCAAAAACAAAGCAAAAGCAAAGCAGCAGTAGCAACAGCAGCAACAGCAAGCTTCTGTTTGTCCATCTGTCATTCACTCATTCACTCATTCACCTAGTCACCCAGTCACCCACTCACCCAGTCAGTCAGTCAGTCATTGCCGCCTTGACTAATGAAATGCCATCGCTGTCATCAACATTGTTACAGCTCCTCCTGATCAAAATGTAAACTTAAAATGACAACAACGAGCCACAAAATGATGAAAATGAAAATGAAAATGTTTATTCTGTTGATTTTCTAGAGAACACTAAACCCACAGCTCTATTGACAGTTGACTAGACTGAGCTGTCACACGGCACAGCAAATTGACTTTGAATTTTGATGTTCATCATTTCAACAATTAACTATTTATAGCAAGCATTTTGAGACTGTTTGCAGTATGTTATCTGATTTCAATTGTGATTTCAATGCTATTCGAGCTTTAATATTTAATAGCATAGAAAAATCTCTCTATAAAAATAGTATAGAATATATATACATTCTAATTTCTTCTTGCTTTATAGTTGACATAATTTGTTTTATATTTGTAAGTGCTTTATGCTATTGCAGCTATTCCTCTCACAACGATTCTCCCACACTTAAGTTTCCCTCTGTTTCTTTTTGATGTTTTTCTAGCTAAGTTTTCCCTATCGCTCTCACTTGATCATTCTTTATCATCATAGCTCTCACTATCTCTCTCTCTCTCTCTTTCCATTTTTTATTTCACTCTATCTCTCCTCCTGTCTTTCTCTCATTTTCTCTCTGTCTCTACACCCCGTATATACCTGTCTATTTCTCTCGTTGTTTTTCTAGCTCCACCTCTATCTCTCTCACACACACTGTCCCACTCCCGCTCGTTATCTAACTTTCTTACCTTTTCTATGTATTGATCCCTTTCTCTCAGACCGCTATATATCTCCCATACACTTTGTCACTCCATCTACTGTCTGCCTCCAATTATCTGCCGCCATGACTGTCTGTGAAACATTATATTAGGTAATTTTGCTTGCTTTTTGTTTTGTTAATGTCTAGAATGTAGTTACCAAATCAATCAAACGCACAATGCCCTAACGTAATCAGATATTTACTGCTATGGAAATTCCATTGAAAAGTGTATCAATATTTTATTAAAGCTGAACAAAAAACCTCTACCTTGACTAAGATCCATGTATATGAATACTGAATAATTGGCTATGACAGCTCGTTTGTTTCTTATGATATACATATATATGTATTATATGTATTTATCCATGCATATCCTTTCTCGAATTTCATGCACCTGCCTTCCACACATTGTTAATTCGTTTAACTTGAATTACAGTTTACAGAAATTTCCTCGAAATTTCGGTTTGCCAATTAAATTAATTTGAAGGCATTTGTCAGAGCTGTGAATAAGTGTGGTTAATCTTGAGTGCGCTTACTTGTCATCCCATTTGAAATGATTCCTCGAAACTTGCGTCAATTTGTGAAAGGATTTGGGACGCATTATACTATAGTAGAGGAAGCATTCACTGGATTATGGCTGGTGCGGCTTAACAGGGCTGGGCCGTAAGTATTGATGGCCTAATTCATGCAATAGCATTTCGAGGCAATTGTGTATTGACCATAACTTGCCATCAAAGGCTCAGAACTATCAACACACACACACACATAGCGCATTACAAGGACATGACAATGCAAAATCCTTGCGGATTTGAGAAAGCAGGAACTACTATTTGCTTACACACACACAACTCTTACAAAAGTTGAGCATGTGCATGTGTATGTATGTACATATATAAGTCAGGAACATTTAAGGCTAGCATGTAGTCTGTATCTGTATGTGTGCTTACACACACACACACACACACACACACACCCATAGACACACCCTTTGCTACGCGCACAATTTTCTGCATTTCAGCCATGTGCAAATCAAATATGACAGCTGAGTGGCAGGCAAACAGTGGCCCAGACTCCACTCCAGCCAGCTAGCAGCAGAACAGACCATTTAACGGCATTCAATTTCATGTGCTTACGCGCACACACATACACACACACACACACACAGGCACACATATCGGTAACCGATCGCCGCCAGCGGAAATGAGACGAAATGAAGAACCCGAAAAAAAAAAATACGATGCGTGCACTGTGCACTGAGTTGAACTGAGTTGAGTTGAATTGAGTTGAGTTGAGTTGAGTTGTTGATGAAGTTGATGATGACAATAATGACATTGATGATGCTGATGCTGATGGCGGCGATGATTGTCACTCATTGACACGCCTATTGAATGTAAAATGAAAATGAAAACATATTGAATTGTTAGCAAAGCGAAATAGATGAACTCATAGATACCCATTAGGAAATAGGAGTTGAGCAGTCGAAAGATGAATTGAAAAAGTTGATAAAAGAGAAAAAAATTTGATAAAATAATGATAAACTCAAAAGGCTGACATTAATGAGAATAACATTTATTTTTATTAATTTATATATATATCAGTTATTGAGGAAAATTATAAAAATTCTTCTCAATTTACAATAGTACATTTGTTAAATTATTCAAATAGCTTTCGCATTCACTCTATATAAGAACTCTCTTCCATTTCATTGCCTTTCAATTCCCATATTCAACATTCAGATTCTTTTTTAAATACTCTGACAATATACCCCACGTACTAGTCTCACCTTCTTTTTACAGGATATAATCAAATCAGGCAAGCGGATGTAGGCAACATTTAATTTTGTATATGTTATAGCTTGTTATAGTGGCTAGCTGGAAAATGTTATACCAAACCATACCTCATACCTGCAGTGCTTATATATGTATAGCAGTAACAGTCACATTTATAGTCTCTTACACACACACACACACAAAGACATACCCACTTAGAGTTTTCAACATTTTTTAACAATTTGCCTTTGACTTGAAAGCCGCACAGTTCAGCATAGTTGAATTTTCATTGTCGCCATTTGTAGCACGCGCACAACAATACACACACACACATGCCACTCACACACAAGTAAACGCCCAGCCATTGCAGGTTGGCACAATCACACAATCACATTATGTCGCACACCGAAGCGCCAATCTGATTGCACAATTACTTACAATGGAATCAGGTATTGTTGTTGTCTTTCTTTTCAATGTCTCTCTATGTGTGTAATGTATGTGTCTGTGTGTGTGTCTGTTGTGTGTGTGTGTTGTGTGTGTCTTATATTTCGTTTCGTTTGTTAATTGTATGGGCGTGCCATTGTGCTCAGCGCGTTTGTTTGTCATTTTGTTACATAAAACTCTAGCAGAGATTTTATGATTGTATTTCTGTACATATATATATGTATATATATATATATATATATACATATATCTTTGTATCTTTAGCTTTATCTGTTTTTATACACATATATTTGTCAACGGTATCATTAAACTCAGCTGATGTCCTTTGATATAATACGATTTACTGATAGCTCTTTTTATTCTCTTCTCTCTCTTTTTCACTCTGCCTCTCAGCATTTTGATGTTTCACAGTCTTTCCTTCTCTCTTTCGCTCATTTTATCTTTGTCTCTGCTCCTGCCTCTGTTTGTTTTTCCCTCTCGTCTCATCAAACATTGTTGACTAATGAGTTTTCTCTGCCTCTCATGCTGCTCCCATTTTTTTGTCTCTTAAACTCACTCCCGAATGTCTCTAGAGGTTTCTCTCTTCGAGCTTACCACACGGTCCACAACAACCTGTCATCTATTATTGCATAAACTAATTAGATGAGCACACATATAATTTATGGTCAACAGAAATGTAAAGCATATAACTAGCAGCGGGGTCATAAATTTCAAATTATCCCCACTCCCAGAGGCAAAAACAAAGTGAAAAAAAAAAAAAAAAAATGAAATATTCTAGCTGGAAATTGTACGCATAGCTGCACTCACACTGGGACATGCTCGACTCGACTCGACTCGACTCGACTTGAATACCCGGATACTCAAGCTCACACACGTTGTTCAAATTTTTCATGATTCTCTTTCTCGACTTTTTTTTCTCCATTTTTTTTTTACCTCCCTTTTTCCCTTGGCTGTGTTCACGCCCCTTTGGGCTGACAGGCAATGGGCGTAGCGCAATCTAATGAAATTCCAAGAAGCTCGGACCACAAGCAGATGGGAAAATATGCGAAAGATACACACACACACACACACACACACACACACGCACACACATACATACACAGAGAGTGAGACAGGTCGAAGCTCGTTTACATGAGATGGGCAGGAGATGAGGTTAGGGTTGAGCTGGTCGCATATGGGTAACACATATTGGGACACACGTCCGCTTGAGTCGCACCCATGTCATCCGTGATTTGGTGTTACTTTGGACTTTGACCTTGGCCCCCGGCCACAACAGGCCACGAGCCACGAGCCATGTCCAGCTGTCCAGCAGGATGCTGCCAAGACAAATTAAGCAATGGCCCCAAAGCAATTTGATGACGGCATTTCGATAATTGGCCCAGCCTTGCACAGCACACAAATACGCCGAGCGAACGACACTATCTCCAACACTAACCAATTTGGCTTGAATATGTTGGCATTCTAATGATGTGGCCATCTGCAATGTGTTGCCCACTTTCCTGGCAACACATTTTTAAATATTTCCGTTATTAAGGAAGCTGCAGAAATTGCTAATGTGGAAGGTTGCGAGGAATAGGGCTAAGATAATGCTGAGCAGCTTAGTTTATAGGATTGTTAATTGCTGTTCAGCTCAGTCATCTATAAAACTTATATGAAACATTTAATGGAAATTTCTATAGATTATTTTTGATTATAGTACTATAGCAAGGAAATTTCTCAAATTATAAAGATCGTGTAGAAAATAATTATAGAAAACATTGAGATCTTATGCAAGAAAATACTAAAAATACTTAGGCTACTTCAAATGATATAGTCTCGTATCTGCATTAATGAATGAAAGCAGAAACATAAAATAGAATGATTTACATTTACAGATTTTACAAATTGCAACAAACATCAGCCAAATTGTAAACTTTTCAAAGCATAATAATCTCACCTAAGAGTATAATCTCTTCTATGAGCATAATCTCTTGTTTATTATTCCCAAAAAAGCTTAGATTGTATTCGATTTCATAACAAAATTTGCTTAACGAAAAAAAAAAACTCAAATAATTGAATTTCATTTGTGGTTTCAGCTGAGTTTGCTCCTTTTTCTTTCTCATTCTGATTTGCTGTTGCCACACTTCCTGCTTGCCTCAGGCAAATAAATATTATAAATGCATGGAAAAAAGAAAATATTGCGACGCATGTGTATGCACGTTTCACACTCACAGACATAGGCAGCCACACGTACACAAATTATATTTACTTGGCATTTGTATGCTTAATGCCAATTCGAGACTCATATGAACCATAAACTGTTTGCATTTGTTAGTCTGGCCTCAAGAGCTGCTCGAATTTGGCCAGAAAACGAATTATGTGCGGGCAGAACGAAGCGCGTTTAAGGATAAAGCGAATGAGCGAATCGGTGGGGAGGGGGGGATAAAGAGGATGGGCAGAGCAGCGGGAGTGAGAGAGTAGCCCTTCCAAATTGTAGTCATGACTACATTTTTGTAGTCGCTGCTGCAGACAAGATAAGCAGACAAAAGATGCTGCTGATGCTGCTCCCGCTGCTACTTATTCGGCTTCTACTCCTTTTAAGGGCTTCAGCTCTTGTTGCTGCTACTGCTGTTGCTTCTGGTTCTGCTCCTGCTCCAAGTTGTACTCCTCCCTTTCGCTCCACCTTCTGCTCCTGCTGCTGCTGCTGCTGGTCCCGCTTCTACGCCTCCTGCTGCTTCTGCTGCTGCTGGTTACACTTCTTTTGATTTTATTTTAACTTCTGCCAATTTCTCATGCTGCTGGCTCAATTCTTGCATTTACTCGTGCCATTTGCTCATACTCCTGCTGCTGCTGCTGCTGCTCCTCTTGCTGCTGGTTCTACTCCAGCTTTTGTTCTTACTCCTCTCATTGTTTCTAATTCAGTTTCAGCTCCTGCTTTTGGCTCTTTTTACTGCATCTAATCCAGAGTCTGCTGCTGCTTCTGTTACTGATGCTGCTTTTGATCCTACTCCTGGTTTAACTCCTTTTGCTAGTTGTCTTTGCTACCACTTCTACTGCTATTTCTATTACGTTTACTTCAGTTCCGTCTTCAGCTCCAGCTCTTACTGCTGCTTCTGATTTTTCTGTTGCTTCTTGCTCCTGGCTTAACCTTAACTACTTCAAATTCTTCTTCTGTCTTTTGCTTCTAATCCTTCTTCTGTTTATACATCTGCTTCAACTTCTTCTCTACATTTCGACATTTTCAACTTTGTTGCCCTTGCTCCTGCCTCATCTTGCACTCAACTTGGGGTCATCGCCACTTTCTTGAACCCGTCTCGCATGTGCCGAGTCTCAATTTTTCAACTCAGAAAAAAATTGTCTTAAAGGCCAAACAAATCGCAGATCGCAAATCACCAAAAAAAATACACACAAAATACGTTTGCTTTTGCTGTTGTTGCAAAATCAAGGCCAAAATGCGACTTAAAAGGTTTAAATTCCAAATAAACTTTGCTTTTTACTCCACTGGCTGCTGCTGCTGCTGCTGCAACCTCTTCTTCTTCTTGTTGTCTGATTGCTTTGGCAAACAGTATTAAGTATACGTCTAGTTGTGGAGCTGTTAATGCTGCTGTTTGTCCTTGCTGTTGTTGCTGCTGCTGTTATTGCCAGCTCTTGTTTGAAAATATTTGCGCAAAGTTAACGCAGTAAATTACATTCGGCATATGGAAATGGCAAATGGAATTTCAAGTTAATCAGCAAGTTATTTGTGCGTGCCGAGCACAAAATACAAAATACAAAATACGAAATGCGGGCAACAACAATAACAACTCGAAGCTCTGCCTCGAGTCCAGAAATATTTGCACTGCAAATCTTTGAAATATTTGCACTCTAACCAGCTAGCAAAAATGTGCATGGCAATGCAATAAGATAATTGAAATATTTGTTGTCTGTTTACTGAGTACTGAAGTAGGATTGAAATTGTTTATTCTACTTGACATTGCTTATTGGAGTTGGTTTTTGCTTACGGCTTGACTGTGGCTGCACGATTTGATTTAATTAAATTTTAATATTTACTATAGGCTTAAGTTATTATTTATTTTAAATATTTGCTATATTTATTTATATTAAATATACAAATTTATTTTATATATTTGCAGATGTATATTTATTTATTTTTGTATTTTCTTTAGATTAAAGTATAGTAAATTAATTTTGCTTTTGTGTAGTAACAAAAAACATGAAATAAAAAATAAAATAAAATAATACAAAATAATTAAATACATAAAGAGGGTCGAACGCTACAAAAAGTTGACTTTCCTGGAGAAATGCCCATATATATATATCTCCATATTTAAAATACTTTAAAGTACTTCTGAGAGCGCTTGACTAAAGCATACTCTGAGCCCTGCTCGTAGCTGTTATTCCAATCATTCTATGCTTCCGCATTAGCATACAGAGCAAATAACTCAAGCACACACACATAGGCACGCATAAGTACGCTCTTCTGCAAACTGCGTAGTTTACGTGGCGACTTAGGCTCCGACTGGGCTTTACTATGGGAGCTTCATTGCAGAAGAACTAGTTTACTAGAAGAATTTTATTACTCTAATTTGCGGAGCATAATAATAGCATTCAATTGATGAGTATTAGTTATTATTTTGCATTTATTTAGAATAAAATTTTCAGCAAATTACTTAAGCCAAGTTCCCATTTGCAATGTGTTCAAGTTTTATAATATGAAATTTTAATTTATTTTTCAATTTTTATTAAAATTTGTTGCAAAACAATCACTGAAGTCTCTTCAATTTAATTCAGCTAACAGATAACATTTAATTCCCTTTGAACCCAAAATGTATGCTATAAAAATATATAAACATTTCTCATCAAGCTGGAAAAAATTCTACAAGAATTTCAGCTAAAATTGAAATTGCAATTTAGAGTTCTTTTCATACAAAATATGTTATAAAATTGCAAAATAAAATCTCTGTTTTAACATAGCAATGCGCGCACATAAACAAGGCTAAAGAGAAATCTAGAAAAAGCTTTAAAAAAAATTATTGATTTCAGTTTATAATTTTTTTTTTCGCGTGTGCCATAAAACGTATCAGGCATACAAGTATTTACTATATATATTTATTGTCTATATGTGTGTATATATATTGTAACTAGGATATATGGCATTTGCATGGACTTAACAACGTTGCGCGAGTAAATTGGCCGAAATGTGAGACAGTTGAGGGTCATTATGGGGGCCAATTGAATTGACTCTCTGACTCGCTCGAAGCTGTGCAATATGTGAAATTATATTACGGCCAGATGATAAACAGTTCCGAGAATTTAAGCAGACACACAAGCGTGCATGTGTGTGCGCCAGGTAGTTGTCGTTGTTGTCGTTGTTGTTGCCGTCGTGTGCACTTGTCAAAGTTGACTGAATCCTATTAGTGTCAATTTTCGTCCTTGACACATTATAAAGCAGAACTCAATGCTCCCCCAGTCTGTCTCTCTCTCTCTCTCTCTCTCTCTCTCTCTCTCTTTCTCTGGGTTCGCAGAGCCTGCTGTGTATGTATGCATTGTCCTGATTTTTCTGCTTTCGGCTTGCATTTCACTTTCACCTGTTGCACCTGTCTCGCTCTGACACCAGCCCGGTCCACGCTCTGATTGGAATTGCGAGCAGCTGGAAAGTTGTGTGCAACAGCTTACGCATTTAGGTTACAGCTGCAGCAGCTACACAGCAGATACCCTGTATTTCCTTTTAATTAACTGTTTTATTGACTCGTCATTGATGTGAATCACTTTTGACTGCCAGCTGGCAGCATTCAATCATCAGCATTGAGCGTAAGTCATAAATCGCTCAATTATTACGCGTTGCCAGCTGCCAAGCAACAGGAACAGCAGCAGCAACAGCAGCAGCAACAACAACAACAACAACAACAACAACAACAACAACAGCTTTAAGGCCACTTTGGCAAGCCATGTCAAAGGCAATGGAGCCATCATAATATTGTGTATTATATGCTGACAGCTTTAAGGCTCAGCTGCCGACACAGATTCTCGCAGCAAAGGGGGGCGTGTCAACAAATGAATATTGGGCAATATGAAAGTGGCTGACAATAAAGCGCAGTTACTTACCAAGCAAATATACTATACATTCATATACTCTATATACATATACATATTATATATACAGATATTGCCATTATGAACTATAACTATCAAAAGAGAGTGGGAGGTAGTGGGGTAGTGCGTGTGAGGCAGGGCGAGAGTAGCTGACTAGCCAGAGTTGGCTTCTTCTGTCTTAACTTGAGGTGATATTATCTTGAATGTTCTTTAATATTTTTTGTGATAATATATACAAATGTTGAATCTAAGCTAACGTAGCCAAACCCAACTAAAGTTAACATAGCCTAGCTTGATCCTAACTTGGTTAACTGCTAATTCGCTTTCATGAGCAATTCTACAATTCTACTCATATAATATGAGCCATTGAAATTAGTCAGGATAGGCCGATTCTACATAGTTTACTAGATATTCTCTAGTTGTTAATTGATATAATAATAAGTAGATAATGCATTAGCTTTGCTGCTTTGAGCATGGATTAAAAAGA
The DNA here is from genome assembly GCA_030914345.1 of Drosophila koepferae. Lineage (NCBI taxonomy): Eukaryota > Metazoa > Arthropoda > Insecta > Diptera > Drosophilidae > Drosophila > Drosophila koepferae. Next base: position 11,322,946 of record JAUESR010000211.1, on the reverse strand, counting down.
AAATAGCTAATAAACTAGTATATAAAAGTAAAGCTAAAGATATATGATATAGAAATAGAGTATATTTTATGTATAATAGAAAGCTAAACACATATATATATTATATTCGTATATACATATTTATATACTAATAACTCACTCAACATTACAAACAATATCCATCTGCCATCTGCTGACAATTGTATAACAGTCTATATGGAAAATGCCGACATGTGCTCAACGGTGTGACAATTTTTGATAATATGGCCAATGGCCGCTGGCAATGGCAATGGCAATGGCAATATATTTGGTATCTCTAATGCGGGCTAGAGGGCGACAGGCCAAAAAGCCAAGCCAGAGGCCAATGTCATTGTCTGTGCGATGTTTTGTTATGTGGCCCGAGCTAATGGCATATCCATTAGACATAAAAGGCCAAATTGCGTGGCATGGTAACGTTTCCGTTTCGCCATGCACACACACACAGTGAGAGAGAGAGGGGGAGGGAGAGCGAGTGAGAGAGAGAGAGAGAGAGTGAGACTGATTGTATAGAGCGTATCCTGCACTTTTGTCTGGACAGTTGTGAGCACGTATTAAGCCAAAGTGTGTCCCATTGCATAATTGATTTTTATTCATGCGGCGAGTGTTTTGCATGCGATGTGGCACGCTGTGGTCTCAGCTAGTTGGCATTTGTTATGCACAGCATGTGCCACAATCTCTTTCACTCTCACTCTCACGCTCTCTCTCTTTCTCTGTCTCTCTGTGTGTGTGTTTGATAAGTTTATCAAGTGGTGGCAAAAAGTTTTTGTCTAACTATGCTAAATGTTGAAACTTTTTCATACATTTCCAGTTCGATTTTGCTTAATGACGCTGATTAAAACATGAACGCACTCGATATGAATAAACAATTTCTAAGCGTTTCGCACGAATCGCACTCGAGCGATGCTCAACGCAATCGTACACGGTAAGTGCTCTGACGCCACTTTCCTCGAAATTTTCAGTTATGCGAAAGTTTTTCCTCATTGATTTGTAGCTCGGAACGCGCTTCAAGTCTGGCTTTGCCACTCAACTCATTGCTGGACTTTTACGACAAGCAACAGGAGCAATGCAAGTCGGTAACATTGCTGCCATTGCCCAGCGGCAACAATAGCAACAGCAACAGCAGCAACAACATCGACAACATCGACAACATCGACAGCATCAACAACATCAACAACAGCAGCAGCAGCAGCTCCAGCAGCATTGTGCGTCGTCACTCATCCCACTATTATCCCATGCTCGAGGACAAACAGAAGCCGGGCCAACAAATGCCGCAATCTGCTGCCGATTTGCTGGTAAGTCCATGAAAATCCTTCAAAGCGCTGAACTCAACTGTACTTGGGAATTTATTTAATCTAGCTACAACTTCATAGTTACAGCATTCAATAAAGAGCTGTGACGGCCAAAAGGCTTTCTAGTTGCAACTGCAAATTGACTTGGATAGAAGTTTTTTAATATAATTTCTCAGGAAGCTGATATAACAACTAACGAGTTTTATCAGCAATTGATATTGATGAATCTTGAAATTATTTAGTAATCAAAATCATATATAATCAAATTATTTATATGGGTTAAATATGTTTTCTATTTGAGTGTGATATTCGTTTGGCTCCACAGCAGAAGAACTCAACTCATTTCTTCTTTACGCTCTGTTCGCTCTGAGCAAAAGTCTTCGGTTCTATTCGTTTTGAGCTTCGGTTCAGCGCTCGGCGTTGAACTGTTCGTGTGATGCGTTGTGAGAGCGAAACGATTGACGCTTGCACAATGAGATCCAGAAAGTGAGCTCAAACTCAATTCACGTATGCAATGCATGTATTTGGCGCAGTCAACTCACCAACACATGCACAAAAATCTTCTAGCTTCATTTCACTCAGCCAAGCGATCGGAATAAAACGAGCGCAGGAAACGAGCAAGAAGAAACGGTTTCTATCCGATTGGGAACACGACTTCGTTAAATAACCGATGCATTTTTGCTCTCTAAGTTTTTGCTCTCTGAGTTTTTGCTCAAAGTGTGAGGGAAAGACACCTACATTGAAAAGCTATATTAACTATGCCAATAGGAAATTAACTGCCTGTATCACTCTCTCTCTCTCTCTCTCTCTCTCTCATTTAATGTCTGCACATGTCCTCTATTAAGCCTAAGCTGCTTTAAGAACTTTCATTAGGCAAATGTGTAAGCGCTAATAGGGCTAAAAGACCTCTAACAAGCAGTGATTTATACTCATGCTCTTACAATCGAAATTAATCTTTAGCAAAGCTTAACTTGCTTTATAGACAACTGAAGCTGAATGAAAATTAAATTGTTTAACCTATTTCCTAATTTAATTTAATTTAGAATTCTGTAAATAAATATTCTATTAGCTGTTATTTTAATAATTGTTAAAGCAATGTTTGCTATTTTATATTTATTCTTCTACTTTTTCTTTACAATATTTTGCAACCTTTGCCATCATTTCTAAGCCTCTTGGCCATCCCTTTTAGTATGAACTTTTACTACCAAAAACTACTTAACAATTACCTTTTGACCTACTCAAAAAGCGGCTTAAAACTTTGTTTCATATCGATTTCGTTTGTTGCAAAGTGCAAGCCATTAAAAGGCACTCAGAAACTGGCTCAACTATTCAGTAAGCTTTAAGAGCATTCAAGCTATAACTAAAATGTAAAATTGACTTGCGAAACTCTTTCCGTTTCTTTGCTTAAATTTCAGCTAACTTACTAGTCGAAATATATTAACTATAATTGCTACAAATTTGTTGGCATTCATTAAATTTAGTTAAAATTACATGCTTCCTAATTTGGCCATTAAAAAGCTAACTGCTCAGCACTGTTGCACTTAGTTATGCGGACAAACTTTCGCTGGCGGTGCATAATTTATCGATAGTACAGTTTTACAGTTACCGCCCCTCCCCAACCACTCCCAGTGCACTCGCTGCACAATGTCAGGCTTCGCTCACAGCGCGACCCCACTTGGCACCCCCCAGCCCCACGTTTGACCCACCTTTTTGAAGCTCTCTGGCAGCATCAGCGTCAAACCGCCGTCAGCGTCAAAAATGTTTAGTGTGCCACGCGCGCAAATCTGCGGGCAAACAGAGTTCACAAAATACAAGGGGAGAGAGAGAGACAGAGACAATGAGAGTGAGAGAGGGAGAGCAAGCTTTGTCAGATTTTGCACTGCGGCTTAGCGCCGGCTTAGACTGACTCATTGCCCGCCCGAATTGCCATTTGACTTTCTACTTTCACATTTTTGTTCCCCTGTATGTGTGTGTGTGTGTGTGTTTGTGTGCGACAGGTAAACATGGCGGATCAGAAATATTGCAAGTCAGCCAAGCAGCAGCAGCTGGTGCGTGTGGACACACCCGTCACACCACCGCCGCCCATACCACGCCGCCTGATGCGCGCCGCCAAATGCGGCTGGCAGCCTGGCAGCCAGGATGTTGGCCAGGATATAGTCGCCGCTGCTGCCGTAGCCGCCGCCGCCGCAGCGGCTGCCAATGGCAGCGTATTTGTTTATCCACAGCCAAAACCAAGCAGCCAGAGCATTGAGTGCACAGCACAGCAGAGCGGAGGCAGAGATGGCGCCAGAGATGGTGGTGTTGTTGGTGGTGCTGGTGGGGCAGCGGGCGTGGGACAATCAGCGCTGCTTGTTGACTTGGCCGCACGTCCGACATACACGGATGCCGATGGCATATCCGATGACGACCGCATGAGCTTGGAGAATTCCGTTTTCGATGAGTCACTGACCTCGACACCCGTCAAGGTCAGCAGCAGCAGTCGCTACGGCATGATGGCCAAGCGCGCCCAGCGCTCCTCGAGCAGCACCGCCGACTCGGCGTACGGCTCAACGACGGGCGGACATAGTGAACGTTTCGCCTCCAGCTCGACTAGTGTGGATTTTCGCAGTCGCTTCTCATCGGTGGACACGCAATCGTCGTTGGACGAGAAGCCGCCAAGCATTTCGATTGATTCGCCACTGGCCAAGGACACATGCCGTCTCGAGAGAGCCGCACTCAACGATGTCATGCACAAGCTCAACAATAATCTGTACAACAACAGCGGCAGCGGCAGCAGCACCACCACCACCATCACCACTAACACCACTGGTTGCAATTCCAACAACAACAAGTTGCCGCAGGTACCGGCACGCAAGCTGCCCCAGCTGCCGGCCAAATTGCCACCGCCGCCGCCCAATCCGAAGAGCAGCCACAATTGCTCCAGTGATAGCGGCAAGGAGAGCAGCAGCAGCGTCTCGGCCTCAGCATCTACTTCATCCGCTGGCAGCGGCTCGAGCACCATATCCAGCGCCACCATGTCATCCAGTTCGGGCGCCGAAGCGGCCGTCGCTGTGGCCGCCAACGCAGCCAACAATCAGGCGAAACGTCCAGGTCCGCCAGAGCCGCCCTTGCGCAATCTGAGTGCATTCGAGTGCATGGACAATGTGGCCAAGGTGCATCAGACGGGCATATCACAGCCAGCTGCACCACAGCCACCACCACCACTGACCGTGCGCAATAAGCTCACACGCAAGAAGCCGCCGCCCATTGTCTATCCAAAGCTGCAGCAGCGCCAGGATTCGACGCTCTCCAGCGACAGCTACTCCATCAGCTCCAGTCCTGGCTATAACTCCAAGCTAATGGAAACGCCGCTGCTGGCCTCCACGCAAACGGCGCGCAAGAGCCAGGCGCCCAGTGTGGTGCAGCGGCAGCCATTGATGGATTTGGTGCCATCACGATTTGGCATTGGCTCCGGCAGCAGTCAGACGCAGCATCAGCAGCAGGCGACGCCGATGCGTGGCAAAATGAATTTCCGCCAGGACTCGACAATATCTAGCGATAGCTTCAGTCAGACTTCCAGTCCCGGCTACAATTCCAAGCTAATGGAGGCGCCGCTGCTGCCTTCGCTGTCCGCCAAGCGGCTGTGCAGCGCTCCAGCGCCCATTGTGTGTCGTCAGGGTGTGGTGCAGCATGAGCCCATCGAGGAGCTGGAGCCGCCACAAACGCTGTCGCCGCTCAACAAGTGCGCCAGTGCCACGCCCAGCAGCCTACAGACAATTGTGCGCTTCCAGAACGGAGCACCGCACACCATGTCCTTGCAGCATCAGGTAAGCCGAACTCACGCTCTCTCTATATTTAATATTCTATTGTAATCTAATCCCCTCTCTCTCTCTCTTTCTCCTTAGATCATCAATCGTCGCAAGAGCTCGAATCCTTATATCACCAATGGCCGCTTGAAGTTTCGTCTATTCCAAATCCTAATCAATGCATTCGCCTTGCTCGCCATCGCTGGCGGTCTGGCTGCCTATTTCAATGCCTATCCGACAATTAAGTTTGTCAATAAGACGATCATCAATACCATCCATGTGGAGGATACATCGAATTTTGGCAAGAACCCAGCGCCGGGCACCTGTCTGCCCATCATCATCAAGTTCTGTCAGGGCTCGCAGATACCCTACAATTACACCGTATTTCCCAATTATATTGGGCACTTTGGTCAGCTGGAGACGCAAGTGGTAAATATGCGTTCAATTGTCAGTCAATGCAGTAAACAATCCCATTCGCAGGATCTTGACTCCTTTGAGGCATTGGTCGATGTGCGTTGCTATGAACTGGTCTCACTATTCCTATGTACGCTCTTTGTGCCCAAGTGCGGACAGACGGGGTAAGTGAGATATTATATAATGGATTATCCTATCTATGATCCAATTCAACTCATCTTTGTCCCTCCTGCAGCGCCGCTGTGCCGCCCTGTAAGACACTCTGCACGGAAACTATGCGTCGCTGTGGCTTCTTCTTTGATGTTTTTGGCCTGAGTCTGCCAGAGTATTTGAACTGCAAATTGTTTAAGGATTTTTCCAGCGCCGAGGACTGTGTGGGCTTGGATGAGGTGCGTGAGGTCATGGTATCGTCAGCAAATCCCAAATGCGATGGCTTCCAGTGCGATACGAGCCGTTGCCTGCCCAAGGAATACGTTTGCGATGGCCATCTGGACTGCATGGACCAGGAGGATGAGGGCAACTGTTCGCGCTGTCATGAGGGCGAAATCTATTGTGGCGATGAGCGTTGCATTAGCATTGATCACATATGTGACGGCGTCATCGATTGTCCCTACGCGCAGGACGAACGCAATTGTTGTATGTATTTGCATGGATATTCATATTCATATTTCTAAGAACTAACTGTTGATCATCTTTGTGCTGTGCAGTGCGTCTGAGTGAGCGCAATGGCGATGTGGGCTCGGGCGTCTTGGAGGTGTTTCGCATGAACAAGCGCCAGTGGATGCCAGCCTGTGTCAAGAACTGGGATCGTGCCGTCTCGCCTAGCGCTGTCTGCTCCATCTTGGGCTATTCGGCTGTGAATGCCACCAGCGTGGTGACCCAACGCACGCATCGTCCACTGCTGGCCTCGGTCAATGTCTCCACGGACATCTGGAAGATGTATGCCAAACGTCGTTCGACCTTGATGCAGGAATTTGCCAATTGCCGTCAGACAGAGGATTATCCCATAGCTGAGCTCACCTGTTCCAATTTTGGTGGGTTTCACAAGGAATTTATTGCCATTCTAGAACTAATCTTCTCTCTGATTTTATCAGAGTGCGGCAAGGTTAAGCGTGGACGTCACAAACCCTCTAGACGCATCATTGGCGGCTCTCAGGCAAATCCCGGCAATTGGCCCTTCCTGGCTGCCATTCTAGGTGGACCCGAGAAAGTGTTCTACTGTGCTGGCGTACTCATATCCGATCAGTGGGTGCTCACCGCCTCCCACTGTGTGGGCAAGTAAGTTCAAGTCATCTCTTCATATATATATGTATATAGTTTTATTATAAATAATTCCTAATCTTTTACAGCCATACGGTTATTGATTTGGAGGACTGGACCATACAGCTGGGCGTCACACGTCGCAATTCGTTTACCTATACGGGTCAAAAGGTCAAGGTCAGAACAGTCATACCACATCCGCAGTACAACATGGCCATAGCCCACGACAATGACATAGCCCTCTTTCAGGTGAGTTACTTGAGTTTTTCTTGATCTTGATCTTGATTAATTAGTTTCTGTTTTTCTCTTTGGCAGCTGGCCACTCGTGTCGCTTTCCATGAGCATCTGCTGCCCGTCTGTCTGCCGCCGCCCAGCATCAAGAGTCTGCGACCCGAACAGCTCTGCACGGTCATTGGCTGGGGCAAGCGTGAGGACAAGGATCGTAAGTCAAATCTCTCTCTCTCTCTCTCTCTCTCTCTCTCTCTCTTTGTTTTGGATATAGTCTTATGTCTTATCATTATCTTTGCAGCCAAGTCCACATATGAATTCATAGTCAATGAGGTGCAGGTGCCCATCATAACGCGTAATCAATGCGACGAATGGCTGGACAATCTAACCGTATCCGAGGGCATGGTCTGTGCGGGCTACGATGATGGAGGCAAGGATGCCTGTCAGGTGAGCCTAGAGAGATATGAGGGCGGGCACATTACATATGTGGAGATGTCTGCATGAATGCCCAAAATGCGCTCGAATGAATGCAATTCGAATCAACTCAATTTCACGTAGATTGTGAGTGAAGCCATGCAGACTTCTAATAGGCACACATGAGCATAATAACTCAGCTTGCCTAGTTGCTACATAAGCTCCTAACGTCTCAATCCAACTCCATTCAATCAACTCAATCAGATCAATTTTCCACAATAAGAAACTTTATTAGCAACTACTTAACTTACACTAATCTTCTATCTCTCTCTCTCTTATACATCTCTCTCTTAAGGGCGATTCGGGCGGACCCCTTCTGTGTCCGTATCCTGGCGAAAAGGATCGTTGGTTTGTCGGCGGCATTGTCTCGTGGGGCATAATGTGTGCACATCCCAAGCTACCCGGTGTCTATGCGAATGTCATCAAGTATGTGCCATGGATTAACGAACAAATTCAGAAATATTCACGTCCAGCCAATGAGGAGCCAGTGCAAAAATACGATCTGCATCCGGGCGGACCCGATATACTCTCCAAAATGTCAACGGGTCCGGTGAGAAAGCGCAAACCCTTCAACTATCACAATGGCAAGCCGAAGGGCATTGACTTCTATGACAGTGAGGAGCGTAAGTAAGCGTACAGAAGTAAATTGTAATACCACTAAATACATATGTATACCTAGCCTATATATATATAGAGATATGGCCACATTGTCTTTGAATACAGCATATCCTTGAAACGTTTGCACAATGTACAAAGCCAAAAAGCTTTTGTGCACAACACGGAAACATACACACATACATATACCCTATACATATACATGTATATATACATAAATATGTACTTACATATATATGTGTATATATATATATTTTGCTACTGAACTTGAGGTATAGCTGGTATTTTGAAACAGCATTCAATGAAATCAATTGAAATCAACTTAAATCTGAGGCAAACATAATCGTATTGTCAATTTTTGCCGAATTTATTTGTCAATTTTTTTACACCGAGTTTTCTATGAAATCAGAAATCAGAAATCAAAATCAAATGTCAATGAATAAATACATATATATATATATAAAGAGAGAAATATATATATATATATATATATATATATATAAATTACATATACCCAAACATAATGCTTGTGTATCAATGTGTCTAAGAAAAAATAAACAATTGTGGACAATAAAATATGAAACTAAGGAGATATATATTTAAAGAAAACACTACACAGCGTTAGCTTAAGATAAATGTAAACACTTTGGTGTCTGTATAACTATTATAATGAAAATCTAACTGTAAACAAAAATGTATGATTGCCGCCAAGAAAAAAAAAAGAAGAAGTAAAAGAGTAAAGCTAAAAAACTAATAATTATATTTAGAATTTAGTGAAAAAAAAAACAAAAGAAAAACTATGGACAATACCAAAGAAGAAGAAGATGAAGAAAAAAAAAAACAATTGCTGATCTAAAGCATTTGAGATAATCTTTCAGTTAATCAAATGTGCTAGGGACAATAAGAGAAAGATATACGACAACTAAAACTTAAATGTAGCTGTTCTTAAATGTAATAGAAAAACTTCTCTATAAGCACTATACCTAGTTATAGCAAAAGTCATGAAAATACTTAACTACAATGCGTGGGTTTCAGCTTTAAACAAAACACAAAACATAAATAAATTGAATGTGGAAAAAAAATGGAAATACTCAACTATATATAAATATATATCTAGATATGTATTATACATGCATATTGTATGTGGAAGGCTAAAATTGATGTACTATTTACACAAAAAGAGACAGAGCTAGTGAATGGTAGAGAAAAGAGAAAGAGAGAGGAAGATGCTTTTAAAAAATGTAAAAAATACCTAAAATTTATAGCTATATACAAAACTAAATGTTAAATCTATTTATTTGTTTATATTTTCGTTTTGTTTTTGTTTTTTTGCCAAGCAAGAAAAACTCTCTCTTACATAAAAAAATATATATTATATATATATGTGAAGTATATGGTAGTTGCTATTTAGTTATGAGAGAAGAAAAAAAACAAAAAACAAAACAATCAATAAATAAATGTTTTTAGTTGAAATTCAGTTTCGCTTAGGCGCCTGGTCCTATGCTATGCCTATGCCTATGCCATCTAGAACTATACACATATATATATGTAGCTATATGAAAGTAAATGCGTAACTAAAGACTCAAAATTGGTTGTTTCAGGCTTAAACGAACAAACAAATCAACTTGATATATGATTTCTTAGTTAACTATCATTTCTAGCTAAAAAAAACTTGTTGACAAATGCTTTAGATGAGTATTGCGAGTATTATGACTATATAACAAATATGTATATCATATATTGATGTGTGTATGTGTATAATCCATAATAATACGACAAATATATAGCATTAGACAAAATGTATATGCATGTTTTGTACAATCAGTTTACAAAAAGAAAACAAAAAAAAAAGATAGTGTATTCAAGTATACCTAGTACTACTTTAAGTCTATAAGAAATTGGAAAAAATGAAGCGCATATTACACAAGGCACACGAAAATACTTTAAAAGAAAAGTAAAAAAAAAAAAAAAAATGAATATAAGTGAAATATATATACAACCAAATATACATATATCGAAAGAAAATATAGATATATATCTATATATATAATTGAATATATATCTATATATACATATGAAGTAGCTTTAGCTTTAAGCAGATGTGATGGTGTCTAAAAATTTATACAAAACATATGCAAGTGTTTATACAAAAAGAAATATATACATATATGTATGTGTGTGCGTGTGTGTGTGTAACACGCTTAGATATATTAGACACACACACACACACACAGATGAGTATTACATTTATTGCTTATACTTAAGATCAATTTACCATATATATATGTATTTGACACGCATTCTATGTAGTCTGCATGTATTCTCATTTACTGTTTGCCTTTACATTTTTGCATTTGGTTTCGTTAGCTTTGGACACACTGTTCCAAAACGAAATTCCTTATATATATTTTATTTTCATTGCCGTTTTATGAACATGCTAAGGATCTGGGCTATACCCTACAAAGAAGAAAATTACAAAAAATTAAAAAAGAAACCAACGCTTAGCTTTATGTATATTTAGTCTAAAAGTATATAAATATATATGTATCTCGATATATATGTGAATATATATATACATTTATATATAGATGTAATAATGCTTAGCATTGGCAAATGGAATATATTATGTACGTGCATATATACATATATATGTCGGATCAGCATGTCAAGTACATCTACTTTAGTATTGATCAAATTAAGCACAATCAACACACACATAAACCATATATATACATATATGTATACATACATATATATATCCATATATATTAGTTACAATTGCTATGCTTACAAATGAAATGGGCCTATGCATGTTTTTTTTTAAATTTTTTTTATTTTTGATTAAAAAAAAAAAAAACAAATACTTTCAAAGGAACAAAATATTGTTTTAAATATAAAAAATTATATCAAAATAAAAGTAAATCTATAACAGATGCGCTCACAAAACTGTTCAATTTAAATGTGCTTAACAATAAAAAGAAAACTCAAGTAACTTAAACAAGGACAATATTTAAAAAAAATAAATAAAAAAGGAAAAAAATAAAAAATATTGTAGCGAAAATGTTAAAAATGTGTAAAATGTAGCAAAAATTTGCAAACCGAAAAAAAGCTGATTTAAAATGACAAAAAAATAAAATAAATAAGAAAAGCTAGTTGAATTTACATATATATACTACATTGTGTGTGTTTACACAGATATCAGCATATACATATATACATACATATTTATATATACATACACACACACATACGCATATGTATGTGTTGAAAGAAGAGATCATTTTTGGTGAAATGCACTTGTTAATTATGCACAAATTTGACAGCAAAATACTTACGAAGAAGATGAACTTTATAAAGAATTTACATATACTATATAAACACAAAGAAAAATGACGAAAAACAATTGACAATAAAATTGAAACTGATTTTGTGTTTTGGTATTTACGAAATGTTTGTAAACCGAAATTGTATTAGCGAGGGCGAACAAAAAAACAATACACCCCGAATAATATTTAAAATGAATTCTTGCCGAACAATAACTAATAAAAAATGTGCATAAATCTAAGTGTAACTACACACACACATACACAAACAAACACAAACGCACACACACACACACACACTTCAACAAGTATAACCAACTAAATGCTATAAGCAAAATGTCATACATATATACATACTATATACTTACATATATAAATGTTGAAAAATAAATGTATAAAAACTATAAAAAAAAAAGAATTGCATTTTAATATATATTGCTCAACTGTTTAGAGTTTTTAGCTTTTAGATGAACAGTTCTCAAACGAGTATAAAAATACATAATAGATTCTTTTTTATTCTTATTTTCGTTTACCATTATAAATTGCATAACAAACAAATGTCTTTTTAAACAGGATATTTGGAATATTTGTAAATTTAGAAAATGTTGAGTGGAAACTCACTTTGTACTTAAGTTAGAAATTCTATTTAGTTAAATGCATTTTAGTAGCTTCACTTGAGGTAACTTTTCACCACGTTACGCATGTCGCCAATGACCTGGCGCTGATCGGCTGCGCCGACTACAGCAGTGCCAGATACAATCCAATTGGCGCCCGCCTTGGCACAGCAATCGATGGTCTTTGGTCCGACGCCGCCATCCACTTCGATGTCCAGGTTGGGATAGTTATTGCGCAGCCATTCTACTTTGGGCATCATGTCGGCCATGAAGGATTGGCCACCAAAGCCTGGCTCCACTGTCATGACCAGCACAAGATCTGCTACATCTATATACTTCTCGATTTCCTTTACCTGAAACACATGCTTACAGTTGGAGAGAGCGCATGCGCACATAACCTCAAAAATGTTACCTGAGTGCCCGGTTTAATGGCCAGGCCCACTTTCATGCCGGCTTCCTGTATTTTTCGAGTGACATTGCACACGTCTTTAACGGGCTCCACATGAAATGTATACAGATTAACCCCCGCATCTGCCATAGGCGCTATCCATTGCTCTGGATTCTGAACCATCATGTGCGTCTCAAAGAATGCCGCCTATACAATACAATACAACACAACCTTTGAACACATCTCAAATAACAAAACCACACGGTTACCTTGATATGGTTACGCAAACATTTTACCATGGGATGGCCAAAGGTGAGATTTGGCACAAACGCACCGTCCATAACATCCAGATGCAGATAGTCTGCGCCATTGTCTAGTAATTTCTGCGATTCAGCTGCCAAATTAGCCAAATCTGCGTTCAATATAGACGGCCCGATTTTCGCTTGAATTGGCATTTTTTTTGTTTTGTTGCAGGCGCAGCAGTTTGGACGCGCCGTTGGACAAGATGTGGAAGCCGTTGTGTCTGTTAAGGTCAAACTGAGGGGAGCTGGTGCTCGAAATTTTGACGTGTTGAAACGTAAACAACCCAAACGAGGGCTGCACAACTCTTGTGACGTTAACACGCGAATGGTCAAACTACTAGGGTTCATAATTTTCAATTTGGTGACTTCAATTTGTTCATTTTGCGCTTAATAAATACTTTTACATTGAGAATGTATGTAGCTTGGTGTGCTTAGATACAACTATAATTCGTCCTTAACATGTACGCCAGGGTATTCCTTATTTTCGATGGTAACGCCCTTGCAACGTTCCTGTTCCACCAAAAAGTCTTTTGCCTCCCAGGCCTGGGCTCCATCCTTGAATAGGAATATCGCTCGATTGTCGTCGACCATGTAGCGTTCTGCTTGAATGTGGTTATTCCATAAGCTAGTCTGCCACAGCTTCGTAATCTGTTCACCCTCCTCCCGGGTGGGATTGCCGGTGACCGAAACAAATGTCATGAGCGTGCGGCCTTTTTTAGATACTTTGAGCAGCTCTTCGGGGTTTTTACTGTCTAAATTTGACAAATCTAGTTTTGGCTGCGGCCGCAGGTGCTCTGGCAGCTCATCTGGTTCAAGTGGATCCTCATCTTCCTGTAAAATTAATTTTTATACTACTACCCAAGCTGAACTTTAATTTTTTCTTACATCCCATTGGTCGAGCAGACGCTCCAAATCGGCTTCGCTGTAATCCCTTATATCTTTCTTAGCCCACTCCGGTTTTTCACCATCCTTGAACTTCTTGGACAGCACAACGGGCACGATGGCCAATATGAGTAATATAAACTGTATTTGCATCGTTAAATATCTTATTTTATTTTCACCCGCAGCTCAACACGTCAGCTCGTGAATTTGCATTCGCTTGGAACAGCAAAACGCGGATAGGCGAACATCTGTTTAGTAAATATGGTATTCACCGTCGAACGCGAACAAAACAAACTTAATCTATTTAATGTGGGGTCACACTCACATTAACATAGCGGCAGAAAGAGAGGAAATGAGAGAGGACGATAAACCCAACCCACCTTTTAACAGTTGGAGAGCGCCACAATTGAGTCTTTTAACAGTTGGAGACCGCGCACATTGCTGTACTTATTTGAGTGAATCTCGCGATACTTACCTGAACGGCCGCCATACAGGCACAGCTGTTGCCCGCTCGCCTTCAGTTGTATTTGAGCGGTCGTCGGTGTCGCGTGGATGTGTAATGGAGAAAATGTTACATCGCGCAAGGTAAATTTTCTACGGTACTATTGTTGTTGTGTTGTGAACCACTTGGCAATTAAAGATAAAGCTTTGTATATATGCAAATAACAAATAAACGCCGTGGAGCTATATGTGCAAGAAAAGTGAATAATATAAGTGAAACCATTTCCATTAGGGTATTCACACCCGCACACACCAACAATATGTTGTTAATTAACGTAACACTTTGAAAACAATGCCAAATATTTTACGCATATTGTGTATTATTTTCTCTATAATGCCTAGCGAATTATTTAAACACTGTGTCTTGTCTATGTGGTTGTTGGCATGTTTTAGTTGAATTTTTTTTTCGTGGATGGTTGTTGTCAGTGATGACATCATCAGCAACATCAACACTGCGTTTTTTTGTATTTTGTCTCTCAATTCTATTTCATTTTGTTTTGTTCTAATGTTTAGAAAAGGTTAAATTCATACGAAACGGAGAGCGTTCAATAAAACGACCAAGCAAAGGCACACACTCACGCACACCACTAAAAGTTAAATTATAACAAACATAAACGAAAGATTACAAAATCAATAAGCAGCCGCCTTTTAGCTGCCAACAGCTGGTTTCTTCTAATTGAAGTAAAAAGGTGTTTGTTGAACACGGCACAGCAACGCCGGCAACAACAACAGCACAAACAACGAAGACGACCACGACGAAGAAGACGACGGCGACGACGCCACCGCCAGCTTTAAGATGGTGTTCGAGGCCATAGTAGCGGATGTGCTTAACAAGGTGCTGGGTGATTACATTGAAAATTTGGATCACAAACAATTAAAAATTGGCATCTGGGGAGGTGAGTTCACAACAACAACAAAAAATGTTCCCCAATTGTGTACGTAAAATGCACGCAGTTAACTGTCACGCTATTTGCGCATTTAGCTTATTTTATTATCCACCATCATGCTGTATATGTATGTATATATGTACATATACATACATGCATACAGATGTGTTTGAATTGCTTTTGATCACATAATTTTTTTTTTTTTTTTGTCTGCTTACGCGACCTTATCCTTCTGGCTTTACACAGTGACCCAATTGCTAAATATTTGCATGGGCGTGAGAGCGACGAGAAAGCACTCTCCCATGTCTGCTTGCTGCCTCGCTCTCACTCTCTCGCTCTATCAGTCTTGCTCTTTGCCCATCTCTATTTGGAGTTGTTGAACTACTGTTGCTTCCGTTGAGAATTCCTTGAGTCCACTTCACTCCACTTCGCCAGTCGACTATTTGTATATAGGATCAGCAGCAACAACAATGACAACAACAAGAATAACAGCAAAAGCTGTTGCTTTTCAGCGGCTTCTACTTTTCTCTTTCTATTCACTTTTGCAGAGAGCATAACAGATTTGTCAGACAATTTGGCACTTTAAGTAGAGATAATCAATGAAGGGATATATTATTAATAGACTGACAGATAGATCACATGTATATTGTATATTGATCACAAATAATTTGCTCTAGCAGACAAATTTGATAATCAAGTAGTTATGTGTTGTTAGCACAGGGTATTTAATATTCATCTTGCGTTTATATATATTTTTGTCTTGTTTTGTTTGTCTCTTTATTGCTTTATCTTCTTAAGCCTAAAGCAGTATAATATTACTTGGGTTTTCTTAAAAAATACAAATAAAAAACAAAAAAGAGAGCATTTATCAGCTAGCTGTTCAAATTACACTATATAACATTATAAATAAGCAACGTTTGCCTTTATATTGTTGTTGAAGCTTCTATATAATAACATTTGTATGTGTGTAATTTTGTATAGGGCTCAGTACGAATCCAATATACGTACTTGATATATTTTTATGACATTTTTACACAATTATTCTATAGTAGATAAAATATTTAATAACGCTTTAATTATATTGTGGTGAAGTACTTTCTTTATTCGAATTTTAATAAAGTCCATTAATGTTAGTGCTCCGCCTCAAACCTTATATAGCATGCCAATCCCGGCAAACGTGTTTCTCAGCGTCTATTTCAGCTTGAATGACAACCAAACAAATTTTGAACTTGAACTCGGATGACATAATGCGTAAGCTCATGAATAATATCTTTGTTCACCGAGTGGTTTATTTGAATTTTAACCCATTTCAGGTTATAAAAAGAGACAGAGTGAAATCTACAACAGTCTGTTTAGAGGGTTTTTAGAATATATAGCAAAAATTAACATATACTGTTTAACAGGCAGGCCTATTTAATAAACATATATATTCATAAAATAACAAAAGTATATTAGAGGTAAACAAGTATATGTATGTATAGAATACTAAATGAGAATTCTATAAGTTTTCAATAAACTTAGCTTAAGCTGAACTCATTTTGCTTGCCCATAAAATAATTAATTAGTAAGTCAATTGTAAATTCATGAATATATACATATATACTATATATGTAAACACATTTACTGATTCATCCACGGTTTTCATAGTATTTCTTCATGTGAGCAAATGCTCCTATATGGGCCTCTAACTGATAAGCGACACTTGTTGGCGATAAGAGAGCTATACAGACTCAATAGAAAAATTTGTTTTTTTTTTTTTTTTTAAGTGGAGCAACTCGCAGTAAAATATTTTTAGCATAATTCATTGATAAATAATATGATTAAATAACTAATCAAAATATTAAATCTATAATTAAATATTATAAAAATGTGTATTTTAAAAAAATTTATATAAATCTAAAAGTTTAATTAAAATTGTATAAAAGTTAGGTTTACTAAGAAATCTATATAAATATTTATATATATTCTTGATATCCAAAATCAAACTTCAATTAGTCTTTGCTAGAACATATATGTATAAGTAGCTCCCGCTCGAAATCGTTAATAAAAAAGTTATAAGCTTATATAATTAGCTAATTGCTCAACAAAAAATTTGAAATTATGGACAATCTTTTAACTGTTTATCGATGGCAATTCCAGTATTTACTGATAATACAAAATAAATTCAATTGTGCATATAATTCAAATATTATCAGATTTATAGGTCAATATTTCAATATGAGGTAACTTTTTGTCTGATCGTTAACTAAATTGACCTATATGGGTAATTCAATAAAAATAATAATTATAATAATAATATGCGGCTATCCGAGGTCAAAAATGTTTTCTTCTGCCACATGGCATTCCAAGCAAACAAACAATCGAAATGCCAGGCACGCCTAATTGCCAGCCATGTGTGCTTGATATGGCTCGATAGATACATATATATATTTATATATACATACATATATATGTATCTAGCCTTATGCATAAATAGTTGGCCATATTACCCTAACACTTGCCGGTTTTTTGTTTATTTTTTTGCACAATAATTTTCAAAGCATTTGCTGTAATAAATCAATTTGCTAATAGCGTGCATTCATAGTGTACATCATTTCTAATTATTGTCTATTTATTTTTACATCAATATATATGTATAACAAAATATTTTAAATTTGTAGGCGATGTGGTCTTGACCAATCTGCAAATACGCAGCAATGCGCTGGATGATATGGATTTGCCCGTTCAGCTAGTCTATGGCTATTTGGGTAAGTGAAAATATAGTTGAAAGTAAATGTTTATAATATGTATTATGTATTCTTTGTGTAGGCAAATTGGTGCTGAAAATACCCTGGAAGAATCTGTATAGCCAGCCGGTTATAGCCGATATTGATGGTCTCTATGTGCTTGTCACGCCCAACAATAATGTCAGATATAATGCCGAAAAAGAGGCCAAAAATATTTTGGCAACTAAAATGGCTGCACTGAGTGCTCAGGAGGCTGCTCTGAAAAAGGAGCTACAGCCTGGTATGGAAAAATTAAAATTAATATACATTTCTTCATATATATCTAATCATATAACTTGTTGTCTTGCAGTTCTGCCCAAGGCCGATGCTGGCTTCACAGAAAAGCTGACTGCACAAATTGTCAACAATTTGCAAGTAAAAATTAGCAATGTGCATTTTCGCTATGAGGATTCCACAACGACAGGCTCGGTGTTCTCGTTTGGCATAACGCTGCACGAGCTGGAACTTTATACAACGGATAAGAACTGGGATAAGACCTACATGACGGAACGTGCTCCGGAGGTCTTTAAAATTGCGAATCTCTCCTGCCTTGCTGCCTACATGAACTGCAAGGCTAAACTTTATGCGTCTGAAGAAAGGGAGTCCCTAGTTCAAAAATTCAAGGAACAAATAGCACGCAAAGACTTTAAGCCCACCAACTATTGTTATGGTAAATATCCAATTAATTATTTCTGTTTTGAGTCTATGTGTTATATATGTGGCTTTTGTTTCATTCAGTTTTGGGTCCCATTTCCTGCATTTCAAAGTTGAAACTGAATATGAATCCCGAACTGGATGAGCCACCATTTGAGAATCCTAAAGTTGATCTCAGCTTGGAGATGGAAACCCTTAACGTGGGCTTAACCGATAAACAGTTCCAATATCTAATAAAGCTGGGCGATGCCATGAATCGTATGCAGCTAGGCATACCGTATCGCCAATATCGACCCTACAATACACGTGAGTCGAATACAATCCATAGTTAAAGTAAATATTTCTTCAGAGCTGTCTCTCTTTATATAGCCTACAAGGGTCACGCCAAGGTGTGGTGGAAATTTGCAATTACTGCTGTGCTCGAGCACGATATACGACGTGTGAATCGCACCTGGACCTGGGATTACATAAAAGATCATCGTGATCGCTGCAATGCCTATGCAGAGGTATGCTTTCAACTATCTAAAAACTGTTATTCCAACTTATTATTCTCTTTCTCTTTCTCTTGTCTGCAGAAATACAAAGAACGTGAACTCACTAAAAAACCAACCAAAACCCTGGAGCAGGCGTGCTTGATGCTGGAAGAGAAGTTGGATCTCTTCAATCTTTTGCTCATAAGGCAACGCGTTAACATCGAAATAGTGAAGCACCGGGAATCAGTGCCACCTCGTCATTCGAGCTGGCTTGGCAACTGGTGGGGTGGTACCTCGGCCAAGGCAGATGAAGAAGAAGGCACTAGTCTAAAATTGGGTAAAATATTAGTCCTAAACCGTATATATAACAATATTTAACATAATTTTGTATATAGTGCGCAAATTTGAGGCTGCCATGACGCCCGAGGAGAAGGCCAAAATGTACAAGGCGATTGGATACGAGGAGAATATAATGCCGCAGGATATACCAATAGAATATGTGGCCCTAAAAATGAATTTCAAACTAATTGCACTCGAAATTGGCCTGTACCAGGAGGTACAACTGGACGCCGATCAAGGCAGCGCTTTTGACTATTTCAATTTGCCATCGATAATATTGCTGAAGTTCTCAATGGCAACTGCGACGGTTTTACAAAGACCGGCCGCCGATGCCATTAGTGTGACTGCTGGCATGAAGTGTTTACAGATGACTGGAGTTACTCAAAATGATGTCGCACCTATGCTGGTCGAGTCCATAACAACGGATGAGTTTAATTTGTTGGATATATTCTTCGAAACGAACCCAATTGATGGGCAGTGCAATCAACGTGTCAAGGTTGTCGCTCGTCCGTTGCAAATCACCTACGATGCGCAGACCATTATAGCTGTTAGCAGTGTCTTTAAGCCGCCGACTGATGTGAATTTGTCGAATTTCGAACAAACGGCTGCTTCGAAGCTGGTCGATATCAAGGAGCGATCAGCGACAGGTATGCAGTATGTTATCGATCAGAAGTCGATATTGGATGCAGATATATTGCTAATGCCCAACGTACTGGTGGTGCCGCATGGCGGTTACTATGTGCCCGAGGAGAAACCTCTGATTGTGCTCAGTATGGGTCAGGTGCATGTGACAACCAAGCCACACGGACGCACCTCAGATCATGTTAGGATCATGCATGATGAGGGCGCCGAACATCAGGACATATTGAAGACTGTTATGCATAACTCCTATGACAGATTTATTGTGGAAATAAATGATGTGCAAATACTAGTGGTGCGGCCCCATGAACCATGGCAACATGTCCTCAATGTGGCCGAGTCAACGGAATTGCATGTCCTCCTACCGACATCATGTAAAGTGGTGGCTGCATTATGTGTCTTTGACAATGATCCACGTTTGCCCAAGATCAAAGTTGATATTGAAATGCCGGCTGTGCAATTCAGCATTACTGAAGATCGTATGCTGGAAGCAATTGATTTGGTCACTACATTGCCACTGCCAAATAATGCAGTTGATATCGATGATATTGCGCCCGTTTTGCACCGTTCGCGCAGCTCGATATCGAACTTTATTAATCGTGAAATCAAGAAGCGTTCCACCCAAGTGGCCGATGCAAAGCCACAACTTGAAGACGAAATTATACAATATACGAATATCGAAGTGAACTTCTCACTAAAGAAAATCGGTCTCAAGCTGGTGGAGTCGAGAAGGCCATGTGAAACAGATACCGATGCAGAATCAACTTATGTAACTCCTGAATTGGAGATACATGAAAGCAGCAGTGAATTATCGCAGATATCTGAACCCCAAGAGCAGGACTTAAATCAGACACTAATATTTGAGGTGCTTCAAGTGGAGGCATTCATGGCTCAGCGCACTTACGAAACGGTTGCGTCGGTCAGGTAAGTAACTTGTACAAATATGATATTCAATTAATTGCTTTTGCTTGTTTTCAGATTGGGCAGTATTAATCTGAAACACTTTGATTGTGTGGATACAAAGGATAATTTCATGGATATCATAAATACGCCCGGATATATCAAAGACGTGAAATATTTGTTCACAGTCAGCTATACGATGGCCGATAAATTGTCACCTGAATTTAATACGAAATACAATTCCATCGAACAGCTGGTGGTGGCCAATTTCGAAGTACTTGACATTATACTGCATCAGGAGTGCCTGCAGCGTCTGTTGAAAATGGCCAACGATTTCCAAAAGCGTATGGATGTCATATTATTAAATTTAAAGCCACGCGATCGCTATGGAAACGCTGGCGATGGTGATGGAATAAAGCACAAGCTGCACGCTATCATGGAAGACGCCGAAACAATAGTCAACAGCCAAAAAATATCTGCGCGTCAGAACAAGGGCAAGAGGAAACTGATTGTTAATACGGTGAAAATGCGTATGATTGCCAATATTGAGGCTATTAGCTTTAAGCTAACCTCACGCAAGCGACCGCTGTCCTTGATGCAGGTGCAGAATTTCGTGGCAAACATAACACTAAAAGACTCCTACACCGAGGTGAACATTGGACTTAAAGATATTGTTATACTTGATCTGAATCCGAAAACGATACATACGAAAGTGAGTAAAACGAGAGAATGATTTATTTTGTGTGTGAGAGAGACTAAGCGAGCTTTGAATTACTTTCCAGATATTGACCATTGTGGGCCAGGATGCCTTCAATTGTCAGGTGGTGCTCTTCAATAAGGAGTACACTGGAAACTACAATTCGGATGATATGAAAGTAACGGTGGACGTTGGCTGCATAAGGATTGTGTTCCTCAATTGGTTTGTCGCCGGCCTATTGGTAAGTTACATTCGATTATCATTATTATACATCAGTTATTCACAATTGTTTTTCTTCCTGTAGAACTTTTCAAGTCACTTCCAGACGGCCCAGGATGCACTTACGAATGCCAGCGCAGCTGCTGCCCAGTCGGCTAAACAAAATGCCATCAGTGCATATGAAAAGGCAACGCGCATGAAACTAAATATTAGAATCAAAGCGCCCATTATACTTGTGCCGGTGGATTCACGTAGCAAAAACGCATTGGCCATTGATTTAGGTTTGCTAGAGATGACAAATACTACCGCAGAGAAGGAAGTGCCTAGTGTGGATCAATACGCTGTCATCGATGAGATCAAATTGCAGCTAAAGGATATCAAAATCTCGAAGGTGGTTATATTAGATATACACGACACAATTGCCGATAGTGAGTATCATGTGATTTAATATGCGAGACGTATAGATGTTATAATTATATTTGTGTGCTCAATCAATAATTAGATGTCGATGCTGTTCTTGGGATTAAGACGATAGTAAATATGATGGATCCTATAAGCTTTACACTATCAGTTACGCGCAATCTGTCATTCGCCTGGTACACAGATGTTCCAGAGATGAATCTGTCGGGTCACTTAAAGTCCGTTGAGGTAACGAAGATCACTCCAAGAACTCCCAGGCAATCTAATTTAAATATACATACTTATATATTTATTACATTGCATTGCAGCTAACTCTCTTCATGGATGACTATGCGCTCATCATGTCTATCATGAATAAGAATTTGATGGAAGGCAATGATGAGTTTCCACCGAAAGAAGTTGTCAAAACGGAGCCACCTGCACAAATCCGTCGACGTACCGATACATTCCCAGATATATATACCTCTGTACAGTTAGCAGATGATTCACAAAAAGTATGCGAAAGTCTTAAGGTCAACTTCCAGTTTGATGGCGTCATTATAAATTTGATGGAGGGTTAGTGAAACAAAATCAAATTTTGATAAGCAAAATGTAAATTTGTATTTCCCATCAATTATTTAGATGAAGACGAAGGTTTGGCCTGTTTTGGAATCTACTTTTTGTCCATAAAGGCCACCAAACTGAATAATGGCACACTCAGTGCATCCGTTGTCCTTTGCAATATACAATTGGATGATACGCGTTCCTCAAACAAGAGCAAAATACGACAATATCTTAGCTGCAAGAACTGGGATGCGCAAAAGTCCAGAAAAGATAAAATTCTTGAGACCTGCCAGAAGGAGGTATGGAACTACATGCTTGACATAACGGCAATTTTAAAGGAAGATGACGTTTTTGGTAATATAGTGAACTTTTGGAATCTAATTATTTAGTATATATAAATATATATATTTATCTTGATTTCTTATTGCAGCTGAAGTGCGACTACGCAGCTTCGATTTGATCGTGTGCATTGATTTTCTAATGAAGTTGACCTTGTTTCTGAGTTTGCCCGCTGATATAGAACCCCGCGAACCAGGCGGAAACCAACCAAAGACTGTCTTTAAGGACACAGCAGCAGCGGCTCGAGACAGTGCAAGAAGGACAGTGGATACGCTGTCAGGTATGTGCAAATAAATAATATTATCAAATGTTCAATTGTCTTTAACCTATCTATTTCCCGTTTAGTTCATACCCAAAAACAAAATAAAAAAATGAATCTGATAATTCACATTGATCAACCGGATATAATATTGGTTGAAAATCTCGATGATCTGAATACTAATGCAATTGTATTTAATGTAAGTCGAAAATTTCCCTATTCAATATTGACTTTGATTTAAAGTTTCGTTTTTACGCAGGCAAAAGCGCATCTCAATTATCGTTCTATTGGCGAGAAGCAGATTATCAATGGTGAAATCGATGGGCTTAAGATATACATGTGCGCATTTATGCCAGAGCGTCGAGAAGCGACGCGTCATTATATTCTGCATCCGGCTGTTATCAGCTTGCAGGGCTCCACGCCCGAATCAGAGGGCTTGCACATTAGTCTTAAGCTCAGTGATATTATCATTAATATATCGCCAACAACGATTGAGCTGCTGAATAAAGCAATGTTGAGCATTAGTAGCGGTGCGGCTGAGAAAGCCGCCATAGATAGAGACTCCACGGACTATTCCAAAATTTGGTATCAAAAATCGTTCCATGCTAAGACATTTTGGTTTACAAAAGTCGAGGAGGCCACTGAAGCGAAAGAAGTGCAGCCCGTTTTTTCAGATGACACCATCGAAAAGACAGAGAAATGTGTGATTGAGATGCCCAGCATAACACTTGTGATTGAATCGGGACAGGGATACTACACGAAGCCTCTCATTTCATTGGAGACACGCATGACGGCTGTCTTTAATAACTGGAGCCGCAATTTTACTGCACATGGTTCCCTAACACTCAATATGGTAGATGATTCGTTGGTTAATCATTTAATATATATACTTAACCAGTATTTCGTGTCTTGCAGAACTATTATAATCAATTCATGGCCGAATGGGAACCCATCATAGAGCTAAACGAGGTGATGGGACGTAATGGCAGAGAGTATATACCCTGGGAATTGCAATTCGATATGAGCTTTGAGAAAATGGAAAGTGAGATTGAGGATTTACCAGAGGATACAGCAATGAACATTCGCATACATTCCAAGGAGAATCTAGAAATAACGATTAGCAAAACATGCCTTGGCCTAATCACTGAATTGGGCGAAGCCTTTTCGCAAGCCATCGACAAAAAAGGCATCCAGAAACCAGAGGTTACAGCTCCATATGTGGTAATCAACGATACTGGCTTTGACATCACAATGGATCTGGAGTGCGGTGTTTTTACACTCCACGAGGTACATCGCGGTGGCCAGCTTACTAATAACGCCTTAGTTCTGCACACTTTAAATAGCTCAACTGATCAGCTGATAGATCCAGAGGATATAAAAACCTGTACGATTTCGGCTGGCGGCAAAGCCTATTTGCAAACAAAGGACCTTAGCACGCTGTCTGAAGACCTGCTGGATGATTATAATCTCTATGTGACGGTAAATTAAATTCCTTATATATCTATACTTCGTAATCATCTGATCTGATTATGTCCATAGGTTGGTGATCTAGTTGAAGAAAGAACGCTGCCCGTTAGTAAAGCTGACACACGTTACTTTCCGCTGACAAATAGCACAATGCCGGAAGAGTGGGCCATTGTCTCCCAAGTCCAGCTGGCATATGGCACCACCAAAATCAATATACATGGCATTTTAAGCGTATGTAACTCAATTAATCAAAATGTAGCAATTCCTTATGGATTATTTGATATCTTACTAGATCTTCAATCATTTTACGAGACCAGTTGTGGTGCATCGCCGCCACGAAACAGAAGATCGGTTTATTCACGTTGGCATCGCGTACCCTAATAAGATATACAACGTACCACTGCACGCCATATATACAGCTGATAAGGAGCTATACTTTTCAGTGAAGGGCTATAAGATAAGTACTCAGAGTTTCCAGTGGTATATAAATCAATCAGACATGGACTATGAGTGTCAGCTGCAATGCGAACCCATTGATGCATTCGAACCACTCAACATCAATGTGGACCGTCGCAAGAATGAGATTTTCTTTGAGAACACCAACAAATATCGACTTAGAAGCGCCCATTATGTGATCCATCTGCGTCCTCCACTATCTCTTCGAAATTGTTTGCCCATTGCCATTAAAGTCTCAGTGGCTGGCTGCTTGGGTCGCCAAACTAATGCCGAGAGCGGTCCAGGTCGCTCATCGTTACAGGTGGCTACCGAAGAGGAGCCTTTCGAAAAGGAGGACTTCCTAGATTTTGGCGAAAAGGAGGTGAATCCTGGACATCTTCTGCATTTGCCCACGGTCCGTATGACTTCAAATGGCAAGGATTCAAAAAGTGTGCTGGTAGTGCGAGTAAGTAATCCAATCTAATCTTATATTCAATAATTATTTTGAGAACTTGCTTATACTTATTTGCTCAACAGCTTTTGCAATATCTAGAAAAGGACTGGTCACACGCCTCTGAAATTCCCAATCCCAATGACGAAATAACCATTTGGACATTCTGCTCATATGACTCTGATGTTAAAATGGAAATGGATCTATTTGTGCGGTACGTAAATATTTTCGTCTTTATTCATCATATTTAACATTTTAACTAACAATATAAAATTCATATTGATCATTGCAGTTGTAGCAAGCCCGAGGGCAAAATTATACTCACCCTGTACAGTCCGTACTGGATGATCAATAAGACGGGCAAGATGCTTACCTACAAATCAGATTTATCATCAGTGGAAATGCTGTATCATCCACCCGAGTATTCCGGCCCCATCCTATTAGCCTTCCGTGATAAGATGTTCTTCCATAAAAAGAAGGCAGCCATCCGCATCGAAAGTGGAGAGTGGAGTGAGAAGATACCATTGGATGTGGCTGGTTCGATTGGCAGCGTTACCTGCACTGCAAACAATCAGAAATTTCAAATTGGCGTGCATAATCATTTGACACATAATTCGCTGACCAAGCAGATAACATTCATACCGTTCTATATAGTGCACAACAAATGTCGCCATAAGATCGAATTGCAAGAGCAAAGTCGACCCGGCGATCCTTGGCTAGAAGTCGAAGAGCTCGAGTATAAGCCGCTCTGGCCCAAGAGCGAAACACAGCACAAGCTCATTCTGCGCGTGGGCCGACAGGTAACACCAGCCTTTGACTACACCGAGGCGACCTGTACGCTACTCAAGCTGACCAACAGTCCCTATGGCGGCGTCAATGTGGATGTGCAGTCCACAGAGGGTGGTGTCTATTTGACATTCACCGAATACCAGCCGTCGGAGGCGCCTGGCCTGATCATCAACCACACCAGCAAGGATATTATCTACTTTGAGAAGAACACCGAAAAGACGAATACCCTGAAGTCCAGACATAGTGTTCTGTTTGCTTGGGACGATCCGGCGGGTGCCAAAATCTTGGTATTTGGCAAGGATAAACAGGAGACCGATTTGAAACGCGATCATATCGATAATGTCATGTAAGTTGAATGCAAATATGAAGTGTTATTCTATGTATTATAATTGCGTTTTACAGTCTACAGGATGGCAGCACAGCGTACTGGGTATCCTTCCTCTTTGGCATGCAGCGAGTCCTGTTGATAACCGAAATTGAAGCGGTCGCCAAGCGAACAGAGTCCACTGCAGCATTGCAGACCATAACGCGTAGCATTGATTTGCATATACATGGCATCGGCATATCGGTGGTTAACAACGAGGCTGCCGTTGATATACTCTATTTGGGCATTACCAGTTCGGGCATTGTCTGGGAGTCAAGAAAGCCGAATAAGAAACGTTTCAAAGAAATGACCATACACGATACAGAGCTAATCGAAGCCGAGTATCAACGATATCTGGTGCACAAGTCTGTCAAGGAATCCCATACCTACCTGCTGAGTAACAAATTTCCAGTGCGTATAGCAAATAGATTATTACTTACATGAATCGACATATATTTATAATCGATAAACTATTTACAGTTGGACTTCAACACAATGACGATAACGAAACATATTGAGCGGCGTTTGCGTCGCAACTTTTATCCAGCCATTTGGGTGTCCATCAAATCATCGCCGTTCCAGAATCAATTGCATATAAAAATTAATCGCATACAAGTGGACAATCAATTAACTGATCCCATATTTAATGTGGTATTGGCACCGATAGCACCGCCAAAGAGTGTCGCCACAACCACAACGATGAAGCCGTTCATCGAATGCAGCGTGGTGCAGCGCGTGATACCCAATTCAGATGTGAAGCAATACAAATATGCATCCATTTTGATACAGGAGTTTCACTTCAAGGTGGATATAGTATTTTTGACGGCCATTGCGGAGATGTTCTCGAGCGACGTGTCCGATGAACAGGCGGCCAAGCTATTCCGCAGCGATGTGGATTCCATTGAGCTGCCATTGTCTACGTTCTTCGAGGAGCATTCACAGCAGGAGCAAAAGAATTTCTATGATAATTTGCATTTGAGTCCATTGAAGATACATGTTAGCTTCTCCATGGCTGGTGCCGATGCAATCTCACTGCCCGGCTTTCTCGGCACACTGGTCCAAGGTGTGGGCGTAACTCTAACAGATGTCAACGATGTCGTCTTCCGTCTGGCCTACTTCGAGCGCGAATATCAGTTCTTTACCCAGCATCAGCTCATCAGCGAGGTGACATCTCATTATACGGGCCAGGCACTGAAGCAGCTATACGTTTTGGCTCTGGGCCTGGATGTGCTGGGGAATCCATATGGCTTGGTCGTGGGTCTTAAGAAGGGTGTCGAAGATCTGTTCTATGAACCGTTCCAGGTGAGCAAATTGCAATATAAATCTTATGTATGGCTTATTTTAAACTACCTAATCTTGTTTACAGGGCGCCATCCAAGGACCTGGCGAATTTGCTGAGGGTCTTGTGCTGGGCGTCAAGTCGCTCTTTGGTCACACCGTGGGCGGTGCTGCGGGCGCCATGTCCAAGTCAGTTTACTTATTACCTATATAAGCAACTGTAAATAATTAAACTTTATTCTACTAGAATCACTGGCGCCATGGGCAAAGGTCTAGCTGCCTTGACCTTTGATGACAAATATCAGAAGAAACGTCGAAGGGGCATGCACAATAAACCAAAGAATTTCCATGAGGGGCTCGCGCGTAGCGGCAAGGGCCTGGTGATGGTGAGAGCTCTGCCAGCATATAAATTTCAACTCAAATTGAACTAAGCTCAACTTACATTCTCTACTCACAGGGCTTTTATGATGGCGTGACGGGCGTGGTCACAAAGCCCGTAGCTGGCGCACGCGATGAGGGCGTAGAGGGCTTCTTCAAGGGCCTGG
Source organism: Drosophila koepferae (assembly GCA_030914345.1). NCBI lineage: Eukaryota > Metazoa > Arthropoda > Insecta > Diptera > Drosophilidae > Drosophila > Drosophila koepferae. The sequence goes on along the minus strand of JAUESR010000211.1, from coordinate 11,294,390 downwards.
GCAAAGGCGCCATCGGTCTAGTGGCGCGTCCAACTGCTGGTGTTGTGGACTTTGCCAGTGGCAGCTTTGAGGCAGTCAAACGTGCTACCGTGGGCATTGATGACGCCAGACGTTTGCGACCGGCACGCTTCCTACATTACGACTATGTGCTGCGTCCCTATTGCTACAGCGAAGCTCTGGGCAACAAGATGCTAAAGTAGGATTCATAACTCAACTTACAATATATATATATATATATATATATATATATATATATAATATATATTAATCATATTTATTTATTGCTTGACAGGGAGGTAGACAAAGGCAAATATGCGGAAACGGATGAGTTTGTACACTGCGAGGAGATTGTGCGCCGAGCCGAGTATCTTTTAGTTACCAATCATCGTTTGATCTACATACAACGCAACGATATGTTTGGCGTCTGGAATGTGAGTTCCAATATTTATTTACTCATTGTTTATGCTCAGGCTCTTCTCTCTTCTGTTTTATAGTCTCTGTGGTCGTATCAGTGGAGTGAAGTGGACAGCTTTACGAACAATGGACGTGGCATGCAGTTCAAGGTGATCAACCGCGAAACCAAACGTATAATGGGTCTATTCTCACCGAAGGAATCGAACACCAAAATTGTATTGGTGCCCGACGAACGGAAACGCGAAGCTCTATTAGCTATAGTAGAATCTCAAATGCGTGCAGGCACTCAGTTGCGTTTGCCCACCTCACGCTACTCGACGCGTGTTACATCGACTTGGCGTTAACTACCTCGCTCTATTTAAAGCTATTCTGCACACAATACCATACTCTCACTCACCCTCATACAAACCCCCTTATGCATACATTATATATACATATATATATAACCAATGTATATATCCAATTTATGTTTTGATATTAAAATTTTATGTCAATGTTGAGAAAGGATAAACATGAAAATTATGTGTTTTATCGCTAACCTAACTCTTTATAAATCTGTGCTAATTATATATAATATATATATATATATATATGTTTGATGATCCAGGATACGATGTTGTCCTACACTTTTTTGAGATAGCTACTGGGCGGCGTAGCCAGCGGCATAATTGGCTCATAGTTGTTGCAGTTGTCGCTCTCACAGAAGGACGTCAGCGAGGCCAGCGCATTGGCCGCCAATGCCTCCACGCTGAACATGGTCGACAGATGGCCGCTGCTCTCGAACTGATTGATGATCATGTTCACCTTGCTCTTGGCCTCCGCCTTCAGGCAGGGCGATGTGGGATTGCTGCTCTGATGATGCTGCTGTTGCTGTTGATACTGTTGCAGATCGTTGGGCGCTCCATCGTAGCTGCCATCGCACATATCTAATCCATTGAGCAGATTCTCTTTTTCGCTCTGCTTGCACTTGGCATTGGGCGGAGTGCCGGTGGGGTTGCTCGTCGCGCCACCCGTCGAACGGGAGTTCTGACCCGAGCTGGTCTTGTTGAGGCGACTGAGAAACCAGTTGCGCGCCAGCTTGTCACAATCCTTGCCGGGCGTCTTCTGTGGACTCGTCTGCGGTGTCTGCGCTGCCTTGCGCTGTTTCTTTTGTTCTTTGAGTGTGGCCGGGCTGCAGCTGCTGCAGTTGCTGCTGCTGTTGGTTAGGGAGAGCAGTTCCGGCTCGCTATTGTTGCCACATGAATAGCTCTTCTTGACAGCCTTCTTCAGACGCTCCGGACTCGTCAGCTGACTAGAGAGCTCGCTGTGCACCGTCTTGACCTTGGCCTGGAAATCTAGCGCCAAATTGCCATGCAGACTGGATGGCTGTGGCTGTGCCTTGAGCTCGGCAGCAGCACCATTACCACTGGTAATAGCACCACCGTTGAGCAACTCTGCTGTTTCCACCTCACTGCCAGCTGGCTCCTCGTCCATGACCAGCGGCTGGGGTGGACACTTTGGTATGTCATATTCGAAACGTTTGGCCAGTGCACTCGGACTGTTGCACTTCTCGGGCAGGCGTGGCGGTGTCAGTGCTTCCCCAAAGTTATATATGGGCGATGGCTCCTCATAGATGCTGTCGCTGTTGGTGGCCGCTGTCGTTGTCGAGGGCGTAAAGCTAAGTCGCTTCATGACCGGCGGCGTGGGCAGCTTGCGTAAGGACTTGAGCGTAGCCTGGGCAACGGCCTCGCCCCGTATGGCCGCCTCAATGGCGTGTATCCACTCTTTGGCATCAACCTCGTTGTTCGCCTGATAGACGAACTTCTTGTTCGGATCAGCGGTGGTGATTTGAAAGCAAACCTCACGCCGTTTGCCCTCACCAAAGTGCTCAATCTCAATGGCCGAGCTCTTCAGATAGAGACTGCTGCTGGGCCGACAAGAGGTGGGACCATCCGCATAACAAAGCATCCAATCATTCAAGATGCCGCAATAGTATTTCTTGGTCTGATCGAAGAACAAACGTTTCTCAATGCGATGCAATTGGCCAAATTTGATCGAACGCTGCAACGCCAAATGCCCAGCGGGCAGATCAGCGTAGGGACAATTGATGAAGAGTTCGTGTGCAAAGACTTGCTGGGTTTCTTCTTCTCCGGGATTTTGGCAAATGTCATACAGCTGCTGTTCCTGCTGCTGCTGTGGCTGCTGCTCCAATTCCAAATGTTGATTGCTAGAGCAACGAAAGGTTTTATCACTGTTCAACGATGGACTGCTGCTCAGATCAATGTACTCCCTCGAGGCGGACACTGCAATTAAAGGCAATTACTTGCATGCTGGCTAACAGATAACTGTCATAGACTATGAGAGTAGCTATCTAACTCTGCTTTGGCACTCACGCGAACTCTTTGAAACTGCAATTGGCGTTGCCATTGCTGCTGCTGCTGCTGCTGCTGCTGCTGTTGTTGTTGCTGGTACTGTTGCTGTGGATGTTGCTATTGGTGTTGCTATTGCTGTTGATGATGAGGACATCATCTCCAGATAGCAACCGGTCTCGGCGCCCACTTCGCTGCAGCCATACGATTTAATGGATGCTGTTGCTGCTGTGGCATCTCTTGTTGTTGTTGTTGTTGCTGCTGTTGCTGCTGCTGCTGCTGTTGTTGCCGCCTGATCGTCTACATAGCTGGCCAGCAGCCGCTCACAGCGCTGCAGCAACTCCTGCGTTTGCTCCGCTGCCGTCACATGAAACAGATTCGAAGTATTCTCATACTCTGATGTCGCTAGCGAGGCACGAAAGTGAGCACGCACATCTGCAAGACGTAGAAGAAGAAGTTGTAGTTGTAGAGGAGCAGCAACTAGAAATGGGTAATGTTAACTTAAAGCTAAATAAGGCGAACGCATTCAATTTAATACGCTTCATTGAACTAAATGGCATTCAATTGCCTCAAATGTTCAGCGAGGGGTTAAGCAACTCTATATGACTCATATATGTATGTACATACATATAGCATATGAGAGATGTGAGCTTATAGTGGAGTGTATGCCTATGACCTCATATGAAAGGCCTAAAGAGTCAACTGTGAATTGACCGCAGGCAATTAAAAGCAATTTCACTGGGCAGCAGAGAAAACAAAAACAATAAAATAAGAAATTCAAACACTAAAACAAACAAAAATTAAATGAAAACAATCCAGTTTCCCTAGTTGCCAGACATCCGTCGCCTAACTAGGTTTAACGGTAAACATATACAACAACAACAATAACTTCTACTACTACTAGTACAACAATCATAAAACAAAACAACAAATTGCCAGAAATCTTGTTAAAATTGAAAAACACGCAAAGAACTGCCCAGACAAACGTAATTAGTATAGAACAAACTTGAAAGAAAATGTAAAATTAAAATAAAATTACAACGAATGCGAAATACACTTTAAGAAATAAAAATTGTAATTTAAAGTAATAATATTTAAACATAAATTTAGTTAGCTATTATTACTTTTCAATTTTTTCCGTAAGTTAAATTTCATTTAATAATAAATTTAACAGATTTACACACAGAAATTTAGAATTTATTTTAGTTTTTATTGATTTCTAGTAAACACGAAAGCCTACTTGGTTCCTTACAAAAAATGTGAGAGTAATATTTGAGAATATTAAAAAATATATATCTATAGAATATTATATATAATTTGTATATAACATATTACATATAAAGACATAGATTGTTTTATAACAAAAATTTTTTTAATTGAAAAGAAAACTCAATAAGCAAATAATATAATAATGATATTTCAAATTTCATTCCTCACTGAATCGTCATACCTTGTCAGACGAACATTAAAGCTCACAGACTTAAATGTCGACGGGTTCAGAGAAGGGCTTTAAGCAGAAGCTACAGACATACACATTTATATATATACATACTTATATATTTATTCTACATATATACGTATGCCTTCATAAACTCGCGAAAGAGTGGCTAAAAACGCGCCGAAAAATGGGTTTTAATAAAATTTGTACAATATATAAAAGTTCAAGCATGAAAAGAACAAAGCGCATTAAGCTCGCAGTCAAGCCAGAGTGAGCCAGAGTCGCTGCCTCAGTCTGCGCTTCAGCATCCATCTCTCTTCGCTTGTTCTTCTCAGCACCAGATCGTAGACGGTCCATGGCATGAGTCAATATATATATATATATATATATATATATATATATATATATATATACCATATTGTATCTGAGGGTTATTAATGTTTCGCTGTACAATGAAAATTATATAGCCGCAGGGCGAGTCGAGGCTCATGAACATTTCTACAAGTAGTTTGGTCTCTCCAGTTTGTTTTGTTGTGGTTGTTGCTGGTGTTATGACTTGGACTTAATTAACAATGCCTTCTAAATTATCTAGATAAATATGCGGTAAATGCGTAGCTACTTTAATATTCGGTTTAGCTGCACTCATAATTGTTTAATAATGTTGTTTTAATACGCTGTACTTATGAAATTGCTTATGATAAAAAAAAAGAAGTGGTTTAATAAACGTTCAAGAGCGACAACTGCTAGGTCATTAAGTGAAAATGTGGTTAAAGAAGATGGAGATGAAGATGAAGAAGATTTGCAGATTGAGTCTATTCGAGAGGTTTGTTAAGACCGTGAGAAAGAGAAGGAGTTCAAGATATAGATGTCAAGCAACACAGAAGCCAAAGTGGGTTGGGAGAATTGATAGATATCCAAAGAGAGAGAGAGAGAGAGAGAGAGAGAGAGAGAGAGAGAGAGAGAGAGAGAGAGAGAGAGAGAGAGAGAGAGAGAGAGAGACAGAGATAGAGGGAGTACAGAGATAGATAGATAGAGTGAGAGAGAGAGAGAGAGAGAGAGAGAGAATAGAGATAAAGTAAAAAGTGAGAAAATATTTGTCAAGCTCTGCAAATAATTTAGGGACTTTTCTGCAAATTTTTATTGCTTATATCAATAAAGATCTGATGCATTCATTTAGCTTTTTAGTATTTAAGAATTATTTAATATTTTGCATATACTAAATACGAGTCAGCTCGGTTTTAAAAATAATTTAAAATTAATTTATAAAATATATATAAATACATTAAAATAATTATTGTATTTACACATAACACTTAACATAATTTCAAACAATATTTATTTGCATTTTCATATTATTTCTTTAATGAAATTATTATATAATTTCTTGATGCATTATTATATTTTGTATGCTACACACCTATCCATACCTCATTCACATTTATTTAAATAAATAAATACTGTAATTTAGTTAAACGCAAACTACTTTAGCACTTAATACTCAATTCTCAGGGTATAACCGAGTCACGCATGCCCTGCACTTACACTTGGCATACGTTTATGCGTGTCGCTAGTTAATATGCACGATTAAGTAACAACTATTAACTATTCTATTTACTTGCTACTCACTTACCCAATAAAAATTGTTGAATTTCAATGCGTTTCGGGGCTTTTGAGTCGATATCCATGATTGATCATAAAATGCGTTAATTCAAAGCGCTCAGTATTAATGTTTGTTTATATGGCCTTTCGTAGATCGTTTGATTTAGGATTTGCATATATATATTTTTTTATTATTATTTTTTGTTGTTGCTTTTGCAAACAATTAACAGTTGTCTGTGAAAATAAAGTAGCTCACAGTCTCATTTAAATCACATGCAATGCGAAGCACTCTCTATAAAAATTGCAGTAAATATTCAAAAATAAATATTATTAACAAGCGCGTTTCTCTCGAGCGGCAGCCAAAAAGAATAACAACAAAAAAAAGAAACTCATTTCGAATTGAGTGAGAAATGACAAGTAAATGAAGTTACAAGAAATTCTGTCTCCCACAGAGCGAAGAGCAGAAATCAATCCGTGCTATGGTCCGTTCAGAGTTTATAAATAGATCAGTTTAACAAGATCTAGAATAAGACGTTTCTCTGTTCAATGCTAGCTTCCAATGATACCCTGCATGAAATGTGGCTGCACTTGTAGGCCTGTCTGTCTGCCTATATAAATTTTAGTCAATGGCCTGTAGGATTCATTTGCAAGACAATGGACAATGTGTTCACCATATTTGGTGTCCACTGTGCTCATTGATTTTTAAACAACAAATTTTGTAATGGGTATCTGCATGGGGTTCATTGACTTTAGCCGAATTATGCTATGTAAATATACATCCGCTTAAACAAAGCATCAGATTGTAGTAGAATGCTAGCTCAAATGATAAATATAATATTCCAGCTGATATGTCGATATATCTATTTGTATATGCATATATGTGTGTACATATACATATGGATTTTCCAGATTTTCAGTTTGCAAGAAAAGTATTTGTTATCTTTGAAGTTTTTTAAATATTTATTGATATACAAGTTGAGCTTGAGCATGTGTCAATAATATGATATATAGCATATATTATATAATAGCAGCTGAGTGCCTTTAGAAATGTATACATATATAATTATATATGTATGTATATATTTTCTATATTATGATAATCTCATCTTTAGATTAAACACAGTTCAGAGTTCTTGCCAAATGTTTTATATATTATTATTCTCATTTTTTTACAGTTTTTATATATTCTGACAGACCTATTCTACGTACACATATATCTATATAAAAAAAATTACCTAAGTTGCATAACAAATATAAAACATCTTTACAATGTGTTATCATCAGAGTTTTAGAGCTCTTGAAAAATATTATTTGTACACTGAATTCCGTCTAAGCTTTTTGTTGTTTATTAATCTATCTTGAATTTGAAATTCTCTGATTAAATACATCTGTTCTACAGATATATACACAACATATTTCTATGTTCATTTAAGAACCTTGCCAAGTTATAGAATGAGTTCAGTTCTGGAAATATATTATTTCTTGGCTTTTCAATCATTTCTAGTTCTGGTTTCCTTAGTAATATCTCTTGGTTAGATCGACCCGCTTGTTGCATTCCTAAATATCATATGTATATTGTTTATATATTTTTTTATTGTCTGTTTTGTTGTTGCTTTTATTTGGTTGCACGCTTCGCTTGGCGCCCTGTGGAAAATCAACGCCGCGCTGATGACGTTATGTTTTTTCGTGTTTTTTTTTTTTTTTTTTGTTCATCATTAGCTGTATACGAATATATATATATATATTTATGGCATATGTATGTGTATATATCCATATGCATATATGTATCTGTATATTTGGTACGCTCTGTAACTGCAGTCAACCCAAAGCTGTGTGTGTGTGTGTGTGTTTATACATACATATGTATGTGTCATTAAATGTTATTACGAAATGGCTTTGGGCCGATTTTCATAATGCGATACTTAGTTTATGCAGAGCCGCTTAGCACCTGGCCAGGGGTTGCGGGAGATGGGCTGGAATAGGGGGTAGGTGTAGATGTGTGTGTATGAGTGTGTGTGTGTGCCTGTGTGTGTCAGCCTCTAGGCTATACAGACATGTCTCTGTCGTCTGTGCGTCTGTTCTGCGGTTTATTTGTTTGTTTGTTTGATTGTGACGCCTTTTGTGGCTTAAACTAGGAATAGATTGTGTATACAACGAGAGAGTTAGATAGAGAAAGAGAGAGAGAGAGAGAGAGAGAGAGAGAGAAGGAGAGAGGCAGAATGGGAGCGAGTCTCGTGGGGGCCTAGTGACTGCTGCTACTTGGCAAATGTTTTATGTAGCTAAGCTGAAGCTGGTCTCTTGCCCAGCCTTTTTAATTCTGACTCATCCGAAAAAAAGCAAAAAAAAAAATAAGGCAACGCGTGTCGTTGGCCATAACAGAAAGAGATAGAGATATGTGTACGAAAAAGTAAGTAATATCTAAGCATTTCTCTTCTAGAACTTTTACTTTTTTCTCTCTCTCTCTCTAGCTATCTCTCTTTATTTATGGCATATAAAAAAATGAGTTTGGCAAATGTTATTCGATTTGCTTTATTTGATATGTTTTCTTTTCTGCACTGAGCCATAAACAATTTCTATTGCTAATTAACACTTGTAGTTGAACATATTGAATTTCTGTTTACTGTAATTTCTCTCCTGGTTCTGGTTCTGCTTAAGTTATTTTTCAATGTAAATATTTGATTTAAGGCCTCGGCATTTCGAATTGTTTAGTTTATATGGCCATAGCGCAGGCGTGTCTGCTGCGTCGCAGTCGCTGCGCTGCGCTGCACTGTTGTCTGTCTGTCTGCATTTCCGGTCATTTATCAAAATGCAAACTGCATTTCCTGCGCTGCAAGCCTTCAAATTAAAATTGAAAATCAGCTTTGGTATTCTCGCCTCTTTCTTTTTGTATTTTTTTGATTTATGCTTTTAAATTTTGCATCCGGTTTTTCACTTGATTCTTTGTCACACTGCGCCTTTGTTTTTACCCATACACTTTGCTCTTGCTTTTGCTGTTTGCGTTGACGTTGCCGTTGACGTTGACGTTAGCGTCGACGCCGGCGTTGACACCTTTTCTGCTTAAGCTTAACAACAACAGCTTTTCTGTAACAGTGCTCTCTGTAGAACCCCAATGCGAACGCAGACGCAGTCGCTTTTCATTGCGAATACGTTCTTGTGCGAGCGAACGAGATGGCGCGACCGCAGGCTTTTGAGCACTTTGCGCGCACTATGCGAATTTTAAAGCGCGACTCTGTGTGCGCGGCCGTGAGTCACACGAACGCAACTGACTGAAAAGCAACAGCAGCGCAACCAAATGACTAGAGCGGCTGCCGGTCTGTTGATTTCCCCACCACATGGTTCGTGGGGGAGCCGAACGCCCAAAGCCGAAGAAAAAACCGAAGCCGCACGCACGATAGCCGAACAGGCACACACGAAGCTGCTGCCTGTTGCTGTTGCTGTCATTGTAGCTGTAGCTGTTCTTGTTGCTCACTTTCTTTGGAGAACGAAGAAGTTTTTAATACTCAGTAGGCATTGCAAAGGGAAGTGAAAGGAGAGTTGCCTTATGCGCAAGTGCAAGTGTATGTCAGAGGGGAAGAAGACAGTTGATGAGCATCGACAGCCGAAATACAGTATGCATGCAAATGTATGTGTAACTGTAGTTGTATGCATATTTAAATATATAATATATATTATACTGGCTTACAGGGTATTGTCTGATCGACTACTCGACCTTGTTGCTGTTTTGTTTTTATTTTTGGGGGAAACAACAAAGTCAGTTTTGTTGCATAAAACTGAAAATGTAAATTTAAATGCAAGCGTTTTTGGCCATTTGAGCATCGACGTTGCCGTCTTGACCAATTTCGGCCAAGCAAACAGGCTCGCCAACCCGCAAGAAACTGACTAAAACAACAACACACAAACCAGAAATCTTCTAAGAAATTGCCAGCCAAAAAAGAAAAAAGTAAATAAAAAGAAGAATGAGAAGTGGCAGATGTTGTTATTAGAAATCGGAGCCTGGCTTAAAAGCCTATCTCCAGGATGTGTGTGTGTGTGTGTATGCAGCAGATAAGCAGACAGCTAAAGTTAGAGATACACATATAGATTCAGATACATATAGAGATTCAGATACAGCTGCAGCTACATACATCTGGCTGCCGCCCTGAAGGACGTGCTGCCCAGGTAAACAACTCAATTTTTAATTAAATGTTGCTCGAAATAAATTAAAAGAATTGGATAACCTTGGACTGGGCCGCCACTTGATAGCCCAGTGCGTGACTACGTGTGTGCGTGCAGGGCCGAAACGGACAGGTTCCCAGATATATAGCAGCAACAGCACAAGCGAAACGGCCAACAACAATCGGCTTCAAGCCGGTTGCAACAATCAGTGCCACTGATTCATGCCACAATGCTCGCTCTTGTTTCATACACGTATTTTCCTAATGCTTAATTATAAGTCTTCCCATTCAAAAAATAACCAGATTTTTGTACTTTTAGCGGACGTTTTTACTTTGAGGACATGCTGGCGTTTTTGCTGCGTTTTGCTAGCGTTTTTAGACGCGAGCATATTTAGCTGTGCTGCCAGCTGCGACAGCTCTTTTTTGATATCGTTTTTGTTTATATTTCAGAGTAATTATCAGCTTGACTTACACAAGGCAACTTTATGCTTCTAAGTTTTTTTTTTTTTTTTTTTTTTTATTTTCTTTGACAACCGCTAGCGTGCGTTTTTGTTGCGTTTCTAAACGCGTAACGTTTTTGGAGCGCAGCTTTTTTTTTTTTTTTTGGATTAGTTAACCAAAAATATTTAAGCTAACACTTAATAGTTCTGTGCATTCAAAACAAACAAATTGTTGTACTTAAATCAAAAATTTTACTTAAGAAACGCCTGTAGGCGGTTTTGTTGCGTTCTGCTGGCGTTTTGTGACGCGTGCGTTTTAAGCTGCGCTGCCAACTGCAGCAGCGCGTTTTGTTTTTGTGTCTTCGATTGCACTTTTTGCACGGGCGTTGGCGTTGCTTTCGTTTGCTGTGGTTGTAGCTGCTGCTTCTTCTTCTTCTTCTTCTTTTGTTTGTTGCTTTGAGAAGTCGCTGTTGTTGTTGTTGGTGCTGATTGCTTAGCAACAGTTGTTGTTGTTATTGGCGCTTTTGTTTGTTTTTGCTGCATTGGCATTTTTAGCTTTAGCCCCGCATTGATGTCTTTATTTTTATGCTGTTTGCTCTTCACTTTTGTTGTTGCTGTTGATGTTGCTGCTTTTGTTGTTGTTGCAGTTGCTGCGGCTGCTGCTTGCATTGTTTTAGCTTTGGCGCGTTTCTTTGGCTTTTCCAGTGGCAGAATTGTCTTGTGCTGGCATAGCTCGCACTGCACCGCCTGCAAAAGTGATTTATGATAAGTCGACATTAGGATAAAGGATTTATGTTGCTAACCATATTGCTGGCCATGCACTTCTTCAGCCATTTGGCTCGCTTCCTGGCCCCAGCACTGAGTACTCCGCGCTGCTGCTTGGCCTTGACTGTCTCCAGCTGGGCAATCAACCTGCGTCGCTTGGCATTGGTGGCCAAGCGCTGCGGCTGCAGATGCAGCTTGTACTGGCCATCGATCCACTGGCTGCCGCAACGGACGCACATGCGAGCCGGCCCGATGTTCTCCTCTGGCAACTGGACATTGTGGCGGGCGAGCTTGCGACTTGTATTTCTATAGAAAGAGTTTTACTAGGGTAATCATTATCATTATAAAATTAGGACTTACATATAGTATGATTTGAGCAATCGTTCGGTGTGTGTTTCTGCGCTCAGCTCTTTGGCACAGTTCCACAGATGGTTTACTGTTCTCTCTGTCATTTCTGAAACGGAAAACATTTAGCTATTTTATAGCCAATATTGGCAGCACAAGCAGCACCGCACGTTGCACAAGTGCCAGAACTACACTAGCACAACACATCAACCACAAGCAATTTACAACTTACCTACATATGCGTCAACATAATATAATTAGTTGAATATGTGTATTTATTAGATTGGTCCCCGCCATTCATTGAAATTATCTTTACCAATATTTAAATGCCCATCAGAATCTCGCGTTTTGTTTTGGTGCTGCCACTTAAAAACATCGCACGTAGTTGCCACTCATAGAACTTATCGATAACAGCGTATATTCTGTTAATAACAAATTATGTTAGTAACAATGCTCAGCTGTAGATTTGAGGTAGCTGTTAAATTTTAAAGTGTCAGTTGTGCATTCATGGCTGTTGCAAATTCGTATCTGTTAAATTAAAAAACGCAAATATGTTAGTGATTTTCATTTACTTTTTACGCAAAAAAAAATAATTTCGTATTATACCAATATTGCTCTTGTTTTAAAAACGATACAGCTGCTTAGTTAAAAATGCCATAAATTACAAAATTATTGAGCATCAGTTAATTCACTAACCATACAACACATAGACTGGACAACTGGTACAAGTTAATGTGCACACTTATTTTTTGACATTAGAACCCCCTCAACTTCGTATTTGCTCGGGCTTTTACTTTTAGGGTCGGGAGAAAAAAATTTCTGATGGCAAAATCATTCCGCTTCGAGCGCTCGACGGTGATGGTCGATTTTCAAAAAAGGCCTGACATGTGCCGCTCTTTCCCTTGCTCTCTTTCTCTTTCTGCCCTATGCTTTTTACTCTCTGCTCTCTTCTCACAAAAATATATGTATGCTGGCACAAACAGCAAGCAGCTCACAAAAATTGAAATTTCTTCTCGACGCGATCCCATTGGTTTCCTTCTGAGCGAAGGGTATACCGAATTCTTAAACGGCTTTGCCATGCTCATGCAAAATGTTAGCGTTTTCATGATTATTTGTGGAATGGGTATGAAAGTGTTGACGTGCATAACGAATATTATTCAGTTTTCTTTTACTAAAATTACCCAAAATCGTTTACTTAATTCAAAATTGAGGTAGGCACACGCCCAATATTCGAGACCCATGCACGAAACATGGAAATGCCCCAGGCAGAGCATTCATTCAAATTCAAAGGCTCACATTAGCTACCCACAGCAATCGCTGGGAAAATAGAATTGCTACATGCAGCAAGTGTATCGCACACAGGCACATAAAAGCCTACACATATAGCAAGGAAGTGTAAATGTGTATGTGTATGTGTGTGCGTATGCAAGTTCACATCAGCTACCCAAACGAACGAAAATCAACTGCTGGGGGTTCCAATAGTAGTACTACAGGCAGTAAGAATATCGCACACAGGCACATAAATGCCTATACATATAGCGAGGAAGTGTAAATGTGTGTGTGTAACCGAACGAAAATCAACTGCTGGGGGTTCTAATAGTGCTCTACAGGCGGCAGCAAGAATATTGCACACAAGCACATTAATGCTTACACATATAGCGAGGAAGTGTAAATGTATGTGTGTATGGTCTTCGAGAAATAATATTCGTTATGCACGTCAACACTTTCATACCCTTTCCACAAATAATCATGAAAACGCTAACATTTTGCATGAGCATGGCAAAGCCGTTTAAGAATTCGGTATACCCTTCGCTCAGAAGGGAACCAATGGGATCGCGTCGAGAAGAAATTTCAATTTTTGTGAGCTGCTTGCTGTTTGTGCCAGCATACATATATTTTTGTGAGAAGAGAGCAGAGAGTAAAAAGCATAGGGCAGAAAGAGAAAGAGAGCAAGGGAAAGAGCGGCACATGTCAGGCCTTTTTTGAAAATCGACCATCACCGTCGAGCGCTTGAAGCGGAATGATTTTGCCATCAGAAATTTTTTTCTCCCGACCCTAAAAGTAAAAACCCGAGCAAATACGAAGTTGAGGGGGTTCTAATGTCAAAAAATAAGTGTGCACATTAACTTGTACCAGTTGTCCAGTCTATGTGTTGTATGGTTAGTGGTTAATTGCAACACCAATACAGCGCAATGTTAAGCTGCTGCACGTTAACAGACGCAGATCGATAGATACTGTTTTGTGGGCACTGTGGCCACCCTAACGATTACTCTGATACTGACGCTTGTTCATTTAAAATCTTAACGTCGCGAATGAGTGAGAAAACAGAAGCGACGCGCACAAGTTTCGAATGACGTACATCCATGAAAAGATACTGAAATAATTAGTTTTTAAACGAGAAAATAACAATAAACAGTGTATGTGACTAACTAGCAATCAATAAATAACTAATTATATACAAGTGCTAGTGCAAGAGAATAAATTAAAGATAAGTGATCGGAATAATTGGCATTTTGCATCCGCAACAGCAACACTAACAACAGCAGCAGCAACAACAACAACAATGGATCCCTTTACCCAGGTACAGCGCGACAAAGCAAACAATGAAAAATGATTGTCTTCTAACTGCATTCGATGTGAATTTCATAATTGCAGCGCATGCTCGAAAAGGCCGAACAGCGCAGTCGCGCACTCGGCATAACAAATGCCAGCAAATTTCCATTAGCTGAATGCACTTTGACAAGCGAAGCGACGCCAGCAGCGACGACGACGACATCATCTACATCAGCGCCAATTGCAAGCAGTGCCGCCAGCAGCGCAGCTGGCAAAGTTGTTATCCTCGATAAGGCAACTCTCTCGGCGTCGCCCACCAAGCCGCTGCGTCACTATGCGGCCGTGAATAAGGAGAATTTGGAAATGGGCATCGAGATAAACATAACCAGCGCCCAGCCAATTGGGGTAAGTTTTTTTTTTTTCTGCCGTTTCTTATTTTTATTTTATTTCATATGCATTTGCCTTGCGCTTTCGTACGGTGGATGTTTTTGCGCTTTGTCCTTTGTCTTGGCATTTTGCTACAACTCTCTCTCTCTCTCTCTCTCTCTCTCTCGCTCGCTCTCGCATTCACACTCGTTTTGTGTGCGTGCGTTTGCTTGTTTGTTTGTGTTTGTATTTTTACGCGCGCTGTCGCCACGTTTAGGTGCAAGTCGAAATACAGGAGCAAGATATGAGCACCGACGAGGATGAGGAGCAGCAGCAGACGGCAGCACTAATCCCAAGTACAGCATCTACGACTGCTGGTGATTTGGAGGCGCCTGTTAATCAGCCGTTGGCTCGTCTGCGTGACACCTCGCGCAGTCGTCTGCAGCGCATGGGCGCCCTCTACTCCAACACGGATGATTTGTCCTCGCCCATACATCGCACCGAGGCACAATTTCATGCCGACGATGACGACAGTGCGGATCGAGCTTCGCGTAGTCCACGGCGTGGCAAACAACGACTGGGTAAGCTGGCTGCATTGGCGGATACGATTAACCAGTGGGAGGATGACACGGCGCATCATGATGTGCATCGACCGTTGCTGGATGCAGTGCCGCCGCCCAAGCCTGATCTGCCCAGTCGCCCTGCCCGAGCGGACGCCGTGGATGCAACAAGCAGCAAGACAAAGCAATTGAAATGGGATCCCAAGGTATTGAGCTCATTGGAGGCGCAAGGCTTCCAGCGACGCGAATCTTCCACGGTGAAACATACCTATGACTATGCCAAACAAGAGGAACCGACAGCACCAATAGTTACCACAGCAACGGCAACAGTTGCCGCCAAAGCCACAACCACAGCCAAGCCACCTTTGCCAGAGAAATCAACGGCCGTTAGTCAGGTGGCCAAAACCTTTAGTGCCGCAGCCAGTGCGCCCGCGCCGGCTCCCAAATCCTTGCCTACGCCCGCTGCCCAAGTCAAAGCTGGCCTCGTCTCTGGCCGAGCTGCCATCTTCGAGAGCAAAGCAAACAATGGCCAAACGCAGGCAGCGCAGCGTAATCAAAAGGATCCGTGCGAGCTGTCGCTAAAGGAGCGCATGAAACTCTTTGAAACTGGCAATACCAAGGCCGTGCTGCCCAAGGCGCCAATTGGAACAGCGCCCAGCATTAGCCAGATACGAGCAGCAGCGGCAGAGGAACAGCAGCAGCCCAAGGGTAAGCGCAATAAAAATAAATAATAAGAGAAGGAATCTAACTCAAAATACATTGCCTTTGCAGCCCATCCGATTGCCGTGGCCAGCCAACAGAGTCAGCCAAGCAAGCCTCAGCCACAGCCCAGGTCTGAGAGCAAGTTGGGTGACAAAGTGGCCGCCTTGGTGGCCTCTGCACAGAGCAGCGCGCAGAATCGCATTAAAGACATTGACAGACAGCGACAGGAGGATATGCAAATCATAGCCAGTCGGTTCAATAAGCAAAAGGAACTTTTGACAACAGTCACTGCACCAGTGGCTCCACCGCCTGCTCCACCTGCTAGCAGCAGCAAAGTAGTGCGTGCCATGCCGCCGCCACCACCACCGCCCATGGCCACAGCCAGCAGCAAGAGGCGCTCGCGTAAGCAACTGCCAAGCAAACTCAATCAACAGAAATTCTCTAAATCTAGCGTGTCTCTCTTTGTCTCTTCGCAGCTGGCGATGTTATTGACGAGGAGTCGAAGCGTGCCAGGAAATCCCAAACGGGGGATCGTTTGTATCCGGCGCTATCTGACTTAGATTCCAGCGGCGACAATTGCTGTGCCACGGCAACCGCTTCGTTAAAGGACGACACCGAAGAGGAGATTGAAAGGTGCGCTGATAAATTCTATTCCTGCTTGCTCTTTCTGCTCTGCATTGAATAGACTTGATGAGACTGACTATTACTTACCTTAGTTTTAACGACTAGCGACTAGGCGCATAATAAATGTTTGTATAGCTGCTTAAACTAATCTCTTTTAATTTGTAGTTGCATGGATGAGTCCGATGTGGATGTGGATGAGAAGGCGGAGGCGGAGGCGGAGGCGGATGAGGAGGAAGATCAGTCACAGACTGAGGACAGCAGTGCGGGCATGTGCAACGGCAGCCTAGGTCGCGAGATCTTGCACACGGTGCAGCGAAATGAACAGCAACAGCAGCAACAACAACAACAAGGCAAAAAGGTGAGTCGCAGGTAGCATAAACTAAGCACAGCGGGTGGTAGTGCTTAACCTTTACCTTTACCTTACCCTCTCCCATCAGGTACGCTATGCCGAGCAGGATCATTATTATAGCAATGATGGCGACAGCTCAATGAATTCGTCTCAAGTCTCTGCTGGCATCGATGACTATTTGGATGAAGCCCTGGCGGGCGACTATGCCAGCACGCAGGAGGATGACACCGAGGATGAGCAAAATGCCAGTCAGCTATCGCTGGGCGTGAGTAGCCTCTACACCAATCTATTGTTAATTCATTTGTAATCGGAATTCTTATCATACAGAGCAAAGGCACCACAGCTTCCAATAGTTTCTCGTATCGCAAGGCATCTGGCGCTGCTGCTGCTCTCTGCCAGACCATTGAGGAGCAACAGGAGGCAATGGATGTGCAAACCCCATTGTTAAATGGCGCACAGCCTGTCAAATCGGAGTTGAGCGTCAATCAGGATAACGATAACTTGGTTACGCTTGTTCACACCGTCAGCTTCTATCGGCGCCAGCAGAATGCCAGCGTAAGTCACATATTCATTAATTATATAACTTGGTTGCTTAAATCTTAGACTCATATATTTCTCAATTATTTATAGAGCTCCAATTCGACACCGGTGCGTAAGGTTTGTCGTGAGCAGCAGATTGTGCGCTCTGCATTGAGCAACGATTGTCATGCCAAGCATAAGCTGGAGTATGATTCGCCGCAGCATGTGGAGCTGACTGCCAGCAGTGAGGACGATGAGGAGGTGCAGAATGCACGCGAATCAAATGATGCTGCTATGGCACAGGAGAAGATTAAGAAGCTGCTGGACGAGGTATGCAAACAGCAGCAGGTCATTGGACAGGCGAGTCAGGCGCTCAATCTGTGCGCAGCCACAGTGGAATTTTCGGGCTCCACCGAATCTGTTGAGGGTGAACGCTATCTACTGCTAGCAAGTAAGGGTTGAATGATATATGATATGCTTAGACGTATTAAATATTAATGCAATTTTCTTTGTATAGCTCATCGTCGTCAGGCCTGCTTGGATGAGGTGCAGCGTCTGCGCGTGGAAAACAGCATAAGGCCCGTAGGTGCGCCCAAGGAGAAGGGCCTGCTTACGGTCAAGGACATCACCATACCGTTGCGCCAGGAATATGTGCGTAAAATGGCAACGGGCAGCATCAACGGTCACCATTTGGTTTGCCTGCTCAAGTACAATGAGCACGTGTTGGCCACCAAGACGGTGCCCACGATGCCAGGTCTGCTCTCTGTCAAATTTCCCGATGTGCTGCAGCTGAACAATGTCTATGCTGACTTCAGAGTAAGCCAAAGATTAATTAATTTCCGTTGAAAACAAGATGTTTTAACGGTTTTTCCACGACAGATTACTCTAGAGATTTATGGCATGCTAGCGCAGCGGGATCAGCTGCCACACGAGCTCAAGTACCACATCAATGTGAATAAGAAGGGCGGCATCAAGACGCCCAAGAAGAAGGGCGGCGAAAATCGTTTGGTTATGCCCCCCGTTCAGAGTCCAGCCGGTCCCCATGTGGTGCGTACGCCACAGCTGGTGCAATATGGTTTCGCCATCTTCTCGCTGCGAGAGATTCAACGCACTAGCTGGACGCTGACCCAAGTGCTGGGCGTCAGTCCGCTCGATGGCACCGTGCACATGAAGGTCAATTGCGAGCTGTCGGTGAGCGTGGAGTACAAGGGTTTCCTGACCATGTTCGAGGACATCTCTGGCTTTGGTGCCTGGCATCGTCGCTGGTGCTATCTGAATGGCGCCCTGCTCAGCTACTGGAAATACCCCGACGATGAGAAGAAGAAGGCCCCAATGGGCAGCATCGATTTGAATGCGTGCAGCTCACAGAAAATCTGCACAGCGCCGCGGGACATCTGTGCTCGGTTGAATACAATGCTGCTCGAGTGCGAACGTCCTGCTCTGGATACCGATCAGGAATCGCTGATTATTGTGCCCAATGGACGGACGACAACGGTGCGGCATTTGCTCTCGGCCGACACCAAAGAGGAGCGCGACGAATGGGCGGCCTATCTGAACAAGGCGTTGACATTGCTGCGCGCCTGGGGCACAACGCATTGAGCTAGGGGCGTGGCAGCAGCAGCAGTAGCAGCAGCGACAGATAGCAGACAGCAGTGGGAGGGCGGAGCTTTAGCTCAAACTGTTTCTTTTATTTAAGTTATTTTTTACTAATTTTTAAGTTGAATTTTTGTCATTTTTTGATTTTGCTCTATTTGCTGTTTGCCATTTTGTAAAAGACCCAAGTTAAGGTATATATATCTATGTTTGTGTTCAATCAGCATCAAGGGTATACGTTAATAATACTATAAATACATGTGTATATATATATTTATGTGTGTACAACTTCAACAAACAATTAATATATACTATATATATGTGTGTGTGTATGTATGTAAAACACAGTTGAGAATTTATTATTTTGGATTAAGTTGTTTGGTTTTATTGAATCCTTTTACCAACTATACACATATACATATACATATATTTATAAATATTTTCATTTGAAATGTAATAACTTTTCGACTATGTGTGTGTGTGTGTGTGTGTGTGTGTGTGTCATATATTTGTTTAATAGGTGGTTGTTGTTGTAGGTTGTATATAAGTAGTAACAGCTTTTGTTTAGGTTGTCAAGTAGTCTCTGTTATGCTTGACAATTGACACTAGTTAAAGTGAACTAATACGAATAGATATCTGTATATATATATACTATATATAATATATATATACCATATCTATGTATATATATATCATGCTGGCAATTGGCCTAAAAGCTATCTACAAAATTGCTTTAAAAGTGTGCTAATATTTTCTTGTTATGTTTGTTTTCAGTTAATTCAACTATGTCACAACAATTATACGCATTATAGACGTATATATATATAGGTATAGATCTTGTGTATATATAATTTAGATTTCCCTTTTCAAAGTGTAAAATACTTCAAAATTAACGTTAACACATTTTAGATATGATTGTTAGTGTTTAATTGCTTTGTGTGCTGGCGTGTGTGTGTGTGCGTATATATATGTACATCATTGAACAGTTAAGGGTTTAAGCCTACAGTTGGTTAGTTGAGAAATTGCTTTCGAATTATGTACACAAAGTGAAACATTTGGAAATTTGAGATAGAGTTTTTGGAGATTTTCTATTTCAAGTTTTTATTTGACTTATTGACGTTTCTGCCTGGAAATATATTGGTATTAGTTGCCTGTTTGTCTATTATTGAGAATATTCTAAAAATTGTTTTTTGTTTTGTGTCTATTTGAAGTTTTGGAACTTCTTTGCTTAAAGCGTCCAACTGTTTTCCCCCCTTTCGCCTGACTGATCATCGATAGCTCTTGAGCTACTGTCACTCTTCTCTAGCAAGCCTTGTTTATGTCAGGAATGTGTTTATGTTTTTGGAATTTTAATACTCTTTACATAAAGCTTTCTTACAGTAACAAAATATTTCTTAAGTTTAGCAACTGAAATTGAAGTTTGAACCAAGATCTTTTTTTTTCATACAACTTTTAACGGTTTTCAACTCTTGCAAACTCCTTTTTGTCTGATAACTTCGTAACTCTTATGCTTACCACAGTCGCTCTTCGCTATAACAAACTCTACCTATCTCTTTTTGATTTATTATATTTTGTATAATTTCTGCTAAGCATTTATATTTTCTACAACATTCTTTCATACTTCCTATATCAGTTTCCTATCTTCTAAAATCCATTCCATTTTCAAATTCAAAACTTTAGCATAATATTGATTAGGGTAGTTTGAGGTCTCTATAGTATATATAGTGTATGTATAGATATTTATTGAGTGCATTCAATCTATCGACGCGTTCTAATTATCCGACTCTGGCTGAATAAATATGTTTTTTTCATATAGACTGTATGTAACTGTAAAGCTTACTATATGCTGTAGACAACAATATTAGACTCTGAGCCAATTCAACTAGACATAAAAACAGGTTAGCTAACATAGATTTGGCTAGATAAACAGGTATATATATAGATATATATGTTTGGCTATATAATATTGTAGGATTTCATGAATAATGCCTGCTATATAGGGGCTTAAACAATTTGCTATATATATATATTTTTTTTGTTTAACAATTGTGTTCAATTTGTTGTTGTTTTCTGGTCGCAAAAAATTGGAAAATTTAAAGCTGTCTTTAATTTTGCTGAATTTCCTTTCAAGTCTTTTCAAATTTTTAACTTACTTTCTAAAATGCTAAAAAACACAATTTCTTTTGGCCAATGTATAAAATTTAAAAAATAAATGCCTATATATGTATGTATATAAATATGTATGTGTTTTGGTGTGTGTGCTTCATATTTTAATAAACAATTCAACACTTTGATATACTTAAGGCTACAACAAAGATATATAAATTAATAACAAATTAAAATACTATAAAACAAATGCTTAAAGAGCGACTCGAATGTAAAGATGTGTAGGTGTGTTCAGGTATATATGTGTGTGCGTGTGTGTTTTAGTTTACGGATTAGTTGCTGCTGTAACGGGCAACACCACTTGGGCATTCTGTCGCCGCAAATCGGATTTGGTGGCGGCCGTTATAAGAGTGCCCACAATTAGCATAACGGCCATGGCCACATTGGCTGGCACGTCGCCGTACGAGTAGAAGAGCTCCGAGTAGAAGAGCGTGAAAAAAATTCCAAATGTTTGAGCCGATGCATTCAGCAGGCCAGACGAAGTGCCCTCCGGTTCGGGAAACGTGAGCTCAGCGCCAAATTCAAAGCCCACGGGCAGGTAGCCAGTCATGAAAAAGCTGTGTGCAGCAGCACGCAAGCAATCAATCATCAGATATATGTAAGTTCATTAATGTCCAACTAGTACTTACCCCAACAGCGATGCCGTCAGATACACCACAGCAATGTGACCCGTGTCGAGAGTGAATGTGAATATCCACATGCCAACCATAGAGAGAGCATACACGGCCAGCGTTGTCTCCCTGCAAGCAGCAAGCAGTAGCTCAATAAAATGCTCTCTTCGAACATACATAAAATTATTCTAGAAGACCAATCAGCTCTAAGCGCATGCCGAGCAAGCTTACTTTCAATTGGTTTCTCTCGATTTGAGTGCCTTACGCATTTTCTGTTTCATTCTTTATTTAATGAGTAATTCTTAGCCAGCCGCTGCTCACGCTAGAGCTAGTATTACCTAACTCTATTCGCTTACTCTCAATTGCGGGCGCTCTCTCAAATGTCCGCAAGTTTCACTCTAATTGAAATATACTCAAAAGGGGCATACATGACCTGACAATTGGCAACTCTTTTTTTTTTTTTTGCTAGTTCACAATTATTCCCTGTTGAAATGTACGCAAAGGGAAATTTACACAGCTCTGTCTTATTTCTGCAGTTTTTATTTGTGTGATATTTACTGAGTTGCTGCTCACACTAAATCTAGCTTCAATTTCGATCGTATTTATTTCCCTTTTTAAACTGCTGCTTATTTCCAATTGGTCCCGCCTTTAAAACTATTTTGCATGCTCTCAATTATTACCTTAAAGTAGTAGGTAAGTACTTAATTTGAAATGTACTCAAAGGGAAATTTACACATTTGCTTTCAAATTTCATGCCTTTTGAGTGAGAAACGGTTAGGGAATTGCTGCTCAGCCTTTATTTATTACAGTACCAAACTCTATCCCTCTCTCTCACTCTCTAAAATGCATATATGCACTCAAACAGTTATGCCTCCATTTTTGATCGCTTTTCTTTTCCCTTTTGAGCAGCTGCTCTTTTCCAATTGGTTTCTCACTTAGGTCTACATATATATATATGTACGTATTTAAATTAAAGTCCACTCAAAGGGAAATTTGCACTTCTGCGGGCGTATTTCTTTCCTTTTGAGTGAGTTTTTATTTACCTTGCCTTTAACACGTTGCGTATGAGCAATCGATTGCATTAATTGTACTTACTTGAACTTGTGCGTCTTGTCCAGCACAATGCCAGAGACCACGGACCCCAGCATGCCGGCCAGCACAATGCTGAGGCCAATGCGACCCGTATCGACCTCATGACCTGGATAATACTTGAGCACCACCTGCACAATAAACCGCAATTATCAATAATGCATCACATGGTAAGCAGGTGCTACAATACCGGATTGAGCAGTGTTGAAATGGCGTAAAAGACGCCCACATTGATGCCATAGGAGAGCAGCAGAAATATGAAATTCCGATTGGTCAGCAGATTCTTCAGCGACTGACCAAAGCTGACCTGCTGCTCGGCCGAGCCTTCCAGACGATTCGCCGCCTCCTGCGCGGCCGATGGCGGCGTTGGCGGCTTATCCTGAAAGACTGCAAGCGGAGAGAAATTGATGATTTGAGCTAGACTTTCATATCGACTCTACTTACATATGGCCATGAGGATGAGCAATATGCTAGTTAGTCCAGCCACCAGGTAGAACATCAGCTGCAAATCGGAACCCACCTGGTTGATGTCCTCGGAGTTTGGCACCAGCATTGGAGGCAGCACAAAGCCAATTGCCACGCCCAGCTACAGAATAGATGAGGATAAGAAGCAATTTATAAAAAATTAATGAAATAAGAAGAACTTGTATCTAATCTTCAAACTATTCTCTTCTTGAGCATTGTGGAATATTGTTTTGTTAGATCTGTTATTATTGCATCTTTAATTTTCAATCTCCTATACTTTATCTTTAATCTTCCATCTTCCATCTTCTGTCTTTTATTTATATTTTCCCTCTATTGTGCTCTCAGTTTTCCATCTTCCATCTGCTATCCTTACTCTTAAATCTCCCATTGGATTCTTAAGCAAACACAATTCTCTCATAAATAATTTAAGCTCATTTTGAGCAATGAGCGAGCATTGTGCAGTCGGTTGTAAACCGTTATTTGTTTATTTTTATTGTTTCAAAACAAAGCGCATCCGTTTCCATTTGCTTCACTTTCAGAGCGTCTCGTTTTATTTATGTTCGCGTTAGTCCTGTAAAATTGATTTATATGTCCTTTGCCTGGCAGTTGCTGCTGCGGCTGCTGCTGCTGCAGCAGCGAAATTTTTGTTTTCGTCAAAGTTTTGCGCCGCAATTTCATTTCAAACAACATCGAAAAAAATTGAGGGGAAACGAGATGCGGCAATAGTTGTCCGGCCAGCTGCTGTGCCACAAACTTGTCTCATGCATTTTTCGTCAGTTTTTCAGTTGTTTGCAAAATGTACTGAATACCCTGTAAAGTGCAGCAAGTGTCAATAATGGGATATTCCTTAAATCATGAAAACAAACTGAATTTAGCCTGAGATAAGATGCAATTTCTATACATAGACTTTTTCTAGGGTATATGCAAGTCTTATAAATATATTTGTCTATCTTGATTTTGCTATTCTTTTATAGCGAACTTTTAGTTAAAGTGTTAGTTAATTACCCATACAAAATAATTTATACAGGGTATCATCAAATCGTTCATTACTCTGAACGCCTGTTTATCTCAAAGGCAAAGTCTATGATGCCAAGAAATTCAAATTGGCATGTATAGGGTATTCGCAAGTCGATCATATGCACATAAATATATTTTACAGGGTATTAGCTAGTCAGTCTTTGCTAACAACGTTTGTCTGTTGCTTAAGCAAACGTTATTTTACATTATGAGCCAAAAATGTAGTACAATTTCGAAATTGTAGGGTATCCACAGCTAAGTATAGGTTAACACTAACAAGAAATTAACAATTAGAATCTACATTAACAATTTTCTATTTCTATAGGGTATTTTCTAGTCAATCAAACGCATCTGCAGTGTTTTTTGTAGTTTTTGTTTATGTGCCATTTCGTTTGTCCCATAAATCGGTTTTAGCGCATGCTGAAAAATAGCTTCTGACGTCGCACGTAAAGTCCATTAAAATTGAGCACAATATCAATTGAAATTTTGTTCATAGGTTTTTTCCCTTTTTTTTTTTTTTGCCAATAGTACGTGAATTTATAAATTTCCCACATTTCATTGTGACTAAAGTGAAAGTCAATTTGAATAAATTGCAATTTTTAATTGAAGAACTAAAGCCCCTTGGCTTTAAATTATTTTTTATTACTTTCGATTTCGATTTCATTGAAATTCAAAATAAAATTTAAAGTTTTTGCCAAGTTAAAAGCCGTTAAAGCTCTTCGAATATATGAATTATTCTTATAAATGCCATTTTCTAATTTCTTATAAGATTTCTCCCATTATTTGCCAATTGGCATAAATATTACCCTGTTTATTCTCTCTCTATTCCCTCTATTCTATTTATCTATTGCTGCAATTGCATAATCGGTTCGCTCTGCGTTTGCCGGCGCAACAATTTACATAAATTACATTTTGAATAACTCGCGAGAGAGATTGCCGTCGCCTTGAGGCAGCGCAAGCAAATGGGGGGGCGTGGCAATGGGCGCATATTAAAAGAATACATATTTGAGAGCCTGGCCGCAAGCTTGACAATAATGCAAGCAAATTGAAAGAGCAGACGCCTCAACTGGGCTGGAATGCTCGTACATATAGTATACTTCGAGTAATGCCCACTAGAGATATATAGAGAGCGACAGAGAGAGGGAAAGAGAGGCAGAGTGAGAGTGAGCGAGAGTGTAAACAGCTAAGGGGACTTCCGATAAAAAGGCAAACAAGGCCCCCTAGAGGCAGGAGACGGGGGGTAGAGGGAATAGGTTAACTTGGCGGGGTATTCATTTCCTGGCGTGTTTACATATGCGAAACAGAGCACTTTGTTGTAATACCAAAAAAAATAAGAAAAGAACTTATAGCTGCTTAAGTGAAGTGTGTGTGTATGTGTGTGTCAGACGATACCCTATAAATTGCTATCAATTTCGAGTAGACAATATCAGAGAAGTTACAAAATGTATGTATTAAAATATAGGGAAAATCAAATTTCTATGCATATTGCTGCCTTTAGCTCTTATATTCTGTTATATACTTAGCTCTTATATTTGTCAAAAACTATTACTTATACTTGCAACTGTAATTTCCCAGCTAGCTAGTTCAAAACTAATTTTACTTATAATTTCCCAGCTAGCTGCTACCAACTTTTACAACTTGTATATTCTCTAGATCTTATACATTGCCTATAATTTAGGCCTTTATACTCCTTTCACTCACACACTTGAACAACTATCTTCGAATTCGCTAACTCTTATATTATTCTAGAGTTTTTCCTCATGCTTGCATACACTTGAACAACGGTAACATACCCTCTTTCGTAGCATATACTCAACGAGTGCAGAGTGTAAAAATGAAAGCAAAAGAAACTATGTTTGTTCAGCACTTTGGCAACTGGCACAGTCAAAGCTAAGGCGAAAGCCAAAGCCAAAGCCAAAGCCAAAGCCAAAGCCAAAACCCATGCTGGCGTCTTGTTTCTCTAGCAAATCCGCTTGTCGGGATTCTATGCAAAATGGGGGTCTGCGCGTTGCCTGTGGCGTTGGCTGCTTCGACTGCTGTTACTGCTTGGTGCGTGTCGTCCTTGCCAGATAAGGCGGCAAACGCTTACAACCCTGGCCAAGCTAAAGGTGGAGGGAGGCGCGTTCAATGTCAAGCGTTGCGAACGTCGCCCGCTGCTGCTTGGTACTCGCTTAAGATACACTTCTAATACCATAAGTATAAGAGTTTTTTCAATTTGACACGCAGTGTGTAACGTTCAAAGAAAGATGAACATATCATTGATCGCGCCTCTGCTATTGGTCACGAATAGATAGGCAGCGAGAGAGAGAGAGAGAGAGAGAGTGAAAGAGTGGGCTATTTATATATGCCCTGCAGCCATACCATTGGCCGCCATGCTTTTGATCCCGTTATCAGCTGCAATAAGTACTCATTTTGCTCAAGCACTCGCGTGAGCGTGCAGGAGTTAAGAATGTTGTGGGCTCTCCAAAGCACACATGCACTATTAGTGTGTGAGAGTTGACTTAGCATTGGGTCGAGTCTAACGACGCAATTTAGTCTCTCAGCAGCTGTCCTGCCGATCTGTGCTCACTTGCGCGTGTGTGTTTAATTTGTTTCTCTTGAAATTATTTAAATGCTCTAAAAATGCAAAAAGTGTGTGTTGTGTGTGTTTGTAGAATATCTATTATTTATCCACTGCTCGTTCTCCCTTCAATGCATAGTCAATAATTGATAAACGAAGTGTTAAGATTTTGGCGCTTGACTCGAGAATTGGCGCGCTTTTAAACATGATCCACATGGAGTGAGCGTGAGTGAGTGAACGGAATTTGAAGAGAGCGGTAAGTCTCTTGTGCATAAACTCTTATACGTTTCTTATTTACTTGCATAAGCTCATTTGTATGTAATTTTGTAAGGGTATTTTATATTCAGCATGCAGCTATTTTCAGTCGTTTCTTAGTTTCTTTTTTTCTTTGACTGCCACTCAGCAGTCTATTTTTTTTTTTTTTGGACCGCAAGTTCGACTTGTTCGACTGTTGCCAGGCGATGTTTTAAAGCCAACATTTGCATTTGGCTTTCTCCATTGAGCAGGCACTTGACCTCAGCCAATGCTGTGCGTCGTGGGTGGTTCTGCAGGTGGCACATTTACATTGACGTTGACACACGCACACACACACACACACACACACACACATATACACTTACACAATGAGAGGCATGCCTCATACACATCCCATTGAGACTTCCTGCCATGGCGACCCAGGCGAACAACAAGCGGAAATTATAAGCCTTTTCAGCGCCACTCGAGCGTATGGCAAATATGACAGCACACGCACGCACATACACACACACACACACATACGAGTATAGGTATGTGTATGTGTCAGTCGGATGACTATTTGAATGTTTATGCTGCATATTTGCACGTTCAACCGAGCAGGTGAGTTGTCCTCGTTTAGCTGCAACACGTTGCACGTTCTATGCATTATTCGCTCGTCACTCAGATAGCATTAAAAGCAGTCCCTCTCACACCACCAGCCGTTCTCTGTTGTCTGCTCTAATCAGTTCGCTGGCAAACTAATTGTTTAGCTTTGTTTGGCGTCCATAAACTGCCAGCGTATCATCGTTAATTAACAAAATGTCTAAGGTCATATGTGTGAATGCGCGAGTCCATTATCTAATGACGACACACACACACACACACGCACACACACACACATACTGTTGACAAACAATAGCAAGCCAAAATGTCTTCAGCCCAAGTTTCTCAGTTTGCCAAATTCTTGCTGCTAAAAAAGTTGCTAAATTTTCATTACATTTTGTTTAGAAATGTGAAAACTTCTTAAGTGAGCGCATTTAAGAAGAAGCTCTGTAAAGTTTGCTTTCAGGGTAATTTCATATGATAATTATTAATATTTATTGAGCTTGTGCTAATTATAGTAAATTCTTTTAAGTTGCAAAATATATATGCAAAATCTTATATATTCCATATAAAAATACTTTCATGAACTATTCATTAATTATTTGTGTAACAACAAATAAAATAAAATAAATTATATAAAAATAGAATAAATAAATAAATTTAGAGCATAATAAAACTGCAAATATTTCATTTAAGCCTGCATTTTTTAAATTTTCGCTTAATGTAAAAAAATATATATATTTATTTGAAATATGAAAATGAAATTATTACAAAATTTATAAATTTTTTTTTATAGAAAGCAAAATGAATATATTTTTTAATTAAAAAAAAATGGTTTTAGTTTAATAACTGTTTAATTTTTTTTTTAATAATGATTTAAACATTTTTTATTATTTTTAAGTATTAATGAATTAAATTTTGTAAACTATATTAGTAAAAATAAATATTATATTTCTTGTCACATTTTAATCATCAACAAAAATCCTCTCATTGAATAATTTCCCTGTATTTGCCCATATATATAAATACTCGAAAAATATATTATTATTTCCTACTCACTATCTCTCACTCTCCCTCTCTCTCTCACTCTCTCTCTCTCTCTCTCTCTCTCTCTCTCTCTCTCTCTCTCTGTCTGTCTCTTTCTCTCGTGCAGCACACGATGCTAATAAAAGCATCCACATTAATGTATCACACTCTCAACTTCTTCTTCTTCTCTGCTTCTTTCTTTTTAAAATCTGTGGCAAATTTTGTTCCGAGTTGCAAAGTTTAGCAAGACGAAGTGAATACTTTAGCTTTATGCCTTCGCACATTATCAGGGCAAAAGTTTTGCCTTTGCTGAGCAAAGTTCTTAATGTTGCCACAGAGTGTTGCATTAATTAGTTGCAACTTTGTGGCATTAGTTATTGATGCAATTATGCAATATGTGGCAAGCACTTTCGTCTCACTCGGTCACACATCGTCGCTCACTCTCTCACTCTCTCTCTCTATCACTATCTCCACTCTGTGGTTAGCTCTAAATGGCTTTTGGTATTTTGGCATTTGGGATATTTTTGGCCACATGCTAATTGCATTATGAACTGACTGCAAGTGGGCGTGGCAGTGCGGCAACATGCTTAAGCCAGCCACAACTTGCGGTCAGCGGGTGTTGCAATTGCAACCGGAACTCATCTAGCTCAACCTCAATGTGACATTGCTGCCACACACTCGCCACACACTTGCCACACACTCTCGCCACACACAGTTGCCACCTTTGCCACTTAAGGCAGGTCAATTCGTTTGTTTTCACAGTCGAATAAATTGAAAATGTGCTCAAAGAGTTTTTCTTCTCTTTACTTTAGCCACGTCTCGATTTCCATTTGCATTAGTGTCTGTTGCAATCAGTTTGCTTAGCTGCCATTTCAGCTAGTTTCTTGTTATTTAATATACCCTGTAGCAAGTGCTCAAAAATGCTGTGTAGAGATGACTAGTTTCTAATTCGATTTGCTGCTTCTTTCAATATACCCTGTATATGCACTAAATTCGCTACGTTTAAGCAGCTCTCTCTCTCTCTCTCTCTCTCTCTCTCTCTCTTTCTCTATCTCTCTCTGTCTCTCTCTCTCTCTCTCAAGATATATTTCTGAAACATTAATTTTGCAGGGTGTTTGCTAGTTAATCATTTACTTGAGCCTGAGTATATATTGAGTACAGAGTATTTACTTCTCGCTTAGCTAACGGATGTGCAAGTACAGGGTATACTCTAGTCAAACTTTAACTACTCAAAGCATGCCCAAGTATTCCTCTTGTGGCTGCCTAGGTAATATGTCAGGCAATATATGTTAAGTGTATTCTCAACTCAAGTAATATACAATATATGAAATTGTTTAAGTACCACAGCAAGGTCTTTCCGAGTCACTCAATTTCATTCGCTTCCACACTTGCGTGTATATATATTTGGTTAATAAATAATTCAGGATATTCTCTAGTCTGTCATTCTCTAAGCAATGCAGTGCGAAGCATTTTTCCTAGATGCTTTTGGCAATTTGATGATTGCACGCGTCGTGTAGCAGAAACTAACCGAAAAGTGAACGGGGGTATGTGGGCTGAGCTGCTCACTTCCGTTGGCCGGAAATGTGCATGGACCCGAAAAAAAAGCGTAGAGGAAGAGATAGCCAAGCCAAGAGTCACGAATGTCATTCTCGCATGTCAGCTAAGCATTGCGGCATCAATCTGAACGAAAATACGGCTGCAGCTCGGCCCTTTTCTTGTTCATGCAAATGCAAAAGTCAACGGCGCAAGAGGCGAGGTTTTCGTAGAGATAATATTTGTAAGCTGTAAGCCAGCTTTGGGGGCGTATGCGTAATACTATAATACTTTAAGTTGCGTTTTGCCTGGGGCTTACCTGATTGCCAAAGACGCCAACGCTGGTGGCCGATGAAACTTGATCGGGCCCAAACCAAACGGCAGCCAAACGCGCGGGCAGCGACAAAATGCAAACCTGAAATGGAAGACAGACTCCATATAGATCTACTATATATATATCATAGATATGTCTAGTGCAATTCTTACCTGTGCTAGCGCTACAATCGCTTGTCCTATGAAGCTGACATAGAAGAGCGACGGATCCACCGAGAAGACTTTGATCCAGGCGCCTATACAGGTGCCCACAATGCCAACGAGTGCCGTTATGCGCAGACCCTAATGCGAATCAAATGAATCAATTTTAGTTAAGAGTCAAAGAGATTGGTAGCTGCACACCACTCACCACTTTGTCCAGAAACCAACTGCCTGGAAATATGAGCGGTATATATAATATCATATAGATCATGGACGTCCAATCCACCCACTTATCACTGATGCCATAGTAGCTGCAATGCAAATATATGTTGACAGTTAGACACCACCTAGCACCACCTAGCACCACCTAGCACCACGCTGTGCGATGGCATAAACTTTGGCAACTTTTAATTAAATATGAAAAGCTCTAAAACTAAAGTTAACCAACAAAATGTGGGCAAAATTATATTTGTGGCTCAGCCAGTCAACGGCTGCGCCACTGCACCACTTTCACTAAGCCACTTACCGTGTTATTATATTGTTGATAATGGTATATTGTATCCACTGCATGGCATTCGAGGCTGAATAGAATACAAAGAGTATAAGCACCGCCCAGCGTCTGG
This sequence comes from Drosophila koepferae, assembly GCA_030914345.1. Taxonomy (NCBI): domain Eukaryota; kingdom Metazoa; phylum Arthropoda; class Insecta; order Diptera; family Drosophilidae; genus Drosophila; species Drosophila koepferae. Next base: position 11,263,220 of record JAUESR010000211.1, on the reverse strand, counting down.
CATAGACTTTGTAACCTGCAAAAGTAGACAAATGTAATATAATGTGATATATATGCTATATATGTATGTATGTATGCATGCATATGTACAAGTGTGTGTGTATTTGCATGTGTGTCAGCCACTTGAGCTGTGCGCTCACAGGACTTTGTTATCTCGCTCACAAGGCTAAAGCAAATGGCACACAGCACGCAGTCGAGCTTTAAGATTTACTGGATTAGTTTTAGTTGGGTTCCTCAGAGATATGAAAAGGATATGTCAAATATATATGCACATATATAAATATGTACTACACACACACACACACACACACAGGTAAAGCTCTAGCTAGTCTAGGCTTATAATTGTTTTGGGTTTCATTTCATTCATATATGTTTGCTGAAATATATTATTAATATTTTGGACGCTCTTTCTATATTTGACTTTTGTATATGTTCAGCCATTTGTTAATTATACCTTTTCAATAAATTAATTGGTTGCAACACACAAAAGGTGCACAAAGCTCTGGTATGCTTATCAGCTTATCCAAATGTTAAATGTATAAGCCGTGCTGTCTAAGCTCGCATAATAGCGCTCAATTTCATTTAGTTGTAATTAACAATAAATACAAATAAATAAATTTTAATGCTGGCATCATGAGATGCAAGATTAGCAAAAAATTTGAATTATTTCTGTTTTTGCTTATTTTTAAGCATTTTTTGTTTTATTATATTTTTGAGTAGGAATATAGACAATATTAAATATTTTTTCTGCATTAACTTGCAATGCATACTTATATACATTGCTATGTATATGAGCTTTGTATATCTGTTTGTAGTTTGCAGCATAGCGCGCAAATAACTGTTAACAGTTTGAGCCTGTTTGCTCTCTATTCACGAGATCAACCGAATATCAATCGTTCTCACTCGCTCTCGCTCTGAACAGCAGTCTTCGGTTCTTTTCGTTTTGGGCTTCGGCTGAGCGCTTTGCGTTGAACGATTCGTGTGACGCTCATTTAACGAATATCATTTAGAGAGCGAAGCGATTGGTGCTCGCGCAATATATAATGAATATGTATTAAAAACTCAAAGAAAATATAAAAATTATTTTAATAATATCTAATACATGTATAAGTAAAAACAGAGTAACTGTTAGTCGTTCACTTGATTTAATTGTTAACTTTTGGGCACGTGCTTCAACCTTTTTAGTAGTTTGGCATTGAAAATGCCAACTGAAAGAAAAGCTTTTGATGTTTGTTATTTTTAGTTGACAACACACACATACACACACACACACAATTTGGTTCTCCTTCTCTCTATCTCTCTCTGTCACACACAAACATATGTATATACTATAAGCACAGCACGCAAATCAGTGAATGCAAACAAAACGATGGCATACCTTGAGGTGCAGTTAAATCAAAATGGCCGCTTTGTGTGTACGTGCGTGTGTGTGTGTGTGTGTGCTTAAAGTGTTTTGCATACAAATGCTTAGTTACTAAACGCAGGCACACAACCAAACACACATTGAATCACATTGCATTGCATGCTAATCAAACAGATAAAATCGCTTGCATGTGCTCTTTAAACGGTTTGCTTGACTTCAAATAGGTATTCCAATTTGATCATGAAATATATAGTAGAAAGAGACCGTGAATATATTTATAAATGTATACTATTTGCCCAGTGTCTCCCGCTCTTGCACTCAAGGTCTTTTTTATATGCAAATTCTAACAGTTGTGGAACTTATTTTTGTGGATAATAAGTCGTTAGTCCTCTCTTGATCCCATTGAGTGTATTAGCACACTGCAGTTACCTAGCACGAGCATTGTGGAATGCATAATGAGGGGAGAGTCTTAGTCCTCTCTTGATCCCATACACTGTATCCACATAGCACAAGCATTGTGGACTGTATAATGAGGGGAGAGCGCTGCCACTCACGGCATTGCCGACAGATGACCAATGTGAATTAGCGAATACTAATTGTACGAACGTAAATGTATGGAATTTACTACTTCGTTTCTGTGTGTGTGTGTGTGTGTGTCTCCTCATGCTAACGATCGCATAACTCAAGCACGTTAGTTATGCACTCATTACGCTTCTGTATGTGTGAGGGAGACTCAGCCACTGAGCTACTCCTTGAGCGGGCATTTCGTAGCAATAAAAGACGAACCTGCAGCCGGTGGCAGTTCAGTCGTCTGCCTCGCTCGGTGTGGATCAGTTAAAGTGTGGTGCAGTGTGCATTTTTGTTTGTATTTGTTTAAGTATTTTGTTCGTTAAATTATATTATATTATATTACGATAATAATCCATATTAATTCTGTCATTATCAATGATCATTAGAATAGCTATTTGGAAATGTTAATAACAATATTTATGCTAAATAATGTAAATGTTAAAAATGTTTCTTTGAAATAAAGTTTCTATCAAATAATATATTTGTTAAATAAAATTTAAATAATAATAATGCCTTTGTTAAATAGTAATGTTCGTGTAGCATAATGTTAATGGTTAAGTAATATTAGTTAATCATTTGCAATTGTTTATATTTAATATCGTAGCTCACCTTCGGCTGGTGCATCTGGCGCTTTGTTATTGGCTTTGCTCTCCTTCTCCTTGGGCGTGATCATGTCTGTGGATTTGCTGCTGGCTATATATGAATCGGCGTTCTCAGCTGCGCCGCTGGCGCTATGTTTCAGATCCATCTAGGATTTAGATATATATATTGCTTGATATATATTTATTTGTTTATTAATTAAATGTAGCTTTTGGGCGGTTCTTGTTGTTTTTTTATTTGTTGCTTTGGCTCGCTGATAACTTGTTCGGTGGTCTCGTTGAATATTTACTGTACTTGTTAGTTGGGCAGTTTAAATAGTTGATCAAATTCTAGAAAATTCACTGCAAATGAAGACAAATGAAGATTATTGAGATGATTGAAAAGTGAAAAATTCAGCTTGCATTCAGCTATTATTTGATGGAATTCTAATATGCCACAGCTGCAGCGGCTTTGTGGCTGCAAATTGTTAAAACTTTTTTAGCAACAATGCGCACGTACACACACACACAAAAACACACGTTCTACACGTGTGCAACGAGCTTAACAACTGGCATAAACATTTCTTGTGGTCCTCGCAAAGCCCACATAAGACGAGCACACATTACACCCATCTCCATCTCTGTCTAGCTTCTGTCCCTCTCTCTCTCTCTCTCTCTCTCTCTCTCTGTGTCTGTGGCTTCGCCTGCCTTTCCAGCCATGGCTGGCAGCTGGTTTTTACCAGCCAGTTATATTAATATTATTGTTGGTTTCTTTTTATGCCCTGTTTTTAAAGCACTTGCAGCGTATGCTTGGGCAGGCATAAATATAAAAAAAATATATAAAATAAAAATATGAGAAGAATTTCTTCTGGCATGTGTAACTGTAAACTTTTTAGAGCTGTATTTTAAATGTTAACAAAGTTTTGATTGTTAAATTTAATAATTTAAAGAAGTAAATAAACAAGTTATAATTTAATATTTTAGACTTATTTTAATAAGATTTTGCAAAATGTTTTTTTTTTTTTTTAATTTTTAAATAATTTAATAGTTATATTAACTAAGAAATTAAACTAAAAACAATTTGTAAACTCCAATCAACATAATTAAGGATAATTAATCTGAAACTTGGCTTTTTATTAATTAATTAAAATATTAAATGTGTGTTAATAAAAGTTTACAAATTGTTATATTTTTAGTTTATATAAAACTGCTTAATAATATTTAGATTTGATTAATATGAGCTCAAAATATTTAGCAGTATCAAAATGTTGACTTTTTTAATATATTAAATTTGTCAATTCATTTTTTTAAATTGTATTAAATTTGTTAAATTTGGAAATTCCCTCTTTTTTTAATTGTATTCAATTTGTTGCATTATTTAATTCATTTTTTTAACTGTTAATCTGTTAAATCTGTCCATAAATTTCTTTAAATATTTTATTATATTTATATCAATAATAATACTCTCTAAAAAAATATTTATATTGTCTAAATATTTATATCAATAATAATAATCTCTAAAAAAAAATGGTTAAATTTTGTTTTTTGAACTTTTGATTTTTTTAATATATTAAATTTCTCCATTTTAATTTTTTTAAATTGTTTGTTACATTTTTTAATTCTTTTTTTTTTTAGCTGTTAATCTGTTAAATCTGTCTTTAAATATTTTTAGTATTTTTATTAAATTTATTTATATCACTAATAATATGCTCTAAACATTTTTTAAATTATTTAATAATAATTTTAATTGCATAGAATTTATAAATTTTGTAGTTCATAACTGTTTACAGGGCAACTCGTAGTCCTGCCTACCCCAAAGTTAATTTAATAAGCGATCACAGTTTGTTCTTTTGGCCATTAGACAAATTACTTTTGCATACGAAATTTGTGTATTTAAAAACTGATTAAAATTGATATCGCATTTGCAAGGCATTCATAAAGCCATTAAAGCGCGATTCATTTCCATTCGTTTATTTATTATTATTTTATTTTTTTAAAATTGCATTCATTGTTGCGCTCATTACATTTTACATTGTTGTTGTTTTGCTGTTTGGCATTGAATTCTTCGCGCACGGAACATAAATGAACTCATTGAAACGCATCAACGCTTGGGATTTTGGCTTGTGAAATTGGTTGAGCTGAATTTGATGATATGGAATTTTGAATTTGGAATTGAAATTGGCACCAAGGGGTTATTCTATGACCGCTCAGGTGATATTAGTAGGAGTATATTAGCTTTTTTGTATAAAAGCATTAGCTATGCTGTTTATATGAATTAAGTTAATGGAAATATAAATTGTTAATATGTGGATTATATGACATATAACTACATTTAACTACATAGTTAATTTATGTTCTCTCGGCGTATTAATACCAATTAACATTTTTTTGTCAAGCTTTTAAATAAGTTATTTTAATGGCTTAATACTTGAAATTTGAAATGCATTAGCTAGTATAATAGTTGGATATTCAAAATATCATAGTAAGGCCTTGCAAATCCAAGATGAAATTTCACAGTCTTTCCTGCACAGTCTAGCTAGATTCACATTACTTCTATAGTTAAATCTAAAAGGAAATTCTTTGGGGCATTGACTAGTGAACAAAAATGTGTATTTCATATAATCTTACACGCAGAATCTTGCATTTCCTATAGCTCAATCCGCATACATCCCTAAGCATAGCATACTTCGTATAGCTTTCGAGTTTGAATCTGGTTTTTGCTGCTCCTGCTCTACAGTTCAATTTACGACTCATATGAATAGATTAAAGACAATTCACATTAAAATGCAAATATTCACATTTAATCCATAATATTCGGCCATGAGCGCACATTATATAGTCAGTTAGATTCTCACTTTGCTCCTTCAACTTTTGCACTTGTTGCTGTTGCAGAAGCCAAATCAATTGCCTGAATTTATGAGCTGCACAAATTTCTGCATGAGTAACTCAGGGAATTTGGTATTTGCTAAAGCTGATTTGAGCTCTTTCAATTTAATTCAATGATTTTAGCTGCATTGCTATTTCCCATAGCGAGCTATTTGCCTGGCAGCGCTGCATACATATATTTGGCTAAAGTTTTTCCCAGCCATAATTAAATTGCGCGTGCCAAAACTGAAAAATAAAGAGAAAGAAAACCTCGTTGCAGTACCTAATTGATTTAACTTCGTTAACGATGGCACTTAAATCAATTTGTGACTGAACAACAATTACATGGGCAACAACAACAACAATAACAACAACAACAATCGTGAGCAAAACAATTTTGCATTTGAATACTTTGTGCTCATTTTAGGTCAATCATATTCAACTAATTTGAGCCACTTTGAACTTAACTGTTAAGTCATAGATAATACTACTTATGCACTATATATAGATACACATGTGTAGTATTAGGTACTTGAATTTATTTTGTAATTTTGTGTTTATTGCAAAAATGATTATTCAAAATGAATTCACTTGAGCAGTTTTGCTTTGACTCTGACTTTGATTTGTTGATTTGCTTTCATTCCATATTACCATATGCAATTTTTCTAAGATATTATCATTTCTAGAGGGTATCTATAGGTCCAACACTGCCAAACCACATGCCCTTAGCTATAGTTTTTTTGTATAGTCCCCGCGTAAATTGCCCCTAATGAGATTTCTGTGATTGCAACATTTCTGTTACAATAGATGTCAATTGGGGCTTTGGGGAGAATCGTGATTAGGGTGGTCAACTACTACACACGCTTATTAGACATGTAGAGAGACTAAGCTATATAGAAACTATGTGTTACTCTATAGGAACTACAAAATACTGATTGAGCAAGGCGAACAGCTGTTGGCGGCCTTTTGGCGTGAGAATCGAGAACAACAACAACAACGACATCGACAAACTTGATAAAATTCACAAAAATAAACAGAGCAAGATACAGCTAAAACAGAGAAGAAGAAGAAGGAGAGAAACAAGCATGTGGATGAGTGAAAGCGTGATAAGAGCTAAAGAATATAAAAGCGAGCAATAATACATCATAAAGAACATGTTGAACTTACAACGGCAAACAAATATTGTATTGTATATATAGAAAGTTATATATATATGAATAGTAGAACTGGCAGCTGAAGAGTCTCTTTTTTTTTGTTATACATATATTTCGTTTTTATTTTAAAAATAAAACATAAAAAGAGAACAACGAACGAAATTGATTTGGGCAACACGCGCACGATTAAAGATCTCTGCAAATCTATATATATGCATATATATATATTTGTATATTGCTGATAAGCAAATAATGTGTAAAACTTAAGGTAGGTTAAAAACGCGCGCTCGCCGATATATGTATAAATATATATAGTTAATATCAATCCCAATCCGGTTGAGACGAGCAACGTTTTGAGAGCGCCAGCGGGCGAATCGAAACTGAAACTAAATCCGACACGAAAAAAATAAATGCTCGCTCACCGCTGCACATAAAGTTGATTTTGCAAAATGTTGTTGCTGTTGTTCTTGTTGTTGTTGTTGTTACTGTAACAGCTGATTCTTTGAGCAGACATACTAACTACACACACACACAGACACACACGCACACTGATACAGTCGCACACTCGCACAGTTGCTCAGTTGATTTCACAGTGACTTTGACGCGTCGAACAGCTAATTACAAATTAAATTTTTGTTTGCTCATAAATATATTTATTATTATTACTATTATTATTATGATTGTTATTTGTAAACATGCCAATTGTTGTTCATAAATTGTAAAGAGTTTTGCTAGCAGTAAACACAAAAATTCAAAAGCAGAAAACAAAATAAATTAAGCTTGATTTATCGAAAATATGTACATAGAAAACAATTTTTTTTTTTATAAATAATTTCATTAAAAAAAATAAATGATAAAGAAGAAAAAAAACTTTAAAAGAATATTTATATAATGATGGAATTTAAATATATGGAAATTACTAAGATAAAATGTAAATAAAAAAAAAAAAAAAAAACATTTTATAAAAAACAAAGAAGAAGAACTTAATGCTGAGCTTTAAGCTTCAGGCAAATGATTTATAAAACTTATAAATTAAAGCTACAATTTGTTACTTCAATACTTTAAACAGCATTTCCATGGCAATGTACTTTAAGTTGCTTAATTTTAAATGAAAATAAACACAATTAATTGTAAACAACGCAGAAAGCTCACAATTAATTGCTTTGACGCCATAACGGCTTTTAAAGCTGTCAAACTTTCAGTGCAATTAATTGCATGCGTTCGATACAATTTATTTTAACTGCTGTGATTTCTCCGAAATATTTATTTAAGTTTTAAGCTTTGTTTGCATACTTTTCGCCTGCACTGTGTGCAGCATGCGTTTCATGTGTTTACCGTTGTATGTGTGCATATGTAACTGTGCCAAAGAAATTCCCATAATTGCCTGCTGCTTGCTACAGTGAAGCCTAGCCTAAGGCGACTGCAAGCGCTAAACTAAATTTAGTTGAGCACATCTAGTCAGTGCTCACTGTAACACAAAATATGTTGATTCACACCACCATCGAATTGCAGCTGTAAAACGTTTTATCTGCTTCTTCTGCGCCCGTTCTTTATATCGCATATTCCACTTTATCGCGCACTGTCTTTAGCAACAGCTTCGTCATACTTAAAACACGTGTAATTCCCTGCGCTCTCCCTCCCTCTCTCTCTTCATCCGTTTCCTACTCTTACTCTCTCTCTCTGTCTGTCTGTCTCTTTCACTCGCTTCACCTTTCAATTGTCACGTCTGTTCTGCAAGCTCTCGTGTCTTGTTTTTGGTTTTTTTGGGTTTTGCTTGTTTTATTGAATAATTTGATGGAATTTCCGTGAAACACTCGAGAGTCAGACAAAGTATGAATCTTTTTTTTCACATTTTGCTCTTCCCCTCAATTGTGGGTCATTATTCGATTAAGTCACATTGTTATACTTGATTATTTCTAATGCAAATCATGATCATGTGTGCCCGCTTGTTCCTATAAACCTTTCAAGGCCGCCGCCCCCTTTCATGGCACGCCCCTGCTCTGGTTATCTGCTCACAACTCGAGAGCTAGACTAATCAATGTGTACTTTGTGTATATGGGCTGAGCCTCCCAGAAAAAAATAGTATATTATAAATAATGAAATCGACTGATAAAGTCGTTAGAGCTTGTTTCCATTCTACATATGTATGTGTATATAGAGAGAGTTAATCATTATTGCTTCATTATAGATATTAGTCTGTACCACCCGACGTTTAGTAATCAGGCAAGCGTAAAGTTCCCCCAGAGTGTGGCTGTCTTACTCTACTTCTCTCTCTGTCGTTTTCCCTCTCTCTCTGTCTATTTTATTTAAATCAGTCACGTTTTCTTGCCATAATGCACACGTATGTGCTTCAATTAACTGCTTTTAATTCAGCCCTCTCACATTAACTTGGCCAATATTAAGCTTTAACCTGTCTGAGTAAAAACCCTACTCGAACTATCTTAACTATATATTTGCCATGCAAATCACTTGCAACTGACTTAATATAGAAACTAATCTTTTTCTAGTACAATGAAGTAATTATCTATTGTATGTGTAATAGGGAGAAGGCTTTTCCAATGCTATAAATAGCTTTTATTGGTTTTTCATATATACAAACTGGAAAGTCTGCTAAATGATGAAAATTTTACGATGAATTGTTTAAATTGCATTATTAGAAATTTCATTAAACACAAATTTAATATTTATTATTAAGAATCTTTATATATAAATGTGTAATAAATATATTTAAAAAATTATAATATTAGGTAGCTTGATTTATTCTATTTGTAATTTAATATTTGTAAAGAATTATGAAATTGAATTGCTCACAAAAAATAAACAATTACAAATTTTAATAAAAATATATTTAAATGTAAATTGACTTCAGGGTCAACTTGTGCACACAGCAAAAATTTCAATTTTATTTAAGAATTAAGTTTCGCATATTTAAAACAATTTTTGTTATTTGAAAATTGTGTTTTTTTTTTTCTTCATAATTGCGCGTAGCTTCAATTTAAAATATTTTATATTTTCATATGCAAAACGCGCTAGATTTTACTATTGAATATGGGGAGAGAAATAAGAGAATTTAAACTCAAGCTAAGCAGCTGCAACTGTGAGGAATATATTTTTACTATTTTAATATAATTTTTAAATAAATTTTTATTAAAATTATTTATTAATTATTTCAAGTTGCAGTTGGTTTATTTCTTTATTATTTAAATTATTAAATAATTAGAGTCTTTTTAATATTATTTATTATATTATTTATAAATTGTATGCTCTTAAAATGTTCAGAGTTTAACGGCTTGAACAAGTATTTCACTCATTGCAGTCATTGGCCTCGTCTCACGACACTTTCAATTGTTTGATATATTTATCATTTAATGGTTTTTTATTTATAAAAACTTTGTGCACAGCTGATATCACATTATTTATTAATTATTTTGTTTTGCTTAGCGATTTTATCTTATCTAAGTAAAATATGTATTAACAGCTGCTTGAGAGCTACATCTATATGAACTGATCAATCTATAGGCATTGCTCTTAATACAAGCTAACTGAAATGTTGATAAGATAAAGGGCAGATGTATATAAATACATCATTGATATATAAATACATACATACTTATAGAGATATATATGTGCAATTTATAGAAAAATTCATAGTGAAATACTTTTATTTATGAACTTATTTAATACCTTAAAAGCGATTTCACTACACTTTTAAGCTACTAACATAAATGTAAGAAATTTCACATCTTTAAATTCAGCTAAGAGCTATTTAATGGCTTTTCACACATATTCAATTAGCTAGCTGCGTGGTTAAAGGACTTTTAGTTCAGCCAATAGCTCTATGTCTGTGTGTGTGTGTGTGTGTGTGTGTGTGTGGCATCAACTGGTAATCATTTTAATGTTTACTAAAACACAAGAAGACCTGAGCTGAGCTGAGCTGAGCTCATTAAACGTGCAGCGCGTGCTGCCAAAGCGAACGTTCCCCATTCTGATTGCCACATTTCCCATGCACTTTCGCACTTTGCCACGCTCCTGCTGCATGCCACTTGGCCGCTTGGTCGCTGGTTGCGTATGTTGCGTGTGTGTGTGTCGCTTTGTTCTCGATTTCAATCTCACATGAATTCCAAATGCAATTTGTCGTCGCTGTACACCGCCCAACGGGCAATTGGCTGAGCATGAGCAAGAGCTAGCGAGCAATTAGTCAGGACCTTGCCAAAGGCAACAGCAGCAGCAGCAGCAGTTAGAGAAGAGAACAAGACGAAGTAGACGAAGAAGTAGATGAAGAAGCTGCAGCAACAGCAACAGTTTTCGCCTTAAACTGTTGCTCAATTATTAATGCCAACAATTTGTTTAAATTACTGTTTGGCAACAATTTTCCATTTTCCCTTTTCCCAGTTTGTTCGCAGCATTAACTTAAGCCAGGATATTTCATCAAAATACCTAACGGAAGTTGCTTCAGTCGAAGTTATTCCCACACCCAATCAGCTGAAATTACTTTTATTTTGATATCCTTCGCATATTTGCATATATATATGAAATATATATATAGGTCTTTTTATAGCTGTGAATTTAGCCACTTTATATACCCTGTAGACAGAGCATGGGGTGAGAGTTGCTTCTGCTGTGGCAAGTGTCAGCAATCTTGAAATGAATGTTAAAATAATATTTTTTTATTTAAAAAATGTATTGAATTTTATTTTAGAAAATATGGGATATTAGATAAATAAAATAAATTATAAAAATAAAATAAGTAAGATAAATAATTAATTAAATAAATAAAATAAATATAAAATATAAAAAAGAAATATATGAAATAAATAAAAATATAAATAAAATATATAATACAAAAATTAATAAAATAAATGTAACATATTAAAAAAAGAAATAAATAAAAATACAGATATTTAATACAGATATTTAAATAAATAAAATAAATATAAAATATAAAAAATAAGAAATAAATGAAATAAACCAAAATACAAGTAAAATATATTTAAATAAAAAAATTAATAAAATAAATATAAAATATAAAAAATAAGAAATAAATTAAAAAATAAAAATAAATAAAATATATAATAAAAAATTAATAAAATAAATATAAAATATAAAATATAAAAAATAAGAAATAAATAAAAATACAAATAAATTATATTTAAATGAAATTAGTAAATTAAAAATATATATTTACTGATTATTAATATATTTTATAATTATAATATAACTCAGAGGAATTCCAGTATTCTAGCTTGCTCTTGTTGATGGCCAATCATGAGATCTAACTCTTTACACTGCAAAGCAATACAGGGTATATTTCAGTGCGTCATCATTTTGCACTCTCGCTACAGTCGTCGCATTAATGACTCTCGCTGTGAAATCTGCCGTATATAGCCGCAGGATGTGGAGTAGCTGCTTTGGCTGCTTTGACTACGGCGTAATTTCAACTGCGATTACCGCAACACGCATTTGTCAAGCGCCTCTTAAGCTCCGGCAAATCGCATAATTATGGAGGCTGCCGCCCACTTGAATGTGACATAATTTCCGCAACATTTATTTATTAATTAAAAAAGGAAGAAAAATAAAGAAAATAAAGAAAGTAATGAGTAGCGTGAATTGTGCGCCTTAAATGGTGTGCGGCAGGCACTTTATCTGCGCCACGTCAGGCTACACTGTGGGCAGTTAAGCTAGATTAATTACCAAATAAATTTTATTTCATTTGTTTGAAAACAACAAAAAAAGAGAAACTTTTTGAAAAGATTCTCAAATTTGCGGCAATTATCATTCATGTTGAAGCACAGCAGGCGGCAGCAGGATGTCGTTCGTCGTTGTTATAAATGTAATTCGAGACTAAAGGCATTATATTATTAAAATTTTATATATGTTGTGGAATTAATTTTAATTTTGCATGTATATTACTTTCTGAGTAATTCTGTAAACAAATGGCTTGTTCCAAGTATTGTTATCTACTGTATAAGTCTATAGCTATGTCTATAGCTAGTTCATATAACTTCTCTGCACTCTCCCTCTCTCTCTCTCTCTATATATATATATATATGATTCAAATCTAATCAGAGCTAACGAAGCCACGCGACATGCAATGTCTGCTGCTTAGCTTATCTTGTTAATCATATAATTTGAATTGAATTAGCTTAGTCGAAGTTGTGTTTGCTAAATGGCATTTTCAGACAAGTTTCGGTTATCTATAGAATTACTAGACAAGTTGGGCTCACTCTGCAAATCAAATAGGCTAAATGAAGACTGCAACCCAAAGCGCAGAATTGTCCACTGAAAGTTTAAAAGTTTCGAAAGTTGATTTCTCATCTGTTCAATTTATATATATACAATATAAGCAGACATGCTCTACTCGGGAGTAGTTGACTTGAACATATCTGTAATTCATATTGGAGAGTGTAAAGAAATGATCAGAAATCTTCTTTATATACAAATTTATAAATAATTAAAAAATATAAAATTGAGCATTTGTCGAGTATATAATGTATCAAATTTGTTGGCTATATTTCTGCTTGCTAGATTGACTTTAATAATATACTATATTCTCAATTGGTTCGTCTATGCCTTTAGTTGCTTTGAGGCATCTCTTAGGATCCCATTTCTTCTGCTTTACTAAAAATATTCAAAGTGCTTTGCAAACGCTCAATCATGAACTGAGCTCATTGAATTAGCATAAAGCAGCGAGCATCTTATAAAGTTTCTTTCATTTTCTATAGAACTAAAACAATTTGATGATGAATTTGAATACGAATTATCTTTCTTACGGAATATACTACAGTTAAGGCTTACATTCTTTGCTAAATATGCAGATTTCCTTAAGAAGTCTCATTTAAAAACTGCATTTATAGAATAAGCATAAAAATGAAGCATACTTTTGGGCTTCTCGCTTCAGAATTGGAGAAGTACATATATGATATATATAAAAGCCAGCATTTTACAGGATATCTTATAGCTCAGCTTGAAATTATTTACATTTAATGCCAGAGAATAAAGCATATGCAAACAAAATCAAACAGTGTCTTTCAGGCTTCTCTCAGCAGAGCTCCTTCAGTATATCAAAATCCAAGCCGTATGCTTCATTTTACAGGATATCTTCTAGTTGATCAATATATGGTATGCATTTCGTTCTAGTGACTGCTCAGGCCAGTCTTATTATGCAATTTCTACTATTGCTGCAGCTACGACGATTGTTGTTGCTGCTCCTCCACCTCCTCCACCTCCTCCTCCTGCTGCTGCTGCAGCTGCCGCATGAGTGTGCCGCATTCATTTCATATGCGAGCATCTCGATTAGTTAGCAGTTTTCTCATTTTTTTGTTCTTTGGTTTCTGGCATTTTAGTTTTTTTTTTTTTTTGGTGAGTGGCTTCGCCATTTGGGTTAGCCTGGTCAGATGGATTTTTAATTGCGCTGCTTTTGCATTTGATGGCCGCCATTTTGCTGGCGTTGTCAGTTTCCTAATTGGACATTTTGTAATTAACTTCAATGGCAGTTCACTTGAGCTGCATGCCGACTTACCGCTGTCCTTCTACCCCCCCTTCCCACCTACCTTCAGCTGTTGTTTTTCTTGTTCTTATCGAGCACATTTTTCACATTTTCTGCTGTGAACTTTTATTGTGGCTTTTGGTTGCAGCGTCGCCTTTGCCATTGTTATTTATGTGCAGCTCGTTAGTTTTTTTCTTTCCTGATTTTCTCTTTTGGTGGTTTTCTATTTATTGTTGTTGTTATTGCTGTTCGCATTTAGCTGCAGAGCTCTTCCTGTAATCACTGAATTGATTGCACGCTGCAGTCGAGCGTATCCTAATTGATAACATTGTAAGGTAGTTTATTTATCTCTGGCTAGAAGTTAAGCAACCTGCTTGCTGTCAGGGGATTAAGCGGTGGAAAAGCAATGCTTCAGAGGGATTTGGGTAGCACTGAAAGGGCGCATTTGGATCTCAGCAGGAAGTGCCCTAGTTGCAAAGTTCAATCAATAAGTTAGCAATGCAATTGTATCTTATTAAAGCAAGTGCATTTTAAATGCACTGCCAGAAATCAATGAAGACAAAGTAAATAAATAAAGTCTATATTAAATATATTTTAAGGTAGAGCCCACCTTATATCATATTATATTTATTTATGTTTTTATCATATTATATCTAAAAATATCTATAATAAATGTCTGCAAAATTTATAAAGTATAATATAATATTTTTTTTATTAGTTTATTAAAAGAGAACACAAAATATTTTGAATTACAATTTTATTATGAAGGCTTTATTTAGCTTGTAATTTTTAAAAAATTTATAATACTTAAATTTTGTATTTATATATTTTATTTATATTTATCAATTCCTCAAAGATACTTTTATTTTCTTAAATTTAAATTCATCTTATTTATTCCCCAATTTAATATTTGTATATCTTAGTACAGTTTTTCATAAGCCATTTAAAACGTTACTTACTATCCTTCGCATTTACAGCATAAAAAGACAAAAACTTCAAGTAACTTAACCCCTACACTTACAGCTTCATATTTCTTCAAGTGTACGTGTCAAAGAAAGCAAAACTTTTACTTTGATAGT
This sequence comes from Drosophila koepferae, assembly GCA_030914345.1. Taxonomy (NCBI): domain Eukaryota; kingdom Metazoa; phylum Arthropoda; class Insecta; order Diptera; family Drosophilidae; genus Drosophila; species Drosophila koepferae. The sequence goes on along the minus strand of JAUESR010000211.1, from coordinate 11,248,126 downwards.
AAGTTTTTCGCATGCAATTTCTTGAACGCTTCCCATTTATTTCCTTCCTGTTGATTGAAGCTTATTTAAAGCGCTTTAAAATGTTTAGCCTGGGGAGAGCGCGAAAATAAGCAAAGCGAGAACGGGAGTGGGAGCGGGAGCGAGAGCGAAATCGAGAGAGCGAGGTAAAGGCGAAGAGTGCCAGTGCGCTTGAAACTACTTCAGTTCAAAAACCTCCGAGCATTGCGTCACAAATTCACGCCATAGACAAAACACATACACACTCACACAGACATACATAAATGCTGCGAGCGCTAGCACACAGACACACACACACAGGGACAACGGACTTTGTGTGAAGCTTTTCATACTAGCAGCGACTCGTCAACAATCAGCCATAAGTTTGCCTGAGTGTGAAAAGGGAGAATAGACACACACACAGACATAGACACACACTCATACACGCAGTCAGCAACCGGTCTGCTGTGTGTGTGTGTGTGTCTGTGTGCCTTTGCCAATTGTCTAGCGTGTGGGCTTTTGGGCGCTGCTTAGCAAGACGACACCTGGAGAACTGCAATGGCTTGTGCTGCTTCTTAAGCTTGTTCTAAATATAAACGCCAAACTAAGCGAAACATATGAAATGATGCATGCAGCACAAAAAAATCAATTTATGGATTTTAGTTTTTTGTTTGACTTGAGTCAACAACAAAAAATGCACGTGTTTATTTTGTCGTTTTCTTCTTCGTCTTCTTTGTTATTCCTTAGTTGAGATTTAAATTTGTCTGCTGTTTGAATAGCTGGCAGCGCGTGTGCAATTAATGCAATTGAGCTTAATTGCAAGCAAATGAAATGCAAAGCACTCAAAAGAGAGAGAGAGGGAGAACGAGAGTGAGGGGCGCAGGTAACACACTTAACTTACCCCGTTAGTTGATGCTGTCGCAGCAGCACACAAAAGCGCGCTAAAATGCCAGCACATGTATTTGAGCGTGTTACTGTGTGTATGTGTGTGCGTGAGTGAGCTTCAATGTGTGTGTGTCTTCGTATGCGTGCGTGCGTAAGTTTTACGGGCTGTCGCGCCACGTTTTGTTGAATGAGAATGAAATTTCTTTTTGTCTTGTATAAATGGCAAATTGAAAGGCTGCTCTGCAGCAGCTCGCACTCACACTCACAATTCAAATGTAATTCACAATTACGCGCCGCCTTTTCTGAACTTTGTTTGCTTTTTGCACAGGAACTGCAGAAACTCTTTAACTGTTCTTAAATTTGTCTATATTATCATTTGCTGCTGCTGCTGTTGCTGTTGCTGTTGCTGCTGTTGCAAACAGTTTGTGGCACACGCTGCACAGGACTACTGCAAATCACGTTGCCTTTGGCCATTTTATAGGATTTGCTTAGGTTCCACATAACAGCTGTTGTTGGATGCTGTGGATGCTGTCGCTCTCTTTTTCTCTCAATCTCGTTCTTGCTAATGCGCAGTTACAAACAACAACCGAGGAGCGGCTAACTGTTAAACTATATTTAATTAGTGCATGCGAATGCTTGATTATATTTTGATATTTATTATTTTACCTTAATCAAAATCAAAGTCCGTTTCCGCTCTGTTCATAATAAAGCTCTTTCAATGCCCAGCCTAAAAGTATACTGTGAATTTGGTATGGGCACAGGGTGAACCATGTTGGACATCTGATTGGCTCGCACTTGTTGCTGCCTTTGCCTCAGGCTTATTTATCGCCGCTTCAATATGATGCCATAAATTATATCCCAGATAATCTGTGCAAATACCCAAATAACTCAAATGTACTCACGAAGTAATCTTGTTTTTTAATTCCTAAAATTTGATAGGCGATAAAAGAACGTTTGAATCTTGTTTTTAAAATGTTAAACAGAAATTTACTTTTACTCAGATTTATAATATAATTTGATACTTATATGTATACATATACTTCACAAACTTATGCCTATACTCATATATACTAAGTTACTTTTTTAATGATAATCAAAAATGTTGATTGGGTTATTGTTCAATATGTTTAGCCACACCTTTTTGACCAAATTCTCACGCTTGACACTGAGGAACTGAGAAAATTCGCTATGGCTATCAAATGATACCACCCAAAAATAAACATAAAGAAGAAGCAGAATCGAAAGTGGTTGTTAAATGACTTTCACCCATCAAATTTTTGTTATTGACTAAACAAATTCTGCCGATCGATGTAAAGATCTGGCACAACTTTTTTGCATTGCATTGTTTTCTTCTTTTTCTCTTTTTTTTTATAAGCCAAAATCGCGTGTCAACAGCTGCCATAAGAATTCACAAGATTCATTTGATAAGAATGCCAACTGTTTATGATTGTTGTTGTTGATGATGTTGATGTTGATGTTGCCTTTCTTAGATGTTTCTAGCTTAACTGTCCATCGAGCGCTTTTGCATTCCACGATGACTTGGCCAGGGGGATGATAATGCGTTACTTTGCCCAGCCATTAGTCAGGCTTTAAACAACGGCGTTTATGGCATAATAAAAAAAACTAGCAGAAAGCAAATTCCAATATCGAATGAGATAAAAAAAAAGTGAGCGGAAAATATGCTCGAAAATATGACCAAATACTGAGATGCCGCTGAGTCTCAGTTGGCCTCAGTTGGCGTCGCAGCCGGCGTCTCAGTCGGCGAGTGTGTCAGGTGCAATGCGCCAAAGCTGTTGACCAGCAGCACAGGCAGCGGAAGGAGCTGTGGAGAGAGCAGCACCAACAGGAGAGTGAGAAAGAGAGAGAGAGAGTGAGAGAGAGGGACGTTAAAAGTACATAAAACACACGAAATAGAAGAAAAATTAAAAAAAGAGACAAAAAGACGGAGAAAAAATAAACGCAGGCAGAGCTCATATGTATGTATGCGTGCATGTATGTGTGTGTGTGACGGACTGTGAATATCACCATGGCAGTCGTCGCTGCTGCTGCTGCTGCTGCTGGTGTTTTTGTTGTTGTTGTGATCGTTGTTGTTGGTGCTGTCGCTATTGTTGGTCCGGCTGACAGACATATCAAATGTCTTTCATAGGTAGTTAAACGCTTCCTATTCCGTGCATGTCGCTGCACTTGGTATTTGCATGGCTTACAGCTTGGACTTGGCATTTGGCGTAGGGCATTTCCCGATACATTTGACCGACCCATAAACAACGCCCATTTCGAAGCGCGAAGTTTCTTCGACTAACTGAACTTGTGTAACTGAATACGAATACGAATGTGTTTGTGTTTATGGTTCTCTGTTATTTTTAGCTTTTTTTTGCACTTCCCTTTTAAGTCGCTTCCTTATGGCATACAAAATAAAGTTTGGTCGTGTGACCAAATGCGCTGGACAGTCTGCAATTTAGAAGAGAGTAAGAGAGAGTAAAATGGAGTGAGAGAGAGCGGGAGAGAGGGAGTAGTTAAAGAAGTTTGCAGTGCTAATTCGTTCATTTATTGCCCTTGAATTGTGCTGCAAGAACTGGTTAAAGCTACCCCTATCAGCAACCCCTTGGCCGTAAACTTAATTTTAGTCCCTAATCAAAAAACCAGAATACAAATTTGCCGCTAATTCCGTTGTTTTTTCTTTCGCCAGCCAGCCAGCTGTTGAACGCGGCAGCAGAACAGCATAGCGAACAACAGTGGGAGAGAGAGAGCGCACAACGAGCAGCGACTGCGCAGCAGCAGCAACTGCGACGCCAACGACGACACAAAGCTCGACTTGACAGCGTCGACGTTGACGGCTCTCATTCGCGTTTTAACGTTTGCGCGGCGCTCACGCAACGGCTGAGCAGAGCAGAGCAGAGCGGCATATAAACAACATATCAATGTGCGTTTTGTTATTGTTGTTACTGTTATTATTAATAATAATAATATTATTATTATATTTAACTCAATTTGTTGTTGCTGGTGTAAAACAATAGCTTAAAACGTGTCGTGCAATAAGCAATGATAAGTGAACCTTAGCTGAATATAAAATCGTTCAAGCGCAGCAACAACAACAAGAGCAGCAGCACTCGAAGCTGGTGATAAAAATAAAAAGGGCTCAGGGACAGCAAGGGAGCAAGCCCTAGACCTTAAAGCCTGTGTGCAGCTGTCTATACATATAGAAGTGTGCGTGCGTGTGTGTGTCTGTGTGTGTGTTTGAGTGTCTGAGCGTTTGTTTAGTGCATTCTCCTAGTGGGTCACTGGAGCGTGCGATATGTCAGTGCTAAACTAAAACAAGCGACTCATGCGCAAAGCAGACACAGAAAAAAAAAATGAGCGCATAAAATAAAATGACGAAAAGTGTCAACAGGGCTCATGCAAGTGCAAAAGGGACAGGGACAGTCGCTACAGGCCGCAGCGACTGGGCAAGTGTCAATGTCATAAGCATTTAGCACTTTAGCATTTTGGCATTGCATTGAAATGCAACCCTGTGTTTTGGGTGTGGGAAAATAAAACACAAAACAACAACAAAATAACAACAACTTTAAAGCGGAAAAGAGAGTTGAAATTGCTTCCGCTGATCGATTGATATTTTTTATGTTTTTCTTCTCTTTTTTTAAAGAAAACAACTTTTACGTACAGCAGAAATAAAATTACTTAAGTAACAGCAGCAAAGCAGAAAGCAAAACCAATTGGCCAGCATCAGTTAACAATATTTTAGAGCCAAGTGGCAACTGAGACGCGGCAAAAGACGTTACCAGCTTCCGTTAGTTCGCTTTTGGGCGTCTAAGCGGCTTCCAGCTGCAATTGTTGTTGTTTCATTAGCCATTTTTTTGTTTTCTTCATAGAAGCTACAGCTGTGCAGAGAGAGAGAGGGAGAGGGAGAGAGAGAGGGAGCGCAGTTGGCATATGTGTGAAGCTGTTAGTAAAAGTTTTATTGATACATCTTCGTGTAATTAATACCAAAGATTTCCCTTTCACACATTACACACACACACACACACACATATGCAAACTCATCAATCTCAAGCCGCAGCATCAATCATCTGCCTGTGCAAAATATTTCTTCAAATATTAATGAACCGATTGCTAGCGGCATTGACTAACCAATATATTTACATAAACATTTAACATATATTCATGTAGTGCGTACTATGTACTTAGCCGGCTTGTTAACTAATTGCGCATACAGTGAAAGCTCTATTAACGAACAGCAATCATTAAGAATTCAATCTAAGTCTATATAATCAACACTTGCTCTGTGGACCAAATTTCTTTTATACAATGGAACGCAATTTTGTATAAAAATATCCACAGAGCGCACAAATAATTTCTAACTCAACTTTGTCAGATATTTTTAATATTTAAAATAATAATTTTGCAAGAAAATATATAATATATAAAACTAAATCATAATTTATTTATGTCAAAACCCTCGTCTTCGAGCCGCATTCAACAACTGCAAATGATAACAACTATTTATCTGGCATTTTGAACATCTTCATGGAATTCATCAACACATCACTTCGCGAGTCTAAAATCCCATTTAGTGACTGTTCACTCTCTTAATCATCTAATCTTTGAGGGCTTTAATGAATGTAAATCTTATCGGAATTTTTGTATTCATTGTCTTGGAATTTACTTCAGCCAGCTGTTCGTCGTGAGGTGTTTTCACTGTACTGCTGCAAGCGTTTGCCGGCTTGATTAACTAATTGTTGTCGTTGTCCGTGTATGCAAATGTTTACTGTAGTTGCTTGTATCTGTATAAAAAATGGCACAGTTGTATTAGCTGCTCTTGATATCCGTCTGGCCCCTTTTTTTCTTTGCTGTTGACCCAATTGCATTTGGAATCGCTGTCATTGTTTAATTAATTATCAAATTAGTTACTGTAACCGCTTAAAGCGACATGCAATGCGAAACAATTGTGTGAATGTTGCACAAATCTCTCAAGTCTACATACACTCAACACGTAACGTAAGCAACAGCAGCAGCAGCAGCAGCAGCAGCAACTGTTTCCATTGAGCAATGCTGAGCAGCAGATCTGATTTTTTTTAAAATCAATTACTAGTACAATAGGTAGCCTTGCTTTATATAACTAATCCTCTTTGGATAAATCAAATGGGGCGGCAGGCATTTAAGCTTGCATACCCTTAATATGATAATGATAACATAATAGATCTATAAGCCGGTAATTTGCATATGAACTGCATTCCATGATACTAGATTCATTTGGACCGTTAAATACCCTTACCAATAAACTTTTACATTGCTGTAGTGGCGTCCCGATAATAAGTACAAAATCGTAGTTCCTCGACGAACCAGTAGGAGAACTGGAGTGGGAGTTATGCTATTAACAGAACATAACACTGTTAATAGCATAGCATGCCGACGTGAGCGAGGAGCAGCGGCCTGTTAATGCAATCTGCCATTAACATACATAATTTAGCAAAGCAACTGACTTGGCGGCTTAGATTAGATATGCAAAATAGTCTTTGTGACTAAAAATTCTTATTTAATCGACCATTGAATGCCCTTACCTAATATGTTTAACTAGTCTATAGAAAAATATCTGTTTCTGAGCAGTTCTGTCTCTATTTAAAATGCAATACTATATCAAATACATATAAGAGTATGTAATATATATAAAATCATATAGAAGCTCAAGTTTGAATACTCTCATCAACAGCTTTCATTCAAAACTTTAATTAGAATAACTATTAATAACTTTTATTAATAGCATATTTATATAACTAATGCGAAGCACATCTAACCTATCTATACCCTTTATATCTAGCTGTTGAGTTGTCTATAAATGAGCTTACATAATTACAATGCTACTTTTGTTAGGGTATTCCAACAAATGTGTAAATGCATTTTTAATCATGCACACAAAATTGCATATCATGTTTTTGTTTCGTCTTCATTTCGCTTTGTTGCATTTCTATAAGGAAAATTCGACCAAAAAACTCATTCATAGGCAAAGCCGTGTTGTTTTCACCTGACCGACAGGTACACACACACACATACACGGAATTTTGTATTGCTGCTGTTGCTTTTGCCCAGCGGCCAGTTTGCAAGTCAAAGAAAGACAAGTGAACTTAAGCATTAGAAATGCTGGCGACAACAACAACAACAACAGCAGCAGCAGCAACAACAATTGAGTCAAAAAACAATCAACAAGTGCGTCTGTCAGTCTCTTTGTCTCTCTCTCTCTCTCTCTCTGTCTCACTGTCTATTCGTCTCTCTGTCTCTTAGTATGTCTTGTGTCCCGTTGTCTGGAAATGCGATACAAAAATCTTCGTCTTGTTTTGTTCGCATCTCGCGCTCGTTTAATGCTTCGTCAGTCACAGATACAGCTACAAAGTGTATCTGCAACTGGCCAACATCATCATCATCATTATCATCATCATTGTCATCATGAGCTGAGTTTGAAGTCTCGAGTTGGAGTCTCTGGCATTTCATGTCATTCATTTAACTGCCTCAACTATTCTACAACGGCAGCGAGGCGAACTCTAGAAATTGTTGCCCCATGGCAATATAGAAAACAGAAACGTTTAAGCGACATATTTAAATAATTAAAGTTTAATTAGTGAAAATACGCTTGCCCTGAATTTCCATGCTTAATGTTTTTTGGGGGGGTCTAAAAATAGTTTTAATTAATTGAATATTTTCATAGCGGAGAGATTTGCTTATAGGTTTCTGCTTGAGCATCGAATACGTATTTATATGTCAATTATAATTTGTCTGGCATTAGTAAGTTATTGAACTATAATTAAGTGATTTAAAAGTTTAAATAATTATTGAAAATTGAAAAACTTGAGAGTTTTTTTCTTTATAAAATAATTTGTGCTCTGGGCTAAAATTGCGAAAACTTGAGACTATTTATTTTTAAAATAATTTATTTTTTAATTATTAAATGTAGTTCCTATAAATGTTGTTTATATTTCAATTTCTTTTATTTAATTTTATGTAGTTTGCTTAAATTTATTTTTCATTTCCAATTAGCCTCAGAAACTTGTTTGCTCAGAACTTATTGAACAGCCCTTGCTGCTTTTGTCTTAGAATTTCTCTTTGCATTTCTTTTTTTTTTAATATTTTCTGTGTTTGTTGTTTTTCGTATTCTTTTTTTTTAATGTTTTGATTTGCAAATCTTTTCTTGACTGGGTTGCTTGGCCGCCCCAGGGGTTGTCTTTCAATATAGTTATGGACAGGTATTGTCTTTCATTCACTCGAACTCTCCAAGTCTGACTGATAGGTAGTGTCTCTCTTTCACTCTGACTGACTGACTGACTGTCTCTCTCTCTCTCTTGCTCTCTCTCTCGTTCTATTTGTCTTTGTCTTGATGAGCAAGCGGCGCTTCAGGAGATTAGTTGAGCAGCTTTCTTTCGATGCTTGGGGCCCGTTTTTTTTTTCAAGCTCTTGTTGTTGTTATCGTTATGGCGGGACTCTCCCGACTCTCCCGCATAGCCCCACACATTTTGTAGAGTCCCCACTATGCAAATCGATGGCAGTGCATTAAATGAAATTACCAAATGCGGCTACGTGCCTTTCTAGGTCTTGGCAATTTACATATTTAGGCGTGCAGCCAAAAGACTTTGCTCGCATATCATTCGGAAATTATATAGTAAATGCATACATATACATATATTTATGTATTTATGTATCTAGAGAGTTGTCTTCTGTGCTCTTTCCAAGACACTGTAGAATCGTTTGCAGCAGCTGCTGCTGCTGCTGCTGCTGCTATTCTTGATGCAGTTACAGATAGTCGAGGGCGAGGTCTTCGAACAGCTTATCTCAGAGCACAATAAGCGCGGCATGTTTATTGTGGCCATAAAGTAAACCCAAAATAAAGATTTCATATACACAACTTATACGACGCAACAGGTGAAAATGGGCATATTGGCTTAGAGCTGAAATTCTATTTGTTAGATTTTTTAGCAAGTTGAAAGTTGATAAAAAAAAAAAGGTTTTCGATTGTATATATATAGCATATATAGTATATTTGCTTGACTATAAATATAGATTAATCATCTCACATACTAACATACGCCAATGAGGTATTTTAAGTGTTATCTTTTTGTTTAGTCAGTGCTACGAATCAGCAAATTAGTTATTAATACTGTTTTGCTTGTTTCTACAGGCAGATATACATATAGACTATATACCTATATAGCTATGATCAATAATACCTATCAAAAATTGCAATTTTGTTTGTTATCAAAATTCGCAACAAGACCTAAAAGCTTAAATGTTTTAAAGTAAATAGCATTGACTGACTAAAGTACAATTAATTTTTTAAGTTAAATATAAATCAACACAAACTGTTGTCAAAATGTATATACTATATGTTTATATGCCATATAATTAATTTTTTAATATTAAATTTAGTTAAGCTCGAAAGAAATATATATATGTATACAAGTTTCTTAAGCTTAAGGTTTTTTCATATTTTTGTAGTGTTATTACACATTTTTTTATAGATATACTTTCTTCAACATTCTTCAACTTCTTTCAACACCTAGAATAGAGCATTGTTCAGTCGTAATCATCAACTATATAAACTTCTCTCTCGTTTTACTTGCAGCAGCGAATACGACGAACGCACGAGCTGTTTGTGGAGCATACGCCACTCCGCACAAACAAGACTGAAAAATTTGTATATCGCGGCGGCTGATAAGGCAAATGGGCGCTGGTAAAAGGCCAAGACAATGGCCAAAATGCGAGCGTAATTAACAAAATGTGCGCCGAGCGACAAGTGAATGAAAATAGCTGAAAAAATATATGCGAGAAATATACAGAAAACAAAAAAACACAACAAAAGCTAAACAAAAAGTGTACCAACAAAAAACGAAAAATTAAATAAAATCCTGTATAAAACAAAAAGCAGTGTTGAGAAGCAGCGCGAGGCGAGAATCGCATTGAGCGCTGAACTTGACAGCGCAACGAAGGCGCCAGCGGCCGGTTCCCAGGCAACCGCCGAATGTGTGCTGTGCCTGTGCATGTTAGTTTGTGTTCACTGTAGTCGCGTACAGTGTGTAACGCTGTGTGTCTGCGTGCGGAAATGGCTTAGCGCAAAAATGTTGATTAAAAGTGAACGTTTGTGTGTCAAGCGGGTTCAAGTGAAGCGAAAGCGTCAAATACAAAAAAACAAACTAAACTGCAACAACAAGCTAAGAAACAGCAACAGCAACAGCAACAGCAACTCATTAAGCAGCTGGCAACAACAACAGCAACAGCAACAGCTACAACAATGGCCGCCGACGCAATTGCAGGCAGCAACACAGCAACAACAATTGAAACAGCAACAACAACATCACCTATAACACCTGCAACGCCAGCTTCACCTATAACACCTACAACAACATCTACACCCACAACACCGACAACAACAACAACAACAACACCTGTAGACAGTCCCGCTCAGCAGCTGAACAACAGCGTCGACAGCGGCATCGCCGTTCTTGATGTGGATCATCAAGCACTGAAGCGACGTCAGCGTCTGCAGCAATGCCAACGAATTCTGCAACTATTGCAGCGCGATCAGCCCACATATCAAGAGCTGCGCGATAGATTAAGGTGAGTTCCATAATTAATCTATTACATTTGACTTATGCTGCAAATAACTTGAATGTAAATTTGTTAAGCTGATTACGAATGACGGGAAATGTCTCAGGCTTAACTTTAACTGGATTTGACACTCGTTCTCGCTATGATCGACTCTCTCTATCTGTTTATCTATCTCTCTCTACCTCTCTCCCTCTATCTTTCTCTTTCTTTTATTGCCTAAATAAGTGTCCCTTTTGCGCTCGTTCTTCTTCTCACTTTTGCTTCCTCTTGTTTCGTTCCTTCTCAAATTTAATACCTTGAACCCATTAAAAATGGGAAATCAGGTTATAATGGTTTTGTTATATCTATGTTGCTTTTTCTATCCCCCTTTCTTATTCACTTTCTAATCAACTTCCTGACTTCTGTTTTTCTTCGCTTTCCCGCTCTTATTAGATTCGCTCTGACACACAGTGAAACTGTAATAAACACCTGAAGATTCTATGAATATCTCTTGATTAATTATATAAAATATGTTCTATAATCTATTCACTAATCGATAATCTAAAGAATTTCTTTAATAATTAAATAAATTCTTTGTTTATATTCTCTGGAATAAATAATTACTATTTTCTATTTATATAAGTTCCGGATTTACCTGTATTGCATTATGCTCAAGCGCTTATATAATAAGTTTGTTTTTCTCTAAGTTTGTTTGATTTATCGCATTGAATAATGAATCTCAATTATTTTCTTAATGTAAATTTCGCAATTATTTTGTCAAATATTTGACACATACGAACGTAGCTAATTAACAATTTTATGTTAGCCCACGGCACAAGGCATACAAAAAATTGAAGAGATTGTCGAACGGATGTGGCTGATGATGGGCTTGGCAGACATTCGGCATGTGTTTGGATGCTCTCAACTGCAGCTGCTGTTTGTCAATTGCTGATTTGATTAGCATTTTTTTCTTTCTTTTGGGTGCGTTGCGAAGCTGACAAAAAAAAAATGAAGACAAACTTCAGATTTGCAATTTGCAATTTGCAAAATTTGTCGACCTCAATGACAAAAATAAAATATTCGCAGGTGCAGTCAGTGCAATAAAATAACGGCAGCCGCATCTGGGAAGGGAATATTTAGAGAGACAAATGTTCCCACTCGACACACAATGAACTTAAAAAAAAAAGCAAAATAAACAAAACAGAAAAAAAGAGATAAAACTCTTTTCATTACTCATCTTCAAAATGTGTTTTATTGCCAAGTCAGGCGCACGGAGAGATGAACAACATCGTTAAGCTGTACATATGTATATACAGATAAACATTATATATATTTTTTTTTGTTTGTATTTCTGCCTAACAGTTCGTGTAATATCTTCATCATTATGATGTTCTTTTTGCTCAAAGAATAAACTTTGAGTATTATGTATAGTTTTTAATGCTTTTGTGTTTTTGCCTCTGCAAAATCAGCTAAATTTCTATGTGATATATCAATTGGGAATTTTGTTGGATTTATAATAAATGTCTTGAGCTTTTTGTTTATTCTATTGACTAGATCTATACAGCTCATTAAGGATACAAAATAAAATGAGAAAAAATAACATTTAAGCCTTTTCTAAAGTTATCGATATCAGAATTGCTTGCCCAAACTGTTCCTTAAATCAACTATACTTTTAAGATGGATTCCTTGTCTTTTATTATTAACAATAATAATAATAGTAATAAAGCCACAATTACAATTGCTTATCAAACGCTGACTGACGTTATCGATAATAATCGACATTAAAAGTAATCAACAGATAAGCAAATATCTATTTTCTTCATATTGAAATCAAATCACAATCGAAGAGATATTTTAAAATTTCAAATGCCCTATTATCGATATATATCGCCAGAGAAATCTGTAAATTTGTCTCTCAGTCTTTCTGTATTTATCATTATTTACAGCCTTATAGTAATCGCATATAGTTTCCACTTACGCTTTAGTTTTAATGCTCTTCGGAATCGTAACAAAAACGTTCAGACTTTAATTCACATTGAATCTTATCGGCACTATATAAGCGAGCGGAATTTGAATTTATCTTATCGCTGAATTCATAATTAATTTGATGAATGCCAATTAATTGGGTATGGCAAAGAGAAAAACAAACACAGACAGACGGACATGAGAGACAAGCACGTGAAACGGGCTTTGTTCGCAATTCATTTTCATGTTGTCATTGGCAAACTGTTTTTCCAAGTTTTGCCATCGATTTTCTTTGATTTGAGCCGTTTTACTTGTGCCGTCCACGATTTGCATAAATGACAAAGAGCTAATTGGTCAAATGACAAAAGTTATTCAGCTGTCTGTCACCGTGCCGGCCCTCTTTAAACCTATTTGTCTCTATCTCTGTCTGTCTCTCTATGCTTTTATTCTTTGTTATCGCCTTTTATTAGTTTTACCTGTGACTAAACTAACTAAAGTCCAGTTCCACTTTGGATACTCGCCACAACGCACACACTAAACAAAAAACCCCTACAAAATTCAAACAAAATTCATATAAAACTAAATTCAAAATCCGGCCTAAATTTCTTATAAATATATATATATTATATATCTAAAAATTGTTGCTCTTGAACGTCTCGGCCCAATTATAAGGCGATTGTGATATAACCTTAAAAATCTTGACACTTATCTGTGAAATTTTTCATTGCGTTGCCTCTTTCTTATTTCTTTTTTGTTTGTTTTTCTCTCTCTCTATTATTATTATTTTTTTTTTCTTACGATTATTTATTTATCGCGCGTTGTTATCAAATCAAAAGCCGCAAAAAAAAAAACGCATGCCAGGCTTTTTTTTTAATGAAAAATAAAAAAAAAAACAAACAAGACTATATAATACCCCTCTCTCCATATATATAAAACGACAAGGTGCAAAAAGAGTGTAAACCCAACGACGCAGTCGCAAACTTAAGTTAAGTCAGTTAAGATCGTCGCGAAGTGTGTGAGAGACATCCTAAGTCAGCTGGCGGGAAAATTAGGTAAATTTCTGATAAACATGTAGAGGAGAGCCGACAGCTGACAGCAGATAGCTGTAGGCTCAATTCTGTGCGCAGGCAATCAATTAACAAGTTCTTATATATACAAACACGCATACACATACACATACCTAAAATAAATAAATGCCAAAAAAGATTTGATTGATAAATGCTGTAAAATACAAAAAATAAAAAAAAATGCTTAATTGCAAAATAAAGTTCTCGGCTCGCTCGATTATTTATTCAAACTTGAAGTCGTGAAGTGTAAAAAAGTGACGAGAAAAGAAACTATTAAAAATGACTTTGATGTCTGCTCAAGTGTATAGAAACAATTTGCAATTCGTAATTCGCATTTGTCATGTTTAATCACATGTTTTTTTCCTCAAGCACAGCACACACTCACAGCTCGAGAGTTAGATAACATCTCGATAGACAACAAGAAGAAGAAGAAGAATATGAAATAAATATGCAAAATTGAAAATTCTCTCAAGCAAAAACCGTGAATTTCTTTGCTATGTTTAATCTGCAAGCAAACAAAATACAAAATCGTGTTTGATAGTGCTTCAAAATAACTCTAGCCAGAGCACATACCAAGCGATAAGCACAGGTAAACAGCTAAGCTACTAGCTAAAATGGGTAAAAAGTCTAGTCAAAGTTGTAGTAGAAATGTAGCTAGAGAGACTTTTCAATATAAATTACGCTGTCTGACATAACTTAGCTTAAGCACTCAAATGGCATTGACTTAAATGAACAATGCATTTTGCTAAAATGCCCAAATGACACTGGCTTAAAATGAATCATGCAAATCAAATTGATTAATGCTAAAAGTTCATTGCCTTGCATGCAATAATTTGCAAATTTATCAAACATAAATTAACATTATAAAGGAATTTTAAAGGCACACAAATTTCGTTCAATTAATAAAGTGCAAGATATTTATTAAAAATAAAAAATAAATATATACATATTAAAAAATATTTTGTACTTACATTTTATATATATTTTTCCAACTGTATCAGCAAAAAAATAAATAAATAAATAAAAAATATTTAAATGCGCATTGATTCCACTGAAAATATTTGTATGCAAATCTATTTTCATATAATAAATGCGCTAAATACTAAAGTCTAATATATAAAATATATATAAATGCAGTCTGCATAGAACCAAAATATATCTATATCATAAAAAAGTTTCCACTCAAGCATATTTATTTTAATTAACTGGAATTTCAGCAGCAAAACGTTTTTCTGTTTTCAAGCAGCTGCTTCTTATACTAAAGTTCTGTAAAAATAAATGCAAATTCCCTAGATGAATTTGATTAGTTTGTTTGTTTGCCCTTGCCTAAGGTCAATCGTGCCAGAAGTTAGTCGAACTGATTAGTAAATACTAAATAGCTATATAGCTATATTTTAAGCCAGTGTCATTTCAACTCTGAACTATATCAAATGCTTGTCTAGCTACTTTCAGCAAGTGTCATTCACTAATGAATATAAAGTTTAAAGTTATAATCTTTGAAACATTAATGCAAAATTCTTTGAAATTCCTAACTTTTACCAAGCGACACTTGAAACTGAAATGCTTCATGTAGCGCATTACACTGACATCATTTATTTAGCTATGAGCCAACTTACATGCGTAAATAAATACGTACATGTACGACATGTTATATATATATTATCTGAATGATAAGATATGTTCAAGCAGCAATGTCAAAGACAGCGATAGTCGAGTATTTTTTTCTATATTTCCCGCACTGCTAATCCCCTCGCATAGAACTATAATTTCATTTGGCTTCAGTTTAGTTTTTAGTCTGCTGTGTAGTGTGTGTGCGTTTTGTGCATTTCTTCAGATGACAAATGACAAATGACAAATGAGAAATTTTCACAGTGTTGCAAGCGTGTGTTGCGGCCCCTCGACTGCTTAATGGAGCTGCCCATGTATCGGGGCAACAATAATTTATTCCTGGGTCTGACCAGCGTCGTTGGCCTCATCGGTGGCGCCTATCTGCTGCAATGTGGCGCTCAGCATTTGATCAGGTGAGTTGAGTCATTGGACCACCAACAGGTTGCACCTGCTCTAAGTCCAATTGCTGCACGTGCAGCGAATCGCACATTTAGTTAGCTAAAAAAAAACAAGGCTAGTTGCTTTTGAAGTTACCTTTTCAGCTTCATTTTCGTTTTCAGTTACGTGTTGATTACGTTTGCGTGTTGGCCAAATAGACATGGGAAAAATAAGCAACTGCTCAAAACTATGTGTAAAACCATCTGGGGGAGCATTTAAAAAATTGCACATAAAAACCGATTTGGCATAATTGATGTCCACTAGAGTTTTGCTTTGTGTATACCCTGTAAGCATAGCAAATGAGGTGTATTGGCTAAGACCAGAGCAAAAAGAGTTTTTTGTTTAAGATTAAGAATTGAATTTCTTTTTGTATACGCTTTAAACACGGAGAAGGAGTATAAAACAATCAAATATATATATATTTATATATTGCATACTCTAGTAGTAATATAAATTAATCCTACCTTGCATTCTAAGAGACTTATCAATAAATATCGTATTCAAATTATATAAATTTTCAGTTTGAGCATTATTGAAAGCTTCAGATATTTGATGCCTGTATAAGACATTGCCTTAGCTTTAATATGTTGTATTATATATGCTCAGACAGAGATATATTTAAGGCCTCTTATATTTGTTACCCAGGAATTATTACTATCTATTCTATCAAACTAGTACAATCTTAGTCAAAGCTGTCTTCATCTCTCAATATGCATATCAATGTATGCCGATACATACAACCAACTCTCTGGCCAGTTACAGGGTATCATCAATCTATTGTTTATTTTTCTAAAGCCAGTTGCTTTGTCTTATTTAGGTAGCAGAGCTCATTTTTGATTTCCTTGGTCGTGTCACAAATCAAGTTGCTTGTGTAATAACTTAATTCGCCAATATCTTTAATTGGTCAACAACAATTGGTTTCGCAGCTGTTGCCAATTTCGATTGTCTATCGATTATCGTTTACCGTTAGCAAGCATTTCATAACAATGTGACACAAATTTTTGATATAGCGGAAATCGTTAAGAACCACCCTGAAGAGCTAACGGTCTTCATAGAGTTCTCGCTCTCAAGTACTGCAATAACAATTAGCAAAGAATAATAATAATTCTTTTGTTCCATTCAAGCTAATGAGGCATTTGTTTACTGATTATTATTATTGATGTATTCGTGCAATTGTTTAAATATTCATCAGCTGGCCTTTATATACTCTATACACACATATTACAATGTTCGCTTTCTTAGTTGAAAAGTGGAAGAGAAAAAAAAAACGAGAGACGCTTCATGCATAAATGGAAAGTCAGTCAGTCAGTCAGTTTATGTGGCATTATAATTATAATTAACGCCTGTCAACGTCACTTGGCTAAAAGTATTTAAATGCACAAGTGCGCTACACTGACAGAAAAAGTGTTGCAGTTGAACAAAAATGAAATGTACTCGATTTTGAGTAAAATATGCTGCGGTTGCTTTGGAAACTGGAAAATTACATAATAAGCAATTGGAAATCTTTGAAAGCTTTAAATTGCATTTGCAATTCGATTTTAACATTATTGAAAATTTATTATTTTGTTAAGTAAATTATATAAGCATTTTCAATTAAATATTAAACTCATTAACAGATTTAACAAGACTTCAAATCAAATTGAAAAATCAATTAAAATTTGTTATTGAGCTAAGGAATCTACACGATGTAGTTAATCAACTAATAAACATTGCTTATTTAATAGCTTACAAAATGCATTGCAAAGCTTTTAAAAATTAATGAATATTCAATACCTTCTAGATAATCAGAAAACATTTCAACAAACAATTGAAACCTTCTAAAATTCTATTAGCAAGCATTTGAAAAGAATTTGAAGAGCACTTGGAAGAATTCTTATGCATAGAAATTTGTTATTTGACTAATGGAGCTAGCTTAGTTAAGAGTTTTATTAATTTTTGTAAACTTTGTATATCTTTTAATGCATTAGCAATATATCTCAAACTGAAATTTTATATACCCTATGATTAACCTATTGAAATGATAGCTAAGAGACACCATGCAGCTCATAATACAACATAATGACAATCATTATCTTAAATACTCTTTCTCTGCTAAACACCTGTTCGCTTAAATCTAATCAAAAATAATATTTCAAGGTATTTTCACTTCTTAGAAATTTGTGTAACCTGCTTTTGCTGCTCTTAAATTCTTTTAATGTGTCTCGAAAATGAGAATCCAAACGGGTTCAATTAAGATGCCAGTCGCATAGCAAGTGAAAAGAAACCACATAAAAACAAAATACGAGAAAAAAAGTGTTACAAATGTGACAGAATTTTTATGTTTACGAAAGTGGCTAAAAAGCAGTCAAGGCAACTTTGGAAAATTGACAAAAATTATCTACGATTATTAAAGAGGCAACGACAACTGTTGTGGCACGAGCGAGTCGCGTAATTAAGTGTTGCCTATCGGCAAATATCGCGCAAATAATTTGTTGCATACTTTTCGGCGTTCGCTAATTTTTGAATTTATTTTCATACAGAATAAAAACGATTTGTATATGCGCAAATTGCTAAGCAACATATTTGCAATTAATGTTAGCACAGCAAAAACGATTACAATGAATATCTGTAAATTGTTTTTACTTTTTTTTTTGCGCTACAACAAAGTAGCATTGACACTGGCATTCAGATTGAAAGTCAAATAGAAAAAAGAAACAAGCATACAAGTGTTCTACACAACAAAATCTTTCTATATTTTTGCTGTTTATTTATAAAGTCTAAAAAAAATAAAAATAGTTATTCATACATGTTATTTATAGCATTATTCAGAATATTTAAATTTGTTTTTTATTTTGATTAAGATTTGGAAACCCGTTTCATTTTGGGCGCCATTTATTAATCAGCCATCATTAGACAGACTAATAAATTTATAAATTCCAAGAGCTACAATTATAAAAAAAAAAAACAAAATAAGTAGAAAAAAATCAGACAAACTAATATGAATAACTAAATTTCATTAAAATCAAAACTCGTTTGCGGAATTTTCGATAATCTTCTACAATAACTTCAAAATTTTGCAATGAATAATGAAGTCGGACATTAAGAAAATCAGACGCCAGACGAACAATTAATCAACATTAAAAGCGAGTTCAAATTCCAGTTTCAGCTTCTATTCGAATTAGAGTGCAGCAGCATCAGCTGTCCATCGCTGTCAGAACTGTCGAGCTTTCTCTTTGCCGTCAGTTGCGGGATTTCTTGTTTTTCTTCCATGAAGAGAATTTCTGGCAGAACGCGTGAATTACTCAAAATTTCATAGGAAAAAAATCAACAACAACAACGCATTAAAGCTCTTACGTCATCAACGAGCTCGTCTGTGCCCGTCTATCCGCATATGTTTAGCATTTATGTTTGTTCGTGTTTGCTTCACTCTCACTCTCTCAATACTCGACACGTTATAGAGCTTTGCTCTCCGCGCGCTTGCCTTACGCGCCACTCTCTCACTGGCACTGCCTCTCTGTCTCTCTATGCAAAAACCGGCATAAGCTGCGTGCGTCGACGTCGCTGCCAACGCACGCTCAGCTGTTGGCTACACTAGCGCGCTCAAAGCGAACTGCGCATAATAAAACTAAAGCTGGTACGAGAAAGTTGTCGACGCGCTGCGGTATCAAAAACAGATAAAACAAAACTCGCAGTTAAATCGAATTCGAAAAAATTGTAAAAACAAATACAAATCAATTTACGGCCATGCAACAAAGCAAATGCCAGCACAGTGCCAAATCAAGTAAACTGAATAGAAATATTAAATAGAAGTTAAAGGAAATCAACAATCAACGAAACAACAACAAGCAGACGTGAAGAGTTGAAGTGTTACGTCGCTATACAGACACGGCCAGCATGTTGTTTACGTCCGGTGTTATCTGCCAAGTGGAGAAATTGCTCTGTACACCGATCAGTTTCGCCGTCTTCGCATTCCTCTTCATGGCCTGCACCATGGAGGTGGTGCTGCTGAAGCTAACGACCAGTGCGCATATCTTTGGACGGCCGCCCAATCAGGATGACTGGGATGAGGGCGGCCAATTCGGGGAGGAGGATATCTACTATGAGAATCTTGAAAATAACTATGAGCACTGGGCGCGCAGGCGTCTACGCTATCATCAGCGTCAGCAACAGTTGCTACAACAACAACAACAACAGCAGCAGCAGCAGCAGCAGCAGCAGCAATTTCTATAGACAATTGTCTGGAATACGACTGAAATTTCTCCAATTAGACTTTAGTTTTTATTTTAATTTTTTTTTTATTACTATTATTTCGATTTCATTTGCGTCTGTATGTAAACAATTGCAAAATTTTCTGCCGATTCATTTGAAACACACTCCAAAAGAAATAAGTGAAGAAACACAAAAATTTCTGTTAATATTTTGTGCACGTTGTTAACATTATAAATGAGTTATAAATATATACATATATATGTTTGTATAGATACTCAATCAATTTCGAGTATTTGGTTTCAATTACGTGCATTTTTGTTTTGTAGAGAAATTTGCATAAATTGTAAATGACTGACATAATAATCATAATAATATCTGCATATTACATAACCTAATCTATCGAATATCCAATACTATATACATACATCAACCCTATTCCGTAGAGCAATAAATGTAATTTAAGTTTTCCTGTATGTGTGTGATTGTTATAAACAAAATATATACTGTTATATACTGTTATACAACTTTGTTCAGTGTTGTAAGCTATGCTAAGTTATGATTCCAAATAAAATGATTGTATTTTCCAGTAGCTTGTAGATTGAAAATTGCAAAATCACTTTTCATTGGTCCAAACGGGTTTGACGACGATTTTTCTTCCGCATTTTTCCTTAGGCAATACTCACAGAAGGCGATGGAGAAAGAGAGGGAATTATAGACAGAGTATCTTAATTACAGTTTCGATTTGGCCACTTGCAAACTTGTTTTGAAAATATTAAAAACATTTACGTATCGATTTGTTTTCTTTACTAATTAAACAGATGCTAGCAAAACAGAAAATTATAAATTAAATTATAAACTATAGACTGAAATTAGCAACACGTAACCTTCATCGAGTTGTTTAACCTTTTGCCAAATAATCTGTATATTATCTAGCATTGTGCGTCACAAGTTTAGGCAAATTAAATGCGAAACACTGCAAAAAGGAAAGTAAGAAATAACAAGAACACAATTTGGAATTGTGTCAAGAATAGAAGCTATGCGACGCGATATCCAAAATTAAAAACTCGACAAAGCAGTTATAAAACATATTTTTGCATACATTGATAATCCATAGAGCAGCGTCAAAGACAGTATAGAATGCGTATAAAATTGTGATAGGCATGTCGTTTAGCTATCAGAAGAAAAGAATATAGCTCGGAATTGTGTCAAGAATAACAGCAACCTGAACATAACCACGGATAAAGCCTAATTCTAACTGTTTTTTAAACAATTTGCATAAGATGCCGATGTAGGAAACAAATCTTAATGGGAGCTTATATATTTAGATTCACGTAAATCGTTTTATTATATGATTTTATATTTAACTTGTTCTCTGTGCAAATTCTTTTCAACTAAAAAAAAATAAAAAAATTATAAATAAATAAATATAAATAAATAAAATACAAAATAAATCAAATTAATAAAAGCTGATAAATAATTAATATAAATTTAATTAATTTAATTTAATTAAAGTACTGTTAATACTATTTAATTATCATTTAATTCTTGTTTGATAAAATATATATATGCATATATAAATAAAACAAATATATAAAAAAAATATATAAATTCTTTTCAAATGCTGATTTTTTTGTTACACAATAATTGATTAAGAATATTACAATATTTATAAAATATAAAAATTCTTTTTCAATTATAATATAATAACAATTTTTTTTAATAAAACGTTCAATATTTTTAATTTAATATTTGATTTAAAAAACTAAAAAAAAAATGCGGAGCTAAATTTAAATTGTATCTCCTAACATTTTTGCAAAAATAAATTTTTTTGCATATTTATATTTGTTATTTATAGAGATAAATATATATATTTTACTTTATTCTATTTTATTCTTTTTTTTTTAGCAAAATAGTAGCTAGGAAGACGAAGAAGTCGAATGCCAACGAGGAGCAGCCCAACTGCAATGTCTGCTGTGCAGAATTGGATTTAAGCAGTGCCAAAAAGTAAGTATTCAATTTGGCCTAAATAGAGCTAATCTAATGCACTCCCCCCTCTCTCTCTCTCTTTCTCTTTCTCTCCCCCACAGCTTTGTCACATGTTGCACGTGTGGCAAGCAGGTGTGTCGCGGCATCAAGTGCGCCAATTGGCTGCCCAAGACAGCGCAATGGGTGTGCGAGCTATGCCACAGTTCGAAGCAGTCGCTGGAGCAAACTTCGTCCTGGGTGGCCGAGCAGATGTCATTCAATCAGCAAAAGTTCGTCTATCCATTGCGAGCACGCAGCGAAATCTATATACCCATCAGCTCAGAGCTCGCCGACAGCTCGATGCGTAAGCATTAAAATAGCCAAAAAAAAAAAAGCTAGATTTGATAGCTAAGTCCCAATTTGCTTTACAGAGTTCGAGAGCGTCAGTCAGGTTGGCATGAATACGACTATGAGTTCGGATGAGCGCAGCAGGATAAGAGAATATGTTGAGCAAATTGTAGCGGAAATGCTCGGCAGTAATCTCGATCACATCAAAGTCGGCCAATTGTCCAAGAGTGAGAACTGTAAGTAGAGATTCAGCTGTATGGCATATGAAATGTGTTTCGCAGTTTCGCTTAGATTTGATTAGTGCAAATGCAATCTGTCGCCACTGCAAATTTCCCTCAATTGTTGCGAATTAAAAATGAGCAGTTCGCTGTGTATACACAAAAGATACTATATATATACGTGTATATATAGAATATATATGCGATATATGTCACGCTTGTGTCGGAAATGTTCAACAACAGTTCAGAGGCCAGACACAGCTTTTGCATGCGCGCAAATTATAATGAAGTAGTGAAGAAATTTAGGGCAATGAACCAAGTTATTATATCTCATTCGCAGACATAATGTCAGTGCAATTTCGCTCATCAAACTGAGGCAAGAGATTCTAAAGTTCTTTAGAAAAAACAAAGCACCTAAAAGTATGCAACAAAATATTTTAAATAGTCAAAAAGGCTTTCATACTGAGCTTATTGCATACTTTACGGCTTTTTGTTTAATTTAACTGAACAAGTTTTATTAGCATTTATAACAATATTTTTTAAATTATTATTATTTGTTATTTATTTATATGTTAAAAAATATTGACTGCGCATAGATGATTGAACTGATTAAACATTTATTAAAGTATTTTTTGTACAAAGAGAGGGCTCGCTAAGACTCAGCTTCTTTAGGCAATATCAAACACCATATTATGATATTCAGACTTCAAATAGTCCTTTGCATTTACAACTTTTCGAACTGCCCATCAAATGGCATTGTTGCTTACGTTGCTTTACTGCCTAGCGTGCAGTCAAAGCTTTTAACCAAATTCATTGCATACTTAATGTTAAATTTAATTATACTTTATGCACACACACACACACACACTCATACACACACACACACATACTCACACATACAAACAGACCTGCAGCTGTTTGATAAATATCATGCGAAATTGAGCAATCTGTTTATCAATGTGGAGAACGCTTTATGCGCACGTGCCTACAAAGGAGGTAAGTCCTTGCGTGTAGCTCTGTTCTGCCACTACCCAAAAAAAAAAAAAAAAAAAAAAAAAAAACAATTTTAATAAATTACTACTATTCCTACTACTTCTATAGCTGCGCTCTAATCTGCTGTGTAGTGCCTGTTTAACCTGCTCGTATCCAGCATGAATCATGGCTATAATAATAATAATAATAAAAAATTTCGTTTATCTATATTTAGCGCACATTTGTTATCTTTATGCATTTAGCTATGTACGTAATATTTTGAAAAATTCTGTAGAAATATATGTACGTAAACACACCTGTGCGTATACGTAATATTGTAGGAATGTCATAGAAATCAATGAATATACAGAGTTGGATTATGCCTATCACTAATTATTCAATACAAACTAAACTGAAATGAAAACCATAAGCACAAAGCAACGAAAATCGCGGTCAACACTCATTGATAAGAGCAACACACACACACAGAGACAGACACACACACACACATGTTGTGATAAGGCAAAAGCATATGAAACTGATAAGCAGCAACCTCTTCTCTCTCTTGCTCTCTCACTCGCTCGATTTGAAATACCGACAAGTACACCACACTTGATAGGCATTTAAGAATTGTAGCGACAGTTGGCCTTAACCAGATGACAAGCCGAGATACTCACACATAAATCATACGCAACGTGCGCACCGCCATTGCTCAGCAACTGGTTTAAGCCAATAGCCAGAGCCACAGTTACAGCAATAGCAACAATAACAGCTGCAAATTGACAATTTACACGGCTAGCCGAACATTCAACATATTTGCCGAGTGTTCATATTTTTTGTTCAGTTTTTCAGTTTTGTTTTTAAAGTTTTTCTTCGACTGTCCCATCCTTCAAATTACTAAATCAAATACGTTCGTTGAGTGTAATACGTTAGAGGCACGCTAACACACAATGATTGCATGAAATAAACATGTCAATCACTTGAGAGCTTGAATTGCTCAAACACCAAACTAATATAGACCTGTTACGGCTACAGGAAACAAACGAGTTTTTATATATTTTTTTTTTTAATTTTGCTAGAATTGTTTTAAGAGAACTGTAGAATGCCGTCAATTGATTTTTTAAAATTGATTTGCAGTTTGTACTTAGCTTAGAAGAATTAGTTAATCTTTTTGTAATTGGAGCAGAGTCATTCTAGTAGATTATATTCTTAGTCAATCAGTTGGGCAGAGCGATACAACTTTTACTTCTCTTGAAATGCTCATCAGTCAATGAGTCATATGAAAATAGCTTCAAGTAGTAGAGTAAATTGATCAATTGATATACATAATGCAATTTGCTGCTTATTCAGCACTCGGATCAGCTATATATTCAGTCAAGCATCATAAGTTATTCAATCAAATTAAGTCAATCATTCAACTTAATCGGCAAAAGCTTTTATATATATATATTGCATTAGCTATAATGCATTTACTAAACGTCTTCATTAGTTAGTTATTCAATCAAGTCAGTCAGGAAAATCACTTAATCAATGAGTTTGTCAAAACAATCAATCATTTAAGAAAATATGTTCAGAGTTTCACATGATTTAGAATCGATTTTATAGAATTCACATAAATATAAATAACAAATTCAACAAGTATAATATTTAATAATTTATGATGTTTTTAATACATTTTTAAAAGAACTCTTGGCATAGTTTTAGCTTTATGCGAACCGTTCTCAATTCTTACATGGAAAGAACTTGTGAAGCACAAAGCGCGCGAATATCGAAATGCCTCAAATAAACAAAAGCCAACTGTTTGTATGCCATTACAAAGCTATCGATGAGTGTGTGTGTGAATGTGCAGGTGATTGTGTGCTAGCCTGCCTGTGTGTGTGTGTGTGTGTGTGTGTGTGGCGCTGTTAGCTACGGCTCACGATTGCTGCTCGCAGCAGTTGCCAGACGCATAGCGCGCCGATCGCAACGTTTTCTTGGCAGCGCGCCGAACAGCCAAAAGCCGGGTGAAAAGTAAACTAAAAGAAAGAAGAAAGAAGCAAGAAAGAAAGACAACAAAGTAAAAGCAATAAACATTTATAAAACTAAAGTGTTAATGATAACAAAAAATAAATAAAATAAAAGAAAAACGGAAAAAATAATAAATAAAATAAAAATAATTTAAAACTAAAACAAGCCCAAATTTGGGATTTTGCAGATAACAGATAATAGATAACAAACACACACACACACACACACACACACTGCTGCACAGCCAACCTTGACCCTCTACATTAAAAATGATAATATATATACATATATATTATACAAGTATATATATATTATTAGTATTAGCAAGCAAAAATCAAAGTTAAATTTAAAACGTGGCCTAAGCGGAAAAAATTCAATTTTAATCAATATTAATGATGGTTTAAAGCGAAAAAGATTATGCGCTAATAATTTATGCCACGACATAAAATATATAATTTATATAAATACATATACTTATATACTATATGTATATATAGATGAGCCGAGCGTAGTTAGCCAAGTGCAAAAAAAAACAAGGCATAAACATGTTAAGCAGTTTTTTTTATTTTTTTATTGTAAGCCGAACTCTGAACTGAACTTGACTTGTGCACCTTGTACGGCGCACTTATACAATACATATACATATATACCATATATAATATATATGTATAGTATATATTTAGGTATGATCTGTCCCGGTTAAGGTTCAGTTTCGGCTTTGCTTCATTAATGACATATTCGCATATGCAAAGCGAGTCAGATACATTTCAATCTTTGACATTTTGTGCGCAAAACTCAATGACTAACGGCATTCAAGCGATAAACACAAGCCAACACACACACACACACACACACGCACACAGACATGGCTCACACACAATGGACATGTCAGCGAGGCGTCGAAACGAAGCGATAAAGAAATTTAGTGGCTTTTGTTAAGGCAGAAATAGATAACTGCGTGATTATTAATTATGTTTTAGCGCAAAAAGAAAAATATTAGAAACATTAGCACAAAATGTGAAAGAAGCAGTAGAAGAAAAGGCAAATAGCTGTTGCGAATGTATGTGTGTGTGTTTATATGAAAAATATATATGTATACAACTATATTTATTATCATTATGCTGTCTGTTGAAGCGTTTAGCAGAGCTTTAAATATATTTACTTTTATTTTTTTGGCAAATGCGGCGTATGCGTAATTTAATTGTTTGTAGAGAAATGTGCGCGTGTGTGTGTGTGTCTGTGTGTGTTCATTTGTTTATTTGTTGTGTTTGCGTTAATTAAAATCGAAACATAAATATTTAAACAGTATAAAAGACAAATAGCAACAAAAACGAGTGTTAACAAAATAACAAAAATAAACAAATGTGACAGTCTATTCATAAATGTGAATATACTCAACTACTATATATGTATACATATAACTGAATACATATATATATATATACATAACTGTCTAGCATGGACTTTACATTGGGACTAATAACTGGCATGTATGCTGTGGCAGCTGTTATTGTCTTTTACATTGTTTACGTCATTGAGGTGAAATTAGGTATGCCTTCTACTCTAAGCTATCGATCAACAATTACAACTACAACTACAACAACAACAACTCACTCACTTTCTACACTCACTTTTCCATTCATTTCATGTGTGTTTTTATTGTTGATATTTTTAACTTTGATTCTTTTGTGCTAACCACACTTTGCGCAAATTCTTGACTTCACTGAGACAGTTTCGTTAACCATCTCGACTGCATTACAGATTTGCCAGCCATTGTTAATGGCCAAAACAACAACAACAACAGCAGCAGCAGCAACAACAACAACAATAACAATGATCAATTAGCTGATATATCACAGACACGTCTGCGCACTCTCATCGAGAGCATCATTGCAGAAACTCTGCGCAGCGGCAGCAACTCGCTCATGACTCCAACGGGCGCCGTCTCTGAGATTAGTTTGGATACACGCTCCAATGGGCAGCTATCGGGCTTTCATAATAATAACAATAAGCGACGCCATCGCACCGAGCACTATTTCGAGCCGCAAATCTATCAGGATCTATTGGCCACAGCGGTGCTGAATAAGGTAAGGCAAGAGAATCTTACAAGTTATAAGTAAGTAAAAGTATTTAAATGCCAAATTACGTAACTACAGACTTATTGTCTTAAGAGTTCTCTATAAAGAAGATAAACTGAAATGGAAATTCAGAACAATTAAAATAGAAAAGTTATTGTAAAAATAAAAAGTCAATAATGAATGCGTTTAAGATAAGAAAACACATGCGAAGCTGGTCATAAAAATATAAGACCTTAAAGATAACAACAACAAAAAATGAAAATTAATATAAATAAATTTATAAATTTGTGTTAGGTCGGAAATTTATCAAACTATCCTTGATAAAGCATGCAATGCCTTGAAACCGTCATAATGTTTGCATATAGTATCTGAAATAGATAAATCATTCATTTTGTTTTTTTTTTTTTTTTGGCGATAATTTTTAGAGATATGTAATAGCTTGATATGCTGATAGTTTATAAGAACTATTGGCTTAAAGATAATTCAATAAAATATTGCAAAAATTGAAAGAAATTCAATTATGATTGATCGAAATTTGACTATGATTGAAGCATATGCAAATGACCTACATATCTAAGATAGCAACAGTCCTGCCTGAAATTTCAATTTCAATTGCCTTAATCAACATTGTCCCTGCAACAGCTTATTTAGCGAAATGTGAGTGGAATATATCAGAGTGCCTCAATTTCTACATATCATTTTGTTAGCTACAACCAATCTCATTATGTTTCTGGGCTGACATTAAAACAAATAAAAAAAAATTTAAAAAACTACTTGACCTGCTGCAACAACTGTTGCATCTGTGGCAGCAACTATCCATGTTTGACCTCATCCATTTATAATTCCCATTTCCAATTTGGTATGCTCGCTATTTCCGCTAACTCGAACCTCGTTTTTGATTTTCACTTTCGTTATGGGCCACACTTTGGTGGCTTCTCGCTAGCCAATTGAAAGGCAAAAGCTACCACAGTTGCATGCCCCACTAATTAGTTGCTGTCGATTGTTGCAAGCGTGCAGACGCCTGAATAGAACTGTTAGACGGTTAAACGGTTAAAGCCAACTCAGTTGCTAATTGGATCATTGACTTTTCCTGCCAGTGAAAAAACGCAATTTCCAATTGCCAAAAACAATTTCCTTCACTTGGTTCTCGTATTGTGGAATTGACCATGGCAGAGCCAGCACAAAATGTAAATATTACAACAGGAAAAAGAACCGAAATTATCTTTATATATAAGTTGGACTGACTCATATATATCTATATATACATATACATATGCCATATCTTATCAGGCACTCACATTTTAAACTGCTTTAACATACATTTCAAAAGTCTTTTGATTACGTCTACTTTTTATTATTATAGTTTTATTATTGGTAAAATCTCAGCAAGAGTTTTTAGTTTTCTGCTGCGTAACGCTTAAATCGATCTAATTGTTGGGTACACTGGTGACGTCACAGCTCTTGTCTACTCAACACGACGTTTCTCAACACAGTCTCAAGTGTTGCCGGCTGTTTAAGGCTTCCCTTAATAATATGTGAATCGTTTCCTTTCTAGATTGCGGACAAGGAGGGCAATACCAGGCTTATATCGGAGAGTACGCCGGATTTGAGTGCTCGCAACATTGATGAGAATTACAATGCGGAAGCGTTGAGCACTACGTCTGGCAGTTCCATAGAGCCGCGCAGCGATTCCAGCCTAACGGATCATGAATTGGGACTCAATGTTAGTTACAAAACATATCATGCATATGTTCTATATAAATCTTTATCTATATCAACTACTTTTTAGACTGGTAAATCCGAGAAAATTGCTGGCTTGCAGTTGGATTTGGAGCGCGAATCAGTGTTGAGTGACTATATTGCTGCTCATATGGTGCCATTGCCTGATTTTTCAGCGTCCGTTACCGAATCAGAAGATGGTAAGTACCACAGCCTAGAATTCGGAATACTCTCTTACTTATATCATATATAACTCGTATCGCTCTCTCTCTCTCTCTCTTCGCCCATCTCATTTTAGATATTATGTCAATGTCATCGAGCATGGTCGGCGATGGCACCTGGGAGGATAATTGGCTGTTCAAAAAGAAGCGCAACACCCTGCAAAGTTCGGCCACACCGAGCAGCATTGGGATGCTGGTGCCCGCTCCTAAAGAGAATATTCGTGCTCAGATTGGTGATCGTACGGCCGACGAGGTTAGCGATCTGTCCGAAATGGGTTCCGATGCAGAGGAAACCTCATTGGATTTGATGCATGGCAACAATGAGCTAAATGATCGGCTCTTGAGCAAGCATCTAATCGGTGGACAGAATACGAAACTAGTGCTAGATGAGCTAGTTGATCGCACAAGTTTGACCTCAAATACTTTACCAGCGGATGATGAGCCACCATTTACCGAGACCACAAATCCGCTCGTTCAACAGCCCACTAAGACATCTAAGCTTTTGGCACCGCCGCCTCCAATGAGTTTTCAAGATGACGATGAAGAGGAAACAGAAGATCCAGCCCAGAAACTCATCGCAGGTCAGTGGCCAACTCTTTCTATTCGTGCAAATCCATAAAAACTGATCCTTTATGCTAACCTATACACTTGACATGCATATATATAGACTGTATATCCCACCTTAAATTTGATTAGATTAGGTGTCTTAAAATCCTCTAGATATTGTACCCATCCACGTAATGTACCTCAGCGTATTTGTGCATAGTTGTCGAACAGCGGCATTCAGCAGTCGTTTGTGTTCCAGCAGATGACCTCAGCGATCTCAGCGAAGGCATAACAGGCTTCGGTGATGTTGAATATCTAGAGGAGAGCCAGTCACATGAAAGTACGCCTTCGGTCATTGAAATACTAGCAGCCATGGCGCTGGGGCCCATGCTCGCTGTTCCAGCATCTGATCAACCTCCTCTTATGACAGCCACGGAAATTCACACACTCAAGGAGCTGAGTGATTTGGCTCTAGCCGAAATTAACTCGCGCACAATGGAGCTAGTTCAACACTCTCTGGACATCATTGACGAGGAGGAAGTACCGGAAGCACAATCTACAACTCAAATTGAAAATTCTCAACCTGCTGCTGCCCAAATAATTTCACAAGAAGAAGTAAAGCAGATCAAGGAATTATTAAAAATTCCCCAAGAAAATGCAAACACGGAGGAAATTTCATTTAAAGGAACATCAGAAGTGAAATCTCCCAATGTTGAATGCTCAGCAGAAACGGAACTAATATCTGAACAAATCTCAAAATCTACACAGCCAATATCAGAACCACAAAATCTTGCCTGCTCAGCTCCGGTAAATAAGGTTAGCGCTTTAATTGGAGTATTTGAAATGCATTCGGCTTCACGAAGAAGTTCACTAACTTCAATTGAAAGAGTAGCTGTTAAATCTGAGGAAACTCAAGCACCATCAAAACAGAAAATAACTCCAGCAAAAGCTGCAGTTCCAAAGGAAGTTACTTCAGTTGTAACCGCTATTGAAGGAAAGTCTCCAGCACCAGTAGAAGATGTTACGACAGTAGAAGTAACTTCAGTTATAGAAAATATTAGTACAACAGAATTAAAGGCTACGGAACAAGAATCATCTGCACCAATAACAGAGGAAGTTATTCCACCTATAGTGACTACAGTGTCAGCAGAAAAGCCAGAGGAAATTACTGCAGAAAATGTAACTGCTATTTCTGAGGAGCTTTCATCTCCTGTATCAGAGCTCCCATTATTAGAAGTACCCAATGTTTCAGAAGGAGATACTACAGTAGAAGTTACTCTAGCTCCAGAGGAAGTCTGTCAAAAAGAAGTAACTTCAGAAATAGTGCCTGCTATTGAACAAGAATCTCCAGCTAAACTACTGGATGTTAGTCAAACAAATGTAGATATCGTTACAGAAGATATTCTTCCATTAGAAGTAAATGCTACTGAAGAAAAATCACCAGAGTCAACGACACAAGAAATTGCCCCAGTAGAAACCAGCACAGCGCCAGCTACTAGGGCTGATTTAACTGCTGCTACTCAAGCAAGTCTTGCAGATGAAATTAAGCCACCTGCAATAGAAACAATTACAACTACAAATACGGAGGCCGCCGAAACAACTCCAATTCCAGAGGAAGTTATTCAAGTAGAATTAACTACAGCTCCAGAGGAACCTACTCCTGCAGAAACCACACTAATTCCAGATGAAATTACTCAAGCAGAAGTAATTCAAATTCCAGAGGAAGGTTTTCCTTCAGAAATTTCGCCAGAAATCACTCCAGCAGAAGTAATTCCTGCAACAAAGGAACTTCCAGCACCTATCATAGAGGAAGTTTCTCCTGCAGAAACTACTTCAATTCCAGCAGAAATCAATCTAGCAGAAGTAATTCTTACTGCAAAGGAAATTCCAGCACCCGTAATAGAGGAAATTATTCCTGCAGAAACTGTTTCAATTCCATCAGAAATCACTCTCGTAGAAGTAATTTCTATTACAGAAGAAGTTCCAGCACCTGTAATAGAGGAAATTATTCTTGCAGAAACTAGCTCAATTCTAGAAGAGCTCACTCTATCAGAACTGATTCCTACTACAGAGGAAATTCCAGCATCTCTAATAGAGGAAGAAACTACTTCAATTCCAGAGGAAGTTACTCCAGCAGAAGTAGTTCATTCTACAGAGGAAACTGCAGCACCTGCAAAAGAGGAAATTATTCCTGCACAAAATACCTCAATCCCAGAGGATATTACTCCAGCTGAAGTAGCTACAGCTCCAGTGGAAGCTACTCCAGCAGAAGTTATTGCTATCACAGAAGAAATTCCTGCTCCTATAAAAGAGGAAGTTATTCCTGCTTCAATTCCAGAGGAAGTCACTTCAGCAGAAGTAGTTACTTCTATAGAGGAAACTCCAGCACCTGCAAAAGAGGAAATTATTTCCGCACAAACTACCGCAATTCCAGAGGAAACTAATCCAGGAAGTTACCAAATAGCTACAGCTCCAGTGGAAGCTACTCCAGCAGAAGTAATTTCTATTACAGAGGAAATTCCTGCTGATATATTAGAAGAAGTTGTTCCTGCAGAAACAACCTCAATTCCGGAAGAAGTTATTCAAGCAGAATTAACAGCTCCAGTGGAAGCTACTCCAGAAGAAGTAATTTCTATCATAGAGGAAATTCCTGCTCCTATAATAGAGTTTCATGTAGAAACAACCCCAACTCCAGAGGAAGTTATTCAAGTAGAATTAACTACAGCTCCAGAGGAACCTACTCCTGCAGAAACTACACTATTTACAGAGGAAATTACTCCAGCAGAAGTAGTTCATTCTACAGAGGAAACTCTAGCACCTGCAAAAGAGGAAGTTATTCCGGCACAAACAACCTCAGTTCCAGAGGAAGTTACCCCAGCTGAAATAGCTACAGCTCCAGTGGAAGCTACTCCAGCAGCTCCAGTGGAAGCTACTTCAGCAGCTCCAGTGGAAACTACTCCTGCAGAAGTTGTTTCTATTACAGAGGAAATTACTGCTGTTATCTTAGAGAAAGTTGTTCCTGCAGAAACAACTTCAATTCCAGCAGAAGTCACTCCAGCTGAAATAATTCCCACTACAGAGAAAGTTTCTGCAGCTATCATAGAAAAAAGTTCTTCAATTATAGAGGAAGTTACTCCAGCAGAAGTAGTTCATTCTACAGAGGAAACTCCACAACCTGCAAAAGAAGAAGTTATTCCTGCACAAACAAAATCAATTCCAGAGGAAATTACTCCAGCTGAAATAGCTACAGCTCCAGTGGAAGCTACGGCAGCAGAAGTAATTTCTATTACAGAGGAAATTTCTGTTCCTAAAACAGAGGAAGTTATTCATGCAGAGACTACTTCAATTCCAGCACAAGTAGTTCCTTCTATAGAGGAAACTCCAGCACCTGCAAAAGCGGAAATTATTCCTGCAGATACTACATCAGTTCCAGAGGAAGTTACCCCAGCTGAAATAGCTAGAGCTCCAGTGGAAGATACTCCAGCAAAAGTAATTTCTATTAGTGAGGAAATTCCTGCTCCTATAATAGAGGAAGTAATTCAAGTAGAAGTAAATACAGCTGCAGAGGAACCTACTGCTGCACAAACTACACCAATTACAGAGAAAGTTACTTCTGCAGAGCCTACTTTAATTCCAGAAGAAGTTACTCCAGCTGAAATAGCTACAGCTTCAGTAGAAGTTACTCTATCTGAAATAATTCCTACGACATTGGAAATTCCCCCACCTATAATAGAGGAAATTACACCTACAAAAATAACTTCAAAGCCAGAGGAAGTTACTCAAGCAGAAGTAACTACAGCTCCAGAGGAAGTTACTCCTGCAGAAACTTCCTCTGTTCCAGAGGAATTTACTTCAGCTGAAATAGCTAAAGCTCCAGTGAAAGCTACTCCAGCAGCTCCAGTGGAAACTACACCTGCAGAAGTTATTTCTATTCCAGAGGAAATTCCTGCTGCTATATTAGAAGAAGTTATTCCTGCAGAAACATTCTCAATTCCAGAGGAAGTTATTCAAGCAGAAGTAACTACAGCTGCAGAGGAAACTACTGCTGCACAATCTACACCAATTACAGAGGAAGTTACTTCTGCAGAACCTACTTCAATTCCAGAGGAAGTTACTCCAGCTGAAATAGCTACAGCTCCAGTGGAAGCTACTCCAGAAGAAGTAATTTCTATCATAGAGGAAATTCCTGCTCCTATAATAGAAGAACTTACTCATGCAGAAACAACCCCAACTCCAGAGGAAGTTATTCAAGTAGAATTAACTACAGCTCCAGAGGAACCTACTCCTGCAGAAACTACACTATTTACAGAGGAAATTACTCCAGCAGAAGTAGTTCATTCTACAGAGGGAACTCTAGCACCTGCAAAAGAGGAAGTTATTCCGGCACAAACAACCTCAGTTCCAGAGGAAGTTACCCCAGCTGAAATAGCTACAGCTCCAGTGGAAGCTACTCCAGCAGCTCCAGTGGAAGCTACTTCAGCAGCTCCAGTGGAAACTACTCCTGCAGAAGTTATTTCTATTACAGAGGAAATTACTGCTGTTATCTTAGAAGAAGTTGTTCCTGCAGAAACAACCTCAATTCCAGAGCAAGTTATTCAAGCTGAAGTAACTACAGCTGCAGAGGAAACTATTGCTGCACAATCTACACCAATTACAGAGGAAGTTACTTCTGCGCAACCTACTTTAATTCCAGAGGAAGTTACTCCAGCTGAAATAGCTACATCTCCAGTGGAAGTTACTCTATCAGAAATAATTCCTACTACAGTGGAAATTAACACAACTATAATAGAGGAAATTACTCCTACACAAATAAATTCAATTCAATCAGAGGAAGTAACTCCAAATGGAGTACCTACTGCACCAGTTGAAGTTACTCCTACTCAAATACCAATGGGAGATATAAAGGCACATGAAGTAACTGCAGCGCAAGAGGAAGTTATTCCTGCAGAAACTACTTCCATTACTGAGAAAGTTATTGAGCCAGAAGTATCTATAGCTCCAACGGATTTAATTCCTACTACTGAGGAAGTCCCAGCACCCAACATGGAGGAAATTATTCCAGCAGAAACTACAATTCCACAGGAAATTACTTGTGCAGAAACTACATCAATTACAGGAGAAGTTACTTCTGCAGAAACTACTCCAATTCAAGAGGAAGTTACTCCAGCTGAAGTAGCTACAGCTCAACAAGATGTTATACCTGTAGAAACTATGGAAGTAACCACAGAATCTATACAAGAGGAAGTTATTCCTGCAGAATTTACTTCAATTCCAGCAGAAGTAATCTCTATTACAGAGGAAATTCCTGCAACCATCATTGAGGAAATTACTCATGCAGAAAGTACTTCAATTCCAGAAGAAGTTACTCAAGCGGAAGTAACTACAGCTCCAAAAGAAGTTACTCCTGCAGAAATTATATCAATTACAGAGGAAGTTACTTCTGCAGAGACTACATCTATTCCAGAGGAAGTTACTCAAGCTGAAATAGCTACAGCGCCAATGGAAGTCACTCCAGCAGAAGTTATTCCTTCTACAGAGGAAATTCCAGCACATATAATTGAGGAAGTTACTCCTGAAATAACTCCTTCAATTCCTGAGGAAGTTACTCCAGCAAAAGTAACTACGACTCCAGAGGAAGTCATTCCAGCTACTTCAATTCCAGTAGAAATTACTCCAGAAGAAATAAATATAGTTTCAGAGGAAATTACTCCAGCAGGAGTTACTGCAGTTCCCGCGGAAGTTAGTCCAGTCGAAGTAATTTCTACTACAAACGAAATTCTAGCACCTATAATAGAGGATGTCACTACTGAAGAAACTCCTTCAATTCTCGAGGACGTTACTCCAGGAGAAGTAGCTGTAGTTCAACAGGAACAACATCCTGTTGAAATAACAGCTACTGAAATAAAAACCCCAACAGATGAAAATACTCCAGCTGAAGTTACTGTAGCTTCAGAAAACTTCACCCCAGTAGAAATAGTTGATACTGAAGTAAAAGTTCCAGCTTCAGTAGAGGATGCTACCCCAGCAGAAGTAACTGCAGTTCCAGCGGATATTACTCCAGCTGAAGTAACTGTTACTGCAGGCGAAGTTACTATATCCAAAGTAACGCCTACTATAGAGGAAATTTCAGCACAAATGGAGCAAGTAGCTCCCATTGGTGTTACTGCAGCTGAAGAAGCATCAGTGCCGACAATAGAGAATGTTACTTTACCACAACTGCTTGCAGCTGCACAGCAGCCCACTTCAGCAGAAGTAACTCCTGCTGAAATAGAAGCTCCATGCCCAACAACTGAGACAGTTATTCCAATAGAAGTAACAGACGTTGCAGAGGAAGTTACTTCAGCTGATGTAGCTGTAGTTCCAGACGATGTCAGTCCAGCAGAAGCTACAGAGGAAATTACTCCAGTAAAACCAACTGAAGCTGTAGATGAAGATCAAACACCATCAAAAGAAGTTACGTCAGCCGAATTATCTGCAGCTCCAAATGAAGTTCCTGTACCTGGACAGCAGATTGTTGGTGCTGATATTCAACTCATTTTTGAAAAACCTATATCACCGGAAGAAGTTCCTAATATTGAGCCTCAACCTAGTCATACGAAAGCTGTATCATCTGAATCAGCACCAGCACTTGAGGAGGTTGCTACTGCTGATTCACAGGAAACTTCAGCTCAGGAGGAAGTTACCACATTGGAGACTCAAGTTGTATCCGCCGAGGCAGTTGAAGAGGTTATCAGTACCATAACACTGCCTGCAGCAGAGGAAACGTCGACGCCAACAATTGAGGATGTAGTTAATGTGTCTCCAATGTGTCTGAGTGCCTCCGATGAAGCTCCAGCACCAGCACTTGAGGAGGTTGCTAGTGCTAATCCAGAAGAAACTTTAGCTCAGGAGGAAGTCATTGCACTACAGCCTGAGATTGTATCCGAGGAAACTACAACAGATATAATTGAAGAGATTATCAATACGAAAACAGTCACTGCATCACAGATAACCTTGGCACCACCACTTGAGGAGGTTGTTGGTGCTGAGTCGCAATCGACCTCAGAGCAAAGTCCGGCAGTAAAAATTGAGGATATAGTTACTTTAGAGGAAGCTCCAGCACCAGCACTTGAGGAGGTTGCTAGTGCTAATCCAGAGGAAACTTCAGCTCAGGAGGAAGTCATTGCACTACAGCCTGAGATTGTATCCGAGGAAACTACAACAGAAACCACAACAGCCTCTGTATCACAAAAAACTTTGGCACCAGCACTTGAGGAGGTTGTTGGTGCTGAGCCGCATTCTACCTCAGAGGAAAGTCCAGCTGTAAAAATTGAGGATGTAGTTAGTGAAACTCCAGTATCTCTGACTACTTCCGAAGAAGCTTCAGTACCAGCACTTGAGGAGGTTGCTAGTGCTGGCATTACAACAGAGTCGGAGCAAGCTTCAGACGAGAAACTACAAGAGGAGAAAAAGGAAATTATATGCGAAGAGCCAACTTCAATAGTTGAAACAGATAAATTGATAAAACAGACTGATGATGCACTACCAGATCCATTGACAAGTGAATCTTGTAAGAGCGAAAATAGTGCTCTTGTGAAAATGTCTGAAAAATATCTGCAAAGACAGGCGAATGTCCAAGTAGACACAACACCGAGCGATGAAGACTCAACTGCGAGTCCTGTGCGTCCTGTGAACCTCTTCGGAACCATTTGCAAGATTTACATTCAAGACAAACGACTGTTAGCCACAATCGAAAGAAGACGTCGTCGCGCCTTAGTTATGCACAAATACCTGAGTTCCTTTGATAGTTTCGATGAGCCGCCAGATGATATAGAATATGAAGCACATGCGAGTCTGTTTGATGAACTCAATTCAGCAGCCAATCAGCCCATTAGCTTAGATTTAAATATTGATGAAATCGAAGAGCCAGAAAGTCATTTAGAGAAAGAAAATATTTCAGATTTAGAGAATAGCTTTCAAGTAGATGTAGATCATTCCAATAATGATCAGATCGAAGAGCCACAATATAGTTTAGATATAAATAATGCTAACAATATTATAGAGATACTTCCAGATTTGGAAGAAAACTTTGATGTAGCTTCAGATATTGCCAGTCAAACATCATTAGATATTATTGATAATAATGATGAGAATTACTTCATTGTTGTTAGCCTAACAGAGATTGGCTTTAACTTTATTAACCACATTCTATTCTCAGATCAGCTGAGCTGCGGCTCTGGGTCAGAGCACAGCAATGAGAGCTCGCCGTCCACCTCACATGAGACTTTTAATGGTGACGCTGAGCTATTGGCTCACAATTATGATAGTTGTCCCGAAGAAGTATTGGATGAGGCAGTCTCTAGTGCAACAGCGACATATACTAACCAAAATACTAAAACACAAAATACTAACAAAAATACCAAAACACGTCCAAATGGTAAACTAACAAATGGTTCACTGAGATGGTCAAGTCAAAGCAAAACAAATCAACTAAATGCCGATGATCATAATAATAATGAAGTTGTTATCGATGATGGTGATGACGATGATGATGTTAATAATAATAATGATGATGATGTTGTAATGTTGCGGCGCTTTGCCCCAGGTAACACGCACACAGCCATCACTCGGTGTTTGTTGTTGTCTCCCAATTTACATTGCTTACTTGTATTTACGTTCTTACGCTCTCTCTCTCTCTCTCTCTACATATATATCTATATATATATATGTCTGCCTCTTTATACTTTTCTACTAGACTGGCTAAACTGTTGCATACGTTTGGATTAAATAAAGTCACTAAAATGGTTTTCATCCCTTTGCAGGCTCCATTGCGGAACGTGAGGTAAAGAAATGGTATAATGCCGTTGAGATGCCCAACAATCCGTATGCGCCGGAGGCTTTGAAGCAGCGCATTAGCGGCACACAAGAACGTTTTATGGATGTGCCCAACATAAGTCCCAGTGCAGAGAAGAAGGCGTTGGCACTGATGACCAATGCAGCATCCAACACGGAACAGGAGCCACCCAAGGAGGATTACAAGCGGTAACTTGACTTGAATACAAATTTCAAACACTCATATAACCTCTTTATTATATTCCATAGCTATAGTCGTGATTACTATATCAACAATGCTCCATTGGCGACAACGCCCACTCGCGCCACCTCCTTGGCCTGCAGCATCAGCAGCAACAGGAGCACAGAGCCAACGGAAGAGGACATTGTCATCAATGAGGTAATTCCAACGCATGGCAACCATGGCATTTCAAGTAGCGCTCAAAGCTCAAACCTCGCTGACCTCTCACATTGGACGCTGTCGAAGCCAGTGCGTCGCAGCAGCTCGCTAAAGTTCATTAACAAACCAACTTGCCCCACTCCCCCATATCTGACATTAGCCAACGGTTACGAACGCCCCTCGACGTCGGCTTCGCACTATCGCGACTCCGGCTTGGGCAACGAACCGGATGATGACTTTGACGTACGTTCGCAGCATTCCTGGCATAGGCAGCAGCTACCCAAGCGGCATACGCAGTCGACGTTGAGCTTGCATAGCAATGGCAGTGGCAGGTCCTTCGGTTCGTCCGTGTCCAAGCGCCTTTCGGCGGGTGGTCCCACAGCGGCTGTACTCACACAGTTCGAGAAGCAGCTGCTGCACAAAGACCTCAAGCGCAATAGTTTTCGTGCTGTCAGTGCCACATCCAAGGATTTCGTCCTAAATCCCTTATTCGAGAGCGATCAGCAGACAAAGCCAGCCAGTCTAGATGATCCGGACTCGGGTGTAGATAGTTGTTTAAATGGATTCAGCAATAATAGTCTACTCTTCTAGCAAGGCTCCTTTTCATATCGGCTGGGTGTCATGGGTCTATGTTTCGGGGTATCCAAATAT
This sequence comes from Drosophila koepferae, assembly GCA_030914345.1. Taxonomy (NCBI): domain Eukaryota; kingdom Metazoa; phylum Arthropoda; class Insecta; order Diptera; family Drosophilidae; genus Drosophila; species Drosophila koepferae. The sequence goes on along the minus strand of JAUESR010000211.1, from coordinate 11,208,478 downwards.
ATATAGAAAGAGTGGATAGTTAGCTGTTAGTCTCTGCCAAAATAAAATATGTTAGTCAATCAAGTTTTAAACACTAGTCAGTAAAGGCAACTCACACACACACACACACGTAAACACACACACTCAAACAGGCACAAATTCACATTATGTAGAGAATCTCCAGCACGTTTTAGGCTTTAAGGCAGACAGTGCCATCTGCTTCCTATTCAATTGTACATTCCAAAATTCCCCTCCCAAAAAAAAAAAAAAGAACAAGAATGAAAACTTAGCAACTGCAGCACAAACAAATTTTTGCATTCACATTACTATCGAGAACTGAGTTCTATCTAAACTACAATATAATAATATATATAAATATATTAAACAAAAATATGTAACTGCTAATTGCCTAATGCTAATGCGCTCTAAAATATGCAGCACTTCTTTGTATTTTTTTATTAATTTATAATTTTGTTGCTGTTAATTTTTAAACATAACTCTTGTATGCACACTTAGTTAATTCATTTTACTGCTAACTTCTTTATATACATATATATACTTAAAAACAAACAATAGAAATACAAAATAAAGCCAAAAGTTAAACAAACACAAATAATAAAAGTAATAAATGAAACAAATGTTTTTAGTAAAAAGCTGTGATTACAAATTGCGGGGTGAGTACAAAGCCAATCGATCAAAGCGAAGCTTCATTTAATTCAATATTTATTGTTTGTGTAGCATTTTACTAACGGCATTTGTTTCACTTGCTGCTGAATCAAAATATATAACTCGCATCAATAGAAATTCTTAATGTTTTTTGTAGCTGTATTTGAATTTTGTATGCATGCTATTGCTGCTGCTTGTACATCAATCAATCACAGACACACCAACACCACACACACACACACTCACAGACTCAAACTCACACACACACATATATATGCATCACATGTACACATCACATTCCATATATACATACATGTATATATACGTTCATATATATCAATCTGCCAAGCTAATATTCAGCTGTGCTTCAAATATTTGATTGTACCTAAACAAATTCTTTTTTCCAAAAACTAACCAACATGCATACAATGTTGTGCCAAATGTACCTAAACAACACAACACTACAAATGAACACGAAAAACCAAAAACCAAACAAAAAAATCAATATTTTCCTTAAAAAAAAAGGCTCACAAAACAAGCGCAACTGCAGTTGAGCAGCCACAGGAGCAACTGCAGCAGGACCAGGAGCATACACTCCCCGATATTTCAAACGACAAAAAATCGATCTATACAGCTCTGCCCGCCCAGGTGCTGGAGGCGGGCAGTCTGGATAGCCAATCGAATCAGTCAGTGCTAACAACTAGCGATGATTCGGATACTGTGCGTGTTTACGATTTCAATAAGCAGGAGACGACAGTGCTAAAGACGAGCACGTCCACAACTACGTCATCCATGGAGTCTGCATTAGGCGGAGCAGCCAGCAACACCTCCTCCTCCTCCGCCGCCGCTGATATCGATGCCAACAGCAATAGCAATAGCAACTCCATGGATGCATCACGTAAACGTGAACGACCCGTTGTACTGCAATTCGGACCTGCAGACAGCACGCCCAATGTGTGCTCCTCGCCCACAGTGACACCGACGCGTGGCTCAACGCCGCCAGCTTTTCGTTTTCTGCAGCCGAAAAGACGGCTCATTGAGCCAAGTCAAGTGTTGTCCGTAGACGATGATGAAATGGTAAGTCGAGCTGATGGCAAGTCCGATTATGCATATAATTTTTCATATATTTGTAGGCCGAGGAAAAGCCCTCTCCCTCGGAGAAACCCGCTGTTGAGGACGATGTGGTGCATGCCTTGCCCTCGGTCAAGGCTCTAGCACAAGCCTTCCTGCTCACCAGCAAACGTATGCAGCCAGAGAGACGTTGGCGTGCCAAGGTAGGCGACATTGCACATACCTATTTATACAGTTCATTTAGAGTTTCTATTACAGACACTGCAACATCATGCCAAGCTAATGACACCAACCCCAGATACACCTGAGAAGCCCGCCTCGCCACAATCGCGCAGGGAAAGGCTGCAGCATGCCGTCTCCATGGCCGAGGTGGCCGATGAATCCACTATAGCCTCCGATTTATCTTCCCTGGAAACGTAGGTAGCTTTCTATATAGAAAGAGCAATAATAGCTAACGTTTTCAAACACTCACAGCGATCCCTCAATGCATTCGGATGGGCAACCATTAGCCATACCTATTGCTTCGCCAGCGAGTCCTGTGCCCGTCCGTCGCGGATTCCTTCGCAGCAATATTGCTTTCTTTGAGAACTTAAAGTTTAAGTGAATATTGAATTTATTTGAATTTACGCTGTACGAACGCCATTGGCTGATATTCCACAGGGAATCAAGGAATATGCACAATAATGGCGCACAGCATCCCGCATACCAAAATTAACACCAAATATCGATAATCATGTGCCATGGCCACAGAGAAGAATATTCTATCAAGTATTCAAGACAGTACTTAAAACTAAATTGTACGCCCAGTGTGCGCGAATAGTTTGCTTTTAATTTGTATTTATTATAGCTAAACATAATTACTTATTATATCCATGGATACTATTAATTAAATATTTAATATATATACATAAATATTTATGTAGCTCTACGATATATATTTCGCTTTAAGCTATGCAAAAGCCCCATTTAAAATGAATCGAATATCGATATCGATAACGATTAATATATTTAACTGTTATACATAGTGTCATGTACCAATAAACTGTTATAAATATAAAGAGAAAAAACTTAATTATTGTTTTACCACACTTAAATACTCAGCATTTGTATTTATGATTTGGCTAAAATTCAAGTCTATATTATTATGTAGATATTGTACAAGTCACAATTGGTATTTTATTTCTATGAATTAAATATTTTTATAAAAATAAATTCTATGGCTCGCAGCTGCTGCATTTGAAATGCATTCGTTTCGGAGCAAAGAAGTAAAAGAGGGGAGAGAATTCAGATCGTAGCACACTTGGAATGGAACGAGTGGATGTTCATTCATTTCGGCTATGTGGTGTGATTGTGATGTGGATGTTCCGCAAGGTATATGACATAGACTAACGGGATAACAAAACAGAGTGCGAGTATAAATATCAGCAGGCATATCCACGACATGTCACAGTCCGAGCCAGACCAGTCAATCGCCCGCAGGGATGGACCAGGAATGGGGCGAACAATGGGCGAATGCCTGTCCACCAGCATGTCATCCAGCAGAGCCGTGTTATCGCCCAGAGGCTTGTCCAAGTTGGCTGCGCATAAACAAAAATGAAATGCAAAATTACACAAATAAACATAAGGAAAGAAAGGAAAACAAAGTCCCCTAAATAATGGTGTATACTATATATTTCGGATCTTTTATTAGCTTATTGCCCAGCTGGAGCAATTAGAGTTGCAGACTTAAAGGCTCACAATGCAGCCAACGAAAGATATTGAGGATGTATAAAACGTAAACTTAATTGTAGGTCATATAGCGTGGAGTTGCGCTGAACTTGGCGTAGCTCTTGATAACCTTGTTGACAGCTTCGAGGAAATCCTTTTCGGTGGCCACTTTGCGGCGAGCGCGTATGGCAAACATGCCCGCCTCCGTGCACACGGACCGAATCTCAGCGCCTGTCGAGTTGGGGCACAGACGTGCTAGCAGATCGAAACGAATGTCACGTTCCACAGACATCGAGCGGGCGTGTATCTTAAAGATATGTGAACGGCCATCCTGGTCTGGCAATCCAAATTCCACTTTACGATCCAAACGGCCGGGACGCATAAGCGCAGGATCAAGTGTGTCGGGGCGATTGGTGGCCATCAGCACCTTAATGTTGCCACGCGGATCGAAGCCATCCAGCTGATTGATTAACTCCAACATAGTACGCTGAACCTCGTTATCGCCGCCAGCGCCGTCATCGAAGCGTGCACCACCAATAGCATCGATTTCATCGAAGAAGATCAAGCATGCCTTCTTGGAGCGGGCCATTTCAAATAGTTCGCGGACCATACGGGCGCCCTCGCCAACATATTTTTGCACCAGCTCAGAGCCGATGACGCGAATAAAGCAAGCATCTGTACGATTGGCTACAGCACGGGCACATAGAGTTTTGCCAGTGCCAGGTGGACCAAAAAGGAGCACGCCCTTGGGTGGCTCAATGCCCAGATTAACAAACTTCTCGGGATGCAGGAGCGGAGTTTCCACAACTTCGCGCAATTTCTCTATCTGCTCCTTGCAGCCACCAACGTCGCTATAGGTGACATCTGGCTTGTCCTCGACCTGCATCATCGTCACCGTTGGATCAATTTTGGGTGGCAATGGTATGTGAATCTGATACTTGTTGCGATCAACGCCTACACGCATGCCCTCCTCAATATCCGTGGGCGCGACGGAATCAGCTAGATCCACCACAAATTTGGCAAACTGCTTTACATTAATAATATACTTAGGATCATCGGAATCAGCGTTGATAATCTTTGTGCAACGCGCAACCTGCAATGGTTGCTCATTTTGCAGTATTTGCTTGTCGGCAGCCAAGTCCCACAAAGCAGGCGGAGCCAAGCCTGTATCGCTCTCCTTAATGCCAGTTAATTCGTTCACTTGTTTCACGGCTTTTTGTATGTCCTCTTCGATGCTCTTTATGGACTTGTGATACTGGCTCTGGCCATACGTCTTAAGCAGTTCGATGTCACCTTCGTCTAGCGATTTAATTTCTTTATCCTCCTTATTCTCATCATGCTTAACTTTGCGCTGATCATCTCCCAGATAGTCCGGCATATTGATTTAGTTGTTCAACAGAGAAATATTTAATAAATTTATATGTTTTTTGTAGCCAACGCTTCTGTTTTCTGGCAATTTTTATTGGCGAGTGTGGCCGTATTTCCAATGACTAAACAAATTGCTGGCTGCGCCCAACTTCACTGCTTACTTAACAGAAGACCCAATACATACACAGGGTGACAAAAAAGCAAAATTACTTTGCTTGGTTGGCCAGCTCTACGAGCTGTTAAAAGCATTCACATTGGAATTTTTAAATATGTATATGACGACTAAATGCCAGATACCTTAATATTAAAAACAAAAAAAATTGACTCACCGTCATCATCTGGATAGTTATGACTGCCTTCATAGAATTTACTGCCATCCCTTCGAATTGTACCTGGAATCTCGCCAGCTACAGCACCAGAAGCATTCACAGCAGCCACCAAAAGTCGTTCATCCAGCATCATGCGTGCATCCTCTAGCGGATTGCGCTCAATGGCCGGCTCTTGGTCTATATTGTGCCTGGGACTATTGTTCCCACTACGATGCACGGCAGGCAGTGCATCAGCATTACTTGCGCCCAGCAGTACATTGTGAACTGTAACTGGGATTCGAATGATTCGACGTGCGTGTATCTCATTGTCCCGATCAATCTTGTTTAAGCGCTTGATGTCCGCCACAGTGCAGTGAAACCGCAGCGCCAATGCTTGTAGTGTGTCTCCCTCCTGTACTTTTACCTCCAGCGTATTCTCAGAGCGCGACATCTTTGTGTGGGCATTGCCAGATCCGTTTGAAAACTGCACCATTTCCATAAATGCATCGTCGGCAGTTGGTCCGGAAAATATATCATCCATACCGTCTGGCTTCGTATTCTCCCAGTTGTACTGTTGCTGGCGCCTGAAATATGGAACATGGAATATGAAACGTCCGATGATCTGTCACAAGCAACAGCCATCGAGTTGAGTCGAGTCGAGTTGGCGTTGACTTACACATTTCGACGCATTATATTTTGGATTTGTCGTTTATTATTTAATGCGTCTTCGTTGGCACTGACTGTACTGTCTGTCATTCAACTCCCAAATAACAAACAATATTGTATCTTCGTGAACTTGGTTGCCAGCAAACGTCTAGTTTATTTACGTAAAATTTTGGTATTGAATAAACACAACAAACCCACGTCTTTGGCTGACAAACTTGTGTGTACTTGGAACGCCCTGTGCCTTTATTTTAATTTAAACGAAGAGGAAGAGTTTGTTTTAAATTTGCGCTTCAAAGTGCCCAACAAGTTTTTAAAGATGTATTTGAATCTTGATAATACTTTGTTTTCGTGTTTGGTTTTGTTCGTGGGTATAATTCTGATATTGTCATTTATTAAGTAAGTGTAATTATTAAAATTTGAATTTATAAAGTCGAGCAAGTAGCAACCCTGGGCATAATACCCTATATTTACTCACAAAGAGCATACGTGTTTAAACTACTCTTGTTTACAGAACAGACAACATGCAATTTTATTAAAAAAATATATATAATTTGTAATAAAAAAAGAAATTTTACAAGTATTTATATGAAATAAATGCTTGACTTCGCAAGAAATATGACAAATAAATAGTTCTTTATTGAGCTCTTAATTGATAATAGGGTATTTTAGCGCCGGTAAACCCATGGCTATCGCTCATCTATGTACAATAGCGCGTAGAATTATTCACATTCGTGTTTATTTATTATAACGCGTGTAAATGTCGTTATTTGCATTTCTGAAGAGTCGCCCAGCATTCTGGCTGAGCGTAGCTGGAACCACAGTGGGTGGCGCCTGTTTTTTAAAGTGAGTTGCAATTCGTTTAAGTCACAATATGATAAAAAAAAACAAACAAAAATATTTGCCACCTGAAGAGATCTTATGCAAGGCACCAATTTCACAAAAGAAACCGATGAAAGCAACAAAGTCGCTATTGTGACCGGTTCCAACACTGGCATAGGCAAGGAAACTGTGCGAGAGCTGGCAAGAAGGGGAGCCACAGTCTATATGGCCTGTCGCGATATGAAAAAGTGCGAAGAGGCTCGAGAAGAGATTGTTCTAGAGACGAAAAACAAATTTGTTTATTGCCGGCAATGTGATTTAGCTTCCATGGATTCCATACGTAACTTTGTGTCCACGTAGGTTCCATCTGTTATTGGCCTGTTGCATTCGAGCAAGCGCTAAACAATTGTCGAATCCTTGCAGTTTCAAACGGGAACAGGAAAACCTCCACATACTCATCAACAATGCTGGTGTCATGCGCTGTCCACGCATGCTGACCGCTGATGGGTTTGAGATGCAACTGGGTGTCAATCACTTGGGTCACTTTCTGCTGACCAATCTAATGCTAGACACCCTCAAGGTATACGGATTGATGCATATCGATGTTTTGCTAGTAGTCAAATTCCTTAATATATCCTAGAAATCGGCTCCCAGTCGCATTATAAATGTCTCTAGTCTGGCGCACACGCGTGGTGAAATCAACATGACGGATGTGAATAGTGAAAAGTCCTACGATGAGGCTAAGGCTTACAATCAGAGCAAGTTAGCAAACGTATTGTTTACACTGGAATTGGCCCGCCGCTTAGAGGGAACTGGAGTCACAGTAAACGCTGTGCATCCTGGCATAGTGGACACCGAAATCTTCAGACACATGAGCTTTTTTAGCAACTTCTTTGCCGGGTATATACATAGATGAATATGAATTGTTTGAGTTGGATTCTCTGTTCTATAACTGTTTATATTGCAGTTTATTTGTGCGCCCCCTGTTTTGGCCATTCGTGAAGACTGTCCGCAATGGGGCGCAAACTACTTTGTATGCTGCTCTCGATCCGGACTTGGAAGGGATAAGCGGCGCCTATTTCTCCGACTGCAAGATTCAAGAGCCAGCGCCTGCAGCAACCGATACTCAAGTCGCGAAATGGCTCTGGGCTGTAAGCGAAAAATGGACTCGTGCAAAGATACTCGATGTGAAGACTGAATAAAATACAGTTTACCTCTTAATGCATCTAGTATAATTTCATTCTAAGTGTACATAAATAAATTTGTATAACTATCGATTTCAACATTATTGTATGCTTGAGCTCATTCGCATCCCACGCTTCTAGTAGCTTCAGCTGGCGACGTGGTTGTTGTTGTTGTCATCGTGAATTGTCGTTTTTATCAAGCGAAATCGTTGACTCACATTTGCCCTGTATATACACGTTATGCGCAGTGAAATTTTCAGTAGTTGTATTCTGACTGCCTTTGCGACGAGTAGCTAATAATTGTTTAAACAATTATGTGTTGTCTAACTGATTGGCTGCCGTGCCCCTGCATCACCTGGCCTGCACTCTTTGGCCTTGGGATTTATCTCCTTAGGTATAATCAGTGTTAATTGAGAATATATGTAAACATTTTATTTGCATTATTAATGAGAAATTATTGTCTTCTTTTTATTTTTCAGAAAGTACATGCAAGGTGGCCAGTTCACCAAGCAGACTAATGAAACCGGCAAAGTTGTGATTGTAACTGGCTCGAATACGGGCATTGGCAAGGAGACTGTTTTGGAGCTGGCCAGGCGTGGCGCCACTGTCTATATGGCTTGCAGAGATAAGGAAAGAACTGAGAAAGCACGCTTGGAAATTATAGAACAAACCAAAAACAATAATATATTCTTCCGCGAACTCGACTTGGCTTCGTTGGACTCCATTCGTAAATTTGTAGCTGAGTAAGTATTTATTGAATTATTTATCAGTTTATTTCTTTTAATATAAACCTTTGTTTTTATTAGCTTCAAAAAGGAGCAAGATAAGCTGCACATTCTCATCAACAATGCTGGTGTTATGCGTTGCCCACACATGCTGACCAAAAATGGCTTTGAGATGCAACTGGGAGTCAATCACATGGGCCACTTTCTGCTCACCAACTTGTTGCTCGATTTGCTAAAGGTAAAGACAAGCTAGTTTGTATTTAATGGTAGGGCTTCACTTAATTGATTTGTCAATTGTAGAAAAATGCCCCCAGCCGTATTGTTAACGTGTCCAGCTTGGCCCACACGCGTGGCACCATGAATATGGATGACCTGAACAGCGAGAAGTCATATGACACGGGCGCTGCCTACAGCCAGAGTAAATTGGCCAACGTTTTGTTTACACGTGAATTAGCCAAACGCCTTGAGGGCACTGGAGTGACCGTGAATGCTCTGCATCCGGGCGTTGTGGACACTGAGCTGGGCAGGCACATGAAGATACTGAACGGCGCATTTGGACGCATTGTGCTCAGAACTCTGCTGTGGCCATTGCTGAAGACGCCAAAGAGCGGAGCACAGACCACATTATATGCAGCTCTCGATCCGGATTTGGAGAAAGTAACTGGTGTCTACTTTAGCGACTGCAAAGAGAAGCAAGTGGCTCCCGCTGCTATGGATGATCAAACCGCCAAGTTGCTCTGGGAAGAGAGCGAAAAATGGACACATTTAAAGAAATCAGACTAGAATATCATTTTTATTATACATTTTTAGAAATAAACAAAATTTTACTATAAGTAGTATGAACTATTTATATATATGGGTGTATGATAGATCAGTAATCGTTTTTGTTATCTCTCACTTTACTATTTACACTAACCATACAACACACACAGAGGGAGAGTAAAGTAAAATAGCGCATAGAAAATGCTCATATGAAAATATGACCATCCCGGTCGACCGCTGGCAGCGCAATGACTTTGTCGTTTCATATTTTGACTGCCCGAGCTCGAATTGCCCAACCCGAACAAATACGAAGTTGTGCGGCAATTCGATCATATTTTTGTGCGTGAAAAAAGTTTGTTCTACTTGTCCAGTCTATGTGTTGTATGGTTAGTGCTATTTATCAGTTAACTGATTACGAAAATAATCGACTGTGCTCTGACTTTTATCGAACGTAAAGCCATTTCACGTCAGTCAATGCTTGAACTTAGCCCAGTAAAGACCTTAAAAAGTGAACAAATGTGCATATTCATTGATTGCCTGCTTAGTCCATTCATAATATGGCCCACAATCATTACCCTTGCGGGTTACTTTATCAGGTAAATTGCCTGAGATACTGCATATTATACTACTGAATATTATATTCTTAGGCAGTACATGCAGGGTGGCCAATTCACAAAGGCAACTGATGAAACTGGCAAAGTCGTAATTATAACCGGCGCAAATTCAGGCATTGGCAAGGAGACTGCCTTAGAGCTGGCACGTCGAGGTGCTACAGTCTATATGGCATGCCGGGATAAGCATCGAGCTGAGGAGGCGCGTAAACAAATCATCAAAGAGTCAAACAACCAAAACGTGTTCTTTCTTCCACTTGACCTAAGTTCGCTCGCATCAGTGCGCAAATTCGTGGCAGAGTGAGTGGGCCAGAGTGAAACAATTATAGATAAACCTGTTATTATTATATATTATTGCGTCATAGCTTCAAGGCCGAGCAGAATCAACTGCATATTCTCATCAACAATGCGGGCACCTTCTCTGGAACACGTCGTCTGACAAAGGATGGCTTCGAGCTGCAGCTGGGCGTCAATCACATGGGCCACTTTCTGCTGACAATTCTATTGCTCGATTTACTGAAGGTAAGATGTATACTTTATAGTTAAATGAAAATATGATATATATTATTTTATGTCAAATAGAAATCGGCGCCCAGTCGCGTTGTAAATGTGTCCAGCTTAGCACACACCATGGGCAAAATTTATGTGGACGATTTGAATCTAGAGAACTCCTATGATGAGGGCAAAGCTTATCATCAGAGTAAATTGGCGATCGTCATGTTTACTCAAGAGCTGGCCAAGCGGCTGGCCGGCACAGGAGTAACAGCCAATTCCTTGCATCCAGGCGTAGTGGATACGGAAATATTGACAAACTATAGTGCAAAAAATGGCTTCATTAGGTAAGTAAGATAAGAATTGCACTTGGATTGCATAATACTCACCCAGCCAATACAAATATGTTATCCTTATCTATATCTTATAGTTATGAGACGCTGAAGCCACTGTTTTGGCTATTCCTGAAGACGCCCAAGAATGGAGCACAAACCACAATCTATGCAGCTATAGATCCCGACTTGGATAACGTCACTGGGCAATACTTTAGCGATTGCAAGCCAAAAGAAGTGGCGAAATTAGCCAAAGATGAGAAAGTTACGCAATTCCTGTGGCAGGAGAGCGAAAAGTGGACAGGTGCGCCCAAGGTGATTTGAGTTAGAGCATAGGCATTTATTTAACATACGAGTAGATGCAGAAGATGCCTGGGATTAACACAGTTTTCCATTAAATAAATACATTTCATAAAATATGTTAGCTTGATTATAAGTCGTTTCTAATATTGATAAGATTTTGGACTAATTGGCTTGTGCATTTAGCTAATTAGCTACGTCGCCAGCTTCGATGAAGATCCTTGAGTAGAGAGCATGTGTAGTCGGTTCCTTCTTATCGGGCGTATTGGATACGGTGTTCACATACGTGTACTGCATGTAGAAGCCCAGAGTCACTTTGTTTCCCGATTGCAGCTCAGCTGCAGGAGTGAATGCCAGACGTATTAACACCTTGTTGGCCTTGCGCCAAACTATGAATTTGGGCTCCTCGGTGGGCGCCTGGACATCCTCATCGAATTCCTTGGAATCATCGCGTTGGTTCAGCACAAACGGACCTTCCAGTGGCACAATTGTTGCATTTGCCAACTCGCGCACATCACGTTTCACCTCTCTGATCGAATTCTGACGAGCCAAAGTGATGCCTGTTGTCTTCAGCAACGGCGATGATGTGATCGCCTCCTCCTTGATGCGGCATGCCTGCTGAAATGCATCTGGACTGACTTGAGCATCCTGCGGTGCCACATCCAATACACTTATGGTCATGTCGTACATAGTGGGATTTGTGAACTTTAGGAATATCGCATTGGCCTGCCCAGGCTGCAGCGGCTGCTCACAGCGCACCATAACCACTTCCGGCACGTGGTAGCTGGCAAACAGTTGTATGCGATACTTGATGGATGTGGGATGATATTCTGGCTTGATTAGATTGTGCTCACACTGACGACACCGCAGCGAACGCTTGATCCACAACGAACGACGCTGTGGATAGAGCTTGCTCACAGCCTCGGGCTGCTCAGCGGGCTGGCTGTGCCGCTGGGCCACTGTTGTGATGTTACGGAGATTTATGGGCTGCGTGAAAATGTCCTTGGGCAGATCCTCAACCTCTGCACTGGCCTCTGCGGCCGCTATGTTGATGGGCTTTGTTTTCGGTATGCTCTTGTCGGTCCAGCCGATCTGGCGACGTATTAGCGAAACTGTGAGGCCCGTGCGATCGGTCAGACTGGGAAACTTATGCTGCTTGGGCGTCTTGCGACGCAGAAATTCCTGTTTCTCTTGCTTCTCTTGCAGCACTAGCGACTGATAATACTCCATCAATGTATTGAAGCGCACCTGGTACAGACATTCCTTATCCGGCCACGTGCCTGTCGCTACGCCCTGGTCGGGTATGCCCACATCACGAGTAGTCCAACGGCAGGATAGACACGACAAATAATACATTTTCTTTGTCGTTGGCATCGCCGAAGGCTTTGGACTGGGTGTGGCCTCCGTTGCACTTTCTCCATCCTTCGACTCCTCTGTTTTGCGTACAACAGGCACTGTGGTGGCCCTCGCAGAGAGCGTGTGCTGACAGCAAGGACAATCGAAGCAGTTAGCACAACAGTTCTTCTTGTGCCTGGCCTCCGAAGATGGAATGTTCTCTAGGCAGTTCGAACAGAAGTGTGACTCAATCTCATGGCAGACGCAAAAGCCACATCTTAACTTCGGACAATGGCGGCAGAAGAAGAGTTTATTGATGGGATTTAAAATACCGCACGAACAGGCGTATTTTACAGGACTCGGTTGCATGAAACTCATCTTACTTTTGGAAAGCCAATTTACACTTTTTCAGACGCGAATTTCTCTTCCTCTTCTTTCTGCAAATGACGACAGCACTGCTAACAGCTGTCTCAATATGGTCTAGTATTTTTTGGTTGCATCTACTGGTTTCTGTTTTTGTATTTAACAGAGATATGTTAACGATTAACATAATTGCTCCTCAAACTAACAGAAGTACAATTTGCGGTTAGATAATTAATTTTTTGTTTGTAAGTCAATAGAAAATTAAAGTCATTAGGAAAATATATTTAATATAAGTACATAATAATAAAAAAAAAATAGTTTTACGAATTTAAGATATGTAGCGATTCACGCGCAAAAGTCGGCAACAAGATTCATTCCAAATTATTTCCAACCTCTATAAAAAACCAATGAATTCAGTAAATATGAATTTATTTTATGCAATTTTAGTTGGAAATACATTAATTTGTTGTAAAAGTAAAAAAGAAAACTAAACATTACTTAACATTTATTAATTATATTTTAACTTTTGTTAATATACATTAAACATTATGTTGTTATTAAAAAATAAAAATAAAAAAAAATAAATTAAAAAAAAAACATTTACTTTGATGCTACTTATTAGCACTGATTAGCACTTATCCGTCAAACTCTACTAATAATTTGATTAAATAATTCTACATTATGCTCGTTTACATAATTGTACAGAAAATCTAAACAAAATATTTGTATAAGAGTTTGCATTATAGTAGAATATAAGGAAGTACGCGAGTTTGTGTTCTAAGTTATTTGATTAATTTATTTATTTTTTTTTTAATTTTGAATTATATTTTATAGTTTTTATTCTTAGCCTAAATTGAATAAGGTACTTGTTGTTGATAATATTGTAATTAAGTATTAAGTAACAATGTTTATAGTAAAATCAGCATCAGTCTATGGGTCTCTTTTGGTCAGGACACATTTTCCAGCTTAGCCAAAAAAGTTTGGAACGAAGAGCTTCTTGCGCTTTGTGCGCGACTTCCTATAGCGCAGAATCGGTGAGAATTTATAGCTATCCGATAGCTCACCGCTACTATATGGACTGAGACTGCGTTGACTGGAGGCACTCGAACTGGGCACTGGCGCTATATAGCCATTATCCACGTAGTAGTAGCCGGTGTTTAACTTATCCAGATGTTCCGATGTGAGGGGCTTGCCATAGGTGAAGGCATACGAATTATCGTAACTGCGACCATAGCCACTCTCATAACTGTCCAGATCGTAATATATGGGCTTGGCATGGCACTGCGTTAATTTAAAGATCATGATGCTGAGCAGCAGGCCTATCCAGGTATAAAATTGCTGCAAATAAACGATATACTATATAATATAGACATGCATAGAATATGGCAAAGGTATTCTTACGTGTAACTCCATTATCCTTTCAGTGATATCCTAGGGTTGCTTGATATGCTTGGAACGTTTGCTGTTTGAGTTCTGTATGTGCTTAATTCCAAAGAATCCCACGCTTATATACAAAAAATGTGTGCGTCTCTTCGCACCCAAATGTGAAAATATATGTTGTTATTGTTATTGTTATTGCTTTTAATTATATTTTCACTTGCCCTCTATGTTATGACGCAATTTTCTGTCACACACTCTTTTGATCTCTCTGATTCGACTCGACTGCGTCGCGACATCTTCTCATGATTCACACTGTGGTCCAGGCTCTAATTGATTTAGTTGCTTTGCCGCGTGCGCGATTCTAGTTTCATTTGGAAAACTTTTAACAATGCGGAAAGATTCCAGCACATGAAATGATTTGTTTAGTATTTAATTAAGCTTAGCTTGTGCGTTTGTTTATCTTATGGATATATAAGGAAACTGCCAGACTATCTTAATTAGTTGATTTTGTGGAATTTTATATGTATATTTTTTTGTGATTACATATAGATATATAAATATAGATATTCATGATACAAGCATCTAAATATAGACATAGATTAGATTAGTCATAATTAAAATAACCACAATGATTCATTGATAAAACTTTTTATTTTTGGCTAAGTGTATTGCATAGAAGGTGGAATTGTAGCGCAGTGTTGCAACTAAATGATGTTAAAATTATTTAAATAAGCGGAAAATTGAATACAAAAAACGAAATATTAAATATTTACCCTTTTTTTTACAGTACTGTCCAATACATTCAATATTCGTTCCGGTTTATTTTATTACAATTTATTTTACTGAATTGTAAATTGATTTCATTTAATATAAATATAAGCATGCTAATTAAATAAAAACGTTGATGGCATAAAAATACAATACTATAAATGCTACTCGTAAACAACAATAACAACAAACAGTAAATTAACTGCAAATCTGTTTTCAAAAACTTTTTTTTATATGTACATATATTTCTTCTCATAAATAAACGACGCATTTGTCAATATTTTGGCTGCTCCATATTGAGTGTGAAATTGTACAGTACAACAAATAATAATAATTACAATAACAATAATCACTGTAAATCCATAGTTAAATATGTTACAAATATTACGTATACGCCGAGTGAAGCCAGCAGAGAAACTATTTAAGAATTATCCCGTTTACGCCCTTACTTACAGCTGTTGTAAATGTATGCCTTAAATTAGAGAGCTATTTAGCAGATGTATGACCTATGGTCAACGACATTATTAATGCACGTTTTCAATGCACGTTTTCAATGCACGTTTCTACTGAACAATTGCCCAGCTCTGCATAGGCCAAGTAAGCGCACAAATAATATTATTTTGCCAGCTTCTCCCTCTCTTCAGTTTGTTGTGCAAATTTTCGTATCTTTCAGCTAATTAATTACAATAAATACGGCATTTGATGATTTTTATAGATCAGCCTTACTTATTGCTGTTTGTCTGTTCTAAATTGGTGCGAAATTTCCATCATGCACTGGCCTCTTGCCTGGGCAGCGTCTGGGATGGTAAATAAATAACTAAATATATCAATATTTAATTATAGCACGTTACCGTACTAATTAATCTACAAATATAATGTGGAAAATTTAATGTCTAGCTCTTTATTATAAGAGGCTCGCAAAGGTTCTATCACATCTGACCTGTGTATTGTACACCTGTTGAGGCTTTCTGAATTTAAATCTTGAATCACAAACATTTGCCAGGCGTGCAAAGTATTTCACATCCAATTGATAATTACAATGCGAGTTGAAAATCAAAATATTAATGCTGTGCATTAGAGCTGGCAAACTATCGATAGCACTACCGATATATCGAATTTTCACATTTTTGCGCCACCATCGATATTTTTATCCACTATCGATAGGGATCGAAAATAACGCTCGCAGTTTGACACATCACTCGTTTTGGCGATTTGGTTATACGAAATTTATTAAAATATAATCCGGTATAAGCTTTTTGGTTAGTGGTATAGAACAAATTTGGCATGGACAAATTTTTGATCGATAATAACAAGGGTGAGTATTATTTTCCATTTCATTGTTAGAGCCGTAAAACTAATTTTATAAGTATGTATTAACATAGATGGCGACATTTGCAATGTGGATCTTGAAAACACGGTTGCCAAAAAACCGCGCATTGGCAAATCTAAAGTTTGGCAATTCTTTACAAGAACTAATGATGGTAAATTGGCAAAGTGTCGTTCATGTGATAAAACGTACAAGACAAGTGGAAATACATCTAATTTATTCGACCCCCTCAAACGTGTACATCCAACACTGCAAATAAATGAATTGCCAATCGTTAACAAAATCGAGAGCTACGTAAGCGCAACATATGATTCTTCAAACAAGCGTAAAAAGGAGCTTGATATCGCACTTATGGAGTACATCTCATCAGACATGCGACCATTCTCCGTTGTTGAAAATGCGGGTTCGTTAATTTTATTAAGCTCCTAGACCCACGGTATAAGTTACCATCAAGGAATACTTTAAAAAATGTTATGATGGTTGAGCTATACGAAAATAAGAAATCGAAGTTGCAAGACTATTTACGCAAAACTAATGTTTGTGCCATAACGACTGACATGTGGACGTCTGTATCCAATGATGCATATTGGACAGTAACTTGCACATTTGTGACAGATGATTTCAGTTTTGTTTTTTAAGTTAATATAATTTTTGTTATTTTGTTAAGTTTTTTGTTATAATTTGTTATTTTGTTATTTTTCGTTATTTTTAAATTTAAATGAAAATAAAGACGGTTTTAGCGATAGTATCGATAGTATCGAATTTTTTTCTAGAAAACATCGAAAATATCGAATGGCGCCACTATCGATAGTTTGCCAGCTCTACTGTGCATATGATAAGCAGATAATTTATAACGTATCTCTATCTCTGAATGCTGTCCGAGGTGCAGAGAATTGCGCAGGACAGCGAGAGATTTCGATTACTTTTCGTTATTGGCAGTCCATATTATATAAAATAGCATACGTGACATATTACTTGTTCTCTAGTTAAACAAGAGACATCACATGCGTAAAGAGCTAGCGAAACTAATTGGCAGGACAGGTTGTTGGCCAGCGTACGTCACAAGAAATTTTTGATTTTCAAATTTAATTACCATTCATTTAAGCAATGTTTGCGTCTTCGTCTCACGTAATGAACTTAATATTCAATTTGAAATAAATACGATTTTAGTTAAGCATTAGCCGATCAACAATCATGACTATAATATAACATTAAAGTTAATTTACATTTAAAGTTAACAGAATTATTTCTTTTTTAAAAGTAGATGTCCTTTGGGCTTCAGCTTATTCTGTAGAATGCGTTGCTTTTCAGCCTGAGCCTGCTTTTTAAGACGTTCGTGGCGCTCCTTCGCATATTCCAATTCGCTGCTGAGTTCCACAATTTTGGCAGCAATCTCCTGTTGCTTCAGTAGGCGTTTATGCTGATTGGACTGCAAAACAATAAGAGTTAGTCTACAATTTATATTAGTTTATTTAATATTTACGCCTAGTGGGGTAGGTCTGCCATCAAGATATGTGTAATCCGGCAAATTTGTGAGTGGACCAAATGCATTTGGATTCTCAGGTAGTCCCTTTCCCGCTCGCCAGCTCTGATCGATGCAGCGTACGGCACTGAGCGCAACATGCCGCTGTGCTGTTTTGTGGCAAAAAAAAAAACGTTATTTTAAATAAAACCCTCTATAATATTTATTGCAGTTTACTTACCAGTAACTAACGCTGTATTTGCAAGGCAGAATGTACTTAGTTTTAACATTTTTGTATTTAGGCAAATATAAACATGCTCACATAACCACAACAGAGTTGCATTGAAAGTGACACAATTTTACAAAATGTGCGAGTTATTTTAGTTCATTTGGATGAGCTTGAACGAACTGAACAGCTGTTCTATTAATGATTAGGCAAATTTATCGGTAATACAACTTGTAAATGATATCGGCATAGCCATACTGATAGTGAAAAAATTTCAATTAATTTTAAGTGAGTGAAAAGCATTAGTTAAAAAAGTAGGTCATATAAAAAATGACAACCAGAACGAATACTATTGAACGTAATGCCAATGGCACCAGCAAATCCTCATCTCTTCGTGAAATTTGCGCGCGAGCAATGACAAAATCCGAATGGGAAGACAAGGTGAGCTATCCAAAGAGCAGCGCGTGTTTTTCTCTTCTTTTTTTTTATTGTATATTATAATAATTTATTCACATTTACAGGATGAGTTTCTTGATGTTATCTATTGGTCACGTCAAGTGTTTGGCATCATACTGGGCATCATCTGGGGCATTGTGCCGCTAAAAGGCTTTCTGGGCCTTGTACTGTAAGTGGAGCCAGCGCCTAAATATAGAACGTGCTACAGCTAAATAATATATATGAATTATACTATTGTAGTTTTGCCGGCATCAGCTGTGGTGTTGTCTATCTGTATGCCATAAACTTCCAGAACGTGGATGAGGATGCTTATGGCGGTGTGTGGGAGCTTGTAAAGGAAGGATTTATGACATCGTTTGCCGGCTTTTTAGTGACGTGGATCATCTTCTACACCGGACTGCACTACGACACAATAATGGCCACCAAGAACTCATAATACTAGCCATATCAATGAAGACACAGAGAGGGTGATAGAGTCAGAGAGGAGGGGGAGCGCACTGCAATACAAGCAATAATTATAATCAATTCCAGAGTCCAAATGCTATTCCCGCAAAACCATTTTGCAGAGCCAAAGCATATTTACTAATTGCCCAACTTACTATATATACTTATTTTGTCCGTTTGTAAATTGTTAAATTTTTTTTTAGTCAATTACTTAAATTATTCGTGTGCATTTGATTTAAATATTTACAATAATAGCCGGTTGTATTGCGAATTTGAGATTTTTTCTGTGAAAAATACACAAAGTCAGCAACCTGTCTAGATCGATGAATAATAATAAACATAGAAGATATCTATTTAGATTTGACTCTACTGTGACTTTACTTTTATTAAAATATATATTATTCTACACTAATAAGGTAGCTGACGACAGAGCTAGATCTAAATCTCGGCTTCGATTTAGAAATCCATTTCTACAGTCGGAACGGCTGCATTTCCATTGTGCCCATTCTGTTCCAATTCGTGCTGAAATTTCTCTGGTAGCTGGCCGCTCTGCAGGATCTGTGACAGTCTCTCCACCTCCGCCAGGGAGCTCGCCCGCTTGATGGCTTCTCGAATGCGCTGCATATCTTCGGGATTGGCAAAGCGTCCGGCTTCAGCGGCTGCTTTGCCATTGTTAGCCTCGGCAGCTAGTGCCGCGGCAGCGCTTAATTTAGACTTTTTGGATACCTCTTTGAGCATATCCTTGCCCTGTTTGGTGCGAAAGAACTCCTGTGCCTGTTGCCTGTCTTTCTGTTTGATTTTCCTAAAGTCCAGCAGGCGCAATTGTGGAAACTTATAGGCCATATACTCGCGGTAGTTTGGTTTCGTGGATACCGGATTGATAAGCAGACATATGGTCTCCAGCTTTTTGAAACCTGTCAATGGTTCCAAGTCACTCAACTCCTGCAAATTGTTGCCGGTGAGAATGACAGAACTCAGATTTGGGACAACTTCCTCTAGGCCCTCGCTGATACGTAAGATGCGATTATTGTTGAGTAACAGACACTTGAGTCGTGGCAGATGTGGCAGATTGTCCAGTTTACGCAGATCGTTGTCCGAGAGATCAATTGTATCGAACTGATCCAATGTGGCACCCAAATTCTCAATTTGTGGAATTTTGTAACCGCGCAAATCAAGCTCTCGTTCACGGCATGGATTTATGTATTGCATGGACTGGTTTATCAACTCCGGCGTTAGTTTAACCATCTCGATGAGGCAGGCAGTTAATTAATTGCAATAAATAAATAAATGCAATTGCAATCTTTTTTCTCTTTAGTTTATTCCACAAAATACAGCTAAAGCCGACGCGAGTAATAATGCAGTGTGACCGTCCTTCGCAAATAATAAATTACCAAAAACCAACCGTTCGATATAAAAATCGAAAAACGTTTGGAAACTTATCGATACAAACCGTGCTTATCAAAGCGGAATCAAAAAAGCAGGTTTAATATTTCTGATTTGATTTTAATTTGAATTTTAATACATTACAATAAATTTGCAAATGCTTAAACTTTAATGAACACGATACAATTAATTCGTTTTTGTCCTTGAATTGAATGGCAAACTACATATTTGAGCCAACTATTTTGGATGGGGAGGAAACACTTCTAAAATTGAAGCGTGTTTGCGGTTCGGTGGAGGTGGATTGAATTGAAATGTTTTTAATAAACATTTAATTTGTTAATATTGAGTGCAAACTACATGTGTTCAGTTTGAATTTGTAAATTTGAATCTTTTTTGCGTATTTCTCCCTATAATTTATTAAATGCATTTTTAGTAATTTTTTATTATTCTCTTCTTTGTTTTCTGCCTAGTTGCTTAGCGTTAGTTTGTTAACTTTTTTAGAAATTAAATAAAAATCAAACCTAAAATATGTATATTTAATTCGAAACAGATTGTCGTTCATACCGAATAAAAATCAAAAATGAATAAATAAAAACAATATATTTATATAGATATAGATATTTTGGAAGCATTTATAAAAAATATTATATTTCATTTAAATTAGTTTTTATGCACGCAAACGATTTACATATTTTTATTTATTTATATATATATAAATATTTATATATATTTGTATCAGAATATTCATTGCGTACGCTTCGTTAGTTTCTTCATAATTCTTTAGGTTTTTTTTTGTTTTGTTTTTAATTTTCAATAGACAAATTGAAAAATAGATTTGTTTTGTTGTTGTATATAATTGGCACTTAACTCATTTAAAATACATAAAAATATAGTACATAAAAACGTTGGTTTTTTCCACTTTTTCTCATTTAGTTTAGTTTTTCTTTTTGTTTATAAATATATGCAAAAAGTTTATTTGGGATAAAAAGTATAAATAAATAAATCACGTTCATTTGAAAATTGCCAAAGATTTAAAATAAAAGAGAAAACAAAAACACACACACACACATACACAGACTTACATACATTTGCACACACACACACATTCATACATGCTAGCGCATTGCACATTAATTAAATTGTTCAGTACGAATAGTTGCAACCTTTTTGCTCATTATCTTTACCATTATTATCATAAACATTATCATTAGAACTTGAAGTCTGGTGTTTTTCGAGGGGAATCAGGGGACTATCAGGGAGGAATGTTGAGTTATGTATATATATATATATACTATATATAATAGACAGTTTTATAAATCAACGATATCCTCTTTCGTATAGGGAGAGTCTCTAAACGTGCGTCTCGTCGAGGTGCGTTGCAGGCCTTCAACTAATGTCTCCTGTGAAATTGAAATTGGATGCGGATCTCGATTAAAAAAAGAATATATATATATACATATACATCATACACATACATATATACATGCTCTAGAGCTATTATAGACTAAACACAAAAACAGGCAAAAACTTATCAACAATTAAAACACAAAAACTATATTAAATGAATGAGCACCAGCCAACAAATGGAAGAACATTAAAGCGCCACACGAACAGTGTTAAAGCCAGACACAGCTGAGACAGAGCATGGATGTTGCTGATGACAGATATAGTTAATCCCGTCAAACCTCGAATAGCGTTGATATCTCTTTGCCGGCAATTCTCTTAGTACTGCTCTCAGCGCAGCTGCTTGACTTGTTCAGCTGCCCGTTGCGCATGCTCAGTATCTCGTTGCTAATGAGATTCGCACAGGCAATGGCATGGCTGTTGCTCGAACTTGAGCTTGAGATGCTGCTCCCGTTGCTACTGCTACTGTTGCCATGCTCCGTTATAATCGTTTTGCTAAGCGTCTCCTGAGTCTCGGTATTCATGCTGCTCGAGCTGATGATCTTTGAGCGCGTCTGATTGTTTAATACTGTCGTCGTTGGTGTTGTCGTCGTCGATGTGCTGGCCATGTTGTTGGCTGTGTTGCTGGTGTTGCTGGCGTTGCTGGCGCTGCTCGCGCGATTGGCTGTATTCAGCATGGTGCGCGGCATGATGGGCGGCTTGATGGGCAGATCTTTGGATATTGTTGTTGGGTATTGTTGGGTAATACAAGACAAGTTTAAGGAACAAGCACAAATCAAATATTATGAAAATAAATAAAGAAAACATAAAAATCAAAATATATATCTCTATATATACATAAATAGCTACGCATTCAGGTTGCACTCTAAATGTGGCAGGCAGGCATACATACAACCAGGAGCTAAATCAACTACTCTCATGCTTACCCAAACGACTGAGGCCTGCGGCTAGCTCTCGCACCGACTTCTTTTCCAGAGCAGCGCCTGAAAAGAAGAATTTACATTTAGATTTAATTTACTTGAATTTTAAATCAAACTCACCTGGCGTAATGCCTACAATGCTGCCACCGCCACTGCCACCAGATGCCAAGGCAATGCCTGGTGTTATGCCCACAATGGAGCCGCCTGCGCCCTGGACAAAGGGCAACACCTCCACATCTGTAAAAGAGGCAAGTAGACACATTAGATATTACAACTTTACTAAATCAATCAATCACACACCTTCTTCTAGCGTATCAGGCGTTGTCTTGCTGGAGTCAACGCTGCCATTGCCTGTGGCTAGCTGTTCGTTGACCTTCGGCTCGCTACCCACGACTGACCAGGGTCGTGGCTTTTGCATCGCAATGGGTGTGCGCAGGATGCCATTGCCTGTGGCTGTCTTAGTCAACAAACTACCATCGGTGCCTACGGCCAGGGAACTGGCGCCTGCTGCATGGCTCTTGATCGAATCGCTGCTGGGCGAGCGCATCTTATCGTCGCGCGTGGCTGCCTTCAGTAGACCGCCAGTGGGTGCAGCTGCCGTTGCTGCCTCTTCGTTGCCTGTGCCGCCTTCTGTGCGCATTTTGACCAGCGGCGATTTGCGGCCCACCAATGGTGAATATTTCTCCAGATTGTCCGTGGAACGCGAACGTGTGGCCCAGGAGGCGCCTGTGGGGATAGATAAGAATTAGTAAATCTCTCAAGATTTATACACAATTCATTTACTCTTGAGTAAGGGCGACTGACGCTCCAATTTGATGGGTCTTCGTTCCTCCAGTATGGGCGTCGTCTCCTCTGAGGTCATGTGACCGTTGCCATCACGGCTCATCGTCGGACTGTCCACGAATGACAGTGAGCTGCACTCCTCCGATGTGGGTGAGACGAGTGGCGTTAGTGTTGTGGGTGTCACTGAGCCGGGCCTAAAGAAGTGCTCCAAGCCATCGCCAATATCGCGCACAGCGCCGACAGCGCATTCCGCATTCACAAGCGGACGCGTTGGGGCACGCGTCTTGGCACGCTTGGGTCGTCCCTTGACCAGATGCTGCAGCTGAAACGAGGCACTGGGCAGCTCCGTTATGGAATCACAGCCCTCATCCACGTTGCCATCATCTATGGCCGCATTGCTGATGCTGCTGGTCATCATGTTGGCAGCCGAGACGCCGCCAATGGCTGTTGCTGCAGCGCCACCAATAGCGCCACGTGATGACAGCTGTGAGTTGGAACGATGCGACGAGGGCGACTCCAACAGATCGGGAATATGACTCAAGCTGAGATTCTCGACCACCGATTGGGGACGCACCTTGCGGGCAATCGAGCGACGTTTTGAGGGCAAATGTGGTGTGGCCTACACAGAGGAGTGGCAAAACAAACAACAGTTAGTTAAATATCTTAAGAGAATCCATTATATAAATAAAATGTTGGGTTAATTTCGTGAGATGATGCATATGTGTGAAATGATGAGTGCGGATGTTGGGGGTTTCTTTTAACTTTTAGCAGGAAATTTAATAACTTAAAATAATACAAATAAAATTAACTACATTTTAAACTAAAACATAGATACACAGACCAAGAAGAGGAAGACACAGAGAAAGTGTAGTGAGGTGGAATACGGTGATAACTCTATATTAACGAACAAGCTGTTCTTACCGAACAAATTCCTTAATAATATTTGAAAGAAATTCACTTATAAAAAAAATCAAAATTAAATGAAAACACAAATAATAAAAAATAATCAACATAAATATTTCAGCAAATAATTATTTGATTAAATATAAGGACAGTTTTCTATATTAAATCAAAAGTTTTACTAACTAAATTAATATATACACATTAATTTTTTTGGTTTTAAAAATATGTTAATATTATTTTAAACATTAAAACTCAACTTTTTGTTAAACAAAAATTGAAACCTAAAATCCGTAAAATAATAATAAAAATAAAAATATTTCATATTGTGTTTGATATATTTCTGCTGCACGAGAAATTATTATTGTTCGTTAAAGACAGCTCTCGCTGTATATAGAGATATAGATAGATAGTTTGTTTTTCTAATTAAAGTATGGATAGTTTTTTTTTAAAGATAGAACAAGACATAAAAAACTACTTACAAGGTTCAGATATTCCAATTTCTTTAAGAGTTTGTGATATATAAATATATTTTTTTAAATATATATATTTTTTATGTAAATGAGTTGGAGATAAGGTTTTAATATATATATATTTATATATGTTGTAGATTTTTATACGAATATATATATAAAATGTATATAATATGTTTTTAGCGTATGTTGGATGTTGCGTATTGGTTGTTGTTGTTGTTGTTGTTGTGATTGTTGATGAATTGTTTGGATGATACAAGGATACACGAGAAGAACACGAGAGATAAAAATAATGAGCATTGTCTTTGTTGCATTTCTTTTTAAGATTTCTTTAGCACATAGAAGATTTGTTTAATGTATATGCATGGGTGTGAGTGTATGTGTGTGTGTGTGTGGGTGTGGGTGTAGGTATGTGTATTCTAAGCTGTTTGGCATTTTGTGTTTATATATATGTATATATATGTATTTATATGATATAAGATACGCTCCCGTCTAAAGGTTTTTCTCTCAAGTTTTTGCGATAAGCCTGCGACGGGTGGGTGTGTATGTGTATATGTGTGTGTATTTGTATTTGTGATTATTTTCCACTACTTCTATATATATTGTTAATAATATACATTGAATCACTTATTAATGTTTAATGGGTTTGATTTTTCACTTGCAATTTGCATTTATTTGTAGGCTATTGCATCCACTTGGGCAGCGAGAGATTTTCAACACTTACAGTGGGCGATTCCAGGCCCAGTTTGGGCAAAACCGAACCACGTCCGCCGGGTCGTATGATGAGGCCCTCAGCTTCCTATAGGAATGCAGAGAGGGAGAGATAGACAGAGTTAGAGAAATCGGGTTAATAATTGGAATTCGCCTGTGGGTCAAACGACAGCAATTCTATAACTGGAACGTTTCTTTATGTTGCTGCTTAGACCATAAAAAGTTTTGAATATGACATCACATTTGTTATTAAATTGAACGAAATAAAAGATAACAGAGACGTTATCGATTTTCGGTAGTTGGGCGTTTGATTGGCTGGTCGATCGATTTTTGGCTGTGCTACTTACATGACTGGAACGACTGCGAACAATGTCTGGCGTCTGCGGCTCATCCAGCAGCACCGATGGCGATTCCGATATGCCATGACCGCGACGATAGCGTGTCAGCGCCTCCAGCACCTCATCGGTGGCACGATCCGAAATGGCCGCTGCCAGCGATTGCTCAATTTCACTGTGCGAGTGGAAGAGAATAAGGGAGATGATATAAAATTTGCATTAGAAATGTGTGTTTGACATTGCAGTAGGTGCTAGGGGTTGTGATCTACTTTGTGGCCTTTGGCGAAACGGTTGCCGTCCCAGTTTCGCCTTCCTGATCCTCGTCGGGACACTTGCTATAGGCTGGCCGACTAACGCCTTTCTCGACGGCACTTGATCTGCTGGTAAAGCAACAGCACAAACTGCGCATCAGGCCCATCTCGGCGAACAGCTGGCGGAGCGCGCACAACACAAAACGAGGAAGCAAAATTAAACGAAAAGAACAACAACGAAAACCAAAACAAAACAAAACTAACTGGCACTGTAGCAAACTTAACGGCACTCAAACTGACAATGAATTCGCCTGCGCTGCTCGACTCGCTGCCGCCAGCAATATCGGAGCAAAAGTTAAAACACGGAAAAAACACACACACACACTCACGCTCACGAAATGTGAATGTATTTTATGTAAGTTTTTTTTGGTAAGCTTGGCGACAGCCCCATTTGGGCTTTCAAATGGAAATGCATTCAGCTGTTAAGTTATTTTCTGTTTGCTTAATCTTATCTGTGCGTTCAGACACACATACACGCACGCATAGAAACAGGCACTGAGTAAAATACTTCACAGATTGTATGTGTGTGTGCGTGTGGGTGAGCGTCAAGAGCGCAAGATAAAGAGAGCGAGAGAGCGAGCGCTTGTAATAACAAATTTGCAAGCTCAGCTGTTAGAGAGGAGTGGAGCTTTCCTTTATATTTATATTTTTCATATTTCTGCTCTATGCAAATTATTGTTGAGAGAGACTTGTAAGCTGCAAATCGAACAGTGAAGCGGAAACGTTATCAAAGTGTGTCATGAATTCAATGCCATACTTGTGTCTCTTTTTTTAATAAAAATAATTTAAATGTTTTGGAATTTTGGCATGGAGCAGGCTCGTGTGCACTTATGAATAATGTCAATTAGCGTGCTAATGCCACATTGATATCATATTAATTTTGATAAAATTTAACGAAAACTAGTAACTACAAAAAATGAATTAAAAAACCTATTGTTTTATTTTTAAACTTTCAAATTTTCAAACACTTCCAAAACGAATAACATCTAATATTGAACTAAGTTAGTTTTGTTACTTTAAACGCTACATTTCTCTTTGTTAATTGATCACTCGATATTTTGCAACCTGTTTGTATACCTCTCTAATCACAGTGCGCGTGTGTGTGAGCTGTGAGAGTATCAAATTAAGTTGATGGAACGCGTCATCTTGTCTGCCTCAGTTCCTAGACTGAGTCACACTCAGACTCACACTCACACACACTCACACACACACGCTAATTACTCTCGACCTTGCTCTTCTCTGGTTTCTCTTCTGTTTACTCACCCAACTTTGTTCATTATCTCGCTGCCGGCATTGTTGAGCAAACAGTTTTGCAGAAAATCTTCAGGTATTTGGAGACGTTCGTTGAGTGCTTTGCGCAGATCTTGTATAACAATTTGATTGCCCAGCGTCTTTGGGCACTGCTCGATGCCCGTTCGTATCATGGTCTCCAATGTCTCCTCCAGATAGCTGCGAATCGTGTAGCTCAGTTCGCTGGCTACACGCGTCAATTTCGTTTCGATGGGATGCGCTTCGCTGCGCACAGCCTCCTGTAGTTTGGGCATCAACTGTTTGCAGTTTTCGGCATCTGTGATGAGACGTTGCACCGCAGAAACATTGTCGCCGCCTCCTTTGGCTATTGAAAGGGTGTCCTGTGTCTCAGCGACCAGCTTGTCTACCAACTGGTGTGTGGAGGAGAGCATGAAGCCATGCTGCAGCCTAAATCCCTGACCATTCGCACGCTTCAGCCCGTTGCAGTTGCGCTGCAGCAGCTCCTGCATCTTTCGCATCACAGCATCTGTTTTCTCTGGATGATTCTTCAGGTGCGGCGCTATATCGAATACCGGAAATGGAATCGTCCGCATGCTATGATTATGCTCCAAGGCATAAACAATATCCGCAAAGCCCTGCAGGGTGATACTGTTCTTGTCCAGGTAAATGGTGCGCAATCGATTGTTGATCTGCAATGCCTTGGCCAGGAGCCGTGCTCCCACATCGCCCATATAGTTGCCACTGATGTCCAGCTTTTGCAGGCTTTGATTGCTGCCCAAGGCATTGATGAAGTCGTGCAGATCGTGCTTCAGCTTATTCTCGGACAGCACCAGCTCCACCAGTGGAAAATCATCCTTTTGGATGAGATTAACCAGGGCATCCATCACTGGGGGTATATGCTTGGGCTTCATGCCCGTCATGCTGCGCGTCAAATACAACGAGCGGATCGAAGGATTCTTTGAGATGGCTGACAGCACAGGCGCCAACTCCGCGTCCAAATCTAGAAAGAAGAATGTTATAACATTAGCAATATAATTAATTTCTCTTATCTTCATCCACTTACTATTGTCACTGATATCCAGGCTCTGCAACACACGCACGCCATGTATGCAGGATTCCAGCACGTGAGCACCTTGGGCACCCAGCGTATTGCTGCTCAGATCGAGATGGAGTCCCGCCGTCGATTCGTTGCAGGCGAGGCCCAGCAATAGATTCTTCAGTGCCTCCATTGGCAGCTTGCAGCCGGCTATGTTCAAATGCTTCAGGCTCAGCGTGCTGGTAAAGAACTGCTTGAACGACGGCGGTATCTCCTTGCCCTTCTTCGTGCTGAACGAGTTGTGCGAGACATTCAGGTGTGACAGGTGCGTGGCACAGCCTCGCAAAAGAGCTCCAAATAGCTGCAAATGATATGACAAAGAATAATTATTAAATTCTACAATACAAGATTTGATAAATTCTATAATGCATACATTAAATAATATATTTGACTTCCATACTATTTTAGAAATTGCATAAACTCAATATTAAGAGATGTTTAACGTTTTAACATGAGCTTAACATTCGCTGTTACTAATCATAATTTTTGCATTACTTACATTTTCTAGCGTAATATCAGTCGATGCCAGATCCAGATGCTCTAGCACATTGGGTTGAGCCAGGAAATTGTGTAAATTCTGTAAGAAAATAAAAACTCTAATTAGTACACAATAGCTTTTTATATATAATATCTATATCTTTGACTTACGGTTATGTCATCCTTGAGACTGTTACCGCTCAGATCCAGATAGGTGAGCGAGTTGGGAATACTTTGATTGAGCGAGAGCGAATGCGACATCTGATTAACACCTTTCGAGGTGAGTCCACAATGGGCAAGGGCCAATTTGCAGAGACCCTTTGAGACCTTGGCAATGGGTCCAGCTAAATGTATGGCGCCTGATCGAATGAAAGAAATTTGTATTAATTTTATGTATTGAATCAATTCAAACTCAATCAATTAATATAGAAATCAAATTAAAATTTGCATTTGTTATTGTTTTTTTAATTTTTTTGTTTTCATTGCCAATCTATCAAGAAATTTTGAATGTACACAGAGAGCAAAAGGCGTGAAGCAAGCGACATGAATATGAATGTGAATAGAGATAAATATATATAAACAGAGAGAGGGAGAGAGACCTGCTATGAATTTGCTTATGTGACCAGAATTGCGAAATCAGAGATTCTAGAAGTGATTAAAATTTGGGTAAGCTATATGATGTATATAAATAATATTATTTGTATACTAGATATCTGATACATGATATATAATATGGATTATATGAATTTGACTATATATATTAGTGCATATGAAGAATTTTAAGCAGAGACATATTTGAAATAATTTAAAATGTAATGTTAATATGATATATATAAGATATGATATGCGTATATACATGATATCATATAATGATTATGGATTTGTTAAATATTTATACAGTGTTCACTATTGAATATCATATATTTCCCTATCTCAATTTATAACAAGCTAAGGTCACATAAGCACATTAAGAATGAAAATGATATCGCACAGTATGATTAAATGAAACAGCGTTTAGCATTAACATTAACATTAACATGAACATGAACAATTACATTGAACAACAACAGCAACAGCAATAACAACAATGCAAATGTAAACTTAATTGTAATTCGAATTGAATTTTGAAACCTAATTAGAGTTCGTTTTATCTAAAGTGAGTTTTATAAATGTGTGTCAAATGGGGATTCTGCAAACCTTGTACAATCTTTCCCAGTAGAGCGCACAATGAGCTAGCTCCTACACATGACAAATGCACACACACGCGCACACGTACACACACGCACACATATTGAATACATAAAAGAACATTAAACAAAAGGAAAAAAAAGAAAAGAAAACAATGTTAAACAAAAACGTTGTTAATATGTTAGGAGTAAAAGAGAAACGCAGTTAGTTGGATTAATTGGTTTAATAATAAATTCATCTGCTCATAGGGCGGGTTGGCCTGCTACAGTGGTACACACTAGCGTGTGTTTACTGTGCTACACACCTTTGTCCTCGATTATATTGTGACTCAAATCGATGGTGCGTATCGCTGGACTGCTGTTCGTAATCACAGATATGGATAGCTTATTCAAGAAATCCCATCTGAAATCGAGCGCAGAAAATTAGCATAAATCATAGTTCAAGTTATAATATTACAAAAGACACACACCTTAAACCTAACGCCTCCAGATGCAGCTCCTCTAGCCACATCGAACGCTTGAGCACGTGCAGAATGCGTTCCAGCGTCTCATTGGAGAGACGCATGTGAGCCGCCTTTAAGCCACGAAAAAATGTATTATACTCCAGGGCCGAGACAATGGCCATCAAGTCTCTGTAATAAACGTATGATAATTAATTAACATCAACTTAACAGAGTTAAATAATAAATTAAAACTCTGTAATTGCTTTATCGAAATTTATTTCTAATAAAACACTCACTTGGGCTCCAGATGATCGAAATCGCGCAGATTGAGCAGCCGTGTATCGTGGGACAGGTAAATCGTGTCCACATCCCAGGCCACCTCCTCGCGATAGGGCACGCCGTGGAAATCGCACATGCAGGCATATTGAGCGCTAAAGCCGCCGCAGGGCCCAACATTACGCGGATCCGAGGGACGAAATTCTTCTGAGAATATTGTCTCTCGCTCTGGCGGCTGTATGTCGATCTAGAGACAAAGAGGGATAGAAAATGATGATTAACAAAGGTAAGTCAAGGTAAGTCAAGGTAAGTAAAGCTCAGCTAATCGCTGTCTATGCGCGATTTGAGCGCGTTAACAGCGCCATTAACACTTTCAAGAGTTTGACGCTAACTTTGCGTGCTTTGGGCCAATTATCTTTTTCACTTTGTTCGCCCATTTGTTGTTGTTGCCATTTTTTTGTAATTGCTATTGTTATGGCCGCTTGTTGTTGGCAGCTTAAAACACGCCCAAGACACGAGCTCAGTAAAAAGAAAACAAAATGCAAAGATTTCAACAAATGCCAGACACGATGTCGGCGATGAGTCAAGTGGAGATTTGCATACAAATGCAGGCAGCATAATTTACAACAACAACAACAATAACAATGATTCATTTAAAATGCATTGAATTATTAAGCTCAAGTAGCGGCAGCAGCAACAACAAATTTCATATCTAAATAGCTTAATTGAGGTAACGAGCAGCGGGTCTGCGTAGGCGTAGGCGTATGTATATATGTGGGTGTTTAGGCACCTAAATAAGTCTGTAGATATATATAAATATATATCCAACATGTAAGCAACAATAACAACGTCTAACTTAATCTTCCATTGACAATTTAATTAAAATCATTTAAGACTTTGCCTTGAGCTAACTTAAGCAACTATCTAGGCTGAAATGTTTATTTAATAGGGATTATTTTGTAACCTCTATTATTATACATATACAAACAAAGATATCGTTGCATAACTTGGGGAGCGTCCGGTGTGACCGGTGGAGCACCTCTCAGAAATACCAGGCAAACAGAAATAAAGAGCACTGTGAAAAATGTTTGCTGGCATATATAAATGTTAACAGGCTGTAAAATAAAAGTATGTTAACAGTACACTGTTAGCTAACATTTTCACCCTACACCATATTGCTGTGCGCCTGGTATTTCATGAAAATATCACTTAAACTTTCGAAAGTTATCAGGCGAACAGAAATAAGTAGCAGGTTGAAAATGTTAGTTAGCATTACACTGTAAACGCACTGTTAGCTAACACGATTATGTTAACTACACTGTTGCTGTACTGTTAACAAACATTTTTCACCCTACAGGTAATTTCTGTGCGCCTGGTAATTTATCAAAATATCAGCTCAAATTTAGTGAGTACCAGGCGATCAGACATTAGCAATAGGGTGCAAAATGTTACTTGACATTGTGTTAATATAACACTGTTATGATACTGTAAACTAGCAGTGAGCTAACAGTGAAAAGTGAATTTAACTTTAACAATAATTTTCACCCTTCTAGTCATTTATGTTCGCCTGATACTTTCATGGCTATACAAGAAATTTTGGTAAAGTACCAGGCGCACAGAAATCAGCTGTAGGCTGCAGCGCATATTTTATAACTGACAAAAGTATCACTCAGAATTGCAGATGTGTGAGTGCAGCATCGAGCGCGCATCAATTCACTCAAAATTTGCGAGAGCCGCTCTTGAGTCGAATACAGAGTCTTAATCGAAGTATAAAAAGAACGCTTGCTAAACTCTTATACTAAACTCTTATACTGCGTTTGTTTGCTTTCACACAGAAATGTTATTTGAGTATTAGCATGGCATTATTCTCGCAGCTCTTTTAATGCAGACAAAAATGCAACTCGGAATTGAATGGCAATTGATCAAGCGCTGCAACAGGCGCACTAAGTGTCAGTCAAAAAAAAGCTCTACAGCAAAATAGAAGTAGAAGTGTAGAAGCAGAAGTATAAGAGTGGGATTAGTTGGTACAGCAGCAGCAAGAGCACAGAAAAGAGTACAGGCAGTACAGCAGAAGCAGTGGAGTAGAGTAGAAGAGTTTAAGTAGAACAAAGCTCACTAGGATTTTAAACTCTTATACTCATTGAGTTTTTCTTTTATCCATTGAGTACTTCTAACATAGTAATGGCAATTGGGCTTCAACATGACATTCAAATTTGAGCTGTTGTTATTGCTATCAAACTCTCTGAGCAGAATAAGAATTGAGAGCATTGGCAAACACTTTATTTATAGTGCCATAAAACTTAATGCGATTTATTCTCTATTTAATGAAAGCGATTTGGAATCTTTGCAATTTATGAATTGTATGCCAAAAGCTAAGCTAAAGTTGACTTTTGTCCAATGCATGTTAAATATTTAATTGAGTTTGAATTAAAAGCAAACTGTGAGTCAGCGATTGAAACGCTGTCGGGTCAGACACCCAAAACTCAGCCGCGCACACATAACCATTTAATTAATCATAATATAAAAGTGCGTAATTTAATTAAAAACAATTTTAGGAATTATATATGGTTGGCCATTGGTTGGTTGACATCATTTAGTCATGGTTTAACTTTAGGCATTATAGAATTTCAAGTCAAGCTATAAAAATCTATACTCTATGGAAATTCGCACATATCGCAAAAAATGACAAAAGGAAAAGAGACGAAGAAAAGTTGTCAAGAAACTTTTAGTTATTGAGCTATCAACTTGTGTTGGTTTTTTTAGTCCATAAAGCAACAAAGTTAAGCAAAAACTTAATATGTAAAGTTTGGCACTTATTTGAGCTTAAAAGCAATAGTAAATCGAATTTTTAGTGAAGACTTTGCAATACTTAAAAAGACGCAACTTGAACAGAATTTAACAAGTTTATTTTACAGTGTATTTACTGATGTTGCTGATTTCTCTTATATAGGTATATATCTATCTATCTATCTATACATGTGCAATATCAATTTCATGTTTGTAGCAAATTATACGAATACAAATGTTTCGATTGCGTGTTCGGGTTTCTGATGCTTACCTTTTTAATGATGTACTTGAGAGGAACTGTTGGAAATATTTGCTTGATCGCCGAGGCTAGATCGGTCAAAATGACATCAGCATTCTGTGAATGATAGTATATATTATAGATATATATATATATAGTGGTTATATGGGCTATAGATATAGTATAGTTAGTTACCGAGCTAAAGCTGCCCGCATCGCCGGTTGTGGCAAACGAATATGGACGATCATTCGTGATGATCGAGAAATGTGTTGACTTTTTGCTCTCAACGCCCACAATATCCAGATAATGGAAATGACATTCGATCTAAAGCATTAAGATAAAATTTATTTATAATTGAATCGGTATATATGAGAGAGTTTATACACTACCTTTGTGGGCACTTTGGCGCTGAGCAAATAAACGCGAACGGGCGTAAAGACCTAAAAAAATAATTTAAAACTCATTTAGAATTATAATATAATATTTAAACATTTTAATTTTAAATGGAATTTAGAATGATGAAAAATTAGAGCAAAAAATCTCAAAGTGACTGGAAAACTATTAAATTCAACTCACAAGCACAAAGTGCTCTCAATTTTCGCCAAGTGCATCGGATGCATATGCAAAGCCTTGTGCATATGTTGAGGTCAGAAATATAAGTACTTTTGGGGCTGGGCGGGAGGTGGGTTACATGTGCTGCTGCACAGTCGAGCTGCCAATTGCCGTGGCGCAAGTAGAGGCTGGTGCAATAAACGCAAGTGCAAAGTGTCGAGAGGGTGCTAGGGGGTGCTCCACGCTACTGTGAAGTGTTCAGACTAACTCAATTTTCGTTGAGTGTAAAAGAAGAAAACTTTTTTGCAGCATTTAATTGGAAATCAAAGTGCGTTCTGTAATTCATTTAGACACTTGCCACCAAACAAGGCGGAGCTAAAAGCAAGAGAGAGAGAGGCGAGAAGGCAGAGTAAGGGTAGCGTAGGGTGTCGATAGGAACTGCTAAGTAGCCATTTGTCTGTGCTCCTTGGGTAATTGGACACTTTGTCTCAGTGTAAGCGGCTTTTATTTTGTGCCTCGAACTAAATCAATTTTCCAGTCATGTGACTCTAAACGAGGCGAGAAATTAGCATAAACTGAAAGCGGGGCCATGAGCCAAAGGGCAGGTATATTGGATTCAACAACGTCGCTAAGTATGCTATTAAATATCAATTACATTTACAGCTATGCAGAAAATGAAAGAGAGACAGGGAGACAGAGAGAAGAACAGACAAGCAAATGCCAAGAACTTTAAAGTGCTTTAACTTTGGCTTTGGGCCTGGCTTTTAATTGAGTTTTGAGGCCAAGCATGAAAATGGACGTCAAATCGAAATGCTTCAAGGTAGCTGGTAGCAGCTGCTGGTTATTAAATGGACAGGTAGCTAGAACGATGGATGGAGATGGAGATGCAGATGAGTTGAGCAACAGGGAATGGGAAAAGTGGAGAAGCAGAGGAGCTGCGCCAAAGAGTCTGGCTAGATGAGTGCTGAAATTGTAGATGAAAGAGGAGCACTCGTATATAGACTAACAAATGCTACGCAAAGCGAGAGATAGCAGGAAAGAAAGAGAGAGAGAGAGAGAGAGAGGGAGGGAGACAGGAAAGCTGCAGATGAATGTAGACATGAAGAGAGATAAAGACTATGCAGACTATCAAATGCTCTGCATAGTAAGGAGAGATACAGATTGAAGAAAGAGAAGATTGAAAGAGATAAAGAGGAAATGTCAGAAGGGTAAATGAATTGAGAGAGCAAGAATGAGTGTGTGAGAGAGAGAGAGAGATTAGTGAGAATGAAAGAGAAACAGAGTACACTCTTATGTAGAAATTATATATAATAAACACAAGAAATATGTTTAGGCAAGTCAACATGATTGCCTTGCGAATATACCCCATTTACTTGGCCTATGCCAAGTGCAGGGCATCACAGCTCATTTGAATGCAATTTGGTCTGCACAGCCTCCAGCGAATCATTTCAACGTGCATTTTCATATTCAAATCAGAGCCGTGGCAAATCTGTAGCTCAGCTCAGGCCATGGCAGATGGATGGGTGGGCAGGCAAAAGGGAGAAACAGGTTGATGGGGAATCAAACACCTGGGGCTAGGCCAATTGATGTTTGGCTGCGCTGCTCGACACTTACCAAGACACGATTCTCTGTTTTATCGCCTTTCGTTTCCAATTTGACCATATACTTGACCAAGATCTTTGTGTGTCGACCCAGAATGGATTTAACGCTTTCTGCAAGAGAGACAAAAAGAAGAAGAAGCAAAAGAATGCGATTATTAACTGTGGCAATGTATGAAGCGAATATTAGCTAGAGGTTAATTAAAAACAATTGGCAAAAAGCCAATTAAGTGCATGCAGTAAATTAACTGTTCATATCTATAGTTACATACATACACATAAATAAAGACATATATATTTGTGTATGATATATGCACGTAATTGTTATTATTATGCATGCCAATATCTATAGAGCGATTGTGTTATATCATAGCCAGGGTGACAGACAGACAGACAGCTCATTCGTATATTGCCTTTTCAAATCCAAACACGTAGACACTTTATGAAGGCAAGCAAAAAAAAAAAAAAAAAAAAATAAATTACACACATAATTTGAAATTTCGCTGAGTTACACAGCCTTAGAGATACTCCCCTCTCCCTTGCACCTGTCTAAGCTCCGCTATTTTCATATACATTTCCAGCTACTTAACATAACGCACACATACATACAAATAACAATCATGCTCTCTCCCTCACACACACACAGTCGCAGTCCCTCACAGCGATGACGAATTTATTCAAAGTGAGATATTTTCATGTGCATTTGACAATGCCAACAAAAGGAGAGCACAAAGAGAAAGAGAGAGAGAGAGTGAGTGAACGGGCTGGCGTGTAGAGAGGGGAGGGTAGCTTAGGTGTAGAACACTTTGAGTGAGCTTTTGTTGTTGTAGCTGGCATTATGTCATGCGACAGGCACGCCAAATCTCAAGTATGCCCCGGATGGCACACAAAACCCCAAGCAAAGGAGCTCCAGGAGCGGCTCGTCGGTTGTTGAGGCTCTAGGCATGAGGTGCTTGGGGTGGCCGGGTCTCTGTGCTTTATGACTCCTTGTCTGGGCATTTGGGCATAACTGGAATTGAAATGTCAGATATTTTTGGGCAGCCAACTGCTACCCCGTTCTAAATCAGCCACATTTAACACGATATATACACACATATAAACACACACACGTATATGTATGTATGTATATTCAAAATAAATGGAACTACAAATTAGCTTTGGGGCACGTCGTAACAGTTGAGTGCGCATAATAACGAAAATGTCATTTAGCTTTTGATTTTTATTAGTGTGAAGTTTTCACTAAAGTGTGCTTCAAGGGAGTAGACAGATACTAGTATTATGTAAAGTATATATGTAAAAGTACTATATATAACATTTATACTATCTACACTATTTATAAAACCAAGTTTATCTAATTGTATAAAATGTTTTCATATTCAAATTACTACTATTACTATTTTTTATAAACATTTCTGCTCAATTCTTAAGCCTTGATCAAAATTCATCCAGTTCACAAAATGAACCAGTTGTATACAGCAAACCAGCTTATATCATCTTTCGAACCAGGAAATTAGTTCACAAAATGAACTAGTTACAATTTAAACCATTTTTATAGAAAAAATATATAGAATACTATTTTCTATAAAAACTTTTGTTCAATGCTACATACAATTTCTACATTTTTACATTTGAAATCCAAGCTTAGATAAACAAAGGAAATTAACAAAGTCAGTTGCCAATTAAAACTCTATTCTACAAAAACAAACACTTTTAGTTCTCTATAGCAGGTATTTGCATATAGAGTATCTAAATTTCCAATTACTCATTTGTAAACACGCAATTGAAACTTAAGATCTGCTTAATCATAGCTACATTTATATTATATAAACTCTTAATCTTAAGTATGCCTCACAGCAGTTACATAATAAACAAAACTCATCAGCAATTGCATAAAGTTTATACATGGGATTATAAGACATGCCCATTCATCCCATTCAATATTGAAAAGAAAAATATGTAGAAATTGTTTAAACAATGTTAATCTACTATTTGCCACTCGATTATTCAGTCAAGTATTGTGCCCTAGGGATATATTTCGTATGAATCATGCCCTAGAGAAACTCTATTGAAAAAAAAAAAGAATAACAAAAAAAAAACCAACCTGGGGGATAAAACAAATTTTATGTTTGTTTCATTTCTTTTTTTTTAACATTAAAATTCCTTGTGCAAACAAAAGTGAAAAGCAAATACATGAAAACATACATGTATATGAATGCCTTTGTTTGTGTGCGTGTAGACATGTGTATTTGGCAGTGGATTTGCATGAAGCATGGCCATAAAAGAGCAGCGGGAGCAATTAGGGCCCTGACCACACTCACTAAACAGCCGCAAAATTGTGGCCAAAAAACAGCGCAGAGAAAAGACATTAGCCAGACGAGCCAATTGTGTGTGCGTGAGTCTATGTGTGTGTGTGTGTGTGTGTGTGTAACGATTGTTAGTGTTTGTAAGCACGCACACAGTGGAAGGGTGGAAGGGGCCACCCACTAGGCAAACACTTGTAGTGGCGCCAACTATTCCCAAAGGAAACCATAACGCAAAAACTTGAGAAGTTATTCAAATAAAAAAGAGCCGAATATGCAATACTCTGCACGTAATAAATACTGCAGCTAAC
Source organism: Drosophila koepferae (assembly GCA_030914345.1). Taxonomy (NCBI): domain Eukaryota; kingdom Metazoa; phylum Arthropoda; class Insecta; order Diptera; family Drosophilidae; genus Drosophila; species Drosophila koepferae. The sequence continues at coordinate 11,169,991 of JAUESR010000211.1, read as the reverse complement.
TGTCTAGTAAGTAAATTATAACTAATATATATAATTAATAATAACTAATATATATATTAATATGCAATACTTTAAACTGAAGTTTATGAAAAATAATAATTATTTATTCAATTCTAACCATACGTATCATCAATGTAACAAATAAAAGCTTTCGGTGCTTCCTCATCTGTCAATATGCTCTTTCGCACTATGTGCAAAGAGAGCGACAAAAACATAGTTCCGTACTACGCGATGACAATGATAAAGATCGGCCATCAACAACGCGAGCAGCGAAGCGTCCAACCGGCAACATTGACAGTTAGCTGAGAGAGCGACGGCGGCGGCTGCTACTGCTGCTGCTGCTGCTGCTGCTGCTGCTGCTTCTGTTGCTTCTCTTAATTGCAGTAAAAATGTGAATGAACTTTGTGTTTGACGCTTTTACAGCTGCTGCTGGTGCTGCGCGGCTCAAAAGCTTATGCGCTCTCTTTTTCGCTAATGCTTGCCCGTTCTAGCATGAGTCAAACTATGGCTGTTTACTTGCTGTGTTTGCCTCTGCGTGTGTGTATGGGTGTATTTGCTGTTCTCTTCTTGCATGCAAGTGCCCATCATCTGACACTATGTCAATATCAGAATGACGCATGTAGATGAGCAGACAGAAACACATACACACATACATAAGCAACTGTCTACGGCAATGAAAATGCATTTATTGCTGAGCAGCATAAAAAAGTATATAAATGCAAAATTTATAAATATAAAAATGTTATACAAAATTCAGAAGAATTAAGTTTAATAATATGTTCAAATAAATTTAATCATGAATTTTATTATCTTAAAAGTGCAATTCAGTTACTTAATCTAATGGCTTCAGCTTTATGTTGTCTTGGGGCATATTTATCATAGTCTCTTTTAAAAGAAATACAATAAACTTGATTATCTCAAACAAGTTTATTGTCATTGCCTAATATTCCACCCTGACAAAATGTCACAAGAGCGAAATTCCTTCAAAATGTTCATTCATAAATATTTATAAAGTCCCCAATTGCCCCTTATTTCTCTTTTTCTTTTTCTGTCCAAAATCAAAAGGAATTCACAGAGAAACAACAAAACAAGTGAAATTCCGTTATCTGTATGGTTTTGCAAGATTTGATTGGCTTTTTGGCCAACTGAAATTTCCCCCTACCAAAATAAAAAATAAAAAACAAAAAACAGTTTTTGTTGTACCCTACAGCAATTACCTTGGCAATGTTCCCAATTCAAGCTTGCAATTACCTGTGCAGTCGCCGTCTCGCAGTCTCGACTTCATTTCCGCTTAAAGGAAATTTAACTTTAATTGCGAACTGCGGTCAATTTTGTTCGGTTCGGTGCGCTGATAAGCAGCAGCAGCAGCAGGTCGAACGATACCTTTTTCGATACATTTCATACTTTATAGATTTCTATGTAGGGTCAAAGAACCGATGCGCCCAGCATGTTCGAAAAACTTTTTATTCGATCTGAATAGCGGATTTTACCAGCTTAACAGCATTGACAGGCTGCAAAGCGTGGGCGAGGGGGGAAAACACGATAAGTGTGACCCAATTTGGCAAAGTTTTGTTGCTGCTGTTGCTATACATTCCATATATACAAAGTTTCTTATATTTTTTTTTTGCCGAGATTACACGAGTTCAAAATACTCTGCTACAAGTGCAGCAGTGGGCGTGTCTCTGCGTGTGTGTGTGTGTGTGTTTGTTGCCCTGTCTGAGCCTTTTATTACGATACTTGTGTGTAGTTTGTTGTTTGTGTGCGCTTTTTGTTGCGTGTAGATACACACACACACAGACAGTCACAGTCACACTCACACACCCGCAATCAAAGTTGTCGTGTTAGGAACGACACAAAGGCTGTCAAAACTCTGGCGAGAACTAAATGAATATGAAACTAAAATCAGTTATACAGTTTGACAGCAACTTTGCTCACAGAAGCAAAGGAGACAAACAAGAACAACAACAACATACACATGCATACGGCATGTAGTATGCCAAGTCGAGCTCAAAAGCTTCTCACTTGCTGAGGATTAGGCACAGCGCAGTCCAAATATAGACACACACACTAATAAATGATGAGTACACACCCATACAGACAGCCACCACCAGCCATCATTCTTACAAGTACATTTTTGAAGTCATAAAGAATGCGACAATCGCTTTCAATGTTTGCAAAAACAACAAACAATGGGCAAGGTCTCCGCTCTCTCGCTCTCTGCTAGTTGAGCAGTTGCTTGGGCTAACGGTACAAAAAGCCGTGCTGGCAATCAAAGCTGTAGCTGAAGCCAAACGCAGCAGCACAAAAGAAAGTTAAACGAAGATTTTTTCTTTTTATTTTCGTTTTCTTTACACACAACTTTGTGATTACTTTACGTTATGTTAATTATATTTGCACAATGAAGCAATGCGCGGGTGTATGCGCAAGCAAGACAAGACAAGTAGAAAGAGAGAGAGTGAGAGAGTGAGAGAGTGGTCGGTCGGCTGGCGTCTATTGCAATTTACTTTCGTGCTTTATTATTAACAGCTGTCGGCCGCGGTTGCTGTTTGTTGTTTGCTCTTTACATGGACAGCTGAGCCGTTTAATGTTCTAATTACTGTAAATCCAGACACTTTCCAACATGAATAGCTTTTATATGTTTGCTGAGTTTTCTTTAAATATTTGCTATGAATCTATTTTGAGTTGTTACCTTTGCACATCTCAGTGGGCGTGAGCTTTAATTTATTTGACCTCATAACGCAGTTTAGCGTTGCGAATTTGGACGTAAAGCTTTCAAGCTGCCAGCACATTGTTCATAGCTACGACGAGCTCACATACAGACAGCGACAGGTTATCCACATGCTCGCGCGCTCTCGCTGTTACCCACTCTCTTGGTGTCTTCTTCTTTGTTCTATGTCCCAAAATAAAAAAGTAGAGCACAGCACTGCGACCGTCCAGCAGCAGGTCAGGGATGCGACTGAGCGCAGCAACAGAGGCAATGGCAGCGACAGCCTGTGCCTCATTAACGTCACTAGTTGTTGTTGTTGTTGCTTATGTGACACAATTTCACTCAAAATGGAGCATGAGTGGTTTTTTTTTTACTTTTTCATTCTCAGCGTTAGTTTTTGGTGTTGGTGTCAATTCTGCGCGCTTTTGTGTCGCATCTTTTAAGCCGTCGATGTTGTCAAACGAGTTCTGGCTTCGTCGCCAACTTTCAATGCGCCCAAATTGATGCGACGAATGCAAAAGTGTATGTGCGTGTGTGAGAGTGCGTTTTGTATATGTGTGTGAGTGTGACACTTAATGAGACGCAGGATAACTGGAATTGGAGCAAGACGGGAAATTGGCACAAGCAAGCACTAGCACACACACACACACAAGGAGAGAGCGCTTAACGAAAGAGAGTAAAAGTAATAGAACGAGAGAGAGAGTGTGTGGGAGAGGGAGAGCACCGGTTGGTCAGCTTTCAGCAACTAATTGCATACAATTTTCCATTAGTTGCATTGCAAATGAGCAAACGGCCAAGCGACAAACGCTTAATTGGAAGCATGAGTTATTGAGCGCGTTGCATTTATTGGCCAGCATCTGGGTCAATCGGGGGTCACACGCACACACCTACGTATATATGTATGTACATATGCCCACTCATGGCCTTCAGCTGGCCATTCAATAAATTTCCATAGTTTTGCATTTTCGACTGGAAAGGCAGACTCGATATAAAACAAAGATTCGAGTCATTAATTTCAGAGGAAATTTCTTTTTTGTTTTGGCTATTGCGACAAAGCATTGTTTAAACAAATGTGTAAATCAATAGCGAATTTTAAAACAATTTTGCAATGCAATATTTGTTTTCTTTTTTTTTTTACAAAAGGAAGTTAAGTAAGAAGATTGCCAAAAATAAAACATGCGCATATTTGTTGTTGGAATGCATAATTGAGCTGTTAATTATATAAGAGGAGCAGCGAAAGATACGAAAGATAGAGTTTTACATATGCTAAGTTGATTCTTATACACGAGTATAAGCTGAAAACAAATCCAATTTAATACTATATATTGATCAGATTTGATTATACAATATTATTTTTATCAATGTAGAAATATCTGCAATATTTAGGCATTATAAGAGTTTTATAAGTGTTGATCCAACTTTACATGTTTTAAAGGTATTGACTTTTCTACTATCTTTTGCTATAAATTCGTATAAGAGAACGATTGGCAAGTCTAGCAAAAATCTTATCAGAATCATAAAATAAACAAAGTAAATGCAATACATATATATAAATATGTGCAGCTAAATATATATTTACAGTTTGTCAATAAATCCATTTTAAGTAAAAGAACAAAAAAAAAAAAACATAATAAATTGAGTTAATTGTTAAACGACTCAATTTCCACTGAAAAGAGGCGCAGCTGCTGTCAACGTTTGTTTTCAATTTTTTTTTATGGCGTGCGAATAAGAACTTCCACAACCCCGCCTACATCTCGCGCTCTCGCTCACTCTTCCAATTGGTGCGTCTTACGAGTTGTTATCAAAGCATGACGCATATAAGAGTTGCAGCAAATATATATGTACGTAGTATATAAACTGCTTATTGGATTCTTATTGGATATATGAGCGTATGCAGTTTTTTGCTTTTGTTTTTGTTTATCGATCTCACCTTCGTCTTTGGCTTGCCGCACTACGTCGCGTATCTGCAGCTCAATAATGCGCCGCAAATACTGATCGACATGATTCATCATTTGGTTTGTATACATTTGCTTTATATCCACATAAAACATTAAAAGCAACAACAAAAATATAAACAATGTTAATTATCAATGAGAATATTAATTCCCCCAACTGCAATCACGTAGACCCACTTCGAATCCAGTTAGTTGCGAAGCGTGCGTCGAATTCAGTACTGAGGCGAAATGCGACAATCGCGATCGTTTCTTATCAGCACAAAATTCTTATCGGACTTTTTTCTTTCGAAAAGAGAACGTGAGCGTAACTAAAGCTAACAGAGCGTCAGAGAGTGCGAGTGGGTGAGAGATAGATAGAGAGAGAGCAGTTTGAGTTGAGGGTGTGACCGTTAGGTGAGCAGACAAGAGATTTTACAATGTGCTACAGGGATTTTTTTTCGAAACGCTAAATGTGTAAATAATAAAAAAAAAATTATATAAATATATTTAAAAAATCTTAATATATATCAAATTCAAATTAGATTCTTATATGCTCTTTGAACAAATTTAACTATAATTAATAAATAATAATTATCATTATTATAATTTTTTAATTATAACATTTTTATCATAAATAAATTTCGTGCAGCTTAGAAATTCAATTAGACTTTTTTTCCAGTCAGCTTTTTTGGCTGTTGGTGTTGAAGCACAATTCCAAATGGAATCTAATAGGAATGGCAAACGGAAATTGAGTGTTAACGCTTGACAGAGCAACAGACGAGCGTGAAAAGTTAACCAAATAATAAAAGCAACAACAGCAGCGGCAGCAACTGCCAAACCGAATCAGCGTCCACTTACAGTTTGAGAGGCACTGCCTTTAGCTTGGTTGGCAATTTTCATCAAGTTCGTTGGCATTCGCGCTAATTTGATTTGAGTGCAATGACAGCCAAGCAGCAAAGAACCAGAGGCACCAACTGCCACGCCCACCCACCAGCCAACAGGCACGCCCCTCACCCTGTCAGATTGTCCTGTTTGCCCAGGTGCAACATTTGCTGCTGCCTTATTTGCTGTTGCTGTTGTTGTTGTTATTGCTGCTGTTGCTCCAGTCTCCAATTAGCTTTGCTGCCAATTAGCCAAAACATTCCACTTGCTGCTCATAATTTAGGTAAATGCTTTTTTTTTTCTTTTCTTTGGGAATTGGTATTTGGAGCAAAACTGAGTTGAAAACATTGACAATTTTATTTATGGGGCACAAATAAATTGTTGTTGTTGTTGTTGCTTTTGTTGCTGTTATTGCAGCTGCGCGCGCTGTGAAAATTCCAGCGTGAAAAATCAAATGAAAATAAACTCAAAAATTCCAATTGGGCGAGTGATTTATGTGTCTGTGTGCGTTTGCCAGTGTGTGTGCGTGTGTGTGTGTTATTTCAACTTGCAGTTCATTTAAGACACCTGCTGGCGCTTCATTAATCATCAATCAAGTTCCCCTTTCTTGATAACACGCCTCCAATCAGACTGTACAGCGATAACGTACAATTTCCTATTAGACCCTTAATCATAGTTAAGCTAAATAATGCAGCAGCAACAAGCAAAACAAAACAAAATATTTCATTATACATTATATTATCAGAGGAAAATGACCATATATCTATATTTATATAGAGCAAAAGTTTTGGATTATAACTAAATGTCTGATAGGACATAAAATGTACTCTAATACCAAATTTATATCAAAATGTTTATACACATTTTTAAATATTATTCATAAGCAAATATCAACATTGTCAAAGTTCATGAACTGCAGCGAACCAGTGATCAGTTCAGATGAGCCTTGCAGCCCTGCTTAGCAAGTTAACGGTAAAAAGCATATGCCAGGGCTATGTGCAATACGAAGCGAATTCATTTGTTTACATCATTCACGCCATGGAATATAATCAAGAATTCTAAACCAACTAACTGCATATCTAAAAGCAATTAATAGTTAAATGATTGATATATGCAAAATTCCTAATAATAATATGATAAATAATTATAATATTATTGTTATTGTCGTTGGCAGCGGCTGCATCTAAAATTTCCCTCTGCTTATGCATGCAGCCAGCAATCGCTTTAAATGACAGACAAACACAGCGCTGACTAACAGTTATTTACAAGCAAGCACACACACACACACATATATATACACATAGACACTCAATCACACGCATGTATATATATAGTGCATTGGTGTCGGTTTGTTGATTTTGTTTATCGGCGCAGTTATGAAGTCCATAAATGATGCGGCCAATGCTTTTGAGCAATGCTATTCAATTGTTGTTGTTGTTGTATTTATTATTGTTTCTTCTACTTGCCGTTTTGCAGCGCTCAACTCAATTTGAACTCAATTAAACATCATGGCGCGAGCAATTAATGAGAGTTCTATAAAAAGAGAGTATGAGCAGCTAGCAGGTACCACGCAAATTATATTTACTTTTCTAACATTACTAAGAGAAATATTTAAATATAATCAAAATTTTATACGAATTTTCATATTAAATTTGACTAGCTCTCGAATTTCTATGTTCCATATACCCAAGTTGGGTAATTATGAGTACAGGGTATCAAGAGCGCAGACTATGCAAATGAAAGTAAGTTAAATACACACACACACACACACACGCATATGCTTGTGTGCGTGTGTGTTTGTGTAGAACATGCAAGCTGCAGTTGTAAGACAACTGCTGCTGCGCTGCATCTCAAACTGTTTCTCAACAACCAGATTTCCTATGCTAACAAGCAAAGAGAAAGAAAGAGAGAGAAAGAGGGTGAATGTGACCAGGTGGAATGGGGTGTATGTGCGTGTGGGGGGGCAGCCACTGTGGCGTGTCCGTGTCGCATTGTGGCAAAACGGAAGTACGCCGAGCGAGAGGCAAACGTCAAGAACAAAACATAAACTGGGAAAAAAATGCCGAAAACAAAAACACAGCGCAGCGCTAACGGTGGATGAAGTGGGGTCTAAGATTATGAAGGGCGACGGAGTAAAGAATATGCAAGCAGCAGTGCTATGCAAAACAAAGACAACGTGAAAAAAGAAAGAGTGAGTGTGTGCAAAGAGAGATTATGATAAGTATAAAATAAAAGACAAAAAACGATAACGATTACTCACCATTGAGGTCCTTGGTTAATTGCGAACGCGTCGACATTTTGACTGTTGTGTTATTGTTGTTGTTTATAAGTTTGCGGCGAAAGTGGCAGCAATTTGGCAGCGAGCGAAAATGAAGTCAAACAGGAATAACCACCAGGCGGCGGCGGCGACAGAGACCTCTGCGGGCGGCAACGGCAGCGGCGAATTGCGTGCTGAGTGCCAGGCGAAAAGGGTCCACAAAGCAATTTGAAGTTTGTTGTTGTGGCTCTTCTTCTTGTTCTTATTCTTCTCCTTGTTGTTGATTTTGTTGTCGATACAATTTTGCCTCGAGCATAAAACTGGATTTAAAGCCTGGCTACGCATGCCGTTCGGGACAAACGGAAACAGCCTTCAATTGTTGCTCGCACATTTTTCGCAACGGTTTTCCTCAATCTTTTTCTTTTCGTTTTTTATACACACACTCTTACACACACACAACCAAATACAAACACTTTTCACGGTTTTCCACCCTCTGTCGGGGGATCGGTTGGTCTTGCTACGTTTTCCTGCACTAACAATTGTCTTCTTTTTTTTCTTTTTAATTATTTTAAAGCCAATTTAAAATTGATTTGCGTGTTAAAGCTTTCGCAATTTGAATATTTTGATTATTTGCTTGGGAATTCTTAGAATTCGTTTCGAATTTCTTAATTTTTTTTGTTTTTTTTTTTTGCCGCAATCGCTTTGAATATTTCGGTAAAAATTGAACACTTTTTGGTGTTAACTATGTGGCGCTGCTATCACATTGACTTCATGCACCGCACACAATTAATTTATTTGACTAAGAACGTTTTGCAATAGTGTGCAAAAAATTGTGCCTTAAATATTAATATAAAAAATTCAGCGCGCTGGCACCGCGAACAGCACACACGACGAATGAAAAGCGTTGGGTCTACTGAGCAGTGTGACCAGTTGTTGCAAGGCAATAAATAGCGCATACTGCATGCTAATAAAATACCAAACAGCTGTTGCAGCAAATGGAGAAAATCAATGTATTTATCTTGCGAGCATACTCAATAACTATATTTTAGCCAATTTTAACTTTATTTTAATTCATTAAAGTAGGCTTTCGTGTCTATTTATTGTTACGCACTTGCAGCCCTAACTGCACAGTGCTGCAAAATTCAAAATTCCACGCGCTGTACAGCACCATGTTAGCCGCATGCTGAATGGCGCCCGAAATAAATACCAGAAGAAGAAGCAAATATCAGTTGAGCAGACAACATTTGGAGCGCTAAAATGGCAAATGTGCGCTGTTTGCAAAAAGTAATACGCCTACAAAAGTTTGTGCTGCCAATCAGTAAGTAAATTAGACAATAATCTAACAATTGTTGACGCAAACCGAAGAAGCGCGCGTGTAGTATTTCGCAATTCGCCCATTACGAAAGAGTGCGAGTGGCATTCAAAGCGAACAGCTGTTTTCTTTACAGTTTTTTTCATTCCTTTTCCATTCGATTTATACGTCAGGGGGGAATGGGTAGTAAAGCAAATGTTGTCGCTGCCGGTCAAAAGCTTATTTAGAATTTTCAGTTAAAATAAAACAAAGTGAAAACAAAAAAAAAACAAAAAAAAATATATATAAACAAAATCAAAATAAAATGGACGTAGAAATGGACGCGGAACCGGTAACAGAAGCCGAAAATCTGTTGAACCTCGTTAAGCGTATGCTCCACGACCGCGACTACGAAGGCATCCGAATGCTCTTCCTGAGTCCCACGGTCTTCGCGGAAATCGAGCCGCACATGCCTGCCGTCGCCATGGACCTGTACATGGATGTCTGTGTACCGACATTAACGGACGAAATGAATGTGGACGACACGCAGATGTTCGATTGCGTCAATGAGCTGCTGAAGATCGTCGCGAATTATGCACCGCTGCATCCGTTTATGCTAGAGATGATGGAGAAGATCGAGGAGAGCAGCAGCATAGCCATATTCTCGGCATATTTGCGCGCACTGCAGGTGGTGCTGCTGCGCCAGGGTCAGGCCAAGCCACAGGCCATCGAGTGGTGTCTCGGCTCTGTAGTTTCACGTGTGCGGGAGTTGCCGTTGCCGGACTACCTCAGCGAGGGCTACGACGAGCAGCAGGCTCAGCTGCTGGAACAGGACAAACAAATCGAGGAAATGCTTGCACATTATATCACCATCGATCTGTGCTACGAGCCACTCTTGAAGGAAGTCCTCGAACAGGATGTCAGCACATCGATCTTCCGCGATTGTGGCCTAAATCGTCGCAATGTCTTGACCTGTTTCCTGGTGCAGCTGCTCGGCAAACCCTTGGCCCTTCTCGAACTGAGCAATGTGCCGACGCGGCTGCTGCAGCCGGGACAAGCGCACACCTGTACCCCCAGTCCATGGCGCCTGCGGCCGGAGTTGACACAGCAAAGCTATCTCCAGGCGCGCGAAAAGGCGGGCAAGACACAATCGTATGTGCAGCAGGTGCTGCAGACATTGGTAGCGGATGCCACCCGCCTGATAGGCGATCCCTACTATCTGCTCGGCCTGGTAGAGCAGCGCGCCCGCTGGAAGCGTCGTTTGGACGCCGACAAGGGTGTCTACGAGATGAGCAGCCAAAATATCTTCCTGATTGACGAGAAGCTACCACTGCCCGCCCTGGCCATGTACTATCACGCTCTGCTCGTGGGCCAATTGCTGCCCACGAACGCGCCCAAGGTCTATACGCCACTGTATATATTCGAGTCGAGTTTATATTTGGTCGCTGTGCTGCTGGAGCAGCCGCAGCCGCCGATGCAGCATTGTGGATTACGCTTGAATGAGTATACCTTGAGCATTCTGAAGGAGCCTGTGTCTCAGCGCTCGCTGGATTTGGAGGTGCACAAACGCTACTGTGACGCACTGTGCAAGATAACGGGCTACTCCTCGCAGGAGTCACTGCGTCAACTGGGACTGCAGGTGCTGCATCACTATATACTGGCCTTCGAGGACTCGGCCAAGTATTTCATATTGAAAAATCTGCTGGAAACGTTGCAGCATGACGGCATCTTGGGCTATTTGGCGGGCATGTACAAAGATCTGGTTGCCGCTCAACTGGAGTTGAAGGTGCCCCTGTGCGAGGCCTACAGTGGGCTACAGTTCCGATCCATGCTGATGCGTTGTGTCAGTGTGCTACCTCAAGATGTCAAATCGGATCTGTTGCTGCATTCGGTCAGTATATCGAATGCACTGAACATCCTGCGCTACTTTGCCATGGCTGATCTGGAGAATCGGACAGGATTCTGGAATGTGCTGCCAGATATTGAGAAGCAACTGCTGGAGCCGCTAGGCAAAGCCCTAAACTTCTCCCTTGCCCACTACAAGGCATATAGGGAACGGGTGCTCAACGGGCAGAGCTCATCCGACGATGAGCTCATGCAGAAGCAGCTCAATATGCTCTCGGTCAACATCAGCAACAGCGGCATGGATGGCGGTGAGGGCGATGGCCATTTGCCGGACATTGGACGCGAGGAGAAGCTGGAGGTGTTGGCAGGCTCCATAACGGGACTGGAATCACTGCGTGTGCTCTACCTACTAACCAACGACAATCTAGAGCAGAGCTTGACGAAACGCAAAAAGCTGCTCCAATCGGAATAGAAACTGGACAAAAGACACAGCAAAAGCATCTATTTCTATGTTTATATCTTTTCTAATCGAACGTAAATGAAAACGAAATTTATGCGACAATGATATTGGCAGTTTTTCTTTTTTTTTCCCTTTGTATACACAAATTTGTATTTATTTGTTTTGTTTTTATTTTTGTCGGTCAACAGGTGTTAATTGGGTAAACTAGCTGCCCTGCCGCCTCACCTGTTGCTCCAAAAAGGTGTTAATTAATTGCACAGCAAAGCGAACGAAGCCAAATTGTGAGCATTGCCTTGTTTTACTTGACCTTCAAAGCAATTAGAGCAAAGGGGAAATCACAATTCTCCACGAAATGTGGAACAAATTGTCAACCGAAATTTACATATTTCAAGATTAAACAGCTACTAGACTTTATCTTGAGCCCCAAAGCTCAATTATGTCGCTCATAAAGTAATATAGCTTAAAATAGGGGAACCTTTAAGATAGAAAATATATCAAAACTTCATGAAGACTTCAACCTTAAAATCTAATGCTTTAAAAATAAAAATGTAAAAACTTACGAATTTACAAATTGCGATTATTTTAATTAGAGCTACTTTCGAGTAGTATCTTCAAAATACTAAATCTTATTAAAATACTAAAAGCTCAAAGTCCAATAAAATCCCTAAAATGTGTTTGAAAAGATAGAAATTTATCAGATAACGTTAATTATTTTATATAAAATAAATATGTACTTAGAATAAAATAAAAGTAAAAAAAAACTTAAAATAAAATGTGCTTCGAAAATTGTTTTACAGATCTGAAAAAAACTAAAGTAAGCTTGAATCATGTTTTTGTATATGCTAAATTAAAAAAAAAAAAATAAATAAAAAATAAATTTAATTAAATAAATTTAGCTTCAGTACTTTCAGCTAGTTAAATTTGATAAAAACATGAATATCTGCTAAATGCTCTCTTTGATAGCTTACATAAATTATTCGCCTAGCATAAACTTTGATCTGATATAATTTATTGATTGACAGCTGCACAAGGATGCTGGCTGGCCATAAGCAGCGTGAGCACACCCGCCGCTTTTCTCACAGTGCAACAGCAGCGCTCCGTATTGTTGCCAGGCTGCAGTTGGGGACGCAACTACGCCTCCAGCAGCGACAACTTGGATGAGTTTCGGGCACGTGAGGAGCAACGTGAGAGGGAACGCGATGCAGCCGAACAGAAGGCGCACCAGGCCACACTAGGCGATGCGGGTGGCGGTGCCGGATTAGGTGGGGGTGGAGCGCCATCAAATGAGGAACAGTCGGCCAAGCAAGCCAAGGTGGATGGCATACGAATGCGTATACTGGATGCAGCGCTGCTGCATGTGCCGGAGCTTGGCTGGACCAAGCAGGCGATTGTCCAGGGCGCCGAGGACAGCGGCTTTCCGAGCGTCGTCCATGGCATGTTTCCCGATGGCGGCTTTGCGCTCGTCTCCCATTTCAATGGCAAGTGCAATGCGGAGCTGGTGCAGAGCCTGCAGAAGCAGACGGAAAATGGTCAAAAGGAGGTCGGCGATCCGTTGGATTTCCTCGTGCAAGCGGTGCGACAGCGCCTGAGCATGATTGAGCCATTCAAGAAGCAATGGCCACAGGCCATGGCACTGATAGCACAACCAGCCAATGCATCCACAGCGCTGGCGCAGGTGCTCACACTAGTCGATGATATTTGCTACTATTCCGGCGATCGTTCCGTCGATGTGAGTTGAACTAAATTGAATCTCTGCCCCACTTATGAATCCTATTCCATAATTGCCTCACACAGTTTGGCTGGTATACGCGTCGCGTTGGCCTGGCCACCATTATGAAGATGACGGAGCTGTATATGCTCCAAGACACTTCAACTGGTCACGCCCAGACGTGGGAGTTCCTCAAGAATCGCATGGATGAGGCTGTACAGCTGCAAATGGCTTTGGCACAAACTGAGGGCATGACGCAGACATTTCAACGTTCCTTTAACTCTGCTTTCATAACGGTATGTTGGGCTTACTTATACTTAACTAAAGTATATAATAATCTTTCTCTCTCCCTCTTTGTTTACAGGCGCGCAACATACTCGGACTTGGCTACAGTCGCCATTAGCTAAGCTGCACCAGAAATCAGCAAATGTCCAAAGAACAAACGAGTGCTATGTAAAAAAAAAATTAAATATGTATATATATATATATATATATATATATATATATATATATACTCGATATATATGCAAAGATTTACACCTTATAAAAATTGTCATAAAATACCTGATCTGCGCGTATTATGCATATTGTAGGATGTTTCTTTCAGTTAATCGTAATTCATTTGGAATTTTAAATATATAATTTTGTTTAGTTTTAAAATTAAAGAATTTGTAAATTTACATATCTTAGTTTGTCACAAATTATTTTTCCATTTATAAGTTTCGAGTTTTAAAATTTCATTAAATTTTTCCATTTTCCATTTCAAAATGAATTACAAATTCAATTTCCTTAATTTGCCCATATAAAAATTGTCAATTGTAAATAGATATTCAGTTGAAGCATACACTCTTCACTCTTATACAAGTCTTATACGCGAGTCATATATACTGAAATATGCATAAACTTTGTCTATTTTTATAGTCATATTGATGTCTAAGTCAACTAAAATTATTATTATATTAATATAAAATTTTTAAATTGGGGGGTTCGAATAGTTGTATATCTATAATATGATTAAATATAGTTTTGTGGTTGAAAGTAAACAAAAAATTTAAGCAAATTTATTTAGATATTATAAGCGAGGTCTCTTCCAAAAGTATTACGAATATTCAGCTTGACATCTCCGATGGGCCATGCATATTCAGTTTTATATTTTACGCATTATTAAACAAAAAATTTAATAATATATATTATGTATACTTAGACCGATGCGAGTCAGACTACCTTAAAGAAGCCTTAGCTTGAATCTATAACACTCTAAAGTAAAACATTTAGCTTTTTTAGAGTTTAAATTTGAGATCTATTTTGATTTCTAATAATACAACTAAGAAAAGAGCTATTGACGCTGAAGAAGGAACTTCTACTTGCTTGGATGTGTGAACTCATACGAGAGAAAGTATTGTCTGTTTACATTGCGTTTGTGTGTGTGTGAAGCTGGGAAAGGTACCTAGAGAAAGATTTAGCTCTGAAACTGTTAATCCATAGTCTAGTCCCACTTGGAGGGGAGTTCAGCCACTCGCGGTTGCACAGGCAACACTTTCTGAGGCATGGGAAAGCGAGATTTCCATATCCAGGTATCCTCATCAGGGGGTTTCTGTTGCTCGGGATCAACGAATGCTGGCGCAATAGAACACCTACTGGGTTCATTCCACTTGGAAATGCGACTGCGTTTGGTTCTCCTTGTCTTGCTACGCTTAGCGGAAACCACATACGAATATAGCTCCGATATCTCTTTGCACAGATCGGTATGCTTCAACAAGGACTTGTTATGGGACGACGGATACTTTAAATTGTGTTTCCCGTTGGTCGATCCCTGGCAGCAGTCGGACAACTGGCGCACCGGACAGAGTGGACAGGCATAGGGTATTGGTTCGCAAGGTGTCCATTCCATACGGCGGCAGTGTTGGCACATCTCCCAGCTGTGTTACTCAATCGAATAGAAGCTCAATTTATTTATCGGAAAATTTGCCAAAAAATAACAACGTTTTCTATATGGAACTTTCGAATTTTGTGCCTATTGAAATTCGAGAGTCAGCTGCCTGCAAAAGGAAACATATTCTGACTGAATTCTCCAAGTATATAAAACATAGACGAATTTACCAGAAGAGAAAGGTCTATTATTAAGGGAAACTATTGGATGTACAAAGAAAGCTTATTGTGCCTAATAGAAGCTTAACTTTCCTTCTTAAAAAAGTTTCTAATATAAATGCCTTACAAAACTAAGTTTCTTTTAGATTATATACATATTTTCTTTTTCCAGATAGTTTTTCAGCAGTCAAATTTATTACAATACGCTCAAGAAAAATTTAAATCAGCTCAACAACTGAAATGTTGTGTTTTGTACAAAAAGTCTGTATATATATATATATTTTTTTTTTTTTCTTGAAAATCTTTTTTAGCAATTCAAACCAAGTAGCTATAAGTATATACATAACTATAGTTATCCCATATTTACTACACACATATCTAATTGAAAATGTATTGCACAAAGTAAAACATTTTTAAAAAGACAAAAAATAAACATTTAAAATCAAATTTAAGCACAAGGCTGCAGATAGGGTTCATCATGTTGCGGCAGTTGCTCCACTTTGCTGCAAATTGAAGAGATATTTGTATTTAGATTTAGTTTAAGACTATAGTTCTATATAGTACTTGCCTATGTGAATTGTCAGTTTGAGTTAGCTGTCGCTGTAGCTGCCGCTGTAGTCGCATGGGTTGTTCATTGCTGGCCAGGATCATTGCATCGAGCTGTTGTTTGAGCTGCGCAAATGTGGGTCGATTGCCGGGTATGGAACACCAGCAGCTGGTCATTAGAGCAAATCTGTAAAGAATTGTATATATAAATATTTTTTGTTTGTTTGTAAATGTTTGAATTACATACACTTCATCTGTGCAGCCTTCGGGCTGCTCCATTCGCTGCCCCTGACGCAGCAGCTGCAGCAAATCTCTAGGCGAGATGGAGGGATATGGCATGCCACCCAATGTAGTAATCTCATAAAGCAGCACGCCAAAGGACCAGCTGAAAGAAAAAATTAAATATAAATATATAAATGCTCTATAGCAAACATAGAATACATTCTTACACATCGCTCTGACTGGTGTACACCTGGTGCGTCAGCGATTCCAATGCCAGCCACTTGATGGGCAGCTTGCCACTGCCTCCAGATTTGCGATAAACATTCTCATGGTAGACATCACGACTTAGACTGATAATAAAATGAAGGTAAATTTATATATATATGCCATATTATAATATACTAATTAAAGCTTGCCCAAAGTCTGCTATTTTGATGGTTAGATCCATTGAGATGAGCACGTTTCGTGCCGCCAAATCCCGATGCACAATTTTATTCTGCGCCAAAAAGTCCTGTGGATAGATTAAGCAGACTTGTCATTATAATATACAGTAGCGTGCAAAAATGAACGAATGTTTGCAAACTTTGACTTTGACGACGCATAAAAAAAGAACTATACAAGGAAATCAAGAACTCTTTTTTATTTATTATTTATTACACTATTCTTAATAAATAAAACAAAACTTCAACGAAAAATGAGATACATTCAAAGAGTTAGAAAGAAATAACCAAAAAAACTCACATACACTCAATTTTGCACGTTTCAAAAATATTAAAAATAAAAATATTAAAAATATTATATTCCTTTTTTTTATCTATTTACTTACCATGCCAACAGCCACTTGTTGCGCGATATCCAATAAATCCGCATATTTCAGCGGCTGCCTTTCCAATTGTTGCTCTACGGCTGGTGCATTGAAGTACTCCTGATTCTCAAAGCTAACCGTGCGACAGGTATTTTTCTCTGACTTCTTTTCCTTTTGATTGCGCTTCAATAGACTCTTCAGTGTTGCCACAGCAGCAGCGGCTGCTCCTGCATTTGCTTCAATAGTCTCAATGCCGTGCAGTCCATAGGATTTGTTGTCAGCCGCAAATGTTGCTTTGCTCCATTTGCAGCTTGTGTCTTGGCGACTGCTGTTCCTTGAGAGATCCGTTTCGGATTCCTCTTCCAGTGTGGACAACATGGATCTATTTATATCCTCAATGCGTGTATCGTTATATAGGATATGCTTAGACAGAATGATGTGCTGTGTCTGCTGTATTGTATTGTGTTTGGCCTGCAAGTGCCGTGTGCTGCGCTCCTTCTGGAACTTCCATTCGTCCCTGTGGAAGAAATGCATTAGACAGCTTCTATAAAAGAGAGTTAATTAAGGCAATTAATTGCTTGCCGCAAGTAGTTTTGTAGGCTGCCCAGGCCGCAATATTCGGTGAGCAACATCATGCGATTGCTGCATCTGGTCGAGTAGCCAACAATGCCAACAATATTCGGATGTCTGCCCACGGCGCGTAGCATTTCGATTTCGCATTTGAATGCCTGCACATCCTCCTCATTGGGGTGATCTACAGAACAGAAATATTAAATAAACCTTTTGATTTTTTAAGAAATCATTCTTACGTTTGAGCAGCTTCACAGCCACCTGACGCTGTTTGTAGACACCACGACGCACCAGGCCAAAAGCGCCCTCGCCTAGCACATCCTGCAGCAGCACAGCATGCGGATCCACCTCCAGCTCATCATCCAATTCAAAGTTATCCTCGGCAGCCAACGTGGCTAACAGCCTATTACTGTTGTTGACCAATGATAAGTGAAACTCGCTTGACTGATTGGGAGCTGCCTTCAGTTCCTTCGTCTCCAGCTGCTGACACTTTTGTCTTTGCCTTTGTCTACGCAACGACAGCCAACACAAGCCGAGTATCAAACAGAGCGTCACAATAAATAAAACCATTAGGTTAATTAGGGTGCTTTCTGGAAGATAATATTAAAATATAGAAATTTGCTTTTTTAAAAATAGATTGTAGAACATACCCAGCAGCCAGAACTGCAAATCAATCTTGTCTACAGTCAGAACGGTGGCATTTTGTCCACCCTTTGTGTAGGCCACCAAATGCACTTCGAAACTGGCACCAAGTATAGTAATGTTTGGTATATAATAATGATTAGCACTACCATCTACTATATACTTCATGGTATGGCTATTCGCGTGCAGATCGAGTATGTGCAGCGTATAGTTATCCGGAAATTGTTGAGGCAGAATCCAGCTAATATTCAATGTCAATATATCCTGTTCGTAATGGGATTGTTGCACGCTAATGTTGACGGGTTTCAGTGGAGCTGAAAGAGATAAAGGAGTATTAATAATAGAGTACTAATAATAGCCAAGCCTCACTCAAATAAAGCAGATTCTTACACTGATCTACAGAGTATTTAAACTTACCACAAAGGGTATAATTGTAGTGGAACCAATCCAAGCAGCTGGGCACGTGGAGCACCAGCCATTGCAGAGAGCTCTCCAGCATATTCATAATATTAACCGTGCGAATGCCCACCATAAACTGTTCGTTAAATTTCAAATTGGGTATTGTATAGCTGTAGAGGCTGCGCGGCTGTAAAGATGAAAGAGAGTTAAGACTTAGACATAAACTAAATGTCAAAGTATTTACGTCACGGAATTCAATAGGTGTAGGCGCGTCCATGATTTGACTATCCTTCGAAAAGTAGATCATATCAAAGTAACAATTGCGTTCTGCAAGCAAGAGGCTTA
The DNA here is from genome assembly GCA_030914345.1 of Drosophila koepferae. Classification (NCBI taxonomy): domain Eukaryota; kingdom Metazoa; phylum Arthropoda; class Insecta; order Diptera; family Drosophilidae; genus Drosophila; species Drosophila koepferae. Next base: position 11,151,290 of record JAUESR010000211.1, on the reverse strand, counting down.
AATTAACTTGTAATGTATACGACTTCTGTATAATATTCACCTGCCGAAGGCTGCCATTCCACTTTCGCTGCGATGTGGTGCCTATCGTCAGGCTGCGTTTCGAATTTCTCCAGTCGAACGTTGCCCATTTTGCTGGGTTGATAGCCGCGCTTCAGTGTCTTATAGCTCTCCTGAATGGCTATAAACGAATAGGCGCCATCGGCATGCACCGCCAGCGCTGTAATATTGTGCGAGGTAGTTGCTTCCAGATCCGTTAAGGTAAAGAAATTATCATCGGACTGAGATAGATAAAAGATAATAGATAAGAGATTGATAAATTGAGTAGAAAAGTCCCACTTACCACATATAAAGTCGATTCAAGATTCGTATCATCAAAAACTCGGTCAAATCTAATGATAAACATGACATCTGGCATTGCCTGTGTGGCATTATCCCGCGCATGCTGCACCCACTTGATGCGAAATGAGAGTTGCGACTCTGTGCGGCAAACGAGATTTAAAAAGAAATTCTCTTGTATTTTATGTGGATTTGCGGGCATTAAATCCGTTCCATTTTCCCTGCAGTATCCGTAACAGCTCGAAAAATTCTAAGCGAGAGAGAAGAAGAAAAAGAAAGAGAGAGATAGAGATAGAGCACGTAGATCTTGAGTTGCGCTCAATTGTTCTCACCTTATTTGGTATGCTGAGCAGGCAGCGCTTGGTGCAGGCGGTCACATTGAGCAGCAGATCCTCTTCGGAGAGCTCACGCATGAGTATCAAACCGCCCTGATTGTCGTCTATGAACAGCCAAAAGAGAAATGCATATTTTGCATAGAAGAGCAGCATTGTATTTTAAATTATTTTATTTTGTCTTGTCTGCTTTTACGCGCTTCTTTTTCAACAGTTGAACTTGCGGTGCTTTTTGTTTATTTTACAGTTCGTTCTTCTCTTGGCTGAGGCGTGCTGCAGTAGTTCTACTTTTATTCAAATTCGTTTCTTGTGGAATCGCCGCTCTGCTCCAGTTCCAACCTTCGCCTACGACAGAGCCGTGCAAACTGAATCCGAGACATGGCGAGCGGTCAGGAAGAATTGCTGCAAAGTCGCAACAGAAAAGAAAAAAAAATTGAATTCTGTTTTCATTTCTTCTCTGTTTTGTTTCAATTTTGTGTTTCATGTGCGTTATAAAAACGTACGAACGATCGGACGGACGGTCACGCTAGCCATATCATTTGTAATGCAAAAATCCAATTCGGTTTTCGACAATGGGGCGCCAAAGCGGATTGGATTGCAGAAGGCAACATATAAACGAGAATGCTCTAAGCGAAAGTGTACACAAGAAATACCCTGCGAATATGGCGATAAGAAACCGTTATAAATATTAGTTTTAAATTCAACTGCAGTGCGTATGCATGTGTGTAAAATAAATTTGTGTGTGTGTGAGTTAAAGTGCGTATGTATGTACATATGTATGTGCTTAAGCACACATGCAACATAAGCAAATCAATGTTGCCTCTCCTCTGTTCTGCTAAGCTACATATGTATGTATGTATGTATGTATGTATGTATGTACATATGTATGTATGTAACTTTTGCTCAAACTCTTTTTTTTTTTTTTTTTTTTTTTTGTACCTGAAGTATGAAATGTGCTCAAGCTCTCTGTTTCCTCTTTGTGCTCTACTCAATAATTCGTTTACATCCGTCTCATAGACTTCTCAAGCTATTCTACTCCTCCCACTTATTTTCGCAGCGTATAACTTGAAAGCAATTCGTTATATAATTGAGTGAAAAGAGCCAAAAAGTACTCAAATTTAGTTATTTCTCTTTCTAATCTCGCCCATTGGCGAGATTCCACAAACGCAATGACCTGATCGCGTTCGATTGTTATCATAATAGATCTGCAGAAAACATCGTTTTATATACATATGTATGTATGATATATATATACATATAATGCTTTTCTTTTATATAATTGGTGAATTTGTTTCTATGTTCAACTAAAAAACTGTCCGAATTATTTACATATATGCAAACTTATAATTTTATTTCGACTTTATGAGTTATTTTAAAACTTTTCAATATAATTGAAATGATAAATTTTCTTTTTATAAATCTCAGTATAAATTAACGCAGAGAGCAACACTATTCAATTGGATTTTGGATGGGAAAACGGTGCCCAGGAATTCGAGCAACACTGGCTGCTTGCGTACTATTTCGGAATATTCTTCAAACGATATTTGCAAATCCTTATCAAGATCAAATTTGATAAAAATTAATTCCAGCATGTCCTGCAAGTCAAGCGATAGATATACGATACAGTCATTGATATATATTTATTCTATCATTTAGTTACCGTGCGCATTTCAATCTGTTCATCCTCATCTTCACCGACAAAGAATTTTTCAACAAAGCGCATCACATGCTCGCGATTTAAATACCCAAGACGATCCTCATCGTAGACCTGGAAAAGGCAAACCAAAAAGTTAAATACAGCTCAGATGTATAATGACGATTATACAAACGCTATAGACAAATATCATGCGATCCTCTAGAGTGCTTGAGAAATAGGTGGTGAACATTTTCACAAACGAGGGGAGTGTACAATGGCGATCCTGTGAGAATTTTGGATCCGTGCATTCCGGATCATCGCTGACAACAGCCACAACTAGACGATTAATGTCTGTGTCGGTAACCCGGAACATTTGCATTATAAAATTGCTCAATTGCCTGCGCTGCATGTATTTTGCTTTAGGTCCATTCAAGAGTACAAACTTATGATATATCATCGCGAGGCACAATAGCTCAGTCTCTGAGAATGGAGATTCTATGTGTGCGACTATGCTTCCATAGATAAAGTTGAAGCGCGCATTTTCCATGCAATCCAGCGTCAGATCTAGATCCTTCATTTTGCCGGGTTAACGGTATTTATTGTCGCTGAATATGATTTTACTGTGATCACAATGTGTATAAAAGTATAAAAATATAAATGGTATTTAACACTTCTATACTGATTATCTAATTCAGACTGAGCATATATAAGTTTTTATCGGATCACAGGAAAAGTTAGGAAAACCAAGGCTTACTTAGTTTTGTTATATATGTATGTATATGGAAAGCTCGACTGAAAAAAATGTATATCAAAGTCAATTTTATAATCAATTATAACTATTAAATAAATCTTAAGTTACAATTAAAAACCATCTTTTGTTATATGTATTTTCTTTAACTAATTGTTTAATTGTCCTTTGCTTGAATTAATGTCATTTAGTAGTAAGCTAAAGCAAAGTTACAGGGTATTACAGCGCTATACAACACAAATTGTACAACAGGGTACATATACGAGTGTGTGTGTGTGAGTGTAGGGAGAGTATACCTTAGCAATGTACCTTAAAAGACAATCGTGTTTAGCTTACAAAAAATGTAATCTTAATCGAGTACACGACAGCTATATAAAAAGTTTATATATATATATAAATTTATATATATTAAATGTATGCACACAAACAACATACAAAATACAACTACATAGATGTACAATTATCGTATAAGTATTTATATATAAAATTATAAAAAAAAAAAAATACATATGTGTACACACATATAGTATATATATATGTTATAATTAATATAAAATTATAAACTTAACATAGCTGCTTGATGGGTATCAAATAGAATTTCTAATACAGTGGCAAAAATAGAATACTGACTGGGGATCTGTTGATGGAGATGACTTCGATGCGAGAATGTGGTAAAAAAAAAACTAATGCTGAAATTTGCTTAACTGCTGTTTCGAGTTTTGAGTATTTTTCGTATTTGTTGTGACACAACCGCTTGTAAAATTCATAGTCATAATACACAATAATAATAATAATAATAATAATACTAATAAAAGAAATGCAAAAGTTTGTTGCTTGGTTGTCTGTCAAATCAAATTGGTAAAAAAAAGAAGAGAACAGTCCATTCGAGTCATGTCTGTGGCAACGTGGATATATTCGCATATGAATATGTATTCATATTTCTATATATATATATATTCATGGATTAGTCTGAGTTTGTCTTTTGAGACAGTTTTTCTTCTGCTGAGAGTCGGCTACATTTTGCTAGACGCATTTTAACTTGCCCACTAAATGCTGGCAATGCGTATTATTTGTGACTGTGTGTGTGTGTGTGTGTCTGTAGTATGTGGTGTGTGTGTGTGTGTGTGTGTGTGTGTGTGTGTGTGTGTGTGTGTGTGTGTGTGTGTGTGTGTGTGTGTGTGTGTGTGCACAACTACTAGTTGTAAGCCAAGGAATTGGCATTGAGCGCCAGCGCTGCTTCCGTGCTGTTGCTGCTTGATGATGTTGATGCCTGCGGCTGCGGCTGATTTGTTCCGCTCTCCACATGCACATTATTATAGTCAGTTTTGGCATTGCAGCGCATGCCATGAGGCAATGGTAATTGCTGTTCCGCCAGCTGCTGCTGTTGCTGTGATTGTGGCTGCTGTTCCACTTCGCCATTGCCATTGTGGGCGCTGCCATTGAGATTGTAAACGCTGAGTCGCGCCTCGTGCTCGCGGCGCTGTTGACGAAGTCGTATGTCATGCTCCTCGCGCATATGTCGCAGCTTGAGGTCCTGCTCCTGGCGATAATACGACATCTTGAGTTCCTGCTCCATTTGCTCGAAGCGCAGCTTCTGCTCATGTTCACGCCGTGCATAATCGATCTCGGCCAGGCGTGCCTGTTTCAGTAGTTTAAACAACTGCTGTTTGTATTTTTCCTCCATATCCAGACAGCTGATGACGGCCTCATTGGTCGACGTCGCTGCTGCAGCAGCAGCGGCTGCTGCTATTGGTGTATATTGTGAGCCAACTGCAGTTCCACTCGCAGCTGGCAGCTCATCATCGGAGAGCAATGATTGAGCTTGTGAATGCTGTGAGTATGAGAGAGAGAGTTAGAGAGAGTATATATTGAATGGGAGATCATTTATATATGTATATGTTATTATATTTGCCTTGCGCTGTCGTCTTTTGCGTATTGGTGAATTCTTCTCGTTGTCATTGTCCTGTGTGCCTGTGCCGTTGCCTGTGTCTGTGTCCTCTTTTATGTTCAACAAGCCTTTGGCTTTGACCCGTTTGCGCCGTTGATTGGACGCCGATTGTAGTGGATTGGATGCGCTCTCCTGCTGCGAATCGCCACCAGCGGTGGAAGGCGGTGGTGAGGGTATGGCCATGGTTGATGTTTGCAGAGTATCCTCGCTGGCATTTGTGGAGTTCGGCAAAGCGGCCAGCGGCATATCCTCATCCTCGTCCAGTTCGAGTAACTCCTTTTTGAGCGCACCGTTGGTGCCACTGCGCGTTTGGCTGCGCGACGACACCGGATCCTTTTGCAGCTCCTCCATAAACTCAATCATGCGCATGCCCTCTAATGCCTCCGATTTGGGTTGCTTTTGCTGATGCTCACGCTTCGCCGAGTTCTTCATGCTGCGCCATTGCACCTGAATCTGTTCGAGCAGTCGATGCCGAAAGTTCAGCGCATTGAATCTATGTAAATGCGTTGATTATTGATTGAATGGAATTGTGTAAATATATTTGTGTGTACACTTACTGTTTGGTTATTTGCGACCAGGCCAATCGCTTGGCCTTGATGCTTTTGGCATCAACACTGCGATTCTCAACGTATGCGACTTTTGTTTTGATTACCTCCAATAGGAGGCCGCGTTCAGCTTCTTCCCAATTGAGTGAACGTTTTTTGCGAGTGCCTTTTTTCTTTCCCGTTGCGCTTTCTTTTTCAGCAGACTCCTCGGCAGCATCTTCAGCGTTCTCCACCCCCTCATCAGAGGCATTTGTGGCTTTTGTTTTCGACTCCGCCTTTTCGTCGTCGTCGTCGTCTTCCTGTGGCGACGGTGCACCCTTTGTCAATAGCTCCTCCAGTTTCATGTCTCTTTCGAATTTTTTTCTGTTTATGTATTCTTTTTATTGTTGTTATTATCGTTATTTAAGCGCGTTTCCGATTTGCAAAAAATTCTTATTTGATTTCTGTATATACTACGCAACGGCGTTGCCACCGCTTCAAACTGTTGCAAGAGTGGCAGCATACAACATTGCGGTACCGATATTATCGATATTTATGTGTGCAGCATTGTTCACATTTAGTATGCTTTGAGCCCTATCGATATATTTTCGTACTCATACTCAAGTATCGAGCAAAGTAAGTAGCAGGCTGAAATATATAATCTCATTGGCAAATTATATTTTGTATCACACACATAACTTAGCGAGATGGCTTTTGGTGACTATCCTGCTGAGTATAACCCAAAAACTCATGGACCTTATGATCCAGCACGCTACTATGGCAAAGGTAAGCGAATTTGCGAAATTACGTAATTTTCTGCCGCACGACATTGCGGCTTATACCATACTTTTTCTATTTTATGTAATTGATATATTTATTTTTTTTTTTCAACAATCACAGCTGATGTGCCTTTCGGCCAAGTGAAATTGGGCGAGCTGGGCGCTTGGTTGGGTCGTCGCAACAAGAGTCCGGCCGCCATTACTGGTGCTATCAGCCGTGCCTGGTGGCGCTGGCAGCACAAGTATGTGCTCCCCAAGCGTGCTGGCATTGCACCCTTCTTCCAGTTAACTGTTGCCAGCATGGCGTTCTTCTACGTCATCAACTACTCCAAGTTGAAGCACCACAGGAACTACAAGTACCACTAAATGGTGCATTTCGTTTAAGCTCTTCAGTGTACACTTTGTTATTAGAACTTTTTTCATTTATTATTGCCATTCAGTAAAGTGGGGAGAGTTCGAATACAACCACAACACTACACAATACAATTGATGTTTTGAACACGGCTAATTCTAATAATAAAAATTCTGCGAATAACTGTGCTGCACCAAATAACCGTAAACTTCATTTGCGAGTAATGGCGCTGAAACTAAAAAATATTGTTCTTAATTGTGTTCATCTACATATGTGAACCAGTGTCTCGTTACAATGCTCGGTTTGTGAAACTGGTTAAGCTGCACATCAAGTGTTCACTTAACGAAATTGGTTTATAAATCAAATATAATGTTAGTATTACTCTTTAATTCATCTTACACCAATTGTCTCTTCGGAAGGAATTCTTCAATGTTTCGAACTTGAGTTCAGTTCATTAAAGGATTCTCTTTAGGTTCAGCTCGTGGAACTGGTTTTAGAATTGAAGAAAAAGAATTCAGAACGTAAGCTACATATTAATGTTTCATTTTAATTGGAACTACTTAATTTTAGGCCTTCATCGGATTCTTGCCTTGTTACTAACAAACAACTGCTGCATTTGCTCCTGTATCCAATTGCTTGCTTGTGTTGCCTCGTGGTGGCGTAAAAATCTCACAGATGAAGGGCAATTCGCGTTCACAGTTTAACGTTTGCCAACTACCGTTCGGTGTAAGAGCCACGCAGCTAGCATTGGCCTGGCTGCCTCTATAACAGATGCATGGCTACTATTAATAAAGCTGTCTAATTCAACGCAAGGCCACTTACCCTACTCGCGGATGACCCACATGCCAGGCCCGATACAGGAAGCATAGCAGACTCTCTTGCTGCGCATTGCGATAGTCGAGTGGCTGCAGGGATTTACTGATATTGAATTGCAAGCCTACATAGGCCAGAAAGATGCCCGGCTCTGGGTGTTCACCCACGCGCTGTCTATTATAATTCACCAGCCATTGAGATAGCGCATAGGTGCGCGCCTCGGAGGCGACATGGGCTAGGCTTCCACTGAATTCGCTAGAATTGCTGCAACTGATGGAGGCATTTAAATAGCTCGCAGGTTGGGTATAGAAAACAAATAGACCCACTTGTTCAACGCAGCTAATGTTGTGAAGCGCTACGGGAAACCATAGATTGGATTTCAGATTTATTGTAATTGCTCGCCTATTCACCTGTCGGCCTGCCGTATATGCTGTAGTAGTCGAAGCGACTATCGTTTGTCATGCCTGCAAAACTCGCATTTTGCGGACACGCGAGAATATGACAATTGAAATACTCCGCTGGCTGTTCGAAAACACTCAAACGGCTCCTTGCATACTTTTGCCACCTTCTGCTTGTCAAATCTCTTGGCTGTGTATCAAAATAATTTTTTCGCCGGCCAGGTCCACCTGGAGCAAAGTTTAAGGCCAAACCACGCAGCTCACGTGCAAGTGCCATGCACTCTTCCAGAGTTCCTGTACTCTCCAGAGCAAGTGCGTCCGTCGTGGCAGCACGTTGGCACTGGCGCACCAGATGGAACTGCAAAGGAGCCGGATTACGGCTGGGACATCGAAGTGCAAGCACAGACGAAATGCTGAGCAACAGCAGCCACATGGCTAAGTGCAACAAAAAATAGAGTTTGGCTGGCATATATATTTATCCATTATATAAATGCATCCATCTCTCTGACAGCATTGAAAACAATTTTATGGTCAATTTAATTTTTATTGTTCATTTGCATAGTTTTCTATTTTTAGCTTAGCTCTAAGTTTTTTTTATTTAAAATAATACAGTAAAAGCTCGCTTCAACGAACTAGGCAGGCAGATGTTTGCTTAAGACTTAGCTATGCTAAAATACATGTCTCGTATAATTTTTACAACGATTTTAAATAATTTAATATGCGAACTTAAATATGTCTCAATTGAAAATTTAAAGATTTATTACGTCATAATTTATAACATTCAAATTTTTTGTTCGCTTTATAAATAGTAGTTGTTCGAAAAGGCAAAAGGAGAAAGTCTTTAAATTAGTTGTCCGTTTAGCAGAGTTTTCACTGTATTTGTGTGTTTTGTGTATTTTTGATTGAAAATGTTTGTATTGCACAGCTCCAGGCGAGCGTTCTAAAAATTATAAAATTCAATGCTCAAATGAAGCTGTGCAAAGACTTGGCTTAAATACTTTGACAGGTTATACAATTTATAATTTTAATAATAATTATTATATATGTATATTAATTTTCATTTTGTGAAAAGGCTGCACGCTTATAGTATGTAGTAGTATTTATTAAATAGAGTAGTGCAAAAATAGTATAAACAATGACAAGAAATAATTGTACAGAACATTTAACTAAAAACAAAGGCAGAATTTTTGGAACTTAGTTTCCTCTTTTGTTTTTGTTTTGTTTCATTTTTGTTTAAATAAATTTAAAGTACAAATACAAATATCACCTGAGCGTCGGCTGCTGCATTCGTTGTTAGTTCGAGTTTTATAAAATTAAGCAAGTTAAATAGTAAGATAAATACAATATTCATATATATATAAAGTTTAATGACTGCACTACAAGAGAGAACGAGGAGTGTGCGTTTGACTCTGAAGAATCTAAGTGGAATCCAACCGACACCAACACGTGAGTGCGTTAACAGAGCTGCCATAGTGCAGTGCTACCCATATCTTATACTTTGACTTGGCAGCACTGCACAATTAACTCTGCGACATTAGCGGGCAATTAGCTAATAGCGGGGAAATTGCCTGGTAATGTCTGCACAGGGAAATTTCTTTTTGTTCATGCAAAACCTAATTATTTGCTTTATAGTATTATTAAATTAAAAACTTGTGACCTTACAGACTAAAACTGCATTTGACTACCGCAGGCGGCTGTTTCTTCTTCTTCTTTGCTGGCATTTAGCTTGAATTTCAATATTTTAAAGTTTTCTTTTTAAACACTTTGAGTGTTCAATTGTTGAGTTTTGGAAATATTTGCGAACGTTATTTTCTTGCTTTCAATTTGTTTCTCACATTTTAGCTACTGTGCGAGAAGGCGGTGTTTGTATAGGGTCCACTGTAAATGGAGCTGCCCGAGTTGGAAACCGTCTTCGTGCTGCGGCGTGCCATAATGCACAGCACAGCGGCCACCACGGCCAGCATCAAAATGAGTCCAGCAATGGCGATGGCTATGGCAAAGGTGCGCTGCGAAACGCATAAAGCATCCTCCAGGGTCTGCAACAAAGGAAATGAAAAAAGGAAAAATTATAATAAATTAAATAGAAATGAAAATGCCTAAGCACAGAGCTTGCACTCTTATTTATCTAAATTAAATAATATTATAATATAATATATTTTAATATGTTCAATTTCTTCCCACCTTCTCCTTGTACACAGCATCCTCGTCGCTGTCGTTGGCATTTTCGTTCTCATTGACATAGAGGCCAGAGAAGACCTCAATGGTGGCGGGCAGAGCCTCGTCGTCTTTGCCCTCGCCCGTTGTTTGTCGTTTGGGTCGTTTGCCTGTACACAGAGGCGCCTCCTGGCAGCTGGGATCCTCCAGAGCGCACAGGCGCACATTGCACTGATAGTACACGGACGTGGTGTAGGGAAATTTGTGTGCTGGGAAGGTAACATTGGCAGCCAGACGATCTGCCGTATAGTTGAATTGACCCATGATCTCGTTGTCCATGGGGCAGCTGTGGCATAAAGAGAATTTATGAGCAATGCGCTACAATTTCCATGGAATATACCATTTCACTTACCCATCTTCGCCCACCAGACGCTGCTCGCCCCAGCCCAAGCCATCGCGGACAATGCAATCCGTTACGTGCAGGCCATACATCTTCTGCTGGTCGATGCTGATGACAATGGTCAGCGGATCGCCAATTTTCACATCGTCGGCGATTTTGTGCTGGTCGTTGTAGATCTTCATGTGGCAGCCGGGCATGGGCAGCTCATTGTTATCATTGGCATCCGCATCGTAAACATCATCATCATCATCACCATCAGCCAGGTCATCCAGCTGCTGTTTGTCCAACGAACGGCCATAGTCGCGTCTGTCGTGCTCATCGCTGCGATAGGCTTGCGGCTTATGGACGACCTTATGCTTCTTGGGCTTGACGGCCGCATCGCGGCTCATATAGGCACAGCGCACATGGTAGCCGCGTCCCAGATCCGTTATCAGTTTCAGATGCGGCTGCAGCACAATTGTGTTGAAGAACTCGATGCCGCCATCATCCTGAAACAGAGAAGCAGAAAAAATACGTGAATAAACGACTTAAGCAACAAACTTGCCAAAAGACTTAGGCAACAAACTTGCCACAGCATGCAAATTAAATCTTCAACTGCTCGTTAGCGTTCAAGCATTTCCTCAAGCTACTCTTCTTTTATGCGCCTCCCTTATAGAATGGTGCTAGCAAAACAAAAGACTTAGGCAACAGCATGCAATGTAAGCTGAAATTGAATGCTGCCTTTGAAGCCATATATGAGCGCAGCTTCGATTTGCCCCACTGTACATACAATGGGCCCGCTGCAGTGTCTCATTATGCATATGGTTTGTAGCTAGAGAGATTCATGCTTCGCTGCCTCTGGAAATTGCCAGCACGAAATTTGATGTGCGACGAGGTCGTCGTCGTTAGATCACGAGCACTTCCTCAAGTCTATCTATATTAACTTTTTTTTTTTTTTGCTCTTCTGCTTCTTTGTGTTTTATAGAATTGTGCTAAAGCCCGCGCAGCCAAGTGTGAAGCCCGCCCTTATCTATCTACATATCCGCACAAATTAGCAATGTTTGCGTAATGAATTTTCATTTCAGTTCGGCTTAGCTTAGTTTTTTCCCGAAACTGAAACGGATTGCTGATGAGCCACTCGTTCGTTGCCTGCTGTTTGTTGTACATCCGCTGCATTGCATCATTGCTCAACTTCAAACAAACATTTGACTGAATTGTTTGCCCCTATATCATTTAATATCAGCCACAGCTCGAGGCACTATTACTAAGCTTTTCATTCTATCTTTCTTTCTTTCACATTCTATTTTTTACACGCATAACGGTAATTGCGCTTGTGCTTGTGCTAATTTTGCAGGCAGGCAGCAATAATAACAACAACAACAACAATAAAAGATAACACATATTCCATACTATGGCACGCCCATTAGAGATGGTCGCGTGTCAAAGTCTTTAAGACACGACGTGAGCTTTAATTTACTGCATAATAATCGTTTAGACGTAAAGAAATACTGAAAAGTATACGTAAATATACATTTTTCTATCTAAATTTTATATGAATTGTTTCATAAAGAATATATATCAATACAAAATATAGTATTTAAAAATAATTATTATAGTTTATATAAATATTTGAAATATCATCTCTATAGTCTGCACGCAGCTCTTGATTTATATTAATTATTTATGTTCTAGAGTATAGTCTTCTAAGAGATGAGTTCATGTTTTACTTATATATAATACCTATATTATCTATACATATTCCTTCATTATATTTCTATCTATATCATTTCGTACTCACACTCTATCGCCCATCTCTAAGATATATATTTTTTGAGGCTCTGCAGCCATCAATTGCTCGCGTGGTAGCTGGCAATTGTATTTGGCTCTCGCTGTATGTGCCGTATTCGGAAGTCTTTGATAATTAGGTCTGTCTACAGTTTTGGGCACGGAAATGCTTTTTATTATATTTTGAGTGGCTGCGTCGTCACCCCAAAGGGACCAAGCGCATAAAAATCAAAATTGGTAGCTATTTCCCTATCGTGTGAGCTGCTGGGCTAACAAGCCCGAGTCAGAATGTCATAAATGCTTGACAGTTATGTGAGCCAGCAAGCTGAGTTCCCAGCGGCCAGAGAATGAGCGAGAGAACAGACAATGGAGCAGGCCAATGGAAGATGGGCTGTAATAAAATGACATTAAAGATTTGAAGAGCACATAACGGTAGATGGAAGCAGGCAGCTATTATGTCATTATGACACTTTTGCGTGCGACAGTTCTTAAACAGGTTTCGAATTTCAGAGCAGAGAGACTATGGCGGCAACTCATTCTGCCTGCTGCAGCTTAGATATGTTAATGTATGTTATAAAGAAATGCACAATTTAGTCGCATCGCTGTAAGATTCATAAATGTCAACGGCAATGCGTTTAACAGATGTTACGTGACTGCGCGCTGCGTGGGCAGCGACCTTCGCTCCAGTCGTACGGCAGCCAAAAGTCAATTTCATAAATAAAATATCAATAACAATAAGCGAAGCATGTTTAAACACGCTCACACACACACACACACATACATGCACAGTTTTTGGCATTTTTCATGGTCGGCCGTTGAACGTTGAACGTTGACCAAATGGCCGCCAACGTTGCCGCGAGACCATAAAAGATGCGCTGCGCAGTGCACAGAACAAATCGATTTTGTTTAGCCTGAAGAGCATAAGCCGATTCACACGAAAGACTTAGGCAACAAACTTGCTGCTGTTGTTCACACTATTTTGCTGTCTGATTGGAATTTAATTTAGAAAATGTTGCTTATCAATGCCTAGCATGGCTTACAAGTTCTGAATATTGTTTTTTTTTTACGCGCAATTATAATTTAATTAAAGCCGCCCTTCAGTGCTGTGTCTCTGTCTCTTTCTCTCTTGCACGTCTATGGCTGACCCTGCATGCCACAGTTAAGGCAGCAGTAAAACAATTAATAAAGAATAGCTTGACAGACAGAGGCAGGCTAAATGAGTTTAGCTTGTATTGAACAGCATCTAAGCATAGATACCCTGTAGGCATGAGATATGAAATTAATTTGCATATATAGAGATTATCAGAAATTTATTATTGAAAAAATTGAATAAAAGATTAATAATGTTAGCAAACGTGTTAGTTTTAATTAAATTATGTGAACTGTCTATAATTCCTGGAATAGCTAGCTTATGTATATGAAATCGATATGCCGCAAGGGCTTATTAAGAAAATATAGATAATTACCTATGTGCAATATATTCAGTCTATAAATAAAAGCAGCTAATGGATATCTTTCAAAATTATTTCTTAAATCAAAAAGTAAAGAAACAAAAGACTATATTTATAACTAAAATATTCATAGTTTATTTAATTGCGCTTGGCATGCACAGCAGCAGCAACCACAACAACAACAACTACAGCAATAACAACAGGGTCGTTGTGAAGCCTCGCTTGGAAGTCAATGGCGTGGCAACGTTTGTTTGTTGTTTTTTTTTTCGCGGCAGTTGACACGCGACTTTTTACATAAATAAAAAGTTGATGCCATAAATGTGCAGGCAGTCATATGCTAGTGTGTGTGTGTATAGCTTTTTATTATTCATTTTAATTGTATGCAAATGTGCATTGTGCTGAGTTCATCTGCGCCACTGACGTAAGCCCAGCATCCTGCCTCAGCCAGCAGTCGACTGACCAAACAGATGACATCAACAAAGGGGAAAAAAACTTCAGGTAACTTCACTTGGCTTATATTTATTTTGCACTCAAGTGTTTTTTTATTTAATTATTGTTTAATTTACATAGTTATTTATTGAGCGCTTCAACAGCGACAGTGACTGCGCCATACAAAAGACTGAAGCAACAAACTTGCTGCGAAATTCTGGCACAGAGTGCGTGCAAAATGTCTATGTACATGTCCAATTGCCACATTGAACGGCAATTATTTGAGCGATTTGTGTCAGACCAATCGAGCGAAAGGCAACAGCAACAAATTACAAAACTTTTTAGCTTTGGGAAATTACATTAAAAACAAGAAATGTAACACAATAACAGCATCAATGGGTCTGTGTGTGTGTGCGTGCGTGTGTGTTGGCCATAAATATGTGTGCCTGGGTGCTAATTGAGATTTCAAAATATATACACAAACTTATACATCTATATGAGTTTCGTGCGACTGTAAACGCTCGTATGAGCCAATAAATAAGCCCCGCCATATAAGCATCATTCAACATCTAACCATCTGTATCTCTGTCATAATATCGAAGTTAAGCTACAAACATAAAAATTTATATTCACAATTTATGGAGCATTTCGGTTCATTTGATATTGGATATTTGTCCATGCATATGGGATTGGATTAACTGGCACTGGTTTATCTCACAAATTTATATTTAACTTAATTTATTTAGTTATAATAAAATAGTAACTTGTGCTAAATTTCGTTTAAGATAAGACGAAAGCTTCTCACAAAGTAAGTTGTTTTTGCTATTTTATTTAGCGTAGATATGTTAGGAAATGTTCTGGAATTAATTAATTTATTATAACTGGGTTACAGGCGATAAAAGATGGAGCAGGAGAAAGAAAGATAAAGCGAGAGAGAGAGGGAGGGAGTGTGAGATATAGAGAATATGTACGTGCTGAAAGAAAGACATAGATTCGGAGAAATAAAGAAAGATTTAATGAGAGAGGGAGAGAAAGAGAATCATAGATAGAAAGATTGACATAAAAATATATTAAGCGATACTTAAATAAATACAAAATGAGCGAGAGATAATGAGAAAGAAAGCAAGATATAGGGAAATATATGCATATAAAAGGAGTAACAGATTCCACACAAGTTATAAAGCGAAAGAGCATTATCATATGCCATTATCTTTGCATTCTAATTGACCTCTACATATATTACATAGCTAACTCTCCACTTGAGCTGCAGCTGAGGCACAGCTTAGGCTCAAGCAACTATATAGCAATTACTGTGCGCCGCAATCGCCTCCCATTCAATTGTCAACTGGTTGATGATGCACCTTAATTAGCGTGTCGTCATTAGCTGAATGCCAAAGAGCCACACGGACAAGCAGGTGATTCAATCAGCCAAGTTCGTCGGCTAATCAAGCTTGGCATATGGATGGGTCACCTTGTAACCAATCTTTGTCAGCTAATGTGCCTTATAAGCAGTTAATGGGTTTTTCGCACAGCTCAAAAACTCAATTAGCGTGTCACATAAGGCAAGATAGTCATAGCCATAGCATAAATCGCGCATCTTATGTGGGTGCATTGATTTTATGAGCTGGACTGGACAAGACTTACCCGCTCCTTGGGCATGGTGTTGCAGCTGCGCAGCGGCAGTCTGTAGCGCAGCGGGCCAATGTGATCTCTGCAGAAGAAGATGAGATATTGATGATGATGATGATGCCAATCTAAGTGTTATGGCACACACACACACACACACACACACACACACACGCACATAGTCGCTCTCTCAGCTCACCTGTATTCGCTGAGGCACGATGAGTTCTTGGAGAGGCCTTTCGGATAGATCATGCCGCTGAACAGGCCCGTCTCGTGATTGGGTGGCGCATCTTTGATTGTGATCAGCATTGAGCCCGACTGGCATTGCACACGTACATTGGGCGCAATGCTGCCTGGCTTGCCAGTGGGCGTGGCATCCTGTGCAGCTGCTTCCGCCTCGGCAGCGGCAATGGCAGCGTTTAACGTGCCAGGCGCATCCTCTGCAAAAGTTTAAGAAAAAGTGAGGGCAGCATTAGATTATGAAATATTTGCGAATTTACAGTTAGGAAAAAAGACAAACTACAGTTAGACAATAACAATATCGAAAGACAAAAAGACAAGACAAAGCGAAAGCCAGAGCCAGAGCCAAAGGCGAAGGCAAAGCTCAACTGCAAGCTGAGGATGCGGCTGAACTCGGGCCATTCGCATAAATCAACAGCGATACACGAAGCAAAGCAAAAACAAATATTAGTAGACATTGAGTGACCAAGAGATACCCTGTACCCATATGAGAATATTTGAGAGATATTTTCATTATATTTTAGTCCATTTAAATCTAAACAGCAAGAGATACTCTGTCAGCATATGGGAATATAAATAAATATTGCTTTTGATATATAACTATATTTATTATTATGATTTATATCTCTCATATCATATACTTATATATATATTGCGTCAATAGACTTAAGCCGATTTGCCATTTGTGCAGGGTATTTGAAAAAGACAATGGCATATATAAGACGCCCCTGGGAGCAGCAAAAGCCATTGAAGTCAAAGCTGTTGTTGAAGCTGACTGAACTGCAGCTGGCAACTGCGGAAGCAAAAATGCTGCGACAAACATGAAAAACTCTGGCCAAGTTAATGACATTGAAAAGCCATTCGAAGAGCAGCAGCAGCAGCGCCGGCAGCAGCAGCAACAGCTGGCATTAGAGAGCTGGCAGTTCCTTGAACTTGTGTGCTGCAGTCAGAACCTTTCCTGGTGCTTGGTAATTGCGGAGCCCAGAAACCAACTGAACTGACAAGTTACAGGGCTATATAAGCTATATACCTAATATGTATATATATAGTATATGTATATATATATATCTTGTGTGTATGCACAACACCTCGCGTGCGATGCGCCTGCAGCTAGATTCACATTCTTTTTATTATTTTTTTTTTTTTTTTTTCACTCTTTTTCTGCTCTAGCGCTGACTCTGACTCTGACTCTGGCTCTGGTTCTGGCTTGTCAGTAAACCTGGCTTAAGTGGAGTGGTGGCAGGAGGTGGCTGTAGGTGCTCCTAAGATGGCGTTGCTTTGGTTTAGTTCAACGAACCCTCTAGCAATTCGCATCAGTTAGCTGGCTTCTATGCCTATTCTACAGCACATGCTGCTGGGCCAAGTAATTGCATGCAACTCAGAGCCGGTTTTCAGCTCAACTTTGTTGTTGTTTGTTCGCTTTGTTGCTGTTGTAAGTGCTCAATGTTCATTCATATTATGTAGAGTTTAGTAAAATGCAGCCATGAAATAGAGCAGAGTTAAGCCCTTTCTTTACGACTTGACTCAACACAAATTTCTTTTATATAATAGTATTTATTCCATTATATAGCAAGCTGCTCCTAAGTATTTGTTTGACAATAGTCAAACACATTTCTTTTACACTTTTAAAACTGACAAATTTTAAGTTTTATTTTTATTTCTTTTTTCCTTATTTTTTCGACAGTAGTCGAATTCTTTTATACTTTTATAGCTAATAAATTTTAGTTTTTATTTTTTAAATGGAAGATTCTACTGTAATCGAAGATGCCAGCGAAGAGCAATCTGTTGCGGAATGCGCTGCTCCAGCTGAACCAAGTTCGATCAACGAATTGCATGAGTCGACGACTCTAGTTCAGCAGAGCACCGAAACGTCTGAGGGACCCAATCTGGAGGTGTTGTGGTCAACGTTGCTTGAACCGGAATCCGATGATGAATTCGAGAGGCTGAAGTCGGCCACCGACCTTAAGCGGAAGACCTCGAAGAGCTCGAAGAGCACGAAGAGCTCGAAGAGCTCCATTAGTTCCCCTATCTTCACAGAGGGGTCGGAATGTGATGACGGCATTCTGCTGGATAATTCATATTCAAATCCATCGCATGAGGTGGTAAGCCCTATATATATATATAGCTCGCATAGCTCTGTTAAATAATTCCTCTAAAACTTCATATACATATTCCCAGCTGATAAGCCTTGAAAGTAGCTCGGATAGCAAGATGACAGAAGCATTCATTAACCAGATGGACATTAATTCAACCTTCCAGCTATGCAGTAGTGAAGAACTTAACTCTGAGCTGGGCTCGGGAATAACATATAATTCGCAAATGACTAGGTAAGATTCAAATCTCTTGTCGCTTCTCTTTCTCATTGTTTCTAACTTTGTCATCTTATTCAAATTTCTTATCTCTTCTCTCTCTCTCTCTCTCTCTCTCTCTCATCTCCTCTTTTCACCCCTCTGAAAAGCTACATCTTTTTCATCTGCCTTCTTTTCTGTTCACTCTTCTTCTCATCTCACATCAATCCTATTCTCTTCTCTCTACTCTTCTCATGTCTCTTCTTCTACTTGATTCCAATCGATAGCATAGCCTCCGAAGAGAAGTTGCCCTTCGATGAGACTTACAGTCTACTACCCAAGATAGATATGAGCGACGACATACATTACGAAGGCGATCAGCCTGAGCGACCTGTCGTTGATGATCAGCTGCTGGTTCTGTTTCTGGAAGGCAAGAAATGGGATCTTAAGGTGTATGTGGGGGAGTATAAGTTCTATTGCTTTCTGGACGTGCTGAAAGTCTATTCGCCCTACTTTCAACGCCCCAAAATGGCAAATATTTGTGTCGTCCGATTACCCTCGCATAAGGTCACCGCACAGGCCTTTAACATTATCTACAATTGGATGCTGTTTGATGATCCGCCAGTGCGCAAACGCTACAGCAATCGCTGCCTTCTGGAGGTCTATAGTTCGGCCAAATATCTAGGCATTAAGGGTATAGTTGAAGCCGTTTGGGATACTCTGGACATTATTAAGAATGAGAACGAGGCGTTCGCACTAATGCCTGACATGAACTATATGGATCTGACGACATTTGAGTTCCTCTGCTTCGCACGCATCAGTCGCTTCTTTCTGACCCTTGTGGCATCGCACGAATGGATTGAGATGGATTTCACTTATGTCAGCCGACTCCTTGCCAGCCACAATGTTGGCGTCAACAGTGAAATTGAGGTGAGCTTTCCAATTTATTTATAGTATTAAATGTTATATATATAGTGGATATATTGCTACGAATACTAATATTAACTGATACTCCTACTCATGCTTACAATATTCATAATGCTCTTTCTTTTCCTTTTCTTGTTACTATTGTTCATTTTCATATCTTTTCTACTCCTGTTTTTATTTCTACTCCCACTTTTAATTCTACTTTTACTCTCACATCTACGCCCATTTCTATTCCTACGTCTACTCCTATTTCTATTCCACTACTATTTTACTTTTACTTCCACCTCAAGTCCTACTATTTCTTCTACTCCTATTTCTACTATTCCCTCTCCAACTTTTATTCCTATTTCTTCCACTCTTATAGCTCCTATCGTTACTTCTTCACCCTTTAATTATTCCATTAAAATTTGCCTCTTTCTCGCGCAGATCTTCTATTCGGCTGTGCGTTGGGTCAGCTACGATTGGCCCGAGCGTGTTGATTATCTGCCGGAGTTAATGAAGTGCGTTCGCTTTGGTCTTCTCTCGCCGATATTTTTACGTTTCTTGCAAAAAAAGCCCAGCACACGTATAATGCGATACATTACCAAATCTCCAGCTGTACAGGAGCAGATCAACAAAGCCTTTGTGTGAGTCCGAATGCGCTTTACAGCCATAGAGAAGTTCCCCATATAACTGTATTCAATCTATTCTAGCTACGCAACCGCTGAACTCTTTTGCAAAGATCCCCAGCAGGGTTTGCCTTTTCCGCTGCCCGAGTACGATGTGCCGGAACAGCGACGTTGGCTCTATGACGAAAACTGTTCCTATCATCATGATCTCAAGTGTAGTCAACGTCAGTTCATTACCTATAAACAGTTCCTGACCTACCTAGAGAGTCTGCATGAAACAGGACCTGAATACTGGCGCAACTTAGTCTATATCGTCGAGCCCGTCAACTGCTGCAAACGGCTCTCACCCGAATAGAGCCAGACAAACATACATGTGTATCTATAATTGTTTATATGTATATATATGTAGTTACACACCTCCACTGTGTGTGGCTGGCTGGCCAGACGGAAGTATGCCGCAATATTTGGCCAGCCAAGTCATTCAAGTTGGATTTCAACGCTTTTTAATAAGACAGCTAAATGCGACATGAATTGACTTTTGCTTTGCCCTGCCTTCCTCAGCTCTTTGTTTGCTGTTTGATTGTCTTTGTTGTTGTTGGCAGTCGGGTAAACGTGAAGCCAAAAACACCTTCACTTTTGCAATTGTAATTGCAGAGATCTGTCAACAGGATAAGCAACTATTGATTGTTGAATTCCCTCAACAAATTTGGCACAAGCCTCAAAAGTGGGCAAAGCCCATTGAGATTCATATGAACAACTTAGCCAAGCTAATAATCCAATTGAAATATATGTATATATGAAATATATGCAAAGCGCAGTAATGCAATTTTCATTTACAAAAGTTCAATGTTAATCTCAACTACTTAAAGCACAACTAGTTAGTTAAGGAAGATTAATGTACTTACTCTCTGATGTTGGAATTTGTGCGCCGTGTGTCGTTAGAGCTGCGATTGTCTGCAATAGAAAGTGGATAGAAATTAGAAAAAAAAAAAAAAAAAAATGTTCATTAGCTAGACAAACAGGGGGAAGCGTGGGTCATTGGGTTGGCATAAAGCTGTTGACATAAATCACGATCGAGCCGACATTAATGCCACACTAATCTATGCGACTCTGCAGGCTGCGCAGCTAAGCTCCTTTAATTAAAATGGAAATTCAAAGAAATGCGCCAAGATTTTCGTGCTCAAAAACAGAAATAGATAGCGAGTAAGAGAGGAGAGATGCCTATATGTATATATGGGCAACATTATTCTCACGATTCTAAAGGCGCAAATGCAGCTGAAAGAAGAGAAAAAAAAAGTAAACTTTCGCCAACAGCAGCTCGCGCCAGGTTAGAGTTGAAACCCAAACTGTGCCTCCCCAGAGTGAAGACTAAGACGAAGCCAGAGACTAAGCCTAGCCGGCTTAGAATCTAGCCATGGTAAAGCTTGCAACCGACTCCAAGCTGCAAGAGTTTGTGCTACTTTTGGCAACTTGGCACAGCACCAATGGACCAGCGTGGAGCTTGAGGAGCAGTGCAGCTCAGAGCTGTTCCCGGGCTCATATTCAGGTTAATCTCACAGGCCAGCCAATTGTCATTCACAGCCTCTGGACTCTGATTGATGTGTTTAGCCAATTTTTCTTTTTTTTTTAGGGAATGAGGTCAGACAAAGAATGCTCGAAGCTTGTCTAATAAAAGTGAGATATGTATTTAGGAGTGTACTTGGGAGTATATCAGGCTGCCAACATCTGGAACTGCAATATATATCTCTATATTCTATATATATGCTCTATACTTACGATTAGGTGCAGCGCCGTGCATAAGATTCGAGTGCTTGACTTCATCGTGGCTGCTGCAAAGAGACAAACAGAGAGAATTAGAGAAATTGTAAGTGAACTTTGCTGATTAATTAGAGATACGAAACATGGGCAAACCGGTTAACAATAAATCCGATTACATTATGCAAAAAAAATCATGTTTAATGAATTTTTGATTAGAGGTGTTGTCTTTTTAATTTTTTGCGCTCGAGGCGAAACTTTCGGCTGCGGCAGCCCTGACAATTGGGTCAGTCAAGCTTGCCTCTGCCTGCCTCATGTTGCGTGCCTCGCCAGAAATGAGGTTAAAATCAGCATAGGCATCAGAAACAACATATATGCACAGGAAGTCAAGTCAAACATAACGGTAAAGGCGCAACGAGAGGGCTGCAACGAGCCAAACCAAAAACGGGTATTTAAACACATATCAATAACCAAATGGGGCACATGATAAGCAGTTTCCATCGGCACTGAGTTTCCTGCATGTATAAAGTGCTGTGAGAAGATATGAAAGTCAAGTCATGGTCAGGAAGAGGCAACAAGTTTTCTTCGTGTTGCTGCTGTTGATTGTTGTTGTTGCTGCTGTTGTTGGTTACATGATCGTTATCGAGAGTCACAACAACATGCAGCTTACATCGGTAGGCCAAGCGCATGTGATCAAACCCGCTAGAGACTTCTGTTTGCTTGAAGAGATGATGTCACAAGACAAACAAAGAGAGAGAGACGGACAAACGGACGTACAAACAGACGGACGGACGTACATACTCACCCATTGATTGCAGTTGTCTATTATTCCCGGTGCTATAATCTTTTTGGGATTATTAATAAATGGAAATTGGGTCAAGCGATATCGTCAGCATGCGTTGATAAATGGTTAGCATTATCCAAGCAACAAATATATATTGTATATAGATATTTGTCAATGCCAGGCCCACACAAAAACGAGACAATGCGAGATAGAGAGATAGAGAGAGCGGGAGAGAGAGAGAGAGGGGAAAGAGTGAGAGATTGTCCGATCGCAGCTAACCGCGTGGCTTCACTCACAGCTTTTAACTGACAGTTGTCCAATGCAAAAAGTTAACTAATACTAACAACAACAACAACAACAGCAAACATACTCTACTCGCATTGCAATAAATTAGCTAAAATTAGACGCATGACGTAAACCCATTTAGCAGCAAAGCGCAAAAATGTCACCAATTGAGCTTCACTCACAAAAAAAAATAAAAATAAAATAAATAAATAAATACAGTCAACAGCTGCCTCAGGCTAAAAGCGCAGCTCATGCATTTGAAACAGCGAAAATTGTGAAATAATATATAAAATCTAGAGCAAATTTTAAATACTCTAACTGCACAGAGCTAAACTGGTCCACAGATTGCTCAGTAGAGCAGCAGAGCAGCACAGCAGCTGAAAGCTACAAATTTAATTATATTTATAATATATTAATTATCAAACAATATATATTCGTATATCTTCTTTGGCTTTCACATAAATGTAATACGATTATAAGCATTTCGTATGATTAAATTATATTATAATAAGCATTTCAAAAATTATTTGCATTATTTTATTTATTTTTTCCTTTACATTTATTTACATTTATACATTTATTATTTTATTTATTTATTATTTTTTACATTTATACATTCATTATTTTATTTATTTATTATTTTTTCCCTTTTTCCATTTTTTCCATTTATACATTCATTTCATTTATTTTGTCCATTATTTTAATTTTTTTTTTATTATAATTTAAAAATTTTTTTTTATTTTTTTGTATTGTTAATTTTATATTAATTTTATTTTAATTTTTTTAAAATTATTTTCTAAATAATTTCATTAATTTAAAAAATGTTTTTCATATACATATACAAAAATATATATTTTAATATGGCAACTCTCTGCTACAATGATAATAAATAAAGCCATATATCGAATCCCTTTCATTCCTTGCTTTTATCAAAATCAGCATACTCGCTGCAAGCAAAAACAAACCAAAATGTTAAATAGGAAAAAAAAAGGAAAAATAAAAATTGGTGCGCATTGCGCTCAACGGAAATTATGAATAATAAACTGTGATTGGCATCTGCTCTCGTTACCCAGTTTCGAGTGTTTGCAAAAAAAAAAAGTAAAACAGAAATAGCAAAAAAAACCTTTGCAATAAATCCAATGAAATGGGCTCAGCAGCGACCTTCGTATTGGGCACATCAGTTCGATAAGCAGGAAATTGCATAGAAATCTTACTTAATTTACTCTATGTTTATTAACTGAAAATTCGTTTTAGTTATGCTAATTAAGTTAATTTAAAGTTTTGATAACATTGGCATATTGATTTGGTTTGATAGCGGCTTAAGGGAAATGTTTTATTAATTTAGTTTTTATTGTAATAAAACTAGTTTTATAAGTGTATGCATATAAATAAGCTTTTTATTTATTAGTATGAAATTACATTGTTTTAGAGATTAAATTTTCAAATTAATTTATTAAATATTTGTTTGTTTTTAAGTGTAATATATATTTATGTATTTATTTATTTTTGTTGTATTTTTTTTTTACATTTGTTTTTTTTTTTAATTTTTCTTTTCATCATTTTATTTTTATATATTTAAAAAAATTTTTTTTTCCGCTTTTTGATTTTATTTTGTGCATTTAAATATGGTGATTTAAATTGATTCTTGTCTTAGATATTATTACATAAAAAATTATATTGGTAAAGTATTTTTTGTTATCAAGTGTGAAGAGAAGTATATATAAAAGACGATTTAATATTTAGTTATAGCATACACACACACATACACATATTATATAGTTTGATTTGAACATTTGAGCATTTTCGATTGATGATCATCAATCGCATGCGAATGCGTGCGTGTATTCAGCTGTAACGGATATTTTTATGTGACTCTGTCAAGTGTCGTATTCGTTTGACACACATTCCGTAACAGCAACCGCAAACAACAACAACAATAACAACAACAATAATAACAACAACAACAATAATAACAACAACAGTCAATGCAACAACAACAAATACGAAAAACCTTTAAGCCAAAACAAATACGTATAGAAAGAGCCGACAAATGGGCCGTGCAACTGAATAAATTAAGTGAGCTGCGAGCTACGAGCTACGAGCAGCGCGCAGCGAGCTGTGAGCAATGTGTGTAAAAAAACTTAAATAATAGAAAAGACAAAAAGCGCTAAACAAACATATTTGTTTAAACAATTGCATTTTCATTTACGAGCGCAACTAGACGTATACGTAATGTGGCGACTAAATGACCTCGCGTGCTGTTGTTTCATTGTAGCAAAGCCGCCAGCCATAAACATATGCAAAAGCCCATTTTTTCATAGTTTTTAAAAGTTTATTTTCATTTTTTGGGCATGCTTGATTTTTAATGCTTTCTGCTCGAGCGATACTGAAAGGAACAAACTATAAAATCGTTTTGCTAAAAAGCGCGTAACTATGCGTTAAATTGAGCTAATTGGAGAGCAGAGAGAGAGAGAGAGAGAGAGAAAGAGGGAGACAGAGAGTGAGCGTACTAGATGGCTTTTGAGAGATTGCTAAGCTTATTTCATGGCGCCTGGTAATCAAAGCATTATCTAGTTGCGGCATCTGTGCCACATTTGATTGAACAAATTATGTTCTTGTTCCACATCAATCAAAAGAGCTTGAGGCGCACATGAGGGCAGACAAAAAGTTGAGCCAGCGTGATTAAATCGACTTCATTAGAACGAGGCGACGCGACGCTTACAATTAGAACCAAACCAAGAAACACGGCCATGCAAATTGCCAAAGGCAAATACCTAAGAGAAGTATGTTAAGCACACATACGCACAATCGTGCGAGTGTGCGCCTAACCACAAATGTTTGACCTATTTGAAATGAGCCACAGACTAAAGAAGAAGAAGAGGAAGAAGAAAGAAGAAATAAATACAAAATGAAAATAAAAATCGAAACGAGCAACGACAAAGAGCAAGATTCTAACAGAGAACAGCTAACAACTTTCGGTTGTGGTTGACTCCAAGTGCCATAAAAATGAGAAATCTCCGCAGCAACCAAACGACCCTCCAGCTCCTCATTTATATAGTAGTATATGATCAATCTAACGCATCGTCTAGCTAATTTCGCTGCAATTCCAATAGAAAGTAAGTTGGCTTTTTATAGGGTTTTCATTTGTTATCTAGCAGCAGGCAGCGGGCAGCTGCATCTTAGCCCGCATTGTGTTCTTAATTATGGTAATTAACGAGGCCCAACACATATCTCCAACTCCCTCTCTCTCTCCACCTCTCTATTTTACTCAATATATATATATATATGGTTTTTCTTTACAGTTTTTTGTTCGTTTTTGGGGTCAGGCATGGCTTTGTCTTAGCTTTTACTTTTACTTCGCATTGAGAACTCGCATGTGTGCTAATCAAATGAGCTTAAGATCATGATCAAACTCAATTGAAGTGCTGTGTGTCTCTGTTCAGTCTTTGTATCTAACCGAAACTTTCACCTGCTTAGCTATGCAAATAAGTACGCATTCAATAAAAAAAAAAAAAAAAACAAAATTAGAATTTCAAATCCGGCAAGAATATACAAATGTATATATAGATATATAGATTTTTGTTTGGCTGCAGTAGCTGCCATTAGTCGTCATTTGCCAGCTTAAGTTAACAAGTTTCGTATTCAGATAGAGAGCAGAGGCTGGGGGCCAGATCATCAAAGTAAACGAAACGGAACGAATGTTTCAGTTTTTTTTTTTTTTTTTTACGGCTTGACGATTGCGTCAAGGTCATTGCAATTGCACAGCCTAAGTGCAAAGGCGCTAACAATGCCCAGCAATAGGTCATTAGATGAACAACGGCAACTGCAACAACTGCAACAATTGCCCATTTGCCACTGGCAATCAACGTCAACATCAATTTCCATTGTTTAAGTTTTTCTTTACGCTTTTATTATTTACAATTAACAATTAAGACAAAGTGCAGAGACATTTAGTTTCACTAAAATCAAATGACTTAAGCAACAAACTTAGCTGTTGTTTTTTCTTATGCTTGTCTTGACCAATTGCAACATGGGCAAAAATGTTTTTATAAGCCAGTTTTCAGCTGCTTTAATTTTAAGCAGCATAAATGGAAAGGCACAGCTCTACGAGCTGTCCTTGTGCAATAGGCAAAAAAGGGTAAAACGTTGTTGCTTGGCAAGCGACAAATTAAATGACTGGAAAATCAATATAAATTTGCAGCAGCTTAGCTGCTGCTGCTTGACTTGGGTTTAGGCTTGCGCAACTAGTTTTTGTCAATAAAACCTATATGACATTAGTTTTTATTTAAACAATGTTCTCTTATTAAAGAGTAGCTGTAGCTGTAGGCAGACATATATCTGCCTTTCTCTCTGTCTCTGTCTCTGTCTATTGCTTGAGCTTGCATATGAAAGTCTTACTTTTAATTCATTACAGGTCATATGCTAATCAGCTACTCTTCCTCTCCTTCCTGTGCTCTGCTTAGCATAATTTTCATGTGTTAGTCATTTACTCTCTGTCTAACTCTCCCTCTCTCTCTCTCTCTGTCTCCCTAAATATATATTTCTAGAATATAATGCAAATTTTTGTTTTTCCTCATAACCCTCGTCTCTCTCGCCCTTTCCTTCCATCTCTCACTCGCTCTCATTCTGTTTCTCTCTCCCTCTCTTTCTTATATAACTTTTCCTCTTTTATCATTTTCTTAACTCTCTAGTAGCTCTATAGTAGCGCATTCTTCTCTCTTTCCACTTGTTTCAGCTATTTTTCCAGATTACAGAGCATCTGCTAGTCACACAGACTCGCTGCCTCTGCCTATGTACTCTTCTAGCTTGCACTTAGCTTAGCCAACGCTTGCCTCACTTACAAAATGTGCGTCAATATTTGGACTTGGCTTGCGTGCTGCGCCAGCGTCCCGCCCGCCTCTCCAACCTCCACCTGCCTGTCCGTTAGCCAAGTCCGTCAACAGTTGATTGCAAAAGTCTGGCCCGCATTTGGGCCGAGTGCGTTAAATTGGATCGTTCACGAATTGCCACATCTTTAGTGGGGCTGTGGCCTGTGAGAAGAAACCCCCCACTCTCAATTATTATTTTTTCACATTTTTGTCTTTTTTTTTTTTTTTTTTTTTTTTTTTTTGCCACGCTGTTACGTAAAAATTTACACAAATTGTTTTTTTCACTTTAGCTGATGATTTGTCAAAAAACAAAGCAGAAAAAAAAGAAAACGTTTGAGCACCCACAAAGAAAGGCCCAACGGCTATTTCGTTTATCTATTTTATTTATTTATATTTTTTACGCCAAATTTTTGTTTTCTTATAGAAACAAAAAACACGCATTGGATATTCGCAATGAACGTGACTTCAGCTTAGTTTCGTGTTTCTTTAGCCGTAGGACTTGAATATGTCTCGATTTTTATCAGTCAGCAACAGCAACAATTCCAGTTACCAGACATTTACTTTAGCTAGTTGTTGTTGTTGCTGTTGTTGTTGTTGCTGCTGTTGTTGTTGTTGCTGTTGGCTACGGCCAGGCGCCTATTGTCTATATGTTGTTGTTATTGTTGTTGTTGCTTGACTCTTGGCTAGAGCTGAGGCCGGCGCAAAAACAGGTTTTGGCAAAACGCTTAACAGTTCCGTTTACTTTATTTTTTTTCAGCTTGTTTGGTTTTTTTATTATTTTTATTTTTATTTTGTATTTAAGCTTGGTTGCGCCTAGAAGTACTTAAAAGCGAAGACCTCCAGCGACATTGGCTACCGCAACTCTTATTTTTAATGACTAATTGGTAATTCGAAACTCGAAAGAATTATCTAAATAGACAATTTGAAGACACATTTCTAGCTGGTGATAAATTCTTGAAAAGTCAATCAATAACATTTCTAAAATTTATAAAAAATATATTTATAAAATATTTTAAACAATTATTGCTAAACAATATTTTAATAAAGCAATTTAAAGCTGAAAGAAAATAAAAATTAATTTATGAATATTGCTAGCAAAAAAAAGCAATAAATTTATTACGTGAATTTGCAATCTGTTTTATACTTAACAGATAACAAATGAAATAAAAATAGAAAAATAATCACAATAAAACAAATTCATAAACTTTTGAACTGGTGTTATCTCCAGAGAAATTTGGCTGTGTAAAAAAACTTATTAGTTATTTTATAGTACTACTATTATACTCAAAAAGCCTATTTAATTTTTTTTAAATGTATGTATAAGTTTTTTATGCTTAGTGGAAATTGCACTGCTTGGCGTTGTTATATAATTAAGTATACATCATATTATTATTATTATTTAATACATGCTTAGCAGATCTTGGGTAAAATCCATATTTAATTTATATTCCAAGTAACTGGTCATTCACATTGATATGCTATAGTCTAGCGTCTGTATTATATACGAATGTCTAGCTAGCTCTTTAGTCACTGTTGTTATCGTCATGTATTGGCTGCAAATTTGGTCGACCTGGTTCAAAAGTCATGACTACATGCACCAGTTTTGAATTTAGCCAAATACACATTTGGCCACACCCACGCCCCACTTGGTTTGGATTTGAAAGTGTTTTTATTGCGGAACGTTGAACGTTTGTACAATTGCAAGGCAAGTTTGTTGGGCCAGACTAACCCACGCAGGCGAATGTTTGTATTATTTTTGTCAGCATTTAAGCTGGCTTATGGGCTTTTTGGACACGTTGCAGTCAAGCTAGCCAGACTACTTTTGCAGTTAAAACACACAGCAGCTGATTGAATAAACGGGAACTCAAGCCACAGTTGCTGACTCATTTAAAAGCCAATGCAAATTGCTTGGCACGCCTTACAGCCAAATGAAATGAATAATAAAAAACCAAACGAAAAGCTGCAGAAATACGAATTTGCATAATTAGAGAGAAAGAAACACAGCAGACACATGAGTAATGCGTGGTAGATAGACGATGAGAGAGACAGAGAGAGAGCAAAAGAGAGAGACAGCGACAAGGAGAGGGCGAGACGTTGAACACTGTCAAGTAGCAAGTTTGTTGCCTAAGTCTTTCGTATCGAAAGCCGTTAGCTGCTTGTTAGCTCAACTGTAAAAATCAATATTGAATAGCCAAAAATGACAGAAAAAAAGTTGAGAAACATATAGAAGAAGCAAACATGGCATTCAACATTGTAACATGATGTTCTGGACGCAGGTTGAATGAACCTCTGAGCTTTCTTTGCGTGGCAACAAATGGCAAAGCGATTATAAGTCAATTATTAAGTTCATGAACTCACAGCATTGCCATATATATATATATGCTTCTCTTCAAAGTCAATTCATAATTATAGACTATATAAATTACTCAAAATATATGTATATATGTAAATATCTCAGACAGTTTCCTTAATACGATCTAAGCTCTCGCTTCCCAGCTCTTGCCACAAAATGTTGTAATCGTAATTCAATTTTCAAGTGCTTTACAATGAGGCAATATGCCAAACACTAAAAAACTAACAAAAAAAAATTAAAAGCAGACAACCAAAAAGTATAAAATATATATAACAAAAAATAATATTTTCGACGCATTTTGTTGCTGTTGTTTTTGTTGTTGTGCTTCAAGGTCAGTCGAACAGCTTGTTGTGCTTGTTATATAAACAACTTAAGTTCATTATGGCCAAGAAGTGCCTTGTGTGTGCCTGTGTGCGTATAATAACAGGTCTCACAGCTTGCGTTGTTGCCTTTTAATTATTGAAATTTGTTTTTTGTTGTCGACTGCGTTGGCGTCTGCCGCAACAGCCCACATGCTTAAAGAATCTATAGAATCGGAATCTGTAACTGACTATCAATTAGCTCAATAGAGCTAGAGTTGAAATCAAGACAGAAAGAGAGAGAGATAGAGAGGGAAGAGTGTGTGCCAGTGTGTGTGGGGGCAAGTGCCCACAATTATTCATATCCAAAGGTGTTGCACTCAACACGCATTATATGAAAATATTTTGATATTTAACAACCACAAATTAACCAATTAATAGGGCATACATCACAGCGAAAGGTTCCGGAAAATGTCTGCGTCTGTGCCTGTGTCTGTAACTGGCCCAAAATGAAAACCTTTTTCATTCATTTCTACATGCTGATGATGCAAGCTGCGCTCTCTACCTTGCTCAGCTGTCAATCAATCACATTTTCTAATTGCTTCTTTAGACGCCAACACTGCAACAGCAACAACAATAGGGCATAGGAAACGCCGAGTCATAATTATGTCTAAGGCCTTTGCGTAGAAGTGCTAAAAGTTTAGACAAGCTTTTTTTCTTCTTCTTCTGTCGTGTTTTTTTTCTACTACTATGAATTGTAGCCAATATTTAACAAGAGCCGCATAGCCTTTTATGCGGGCTCCATCTCATTATGATTAATGTGTAGTGATTCCAAGAGGTCTGTGTACGTAGCCTCTTTCGAAATGTTATGCCCGCCAATTAGCAATAGATTCTAGTACTCAAATCGTGTGGGCAGTGTAAATGGTTTTACTATGAGGAAAATGTTAGCACAAAGCTTTTCGTATTACTCAGATTTATGGCTAGAACTAATTGTAAATAACAGCATTTTAAGGTGGCTGAGTGCTTGAAGTAGCCGTTTAGTTTTTGTGATGGCCATGAAAATAGCAAAGCATTCAAGTAAAATTATAAAAATGTCGAGGCTTAGAAATATCCAATGGGAATGAACATTTTTTTTAGCTGCTTTTAAAAATACAATAAATACGAATTCAACAGTTGCTTTGAAAACGTATCTAATCAGAGTTTAACTATATAACTTTACTAAAAAATTTAAATTACAAATAAATATTTTGTATACAAAATTAAAAATAAACATAATATATTTTTAAATAATCATTATAAATAATAACAAAAATTACGGCTACAATTCTCCTTACTTTTAATTATTTGCATTATGTGGTTTTCATTTTTATGTTATTTGCCGTTTCATATTTTATTTTATTTTTTATATTTTATTAAGTTTTTATTTTGTTTAATTGCATTTTGTATATATATTTTTTTTAATTATTTCATTAAATGATTTTATTATTATTTATTTTATTTATTTTTATGCTTTATTTTTTTTTTTTTTTGTTTAATTACATTTTTGTATATTCGAATTTTTTTTATTTTTATTTATTTTTTAGTTATTAAAAAAATTCATAAAAAATGTTTACTCTTATAGGCAACTTCTAATAATTTTAGTTAATGATCTGAGAAGTTTTTCTTGTGAATTCTGGCAAGCTGACTAAGATTTTGCTACAAGCGAGTTTATAAATCACAAAATTAGGTATAATTTTTTTATCAATTAAGTCAGAATTTCAAGAAAACTGAGAACAGAGTGTAAACAATATATGAACATGACGTCATCTACAGAAAAACTTCTTTCAGCCTCAAATCAGACTTGAGTCTTGGGCATTAAAACAGTTTCATTTTGTTGAGCAATTCTACAAAGCCAATAAAAATAGAGATTTTAGTGCTTATACCTACAGCTAAGCATTAGACGAGACACATCTACTCTCCTTCACTTGGCGAGCAGAGTATTAAAAGACGAATGTCATAAAAATTGTGCAAGTGATAGTAAAAGGCCGACGACTATAAGGCCATGCAGTTGAGTTTGAGCTTGATTTTAAGAGCTGGAGACAGAGCATACAGAATAGTTCTCAAAGTGGAGCTAAGTATAGTAAATGCTGAAGCTAGTTAATAGGTGAAATACCAAATGAAAAAGTGTCAAAGCAAAGACTCTGCTAAGTGTAGCTATAGAGTCTTAGCTGACAATGATCTAACTGCTCTTCTAATGCTCCAACATGCACATGCACGTAATGCGACTCACTTCCTAGCATTTCTAAAGATTTAGTTGGCTGGTGCGCGGTTGACACATTAAAATTAAAAATGCCGGACATGCAACATGCCGCAGCACGCAGTTGTCGAGCCAGTTGCCGCGGTCAAAAGCGGATGTCCGTGACGTGGCAATTGCTGTGCACGATCATAATAATAATAATATGTGGATAGTATAACAACGTTCATGCTACGCGCTGTGGCATGCCGCGTCATGCAAGCTAATAAGTCAAGATTGTCGCATCTCCATGTTTGTGATCGACAGATGGATGATGTAACTGCTGTCGCTGTGGCTGTAGCTGCTGCGAACTTGGCCAGCGCTGTGACAACCAATTTGGGAAAGAGCGGCATAACCTTGAGCTAAACAGGTTCAATGCACAGGAAAACGCAGCTTGACTGACCAAAATACAAATGACTATATACAAATATATATAAAAGTACATATATGTACATATGTATGTATATATATACATGAAAATAAAATAAAAATTACATTGAATTTTTTTGCGCGCACAAAACGTTTTGGCTTGGACGTAGAAAATAAAAAAATGTTTTTCTTGATACAGTATGCGAAGCGAATCTTTGCTCAGGCCGCGCCGCGAACCGGTTTCAAAGATGAGGACCGCCTCAGACAGCGATTTATGAAGTCATCTTTTGTAGCTTAGCTTGCAATTTGGCAAAAAAAATAACAAAATAAAAAAAAAAATGAAATAAGATATATTATATGGCCAGCGCGCCATATTGAATATGTTGCTGAATCTGTGCATAATTAAGCTCTAACGCTTGATTTGCCAAAGCCAAAAGAAATAACTTCAAAAACTCACCTTTATAGCAATCGTCCCGTTTTATATTTAACTATATGTATATGCCTTTGCGTAATCCAATTAGTTATGTGGCCTTTGTTTTACAAGTGTTATACAGTTGTCTTATATATATATTTTTGTTTTGCAAATCCGTAAAAATATGTGAAAAATACATATATATATTTCTTTTTGTTTTGATTTATTTTACAAAATTTATCATGGCATTATATATGTATATCATTTCTCTCACAGGCGCATAATTTGTTTACTTTTTATATATATTTTTTTATTTTTGCATTAATTTAATTTGCTTAACTTCCTCTTTGTTTGGCGCACAATTCATTATTTTTTTTTTTTTTTGTAATTTTGTTTTTGCTGCAGAAGAGAAGGCAAAAGAAACAGACTATGAAAAACGGCTAAAAAGCAGCTTCAGCAAATGCAAGAGCATGTAGCTTTTTTTTAAGAGATAAAAGAGCTAAATCGAGAGAGTGCTGAGGCACATATACATGCATACAATTTAATTGCTGCAACTGAAGCTCTCAAGGAGTCGCAATAACAAAAGACTTAGGCAACAAACTTGCGGTCACTTAACACAAGCATGGCCCAAAACACACATTTTTCAAACAAAATTCGTGATGAAGTCGAAATTAGCTGTTAGTTCAACCACCCGTTGTGCATTAAACCAACAACAACAACAGCAAACAGCAACATCAACAACAATAACAATTTGATAGACCGCCAAGGGCAACAACAATCAAACGGCAAAAATTTCTTTAATTTTGTCAGCGTCACAAATGCGTTTGCACGTTCCCAAGTAAGACCAAATTAAGAACCATTTCATGGCCTCACAGTAGACAATACACACTCTCTAAAACTTCTATATATATTTATATTTGTATATATAACACGTACATGCTCGGTTTTTCATCTGCGATTCGCCGACAGCTTGAAATATTGAACGCGATAGAGCGAGCGCGCGGCGACGACAACGAAACGCGCTGCTTTGGGTCTGTTTTGTTTTTGTTTTTCTTTCGTTGATGTGTGTCTCGCACACCGACCTGGCCAAGACTGAATTGAACAGACGCAGCACTCTAAAGCCAAGACACCAGCAGCTACAATACTCCGACAGCAACCGGTCTGGCCAAGTTTTCGGAGTCGTTGTCGGAGTAATTGGCAAGCTGAGCCGCTCTTATTGCCGCCGCGCTCTTCGTGTTGTGTGTGAGTGTGTTGTGTGACGTATGTCTAGTATATGTGTGTGAGTGTGTGTATGTGTGTGTGTTACCTGGTGTTGGCAGTTTTTCAGCAACAACAACAACAGTAACTGAGGCCCACACACAACAATCTTGCACTTGGGCCCTGTGCCACGCTCGACTGCTGCTCTCTATGTAAGCTTAGAAGTAAAGGGTATTATAAGTACTTGAGACAGATCTGCTATATATTATTGGAATCATTATAGGTCGACAATTTAGATTGAATTAGTAAGGTAGATTGATTCTTAGAATGTTCTAATTTAAGCTTATATTATAAAAAATAGCTTTTAATATTCATATTATTCCAAACATGTAACAAATATTTATATTATTTAATAAATAAATCAATTTTTTTCTAACTATAAAATTAAAATACTTTGATTTATTTTAACAATTTTGCCAAGCTAATACAAAAAGAATTTTTAATTATTTAATATTTAATCAGCAGCAAGTAAAATATTTATTAATTTCCTTCGTTAGTTCCTTACTTCTTCTTCGTGCAATACAATTTAGATTTATTTATAAATATATTAAATATATATAATTAAATCAAGCTTAAGTAACAACAATATTATTTGCTAGAGTATTTAAAGTTCGCTTCGCTGTACTCAGTTGGGTGTAATTTCTCGTTCTCACCTGAGATGTTGTAGTTTTTCTTTCTAATGAGCGAATACCGCATAATTAGAGCCTCCAGCGTGTTGGGTCTTCAAGTATTCCCGAATCACGTCATGCTCGGCCAACGCAACTAACTAAGCTGCACTCGGAGAGTTGCTAAGATCTCAGTTTTTACTTTTTTCTCATTTTTGTTTTGTTTTTTGTTTTCAACTTGGCTGGAGAGCTGAGCAAATAGAATGATTGTGTGGGCAGTCAGCAGAATGCCTTGATGACGGCATATACGGCAAATACTTACGAGATTTGTACATGGTAGACATACATGTATGTAGATAGATGTATATGTATATGCGGCCTATAAATATTTGTATAAGCTAACTACAGACTGAGTTTTGTTTAAGCCACATAAATCTTGGACTTGCATTTACATTTTGTTCAGGTAGTCAAGAGCAGAACCTTTTTCCTTTACCTTTTCGGCGTACGAGTCCAAGTCCGAGTCCGAGTCCGTCTCGGCTCGGCTCTGCTCTGCTCTGTTGTTGGCCTTGGTCGGGTTCAATTGTTGACGTTTCCCATTAACTTGTACGTTTCTATTTATATTTTTAGTTATACCAATATTTATGATTATCATGCGTGCTTCTCCCTCTTTATCTTCGGCTGTTCAATGTCAAAAGTTCGTTTGAGAGACGTGCCGGAATTTTCACATCTTTACGTGAGCCTGCGACACGACAGATTTCTTTCAAGAATTCATTCCGATTTTCGAGCTGTCGAGTTTGTCATAATATATAATTATTATATGTTGTTTATAATTTCTGTGTTGCTGATAGACAGATTGTCTCTTTTACTGATAAACAAAATGAGATGATGGACAGGGCAATTTGAAAAGGAATTTAAAATGAAGAGCAGTTAAGCTATTAAATAAATAATGATTTAGACTAGACTATTGCAGTAAAAGTTAAATATATATATATATCTCTTATTCCTATATACATATGTACGTATTTATAGAATAAATGTGTATTATAGATGTATGTGCATGTGCTAAGATAACAATAACAATAACAAATAGCACTGCTTTTAAATATAGTTAGTAATTAATTGTTTTACAATTTATTTATTTCATAAACCTTTAAATTTTTTATATTTTTAAAAAGAGAAACTTATTAAAATCATAAACTATTTTTTCTTGCACACAACCAAGCATTATCAATATAGAAAATATATTCATATGTATATGCATCTATTTTATTTACAATAATATAATGTTAACATTATGAAAAAAAAAAAAAAAAAACAGAATTCTACGTCAAGCATGCTTGACTATATTTATATTATACATTGATTAAATAATAATAAACAATAATAATAAATAATGAATAATAATATAATAAATACAAAATAATAATGTAATAACAAAAATTTATAAATATTTATTTTAAAGAAATGCTAAATGTTTAAACTAAAACTACTTAGAAGAACTTGTATAATTATTAAACAAACAACTTAGGCAAATACATTTATTAAACAAATACAAATTGTTGTAACTTAAATTATTTAAAAAACAGAAACTTAAATTTATTCACCACCTACACTTCACCCCCTACACTACGACTGACCCAGTCCAGGTCAGCAGCTTGACTGATCGCCCCCACAGCGGGGGCGCCCTTTTATACCTGAAAGCCACTCGAAAGGCAGCTCGAGCGGCAGTCCTGCGCCCATTTTTCCCCCCTAATTGAGTGAGCATTTGCACTCAGTAAAAAGAGCGCAATGGGTGAATTTATTAGTTTTTTAGTGAGAGTTTTTTTTAGTGAGAGTTATTAGAAGACGCAGAAAAGGCGGGCAGACAAACTTAGAAAACTTATCAAACTAGTCAAGAATATTTATTATATAAATATATAAATACTTAATAAAAGTAATCATTTTTTCTTTGCATATATATAAATTTGTTGTTGTTAAATATAAAAATATATAAACAGACATTTGCAGAGGTTCGTCTGCTCATTCCAATAAACATTATATATTTGATAAATTACTCTTTATTCGTCTCTTTAAACAAATCTGAAGGGATATCCAACATGTAATAATTTAAAGAGTATATTAGTTGTTGGCTATAAAATTAAATAAATGTTGAGTACTTATGCGATTGAAAATGAATAAAATATAAACATTTTGATATACATATAAGTGCCGCTATCTTGCATCTCTATGCATACATCGCATCAACTCATTTGAGTCAAATTTCAATGGGTATACATACACACATACATACAGTGTGCGTAGTGTGAAGAGTTTAATAGGCTGAATCAGCGACAATTAAGTGGGCTTGATGGGTTTCGCGCACAAATCCATTTACAATTACATCACAAAATTCTAAAAAGCAGCAGATTTGCATAGCAAATACACGAAGCCCACGCAATAGCGTTAAATACATGTATTTATTTATTATTTGGCAACAAATGGGGAAACGAGAACACCCACGCAGATTGAGTCAAGTTCATAAAGCCAAGTTGACAGGTAAATAAATTCACAAGTCGTTGGCCTTAAGGCAGGTGTGGAAGCGAGAGAGAACGAGAGGGGGAGAGATAGGTCAGAGAGTGAGAGATGGAGAAATAACAATAGCAACAGTCGTAATAGTTAGGGAAAATATAAATAAGACAAGAAAAAAAAAAAACAACCACCTATATGGTATGTTCACCTGTACAGGTAGCCATGTTACCTGGTTACACATTCGGCAGAAATGTTTATCAGCTTTATTTTGTTTTAGTTAAGAAGTTAGTGTCAAAAAAATCAAAGCAGGGTTTGAGTTTTGGCTCATTAGAAAAAAATAGGCAAGCTCCGAACGGAGTCAGCGTGCCAAATAGTATAATTATTAGTAAAAATTTCTTGTTGAAAAAACGTTTCATCAGATCAGCAGCTGTTCAAGCTTAATGGTTGGAGTCAAATAATCAAAAAAATTACAAAAAAAGAAGAAGAGAACAAAGACAATATTTAAATAACATACAGCGGCACTATGGCCGAAATATTGTTGCGTGAAAAGGAACTCTTTCATATCAATCAGGAACTAAATCTGATGGCATTGAATCATCCCATCGACAATGGCAACCAAATGGTGACCTCCCGCGGACAGTCCCGCTATTGCACCTACCTCAAACAGAAGGGCCCCAGCACATTGCTCAAGAAGAAACTGCACGCCAATGTGAATCTGGATGGAACGATCACCAATCGGCATACAGCGGGACGTGGCCACAGATCAAAAGTCAGCAAATCACCCAACAACAACAGCAAGAGTGCACCAACTACGCCAACACCTCCATCGACACAGGTGACAACGCCCAGGTGCAAGCAGACAACGAATTTAATGCCACAATCGAATAAGACTAGGACACCCGATTGGCGGAATGGCCGAGCGCACGGTAGACATGCCACAGCGCCGGCAGCAACAAATGTTGCTGCAGCAGCAATAACAACAACAGCAGCAGCAACAAATCTGGCTAGTGGTCGTATCGACAGCACGTTTACGCGCCGTGCAACACACAAGACGGCCACATTTGTGAAATATCGCAATCCGAACTTTAAGGCGAGCCCATCATTGGATATGCTGCTGCGCAATGCGGATGTATTCGAGCAGCAGCTGCAACAGCAGCAACAGCAGCAGCAACAGCAGCAGCAGCCGCAACTGCAGCAACAACAGCAGCAGCAGCAGCAACAGCCACTGGTGGAGGTGGAGCTCGTACAGCAGTCACGAGAGAGCACAACCGTCATCAGTGGACAATCCAAGAAGCAGCTAACCCAAGATAACTTCATCAAGTGAGCAAAGGGCCAAATGCAGCGATTATCCAAATGAAATATTTAATATATACATTCTATATTCCATTTAGATTTCTCAAAGCCAAAGTCACCATTTTGGAGGAGGATCATGGTCAGCTAACACAGGACATAGCCGATCAGAAAATGCAGCTTGAACAAACGCTCGAGGCATTGCGCAAGGCTGAAGCGCAAAGGGATCAGGCGATCAGCAACAATGCCAAATTGTCCGAGCAGCTGCATCGCTTGGAACTGCAAACGGAGGACGCGAATCGCCGACAAAAGGATCGCCAATCTGAATACAACAGTCAGCAGCACGAGCTGGAAATGCTGCGCCGCGATACGAAGCTGCTGAAGCAAACCAATGCGAATCTAGAGAATCGTCTAATGCGCGCCAACGATGAGACTGAAGCCACAAGGCAAATGCTCAGCCAGCAAGCGACACAGCAGCGCGAAGATCTCGACTACAGTCGCAAGGAGCTGAAGATGAGAGACAACCGCATTAAGGCTCTAAAACGCCAGCGTGCGGACCTGCTCAATGCCTATAAGAAACAGCTCTTTATGATCGACAATCTGAAGCGTCAGAATAGCTGTGTGGAGCAGGCCGTGGCAATTGGATTCGGCGAGAAGGAATTTAACAAGGTGCTCGAGTGGAACACGGGCACCAAGACGGTATTTTAATCTCTTTGTGTGTGCGTGCGTGCGTGTGTGTGTGAGTGTGTGTGTGTGTGAGCGACAATGAAATCTATGTGGAAAAGTGATTGAAGGAGGAGGAATAGAGGGGAGAAGTGAGAAAGAGGGGGAGGCATTGCTGCTCAAATCAATTTTATATAATTTCGGAATAGGTGCATATTGGAATCGCTTGTACTACATAAATAAATATAAATAGTCTACATAATTGGAGTGTATAATTTGAATGCTAGAGAGAGGGGGAAAGAGAGAGGAAGTTGGCAATTGTATGCACATTCGAGTTATACTTAAATGAATATAAAATAATATATATATAGTCTACCAATTGAATTGTTTCTTCAACGGAACGTAAGAAACCTCATATTCCCTCAAGTCATTTTGCTTTCAATTACCACGCGAATAACTCAATTAGACAGAGCCATCGCTGGTCATCCGGCGTCTAAGGGTTGCAAGCAGCGCAGCGTATAAAAGCGCTTATCCTGCCAGACTCTAATCACACTTCGACTGCAGCAGTCAACGACAGCAAACAGCAGCAACAGCAGCACCAGCTACAACAGTCACGCCACTAACAGACTATACAATGGCCGCTCTTAGATGTACACTCACTTTGCTGCTAGTCACCATCATTGTGGCAGCAATTCTGTTGCACAGCAGCGAGGCAGCCTACAGGAAGCCGCCATTCAATGGCAGCATCTTTGGCAAGCGCAATGCACTGGGTAAGTCTGCAAATGATATTTATATTCAAATCTCAATTAATATATCCACACTACATATACCTAGATTATGACAACGCGAAGGCAATGAGCGCCGTTTGTGAGGTGGCCATGGAGGCGTGCCAAAGCTGGTTTCCTCAGAACGATAGCAAATAGGAGCAAGCCCTGAGACTGATCTTGAAGCACACTAGAACCAAATTATACTGCAGTTGTCGAATCACAAGTAGCGACTAATTAAATATACTCTTTAACAAGACAAGTATGAAATCAATTACAAGTAAAAGGCATTGTATAAAATGTATTAGTTAAGTCGTCCATACACATAACTTACATTATCTACCACATATATAAATATAGCATACATACATACATACTCAATAAACTTATGCTCAATGAATGCACTTCACTTTGTTGTTTTTACTTTTCAATAGCTTAACTACAGTTTGAGATATAATTAGAAAAAAATTAGTTTTGTAGTATGTAGAATACAATTAGTATATGCTTCATGAGCATTATATATATATACGATATATCACTCTATCGTCTTAAGCTATGTACAACTGAGCTGGTGCAGCTGAATCAACGACGTCGACGCTGTCGCAGCTCGTTTATGTGCTTGCGCAGGTATTTCATATAGTCCACCATGGATGAGGTAAGTGCCTGCCAAGAATTCAATTCAATTATAATTCATAATTAATCTCTATAAATACTCACAGCATCCAGCACATAACGTGGTATATAGCCCTTGAGATCAAGGCAGAGCACCCATTCCAATATGCAGCCATCCTTCTTGCCAATGATTTCTCGAAATGCAAAGCCCGACACAATGTTCTCGCCTCTGTTTAATATGAATGCTGTCATTATTAAATAGGATATTCAGTGATGCTCTACTTGCTCACCTTGTATACTTTGTTATGGCAGGCATAGCTGAATATTCTACACTTATTGCCGCGCTCATCCACACCTTATTGTTGGTCTTGCCCACCGAAGTATCTGATGGCAACATAGCCGGCTTTTTTGCTACAGACGGCGTATTGTCTAGCTGATCTTTGGCATCCTCAAATTCATC
The DNA here is from genome assembly GCA_030914345.1 of Drosophila koepferae. Classification (NCBI taxonomy): domain Eukaryota; kingdom Metazoa; phylum Arthropoda; class Insecta; order Diptera; family Drosophilidae; genus Drosophila; species Drosophila koepferae. The sequence goes on along the minus strand of JAUESR010000211.1, from coordinate 11,109,981 downwards.
ATCCAATGGCGGTGGCTCCCCAGAAAAACCTAAGGTAGCAGCCAAACTTTTGGCACCCAGACTTTTGCTCAATGTGTCGTAGGGTGTTGTGGGTGCTGCAGATGCCGTAGGTGTTGCAGTTGCCCTTGTCGAGTCTGCCGGCGGCAATGAGCTCTGACCAAAAATTTTGCTACGAAAAGTACTGCCAACACTTCCAAATTGCGATTCATTGTCGGATATTGTGGTTACGCTGCCCTCACAGGAACGGTTCAGAGAGTTATCGTCATCCTCCTCGCTGCTTAGCTTAGCCGCCTCATCGTCATCACAGATTTTGCCATTGTAAATCAAACGACACGAGCGCAAATTAACAAAATCACGACTCTTGACCATGCCGCCGCCGCCACCAACAGAAACTTGATAGGTGATGTCGGTATACGAATTGATTTTCTAATCGAATACAATAATTAGATAATTTAAATAGCAATTATTTTATTTAACATATTCAAAAAATACATTAGCAATATTTTAATATGCTGAGGTTAAATGGCATGCTTTAAGTACTTACTCGCACAATTTTCGACTCTAATAAAGTTGGATTCCATTTGGGCACATCCTCGATGCGATAGAAGAGCTCCTCCATTAGTTCCTTGGCGGGATACTTTAGACGTGCCTGTAAAACAAATGAGTATAAATTTGAATATCCATAAATGTATATATAAAAAAATGCTACACACCGTTAATTTATAGATCTTGCCAATCTTATCGCGCTGCGTACTGTAGATTGTATCGCCCTTTGGTGTTACCTTTTCCATCTTCCAATCTGTGGACTCTACGAGCTCATATGCCTTGCGCAAGCAATCCAAGCCCATTTGATTATACTCCTCATCCTGTAAAGCAAAGAAAATATATATAAATAAAATTAGATTCCAAACCTCTCTTACACTACCAACAACATTTTGGAAGAATTGTTAATGCCTAAAATATCGCAGCTGGCAGCTTCTTTTATAGATGCCAATGAATTGTTTTATTCAATGTCTTTAGCTATGCGCATGCATAAATACTTAGCTGACCTGTTCATCCTCTTCGTCCGAATGGTGAGCAGTATCCAAGGGCGAATAAAAATCAGTGACACTCTGCGCTGGGCGCTCACGTTCAGTCAAGATCGTTGGCTGCGTCCAAGCTGCGCGATCTGTTGAGCTCGCGGCTGCAAATTGTAAGAATATTTGTAAATCAGTATTTATATATATTGAAAATAAAAATCAAATAAATTACCAGCAAAATAGCGACGAGCATGACGTTCTTGTGGTATAACACGACAGTCCAAAAACCAAGCCTCGCCCCAGGCCAGGATGAAGGACGTTATAATGAGTATAACATCGAATACTTGTTGCTTGGAGTGCACCCACTGCAAATTGAGAATAAATGAATTATCTCTAATTTATACATTTAATGCAATTAAACTTACATCATAGAAAAACACTTTGGTGATGAGAAACAGACATGAGGCACTGGTAGAAAGCTGCAAGCAATTGTTAAGTAAGCATTTAAATATCGCACAATGTTTAGATGACAAACTGCACTTACTGCAATGATGGACCAATGATTTATATACAACAATGCATAGAAGAAAATTAGGATGGTGAACCGACAAAGCGCTGTGGCAACAACATCAAAGAGTGATGTATATATTGTATAGTGCATAACTTGTTTCTGAAAGGCCTGGAATATATTATCGCCGCCAATCTGCAATGGAAAATGAAAACAATTAGCATATATCTTCAATAGAAAAAAACACAGAGTACAACTTACAACTATGCAAATGAGCCAGAGCAACGATACAAACAATAAATCGAATGTGACAAAGAGGCAAAAGAATCTTCGCACCACCGACATGCGTCCATCCTGCGAATAACCGCCCAGGAACTCATCCGAAAACAAATTTATGGAATGCGGCCGAGCTGCAATTAAATAATAATATGAAATTCAATTATATGGGGGTGCATTGATAAGGTCAATATGATTGCCATACTTACACATATCATAGGGCATGTGGTAGGGAACACCGGTGTGTCTCGCATTTGTGAGCAGCAGCTGAGCGGTGCTGCGAACATCATCAGTATCATTGCTGGACATGGCTGGCTTTTTACAAAGTCTTAGCTCATTTTTGACCAACGAGTGCGCATCGACTGTAATTCAACATAATTAACAATTGTTGTTTAAATCAACTTTTTATTTTATCAGCAAATAATAAGCAGTTCCCTGGATCGATAAGAATTTTACCCCATAGTAATTTTATTTATATGTGTATTTGGCTCTCGTTATGACTAATATATGAATTCGCTATGAAGAGTTTCCTCGACGTGTGGTTCCGTTAAATACAATGTTTATGCTGATAAGCAAAACACACATAAACACGCACACACACACGCACGTATCCACTCACATACGCACACCTACATAGTTACAAATATGGACAATTATATGCATATATTTGTCGTCTGCATCATTTGACACAAATTAAGCATTAAATATAGAGCGTACTGATTGCATATAGATTTCTGATAAGCTTCAAAACTCTTTTTCTTTTTCTTTGTTTTTCGCTCTCTTTTTCCAAACAAAAGTTTTTTCACTCACACGCTCGTATCGTACGCATTTAAGCATAGCTATAAACCAGCACCACACAGCATATTTACCTTATACTCACTTTGCGCACGCACTAACAGTTGGCAATGCAATATAAAATTATAAATTACCAAGAGGTAAGCACCATGTAAACCTTAATTAACAATTTGTTTGGATTCTACTCTGGCAGTGACTGTTAGACTGCGGTGAAACTGTATAAACAGCTGTTCAGTGTGGCCGTGCTACAAGAAACGCTGAAATACCCACCGTTGAGCAAGTGCTTAAAATTTCCTATAGATGGCTAAGAGTTTCAGTATTCGCCAAGAGGTGGCGCAGCTAGACACGCTTAGTTCAAAAATAAAATGATTGTAATATTAAATGTTTTATTTTCGCTATTTTCTTTTTTTTTTTTTTTGCTTAATTACTTAAATGTATTGAAATTATTTTAATGTCATCGTACGGTTTATCCGTTTTAGGATTTGCCTTTGCATTGCATATATTGAGCACTACTTCCATGCCACGATAAACACGCCCAAAAACCGTATGCTTATTATCCAGCCAAGGCTTAAAAAGAAAGAAAAGATCATTAAATAGGGTTAATTTATATGTATGATTATATCTTACTGTAGGTAGCACGGTTATAAAGAATTGACTGCCATTTGTATTGGGGCCCGCATTTGCCATACTGACAGTATATGGACGATCATGCTTTAAGCTCTGCACGAATTCATCCTTGAAATCGTGTCCCCAAATGGATTTGCCACCTGTACCCGTACCTGTGGGATCTCCAGTCTGAATCATAAAACCTTTGATCACACGATGAAATATATGTCCATTGTAGTAGCTATATTAATTAAGATGGAAATATAGTTTAGTAGACATTTTTAAATAAGTAAAGAAAATTGTAGAACTTGCCCATTTTTCGCATGTACACAAAAATTCTCCACCGTTTTTGGCACCTCCTTGAAGAATAATTTCATATGTATGTCACCTTTAGTTGTATGCAAAACTACATTCTCATAGATACGTTGTATAACTAAAAAATCATTTACAAATTTATAGTGTATAAAAAATGTATATATTTGTGTGTATGTATAAACACCTTCGTCTAAAGAATGTTAGCGTGTAAAGGACGGTACACAGTAGGTTAGTAATGATTAAATTTAAGTTAATTAGAACTAAGCACTTACCTTGAGCTTCAGGCACAGCAATGATGTCCTCCTTGGAAGGCTTCTCATTGAATATGTCACGATCAACATCTTGCAGATCAGAAGGCAAACGTCTGCTATACAAATAGAAGCGATTTTTTCTGCAAATATAATTTAAATTAGTTTTACGACCTTTAAGTGTGAGTATTCATACTTGTATGCTGTACAAAAGGCCGTTGGATCGTTAAGTAAATTTTGCAACGCTGGATTTTCGCTGGCCTCCTGTTCGAGTGTTATTGCTGCCTTTTGTCGCTTGATTCGACCTTGGAAGAGAGCCACTTGCAAAGGACGTATATTATCCGTTTTACCCAGAATTGTGACACAACGATTTGTGACCACATTTATGACTTTAATGCCCAGCATTGTGGGGTAAAGCAGAAAATGCCCCGTGCTATCAAAGAGTATATTCATAGTGGTATTCTGTGCCGCCTTCTCCAAGTCACGCTCAGCAGCCATTCTGCAAGAGGGAACTGAATTATATAGGAAGATTTATATAGAAAGAGGAATCTTACCTTCGGCCGAATTCCATGTTGGGCAACGCATGTGGCGTCTGTTGCATTTGTGTGTATGTGGTTAAAGCCTCATCGAAGACTCGCAAAAGTTTCCCCGTATTAAATTGAAAGACGCGCACTTTGCGATCTGTAGAAATGGCAGCAAACCGTTTCCCATCCGGCGTAGCGGCCAAACCAGTCACTTGGGTCTTACTCTTGGCAAACTCAAAGAGGTCTGCAAAGTGGATTAGACTATACATAAATATATAACCATTAATTTAATAATTATATAATTGTTACTTGTATCCAACTTCGAGTCGAAGGTAACCAAACGTTGAGGAAATTTGTAATCATGCCGAGAATTCTGCCAATATTCTAATATGCCATTACGATCCACAGAGATTACTGTTTCCATGCCCAAATTAAAGCACATGGCAACAACCGGGGCTAAGTGCAATTTGTTCAAGGTATACAAAGCTTCGCCTCCGCTCTGACCATCATAAATGTGGATGCAGTTGCTATCCGAATCGGAGCTGAAGAGAATATACACAGTTACAGTTATTATATATATTTAATATACTTAGCTCATCGACTTACATGGCCAGTCCTTGTACAGCATCACCCGGCGAGCTAATCCATTCGCTGCATAGCGGCGTGTAACCCAATCGAATTATATTAATCATATCAAAGTTAACTACATCGAAGACCTTTGCTGTTTGATCGGTGGCCGCCGAGCAAAGTAAAGTGCCGCTGCTGTTGGCGGTTAGTGATTTAATCGGCACCAAGTGACTACGAAAATGCTTGACAAAATCAATGCCTAAATCCATTTTCTTCCAAAACTTAATGTGTCCATCTATGCTGGCCGTAATCACGAATTCAGTTTTCGTGCTCACCAAATGTGTGATCACGTCCCGATGCATGTAGCTGCGCTCATAGCTTTCAGCATTTGGCAAATTCTCCAAATATATATGTTCATAAGGCAAAACTATTACAAACGAATATAAACTTCAATTCTTTTCAGTTAACAGTGAATTTTAGTTTGTTTACCTTTCTTTTTCTTGGCCGGCACCGCGGTGCTTTGTTCAGATGGCATCGGTCCAATCCAGGCATCATCCTCACCTTCTGCCTCGGCTTCCTTGTTAGCCGGTTGCTCTTCTTCTGCTGTATCTACAGCTGCGCTACGTTTAAGGTTTTCTTTTTCATTTTCCGCGCTCATTTTCTAGCAATTGCGTACGTATAAACAAACCTAAACAAACAAAACGTGCAAATTGTGAGCCGGAACGTTTATCAGTTATCGATATGTAATGATTTATCGAATGCAAGAGTATACAAAAAACAGCTGTCCGTCTTTAACGCGAATGCCAAATTCGCGGTGTCGCAATTCACACAAATTGAAAACATAACAAGCCACAGATTTAAACCAAACTAAAATCTGTATATATACGCGAATTGTAAATAAAGTATGCAAAAGAGCAGCGGAGAGGTTAAGACGCATGTTGTCCCGATTGCGTCAAAGCCAACAAGGGACGTGGACGAAGGTGGCGGTGCCGGCGGCGGCACTGGCGGAAGCGTTAATCGTATCATTGTAAACGCTGCGCTCGCTGCGACTGAGACACGCATACGAATCAATAAATGGCGCGTACGCGAAGGGCAAAATGTTTCGGCAGCACAAATCTTGTTTTTATACCAACAGCTCGGTGACGATGGAAAGCCCATTAAAAAGAACGATTCGATGTTTTTGAAATACAAATCAAATCTTGCCGGAGTGGTCAAAAAGCGGCTTCGCAAAGAAGGCGAAATAGTGATAAAAGGGTGAGTTTTTTTTTTGCCCCCTCCTTCAAGTCCAAGTCTTCTTCTTGCCAGCATAGAAGCGGGTGACAGTGGGTGGAATACACTGCATACGCCGCAATGGCAACACACATGCGCGTATACATAAAATGTAAGCCTGTTTATTTCTTTACTATGTTTGCAGAGATGCGCTCTTGGAGTTGTCCGAATGCATACACACAACCGTTATTAAGGATATGTGCGCAGACTGCGGCGCAGACTTAAGGCAGAACGACAATGTAAGTGGCATACAAAGAAATAAGAATATTTTATAATGCATGTAATAATTCTTATTGGTATACAATAGGGCCAAACATCCGAGGCCTCGGTACCCATGGTGCACACAATGCCCGATTTGAAAGTCACCCAGAAACTAGCTCAAAAGTTGGGCCATGATGACACACGACGCCTGCTCACCGATCGCAAGCTAGTGCTGCTGGTGGATCTCGATCAGACAGTGATACACACAACCAACGACACGGTGCCGGATAATATAAAGGGCATTTATCACTTTCAATTGTATGGCCCACAGTCGCCATGGTATCATACGCGTCTGCGACCGGGCACAGCGGAGTTCCTGGAGAGAATGTCACAGATCTATGAGTTGCACATCTGCACCTTTGGTGCTCGTAACTATGCACATATGATTGCCCAGCTGCTTGATCCCGATGGAAAGTTCTTCTCTCATCGCATTTTGTCACGCGATGAATGCTTTAATGCCACCAGCAAAACGGATAACCTAAAGTAAATCACCTTCACTCGAATCAACTTACTTGTGCTAATCCATTTTTGTTTTCCTTTCAATACAGAGCGCTGTTTCCCAATGGTGATTCCATGGTTTGCATTATAGATGATCGTGAGGATGTCTGGAATATGGCATCCAATTTGATACAAGTGAAACCCTATCATTTCTTTCAACATACGGGAGATATAAATGCGCCGCCTGGCTTATCCAAGCACGAGCTAGATGGCGAGGGCGTCGACTTTAAGGGTACACAGCTTATGCTGTTCAGATAAACTTTATATAAAACTTGCACATATTTGCAGAAATCGATAAAATTGCTGAAAAGAAAACAGATGTCCAAAATAAGCCATCAGACAATGAGTCGGAGTTGAAAATTGAAGATACGAAGGACAAGGGCGACAACACCGTCTCCAGCACAAGCAAGGATGATGAGGGTAATGAAGAGGACTCCTCCGTGGATATATTTGAGTTGGGCAGTGACACAAAAGATGCAACAGAAACTAAAGACACCTGTGTAAATAACAGCTGTGAGAAATTGAACGGCAAACCGAATACGCCAGTCGAAGAGACTCTGAATGTGGATGACGACAACTCATCCGGTTTGCCAGAAACTGAAGCTCAGAGCAGCAGCAAACAAGGCAGCGATAGCGATGAAATTGTTGTCATCGATGAAGTGCCCATGGACAGCTCAAAAGCTGACAAATCGCCACCCAAAAAAGAAGATGAGGAAAGCATCGCATCGTCGACGAGTGGCGATGATAAACAGGTGACGGAAGCTGAAGATGATTCAGCTAAAGTTAACACTGATAATGTGGCCACAACATCGCAAATAAAAATTTCAACTGATGGTCAGAAGCAAATTGAAATCGAGGATCCTGATGACTATTTACTGTATCTGGAGGTCATATTGAGGAACATACATAAGCGTTTCTATGCCATCTACGATGAAACAACAGAGATACCCGATCTGAAGATCATTGTGCCGAAAATTCGTTGTGAAGTGCTGCGTGGTCAAATTCTAGTCTTTTCCGGGTTGGTGCCGACCCAGATGAAGCTGGAGCAATCGCGTGCCTATTTTATAGCTAAAAGCTTAGGAGCCGAGGTCCAGTCGAACATCACCAAGGACGTAACGCATCTGGTTGCCGTCAATGCAGGCACCTATAAAGTGAATGCAGCAAAGAAGGAGGCGAACATTAAGGTAGTCAATGCCAATTGGTTGTGGGCCTGTGCCGAACGCTGGGAACATGTCGATGAACGCCTCTTTCCGCTCGATCGCAAAGTGCGCAACAAGGGGCGACAGCCACCGGCCCATTGCCACAGTCCCGAGCACGTGGTGAACTATAATGAGAGATCGGAGATATCGCCGTCGAGCAGCATGCAACAGGAGCAAGGTGGCAATTTCCGCGAAACACTTAATCCGCTGCTGGTGTTCACCAATGCGGACATCGAGTCCATGAACAAAGATTACGAGACATTCTTCGAGTCGGATTCCTCTAGCGATGAGGGCCCTGTCAACTTTGGTAAATAGCTAGAAAATTAATAGAAACTTAAAAATTATTAATTTATTTATTATTATTATTATTATTATTTTTTTTTTTTCAATAGAAAATCCGCCCATGGACAAAAAGTTACTGAAGCGCAAGCGTGAGGATGAAACTTCGAATCGTGCTCATGATTTCTTTACGCGCACCGAAGATGTGCTGATGGGGGCGGCCAGCGGAGTGGATGATTTCGATAAGAACTCCTCCAATGAAGGCGACGAGCATGAGGATGAGGAAAAAGAAGGAGAAGAAGAAGACGATGACGATGATGAAATGCCAAGTGCTAAATTTCGACGTGGTATGATTGTCACATGTACCATAATTATAAATAATATAAATTAAACATTTGCTTTGCAGGCGAGGAATTGCCATCGGATTTAGAAATGGGTTCTGATTCCAATAGCGAAAATAATCAGGAAGATGATGGTGATGATGGCGAATGGAATATGATGGGCGCTGCTTTGGAGCGTGAGTTTCTTGGACTAGAGGATTAGTTATATTAATACGAACTGGACATGAAGCAGAAATCTAATTGCGATGCACTCGAAACCAAAATTCGAGTGCAGCAAATAGCATTTGGAAGACATGGAAGTAGCTGGCGATAATAATGTTCAATGCACTTTTGACATTTCAAATGTACCTACTCTTCAAAAAAAAAAAAAAAAAAAGAAAAGAAAAACAAACAAAAAACGAAACATTCAAGTAATTAAATTAATCTTGGCTTTGGTTTATTTAGAAACCAACGAGTAAAGCAATAATCAGTTAATTAAAATATTTAGAGACAGAGAGCGAATGAAATTTTAAGGAGATTCTAAATAAAAACTTTATTTGCGCACTATGTATTAGAAGTTAATATATATCTACGTTTAAATACACACACGATTAATTTTAATTATTCACACACACATAAATATATATATATATATATATGAACAGCTGATTTCAAATGTTAAATCAAAATAATATCTCATTTGTAAGTAATTACAAAAAGAAAAGCATAAACAAAATGTAAATGTTTAAAAAAAAAAATTCCGTTGAAACGGATTTAGTAAATAAAGTTTAATTTAAAAAAATAACAAATGGAATGAGTGTGCCTTTGTGTGTGTGAGAGTGCTTGTGTAATAAAGCATAAACAAATGTTTGTACATAGTAAATTCATATTGTTTTGTTTATTCACACAAAGTAAATAAATGTACATATCTCATCCACATTGATAAAACTATGTTTTATTCATGGAACGCTGCTCTTTGAAGCGGCTAATTCGCTTTTTGGGCGCATGTGCATCAATAAATTTGCCTTTGGGCAATGGCTCGGGCCCCATCATTGCCTCCTTCTCAACCAGATCCTGCATGACCTTCTGATAGGCACTCATGTCACGCAGATCATCATCGAGGGTTCTCTCCTTTTTGCCCTTGCGATTCTTATTCTTTTTGGATTTGTTGCTGTTTGCTGGATTTGGATTCGATTTGGGCTGTGCGGTTACAATATGCACTTCACGCTCCACGGCGGACTTGTTGCGCAATATGGATTTCGTTTCCATGTCACCTGATGTGGCATCCGTGCTAAGGTTGGACGGCTTGTTGAACTGCAAATTAAAAGCGTTTAAGTGAACGTTTGTGAAGCAGACTTATGTTTCTACTCACCTGCTTACGTGGATCATCATAGGCAGTAGCACGGTCCTCCTCTTTGATGATGGGCACCTTTAGCTCTTCTTCGCCCTCGTAGCCGTTCACATAAATTGGAAAAGAGTTCTTCTCCTGTGCCCTTTTGTAGAGTTCATACAACTGCGCTGGGGTGCCAGGCGTTGATATATCATCAGTTTCATTTTGAGCAGCTGGCAGCGCATCGGAATGATTGAAGCTTATGTGTAGTGTATTAATTCTTCCCGTAGATGCTTCTAGTATTTGGTTTACCAAATCAAAATCCTGTACACTTTGATTCTGTTGTACAAACTCCAAATTTTCTTCAACTTTTTGCATAATTTGGGAATTAGATGGTTTCACTATATCAAGTTTTGGCTCTACTGGCAGTTTTGGTGGCTTCGGCTCCACTGGCTGCATTGCAGCATCCAATTTAATAACATCTCTTTGTTGGCGTTGTTTGCCATTGGCCAACATTTCGGCAACAGTTTCCTCCTTTTTGAAAAACAGCTTTTCATCGGCTGTTGCGAAAGAGATGCGACGCTTTTTATTGTCGAGCGTTGAAACGGTTGCTGATTCATCCGACAGCTCATCTATGCTTGCTGCATCGCTTTGTTCGAACAGCATTTCCTGCAAATCATCTTCTAGGCAGACAAGAACATTCATTAAGTGTGTCAATTCATCACTAATGAAGGAGACTTTCTGTATTTTACGCATTTTTGCTTTGATAATTTGCAATTGCGAATTTAAAAACTCTTGTCGCTCCTCAACGGGCAATAGCTTCATTTGTTGTCTTATTAATTTCACTTCCTCCAGCTGATCATCATCATCTTCATCATTATTATTATCTGCTTCCTCCTCTTCCTCTTCTGCATTATTTTTGGTTCCGATTAAACGCTTTTTTGCAGGCGTCACCTGCATTTGGCCACTCATTAGGTTACGCACCATTTCATTTGTGCTTTGTAGATTCTGCTCAATTTCTTCATCGACACTCGCTGCCTCAGTGGCCTCTTGAGCCTCCAGTTTGGCCAGCATGTCGAATATCTCCTCGTCCGTCTTAGTTGTCGCATTTTCTTTATCACAGTTAGTTTTATCTTTTGGTACTTCTTTTGGAAGTAGTTCGTTGAGTGTTTGTTCATTGAAATTATCTGGATCTATGCCCAGTTCTTCTAGTAGTTCACGTTCCTCTAGCTTTTGGAACACATCGTTCTGAGCGTCTCCATCTATTTTGCGTTGTTCGCGTTGCGCACGTTCTTCTAGCTTTTCCTTGCGCACGCGTGCTTTGTGTTCCTTTAGCCAATTGTTGTGCTCTACTTCGTTGTATTCCTCCACTATTTCAATTTCATCAGATTTTGGCATAGCGCCTTCCAGTACCGGTGTTTCCAAGTTCTTTCTACACGATTTATATACTTAAATATTTTGAAATTAACAAGTATATACTGCACTTACTGCCAAAGATCCGCCTCCACTTGCAGTTTCTTTAGATGTTCGTTGGCCAGGTTCAATCGATACTGACATATCTCCTGCGCCTTGTAGGCCGAACACGCAGAAAAATAGCCCTGATAGTGACCGACGAGTAGCTCATTTGTGTGTATTAATTCACCCGGCATCAAAGCCTTTTTCCCAATGGGCACCATAACCTCGACCTCAAGATTTTTTGAGAACATATGCAAGTTTTGTATGGCATCTTCATTGTCGGCTTTATAGGCTTGCCAACGCTCAGTTTCATATGCATTCTTTTCGAGTGCCTAAAATATTAGTAACATGGTATTTATCTGATAAAATATTTAAACTATTTGTCTTACTTGTCTAAGCACATCATCGCGCCGCTCCATCGTTATTTATGCCAGAAACTTATCGATAATTTGTCCGTTCATCTCATATCGACAGACATATAAATATGACCGTACTTTTATAAATACTAAATTGTTTGCGAAATTGACTATTCAAAATGGGTGGCGGTATCATTTTAACTTACTGATTACCAACTTCACTCGATTTAGTTACCAAAACAGATAACAGAAAACGTGGCTACATTTTAACTAACGCCAAATATGTTTAAGAGATAGGTAAATAATGCATCAGCAGTAACCACATCTAACTAGATAAGACACCGCCAGCGATTGCACTAATTGAATTTTTTAGTTATTTATTATATCTACAATGAACGAGCCAATTAGCAATTCAATAAAATCAATACAACTGTGATTTGATTGTTTTGCACTTTATTCAGTTAATGTAATTTATTTTTTACAAGCTCACTCTGTTAAAAATTAAAAAACCGCACACCGCAGATTTCTCGAATGTGGCTAAGTTGGATGTGTCCTACAAAAATCATGAAACGTTTTGAACGTTTTACATGCAACGGTGTTATTTTACAGGATCTAATTATATAGAAATACACATTTATATATAGTTAAGCTAAGTGTTCACAAACGAGTTCGTTTTCTTATGTATGTGTGTGTACATTGGCATTGATTCAAAACTTCCATTTGTCTCCAATCTTTTTTAGTCTTTTATGCACGCGTGCTTCAAAATCAAAATATTAATTACATTCATACAAAATATACATAGCTAGCTAAAGCTCTTCTCTTCTTTTTCTTCGAATTATTCGTTGTAATTGTTATTGTTGGTGACGTTATTGCTGACGTGACTGCTGAAACCATATGACTTTGGTTTTTATTTACGATGTGCATTTCTAGCTCCCGCATTCTGCAGATTATTCGAAGCAGCATTATCGAGTGTAGGAAAATTCTTTGTGAGCTCATGGGCTTTTTGATGACTGGCGAAATCGCTGGGTAAAACGATTTGTTTACAGTTGCTGCAAACTTCCAACTGAGGCAGTGATTTACTCTGGGTGGCCGTCATGCTGTTCACATGTTGTTTATGCACCAAATACAATTCCTAAAATAAACAAACAATCAAACCGGATTAGCATTAATTATAGTTTCGCTTTCAATGCAAAAACAATAAGCAAGAAAACTGTTTAGAAACCTGTTGTTTGCCAATATCGGGCAGCATTACTAAGAGCTCCGGATAGAGGGTTTGGAACTTGTCCATCATGGCGCATCGGCAATGCTCGTAGTACGCTTGAGCCGTACAACTGCCATCACGAAAGCTGGAGGAAAGCAATCGAAACTCATCAAAGGCCTCGGGTGTTTTTAGGACCTGGCGCAGCTGATTGACCAAATTCTGAAAACAATTACAATTAATTACATATGTAAACATATAAATCGAAATTTAGGTATAGCTTACCTGATTCCGGTTTTCCGAATCGGGCGGATCAATATAGCAATTGGCGCTAGGCACAATGCTATAGTTTTCACCTGACGAAGTGGTAAAAGTCAAATTGTTGGGCAGCTTGGCCACCGAGTTGACAGTTACATTTGACATGAAACCAGGCGGTGGTTTAATGGGTGCACCAAGTCCAGGTGGTGCACGCAATGTCCCTGATAAAGTGCCATTGGAGTTTGGCAGTTGTTGCTGCTGCTGCTGCTGCAACTGCTGTTGCTTATCGCTGGTAATATTAATATTATTATTATTATTACTATTAATATTATTATTATTATTGTTATTTGTATTGTTGTTGTTCTTCTCCTTTTGCTTGTTGTTCACTTTTGGCTGATTCTCCTGATTGTTCTTCTTCTCTTTGGGCTTCTTCTCCTTCTTGCTATTCTCCTGCTGTTGCTGCTTCGGCTCCTGCTTCTTAATATTGTTCGTTTTATTGTTATTCAAACTCGTCGTGCTGCTAGCCTTCGGCGTTGGCAACATGGGCGCTGGAGCTACTTTGCTCTTGCGGTTATCCAAATCCTTTTGCTTCTTCTCTGAGATAGGCTTCGTCCAGTTCAGAGAGCCAGTTGAATCACTATTATTGGGTTTAGACATTGGTGCTAACGCTTTGGTGCTGCTTGGCGCGAGCGTCGGAAACTCGGCTGCCGTCAGTTTGGGTGCGCTCTTCTTAAGCGCCTCTTGGCGTGCCTTAGCCTCTAGTTCCTCCTTTTGTACCATTTGTATCTTCTGATAGGTGCTCGGATGTGCTACGGAAACATAGTCGTCGACCAGAGTACGATGCTTGGCAGCCACATTGTTCATAGGCATGACTGAGCCGCTGGGCAACATATCTTCTTCCAAATTACGCGCCATCTTCTTACCCTTGCCCATAGGCAAGGCAGGAAAGTCCATTTCCGGTGCGGTTGATTTCTTGCTATTGCTACTCGCAGCAGGTCGATTTGAAACATGCAACATCATTCCATTAGCCGATGCATTGGCACGTGTTACAGATCCACCACCAGCGCTTCCATTCGTCGGCTTCTTAATGTTGGCCGCAGCAGGTTGAGGCTGAGCTCGTGCATAGCTACTATTATACGCGTTAGATATGCTGCCACCAGCTGCCCCTCCCAGAGCTGGAAAGTTTTCTTTGGTGCGTGCCAGACCCGAGGTACCGCTCAAATTGCGCATCGACGGTGGCGGCGCTCTCACCAAAGACACATTTGGTCCCGGCGTAATACCGGCAAGCATGGGGAACTCTTCCTCGTTACCGGCATCTATTGTTACTGGATGATGGTTCCGCTGTGCACTACTCGAGGGCAACTCATCCATATAGTCTAGATGCTCCTCGTTGCTATAGAAAAATGTATATATAAAATATATATTTATTTACAAGTATAAATGGAATAATTGTAGCATACATACCGCGATCTCATGTTTGTTATGCCTTGTTCGTTGGGGCCGCGACCACGTGGACGTGGTCCCAGTGTAATCTCCAGTTGTAAGGTGCGCGTCTGCTTGGCCTGCTGTTTGTTCAGAGTTTTGCCATGCACAGTCGCTACGTGAGCTTTATATTCGATCTCGTTGCGAAAGGCACCCGTGAACTCCTCTGTAGCACATTTGCCTTCCTCGCAAAGGAAATGTTCCTTGCGAAAATGATCAGCCAAGTCTGCATAGACGCTGCATTAGATACGGTAAAAAGTGTGTATAAGAAATTTATGCAGATATTAATAGAAAATATATGTTACTTACTTGTAGAAATCGTTGCAGCCATCGGCATCGCAGAAATGACAAAAGTAATGATCCCTCCGCAAATGCCTGAAGAGCTCATCTCGATCCACGTAACGCTCGTTGCAATACTCGCACAGCGGATGACCACGATGCGATGTATTGTCCGGATCTCCTTTGGTGTTGTGTCTCGCCAGCTCAGACTGCGTATAGCACCGTCGCTCGAATGTAAAGATCTTCAAGTTCTTCACGCACAAATCGCAAAAATACATATTATGCTCACGTAGCACATGATTACGCAGAGCCTCAAACGTGCGATACGGTTGCACATTACACCTAATTTATTACATTTTAAAGAAAATCTAATCAATCATGTGCAACTATAAACTTACTGCGAACATGGATGATCCAGAAGTTTATAGAACTTCTGTTGTATGTCCGCAGTGCAGAAGCCAATACGATATTTTTTGCTATAGAAATCGGAGCGGTTGCCAGCTTCAAGTTCGCGATAAGGCAGCTTTTCCAATGTAAACAGAACCTGAGTAGAGTGAGCAGAAAAAAAGGGTTATATATAGCAGACGTTTTCATGGTATATAGACATTTCTATGGGTGCCTTACCTTGTTCAGCACATGTCGACATATGGGGCACTCATTTTGCTGGCAAAGGACTCTCATACGCGTGGAGCATTCGTAGCAGACAGGATGATCGCAGTCACCAATGGAATAGATTTCAACATTTTTAAAGCAAACGACACATGCGTTATCATCATTTCCCGATTGAGTGTTCAGAACTTCCGTTTTCGATTCGCTTGCCTTGACATTAGCTGATTGTCCAGTAGCTTGCCGACGAGACGGCCTATAGGAGGAGCCTTTCGATCTTGAATTTTGCATGGCAATGATTCGGGGGATATTTCTACTTGTTGCCAAACGAATGAAAGAGAAAAAAAAACCTGCAGCAAGTATATTTTTTCTAACACTGTATTTTGTCTGTATTTGAGAATATGTTTTAAATGATTTGCTTTCGTATTATATAATTAATATGCATTAAGGACTTTAAGCATCAAGCTTCCGGGGAATGCCCTAAGAATTATTATTCCACAAATTGATGCGACGACTTACAATTTCACTGAATTTTTGTCAGCGTGGAGAACGATATAACTAGTCTTATTCGATTCGGTTGCGAACAAATAATCGAATGTCTTCTGTGCAGTATTTATACGGTCTGTTTATGACGAACGTTGGTACAATAAATTTAAAAAACTAATATGAAATATGCTTAAAAATAAGTAGTCATTTTCTAGTGGGTGTAATTTTCCAAAAATAATTTTGTGACACATTGTACAGAGTTTTTAATAAAATTCAACCAATATGTTATCTGCAATCGCAACTATTTAGTTTGGTATTTTTTAATGGCCAGTGTGGCAACGCTAACCAAGCAGAATGTTCGCCGAAATTGCAAGGAGTTCATATATAGGTTTCTCACGTGTACTTGGTAGGCGTTTGTTTCAACCGAGTTGTGCAGCGTCAGCAGAGCAGTTTTGCACTAGTTATAGATTTATTCAAACTCAAAGTTTACGGAAAAAATCTGAAAAAATGCCGATGTTTGAAACAATTGCTAAAGGCGCCATAAACTCGCCGGACTATGCCCTTTACTTCAGTAAGTATGCGAAATGAAATACAATAGAAAATATGAACTTTCTCGCGCAAGTGTAATTAAATTAAACAAATGCATAAAATATATAGTAAACTATTAAAATTCATTTATTATGCAACAAGTTGTCGCAGCCTAAGAAACGTCGCTTTATCAGTAAGTTCGAGCGGCCGGCTTTGACACTGGTGACAAGGTGAATCAGGCGAGCAGCCGAACTATGGACTTGGAGTTTTTTATAATTTCCTCTGATTAGAAACAGATATACGATATCTTTGCTCTGGTCAACAATAAAGTATATCAATTGGGATATTTAATCACTTATCAATGGACAGCGTCTGCCTCTTTGTTGTTTACTTTAAATAATCAAACGTTTGCGTGTTGCGTTATTAATTACATTTCTAGCAATTACTTTGTTCTCTTTCCACAATGGTTCGCTTTATATCTGATCTCCTCTTTCATACATAGAAAATAACTGCGGCAATGTCATTTCGCCAATGCACGATATTCCGTTATATGCCAATGATGACAAGACCGTCTATAACATGGTCGTGGAGGTGCCACGTTGGACAAACGCCAAGATGGAGGTAAGGTGTCTCACCAATAATTTATTGATAAATCATCTAATCACCATTATCAGCAATTTGATAAACACATAAATCGCGTGCTTTTTTATTTATATTGCAGATTAGCTTGAAAACGCCTATGAATCCCATTAAGCAAGACATTAAGAAGGGTAAACTGCGTTTTGTCGCTAATTGCTTTCCACACAAGGGCTACATTTGGAACTATGGCGCTCTGCCACAGACCTGGGAGAACCCTAACCACATTGAACCCTCCACTGGCTGCAAGGGCGACAATGATCCCATCGATGTCATCGAAATCGGCTATCGTGTAGCCAAGCGCGGCGAAGTGTTGCAAGTCAAGGTCCTCGGTGCCATAGCACTGATCGATGAGGGCGAAACCGATTGGAAGATCATTGCAATCGATGTAAAGGATCCGTTAGCAAGCAAGCTCAATGATGTATCCGATATAGATCAATACTTCCCGGGTCTATTGCGTGCCACAGTGGAGTGGTTTAAGGTAACATAAATATATTTCCCTTTATAAATATATATTATAATAAAGTTATTGTTCTTTATCTTTGTTCAGATCTACAAAATTCCCGATGGCAAGCCTGAGAATCTATTTGCATTCAATGGTGATGCAAAGAACGCGGACTTTGCCACCTCGATCATTGCAGAGACACACAAGTTCTGGCAATCTCTGATCAATCAATCCAATGTGGGCGCACCCGATATCGCTTGGTTTGTTTATATACATATATCTAGAGCTATAAATCATAAACTAATGTTTATATATTCGCAGTCAAAATATTACCAATCGCAATTCCGAATTCGCCATTGGCAAGGAGGAATCTTTAAAGATTTTTCAAGATGCTCCCGATGGCGGGGAAGTGGAGGATGTGCCTGATACAGGTAAGGTTTTCTATGTACGCGCTAAGCTTTAACTCCCGCCAAAAACAAACCTTCCCCCGCACACAAATTGGATACTAAATTCCAAAAATACTGCATGCTTTACTAATCAATGTCACAAAAATACCAAAAATATACCTCCACACCATCTACTGCACTGAAATGAATGAGATGTGATGTTTATCTGTAAATATGATCGCCAAAGATAACTACTATTTGTAATTGGCTTTTGCTTTTGTTCTATTTATGATTAAATCATGATTGTATATATTTTTAATAAATTTTCTATATATATATAGAAAACTGTTCAATCCTCAATTTTCTCTCTTTTTTACAGTCGACACTTGGCATTTTATACATCTCAAGTAATTTGCAGAATTATCCAAGAGAGATAATCTAAAAGATGATATTGGAAATCACCACACATGAATATAGATTTATATAAATATATAAATGTTGAATAAAAAGCACACCCAAATATAAATGGAAATGAAAGCAGAACTTTGAATACTCTCTCCACTTGAAATATACAGTTGTTTTTATTTATATTTTACGACTAGATCCAAACAAGTTTAAAATAATTAGGGTTACATATAATGTAATATCGAAATATGCTGTATGGTATATATGTGTGTGTGTGAGAGTGTGTGTATGTGTGAATATGTGTATGCGTATATGTGTGTTTTTTAATGAATTCATTTTCTTCGCGAAATTAAACGTAACAAATTAAATTAAATTACTTAAATGATAGACAAAAATTTACAAAATATATAGTTAATATAATATATATATATATGTATGTATATATATAAAAAAAAAAAACAAGGTAGTTTAAATTTATTTACATCAGACATTCAATTTACTGGTTTTTGTCCTTTGCTTTTGTAACTAAATAGAAAATTAAACATACATATACATATACATATATAAACGTTATAAACTTAACCTAAATCGGGGCCCTACAACGAAAAACAATTGTACAAATTAAGGGTTTATCTAAAACTCAGTAAACCGAAAAGAATTATTATGTGAAGAAAAGTGTTAACACTCGTCATATTTTAATTGATTATATTTATTTATGAATTATATATATTATATATATTTGTATATATATATATTTATGTATATATAATTATTATTTTGTTTTTACTTAAATACAATTCGCGTATTCGCTGTGATAATTTTTTAACGATTTTTGTATCTGTGATCTCTCTGTGTGGGATTGTGGATGTATGTGTGTGCCTTGTGTATAAGTGTGTGTGTGTGTATAGCATAGTATATAAATATATAGTTTAGTATATAGATAGTCGTAATATGCGTCCAGCTATAGCTTTACTCTTCACGTACTGCCCGTCCGTATCGTTTCATTTCATTCCGTTTCGTTTTGTTCATTCGTTCCGTCCACACTTTATTTGCGCCCCAAGGTATCGCGCCATTCGTTATATTTATCCATATCCTCGTGCAGCTGCAGCGCCTCAACGCAGGCATTGAAGAACGGCGATCCGAAGCAGTCTTGCCTGTATGTAGATATATGTAAATAGGTTAAGCATTAGTTGACGAACTTTAAAGGATTTTCCAAAGTTATCTTTTATTGCTCACACATTAAAGTGTAGCCAAAATGCAAAAAGTATTGTGTTCAAAAATTGATTTTTGTTGGCCAGTGCAAATGGTCACAAATGCAAAAAATTTTGCAACCTGCACTTTTACAAAAAACGGGGCACAAAATTCCAAAATAGTAAACAAAAAATATAAATAAATAAAATGTTAAACTAAAAAAAAACGTACCACAAAATAAAAACGGTAAGCGCGCGTTTTTAGTCGCGTCGGAAACGCGCCAAACATGGACGACAGCTGCGCGCTGCACTTCTTGCTCTCGTTCTCTCACTCTCGCTCTCGCCTTCGCTCTCTTGGCGCTTAGCTCTTTGCTTTTCGAGCGCTCTCTTTCTTTCGTTTTATTGTTGTTGCGCTCTCCCTTGGTCGGTGCCGCATTCTAATTTCATTTATCACAATTTTGGATGCCCTCAAATAGCCAGCGATTATTAGTTGCTTATTATTTTTAATATAATAATAATTAATTGATTTTTTTGCCTGCATTTGAAATGCATTTTCGTTTTGTTCGTTTTTTGCGTGTTTTTTACCAAAGGATTTTTTTTGTTTTGCTTGTGTTTTGCACAAATTGCGTTCTAGACTAAAATATTTATCGTGATTATCTATATATATATATATATTGTGTGTATGTGTGTTTCTTGCCAACAAATTGTACGCTAATTATGGTTTAAATCTTTACAAAATACCACAAAATTTAATACATTTGCAAAATACTTTCGGTCTATGTAGGTGTTGCGCTCGTGTGAGTGAGTGTGCCTGTATGTGTGTGTGTGTGTGTGTGTTGTATGAGTGTGTGTTTCTGTGTTTGTGATTGAATGTATTTTTCTTTGCCCTTTTTGATGTAAATGTAAATGCTGCTTGGAATACGCGATGTTTTGATTTTTTTTGCTTTTTGTTTTTTCTTTTAAATATAAAAGAAAATAATAATAATTATACATTAAATAAGTATATATATTAAAAACAATGGATCTTTTATTTTACATACATAACGCAATAATAAAACAAGCTAAGAATACTTAAAAAATAAATACTTCTTCGGCAAAACGGGGTTCGCTGTCCTAAAATGTACAGGGAAAGTAGCTACCCCTCCCTCTCCTATTCATTCTCAATCTATCCCCCTTCCTCTCCTTCTCTTCTTTTTACACATACATACATGCATATGTGTGCGTGTGCCTCAGTGTTTGCTCACTTTCACAGTGTGCATACATATAAACATACACACATACATACATAGATATATGCATTTAGCCCCGCCCCCTGGTCCCATGTCCCTCGCTTACAACAAACGCATAACGTTTCAATAAATTAATTAAAATAATTCGTTTTTAAAAAAACACGTACATATATAGTAAAAAAAACACTGTAAAGCATATACAGTAATAAATAAGTACGAATTAAATTTGGGCGTTAAATATTTAATTTGTTGTATGTGGTTTTATTGTGCTGCTGCTGCTGCTGCTGCTGCTGCTGCTGCTGCTGCTGCTGCTGCTGCTGCTGCTGCTGCGGCTACGGTTTCTTCAGAGTTACTTCGGATGTGATCGTTCCAGTACCAGTTCCAGTTCTATTATGAACTGGTATTAGTTGGATTCTAACTTCCATTTCTCTGCGAGAGTGTGTGAGTGTGTTCGAGTGCTTGATTGCGAATGGGTAGATGTATGTGTATGAGTGTGTATTTGTGTGTATGTTTCGCTGGTGGTGTTTTTCACTGCTGTTGGTGGTGTTGGTATTGTAGTTGTTTTTGTTGTTGGTGGTGGTTGTAGTGGTGGTGGTGGTGCTTCAAAAGCCAACCACTTAGAAGAGTTATGTAGCTGGACCAGGCGCCATGTTGAATGATATGGGCGAGCCATTAACTACTTTAATAAAATGTTGTAAATTTGTAATCTCTTCTGTGGGTGTTAGAAGGACTTTCACGCATTCGCCAAACCATTTCGAATCAAAGCAGTCTTTCCTAAAAAAAGCACACAAAAACAAATCCACAAAAATAAGATAACCAAATAAACAAAAATCAAGAGTATTAATCAGAATGAAACCAAAAGGAAAATATGAAAATCAAGTTGAAATGAAAATATTGAAAGGCAGGCAGAAAGCATTTCAGTTTAGTATTTGAATACAACGGGCTTGTGAAAGGGATAGGGCGAGCCATTGATAACTTTTAGATATTGCTGCAGCTGTTCAATCTCTTCATCATCGATCAGCAGCACCTTAAGGCATTCTCCGAAGGTCTGATGGGCGAAACAATTGGCCCTGCAGGCAAATAGATAAACAAGAAGATACAGCATACAGATAGATAGATAGTTAAGGTAGAAAAGTCAGCGAAGAGAAAAAGAAAGGAAAACGGGAAAGCAAAATAGAAAACAGCTAGATGTTTCTTTTTTCTGCAAATATATATTTGGTGCGTGTGTGTGTGTGGATCGTAATATTTCCTGAGTACTTAAAAAACCATGTCAGGGTTAGATTTCATGCTAAAAACTATTTTCTTTCTTGTTTTATTATTATTTTGGCGCAGCGAATTGCCTTGAATTGCTTTCAAATTGTTGTTCGAGGAGGTTCGAGGACGTTTGCTCAAGGAAGTCGAAATGAAACTGAATTGAATTTGGGTTTGCCCTAAGATTATATTTATGTTCTGAAAACTGAAAATGACATGTGAATGTAATGGCAATGGAACATGGAACAAGAATAGACTAATGATGTAATCTGCAAGAAGTTGAAGTAGACTAAAATTGAATAGGGACACGATAATATTAACCTTGACATTGGAATGAAATGGAAATAGAATTGATTGCTTATTAGAGCAACAAGTATGCTACTCTTAATTAGTGTATGCCAATACAGGAACGAAATGGAAGTGACACTGATTTGGCAACTCTCTTCAATGGTAAACTTTCGCTTTATTAAATGAAAGTGGAATGAAACTGCAGATATGCTTACTCAATTTCAAGACAAGTTTCATTTTGATTAGTTTGATATTTACTTAGCTATCCGTTTAGTTTAACTTACTTGTTCGTTTTTTTAAAAACACATACATATATAGTAAAAAAGACACCGTAAAGCATATACAGTAATAAATAATTACGAATTAAATTTTGACGTTAAATATTTAATTTGTTGTATGTGGTTTTATTGTTGCTGCTACGCTTTATTAAATGAAAGTGGAATGAATTGGATTGGAAACTGCCGATATGCTTACTCAATTGCTAGACAAGTTTCATTTTGATTAGTTTGATAATTACTTAACTATCCGTTTAGTTCAACTTACTTGCATAGTCGATGTATACTCGTCTCACGGAAAAGTTGATAGCAATCCTCACAGATGCGATCCAGACGAAAGAACATGGTCTTGTTGAAGATGCCCTTGCATTCCAGGTCGAAGAAATTGCTGCGTTTCGATAAATTGTGATTATGTGGCAACGCTGTGAATATGGGTATCAAAACAAGAAACAGCACCACAGAGATCTTTATGTTGCGGGAACACATCTGTAAAAAAAAAAAAAAACAATAGAAAAATATATTAGAAAAAATGTCGAATAAATTTGTAGCTAAGTTAATTGAGAGGCTTTGCCATCTCTGCCCATATCTCTAATAAAAAGAATTCATCTACAAAAATATACCAAGAAAATCAAATTAAAACCGCTTTGCTTTGGTATTTTCTGGTATACAAAAAAGTCGTTTCTTTTTTCGCTCAGTGCTTTTGATTATGCTTAAGTAGTTGAGTACCGGAAATAGCTTAAAAATAGCACGATTTACTGTCTGGCCGAGAGCTATTTATAGAGCGCGTCGTTACAATTGAGTTCTGCTTTAGTTGTCCGCTGCTGTTGCCTTAAACCGCTTACTGGGTAAATAGATATGGGCCAAGTAGAACCTTGAAACCGCAAAAAAGGCCCGACAGGCCAACTCACTAAACTCAACGAGTGCCAGGCGAGGAGGGAGGGGTGAGGGGGAACCTCAACCTCAAGGCAAAGTGCGAGTACTTGTGGTACGTCTATCTAAAAATAGATACAGTCTGCAACTGCAACTGCAAACTGTGAGCTAAAAATAAAATTTCATTTTGTGTTGATCTTGCTTTATCTGGCTGCCCATCTGCATTCGGCATCTTCATAAAGGTGTCTACAGACATGTCTCTCTCTCTCTCTCTCTCTTTCTCAGTCGCTGTCGCTCTCGCTCTATAAATAAACCGCGCGCGCAATTTCAATGTTTATTGCATTATTTGCAAATCTGTCGACTTGGCTAATTTACGAGTACAACTGGGCTCAAAGGCGAGCCGCAATCCGACAACAAATTACATGGTCACACTTAAACCCACACACACACACACACAAACGCACGCAGCTTAGTACACACATATATGTATGCACTTGTGTGTGTTTGTTTGTGTGCGCAGACAGGCCCCCAAAAATAAAAATAAATTAAATGAATAATAAAATTCGTTTGTTGTTGCTGTATTTGCATATTTTTATCAATTTGCGTGGTCCGCTTCAGTTTCAATTACGTTCGGCGTCGACCGACATACATTCCAAACTATTGAATAATTTGATTAAAATTGTAAATTTTTCCATTGCGCTACGGCTTGGCTTCTGCATGTGCCAATTGTTAAAAAAAATAAATAAATAAAAATAAAACAGCAGCAACAATAACAACAATAATGCAGGGAAATGGCGTGTGTGAAAATTTCGCGTGCTTTGCCTGCTTGTGTGTGTGTGTGTGTGTGAAAAATGAATGAAAATTCAAAGCAGACACAGCGTCGCTATATCGAACAACAACAACAATAAAAAAAAGCATGTGAGCAATTTGTTGAAATATTTCTTTCGAATTTTCGACTTTTCGGTTCCCTATGAGCGCTTCGCTTAGCACCTCCCGCGTCGTTAGCGTCAATCGCTGCTTCGTGCTATATACTCAATAAGATGTATACGAATGTATGTGGCTGTGTGTGTTTATTTAAATTGATTTTTTATTGGCTTGTTGATGCCTTCAATTAAGTTGAGCGCATTTTTGTTGTCGTAGCTTTTGATTTATGGCCAATGGCTTGTTGTAATGTAGGAGAAAAAGTTCATCAATCAGTTTTTGCCAAATGTTGTTGTTATGAGCTCAGTGCGCAACTCAACAGTTGGCCAAGAAAAATTATAGTCCATTCTAGTACATCTATAGTATATTATTTGCTGGCTTTATTTAGATACGTATATACTGTAATTAGCCAACAGCTGCCGTGCGACACGTGAGTGCCACAAAAATACTAAATTAAATACAAATAACTAATTTGACGTACAAACACCAAACATTGCGCAGAGTGTTTGATGGAAAAGTGCAAACTTTAAACTTTAAACGCTGGCGCCACAGAAACAGCTGAATGCGCAAGAAAAATTGTATATTTAGGTTTTTTCTTTTCTTTTCTTTTCTTTTTTTTTCAATATGTATTTATTTTTATGACGCGTATAGTTTACATTGCCGATGAGAGTTAACAGGAGCAGCTGTTACGCGCTCTGTTACTGTCTCGCATTACCCACAGCGACGACCTCTGCGCAGTGTCAGAGCGCTAATTGGATTCGAATTGCACGATTTATGGCCATCGAGCGAGCTGGCGAAGAGTTTCGAGAACGAGTTCAAATTCGAGTTCGAGTTGGAATGTCGCTGCATTTATTTTTAAACTCGCACACACGCACACACACTTATGCCGGCCGCATAAATTGCATAATCGATATAAAGTCAGAGAGCAACAGCTACAGTTAGCAGCAGTTGCTGGCGTCATCTCCAAAGCCTGGAAACGATTTTGAATATATGTATGTGGAACGATTGATCGATGGATCCATTCGATTTATCGTCAGCGCCATCAAAAGCATGTGCTGGCAATTTGTTTGCATTGTGCTTTGATTAGCTGCCAATTGATTTTATTTGTCGGCCTGCTGCTTTGTATCAATTTAAATAACTGTCAGTCTGTCATACATACAAGTAGACGCATTATCAAGCTAAATAAAAAGCTATATGACAGAGCCAAACACACACACACACACAGCTATAACTGAATCATTGGCGCGAGTCGCGCATGCCACGCAATTTGCCATGTTTCAGCTAAAGTCTGTCGTTTTGCCTGATTGTAAACTATTCAACTTTGATTTTGATTGCTTTTTGCGTATATGTGTGTAGATGTGTATTTGTGTGCTTGTATGTTTGTGTGTGTTTCTGTGCCTGCTGCCAGGCGACATTGAATGAAGTCATGAGCCAAAAATAATGACAAACAATTATAACGAAATCTTTTTGTATTCTTTTGTGCGCAATAGTTTTTAAGAATTTCACACACACGACCAGAAAAGTATTTATATGTACATATATACAGGGCGTTAAATAGATATTTAAACTAATGTCTGCCTTATCAGCAAGTGCCTAAATTTAGGCAGGAATGCGAACTGTGTTATCTTAGCCAACAACTGTAATTATATGGCATTAACAGTGAGTAACAATGAAATGAAATGTAAAGCTGCGATCAAAAATCAAGCGCGTGCATGTTAACATGCAGCTTGCACATAGAAGTATATGCTATAAAAATACATACATATACATACATATGTGTTGAGTATGTGCCAGAACTTAACGCTTGGCTACGCAAGCATGGCAAAAAAAGTTAAAGTTGCGCATTTATCAAATGCCATTAACAGCAGCATGGGCCAGTTTAACATTCTCTGTTAAATTAAAATTCTAATGCCCTTTAAGGCTATCTAACATTATGCTGAGTCCTAACACTGTTAATATTTGCGCACTGTTAGTCGCTGCTGTTAAGTATGCTACTAGCGTATCTAAATAATAAACGTGTAAATGTTTGCGATGCTACAGCAAACTAACAACTGTTAAAGCAACCCACTTGAGTTGTTAAAACAGCTCTCGAGACAGCATGGTACCATGGCCACTCACTACAAGCAACAACAACATAAACACAACGACTTGGCGAGACTGCTTGGTACCAAATAAACTGGCACAGCGATTGTTGGCCGTTGGCTCCTCTTGTTGTTGTTGCTGTTCTTGTTGCTGCTGTGGGCCTGTTGCGCCTGCGTTAAACGGTGCTGTTAATTTACTAGACATGCGGCATTTGCATTTCGTTGCAAATGGATATCGCTTGTAGCCAGCGAATTTTAATATGCAATTTAATATGCATTAAATACAGTTTGGCATCAAATTAATAGCGCAGCTCAACAGCAGCAGCAGCATCGGCTCAGCAGAAGCAAAATGGCGGCAGGTGCTGTAAATGTTCCACGCTCGTTTAACAGCACTGACCATAGGATGAGCATGCATATGCATGTTACATGTGTGTGTGTGTGTGAGAGTGAGTGTGTGTGTGTGTGTGTATTAATTTCGCTCACTTTGGCTATCGCCTGCTGATGTTGATGCGCCTTTCTATGGCTTCCAGCTGCGCTGTCGACGTCGTCGCTGGCGTCGCTGTGCCGTTCAAGCTGCATGATGCGCATCAATTGGCTGCTGAACTGTTGTTGTTGTTGTTGTTGTCGTTTGTTGATCTGTTTGGATTGATCGTGTGGCTCGTGTGCGCGTATTGTATCCAATTAGTATTTATTAAGATTAATAGTTGCACGTTTCGTAATAGATCGTAAAAAAATTTATGTGTGCTATAACTGGTAATTCAAATAACAACACACATCTGCATAACAGCCTCTGTATGCGCGTGTGTATTTGTGTGTGCTTAAGTATATATATGTATTTTTTACTTTTATCAAGTGGTTTGCTTTTTCACTTCTTTGCTTTCGTCAACACACAATGTTGTTTGAAGAGTGTTGAAAATCATTAAGCAAATAGCAACGAAATTTCTACAACAATAGCAACAATGTTTGAGTAGTAGTGTTAGCTAATGCCAAACAAAACACCCGCGCGCGCAATCAACTTTTGTTGGCAACAAAAATAACACTGAAGATCGCAAAACTGTTGAGGTTGCCAGACAACAAATGCTGCGACCGCTGCTGCTACTGCGGCCTGCTGCCACCGCTGCTGCTGCTGTTGTCTTTTTCTTATCAGCACACACATACACACTCACACATGCACACACACATACAGTTTTGTGAGAGGCAGCGACGACAGCGAGTCTGGCGCGGAGGCAGCGCAGCCAACCGAACCGAACCGAAGCGAAGCAAAGCGAAGCCAACCCCCCTCACCCCCCACCCTCCTGTCTGACTGTCTGCTGACATGCAATTGCATGGGTGTGTGTGTGTGTGCGTAGCGAGCACATCTACACACGCACGCACTGTATTGCACCTATTTTAGATGCAACGTGGTACGGCTAGGCGTATACGTGATATGCATTATAAAATCACGCTTATCATTTGAGCCAAGCCAACTCAAGCCAGCCCAAGCTAAGCCAAGCAGCAATCAAACTTATACTTTTATTTATTATTATTACTATCATTATTTATTATTGCTTTTTTTGTGTCCTGTTTTTAACGTTGCCTATTAAATTATCAATTATTAAGTATGCATTAAGTATGCCAATTTTGTTTTAGATTTATAGAAAGTGAAAGAAGTCTATAAGAACCAGATAAAAAAGAAATAGGTAAACAAAAATTTATCAGTAACAACTTAACACACTTTGCATTCATTTCAAAAAATACTAAATAAATACAAAATACTTGATTTCCAAAATGGCAAAAAGGGGAATTGAATTTAAAACTAAACAAACTATTTTAATTTTTAATTTAATATTTATAAAACTAACATAATTGTATTTAAGCTGCAATCATATTTTTGATCCCATCTATATATTCTATTTCTATATACGATATATCTATTCTGCTTAAATTGCTTGAGTAAAACTTTGAAATCAAATAAAACAAAATTTTTTCTTTTCACTCGAACTTAACAAATGAACAACTGCACAATCGTTAATAACTGCTGCTTGTTATATATGAATATAAATTGTTTGTTTTATTTTTACACATTACTCATACGCCGCGTTGACTTTGAAAGAGTCCAGTTTAATCGTTCTAATAGATAGATGGTCTGATTATTACATTGCTTTGGCAGCCACAAAATCAGCCACTGGCCGGCCAAACAGTTGAGTGGGGCATCGCTTTACAGCTTTGCCAGCCAGTTAGGCGACCAACAATTCAACACACACTACTATGGCTACACACACACGCACACATACATGTGTAAGTATGTATGTATGTATGTATGTGTTTGCTATATACGACCATTGGCATTTTATTAGTTTAATTGAAAGCAAAATACAATTTAGCATGCATGGAGAATCGAAAACTGGTTTTAACTTGTTTTGGTTTTTTACTGTCTTTCAAATATATATATATATATATAAAACTGTGAAACGGAATGAATACATACATCTATATATATAGAGAAATATATACATCTGTATCTGTATCTGTATACTTTTGTGTATGCGAAATACAACAAGTTTCGATTAGTTTGCAGCGCAGAGAAGCGTGTCACAGGTTTCACTGTACAACGGCAAGCAAAATGCACATGCTACATGTATATACATACATAAATATGTATAAATATTGATATTAATATGTATTTATATATATATATATATATATATATATATATATATATAAATTAAACAAGTCCATTGAGGAAATTAAGTATTTCAAGCAGCGCCTGCTGATTGTGCCAATTTTTTTTCTCTCCTTTTTCATGAATGTTGCCGGCGCTGCTGTTTGCTTAAAATTGCCATAAATCACATAATTACGTTTATTTTATTTGTTTTCAATTTACAATTGAATTGCAATTCGACATTAATAAATTTTTGTCAAGCATTCAGTATTAAGGCTCCCCCACTCTACATATAGGGCCATTAGGCAGCGCGCGCAGTGCAGCTGTTAACAGAGACAGCGAGAAAGAGAGAGATAGGGAGAGAGAGAGAGAGCGCACGCGAGCTCCTCAGCAGGGGACACCCCCGAAATGCTGTTTATTTTTGGGCATACGGAATAATGATGCGTAAGCTGATTAAGTGCAATCGACCAGGCGACGACAGCTTATGCAAAATCAATGCACAATCAATGTAAATTTTAATTGAACTGACTGCAGCAGCAGCTTAAGGAGCTGCAATTAACTGACAGACTGTTAACTCCTCAAATATTAACATATACTTTATTTTAAGTTTATGTTAAGTTAACAGAGTTAAATGAATATGCTTGGATTACATCTAAAATACTCGTTATATTTTAGTACATTTCAGCACAGATGTAGTCCCTTTTTAGTGCAATTTCAAATGTCTGCATATAGTTTCAATTACTTATAAAAACTGCTGCCAATTGTCATTCACACACATGCACAAACACACACACAGGCAAATTGGCGGGCATTCCAATATGGCGACCTATATTTGAAATTGCTAACAGCAAATGCCACAAATACACTATATCAAATGATATATATACATATAATATAAATGTGTTTATATAGCTGGTAGCTTGTCAGGCTACGGAACCGGGAAATGAGTCACGGCTACAAAGTGCAAACACACGAACGCCAAAGCAATTATAATAAACGGCCATTGAACGTGTGAACCAGAAGAATTAACAAGAAACAAGCCAACAAACAAACACAAAAACAAATATACCAAATGCAAAAGATATTTCTCTCTGCGTGTGTGTGTGTGCATATATTCTAAGAATTTGGAAATCAATTTACATTTCGATTGCATTTTTTAAAGTCTTTGGCCCCATTTGCTGTTAAATGGCGCTAAAGCAGGCAGAAGATACTGAAGTGATCTGGGATGATAATGTTTTATGAAAATATATATATAAATATATATTTTATATATTATATATATGTATATGAGCAGCTCTTATGTTAAGAGTGCTTGACTTTAGCTGCATATATATATTTTAAATTAAAGATTTTTATTTAAGTATTTCAAGTAAATTGGAAAATGGAGTTCGAGACATCTGCTTATATACGGTAATATAAGCCTATATATAGCATACTTTCCGGCTGTTGGCCTGTTTTACTGTGGTTGCTCGAGCTCTTTGTAAATTTATTATCTAGTTTAACTAAATATATATATATATATGAACCTTCAAGACTTCAATAACTTGTCCTAAAATTTT
Organism: Drosophila koepferae; assembly: GCA_030914345.1. Classification (NCBI taxonomy): domain Eukaryota; kingdom Metazoa; phylum Arthropoda; class Insecta; order Diptera; family Drosophilidae; genus Drosophila; species Drosophila koepferae. Next base: position 11,079,142 of record JAUESR010000211.1, on the reverse strand, counting down.
ACTAAATATATTTGCTGAACAAATTATATTTTTGTAAATTATTTTAATTTTTGTATAGTATTTTGTTGTTGTTTATATATATTTTGTATTACAGGGTATTCGCAATTTAGGTCTAACTCTCTATAATTGGCCAACGGCCAAGGACGGAAGAAAATAGTTAGAGCGCCTCAAGTGCTTCTATAAAAGGCCAAAAAGTCCAACACTCTGCAAGGGGCGCATTACAAGAGAAGGCGTGGCTATACGCGACATATATAAATTGTATATATGTATATGAAAAAAATAAAAAATAAAGAAAGAAAGAAATAACGTCAAAGTGGAAACTGCAAAACTAGTTTTGCCAGCCGATTACATGACATAAAATCAATCATTAACATTTGTAAATTGTGTTTGCGACTTATTTGGTAAGTTGTTGACTGCTCATTGCTCGTTGTTTGTTGGCTACTCAATCAATCCCTGTCCCGCAAAGGGGTAGAGGCTGGCCACAGTTAGCTGCTGACGTTTGTTTTAGTTCACCTTAAGCAGTTAAAGAAATAACAAAAGTTGTTTTAAAGATATTAAATGCAATTGTTATTGCAGCTGTTATTATTGTTATTGTTGTTGTTGTTGTTGTTGTTGTTGAAGAAAATCTTACTTAATATTTAATGAGGTAGTTAACACTAAGAGAGGTCTATATAGAGCATCAAGCAGACTTGCACTCAGAGAGAGTCTGTTAGATTGCAAAAGAATATGTAAAGCTAATGTTAAATTAAAATATAGTATATATTGTGAATGTTAACAGTTCAGCAAAGACATAAAGGATCTTCAATGAACAGAGTCTGTTAAGTTGCATAGGCAAAGTTTAAATTAACATATATAAGCTTTCGAATGAAATGCAAAACTTTAATTAGATTGAATATTAACTTGGAAATATTGTGTTAAAGAGTGCTATAAATAATTAGCTGATGCCAACTTCACCGTTAATACATTTCATTCTACAAAAGTATCCCAACTCAACTGTACGTAACATACATCGAAATGTTAATGTAACAGTAGCTCCATTCTTTTTGCTACACTTTAGTATTTTTTAGTACATTTCTTTTAGCAACTCCAAATTGCAGCCTATGCTATTTAATTGGCATTGCAGCCAATTGGCATTCACACAAATTACAAACACACTCACACGCACACATAAAACCATAGCTGACAGGCCCCTCTTTTTGCTTGGCTAAATGATTTAATGATAGATTTACTTTTGTTTTTGTCAATTGGCTTGTTAAACAATTTTATTGGCTCGCATTACAACATTTTTGCGTTTGACCAGTTTTACGACTCGCAGCAGCAGTGGCAGCCATAAAATAATAATATTAATAATACGTATAAAAATCTGTTAATTGCTTCATTGACCATAGATAACACATGTACACACTCATGTATTTATTTATAAATAATTGTTGATTTAATGGCCAATTTAATGCGCAGACAAAACGCGCCATAAAAAAGTATTTATTGCTGGCAATGGCTGCAAAGCAACATAAAGTCAAATAAAAACTAAGTATGTGTTGCATCAGCCACTTTTCAAAATTTATTTGATCTGGCCATGATTACAAGTATATATACATATATATATATTTGTATAACGTAATTAATACACTGCGAGAAAATGGGGACAAACTAGAGTGTTAAGTGTGTTAACTTGTTTGAGATATTCAAAAGTCAGAATGGGAACATAAACTATAGTTAGTTAAGATAGAAGATTGAAATATAACGGATAGATGAGATATACGATAGATTAAATGAAAGAAAGATTAGATATCAGATTAGATATTAGTTAAGATTTGAGATATAAGATGATTAGACTGAAGATAAGATGTAAGACATTAGATATAAGATATCCGTATGATAGATAAAACAAAAGATAAGATTGCAACATTTAGAATTTCCCAAATAAAAATCAAATTTGCTTCATTTGAATTGCCTCTTTTCTCGCTGTGTAATTGAGTCATTGAATAAAGTCGTAAATCGCTATAAAGTTAAGATGCGTCTAGATATAAACCCTCATTATATAATAAATTATAGTTCACATATATATATAGTATATAATCCAATGCCAAATCGATGCGAAATACACTTAGCAAGTTCAATGAACTCTTCAAGAGAGTCTGGATATGGCAGATGTTATACAAATATATATATATGTATGTGAGCTATATGAGAGATTGGCGGAGTACTTATAATAATATGGAAAACATATTGTGCTTTGATATATGGCCCTGCCTGCTGCCCATTTTTCAATTGGCAACATCAAAGGCGTCAATTTGTATCTTTATATCTCTGTATCTGTATCTTTTCTGCTTGCTTTGGCCACGCGTATAAGCACAAAGACAATCGAACGTCCACTTGAAGTGGCAGGCGCTACACAACTTCATTATCATTTTGCAAATACACCGACACACAGACACCCATACACAGGCACAACAAGTATCTGCCACAATTGCTTTTCAATTAGGCGACGCCTAAGATCCTCTATGAATATTATGAAATAGAAAGCCCTACAAAAGAAATAGGTTCAAATCATGCAGATGTGCAAGGCCAGCAATTCACGTAAAATACACAGATAGCAAAAAAAAAAAAAAAAAAAAGGTTAATAGAACTTGCATTTAAGCAGAACTGATAAAGTTATCTAGCTGAGCGTTGAGTAATTCTTGGAAATAATTCTCAGGCTATTCTCTATTTGAGTTACATTCTGTATTTGAATGAATTTGTTGACAATGCGAGTTGGCTATTCTTAGAAAATTTACAGATAATAATAATAAATGAAATCCTAAAAAATGTTGAAATTAGTTAAAGTGAAAAAGTTTGAACTCGAAATAAAATTTGAAATTCAAAGTAAAATGAATATAATTATTGTCTTAAACGGCATTAAATGGATCATGGATTAATAAAAACTGGCTTAAGTTGCACAATGCTAAAAAGTGTCCAGGGCTAGACTAGGGCTAGACTCAGTTTGCTTGGCATAAAAGCAATAAACTCTGTCTTATTGCTCAGGCGAGTACAAAAACTAGAATTTTCTACAGCTCAATTAAGTTGTCAGTTGAATGATCAGATATGTATGTGTATATTTGTTAAATATATTCTGATATACATTCTCTTCAATTCTCTAATAAATGTCTGCAAATGGAATGGAAATAAAAGTGTGCGAAATATTTGTGCTTGATCAATTGATTTGATTTAATTTCTGGTGTTGATTTTGCAGCTCTTCAATTTGCAGCATTTGCTGCCCTTCAATTTCAATTTCAATTTCAATCAGTCGCAACGTCATCAACATTGGCAACTTCATAATGATGTAGGCCTTTTCAAGTTCATTAACATGGACAATCGAGAGCAAAGATCGAATGGAGCCTTCAATGGACTCCTCTTGTTTCCATTATTTCACTTGGGCAAATCGCTGAACTTGAAAATGAAGATATATGCAGAATGTATATATAGACTCTTGATTCTCGATTCTCGATCATTCGTTCTTGGAACAATTAAAAATGTAATTGATTTCCCCTCTGCCCACTTTTGTATACTCACATTTAGTGACAGCTTCTTCATAGCGTTGATTTGTTTTTTATTTTATATATTTTTTTAAAAGTTTTTTTTGTTTAAGCTTTGCTGTTGCTTTCTTTTCTCAGTTGTTGTTAAATTTACAATAAAATGTTTTGCTGGTAATTAGTTGTTTGTAAGTACTCGGTTTAACTGTTTATTTAAGTACTTTTAACACAGTTTGTTTAATTTTCATATTCCGTTTTGTTTGTGATTTGTTTTATATTTTGTTTAAGTTGGTTTGCCGCAGCTTAGGCTTGTTTTTAATTTCTTTTTTGCCAGTTTTTTCTTTTTGTTTAGTTTTTCTATAAGATTTTCTAAAAATAAATATTATTACATACATATTATTATTATTATTATTATCAAATGTTGTTGTTGTTGCTGCTGCTTAAAGCGAAAGTTTTTGATGTGTTCGTCTGACAGCTGTCAGAAATCGTTTACATTACAACAGATTTCCTCTTTGTATTATTTTTCTTATTAGCTAATAACAGTGCAAATCATTAATCAACAAAATGTTATTTCGCTGAGCTGGAAAGCTGTTAAAGCGTGTGTCTTTGGCTCGCCCTTCCAGTGCGCATTCCAAATACGCATTGCAGGAATTTTTGTTATGCTCGTATGATCGCTGTCATTTATTATTATTATTAATGTATGTGTGCGTGTGTGTGTGAGGGTATGTGTGCGTAAACGTCGACGTCAACGCCATTGATTAAAATCATTTATATGCATTGAGCGCTTTAACGGCCAAAGTGCAGCAACAGCAGCAGCAGCAACAGCAGCAGCCGCGGCAGAGCGTGGGCAGAGCGTTCAGCGCAGAGGGAGGGTGAGAGTGACAGTGGGACAGAGAGAGAGAGTGGTGGAGAGAGCACGCGCGCTGGCGAGGGCTGGCTGGGCGCATGCACATGCTTTTGCTGCTTGCTCTTTGCCTCTGCTTCTGCTTCTGCTACTGCTACTGCTACTGCTGCTGGTGCTGCTACTGTTGTTGTTGTTGTTGTTGGTTATTGCTGATGTTGATTTATTTAGCCGGTCTGATCGCTTTGCCCGCTGCATTTAAAATGTCGGAAGTGTTTGCGTGCAAAAAATAAATACAAATGCAAGTGTATGTGTATATGTGTTTGCTTAAGCATAATATACATACATATATAAACATATATAGGTATACATATATATATATATGTATATATTTCCTGTTGCAAGCGCACATTTGTGCAACAACAACTCGAATGGAGCTTGAATTCACATTTATTGGCAAAACGCGCCAACAATTTTGATTTCTAGGAAACACAAAATAAATAAAAATATGCTCGCTCACTCCCTGCTGCTGTCTCTCAGTGTATGTGTATGTGAGCGACTGTGTCTCTGTGTGTGTGTATATATCCCTATGCCTGGTTTTTGCCTGCTCCCTTTTTTTCCAGTCGCCTCGCTTTTTCACGCACCAATAAGAACATATGACATCATCGCCCAATAAAATATCAACGAAAGTTGTCTTGTCCGTGTAAGTGTATGTGTGCATGGCTATGTTGGTATGTATGTGTGCGTGTGTGAGTATGGCGCACCCTCTCATGGCAACAGAGCCAAAAAGAAAAGAAACAATGTCAAAAATGTACAACAACAAGAAGAGCAGTGACAGTGACAGCGGCAGCGGCAGTGGCAGTGGCAGAGCCACTCACAGCACAGGGAAACGTGGCTCAAAGAGTAAGCGTCAGCGTCAACGTCAACGTCATCTGCGGTGGCCTGCGTGCAACATAATGCGAAAACAACAAAGGAAAAAAAGAAACGACAACAACAACAGCAGCAACAACGGCAACATCAATTTGTGCCGGTCGGCGGCATTGATTTGGTTATGGATATCGATGAAAGATGACGACACAACAAGCTGACTGTGAGTGAGCTGAAGATATGCTTGAGCTGCAGGCGCAGGCGCAGGCGCAAGGGCACAGCTCGCGCAGCAGGTAGAAAGAGTGAGAGCGAGAGGGAAATGTTGCGAGTGAGAGCCGACCTGCGCGTACAGATTAAAACGTTGCGATAAGCAGCAATTGGTATTTTGGTATTTTATGATATTCGAATGTTTGTTGTTTTTGGTATTTTGTTATATGGCTCCAGTTACAGGTTGGAAGAGCCTGTTGCTCATTCAATTTGTGTTTTTTTTTTTTGTTAAATTGTTAACAGCAACAGCAGCAGCAACAACAATAATAATAATAATAATAATCGTAACAATAATTATTCGCGCGGTACTTTTCCACCATACACGCAAGACAACAACAACAACTTTATTTTGGTTTACTTAATAACTTTATATTTTCATACATATGAATATATATATTTTAAATTGAAATTTGTTTATTTAATGTTTTTTGTTATTTAACGTTAATGCAAAAAGCAAGCACTTAAAAGATGAACATTTACAATTTGCCAACGTTTTCTTTTATTCTTCATAGACACTTGTTAATTGTTTATTTGGTTAAATAAAAATATTTAATTTTACATTAAATATGTTCAAAAATTTCAATTGACACTTGTTTGCTTGCACTTAATATTTTCATTTTTATTTATTTAGTTGTTGTTGTGTTTGTTTATTTGGTTCGATTGTGTTGCGTGTGTTGCTTACATGATCTTTGAAAACAAGACAAAATCTCTCGTATATCTATGCTACAAGTGTTGTCTCTCGGAAAACGACCTGCTCGCCACGCTGTTCAGATTGAAACTGTTGCACTCGGCAATCCGGTTTTGTTTTTTTATACTTCTGTTGTGTACTTGTGCGAAACTCTGAGAGCGACCCTCTTACCTCTGCAACATTGTTTGGCTGCTGACAGCCGACAGCCGACTGTTGCTGTTAACTTAACATCCATGAATGTGCATGTGTATGGTTGTGTGTTATATTGTTATATTGATTTCTGGTGCGCCTCTGTTATGTGCGCTGTTTGGGCAACATGTTGCCTGCCAACTTGTTTCCAGATTCATGTTGCTAACGTTTTGCTCTTTCAGAGCGACCCACGCACTCTCTCCCTCTCTCTCGCTCGGTCGCTCTTTCTTGTACGTTCTGCATGTATGTGCGTATGCTCTTCGAACCACTTGTTGCAGTTGCCGGCACACGTTGCCCATCTCTTTTACTCTCTTTTGGAATATCTTTCGTCTTCCTTTACTTTTGGATTTCCCCTAGGTAAGTTTTTTTTTTTTTAAATTAATTAACTGACGCAATTAATTGCTAACTGTGGCAATAATTGCAACATATAATTGCCACAGAACAACAATCTCCATAAATTCCATTGTTATACCCTGCGCACAGTCAAGTTGAAGGGTAGACCAAGCTTAAACTAAAAGTAGTCTATTGAGACATTTAAATGAGTGCACTTGATGCCATGGATTGCATTCCTTTTTAAATATCCATTGCATACTGTAAGGCTGTCATATCCATTTTTTATACTATTGCAAGAACTTTATAATTTAATTTCTTGAAATTACTGGATATTCATTTAGTCTATAATTCATTACTTTAGTTGCCTTATGTGCATGTGCATTGTTAGCACATGACAAGCTAATTGAGCGGGAAATTTTATTCGAACGGAAAGTGCCTATGGAACCAGTTCAAAAAGTTCTCGATTCCCAGCCCAGACGATGACTGTTCTCCTTTTTTATTTTTTGTACAGCCGGAATTCAACTTGTTCATCGCTCAAGATTAATCAAACGTACGCACGCAGAATCTTGTGGTTAACAAATTCTGCTAATTTCATAACATAAAAAAATCTATAAATAGATCGAGCCCCTGTGGTGGCTCAGTATTGAAACAGCAGGTTGGCGTGACGATTGTAATCAATATAAACATGTATATATGTAGATCTTACATGTATAAATATGTGCATTTATCCAGATGTATATTTCACATATTTACGATTGTATTCCAACAATTAAACTAATTAAATCATCATTTCGATATAATTATTGTGAATAAGCGAAACCGAAAGCAATTACACGCGAGTTAAGTTATGGTCAACTAATTAGTTTGAATAGTTTTATATTGTTTAGCGACCGATTTTATGACTCACGAGAGCAAAGGGCGTCAGCTATGACGTTCGACGACTCCATAAGCTTCCCATGATGCCCAAATACATATTTATATTATTCGCAGAATACTGTGAGCCGATAAAAACAAGTGATGCAATAAATAATAAGCGAAATCATTGAGTAAAAAATAAATAAATTTCTGCTGGAAAATTACAAATAAAATCCCCAATTTCCAGATAACAGAATTAAATTAACACAATTTTATTAACAAAAAAAAAAAAAAAAAGGAAAGGAATATATTAAAACTGAAATTCGAAAATATTCCGCTGTGAACTTTTACTTAACACTCCATGCGGATGAGAAAAATATTCCATTGCCTCTAAAAAATTCTAAGTGCAGTTTAAAAGAAAGTTCAAAAAGGTAAATTATAAATATGCCAATGTTAAAAAAAAAAACAAATATTCCCTATATTCAATGAATTAAATGGTAGCTAGATATTAGTAAAAGAAGAAATTTCATTTATTACTAAAAAATGCCAATTCAAGCCTAAGGAACATTTCTATTTTCGATGGGAAATTGAACTAGATACTGGCTCACAAGTTTAAGGGACAGCTCGAAGAACTAGAGAACAGCTCAAAAGAGTTATCACTTAATACAAAACTGTTCTCATGCCTATAAATTGAATGCGCACACACACATACGCACGATCACACAGACAGGCGCCCATTACTGGAAAAACGGAACCGGAAATTACAGCGAGTATTACTTTAGCGTGAGTGTGAGTATGAGTGCGCCTAAGTGTGTGTTGTGTGTGCGTGTGTGTATGTTGTGATAAAGAAGCCGAAAAAATGAGTTTGAAATGAAATCAAATATATGCCAGCCCACGGGCATATTGAGTGTTGGAGCGTATAAACCCATAAATATTTCACGCTCAACAAACAATTGACCTTGTAACAATTTCTTTACAACAACAATAAGTCCAAAAATATTTAAATTTGTTATTTGGGCAGTGTAAATAAATGAACGCCAGCAGAGTCAAACAGGAAGCAGACGCAAGGGGCTGGATGTTGGATTTTTTTCAATGTTATTAACCTCAAACTGGGCCACAGAGCAAACAAACAAAAGTTGAACTTGCAAATGCAAGTGCCGCAAAAAAAAGGGTGTGTGTGAGTGTATGTGATAAAATGTTAATAAACTGATAAACAAATATGCAAATATGCAAACAGTGTAAAGAAGGCAAAGATCGAAATCGGAATTGGATTCTGAATCGGAATCGCAGGGTCGCTTACCTTAGGCGCTTGTTTCGTGTTCGATGCGAGTTTCTCGGTCTCGTTCTCGTTTTGAACTTGCGTTTGGTGTTTATCGCCGCCTATCGGGCGTTCTCTTTCTGGCAAACTTTTGTTGCATAAAATTTTGGTATTTGTTTTGTTTGTTATCTTTGATCTTGTGTTTGCTTTTTTTTTTTTAAACTTGACGCTGGGGCGTTTCTCTGGCGCTTAAATTTATCGCCATTTTGTATGGATTTTCGTTAGATCTTTGTGTGCGTTTCGTTGATGCGGCCTAGGCGGCATAGATGGGCGTGACACAGCACAAAAACGAATCAAAGAACACTTTCTATGGTATTTAGATTGAAATTTTGTTCCTCTTTGCTTTTGGTATTTTTTTTTTTAGATTCACACGCGTTTACTCTCACTAGATGCTGCTTCTCTCTCTTGGTGCGTGGCAAAACTGACAATAATAGCTAGAGGCGGCAATCACAATCGTTATCATTCACAATGAAGCCGACGCGCAATGAATGAATTGGAATTGTTGCTTGTTTGTTTGTGTTTGCTACTGTTGCTACTGCGGCTGATCTGCACACAAACAGATACACAGACGCACTCACGCAAAGGAGAGACACTGCTCACTCTCTTTCTCTATCTTGCTCTCACAGACACACGCTCAAGCTGTTTGAGAGTGTGTGTAACATTCGCACGCAATGCGAGTGGTTGGCGCGTTTAGTGACATTCAGTGCCAGGGCATCAAAATTGCTTTACATATGCACGCACACACACACGCAGACTCGGACACAGACTGATATACGCATATGTATCTTTGTAAATATATTTCCACATAATTGATACGCGGCGTATATCGAAGCTGTCGCCCCTGGCCAAGGGCCGCACAATTCTCACGTTGTCACTGATAATTCACAATTGACTCTGTGTCATACATACATACAAGCATATAAGCACAGGCACCTATATATATATGTATGTATACATATGTATGTTAAATATACTTATTATATTTGACAGTAACCAAAATATATCTGCAATGCACACAAAAACAAATAATTTTGTTGGCACATATTGGCACATGAGCATATATAATTATATACTTATATCTTGCTATGTATATGCCAAGGCGACGCGACTTGTCAACAAATTCACTAAAATATTCTCATTTTATATTATATTTTGTCATTTCTTTTATGTCGAAAGCAAAATTGTCAAGCCGCATGAGGAACGAACGCAGACTAAATGCAAAAAATGAATTGACAAAATGTTGGACTGTTGGCTGTTGGGGGACTGAGCAAAACGAGCACTGAACAACACTGAGCACTGGAACACGGACGATCGTGCGGATACACACAGACGCACATTTATACATACATACATATGTATATGTTGCTCGAGTTTTAGTGTCTGTCTGCGGCCCCAATACAGCCGCCGTCACCCCCTTTTCAAGCTCTGATAACTGTGTGCGTGTACATACGTTTGTGTGTGTGTGGCCACTGCATTAACACAGTGGCATGGCAGCCCTGGCCAGACAAAGGCCACAAATCAATGCAATGAACTACTGGAGCGAAGCCCCTCGTGCAGCTACGCCACTGGCAGAGCTTACGCACACAAATGCACCAATTGAAATTGAAATTGAAGCATGTAACTGTAATTCGCTCTCACTCACAAAAAAGAAAAAAAGAAAAACGCGTCACGAGCATAAATGAGCAAGGAAATGTTTGCGAGCGATCATGCACGACTATGGCATGCGCCTTAAAATTAAAATAAAAGAATTGCATTAGCTTAATGCTAAACTTGGTATTTTTACAAATTTAAATAATGAATTGCTCAGTTATCGATAACTTTAGTTTCCCATAAGTATGCTACACAGTAGGTATTTTGCTGAGATTATTTGTATCAAAATTTAGGCATTTTTGTGCTAATTGCCTAGCTGTAGGCTGCAGTTACAGTGAATATTTATATTGAAGTGTCTCGATAAAGATAAAGACATATTGAGCATAGTTTTCCATACTAAGAGGTATATGGGTGGCTATCAATAACTAATACTCCCTGCTGGCTAAATAAGTTATTCAAAAATTAAGCACTATTGAGTATATATGCATATGTGTGTGTGTGCGTGTGTGTGTGTGTGTGTATTAGTGTGAAGTGTCTTTCCAGTCAGTTCTTGCAAGCAGCACCTCCACCTTTCGACGCAACGTCGACTTCTCATGTAAAAGCGTGTAAAATGTTTAAATGTGTAAAGAAATGAAAAAAGAATAAATAAAAGTTTGAGCTGCGTCGCATATTATTACCCATTTCCGTTTTTATTTCGAGGGGCAGCAACGGAGACAGCCCCGGACTTAAATATAAACGTAACCAAAGCCAAAGTCTAGATATATGTATATAAATTCATGTACGTATATACATAAATTAAACGCCTACTTACAATTAGATTTACGATTGCGCTTTGAACTGCGCTGCATGCACATATTCATAGAAATATATATTTAGTAATATATGTAAATACTAAATATGCAGGCAGTGATAGAGTGGGTGAAAGAGAGAGAGGGAGAGGGAGAGCATGTGATATTACGTATACGTAAGCGTGTCAACAAACTTGTAATGTGGCACAAGTATGATTCAATAGATGTCTGTATATAAGCTGAGAAACTGTGTAACTGGCAGACGCGTTGTCTGATCGTCAGATGTGGCAATAGTCAGGCAATAAATATATATTTAATTCTCATTTGAGGTAAGCTCTAGACATTTGCGTCTTATAAAATCTACATTTAACGGTAACAAAAGCGGTTTGAATTGATTAGCTAACTATGTTAGATGGTTGGGTTTGTTGACAGCTAATTGCCGTGTGGCTATATTTTCTTCAAGATATGACTATGAATAGACAGACATATAGACAGTTGAGCTAAATGAGCGTCGCACAAGCAAATTATAAAAAATACTAAGTTGTTGGAAATGTCAAGTACAAGTCTAAAGCTTTCTCAAAATGACCGAGAGAACGACGGAGAGAGAGAGAGCGAGTCGGAAAAGAGAGTGGAAGAGTGTGGTGTGGGTGGACAGACCTTAACAAAGGTCACCCGCTGCCACAAAGAGTATCTCTAGCTATAGCTTTAGCTATAGCTGTATCTGCATTTGTATCTGCTTCTGTTTCTGTTTCGGTTTGTGTAGCGTGCTTGAGCACTTAAGGCACATTTGGAACCAGATCAAACTGCTGCCATTTAAGAAAAATGACATATTTTTAGTTAGTCACTTAATTATATATGTATCTAGATACTTTCATAATTTTTTATTTGATCTGTAAATACTATATAGCTAATATATTTATCATAGCTACTTTAATTATTTTTTCTACACATGTAGCTAGCTAACATATGTATCTTAGTTACTTTAATTACTTTTTTTTTCCACATTTTCTATTTCCACTTTGATTGCAATTATGGATCAGCTTTCAAGCCCGTTTTCTAGCTGCTTGTCTAAAAATAACTTTGAGCCCAGCCAAGTTTTATTGGCTTTGAATGTGGTTTAAATCGATCCTAAAATGTACTCACCATTTTGTATGACTTTTTTTGTACTTTTGTATTAACTGTAACTGTCTGTTGACTGTGGTTAAAAACTGCGCCGGGTTCTGCAAACTGTGCCAAAATGTTTGCGAAACTTCTGGCCAAGCGGCTTATATATGGTAACCAAAATAGGGGGAGTTGCCTTCCACTCTGGGCGGTTATTGCGGTCTTCTCTTTGCATAATACGCGACGGCTGCTGTGGATGCTGCGGCTGCTGCTGCTGTTGCTGCTGATTACAAAGGCGGCCCTCAAGACAACTGTATAAATTAGATAGAGCAGATATATGTTAGCATTTGAGTGGGTTTATGATTATGATTATGTGTTACGTTGATTAGAATGTGCGCCCTCTCTAGCGCTCTCCTTTATCACTTGTTGCTGCTGGGTTTTAATGTGCATGTCGAATGCTTATATCGCATCCATTGAATTCATCCTCATTCTCGTCGTCATCGTCGTCGTTGGCATCTGGAGTGCAATTTGTTTAGTCCACAAAGGCTGTCATTAGCCAAATGTTCAGCAAGGACAATTCATTATGCACATCGATATGCGCTTATTGAGCATGCCAAGTGCGAAATGCGAATGCCTTTCACTTTCCCAAACAGCGGGCTATCACAGGCAGAGGCGCTGACAGCGGCAGCAGCAGAGCTGAGCAGTTTAGCGGGAAAGAAGCTGAAAGAATTATTTAAAAATATGAATTGGTAAATGCGGTTTGATGTTGTCGTTACATTTTTATAATATATTTAGTTTTATTTCAAACAAGTTAAAACCTTATTTAGCAGACAGACTATTTTAAAATATTTATTAAATTTGTTATTTATGCAAAATTTAAGAAAATTCCATTTTTATTTTTTTGAATAAAATTGTATAAGTAAATTAATGATTTATTTTCAATTCATTCGAAAGATAGACGTTGAGCAGAGAGGATAATATGGATGTTTTCTTAGGCATCTATTTATTAATAAGGTTTATTAATAAGATTAAGGTTTTCAAATGGTCTTTGTCATTTAGCATTGACTTAAAATAAACTAATTTAATTTTTTTTCTATAAATTATTTTGTTTTAATGTTACAATTTTGCATAAAAGTTGAACAATATCGATGTATATATCACTTCTGATTATTTATTCTCCTAAATACAAAACTAGACAAAGTTCCCATTAAAGGCAGCAGAAAATTTGTTTAATATAATATACCATTTTTTATATTATACAAATCAACAATTCATATTAAATTATAAATTTATAAATAAATTCATTTGAATTCTTTTTTTTTTAATTTTTAATTTATTATGTACATTTACTTTTCAATATTTACACATTTCGTTTTGTTCATTTTCGAGTTCTTAGCTTCTATTTAAATTAGCCATGGTGTCCATGCCCGTGTCCATGACCATGGCCACCTCCGCCTCCACCGCCGCCACTAACAATTACCGGCTTGACCACGACAATGGGCTTCACGAACACCGGCTTGGGCTTGATGAACTTGGCAGGCAGTTGGCTTAAAAGCTGCGCTGGATCTGGTAGACTGGAAAGTTTATCCTGCAGAGGTTTCACAATCGCCATCTTGGATTCTATGAGCTTGGCGGGCAGCTGTTTAAGAAGCTGTGCTGGATCTGGTAGACTGGAAAGTTTATCCTGCAGAGGTTTCACAATCGCCGTCTTAGATTCGATGAGCTTGGCGGGCAGTTGGCTTAAAAGCTGTGCTGGATCTGGCAGACTGGAAAATTTCTCCTGCAGAAGTGTTGCTTTTCCTTGAAATTTATCCAGTGTGGGCGTGGCCAACGCACAGGCTGCAATGGCCAGCAGAAGCAGCAGCAGCAATCGATACCTGACCAGTTGCATAGTTAACTATGTATGAAGTCGTCTCACTTGATGTTGGACTATTTATGGTTGAGCAATAGTCAGCATGGAAAGCTTAATTGGCATTCACGAATTGTCGCCTCTTTTTCGCTCTGCACTCTTCACTCTTATTCAAATTATCGTTTATCGCTCGAAACTCCTGTATTTGTTGTTGTTGTCGAGAATTCCCCCAGTTGTAAGTTGAATTGATAATGATTATTCCGTTGGCATTCAGTCGCACGCTTCTCTAGATTCTCAATCAGAGAAATGACGTCTTCAGCTCTTTTTATAATATATTTATACATATTTATATAAGGTAGATACAATCCAAAATAGCGCTTGCTTTGCATTTCGCATGATTTGAATAAATTTCTGTTCGGTTTACTAAAACATATCTCGATCTCAATTGCGGAAGTCAAATACATTTTGTCTTACATACTTTCATGTCGCCGGGCGAGCGAGCAAATAAAACAAAAACTATTTCTATCAATACATTTACATATTTAATTATATTATACATGCTTCACAAAAAAAATAAATAAATAATAATAAATAAATAAATAAACAATTTACAAAATTAAATAAATTTAATGTTTTAGTTGACAACGAAATTGTCAGTTTTCATTCAAATTCTCAACGAAAACCAACTCGTTGCGTTTTCCATTACTGGAAGTGTATGTGTGTTTTACAACACTATCCAAGATGAGTCGTCAAATCAAAATGTGTGCAAGCTTTCAAATATTTGCGACGAATATTTGGTTTAAATGAAAACGTGTATGCGTGTAACTGTATTCATATGCATTTATGCAATGTATGTATGTGCATATATATGTGTGTCGAGAGTTGAATGTATATGTGTGTAGTGTTTATTTTTTGGCTTCGTTTAGTTGCCGAATGCGTTTGCGCTCCAGCTCGCGAAATGCACGCCGCGCGGCAGGAGATGCACCAGATATATTGCGAATAACAGGATTCTTTTCACAATAGGCATTTGGATCGTATGTGGGCACCGGTGGATCATCATCCCAGTTCTCCGCGGACTCCACCAAGTCGACTTTTGAAGCGGGCGGGTCCGGCGGAGGCAAAGTATCTGGATACACAAAACGATCCAGATCGGATCGATTTTTACAGATTTTGATATGCTCCTGTCAAAATATATATTCAAGATGCATTTAGTATTCATTTATGAGCTCCATTTACTCACCGGCATTTCGCACGGTTTCATCACATGGGTGATATTGAAGGGACAGTGTATCATGTCTTTGCCGGTATAATTGCGTGCACAACGTATTAGATGTGCGGCGAAGCGACTACGTAGCAGACGATGGCTACTGTCATAAGGACACTGAATATAGTCATCAAAATTGGGTTTATATTGAACTTTATGCTGAGAAGCAGAAGTCAAGTTGGAAGCTTGAGAATTGTCCTGTGACGAAGCCATTTTGAACAAATTCAATTAAGCAGTCAAATCTAAAATTGAAATGGGTTATAAAAGATAATTATCTCTAACATACGTTAATTACTTACACAATTTATCAATTTGATATATATACAATATATTTATTGTATTCTGGAATCTTCTCTTTGCTCGTGATGCGCTTTGATGTAATAATATTACACAAAACCCAGCAAATTGTTAATTACAGCCACTCGGATGCACTTGCAAGTTAACACAAATAATTGGCGAAATATTTTGTAAAATTCGGTTTAATTTCAAGATAATATTTGGAAGTCTTCTGATTTTTTTCACAATCTTACTGCACAGACCTTTTCTTCACAAATGGCAGAAATACCTGGCGTCGTAGCTATTTATACCCGATTTGATGTTATTCAAAGCCTATTAAGTTAGTTGTAAAAAATTTGAAGCGAAAATACAATTATGTATATTAAATAGTATTTTCTAAGTAATATAATTCAAATCATCTCTGTTGAGCTGCATATGGGAGTTTTTGAATTTGTAACTACATAGCTGCTTTGAGACGTTCGTGACATTTCGTGACCGGCTACTTGAAAAATACTTAAAATAAAGTTATTAAATTGTGAGTATCCATCCCTGGAACCGTGAATTGGTATTAATGAACGGGGAAAATAGTTGTAATCGGCTATTTATTTATTTAAAATAGAAATGGACGAAAGCGTCATAGAAATTAATGATTCAATTATAACAATTGGGAGCGATGCCGATTTGGAAGATGGTGAAGTGCAAGAAATCCCCACAGAGGAGACAAACAATGCCGCCAATTTGCAGCAACCCCCGATCGAAGAACCAAGTGAGACGACGAACCACCAGGTACAGCAAAACGAAAGAGAGAAACAAAACAAATTGTTAAATCGTTAATTTTATAAATGATAATGTACATGAATTCCAGCAAAACTCAAATGCAACTGAAGAGGACCTCGTCTTTGAGGTAAAGTTTCAAAATGTAGATGAATATTATAGGCTGCAAGAGCGTCTGTTCCAAGCGCTGCAGTCGACGTTTGCCGATGAGAAATTTGTGTACAAAACAACGGAGCAGAAAATTAGCGTGCATTCCCAACCGAAATCTCCAACAACGGATTCTGATCTATTTATGATAGATACGGCGCCGACGACCAAGTTAAATGCTGCCCAAGTGCCATCATACAAGCGCTGCCATGGCGAGGTGCTCGATGAGGGAACATCTGCACGGAAAAAACAAAAACTGGATGATGTCAACAAGTGCTTCCGGCCCAAGGCACAATCCGCTTGCTTCAATTGCGGCGGAACAGATCATTCACTGCGTGAGTGCACACGGCCGCGAAATCAGGCACGCATTCAGCGGGCGCGAAAGAAGAAGGTGGAGCGGTATCATGTGGACACGGAGCAGCGATTCGCGCATATTCGACCTGGAAAGATTAGCAGTAAAACGCGCCATGCCATGGGCTATAGCCGCGGCGAGTTGCCATTCATGTTCTATCGCATGCGTGTGCTGGGTTATCCTCCCGCCTGGCTGGAGGAAGCAAAGGTCCAGAGCTCTGGCATAACGCTCTTCAATGCGGATGTAAGTGAAAGTTGATTTATGATTTGATATATATATATATATATATAAATTCCATCATCTACTTTTACAGGGCAGCGAGGTGCAGGCACCGGAACAGGAGGAAGGCGAATCGGAAAGCTTTAAATATGATGTCAATAAAATAATTGACTTTCCTGGCTTCAATGTTGATCCAGGTGCCAAGTTTTATGATGTAAATATATGCATATATACAACAGGCAGAATTGTAAACATAGCTTCTCTCTCCAGGATTATCAGCATCACAACGTGCCTCGCTTGCAGCAGCATCAACTGAAGGAAAACTTCATCAAGTCACTGGGCGAGAATGTGACCAAAGGCTATAAGCGCAAGAAATTGCTAGATTTGCCGACGCCACATGATGCTAGTCTCGAGCCAATTGTGAATGATTCAAATCTCGTAGAACACGATATGGATCTAGACGAAGATGATGACCAGGCGGAGCAGTCGGAAGAACAGCCGGCTATGCCCTTTGCAGACGTCAGCCAGACTGCATCGCCGGCCCTGGAAGAGCCCAGAAAGCGCAGTCCATCGCCCACGCTGGACGATCTGCAGGCGCAGCAGGCAGAACTCTTACAGCAGTTGGAAACGAATTCCTCAATTAACACTAATGAAGTAGAGACAAACGCGATTCCAGAACCAGAAGCAAATGATAGTCAAGAGATTCCAGCGCAGCCCGCTCCTAGTCAAAATGAAATCTTCAAGGCCCCATCCATAGTTGGCACGCCCATATTGAAGTTCTCCGTATACGACAAGCTGCCCGTGGGCGACAACTTCAAGGTGGGCGTCAGCGATGTCATCAACTTTGAGAATTTGCCCGATTCCACGGGCAAATATGAGCAAATGAAGGGTTTGCTCAAGAATGTGCGGCGTAAAATGGAAGAGCTGCAAAACGTTGAGGATTGAGCAATAAGCAAGCATTTTCAGAACAAGAGAATACAAATGAATGGGCATGACTTTAAAATAGTAATAGCAATAGATAATTAAGCACATGTAAATCATTTTAACTATTTCAATTCTATTTGCACCACTTTTTAAGGTGCTGACAAAATTTATTTACCAATTATAAATTGCACATAGAGAAATCATGTTTATATATGAATACACACATACATATTTATAAATCTATATATAAATATGATCATATAGGTAAGGTTTTATACGGAAATTTGATATTGATTAAACGCATAGACGGATGTGAGCAAGATTAAAGTAGTTATATGATACACGCAATAACCGAGACATATACATACATATAGATATACAACACATATAAATCATCATATATAACATCCGAATGCACATTTTGATTTCATTGCATTTATTTTATTATTATTTTTTGCCTTCCACTATATAGATACATATATGTATATATATATATATTAGTTATATATGCTGGCTGAGTTGGCCTGTCTGTACGTGTGTTTGTGTGTGTACATATATATACATGTATACATATATGTGCGTATAGATATATATGTACTCGTGTGTAGTTTGGTTAAACAAAAAGAAAATTAAAATGCAAGCTCTTTCGTTTATGCAGCTTTCCATGCTTAATTGATTGCCGGTGGCTGCGGCGGCGGCGCTCCATCTGGATTGTTGCCACGGCGACTTGGCTTATTGTTGGTCAATTGACGCCAAGTGCTTGGGTTCATGATATACATGAACATGGCCAATAGCATGAACACCATGGCAATGGTGAAAGTGCCGCCAGAATCTCGGCTAGACATCACCTGACCCGGCTGCAAAATGCGTCCACTAACTGCGAAAGAGACGATAGAGAGATAGGCGACTTCTAAAAGAACAGATACAATTTACCATCTATGCACTCCGTGTCTGTGCAGGCGTTCTGATTCTGACGTATCTGTTGATAATACATGGTACATAGTATATTACATATGGTATACCGTTATCTAGTCTACTTACAAAATTAATGAGCCGCTGCATCGCCAATTCGTGCGACCAAATGGCTTCGCAGCCATCGAATTCGTCAGCCATAATTAAAAATTCCTTCTTTGTCTTGTTTTTATGCTTGGCGATGCTGCTGCAAAATATTGAAGCGGAATTGTATTTTTTTTTTTAATATTTAATATTGCGTACAAGGAGTAACAATATAAAATGAATGGACTGACGTGGCAAAGTAATATTAATGACAAAGCGTACAAAACACAACTGGCAATAATATCAAATACTACAAAGCACAAAACCCCATTTAAAAATGTTTTCAACTGAAACGAATTGTTTTATATTCTTTTTCCTTCTCTTGTTGTTTTGCGAGCGAAACAATACACTGTGAAATGATTAGAGCTTGAACGTAACTCTCAGATAATAGAGACTCAAGCTATAGCAATACAAATTATATATACATATATGTCTATATGTGTACATACAGTAAAAAGCCTTAGCTAACGAACAGTTCTGCAATAGTCGAAAATTGTCAATGTCTAAAAGTGATCGAATGCATAATATTAAACTAAATTTAATAAAAATTTTAAAAGAAAATTTTAAATTTACTGTTGAATGAAAATACTAAAAACTGTTTTCTATTAAATTTGATATGTACATTTTCATTTTATTTTGAAGGAAAAAGCAATAATGTTTATTTATTTTTTTTTTTTTTTTGAATTGAAAAATGGTTTAGCCAATATCTAATCAAAATAAAAAAAAGAAAAGAATTTCTTATCACACTTTGCACTGCGTATATAGTAATTTACTATATAGGTTTTTTTCCGTATAGTATGCTTTCACTGTATGTGCCGTTAGTATTTCTGATAAAGTAGCTGCTCCGATTTTGAGCGAGAGAGCCTCAGTTAATACGCCATCATTTTAAATAGCATAATTAATAATTTGAAGTATTGTTCATGTGTTAGTATGAGTGTGTTTGACACACAAACATACATGTACTAAATGTACTGTTAGCATGTGTTAGTATGCCGCAGCAATTGAAACAGAACTGTTCTCATCCAACTTTTCCTTCCAATACACACATCGACCTTGGATAGAAACGCCTATGAATTAAAGATTACAAATTTAAGCGTAAAGCTTCAAAGAGAACGAATAAAGCAAGAAAAGAAAATACATATTTGACTACACACTCACTCACACACACATACTTTTGTTTGTTTGTTTGTGTAACAAGTGTAGGTAACTGACTGGACTTTCACGCAAACATGTAGTTGCGGGTACCTGCGTAATTAGCAAAGCTACATTAATTAAAAGTCAGTTAAATCACATATGTATAAACATACATATGTATGTATATTAGCCATTTTCAAGTCAATCGACTTTCTGACATTTTGCAAATGAAGTCACTTGCATATTGGATTGTTTTGCTTCTTGTATTTGGGTCTCTTCCAATGGAAATTATGCAGCAGGGACGTAAACAAAGTGCATTAGATATGTTTATTGCTGTCCGTAACAATTAAAACTAAATGTGTTTTGTTTAATTGTCGAATTATTATTCACACTAGTATTTATTTCTCATTTACAATTGATTTATATTTTATCTCAGCTTTAAACCCGTATTTATTGTAACAGATTACACTATTTATTTTCTTACCAAATGAAATTGGAATGAGCGACTGGAACTCACATATGGTAGTGTTGGTAAACGTGCGCCTCTCCAATGCACATAAAAATCTCATTGCCAGCAAAGCAAAATTTATGTATAACTACTTTTACTACGTTTCGTGGCGCGAATTTACAATTCAAATTTCATGAGTTGATTTGTTGCGAATACGACTTAAGCCGAGTCGACGAGTCTTGTGCGTGGGCGCATAGATGGGCGAGAGCGCATCTTCACTCTTACGCTTACGCAAACGCTTTCTTTCGAGGCGTGGCGAATCCTGCGAGCAGCTGCGCTCCCTTACAGATGGTTGCGGGTTTTCGTCATTTTCCTTCACATTGATTTCTCTGTGACTTGGCATTGGTGTGCTTGTCGCTGCTGCCATTGAAGCAAATCTTCTTATTGGTGTATGTCCGGCATCCACGTCGCAGCTCTCCGAATTCCGCTTTTGTTTTCGCCTTTTATTAAGAGATAAGAGATTGCGACGTGTTATTATCGAACTCTTTGTTTCTCTATCAAGGGGCGAACGCTCCGAGAGCTGACTTAAAGAAGATTGTAGCTCTGTGGCACATTTGGGCGTCTCGTATATGAGATCAGACTTGTTTTGAGCATGTAGATTATGTTCCAGTGGAAAAGCTGTATTCAAGCAACTGTCTTGCTTGGTTTCTATGTCAAGGGGGTAGATGCCATCGATAGCTTCAATTGTTAACTTAGGCACTTCTGTTTCCTTGGGTGTCTGTTGACTAGTAGCTGCTGTTTTGCCTTTGGGTATGCAGCCTTCATATAAACACTCCTTTGGCACCTCTGATGGAATGGCTTCCAAATCAGCCATGAGCATCGCTGCCTTCTGCTTCATCTCTTCTGTTAATTTGAGCACTTTATTCGAAGCAGTATGAAATTGAATACATTCGGATATATTGGGTTGAGCATTTTCATCAACTGCGTCTCTTATTATCTGAGAACAACGAGCTTTAGTTCTAGTCGTACTTTGCTTCAGCTCAATTTTGTTTGACGAGTCTTCTGTCTCTAGTAGGACATTTGTGTTCACAGCTTCCAAATCAGCCATTAGCATCGCTGCTTTCTGTCTCATTTCGTTCGTCAGCTGCAGAACCTTGTTCGAAGCAGTACGAAATTCGACAGGATTTTCACTTTCGGCATGAAAATTCTTATTAGCAGTTTCTTTTATTGTCTGGGAGCAGCCAGCTTCAGTTTCTTGTTGAATCTCATTCAAGGAGTCCTTTCTTGTTTCATGTGGATTCGCGTTCACAGTTTCCAAATCAGCCATCAGCATCGCTGCCTTCTGCTTCATCTCCTTGCTTAATGTCAGAACTCTATTCGACGCAGTTCGAAATTGAATATTTTCTGAAATTTCATATTGCTTACAATTTGGCTGCCCTTGTGCATTGCTAACTTCCGAGTTATTTGCTTCTATTTGTTGTCGACCTTTGATTGAATTCAGTCCAGTATCTGGTATATCTATGGGCTGCCATTCGCTAAATGGTATCATATCCAATTGATTACTAGCATCGAGCTCATCTTTAGTTTCTTTGCTGTCTGGTATCTCCATTGGCTGCCATTCACTAAATGGAATCCCAGCGAGCAGTTCACAGTCTGTAACTACTTCCTCTCTCTTTGAGGCGGTCCGCTGATCCTGCTTCTCTTTGTTCTCGTTTTCTGCTTGATCTTCGACAACTATTTCTAAATCAGACATCAGCATAGCTGCTTTCTTTTTCATTTCCTCTGTTAATTTCATCACCTTATTCGATGCAGTGCGAAATTGAATAGTTGTTGAATAATCAGATTTATGCTCAGCTTCTACCACGTTACTATTCTCTTTTGAGTAGTTAGCTGCTTTCATTGGAGCGGCCTCTTGTATATCCATTGGTGTGTCTATTGGCTCCACAGGTTGCCATTCATGAAATGCAAGCATATCCATCTCCATTTCCTCTTGTTGCTCTTCTTTGTTTGAATTCTCAATTCCGATGGGCTGCCATTCACTTAAGGCTATTTCCTCAAGCAATTCAATTTCTGAAGCTTCCTTAGCTGTCTTAGCTTCCAGTTGAGTCTTTTTAGAGTTTGTCCTCTTATTCTCAAATAAGTTGGCGTCTAGACGGCAATTAAAAAGTTGTTTTTAAAAATTAAATAAAGTAATTTTTTTTTTTAAATTACCTTGCAATTTCTCAACTTTTCCCGCAGTTTCATCTCTAAATAATGAAAACTCCGCATTACCTTTAAGAGGAATAATCATAAGTACATATATGTATCTTTTACTATATTCGAAATATGCCCAATAAATAAGCTTTTAAATTTTGCATGCGAAATACATTCGATGCCTCTGTGAAAAAGTCAATCGAAAATCGAATGTTATATGCGCGGGTAATTCAAAAAATGACAATACTCACTGAAAATACCACATATACCCTTGACATACCTATTATTTTACTATCACAGTCATCATCAAGATATTTACATTGCTCAGTGCCGCCGATAAAGTAGCCCATTTCTTCCAAAATACCCGTTGCATCCTCGTCTTCGTAATCCTTCGCTTCCAGCACTGTTGAATTTATCAATTCTTTTGGCATATCGGGCAAATTAATCGGTTTGCTTTCTTTGCCTTGAGTGTTGAAAAATGCACTCAAATTTAGCAAATTCTCACAGATCTTCTGTGAGCTATTCACATCGAAGTCACAGTTTGTCCTTGTGGGAACTTGGGTGTTGTAGTCCTCTTGCACAGACAGCTCCGAGGAAGAGCAGCTCAAGCAATCATCTTCATCAGTTGTGATTGCTGGTGCAGTAATTTTTAGTCGGCGTTTTTCAAAGGTTTTAATTTTTTTGCCACGAAAACGAAACCAGGGCGAGTAATCCTCTAGCAACTGGTCATCATCGTCCTCCACGTAAGTGGGGGATGCACAGAAATCCCTCAGTATCTGCTGTACAATGTTTGCTTCTTCTGTAGTATCTACCTCTGGCTTATCTTGCTCTATGTCGTTCGAATCGTGCTGCTCCAACATGGATTGCAACGTGGTAAAATTTTGTGATGCTGGTATTAGATGTACTCGCGGTGGTTCTTGCTGTGCACGCAGACAATCCAAGCGATCGGCTTCATAAACTCGACGCTCATGCAATTCCCAATCTTCTATTTCTACTTGTTGCTTTAAGTTTCTACATGATCCTCGTGATCGCGTTGACAGACTAGTCGGTACGTTGTTGTTGTGGCGATTTCTTCTTTGTTGGCGCATGGAAGAATGACCACTTAGTTTCGTTGGACTTGCAGCTATGCTATAATCATCATCACCATCATCTGCCATGTTCAATAGGTAAATCCATGCCTGAGCTTCCAAGTGTCGAATTTTAGTTGCGCTTTGTTTATATATTAAAATAATCGATAAGTCGTTTGACTGTTATCGACTGCAATTGTTAGAGCTGCCACTTTTTAAATTATTAAATACCAAAACGTAAAGTAATTGTGCGAATAATTTTTATAAGTCAAGTCATAAACAAGTAAATATACCTAACATTAAATATAAATGTTAAAAACGGATTTAAAATATTTTAGATATCCATATTTAATATTTTGAACTAAAAATATACCATTTTTTGGTACATTTTCAGTTTAAACGTTATTCAGCACTTTCATTATCTTATCGATAATATTTATTAGTTTCGTCTGATTTTTTAGTGCTGTTGAGTCAAAGTTAGAGTTGAGTTATCCTGGATAATGGGTATACCTACGGCGGTGCTGCGTACCCAATTAATGGGCTTGACTAACTTTATTGGCACACACAAAGACCAGGCCGACAAGTACCGTCAGCTGCTGAAAAGTGTGCTCTCAAACACCGGCCCCGAATTGATCGATACACTGAAACTCTTTGTTGAGGCCATTGTCAATGAGCATGTTAGCCTGGTTATTGCGCGCCAGATTCTCAACGATGTGGGCGTCGAGCTAAGTAAATTGCCGGATGACATGTCCAAGCAGCTGTCCCATTTTACACTCGAGAAGGTTCATCCACGCGTCATCTCATTCGAGGAGCAAGTGGCCGGCATACGTTTCCATTTAGCCAACATCTACGAGCGCAATCAGCAATGGCGCGATGCGGCGACCGTTTTGGTCGGCATACCCTTGGAAACGGGTCAGAAGCAATATTCTGTAGAATGCAAACTGGGCACATATTTAAAAATCGCACGTCTTTATCTGGAGGACAACGATTCGGTGCAAGCCGAGCTATTCATCAATCGCGCCTCACTACTGCAAGCCGAAACAAACTCCGAAGAGTTGCAGGTTACTCTCGCACTTTCATCTATCCGTCTTCTCAATAATGCTACCTATTTTTGTTCTATAGGTTCTATACAAAGTTTGCTATGCCCGCGTTCTTGACTATCGTCGCAAATTCATTGAAGCTGCTCAGCGTTACAACGAACTCTCCTATCGCAAAATAGTGGATCAGGGCGAGCGAATGACTGCCTTGAAGAAGGCCCTGATCTGCACAGTTCTCGCCTCAGCTGGACAGCAACGCTCTAGAATGTTGGCTACACTCTTCAAGGATGAGCGCTGCCAGCATTTGCCCGCCTATGGCATACTGGAGAAGATGTATTTGGAGCGCATTATAAGACGCTCGGAGCTGCAGGAATTTGAGGCGTTGTTACAGGATCATCAAAAGGCTGCCACCCCGGATGGCTCATCCATATTGGATCGTGCGGTCTTCGAGCACAATTTGCTATCCGCCAGTAAACTGTATAATAACATAACATTCGAGGAATTGGGTGCTCTGTTGGATATACCTGCTACCAAAGCAGAAAAAATTGCATCACAGATGATTACGGAGGGACGCATGAATGGACATATTGATCAAATTTCTGGAATAGTGCATTTCGAGAATCGTGAACTGTTGCCCCAATGGGACCGTCAGATCCAATCGCTATGTTATCAAGTGAATTCCATTATTGAGAAAATAGGCGTGGCCGAGCCTGAATGGCTGGACAAACAGAACTGAACAAAATGAGGATTAGTATCATTTGAAAAATCTACTGGGATTCTCATCTTATTCTGGCAGTTTTCTTTATAATTTAATTTACACTTGCCTCTGGAGTTCCACATGTAAAATTTCATTTTGAATTTAAGAAATAAATAGCATATGATTCCATGAATCAATGCATTAAAAAAAACATTAAGAGAATAATCGTAAAAATATAAATTCAATTTATATATGAAACATGTACATACATATATTCACAATAGTATTTTCTATTCATATAGTTCACAAAATATTTCTGCATACGCACATATATATATATATATAGATATTTATATATATGGTATACAATTTTAACTCTTAGACAACTAGCGGAAAGTTTTGTTTTTGTATACAATACAAATACAAAAACAATTGCATATATAGAGCAGTTTATCTATATATACATATATATATATAGAGAAGTTTATATATATTTATATATTATATATATATATATATATATATATATATATATATATATATATATATATATACGTATATATTTGATATAAGAATAACTACACAATTTAAATCTTGAGGGTCCCATTCGTAACTTGTACTACCCACGGCCTAAAATTCCAAAAATGAACATTTGAAGTTAACTAAATTAATAGTAACTAATATAATAGACTAATTAAATGTACATCAAAAATTTAACTAAACAAAATGCAAACAATTTGCTAGCAAGCAAATCCTATAAAAAAATAAACGAAACACTCCTCCGATATTGTGCATTTAAAAAACATCCGTATACCAAACGTTGAAATGGAGACTCTCGATGCTCGCCTTAACTTAAAAGTGAAAGTAAAGTCATCCTTGGGTATTCGCCGAGGACTCCTCATTCAGCTGCATTTGCGCTAAGGTGCGTACAACCACGCCACGATTCACGGGCGTCAATCCTTGGCAAAGACCAACGACTGCGTCTAGGGCCACATCCGGACAGTCCTGATAAGCGGGAAAAGGTATATTAATTTATAAACTATATAAATTAAAAGCTAAATATGCAACCTCTAGCATCTTCGATATTGTGGAGATAATGGCATCCCTCTTCACAGAGTTCACATTTTTAGACACAATCGATTCGCTATTTGATTGTTCCTGATACCAGCTGACCATTTCCTCATTCTTGTCCCACAAATAGGCCTGCAAAAGAGACATATGAATATGTAATTATGTAGTGGTTGCAGTCTATGTAAATCTACCTCAGTGGCGCCCTTCTCCTCGACTAGCCAGCGACGCAGCATCTGCTTGGCCTGGCCCACCGAGAGGTTGTCTTGTGCGCGTAAGATCTTCTTGATGTAGGCATCCTCGAGCAACAGTCGACGCAGACGCCAGTAGAGCCAACGACGTGATTCACGCCAAGGCACAATTTCGCTAATGCATTCCTTCTCCAGCATGCGCTCGGGCGTATCGTGCAGATCGGCAAAGTGAACGGCGACAGTATGATACACATGCATGAGGACTCCAATGCGCGCCTTAATCTTCTCATCTAGTTGTGCGGCTTTGACTTTATCGCCAGCAGCGATAGCCTCGTCATGTTCACGTTTTAGCTACAAAGATTAAATTGATTAGTTAACTATAAATATAGTATATATACTATATTTGCCTTACCGCAATGGTGGTGCCATCCAAGCGATGTATTGTCTTGACCAGATCCTTCTCTTTGTACTTGATTTCCACAATGCCCTCTGGTTCGAGCACACCGCCGCGTGCCTCTGGATCGGCGTAGGTTTCCATGTAACGGGGATTGATCAGAGAATCAAGCACAGCCCAGGCACCTCCACGCAGCTCAGCATTGGGTGGCAAATAGATGAGCACAGGCTTCTTGTACTCCCGCAGTCCATCGACAATGTAGGCGCCAAATTTCACAATTTGCTCATACATGTCCTTCATGCCGCCAGAGAAACCACGCCAGTTGGCAAACACAATCAATGGCAGTTCTTCGCGTCCAAAATCTTTGATCGCTTGTGCTGTCTTGTATGAAGAGTCGGGATACCAAACCTGACCAGCCTGCTGCAGTGTCTTGGCTTCCGAATCCAAATTTGCGGGATCTGCAGGCATCTCCACTTCCACAGTGCGCGTCTCTACGGCTATAACGCCAACTGGCACACCACCCAAGCGGGCACGACCCGTAACCACGGTCTTGGCCCAGGGCGCCATAATTTCGCTCCACGAATCGCGATCAAAGAAACCATTTTCCCATTCGTTGGCATTGGCGGGATTCACACGACCAGCGAGCATCCAGCGTGGATCATATGGCGATTTGGTGGGCATAAAATCGACGGGGCGATCAATGCGATCACTGGGCATAATAATGGGCAGATCGCACCCAATATAAGCGGGAATGTAAGAGAGCCAGTCAAGTATTGTGTATACACCATCCAAGTCGATGGCTTCCGTTTTGTGGGTGACACCATTGTTGTACATGATCTGAACGCCACCAAGCTGATTATTCGAGGCATAGACCTTGCGACCGAGCAACTACAGGAGTGTATAAAAGGGAGTATAAATTTGTGAATTTTGATCAAATATATACCTCTTTCTTACCTTATTCAAGGCGGCATAACCCGTGAGTATAATGTGTGAATTATCAATCTGTATAACACGCTGGCCAAGACGAACAACATAGGAGCCAATGCCGATGGTGCGACAGGTGACCATGGCAATCGTAACGATTTCCTCATACGCCTGGGATGTTTCACCAGCAATCAAACCAGCGTAGCGCAAATTCTCAACGCCCAGACCATCATCCTTGCCAATGATATCCGTAATCTTGTAGCGCTGTTCACCTTCATCCTCAATGAGTATCGCACGCACCGAATTAAGATTCGCTACCTTGGCATAATCCTCAGTGGTCAAGTATAGATATTTGAAGCCCTTGTCCGGTTCCTCTGGATCTTCCCATGCGATCTTAAACATGGCTTTTACCTCCTCAGCGAGACCAATGCGTGCGCCACTGTTTACGGAAATATAGATCTGCAGAAAAAATAATAATTGTAATCAAAAATGTTTAATGAAGAGTCAAATGAAGTTACTTACTCGAGGCACTTTGAGCTGCCGCGCCAGTTGCGATGCCTTGGCAAAGAGCACATCCTCCTTGATGCCAAAGGAGCCAATCAGATAGGTCAAGTCATTGGCAATCACGATAATTTCACGACCAGCTGGATACTCGGGCGTGGCCAGCACAATGCGCCAAGCAACCATGCCACACTGCAAAAAT
Source organism: Drosophila koepferae (assembly GCA_030914345.1). Lineage (NCBI taxonomy): Eukaryota > Metazoa > Arthropoda > Insecta > Diptera > Drosophilidae > Drosophila > Drosophila koepferae. Next base: position 11,050,076 of record JAUESR010000211.1, on the reverse strand, counting down.
ACATATAGAGATTAGAAAATCATACAATATATATATATACTTTTCTATTCATTACATTATTCTCGCCTGGCAGACGCTGTAGCTCAACTAATTGATCGTCCTCCAGGACCAGCTCTTTGCACTCCAGCAATATCTTGTCGGGTATGCGTATATCGACAGTGGGTCGCGCCTTGGAGAACTCTCTCCAATGACGTTCGGTCATCTGGCGGAACATATCGGGCACATCGTAGACATAGGTGGTGCCGTTCGATTGTGCCTGGAAGCGTTTCTGCTGCAAAAAGTCCTTGGTCATGTAGGGTGTAGAGATGGGATGGCCATGCAGTGAGCCCTGCTTATCGCCATAGGCATGGAACTTGATCTGTAACAGAAGAAATAGAAATGGTTATCCATGATCAATTAAATTGCTCCAGTTTATAACAACTTACGATGCCCGTTTCGGGTTCCGTTTGCTCCGTGTACATGGAGATGTCCAGGAAGTAGCCCGAGTCGTTGGCAATGCAGAGACGCACAGCTTGGGTGGGAGATTGCGGTGACTGTCGGATGACCATCTTAAGCTCAGCTTGCAGCACGCGCAGCTTCCACAAACGTGGACCATAACGCATGATCATCTTGGTGACAGACTCTTCGATTTTCGCTGGATCCATGATGACAGTGGGCACAAAGTTGAGGAAAATGTGATTGCAATCGGTGCGTTTGGCATCTGGATGTGAGAAGGCAACCTCCAGTTCATCCATTGCCTCCAGCAGCACACGTTCGCCCTCGTTTTGCAGATACTCGAATGAGGCCTCTTTGGTAATCAAGTCGGAGTGACGGATAATGGAACGTATGAAGAAACGATAATCGGTGACCTCTTGACCCTTCGACACCTTGGCTCTGCCCAAATACAAATGCATTTTCTGGTTAGCCGTGGGCAATGCCTCCAGGTCGTAGGTCTTCATGCGATTCAGCTCCAAATGGAAAGCCGATGCTGGCTCCAAATGTCTATAGATGCGATCCTCCTCGAAATTGTCGCGGGCTCGATACGTAAAGAACTTGGGGAACTGGCGTTTCTTGAGCGCCGCAAAGGTGATGCGACGTATGCGCCGTTGGTAAAGCTCATCGTTGTGTTCCTTGCAATAGTTGCCAAAGATCTGGGACATTTGCACATCGTCCATTTCTCCAGTCTCCCTCACTGCCACACTTATGATGTGAATGGGTTCCGTGGACTTGGCCTCTTCGGCGGCATTCGCACGCGTAATGGGATCCGAGAGGGAGACATTGATGGAGGTACTATGACGACTATCCGAAATCGAATCGACAGCCTCCAAGACTTTAGCACTAACCAGAGCGGGCGAAACGAAATCCTCCAGCAGGTCGAGTATCTCATCGGAGTACATGGAGAAATGTTCGAATGAATCGAATGCCGCAATCGCTCCCGTGCGCACAAAGGAACTGCCCATCGACTCAGCAGCCGCTTGATCAAGACCATCCGGGGAGCTCATGCGCGAGAACAAGCGATTCGGATGCGCCGTTGGCAACAAAAATTGGAAATGCACCAAAGGCAAGCCACCGGAGAGCTCCAAGTGCTGCAGACAGGTCAGCTCATAGGAGGTATAGGCACGTCTCACATAGACCTCGAGGGCGGCGTTGCAAACAGCCCGATTGGAGTGATAGAAGAAGTCATGGAGTATATCGAAGATGGAAGTCTCTGACAGGATCAAACGTTGCAAGTTCTCCGGATGGAAATCATGACCGTACATATCGACCGCTGACAGGAAAATGGATTCCATTTGATTGTGGCGCAGCTCATACGCCGGCTGGTGGGCAGCAATGAGTACCTGTCGGGATCGCAAGGCAACACGTGAGTGTTCTGCTCGATTGAGCGAGGTCAGTTCGCTCAGAGTGTTGGCCAGCTCGTCGGTTAAGCCCGGCTCATTGGCCCACAGGTGATCGATGAGCAGCGTGACCAAAAGATTCTTTTTAGCCACCTGTGAGTGCGAGAATATCGTGTTGACCACCGTCAGCATATCATCCTTGTTGCGCTCTCGCACCAGGCCGACACACTTGTCGTAGTGTCCATGCTGGAACTGTGACTCCACATCGTAGTATTGACGCAGCAGCTCATGCACGGCGGCCTTCATGCGTCCTCGGATGCCATTCCTGTAGCGTTGCACCAGCTGCACAATGCTCTGAGTAGTCAGGAAGAAGACATCACGATCGGCGCGCTTCTGCAGCGTTGCTGCATGGCTATCAATCACACTGGCAATTTGTTGCGAGGGGAATTGAGCTAGGACACTCGTGATGTTGCGTTCGTAGAGCGTCATCAACTTGCGTATCTTCTTCTCCACAGAAATGGGTATGCGTCCCGATATTGAGGCGATGACCTCCTGCAGCTCGAGGAGTGGCAGCGACGGGTCACGCAAGCTCTGCATGAACTTCTCAATTATGTCGCGCAATCGCTGAGCATTGTAGGGCTCTGGCAGACAGTAGCCGGCCAGCGTGTTCTCTAGGATGCTCTTATAAGTGTTGTGCACCCGATTCAATTTCTCTGGGACTGGCGGATTCTCCGGCTGTGGGAATTGGCTTTTGCAAGGCTGGGCTTTGGTCACTAGCGACGGATCATCCAATTCCAAGTGGCCAAGCAGCGAGCCAGCATCGAGCACAGCGCCAGGACGACGCATAAAGGTCACAGTTCCCGCCTCCTGGGATGTTAGGGTCATTACCATTTTCATTACTTCGATCTCAGCGAATGCCTGACCCTTGTTCACATGCGCGCCATCCTCAACAAGCATATTGATCAGCTTGCCAGCCGAGGGACTGCGCAGCAACGAAGGATCATTCTCCTTCTCAAAGACGCACGTTTGATTACCAATGACAATGCGATAACGATCCACCTCCTCTCTCATATAGGTGGTATAGGAAGCGCCCTCGAACGATATGAGCAGCCCGCTGTCCGACAGTCGGTGAACTTCGATCTCCTTGAATGAGTTGTTCATGAGCAGAAAATAGGAATTGTGTCCACTCTTTGCAGCCTGCACTTTGTAGCGTAAGCCGCCATTAATCAGCTCCACGTCCACCACATTGGTCAGCGTGTTGGCCGCCTGGATTTGTCCCTTCTCCAGTGAGGTCTGGAAGCTGGAGAATGCCTGAGTTATCTGACGATCGGCGATGTGCAAGGCACCACACATGACACCCAGAATGATGTCCGGCTTCTCGGATTGCACACGCTCTGCAATCAAGGCATCCAGCCAGGCGGTGTCTATGCTATTGTCCAGGAAACGATTCGTTTCGAGCAACGTAATTAGATATTCGACAGTTGTGCGGAAATCGCCACGAATGGACAACTCTTTGAGAGCAATCACAAGATTCTCACGTGCCTGCTGACGATTCTCGCCCCAGGAGAAGCAATGTCCGAACTGCGAATCCGCAAACTCGTGCAAGCCACCGGATGCAGCCACACTGAAGTAGCCCCAGACATTCTTGCTGGAACGGAAGTTGAGCTCCTGCACGGTACCGGAACTGGGCTTGAAACCCTCATCGGGATTCTCGGAGGTGATACGTGCGGCAATGACGTGGCCCGAAGGACGTGGTTTATTCGGTGGATTCTCAAAGTCAATCACGGAGGAGCCCCAAGGCGACTCGCCATAGAGCAAGCGAATATCCTTCAAACGATACAGAGGAATACCCATTCCAATTTGTAGCTGACAGGCGGGCAAATTAACATCGGCTACCATCTCCGTGCACGGATGCTCCACCTGCAGACGAGGATTGAGCTCGAGGAAGAAATATCTGCCCTCGGGATCGTACAGATATTCCACAGTACCGGCGCTCACATAGCCAACCATCTTGGCCAAACGCACTGCTGCCTTCTCCATGTCCTCAAAGACCTCGGGCTGTGCCACAATGGCGGGTGCTTCCTCAATGATCTTCTGATGACGTCGCTGTATGGAACAATCACGTCCGAATAAACTAATGGCATTGCCATATTGATCTGCCAGCAGTTGGACTTCCAAATGACGTGCACCGCTTGCCAGCTTCATGACAAAGATGGGTGAGCCGGGCACCTCGGCCTGCACCTGACGGAACAGAGCAGGAAAATCCTCAGCGGTGTCCACGCGACGAATGCCTTTGCCGCCGCCTCCCTCCGAGGCCTTAATCATAACCGGAAAGCCTAAAAGAAAATAATATTTATTAATCAAGTTAATTCAAATGAATTTCTATGTTCATCGCTTACCAATCTTAGCTACAGCTGCCAGTCCCTGTTCCACATTGGTGACGCAGCCACGAGCAAAGAGTTCACTGGAAATCTTAATCTTTTTGCCACTGTATTGAGCCTTCAGGTCCGAGCCGGACCATGGCAATGTGGGTATCTCAGCTGTTTGGGCCACAATCGACGACGCCACCTTATCGCCCAATGCCCACATCGCACGTTCTGGCGGACCAAGGAAGACAAGGCCCTCCTTGTGCAACAGCTCTGGCAATTTGGGATTCTCCGATGCATGACCCCAGCCAGCCCACACGGCCTGTGTGGAAAAGAATATAAATAGTTTCTCTTTGTTAGTAAAATGTTAATAAATTACTAATTGAATTAAGTGTACGACTGTTAAGATAGATGGTAGATAAAGCTGCCCTATGACTGCCATTAAATCAATTGTGACGTCAGAGCTTTGCAGTGTTGGAGTGCTTGAAACACTCATAGATAGATTATATAGAAGGCCGTTCCCGCTATTATCTATACAAATATTTATGTCTATTATTATCGCTAAATAGACTTAACTGTTATAAAAATGATTGACTGTCCATAATAAACTCTTCTATTATAATAAGCTGTCCAATAATATCCTATACATATATTTATGTATTCGTATTTAATTAGGTATATATTTAAATATATATATATAACTTGATATTCAACTAGCTAGGAATATGTACAGAATCTATATATATTATTAAGTCACTTATATACATACACATTTTTCATTTATATTAAATATATATACACTCGCAAAAAAAAATGCACTTAAAATCACATGCGAAGCTAACAAGCCCACCTGAATTAATGAGAATTGAAGAGGAGGGCGTTTACTTTAAGTAAATATTGATTTTAATCTCATTGTGCGCTCAATTGCATTCCTCTCACTCTCTTGTGTTTAGTTTTAACATTCCTTCAATTGTATTACTCTACTGATCTCTCTTATATACCGTTTACTCTCTGATTTAGCGCACTCTCTCACATATTCGTAAATAAATTTGATTCTCTTTCGACCTCAACGTAATTAAATTCAACTCTTTTTCTCTCTTTTGATGTCTACATCTAGCCTCTTACAACATCAATAATATATTTGTCGCTCTCACTTTTCCTACTTAACTTTTTCAACTATGATAAAAACTGATCTCTATATTACAAATAACTTTAAACTAAACTGGATTTGTAAAAATGGAGAAATTGGGATACAAAACTTAATTAGAATTACTAATTAGAGTGCTGACCTATTCCGAGCTATGCATTTTTATTTGTTTTATTAGTTAAAGTTATCTTCATTTGCATCGTCTGCTAACAATAGACAACAATAGTAATATTAACTATGGAAAAAAAAAAGAGAAATTAGAGCATTATCGCATTTTATGCTCCCATATATTTTTCCATTTATCTATTGCTATCACGTTTCTTTATCTTAATTGTCGAAACATATGAGTATGATAAATGCATTTATATATGATCCGAAATGTTTCGCAAATAAAGCCTAAAATCATCTGCTATAAAAACATGTAATCTTGTATGCTGAAAAAATAGCTGTTAAAGATTTATATATATATATATTTACAACTCCGACACAAATATTTAGAGAGTATATATTCAGATATATAATTTTCAATAATATATGTATATGTACATTTGTGATGTATAACTGCATAACTAGCTTTGATTTGATAAAACAAAGTCGGATTTTATTTTTTTGTTAAATTTAATTAATTTAAAAAAATATATATATTTGATTGGCTTTCAATGTAGCACAGTGTAATCTATGAAGTGAGTGCTTGTAAAAAACAAACAGCAACTAGCCCAAGTGTATAGAAACACACACACACACACATAGAAATAAATATATATATACACTTATGTGTGAGTTGTATGTAAGATTGAAATCTAACGTAGCACTTGGCTTTGAGTATTAGGCAATACGAGTAAATAGAAATCATACGATACAAAGTTTTGAGAATATCTAGTAAGTGTTACTTAAATAGAAAAACCTACCTGAACTTGTGTGCGAAGTGCAATATCCACAATTAGCTCAACGTTCGCATAGTTATTGTTGTTGGAGCCACCGGGCACCGGAACATAATGATCAGCCATCTTAATATATTCGGCATTGGCCTTCAGATCCTCGGGCGTAACCATAACCACAAATCGTACCGCTCGCTCATTCTTGAACATCTCGTAGGACCAACGGCGTATCGAGCGCATGCACTTGACCGCTGCAATGCCATTGTTGGCAATCAGAACGCGATTGATGACACGAGTGCCACCGAAACGCTTGACAAACTCCTCGGTCGTTGCAATATGAAAGTCACGATCCTGATGACGATCCTGGCCGAGACCAGTGCGCGACATGCTGGGTCTGCAAAGACAAAATCGAAATGAGCATTAAATTCGATATGCATTTTTGAAATTACAAAAAAAAAAAAAAAAAAAATATTTATATATACATTATATTTTTAACTAGCAGGTGTTAGAGTTCGCACGTAGAATACACAAGAAAAAAATGCAAGTGTTTAACCTTTGAAACTCAGTACTAAAAGAAAACAAGAAAAAACAACTGCCGCGGCTTAAATCAGCTGATTACTATGCCTAAAACGAGGGTTACCTAAGAAACTTTCTATCTTGTATTACAAACTTCACATAAAACTCGAAAATTTTACGTACCTGCCACGCTTATGGCTTGCATACATATCCATTTATTTACTACACTGTATAACACAATTAATTAATAAACTAAAATAACCGCTGCAAAGGTTAACTATAATTTTGTTATGCTATATTATCTAGAGAAAATTCTGCTTAAAAATTACTAATATATATTCCGAATTCTATTCAAAGCAATAAACAATCTATTTAACTTGATGCATTTAAAACTGCCTACATAACTTTGTAGCATAGTGTTAAATTGAAGCTTGCTGTGGGTCAATGTTAGATAAGTCGAAATGAGAGAGAGGGAGAAAGAGAGCGGGCGGAGTAGTCGAAGATGAAGCAACAGCAATTGGAATTTTAAACGGCATTTTGGCAAACCGGTTTTTTTTTACCAAATCACAAAGAGGAAGAAAAAGTTTGTATTTTTGTAATGTCGCATTTTGTAAAAGCTTTCAACAATGTTTACTTTGATGGCAAGCGCATGGCCTCACTCACTCTCGCTCAATCAGGCGACGCGCATTCTCACTCTATATATTTGGCAAATGGAGGACGCATTTCGCATATGCTATAAAAATAATTATGCGTGATTTGTGTATGAAAATAGTTTTAGAGCTGATTTACTTTAAGGTGCCGGTGGACGATGTCACGCCTAATAGAGTAGATGTTGAAGCATTGTTATTGTCGTTGTTCATGTTGCTGTCATCGCTGTTGCTACTGCTGTTGTTGTTGTTGTGGCACATATCAATTGCAACAATATTGGGAATAGCACTCGATGCATTGTTGTTGTCCGTTGTTGTTGGCAACAGCTCTTCACCTGTCTCCACAAGCACAAAACGTTTGCTGGCGCGTCGCTTTAACATTTTGGCAAATGCAATTAGGGCCAAGATCATTCAAGTCCAAAGTTTACAAAGCTCTACTCTAATCGAGTTTACCGCCTATTGTTATATTTCTATAAATATATATTATGCAAGTGGATTATGACTAATCGACATCAACGTGCAGCGCCACTTTCACCGCAATGAATAATCACTAGAAACTAATGTGCCAGCAGGTCAGTGGCAAAGAAGATATATCGAAAAACTTGAAAAAAAAAAAAGAATCACACGCGAGTATTGTGTTTTGGTCAATGCGCTGTCAAATATGCTATGGCGACCGACGCGCACGGCAACTGCTTACAAACTGGCCGCAAAGGCAATGCTGCCAGCTTGAACGACCCGGTGGCAATGACGTTACTCATCCGACACATGGGCTATGCGAGAGCGAGAAAGACAGAAAGATAGCGAACGTGTGAGCTGACACAGCAACAGCCGAAAGAGCATTCGGATAAACTGTTAAACTCTCACAGATAGCGGCCCACGGCTTCGTTTGTTGTTATGAATGAAGGAAAAAGATTAAAAAAAAAAATATCACAAACAAAAATTATTCTCTTTGACTGCCACCTGCAGCTATCGCAGCTTTATGCTCTTTGTGCTCTATTGCACAGCTGACTGTTGTGCTCTTAAAAAAGTAACGTAATGTAATGGTAAAAGAGTCGCTCTCTTAAATAGCTGCACGTTGTTATTGCTTTGTTGCCATCTCTTTCTGTCAAAATCGCTCCATTTGTTTGCCATGGAGAACAGAGTAAATATTTCTTATTCTTGTTGCTGTTTTTTTATTTAATTTTTTTAATTTGTCTGTTACTTACCTCAGACGCTTGCGTCGCTCTGCTATGTCGCCATTTTGACAAATATCGCTTTGCATTTTTTGCGGGAATTGATCGCCGGCTTCAATTGCCTCCTTCTCATCGATTTCATCGCCCACCTGTTAAATGAAAAGAAAAGAATTAGTAAATAATGAAATTTGAATTTTGTTTGTTGTATAGTAACTACCAAAAAACTGGGACGATCGCCATCAGTGGGCGTGGCCTGTGTCGTTTCGCCGCTTGTCGTTGCCTCCTGTTCGCTCATCTTGTTGTATTTCTTGTCAATGTCGTTGTTATTGTTATTATTATTGTTTATATGAAAATTGTTCAAGTCGCTTAGAACGCTGCTCTCCTTTAATTGCTCGCACAGGCCATCAACATCCGCTTTGAGGCTATCGCTGGAGAATTTCACTTTCTTAATGCAAGATTTGGGAAAACGTTGCTGCTTTTGCTGCAGTTGTTGTTGTTGTTGTTGTTGTTGTTGGTCGCTGCCCTTTGCTGTTGTCGATGTTGTTGCTGTAGCCGCAATAACACTGGAGTTGTCTGTGCGCAAGAGAAGAGAGAGAGAGAGAGTGTGTGTGTGTTAAACAGTTAATCAAAGTTGAAAAGCTCAAGTTTAAGTGTTCGTGTTAGGTTGGGATGTGTACCGCAAATGAAGCTTTAATTGGTTAACAAAATGGTGCTTACTATTGTCGTTGTTGTTGTTGTTGCTGTTGTTGTTGGTGTTAGTTGGAATTGGTGTTATTTCTCTTTGGCGCGCAAAGAGCAAATTCAAGAGAAATGCAATAAACGCCAGAGTGATAAAGAATGCGATAAGCATCAGCTACACTCAATTAAAAGCTACAAAAAAAAAAATAATAATAATGCTGATAATATCCTATACAAGTTTTATATTTGTTTCTTTTATTTGTATATATAGATATATGTAGCGCAGCGGATCAAACGAGTTCAAGAGGTTAAAGTCATCAATATTTTATTTTTGAATATGTTTAACGAATTTGTGTGTGAAGCCCAAAATAGATAAACTAAAAATTTTAAACTAGTTTTTTTTTATTCGAGTTAATCATTAAACAAATTTGTTTTGTAACGAATCTTCAATGCCCTTATCAGCTGACATCTTACATAAGAAACTAAAGCATTTTGTTTCATAACAATTATTTCGGAACTTAAGAACTAACGCAAGTTTATTCTTACGCGAGTTGTTAACAAAACGATTAACTGGAAAGTTAAATTTGATACGGTAAATACAATAATTATTAATGTAAACTTTTTCGAGAATCATGAATTTACTAAGAATTATGTAATTAATATTTGTACATATATAAATGTGTGAGCTGACATAAATAGTATATATTGTATAACTGATAAGCTATAGAACATATATTTATTTATAAATCAAATAGCAAAAAATTTAGTTTTTTTCGTAGTTCTTTCGTACAACCTTCGTTAGTTTAATTACTATTAATTTTTGTTTTTAATTATTTTATTTAAAGTTTTTATTATTTTCGTAACAAAACCTTTTGTACTTAGTTTTGCCCCTTTTTACCTTATCAAAGTTTATAAAAAAAAAGATTTTACTTAAAATTTATTTTTCATCAGTTTATTGCGCATTTGAATTTTAACCAAAAACCGAAAAAAAAACAACGAAAAATAAAAAATTTAAAAGCTGTCTACGTAACTGACTGCATAATACTCTCTAAAACAAATTTATTTATGAATTAATTGTAAATTTAATGAAGATAATGTCTTGAATATAGAGAGAGAATATTAGAGATAGATAAAAATGTAAATAAATATTTGCATTTCCTATTCGTAGTATAATTTATAAGCTCTATCTGCAGTACATCAAAACTGCGAATTGTATGCATATTTCGGGATATACATTGTCGAATTCTTACACTATCTGAGTAGCGTTATATATAAATAATTTCTTATCAATCAGGTCAAGAGGCCAATAGCAAATAACTAAGAATTTTGATTGCTAGTGAAATTTGACCAAGGTTCATACAAAATAAAATGTCTCTATAAACTATATAAAATTCAATATCGTCCAGTGCTTAGCAACAATAATAAATATACTCTTTCATACATTGTAAGCGCGAGTATAAAACCTCATGAAAAATAGCCAGCGAGTATATTTTTGTTGTTATTTTTTTTACTTTTGGTTTTTTCTTTTTTGTTTGTTTTGTTTTTGTTTTTGTGACTATGCAAATGCGACTTTGTGAATATAGAAGAGGTCAATGCTTTAAGCATTACAATATGTAAGTATGCCAGGGTGTGCACAAAAAGGGAAAAGAAAATGCAGAGAAATACGTTCAGCCAATTGGACGTACAATTCCAATTAGAGGCTTTCCAGTGTAATCTCTAATTGTGTAACTATATTAAATTTAGTTAAGTAATTGGAAAACAGTGTTATTGATGCGACATGCACTTGAAACTAGCATGCTTGAGCTTCTAAAGGACATTTGAATTGACTTGAATAAATACTTGAAATATAAATGGAATTTCGCTTTCGATTTTACATAGGACTATCAAGATGTTTAGTTTGTTATTTCAAATGAAAGTACATATAATTATATAATTGTTATGGAATTTTAACTTTTATCAATGGCTTATCCTATTTTTATTTTTATTTATTTTTTTGGTTCACCAAACACACACGTTAAACATTTGCTCTTTACATATATGCTTTTATATATTTATATAATTAGATTATGCAAATATTTTACCAACACTAGTATTGTTCAGTTACTGGGCAATATATAACACTTGTCCCTTCCTTTCGCTTGCTTTCTTTAAGGCGCGCGGCACGCATACACCCAAGCAGAGTAAAAGCAACAAGTCACGCACGAGCTGCTGCTCCTCACTAAACCACACTGAGCGACGTTCGGAATGCGACTGACCGCTGAGGAAGACGCACACTATCGATCACTGCTGCCGCTGGTGCTGCCGCTGGTGCTGCCGCTGTTGCTGACCAGTGAGCAGCGCAGTCGACGCAACTACATGCTCAAGAATGTGTGTATGTTGTACTGGAAAGAGTGCGTCGACAGGTGTACAAGTACGCCTGTGTGTGCGTGTGTGTACGTGTGTGAGTGAGCATAGCTGGAGCATGTATTGTATTGGGTCGCGGCAACTTCGGCCAACATGTTGCTGACTGCACAGAAAATGCTGCAAGAAGCAGCATTTTATTTATTTACTCTTTTATTTTCCTTATTGTTAAAAGCTTTTTGTTTTGTTTATTTGCTGCAGCTGTTTGGCGCGCAACATGCGATAACAGAGCTTGATAAATCGATAACAAACAGTGTTGATATAGAGATGCAATATCTTTGTATCTCTATCACACGCTGGCTTTCAATGTCAAGGTTGTTGCTGTTGTTATAGTTAGTGTTGTTGTTGTTGCGCAACTTTAAGTTAATCTTTATTGCTTGACATTGATGATGCGCTCGCTGGACATCGTTCAGGGTCGGTAATGACAAAACAACAACAACAATAACAACAACAACAACAATATCCAGCCCAAATTGAACTGAATTGCACTGGGCAATGCACGTCAGCAGCTAAAAAGCTGATTACAAATGACTTTAACTAGCAACAACAACAAAAATTGATTAACTTGTGATTCTGATTGGCATGTGCTAAGTGAGTGTATGTGTGCAGTCAAATTCAAAAACAAAAACGACGAGGCACACGCAACTTTCAGAGGTTTTTTAAAAGTCAGGCAAACACTAACTGATAAGGATCGAAAAAATCTTCCGATTCTATTAATTTTTGTTGTCGATCCGGAAAACAGAAATAACGGTAATATGGCAACGATCGGCTATGATTAACACTTTATTTACGTTTTCTGTTTGGTCATTTATTTATTTATATTTTGATAAACAGTAACCGGGTTAACAATGAATAAATACAAGGGCATTGCCAATTGGATTCTTATCAGAATTATTCATGCTGGACGCGTGGCCAAAGCTATTGGGATTACCAGTGAGCGTAAGCAGACGCGTGTTTTGTCTGTTCCTGATATGCTATAAACAAATTCAAATACAGCAACAGGTTTTTTATACTTATACATGAATAAATAAATATATGCATTCTTATCAGATGAACAGCTTGTACAGTTGTATGACGTGATGGCACTAACGTACGAGATGCCATCTCCAATTACACAAACAAAAATGCAAACGCACACACACACACACCCACACACACACACTCACACACACACATACACATGCAGGCATGTATAATTGAACTATTAAGTAATTGAAGCCGGCTTAGGTTCGACTACTTTTCAGGGAAGCGGTTTGAAATCCACCCACAACAGTTCCGCTAAAGCTCACACCGACAAACACACAAACATACAAACCCTCACACACACAAACACAGCTAAACATATACATACACCAACATAGTATCATACGGACATCGCGCGATATGCGAGTCCAATAGAAATCAAGGTCAGACCATGAGGTGAGAGCCAAAAGAGAGTAATTGAGAGAGCAGTGAGAGCGAGACAGTGCGCGGGCAAGGCAAGAGCAGGACCGAAAAATACTGAGAGCGCAAACATATTGAACGAATTATGCTGGCCAGCACAATAAATTCCTCTTAAGGTATTAAATTAACAACAAATTAATATACAAATGCAAACACATTTAGACACAAGCACATATACACGGGCAGTGAGAGCTATTAGCGCCGTTATTTGAATGTTGATTTATGCAAGTGAGGTGAATAACCCGTGCTTTGCCCCTTAGAACGAAAAGCACTTAGAAAAACTATTGCATATGCGCATATTTATGTATGAAAAGTCACTAAACGTACATTAATTTCGTACTTGGGCATTTAGTTAAACGCGCCAGCTGGCCATTGACTTACTTTTCTCCATTGTATTGCGTTTAGTGCGTCTCTTTTTCTTAGCAATTTTGCTTTTCAATAACTGTAAATATGTTTTGTCCAATTGGGTTCTGTGGCCTGTGGGTGGCTCGTCCGATTCGTTTGCTTATGCTGCTTATTTCAAAGCATCACAATAATTAAACACTTTAGGCACTGGACTTGCTTAGAGCGCCATGTACGTGAAACATATGTTTATGAGCATATTTAATAAATATTTTACGTTTATCAGTGGTTTTATACGCGTTAATATGAATACTGATACCGATACTGATTAGAAGCAGTCCACGATAACGATTAACGATATGCGGCGAGCAGTGTTGCACAACACTCACACGTACTGGCAACTTGATGCAACTGCCATAAGTTGGCAGCGCTAGCAAACATCTGCAACATTTGCTGCGAGAAAAAGCCGCGTTTTTGTTTGTTTTCCCAAATAATTTAAGAAACACACAACATGTTCGATGTAGAGCCAATTATCGCAGATCACAAGGATGTTATACACGACGTTGTGTTCGACTACTATGGACGCCGCATGGCCACATGCTCAAGTGATCAGACTGTGAAGGTGGGGATGAGATTGGATGAAAAATTAAATTGAATGCACTCAAATTACATATCTCTCTCTTTTAGATATGGGACGAAGATGATCAGGGCAAATGGTCGGTGACGAGTAGCTGGAAAGCGCATTCGGGCTCCATTTGGCGTGTGTCTTGGGCCAATCCCGAATTCGGCCAGGTGATAGCCACTTGCTCCTTCGATCGCACCGCCTCCGTTTGGGAAGAGGTGATGGGTGAAAAGGTGACAACAATAACAAATGCACCAACCCGACGCTGGGTGCGACGCACCACGCTCGTCGACTCACGCACCAGCGTTACAGATGTCGAATTTGCGCCCAAATATCTGGGTCTGCTGCTGGCCACCGCTTCAGCGGATGGCATTATACGCATTTACGAGGCGCCCGACATAATGAATCTATCCCAATGGCCAGTGCAGCATGAGATTACAAATAAATTGTCATTGAGCTGCCTCTCATGGAACACATCTACGTACATGGTCACCCAGCTGCTAGCGGTGAGTGGAGAGAGGTTTAACTTTGCATGGTTGTATTTATCGACGAATATCTCATTTGCAGGCTGGCAGCGATGAATCCGCCACGCCCACTGGCAAGGTCTTTCTGTACGCCTACAGCGAAAATGCGCGCAAATGTGTGAAAATTGAAACAGTAAACGATATCACAGATCCCGTGACCGACGTTGCCTTTGCGCCCAATGCAGGACGCACATTTCACATGCTTGCGGTGGCCAGCAAGGATCTCTATATAGTCAATATACGAGGCGTGACGTAAGTGATCAGCTTATCTATAAGTATATATGTATTTATGGTTAACTTTGTATTTCTAGTGATTCGACTGGTGCCGGCAAATTGGAACTGCAAACATTGAAGTTCAGCGAACACAATTGCCCCGTTTGGCGTGTCTGTTGGAATATGCTGGCCACAATGCTAATCTCCACCGGAGACGATGGTTGTGTTCGCATCTGGCGCATGAACTACACACGGCAATGGAAATGTGCAGCAGTGCTTAAGGCGGAGGGCAGTGGACCAACCTATGAACCAAATCCAACTACGCCGGCGGCGCTGGCAACGACAGCAGCAGCCACAGCAAAGTACTATAAGAAGGGCACCATTGGCAATCAGGTGCCATGGCATTAAGCAATGTCTATGAGAAACAATTTATATATATATGCATAATCTAATATAGAAAGCTGTTATCTGTAAGTTTTGCAATCTGTTTTGTATATTTGCCGAAGCATTTCACTTACGCCTTGTGCCGTGGCGCATTTTGTTTGCACCTTGGCTCAGCGCCAATGTCCGCGTCAGTCTCTGGGTCCACATTGATGTTGTACTTCACATCTTTCTTTCTCTCGAGGCACACTGAAAATCGCATTACATCACAGAAAGCGAGCGGGAAGGGGCTGATGGAGCGACAGCTGCTGCCGTGGAGGAGCTGGTCGAGCAGCGTATTTCGTTGCGCGTTACACTTAATTTATACAAATAGAATACAACTATATACTAAATGTATAAGGACCGGCAACAAGTAACGGCATTTGTTGTTTTTGAATAGCACTCAGAAATAAACAAAACAATTTTCATACTAGTTCGCAGCGATAAACCGCAAAAATTAATCGAATTTCGTTGATTGTGTACAAAATACGTATCTATGTGTGCGTGCGTGCATGTGACTGAGAGATCTCAGCGCATGTGTATTAGTATGAGTGTCATTTGTACGTCATATGAATGCGAGTTTGTGAGTGAGTGTGTGTGTGTGTAGTGTGAGCACGTTGTATTTGAAATTCAAAACAACGCCAGCTGCGATAAGTGTTGCCCATCTCGTTAAGTTTAAAGGCAAACACCAAATTATTATAGCAACATTTATAGCAAGTGCATCTCTTGCGCTTTTGCGAGCCCAAATGTATATGAAATATATGAATGATAATTATAAATAACATGAAAATATACAAAAACAAAATGCACGTTTCCAGCGATAAGCGAAGCCAAACAAATATTAAACGAATTTCGTTGGTTGCCTACAAAATATAAGTGTGTGTGTGAGATGTGATAAGAGCATGAGCACGTGAGAGCATGTGCGTATGTGTGTTGCGTGTGCATACATATGTATGTTCTTCATGTGCCTGCGAATGTGCGCGTGCGCTTGTGTGCGTTTGTATGCAGCACATGTATTGAAAATCAAAACAATGTCAGCTGGGAGAAGTGCCGTTAAGTGATTTCGTTTAGTCAAAATGCAAACTCCTATTTATTATAGCAACGTTTATAGCAAATGCATTTGGTTGGCTTTAGATAAAAAAACCTTTTAGAAGCAATAAATGGATTTAAATAAAATAAATTCTATTGTATAAATTAACAAAAATAATGAGAAACAATATTTTAAATAAAAATTATACTCAATTAATAATTAATTAAAATAAATTATAGATAGATAGCCCAAACAAGTATTTAAAACAATTTCTTTCGGTTAATCAATCTTTTAAAAGAAAGATAATCTAATAATAATATTCTTCCAATGACAATTATTTTCATTATTTATGTTTTAAGTATTTTAATAAATATTTTGTTTGATATAAATACATATTTTCATAAGCTTTACTCCATTTACACTTGATTTTTATTTGCATGTTTCAGTTATTTGAATGTCCTTCAAATAGATAATCGTAAATGGATCGCAAACATTTTCCAACGATTAAGCAATGAATACTCAGCGATCCATTGAGGTCATGCACCACTTAAAAGGACAAACGTACACGATTCTGAATTTGATTCATATTATTTGCGATTGACATCATGTGTGCATATATTTATAATCCATTCAGCAGATGTGCCAATAAAACTGCGATCTATAAATATTGCTCATATGGAAATTTTTCCGACAGGTTGAACATGGAAAAGCCATTCAATAAAGAAAAGCAAACAGCAAAGAAATCACATAATATTCCACTTAATTGACTCGAACCGCAATAAAACAAACCAAAACAATTCAAATCCATATGGAGGTCTTTAATATTGTATATAATCCATTCAGCCATATATGAATATAGTATGTGTGTATATCCACCCTGACTGTTCGTCCTGTTGCTCTGAATGTTATCCAAGAAATGAGATGAATTTTGGCTTTTGCTTGGGTTTTTGTAGGCGAACTCGAACGAACCAACCCCTAATAATTGCTTATGCGAAGAGTCGATGATGTGTTAGGTCTTCTGTCCCGTGGCCGAATGATTGTCTCTAATTGGAAGTTTTGACGTGTATATTACGTTGATCTCTGCCCAAAATGAGAACACCCCGAAAAAAAAAATATGCATGTAAAAATCATTGAAACTTTTTTGTTTTGGGGTGGCATTCTGCGTGGGAAGTCAAAGCGGACCGAACTCTCACATGAACACGTAGAGCTTCGAGAGTTGTGAGATTTCAGCCCTGGCAACGCGTTAAATATTGAAAACATTTATGTTTAACCTTCAGTGTTGAATTAATGCGCAGAAGATTGTTTCAATTCAATGGCAACAACAACAACAGCAGAAACAGGGCATAGAAGGCTTCCCTTAGGGGTTGTTATCCTTGTTCCTTGCTGGTTGTTGGTACGGAAACGCTTATTACATCTATTTGAATAGAACTTTTGGCTTCTCATTTGTGCCCGCTTGGCAGCAAGTACTTGAAATCGCTGCTGCTTGATATCATTTAATTACGTAATTTCGTAATTTCAATTAAACTTTAATTTTTGTGTGGCAATTATTTTGTATGCAATTGTATTTGAAACATGCGGTAGAAGGATTTTGATTTTTAATTTGAATATAATTTATGCTATTCGAAATTTTATTTAATTTCTTAATATTGCAGAAAAATATAAAACGCTATACTTTAGCTTTAACTTTTTCTATAATTATATATTATTTAGAGGAGGATTTTGATTTTTAATTTGAATATAATTTATGCTATTCGAAATTTTATTTCATTTCTTAATATTGCAGAAAAATATAAAACGCTATACTTTAGCTTTAACTTTTTCTATAATTATATATTATTTATATATATTATTTATATATATTATTTATATATATTATTTATATATATTATTTGTAGATAGTTTAAGTTTTTATTTGCAACTAATTCGTTAACTCAAATTAAAATGATAAATAATATAAGAATATTATATAAGAAAATTTAATATAATTTTTTAAATCCTTCAATAATTTTAATTAAATTAAAAATATATTTGCCAGTATTAGTTTATTAAATTTTTATTAAAAATAACAAAAATAAAATGCTTTCAATTTAATATTTAAATTTATTTAAATAATTTATGTTATATTTTTTGTATATAATAAATATATTTAACTTCTTTCTATTCATATTTTTTGTTGAATTGAATTTAATCTATAATATGTATTTTTTGTTCAACATTTCTTCAACTTCAGGTAGTTTTCTCTTCGCTTACCTTTCCTTTGGCAAAACAAGTCAGTTGGAAATAGATTACGTTTGAGGCTTAAGGTTTGTCTAGCTTAGGGTTTGTTGGGTGCTTAGACCCTTCACACCTTGGCACAGCCTGTTTCTAATTATGTTCAGAAAATGTCGCACTAATTCGTTAGGGGTTTGCGCTGTGTTTGTTTTGTGTTTTAGTTAACGCTTTGTCGTTATGCAAATTGCCGAGTGGTAAACCACTAATAAATATGGATGCTCGATGCACGCTTGACCCCCAAAAAAAAAAACAAAACAAACCAGAAGGGTTGGACCCACAGCTTGACCAACGGTCAGTGGTCACTGGTCACTGGTCACTGGAAGCGGAAGCAAAGGGTCGTCGACAGTGGCCAGAGCTTATTAGTCGCGATTATCTCTTCCAGTTCAATGGGTTTTATGCAGCGAAATATTACTAAAAGGAGATTTACATATCCATTTGCCTATTTGAACAAATTGTTTTCGAATGGAATTGGAAAAACAGTTTAGCTCTGAAGAACTTGGAAGTGAGAGAACTATCTACATGTGTGCATGCATCTGTAGGTATATCTGCATATTTTGTAAATTTGTATTTATTGTTAATAGAAATTGGAAAAATGCAAAAAGCATTTGCTGTGAATGATATAGCAGAGCATCTGGGCAATATTCTTAGGAATATTTCTATATAAAATAATTCTATCAATTTAAAAAAAAAAAAAGAAAGTCTCAAGAATGATTCGAGTCAAATTCAGCTCAAGTATAACCAAGGCAAGTTCTTTATTTGGTTTGATATCCTGCGCATTGTAGCAATTGATGCCAATCAAAATCTAGTTATATTTTCATAAATAGGTTGATCTCTGAAAACAAAAATTATAAGAACTTTACAATCTGTTTTTTTTTTAATTATTATTTTTTATTTCTTTTTATCCATTATAAAAATATTTTATTTTTATTTACACTTAATTTTTATGTTTTAAAAATGCTTTCAAAAACTATTTTGAATTCCTTTTTTTGTAGAGAAATGTAGAAAATTGTAGTTGTACTTATGCTAAGCATTTAAAACTATATACATGGAGTTAGGAGTTCATGGAGATAGAACTCCTTGCGCTTTCACAACTTAAGGACTATCACACATGTTCGGCTTTGATCGATCTTTGACTAGAACTTGATTGCCAACTGTTATTTGTAGGTTGAGGGAAATTTATGTGGGATTAAACGGGGATATTTTCTTTTCTGAGAGAATATTTGAAAATGAATAGGGAATTATTTCCAGTTAGGAACTATTCTGGACAAAGGCAGAATAATTCTTTATAATTATAGTGGAATATTTGACAGCTTTTGGGAACTATTGGGGGTTGCTGTAAATTATTCATGGTTTGCCGCATCTAGTAGGCCATTTCGGCGCCCCAAGGTCTATAGGGTTTCGCTCCGTTCGCTGTGGCATATTGCAGGGCGCTCGCATTGTAATCCTGGCTGCCGGCAACTGGATATTGAGGGGTGGCACTGTAGCTGAGACTCTCACTGGGTGGCAGCTCGTTGCGATGGCTGTTGGTCAGCTCAATGTAGGTGGGCACCTGCTGCTGTTGCACCGATTGTGGCACCTGTTGCGGCTGCTCGGCATGTGCGCTATGCTCCTGTGTATAATGTTGCTGCTGCTGCTGCTGCTGCTGTTGTTGCTGCTGCTGCTGCTGCTGTTGTTGTTGTGGTTGTTGCTGCTGCTGTTGTTGCTGTGTGGCCGCCTCTGCCGAGTGGCTCTCGCTGACAGTTGCACCACTCGTCGTCGTTGACACGCTGGAGCGGCTGACATGATGTGGCGAGGCACTCATGTAGACCCCAGTGCTGGGCACATACGAGGAGCTGGCGGAGGGCGCAACTGCGGCCGTTGCGTAGGCTGTCTGATAGGGCGGTGCCGCACAGTTGGGTTGATAGGCGGCCACGCCAGAGATTTCGCGTTGCTGAGCAAAGTACTGCAGGTGCGACATCAGACGGAGTCTCAGCGGATCCTGTATATCCATGCCCTCGATGGTGACCAGGTAGCGTGCCACCTCGGCGGCGCATTCCCTGAAGCCAATCGTGTGATAGTCCATGGCCACGCGCTGCGGATCGTAGCTGAGCGAGTCCAAAGCTGCAAATGAACAAGAAAGAGGAAGAGCAAAAACAGACATTAATAAAAAGTCAATAAGCTGCTCACGGCTCGTGGCAAACGATTCAGAAAGCAATTCCCACGCGCGCGCGCCTATCAGAAACTAACTGCGAGCCAACAATAACAAAAAACTACCCCTGAGCATAGCCTGAATGGGAATTGAAATTCGGATTGCGGGTTGGGGGGGAGCGGAGGCTTGATTTGCACTTGGTGTTAAAAGCGGGTGGTGGTAGTGGTGGTTCGTGGCATTAAGGTGGTGCAGCAGGCTGTGCGCAGCGTGGGAAGCCTCGAGATTCGATATTCACTCGCTTTCCCTATTCAAGTCTATTCAATGTCAACAGGTTAAGCATTGTTTAGCCAGCTTTATGATAATTTATGACAAATTATTGCAGAGATTTGATGAGGGAAATTCAAAATTTCTGATTTATCTTATTTAAAAAAAAAAAAATAAATAAATAAATAAAAAATGAATTAAAAGTAATAAAAAAATAATAATCAAAAATATATAATACAAATTTAAATTTCTCTTAATTGAATCTAAATATAAATATGAAATATAAATCAATTTAATATTTGAAGGGCTAATTTTCATAATATATAAAATATATTTAAGAAATTTATCTGAGTTGTATAAAGTTTGTTAATAATTGTATGAAATCGCAGATAAAACTGTTTAAAATTTTAATTTTGTTTAAATAACATAACAGTTATCAGAAAAGTATTAGAGATATGTTTCTGTTCAATGTCTGTCAGCCATTTTGTTTGGTTCAATTTTTTTTTTTTTTTCTATTTTAAATTGAGAAATCGTCTACATTAATAAGAGCTGAAAACTAAAGTTATACTTGCTCAGCTAGATGCGTATATTATCTTATAAGATTAATTTTGTTCAGTGGATGATAGTATGTGTATCTTAACAAAATTTGTTCAAATGTGAGTTCTTATAGATTGTTAGTCTTATTTCTATTAACAATCTTGACAAAAAAAAAAACATTGTTTAAAGTTCTATTGCAAATAGATCTCTAGATATAGCTTCTATTTCTCATATTCCTTTAACATTATCATTGCAATGATATATTTATATTTATATATTTATCAAATATACCAAGTTTCAGCTCGATATGTGCAATATTAGACTTTATGCCACTTTTTTGACAATTTTGCCCATTGTGCATTGGTATATAAAAGATATCAGATAAAAGACAGTTATTCAATCTATATCTCACATCATTCATGAAACTTTTAGATCACTAATCTAGATTTTATATTCATATATGTATCTCATCACACTTTTCGATTTCAACTTGATCACACCACATTAAACGTTTTTCGATATCACACTAACTATAATTTTCATTTTCCGCCATCTTTGATTTCATACTCACTTTTCGATTGCAAGTTCTTCAAGTGCTCAACAGTTAACTGCAGTATCTCCGCCTTCTCCAGCTTAGCTGAGCCCTGCTTCTCATAGGCGGAGGGCACCAGACGTTTTAGTTCCGTCAGCGAGGAATTGATGCGATCTCTGCGCTTCTTTTCGATGACGCCGCGACGCTTCTTGCGGCTCATCAGCTGGCAGCTGCCCTCACCAGGCGAGATTCTAATTATACAAATAAAAATAAACGTAAGAGAAACTGTTAGTAAGTTCACAGAGTTCCATTTCATAAGCTTATTACGCATACGCACTGTTCTTTGGAAGACTCCTCCGAGTAGAGGTCGTCGCAGTCGCTCTCGGAGAGCGCGCGCTTCAGACTGTTGTGCGAATGATGGCTCTGGTGACTCTGATGGCTGTGATGGCTCTGCAGGCTCTGGTGGCTGTGGCTCTGCGGCGGCGGCACCCAATGGCCTTGGGGCGTGGCCGGCATGGCCGCAGCGGCAGCAGCGCCATAGCCCCAATGATGCAGCGGCGGTGCATTCACGTGCATATTGTGCTCCATTGAATAAGAGTTGAATTAGAATCGAATTGGAATTGTATTGAGTTTTATTTGTTTGTTGTTTGCTGTTGTTGTTGCTTTTTATCTTTTGTCTTTATCTTTGCAATCACTTGGTAACTTGGCTTAGCACTAAAAAACTTGCAGCGGCTCGCAGCTAGTTGTAGTTGTTGTGCGTAGCACGTGACTTATCGTGTGCGCGAACGGCGTTCGACTGATTTGCCAGCACACGACTAACGGACGTTCAGGCCGCCGTTTGCCCAGCCTACTCTCAACCCCTTTTTCAATGCCGCTGCCGCCGGCGGCAGCAGCAACAGCAACAGCAACAGCCAACAGCCAACAGCAGCAGCGGCCCAATAAGATGCCGCAGCAACCACCCCCTTGGCAACGATGAAGCGCGTGCCGCACCAGCTGGGGGTAGCTAACGGGCAGTGTATGGCTCTACCTCTGCCTCTGCCTCTGGCCCTGCCTCTCCTGCTGCCGCACAGCCGCCGTCTCTGCTGCTGCTGCCTCTACCTAGCGATCAGCTTCTGCAAGTGACCAACAAATGAGCAAGCAGAAGAGCATACGCTGCAGCTAAACGGCTGCGAGTGCGAGAGAGAGGTAGATAATGAGAGTGAGAGCACGTTTAGTTGCTTGACTCATTCGCACTTGCGGCATATTATCTATACCCAGTACAAGTGATAGACTGTGGGAGTTTCAAAAAGAAGAGAGAGCAGAAGAGCAAATAAAGCGGTATCAGCTATAAGAGCTGTTTGATATTATTATGAATTATATATATTAAATAGATTTAAATTAGCTAAAGTGATAATTTATGATTATTTATTTAGTTCATATTTATAATTATAATATTTTAAAATGATTTTAAAAATTATATTGAACAGTATAAAAATCAATTTAACAAGTAAATTTTAATTAGAAAAGGCTAAGAAACTTAAATCAAATATATAAATTTTAATAATATTTTTAAAAATAATAATAATATATTATTTTGAAAGTAAACTCTGTGAATTTATTAAAAAGCAATTTTATAAAATTAAATTGGCTTAAAAAAACCTTTAACAATGCATTTTTATTAAAGATTTATCTCTCTCTCAAAATGCAATTAATTAATATCGATTTCTAGACTAGTACTTAGTATTTAACTGCTTCTCAAGCAACTCAAGATCGGGTTTCGCTCAAACTCACTCTAAATATATTTATGCAGAGTATTTGTTAGCCGTTCATTTTACCCAACAAACACACAACATCTTTTAGCCCAGTGCAATGTAAATTAATAATGTAAATAATTATTATTAGTTAGTTCTTATGTCATCGAATGTCGATTATATCGAGCAGCAGCAGCAGCAGCAGGATGCGTGGCGGCAACAACAACAGCAAGAAGAGCAGCCACAGCATCAGCGCCGTGGGCGGTGGCCGACGTCTGCCACAGTTTGTCGCATTGTCTTTTTGGCGGCCACTTGCCAGCGCGTTGACTTGTTGCCTCTGCCGCTGTCTCTGGCTCAGTCTCGGCCTCTGTTTCTGCTTCTGCTACTGCTGCTGCCACACTGCCACACAACTGGAGCACGCGACCGAGCCGCCAGCCCGAACGGCCGCCGGGCTCGTGTGCGGCATGTGGCATGTGGCATGCGGCTCCAACAAGTGCAACGCCGCCCCGTTCTATTTGCTCTGTATGTGTGAGTGTGTGTGCGTTGTTGGCCCAGCCCGCAGTTTGTAGGTCAGTGGTCCAATTTATGATTTCAAGGTTAGTTTGGAGCAGGTGCCGCAACGCCGTTGACCTCTGACCTACTCAATGCCTGCAGAAACAACAATCGATTTTCTTTTCTTTACACAAAGGATGCTGCGTACCAATTAAATTATATTAAATATTAAATAATCAAATCATAAAAGAGGTCTGGAAATTAAATTCTAAGGCATTTTAAAGTTGTTTAAAATAACATGAAAGCAAAATGAAAATAAATGAAAAATAATTATATGATTCATTGACAATTGCTTTATTATTATTTATACAAAGCTTGATGCTAATTATGAGCACCGAAAGAGCTGTATATAATGTTGCATATTTTTTATATGAAAGTAATTTATATATGATTAAAACTTTTGTAAATTTCTAAATCATTTACCAGACAGTGAATTATAGACTTAATGCTCTTTTTATTTTATTTTTTTTTTTATTTATTTAATTTTTTTTAATAATTGAAATTTGCCAATGCTTTAAAAACTTATTTTTCAAGTTAATACTCTAAGCACATTCTTGATAATGCACGAGATCCTGAAAAGTTTGACAAAAATATATAAATATTTGTCTTTCAATACGCATCAGTTGCTGAATTATAATAAAAAGGAACAGATATACAAAGATTAAAGTTATCATCTAAATAATTCACATTACCATTCATATAGATTTACCTATATTGATCATTATGTTACATATCTGAATAACATAGTCAGGCGTATAATCTGAGCATACTTTTCTGATGGTTTATATTGAATGATGTTTATATTGAATGCTTCTGCCGGATTATGCTGCAGCTTTACAAGAAAAAAATGTGAATAAATTAATCAACTATTTCTACCCGACCATTTATACTTTCATATTTAATTTGTGAAAAGTGAATTGTCAGCTATTATTAGCTGATCGACTAAATCTTTCCATACTCCAGAGTCTGCTTCGCCAAGTACATGGCTGAGTGCTAAATTCTCAAATGCATATTAAATATATTTTTATATAATTCAATCCTTTACTTTAAAAGCAATTAAATTAAATGCATGATATAATCGTTATGCAATTCTATTTTTAATTCCATTATCAAAGCCTTATAATGCCCTTAAGAAGACAAAAATCAACAAAAAATTACATACATTAAAAAGAAAACTGGAACAAAATACGTTTAAGCTAAGCTCACTTTGTTTGGCTCCACAAATCAAATAAAAATTGAGTTCAACATGCGAGCCATTTAATTTGAAGGCAATTTCTAAGTGCAAAACGCGGCGTATGCTTGATATTAGCTATGAGGAAGAAGACGAGGAAGAGGAAGAGGAAGAACTCTCCACCTTTCTCGTTATATCGATTTCATTTTGGCAAATAAAAATGATGAAAAGTGCTTTTAGAGCTTGTCGCTCAGGTTCCCAAAACAACAAAAACCATAAAAGAAGCAAGTTCATATGAGAGTTGTAATTGTTGTATGCGGCGCGTGGGACAACGCCAACAACAGCAACAGCAACAGCAACAACAACAACAAGAAACGAATAGTTGTTGGCAACAAACTCACCCTTAAGGCTGAGTTGCTGATAGACGAGCTACCACCGCAGCGAGCCGCTGAGTGAAAAATGGCTCGTGGGAAAGCCAAAGGTTCGACGATTCTCACGCATGTTCAGCACGTGCGGGTCGTGCGACCATCGACAACAACAACAGGAGTAAGAAAAGCGCAGAGCAAATCGTTTGAAGTGCATTTAATGCACGTCAAGCAAAACGAGCGTCGCTTTTGTTATACTACGACTTTCATACACTAACCCATATAAAACATACGATCTGTTATAGAACAGGTATATATCTGAAAAGATCAGGTATTAAGGCAAATGTTTAACAATATATACTCTAATTGATTCTATGTCTCTCTCTCTCCCTATCTCTCAGATTCTCAAGTGAAATAAATTTCACAAATGACTTTTAAACAAGATCAGTAGATATATATTTGTATATGTGCGTATCTGTGTAGGCTCATTTAAATTTTGATATATCTCTTAGATAATATTTCTTTTAGCAATTATAAAACTCTCATAGGCATTTTCTTTTAACATCAAAGTCTTCCATTCCAAGTAGGGCAAGCTTCTCATATGATATGCAACTTCCGACTAGCTCTTGGCAGCGTTTCCGTTTCGTTTTATAATATATTTCTTCTTTTAATATATTTCAAGTTCTCTTAATAAAGTAAATACATAAAATTTTGTTAGAGCATTCAAACTTCGAATCGCCGAATTCTCATTTTGCTTAATGTCTTTTTTTTTTTTTTTTTTTTTTTTTTTGTAATTTTAAGAGTAATTTCTAACCAATTTTTATATAATAAAAAAATAATGAAAATTGGCTAGCGATTATAATCGAGCGTGAATTAATGCTGTGGACAGAGCGAAAATATTTTTGAGTAAAAAATATAGAACTCGAACTAATTGGAAATAGTTGAAAAAAATAAGACTTTAGAACTTCTAAAATGCATTTCAGTTGCTGTTGTTGCTTTAGTACTTCATCTTCCACCTTCCACTTTCCACCTTCCACCTTCCACCTTCCACATTCCACTTTCCACCTTCCAACTATTAATAAAACATTCAGAACTCTTTGCTTCAATATAGTTCGTATAATTTTCGAAAAAACAAATGGAAACACTGTAAGAGACAGGTGAAAATATATTTTTGGGAAATTTCAATTAACATATTTTCAGCTTCAAAAACTCTTAAGGCATTGATTAAAGTTGTTGATGTTGTTGTTGTTGTTGTTGTTGCTGCATTGCTGCTGCTGCTGCTGCTGCTGCTGCTGCTTCTTCTTTGACTTTTGGCTGCTTTGCAGTAGAATTTGCGCCTCGTCCGCATCATCGATCCAGGTTTCCAGGGTGCAGGCACTGGAATGATGACTCGATCTCTGTGACTGATTTGAGTTGCTCAGGCGTTTGCCATTCGGCAGCGCCTGCAGCTGCCGCCAACGGCTATCGAAGTTGGCCCAATGCTGTCGCAGATCGAATGGCTGCTCCTCATCCTGCTCCTCCTCCAGGGAGTTGCCATTGATGTCCCATTTGACAATCGGGTAATCGTCGTGCGGCTGCTGCTCTCTGATTATCAAATTATGATACTGTCCATCGAACTGGGAGCCCAAGCTGAAGCTATAGCCACACTGCTCCAGCTCCCGATCTCGCTGCAGATCAAGACTCGAATTCGAGGGCGTGTGCCGCAGATAGCGCACGTTCTCCTTGTAGTGCATCAAATCAAATTGTATATCTAGACTGAATTCCTCTTCCGCCAGCTGCTGCTCCGTGAACGCTTCGCTGGCATCTTCACACTGGGATTGGACGGATCTTTGTGGTTGATTATTGTATTGCTTATCATTCATGGCAACTGGATTGCAGTTGTTACCCATCGTCTCCTGCTTCTTCTGCTCTTCTCGCTCCGCCATCTCCTGCTCCTCCTCCTCCTCCCCCTCATCATCGTCCTGCTCCTCATCCTCCAGGCGCTGCACAAATAATTGCTTTGATGTCGATATTTTGCGCAACAGCTGCATAAAAATAAAACTCAATATTAATGCGCATTAAGAGTAGCGGTTAGCTATTGCTGCTGCTGCTATTACTGATGATGTTGCTGCTCCTATTACCCAGCAACTGACGCCCAACCAACAATAGGTCAGCGCCACACGCAGCTATCGATTTTTATGCGCTCTACTAAAGCAGCTAAATATATATGGGGTATATGGGCTTTTAGAAAAGAGAGATCAGAAGGTACTGTAGTAAAGTGTAGAAAAAGTGAAAAAGTCTGTCTCGTCTAAAGAGTATTCAATATATAGCTGTCTGTCCTATCATCTTTCTATATAACTAGAGTCTATCTTTTCATTTCATTTTAAGCTTCTGCAATTTCTCATTATATTATTATAAATATATTCATTAAAATTTATTGACTTGTATTTTCCTCAATAATATTATTTTAATTATTTATTTAATTATTAATTAAAATTTTAAATAATTTTTACCTCAACAATATGTATATTCATTAATGTTTTCTTCAAAAATATATTAATATAAATTTATATAATTTAATTTTTATTTTATATATTCAACATATGTTCTAAGTTGTTTAGAATTTTGATTAAATTGATTTTGATTTAATTTTTTTTTTTTTTATTATTTACCCATTACATATTCTCAATACAATCATTGTCTAAGGCTACACTACATCAATTCTGCGAATTCAACTAAGTTTAGTTTAAGCAACAAATTCACTTGGTTAAATGTATATTATGGCAAATTGCTCCTGCCTCAGGGTATCTACCAGTCGATCACTCAACTCTACTCACTTTTATTTTTTATTTATTTTTTTTCTTTCTTTTATTGATTATGCACAGAGACCCACCCACGGTCCGCATAGGCTCACCTTGAGACAGGATTTCTTGGTGCGCCTCAGCAAGTGGGACATGTCAGCGCGCTCAGAGTGTGTCTATTGTAGTTGTTCTTGTGGTTGTTGTTGTTATAATTGTATTTATTATTATTATTATTGTTGTTGTTGCTATTGTTCAGTGTGAAACAGACTTGAGCCACGCGACATTTTGATTGTAGCGGCTGCTGTTGCGGCTGCTGCTGCTCCTGCGGCTGCGGCTGCTGCAGTTCGTCGGCAAATCCAAACTGAAATTGGAAATAGAAATGTTATAGAAACGCTTGTGTTTAACCCTCTCCCGGCTTTCTCCCGTTATGGCTGAGTTCAGTTCAGTCGAACGCTTCGGCGGCGGTCGCAGGTGGACGTGAGCAGCTCGTGTTTGCCGCATGACTCATAGAGCAGCAGGAATTGCAAGTGCCAAAACGAGCTACACACACACTCACACACACTCACACACACTCACACACACACACACACACACACACTTACACATACAGTGACAGCTGAGAGCCGAAGGCTTTGGTCGGCACCGGCGCAGTAAACAGAATCTCTATACAAGTCCCGCCATCGACATTGTTTGAGCGCAGATTTCTCGTATTTGAGGCCCATTTCGAGTGGACCCTCGAGTGCAAATGGCGTCAACGAGCAGCCAAATACGCTAATATGGTAATGCGTCCGATAACCTGACTCAACCCGACTCGCCCCTACCTCACTGCAGAGACTCGGATCCACCACTTGAGCGGGCTAGCCTAGCCTTGGCTGCGTGTTTTCATTATGGCCTGGCGCCAATTTGTTGCCATAAATTACATTGTCCTGATTTCCTTTTATTTTGTTTTTCTAGAGCACTCCCAGTGCAGAAGAGGAAGCACAAGTAGAATTCCTAAGCAGATTAGTTAGAGGAATGCTCTATGAAAATTTAGAATATCATGAGTGAAAGATTTCTGTTTAAATATACATTAGAAATATTTAAATATATTTAAAAATAAAAATGAAATAAAACAAAAATTAGTTAATTGATTTAAAATGTATTTTTCTTTATTTTATAAATAATTTACAAATAATTAGAAAATTTAATTAAAAATATATTTAGGTAACTAAAACTATTAGAATAATTAATATATTTTATGAAGCAAGCTTAATGATCATGGCGCTGCTATTAATGATCCTAGAGAGGAATATAATTAATGTAATAATTAGGATGTTAAATTAATAGAAAACTCAGGTTGTCAGCGTGCTTTGTTGAACTGCATTTGCTGCTTATGGATTGCTGCCTACCGATTCTTTTTCGCTCTCGGCTTAGCTCTCAAATTGGAACCTTCAAGGTTAGCGATGCACTCTTGCTGTGCAGTGTTCTCAGTGTTTCTGTATTCATGTTCCATAATTCCTGTCTTTATCAACCATCACTTACATTCGCTACTTTATGGTCTTTGCTTTGACTCTGCCTATAGTGTCTCTCAGGTGACTCATCTCTGCTATCTGCAGTAGAAGTGAGTAGATGTATGCAGACTTATGTAGATGTAGGCACTTTCGAGATGAGAGAGTGTTGTAAGTGCCATAAAGAAAGACTTGCAATGCTTTAGAGTGCTCTCTTTCTAGTCGCGGCTCTTCAATATATTTGTTATATATCTAACTTATGCAGTCACATAAATTTCTATATAATTAACATAATTTTAAACTGATTTGCTGCGATTCGAAAACTTCTAATCGAAACTGTGGGAACTGCGCTAGCTGTAGAATGTTTTTTTTTTTTGGGTGTGACTGCAGTGATGTAATTAATGACATTTACATTTAAATTTCGTGGGCTTATTTACGAAATGATTTAAATGCAATTTAAGTGTTAAATGTAAAAAACGAGTTTTTCAATTCAACTATGGTTAAAAAATTCAATTGAGAAAGAGTGAGCGAAGGAAGAGAGGTAGATACAGAGTGAGCGAGAGGGAGAGCGGGAGGGAGTGAGCACTTGAATAAAACTTGAATTTGAAGCACTTTGCGGCTTGTCCGACAATTTGTCACATCACTCAAAGTGAAGTGCGCGAAGAGCAGGACATGGAAGGACCTGGGCGAGAATATATGCCTGGAGCTGCCTACACTTTGAAAACTCCAAATGAATGAATGATGACACACGCAGCTAATTGCGCTGGGCAGCAAGCAACAAAAATCATTTGATTTGATTGAATTTGAAGTTAGAAAAAGGGATCTAGATGTGTATGTACTGTAGATGCGAATATAATAAACAGTTAAAGCGTGACTGGATAGATTTTCGAGTGCTACGATCGACAGACAATCGCTCATATATATTCGCATTTTTTTTTTCTTTTCTATCTCTCTTTGACAGATGTCAGTGTTCGCTTTTTAGACGCATTGACTAGGTAAAGGGTATATTGATGAGTTGGCCAATTAACGATTGATCGATAACCTGACGGCCAACTGCCGAATTGGCAATATCGATTTCGAAGTGCTTGCTTGATTTTAATTTATAATTGCCAAACAATTTGAGTAGAGGGGGTGGCTCTCAAGTGTGGCGTGCGAGAGAGGCGAGAGTTCAACCCCGCTTCGACACGCCGCATAGATTTTTATTGTTATTGTCATTGTGGTTCAAAGTCCCGCAGGGTGGGAATCGTATTCCTCCTATTCGAATTTGGAATTCGTGTTTGTGTTCGTATTTTCGTATTAACACTTGAGTCTTTGAGCCTGTGGCGTCGTGTCAATTATGCGCATTTCGTTAATTTCACTTGCCCATTGTGCGAAATTTACATTTTATTAGTTTTACATGCTCGAGGCATTAAAATTATTTACGATCCCAAATATTGTCGGTTGTAAATAATTTCGCTGGCACGTGGAAAGCATACACACACACACACACACACACATGGCCAACAATCATTAATTGTAAAATGTAACGGTCAGTGCTTGACCTTTTCCTAATTAGTGGCACATTGTTCCGGACCTACATTTATCCACATCTCTCCCTCCCTCTCTTTCCCTATCTCTAGAGAGCTCTGTCTGGACACGCGCCTCTTTAAATGTTTTTCAGGTCTGTTGCGATTTCGTAAATGGATCGACGACAAACAATCGTTCCACTTAGCCTCATATATACTATATACTGATAAGAGCATCATAATATAAGACGAGCTGGAATTCTAGTTAATGAGAGCTCGACTAGGGCATGATCTATGTGTCTCGGGCGATAGGGATGATGCTAGAGTATCATATATATTAAATGCATGTAAGAATCTAAAGATGCTCATTCACTTAATCTTATATATAACTATTTAAATATTTTTACTTAATTACAGGGTATGCAGAGTGTGTTATGTCTGTTTGACTAACTTTTCATAGACCAATCTTACATTTATCAACTTGCAAAAAACATTATACCCATAACACTTTGCTGACAGGGTATGAAAAGTGCGCTCAATTTGGCGTAAAGCTAAAATTCTTGAATCAGTTAAGATTTGCAGTTCTCTTACGCCAGACGTCGTTTCGCTTGAGGTTCTACAGAGAGAAATGGCCACCCAGGGTATCAACTACTATGATAAGGAGCTGGACATGGCTCGCGTTATAGCCGAGGCACAATTGGAGGATTGCGATGAGGCGCTCAATATATGCGATCTGAGCACTGTGGAGCGTAAATTTGAACTCTGGCAAAAGCAGCTGCCACGCATCATGCCCTTCTATGCCGTCAAATGCAATGATGATCCAAGAATTGTGCAAACCTTGGCTGATCTCGGCGTAGGCTTCGATTGTGCCTCGAAGAATGAGCTGAAACTGGTAGTAAATAAATTTTTAATTATATGTATATATGTATTTTAAATTTTATATATTTTTTACATTTGCCTAATCAACAAATAGGTTCTCGATTGTGGCGTCTCGCCCGATCGCATCATCTTTGCCAATCCCTGCCGTCCAATCAGCCACTTGGACTACGCTCAGCAGCAGAAGGTACTCAAAGGCACCGTGGACAATGAATTCGAGATTTACAAGCTGCACAAACACTATCCCAATTCCAAGTGTGTATTGCCTTTAATCTCTCAATCTTTCGCTCTCACTCGCTCAATCTCTCTTGCTCTCACATTTCATTATATTTTCAGTCTCATAGTTCGCTTCAAGTCTGAGGCAAAGGCCGCACAATGCCCGCTGGGCGATAAATTTGGTTGCGATGCGGACATAGATGCCTCAGCGCTGATGCTGCTTGCTAAATCTCTTGATCTAACAGTGAGTCATAGTAAATTGTATATAGAAAATATAAAAAGCTTAGAGATCAGAGAATGATGAAATATATATATTGTCGATCAGCAATATAAATATAGATTACTTTTACATAAATTTCCAGGTAACCGGCACCAGTTTTCACGTTGGATCTGGCTGCTCCGAACTGGAGGCTTATGATCGCGCCATCAAGAAGGCTAAAAACCTTTTCAAATTTGGTCAACTCCTGGGCTACGACTTGAACCTATTGGATATAGGCGGAGGCTTTCCAGGCAGCGATGATGAGCACTTTATAAGGGTGAGTATAATCAAAAAAAAACTTTCAATATTATAGAATATAATGTTTAATGATATATATATATATAGTTAGCTGGCACGGTAAACAGTGCCGTGCAAAAGCATTTTGCCGATGAACGCATTCAGATAATTGCCGAGCCAGGCCGTTTCTTTGTGGCAGCGGCCTATACACTGGTCTGCAAGATTCATGCCAAACGCGAGGTACGCAACGCCGCCGGCAAGCTGGACACTGTCATGTACTATTTGAACGATGGCGTCTACGGCTCCTTCAACTGCATACTCTACGATCATCAGACGGTAACAGTGGAACATTATTTGGTAAGGCATTTACAATTATGAGATATAAAATATACAGTACTATATATAGTTTATCATCATCATACATTTCTTATATATTATATTTACCATATGTCTCAGGCTGCCGATAATTTACTGCCCACATTCAAGAGTTTGATCTGGGGACCCAGCTGCGATGCCCTGGACAAGGTAAGTTTTATTTACTATATATAATCTATATATTTATATGTCTACACTTTCACTTCATTTACAGATCTCTGAGAATCTGCGTTTGCCCTACTTGAAGCGTGGCGATTTGCTGGGCTTTCCAAATATGGGCGCATATACAGTGCCCATTGCTAGCGCCTTTAATGGTTTTCCCTTGCCCAAAACGCTTTTCTTTAAAGCCATATGACTAACTGAATTGGCATTGATAAATAAAGAAGAGATTTGTGTGTTAGTAACCAATATGATTTTTATTCATTATAATTGCTCCATTGAGAACTTAGAATATGTTTGCTTTAATACTCTTTCTCTGACAAGTTCTACAACAAAGACAATGGAATAGCTCCATGGATTCACATTTACTTAGTTTTATATTTTGATGTTTTTTTTTTTCCTCTGAATTTTAATATTTTGAAAAGAACAGCTAACACCAAAACTGACCCGAATTGGGATATTCAGCGCATTCTTTTGAAAATATTCCACTTTTTTTTTTCTCTTTGGAAAAAATATACATGTGCAAACATATATGTATATATATATGGGTTTTGGATAAAGATTTGTGTTGAGTTACGTGCGCCAGTTGGTTAACTGACCCAACCAGAACTTTCGCACGTTACCTTGGACAAAATGGAAATATAAAATAGGTATATGTATATATGTATATAACTTAATTCAAATACAATTCAATAGAGTTTCACATATTAATATCAAAAAATCAAATCAAAAAACAATTTCAAAAATTGTATTCTCTTAATATCAAAAATTCTTGCTCATGCTCAAAAGTAGTTTTATAAAATTTTGTCTGATATGTTGTGATATGTTATAACGATTATTTGTATACATATATATATGTATATAATAATAATAATTGATATCGTGTATATGCGCTTATCGCTTTCTCATCATGCTTCTCTCTTGCTTGCTTATGCTCGCATGTAAAGAGTACAAACTACTTATTTCATAATCAGTTCTTGGTGATTGATGCAAATATTAATATTTCCTTTCTCTTCGTTTGAACGCGTACAATTTTCCATTTTTCATATGTATTAGTATTATAATAGATAGTTTTACATATACATACATATAGAGTTAGTAATTCTTTGGTAAATATTTCGAATATTGGAAAAATTTCGACTAGGTTTTCTTTTCTTAATTTTTGTTTTGATATGCTGCTTGGCGGAAAAAACTTGAATAGCAAAAGGTAATACGATACATATATAGAATATATCCATATGTGTGGAAAAAAAAAACAATAAAATAACAAATTTCATTATAATGATTGTATCTCACAACAGCGACGACGACATACATAGTAGTACTACACACATAGACATGCACAATAAATAGGTACATACATATATGTGCTCTTAAAATTCTATAATATAGTATTTAATTATATAATAATAATAATATTAATAATATCGCTTAACTTGTAACAATTCACGTTTGTTTTCAGATATGTTTGCGTTTCCATTTGGTTTTTGTTTTAGTTTTTCGACTCTTAAGTCTAAGCTACGTCTTGATTGCCGATC
This sequence comes from Drosophila koepferae, assembly GCA_030914345.1. Lineage (NCBI taxonomy): Eukaryota > Metazoa > Arthropoda > Insecta > Diptera > Drosophilidae > Drosophila > Drosophila koepferae. The sequence continues at coordinate 11,014,882 of JAUESR010000211.1, read as the reverse complement.
GATAAACACATTTATCGATAGGTTAACAACTAACGATCGGCTTGCAATTTTTATATTTAAATATTTTTTTTGTCGGGCTACTGGTTTAATGTCTTAAATGTTTTGTGTGCGTATTCAATGGATATTTTATGATTTCTTTTCGAAATTATTTCTTTCTTTGCAGCGCGATTTATGACATTGGCATCAGAACGACATAAAATTCAACAAGGTGGGTGTTTTTTTTTTTTTTTTTGTTTTTTATAGCTATTTTGCTATTCGTTTTTTTGTTTAGTGTAATTCAGTTTCGATGGGGCACTTGCACTGGGGTGATATTGCAGCTTGTTTGTTTTTGAGTGGGAAGTTGTTGTTGTTGCTGTTGTTGTTGCGTGCATGCTGTGTCTAACAATTGCCAGAGTTGCATAATTCACGGATTCACTATAATCTATAATAAAAAATACAATACAACAACACAGAAATGGTTTGTAGGTATACAAAAATTGGACATTTTGGGGATTGGGGAAACGCGGGCGGGGTGACTGGGCTCAATAAGTATCACTTCAGCTAATGATCTGATCTGATCTTGATGATGATCCATAATACGGATAAACGGAGCAAGGCGAACAAAAAAAAAACGGGGAATGTGTGAATGCAATTACGATACGTTTTGCGTATGCTGCTTTTAGTTAGGGAGCTTCGCGTTTATATTTAAACGCTACTCAGAAAGGCCACGCTACACATGGCCAATTGGGCCAAAATGTTCACTTGCAGTATCCGCATTAGACTGCCGCTGGAGGGTGAGGGACTCACATTGAGGCCAGCACAGTGCATCTTCTCAGTGGGCATCGCTTGTACGAAATATTCGCGATTATCCAACGACATGTGGCACAGCGGCTTCTTCTTTTGTGACATTTCATCGTCCTTATTCTTCAGGTCCTCCAAGAGCTTAGGGAACCAAATCAATTCACACGAACAGTTCAATGGATTGTCTGAGCATGAAATAAAAATATATAATTATTGAAAACGTTTTTTTGCACAAATATCTCATCTACTTGCCAGTGATATCAATAATGCGCAATGTATCGATAACTGGTTCCATTGTATCCTGCGGAATGCGTTGCATTTTATTGTTTTGCAAATTTAACGTCTCCAGCGAATTGAGGTTCTCGAACAGGGTGCTGGGCAGCACTTTGATGCTATAATTGAGATCAAATTAATTTCTGCCAATACGCTAGATATATTCTAGATATATCTTGATTGCTTTACTCATTCTTTTGCAGATTAAGGAACGTGAGCGTATCGCCGTATCCAGTAAAAGCATCATCGGCCAGCACATTGATATTATTGTTTCTCAAATCCAAATGACGTAGACGATGCAATGGGCGCAATGCCTCACTTGGTATAGCATTTATATTATTATCGCCCAAACGTAAATACTGCAGATTCTCTGTGAATATATACATTCATTTATATATAGATATATCATACTGATTGACTCATTACAAAACTCACCCTCCAATCCCTTGAACGCATCTTTGTCAATTACGCTAATCTTATTGCCTTCCAACTCCAGAGAATTTAGTAGAGTTAAGTGTGAGAATACATTTGCAGGCACGGTTGTAATCATATTATGTGCCAATATCAGAGAATCCAAATTCTCCAGACCTGTCAGCAATTTGGAATACATATAATAGTAAACATTCAGCTTATCGAAATTTGCTAATTTCTCACCTTCAAAATCTCCCTCACTAATCGTTCGTATCTTGTTCTCCTGTATCTCAAGTTTCTTCAGCGTATCCAATATGGAGAGCGCCTTTTGTGGCACACTCGATAGATCATTACCACCCAGATTCAAGCGCTTAAGTTTTCTAAAAAACAAAAAAAAAAAAATTCAATTAATATTCACTCAACTATTTATGTATTTTAATTATGTGTACATACTTCTCTAGGCCGCGGAATGCTTCGGGATCAACCTGTGTTATTTTGTTCTCATAGAGCGTTAGAATCTCTAGCGTGTCCAGGCCCTCGAACGCGTTGTTATGTATTACACTAATTTTATTGTGATTTAAGTTCAAAATCAGCAAATGGAACAGATGTTTCAGAGCCTGTAAATAAGATTATTTGTTTAGTACAATTTCTTAAAAATTATTAAGAATCTTGCGAAATGATTTATGTAAGCAAAACTAATTTTTTCTTATCATTTTTTAAATAACTGCAAAAATGACTAGCAAAGATGGGTCTTTGACACACAAACACTTATCGATAGGCACACCTATCGCTAATATTTGAATTGAAAATAGATATGCATGCATATCGATATTTAAGCACGATCAAATTGGACTCACTTGCGATGGCACCGTTTTCATTTGATTTAATGAAACGTCCAGTTGTGTGAGTCCCATTCCTGCAAATAAATAAATAAGTATATACATACATATTGACAGCATAAACGCATTTAATTTGTGCACTTACCCAGCGAACTTAATGCATTCTCCTCGATGGCTGCCAGGCTGCTGTTGTGTATTGTTAAATGACGAATGTCCAGAGCCAGAAAAACAAATCCTTGCAGCTTGGGCAGATTATTGTGTCGCAGTTTCAAGTAGAATATGACTGGACTTTTGCCCTTTAGTGTGCCCATAGATTTGGCAATATGCGCTAGATCCGTCGTCTCGCACAATACATCCAAGCCATTCTTCTTGACGGTGCATATACACGGCGAAATAGCAGACGCTTCTGGGCACACCTGTTGCGGTGTACCCTGGCCCAATGCCTGGGCCAGCAGAAACAGCAGCAAACAACTTATGACGCCCACTGTATGTGTGCATTGGAATAGCAGCTGCATTTGTCCGACCATGTTGACACGCACACTTGCACGGACACCGAAGCTCAGCTCTACTTAAGCGGCGATTGCTATGATTCCAATAATCCGTTAATGCCTATATACAGTTCCTGTCCCTGTGGAGAATATAAGAGTAAGAGTGTGAATAAATATGTATAAGAGTCTATGCAGAAGCGAATTACAAAGCGAAAAGCGAATTACAAATTAAGCGCACAATGCGCGATTTGATTTATGTCTGTGTGTGAGTGAGTAAGTGTTTGGCTGTGTCTGTGTGAGTGTGTGTATGTGTGTGTATTTGGCGGATTAAAAATAAATTGAACTAATTGAGCAGCACTTGACGTACAACAGTCGTTGTTGTTGTAGTTGCTGCTCTGCGTCCAAAGTTACGCATGAAAATTGCAACAAAAAATTAGCATATACATACATATGTACATTCATATGTGTATGTCTATGAATATGTATATACATATACATACATACATACATATATACATTTAAAATAAAATGCATAATCAATTGTCGTTACACTCACCTAAAATGTTTGTCCGTCCCTATTGAATCAGTGCCAAATAAAACATGCTTCTTAATTGCGATGCGGCGTTAAATCAATTGAAATTCCTTTTATTAAACCTCGGGCTTATCACTCTTCCGATTTTACAGTTTCCCACCGTCGACACAACAAGCAACAATTAGTCAGTGTTGACTTTCACTCTACACACACGCACCCACACACAGGAGTGAGGGAGGAGCGCAGCCTCTGCCCCTGGCTGGTTGTGTGCGTAAATGTGTCTGTGGGGAGCTTGTGGTGGTGGGTCTTAAAGAGGGGCGTGTGTTAACTCGGTCAGAGTGTGTGTATAACGATGTAACGGAAAATCGATATCATTCAAACAAAAAAAAAGGAAGGAACTGTTGCCACTCAGCGTTGCTTTTATCAATTATTAAAACAGTTTGTTTATTTTTATTATTACTATTATAATTTTATTTATGAATATGCACTAACATTTAAATTAGTTGAAATCTCGCTCAATTGTTGCCGCATTAGCTGAACATAATTTCTATTGTATCGTTTTAAATTGTGTTGTGGCAAAGCTTAAGTTGCTTTTTTATTCTTTTTTTTATACGATGCCGCGCGCCGACACACGCATTAGCTATATGTATATATAGCTAATATATATATGAATTATGGGGGGAAGGCGGGGGTGGAAAATAAATCAGTACAAACAGCGCGAATAAGAAGCACGTTTACTTGGCATAACCGACGACAGCGGACTGAGATTTCAAAATTTCGAAACTTTGGTGGTTGATTCAGTCGAATTTCAAGTCGGGTAGTGTTGGTAAGCACTTTTATAAATGTCATTGCCGTCCTGAAGAGCGATATGGTCAGCCTAAAATATCATATGTTTATACTAATCGAATACAATAAGTCCAAGATAATGAATTCCGTTGCAAATGTGTTAAAGAAATTTTTGAAATGTTATTGAAGGCATTTAATCGAATTGCTCAGCAAATATCAATATTGACTAAAGATAAACTAAAGAAACACTATTAGAAACATAGCAATCATTCTAATCCCTTCAAAGTAAAAAAAAAACTAGTTTGCCTGAAATCTATGGAGTAGTATTTCAGAATCATTTAGTATCTTCAACTGATATAACAAAATTATTCAATTTTGTGAAATACATTCGCTCACACACTTGTATAGTAATTTTTATTTATTTTTCTACTTTTATTATATACATGTGTATATATATATATATATAAAACAATGGGTAAATGCAACAAGGAATTTGCAGCAAGATTGGTGGCCGAGTTGATGGGCTGTATGCTCGTGCAATACCTCGGCTGCGCCGTCGGAAGTGCCTCTAGTGGGATTGCTAAAATCTTCAGGGTCTTCGTCACGACAGAAGCACCTAGAGTTCTGGAAGATAAGACCACTCCGCTTTCATATGCATTCACATGGGGTGGCCTAATCATCGCTGGAACAATGGCATTTCGAATCGTATCCGGAGCCCATTTGAATCCGATAATCTCAGTTGCAGCGATTATAGTTAAAAATATTAAATTGGTGGATGGTTTATTTTACATGCTAATGCAATTACTGGGCTCCTGTCTGGGCTATTGCTTGGCTAATGCCTCGTTTGGTTCTTGGAGTTTTGGATCTTTCTGTGTGACGATCGTTAGAGTGAATCCATGGTGGAAGGCGCTGGTTCTCGAATTTTTATTAAGCGGCGCTTGGGTTCTAGCTTTCTGTTCGTCATGGCATGTAGAAAATGAACAACCAGATGAAATTGCATCATTAAAAATCGGATTAGTTGTCGTTTGCGCCACTCTCGTCGGAGTAAGTATAGATGTATATATATTATTTTATATTATATTATATATCTTCATTTAATTAGACACAATATTCGCACACCTGCATGAATCCTTTCCGATCGCTATGGCCCGCTTTATTTCATAGTCGCTTTGACTACATCTATATATATGTTGCAATACCATTTGTCGCCGCCATAGCGTTGGCTTTCGCTTGGCGTTACCTTTATCTGTTGAATGCGGACGAGACTGCTAGCGGACCTGGAGGACCCGAGAAAGAATAATTACTATCCCTACTGCCGATTTCAAGCCAAACAATAATCCAAATATAAATTTCCAAATTGCTCCCACAAATGCAGATATTATTTAAATGTTATAAATTCAATTAAGTGGTAATAAAATCGTAAAATCTTTTGGCACCAGAGTCTAGAATATGTCCATATTCATTTAATATATTTTCCATTGCAATTGCCTAAAAACTAGAACTATAAGTTCATTCATGCTCCATTCAATGCTCAAGATCCGTCAACTTAAACCTCTTCCAAATCAAAAAGGATAACATGTTTCCATTTTGTATAATATATATATATATAACTTATGTTTTATAAATAGAATTAGAGTACATAGGAATAATGCATATCTAATGGGGTCACATTTGTCAACGAGATGTTTGAAGCGAGAAGCTATGCTATGCTGTGTTAAGGAACATCTTATTCACTGTCCTGCTAAAGTCCCACGCCCACGCCGGCAGTGGGTGTATAGTAGAGGCACTGCATCGCCTCTTGGAGGGCACGCTGGCATGCCAATGCAGAGGTAAAGCCCCCAGCATTCTCCTGCGGCGTCTCAGGCCGTATATGTGCAACGTAGCCCATGGACTCGATCTCGGAAAGTGGCGGCGGCGTGGGACCCTCGGTGATGGGTATGAGTGGCTCGTATATAAAGAGCGGGCCCTCCTCCGATTTTGGTACTGGCAGCAGTGATGGATCTGCTGTCTGGCCAAACTTAATGCCTGTGGAGAATTCGTTTGTGCTTTTGGGCGGTGGCAACTGCTTCTCCTCTTCGCGCTGTTTTTCCGCCTTTTCGGCGAACTCACTGACGATGGTGGCAGCGTCCTTGCCGCTGTACATGAGCTCCTCGATCAGTGCCTGCTTGTCACGAGCCTTTTTCTTTTTATGCTCGGTTTCCAGTTCTTCCAGCTCCTTCTTGCGGGACTCATCCTGCACGCGCTCCAGTTCGAGTAACTCCTCCAGGGCGCACTCGTCGCGGCCGACCCGTGTTTTATTGCGCTGAATGACCTCGCGGTTGTCCCGCTTATAGGCCTCGATGCGCTTGTTGGTCTCAATAATTTCAATGTTGTTGCACAGATTGTAGATAATGTCTTCGATTTCTTCCAAATAATCATTATACTCCTCCAGCGTGGCAAAGTCCTCTTCGCGCTTGTTGTAGTCGCGCAGAATGCGTCGTCGTATGTCCACCTCTTTCTCTACCATGGGATCTTCGAAGAGCTGAACGCGAAAGTTGTTCCGTCGCAAGGGTACCATGCATTCCGGACAAGCGCCGGAGCCCTTCAGGAAGAGCATATCCACGCAAGATTCGCATAGCGTGTGTCCACAAACGTTGACCATCAACTTTAACGATGGATTTCGATATTTGGTGGTCTTGCACCGCGGACAAGCCTGCTCCTCCATCCCACTTCTGTTCTTTTAATAACGATTATTTAATAAAGTTAATTATGACTTTATGCCGGTCAATTTATTACAAGCAAATAAAATTTAAGACTCGAAATGGCACACGCCAATTTCGATAGCGATAACTCACAACAAAACATAGCTGGAAATCATATGCATGCATTTACAATGCATGGTCACCCTAACACACAGTATATCGATATAACTTTTTCGATAGTTAGGGCGCGCATTCAAATGTCAAAATAACATGAGCAAAACGCACTTTCATTTTTTTTTTTGAACATTTTATTTTAAACAGCATACGCGGTAGTTGCTCACATTTAGAATAGAATTTAAACATTGTTTTTTAATATACACGCATATATATAATATACATATATATAATATTTATGTATGATATATATATATGCTTTTAATAATTATTTTAATAATTTACATCGATCAAAACCTTTTCTTATATGTACGTACATAGGTTTCAGCAGCAATTTGTTGTTTTATATCTTTCTCTTGTGTTTTATTTTTTTATTTATATAAAGTAGTTAAAAGCATTTCGAAGCAGATGCACAAACATTTGAAATTAAGTAACATTTTACGCTGATTACTTGGCTTCGAAATTTGCGTGTGGTATTCCGTAATACTTGAGAAAAAGGTCGTGTATGTGTCGGTGTGTGGGTGTGTATATATATGTGTGTGTTCTTGATATAAAAGCAGCACATTTTGAAATATATGAGAGTTATACGTAAAATGCTATAGTGGGCTAGTAGATTTAGGCTAACTTACGCGCTAAAATGTTGTTTGGGCTTACACAATGTATACAATCTTCTTGAATGGACAAAAATAAAACAATTGATAGATTTACATACATTACATATACATATACATATACGGATACGCATACATATACGCTTACACAGTTATTAGCGTATATGCATGTAAAGAAATCGACACGAAACCTAAAACAAGAATTGAATCAAAGGCGCGCTTTTTTCTCTGTATAGGCTCAACAAATTTTCGATTCAATTATAAATCGAATCACTGTAAATATCACAATTTAGTTAACACATACTATACAATGCATACAATTAAAATAAATTTAAACGGTCTGTCAATAACAATATATGTAGTTGCAACCATATATCTCTAGTCGCAAGTTAAATAGTAATATTAAAGAAAAAAAAAAAGAGAAAAGAATATAACTCGTCGGGTTGTTTGGAAAGTCGGAGCAGAGGGCAGAGGGCAACGAGCAACGAGCAACGGGCAGCGGGTAGCTAAAGTGAGTTTGTCATACACAATGTTAAACGGTTAGCATTCAGAAGCTAGCCCTGCAGTGCGGTAACCTCCTCCTCCAGCTCAGCGTCCACCTCATCAATCTTGGAGCCGCTGCAGCCACGGCACTTGCAGCAAATGATGCACGGCGCCGCGAGTAACAGCAGCGGCGATGCCACCAGCAGCAAAATGCCAAAGCCGGCAAATATCCCAATAACTTGAGCACGATGCCAGACGACAGAGGCGCGTGAGTGACCCAATTTGTTCTTGCACGGTCCCTTGTCGTAGTGCCGCAACAGAAAGTCATCCTGCAAACAAGCGAATGCATTCATTAGCCCCCATAGGCAACTGGCGATTAATGCATGTGTGTACTCACATCGAGACTGGCCAGACAGTACCAGCAGAAGACGTGCTTGCATCGCTTGCACATCATCTGGGCGCAGCCCTCGTCCTTCTCAATGGGCACCGCGCACATGGGGCAGCATTTGATGAGCTCGTTATCGAACGGTATCCCAATATCATCCTGGCCATCAGCAATCAAACGACGTCCGAATTCCTCACAGCTTATGTTTGGATGATACTGTCAAAGGTAAAAGCAAATTGCATTCATTAATTGATTGCTTTAAGGATTGCACAGGTGCAGGACGAGAACTGATGCTTTTTAGATGCTTTTGATAGGCTCAGCGCATCGTTACTTACCGCCTTCTTGCAGAGAGCACAGAACTCATCCTTGCAGGAGGGACAATGCACCGATATGGAGAGCAGTGGCTGAGCACCATCCTGTTGTGGTGTGTAGCTCTGGGATGTGGATGGCGACTCATCCATTTGGCAAATCGCGCTGCCAGCTAACCCCGGCATTGTGCCATTATTTGCCGTGGCAGACGCAGCTGTAGTTGTTGCGCCCACCATGCAAATTGTCTCGCAGCCGGCACGTGGACACCAGGTGCGCGTTTTATCCAATTCGATTTCTATAATAGAGAGCAAATCGTTTGATAAATAAATGAGTTCCGATTAAACAAGAGAAAGAGAGAGAGAGAGAGATAGATAGATAGAGATTAGGCAGCGACACGTACCTCGATTTAGGCGATAACGATGATGTTTCTTTAGCAAGTTCGTTGTGGTTAGATTCGCGATTTCGGGCAGCGAGATGGCGCCTTGGGCGGGGCATTTGGCATCGGGGCAGGAGATCTCGTAGGCGCCTTCGGTTATCTCAAAGTCCACATAGGCGCGCATGCACTGCAAATCGAAGCGTAAATAAATGGGGTTATTATCGATGGCAAAACGCTTTGGTAAAAGTTTCATTTAGTTGTTTTAGTTTCTGTGCTATTGTTGTTAGTTGTTGTTAGTATTTTGTTGTTGTTGTTGTTGTCGCAAAAACTAAACAATTTGGCAAGTTGCGCAGCATAATCCGCTTTGAGCTGGCTCCAGCTCAATTCCATTAGCTCTATAGCAACCAGATACCCACCCAACTAACCTCTCTCCCCCCCTCTCTCTCTCTCTCTCTCTGTCTCTCATACTCCTACAGTCACCCTTTTCACAGCTTCACATTGGGTATGTGCGTGTGCTTCTGTGTGTGTGTGTGTGTGTGTGTGTGACCCTTGGGCAAAACTTTTGTCAAGGCATTTTGTAAATGCTGTTGCCTGCTTTTTGCATTGGCAGCCGCAAAAGTGTGGCTGTCAAAATTATTTCATTTTTAAGCACCCACGGCACACATACACACACAAACACACCAGCTCTGACGCACACACACACGTAATACATATTGGTAGCCACAAACTTTCAGCAAGGACAAAATGCTCTGCGGAAGCTGTATAAATAAAGATTTAAAAACTTTGCCCGCTCAACTCGGCTCGCTTGGTCGGCTCTGGGCATCTGCCCATCTGTCCCAAGTTCCGTGTCCAATATATATACATACATATATATATATATATATATATATATTCAGCTTTAGCTGTTCGTTCCTCTTGCGCATTAAAGTAATGAAATTGCTAACGGAAAACGGAAACAGCTAAATGCTAAATGCACCAAGCTCTTGAATACCCTAAACATAAAAATGAGCAAATTAGAATCTCAAGTAGCTTGAGCATACAAATGTGTGCTGCAAATGAGTTTTGAATAATATTCGCTGAGTGATAAGAGAAGATAAGGTAATGTAACTGATATTTCCAGCTGAAGTTCAAAGAGAAAAGTTTGCTATATTCTTTAGCCAATCCTTCATATTTATATACAACATATTTGAAGAGGTATCCTTCTAGCCTGCTACTTTCTGGTAAATAGTCTTCAAAATATATAAAATATTTTTAAAAATATTCTCATTTTCCTTATACTTTTTTTTCCTTCAATCTAGCAATATTTATTAAATTGCATAAAATTCAACTGCATTAAAAAAAAAAAGAATACAGATAAAAAAAATATATTATAACAGATATAAAGACTTATGTATAAATGATTTTTTTTATCATAAAATATAATAAAAAAAAAAATAAATAAAAAATAAATAAATGAAATGCCTTTGCAACAGTTTCAATTTGTTCACTTTGTTGCACAGCATCAGCATATCATATATCAAGCATACTTAATATTCATAACTTAATTTAATTTAATTTAATAAAATTTATTTTTTTTTAATAAAATTTTGTCGTATTTTATGCATATTTTTTTTATCATCCTTTTGCCCACTTCACTTAACATAAATATTATTGTTAAATAAATTGAAAATACTTTCAGCTGTTAGCGAAAAAAGTGTAGCATACATTTGTGCGCCGCATGAAAATTTCATTTTTCACATTGAAATTGCATTGCGACTTTGAGCATGCTAAGCAGCTTAATAGCATAAAGTGCAGGCAACAATTTAATTTACGCCCCACAATGCTGCACTAAAAAATTACATAAAACGAAAGCCATTTGTTGCGGATTTTCCGCATTGACATTTTCCATAATGCAGGCAAAATGACAGCCTTTTTACGTTGTATTTCTTTCTGCTTTTTTTTTTTTTTAAGCTTCTGCTGCTGCAGCAGTCGCATCATATTTTTAATCGCGTCCATCAGTTCAAATCCCGTTCACTTAATCCGCTGGCAGCTTGACGCTGGCCATGGAATTTACCTGGCCATCAGTCACGAAGCATGCGGCCAGGGCCATTGCCACTGAGACTCTGCCTATGGCTCAGCCTCGCTCAGGTTCGCCAGTTCAGCGGCAACCGCAACGGCAGCGGCAGTGGCAGTGGCAGCTGCAGCCAACGCCACAGCCGTGGCATAAGCTGCACAAAGCTTGCCGAAATGAATATGCAGCTACAACACCAGCAACACCAGCAACATCGGCAGCTGCTGCCACAATTTAGTGGCCTGCGGGCCAACAGTTGCAATTTATATGAAAAAGTGAGCCGCAGCTTTTTGGCTTGCAGCGCCAGCGACTATTTTTATTATTCCTACTAAATAGGGCCGCAAATATATATGTTTTCATTTAAGAGCTTCATAAAAAGCGCAGCATCAAAATTACAATTATTTTTACAGAGAATATATTAAAAAAATAAAAATAAAAAAAAAAAATATGAGGAAGTAAAGGGGAAAATATTAATAAAATTTTAAATAATTATAAACATTTAATTGAAATTATTATAATATACATTATAATATTAAAAATATTTTAAAGTAAAATGAAAAATTATTTTTAAATTTAAAATAATTATTTACATTATTAAATAAAATGTGTAAAAAAATTCAATTATAAAAATGCATAAAAAATGTCAAAGAAAATTTATTAAAATTGAAATTCATCTTTGAACTTAAATCGTCTATTTATCGTCCCAAGTTATGTTCGCTGAAACAATTTTCCCTTTCTGGCCAACAAAAAATCAAATAAAAGCAAAACTTAATTGGTGGCAAATTCAGCTAACGAAACTCCCTGAGCGCCCCAGCAAATTAAGCTTTCCAAGTGAAATTGACGGTGTTGCGGGCGGGAGCTCAGCTCATTTAATGTTCGACCATTCAGTGGAGTCAGAATGTGGCGGGGATCCTTGGCAACCTTTCGTCATGTCAACAGTTTTTGGAGCGCTCAATTGTGCGGCCCATTAAAAGTCAAATGCCACAATAAACGCATACACACGCACGCACACACGCACGTATATAAAATATTAGTATTAATAACGGCACTTGACAAATTTCCGTCTGTGCTCATAAAGCACTTTACGCAATGCGGCCCAACCCGAAGAAAAATGTGAAGTGCTTACAATACCTATAAAATGGCAGACAGAGAGAGAGAAAGAGAGAGAGAAAGAGAGAGGGAGAGAGAAATGGAGATAGAGACAGATGCATAGCTAGCAATGGGAATTGAAACGAAATAAACAAATAAAAATTGACAAAGTTAGGCATTTGCATGAGGAACATTTTTTATCAGTGGCAACCGCTGCAGACGGCACAAACTTTTTCTCCCACTGCGGACTTGTGTGTGTGCGTGTGCATGTGTGTGTGTGTGTGTGTGTGTGTGTCCAACTGATATATGGTTTTTATTTAAAAGCTCCTCTCTCTACATGCTGCTGCCGCCCGAGTTCATGGCTTTTTATCGCTCTGTTGCTGTTTGTGCGTCTAGCTCGATGCCATTTTATGACACACACAACATTTTTCGGCAATAAAAATAACATTTGTTAACGCATGTATTACACATTTACTCACATATATTAAACAATTTAATATAAACAGGGCATATATATATATAAATATCTTTGGAATGTGACCAGTAAACATATTTAATATGCTAAAAGCTAGACCTTCAAGCATGACATTTGCTTAAAGGAAAGACATTTATGGAATATGAAGTATATATTAATCACACTGAGAAAAAACTCTGAGAGTCTTTTGTGTATGCATTGGTATTTACTGAACCCCATTGGGAGAGCGTCAATCGTAGGCTACCTAAACGATGTTCGGAAAAAGAGCATCATACGAAAAGAACCGAAGGCTATTGCTCAGAGCCATTAAGAGTTGGAGTTTCTTTCACATTGAATTATATTAAATATAATTTAGTTTATATAAAAATATATATAAAATATAAATGATAATTATATCAAATTATAATGACTAGCTTCCGCTTCCCAGCTGAGAACAGAAAAAAAGAAAATAATATACACAGGCCATACTCTGGATTAAATTGAAGATTACTGGAAAAATTCCAGGAAAATGCGATAAAAAGAGATTTCTTGTTCCACGTTCCAAGTAAAATGCCGCAAAGGTCTTTGCAGCGATGAAGTGTATTGTGCAAGCATTTATTAAATATTTTTAATATACTTGAAGTAACAATTAAAATCAATATGATTTCGCTTCAAACCAAGGCTTAACAATCCCAATAATAATAATAATAATACTTTTGCCATAAATTCACTTGGCTCTCTGTACATTGATTAAAGAATTCCGTAAAAAGTTTTGCAATTTAAATTATTCACAGACCAGAAGGCAGACCGCACGAAAGCAAAGCCTCGGCATAAAAGCAAAAGTTCAAATTAGCAGCAAATCGAAATTTAATTTATGTTGGCATACTTTCAGCAGCGATAAACATAAATACGAGCAGGAGTGTATGTGTGTATATATTTATTTATGATGCGTTTAACGCGTCAAATCAGAGACGCAAATTGTTTCGGCCAGAGCCATTGTAGTAAATGCTGTTGGTAATTGCAGGCACGTTAAGCTGCGCCGGACATTAAAGGACCTTGTATAGTCCTTGCTGTCGTCGTCGTTCTAGTCGTTTGACGTGCATAAAAAGCATAATGAATGCCCAGCAAATTATACGCACGCACACACACGTAAAGCCTGCCCTTCGATTATATGCTGCAGCCAATTACACACACAGACACATACGTGTGGCACCATGTAGCTGCGTCCTGTTCACTTTAATCTAACTCATTAGCAGCGACACTTTAATTAATATGCCCAGGCGACTCGCTCGACCCATCAGCAGACGACGCGACGCATCATGTGACAGCATCAGCAGCATCGCAGCATCGCAGCATCAGCAGTCAAGAACAGCATGAACTACCTATCTCCCTCTCTTTCTCTCTCTCACTCTCTCACTCTCTCGCTATGACCACCAAATGAATTGCTTGCCAACTTGCCATAAATGCAAATTTATGACAATCATTACGTTAACGTCACGCTAACGTTAATGCTAACGCTTACGCCACTTTTACGTCAAGTTTTAATGCGCATTAAAAATCTTTTGCAACTTGATTTAATTAGTCCGATTTGCACGTGACAGCATTTAGCTAGCATTGATAAATTGAGCGAGAAAACTGACCAGAAGACAATATAAAATAAATTAGCTAAATGTGAGACGATTTAGCTATGTAATAATCTAGCTTTGAGTCCTGAAAGTGCGTTATTATGATGAGACGAATGTCTAGAAGTAAATTAGGTATGAAGAAAGCAATGAATTATTATGCAGTAAGTTTTTTCAACTATCTTTAATTGTCTTCCTACTTGGTTTCTATAAGTCACATTTTATATATTCTCAAAATTGTATAAATATACATAATATATATAAATTACTGTATATATAATTTCATCCATTTCTTTAACTTTAAAAATTTCTTTAGCCTTTCATTAAACTTCTCTCGCTTTAATAATGTATTGCCATTATTTCACTTACTCTAAGAGCACACTAAAAAAAACTTAAAAAATCAGCTTGCCTTAGTCCTTTACAATTCCATTTCAATTTCAATTTTTACTTTCACTTCGTATTCTTTACAAATATTTCCAGATCAGTGCGCTGCGAAATAGTTTGGTGTCCCATGCGCCAGCCTCTTGGCCCGCCCAAATCCATTGTGTGTGGCATCTGTTGTGGACTTTTTGTTTTGTTTTGTTTTTTGTGTTTTTGCTATACCTTGGAGGCTTTCAAGTCAATCCAATAAGCGACAGAAACAACAGGAGCTGACAGGCAACATTGTCCTCGCATTGAATATTGCACAGAGTGGGAATCCGCTTAGTTCGCGTTGCAATTGTTGTAAAAGCAGCTTTGATTGAAAGCGAGCCATAACAAAAATATAACATTGTTCTTACTCAGTATTTGCAGAGGTGTGCGAGTGAGAGAAAACAAAGCGAAGCGCATGCCAACACACATGCACATGTGTATGTTGCATGCCACAAACTGGTGGCAAGCTCTGCAAATTTAATGATGTTTCGCAGCAATCGAACCGCAGACAAGTTGTTGTTAGCAACGAAGAAGCGATTAAATACACTCAAGAGCAAACAGACAGAGAGTGAGACAGAGAGAGAAAGGGAGAGATATGAATAATGAAATGTCATGTAAGAGCTGCCTTCAAGGATACGCAAGACCTTCGCCTGCATTCGAGCTTTGTAGCTCCAAGTTATTTGTATAAAAATTGAATTTCAATTCTGTGCGCAATCGATCCAATTTCTCGTAACTATTTGTCCAGCCGGCGACGGCGCTGCGAATTACAATTTTTTTTTAATCGGCTTATTCAGCCTTTCACTTTGCTATTTACTTTCAAGGCGAACCGCAATATTTCCATACAAATTATGCAATTGAAGCTGATTTATGCTAAGTACTTCAGATGAAATTAAAGATGGACAAAGAGCAAGAGTTTCAGCCTTGGTTATTTTTAAATGGCGGAGATTGTCGTCTATATACAGAGAAAGTTACCTAGATTTACTGGCAATATTCTCTAAACGTCACAGCATCTTAATATTTATATATCCAATATGCTAACATTTCGCTGAGAGTGCATTTTACTTTAGGGAGTCTCACCTGTGTGGGACACACACGATTGCATAGAGTTTGTAAAGAATCCCTTAGCAAATTTTAAGAGTCCCTTTAGCGATGTCCTCAATGCATTGACAAGTAAAGTAGAGAGAGTGAGATAGAGAGAGAGTGTGTGTGTAAGTGTAAGTGAAAGCAAACACATTTGAATCTCTTTATAATGAGCGTTGGGGCATGCCTGAAAGACTTGTATGCAGTCGCTACAACGAATACTGTAGGAATGTTCTGCTGGAATACATAGACATTGAATATATATGCATATAACAGAGCTCGCTGTGTTGAACGTTTCCCAATGCCTGCAAATAAGTGTCTTTCACTTGGAGAAAATACTCAGAGCGCAATCGATAGCGTCGGTATTTCAACGAGTTCGTTCTCGATTGGATAGAAACCTTGCTGTTTGCTCTTTTTCCCAAAGGTTCGGCTGACTTATATGAATGTATTAGTTTGTAAGCGAGGGTTATCTTTGCTAATCAATCGTAGCGCTCCCTAAGCGATGAATTAATAGAGCATCACACGAATAATTCAAAGCGCTCACCCGAAAACAACCGAAGGCTTTTGCCTAGAGTGTGATGTTTTACGATTGATCTCATGAGTAGAGCGTGAAGATTTAAACGATTATTTGCGACCAGTTTTCCAATAACATAACTAACTCTTTCTATTCTCATAGTTCCTTTCCTTTCTCTCTTACTATTTCCCCTGCTCACTCGCACTCTCCCTCTCATATTTCTTTCATCTCTCTCGCGCACATATTCTATCTATCTAGAATTTGTCATATTTTTATAGCGTATTTTGCAGTCAGGCATTATCACATTTTCATATATATATTTTTTTGGCTATTTCCATTTCAATTCGCTTTTCTGGTCATTCGACAGAGGCTGCAGCAGCAGCAGCAGCAGCCATTAATTTCCGTTTAGTCGCAGCATCCGGTCTAGACGCAACCACGATATTGAGTCCATTGAAGAAATTTGCATTTGTTTTTATGCAAATTAACAAAATTTCGTGCAGCATGTTAAACGCATCAAATATGTATGCAAATTATACAAAATTCAATTGAATTGAATGGCAATAGCAAAGGCAAATGCGAAGGCGAAGGCGAAGGTCGTCGTAGTGCATTTGTCCAACTACTTGAGTAATTGCAGATGCATTACAATTGTGCAATCAGCAGATAAATGTTATCCCAAGTGTCGACAGCTGTCAAAGAGGAAGCACAAAACACGTGTCACGACAACACCCATTGGGAACGGTATGTGTCGTGTATGTGTGTGTGTGTGTGCCTGCTGAGTGTGTCTCTATTGCTTGTGGCAATTGCATTCGCAACTAGCGCCAAAAAGTCAAAAGTCATCGAGTCAACGCTGTCGACGCATCGCATTGCGTTGCGTGTTGCCAAATGCTCTCAACTGTCTTTGAGCTGACACACACACACACACACACACACACATACTCATGCACTCTCATACACATACAGCTAAGAGCTACGCATACACGTCTTATGCACACACACACTTGCACAATCTTTAGCGCGTCAAGGGAAATGTTCATTTTCACTTCAGAAAACAAGCAAAATGTTATGAATTGAAGCTAAATGAAACGCAGATACCCTGTATAATGCAAATAATTTTGTTAATTATATTATAAATGCTTGAAAAATATTTTTAAAAATATATATATATAATTTTTTAGCTGATTTGAATATTAAAATAATTTAAATTTAGATTTAGGAGTATATGAATTTGTAGTTAAATGTAAATTGAATGCCTAAAAATATAAATTAATTTATTTAAATTATTTCTACATTCTTTCGCTGAATGAGTATATATTACAAATGTTTAAACTGCTCAAATATGAAGACCTAAACTATATAAATTATATATTATAGTTTGTATTATATTAATATGAAATTACAAGACATTAGGGAATTTTATTTTCAAGCTTGCTTCACTTAAATTCCCTTTTTTTCTTATACAAATTCGTTGCATCTCTTTTGTTGCATTTGACTAAAAGTTTTGCATGCTTAAGCAAATTCCAGGGTATTAGATGTCAAGAGTTGCACTTGCAATTTAACTTTGTTGAGTGCTAAATTAAATTTAATGTCGAGCTCGTTCGGTGCTAAACGAATTAACATTTTAAATGCATTTTAATTGTGTCGAAGAAGTTGCTAACAAGCAGCGACACATGTGTGTGTGTGTGTGTGTGTGTGTGTGCAGCTGAGAGTGTGCGTGTGTGCATATTTAAATTTTCCAACTCGTGAGAATTTAATATTAAAAAAATATATATATATTCAACGCTGCAGCGGCAACAACTGAAGCGTTCGTGAAATAGACGTAAAAGCTAAAGCAAATAAAATTGAAATAAATAAACACAATGCACAGTTACAATATTTGAATATATAAGTGTGTGTGTGTGTGTGCATATTTGACACGCCATGAAAATAAAAAAAATGGGAAACGCGCAACCAACGCTTCGGGCCATGCGCCAAAGGTGTCAAAGTGTGTAAATGCAATTTGGCAGCTTTTATGTTTTTGCTGCTGCTGCTGCTGCTGCTGCTTTTGCTACTCCTGCTGCTGTTGCTGCAGGAACTTGCAGCAATGTTTGACAGATTGTGTGACGCAAATTCAATTGCAGCAAAATATCAAATAACGCAATTGAATAACACAGCGGACCCCTGCTGGGCGCTTTGACGTCATTGCGTTGAGTTGCAAAAAAAATCATAGCATATTTTTCAGCGCATTATTGTCAAAGATTTTCCTTTCATAAATCGCTGTTAGGGCAAGGGCATTAAATTGTTTTCTATGAAACGTCTTGCACATTGAAGCATAGCAGCTGTAAATTATAGTTCATAAAGATCGTAAAGTACAATATGTTGGCAGCTAAAAAGGCTACGAAATATAAATGGATTTAGCGAGATTTTATTGCATACAAAATATATATCAGGTTGCTTAAGAATTCGATAAAGGCAAGTGAACACCTGAGAGCTGAAATTTTATCAACTATGACAATGATCGCAATTGGGATAAAATACATTTTGAAGCAGGCAGAGAGCAATGCCTGATAGGAAAGCTATTGAACAGGTGAAGATCAAACCTATCAAAAAGAACGAAGTGAGCGAGCTTATGGAAGGGAAACGAACTTGGCAGCAGTAGAGACACGCTAGAGGCAAGAAGTTCAGCAGGGAGAAGAAACAAGAGATTCGATCGGCATAAAGAAGAGAAGTGAAAAGGGCAAATTGTGAATCGCTGCATTCTGTAATCTTCTTTATCAAAGCCTTAGCTCTTTAAATATATTGTTTCTAATGCAATGAATATTTATCAAAGAAGTCAAATATACATAAATATAGATTTTGCTATAGCTCTAACCAAGAGTGAATTGATAAATTCTACAAATACTTTAAAAGCTTCAGCTTCAGCAGCAACATACTGTCAAATAATCTCGTTTATTGAATCAATTGCAGCATGAATATTGTACAGCAATTAAAATATATATAGTTACACACGCACACACACATAAATAATAAAACGTGCAAGCACGTGCACACAACACAGCTGGAGCCTAAAACAAAAAAAAAAATGAAACTTTTTCAATTTGAGGCAAGTCAAAGAGGAGCTGCCACAAAAGTGCAGCCAAAGTCAAATATGTGGCAATGATATACACATAAATGCATGTATCCATGGCGGTTCTGTTGCGCGTGTATGTGCGTGTGTGTGTGTGTGTGTGCATTGTCTATTTGCACATGACATACCAGCTGCCCCTCCTCCTCTTTGCCGCTTTCTCCCACACTAGCTCTCTCTCTGTTGGTGATAACGCCTCATATTTTGTTATAGTCGAAACTTTGCGCTCGCGAAACTTTTCGACTGTCGGACTATAAATACCAAAAATATTTCGAGCAGCAGCGGGAGTAGTTGTACAGGGAGTAACAACTCCCACAATTTCTCTCTACACTCTTCTTCATTCAGTTGTAACACCCCCTAACTATTGAAAAACTTTGTTGTGTTTCTGTTGCAATTCGCATTCGCAAAGTTTTTGCTTGTTTGCAACTTGTTTCTGGTTTCTTGAGCCGCATCAAGCCGCCGCCCCCGCAGCAGCACCGCCAGCCCCATTTCGGTGGCATTTCACTGCCAACTAGCTAGCTGCCCCCCTCTCTCTCTCTCTCTCTCTGTCTTCCTCCGTCATCTTTCTCTGTCTAGCTAACTGCGCATGTCATCAAATATGAGCAGAAATATGCATTTCAAGTAATGCCAAGACATGCCGCTAAAAGTTTAACGCAAAATAAGAAGAGCAAGACAAAAAGTTGTTGTGCATCAAGGATTTTGCTTTATGCCATTTGAAGCTGCAATTTATGAGCGAAATTCAAAGTGTTGCATGCAACGCAGCAAGCGCCGCAGCTGCTAAGTGTGGCAACAACAACTTGCTGCTGTCACTAGCTCTTCTCTCTTTTTTTTTTAAGAAATTCTAATAACAAGTTGACAGTTAGATTATTTCACTACCAATTATAAAGAAAAAAGTTTGATAAGTGAAACTAGAAAATCCAAACATCAAATGAGGACAAACTTTTGGTTCGTGAACCAAAAGCGAGTAGCTTGATTTCCAGTTCAACTTCAAGTCTTTGCATGAACATTAATGCTCGCAGTTTGAAATATTATTTAGCAGCTATGATACGAGTAATTCGAGCTAGCTTGATAGAAAGAGAGATAACTGTTGCTGCATGTAGTGCCTGGTGTTGCTGAGTGAGAGCGAGATGACAATCTAGAATGCTTAGGCAACAGATCAGTTAAGCTTTCGAGGTGATAAAGGGAACTCGAGTTGAAGTGGAGGAGCAGAGAAAGTTAATAATGAAAGAAAAAAATATTAGAAAAAGAATATCAGTAATTAATGCAATATATTAAATATACAAAAAATCTATCTCTAATATATTAAAGATTAGAGAAAGAAAAAAGAAAGAAAGATTTATGTATATTTCATATATATTATAATATTAAATAATAATAAATCTCTAACTATTTTAACCTATTTATATCATTACTATTAGCATGCTCAATGCAGCCATACTCTATAGCTTCGCATACAAAATTGAGTAGCTGATTTCATTGGACATCTTTCATTAATTAACAGTTATAGAATGCTGTAAATCATGCTTACATTGCAGCCCTGCACATAGCACTCATGCATATTTCAAAGCACTAAACACATGCAGTTCAATTTCAACTTTGACTCCCTGTAGAGATAATCGACATTGATAACTCACTTGATTATCATGTTCACACAATGAATTATGAGCGCACGTAAGCTTAATTAATCTCACAAAAACTGAAAACTCTGCCAGAAATGTTGCAGCAAAGAGAAGGAGAGAGAGAGGAGCTAGCATATAGGTAAATTGAGCTATCTAAGCTGACCTGCAATTACAATTACTGCTCGCTATATACAGACACACACTAAAGGGCTGCACACTCTGTGCGATTGACTCTGTGGTCAGGTGAGCGAGCACCTGGCCAGTTGCCCAGCTGTTCACCTGGCTCATTGCTTGTTTGCCTGTCTGTCTGTCTGGCTGCCCGGCTTTATAGACATGTTCAGCTATACATCCGGTTGCAATAACCAAATAGCACTTCCGTTGCGGCTAACCACAGACAAACACAAAGCAATGCAGATACCAGATAGAGATATAGGATATATAGAGATGCGGATGCAGATGCAGATGCAGATACAGATACAAATACTGAAATGCGGGCATATACATATACGAACTTAGGGTACAGCCAATTTGTGGACAATAACTAACTCAACGCAGTTGGCTGGCTCGGCTCGCTTATTTCATTTCAGGGCAATTGAATAAATATAAATGGAAAAACAATTCATTAACGCCGGCAATTTGTGCATACCAAATGAGTGAAAAGTGCCGCAGTGAAAAGTTGTCAACGGAATTGTAAATTTTCCACACGTTAAATTTTGTACGCCAAATCGTGGCCAAAAATCACGTAACGCATTTTAATTTGAATTTGTTTGCTGTTGTCAAACTGAACGAGCTGCACGGATAACCAAAACAGAACAAAGACACTGAAAATAGCTAGCAAGGGCTGAGCGTGTCCTCTGTCCTCTGTTTGGCTTGACGAGCAACAGCAACAGCAACAGCAACAGCCACAGCAAGCGGCAGCGGAAATGACGCGCAAACAGCAAATGGCCGCCAACCGGAAATTGCTTTTGCTTGCAGCCCTTTCGAAGTGCTTTTCCATGTCCAACACATTCGAATGGACCAAAGCGGGCTGTAAGCTTGCCTCAAGAGTGAGCAACTGCACTGCAATGGAGCAGCGTCAACAAGTTCAGTTCAGTTCATTTTATATTTGTTTTGGGGTGCAGCGTGGGACTGCATGTTTGTTTTGAATACCCTGTAATTAGAAATTGTGCAAATTGTAAAAGAGTTCCCAATGGAGACAACTATGAGGGCATCAAGCTGTGAACTGTTGAAGAGATTATCAAGTGATTGTCATCTCCTTTTAATGCACATAAAACCTTCTCAGCCTGCAGATACCGTTTGCCCACAGGGTATCTGTCAGCCATTGATATCACACACAGCGTTTAGGGTTTCGTTAAGTTGGACAGCTTGGGTCATTATGTATGTACTGCGACGCGGGCGTCAGTTGAAGGCCATTTGGTGCGACGTTTCTCGCGCCCGAACAGTCGTAAACATTTGCATTTTATACGGACGGAATGCCACCTCAACCCGGATAAATGAACGAAAAACCTCAGTGCGTTGTGGCGTATGCCGGTCACGTGCTTCACTTACACGCAAAGCAGCCGACATTTGACGTTTGTTTTGCCCGTCATTTTCAACTAAATATATATATATATATATATAGATATATATGTATATATTTGTTGACTACAATTACGCCCATAGAGTCGACGGGTGGTTGACACTGCGATTGCGATTGTGATTTCGACTGCGACACAGAGACTATGCCGGAATGTCTTGCTCCTAAGCCAGTTCCGCAGTTCATGCCGTAAATTGTCGCGGGCTTTTGGGGCCACAGACTGAGGCGGCCTCAACGGGCGGCCTGACCAATTTCCAACTTGGAGCGTGGCGGCGGAGGCATTTAAATGTTTTCGCCAAAGTAAATATAAATAAAATACTTTAGGCTCACTCGCTCTGTCTCACTCGACGGTTGCTTCCACATAAATTGGCCAGCTAATGCTCAGGCGATTGTTTGTTTATGCTACGTGGCTTAACTCAAAAATAAATGTGCTGCAATATGACTTTGTTCATTCTAGTTGAGATGCGCTTGGTAATTTTGAATACGGCTCGTAAATTGAAAAAAAGGGATACAAAGTAGTTGGAAAACTCTTTAAATTTGAATTTTATTAGCAGACTTTTGGGGGGGAAACTAAGCAAACACTAAAAAGTCTTGAGATAGGGAAATGTCTGAAGGCAATGCTAATATTAAATTTGTTAATATGAAAAGTAATTTGAGTATGGCAGAAACCCATAAACCCATTAGCTGCCCTGGCCAACTTTTAGTCTGCTCATCTGAGCGTCAGTCCGTCTCTGGACTAAATATCTTGTTAAGTGATATTTATAAAATTCTTGCTAAGTGCCTTGAAACAAATAGAGAGTCCTTTATATAATTTATATAGAAATTCAAATACTTAATTTGTTTGTCTTCAGTTTCCTGCGTCAGCCACATTTTAAGCTGCGTTGCGGATCTTAAATTAAATTTATTTTAATTTAATTTTATTTATTTCTTTCTTTTATTTTAGCACATATCAGCTCTTTTGTTGCACGTCTTTCACTACACATCTAGTATTTTCTTTTAGCTGCTCATTTTACTGGTTTTTATTTGAGCCTTTGAGTGCAAATTGCGATGCGAACAACTTTGCAGAGCCAACGCTTTGACTTTGCGCTTGGTCATTGCTTGCAGAAAGACAGAGAAAGAAAGTGAGAGAGAGAGGCACAGAGAGAGTGAGAGAGTAATAGTATTACATGTGCATGTATATAGTATACGCAAAATAGCAGCAGAAATAGTTGGCATAGCATTCAAATTATTAGATAATATAAAAATATAATATAATATCAAAAATATATAATATATAAAAATGTAAATAATTGAAATTATTTATATGCGCAACATATGTACTGACATATCAAAAAGAATATATAATATATCACGTATATATATTTTCTTCAGCCAGGGTATTTATGCTCTTTCAGCAAACTAAAGACTTTAGTTTTTTTCCCTTGTTAATTGCACGCTTTTGATTGCACTCAAAGGGATCGCAATGCTGACCAGAATTCTTGTTGTTGTTGTTGTTGTTGTTGCCATGGCAATGTGTGATGTTGCTGCTGCTTCTACTGCTCTTGTTGTTGTTGTTGTTTTGTTTATGTGGTTTGCTCAACGTAGAAAATAAAAATTGCTGTGGCGTTTAATGAAAAGCGAAACGCAAAACGACAAACAAATTGCAAAATGAGCGCAGCTTAACAAATAGATGAATGCAGGCCAAATGCAATGTGTGTGTAGGTGTAGTTGTGTGTGTGTGTGTGTGTGTGTGAGTGTGCCACTGAGCTAAAATGTCAAAGGTTTAAAGCCAAGGCATTGTGTACACTTAACACGCACGCAGAGACATACAGAAGGCGTCGTATAAATTTCAATAAGTTGCCTACTTTGCGAGACGCCGCTGCACTAAACAAGTGCGCATATGTGCGTGTGTGTGTGTGGCTGTGTGTGTGTGTGTAGGTGTCATCTAAATTCAGGTCACTTTAGTAGTCAGCTGCGAGTCATCCTTTTATGCAACGTCTCAAGCAGCTTTCAGGTTTTTAGCAGCGCCCATCGTTGCTAACGTTTTATTGCGTATACGTAATATAACGCATACGCCATGCTATATGCAACAATTTTTAAAGGCACACACACACATGCACACACACACACACTAATGAGCGTTAAGTGCGCGTGTGCATTGAATATGATTTGGCACTTGAATATATAAAAACAACCTGAAGGCAAAACTAAAAGTCTGCCATGGCAAAGTTTAAAGCTCAACATGTTTTTAGTAGCGGCTGCTGCTGCCCCTCATAAGAAGCTGGCTCCCATGTATTCGTTGGAGCATGTTTAATAAGCAACGCCATTTTTCATGCGCAGTCAACAGAGCAGCAACAACAGCAACAGCTACAACAACCCACACACAGCTGCCAGACGAGATGACGGGCACCACAGGAGCACATCAAGAGTTGTTTCCCCCCTTTTTTTTCTACACGCCAAGCAAAATGTTGGTACAGTGCTCACATTCAATTGACAAGCTTATCTAAGAGATGATTAGGCAAAAACATGTTCAAGAAAAATCTAAACTCTGAACTCTTAATATGCACAAATATGTCGATAAATAAACATCAATTTCAATTGAAATATAAAACTTGAGCTGAAAATGTTGTGCAGCAAATGCAAAGAATTAATAAAGGATCCAATATCAATGGAAAATCAATTGCAGAAAGAAAATAAAATAAAATTCATTGGAAATGTGAAAAATAACAAATAGCTATAAATAAATGACCAAGTCTTTATATATATAAGCAATAGAAGGCAATAAATCTCAGACGTAATTCATTACGAAACGATTTATGGTTTTTATAGCTTTGCAAACTCATCAATATAAATTTAGAATAAATGTATAATATTGCCAGCAAAAGGCAAAATAAATAATGCAAAATATCATATTTCTTATTATTAATTTTTTTATGGCAATTGCAGATTACGCAATTTAAATGAAATCTCAGATTTTCAATCAAAACCAAGTGTCAGATATATGAGCAACTGCTGAAAGCACTTATGTATTAATAAATATATATATCTATAATACGCATTATATATATATGTAATATTTGGAAATATATATTTCTATACTAATGTTTTATTTTTATATATTATATGATTGCATATATTTATAGTTTTTTCTATATAATATGTGAAACTGCTAAAAATACCATAAATAAATATTTTAAAATGTTGTTAAATTATTGTAAAATTATATAAAGTCTTTTGCATTCTATTTATTTAGTTTTCTTGATTTTTTGCAGATTCTTGCACAGTTACATAAGATTTCTCTTATTATATTCTCAGTCATACTTGAAGTTATAAAATATTTATCTTAACAACATCATAAACCTATATTTGAAGCTATACTAAGACTTATCTTACTATCCAGTCTCTCATACTAGATAGTACAAATATTTTAATATATTGTCTTTATTAATATTAGCAACAATCACAAGCTGTTACTCTAGTAGCTCTCAGAATTCATCCTTTAATATATATTTTTATTTAAGCTTTATTCATGTTGCTCAGTTCCTTCGCTACACGATATCAACTGCAATTTCATCTACTATTTTCTCTTTAATAACATTACTCTAATCGCATTCCTTTTCCATTTAACCCACTGGCAACTGGCAACGGGCACAAACATCCTTTTCCATTTGCTTTGGCTGTATATGTGTATGTATTTGAATTATGATGATGCTGCACAAAAGTGACATACCATTTCATATCATATGTATCTACATACAAGTATCTACATATACATATACAAGTATCTACATATTTTTATGCTGTTCTAGACGATTTTGTAGTTTTTATGCTCAGCAACAGCAACTAGTTTTGGTTACACTGGGTGGTGGGCTCAAACGAATTTGTCAACTCAGTGAATCATAAACAAGCGCAGTTATATATGCTGCACGACATGGTGAGCCAGACTATGAGATAAACAAATAAACAACCATAAAACCAACTGACGACGACGACGATGACGACGACGGCGACATCGAAACGAATGTAAAAATTGTGTTTGCATTGGAATTTGCGCGTGTAGATTTTCAATTAAGCGCCGGCAGCCAGCGCTGCGTATGTGCAATGCCAGCAAAATTTCAGCTTTAAGGAGTTTGAGTTTTAGCTGAGCATGCGAACTGCATGCACATCATGCCCAACAGTTTTTGGGTGACAAATGGCAGCGAAAAACGACACCCACAAGTCAGTAGAGGGTGTAGAGATTGGGCTGTAAGAGCTGTGACATTTGTTAGCATTAGGCACGTAGCTAAAACTGGGCAAGAGCTGAGTCCAAGTTGGAGGCTGAGTCATGAAGCAGCAGCAGCAGCAGCAGCAGGAGTCAGCAGGAGTCAGCAGGACGTGTCGGAAGCAGCACGTAGTGCCAGTGGACATGTTTGAGCGGCAACTGTAGACAGCTTCACGTCTATTTAAGTATGTGTGTGTGTGTGTCTGTGTGTTTGTGTTTGTAATAAATTTTACCTGCACATAAACAACTAGCGCAGCAGCAGCAGCAAAACAACAACAACAACAAGCTTCAGACTTATTTAGTGCAGCAGTCAAGAAAAACTTTATATATATATATTTTTTTTTATCTAAATACCCTGAAGGGCAGCATTATAATTTGTTCATGCAAGTTGTAACAGCTTAAAAAGCAATAAAGCTTAACGCTGTTGTTATAGCTCAAATACAAAGCTATTTCAAACTGTTTGGAGTCGGGTCAGACAATTTTTAATGAAGTTTGTTAATGCATAATGTTTTCAATTCATTTCAGTTTAAGGTCGAATGCGTTGTAAAAATTTAAAATAAACTTTGTAAAAAATGATGTTTTTTGCTTTAATTTATAAACTTAATTGCGAATTTGTTGTTTGAACTCTAGGTGATAATAGAGTATATTACGAAGTTTTATTAGAGCTAATACAATTATTTTAAATATAAATTTGATTTATTTCTCTTATATTTTTGCACATATTTGTACATATTTTTGTTAACTAAATTTTAATTTTTAAAGCAATATGTGCTGATTCCTGATCTTAGAGCATTTCAACTTCGGCTTCAGCTAAACTTTAATTATATTTATTTCCCGTTTCGGCTGACTTTGCTCGCTGTTTTTGTTTTCCCACTCTAAGCTTTCTTACGTGTGAATTACGTTTAATTTATTTATGTGGAGAAGCGAAAACAAAAGAGAGAAAAACTAAAGCACAGTGGAAATTATGTTCTGCATTAGACACTGGAAATTAAATTCAAGTGTGGCTTGAAATCATTGCAGGCATCACTTTTGGCGCTGATTCAATTATTTAAAATGCTGCATGCAATTTTGTGCAGCAAACTACTTAAGGGAAGCAGCTCCTGCCACACTCGCTGCCAAGCTCTAAAATGCAATTTGTTGCTACATGCTGCATATTTGTATAGAGACAGCCAAAGCAGTAGTAGCAAAGCTGCCTGCAAAAAGCATTTACCTGAATTACTTTAACCTGAGCAACAGTAGCAGCAACAGCAGCTGTTGCTGCTGCATTAACCCTTTAATGGCACTCAACGAAATTTTCATATTTAAAAAGTCCAATTTTCTATGCAAATTGAAATTGCAAACTAAATTGTAAATATTTTTAAGCTGCAGAGAATTTTGATTTGAATTTGATGTTGCTGTTTCGGGCTTTCAGGCTTAAGAAGATTTTAATAAATAAAAAAGGTTTAGTAGAATGTTTGAGCAAGTCAAGGACGATTCAACTAGGCTATAGCAGGCATCTAGAAAACTCTACCCCATATTTTTAAGTCTTTTAAAATCATAATACTAATAATATAATAATCATAGACTACACATATATTTTTAAAGAATCATTAAATTTCCTATACCAAATCCAATTCTCTTTTGCCCTTTTCAGCAATAAATTTTCTATTTATTTTCCCCTAACTGCTTTCCATGGGTTAAGCTCAAGCAAAATGTTGCCTTGGCTCTGAAATGTATTGCGTTTGCCTTGGCTTCATTTTTCAATTCTCACCTGTGCGCGCGGGCGTAGCAGACGACTTGCAAGAAAGCGAACATATGCAGCTAGATGAGCAAATATCTCATACCAACCACATCACTCCTGCTCCGCCCCACCACAGGTGTGTGCGAGTGGGCACATAAATAAGCCAAAGCTTAAAGTAACATGTGTATTTATCGTAAAGTCTAATCAAAAATGAACACAGCGAATCAACAAAGTTTTCTAGTTTATGTTTATGAGTGATAGAAATGAAAGTTGAGCTCGAACTTACCTCAGTGCAGAACTGGCAGCCGCATTGCTGCAGCGTGGTGGACTCGGCGGCTTGCTCCACATCGATGAGGCAGAGCTTGCAGGTGAATTGCTGAAATTGCATGGGCGTGGCCGGTGTGCCCGCTGAGGGCGTCACATCCGCCGAGGCGAGCATTTCGCGCCGCTTCAGTGTGATGCCATCGCGCACAGAGCAGGCCTGTGCCGCCTGATTGGCATTGGCCATGGACTGCAGTGAGCTGACAGTTAATGGATATGCATGGGTGGTGCCAAAGGCACCCAGTTCACCGCCGCCGCCGCCACCGCCGTCAGCTGTGCTGCGTGTGGGCGTGGCCGGTTGCTCCTCATTGTTGCCATTGCTATTGGAGTGCATCGTTGCTGTGGTCACATTGGACGGCGGACTCGGGCTGCTGACACTTGGCTGGCCAGCGGAACTTTTGCGTGAACCACAGCCAACAGTAGCAGCAGCCGCAGCAGCAGCAGCAGCAGCAGCAGCAACTGCAACAGCAACACCCGCTGCTGGAGCAGCAGTTGGTGTCGTTGCTGCCGTCGCTGCTGTGTTGCTGCCATTGCTTAGTCGTATCTGCGCATTGACATTGATGTGCGTCGGCTCCGACAGCAGCTGTTCCTCCCCAGCATCCGCATAGCAAGTGCTCGTGCGTCTCGGATGTATGCTCAGCGACATGGCCGATTCGGGACGTGGTACAAAGCCATTGGCCAAGGAGTAACGCGATCCGGTAGCTGCCAAAGACAATAAACTGGAGCAACGCGAACAGGTGCCCGCTCCATTGATACTGTTGACACTGTGTCGCAGTCGATTCAATGGACGTATTTGCTCCACACCACCGGCACTGAAGATGCCGCTACCGCCGCGACTGCTCGGCTCATCGCCAGAGCCGCCCATGGGATGCAGCGAGTGGCTCTGGTGGGTCAGAGCCAGGACCGTTTCGCATTTGCGCAGGCCCGTATATTGCACAATCGACTGTGATTTCTCATGGTGCAGGCTGCTGGCGCTGCCCTCGCGCCGCATCATGTGCCACAGCTTCTGCTGCACCACATTGAGCGAGCTGCTTGAGCCGCTAATGCTGAGCCGACTGCTGCCATTACCATTGGCTAGCTGTGTGGACTGCTGCTGTTGGTGGTGCTGATTGTGGTGGTGCCGGCCAGCGGGATCGCGCAGCACCACATCCTGTTCCGAGGGTGTTCGTGTGATGCGTATTTCCGGTGAGGCGGGTCGCTGATTTGTCGCCGATTCACGCTCGCGCTCCTTCTCCTTTTCACTGGCGCGACTGCTGCTGCCCTTGAGCCCCACCAGCGATTTGAGAAAATTCTCGAAGCGCCGACGTCGTGGCAGCTGTGTGCCCGTGAGTCCCAGCGAACTCTCCACATCCGTTGCTCCGGCTGTGAGTATGCCAGCGCCGGCGCCGACGCCGACGCCGACGCCGACGCCAGTTCCAGCTGCTGCAGCGCCTCCATTGCCCAGGCCGAGGCTGCTGACGGACAGCGAATGATTGTGATTGTGGGCGTTGCCGGGCAGGGAGAGGGAGATGCGCGTCGGCTGCGCCTTGCGCTCAGCTGCAGCGTCACTAGCCGAAATGATGTTGATCTTGTTGCGCGCCTGCGTCTGCGTCTCCAGCAGCGCAACTGTCTCGTTTGTGTCCGAGTCGTTATGCTGCGGCGCGGCATGCGAGGCAGTGGCACTATGCTGGCTGCTGACGCGTGTCTGATGCTTTGTGTTGGCCAGATTGTGAATTGGCGAGGAATCCTGCAAGACGTGCAAACCAATTTTTTTATTATTATATATATATATATAAATAATATATATATAACTATTCAATATCAAGCTATCTTCGCCTGATTTCTTGCTTTAGTAGAATTTTTAGCATCACTTGAATTTTGAGTTTAAATATTCAAACGAAAACAAAATAATGTCAAAATATCTGCCCTTGTTTGATAATTCTATAAATCTGTAGTTTCAAATTTGCAGTCGAGCGCAACTTCGCACTTTATGATTCTTTATAATGTATAGATATATTAGTGATCAACGCTCTTTCCTATCTCTTTTGCTCTCTCACTGTCTTGTTTTCTCTCTCTCTCTCTCTCACTATATTTCTATTACTCTCCCTCTCTTTGTATTTCTCTCCTTTTATGTCTCGCTTTATATCTATATATATATTTGTCTATATTTCTTTCTCGGTATATGTCTCTCACTCTCTTTTCCTATGTTTTTCTATACTTATCTGCATCCTTCTCTTTCTATATAATTATCTTCTTCAAATTGTCTTGCACTCCCACTCTCCCTCTCCCTCTCTGCCTCTGCTCTTTGCACTATTTTCTAGTTAAATCGACAAATCCAGTTTGTTTACATCTGACGTCAATGCAATCTAATAAAAGTCTCTAATAATTCACGCGGTCAACAAACACGTTTTTATGCCCACTGTGATTAAAAAGAATATAACATTTAACCTAAATCACATCCCAGACAATTTCCAGACAAGATTTATCTATGTACCATAGGTCATACGCTAACTCGAGAACAAAGTTAACAAAGCTCAGCGAGCTTTAACCCCAGCGAATTAATTACAACATATCGATTATAGCAATTGTAGCTGCCAGCTCGTATATATATATTAACTATCGATAGTTATTAATTAATACTCAAGTGAGTTGCAATAATTTATATCAGTTTCTATACTATTTTATTTCCCTTTCCTTACTTCTATTGTATTTCTTTATTCTATTCTATTCACTAAAATTCTGTCACATTCTTCGCTTACTCCATTTCGACTTACCCTCGAATCCTGCTCCAGCTCCTCCTCGAGCGCACTATAGACTGGCGCGTACCAGGAGTAGGAGAGCTGTTTGCGCGTCGAGGCAGCGGCGCCGGCGCCGTTAGCCGTTGGCGATGTCAGACCCACACCGGCGTGACTATGGCCCTGACCGTGACCGTGACCCTGACCCTGAGCGTGACCGTGACCGTGACTGTGTGTGTGATGCTTGTGCGGCACAAGCTTGCCGCCGTTGGCGGCGTAATTAGGACCAGCCGTGCCGCCGTTGATGCATGCAGCAGTGGTCACCAGATTGTTATTGTAGTTCAGCTGCAGACTGCGCCGCTGCTGCTGGCCGCGTGTGGGCGGCAGATGTTTGGTCTGCTTGCGCTGACGATCGCCGACGCCGTACAAACTGTGATGCTGACGTCGCTGTTGGCCAACGCTCGGTCCCAGCTCCTTCTTGGTAAAGATGAGCGAGGCGCTGTTCTTGCTGAGCCGTATGGAGCGCTGTTTATCCACCACCGTGGCCTCGATGTGCGTCAGCAGTGGCACCGTCTCCGACAGTGGTAGAAGCGGCTGCAACTGCAGCGATGATTCAGCCGGAAAGTTAATGATGAAATTCTCGGCGGCGTCATCAAAGATGGAAGCGCGTGCTGTGCTCCTCAGGCAATCGTCGCTGTGCGCCTGTGAGGAATGTCTGAGATCTTGGGCTGGCTCCTCCTGCTGCTCCTGCTGCTGTTGCTGTTGATATGTGGCTGCTGAGCTATAGCTAAGCTTGTGCTCTACGAGCAGCTCGAGTGGTGGCAGTTTGGTTTGCTTTTGCTGTTGATGCTGCTGCTGATGATGCTGCTGCTGATCCAACTCTAAGCCCGTTGAGCTGAGCGGATGCTGTGTCGCCTGTAATTGTGTGGGCTGTGCTGCTGGCGTTGCATGTACATGAGCGAGCGTCTGCTGAAACAACGTTTCATTCGGCTGCAATGCTGCAGTCGACTGCATGGCCATTGGCGGCCGCATTTTGGCTCACAGTGGGGCACAAATCGAGTGGGCACAGGGAGCACAGCTCAGCCGTGGCTGGCCACAACAACGACATGGAGAGCATAGTAGCCTGCAAAAAAAAAGAAAAAGTAAGTCTTTAAATTAAATGAAATTTCGATTGTAAAAAGAGACCACAAGGCAAATGCTGCACTGTGCCGAGTTTTAGATTTCAAATTGTTTTGCACTTTGCCCCAATCCTTTCGGCCTACCAAAATACCAGCGCGCTAGACTATTCGGAATTGCAGCGCTCCACTGACCAGGCCAACTCGCTGCCAATTGCTTAGCTGGCAGCACTCATAAAACAAAATACAACTCGGCCAAGATCGACTGCGAATTAGCCTCTAAATATATTATACATACTATAAAGGTCTTTTTATGTAAATGTGAAGTATAAATATTTAAATTAAGTTCGTAGTAATTAAATATATAAATTAAATTTTTAGTATTTTTTTTTTTTATACTATCGATTCAAACCTCCACCAAAATACCCAATATGTCCGCAAATAAATTACACAGGGTATGCAAAGTGCCACCTTTACGAGCTGCATTCGCTTCGATGTGTGCGCGGCACACACACACACACACACACACAGAGGAAAACCAACTGATTTGCATTTTTGCTTTTGTTTGATTTATTGCAATTTCTGCTGTGCCGGAATTTATAAAATTTTTGTAGCTTTCAATTGGAAATCGAAATCGGAATTTGGAATATGCCCCGTGCATTTGATTAGAGTGAAGCCGGATTGAGTTGGGAGCGACCAAAATTGATGGCAACATCACGTGGCCTTTGGGAAATTCAATTTCGTGCAGCTGCCCCGTTCGCGGCGAGAATAAAATCGCACATTTCCCATTTTTTATGAGTTTTTCGATACGCTTCAATTGGCCAAGGTGCAAAGTGCTTCAATGGGCACCAAATCAAACCAAATGCCCAAAAATTTAATGCGTAATTAGAAACGAAACGAAACGAGACGAGCAGACGAACAAGACGTGAACAAAATGGGTTGAGAGCGATGGCGATTGCGTGTGGAATTATTAAATGAATTCCCACAAGACTGTCTGGGCCAAGTTAATTAGCAGCTGTAATTGCAATCGAAAAATGGAAATGGCTGCTGTGAGTACTGTCTACAACCAGGCATCAATGTCAAGATGACAGCATGAATAAATGCGTCAGTCACTGTCTGTGATGTCTGCTTAGATCTAAAGAAAAACGTTTTATAAGACGATTACGATTACAGCCAGATGTTTCTATGCAACATAATCAATCATTAAAGTGACACGCTCAAATAATTTACATATATGGAAATCAGTTGCAGTTGCACGTGAAAATGTAAAGTTATGCAGGCAACTAATCAAATTAGCCTGCAACAATGCGCAGCCAATTAATCGTGTAATTGTCGCAAATGCGAACGCCCAAAATTATGCTATACAAATGAGTTACCTCACACACACACACCCGCTCTCCCTCTCTGTCGCTTATTTGTAGCTAATAAGTGAAATGAATTGGAAAACATAAATTGAACAAAGCGCTTTAGCAGTCACATAACAGATGGAGGCAGGTGAAGGCGTGGCACTGCGGGCAGCCACATAACAGCAGGAAATCTCGCGGGAGGCGAACGTGGCCAACGCGCATACTGTAGTCAATTAAACTATTTGAGCACGAGAGCAGTGTGACCAAACATTCCCAAATGGATAACCAAATGCAAATGAAAATTTAGAAAACAAACATTAGCCCCAAGCCAGGCTGGTATTAGGACAATTATGGGAATTGCGGCGGTATGAATATGAAATAATTTTGCAAGTACAGCTTGATATACAAGAGACTATATGATAAGATATGATATATATTGCGACAATAGATTAGACTTTGCCATATATAAAATATAAAACTACAAAGAATATGCTATAGATAGAATATGGTATAGAGTATATAAATCCGTTGCCCACTCACAAATCTCTCTCTCTCTCTCTCCCTCTTTCCCTCTTGCTTACATTCATTTCAGCAATCCAAGACATTTTAATATATGCACTTCTACAGGCAACCTTAAAAACTAGTTTTCCTATTAAGAGCGACAGCTCGTCACACAGTTTACTCTGCTCAGATTCCATTGCTCGCAGTGATGGAGCTGCAAAAAAATGCGTTAATTTTCGACTTCATTACAAAAAGGCAGCTGTCGAGTGGCGGCCCTAAGCGGTTGCCTCTGCATGCCAACGAAGGTATGTGAGTATATTAATTTTTGGTATGTGCGCACTATGTAAATGTGTGCCATGTGCGTGCGTGTATGAGAGAGAGAGAGAGAGAGTGTGGTAAGGCGAGCGCACAAAAGTATGCAGCACAAAAATGCGCGACTCGCATAATTTGCTCAGCGCACGAGAGAAAGAGAGAGAGAGATAAAACAACAGCAAATGTATAGCAGATAGAAGAAGACGCAACAAGCGGCCACAGCAAAAGCAGATGGCGAGGCAAAAGCAAGCAGCAACAGGAGCAACAGCAAAATGCCAAAGATAAATTGCTTCTCACACGCCCTCACTTGCGGGGGCCTGGGGCCCAGAGGCACTCTGGACTGGCAGACAGACAGTTGGGCGAACACAAGTTGGCGACATTTTGCTGCCGGTTTCGGGTTTTGCTGCCACGCCCAAGTGAGCGCAACCATGCTACACACATATTCTCAAATTAATCGCTTTTGGCGCACATTGTGAACATTCATTTAACGCCATTTAAGCCAAGCCAACAACAAGACCCAGCAAGTCAAGCAAATTGCTTGAAAAAAAAAAAAAGCAGAATTGCGTCAAAGACAACGAAGATTAATGCGATTCGTTAATACGTCAAGTTTAATAGACAAATACGGAAACTTTAGCCGCGCAATTTGCAAGTAAATATATTTCTCTGCTTGCCATTGATTTTGGTTCCATCACAAACAAGTTAATAAATATAGTTTCGCGCTGGGCAAACTACATCTATGCTATATGTGTACTCGCTAAGCTGCACTGCTTGAAATAATGAGCATCGCATAGAGAGGCAATAAACTGAGTAGTAAAAACGAGCGTGTGAGCCAATGCGAAGCAAAGCAGCCTTAATGGAGAGAGAGAGAGATAGTGAGAGAGAGAGAGAGATATATAAATATATATTCAACTGAAGGAGCTTGACTAGGAAATACCTCAACTAATCATTGCTTAAGTACTACCTAGGAAGAAATTTTAATCAAAAGGAGAGCAAAACGTGTTTAATTGAAAACCCAAATTTATAAACAACTTAAGCTACTCCAAGCACTACTTTAAATGAATCAGCATATCACATTATATAGCACTGGCCTACTATTTATCTCCTTGCAACAGGGTATAACAAGTACGCATAACATGAATGATTAATTAACGCCTTACTGAAGGTCACCAAAGGTTAGGTAGGAAACTGTCAAGTCTCGATGGCATTTGAATAAAACATATTCTTGATTAGCTGAACACGTTCTCTAATAGGCCAACATTGAGTGTTGGGAGCAAATGTTGTAAGTTGCTTGAACATGAATTTACATATTTGGGCAATAAATTGAATCAAAGTCAATTGGCTTGAATGGCTGTGCATTATCCAAGATTTAGTTAGCTATTAATACAATAATGTGTGTGCATAGAACTACGTGAGCAAACAAACAAGCAAACAAACAAACAAATTGACAAACGGACAAACAGCCGACTATTATGTAATATGTTAATTGACTTTTGAAGTTCTCGTTCCCTACTAAAATTTCAATGTGAACTTTGCGCAAAACCCCACGAACCGTGCCCAGCTAATTGACACACGTCAATTGGCCGTGAAATTAATTAGCCAAATGTCAACGACACGAAACATGGGGCAAGGGACACAAAACGGATAGGCAAGCAAACAGACGGACATATACATACACACCCACCCACACATTCAGGAAATTCTAGTAGCTTTAACTTCAGCCAATATACAACTTACCATTATTAAATCTGCATGCAAATGCTGTCCAATTCCACAAATTGTTACCTCTGCAATGGAAATGAAAGATAATACATTAATAAATTGTATCGAATTTAATTAGTTTTTGAATATAATTCAATTTAAATGCGCTAACAATTGCTATTTGATTAGATTTCAGTTTATTTAGGCAAATCATTTATTCATACAAATGTGTTTTGAAGCGTGAAAATATGTTGTTGATATTCCAAATTTAAATGTTATTTTGGTATTCTATTATTAGCTGAATTATTTTTGTTTTCTTAAGTGTTAAGAGGGGCATATTGGCTTTTAGAGGAGTTTCTTTAATTTATATAATAATATTTTATTCAATTTTTATAAAAGTTTTTTATTTATATTATTTTTTATTTTTATTTTTTTCATTTATTTATTTTTTTTTTTTGAGTAAATATTTTTTTTTTTCAATTTTTATTTTATTATTTATTATTTTTTATTGTTATTTTATTTTAATATTTCTTGTTTTTATTATTTATTTTTTATTATATTTTTATACAGGCACAGAAAGTATTTAATTATTTTTTATTTTATACTAATTCATTTTTTGTTTCACTGTATTGTAATAATTTATTTTTATCAGAAAACTATATTATATTTATATAAATTTGTATGAAATGTATTTATATAAAATTAAATTATTTATTTTTTAACAAATAACTCAAACTATATTTTTTTGTTATTTTTCCATTTATATTTTTAAATTGTCGAAAGCTTTCAAGAAACTCACAATTTATAAACACTTTCGACCATATCAAATATTTAACATAAATATAAAAGAAATTTAAAAATTTGCTCATTATTCTCTACAATTATTTATTTGTGAAAATGAAAATAAATTTCCCAGTCTTTATTGAGTTTTCAATTAGCTGAAAATAAATATAATTAATGCTTCAATTGCGAATTGCTGTTGCACTTGCCAATTGCCACTTCGCTCTATAAAAAGCCAGCAGCTGCCAATTAGCACAGCTGCCTCAATCGAAATTCCCAGAACAATTAAAAAGCCTTTTGAATGGAGCAGCCAAATCAATGCAGCTAATAATGACCAGCCACGTGCCGCACGCTGCACGCCGCATGCCGCATGCCGCATGCAAAATGCGAATGCAAATGCACTGAACCGAATTGTGAGCTGCACAAAGAAATTGGCAATTTGTGTGCATGTGTGTGTGTGAGAGAGTGAAAAATAAAACTGCAAATGAAGCTGGCCTGGCAGAGTATCTGGTTAGCCGCAAATGCTCGTCATGTGCGACAAGCGCCTTTGGGGCATGTGTGGCATGAGTGGTGGCAAAGGAATTTTAATTGCAAGACTGTCACGGCTAAAGCCAAATGTCGGCCTCAATTATGGGGCTAATTAGACTTGGCAGCACTTGGCCACAGGCACGCCCACACACTCACACACACATACACACTAATACAGCTGTGAGCAATGTAAGCGCCGGCAGTCACAAACAGCTGACACAATTGTAACTAAATAAGATGCTAAAGAAAGCCACAGCTAATTAGAAATACATTAAGATATTTATATAAATTATGAAATACACTAATTTACAGTTATTTGTATATATAAATTACATTAATATAATTTAGTGAAGCTTCGCTTTCACTTAAAGTGTGTAAAATGCCTGTCAGCTTAGATGCTTCACTTGCTTGAGCTGCTGCTGCTTTTGACACTTCACTTAGTTGGCCAATAAGTGCAACAACAACAACAAACGTCACTTGCACATGGTCAATAGACTTTTAGCTCAAGTGTAAAAGCAGCTATCAATCACAAAATTACAAATCTCTCGAACTAAATATCTTTCAGCTGCATTCAACATTTATCTTTTGCAAATTGTTCGCTCTAATTGCTGCTGCAACAATTTAAGCTCATGTCTTGACCTCTGTAAGCCGTTTGTTAGTGGAGCACAAGCCGCTTAGGTCTTAAGTCCTGTCATTTGGTTAAACAGACAACTAGATGCGACATATGCGCACTCAAATGCAACTAATGGAAATTAACATAATCAGGTCAAGCCACAAACACACAACAACAACAACAACAGACTTATAATAAAAACAAACAACTAGCCATAGCATCATCTGCTTTGTGTTCATTATCATACTAAAGCTACTGTATATGAAATGCTTAAGAAACTAGAATGAGTCCAACTATTAATGTTGTGTATTTTATATGGATTTATATTATGCATGGATTAGTTTTGTTTAGCTCCCGCAAATATATGTTGTACATTTCTCAATGTCTGCACAGAAGTGTCGATCTCTCACACTTGCAGTAAATACTCGCGAGAGCAACAGCTTGTGTCGGTTCTTCAACGAGTTCGTTCACGATCGGACATTGCTCGGTTGCATTGCGAGGGCTGTCTGCTATATATGTATGTGAATGTGTAGGCAAACTCCATGAGTTATCCGAGAGCGTCAATCGTATCGCTCCCTAAACGATGTTCGGAAAAAGAGCATCCCACGAATAGTTGAACGCAAAGCGCTCAGCCGAAGACGAAAACGAAAACAACCGAAGGCACTTGTGTCGGTTCTTCAACGAGTTCGTTCACGATCGGACATTGCTCGGTTGCATTGCTTTATAAGCGAGGGCTGTCTGCTATATATGTGAATGTGTAGGCAAACTCCAAGAGTTATCCGATAGCGTCAATCGTATCGATGTTCGGCAAAAGAGCATCACACGAATAGTTGAACGCAAAGCGCTCAGCCGAAAACGAAAAGAACCGAAGGCACTTGATCAGAGCGAGAGAGTGGGAGAGTGAGTATAAGGTTTTTCGGCGCGAAGAATCAAACGATTCACATTCATTTCCGAGCTATGTTTTTCTCAAGTTGAACTGCAGCCAAATAAGAGCAATGACAACTGAAATTGCAATATATTAGAAATGCTCTAGGGTATTGCGTTATTCGTGGTTTCATGTTAAAGCTGCATTCATGCCATTAGCTATAGAGACACGCAGCTTGGCTTCGCTGGGAGTGCCTAAAGCATATAATTCAAATTGAAGTACATGATGCAATAATAGCAAATGCTGCACCAAGATGCGCCTCGAGATCTGCCAAAGTGACGGACTTGTTAGCATTAACTAAAGACTAAACATTACAGCCCAAGAGATATAATTGATGAATGTTCATCAAAGACGACCAAGTGGGCCAAGTGCAATCAGACAATTTACAGACAGCAGAACAACTGAATCAGCCCAATACGATTTATGATCAATATCTTATTGTTAGCTCAAGCAGCTGCTGATATATGGATATATTGGCAATGTTATCCATCTGGTTGGCTCATCCTATGTAATATAAAGCAAATAAAACTATGCCATCTATAAATTCTCTCTGTAAAGTAATAAAATTCACTCAGAATGTTAGCCTGAAATGCTGAGCTGTTGGCAATCTAAATCTGATTGCAATTTACTGTCCGTACTAGAAGTAGATTTTTCTTTTATTATTATTATTATGCAATCCGTTGCAACTGGCTCAAGCTAACTTAGGTCATAGCAAAAGTAATCTTGACTTGGCCAAGTTAAGCCAAGAATGTGGCATATGCACACACACACACACACACAGAGAGAGAGAGACGCACAGACACACGCGTGCAGTTACCACAAGTAATACCGACAGAGACAAGCTGCGACAGCTTGGGCACAGTATAATATATAAAAATAGAATCAATACAAAATCCAAAGGGAACGAGAGAAAGCATGCGAAAGGGACAGGATACAGCTGCGGCATTACCGAGCGTAAAGTGCAAAGTTGAGGCCAGCCCAGCAGCTGTCATCAGCGTGAAAACTCATCAGCATCAATAATCAAATGGAATTTCAATCAAATACGTGACGCATTCGCCGCTGCAGCTGCAAAAAATGTCAACAGAATTCACCTGGCTGGAAAATAAAAATAAATTTCACAAAAAAAAAGAAAAAGAAAAAGTAGAGAAATTGCATAAAATGACTGCAGTTGAGCGCACGCTAAATGAGATACATCTGCAAGATACAGTTGATGAGCAGGTGAGCGATGTGTGTGTGTGTGAATTGCAGCAAGTGCAACACTTAAAAGTCTAGACTGAGTGGCTGTGGCAGCGTTCTTTTATGCGATA
The DNA here is from genome assembly GCA_030914345.1 of Drosophila koepferae. NCBI lineage: Eukaryota > Metazoa > Arthropoda > Insecta > Diptera > Drosophilidae > Drosophila > Drosophila koepferae. The sequence goes on along the minus strand of JAUESR010000211.1, from coordinate 10,974,119 downwards.
TGATAAATAAATGTGATATGCATAACAGGACGCATAAGAATGAAGTAAATCTACTCAAAGTTATGACAGCATAAATACCCTTAAAGTGATATAGATAGATACAGGTAGCATACAAGTTTCTTATGTATATTTTAAAAGTTTCATGAAAAAAAGAAGTTGTTGCCTAATCAGAATTCAGTAAAGTTGAAAAAGAAAAAAAAAAAAAAAACTAGCATAAAGTCCTAAAGCTGCAATCGTACAACTGCGCGTATACTTAATGCGAGGTATATACTACTACTGCTATATATACATATATATAAATATATATATATATAGTACCCTACTTCAACTCCTACCACTCTTTATCACATAATTAAAAAACCATTCAAAATGGAGTACAAATAAAAAAGAAACTCAACAAGCAGCAACGACAGCATTTCTCGCATTACGTATACGCCCCGTTGGCCCTCATTGTTAGCTTGGTTTTGTGTGTCTGTGTGTGTGTGTGCGGCCCTTTTGTGGTCTCGCCTAACAGCAAGTTGCCCGCTAAACTCTTTCTAATGAACGTCTTTAAGTCATGCCATAACCAGATTGCAGCAAATGCAGCTCACGCAAAGCTTATTATGCACTTTCTCCCTCTCCCTCTCTCTCTCTCTCTCTCGCTCTCTTACTCTCCCACTGTAATCAGCATTTTGTTTGCTCTGTTGCAATTATACAGTTAAATTGGCATTGTAGCAGCGCAACTCATTTCACTATGCGATAGCCGAAAAATTCAAAAGCGCCGGAAACGCCGTTGGCCGCCTTCTCTGAGTACACGCAGTGAGGCGGCAATTGGCTGGCAGTTGGTGTTTGGTAGTTGGCATTTGGCAGTTGGCAGTTGCAGCTGCCGCCATTTTCATGTTGCATGTTGCAACAGACCACAAAGAGAGAGACGCGAAAACACGCCCGTGGCAAGTAGCATGGCAAGCAAATTGACTTGCAAGCAGCTGCTGCAGCCCCCCTCCTCTTCCCACCACAAAGGAATCGCGCTTGTTGCCTTTAACATGTCACTTTAAAGACATCAAGCACCAAATTCTAGCAGCAAAGTTGAGAAAAAAAAAACATTTGTTTTGGGCATTAAAACAACAGCAAAAGCAAATGTGCAAATTAGTTGCGAGTAGCAACAGCAGACAACAAGAAATTAACAACATTTGCACCAAGTACTTTAACAATTTTGCTATTGTTTCTGCAGTCAAGAAGTGTTTCATAAATTGTATTTATATATATTTATTTTATATAAGTACAGCAACGAAATAGCTGACTAGGAAAATCCTTGAAATATATGTGATATATTTATACAAGTAAAACAAGCCAAAGTATTCCAATGGGACATAAGCTCGACGACTAGACGCTGACTCGAGTCGGACAAATTATGAATAATATAAGATTATATATTTTTATTTGCTCTGCCATACTTTCTTCTACCTGTCATAACATCTCTTTAGCATTTTCCCATTTTCAAATAACTAACCTTTATAATATTGTTCTTACTCTTTGTCTGTCTATATAAAATGATATTTATACCCATGAAAATTCACATCTCATCAGTTTTACACTTGACTCTTTATTGAGCTTCTCTACAAGTAAAGCTTATCATTTCTTGATACGCCTATTGAGGCGTGGCTAATGCTAATCTATTTAAATTTAATTTCTGATTAATGCAAATTGATTTGATGTGAGTTTGAAGTATTCATGGCAACTATTATAATCGTATAAATAATATATAAAATAATATTTACATATATGCACTTTATATATATTCCATAATAAGCATTCAAAACAAGAAAACAATTTGTGTACGTCTGAATATTAAATATATATTAAAAAATTCTAATCACAAATGTTATTATGTGTAACGATTACATCATTGCAATTTCCATTTATTTATTATTCGATTAAAGTCCAAACACATTTCAAGAAATCAAAGTTCACATATATTTTGCTCTTACACTTATTGCATTCCTCAACCTCTGTTGACCCTGAAAGGAGCAACGAAATTAAATTGTGGCAGCAGAAAAATTTTTCCTGCCACTTTGTCAGAGTTGTCAGCATGATTGAAGAAGAGTCTGTTAAGTGCGCTTGCTAATTAAATGGCAAGCATGCGAGAGCAAGAGAGGCGAACGTGTGGCATGTGGCATGTGGCAAGCGGTATGTTGCATGTGGCAAATGGGGCGTGTGTTAAGCACAAAGTTGGCATGTTAAGTCTTAACCCTGATGTGCCTGACGAATGAAGGATTTTCGGCAACTCGGAAACTTTTTGCCAAAAGCCTTTCAACTGCCAACGTGACAGTGCGAATATTAAGTGAATGCGAATGCGAAAAACTAACAAAAATTGTCAACTGTAAATGCTGTTGTTACTGTTGCTATAACAATGGTAGCTGTAGCTGCAATTGTAGTTGTAGTTATAGTTGTAGTTGTAGTTGTAGTTATAGTTAATGTCGTTGTCGTTGTCGTTGTCGCTGTCGCTTGCGCATGATTTCCGTGCTTAAAATTTCCTGTTCGAAACTGACATAAAAGAAGGAAGTGCAAGCGACAGAGCACGCAGGCAGTTAGACAGGCGGTCAGGCTGACTGACAGACACAGAGAGAGAGAGAGAGCGAGAGAGAGACAGGCAGATAAACAGACAGTGAGACAGACGGATGTGTAATACAAATGCAGATGCACAGAGATGGAATGAAAAGCTGTGTCAGCTGTGCGGGCGTTTTTTTTTTTTCCACAATATATACATATATATGTATATGTAGAGTGCGCTATCATAGGGAAAGCCAATGGCAAAAGAAAATATAACGCAGCCACCTTATGCCGTGGGGTTACCAAGCAGCCAAGCAGCCAACCATCCAGTGGAGCATTTAATGACATTCTGCATTCACATGCATTCTTTACTTTTTTTTTTTCCTACTCTTGCTGTCTGCACAGTTGGCTTTCAAAAATATTTACATTGATATTTGTTTCGACTCGACTGCGGCAACAAGAGAAATATTATTACAAGACCCTTTCACACACACACACACACACACACACAGAGAGAGAGACATGAAATGGAGCTAGATAAAGGAGAGTTTACATAGGCTACATTGCAGCACATCTCTATGTGATTAACATATATACGGAGCATAGCTAAGCAATCGATACATGTGAGAGTAACTGAGGCTATGTAGGTAATAGTTAAATTGTTATATAATCTCTTGTCAAATTTGCCTACGAATATTTATTTATATTTTTATATGCTATATTTATATTATTCCTTTTTTTATTGATAAAAGCGCTATATATTTAAGTCTCTTTCAGCATTATATTCAAACTATGCACCAAAAGTATTTAGTATCAGAGTGCCAGCTCCATTTGCATCCATTTATCAATTTGGCAAAGTTTTAGCGAAAACAGAAAACATAAAAAAATATTTAAAAATAAAAACTAAAAAAAAAATCCAGTGGCAACAGTTCTCGTGATTTATAGCACACCAAATTAATTGAGAATACTTGAAAAACAGGCAAAAAAAAATAGAAATATATATATATAGCGCTGCGATGCGATTACCAAAAGCAAAAAACCAAACAGCAAAAGGGAACGCTTAAAACTGAGTACTACAGAAATTAATTGCACTTCTGAACTTTTGCTGTTGTTTTTGTTTTATTATATTTTTGTTTGGTTTGCTTTTTGGGATACCCTTTACAAAGCAAGAAAGTTGCAATAGCAAAAGTTATGGCAATTATTTATAGACTACCGATAGGCAGATAAGAAACTATGTAAAAGTTTGCATTTATTTGAATTTTTTGCGTTTCAGATTGAGAACATATAAAGAAAACATATATTAAAGAACTATTGATAAAAAATAAAAAAATAAATAAATAAACTAGAGTTAAATATATAAAAATATACATGTATACAATAAATTAAAGGAAAATATCATAATATAAATATATAAACATAAAATTTATTTATGGCGTATTTATATATGTTTTGTTTTAACACAATTTTTTCTAAAATTATAACTAATACTGAATAAATAAATCTGTTCAGCGTATCTGGCAGTCTATTACTCATCTCTCAAATATATATATATATATATTTTTTTATTTATATTTATTGTTTATTTATTGTTCTCACATACAATTAAAACATTTATATCCGGTATATTTTTTGTTCAAGATTATTTTATTTTTTTTTTTTTGGCATTTGTTACAGTACAGCAAATTCAATTAAACAATGCAATCGCATAAACAAATCTACAGCAAATACACAAGCGCACACACACACACACACACATGCACACTCACACACACTCACACGCGCACATTTAGAGCGCGCGCGCGTTTTATTCCGTATGGACCTCCCACAAATTGCGGAGCATTTATGTGCAATTGTTTTTTTATTTTATTTTGTTCTTTTTGCCATTATTGTTATTGTTTTTTTTTTTTCATAGTTTTTAATTGAAAAATATGCAATTAAAAGTCGAATGCATATGCAACGCAACTGCAGTTCAACTGGGCGTATGTGCAATTAATAATCTACGTAAATGGCATGAAAAGAAAAACGCACACCAAATATTAAGAGTCGACGACAAATTAATTTAAGCACTTAATTATGCAATAGATTCAATTAAATTACATGTCATTTAATTAAGCGCATGAAATGCACAGCGATTCATCAAACAGAGAGAGAGAGATATATGCATGTAAATGTGTTTACAAAGAAGCATGAAACGAGGTATAATTGATGGAAGAACTTTACATATTTTATATTGAATACATGGAAATACAAGTTCCTCTCTTACAGTTTCTGCGTATGATATAGTAGCAAGCCTGCTAAGTAAACATACTTTTATTAGCTGACAAACTCATTAAGCAACCCTCTCATATGCCCTATGCAAAGATACTACAATAAGTAAACTACATAGAGTTAACTCTGCTCTACTCTAACAACGCATTTGCTAAACCTTCTATGCATCCTATATAAACATGCTTCAATCAAGTTCTATTGTTAATTTACCAACAACCTATTAGCTAACCCTCGTATATATAGCGAATAATAGTCTATTCCCACATAGTATTTCACATAACCCTCGCAAATAAACAAGAGCCCTGCAGTTGGCCAAGCCAAGTGATAAGCAAACAAAGGCGAACAGGATAACACCGCCATTGCCCGCATGCCACTCACAAACTGTTGCACACACACATAACTGTATATACACACACAGACACACACAGCTTGTACATAGCATAATTTGGCACACGCCATTATAAAATATTGACAGCAGAGCAAACAAGTCATGGACAAGGGTCCAAGTTCGCAGCATACAGAGCCAGGCAGCAGCTTCACATGCCAAAAGTCACAGCTCAGCATGTGTGTGTGTGTATGTGTGTGTGTAGTTTGCGTGCGTTTGACACATGAGTTTGTAGTTGTTGCAAGCGAGTTACTCATTCAATTAACAAATCCAATTTCTCAATTATAGAACTTGATATTAGCACAGAGCTAAAGTTTCGAGCTAGCAAAATGAAGAGAAACCCGATATTCAGGAATTGCATTAAAAACTTTAAACGTTGCTGGCAGACTTTAAAGGTCTTTACATTGATTGCTTGTAGAATTTCATATAATCTATCAAACATTTGGCAGCTGTATAAAATGTAGGAAACAATACGAAACAGACAACGTGAAGAAAATATTTAAAAATTTTAAATTTATATATTTAGTACAGAATTTTACTAAAAAATTTATAGAGTATTTGCTACTCTATTATTATTATATTAAGTAAATTTAAGTAAATTTTGCATTAAATACCCTGTAAGAAGCTCAGTTGCCCTCACAAGATTTGGCTTTTAGCCCAAGCCCTTCAAGCTTTGGATTTGCAGCTCTGACTTAAATTACATTTGAAAAAGTTCAACCAAAATAAATGCTCCCAGGCATCTGAATGCTCTACACCGCACACAAGGTGCGGTTCAAGGCTGACCAAACACACACAGACTCTTCTATATATATATATATATATATATGAACCCACACACACACTCTCGTCTCTTCTTTTCTTTCATTATATTGACTTGGCAAACATATTTGAGACAAATTGTTACATTTTCGGGCAAAGTTTTCAAAGTTTGTTTAACTTTAAATTAAATTTAGCACAAAATTGAATGTATGAATAATTGGAAATTGCATTAAAGCTCAAAATCACAAAGCAGTTGATTTTTGTATTCATTTCTAGCATATATATTTACGTATTTATTATAATTAATACTGCTCAGCAATATGATAAAATATCAATTGAAGTGTATTACTCTATTGTTAGCCAGTAAGCTAAACAATAGAGGCATTGTCTATGCGGATTACAGCAAACGTATCGCAAAAACGCAGACATGCAATGCCTTCGCCTGCCTATCGGACAATGCCATTCAGTTTGTGCAGATAATTACACGCTTAACACACAAGTTGAGCACATATATACATAGTTTGTATTGTATGTATGTGCACAGGTTTACATATACTTGCCACGCTTAATATTGTCCCGAAATTGATGAAATTGACCTACCTGCAAAGAGAAAGAGCAAAAGAGAATCGAAGAATTAGTTTGAAGTTCACATTTGGAATAGAAAGTTAAATATTTCCTGTGATTGTTCATATACAATTGGCAGGCAATTTAATTCTAATTTACATTTTGTGTTAAGCTTCTTTCAAAGAGTTGCACGACAAATAGTTTCAAGTCAAGTAAATGCTAAAATATGCATCCCTTTGTCAGCTTTTGTACGACGAGCTAATAGTTCAAGCGAATAAATTTGAATTAAGCTAGTAATAACTCGAACAGTATATAGTGGCATATAGCCTATATAAATGCTGGCTAGTTATGTAACAGAAGTTCGTAACCCCTGGCCATTTGAGAACGTGTAATAACAACACACACACACAATGATTTATCATCCCATGCACGTCGCACATTTAATTGAATTACGAGTACGCAAGGAAGTCGTTTGAACAATTTGCAATTTGTTGCCTCAACTGCCATCGAGTGGGTGTGGATCAACAAGCAACAAGGTGTCAAGTCTTATCAGCTCATGTGTGTATGGGAAGCGACAGCAACTGGAACAATCTTGATTGATGCTGTTGTAATTCGCTGGAAGCAACAACAACAACAGCAACAACAACAACAGTCAAGAGTCAAGTAAAAGCCACTTGATAGTCATGTCAAGTCTTGCAACTGATTGCAGCTGAAATTGATTAGACATATAGATCATATCAATAAATGTATAAATATATTTTCAAACTGTAAAACTAAAACAAAAAGTTAAATAATATGCAAAAAAAAAGTTTTAAAGGTAAATATTTATATTTATTTCACTTAAAGATGCAAATCATGTCAGATATATATTTAATCTGATAGATATATTTAAAGTTGCTTTAATCACTTATTTATCAATTATAATTATATTTGCATTTTTACTTCCTTGTCAGCTTTGTGTGGTATTAAAAAATAAATCCCTAAAAGATAATTTTCTTGAATATAAACAAAAACAATAACCGTTTTTAGCAGGCTTATAAACAATTAACAATCACTTCACAGCACTTCAATTTGTTGTGTCAACTAAATAAATTAATATAAATAATATAAATAATTATTGTGGCTTTTAGCCAAAGCGGATATCACAATGCTGCGAGTTATGTCAACTCGACTTTTTATTCAGGTTAAATAAAAATACAAAAAAATGCTATCAATAAATTGAATGCTCATCAAATATGTCGAGTTGTTGTTTAGTGTTAATGGAGGCGACAAAAATTTTAAATGATTAACTTGCAGATACTCTTTAAGCAGTGTAAACTTCATTTATCTAAATATTTTATATAGATAAACCGCAAATTACAAATTTTTTTATAATATTAATTTTAAAAGATATATATTTATAATCTTACTAAAATTTAAAATATATAAAAATATAAAACAATTAACGAATTCAATTATAATTTCTGTCTAGCTTGCATCACACACAAAGGCAAGACAAAGGCAAGGCAAGTTGCGTTCAAAAATGGGTCTTTCAATAAAATACTAAAAAAAAAAAAACAACAACAATATTTATCAGTGTCTGTGAGCCCCATTTTCAATATTATTATTATTTATAAATGCAATTGCATTTAGTCAGCAATTTGGTTAAGTGATTTGCAAGTGCAGGCACGCAAAATGCTGTACTTGAAGCATATCTATATACATATATATACACATATATATACATATATATATATACATATATATACACACATACATAAATGTATATGCTTTGTATGCCCGTAAACGTCGCTTAAGGTAGCATAAAAATCATTCCAAATTGAATGCATGAAATAAATATATAAAAAAAAATGCAAGTTGCGTCATTGACGCTTCAATAGGCTTTCGATAGGCATTTTTATTGCAATTTGTATATTTTTTATCCTATTTTTTCTGTAATTGAGTGTTTTTGCTGCGGATTTGCCATTAAATTTATGATGATTACATAGTGGCCGTAATTGTTGCATTGTGTATGCTTCATGTGGCGGCTTCAACTATTATTTCCACGCGTCTCAATAAACATTTTTGAAATAATTACAGTTAATGTTTAATCGAGTATGTATATCGATCAATTAGTTGGAAAAATATTATGACTAGCCTATAATTCACTTGCCTAGCTATTTTAGCTATTATTAAATATTGATAGCTTTTAGTTAAAGGAAAATAGCAAAAGAAACAAATTACACATTTACGAGTCGATCCTGCACTTTTGTAGCTATTGATAAAAGCGTGCATGCGCTGTATGTATCTGATTTATATATTTATATATAAACAGCTAACGATTTGCAGCAAGAGCAAATTATATGTTAGAAGTTAGAGATGATATTTATATACTACATAATTAAATTAATTAATAATAAATGCAAGTTTTTCAAATGAATATAAGGATTTAAGCTAAATATCTTTTTTTTTTTTTTTAAATATATATATATATATTTAATTATTAATTAATTAATTATTTATTTTAATTGCCTAATTTTAAGTTTTCAATAAATAAGTTTTACAGCACATTTAAAAAATGGTATTTATGAGTTGTTTCTAAAATTATTTTCTATTTTATTTTATTTTATCATTTATTTATTATTATTATTATTATTATTTTTGTTTTTTTTTTTTTATTAATTTATGAATTGCTCTTAAAGCACAAACTTCAATTATATAAAATGATTTGGCAAACAAATTCAAACAAATTACGTGCTAAAATTCATAATAAAAAAGAAAATAAAAAATAATATTATTAAATATTAAAAGTATTAATAAATCAGGATTTGTGGTTCTTTAATTTTATCCAAAAGCTGAGTCACACGTGAAATAAAGCTAATTAATTATATTGTTGTTTCTGATTCAGTGTGTTGTATATTTAGTACAATCGGTAGGCCCTAAAGCTCATCTTTTGTTTTTTTACACAAATCCAGTTATCAGCAGATAACATGCAGACAATGAGTTGGCAAATATAATAATAATAATAATAATAAGGAGAAGAAGAAGAATGGCTGTTGAGCATCTGTTCCAAAACAAATACCTATAATCATGCTGACATCGTTTGTCTAGACAGTTTGAGTTTTGATCTAAATGTGGCTAGACACGGCGCTTATGCAATGCTGCAACCTTCGCAACGCTTGGCTGCCCCCTAGGTTTGTGGCATAAATTTCGATTTAGATGCCCACGAAACAAAAGCGAAAAAAACAATGCCTCAACATTGTAAAATGGCACACAAAAAATGAACAAAATACAAGTTCAGTGTCAAGGGGCTCGGGCAATAAAAAGCATAATGATTCGCCATTCAGTAAACGAACAACTGAATTCAATTCACATGGGCCGCCAATGCTAAAAACTAATGTTTAGAATATGAATTAGTTGATGAATATTAGATGTGCTGCAATTAGAGTTAGTAATATGAATTTATATCTATATAAATATATATTTAAGCTGGTGTAGCTCAGCAATAATTCGTAAATGTATAAAATGTGAAGATAAAATTTCTTAAATTTTGTTTTTTTTGTCTGCTTCGATTTTGCTTGATTCAATCTCACATATATATATTTATGCTCTTTCAGTCACTCCAAAGCGCACATCTTAAGCCACAAATACAAATATAATTTCATTTTAATTAAAACTCTTTGCGAACATGCATTCGTTTTTTTTTTTTTTAATTTGCTTTTGATTTGGTTTAACCACACACTGCAATATCTCTGTACCTCGACTCCTATGTAAACCTAGCAAGGCGCCCTTTTCCTTTCATTAAAAATAAAAATAAAAAACAAAACCAAAAACACAAACATAAATTAAACACAAATAAAAAGCGAACAAATAAAGCACAGTAAATGTTTTCACAACGGCCACAACAAACATCAAAAGTGAAACAGGAAGCTGCAGAATAATAAAAAAAAAAAATACAAATAAAAAATTTAAAAAAAAAAAAGAAGAAACTCTGATTTAATGTAAACACAGCATAAAATTGGCTATTTAATTGGGTTAATTACATTGAGCATGGCAGCGCGGAAAATTTAATTTTATTTATTTCCCAATTGTATAAAGGGCTTAATTTCTTTTTATAATAAATCTGCCTCATTAACTTTTCACATGGCTTTCGCTGGCAACAAATTGAATGTTTATTTTATTAAATTTTTTGTAAGATTTTCAAGAAAATGAAACTTGGCAGCTGTAAAAATAAGACGTATTTCACATAGATATGCAAAAAAAAAAAAGTATAATAAGTTCGCAAATAAGCAAAGAAAATAAATATTTAAATGTTCAACAATTTGTTTTTAAGCTTCATTATAAATTTCTGCTTTATACGCTCCGAGAAAACAGCTTTCAAATAAAAAGGCACGAATTTCAATCAATTTATTATTAATTTAATAAAAATAATTAAATTATATTTACAATGGCAAACAAGGTAACAACAGAAATGTCAAACTGCCTGCAGAGTGAAGCACTTGAATAGCTCCATCGAATAAGCAACAATTTTCGTTGTAAATATTTAAGAGAAAATATCAACAAATGTGAGCAAATAAACATTAAGCCATGTCGCGTCACGCATTGTAGATTATATATATATTTATTATTGATATGTCTGCATATTTTATTTGTATTTTTCAATACGAATTCGTTTGTTTTTGCGTTTGCGCATCGAAATGTGCGCAACAAAGGAAAATTGTTCGATTGTTCGGACAACAAGGCGTATGCGTGTTATTGCGGGGTAATTAGACATTCACAGCACGCGTATATGCCATTGTTTTTTTTCGTATTTTTTTCCAGCGCGCGCCTATTCATATTGTAATTCAGGCAATTCAAATTTTTACATTTTGTATGCAAATTGAACTCACGACAATTTCAATTTCAATGTTTTTTTTTTTTTTTTTTTTGTTGCACTTTTAGTTATTTTTATTGCCGCCCCACACAGCGGGCTTGACTGGTGAGAAATGCCAAGTACCAAGTTTTTGCGCAGCACCTCAAAAGTGTCAACAGATTTGCAAAGGCGCTGGAACTGTCGAGCTGCCTGACTGTAGCTGGCTGGCTGGCATGGGATCGAGCGAACGGATTGTGACGCTGGCATTGGGGTCAGGCACCCACTCAAACGGGCAGGCAATAACTGTCTCGCAGTTTGTGTGAAACACACATATGTGTCTGCATACCCTGCACTTGCAGTCAAACATGTTCGATTGAACAGTATAATAAACATAATGCGAGATACCGATGTAAATGAGATGATAATAAATTTATTTGATTTTCATTTTTCATGAATTTTAGTTAGTTGATAAAATGTAGAAATTTCTATTAATTGCTAATATTTTTATTAAAATTATTATTACTATTATTCCTATTATTTTATATTATTTTTATTTTATTATTTTATTTATTTATTTTATTATTATATTATTTTTACTAATATATTTTATTAAAAATATAAAAATCAATTTAATTGTTTTAAATTTGTTTTTTAATTTTTTTTTTTTAATATTTTTTATAAATTTTTAAATATTTTAGAAATTTTCATATATTAATAATATATTTTATATATAAAATATTTTTATAAAAATATATGTTTATCATTAAAATTCATTTAATGTGTAAACCAAAGAATATTAAAAAAGAGTTTAAATCGTTTTTTTTTTAATCAATGTTAATCAACCCGCATTATTTACATTCTCTATTGTTTACACTCTCAAGCCAACAGGGTACCTTGCGGTCAATCACTCGCACTTGGAACTATTCTACTTTATGGTATTACTTTTGCGAATGGAAGGCAATAAAATATATTTATGGCGTTTTTTTGGTGCTTATGCCGTTGTCGTGTTGTTCTTGTTGTTGTTGTTGTTGTATGCCTCGTCATGTAATTATGCCAGAAATCGTTACAGTTCCGCTTGATTGAGACGCAATTCGCAGTTTTGTGAAATTTGCGCATATTCAGAAAAGCGTTAAACGTTTGCATTTTGGAGCGAACAATGCACAATGCGAACCAGGAAGGTCAGACGTGCACAAAATCCCCTCCTGCTGGTCCTTCGCCCCTACCGTCTCCTGCTATGCCAACATCTTCTGCTGTAAACTTGGCCCGCTCTCGTTTAGCCAACGGGTTATTAAGTTTATGCATTTTTATGAGCATGCCAGTTGGGTTGGATCTGGGGCTGAGGGTCGTGGCGGTGTGTTGGGGGCCTTGGCCGGGTCTGCTCAATCATAAGTCAAAGGCTGAGGTTGGGTGGTGTTCTGTCGTCAGTCAGGTTGTGCTTGGGCTGCGGTCCTTTACATTGAAGCCGCAGCACACAAAGTGCATTCACCCAAATCTCCAATATATATAAGAAGCCCAGACCGCTGGCAGAGAGTGGTGGAGCGGGGTGATGGTGTGGGATTGTAAAGGGGTTGAGCAGCTGAGGTAGCAGTCAGTCACTCACGTGCAGACAAACAAAAGCGTGGAATACAAAAACGCTTTTGTTTGCTGCACTTCATTGCATTCACTCAAGAGCAACAGAATGCGCGAGCGAAAGAGACAAAGGCAGCGAATGTGAGTGGGAGGAAGAGTTGGGCAGCAAGAGAAAATTGCTGGCGGCAAATGAAGCAATAACAAATGGAGGCAAAGACAAAACAACGACTTAAGAATACCCAGCAGCAGCAACTACTACTACTAAAGTTTTATAATCAAATTATAGTTTAATAATAATCAGTAGTGGGAGAGTTTCTCTTAGAGAAAAACATATTAGAAAATAAACGATTTCATCAGAATTTACTATGAATTAGAGTTACTCAGATCTGACAATCATAATCATATTTCATAGGAAATAAAATTATGATAAATCGCGGGGGTGTACTTTATGTTCTCTAGACTTCTGCTTAATTATTGTGGGCGTAGCTCATGCTGACTGATAAATTCTAAAATGATGACTGAGCAATAGTAAATACAAATTAAAATAAAAACTAAATATACGAAAGAAATATAATTAAAATGATTAAATTTTCATTTAAAATTTAATACACGCAAATAAATAATTATAATAAATGTATTTAAAACTATAATAAACATCACATTACAGTTTTGCAATATGATAAGGGCAATGCTTTAACACTTGTTATTGAAGATCTTATTTAAGGCGTTGACATTGTTTGTTTGCATTGTCTACGTTCTCAGTATTTTCGTTTTGCTTGTAAACATTGTCTGTGGATTTGTGTATCTTGAGCAAATATGAGATTACATTTTATTTATGCAAGTCAGAAATGCAAAAAAAAAAAAGATTTTTACAACATTTGTTGACTGATATAAAGAAATTATATATATATATTAAACTATATTTTAAAATTTTTTAAAAATTAAAATGTGACTTTTTGTGAATTTATAAATATTGTAAAGAAAAACTCTTCTAGAAAATTCAATTTTTAAGTAATGCTACCTCAATAGTTCAACTAGTTCAACGACATTGAAGGCCAGCCAAAAATCACGACTTGGTCTTAATTCAGCGAATGCGCCATGTGGCAGTTGCGAAAACTTTATGGGCAAACTTGTTAAGCAAACAGAGCAACACTTAAATGCAACCCAGGGTGGCTAGAGCTTTTGTGGATGCAACTGCAGCAGCAGCAGCGCGGCAGCAGCGCAGCAGCAGAGGCACCAGCCGGGGTTTGAGATAAGCGCGTTAAAAGTTGGGCTGCTCGACGGAAGCGAAAATAGAGACCAGCCAGAGGGAGAGTGTAGGCAAGGAAAGACAGAGAGGGGCTATTGAAGCATGGAGAGCAAAAGAGATAGCTGCATATTTGGGCTAGCTTTAAGTGTGGGTGGGCCGCAGTTTAATTAGTTGCACTCCACGCGCTGCAGGCAGGCGCCTGCTAGTGATAGTGTGCGTGAGAGAGAGAGAGAGAGAGAGAGAGAGAGAGTGTATGCATGTGTGTGTGTGTGAGTGTGTGAGTGTGTTATCGGCTACGTTATAACTTGACGCTGCCTTGCACTTTATGGCGTGCATCATTAAATATTTAAAGAGCTTTGTGTAACAAGATTTGCTTATGCCTTCAACACAGCCCCCACAGCCTTCCCTCTCCCACTCTCTCTCTCGCTGCACGCGGCTGTCAAGCACAATGTTGTTCGGCTTGAGCACATAATTGCATATTTATAAGTGCAGTCGACGCCGCGACAGCAAATTAAGCGGCAACAGCGCTCTACTCACTCCCATCCAACCCATACAGTCTATATATATGTATATATACACATCTCTGTTAAGTTGACTTGCTTTGTGTTCGGCAATTAATGATGCATTTTTTTGTAGCAAAACTTTGAGCTGCAATTGAATAATCCTTAAGTGGCGCCTGAGACAGTGCCCGCCTCAAGAGCGAAGATTTTGGCATTCAGCCACAACTTGAAAATTGATTTAAGGGCTCTCATGTCAAGTTTGGCAAGAACTCTTGCTGCAATCGAACCTTTGTCATGGTCATGCAGGCAGAGATAGAGCATAGTGAGAGCGAGGGAGGGAATAAGAGTGCGAGCGTGTAAGAGAGAGGGAGCATGTTAATGAGTAGCTTAGTCCAATCAACTATCGATGCCAGAACATGATTTAATTTATATCAGAAGAGCCTGCCCATTGGAATCAGTTAACAGAGTTTCATTTAAATATTAAATTCTTGCCAGAAATTTGGAATATTGCATGAAAATTAAACTGCAAATGAAATAATTACGACTGGGCAAATATAGTGATAAATATGGTGGCAATTCGTAGCAAATATTAAGCTTAATGCATTTTTAATGTTGCATATATTATATTATAAAAATATTTATTTATTTCTTTGTTTAATTCATATATCAAATATCAGTTGAAATTTTTATAAATAATGAAATTCGCAAATAGTTGCTGATAAGAAAGAATGATTAAATTGCGAGTCATAAAACATTTAAAAAAATGTATTTAAAAAATTTACTACATTTTTATAGCAATTTATTTGCGTATTACATTTTTCTACCCTGACTTTGACCTAAAAAATTATTCTAGACAAAAATCAAAATTGAAATTATAATAAAAATAACCCACAGGTCCATAAAAAAAAAAAAAAAAAAAAAGCAACTGTAAATTCTCAGCTCTCCACCATTCCGTTTCGTTTATGGCTAAACAACTTTCCGGCTATTAAACTTTTTTTCGCTTTTGAATGCAATTAATTTTTAACATATCTAAATGTGCTCATTAAAAGTTCTGATAAAATCATAGAAAAATTTTTCTATTATTTCATAAATTGTTGATTTTGCTCTTGTTTTTTGTAGTAAACAGTTTTGGCTGTTGTTGCTTGCATGTTGCATATTAATTACGTAAAATTATTTTTGCTACAGTGCAATGTCTGAATTCTGTACCATTACGTTATAATGAATTACTAGCCACGCCCACACGCCTACACGCCCTCCAAAAATCAACCGCACACAACTTGCAAAGTCCATAAACAAATGTTGATTTTGCACAATTGCATTATGATGCGAGATGGCAGTGCTCTCCCATAGGAAAGTAAGGGAAAGAGAGTGGAGAGGGGGGCGGGGGGGGGGGGGGGGGGGGGCAGGGCTATAATAAAATGCCAGCAATGCCATTAAATGGTCAAGCGACGCCCTATTTTGTGGGCGTGGCGCCTGCAATTGAAAATACAGAAAATTTGTTTTTTGCAAAATCTGACATTCGATGTTCGTGTAATGGAAATTTACAGAGCTTTATGGAAATGTATATTTTAGAGTTTCCATTCATTTATTTTTTGTTTGCTGTTGCTGACTCATTGAAATTAAATACATTTTGCATAGCTGAAAATATATATTATTATATAAATCAACGATATTTTGAACATATGCTACAAAATTTAACACTTTGACATTTGAGTTGATCTCTGTTCCAGTTATTGGCAGACAACAATTTAAAGGAGTTATTTGTATTTATATATGAAAATACATTTACATGTATTTATATATTAAATATATATTGATAAATATATAATGCATTATTTGCTGAAATTAATTGATTAATTGTTGCATAGTCAAGTCTTCATCAATCAATATAAATTTATTTAAATTATATAGACATTTATTATATTATTATACATATTTCTACAGAGCATTCAATTTTCGTTATTCCCGAATGAAGCATTTCTTATTGTTATTATTATTATTAATTTTTTTTTTTATTCTCTCGGGGTTGGGTTTTTAAGCGCCTGCCTAATGAGCTTTTTGTGTAAATTCTGGTCGCAGAATTAGTCATAAAACAATTTGGTGACTTTGCAATTGAGTTTTTGCAAAATTGCCTTGAATATATATAAGACTTTTATGTATATTTCTTAAATATATATATATATATATATATATATATATATATATATATATATATATATATATATATATATATATATATATTTCTTGACAATAAACAATTTTTGCTACTTTATCTGTTTTTGATATGCAAATAAATTTTGCACCCACTTGAACTTGTTTAGCTACAAATCAGTCAATGATTCAGTTATAAGACAAAGAACTTGAGAGAGAGATATATATATTTATAGCATATATACATATATTAAGTAAATACAAATATTTGCTTTAGCTGTTTAAGATTGTAAAGTTCATAAATCTTGTTTAGTATTCACATAATTTCTGATTTCCTGAATTGTTCTTTCTAATTTTGGGCAACATTTGTTTTGTACAGTGTACTTAAAGCAACAACTGTGCAAACAAGTTTCAAAAGAGTAATTTTTCCAGTTCTTAACGCAACATCAATAAAAACACAACAACAACAAAACCAGTCTTCAGGATGAACAAGCCAAACTAACTTATGGGAACGTTTAACTAACAACAGCAAATTTAGCTGATCTGTAAATCTTGAAGCGCGTAGAGGAAGCTGACGATTTCATTTCCTTATACTAAATGAAAATTCAAATTTTTGTTTTGTTCAAAGAACAAACAATATAATTATGCATTAATGTTGATAACAACTAATCTTTTTATATGGCTCTATTAAATGTCAAAATATAATAGAGCATCTCTGGCACTTGAGCAGTGCATGCGCGATAAGCAGCAAAATACTAAATGAAATATATATATTATATATGCATATATATATATATATATATATATGAGACAACGTAGTCATAAAGTGTTCACCATAAGTCAGGCTAGATAAACAAGATATGAGCGTAAAAGTCGTTGTTGCTCAACGTTCTTAAATTGGCCAAGTTTCAGATATCGTATCTTATCAATGTACTACTCCATGTGTGTGTGTGTGTGTGAGCCATTAAGGCAATTGCTGTGGCCAAAATTGACCTTGTTACGAAAAGTCGTCTTGGCCATATTTCCAGAGCTCGCCGTTCGCCTTCCAATTGCCAATTGCTTTGGAGCGTTCTCCGCTTTCATTTATCATCATATTTCTTGCATTTACCGCACATTTCACCAACTGCTGACCGTTTTTGCCTCTCCTTCTTTATTTTTTTTTGGTGTCACTTACGTGCTGTACTTGTTGTTGTTGCTGCTGTTGGCCCAGTTTTGGCAACTGCCAGAAACCATTTCACATTTCTCATTTCTCTCTGGCGCGCAAATTCAAACAAATGCATTTTACAGCTCTCTCGCCCAACTTTGGTTGTAGCCAAACTGCAACAATGTGTGTGTGTGCCTGTTTTCTATCTGTGTGTGAGTGTGAGTGTGTGTGTGTGTGTGTGCGCGTCTCATATCTGTAGCCAAAGAAAGCCGCTGCCCGTTTGCCATTCGCTCTTGGCACTTGGCTTTCACTTGAAACCACGTTTGAACGCCCAACTGCCAGCCTCTGTCTCCTCTCGGCTCTCTCCACTTCTCCCTCTCTCTGACTCTCTACCATTCTCTCTGTGTGCGTGCTGAAAATGCTTTTCCAAACAATACACCTTACCCTACTACCCCAACGAGCCACGCCTCTTATTCGGTTAGGTATGAACTTTATTGCAGCACATGCCATTACACAGCTGCTGTAAATATTTTTTCGTAGCGGTCATAAGTACGCAGAGTATCTGAGAGATACACACACACACACACACACAGAGAGAAAAACACTCACATACACACATATAAACATATACATAAATGCTTTTATTTTATTATTCCTTGCAATTCTTCTGCTCATCATAAATTCCATTTGAATTTTGTTTTATTCCTTTTTTTTCCAGCTCAACATTTTTCATCAACAAAAATTAAAAACTTTTCCTTTGACTTATGAATTTTTATCATATGTATCGCCATGCCCACGTTCACGGCCACGCCCACAATGTTTCGCATGATTTTTTTTTTCACATTTGATTTTAAAGTCATTTTCAGTAAAAACAAAACTTTTTTGAATTTCGCTTCATTAAACAAAGAAGTGCAGAGTGAGAGGGAATAGGCAAGAAGTACATAAATATTTATTATTTATTATTATTTTCAATTCAAATCTAATCAATTTGATTCGCCCATTTGCATAACAACTTCACACACGTTTCAACTGTTGCAGTTCACGATCTTATTCCAACTTATTCAAATTAACGGGTATTACGCGTTTGTAATCGCTTTAACGGGGGAATGCAGTCCAAGTTAAGTGATTTCTAATACTAGAAACTATCTATAAGGAAGCAGATCTATTGATTATAATATTATACAGTTTCAGCTGAAGGAAGAAGCTTGAAAGATCTGATTTATTAACTTAATTAAATACATTATGCATGAAGTAAAATATATATATTGTATATATATCATATTAATATATTATATAGATATTTATTAAATATAAAATATATTGTAGAATTGTGGGATCATTTTGTGAGTCAATTTAAAAATTATTCCTATATATAAAATTAATGTGCAAAAAAGTTTTATGCAATCAACCAAAAAATAAATAAAAGTTGAATAAACGTGCTCAAACAGATTATAAATGAAATGTTCGAGACGCTTCGAACGACCGCTATATAAATTTGTTAGTTTAATCTATGATTAATATTAATTTATGCCATTGTTGGTAACGTAGGCAAACATTGTAAACTACGTTGCTTGAAAATAAATAATAAAACAAAGCAAAGCAAAGCAAAACAAAGCAACAATAACAATATGACGATTTTTCGAGAATTGAATCTTCGCACAACTGAATAATTGTAAAGTCAATCAAATAAGGGACAATAAAATGTAAAAAAAAAAAAAAAAAAAAAAAAAAAAATAGAAAACAAATATAAATAATTAGAAATTTAAATTCAATAAGCGCCAAAGTCAGGAATAATAATTTAGAAGCCAACACAGTGAAATGACTGAAAGCTCATAAATAATGCCGCAAAATAAATAATAATTAAATGCAAACATATGTATAACCATTCCACATACATATATACAGGCTATGTAGTATGTTTGTATGTATTTGCATTGATTACGGCGTAGGTAGCAACTGAGACTGTGGCGCACATCAAGTGAAAATGGTAGAATGTGAAAAAAATGACAGCCGAAAGCAAATAATAAAATGGGCAACAGTTGCTAAAAATGAAACGCATGCAAAAAGACAGAACAACAAAAGCAGCAGCAGCAGCAGCAGACCAAGAACAATAACAACTACAACGACCAACTGTAAATAGCTCGTGTTGCCAACTTCCTCTGACATACACCAAACGCAGACAGCAACACAGCTCACATTCAACACGATTGGCAACGCTGAGCGGCTTTTTTTCTTGCGCTCTCTTCTCTTCTTTGTCGAGGCTTTGAACACAAAACTCGTTTTTCAAAGCTGACGCACTTCACAGTTGTCTGTGAAGGCAACTACAACAACAACAGTCGCTGAAACAGCAGCCAAAATGATAACAACAACAAGAAGCATGCCCATTTGACCGAAAAAAGCCAGCGGCAGCCACGAAATAGACGATTTTTGAGGTTACCAATTCGATCGTTTCTTTTTCGCTCTCGCTCTCTTGCAAAATCGAAAAACTAAACAGTTGTTTGTCTATTGCTTGCTCGCTCACGCCTATACATTTGAAGGGCTAGTTGAGTGTTGTCTGAGCGCATTTGGTTTGCCATTTTTGTTTTTGTTTTTGTTTTTTTTTCTGCTCTATAAAATCGATGGTGCAATCGTGTCTGCTTGCTCTTCTTCTGCTCTTCTTCTCTTTACATTGCTTTTGCTTTCTAACTAAGTATATTTTTAGTACTCAAATGTAAACAAATCGCGTCGCCATTTTGGATTTGGCATATGGCACAGTGTGTACACACGGCGTATACACACACACACACACATACACAGAATGTTAGCGACTTTACCGGCGTCTGTAGCTGCTTTATGGCAAAATTGACCTTAGCTTCGGTGATTAAGATGCAAAAAAAAACAACATCCGAAAGATATGTGCAATGCTAATGAGCGCTAATAAGATACACGCCAAAACACACATTCGAGCACACACACACACAGTAAACAGAGGCTGTATCTGTTTTTTTTTTTTTTTACGTGCGGTTCACTTAGTGGAACAGCACTCGTGAGCATATTGATGATAATCTTTTTAAATATTGATCAGTTGCTTAAGATTTGCATAAAGCGTTTACTTTGTTGATTTTTAACATGCACGAGGTGCCAGATAAACTCGCACTGTACCTAAATATAGTCCAAGTGTTGGGAATCAGTTGACACAAAACTAGGCTAAATGGAATCACCTTGAGTCAGATGAGCAAGGAACGAATGTCAAGCAACATTTCCCTGTTATAAGAAACTTGACTGCGTTTGCAATCGAGAAGTCTTAGAAGTCTTCATGACCTATAAATCGATTTTACAAATATATTGTGAATACAATCTGAATATCTGTTGAGTTGCAGATTCCTCAGCTCTTTCAGGCTGGATCCTATGAGTTCAAAAATGTTCCTAATCAAGCATAAATAAAATAGAATTAAACAAATTTCTAACATTGCATAGAACCCGCCTAACGCCTGCGACCTCTATGAATGTCGTTAAGCATTTAACGGTAAATGAAAAACGGTCAAATAATTAAGTTAAATTGCAGCTATTGTTCATATCTCTCATATTGTTCTAGTGTTATTTGCATTATGGCAGGTCGCGTCGTCTGTTGTCTCTGATTTGTTTATTTATTTTTACAGCTGCTTTGCAATTACGAGACAAGCTCAATTTTCTCGTTTTTTGTCGATAATTTTTCAAATTAGAATCGAAGGGTTTTTTTTTTTTTTGTGTTTGTTTATTTATTTTTTCTTTTTTATGACACATCACATTAGGCTTATATGTGGAGCTTTGAGGTGCGGCCAGATTAGATAGGCAAACAAAAACATATAGTTGAATTTGAGACGTCTTATGGATTTCTAATTGCCAATGTGACTATAATTATCAATTATCAATTATCAATTATAGCTACGGCAATCAATCAAGAAATTATAATTTGCTGATATGATTGTTAAGAAAAAGCTTAATGAATAGCAAAAAGAGAACAAACAAAAACTATAATTATTCTTTCTATCTCGATTCTTTCAAAATCGATAGAAAATAGATAGATTCCACTATCTACAGAGTAAGTAAAAACTTCTCTTGCCTTCCAATTCCCTTTCAAAATTATTGCATGCATTTAAGAATTTTTCTTCTTCATATACATATATACTAATCCGCATAATTTTTAGGAAACAATTAAAAAGTAAACAAATGTTTGCTTACCGCTTCTGGCAAAGCGATAAATTATTGTATATTTCAACTTAACGATTCGCTTCCGACTTATTAAAATTAAGAAGAAGAAGAAGAAATAAATAAAACTAGTTCACTCTAATCATCATTACTTTCCAGATAATAAGATGCTCAAGTTAATCGTTTCTGAAATAGATTCGGTTAATAAACACAAATATTTTAAATATCGAAAATTTGCGTCATGAATCATCTGAAGAAACATATAGATTTTGGGGGTTTTTCAATCAATGCCAATGCCAATCAAAGACACTTGGGAATATTCTCGAATTTTTAGCGTTATTCTTTTAATTGATTTTCTATATTTAAAGGATTCGACTGAACAGCAAATTCAAAGAGAAATACCTTGAGGGGGTTATCTATGTGGATGGTGCGGCACAAACAAAACACGGAATACGGAAATATAAAAATAAATTTGTGTGTATACACTTAAACGTATTTGTAATACACAAATATAAATGATTATGCATTTAGTATAAACAAAATACAAAATTCACTAAGTAATATGTGCAAAATGCACAATGTTTAATCAGTAAACAAATTATAATTATTTTGTTTTTGTTTTTTTTTAATAAATATTTTGTATAATAGAGCAGCTGGCGCCAAGTAGTTAAATATAGGTCTAGTGAGGGGGATTTGAACTGTTGAGGGGTTTGAGCAGGGTGAAATTTTTTCAACTGGTCGCACGGGTTCATGTGCAATTGTTGCACTTTGAGTGACTTTTAAAAACATCAAGAGCGTCACATATATAATTAAAAATGCAGCTATCTATAAATATAGAGTGTTGTCGATTATCTACGCCACAGAGATGAGCGCGTGTCGAACACGAACTGTTAATAGGTAGACATACCAAATGTATTTATTTATATTGCATATTTCATTTATACTATATTATAATTTTAATCCTTGTCTATTTTTTAATCTTTTTTGGTAATTGTCAATGTCTTTTATATTATAATTTTCGTGAGCCAAAAAAACGAACGTTATTTGAATTCGTTACACAAAGTCGTGTTTTTTTTTTTTCCCCATCTCGAAGAAACCACGAGTTAATCACAACTCTAGTTCACACACACACTTGCATCCATGCAATCTGTACACACACTCACACTCTCACACACACCTAAAGCAATTCAAATTCAATGTCAACAACTGAGCTGAACAACAGCTGGACTTCAAGCAATGCACCAAATTTGAAACTATTATTGGACGGATGTTTGTTTGGCCGTAGCTAAAATCAAAAACGCAATTTATGCAGCTGATTCAGCAGTTTTCAGTTTGTTTGATTAATACACGAATATAATTATTATAATTTTTTAATGCGAAATTTGCGCTAAATTAAGTGAGCGCGCGCTTAATTCACGATCTGGCAACGCCATAAAGAGCGCCGGAGAATTGAACGGCGGCAAGGTAAGGTTGGTGTTGTTTTGCTTGTTTTTTACGATTTTTTTTTTTTCTTGCTACTCTAACCAAAATGGAAATTTATTATTGTTTAAAACTTGTACTTCGTGTTGTTGTGCACTTTAGTTTACACTTGACTTGTTTTTGTTTGTGCACATTCTTGAAGCTGAAATTGTATATATGTACATATATATTATTTTTTTTTGTCAATCTGTTTATTTGGCGCGCTGCTGTTAAAAAACTTAACGGATACAAATGCAAAGTCAATTAACAGCCTTTTTTAAACACCATGACGACAGTCGCACTCATACTTTACTTTACTTATTATTTATTTGTATTTTACCCAAAACAAAAACAACAAATAAATGAAATAAAAACGTGCTAAATAAACTGGCAACAAAACAACACGAAGCAAGGCGCACAGCTGACGCCTGGTTGTGAGAGCGAACCGGAGTCGCTCTCCCAGTCACGCTCACTAGTGATGAGCGAGCTGGTCAAAATGCCAACGAGTTACTACTTATATGAATGAACAAACCGCTACAAATATATATATATTTGTTTTTAAAAAAATAATGAACTGACAATTATTTGTTAATAATCAGGCACGTATTAAATAATGAGCTATTTATCTACATTTAAATAATTAAATGTTAATATTATAACCTTAGTTTCGATATTATTGTAGATATCATTTGGAAACTAATGCCACACGGTAAACATATCGCTCATCTCTAGCTACCTCTCTCGCGCTAAGCAAGTGGCACCAGCTGAGACTGCGTTTGTCTTCGTCGACCATTGAGACAAAATAAAACAAAACAAATACAAAAAGAGAGAAAAAAACAAAATAGAAAATAAAACAACAAAAGTTTTGCAAGCGCAACGACTGTGAAAAAAAAAAACTGGCAACTGATTCGCTGATGACGACATTTACCTATTTTCTCGTTGTATATTTTTTAACGGGCTTCGGTTTAAGATACAAAATTTATTAACTTACATTTCTTCCTGTCGCTGATGCAGCTGCTCCACTTAGCACTTCAAGAAGAAAACATAACACAATCACGACGCAAACGAAGAGAAAGAAAAAGAGAAGGCGACGCTGGCAAATTTAACTTTTCACTCTTTCTCTTTTTGAGCTATTTTCTTTGCTCACAGTTCGGCTGTTTGCTTTTGTTGCACTTTCACCGCAACGGATTGCGTTTTCCACAATTTTCACGTGTTTTCTCCACTTGAGATATGTAAGTGAACTATTTATGAAAATTTTACATGATTATTTGCTGGGTTAAGCAATATTTTTAAGCACACACACACACACGCACCCGAGCCTACATAAAGACTGCAAACACGTACATAAACACAAACACACGAACACACATACAGGCAAGCAACACTCAAGTACGTGCTATTGCTGCTGCTGCTGCTCTTGTGCTTCTTTTTGCTTCCTTTGCTTTTGCCTATTTACTTTGTTTTGCCACCAATTCATTCATGTATTGTAGTTACGCGCCCGATGCCGTTATTTTAAAGCTTTGCTTTCTTTTAATGCGAATGCGAATGCGAATGTTGCACTTTCTTGTGTGCGCAAAAAACAATGCGAAAGATTATTTATTTGTGTGTTATTTTGAAAACAAACGCTGTGGTCGTATCCGCGACTTGCTCGCCCGCTCTTCCAATTGGAACTGAGCGCAGCCATTTGATTTGGAGTGAGCGACGGCGACGGCGCAGTATTAGCTGTGAACAACCAACAGTGTTGACCGCTAAATTGTTTTCACGCTAAATATAGCTATTTGCTGAGTACATCCCAACTATAAATAGTTCGTGCAGCTAAATGTTTTTCAGCAAAATGCATGCCAAGTATATTACAATTGTTAAAAATATTGCAAACGTTGAGATATTGTACTGCACTTAGTACGAAAGTTGTGATACTTCAATTCAAACAGTTGCGTATATCGCATTTTAGCTTGTGAAGCCCGAGCAGCACTGAGAGCAACATTGTGGTATGAGAGTGGATAAGTGCACTCTCGGGCTCTCGAAATCGTGTAAATACTCGATTTTTGGTCCGGAAAATAATACATACAATATTGGGCAAATGTCTAGTCTAGTATGACAACTTTCAATTATTAAGGTCTTTTTATTAAATAATATAGTTGTAAATAAAAGTGCATAGTCATATGTAGCTATCGATAAACGCTGCACAGATGTCGTTCAACGTCAGCAACGGTTGTGCAACTGTTGGACTGACATTGGCCTTGGCTATTGCCTACTTTCAGGCTGACCTTGCAAACGGTACAACCCAAAGCCTTCAAGAGATGGCCCAAAGAAAAAAAAATAAATAAAAAACAAATTAGAAACATAAAATATTCTAATAGTATATTTAAACAACTGCTTTTGATGTAGTTTAGGGCTCTACGCTTGCAGGCCCCATTTAATTAGCTTCATTAAGACTTTACGAGTTTTACAATCAAATCCATTAAAGCTCGTTAAGTTCGCTGGACTGAAAACTCTCCGATATGAGCGGAAAAGTTAATCCTTTTAGCTTTTTAACTGCTTTCAAAGCGAATTCAGAGTTCTGCACCAAAATTTCACATTTAAATAAATATTAACAAGCATTGAATTTAATTACGACAACAAGAAACGGACGGGCAGAGTAAAGTTTGAGGCGAAAAAAGGGTCCTTAAGAGCCGGTACCCTTTTTCCAGCTAAATGAGTAAACAGTGCGAAATGAAAATCACTGCGACGATATCTTCATTGTGGCACTTGCCTTCCCTGAAGTCCTTTGCAATAAATTGCTGCAATAAAATTGAAAGCAAAGACGACAAACGGGACAGCTCGCAAATGTTTTCTTTTTTGTTGCTGTCAAGTTTCATTTGTTGCGTTCCGCTGATTACCAAAGCCACCTACATCTACCCTGCCCCAACCCGCACACAATCACAGCTCAGTCCTTCAAGAAAATGCGCGTGGTCCTGCCAAGCGATAAAGTCAAGTTGGAAATAATAGCAGCAACACTTTCAACAAGAGCAGCGACAGCAGCATCAGCAGTCGAAGCACTCGCAGCAGCAGCAACAACAGTTGATGCTGGACCACCAGCTCCTGTTTTTGATGATGATGACAGCAGCACAAGCTGCAGCGATAATGATGCCTCCGAACATCTCGCCAGCACAGTGGACTAAAGGTGTCTGTGGCTCGGCATATTTATATGTGCTATTTATATGAAAATTTTATCTTCATTTATGAATGAGAGAGGAACAGAATGGAAAAGAATTAGCGAAGATCAGCAAGAGTTAATGTGGAACTTGGCAATGTGGCGCATCGAAGAGCAACAAATTTGTAATTGAAACATGCAACGGAAAATTGGAAATGGAACATGAATTTGAATCATGAGCTGAGAACGTAGAACTTGTTTATGGATTCTGTGTGTAGATCTTGCATGTGGAATCTGTATGCTGAGTATACTCGTGGATTCT
Organism: Drosophila koepferae; assembly: GCA_030914345.1. Classification (NCBI taxonomy): domain Eukaryota; kingdom Metazoa; phylum Arthropoda; class Insecta; order Diptera; family Drosophilidae; genus Drosophila; species Drosophila koepferae. The sequence continues at coordinate 10,947,090 of JAUESR010000211.1, read as the reverse complement.
GTGTGTAGATCGTGCATGTGGGTTCTGTATGTGAAACGTGCTTGTGGATCTTGCATGTGGAACTGGAATGCGGCACTTCTATGTGAAGTTTGTTTGTGGAATTTATGCAATATTTTTTATAAAGATCACTAATGTTATATATTATATTTATATATTATATTATACAATCAATAATGCATAAATATTTATTGCAATCCGATCGACTTTGATCCACTGTCGATGGTTCATTATAAAAGAAAAAGTGTTGCCGAGTTTTAATGAGAGCGCAGCTTGAACAGAAATTTACGACAAGCGCCGCGTTAAGTGACAGCCGGGGACAGCAGAGAAGGCTGGTTTACGAGATGGGCGGGCGAGAGTCGTGATGCGGGTTAAAGGTTGCGGGTTGGGCATCGACCAGGAAAAGGGTATTAAGGGAAAATGGACTTGCTGCAAGCGAGTGCAAAAGTTTTCCTATTTAAGGCTCAATGACAAAACAGCAGCAAAGCGCACCGAATCGAATTTTCAACTCATAAAATATGCACATTTTAATTTACAGCCTTTAAAGCGCAAGTCGAAGTGTGGCAAAAAGAGAGATAGAGGTTGAGAAAGAGAAGTAGAATCACAGAGAGAGGGAGAGAGTGAAAGAGACCCTAAGTAATTGCCCAGCAATAAGAAAAAAGAATTAACAGACGGGAAGGCAACAATACGAAATGAAAAGCCAAACGCCGAAAGGCCACAAAAGGCAGCACCGGCTGAATGCAGACTGAATGCTGGCCGCAGGACATGGCCCAGGAGAGCAGAGATGCTGGGCTGGGCTGGGCTGGGCTGGGCTGCAACTGGAGGAAAGCCGAGCTAAACAACTGCCAACTGATAGATGACAAAGCCGCAGTCACAGATAAGAGACAGGCACACCCACCTTCTGGCCAAGCCCAAGCGTTGACATAGCATCAACACAACTAATCCCGACCATTCTCTAAATGATGGACACACAGCAGCACAAAATCCTTGACCAGCCCAGTCTAGTTCAGTGCTATCCTGTCCAGTCCAGTCCAGGTCCTCTTATTTCTTCGTTCCTTCAACTCGGGACTGTGGTCGGCTGTGCGGGGTTTGTCTGTGGCTTTGCTTAGCCACTGATTGCAGCTTCTTTTGCTGGGGCGACATAGAACAAGTTTTTTCATTTGAGCAAAAGAGATGCTGAGAAAGGAGACAGAGAGAGAGAGAGAGGGAAGAGTGTGGGAGAGTGTGAACTCCCCTCTTGTTTGCTTTCGCTGGCTTCAGAGCTTTGCTGATGGCATCTGTATTTCTTCGATCCTAATGCCTTGGTAAATAAATATGAAATGTTTAGGGCATTCTTAGAATTTGCTCTGCCAAATATAAATAGTTACTGAGAAAAATTTATGAAACAAGGAATAAATTTAGTATGTACATATGTATTAATATACATAGTAATGAATAGTAAGGGAACCTCATATAATTTAATGAAATTCTGACTAAATTTTATCATTAATTTTTAATAAGCGGCATACAAATCTGAAATGAAGTCAGGGCTTGGAATTGTTTTAGCCTTAAGGCTATCTAACATTAAGAAGAATTATATTAATTTTTACGTTTAAGGTTTGGCAGTTTAAATTTAAATTAATTCTAGAGTTTTTATTGTTTCATTACAATAAACTTCCTTCAAGACAATTTTATTGTTTGAAACTTAAAAACTAAAAAGAAAACAAATACAAATATTTCTGATTAAACTAATAAAATTTAAGGAAAAATTAAAAATATATTTTTTTTACAAAAAATAAATTAAATAAAAATATATATTTAAAAATATACAAAATAAATAAATAAATAAGTAAAAATTATTGTATAATTAAATACAAAGTATGCAACAAAATAAAAAAAAAATCAATAAAAAATATTTTGGGAATGCATTATTTTCTATTTAAATAAAAATCAATAAATAATGATTTCTTAATGTCTGCCAATGAAAGTCTTTTACTCACACTCTAAGAAAAAACTCAGAGAGCAACCGATTACAACGGCTCTTCAACAAGTTCGTTCGCGTTCGGCTCGTAATTGTTTCATTTCTTTCGGTTCTGCGACCGTTTGGTAGAGCTCAGACTCTTTTGTATGTATTAATATGTCAGCGAGGCTTGCCTTCGCTAAATACATACATACATAACGATTATGTGCATGTAAATGTGAAAGCGAGATCGTTTGCATGCTCGGCATCATTGTGAGAGCGACAATCGTTTTGCTACCTGAACGATGTTCGGGAAAAGAGCAACACACGAATAGCGCAAAGCAAGGCGCTCAGCCGAAAGTCAAAACGAAAGAAACCGAAGGCTTAGAGCGAAAGCGAGTGAAGCGCGAAGTTTTAACTGTGTATGTATTGATATGTCAGCAAGGCTTGCCTTCGCCAAGCACATACATACATAACGATTATGTGCATGTAAATGTGAAAGCGAGATCGTTTGCATGCTCGGCATCATTGTGAGAGCGACAATCGTTTCGCTACCTGAACGATGTTCTTGAAAAGAGCAACACACGAATAGCGCAAAGCAAGGCGCTCAGCCGAAAGCCAAAACGAAAGAAACCGAAGGCTTAGAGCGAGAGCGAGTGATCTAATGAACAAAGCGCGAAGTTTTAAACAGTTAGCTATTATTTTGGAGCTATGAAAATAATACATATTAACAGTTTTATATTTAACTTATTATATTAACATTTATTTTGTTTTTTTTTTTTCTCATTTATTTATTGTTGTTTTTTATATACGATCAATTTTTTCACTTTAATCTTCTTAAGAAAACAAATCATAGTATAAATTAATTTGTATTATAATAAAAATCTATCTCTCTCTTTCCAATAAAAGTACACAAAAAATATTTACAAAATGCCAAATTCCCCATACAAATTTTGCTATTAATAAAATAAGTCTTTGAAGCCATTTAATTTATAGTTTCTTTACTCGGTAATCGCCCATTTTCCGGTTCGCTAGTTAGAATGTGAAGCAAATTCTTAATTTTAATTTTATTTGTGTAAAATTTTCGAATTGGCTATAAATCAATGGGCAATTAGATGCTTGGCGATTGAATGCAATTTGATTTGGGATTTAATTTGAGCAACGCAATGTTTTCGCCCATTTGAATGCGCAATCAACAATTTAGTGGGCATTACGCTGAATGCATTTGCAGCATGCAAGCCCGAAGCACATGACGTATGCGTAATGCGTCATAATTGCGAGTTGGCTTAAATCACACAGATCGATGAGCGGGCATTAAACGAGTTGCAAATTACGTGTTTGTCCATAATATTCGATTGTCGCAAATGAACAATTTCGGTCTGCACTTTGCACAAATGTGGGCGTGCCTGCAAAAGGGGGCGTGGCGGAATCGCTGCGCAAATACAGTTTGTTGACGTAGAATTCGAAGTGGGAGGGGTGGGGGGGAGGGGGTCGGTCAGGGTTTGGTTTTAGAATGAAATGAGTAAATGACATGTTTATTTCTAAAATATTCATTTTTAATGATAATGAAAAATATTTTTGAAAATTATCATAAATTCGCTGAGGTAAACGTATCTTGTGTACTATTGTTAAATACTTTGTTATTTACGACCTCCACAAATATTTAAAAAATGTTAAAATATATTCATGCAATTAGCTAATTATATTTGAAAAAGTTAATACTTAAAAGTTATATTTAACTCTCACATTATTATTAATTATATTTACATATATTTAACTAATAATTTATTAAGTTCTCTTGCCATTCATATTTAATAACATATTTTTCAGTTTTAATTATTTTATCTACTATTTTTTTGGTATAATAGTTTCAATCACATTAAAATTCATACTAAATTGAACAAAAAAAATGAAGTAGCCATAACATTCACCGCAAAATCAATCAAATTTATTGTAAAAACTTTGAAATTTCATTTGGAAGTTTGTCTGTGGCTTTTAACAATTCCACAGCCACAATAATGAAAACTGAACCATAAACTGAAATTTAATAATCATAAGAAAGAAAAAAACAAACTAGTTGAGTTGACAATATAATTACTAATGCATAATGAGCAAAAAAACGAGCTTTGAATTATTTGCAGTGTAGAATGAACGAATTGTAATTGATACGTCTGGCATATGGCAATTTTTTTGTAAAATGTAATTAACACGAAACAGTTGTTAAATATTTATAAATACATCTATATATATATCAGCTATATATACATATAGATCAATGCGAAGTGGTCTTAACTAATTCATTAGGCAATTGCCAAGGTTTCTCCCTGACAGCACCTGAAGTCGTGTTAAATCAATATTATTATATTATAATATTTGATGCGGCTACGGCAAATAGTAGAGACGAATGCAAAGAAAGAAAGCAAACAAAAACAATAAATCGATGTGGCAGCTCACGTACGACACGAATAAAGCCAGAAATCGCGCTGAAAGCATGCAAATCCTCAAGATTTTCATGCCATCCGAACAGAAACCTTCAGCAGTAATGCAAATAAAACGAGATAAAGAAGTTTACGAGTATCTGAGTCGGCATTGACTGACTAGCTAGATACCCTTTCTATATACATGCACATTTTGTAGCAGTGTCAGAATCGACAGAAATTGACTAGCACATATCCTATATGTCAGAGTAGGCATTGATTGACTAGCTGGATACCCTACACATATCGTAGGAGTCAGGAATCGCCATTGACTATCAGATATCTTAACTAACATATATTTTGTAATCTTTATATAATTATCGTTTCTTTTCCAAATTTTAAAAAATTTTCAATTATTAAAATAATTTATAATTTATTTGCAACATAAATAGCTTATGCAAGATTCACATACTCTGTTCATGACCCAGATCAAGTAATACTCTTTGCATATTCTTTGTACTCATGCCTTCTACTTGCCTCTTTAACATAAACCCCATTTACCCATTTCCAAAAAAAAAAAAAAAATAATAGGTAAAAGCGTTGAAAAATTTCATTTTCACGCGCAGCACAGTCAACTGAAAGGCGAGTAAATGGAAACAAGTTAACTGCTAAAAAAAACACACACACACACATAGAGAGAAAAGTCAAAGCGAGCGGCACAGCGGGAAATGGGGTTGGGGGAGTTAAGCGCGCAGCTACGTTTGCAGTGCGATAAATTCATATAAATCGCGTTAATTTAACCGCAAACGTAGTTTAAATAACTGAAATGACTTGGAAGCTAGCCAAGCCCTGGATTCTAGCTGCCAAATAGAAAGCACAATGACATTGGCTTAAATGCTTCTAAAGCTTGAAAATGAACAGAAATTATAAAATCTGCGAAATAATTTATAAAATAATGAAATAATAAAGAAATATGAATACTCGCTTTAGTCAAACATCATAATTAAGTAATTAAACATTAATTAAATAACTGAGATTTAATTTTGTTTATACTGCTGCATAAAAAGTTAAACGCTTTGAGCTTCGAAATTTAGCTAAATATTATTAAAAATTATAATCATTTATCAATCATTTATAATCATTATCTATCAATTATAATCATTTAAATTTTTGTTACTAGTAAAAGTTATTCATGTTATCATTAAATGAACAATGCTCACAGGATTAATCTTGCAACAGCTTCATTTCAGCTCCTGTCATTTGACGCTAAGCCTGATAAAATGTCGAAGTAACTTTAAAAGACAAACAAACGTTATTTTCACATTGCCATTGTCTTTTGCTTGAATGGAGAGGGCGCACATAAGGGCGAAGCAGCAGCAGCAGCAGCAGACGCTATTCATAGCTGTATCTGAAATTACGCTGTGAAATGTTAGCCGCAATTTGTTTCGCTTTATAATGAGTTGCTTTGTACGCTAGGGACACCAGATAGCAGACAGACCAAAAGCGAGCAGCAGCAGCCACAACAGGAGTAGCCTGAAATGTGACCTCGTCTCGTCTTGGATTTGTGAGCGACCAAATTGTAATGTGAATGTGATGGAAAAGCTGAATGTGGTAGCTAGCTGTTATTCTGAAGCATTTGCAAATTCTTGGGCAACATTTCATTTTGCATGCCCCAATAAATCGCCTCATGTTAATTGCTTATAATTAATTTGTTGCCTGTTTTTGCTTTTTTTTCTTAATTGGGTCAATTAAAAGAAAAGAAAGAAAAAATAGCAATTTCCATTTGAAAATCAATTAAATATGCGCACTAAATTAAATTTAATGGCTTCGCTAAGCTCGATCAAAATAAGCCGATTAAAACAAATGTTGCGAAGGGTTGGATGAGAGAGAAAGAGAGAGGTGGAGAGGGAGAGGGAGGAGTTTAGAATATTTAATGAGTGAATATTTGATTTTAAATATATTCACGATTAAACATCGGCATTTTTATAGCCTCTATTAGACGAGCATAATTGCGGCGCAAATGCGCTCCGCAAATGGGCAAATGTTTTTATGTAAATGTTAATGTTAGTTGCAATTGAGATATGTTAATGTTAATGTGATTATTACTGCTAACTGTTTATACAGATAAGACTGGTTTATCAAAGTTTATGCTTGAACTATGTACATATATTGAAGAAAGTTGGGGCATGCTCGACTAGCTGATACCTCAGCAATTGAGCTATTTACTAAGCGAACAATAAAGAGTAGAAGAGTGGCAAAGACAATTTAACATAATTAAGCTATTTAATAGGCACAACAAAATAATCCAGTTAACAACATTTAAAGCGGCTACCTAGCAGATTGTTCGATAGATAAATAATACAACAAATATAGCTCAAGCTTCTCTCTTCAAAGAGCCCTGCTAAGCTGATTTATCAGCAGCATTATATTGATGTCTGGTAGCTGCTGTAAATAGCTAAAAACTTGTTCAACTATTTCATTAATTTTTCAACAACTTGTTTTTCTATTTGCCTAGAAACAGAGCCCATCACTATTTCAATGCATTGTTTTACTGCTTCAAAGCAAATGTCTATTAAAGTTCTCTGCTTTAAAAAAAAGTTCCAATACGAGCAATATTTTATTTAATTACTTAACAGCTGTATATGATATAGAGCAAAACAGCTTAGCTTAGTGCAATTCAACTTTAATGTAATTGCTTAGAAAATCCTTAGACTGTCTGTAAATATAGTCAGATATAGGCTGTTTATTAAATATATAAACAAAGGAGAGTTATGTGCATACTAATTAAACAAGTTAACAGCAGCATAACATAAACAAAACTCAAATAAAAACTGCTTAACAGCTGTTTAACATAGCAAATGCAACATTCATAGTTAATCAAAAACATATGCTAATGTATTTGACTGAAGATAACAGCTGAGTAACAGAAGCATTAGAAACTGTAACACTTAATGCCTAAGAGCTCTTTAACATAACATATTTCTATACAGATGTTAATGAAAACTTATGTTAATGTTAATGAATCAGTAAAGAGCTGCATAACATTTCAGAGAAACTGCTCTTTAACTTAAAATATTCGAAATTTCTTTGCACAAATGTGAACCAACTGTTAATGTAAATAATTCATGATATTATAATATGAATACATTTATAAAATAATCTCAACTAAAAGCTCTCTGCATTATCTGAATAATTGTTATAAATTTCGCCTTCTCTCCGCAAATGTGATTAGAGAGCGTGGCAAATGAATATTATATCTTTTAGTGCATTATTAATTACGCTCACTTTTGCAGCTAGCAGAAATGGGAGAAAAAAAAAAAAAACTCATTTATTCACGTTACATGAAAAACTACTGAGAGAAAAACTGAAGCACAAAGCACACATATAAGTGAAATGTCTTCATTAAGCTTTAGAACTCCATTTGCACAACATACAAATGGCTGGGCCGAGTGCTGGGTGAAATGGTAGAGAAGCAGCGCCATGCAGAGAGGGTAAAGGGCAGAGGACGGGAGAGTAGGGAGTGAGACGCTCAGTCCGCAGACCGCAGCAAACGAAAGCAAACGGCTCATTGCGTTTCAATGGCAATCGCTGGACTGTAAAGGTTGAGCTGAGCACAAACCCAAAAGAGAGAGAGACGTAGAGCGTCTGAAAGAGAGAGAGAGAGAGGGGGAGACGGTGTGGTAAGGTCTGCGGCTGATTCGGTGCCTCGACTAGGCTGTCATTTCCGTTTCCGTTTAGACTTTTCATTTAAGGCAGCTGCTGCAAAACCAATCGAGGCCAAAAAGTTTCTTGTTTTTTGAGAGCGACTGGATATACTCTATGAAAAGGATACAAATGATGTGAGACTTGAGTTGAGTGTAGCAGAAGAAGCGAAGGTATAAATTTATATATTTCTAGTATATAAATTTGATCTACTAAACAGAAATCTGTAAATTTTTTAATAGCATGTTTATAAAGGAAATTGCAATAGAATAAAAATGACTTTGGTTATAAAGCTGTTTTTAATTTTAAATTAAAGTAATATGTATGCAATTTTATATAAAAATATCTGTTTTGGTTACTTGCTGAAAATACCTCCAGAAGCAGCTCCACATAGTCTTGCTGACCTCCTCATTTGACATTTCGCTAATGCTCTCAAAGAAACTCAGCTTCAGCAAAAGGGTAGCCACTTGTATGCTCTTACTCTTCAGCTGCCTTTTTTTCATTTACCATTCTCTTTTATTTTTTATTTATTTTTTTTTTTTGCCTTTACCCCAAATTCGAAAGAGCCAACCTCTACCCTCTTGACCTTTTGCCACAAAAGAGAAGCCAATATAAAAACAAAATTCAACAACATAAAGACAACAGAAAAAGTGTCAGGGAAAAGTGTCTGGTTCGGGTTCAACGGGGCTTAATAGCTCATTTGATGCTGGTCAGCTAAATGGAATGCCAAATGATGGGCACTTGGCTCAAAACGAAAAGCGCAAGATAGACAAAAAAATGGAAAGAAAAGAGTAAACAACCACGCCCCTAAAGCAAAAAAAGTTTAGATTATTATGTGTTTGTTAATTTCTTTTTTTGCTTCATGCTATTACTTTAATGCGCTTCATTTCATTAGAGGAATTTCAGAGAAAATTTAGCCAAATTTTTCTTTGACTTGCTATTGCGCAAGCAGTTGCCTTTTCCTCTTTTCTTAGGTTCCATTCTCTTTAGCTTAGGTCTTGAAATCAGCAACCCTTGAAATATTCATTGCATAGCTTGCAGCGACACAGGACACGTCCACAGGACACACAGCGTTAATTGTTGTTGCTGCTCATGACAGAGAGGCAGCAGTAGAAGAAACCGGCTAAAATGGCCATGAAAACGGCCAAATGACTTGGCTGAAATTGAAAAATTTTCTGCTGCATGCGGCATGAACAACAACGAATTTTTGCATAAATTTTGTTGTGCCTTGCGAAAGGGACTAACTGGGACTGGCAACAGCACTTGTTCAATGGGGCCTCTTAATGAACTTACAAGCATCCCACACACACACACACACACACACACACACAACAGACAAACACACACGTACACAGAGCAAAACAAATGTACAGCTCACACACACACACACAGTTACAAGTAAGTTCAGCCACAGTTGAGCAAACGAGCAAATGCGCGGGCTGCTTCGCTTTTCACTGCACAATTCGGTTTAGTTCAGTTCAATTCAGTTTAATTCAGTTCAGTTCAGCTAATATATATGTATTTCAGTTATGGAAAGTTATATACTAGCAATGCTAACAATAAGTAAATCAACTTGTATGATACAAAGGAAAATCCTAAATAGAGAAGAGACGAGTCCACAAAATAAATTTATTAGAATAAATAAAAGTTCATAAAGAATGAAAAATATATATAATTAAAACTGAAAATACAACTAAATTAAAATTATACACATAATAATTGCATACAAAGAGTAAAATGAAAAATTTTAATTATAGAAATAACTTTATTGATTAAATTAAAAAGAGTTTTATAAAAAAAATAAAAAATAAAATAAATAAATAAAACAATAAATAAAAAATAAAATTTTATAAATAAAAAAAATAAATATAAGAAATAATAAATATGAATAAAAATAAAATAAGTAAATAAATAATTAAATAAAAAAATAAAATATAATAATAAAAATAATAAAAAAATAAAAAATAAAAATGAATTAAATAGAAAGTAGAAAAACTATGAAAATGAATTGCAATTTATTTGCAAACATATAAAAGTAAATTTCCCAATATCCAATTCTAATTATTTATTATTATTTAATATGAATGTTATCTGAGCTCATTTAAATTATTTGAATAATTAACTGATTTGATTATTAAACTGCCCTCGCAATTTGAACGCCTTTTGGACTTGAGTTACTTACGGCCGAACAGAAATTTAGTACAGGATCAAGCGAAGCGCAACGTTTGTGTGTGTGTGTGTGTGGGTGTGTGTGGTCTAATGAAAGCGACAACTGTGACGCAAATGAAACGATTTCAAAATACAGCCACATATATCAGAATCTTTTAGCATATACACATGCACACACATGCGACTGTGAAGTGCTGAAAAATGCCCTGCAAAAGAAGGTCAGAATGCAGCGAGCGCCTATGAATGAATAGATGAATGGATGAATGGGTTGGTTCGTTGGTTGGTTGCTTGGTTGGATGGATGAATTGAAATGAATTGAATTTGTTGAAAACGCATCAATTCAAATTCAATCAAATGAAAATAATCGTTCTTTAACTGAACTGGAAAATTTAATTTTGCCTGCCAACCTTTTTTTCCCCATTTGTTTTACTCTTTCTGTTTTGTTTATGCGAATTGACAAAATTGTTGCCATTTGTGTTGTTCGTGTCCTTTGATTTCAATTAGTTTTGCATATGCAGATTAAGAGCTTGCTTTGTGCTTGTCTAATTGGCATTTGAGGCAAGGCACAGATGGAATTTGTCTTGAAAACAATTGAAATATTTATTGCATAGCAAAGACGGAAACATGAGAATCAAAGCAATTTATACAAAATTATTATTGCAGTTGAAAACAAAAATTATTATTTTTTTTTAAATATTTTATTATTTTATTTTTTATATTTTTTTTCGTTTACAATTTGTACAACATATTTAATTTATTAATTAATTTTTCTGAATTATTTTTTGTATGATTAATTTTGCATTTATTTCTTTTGATTTTTCAAATGAATAATTTATTTATTTTTTTATTTTCCTTTAATATATATTTTAATAATTAATTTTTCTGTAATTTTTTTTTTTATATTATTAATTTTGTATTTATTTCTTTTTAGTTTTTAAATGAATAATTTATTTATTTTTATTTTTATTTGCCTTTATTTTCCTTTAACATATATGTTTTAATTACATGCTATAAGCAATCATATGAGATATTTATTTGAGAATAATAACTGAGCTACTCAGCAAGCTGTCTCAATCTCAGTCAAGCAAGTCGACAAAGGATGTCAGGCTAGTGCCCGGATGAGGTATAATCTAAGCATTAGCCTCAGCTATATTTGCAACAATAACATCAAAAGCTGTAAAGTCCATTCTCAATATGCAAAGCTTGACTGACGTTGACGCTGCAACAGCTATTGCAGCACGTGTGCTTGCATAATCAAAAGGTGCGTATAAAAAATGAGAAAAACAAAAGAAAAATTGTTAAAAGTTGGCTAACAATCCAAATGCCATGTAACGAACTGTAAAAAAAAACAAAGGGGGGAATGAAAATTGCTAAGCCAAGGAAGAGCGGGTGACTGTGGCAGAGATAAGGGAAAGCCAAGCAAATCGATGATAAGAGTAAACAAAACGCATGTGGAAGCCCTACCTAAAGCCAATTAATCTTTGCTTTGATGCCCGCACACACACACACACACACGTGCACTGGTGGAAAGATAACAGCCAAGGTATATGGAGCGGGAGATTGCAACACAAATACGCAACAAAATGTTGCATGATTGTACCCCAATATCGTTCTCGTTCTGGTTCTCTGTCTGGTTCTCTTTCTGGTTCTTTTCGCTTGCGTAGCCAATGCCAATCATAATCCTTTTCATTTGCCTGGTATTCGTCCAGGTTCAGTCAGCTGTGTGTAATGTGCTTATGTGCTGATTGCGACCAATGGAATGCAGCTTATAGCTATTGCTATTTGTAGTGGGCGTGGCACTCCATTGAATGGCATATTGAGTCTACGCAATCATCGCCCAACAGCTTCAAGACGTTTATGAGTTATAGCCCCAAAGACTATGTAGCAAGTTGAGCTAGGACAGAGAATTTAATAGAGAAGACTATAGAATAGTATTGAAATGCATTTTTTTGGATAAGAGAGAGTTCTAAAAGATCACAAGATTTGCTCTATTGTTGCAGATAGAGCTTGAATCAAAATCTGTTTTAATATTTGTAAAAATATAAATTAAAATTCTTAAAATTCTCGAAAAATCCAGTTGCTTCAGAGAGAGATTTAGCAACACATATGGCTAGACGATTACTGTCTCTGGAACGAGTAGAAAGCAGTGCATTAAGCTCATCTACAATATATGTTCACTGAAATTAAAATCTCTTAATATAATTATTGTGCCAAGAACTCAGTAATTCTTTTAATAAGTCTTTATTGTTCAGCTGGTTAACCCAATTGTCTCGTACCACATATGCTATATATAGTAAAGTCTCATTATTGAAATGGCTGCTCCTCCATGGTCTATTTACTTGACAACATTTTACAATTAACTGTAAAATTTGTAGCGTGACAGAGCAGTGAGTGTACTGTGCATGCCACGCCCCAAAAAAAAAAAAAAAAAAACTTTAGCCCGTGTCTATTTGTTTGTTTTTGTCAACGTAGACAGGTGGAGCTAAGCAGTTATATGTAGAGAGAGAGAGAAGGGGAGAGAGGGGGAGAGCCATGAGTGTGCGACATGTCAGGCATTAAGTGAAATTTAAACCTGAACGCCTTTTGGCATGTGTGTGTGTGTGTGTGTTTTTCCTTATTGTTGCCTTAGTGAAATTTAATTAATGACAAACAACTTTTCATTGTTTTTCATTCTTTTTTATTTTCGCTTGTTTTTTGTTGTTTGTCTTTTGCTTTGCACGCGCCGGAAATGTATTCACATCCGTTTGAACAAAAAATATTCCATTGTTTCAAATGGGGAGGAAGCCTGCCTGAATGTGCATGTGCGTGTGTATGTGTGTGCGTGTGTGTGCGTATCGTATGCTATAATTACAGACACATAAAAGGCGCCTTGAAGCCATACAATATGACCATGCCGTGTCTCAATAAAGGACTCTCTTGCCTTCTGTCCTTGGCAGGCCGTCAGCTGTTAACGGCCCCCCTAGCAAAGGGTCTGCAGCGATTAGGACACATAAAACTTATGGTCAGACATGGCCCAGCATTAGGCCCCAATGGACTGGCCATAATTGACAGCTGCGCCAACAAATTCACTTGACCTCGCACCAACCCCACACAGTTGCCACGTTTGCATATTAAGCATTTAGCTGCAGTCACATCCACCCACACACACACACACACACACACATATATATACACTTGCAGAGAGAGAGAGGAGCACGCACACAATTGCAATTGACCGTGAAATTGTTGGCAACTGCAAGTTGGCCCTGATTGAAGTGGCCAGCGCGCTGGCTTTCAACTTTGCGCCATTTACCTGCTTTATTTATGCTCGCTCGGGAATCATCAACAAGGAGTTTATTGGTTGTATGAAATGAATGAATGAATGTCTTGTCTGTTTGTGAGCAAGTGAATCATTTAGCAGTTATTGATATATTTATATATTGTGTCGATTTGTCTGATCAAATCTTAAATGTATTTTGAATATAAGAACTTGAGTTTTAGCACATTACGAATTGTTATATGGTCTGTAAGGTATATCATACTAAAGAAAGTATTGAATATATGTATTATATAGATAGACTCTACTCTCTATTATATCGATAGACTCAACAGAGACTCTAGACAACAAATACTCTATAGAGACATATAAAATCTATAGGCTATAGTCTATAGACTCTACACAGCTTATTATAAAGCTATGAATGTCAAATTGCAAAAAAAAAAAAAAAAAAAAAAACAATTTTCAGCAGCTTGCTTGTTCAGCTGCTTACCCAGCAATCTATACAATTACATAGATGAAATATTCTCATAAATAATATTTATATTTAATTCCATTTAATTTCATTATAGTTCCATCAATCGAGCATCATGCACTCAGTTACGCCCGACTGCAATGTTCTTCTAAGCTGCCCGCACAGTCGACCATAAAACACACACATTCTCCAGGTAAGCTTTTAAGGCGAACAAAAGTAAAACAGTTTATAGCATTTAAAAATAATTTATGATATTCTGCATGAAACTTGTGAAAACTTTGCCAAAAATGTAAACAAAGACTTAACAACTAAGAGTCAACCGAAATGTAGATACAAATATATCCCTTTTATTTTGAGTTAAAGGATTGCAGTGAGAATTTGAATCTATTCTTATATAGTATTTGTTGATTGGGGATACTCTGACTAAATATTAAGCAAATATGAATTACATTTGCGCCGTTCTATGCAATTCTCATACAGAAGTGAAGTAAAATCCTAACTTTATCATATTTTAACAAAGAAATATAAACATTTAGAATCTTCTACTTTAAAATATAAAATTGTTGACAGATTTATATTTTTATAAAAAGATTTGTAGAAATTTTATTTTAAACAACTACAAATATGAACTTTTCCTATGTAGAATTCATGAATATCTAAACACTCTTCTGCCGTCTTTTCCATGCACTTTAACAAATTTACATTATTTACAATCTCCATTTCTCAATGGGTATCTCAAAGTGCAGCCAGAGCAGAGCTCAGCTCAGCTCTACAGCTCCCCAAACTATTGTGTGGGCACTCAAATGCATTGCATGCAAATGCCACAAATGGTAACAAGTTGTTTTTAGTTGTTGTTAAAGTTTGTTTTTACCATGAATTTGCCATTTTGCCGCACCGCCGCCGTCTCGCTCCCACTCACTCTGTCACTTCCATGGAAAAATTCCCTCATTGCATTCAATTATTCACACTTGGCCGCAAATCAAACAGATTTGCAAATTATGCAAGCCGCCTGCGGTTAAAGCGAACAGTAGGCGTGGCAAATTTGTGGCTATGCTAATAATTATGTGTATGTGTAGAATAGAGAGAGGGAGAGAGAGAAGGAGAGAGAGACAGAGATTGGAGAGCATATTGTATAGAGAATTTTAAGCACTTTCCATAGTCGACTTGGCCGTTGGCAGAAATTCAATGCCTAACCATCGCATTGAGGCTTCGAGCTAAATTTCAAATATCTGTTTGCTGTTAAATTAATCAGAATATTGGCCAAGTCATTGTTGCGGTTTGGCTATATTGTTGCACGTTGCATGCCATCCACTGCGAGGCATGTTGCACGTTGGCCATTGCCACAAATTTCAATATGCACATTCCGATGAGTTAGCTTTCAGGTTTTCAATCCGATTCTGGCGTGTCAAAGGCATTTTAGCATTTAATTAACAAATAATAAACATGACTTCCAGTCTGGCCTCAAAACGTATTTTTTGCAGATAGCAGATAAAGTGTAAATAATCACATTGTGATTAGGAAAATATAATGGGAAATGGTTCGATAGTCAATGTAGCTGCAGCTGTTCTTGCAAGCCATAAATAGCTAAAACATTTGACTGAGTAGCTTGGCTCTGGGAGAGGCAAACAAAGAAGCAAATAACTGCAAAAATTTAACAGCTGGTAGGGAAAGGCAGCAGCAGCGAAACACACCACAAAAAGTTAATCAAAATAAAAATGTAAGTAATGCAATGGAAAGTGAAGGAAGAAGCAATGCGAGTAGCTAACAATGAAATACAGTAAAGCATAGGGCTTGAAAACTGATACAAGTAAAACGAAAAAGGAAGATAAAATTAATAGAGAACTAAATTAATCAGCAAAGCGAATAGACAAAAGCAAAAAAAAAAATAAATAAAATAAAAGAGAGCAATAAAGACAAGTTACAGGAAAACGCAGGCGAGCAATTGATAGAGAAGCTCTTAAATAACTGTTAATCGCTTAAGCCTTTACGCTCCGCTCACAAGATCATTCTCTCGCGTTCTCGCTCTAAGCAAAAGCCTTCGGTTGAGCCATTCGTATGACGCTCTCTGCCCGAAGATTTTTTACGACGCGACACGATTGACGCTCTCCCAATGCGTTTCAGCTAGTGAGCAGCTAGAGCATAAAGTGCTATGCTATGCAGTCTACACATTCACAAACATAAGTTCATGAACGTGGGTAACCCTCGCTTGCATACCAATACATATACAAAAGGCTTTCCGTCCTATTGCCAATGAGCTCGTTGAAGAATATACGCAATTGGTTGCTCTCTGAGTTTAAAAGTTCAAAGAGAGAGTATGTGCAAGAGAGAGCGAGTGAGAAGAAGAAGCTCTCTAACTCTAATAATTGCTTCTATAAATCTTTATTTCATACCTGTCAGCTTGAGCAAACAAGAAAACAGGCCAAACAAAAAGTCAAGTATGCTTAACAAAAAAATATCTATTTTATTCCATAATTTTCTCTTTAAAGCATCAATTTCTTATTGCCACATTCTTTTATTCCAAAAATCAAGACAACAAATTTCTCGCTTCACGCTTGAAACATTCAACACTTTGTTACTTTACTTATTTTAGCCCATCTTGAAAAGTTTTGATTTATTATTGTGTCTACAATTTATCTTATCAAAATATCATTTAAATTTAAATAAAAATAAATCTGAGAGCACTTATTCGCCTTTTCTTGTTCTGCTCCTTATTTATTTATTTTTGTTTTTCTTTGTTTTCTTTTTTATTTTTTCTTTTGCAAAATGTTTGCTTTGAACTTGTTGTATTCATGGAAATTTATCTATGACCTAAACAAAACACACACACACACACACACACACAACACACACACACACACAGATTCAGCATGATAAATGCGAGTTTTCTTTAGGTTTGTTTGTCTGCGTTGAAATGCCTAAAAATGTGTGTTTGCGGTTGCTTTTGAGAACTGAACTGAAAAAAAAAAAAAAAAAAAAAAAAAAACATTTGCCAGTCACGATATTTTGCTCTGGCGTGCTTGAGTGGGGTATTATAATTTGATGATGGCTGGTGTAACACCCACAAGGATGATTGGCTGCATGTTTTTCTCATGATTTTCTTTTTCGCTATGATTTAAGAATAAGCTCAAAGAAAATTTTATTTTGATTACGAGTGGAGCAGCGCAGCTTCGCTACTTGTTGAGCAGGCGAAATTTCAAATGAGATGGCTAGAAATATTCTTCTATAATATAATACTCTTATTTATATACAATTTAGGCTTTCCTATAAGATATATTAACTGTGCTCTTTAAATAAATATTATTATAAATATATATACGAATTTATGTATATTTCTTAGAGCATTCAATATTCGCTTAGTCAGCGAAAAAACTTGTCATTATTTTTGGTTTTTTTGGATTATGTATTGTTCTCTTCACTTTGCTTACTTATGTTGGTGTTGCCACAAAGATGATATATATATATATTGCCGCAAAGAGTAGAGCAATTCAAATACCTTTATACATATACAAATATATATAGGCTGCGGCTGACTTACCTTGCCATGTTGATGATACGCAGCTGCTCACTTTTTCGTGACGTCCATAAAAGGAAAGAAGAAGGAAATTGTTAGCTAGAGCTGGAGGTGAGTCTTAATTTTTTGGCCTTCGCAGTGGTTTCTGCTTTGCGCGTCCTTGAATCAGGCTCGAAATGTCATTGAGTATCTGGTCGAGGGCTGTGTTGGCATGTTTACAATGCTCAGGTCTTGGCCGCAAACTAAATCAACATTTTTTGGCAGCACACCCGAGCAGGGGGAGCAGGGGGAGCAGGGAGCACACACACACAGTCTGAGAGATAATGCTGCTGATGATGCTGCTGTTCTGATGATGATTACCGCAATGCTAGCAGAGGCAGTCAGACTCGGCCGACCGGCTTCAACATGGCATCGTTTATCTCTGTCGCTCTGGTCTGGGTCGCCTGCCACTATCTGATGCGAGGACTTTTAATCCTGATTGTGAATGTGGATAGGCCGTGGTGGTGTGCTGCTGCTACCTTGTTGCGTGATTGAGTTTGGATTTATGCCTTAAGTGTTGCTTGGGGGATTTGCCGCTGCACGGCCTATGCGGCGTATGCTCTATATGGGAGCAAACACACGTACGTTCACTGATGTGTAGGTGTAACTGTATGTATCGAGTGCTATTTGTCTTGTCTTTGCCTTTTTGCAAGCGTTTTGATTGCAGATTTGAGATTTGAGTCCAAGTGCTTCGAACGTTTTGCTCTGTAAAAAGAAGAGCAAAAGAAACGAAATAACAATATAGACAGAAACTTTATTTTACGTTGAGCATGTGTGTGTGTGTGTGTGCGTGGGTATATTTTTCTGCTTTATTTGATTTGCTGCTTTACATTTACATTTGCATTTACATCAGCATCAACATCATTAATATTGCAAAAGCATATCAATATATAAGCACTCTGCTGCCGTTGAGCATTGTGAGTGTGTGTGTGTGTGTGTGTGTGTGTGTGTGTGTGTGTGTGTGTGTGTGTGTGTGTGAGTGTGTGTGAGCATGTCTGTGGCCCCTGCAGGAAACAAATTGTATTCAAAGACAACTAGCTTGAAGCATAAAATGAATGATTTTATAGTTGTTTGTCAGATCCGGAAGTCAGCAAGTGAACTATGTGAACGAATAAAAATAACTATCAATTTTTTCACAAAGAAAAACTGCAGAGGTATTATAATGAAATAAAAATAATATTACTAAGAAAATTAGTGAAGAAATATATGTAATTTATTTTTTTTTTAATAAAAAAATGTTACTATATTATTAACAAATATATTAAAAACAAATAATATATTAAAAATAAAAGTAAAATATATCAGAGCTCTAATATTAAAAAAAAAAAAAAAAAACTTGTTGAAATATTATATATAAAAAAAATCGTGTTTTAAAGTATGATAAAAATATTTGTAGACTTTAATAATT
The DNA here is from genome assembly GCA_030914345.1 of Drosophila koepferae. NCBI lineage: Eukaryota > Metazoa > Arthropoda > Insecta > Diptera > Drosophilidae > Drosophila > Drosophila koepferae. The sequence continues at coordinate 10,928,177 of JAUESR010000211.1, read as the reverse complement.
TTTTAATAATACAAAACTAAAACAATCTTCCTGTGAAGTAAATAATTATGTAAAGTATGTTTTAAAGTACTAAATAATTATGTAATTTAATTTTGGATTTTTTTTGGTAGTATATTTAAAAAATATATTGAATAAAAAAAACAATTAAAAATAAACAAAATTTATTAATAAAAATAAAATAAAATTAATAATAAACTCCAAATAATTTGTATATCCTTTTTATTAAATATATAAAATTTTATAAACAAAAAAAAAATAAATAAATAAATAAATAAATAAATAAAAAATAATTAAATAAATAAAGAATTATTTAAATACTCAATATTTAAATATTTCAATTTCAAGTAATCACACGCAATTTTCCTGCCATCTTCATGCTGGCAACGAGTTTAATTTTCCAAGAAAAAATTTTAATAAAAATAGCAGAAATTCTTTGTGAAATAGTAAATTTTATTTACTACACGTGCCAAAGTAGTATTTAAAAGCATTTAAAAACTTGACGTGTCAAACGTATGTTTATTTCATGCATTTTGCCATGCGTTTTTTTCCACAGGGTTTTCTCCTTTCCTTTCTCTCTCTCTCTCTTTTTTTTTTTTTTTTTTTTGCTTTGAGCGCTTCCGTTATTTCATTTCCGCAACAAATTTGATGCGGCTTACATTTATCATACACCGCCTGTGCTGTCACTTCACACACACACACACACACACACAGACACACATGCAGATTGAACCACATAAATCTCTCTTTGGGAATTGCCATTCAAATGGCAAATGCAATAATAATTCGCAGCTCGAACAACTTGGAGGCAGTCGTATAGCTGTGGGCTGGATGTCAGTGTCACTGTTGGGGGCGTTTGGCAGCCCTCAAGTTCATTCAATTTGATTTGTTTGCTTGTTTTTAGTGTTGTTTGCATTGTCGAAGCGTTTATCATGCTCAGGTTCATGATTGATTATAATACGGGTATTGATTTAGCAGAAGCTCTCAGGCATCACGTCTGCCAGAGGCCCAAAAGACCCCTCCCTCTTTTCCAGCCTAATCGAGGTTGACTGCAATTCGAGAAGCGACTGACTGGGTTAGTTCAATTGTGAAGGGTGTCAAAACAATGCATGCAGAACTCCCTCAGCTCCACAGCCAGGACCAAACAATGGAGGCACTCTCACAGCTAAATGTGAGGCAACATTTTTTTTATAGCTTCCTGGCAGTCGGCTGTGTGTGTGTGTGTGTGTGTGCGCGTGTGTTATCAGCTGTTTGCTGCTCGTGTTATGACTGTAACGGAAATGTACATGCTACAACAACAACGACAAATAACAACAATAAAAATAACAGCAAAGCAGGAAGAAAGCTGCCTAAACGGAAGCAACGTCGCCGTCGCAACACTAACACACTAACCGATAAAAATAGAAAATACCTAAAAAAAAAAAAAAAAAATAAATAAAAGAGAGAAAAAAACTTCAACTAGCAACCGAAAAGCAAGCAAACTACTCGACGTATACGTAATATAACAGCCCCCAAAACAATGGCGACGAAGTTGGCGCAAAATAAAAAATAAAACAAAACGAGAAAAAGTAAAAAAAAAAAGGGAACGGCTGATGCCTCCCCCTTGGCCAAACAAAAGCCCTTTGAGGCGCAGCTAGACAAATCAAACAAAACAACAACAGCAACAGAAAAGGCAAATGGCAGCTGGCATTGCATGGCAGTTGACAAAGTAGGGGTAGTCCCTTCTAAACTGAAAATAACTCAAGTAATTTTAGTTGATCACAAAGAAATATGACTTTAGGAAATTATTGGAAAGTTAAATTTAAAAAATTAAATTAAATATTTTTATATTTATGTAAATTTATAAATAAAAAAAAGTATTTTTTAAATATATAATAAAAATAATTATAAATAAATATATTATATACATTTTTAAAATATATTAATATAAATAATATATAATAAAAAATTATAAATAATTATATTATATAAATTTTTAAAATATTAATTATAATATATATATATTTATAAAAAAAAGATTAATGTATTTTAATTTATTATTTATAATATATTAATATTTTGTAATACTTTTTTTTAAAGTTAAATTAAATAAATTTTCTACATTAATATATATATATTTTTTAAATTTAATTAATTTATTCTTTATGTTTTTTTTTTTTTAAATATAAATAATACAAAATATTTAATATATTTTATTATATATAATAAATATTTTGTATAACTTTTTTTAAGTTAAATTAAATAAATCTTCTGCATTAATATATTTTATTTTTTAATTAATTTATTTATGTAATTATTTTTATTTTTTGTAAAATATAAAAAATACAAAATATTAAAAAAAAATAACATTTTAAATATTATAATAATTTTTACAAATAAAAAGAACTAAAAATCACACTAATAAGAATCATAATAAACAATAACTACGCCTAAATCAATAACTATAATCGTAATAAACAATCATGCCCATAAATATTCATTTGACTGGCATACCCCTAATGCTGAGACTCGTCGTCTGTGTGTACATGTGCGAGCCCTTTGCGGCTTATTTGGGGCCATGTGGCGCTCCCTTTTTGCTGTCGAAAGCAGCTGCCATGGCAAACAGCAAAACAGCGACTCTATCAAGCTCAAATACACAAGCACACACAAACACACACATACACACATACACACACATACAAACATACATATATATGTATATGGAGAATAACACAAACATTCACATTCGAGTGTGGCTCTGCCATCAGTGAAATAGTCGAAACAAAGCGCTCGCTTATTAGTATGCAAAACTGATAATCAATACTGAGTACTCGATGCTCTGCATGAGTACTCAATACTTGGCTCTAAAGTGTGGCTATTATGGCACATTTATGCTGGTCTTTGCACATTTGCATACATGTTTTGGGACACTGTGCAGCGCAACCCAGCCCAGCCCAGTGCGCCAGGCTTATGAAAAAATAGAACTTTGTGTGCAGAGTCTCGAATTCACTTTTCTTTTTTACATTCGTTGGAAAATTTATGAAAAAAAAAAAAACGGGTGTGTGTGCTAATATGTTGTTGTTGCTCATGTTGTTGTTGTTGTTGTTGTGTTAGTTGTTTTTGTGTAGAACACCTTGACGTGTCGGGGGCAAAGCCATCCCGGGGGCAACATGACATCGCCTTAAATATCCTGTCAGAGCCAAGCAATGTGAAACAGTTGAAAAAAATTATATATAAATATATATACTTGTTCAAAGAGTGCAATTTAATTGAGAGAAGATGTTCTCAACACATATGGCCAGGCCATGGGGAAAAGATATTCGATAAGTTTGTGAAATATGTGTGGGAAAAGTAATATTATATAGCTTGAGTGAGTCTGTATTATTTTTTCTTGAAATTTGTAAAATGCTAGAGCACATTTCTGAAGAAAATTGGCTTAGGTTTTGTAAATGACAAAATTTATAAAGAAAATATTTAAGCTAGAGTCCACATTTTAAAACGAAAAACAAAACAAAGGAAAGTTACTTGGCTGAAAAAAATAAAATAAAATAAACAAATACATTGACTAAATATTTTACAAATTTATTTATTTATATTGAATGTCGGCTGAAGGCAAATAAACTAAGTGCTTTAAATACTATTTAAATGTTAAATTAAATTAAATTCAATTTGTTAAAGCAACACTACATTCATAAGAAGAATGTATGTATGTACATATATTGCCGCCTTTAAAACAATATTTATCTATAAACAATGAAAAACAAATGTTGAATTAGAGTCTTAAAGCTTATGGCATACTTGTTGTGATATATGTATATGGCATGAAAAGCATTTGCTAGCAAATATGAAATGAAAATAAAGTGCGAGCTGCTTAAGCCGCTAAAGCTTAACTAGATGACTGATAGACCACATACACTCGCACACCCACCCACACACCCACCCACACACACCCGCATATAATCGAAAAGGGGCAACATGATTTTATCGATTCGAGTCTGGTAAGCCTTTTCAGCTCAACAATCTGGCCAAGCTGCATGCCATACATAAGAGAGCATACACAGGGATATAGCTAATGCCGGCTTATTGCACCTTGAGAGCATACAAACACACACACACACACACACACACACACACACGCACTTGTATGAGCGTGTCTCTGGCTGATGCCGAGTTACAGCAAACGTAGCATACTTATGTGCGCTCTCATTGTACAATAAGACGCTTAATAATAGTAAGGCGCTACGTGCAAATGGTTACGGCTAGTAATAGACATAGGCGCAGCACAGTTAACAACACACACACACAGTGACACACGCACACACACACACACATGTGACAGCAAGTGGCCAGGGCCAAGACATGTAACTGAGTCGCTTTTTGAGTTGAAGTTGCGACTGAAAATTGGCTCATGTGTTATTGTTTTTACTGGGCGAGCGTATGTGTGCGTGTGTGTGTGTGTGTGTGTGTGTGTGTGTGTGTGTGTGCTAGTTGGCTTTTAGTTGTTGTTGCCTTTGCTACTGCTGCTGATGTTTTTTTATAATTACTTGCCATGGAGGTTACGCCGTCGCTGTGTTTGTGTGCGTGCGTGTGTCTGTGTGTTATTGTTGTTGTGGGCTTTTGGCATTGTTGTTAAGCATATATAACGGTAATTTAATTAACATACATAAACACAAAAACACACACACACACACACACATATGGTTTGTGGCATGCTTTGGGGCATTGTTATACTTACAAAGCGATTTAGCAGTTGTAATCGATATTTCAATTAAAGTTACTTTTTATATGCACCAAAAATAACAGTTTTTATTTTGCTAAAGATATATACATACATATTATATACAAGTGTTGGCTTATGCGGACTTCAATTGTTTTCATTTAATTTAACTGTTTGATCTTTGTGTTTTTCTGTTGATTATATTATTGACAATTTTTGCTAGTTTATATTTGATATAAATATAATTTTTTAATAATATATATATACTTTACTTGGTTTTTTAAATTTATATTTAAATTCTTTTTTGTTTCTTCGATATTTACATTTTTTTTATAAGCAAACAAATATTTATTTTAAATTTTTGTATTTTTTTAAAGCTTACAGTTGTAACTGTATTTTTTTCAATATTTTATATTTTTTTTCTTTGAATGCAGATTTTTTAATTTTGTATATATTTGATTGTTAAAAGTCTTAGTTGCTTTAAATTTTAATTAATATTTTTGCTTACTATTATTTTTTCTTTGTTTTTCTCAGTTAAATATATAAATTCTTTAATTTTGCAATATTTTTATATATAATTTTTTAATACATTTATTTTTAAACGTTTTTTAGATATTGTATGCACTTTTTGTTAGCTTAATATTTCAAGTTCATATGAATTATATTTTGTTTTAGTCTATGTTTACTTTGATTATTATGCTTAGAAGTAAACACATTATTTTGATAAGTATTTTTACGTTGTTCAACAAATTCACACTATATAAAGTTAATAATATTTTTTGGAATATAAATACAATTATTTTTGATTATTTATTTTATTATTTATATATTTAAATATCTTTTCAAATTTTTAAAAATATAGTTATATATATTTTATTTGAATAATAAATTACTTTTTACTCAATTTGTTTGGAGTACGAAAAAACACGCGTTAATTGTCTAAAAGCGCGACGCATGCCGCCGCTAGTTGCACGTTGCGCGTTGCACGCATTCGAGTTGCGAATTTTGTAGCGACACACAACCGTTAGGCGACGCGTTCGGCGAGCGAATAACAAAGAAAGCCCGCAAAATACTACTGTTGCTGCGACTACGAATTGCCACCAGCAGTGTTGCCGTGCTGCAAGTGACGCATGCGCTGTGCACGAAGAGCGATAGCCGTTGACAAAACATCTGTGTTTTTGTTATGCTTGCCGTTAGAGGCGTTGTGGGCGAGGTAGGCACACACATGTGTGTTTTGATATATATATGTATGTGTGTGTATGTGTGTGTGTGTGTGTGTGTGTTGCGGCTGCCAAGACATTTCCCGGAAATGAAGCAAACAACAACAATCAAATTTGCGCCCGACGTATGTGTGTGGAACAGTTATTTCAATTAAAATACATATATGTATATATATATATATATAAATGTGGATTCATTTACGATTTTTTGTTGTTTTCTTGCGAATTGTCAAATAATTGGAGCGGCAATGACAACAGGACGAACTATGTCCTGCCAGGACATGTTCTGCGACACATTTCTGCTGCAAATGAATTAAAATGACAAAGTGACAAAAAAAGGAATGTTTGCTGTGTGCCGGATCTGCATGCAATGACTTAACACACACACACACACACACAGAAGCTGGTGCAATTTTGCGCCTAATGTCAAGGTTTTTTGGCTAACGTTCAATATTGCGCTGGCACGTGGCGCAGCGCTGCCTTTGCCGCATGTGGCCAAGCTACAAGCGAGCCCACCAATCACGCCGCTCCCTGCCACATGCAGCGCATGAATGGACACAAAAAGCGGCAGTGCAAAAAAAAAAAAAAAAAAGAAATGAAATGAAAAAGGTCGCGTCGTTGCCTGCGCCGCTTTTCCAATGTCAAGTGCAAGCGGCCAATTGGTGTCGCTGACATGACAAAAACAAAAATGTAAAGCAAAGAACGGCTGCACTGAACGGCTGCCGAGATACCCTGTGCGCGTTAATATTTTTTTAAAAGTATAAAATGGCCAATATATACAGCCCAATTGTTAACTAAAGTGAATATACCCCACTTGGTCATGGTAAATAGAGCAACGTCAAGGCTAGTCTATGTAAGAAGAAAAGTCAGCAACTGGATTGCCTTAGGTGCATCGTTGAATATACCCCTATTCATTGAATATAAACAACGTACGGAGAAGTGAGCGATAGACAAGACCAGGAGCAGGCGGGTGGAGGAGGCGGGGGCAGGAGGCGGGTGCAGGAGGCTGCTTTCCACTTAACAAGCAGCATTGGCAACGTTTGCCATTAAGGACAAAACGGTGCAGCAAGTGACCCCCAAGCTAAATGGACGACAGGACGGCTCTCACGGAAATGGGCGTATCTATATTTTATGTGTCATCGATTGCATTCTCATATACAAGTTGAAACAAGTAAGCGCCGCATTCACTCTTTTAGCCAACTGAAAATCAATTTGTGCATGCAATTTGTGCTAATTTGTTGAGTATGTGTCCTTTGACTGGCCTCCAGTCCGCAATGTCAGCAAGGATATGTGTTTACATATAAATGACATATTAAATGCCAATTGAGCTCTCGATTGCCATTACACATTGAGCTGCAATTGTCCAATCATAACGACTGCCATTACCAGTCATTAAGTTATTTTTAAAAACAGATTATTTAAGTTCATGTTAGACATGGACGTTACTTTTTTTTTTTTTAATTCGAAGGCATGACTAATTTACAGTTGGCTTATTGGTTTTTTTTTTTCTTTCTTTTTATAGCAACGCCAGACATATGCATGACACATTTTCTAATTTAAGTTTATATATTATAACAATACGCGAAGGTATTATGTCATACTTGATTACACAATGACAAGCAAGTTTCAGGAACAGAAGGAGTTGCCTTTAAATAATTATGCATGTTTTCTTATCTTTCATGCAAATTTAATATGCAACAATTCTTTAAAATATATCGAGAAATTGAGGAATTTTACTTAGAATTTTACAATGTAGTTTAAATATTTCCAAGGCAAAGCAAATGTTGGGTTGCTGCCTTCGTAAACATATTAAACCATTTGCTAGTTGTCAAACATTTTAAAAATAAAATAAAGTATATAGATTTCAAATTAATAGATAAAACAAATCTGAGAAATAATATTTTTGTATATTAAATAAAAGAAAATAATAATAAATGATATAAAAGTTAATTAATTCAAACTCAAAAACTATTTTGAATATAGTATACCATAGAGCTAGTTCAAAGTCAATTAACTAAGACACAAATTTGTTTATAATATTTCAATATATTTTATTCATTGTTTACTTTTTCCTTGAAGCTTAAAACATACGTTTTTAGTTGTATTAACAAATTGAGTCGTGTTTGTTGCGCTTAAGTTGCCACGAAGCAATTTGCATTGAGTAAAGTCTGATTGGATCCATAGAAAACATTTCATTGGGTTAAAACTTAAGATTAACTTAGGAGTATGGGTGCGGGAGGATAGTTACGCATATTCAATTAAATGGCTTTCAGTTTTTGGTGCTCGCGCATGCTATTAAAATATATCTTAAGGAACGAACAAAGATGTGATGTAATTACAAGCTAATTAGCTAAAAAGAAATTCGGCAGAATACCAAGAACTCGAACTGAAACTCAATACTTAACTTAAGGACTTGGGTCACATTTGCATAAATAAGTTATAAATAAGCTTAAGAACTAATGTAAAATAAGACTAAAGAATACATATAAACAACGGGACACGACTCCATTTACCACGTCTTGGGCAAACTGAAGAGCCCATAACGATCGTGCGCATCGACGCCGCGCACGGCAAAGAAGTAGCGTTGATTCTCTTGGAACTGATTCAACGTAACTGCCATGGGCAGAAGCATGGCCTTCACATCGCCCACATGCCGCCAGGAATCGGTGCTGGGCTCGTTAATCGTCTCCTGATAAGCGTAGATCTGATACGTGACGCACTCGGCAAATCGACTGCCCGTATCCTCCAGTGTCCATGAGATGACAATGCCCGTGTCGTGCAAACTGATGCGTATTACGGGCCGCGATGGCGGCAGCTTCCAATCCGGATGATTGATCTGCGCCGGCGCCAGCGGTAATGGTGCAGGATGTGAATAACGTGCACGCGATCCACTCGGCGGCGTATTCTCCGATCGCATCTGCATGTTTACATTCGAACCGCGCTGAGCTGTAAATATGATATGAGATTGATTGAATATTTCAAGAAATTTCTAAATATGATTCACATGCGCTCGCAATTAGGTAATGCGCTGCAATCATATTAGTTTACCTGGTCCATTGACAATTTGTCGAGACACAGCATTGGCACGCGGTATATTCATGGGCGAGACGCGCACCACGCTGCTACCGCTGGAACGTGAATTGGAGCTCATGGGCGACGTCTGCATATTCCGTTTGACGGTCACAGTGGACGTTTGCCGCAGCCGCGCATTCGCGTTGGCCTCCATGACAGCAGCGGCGGCAGCAGCAGCCGCAGCATCATCCTCATCAGTGAGATCGATGACGGCCTTCTCCTTGGGTCTTGCAGGCGCTAGACTAGGTACGCCATAGCCAGCACCGCCTGATCCACTATCCGCGGCATTTGACATGGGCACCGAAACTGTGGGTATTTGACGTGTCTTGGAGTTGGTGTTGACGGGTTGCTTGCCGGGACTGCGACCAATGCGAACGCTAAATAAAAAAGAAATGGAATTAGCTGATCATAGTTGATAGGCAAAAGTCGAAGTGTAACTCACGGCAATGGCGATTGCTGCTGCTGCTGCTGTTGTTGTTGCTGATGTTGCTGTTGTTGTTGCTGCTGCTGTTGCTGTTGTTTCTGTGCAATATAAGAGCTCGCATAATCCTTGCTAATAGGTTTGGCTGTAGTGCCGCGTGCTCGCATAGCTGCAGCAACAGCTGCTGCCGTTGCAGGTGTCACGTTGCCGGTGTGCTTGGACGCATACATGGGCCTCGATGTGGCATTGGATGTGTTCGGCAGACGCTGCATGCCCTGGCCAGAGGTGGTTGCCTGATGACTACTGGGCGTGTTGTTAACTGGCCGCTGAGGCGTCACCTTCTGCATGCAGCCGCGACGCACTGGCGGCGTATTGCCGCCACTCGTCTGCACGTAGGGTCGCGACGCCATTGACGGCGACGTCTGTTGCTGCTGGTGCTGCTGTTGTTGCAGTTGATGCTGTTGCTGTTGTTGCAGCTGATGCTGATGTTGTAGCTGCTGCTGCTGCTGCTGCTGATGCTGATGTTGGGGTGGACTGAGTCGCGGCGGTGGTAGGCCACGCATGGACGATCGCATGGGCGAGGTGTTCGCCTTTGGTGGCGTTGGCATTGTTGCTGTCGGCGCTGACATACTGCCCGCAGTATGACTGCTGGAGGCGTGATTGCGTGCAGCCTCCTCGCTGGGCTTCTTCATTAGGGCCATGCCCACCTGGAGACCCACAGCGCGTGTTATGCGCACCGGTGCCGTAAACTGAGCATTCTTCGTTTCCAGATCTTTCAGTACACGCTTGTGCACCGTCTCTAAATCGAGAAACTGCTTGGATACCTCAGCTATCTTGCGACGATAGTTGGCCAGCGTGTTCTCCTGATTGTCGATCTGGCGCCGTATCTCCGAGAACTCGCTCTTCACCAGCATGCTCTCGACGATCTTCTGCAGCACCAGCTCTTCAAGGTCCTGACGCGTCATCTTGTCGAAACTCTTGCGAAAACTCTTCAAAAACTCCATACGCAACGGCTTGATATCGCTTTTCAGCTCTGGTTTGGGCTTGAGCTCGTACTCGATTTCCTTTGACTCCGCCTTCTCGTCGTTCTTGCATTTTGCTGTCTCGGTATCAGCTGCTGCTGATTCTTCCGACTCTAGAGTATTATCATGGGCGTCCAGATCGATTTGCAGTGTGCCATCGTTTGAGCTATTCGAATCGGAATCATCCATTCTCAGCTTCTTGCTGGGTATAGCCTCTTTCTCTGCGGGACTGCTACTGGCCAGCAGGCTGTGATTGCGTTTGGCAACTGTGGATGATGCTTCTTCATTGCTGGTACTGGTGGAAGTGGTGACTGTGGCGGTCGTGCCTGTGGCAGTCGTGGCTGTGGTGTTCGTGCCGCTTTGAGAACTATTGCTAGCCTCTGCCTTATCATCAGTGCTCAGACGCAAACGCTTGACGGCAGGCATGCCAGCTTCCGATTCATCCTCTGCCTCATCGCCTACCATTTCCACATCCCTCTCAGCATCTGCAACCGGTTCGGCTTCAGTTTCAGCTTCAGCTGGAGTCTCATCTCTGCTCTTTGCCGAGGGCTGCAGCAAATTGCTCGAATTACTATCGACGTCATCGCCCAGGCTAACTTTCGGTTTCTCCAGCGTTTTTTGTTTTTCAAACTGATCGCAGGCATTGTCTGAGTTGTCAGCTAATAGGTCTGTGCTTAGAGCTTCATTCGATTTCGAATCGTTTGGTTTAGTCGGATCTGATTTTTCATCGGCCTTACTAGATTCTTCCGAAGGCTTCTTTTCGGGCGGCTGCTCGTCTTCGTCTTCCGACAAGAGCACCACCTCATCGACCTTTTTATCAGCTGCTGGCATGTCTTTGACAGCTTCCGTTTTACTCTCAGCCGTTTCACTCTCTCTGTTTTTTGTTTTTGGCTTCTCAATGGGCTCGAAAAAGATCACCTCATCATCTGATTCGGCTTCCTTTGTATCAGCTACCGTGTTCTCTGAAATTTTGCTCGACGCCTGCTCTTCTATTTGTTCTACTTTCTCTTCTGACTCATCGTCCAAGACTCCATTTGACTTGGGCTTGGTTGGCTCTACATCTTTATTGCTGGATGGAACGGGATCTTCATTGTCAACTTCTGGATCTGTTTTGGTTTTCTCTTCACTAACTTCATCAGTTTTCCGTGAATCATTTTCTAAAGTTTGTTCATTCTGCTCTTGTTCTTCTTCTTCAGTTTTATCAACCTCCATTTCTGTTGCTTCTTTTGCTTCATCCCCTTTTGCAGGATTTTCAGAAACTTTATCTTTATCTGCTGCCAAACATTCATCAGATGAGTCTAGATCAATAATTGATGATTCTCCATTGGCTTTCGCATCGACAGCACCTGTTTTATCGTCCTCATCAAAGCATTCATCTGAGGTTATGTCTTCTAAGACATTTTTGTTTTCCTCTTTGAGAGTTGGCTCTTCAGTTTCTTCAGTCTTCTGATTGGCCTGTGTTTCAAACTCATCTGAACTAGAGATGCTTTCCAGAGCATCCATAAAGATATCATCATTCGAATTTTTTTGACCAGATTCCTCTTGCCACTTTTCTGTTTTCGAAATTTTTGTATCCTCTTTAGCATTCTCTTCGGTTTGATCATCTAACATGTTTTCATCAGTTGGTACATCCTCATCCACTGAATTGGCGATTTCACTTTCATTGATATTTTGTTTATCTTCAGTTTCCTCAAATTTCTCTTCCTGCTCTTCTTCAGGTTTCTCTTCACCTTCAGCTAGATCTGAACTTTTAAGCTCTTCCACGCTGTTATCTTGTTGCTCTTCCTTTTGCTTTGCTTCGGCGCCGATCACATTTGCATCTGCTTCATCGATCGCAGTGTTGTCTTCTGCAATGTTATCGATATCTGCTGCAAGTGATTTGCTGTCATCTTCCATTGTTACGTCCTCCTCATCGAGAGAGTCCTTACGATCGCAGTCTACGATCGAACTAATCTTATCCAACAGAGCATCCAGATCGGTGCCGGCATTATGTTCGCTAGGCGACGCTTTGCTGGCATCGTGATCATCACTCTGGCCGATACTATCGATAGGCGACGTTGGCTTAATATCGTTATCTAGATCGTCTGCCGCCAAACCATTATGAATTTCCTCATCTATGGTTGATTTGCGGCTCCCCATCGTTGTTTCAATATCTAAAAAATAAACATTTATTTATTTTAAACGAAACTTAAAGCTTATATGTCGCACACATACCAGGGCTGGAGAGATTATCAACTTTATGGTCCAGCTCAGTGATACTTCTGATTAAATCATCTTCTGTTGCGAGCTCTCTTAACTCAACGTTCTGTGTTACTTCCATCATATTTGCGCTTTTGGTTAACCTTCAGTTGGAACACATTGAGCTGAAATGAAACGGAAATAAAGTAAATAAATTGTTATTTATGTAAGTGCCTTTGTACGGTCTGGCAACACTGTTAGCAACAAGGTGGCAATCCTAGACTAACATAATAATTGACCTAGGCCCCTACAGCTAGCTAATCAATAAAATGAAGACACAAATTATTGAAATTATTGTAACGACTCCCTCATTAAAAATTAATGCAGACAAATATAAAGCTTTGCCAAAAGCTCGACGAAAGCTTTTCGTTATAGTTTCTGCTAGAAATTAAAATGAATTGAAGCTAAAATTTGAAACTAACTAAACCTGGTTTCCATTTTGAGAACCTTTTCGAAAGTTTGGGTTTGCCAAAAATAACGGATTTTAAGGGAAAATATTTGTTTTAGAGAGGGGATTTTCTCTACTCGAATTGAGTGTTTCTATATTTGTATCAGAATTGTTTTAATCAGATATATACTTATATATAATATATATGTACATCAAGTGATTTTTTCCTGATGTTATATACGCTATTACGGTTTCGGTATGTATCTATAAATCTGCATACCTAACCGGTGTGCTTCTTGTTCGGTCAGACGGTCGCTCGGGACGGTCGGTCGGTTATTCGTTCGGTCGTACATATGCTGCCGACGCGAACAACAACAACAACAACAAGCACAACAATGAGAGCGAGAGGCCGCAGCGCAAAGATGACTGCAATCGAAACAAACACATATTCAAAGCGAACAGCGACAAAATGTAGAAGAGGAAGAAGAAGAAGAGAAATAAGCATGCATAAAGCAGGAACATGTGATGTTGGGGAGTTAGCGTAGAAACGAAACGAAAATGAAATCCAACAGAGAAGAAAAACCGTTGTAAATGCGCATTAGGACTGCAGGGTTTTTCGATAAATCAAAATTGAAGTAAAGTTAGCCAAAGTGAGGTTAAGTTGAGGCAAGTTTTCAACAACTTTATATAATCGACTTACATGATGCTCAATCTATAGTAGATTACCTTAACGCCTCCGTTCTGCAACAATATTTCACTAGACTCGAAAGAAATCAAATTATTTGTAACTAGATTTCTGTACGAGTTCAAGGCAACACTAAAACAGTGGCCGAAGTGAACGCGAACGCGAGCGCAAAAAACCAGCTGACGGGCAACGGCAACGGCAACGGCAACGACGACTACATTTCAAATATGAGAGAGAGCAATACCAATTGGGAGAGCGAGAGAGAGAGCGTAAGGTGACGAGAGCGTAAGAATGGGCATGGTTAGGGGGCAGCGACCTAACTGCTGGTTTAGGGCGTGTCAAATTAGATTCTGATAACTTTCTATAATCATTTTTCCAAAACTTTTCATTTTCTCATTCTTTTTTCTGAGTGTGACATCTCCATCAATATGTCCACTATGTGTGCGACCCCTAACTACAAATGCGATGTGACGTCAACAAGTATATAAATACACATATGTACATATATGTATATGTATATGCACATACATACAAATATATATTTGTAATATTGATATCTTATAGCACTTAGATAGGTCAACTTTTCTATAGTTTAATGAATCAGACATAAACTTTTCATAGCAAGTTGGCAGCGCGGTTCGTAGAAAGATAGTTTTTCATATGTATATGCATATCATATATGTATGTATGTATATATTTGGAGAGCGGGTAGAGCGGGGTTGAAGTAACTATTTTCATGAGAGATCTTCGACTATTCGACATTATAGCTTTTCCACCCAACGCCGATAACAACCAAATAGAATGTAAGAGCAACAACAACAAGACAAACAAAACAAAAAATTAAAGTTGCCATAAATTGGCATTTTACAAAAACGAGCAATGCTGCGTGTTGTGCGAGCGGGATGGCTGATGCGAGTATGCTGTGCGTGTGAGCGGCACAGCTCTATGCATTACAATGTATCTGCGTAGGTAAAAGTTGAGAGGGGAGGCGTGGCGGAGGTAGGGGGTTCGAAGTAAACGGGTCAGAAGGAAATGGAAGGGGGGGGGGGGGGGGCTGAGGAGATAAATTAAACTATTATTTGGAATAGAAAAATGACAACAAAAATGAAAATGAAATCGTGTTAATGCAATGCAAATGTACGCAGCGAAAGAGAATAGAGAGAGAGAGAGGGAGAGAGAGAGAGAGGTAGAGCGGGTGGTATTAATGTGGCAAACTTTAGCGCCTAGCCTAAGATCCGCACTTTTTTTAGGATTTGAGAATGTGCCTAGGACTTTTGGCAGGATACCGGTTTGTGAACAGGTCTAACGGGCAGGGAGGGAGGAGGAGGGAGTGTAAGCGCTTGCAGCAAGAGAGCGAAAAGAAAAAGAGAGTAAGAGTGAGCGAGAGCGAAAGAGCGAGAAGGGGGGCAACGCAATTTAACGTCTATACAAGGTAAAAATATGTGCATATCTATAATATATAGTATATTCATGTGTAATTAATTTATAAGAAAAATAAATAAAAGTTTTGCGCTGAGCCGAACGACAAAGTCGTACGACGAGCCGTACCGACCGATTCAAAGACACCGCAGCAGCACAGTGAGAAGTAGCAACTAAAACAGAAGTGAAAAAAAACTGTTTTTATTTTTTTTTTAGGCGTCGGCAGCCATATTTGACATCTAAAAGTATTCGGGAGAAACAGGTCTTGGTCTGGTTATAGAAGATATAGAAATCGGTCCAAATTGACTACGATTATGTTCTGGATTTATCTATACCTATTTACATGTACTATGACAAATTGTACTCTTCGTTTCGCTTTCTCTGCTTATTTATAGAATGAAAATGAGAGTAAAAATTCGATTTATTTTTATTTCTTTTCTGCCAACTGATAAATATGTTCTGCATAGCTAACTTTGGATGCATAATATCATATTATTATATATATTCATATACACTAGGAACGGAATGATGTTTGAACTTGTCTTGGGAGTTATGTCTATTATAGCTGTTTCGCTCTCGCACAAACAGACACACAGACACACGCACACTGCGATACCTGCGCTTGCTTAACTAGCCGTCTGTGCGTATGTGTGTGCGCTTGTGTATGTATAACAAGGTTTGTATGTGCATATGTATATAATTTTGCAGCGCATTCACATTCTTTTTAGGTTACGTATCGATTTTAATGTAAAGTGAGGTTAGTTTGAAAAACATCCAAACCCCGGGGAATTTTACAGATCTATGCACCGCAACTATATACTATATTATATTATAGCCCAAAATGTCTATCGATCCCAGACAGACATGTTTAGCAGCTCGGGTAGTGGCAAACCAATAGTAAATGCAGACGGGGCAACAGTTTAATTCATTTTATTATACAATTTAATATTTTTAGGGCTGCCAAGTGTTAGCAAAGCATACAGTTAGTATATATATTATTTTGTTTTGCGTATATGTATATAAATGTGGGCGTTAATGTATGATTATGCATCTAATTACCATGCACATGGTATATTATAGGGTTGCCATCATCATTAAACCTCATATATGTTGATTATCTTGCGCAATCTATGCTTTAGGTGAAAGGATAACTGTAGATATGCAAGTCATAAATCGCATTCGATGTTTACATTTGACTATTTGGGATATATACAAAAAGATTCATGTATTTGCCGGCTGATGTACAGCAACCTGACAACCCTAAAGACTCATGCAAATGGTTAAAAATTATCTCTTTACATGACCGAAAACCTAAAATTATGGCCAATATGTTGGAAAACCGCTCAAACTATTATATATACTATATACATATGCAATATGTTATGGTAAAAGCTTATGAACAATAATAATAACAACAATACGGGAGGCAGAGCACCAGCAAACAATCTTAATTGCTTTCTAAACACTTACCTCTATAGATACTTTTGATATTTTCTTATTGCCGTTAACTTAAGCTTTCTTATTAAGTGTTTTTAACATGTCCAACGTATTTAAGTTATATTTTTAATAGTTTAAACGGTATTTTGTCGTTTTGTTTACACCGCAGCGTGTAAACTGCCGCCCTGAACAACTGGAATACCAAACACAGACTAAAATGTGAGTAGACAACAACAATTGTATAGAACCGCGAATCAGTGGGAATGTGGCTGGTTCGCGAACACTTTATCTAGCTCAAAAGTACTGCAACAAATGAACAGCTAGCGAGAGCGATATAAGAAACATATGAGGAATGCGATATGTTAGAAATAATTAAATAAATGAAATAGATATTTAATAACAGTAACTTGTTATTTGCATATAAAAATCAATTTTGTTCGTGTGCTCAAAAAATTAATTTAAGATATTTTTAAAAAATTTAAGCTGATACATTGAACAATAATACCTCGCAAATTTTTTAAGATGCTAAGCAGTTTTTCTTACAACAATTCAAGAGTTAATTTACCTTAATAAATAATATATTATTATTTCCTTTTCTATTTTATCGTACTGCAGATTTACATAGCTTATTACACCTATCAGCCCTGGTAATGGTGTGCAAGAAACCAGTTCGTACGCGAACGAACAAGGAAAATAGAAAAAAAAAAAAAGCAAAACAAAAACATCTGTTTAGCTTGTAGGTTAGTTTTGTTTTATAATAAATCCAGTAAACAAAGTTATCAGTTAAAATGAGCAATTTGGTTCATTTTGCGCTCAGACATGGTGCCAATTTCCTAAAAAGACACACTCTGCAAAACCTACGCAGTGCGGTGCCCGCGATAACTAGTAAACTGCCGGCTGCAATTGCGCCCATTCGCAGCCAATCGACAAAGGCAGCCTATGATGTGAGCACAAATGTGCAAAAGGATATTGTATTATTTAAATATGAAAATCCGAAATTCTATAACATGCTCAACTTCTTTGGCGTGTGCCAATTTGTGTTCTGGACATATTTATCGCATTTTGCCTTCACGACGCTAAAAGATGCGCCCGTTGTTGAAAAACCAGGCGAGGAGCTGAAATGGTTTCAACGCATAAATCTGGGCGAGAACAAGTATAAGAATGGTATAACAATATGCTGCTTTTTGATAGGTGAGTTGATGTATTGGAGTAAAGGCGACACATTAATGACAATTATCCTTTTTTCAGGCTATGGCATTTTGTTTGCTGTTTGGATGTTTACGCTGCGCTCGGTGCGGTTTCTAATTCTACGCAAGGGCGGGGACAGCGTGTCCTTTGTGACCTATGGACCATTTAATCGCAATCGTATTATGACCGTACCACTGAAGTGCATCTCAGCGGAGGAATCGCGTGAAATGGCCCGCGTACAATTGCCCATTAAAGTTAAGAATAAGTCGCTGTACTATGTGCTCGATATGCGCGGCGAATTCCGCAATCCCCAACTGTTCGACTATACTGCAGGATTAAAGCGTCGTATTTGAAATGTTTTGTTTTGTTTACTTATAATTTGTAAATATACATATGTAAGATAATTTAAACCTATGCTCTGGCTTAATAGATCGGCTCTGGCTTCTGTGTCAGCAGCAGTCCAAAACGTTTCTTGATGGTAATGCGCTGCCTAGAATATTTATCTTCAGGTGAAAAACGAGCTGGATGAGCAGATAAGGTGGGCCGGCCGTCCTCAGTACGTTTCTGCATGAAATCGAAACATATTAGTAACTTTCTTCATTTACACTTTCAATATACTACCTTTAGCGTATAGACACGGTCGCCGTTTTCATCAATTGTGTACATAAGATACATTTTTACTGTAATTTACAAAATGTGCGTTTTCCTCACAAACAAATATAAACACGTGTGGCGTGCAGTGCTGCGCAACGATAACTACCGCATATCACATCGACGAATAATTTAAATATCGATGTATAATAAGAGATTAGATGCGATAACTAAGGCAGACGTTTCGATATTTGAAGTTTATTGCTGTTATTCAAACCTGCGTTTGTTTATTTACATGCCGATTGGCGCTTAAATTTGGTAAAATTCTAAATAAAATATAATCATGTCTAACAAAGCAGATAAGCTGCTTAAGCAGGCTATGCGGGAGCAACAGAAGCGTATTCGACCCGGTGAATGCCAGAAATATGTGCGTTTAGTACTGGACCAAGGGCTGCTGCGCATTCCCTGGGGCCAGGACCTGCTTGGAAAATTAAATAATACGGACCTAAAGTATGAAATACGCAGCTTGCCTGCCCGTAACTGCATTATTTGGGAGCGAAATGTTGGCCAACAAACGCTGGTGGCGGGCGTCGAGTTGGAAGATGCTTGGCACATGGAGCAACAGGTTCTGTTGATCTTCACCGAAACGGATTTTCAACGCGCACTCAAGGATCACAACTTGAGCTGCATTGGAGCCAAGCTGCACGATGCATTTCCTGCACCCAATTGTCAGTTCACCGTGGTTGTGCCACGGTTGCGCCAGAGCAAACACAACCACGAGGCGAATGCGTTGATTGAGCTACAGCTGCTGCAGCATTTGCATGTGGAGCAACTGGCTCAGCCGCAATGCCAAGAATTGCTATCACTGCTGCAGCGCTACACCAAAGCCATAGCTGAGTTGCCATACAAGCAGCAGCGGCAATCGATCCTGGGCAGCTTTAAGAAATATCTGGCCAATGATAACAAGCAATGCGTGCGGGTGGAGCAGGGCAATGGCTATGGACGCCTCTGGCAGCAGCATCTGAATCGCTTGCCTCTGGTCACGCTTGAGGTGGCAGAGTCCATCATATCCCAATATCCATGTCCCAAGCGCATGCTGCAGCACTTTGACGACGATCCACAGGCAGTGCAAACGCTGGCGGATGTCAAGATTAAGCGCAGCAATGGGCCACAGCCGCTGCAGTCGGAGCGTCGGATTGGCAATGTGCTCAGCAATAAGTTGTATACTCTATATACTGCCAGGGATCCAAATACATTGATATAGAGTTCGAGTAAAGATAAGTTATATACATTAAGTCTTCAACAAGATCAGCAGATTATTTGAGATTAAGATTTGGGCTTATGCTAGGGCAGAGTTATATAGAATTTAGGCCGTTTATTCAGCTGCTCATTTGGTTTTTGTTTGCGTTTTCTTTACAATCGATCGCTTAGGTGCTTAAATAATAATTATATACAGTTCGATATTTCATTTATCTTTATATATATTTATATGTATATATATTAAAAATCACAATATTTTTTTATACGCACTCCTCGCTTACAAATGTACATTATAATTGTTTAATTAGTTGTTAAGTTCTAGTTTGTAGTATATGCAATCGTGAACAATTTGTTGATAGATATATACTTCGATTTGGCGCGTAGAAAATACTATTTTAAAATTACGAATTTGATTTATATAAAATAACAATATTGAATTAAAGAAAAAATTACATTATCTTTTTGTTTTTTTTTTTTTTCTTCTAACTGGATTATGAATTTGCTGAATGCGAACTAGAAATACATATTAAATATAGCAAATATATAACTAATTATTAACATTAGAAGCTAAATACACATAAATAAAAAACTAAAATAAAAACGAACAAAAAACAGAATTTGAGGATGGGCAGGATTTGCGTTGCCATATATTAGATAGTAGTCAGTCCGTTCGCAACTCTGTCTAAAGCGTGGCCAGAATGCGAAAGAAGCCCAAGCAGGCCGAGAAAATGGTCTGTCCGACGCCCCAGAAGAGCGCATAGATCGGTGACATGGGCAAACTGGAAGCGACGTGGACGAATGCAATGACGGCACTGCTAATGATCCCGCTGCTAGCGGGCGACACAAAGCCCATCACCAGAATCAATATGGAAAAGAAGCGTCCGAATTTGTGCCGACGGAGCGTCACAAAGGCAACCAAGGCGGCGCAGGTGTGTATAAATATGGATGAGAAGAGTGCCCACAGAAAGATGTGATACCACATTTCTCGGAACGTATTGAGCCTCGACTGTGATCGCAATCCGACCACATCGACTATCGCATCCAGCTCATCGGTATCGTAGGGTTCGGAGTACATGACCAATAATATCGGCAAGCAGTACGTATATATATATCGATAATGACGTATTCGTAGAATTTTGGCTACAATTGTTGGAAGTATCCTGTGATTGAGTTGAAATGGTTGTCGTTATTGTTATTATTTGTTTTGTTGCTAATTATTGCTTTTCTGTTGCAGCGACTCCACGTTTTGGTCATTTGTAATTTGTTGTTGTCGTTGACTGTTTAATATGCTGCTGCTGTAAACTGTAGATAAAGCACAGCACATTGTTTCCAATTGTATGGAACATTATCAATAAGCCTGCAAATGGAAAGTATTGTAATACGTTCTGGTTTTATCGACCTCTTGGCCCATCGCATGGCAACTCACACATACATACATGCACACGCACACACGTATGCAGAGAAGCAGCATATGTATATGCTAGTTAATTTGATCCTGTTGACCCGTTCCCGTTCCCGTTCCAGCCAGCGCTACGAAGTCGAATATGTTGTTCTGTCCTTGTGCGATGAATAAATATTTTGCTTTGTTTTCGGTTTTGGGACAGGCAAAACTGGAATCGATTAAGAAGGCCACACCAAAAAATCGCACTTGCAGCGGCAGTGTTTCACCAACTCCTAGCTAAGCATTTTGTTCATAGCTTTTAAATGCACAGTGTGTTAGTTAGTGATTTGTATTTGCATTGCACTGATGATATATACGCTTGATTGATTACTACTGTTATGATTAATAGTTCTAAATATATATATATATTTTTTTTGTATCACTTTACTGCGTTCTGTTTTACATGGTAACGAAGCTGGAACGCTTTGGTAAATGAACTAACCAGATAAGCTCAGCTGTTTTAGGAATGAAACGATACATGTCTATCGCACAATCAGTTCAGCTGTTGCTTTAATCGAATAGCTTGTATCTTTTGAGCAGTACATCACTAGTTCGCTCGCGGGCAGCTGATTTTCGCGTTTCGTGCGTGTGTTTAATTTGTGTTTAGGTGTGCGTCTCTATCTCAGCCGGAAAAAAGTTTATATTTTGCTAAACAGCTAAAGTAGTGTTTTTATAATAGTAGACTAATTAAGAGTAGCTAAAAGAAAATATGAATAAGGAGCAAGACTATGCCTCAGACAGCGATGAAAGCGACGAGGATTTTTGCCTAGAAAATGAACAAGATGCCGATTCCGGCGAGGAGGAAGAGGAAGAGGACAGCGAAAGCGAGTCGGAAAACGAAGACGATGCCGAAGAAGTCAAAAAACCCAGGAAAGCAGCAAAAGGTAGAAGGAAAGATAAAGTGAAGAAAAAACTAATAGATACAGGCAACTCCGAACCGAGTGCCACACGCAGCACACGGCAAAGCGAGCCTAAAGCGAACGGACGCAAAGTTGCCGAAAAGGACGAATTGGATTCCGATGAGGACGTCGATAAATCGCGTTCCGATGCGCTCTGGGCTGACTTTCTGGGCGATGTCGGTGCCAGCAGCAAACCAGCTACAAAGCCGAAGGAGAAATCCCCAGCAAAGCAGGTGCAGAGTCCTCCAAGCAAAGCCGTGAAACCGGAAACAGAGATTCTTAGCTTTGCCGGCGAACAAGTGATTGTGGCTAAAAACAGCAGCAATTCCAGTTCCAGTTCCAGTTCGAGTGCTAAGGAGAACCAAGAGCGGCCGGCAGCTCCGCTCACTAAATCGCCAGCGCCGCGCAGTTTCGCTGCCGGCAAGCGACCTGCCGCCAATGGAGGCGGAGCTGGCGGTGGCTTAGGCTCTCTGCTCAATCAGCTGGGTAAAAAGAAGAAGATGTCGGTGCTAGAGAAGTCACAACTAGACTGGAAATCCTTCAAGAGCGAAGAAGGCATCGACGAGGAGCTGCAAACACACAACAAGGGCAAGGACGGGTAAGTAATTTGGCCTAAATTATGATAATCTAGATTAATTAATGTATATCTATTGGCAGTTACTTGGAACGCCAGGACTTTTTGCAGCGCACCGATTTGCGGCAATTCGAGATAGAGAAAAGTTTGCGCCAAACACGGCGCCAAAATTGATTGGAAACTTCATCGTCGCCCTCTCACAATACTTTCCAAAACACTTTCCATTCATACTCGCACACACACACACACACATTCGTACACGTCTTTTATACCGGATAGTGCGTATGTCTATATATAATTTTATTTATATATATTTATATACTATATCCGTAATGCTGTTCCAAGCACTATCGATTCATCTAATACATTCAAGTCGTACTATTTTAAAATGTAACACGCTATAAACACTGAAGAGCAAAACATATATAATAATATACCAAGAGATTAAGCGTATACTGAACGAATATAATTCCCAATTGGTTATGGGGTCGATTATGGATATAAATTTCATAAATGTAGCTATGTTGATCTATTCCGCAACAGTGAAGCCCACGCGCTTGGCATCGCTGCGACTTAAGTGAAGGAACAACCCGCTTAGTAAGCAGCCCAAGCTGCCAAAGCCAATGCAGAGCCATCGAAACCAATTGTTGGCATTCAGCACGCTGCGCATATAGAGAAAGATAGAGCGAGCTAAGCATTAGTATTATAAATACCCAAACTTAACTCACGCAAAAATCTTTTTGTGCAGCAGTTGTGTTATCTTTTCATCCAGCTGCAAGGATTCCTCGATCCAGAAGAGTGGCATAGCCAAAGGACGCAGTTGCGCCATAGTTGGCACATCCTTAACTGGCATAACTTTCAAGCTGAACTGCAATCGATTATATACAGAGAGCACTGTACCAGATAGCTATAGGAACGAAGAGTAATTGAATTATTATAGAGAGAAGAGAAGAGTCTTATGAGAGCATTCCTATGTCACCTGTTCGAAGATCATTGTGCTGGCATGCTTAGCAGCTGTTGGCGTCAGCCCTTCTACTTGCTGCAATATCTTTTGATCCGCCTGATAAAAGTGCGGCAAGGAAGCCATTAAAGGCGTGCCACTGCAGCGCATTAGATCCATAGTTCCATCGGCTGGACAATCGACAGGGAAATCCGTGCAAAAGCAGTGCAAATCCGGTTCGGTCTGGAAAATATATTTGAGATGATTTTAAAGTGAGTTTTTCTTTCACTTTTTACTGATAATAAGGGAGAGTTTATCTTGGGGAGTCTGAAATATTTTGCTGCTAAAATCCTATATCGTATAAGAGATCTTCTATGATTTTTCTCACTTACGCTTGCCGAACCAAAGCTTAGCTCGTAGCGCTGAGCTGGCAAATTGTTGTATTTGGTTTTGTCCACTGCCTTGGGAGTCAGAGAGCGACAGAGTTGTGCCGAGTAGCTCCACAGGCCATGCTGCGGTTGCATGAGTGGTGCAAAGATGGTGCCATCTGTGCCGCGTAAGCGATTACAGCTGCTGCTGCTGTTCGTCTCCTGCCACACCTGCAATTGCTCAGCCTCGTTGTAGGCGAGCACGCGACCCACTGTCAGCAGCTTGGAGCTGGAGGTGCGCGCTACCTTAAAGCGTCCAGCATTTGTGTGATTGCCCTGAAGGGTTAAGAAAATCCTATTGATAGGAAAACTTTAAATTTGCTGATTTAGAATCGACTTGCCGCGCCCATTAGCGAGAATTTATAGTGCGTGGCGTTAAGGGCCACAGCGCCAGGCACGGCGCCTGCCTGGAACTGTTGGCAAATGGCCTGAACAGCGGCATGATCTGAGCCGCAATTGACATCGATGCCAGCGTAGAACAGATCCTTGAATTTGGCTGTTATGAAAGCGCTTTGAGGTTGAAAAATTAGTTGCAGGCCCAGAGCAACAGCAGCCTGAACTTCAGCTGGCTGAGCCAGATTGGCAATGGTTAGGAACTAAGCGAGATAAACTTGAAACATGTTTTTTAGTTAAGTTTTAAGCCCACCTGCAGCAGTGGATGTGGCATGGTTATAAGCTCCTCTCCGCTTAGACCCAAGTCGGGTCGGAATTGAAATGTGTTGCGCATATTAAAGCTGATTGCATTCTCTGCCTCAATATCCATAATATCGTATTTATCTTTCCATTCACTGTATATAGAGAAATCTCTGTGAATATTGTGTATTTTTCTGGCAATTGCTGCTTACTCATAGACAAATGGACCCACTTCCTGTAGCCAGGGCTTGCCGCCGCTTTCTATTTCCCCTGCATTTGTAACATTGAAGACGTAAATCTTACAGCTGAGCGGAAAAGGCATTTTCTCCCACAGCTGACGCGTCTCACTGCCCGGCTTCAAATTAACACTCTAGGCAAATGGCAAATGCATATCATATATAATTTGTTATATTTCAAGAGCTTTCACTCACTCGCTTAATCAGCTGCTTAAAGATCATGGGAAATGCTAGAAATCCTACGAGTGCGCCCAGCAGCAGCACCACAAAGGACACAATCAAAACCTTTAGATACATTTCACTTCAACTGCTCAAACTCGTTTGAGCTACTTATTTTTGTATTGCCCTCATTTAATACATTTCGTGTGGCATAATTTGAGAATTTCAAATGTGACTCTCATCAATTTTTAATGGCTTCGATGCCTGGCAAACCCTTCGTAATCCTTGAAACTTTTGTTATTATGAATTTTCGTATAAGCTTGAAAAAAGTTGCGCCTAATTAACAGGTTGACCCATTTAATTAATTTTTAGAGCCCCTATTAAGTAATTAGTATATTGATTGTGTGTGGCAGAAATGTAAACTGTATTTAAAGCATTAAATATTTAATACAAGTGCAACAGGTGTGAAAACTTGTTTAAAGTGCTGAATATATAGCCAAGACAACAACCAGTTGTGTGTGTGTCTTTGCTAGCGTACAGTGGTGGCAAAAATAAGCAAGACACATATGAGGCATGGCTGGTAATTGTGATTTAAAATGGAGCGAGGAAGATAAACAGAATGAGAGAGCGATGCATGGCGTGTAAAAGAGAGAGAGAGACAGAGAGAGAGAGAGAGAGACAGAGAGAGAGAGAGAGAGGGAGAGAGAGCAAAAGAGGGCGCCAAAAACGATTTCATATTCAACTTGCAATTTGCCAATCAAACTGAGATGAAAATAAAATCACATTGATGGTTATTTAGCTTGGCTTAAATCTTCAGTTCACAGACTTGCTTCCAATAAAACTACATTGAATTTCACATTTAGGCCATTTGAAGACATTTATTATTAAATTTGGCATTTTAGAATATGATCAACATAACATAGAAAAGCCGCAGGCGCTGAGCATTTGGCTAAAACTGAAAGCACATGTAAATACTAAGCTATGTATAAACTACATTTATGTATATATATATATATATATATTGGGTGTATAGTTAGGACGTTCAGTTATAAATATATATATATTTATTTATAAATTATATACACTTAAATTCCACTAAGAAAGCAAAACGTTAACAGCTATAAAGAAACTAAACTAAATTTGTACAATTCTCAATATGTTGAAGATACGCAGATCTGAATATGTATATGTGTAGATATATATAGTAAATATGTATAGTTTGTATATGATGAAAATCAGTCAAGATTGAGGATTGGGAGAAGTTACACACACGCAAAGAGATTCGTTATCTAGCTGGATAGAATTATTTCTAATCGAGTTCCACCTCCTTGAAGAGCGTTTGGCTTTCGGCTTCGCGTGTGAGCGGCAAGGCAGCCTGTTCCTCGTGCAGCTCCACGATCTCTAGCTCCTTGAAGGACGTTTGGCTAATGGCCTCGCGTGTCACTGGCTCCTCCAAGACCTGTTCGCTGGTGGGCGGCAAGGACATGCCAGCGGAGAGCATGTGCGAAGCTGAAGTGCTGCAAGAGAGAAAAATCAAGAGATTAGTTAACGCTTTAGAGCATTTGTAGTCTTAGTTGGACTTACTTCAGGGAGTAGGTGGAGCGATAGAGCGGCGGTGGCGTATTCATGCGCACTGCAGCATACGCGGCCTGTGGATGCGCGCTGGGATGATAGACGAAGGCGTATTCATTCAGCGACGTCAGATAGGAAGGCGGCGGCGGTCGATGCTGAAACTCTGGATAGAGATAGCTGCCCGGTAGCAAGCGATTCGTGCAGTGCGGACTATTGCAATTCCGGCAGGTCTCCATGCGCCGGAAGCAGGGGCAATCGTCGACATCGTCGGGCAAACTGAGTCGCCAAATGGCACCCGAAATGACCAGCAGCGAGACGCCAATGCCAATCATTAGCAGCGCCGCGCTCAAATACTGTGTCGAGTGCTCGATGAGACCCGTCGAGCCGAGCACAATGCCGCCCAGGGTGCAGGCAACGCCGCCCAGCGCAAAGATGCCAATGACAAAGGGCAGCGAGGGTCGCGCAAACCATTTGCGAAAATTGTAGCCCAATGGCGCGCCGCCCAGCTCAACGTTGTCCGCAGCAACGCCAGCCATGGCTGACATGTTTAGGCTGGGGCTGGTCAAAGTGTTGCTCACATCGCCGCTGCCACCGGCCAGCGGTACAGCCACGTCCAAGAGCGTTCTGTAAGCAGAAGAGAAGAGAATACACTGTGAGAAAAATTGGCTAGAGTTGGGAAGAGGAAATGATGGAAAATTGAAAATATACGAGTTGAATAAGTTGAATGAGACTGGGGCTTATAACTGAATGAGTTTTGGAATGGAAGAGGAAGAGTGAATATAGTGATAAAGAGTATGAATAATACTAGGGTAGTCTGCCTGGCTGAAGTCTATATAAAAATATTGTATTAGTATGTTGAGGCATATCGAAGTTAGAAAATAAAAGATCATATCTTAAATAATGAATGGATTAGACTAGGCTAGGATAACAATGTGGCATATCTATGATAAAATATTGAAGATATTGTCGACTCTCGATAATACACTTTAAAAATTGGCCATTATATATATTTTTGATATTCTTTGTATTCCAATTGAATGTACAAAAGTACATAACACATTCTAATATTCCCTTCCCTTCAATTAAATTTCTCTCTTCAAATTAATTTCGCTCAGTGCATTCAATTGATCTCTGACTACCTGAGCTGCGTTGAGTTGAGTTGAGTTGAGTTGAGTTGCTCAGGTAGCTCAGCTCTATTTGCTGCAGCTCACATTACATCATAGGTCCAGAGGATCCTTTCTCAGCGCTCAGCCACATGTTACGCAGCCTCAGCACGTCCTTTGCACTTATGCCCAAAAAAAAAAAAATTTATATATATTAAGCGTACTTCTTCATCCGTACTTGCCCCGCCCCTGCTTCGCTGCTCTTTGTCTGGCTTTCGAATCTATGATTTAGAGCGCACACACACACACACACACACACACACAAAACATTTGCTGTCCAGTTTGTGCCTGCATAAATTGTCGAAAAAGAAAACAAGAATCTTTGAGCTCGACACATTGCACCTGCCTCTGTCCTGACTCAGACCCTGATCCTTAGACACGCACACACACACACACGCACACACAGCCACAGACATCCCGAGATCCCGAGCATGCCCCTCGCTGTGCGGTGTGCGTAGCCCATTTGATTTGTTAGAACTGCTTGGCAGCTGTTTCACATTTGATTTGCTGTTTGGCTTTTGTCTCCGCGTCTGCTTTGTATCTTATCTTTTTTTTTTTTTTTTTGTATCTTTTGGCTGTCAGTCAGGGAGTACCCCTACTATTTGCTTTTCTTTATATTTAAATTCCAGCATAAACTAAATGTGAATTGTTTAGTTTCGTTTTTTAATTGCGTCCAGTGCGCAATATTAAAACTCCATAAAACTATGAAATCGCCTGCTTGAAGGTGTGAAAAGTAAACAAAATTTTGTGTTGCATCGTAAAACACAAAAATATGCGCATAAATCAAAAGCTGACGGCCTGACGG
Source organism: Drosophila koepferae (assembly GCA_030914345.1). NCBI lineage: Eukaryota > Metazoa > Arthropoda > Insecta > Diptera > Drosophilidae > Drosophila > Drosophila koepferae. The sequence continues at coordinate 10,899,693 of JAUESR010000211.1, read as the reverse complement.
CCAGGAAGCATTCAACAATAAAAAAACAACTTAAAGGAAAGCGTTTGAAAAGCCCTAACAAAAAATTGAAGAGCATAAAATTGTGTGTTGTGGTAGGGGCTGTGGCTGAGGCCATGGCTGACAGCGAGTCAAACGCTCGAGATTTCATTTAATTACAAACGCCCAACAGCTGCGGGCACAGCGCATTGAATGCTGCGGCACCCCGATCAGCGGTGCCCTTAGACTAATTCAAAGACAAAACGCGTCACACTCAATTGTACGCAATTTGTCACATGAATCCAAAAAGAGCAGCAAAATGGAGTAGAACCCACAGAAAATGTAGTAAAAAACTAAAAAAAACTATAACATTAATTAGGCTGTTGAGAAAATTGAAATACTCTATAAAAAGTAGGGGTGGCTGGGCGATACATGATAAAGATTTTATTTTTATTTTCTCTGAATCATTTCTATATACAATTAAACTCCAACTAAAATATTGAAATTGATCTACTTTTCTTCAAAGAAAACTGTCATAAAACTCGACTCGAACACACTTTTTCCATATAAATGATATGCATATACATATTAAATGTTGACTTCTAGATATACACATTTCTCATATATATTTCTTTGATAAGCACAAGTTTCAGTTACATATTTGATAAGCGTAACTGAACTGCTACTGAAGGCTTTTGTGTAATTTTATATGTTTTTGCTATAAATATATATAGATATATTTATGCAGAAAAACAATTTAATGAATATAGTATATCAAGTCCAGGGCAGGGCAACAATAATGCAATGCAAGCCACAGCAAACGAGGAAATATAGTAAAAATAAAGCTGACTTCAACAGTTTATGCTAGTAATTGGGGCGTGAAGCGAAAGAGAGAGACAACAATTTGTTATAATATCCAAGTGCAGCTCTTTTGTCTCATTAAAAATTTTTTATTAATAAAAAACACATTTATTTATATATTTTTCTGTTGTAAACATTATGTATGTCGCGTATTGCCACACTTGTTTATGACATTTGTAAGTTGTCAAAAGAGAGAGAAGACAAAAAAAAAAAAAAAAAAAAAAAAGAAATGCTGATGTATGCTGTCTGGTCGTACATCACAGAAAATGATGGACATACATCGCGTTGGCCATGCCATAAATTTGATGCAGCTGTAAAGCACATAATTCAGTCAAAAACTTCATTTACGATTTGCAACACGTACGAAATATAATAATAATATGCAAGAGTTCTCGCTGCATTGTATCTTTCAGATACAATTTATTTCCGAGCCCGTCTGTTTGTTTGCCAGCCATTACAATGTGTTTAATGATCTTTGGCTAACTGTTTGAAATAAAAGTTCGATCATTTGTCAGCTAGATCGTTAGCTAATGAGGCGACACGAGCCATGCAATACATAGAAAAAGATACAAGATACATTTCTGTATATATATATATAGAAAAAGATACTTGGATACAATATTTGTTTGCCTCTGCTGCAGTGTGGCACTTGTGACTTATGTGCTTGCATCTTGACACCGCCAGCATTTTTAATGACACCCTTCAGCTACACACACACACAGTTGTCTAATTTATGTGTGTGTGTGTATGTGTGTGGCATTTATTGTTATTCGAATATGTTTGTTCGCTGCACTCTCGTTGGCTCATAAACATTTCTCGCCTCGCTCGGTTTCAGTTTCGGTTTCCTCGACTCTTAAGCTCAATCAGCGCGCATTGAATTCGAAATAGGGCAGCGTCAAGCGAGATGCTGCCACAGATACATACCTCGCTCCCCATGCAACATGAGGCGGCTAGGTATATGCTACACACACACAAATAGAATGGCCACAAACGTGGCAGTGAGTGCTGCTTGAAGATCGTAGACTGAATATCTTTGGTTGAAGACTTAATGGGTCTATCGCAATTTATTGATAACTTGATTTTAATATTATCTGAACTGAATCATATGAAATATTTCTTTGATATATCAGTTATTTAAGCAGGTTTTGTGTGTCTAGCCAGAGTTATATATAGATATTAGATAAAATGTATAAGTTTCATTGTTATTCTAGATGTGGGCAGGTGCCTTAAGTCTTAGCAGCTTAAGAAGAAATGTGTGAAGCCCTTTGTTGTAGGTGTAACAAAAGGAAATACGCGTGGCTGATCTGCATTGCTTGTCGAGTTGATCTAGCCTTGTTTATCTAAGAAACTCAAAGTCTTTAAGAGCTAAACAATTTCAGCTTTGTATGTTACTTAGTCAAAGATGGCTAATAAAGAATAAGTTCAAGCTTTGGCTATAGATATATAATTTAAGTTTCAGTTTTAGCAACTGAATTCTTGAGTATAAAGTTTTTTATCAATCAATAAATTAATTCAATCAACTAATTGAAGTTTAACTAATTTATAATCTCAAGCATCGAAGATATGTGAAATGTAATTCGTGGCTCGTCTTCAAAATAAAGTAATTATAAGGCAATCATGAAAATGAATTCTCCAAGAGCTAACTAAGTGCACTGCTCTGCCCTCTTTCTGGCAACTATTATTAGAGGGTATTTCATTTGAGTAGTTGATATTGGATTGCGCCGCGACTTCCGTTGCAATTTAACTGTGCTATTGTCTGTCTGCAAGATCCGACTTGAGACTTTCTTTGCCGCGTCATTAGCCACAACGAAGGCATTAAGCCACTTGCTGCTTGCTGACCCAATTTTGGGTTTAGGTCTCTAGCAACAGTTGGCTGTCATTAGGCATAATTACTTCCCTAATAGCATTTGCTGCTTTTGGCCAGGTTTTTCGTTATTTCTCTCTCTCTCTCTCTCTTTCTCTATCTCTATGTGCGTACAGTTATAAACATTTACATTGCGCATGCGTAGCCCAAAACACTTGACCAAGACTTGAGCCAGCTCTCTGCAGCTGAGATATAATTAAGAATGCCATTAGAGTAAAAGCCGTCAGCTAAAAGACAATAGAAGCCGTAATTGGGTGCCAAAAAAAAAACCCCAGAAGAAAAACTAACAAAAAGTAAAATAGGAAATGCGTAAATGTTATAAAAAAAAAAGTCACGACACGTCTTGGCTGTACGTAATATATGTAAATGTACTTAACAAAATAGAAACACTTTGAAATTAAAAACTTTTCTCGTTTGAAATTAGCCGCCGCGGCATGTGTGAAAGGCGTCATCAAGACGTCCAGCTCATTTCACGTAGTCACAGTACAAAGTATGATTAAAAGTCAATTAGAATTATTAGGCATAAATTTAGAGCTTAGCAGATCCACCACAGCTGCTGCTGCTGCTTGAATAGAAGAAAACTGTAGAGAAATATAAGCGGCTTTGGCCATAAATCGCTCTAGCTATTGTTTACAGCTTAACTGGGCCTACGGCCTGACCCAGTCGAGCACGAGCTCATGCGTCTGTGTCTGTGTGTAGGCTACTGTTTATTTCATGCCTACTCCTCCTGCTCCTACTCGACCCCCTTTCTTTAGAGAAGTAGAAGAAAAATGATGATGAGCCAGATGCCGTCTAAGAGCTAAGAGCCCAGCCTATCATTAAACAGAGCGGACTCTCCACACACACACACACACACACAAATCGAGTTCGAGTCGACTCTAATGAATGCCCACATTAAGCTGCACTTAAGCTCGGCTTGAGACATAACTGTACTGCAACTAATGGATTTCTACAGATATATCTAAAGGTATATATGTATGTATGTGTCTGTATATCATTAGATATTTGAGAAAAGCCCTAGCTGTTGAGCTGTCTGTTGGTCTGTTGTTAGGCTTAGGGCTGTTTAGCAAATTTGTTTAGCAACCCTTAAGGCTAAACACTTGAAAAAAAAATATTATTAGTCAGTCACTGGAAATGTGGTAGCTGAAGTTGATTGCCCTATGATCCATTTTCATATACACTAGCGGCACAACAAATTGTTGTTGAATTTGTAAGCAGATATTTTGAAATATATATGATTCATGATATATATAAATATTTATATATTGTATATTTGTAGTTTTTCATATGAATGCGTTTAGTTAAGAAATTTTAATTTAGAAAATCTTTAGACTAAACTTTTAATCCTTTGCTTAATTTACAAGCAGAAAAATCATTTCAAAAATATCAGAATAATTTATTTGATTGACTTTTTTTTTTATATTTGAGAAATCTTTTTTAAACCCTCATATAAAAAACTCTGTCTTTTTATTTTTAAGCAAATTTAAATTTTTTTAATTTTCATTATTATTTTATTTTGAATCTTAAGCACTTAGCTTAAATGATGCGAACTTTTGAACTGAATTAAAATATATTAAAAAAAAAAAAAACAAAAAATATCATTTTGTTTTTAACGCTCGTATGACACTCTATTTTATGTGGTAGACTTTACACAATTATCTTTAAAGCGTATTCAAAGTTCAATGGTTCAAAGTCTTTTAATATTTTCCAAAAATTTCAAAGTCAATTTTTATTTTTTTTTTGTCTGCCCTCATGTCTGCATCTGTGTGATAAAATATGCTAGGCTAAACGAGAAATATAAAATAAAATTGAATTTTGCTGTAAAGTGTGTGTGAGGGTTTGTGGATTGGGTCCAGCTTTGGGATAGGATTTGGGGTGGCTGTGACAAAACGCTCGAAGGTAACAGCATTTATTATCAATAAACGCCAAAGGCCATACAAAATAAAAAGGGGGCGAGACTCTACTAAAAATCGACATTAAGTTTAAAAAAAAAGAAAACCCAAGCAGAAGAAGATCTGTGAGTAATGAGCATTTTATGGGCTGATGAGTTTTGTAGTGTGTGTGTGAGTGTGTGCGTGGCACAGATTAAAGACGCAGTTATATGATACTTCGGCCACAGGGACTTTGTGAATGGGGGCAGGTTTCTCTGCTCATTCATCAGGATGTGTGAGGACATAAGATTATAAAGCAGGCCAAGCCAAGGCGAGTCAGGCTAGTTAAGTGTTTGCCATGTGGTGACGAGCGAGACGACCACAAAACTGAAATTCAAACTGACTATTGATGCGACTTCCTCAGCCAACTCTATCTCTCCCTCTCCCTCTCTCTCACTCTCTCTCACTCACTGCGGTGTCAAATGACAGCGTCAAGAATGCCGCACTGAAAGGTGAGTTCAAGGAACGACGAACTCTGATGAACACAATTCGTGCCAAGGCACTACAAATATATATGTATATATCGAACAACAAATTTTCAATTCGAACTCTAGGCCCAATTCTTTGCCTGTGCACTCAAGCGTTACACAGTCTATCGATTTTTATGTGCACAACAAATACACACACACACACACACACACACAAACACACTTAGAGCAGACACATTACATTGTCAAATAATATTGAACTCTCGCTTTTGATTTGTTTAGGCAGTTTTTCCTATGAATTGTGCTGTGGAACTTGTTGCCAATGTTTGTTTCATATTGAAAATTGATATTTTCCGATATGAGCCACACAAACAATTGTTTCAATTAACTCTCAAGTGCTATTTAATGTTGTCATAGCTACCCTATAAACAATTAAAGTGCAGTTAATTAAGAAAGCCAAGTGTAAAGTGCAGTCATTTAGCTGTGTAATGTATATCTATATTTTAGCTTTAAAATTTTGTATAGAAGTAGTTGAGGTTTATCATAATTTATATGTAAAGATTTATATTTAAAGCTTTAATAATACTTGAGTTATTTGGTTTTAATATCTTATATTATTTTATATATTTTAAAAAATATATTGAAATATATTAAAATATATTGAAAATGTTAAAATTCTTTAAATATATTTCATATTATTTTTTTTATATTTATTATAAAATATATAAAATATTGTATACACATTTTTATTTTGTATAAAAAACAGAAATAATTTAGAAATATATTTCTAAGGCATCTCTCAGTCATTCATTCACATTTATTTGAACATTTCTTGAGGCTATCAAAATGCATTTCTGACAGCAAATATTTGACTGGTGCGCGGCGTAAATGTCATAATTTTTCCTTTTTTATGATCTTTGCGGTCTCTTGGGCATATAGTATATAAAAGCTATATATAGTATTTCGATAGGTTTGATAAGGGCATCTCGCCTTGGCATCTCGTTAAAGCTTCCAAATTGCTGTCTATCACTTTTTCTTTTTTCAGTTTATTTTGGTTTTTGGTTTCGTAGAGTGTCTCGTGTCAATCGTCTCGTTTTTTTTTTTATAGTTCCAGTATTTCTTAATTGGCTTTGTTACGTTTTCCTTGACCCATCAAAAAGGGGGCTTGACTAATGCCTAATGCAGGTGTCCATCAAATATCTGTTGCCGCCGAATTGAGTATGGCTAATTGTGAGATTACGAGAATTTCATGTGCTTCTGTTGATATTTGGGCTTTTTTCTTTTGAGTTCATTAATCAAAGTCGTTTACTTTAATTAATATTGTATTTTTTTTTTTTTGGCTGGTATTATTTTTAGTTAAAACTTGGCTACAACAAATTTTTAGGGCTCTTATAACTATGACAATTAATCAAAGACATTTTCTTGTTGTTGTTGTTGGACATGTTCCATGTTCTGTTGGGCTGACAAAATTTATGCGCCACTATTAATTTTGATGCTTCTAGCTCGAAATTCCACGAATTGATGAGCAGGGTGTACATGTGGGACAAGACTTGGAGAGATACCCTGTATATATTTTCAGAGAATTTAGGAAGCCAAAAATTATAGTAAAACGATCTATAGTTGAAGCTATTTAAATTTGTAAAATATCTTATCGATCGGTAGACAATATACCCAATTGCAGTAACTGCTACAGGGTATATGCATATACAGCTTTTGTGATAATCGCCGAGGCCTTACATGTGACATGTTAAACAGCAGCAACAGCAACAGCAGTTGTGCCTCTCGCAGTGGCTGTGGCAGAGGCAAGTACAAGCGTTTGCTCGTATCTTTAGCTTTATGGAATTCCTCTCGTGTGCATATCAATGTCAGTTAATCTGCCCAATAAGGCATAAAGTGGAGTGGCATAGAGTGCCGTCTGTCGACTGTCGTCTGTCGTCTGTCGACTGTCGACTGTCGAGTGTGGCTGCCCTTTAAAGACTCGCCAAGAAGCAGCAGCAAATCTCTGCTCCAGTTTCTTCATTGGCTTGTGCAAGGGGGAAGAGCATTTGCTTGTGCGTGACATGATTTTTGTTGAATGATAAAGTTTTATTTCTGGAGCAGAAACATAACAGAGGAGCAGGAGAAGTTGGAGCAGCAGCAGCAGCAGTAGGCCTCGCGGCAGCATGCCAATTATAATTTTAAATGCGTCTGTCAAACTTTCGGTTTCAGTGAGACAGCGCCGCAGTAGCCACATCGAGTGGCTACTGTGGCAGCGTCTCGTCTGACCAGGCGAGGCCAGACAGTAGCCATTTTTAATGGTCACTTCCTGAACGATTGCTCTGTCTGTGTGTGTGTGGCTGGCTGCCCTTTGGCTACTGCTGTCATTTTAGCGTCTGTTTTTATGCCAGTTTTTATGGCACATTTCGTAAAGAAAAAAAAAAAGTAAAAAAAGAAAAAGTAGTGGAAGAAAAAGTTACCTGCGTAGATGATGATGACCATGCGGATGGGTCAGGGCCATGGGTCGCTGCTGATAGTATTGATGATATTGCAGTTCGGGATTCGCATTGAGAAAGGGTGAAGTGACTGCTGCATTGGCCATGGCATTGGCCGCTGCTGCTGCGGCTGCATTATGATGATGATGATGATGGTCGAGGAAGATGGCCGTATACTGTGGCGGATAGCTGCCAACAGGTGGCGCTCCATTGGCAGCAACTGTGGCGCCAGCGCCAGCAACTGCAATTGGATTGTTGTTGTTGCATTTGCTTTTGTTGCTGCTGCTGCTCTTGCTATGGGACTTGCGGCGCGTGCGCTTGCTCTGACGGGAATCGGAACGAGAGCAGGCGCTCGTATTGAGCGCTGCAGTTGTGGGCGGTGCAGCGGCGCCAGTTGCAGTCGTTGTGAATTGCAGCTCACTGTAGATGCTCGACTCAAGCATGTTGCTCTCGGATGTGGTGCGATTCAAAACGAATTGTTCGAATTCGTTATCCTCCTCCGCAGAGAGACCGCAGTGCTGTCGCTGTCGCTGCTGTTGTTGCTGTTGCTGCTGTTGTTGTTGCTCTAGCAGCGCTGTGCATTCGGCCGACATTTCCTCATTTCCATTCGGATGCGCTGCATCAATGTCATGGCGACTGCGATGGAGGCTGTTGCTGCTCTGACTGGCGCTAATCACAATTTCCGGTATGACAAATGTCGAAATTGGCAGCGGCGGCAACGGCTGCTGTTGTTTCCTTTGCTCGCTCATGGCGCCCAGCATGGTGCCGTTTTCAAACACAATTGTAGGCGTGGCAGCCATCACTTAATTAGCACAAATACACTTAGCTCCTTAAGCCCTTAAGCACTATAGATTTTTATATTATTTTATTAATTTATTTTTTGGTCCCTAGCTGCGTCTGGGTCTGAATTTATAGCATTTTTAATTTTCTTTTTTTTTTTTCACAAAAAAACTTGTTATAGATTTTTCTTCTGCTTATTTTCGCCTGTACGCGCCAAATTTTTACGCACACGAGTTTCGTAGCTATCAGTTTTTTACTTTGGGCAACGAATTTAGCTCCTACGCTGCGTGCATGAACCGTCTCGGTGCGCGTACCGCCAAAAACTGATTTGTATTGTTGATGCGTTTGTTGTGTTTACGGCTTCTGGTTTTCCAACTTCATTCGCTCTCTCCCATTCTCTCGCGCTCTTGGTTGTTTTGCTCGTGACGACGCCGACGTCGCTAATGGTTCTCTCTGGCATAAGCAACCACCACCACCAACATAGTTGACTTGAACTTCGTGCGCTGCATCTCATTGACGACGTCACTAATGCTGCTGCTGCTGCTGTTGCACTCTCAATAGCAACAACAACAGCGGCAGCGCATTACGCTCACGCACTAACACTAGCAAGAAACACCCTCACCCTCGCTCACACTCGTTGCAAAGATGTTCGACAAGTTTTTGAGCTCCACAGTTCGTGTGCGTTTGCTCTCCGCTTGTCCTCTCTTTGGGTTTCATGTCTGCTTGTTGTTTATATCGCTCTCTCTTTCTCTCTCTCTCTCTCTAGTTGTTGTCGTCCAGGAGCGTATTTTTGCTTTGGGCGCATTTGTAGTAGTAATTGCATGTAGCATGAGCTCTGCTGCAGTCGCTCCTGTAGCCGTCGCTTCACACTTTTACTAAAAGAACATTTACATGTATAAACACGCTGTTAGAGCGCCCCGGTTTGGGCCCGCATATGCCACAGCTCTGACTCTGCCTCTGCCTCTGGTTCTCCCTGGAAATTCACATTTGAACATAAAGAAGAAAACATAAAATGAAGCCAAACAAGAACTGTGACCAGGAAGGGACAGCCTGGCTCTCCAAATAAACACCACAAAATCCCAGTGTGCAACGAAAATCTATCTGCAAGATACAGATACACACACAAAAACGTTTGTGTGTTGAATGCCGCATTACACATTTCTTTTATTTTATTTTATTTTTTTTTTTTTGTCGAGGGTGAAATATTGTTATTATGCTGCAGAACAGTTTGAATGAAATTTACTCTTGATAATAGAATATTATTTCTATTATTTTTGTTATTTATTTCTGCTATGCTTCAGCTTATTTGCAATTGTATCTTTTGGGTTTTTTGTTGGCTGCCTTTTCAGGCATTTAATTAAAATGCAACGTAGAACAAATAATATTTGAATTTTTATGTTGCTTGCTCTGTTGGGTCACTTCAGTCTTGGTCTCGACTTGTTGACGTTGTTGTTGTTGCTGTTGCTGTTGTTGCTGTTGCTGTTGTTGCTGTTTCTGTTGCTGTGAACTTGCAAAGCTTTCTGTTGCAATTCGAGTGGCACTCCACAGAATAAAAGCGAATAGCACAAATATTTGCCATTATTTTTAAGTTACTTTGACTCTCTGCTGTCGAGGGTCCGCACAAACAAAAAACACAAACACACAGAAAGCTAAAGCTTTGAAATGTTGATTCAAGACGCATCTTGGCTAAGATTGAGCCTTATTAGCTTAATGGCTATTAGGCTAATAACTCTTGTATCGCAGCACTCGGCGGCCGGAGCTGAGCGCCACTCGAACTGGCCTGAAAAGTAAAAGCAAACTTTTTAGCCAATATCAAAGTCACGGCGTCTGCACATTTTAGACAATTACCAATCTGTTCAGACACGCATATGTCTGCCATATAATTTCAAAACTTTGTTGCCTGCTTTTACATTTTTTGTGTTTTTTTTTTTTTTTGGCAATAGCCCTGCAGTCAAAATGTGGCTTAATCATAAGATACAATACACTTGCGCAAATTAGCGGAGACTTGAAGCCGCATCGCCAGTTGCTGCAGTCTGACCCTACCCTTTAAAAGGCGACCCTTTTTAATACCCTGTTAGCTTAAAATAGCGGATGAGGTTAGCTTGAAAGTGTGAGGAATTTAAGGAGATAATATGTTTTATATATACATAGCTTTTTAGTAGACACGCTATGCGGCCTTTTTAATAAATATATGCTAAAATATTAAATAAAAAAAAAATTTATAGAAAATCTACATAAATAAAAATATATATATATTTTTTTTTAATCTAAAAGATAGTTGAAAGAGAATGGTAAAAGGTTTACAAGTCAGGCAAATTTATTGCCAACAAGTTCGCAGTTTAGAAACCAGACAGAAACAGACAAAAAAATAAAAAAAACAACTTTTCAGGACAGAACAATTTATTAATACAATTTTTTGTATATTTCTTTTTTACATTTGAAAGTTAAATTTAAAATTCTAAAAAAAATAGAAAACCTTTCAGTTTGGCTTTAGTTACGTCATTCGGGTATCTGAAAGTCGATCAACTAAATATATTTAGCTGTTTATTTAATTTTATTTTCGTGTATGTTGTCTGCATGTTGTGTTCTGTTTTGCTCCTCTCCTCTCTGTCTTTTTTTGTTGGACAAGCACGCGCTCTGGTCATAATTACCAATTAGATGCTTTTCAATTTTTCGCTGCGGCCAGCGCTCAACACGTTTTCGGCCATGGCCAAGTTGATGGATGGTTAGCTGGTTGGCTGGCTAGCTGGATAGCTGGCTGGCTGGCTGGCAGCTTGGGTAGAGAGACTCCTTCATCACTAAACCCTGGTCCGTTGCATGTAGTACTTAAGTTGCTGTCTCATGGCATTTTTTATATTTTTTGTATTTTTTTTTCTGTTGTGGTCACGTTGCATGCAACACTTGGACTCGGATAAGTTGTACCTGTCTATCTTGTGATGGGGCTGCCACATGAGTTGGCATTTATACTTATCATATTACGAGCCACAAACCACAAACATTTCATTTTGATAGCGGAAATTTGAGCAACTTTATCGAGTTTCTTTAGTTCAGTTTGTTATGGTTTTTTCTTTTATTTTTGAATTTTTTTGTTTTTTTTTCTTCTTCAAACTTGTTATCAAATGTTCTATAGTTTCCGGTTAAAATGTTTCCGCTAGTGTCAAAAAAAAAAAAAAAAAATGAAAAAGAGAGAATTAAGAAACATACATAAATAAAAACTTATTTCAGAATGTCTCAAACGAACTGTGAAATTTGCATTTCCGTGGCGTGTTTCTCAGCTCCAGTTGATGCCGAATTGTGAATACAAAATGCAAATTTATGTTAATCATAAACCAAAAGGCAACAATCAATGCGTCGCGACGCCTTTGTTTTGTAATTGGCACAAATCGTATTATTAGCTGCTTGATTAGCCTATAGTCAGTCTATAGTCAGGCTAGACTATACAAGACGAGTAGCCGTTGCTGTCATTAGCATAGCATTTAGCCAAAATAAACAACGCATACTCGAACGCATTCACAGATATATGTACATATGAATGTATGCGTGCTTTCATTCCTCTTTCGTGGCCAAGTGCAGCTTTACAAATAAAGCCAGTTAGTGTTAAATTAACAAATGGAATACCCTGTGATGGTTGATAGTTACAGGGTTTGATTAGTTCGAATTTGAGTGTGCATAGTTGATGTAGTTGATAGAGTAGACTTGACTAACATTTTTTTGTTGTATATAAATAGAGCTTCTCTTTCAAGTTATATTATATTGCTGTATCTCTCTCTTTTCAAATTGTTTCATGGTATATTTTAGTTGAGTATACCCTGGGCAAAGCCTTTCATTGTTTGCACAGCCTCCTCAGCTGCAACGCATTTGCCGTCCATTGGTCAACATTTGAGAACATTTCTATCTTTTCATCTATCTATCTATACATATATAACTAACTACATATATATATGCATCTATCGGGCGATATGTTTATCCAGTGCGTCAAAGAGTTGGCGCGGGGGCAATTGTGACCGAGTCAATTTGTTTATTTTGTTGCCATTTGTTTGTTTATTGCAGCGAGGCATAGCACAACATGTGAATGTGTTTGAGAGTATCTCTGTGTGTGTGTGTGTGTGTGTGTATATGGTAAAAAGGGCCACTCGAGCTATTTGGGCAAACCTAAAACAACAACAAAACGATCTATGTACATTTTTATGATGCTGCTAAAAATGTTTTCAACATTTTTACCTTTTGATCTCGCACAGTTGTCGTATCTGTTCAATCGCCTCACTATCGAAACAAAATAATAAAAGAAGAAGAAGAAGCAGACGACGACAACGGGGGGAAGAAACGAAAAACTACTCAAACAACGCTAACGCCGCGACAGCGCCCCCGCCTGCATTGCATTAGCATCAAATTGATTTTTCATTAGCTTGTGCCGGCCAAGCGGCTTGTACCAAGCTCCAAACTCTAGCTCTAACTGACTATGGCTCTAGCTGTTAGTATTCGTATCTCTGTATCTGTATCTGTTTCTGTTCCATGCTCATAAAAAAAAGAAAAAATACAAAAATCAAGTTCGATACTTTTTGGAGTTGAACTTGAAGCAACAAACTGTGCACAGCGTGCGCTGTAAATGTCATTAATATGATTGGGAATTTAATTTTTTTCTATTTCTTTTTTATCATTTGAGGCTTTTTTTTTGTTGCTTTTGGGAAATGCATATTTGTGTGGGTTACATATTACATATTAGATTAGGGCTCATTGATAGCTAAGGGCAGGCTTTAATGAACTTGTTTTCCATTTCGAGTGTGTCTACAAGGTCAATGTAATTAATGTGCATGTGCGAGTGTGTGACTGTGTGTGTAGCTCAAACTAAATACATTGTATAATTGCCAAGATACTTTGCACATGGGGCTGATTGATAAATTGGCTGTTAAAATTAGCTTAAACCAAATATATTTTTCGAAATTTCGCTGAGCGTCTAAAATTCTGATGAAAATTTTTAGTATCTGCATGTATTTAGTATCCATATATTTTCATTAGAATTTACCTATATAGGCACCATATATAAACATGATATAAATGTTTGTGTATACACAAAAGCTTTGATAATTAATTGAAATTAATACCAGAAGCTGAAATGTGAATAGAGAAGATGTTCTAAGAGTTTACGAGAGTGTAAAGTAGAAAAGCGTAAAGCTGATGGTTCCATTTATGGTTGGATGCTAGAGATCGAGATCAAGAGTAGAATCTTGTATTTCGTTAGATGTTCAGGTTGCAACTAAGGGTAGAAGATTTACAGCGAGATTAATTTGCCTAGAATCATATAAAAGTGGCTACGAGAGTCTGTTGATACTCATGCTTGTCGCAGAATATGTATACCGAGTCGAAAATGTTTTTCTTAATGCTATACAGACTTGTTTTTACTGATACTCATTAGAAATATTTATGATTTGTTACTTGAAACTGTCTGTTTATGCGCTTTCAACAAGTCTATTCACCCCTTCAACTCTCAATTCAATTGTCCATGGATTTATACCTCTCTCAATTTGCAGATACTTTTGTATCTGTATCTTCCACTTAGACTCGATAGTACTTTTTCAATATTCAAGATACTTTTGTATCTATATCTTCAACTTTGACTCGATAATCTTTAGATTAATAGATTAATTCACACCAATTGCAGATTGAATACATATAGAAACCTCTTAACAAACTAATAATAATATTCTAAAAATGTTCACCGTAATTCAACATCTATCTTTAATAAAGATATTTTTGTATCTGTATCTTAAACTGTGACTTACAAATCTTCTGTACCATATCTCTTAACTAACTCACTTAAGCCACTACACAAAGCACGTAGCATGACCATTAAATGCCATATGTTAATTGACAATTGCATTTTTGCTGCAAATTCGCAACTTAAGATACAAATGACGGAAAGATACATAGATAGATGCCAAGTGTGCTGTATGCATTGTCTTTGTAGGCGGAATTTGTCATGCTACTTTAGAGTACAGTATTTACTCATTTAAGTAAACAGACGCCGACGCCGACGCCGACGCCTTTTGTCACAACTGAACGGCAGGGCGTACAAATTGAATTTACCTTGAACAAATTTCAATATGTCGCCAGGAGGAGGCGAACAGGATGTTGACCAAGCGGGTGGGCCAAGTTGACATGACCATAGCTAAAAGGCATGCCAATAATTTCCAGACGTGCAGTTAACAGATAGAGACAGAGAGAGAGAGAGAGAGAGAGAGAGAGAGAGAGAGAGAGAGAGAGAGAGAGAGAGGAACACCCATGGCTAGAAAGGATGTTTGCAAGAACAGCAGCATTGACAGCATTGGGTTACAGCTAAATTGCATCAGGAAACGGAAGTGTCAACAAAAAGTCGCAAAAATTTCCAGCTGAAAAATACCAAAAGGAAAAAATTGTTGTGAAATGGCAAATTTAATTAGCTCAGCTGCATTTTTGCATGCAAATGCACGACACAGCTGTTTGCGCTCGCTCACATATATATTTTTTGCCAACAGGACTCAAATTTCGTTTGCAGCTGGGTCCTTTCATACTCCTATTCACATATATGATACATATATGTCTATCACTTTATCAGCTGCTGCATATCAGAGACTCAAACACACAAACACAAACGCACGCATGCATTGGCTTATTTCCATTGATTCGGTTCGTCTCACACGCGTACGGCACGCGTTTCCTTCCGCTTTGAACCGGAACTGCAACGCGTTACATTTCCCTTTCTATTTTCAGCTGCATTCAGTCATTCAGTCAGTTTTTGAATTTGTTTAGCCTAATTGTGGCGTGTAAATGTTTAAATGCTGCGCTTACAACTTAACGGCTGGCAAATGTCAGTTCTAATTGAAATACTCGCTCAGATTGTTGAACTGGGGTATATAGGCTTGATTATAAATCTGCTTAAATTGCAGTTTTAGCTGAGAAATTAAACTAGATTCTAGTCAACTTAAATAAAGTGCTGGAAATATTTAACTTTGCCTTTTGAAGGCGATGGTTAATTAATAACCTCTATAATAATCATTTATACTCTGGCTATCTTATCTTAAATCTTCTCTTATTATAAATAGAGCTAGCCAGCCCTAATTGAAGCTGTTCTTTAACTAAGACCGACTATTTGACAGTCTCATATGCCCATCTTAAAAAATATTCTTAATTGTGTTTCGGCTGTCAAATGCGTTTAGAGGGCAAGTTGATTCGTTGCAGCCCCCGCTTAAAATATTTTGAGTGCATTTGCAACTGCAAGCAGCATCGGGGGCAACGCCTCCATTTCAAGAACGAAACCCTAGTATTCCCAAGTGCTGCTCCTATAATTTGTGTGACAAATCAGACGCGCCCAGCCCTTGGCTAGATGCAAGTCCCTTATCAAAGGCTTGGCATCAGCATCAGCAGCAGCATCAGCAACCAGGCCAGGCTCATTAGACAAGTTTCTCTTTTTTTTTATATTTCGGGCTCGAAGCGTGGTGTGAAAAGGACTGCGCAGCACAAAAGGATCTCGCAGACAAAGGAAGTTACGGGGCAGCGCGCTAGGCTATGGGAGGTACACACAATATATACGTATTATCATTATCATAATTTGGTGAGGCACGGCAAAAGGAGCAGGAGAAGTGGAAGATGCGCACATACATATATATAAAGGCCGCATATTGAGATCGCATCAGCGCCAGCCTTTGAGTGCACGAAATGGTTAAAGATAAAAGCCGATTTTCGAATAAATGAAAATGAAAAAAACATCTGCTGCCAAACATTTGAAATTTCATTCCCAAAAACTCGACGACGACCAAGACGAGGGCGACAGCCCCGATATGTCCAAAGATCGTAGGACCAGAGAGAGGGAGAGAGCGTGAGGAATAGGGAGAGCGATCTCATCTGATGAAGTGGAAGTTGAGGAAGAAGCGTATAGCGCGGAGGGGCAAACATTAACAAAATGTGTGGCATAAAATGCAGCATGCTGAAATTGTACACGCCTGATTTAGCGGCATGGCAACTGTTGTTTACACAGCCAACAAGATGAGGCACCCAAGAACTGGACCCGATGCGTTTGCCGACCCAGTAGGAACTGTTATTGGCCAGGGTAAGAGGCATGGCAAGAAAAGAAGCTGCAAAATGACTAACTTTTGTGTGTTGAAGAGAAACTTTGTTGAAATATTTTATCTAAGAAGATGGTGGAAGAAAAATGAGATACGAGAGAATTTATATGGTATAAAACAAGAGACATACAATAGATTATAGAAAATATAAGATGAGATGGAGATGATATATAAATTATATAAATTGAATAAAGCGTATAATCTATGTTCCAACTTTATGATAGAAGATAGAGGGAGATTAAGATAAAATATAAAATATATAATAAAGAAAATAAAGCAGAAAATAGGAAATAAGAGTTGCAAGATTAGAGATATAGAAGAAGCAGATAGGTAAATATTATATATATGATACAAGACAACCGACACAATTTGAGAGATAGAATAAGTCAGAAATCTTTTCATAATCTATATCTTTTAACGATCTTTGGAGTAGTCTTTCAGATTGTACTACGTATATTCTTATACTACTGTTAAACACTGCATGCCTCAGGCTTGCACAAGGCAGTTACATTTTCATGCCATACACATTTGCTTTGCCAACCACATTTCCTACTGGGTTCGTACACAGTCCGGACTCTCAAATTTGTTATTGGCGTCTGGCGACGTCTGGCAATTTGATTTCGCTGTCTTGCAGTCTTCAAGTCGTGCCACTTAGTTTTGAGCGTTACAGCGTATGCCACAGCATCGGGCATCAAGAGCGAGTCCTGTTTCAGGTCCTTCTATCCGTCCAACGGTCCGCCCGTCCATTCGTCCGTTTGTCTGTCAGCCTGTTTCTAATTGTTTGCCTGCGGATCTTTTCGGCATCTCTTCGCTCATTTCGCCTCATTAAACAATACAAAGTAGCTGGCAGTCCGTTAAGCATTTATTTACTCAAGTCTCTCGCTTGGGCGAGGCAAATATTTTCCTTACGCCAGGGTTGCCGCTCACGAAAAGCTTGTGCTTTATTTTAATTGAATTTCAGCAGCAGAAATTCGCACATCCTGTTGGCACTGTTGGGCAAACATGCGACACATTTCCGTGTAAATAAAATGTAATGCGAGACAATCGCATCTGAACTTGACTGAAAAATGTTCTCGATTCCTTTTGCCACAATACGTTTGTATTAATTACATAACATTTCTTTCGTCGTGTGAAAAATGCATAGACAGTGGCTGTCAGCCAGGGTTGTCGCCCCTCTCAGGCACAGCCAGCCAGCCGTTATCTATGACAAATGCTTCTTCTGTCTATTGTTTGTCATTTTGGACTCGATTTCGATTTCGCTTTTGTCTCTTCAGATCGGTCTCTGCACTGACGTAACCTTCCCCTAACAACTGATTGCCCAGCCCAATTTCATATAGTTTTTTTTTTTTTTGTCTTCTCTTTTATGGCATTTGCGAGTGCGTGTGAAATTTGTCAACTCTCTGAACAGTCAGACAATACAGGCGAAAATTTTGATTGTTTCACAGTTGAATGCCTTAAACTATGCTAAAAGACCAAAGAGACTACAACATTTGCCATAAAATTGAGTCGGTGCCTCGACTAACAGCTGTCACGAATTGCACACGCATTTTGTATGAATAGCAAATGGTAAAAAAAAAGACGACGAAATGTATGTTGAATAGCTGCAGTTATTCAACTACTGGAAACTGTGTGCAATAAAAATAGTTACATAAAAGGTATTAAAAATATTGCAGAAAATGACAAAGAGGGGGCGAGAGATAATTAGTGAGTGAAAGGGAAAATTAATGTGAAAGGGACAGAGAGAAAGGTAGATAAAGATAGATGAAGCACAAAATATATAAATTTGATTTAAAGTATTAGTTTAGATATGTAATTAAAATTAAAAACAAACTTCAATTGAGATATAATAATTTTCTTATAATTCTAAATTATATTTCTTATATATTGAGCTCTGAATATTTTACGAAAATTCATTTTATGAGCAGCATCATATGACTTTGTACAATTATGAAATATTCCACCTTCAATTTCAACTAATGGTAATCAAATACCTGCGATTTATAGCAAATATTCTCTTCTATAGTCAATATAATAGTATTATCTATATTAGAAAAGAGTATAACGTGATGTGTTCTTGGACTTTTAATGTATATAAATTCAAATATTTTTATATACACATTCCTAGACAACGAATATAGAACTCAACTTATATTTAAGGACGAGATATATCGAGTTTATATTTAATACTCATATCTTAGACCACCTCTTCAGAAAAAAGCTCTTAGAAATATCTGTTTTCATGCGTTCCATAAGAGCAGAGTCAGGTCATGTATTCAATAATTATACTTCTAAACGACAATCGATTCATAAGAATAGAACCTAATGAATGAATGGAATATCTTTTCTACACAATCCACATTAATTGGTTCTTCAACTCCACGTAGTAATGCTAATCTGTAAAAGATAATCGCTATCAACTCTAATGCACATTTCAATCATCCAAGCAAGCGTATCACATTTTGCCAACAACATTTAGGATCTGTCTGCAGTTACCCTCATCGGCTTTGCTGCAGAATTGTTGGCCATATGTTCGCTTATTTTGCCATTTCGGCGGCTTTTGTATTCCATTTTTGATGGATGGACTGTAAATAATTTTGGTGTGTGGCCCGTGGTTAAATGAATTGTCTACCTGGTCCAGCCAGCGGCAAGCTAATAAAGAAAATTTGTATAGAAAATCAACATGACGCAGGTAAATTTGGTGTAAATTTCGCATTAGTCATTGGCTTTAATTAAGCGCAGCTACTTTCATTTCCTTTCTTCCCTTTAAAACTTTTGCCTATTCCATATCTATTTCTCGTTCTGAGCACGGGGGGTTGCATAACAATTAGTTGGATTTAATTGACTTGCTCGACGTGAACGTGTGCGTCTGGAAATATGTCCCATATGGTCACCCTGAAACGGCGATTAGTCATAATTTGTGACTGCGAACGCAGCCAAATGAATATTTTGGCGTTGCATTCAAGTAACATTCATTTTGTTATATATGTATATATTTTTTTTCGTTATGGTTTTATGGTCTTGTTTCTTGATTACAGTTTTCATTTTAATTGGGAGCTCTAATTGAATGGCTTGCTTAAGGGTTGGCCATTAGTTACCCTTAAATATTCAGAGTCGGAGATGCTTTCAGTGGTTAGTAGCGCTTTATGGGACAAGTCCATTTGTTGAAATGATATTTGAATATTTCAAGTACGTGTATATCAAACAACAATTTAAGTGTTGCGAAATATTTTAGACACGAATTAACCTTAAGTAACATTTTCACTATGCATTTGTCTATATACAAACAGAATTTGTTTAGCTATAACATTTTTATTTTTTTGTACTCATGCTGTTTCGTAACAAGCTAAAATTGCTTTAATTTCAAAGTAATTGCTGCCATTAAATTCTTTAAAATGAAGTAAAGTAATCAAAGCAAATGCATGTGACCTCCACTTATGACGTCACGAATTATTAATATTGTCATGTAGAAAAAAAGAAGCAAAACCAAGTGAAGATCAAACAAATGTTTTACGCATTGCGTATACGCCTCATTAGCCAGCAACTGTGCAGTCTGCCGGCACTCCATTAAATATTTATATATTTACGTTGTTTATTTTGAGCCAAACCTGTTTACATTCATAAAAAATCAAAGTATAAAATTACAGTGCCTCATAGTTTTCTTTTGCTTCTGCATTGATGTAGTTCTGGCCGGGGATAAACAGAAAACACTCATCACGATGAAGATGAAAAAATATAAACGTAATAAGAGTGGGACGAGTTCATTGATTGCCTTTTAAAGTGAAATATGAAACCGCAAGTCATGGCATGTCGAAACGGTTCTAAAAAGGATGCGACAGGATGTGTGCAGCGGCAGCCAGAACTTTGAACAGCTGTCGAGTGAGGGAGAGAGATGTGGGGAGAGTGAGCATGAGAGAGCCTCGTTTAGTGATGAAGGACAGCTGAGAAATGCATGGAACAATGCAGCCTCTAATTAATATCGAAATGGCGCGCAGAATATCTGCGCCCTTGCCCTTTGCTTGGCGTTCTTCTTGTTCGTCTTCGTCTTCTTGGTTTTGATGTAGCTAATATTTCCGTTACTTGCAAATCCTTTGTGGGCAGCAAATCCCGTCTGTGTTTAATCCCTCAAACGTGTGCAACACGTGTGCCAGAAATGTGTTAAACTCGCATAATGAACTATGAAAACATGAAAGTAAAACGAGAACTTTGAGGGCGTTTCACGCACATATACAAAACACACAATACACACACATACACACACAGACAGAGGCAGCGAGAGCTGAGCCGAGTTCAGTTTTGAAATACAATATCTAAGAACAATACTCGGCATTTAAATATGCTTATATGTATGTAGTTTCTGTTATCGCACGCACATAATCTATGGCAAAAGTAATCCGCAAGCAAAACATGTTGCTCCGGCACACGGAGCCTAAATAAGTAGATGCAAATCTAACAAAACAATGAGTTATTTTCGGTTCGGCTGTATCTTTAAGATACATTTGTATAGCTGCTGCCCTGCCCTGGGGCAGGCAACAATGACGACGACGACGACGACGACTTCGCTTGTTTATTTGGCTCATTTGAAATTCGTTGAACTGAAAACATTTGATTTTGTACAGAATTGCAGATTTATCTGCGTCTTATTGAGGCTGTTGAGGCAGCCTTTTCCTCATGTGTGTGTGTGTGTGTGTATTTATTTGTATCTGAGTTGTGGTAGAGATGCGCAGAGTTCGTGAGGCACCTAAATGTGCGTCGTAGAGTAAGACAGTTACAAATGAAGTTGATTTGCTGAAAATCCACTTTGAGATACATTTTCAGATTCGTTGGAGAGCTTAAGCAAAATTTGAGAGAATTTTGTTTTTTTCTGTGCATTTGCAAAAGATACAATTGTATCTACAAAAGAACAAGCAAAGCAATGTAAACAATCATAGTACGAATGCTTCAATAATACTTTTATAAAAATATAAATATAATTTGAATGTGCATTTTAATGTTTTTTAAGTATTTGTTCAGTTACATATTTTTAAGAAATTTTTTAATAATTATTTAAATTATTTTTTACATGCAATGTTTAATTTCTTATAAATTACAAAGTTTTGGATCAAAGGATTAAAATTAATATATAGCTTCAAATAATCTCTCGTGTCACGCACACATCTCTAGCTTGTTAGGGCAACCATCATAAAAGAGTTTTCGCTTTGTATGCTTGTTGTTGGTTTAAAGTTTACAATTTTCATTCGGTTTTCATTGTGGACGACTCCTCCAGCTGTATGTCATGGCAACAATTAGGTGTGTCTGCGCTCTTACTCGCATGCTCTTTACGCAGAGCTCTTTACAAGATTATGTTCGATATTATGGCCGCAATTGAAATGCGGCTTTTGTGTTTGCACAGGGTTTAGGCTATAAATATTTGTTGCCTACACAGACAAATTTTTGCCGAACATTTTTGAGCCAACAAAGCATGAATGTGGGGGGAGGTAGCTGGAAGACTCTTATATACATATTGATGGGCCAGTTGGTATGCTTGTTGACATTGTCTGCGCAAATCAAATGCCGAATTCCAACCCCCAACGAGCGAGAAGGGGAGCCGCGCCATATCCTTTTAATTCCTGCTCAACGAAACCCAAATGCAATTTGACCAAAAAAGATTTAGAGGACTTTATTATTGAGCAGCCGAAAACCCAAAGCAAATAAATTGCCAAAGGCCCAACAGTTGAGTGAGTGAGTGAGTGAGAGAGGGGAAATAGAGGGAGTGAGAGAGAAAAAATTGAGTCGCTACCCGCTGTGACCGGGGGCGGCGTGGAATCATGCCAAACAACAATTTCAGGGGTGTTTTCTTAAATGTAGCACACACACACACACACACTCGCACTCACACACTCTTGCACTTAGATAGAACGCAACTAAGTTACATAAAAGCAAACTCTGAAAATCAATAAATATTGTGGCAAAAAATGTCCATCAAAGTGAAATTCTTGGAATCATCGTTTTATGAAAGACACACAAAATGCCTAATGAATTCATTTCGGGCGACAATCGGCTCGGCCGGCGGGACGACTCCCGCAAGCAGCAGACATCGAAGTTGTCGATGTTGTCTTTAGATCGACTCTGAGTGCATTTCGTATACTCACATTTCTGTTCACTTCATGCACGAACTGCAAAATGCGTTCGAGTGCAACGAGAAACAATTAAAACGAAATCAATTTTCCAGCGACGGTCATGAAAAATATAAAAATGCAGGAAATGCCATAGGCACTCACAGAGTGACAGAGAGAGGCAGAGAGGGAGGAAGGGACATGCATATACATGCATATATATATTTCAAGTGCTTGATGCCGTTAAGTTATCAGCGCCCAAGCGGCAACCATAAATGCGGTAGGAGACTGGGCGGATAGCGTTCGCTGCACGTTTAGTTCGAACATGAACATGAAACGTCCATAAGCCAAGCATAAAACACTTGTGTTTGTCCCTCTCTCTCGCTCTCTCTCGCTCTCTATCTCTCTCGCTTTCTCTGTATGTGCGTGTGTGTTTGTGTTTGAGGTCTGAGATTTGGCCTTGGTTAGCTATACACTAGCAAGAGAGTATTAGGAATTTGTCATAAAATATGTGAGATATTTTTGTTAGAGATACTGATTTAGCTGTCTCAGAGCTTTTCTTTAGAGTAATTAAATATGTAAAGAAATTATTGAAATTATTGTTGAAATTTATATATTTTTACCTTATAGCTGTATATATTAAAAAAATAATTTATAGAAATTTAAATACTTTTAGTAACAATCAGCTAAAGTTAAAGCAGTAGCTTTGGATAGATAAATTTAATAATATGTATTATAGAGTAAAATATGATAGAGGCGACAAATTCGTTTTGAAATACAATTTTAGTTTACTTCAAAGTATTTGTATATTTATATATACAGCAAAGAGTATTTAAACTTCGATATTCTGACTCTAATTAATGCCCAGTTATGTTATCTTTAAGTCAGTGAAGCGTTTGAAAACGCGCATAATTAATTGAGCGCCTCTTCAGGCAAATGAAAAATGGGAAAAAAAAACTCGGGAAATTCGACTCCGCCACGAACAATTGCACACAAATTCGAACAGTTGTTTGGCTTGTCCCTGTGTGTGTGTGGGCGAATGTGTGTGTGCTGATAAGGCACAAGTTCAAGTGCATTCAGGGTCTGGACCGCAGTTGGATTTGGAGTCGGAGAAGATGCGAGTTCAAATCGCTTAACAAATTCCATTTAATAGAAATGCATTTTTAAATGAATTTAAAGCGCGTCGCCGAGTCAACGCAGCTGGGTAGCAATCTCTTCAGCTTCTTTCTCTTCCTCTTCGTCTGTGTCAGTTCCTCAGTTTTCCAGCTCTCAACTAATCCGCATAGCCTCGCATTTGTCACGTTTTATCATGTCAGGGGTGGGTCGAACCGTAGACGCCCCGCGTTGCCTTCTACTTCAATAAATTTTATTGAAGATATTGCATTAGACTTTGGCTGAACTATGTGACTGTGCGCTGTGTGTGGACCTTCGTGGGAGTGTGTGAAAAATGTTATTATGCTCATATCATCCCCCTAGCAGCATGCAAATCTCATGTGCGTTGCTTTTCATGTAATGAAGCTATTGAGAGTGCCTCGTAATTGAAGTAGGCAAAGAGTCTGCACAATTGTTTCAATAAAATTGGGTTTGTGTTTGTCTTAAGACTTGGCAAGTTCTGCCAAAGACAACAATATCGATTGCTATTTGTATGTAAATATACCCTGTATAATGGGAGTTGTTAGGGTTGCAGGGAATGAGAAAAGGGAAAGAAAATCGATGGGGGAACTCTTCATAAAATTAAATATCTTTCTGTTTATCAATCGTCTTTAAAAGTGTGAAAAATGCTGGTTAAATTAGAAAACTTATAAATCAAATTAATAAAATAACGAAATAGACTAAATAGATATACTAGATATATTTTTAAATTTAAATGCCTTTTAGTATTTTAATAAATATTTTGAATATTCAATGCACTACTGGGTATCTTCTAGTCAAACATTTTACTCTAGTAGTTACACATAAAAATACACTCAACATTTTTGGCTAATTTAAAATTTGATTTTGGACTTTTAAATTACATTAAAAGCATTTTTATTAAAGCAAGTGAGCTGAGAATATTCCCAAAGGGCTTCAGCGCAAAGGGTAAAGAAGTCCTGTGGGATGATAAATCAGGTGGTGGGATTGAGCGTAACTGATGGGCCTTCCATCATCTTTTACTTTATCTACTTTGATATTTTTCTACTAAAATCTTGAATTTAATTTTCAAGCATTGCAGTTAGTTAACTGCGCTTCATACGTTTTGCTGTCAATTGCAATTAATATTGTAACCACATTTGATGATGACAGCCTTTGCGAACTTGTTGCACGCACACACAGACACAGACAGGCGAGAATAACCACAAGAAATTGCCTGAAATTCTTGACGCATTTCAAATATGCCAGAGCAATTGTCCAAGTCCGAGTCAGAGAAACCGCAACTGGCCAGCTGCTAAAGGGTCTCACGTTGTTGTCTCACGTTGCCTCCAATGCGAAACTCGAACTCGACTCGAACTCAAACCAAAAACCAAGTCCAATCATAATATGTGTGCATTGTTCCATGGTGGCAAATGAATTTGCAGCTCATATTCCGATGTCCTGTGGGGCACGAAACTCGATTTTTATTAGTGTCAATGCAGAAAGCAACAGACCCAAAGGAGCTATTCCATTGACCATATACCAAATAGCAACTATGTAGATGTGTATGTAACAATATGTGTGCATGTGTGTGTGTGTGTGTATGTATGTGTGTGTGTGTGTATGTGTGTGTATACTCATTTATTGTCCTAGCAACGGGATGCGGGCTATGCTGTCAATCCCTGGATAGTTCATGCCATTATTTTTCATGTCTATTGATAAAAGCAAACACTACACACACACACACACACACACATACATGCATGTACACACACACATGTTGTCCTTTATAGCATTATTATGATGTGCTCTACTCTGTCCGACTGCTGCATTAAAACATCAGCATTAAAATCAGCCAAGCGCGAATCATCATCTAAACCCATCGCCAGACTGTCAGACTGTGAGTAAAAGGGAAATATGCATATATAGTATATACATACATATGTTTATATGTATGTCTGCACTCTATATGAATTAGCCTTAAATTGAATTCAGTTGTGGCCGATTGCAAAACTCAACTGTTGCTGTGTCGTTTTTTTTTTTTTTAGCCCGGTTGAACTTAAAATTCGATTAAATGTCTGCCAAGTTAGTTAAGAGTCGCTGATGCTTGGCAATAAAGTTTCTGCGGCTTAAATCAATGTCGCTTCAATACAGTTTCAGCATCAATTTGCCATTTTCAACAGTTGTCCAACTAGAACGAAAACCCTTCGCGCATAAACGAGGGGTTGGCCCATTGTCATGCGTGCTTGACTCTTTTTCAATGCCCTGCAATTTGGGCATGTGCAGGATGTTGTGGAGTTAGCTACGTGAGACTGCAGTCTATGTAGTAAATCTAATAAGGAATACAAATAATATACAAAAGAAAAATTTAGTAAAATTGAGAGTAAATTATTAGATTAATATATTTGAAATCAAAAGTCAAAAGTCAAACATTTTACAGAAAATTTAATTAATATTAAAATAATTTATGGAATACAAAAAATGTAGAAAATTGTAAAAAAAAAGTATTTGAAATTTGATTTAAAAATATATTCTAGCACTAATTGCGCTAGTTATTTTTCTCAGTAATATTTAATATAGTATTATATATATCAAATTTATCCGTAAAAGGGTATTTAAAAATTCGTTGCTTAGATTTTAGCATTTTCTGCATTTTTTATGCCATGCACTTAACAATTTGCCACAGCGCCGACAAAGCCAAACGAAATTTCGCATTTGTGATTTTCTTTTTTGTTGTATTTTCATGTTGTTTTTTTTTGCTACCCTATGCAAGGCATTTGGGGTAGCCCGTATAAATAGGCCGTCGTCGCGTGCTAATGTGATTTGGCTATTAATTTTCCACAGACTGCCGTCTAAGCCTTGGCAAATTGAATTGAGTTTCGCTTAGCGCTGAGCTCCAATATCGGCGACGTTGTCTGGCAAATGGCAGACAGGATGCGGCGGCTTTGGTTTCCTTTATCTCGTACTAATGCCTCCTCCTCTTAGCTCCTCCCTCCTTCTTCCTCCTTCCACTCAGTATGCAGTCTTTACCTTGTCGCCGCTCTTAAAGTGTGGAAACTGTAAAACTGATAAATTTTAAATCAATAGCTGGTCGGGGGCCGTGTGGTTGTTGCTTTAACGACACTCAAGGGCTGGCGAAGGCCTTTCTGTCTGCTATTTGTCTTTGGGTTAGGGATATTCCCCAAACGCCGACTTACCAGACATTTTGGCTAATTTATTGTGTTATCTTTTCTAGCTGCGCTGTGCGCTCCTTTGGGTGCGCTTCTCGCCTGGCCACTGGACTAAAAATAGCACCGACAAAAAGGCGATAAACGATAAACGAATATAAATTGCTTTGCTCCGAGCGGGCAAGTGGCCCCAGCCAAATGGGAATCAACACGGATCTAAAGGTACTTTCATATCAATTAAATCTTTGAAAGAGAATTTTCAATGTTATTTTCGTTTGACGACGCATAAAAAATGACGCTGCAGAGTCGAATACAATGCGAAAAGGTGTGCGAAGCCCGATATAGGTTAGACGTGAAAATATCCTGTAAATAAGTCAGACTCTTGTTGTTTAGGGAAAATTGTTGTTAACTCTAAAGACTTTTTTAATTGCTTTGTAAAATATCAAAATATATTTGTTAGAAAGATATTTCGCGTTAGATTTTCATATCAAAATTAATCGTAAAGTAATTTTGTATACGCACTCAAAGTCTATGCTATACCTCATAGCGCTTTTTCGTTTTACAGGGTATACAAATACCTATTATTTTGAGCTGTAATACTCGCCCGTTTTTCACATGACTCGTCTGAACTGTTTGGCTGGCAAACATAATGCCAAATTTGAACAATTGAGCTCAATTGTTGCCTTGGTGAGACTGCAGCTAAAAATTGATTTTTAACTCTATTGTGCAGTGGACGCTCTCTCTCTCTCTCTGTCTCTCTCTCCCTCCCGCACACACAATGATAAATGGACATGCGGCAGGTGTACATAAATGCCATGTGTGGGTGTGTCTCGATGCGTATCTGTAGCTGAGATTCTGCCTGTAACTCCTGCTGTGCAACTAAATGTGGCACTGCATTTGCCAACTCTTTGGGCAGCTGCAATTGCAATTGCAATGGCAAAGGCAAAGGCAACTGCAGCAAGGAAACCTCAAAGGCAGGCTGCATTCGGTTTTGATATATTAATTGTACTTGAGCAGGCGCACAAGGATCGACTCGACTACTGCCTTGCATGAACCAAATATATCCCTTGATTATGACGCACATTTGGCAGTTGATTGGATTCGTTAGCTCTGAGTTACTGTTGGGTGGGTGTTTGGGTTGCCTTTTATATCATTTTCCTCGCATACATCTGTATATATACATGTATGCATATATCTTAATATATATTTGCTCCCCTGTGTATAATTTATGTTGGTTCAAGGCGCTGCCCGTTAACACCCACACAAATGCCTGATAAGGTGGCGCCGGCACGTGACCCACTAATGAGCATTTGTTGCCATTCGCCGGGGTCAGAGTTCATGCAAATAGCTGAACGACGGCTCGACGGGCACCTTCCAAGAAACCACTCTCTGTGCGGCATTCAAGTGTAGTATTAAAATGAAAAAAAAAAGTCATTTGCTTGGCTCATCTCTCCCTCTCTCTCTCCCTCTCTCACTCCTCGTTGTATCTGCCCGCCATAAACTATAATCATCAAAAAATTGTTGAGAACTCTGCGAGTGCAGGTAGCCGAAATTTTTGGTTTTTCTGGCATAATTAGTTGCCGAGAGCAGACTCTCAAAGATTTATGTCGGGCACGCAAACAATTGCCTTCAAGAGTCGCTTTGTGCGGTCTATTTTATCTCTATATATATTACTTCTTCTTCTTCTTTTTTTTTTTTTTTTTTTTTGCCAGAAATTGTTAAACTCGCTCGCAAGTCAAAGGCCAGTCAAGGGCTTATGGATGAATTGCGGCGTCTCAATATCCGAAACCTTTGCAATTTGTGAACAGATTTATGGACAGTTTTATTTTTACACAGCTTCAAGGAAAAGTGTCTGGGAAAATTGTTTTTCCTGCGCTCACAACTTTTCTAATTAAAATACGTAAATCCATCGTCGTCGTTATCTTTGGCTCCCCTCCTTGTTGGGGGGTTGGACACTTAATTAACATCCAATGTGACAATTTCTCCGCTTAGCCGCAGACAATGAGAAATGAATTTCAATTAAAAATTATTATTTGCTGACTCAGCTAGAGAGATATTGCAATTAAAAATCTCATATTTCAGTGAGGTTTTTTTTTCGTATTTTATTTCGACTAAAGCGGGAAAGTGGCGGCAAACCTAGATGGACATTAAACCACCCAGGGGTAATAAAATTGTAAAAATGAGGAATGTGCATGAAAAAGTAAAAGTAAACAGCAAAGGGAAGACGAGTGTTATGACAAGTGAAACGAAGCTAATATGCCCTTTTAATGAAATACAATTTAGCTAGGGAAGAATATTATATGGCAGTATTTATAAGTTTAACATTTATATTTATTTATTTTATTGGAATTATGCATTTTTTTATATTTATTTCTTTTATTTATATTTATTTATTTATTTTTGAAATAATTATTATATAGGCCTTTTGACATTTTATTTTGCTAAATGTAAGTAATAAACAAATTTGTTAAAAATAAAGTCAAATACCAAAATAAAATATAAACTTCATTTTAGAATTTGTAAAAGTAGACTTGGAATTTTTAACATTTTTTTTTTTCAAATTATTAATATATTTTTTTATACTCTATTTTAATTTATTTTTTTGATTGGTCCCAAAACTTTAAGCATTTCAGTAAAATTACAAAACATGAAACTGATATCTTATAACTTTAACTTTTAACTTTCAACTTCCATATTCACATGTCAATATGTATATATATCCCAGTCTATTATATTAAACATTCTTCTTGCCAATTAAAAATATTCAAATGAGAACATATTGTTTATTAAAATCTAATAAGACGTTCGCCCGCTCATTACATATAATGAATTAGACATTTATGTTACACATTTCTTTTAGCAGCCCAAGTCACCCTCCTGCCTAGGCAGTGTATAGCCGTGTAGCCAAAAAAAAAAAAAAAAAAAAAAATGAAAGAAGGTAGAGAAAAAAAGCAAAAGTAATACAAACAATAGTCACCCCATTTGCGAACTGCGCACTCCCCTTTGGCCCTGTGTTTATACGGTTGAGTGTCTACTCGAAATTGTACTTGAAATGCTCTGCAAAAAGTAACACAAATATTTGTGCAAATATTTTCAGACGGAATGAGGATGGGGCATGGCTGACATGAGCTGACATGGGCTGACTGGCTATCCATGCCCTTGCTCCACGCATTTGAGCCATACCTTAATGATTTGTCAATAGTCGCATGTGCCACTGGCATTTAGATTGCTTGAATTCTCATGTTTATGAATGTGTAAGCGTATTAGTTCGCCATATAAGCGCCCCTCTTACTCTTACTCTTGCTCTTCCTGCTCGTGCTTCTGCAACCACTCAGCTGTTCGGACATTGCCTTCACATTTGATATGGGAGTGCAAGTATGTGTCTGCAAGTGTGTGTGTGTGTCCCCTTCTTAGCAACATCTTATCGACAGCTCTGGCAGCCATGTGGTACGCTGTTCGTTCGCCTTTCGTATCCTTGTACTTGTTACCCCCCCTCTCTCTCGCGCCTTCGCCCCACAATATATCGAGTACTTATGCTGCATATGGACAGCACTTGGAAAGTGTGCCAAATGTATCGATATAAGAGACGTGCGTGCATGTGTGTGTGTGTGTGTGTGTGTGTGTGTGTGTGTGTGTTCGCAGCTCTTTGGCCTTTGTTTATTTTCAAGGCGGCATCCCGTTCAGATATTGTATGCCAAGCAGCAGATGCTCACTTGAAGGAGCCGGGCACTAAAATGCATAACTACACATACTTACAACAAGCAGTCGAAGCAGCAGACAAAATCGAATTTACATTGTGCATATTCCAGCTGACATGTGGCTGCTGCTGCTGCTGCTACTCCTGCTGCTGCTGCTGCAACTCATTTATGAGTCTTGGGCTCAGTTAGGAGTTTGTCTTTCAGCATATTGACAGCTGTCACGCAATTGTTTCTCTTGCTTATTAGCTGAGCCTTTGCAGTTAACTTGACACGTTCTTCAATTGAATATGGATATTATTTATTATATTTTATTTTTGTTTGTTAGAAATTTTTTGAGTCTAAGGACAACTGGGAATATTGACTTTTAAGTCCTTTTGTGTGCCTTCACAGGTTTTTTCAGGGTTTCTTTTTGTATTTTGTCGAATATTTTCTGAGCACATCTCTAAATAAGATTAAAGTACAAAAATTGTATGCAATTTATGTTTAACTAAGCAATTTAAAATTTATAAATAAATATAAAAATAATAAAAGAGCACAACAAATATATGAAACTAAATATAACTATTAAAAGTGTGCATAGAAGTTATATTAAAAATAAATAAATAATGATTATAAGTTTGAAATATATTGTAGCCTTTTAGGCTTCTGTCAAAATTTTTTTCTTTTTTAACAATAACCTAAAAGTATGCAAAATATTATTGTATAGTTGTAGCAGTCAGCTTAAAGGCATATGAAAAATAAAAAAATAAAAATAAAAAATAAATTAATAAACAAATAGCTTAAAGTGTAAATAAAAAAAGAATAAAAAAATATATATAGAAATAATTACAAATAATATAAATAAATACATAAAATAAAGTAAATAAATAAAAAATTAAATAAAAAAAAATATAAATTCAAAAAATATATATAAAGAAATAATTACAAATAATAAAATAAATGCATAAAATAAAATAAATAATTTAAAAAACAACTAGAATAAAATATAAAAAAAAAAATAAATAAATATATAAAGAAGAAATAATTACAAATAATAAAACAAATTATGTACAAATTTCAATGAAAAAACAAAAATACATAGTTGAAATTTAATTATTTATTAAAATTCAGAGAGCAACAAATGCTACAAAGAATTCCAAAATTTTTGTAGCTTAAAAAATATTGAATTTAAAAATTGCTTGAAATATGCAAACATTTATAGATAAAATAAATAAATGAATACAATAGCTCTTGTGAATTTTAAAATTATATACATGTATATTAAATATTTGTATATAATTATATATGAACCAAAGCCAATCGTCTGGCATTTTCGAGAAGCACTCATTTAGCAATTAATATAAATAATTGATGGCTATTGACACCGCGCGCTCCCATTTGGACAAGCAGCAATGAAAACATTACAGTGCGCAGCTCCATTATTCTTGCAACATTGTAACAAACACAAAAACAATAACAAATAGTTGAAATCCAATTTCCGCTAAAGAAAAACTCACGCTTCGGGCCAAAAGTGCTACAAAGAAAACTGGCCAAGTGGACGCAGACAAATGCGAGGTCAATTATACGCGCAATTGGTAGCATCGCGGTGAAAGACAAGTGCGAGAGCATAAGCAAAGGGCGAAGCAGCACATCTACAACCAGACACACACACACACTCACACACACACACACACACACACACACACACACACTCGCACACACAACTACAATTAACATTTAGATTAACATTAACATTAGATGGCGAGCAACCGAGCCCGCCTTCTGGCTGTACGCATTTAGGCAGAGATTAACAGTTGGTAGACCCCAGCCAGCGCTGGAAAAGAGCAATTAACACACTGAGGTCAAGTCGTGTCCGCCAACGGGGCCCCATTACAATGCTACACTTGTAAGAGAAGTCGAAATGTCTATTGGATGAGTATATGTATTAACATATTTCTAATGTCATGTGGTTGTTGTTCTCTTTTTTTTTCCTGTTTCGCATGGGTCTCATCTGCTGCTGCTGCTGCTGCGCACTTGTTAAAGACCTGACACTGAGATCTGTCTCAGGCCAGTTAGATCTTTTGTTCAGCTTCTTAAAAGGCAATCGGAAGTATGCCGCAACAAGAATGTTGATGAGTTTCTTCAAGCCCAAGCTAGATAGATATATGTACTTACATTTAAAGGGAACTATGTCTATTTTTGGCATTTTCAAGTGCCCTAGAAGTCAACTTATCATTTTTGTTCTTCTCTCTCTCTCTTTCTGGTTTCTGGTATTTTTAACTGTCTGCGTGTGTGTGTGTGTGTGTGAGTGTGGTTAGTAATTTGTTTAGTGTTCCAGTGTTTGTTTAAGACGCAATGACACCAGCTGAATGTGGCTAAAATTTGAGTACAAATTCAGCAAGCTTTCAGTAACTTTCCTAATTTTTGAGCCTGTATAAATAGAGTTCAAAGCTCGGCGAAAATCATGAGAGATCGATGCATTTATTAAAAGTCTAAAGATAATTCAATCAACACTTTTCCTATATATGTATATTTCTACAATCCTCTTAGTAAAATGAAGAACATCTTTGCCCATTTGTTTGCTAATAAATATCATTTAAGCTTGCCATTTTCGGCTCGTGTCATTTGACTATACACTAATATTTGGCTAAATCTTTGACTAATTTGCTCTGCTTTTTTGTGGTTGTGCGCTAATCGTCGACCTGTTTATCTAAATTAATTTGTGGACAGGTCACAAGTCAGCAGACCAAGCACATTTAAATTAATTCAATAACAAAATATATAATTATCAACATCTTGTTACATAAAGTTGAAAAAATAAAAACACTTTCACCATAAATTGGACAGTTGGCGGATTTATGCCTTGATTTAATAAATATTCATAGTTGATTATGTTTGATGGATATGGTTTCTATATCAATGCTATTCAAGTTTGATTCAGTCAGCCCATGCTAAAAACTAAAATCCAAATTATTTTGCACCTTAACCTGTAGCTCGAAGGTGTTTACATTGTTGGCATTCCACAGAGATTTGATATTTGCATTAGAAATTTTATGCCCGGCAGGCGCAATTCATTAGCTAAGCAAACTCTCCAGCCAGCATGTGCTGGGGGTTTCCTGTTGCCATCCATCTATATGGCGGCATCACATCTAAACTTATACGTAATACTCATCGTACAAATCAAACAACTCAATTCGAAATAATTTTGCGCATATTCAAGTTATTTCTGTGTGTGGAGCAAAGAATCTCCAAAAACTGTAATCGTTTTTAATTGTTTGTCTGATGCGATATAAATGCTATTGGAATAACAAAAATATCAAATTAATATGAATTAGTTTATCAAGAACTGGAACTGGAAATACCCTATATATTTAATATATATTTTAAAGAAGTTGAATATAATTCCATTATTTCATTGGATATTAATTAATACTTAAAATTATCTAAAGCTATTAACCTTGGAATTTTATTGATAACATTAAAAAAATTAAAATATTAAATAATAAAAATATAAAAAATGCTATGAATTAAATATATTTATTCAAATTAAATATATGATAAATATGATATATAAATTTAAAGCACATCAAGATTCATTCTTCTCCATCTCACAAATAATACCCTTATTATATCTAGCTACTAAAGAACAGGGTATATCCGTATGACAACAATACTGGCAAGATCATTATCATTGAGATTATATATATACATATATAGTATATGACTTTGTATCGTTAGATGGCCAAAACTTAATGTACTTATCTGCAAAAAAACAAAGAAGAAGAAGAAGGAATAAGCAGAAGCAGCAGCAGCAGCAGATGAGAAGATGCGAAAACAACGGCAGCAAAAATGAAAACTGAAGAAGAAATAGAAATAACGCCAAAGACTTGCACTTAACATTGGCGAGCTGTTAATTGCTCGGCCTTTGAGCCAGTAGCTGCTCATTCGGCTATGGCTTAAGAACGCAAAAGGTCAGGCTTTATAAATAGACATAATACAATTACCAATTATAAGCAAATATCAAAGTAAACGCTTGATTAACGCCAAGTTCAATGTTGAGTAATTAGAAAACAATGCGTAACGTGCAAAAATTAAATACATTTGATTTCATCTTTGAAATTTCTGCCAATTGTCTTTTTAGCCGGAATTGCAGCTGTGGGCGTATTGCCAAAAAAAAATATATAGAATATCATTTGATATTTATGAGCTTTGTATTATTAATTTTGGTGAGCTGAAAATTGAGCATAAGCTACATCATTAATTTAGCTACGAAATGTTGACGCATTCGCTTAACGTGGCTAAAACAACAGCCGCTGCTGTGGCTGCTTTTGACGCTTTTTTAATTGATTACTGACAAGCGAAACGGTGCATGTTAATCAGTAATTGAGCCACCGAAACCACCGACAAACCGTGCCGTGCATGTCCTTGCCATTTGGCCAAGTTCATTAAACCGCAACTGAAACGCAATTAAGCCACGAAATCAAATCAAATCCGAAGAGAAAACAAACTGAGAAATAAACTAAAAACAAAAAAAATGTTATCATTAAAATGCGTGCGCTTCGTGGGGAGTCTGCAGCCGGAAATTATAGGCGAAAAAAATGAGGAAAATATAAAAGAAAGAAATATTATAAAAATGAAGTAAATTCGTTGCTATTATCAACTATACTCCCTCACAATAAATACACAAATGTAGTTAAACTGCACACACACACACACACACATGCACACACGGCGTATACGCAATCTTGTAGAAATATTTTACTTGCCCACGGCGTCACGTATTTAGGTCTTTCATCCATTTGCTTAAAGAGGCCAATTCAAGCTCGTTTACTCATAAAAAAAAATTGAATTTCAGATTTTAAATTACATGCTCAATCTTTGACCGGGGCTGGTCCATAAACGTATGTTGCAAATAATACGCATAATTAACAAATGATACTCTGGATTGGGGCGTTGCCCGCCTGCCAGCCAGCTAGCCAGGCAAGGCAAACAAACTCAGCGAAATTGCTAAATCCCCGACAAGAGAGACAAAAAAGTTTGGAATGCATGCCAAAGTATTGCCAAATGCAAGGCTTCGTTATACCTTTACTGAAAAAAGAAACTTCAGAGTAGAAGTCTCAAGGTCATCTATGTTAAAATTTGCATAAATAAGTTTAATATTTAATACAAATTTGTAATCAAATTAAATATATAAGCAATAAAATATAGCTGGTGATCAAATTCGGAAAACTTTTCTTTCCGGATTTTATAATGGGAAAATTTAGCAAACTTTGAACCTGAAATTCGTTGATTTGCTAAATTTTGATGGCTTTGTCAGCAAATCCATTTAAAGTAAATAAATCGAGAGACAACCTATATAGTTCGAATTTGGCAAACAGTAAAAAGTAAACAGATCTACAATCTGACAATATAATTGGTTTATTTATCCAAATGATAGATGATAAGACTTGGAAGAGATTATCTTTCAGTCTTAAAAAGTTTTAAACGTTTGCGTGCGAATAAGTTTTTTTTTTATATATATCTAAATAGATTTCACGACATCATAATGGGTCAAGTCATGGCCTCAGTTCGTCAGGTCAACAGCCCGCAATCGTTTCATACTTCACCTAGAGAAACCTTCAAATAATAATAATAATAAGTGAAAAATAATTCGTTTTTTGTTTATCACTTAAGTGAAATGGAATCGGTACACGAATTAATGTTCCAAATATATGATCATATAAACATATTTAAATAAATTATGAAACATTAAAAATAATATATATAATATACAAAATATAAACCACAATTTAATATTATTTTAATTATACATATTTTACTTGTATTTATTTATAAATAAATATAATTTGCGTAAGCTGAAATATAATTTGAAATTAATTCCGACTAGCATAAATATTTAATATATATCAAATATTACTTACGTATTCAAATTTGAGCTACTTTAACATTTGTGATATTCCCTTCGATTGCACACTTGGCCGGGTATTGCTTAAAAATCGAAATTGAAAAATCAAGTGCAGCGCAGTTAAATCCAAAAAGCCAAAAACCAAATTCCGAAGGTCAGCGCTGCGGTATGCAACAATTTGGTGGCGTCGCTTGATTGGACATGCTGCAGCTTGGCTCTGTTGTTGTTGTTGTGCTGCTGTTGGCCGGCGGCGCATTTTATTTCTTCATTATGTACGAAACAATAAAATTTAATTGAACGTTAAATTTAAAGCGTAGCACGAGTCGGCGGCAACCGCAGCGACTAAAAAGGAGCAAATTAACTCATTGTTGCAAAAAGTTATGCAAATGGGGCGTAAGGTGCCGAGCAAATTAAACTGCCATTAAAATTTTAAATTACATGCTCAATCTTTGACCGGGGCTGGTCCATAAACGTATGTTGCAAATAATACGCATAATTAACAAATGATACTCTGGATTGGGGCGTTGCCCGCCTGCCAGCCAGCTAGCCAGGCAAGGCAAACAAACTCAGCGAAATTGCTAAATCCCCGACAAGAGAGACAAAAAAGTTTGGAATGCATGCCAAAGTATTGCCAAATGCAAGGCTTCGTTATACCTTTACTGAAAAAAGAAACTTCAGAGTAGAAGTCTCAAGGTCATCTATGTTAAAATTTGCATAAATAAGTTTAATATTTAATACAAATTTGTAATCAAATTAAATATATAAGCAATAAAATATAGCTGGTGATCAAATTCGGAAAACTTTTCTTTCCGGATTTTATAATGGGAAAATTTAGCAAACTTTGAACCTGAAATTCGTTGATTTGCTAAATTTTGATGGCTTTGTCAGCAAATCCATTTAAAGTAAATAAATCGAGAGACAACCTATATAGTTCGAATTTGGCAAACAGTAAAAAGTAAACAGATCTACAATCTGACAATATAATTGGTTTATTTATCCAAATGATAGATGATAAGACTTGGAAGAGATTATCTTTCAGTCTTAAAAAGTTTTAAACGTTTGCGTGCGAATAAGTTTTTTTTTTTATATATATCTAAATAGATTTCACGACATCATAATGGGTCAAGTCATGGCCTCAGTTCGTCAGGTCAACAGCCCGCAATCGTTTCATACTTCACCTAGAGAAACCTTCAAATAATAATAATAATAAGTGAAAAATAATTCGTTTTTTGTTTATCACTTAAGTGAAATGGAATCGGTACACGAATTAATGTTCCAAATATATGATCATATAAACATATTTAAATAAATTATGAAACATTAAAAATAATATATATAATATACAAAATATAAACCACAATTTAATATTATTTTAATTATACATATTTTACTTGTATTTATTTATAAATAAATATAATTTGCGTAAGCTGAAATATAATTTGAAATTAATTCCGACTAGCATAAATATTTAATATATATCAAATATTACTTACGTATTCAAATTTGAGCTACTTTAACATTTGTGATATTCCCTTCGATTGCACACTTGGCCGGGTATTGCTTAAAAATCGAAATTGAAAAATCAAGTGCAGCGCAGTTAAATCCAAAAAGCCAAAAACCAAATTCCGAAGGTCAGCGCTGCGGTATGCAACAATTTGGTGGCGTCGCTTGATTGGACATGCTGCAGCTTGGCTCTGTTGTTGTTGTTGTGCTGCTGTTGGCCGGCGGCGCATTTTATTTCTTCATTATGTACGAAACAATAAAATTTAATTGAACGTTAAATTTAAAGCGTAGCACGAGTCGGCGGCAACCGCAGCGACTAAAAAGGAGCAAATTAACTCATTGTTGCAAAAAGTTATGCAAATGGGGCGTAAGGTGCCGAGCAAATTAAACTGCCATTAAAATTTATACGCCAATAAAAATAAAAATCAGCAGAAAAAAAAAATACCAAAAAATAAATAAAAAAGTTGAAGAAAATTATGACAAAAAGAGAGCAGTGAGCGGCAAAAGTGTCGATTGGTTGTAAATAAAATGCTCGTTAATTTATGTGGGCGTATTTTATTTTTACATTTAATTCATTTCTTTTATATTTTTCGCTCTGTCTTCACAATGGAACCCATCGCATTCATGCATATGCAAAAGGTATACAAAACTGTAACCATATGCTATGCAAATGAATTATGCTGTAAACGGTTATGCCACGATGGGAATATCCGAGTGCAGCTCAGTGTTTTCTTTTCTTGTTTGGCTACAGAAAGCCTTAAGGAAAGGATTGTTGAACAAGTTAACTTAAAGCATGTTGACTTATATGAATTTATACAAAAGTATTGATTGATTGCCTTTTATGCGATTTTGATACTTTTTGTTCTTTCTCCCTATATGTATCTGTATCTGTATCTGTATCTGTATCGTTATCTGTATCTGTATCTGTATATTTATCTGTATCTGTATCTGTATCTGTATCTGTATCTGTATCTGTATCTGTATCTATCTCTATCTCTATCTCTATCTTTCTCTCTGACTCCATCTCCATCTCTATATTAAGTTATCATCGACCTTCGCCATTCATTTCTTCAGCAGGAGAGTCGATCATGTTATTTACCATACATCATACAAACAGAACTACTTTGATCTATAATAATTTGGAAACGAACAACAACTACGTAGCTTTCAATGGGAGCCAAACCACACATTAATCAATTAAACCAGCATAGCTGCTGACAATTATGTTTCCATGTGTAAATGCACCATGAGAATCTTACATACAATTTACAGCATTTGAAAAACGACTTCGACTTACCTGCACATCGAACAGAAGTGTGACCTTCGGCACAAAGTTAAAGAAAAATATTAATTACAGACAAAACTTTACAGGGTTAAATAAAAACAAGTGAACGCCCCACAAAGTGCAGCAATAAACCACAATGGAAGAAGAAGAGCAAATACCATGATCTATTATAATACGATATATGCTGTGATTATCGAACATAAAACTAATATGCTGACAGTTAAGTGGAAATTAATGAATGCTGCGTTTCAATGCGTTTTGTGGCTATTGTTAAGCTGAACTTAACATTCATAGAGATATATTGCATATATGCATATGTAAATCTATATATATATATGTATATATGTATATGTAGTGTTAGGTTTTGTATATTGGATCTTTGGCGAGTCATCGAACCGTTGTAGTTGTATAATTTATGCATCTGCTTGTTGCTTACAATAAACATCAAGAACTGATGATGACTTCAATCAGCCAACGAAATTGTCTATCTGGTGTATTGTGTGTAGGCCGTCTGAGAGTGAGTGTGTGTGTGAGTGTGTGTGTGTGTGGTTGTGATTCATGTTGACCTTCTTTGGACATTTTGATCTGACTTTGTCTTGGCTACAATCAAATACATTTTACACATTTCACAGACGAGCAAAGTCACTTGAATTAGCACAAAATTAGCTAAAGAAGACGAAGAGGAAGAAGCTGAAGCATTTTAGCTGCTCTCCTACACCTTTAGTCACAGTCACAGGCAATTTACATCGTACTATGATAGCAAGCTCCCCACAATCCGCTCATAAATTCTAGTTTTAACTTCCAACCGCAACAACTAGTTTTCCAGTCACATTTATTGTTTGTGCTTTTGACTACTCTATATTGGTGTTGTTTGTAGCTGTTGTTGCTGGTAAAAACCCGAATTTCACATCCGCCTACTGAAGCGCGTTGCCAGCCCGTCTCGCATCTGAGCTAGCAAATCGGGTTGAGCGGCTGCCCAATGTGCTCGCTGCTGCTCATCAACTAAACTCATGTGAATTTGGGAGCGAGATGAAATTTTAGATTGCCGTAACAAAATTAACAAATAATTAAAGCTGAACTTAAAAAAAAAGGTAAAAGTTATATATGGCATAGAAATTTATTGGAAGAATGCGTGTGAAATAAAGTAAATATTTTTATTTGTCTTTTTTTTTTTTGTGTAGGAAGAGATTTTATGGAATAAATTATGAAGAAAATATATTAATGAATATATTAATTGTACAAAAATATTTAATATCTTGTTTTTAATTCTACAAATTCATTGATTTTGTAAACAAATATTTAATAGTTTTTTTATGCTTTATATAATTTATAAAAATGTTTACATATTTATTAAAAGTATATATTATGTTTAACTTTCAAAACTTGAATTAACTCGAGCCGTTTAGTTTATTGGAAAATTTGAATATTAAATGTTTGGCAAGCTTCTAGTTAAATGTAAATTAAATGTTTTGTTTTTTTTTTTTATAAATTTTTATTGCTTTGACTACTAACTCGCTAGCTTATGTAAGTAAAATACAACAATTTGTAATAGTTTATGTGGTAATCAGCTCTTGAAAGATCACTTATTACAGCTGCTTGAGGTAGGTTGAGTGTTGCTCAATTAGATCAAACTCTCAACCTTTTTAGCCCTTACAGGCTCCAGCCATGTCTTATCTGAGCTTTAGATCGACCTCATTAGATCTACTTGGCTGCTGGGCGTAATCAGTTAAACACTTGGCTTTTTGTGTGGCTCAGCAATTTTCTAATGAGTTTGTTCGCACACAGGTTGCGCCCCATTGGAACATGGAGTCGCAGCCAGCATTGGCTATGGGCCCAGCTGTGGTTGCGCAGGCGCCATTTAAACTGGGTACGACGACGTGGTGGTGGTGGGGCAGTCATTATACAGAAATACAGCTGCAACCACTGACTGACTGGCTGTAATTATCAAAACAGCCGAAATCATTGTTCACGTGCAGATAGTGGCTAAAGGGGGGGCGTTGCTGCCACCTGACCATTTGCCATTTTGCATGTGCAATTAACACCGGCATACAATGCGTTCAATGTGCAAGAGCTGTCCAAACTGCGCTGCTGTTGCTGATGATGCTTAACCCGAGACGACTCATTGACGTCCAGCTGTCGTCTGTCTATCTGCCTAGGCTCGTCTCTGTCCATGTCTGTCAGTGCCTGTCAAATAGCTGCATAGAGCACCATTTGTGTTGGCCTCTTGGTAAACGCCTCCTTCAAAATGCGCTATAAACGACGACGACGACGACGACGACGTCTGGTTTCGTCTTTTGTTCTACGCTCAAAGAGAGAGAAAAAAAAAAAACTCTTTCATAATGCTCCATTAAATTTTATGCTTTCATAGATCAAGATGAACAAATAA
Source organism: Drosophila koepferae (assembly GCA_030914345.1). Lineage (NCBI taxonomy): Eukaryota > Metazoa > Arthropoda > Insecta > Diptera > Drosophilidae > Drosophila > Drosophila koepferae. The sequence goes on along the minus strand of JAUESR010000211.1, from coordinate 10,858,158 downwards.
ATTTAAGACTATGTGACGAGTTGTTGTTGCTGCTGCTGCTGCTGCTGTAGCTACTTTACAGTTTTGTGCAGTGTTTCTTTTGTTGTTGGTCGGAAGGTCTGCGATCGCCTGCCCAACCAGCCGTTGAAATGAACTTGAGAGCCCAGAGCCCAGAGTCGGTATCAGCGGCTATGTGTGTTGTTTCGTTAGCTTTTGGTCCATGGTTTATATGTTGGCCCAGTTTCGATGCGATGCGATGCGATGCGCTGCGCTGCGACCCAACCTAAAGAGGTTTAAGCCATTCTGAACGGAAGCGCTTTGTTTAACGCGCCTCAGACATTGCAATTTTTCTTTTACCCAGTTTTTCGGCTGTGTCTTAGGTCGTTGCACGGTGGCTGCAAAGTGATTTGAAATAATTTAAAAATAAATTTTCATTTTCAAAATTAGTTAATAAATTTTATTTACATTTTTTAAATATATAAAATTTAAAATATTTCTTTATATAATATTTTCTTCTATATTTGCGTACATCAAATTTCACTGTTGCTTGATCTCTCGACCCACTGTGCCCAGCTCATTGGCTCTGTGCGGATCTAAGGTCTTTTGGATCTTTTATAGCACTCGGCTCACATTTGGCTTTTGCAGTTTTGTTTATCGGAAGCGGTCGACGGTTTGTTGTCGTTTGGTTGGGCAACTGTTACCAAATAACTGGAATCATATGGATTTATGGTAGAACCATTTTGTATGGCATTTGTCTCTCTCTCTCGCTCATTCAATTGTTGGCCATAAAGATGCTAGTCCTTTCTAATTGGACGACAGTCGAAGGACAGTTGAGAAGCTTTTATTATTATTATTACGATTGTTTTGTGAGCTTTGCATTCAATTCAATTAGCTCATCCATAGCAAGAAATGTTTCAGATCTCGTTTTTTCCCGTGCCTTAATTAGATCATAAAATCGTAGCTTAAAATTGCAATTAAAAATTATGATAAACTGGGTGTGTGTATGTGGTTTTATGACTATAATTATATATTTATATACATCTGGAAAAAAAGCTGCCGGATATTGAGTCAGAATATTATGATCAAGTGTGAATATGCTGGCACCTCAGCTGACGTCAGAGATCTGAGATCTGAGATCTGTGGCATTCCTCTGCTCAAGTTCCATTGCTTATGGCTTTATTTTTTTGGTTTTTGTTCACTTTATTTGCTGACCGATAATCTTCTTCTCAGTTGTGTGTTTCATTTCACTTTTATGTTTGTTTACTTTTGCTGTTGTTGTGAGCAGGAGGCGTCAAGGTCAGACGTGACATGCACAGCAACTTGAGCGCCACTCAGACAGCCAGACAGTCAGCCAGGCAGCCAGCGAGCCAGCCAGTGGTCTGTCTGTGGATCACAGTCAACAGTCAGCAGCAGCAGCAGCGGCAGCAGCAGACGTCAGTTTGGTTGAGCCACACCACGAGTCCAACTTCAACAGTCCGACCAGGCACTTGACCGGGTCGTTTCGCTTGAAAGCTGTGCCTCACGTTGAGGTCGAGCCGCAGTGCCAACGCACGCTTTTGGCTTATGGAGTCTGAAACGGGATTGTGGAGCAAGTGAATTATTTTGTCACGCCAATGTGCATGTTGCATGTTGCAAAAGACAAACTTGATGCGATGCCTATCAACAAATTGACCCTCATGCGGCACACACAATTCATTCAGAGCAATTCATTTCGATCTTTTATTGCATTCCAATAAAACCAATCAAGCCAGCAGCTGCACAGCCCCAAAAGCACTTAAGAGACTTAAGTGTGTGTGTGTGTGTGTGTGTGTGTGTGTGTGTGTGTGTGTGTGTGTGTGTGTGTGTGTGTGTGTGTGTGTGTGTGTGTGTGTGTCTCCTGCTTATGCCAAAAGCAATTTACAATTTCACTTTGAAGCTTCAACGAGTTACTAATTAGTTCAATATAAAATTTTTTATAATGAGCTTTTTAACGTGTTTTTAATAATACGAATATTAAGTATAAATATTAAGTATATTAAAGCTTACTTTTACTAATTTTAGTTTCATTTTAGTAAACGATAGACATTTTAAAAAGCTTTAAAGATCTCAATTATATAAACTTAGCGCTAATTAATTTCATCATCTATTTTTAATGGACACTTACTTTGCACAGCTTTTATTTCTTATTTCAACTTTATTTGACTTTTAAATATATATAACTCACACCTTTAAAGCTGTTCGAAATTTAAATATTTTTCAGTTTCCAATCTGAAAGCCTGGCCCAGCTTAAATAGCTCAACTTTAGTTCATGAAAAGTTGTTTAAGAAAAAATAAACATAAAAGTGAATTTGTCAGCCACTGTCTTTGATTTCTTTGCTGCTGTTGAAATAGTTTTCTTTAATGTATTTAAATGCAATTTATTATATAGTTTTCAAAAGCTCAAGTCTCTAAATTCAAGCTAAAAGTCGTTTTCTTTTGTCTTCAGCTCTAACGTCTTACACGCTTTTCATTATTGGCAACATTTTTGTTTTGATTCGATTTGATTATTGATTCATAAATATTTCTCAGAATTTCATATATATTTTATGGATTTTTCGGGGATTTACATGCATTTGTAAATCAAATTTTCCTTCTAGCCTTCGTTTTATAGCTAAACACGAGCTGAATATTGTTTTTGACTGCCTATGGTCAGCGGCTGTCATGTCATATCTCTGCAAGTTTTAAATTTATTTTGCCTTTTAAGTCTATTGAATTACGCAAAGTTCAGAGTTCGCCACTGGCAGGCGATGCAGGCACTATAACTCGTCTATTAGCCAATTGCTGTAGCTGTTGAAGTTCTCACTAATAAGATAATTTTAACGCTGCTTGCAATTGGTAGTTGGAAATGTGTTTGAGGCGCAGCTGGCGCCAAAATTTTCAAAACTGGCGCCAAATGAATTTTTCAAAAATGTTTATTTGACACTTTATTTTATTTCTCACTAACTTCAAGCTGAAACTAGTTTTTCTTTTCCACTTAAACTATCTGCATGCGTGCGTGATGAAACCAGTTCATTGCTTAGCGATCATAATGCTTGATGGATATGAAACTGATCTATTAGTTTTCAAGTCGCATCAATGCAAATTAGTCACGAAACAGCCTCAAAAGAATTCACATCAAAACATTTCTGACGACATTCTGACCATCATCTCCTTGACTGGGCGCCTAATTAATTAATGACTGCGATTTTAGTCGCATACCAACCAAAAACAAAATGTTCTATGCATATCTGCGTTGTTGTGGTTGTGGTTCGACTGTCTGTGTCGCAGACAACGTGATCATTTGATCAACTTTATGTTGCTGACCGCCAGCGAGCAATGGGGCGTATGAGCGATGTTCGAAACGCAACGCAACGCCATGCAAACCAAGAGCATTTGCTTTTAATGTCGCTCATTATTTACGCATAATAAACAACAGTCGAGCTGCTGCTGCTGCTGCTGCTGCTGGTGCTAGTCCATATGTTGTGTTGGCTAGCCACATGTGGCCAACAGCCACACACATTGCTTCACAGCATGCAGCCTTTGCCACATGTCACTGTCCATTGGCGTTTCCGTTCGGCTGACTACCAATTTGCAATTGCCAGCCAGCAGTTGGCTCCCACACCCGCATTTTGTGTACTGACTTGCTGTCGCTGTTGTCTCTGCAGAATATGTTTCAATTCTAGATATGAATGACATTGGACATAATGATCAGTGCAAATGCCCTCACAATCTCGCGCTCTGTCAGCTTTGATTGAGATATAATGCAGTTAATTGACTTTATTTGATTTTCGTAAGCTCTTGTAGAGCACAGAATTTATTTTAAGTGAGCAAAGTTTAAATGTGTAAATGAGTAAAACTTTTAAGAGTTGAAATTTGTATTTCACATCTTATTTTTTTCGAAGGCTTCAGAGACCTTTACCTCTAAAAGTAGGTGTATATAATTAACATACAAAATGAAAAAATTCAGGGAATAATGATTTCAAGAGTATGAAGAGAGCTGAAAGCGTAGCTGAATGATAAGTTCATATATATATTTTTATTATATTATTTATTATATAATTTTATTGTAGAATTTCACATATTTCAGCATTAGTCATGATCTTATGATCTTAAAAATGCAACACAGAATATCGAATATGAAGAAATCATAGAATGCTTAGATTCAGAGTATTGTCAAGTCGTGCACTCTCGACTAGAACACTTTTACTTATTTATTATATGCATTCAGAAACGTCATCGGCATTAAAAATAATCTACTCGTATGTATACAAATTGCAGGTTTCTTTAACCAGACTAAAATATAAATAATAAAAAAAATATATATATATATTTTGACTTTTGATATTTGTCGCCAAGCTGTCGGCAAATGGCCAAATGTGCCCAAATATGAATTAGAAATTGTTTCCAATGACTCCGAGCCGCTTAACGGCAAATTGAAATATTGAAAAAATAAAATATTTATTGTCATAAAGTGCATAAATTAGTTGTGTGAGTGCTAAAGGGCGATCAGTTAGCTCTCAGCCATTGGCATTGCCTATAGAAATTACATTAAGCTGAGCGGCAGACCTTCGTTGGCTTAAAGCGTGAAAGGTTTTTAGCGCCGATTAAAAGGTGATCAGTCGTTGTTTCTATAATGATTAATAAATGTATTTCCTATGGACCATCAATAATGCCATAATTGCCTCGAACTTGAGCTCGAACTCTGCTCGCAATTTGAACTTTTTGTAGTGCTTCAATTGTCACTAGCTGTTGGCGTTATTTATGTGATTGGACTTGAGCCAGAAATTAGCTAACTGAGGCAAGCCAACGCCCACGCCCACGTCCACGCCCAGGCCAATCACAGCCGTCATACCCCCCCTTTTGCCGCCCCTTACATTTGATGAGCTTTATCGACTGCGGCTGATGTCATAAGCTATTTATTATTTGTTTTGTTCATGCGCTTTGATTCACTTTCGTTTTTAGTTTTATTTTTTTATATTTCATTGTTTTTTTTTTTGTTGTTTTTTTATTATTATATTTGAAATTTATTTTCCTCGCGTCGCGTTATTGTTTACTCATTTCATCAATCAAAGTCACTGCCACTGCCACCGGCACTTGGCCGGGAGCAATTTTTTCTCAGTTGCCCTCTCTCGAGTTTTGGTAGCATGTCAATGTCCTTGCACTGGCAAGTGTAACAAATTTTAATGAGAGTTGAAATTTATATTGCTTGTAAACTGAAGGAAAAGCGCTCTAGAAGAAGGCCAAAAAGGTTAAAGCTTTAGAATTTAAACTAGATTAAAAAAATAAAAATAAAATAAAATAATAAATATAGAACAATTCGCAAGGAAAAGACATGTAAAAATAAATAAATTCAATTAAATTTTAGATAAAATTTCAGAATCTTCACAAGTCAAATTCAAGGATTCAAACATTGCCTAATAAAATATCTCTTGAATATATATAATTTCACAATAAATTAAAATTTCATTTACAGCCCAAGCAAGCTCATATTAAACTTGACTTTAAGTGAATGAATTAATATGCTAGCAAATAGTGTTTGCAATTATTTGTTGTAAAATGTGTGGGAAAACCAGCTCGGGCATTATTTTTAATAAAATTGTCACGCTCTTTGCCACTGAGGAAAGGGTCAGTTCCGCATCGCAAATAGCTGGCGATTATTGCTTATTACGAGCCGGAATTAAATTGTGTTAGCGTGTGAAAAACGGAGGACACGAACGCATTTAAAGTAGCCCAGGTGTAGCATTATGAGCAATTTGTCCAAGCGTAAACACAAATCAAATAAAACACAAGCAAAGCAAACAAACTAGCAACGGCATTGAAAATGTGGCCAAAACAGAAAAGAGACAACAAAAAAGCTAAAAACTAAAATAAAACAAAGCTAAAGAAACATGCTGAGATGCCATTTCGCACCTTTTAATTATTATGGAATCAAATGATAATGGGCATAGCTATAAGCATGTATATAATTCTTTTGTCTTGCCGCCCAACTACAAGTTGAGAACTCACGAGAATCCTTATGCCTGTCTGTCGTCTGGGCTGATCTCATTTGCTGGCCATTTGCATGCAAATTTAATCAATATGCAAATTTCTCTAATTTCTTATTGAGCTTTGCGCTTTTTTTGAGATATTGATATATGCAAAAGAAATCGACAATAATATGGAAACAAAAGCCCGCACCGCATTGAGGAAGACAAACGTATATCGATCAAGCCGAACGCCCGAGCAGCTTATTTATGCAAAATGTGAATCTATGCTTTGGCAAAAATTAGCAAAAATTAGCAAAAATTGAATTGGTTAATTAATATGAAATGAATAGTTATCAATTTTCAGCTCGTTGCGACCATAAATGAGCGCATTAAAACAGTCAAATGATCAAGTTATAAACATAAATATCCATATCACGCATATGTAGTTCAGTTATAGGAGTTTTTTTTTCTATTTTTTTCCTATTTCTTTATCTGATTCTCAGACATAAAATTTGGTTTTGCCATCGTTAATTTCGTTTTATTGATGGCACGCTTCTGCACAAAAACCACATTTGAAAATGAAACCATGCAAATCTCTTTGGATCGAATTCGATTGAAAAATAAAACAACATTTTAATACTCTGTGGGAATGGAAAAGCAGGGTATATGGGGTTGCTTAAACAGGGAGTAAATATGCTAAATAGAAGAAGAAATGATTCTTTTGTTTGTGTCTTTCTATAGAAAGTCTTTGTTTGCTGAGAATTCACGCAATTTTCAAGTGGAAACTTTCTATGGGAGAAATTTCCCATTACAAAAAATTAAAATAAATAAAATATACGCAAATATCAAGCATCGTTTGGCCATAATATTCCTTTCAGGTTCTGCTCTCAGTTTAAATAAATTATTAAATAAATGCTAAATAAATTAAAAATAACAAATAATCAAATAATACAAATTTTATATAATTAATTAATTAATAAGGAAAACTAATAGAATTATTTTATTTTAATTTTTAATTATTTTATTAGTAAAATTAAATAAATTAAATAGTAAATAATTATATAAAAAAATTTTATAAATTAATTAGGAAAACTAATAGAAATTTTTTTATTTTTATTTTATTTATTTTATTATTTACAATTTTTTAAATGTATTCATTATTTATTATATATCCATATTTTATTTATTATTTCAATTATTTTATTATTAACAATTTTTTAATTTATTCATTATTTATTTAATATATATCTATATTTTTTATGTACAAAATAAATGTGAAGTAATTAATTATAATCATAAAATCAACTTCAATAAATAATTTAAATACAAATTAATTTATGCAGCATTCTTCTGCTCCACTGATTTTCTGCATCTGATTCCATGGCAGTCACATAAATGGGTGTAAAATATCTGTATAGATCTCTGACTGCTGTTCAGCTTAACTCTTTGTCATGCTAACTGTGGGTAACTTAAGCTAAATACTAATTTGTGAAGTAAAATGTTGAGCTTTCTAGACGCTAAACATTTTGACTATGAATTGATTAACAATTAATCAAACTTTCCGTCAGTCCATTAATCAAAATAAAATCTTGTTGGCGCCAAAGTTAGTCAAGGCTCAAATATCTGGCAGTAAATTGATATAAATCATAGATAAGCAGAGATACAAATATATGAATATTTCAATAATAAATGTTACAATAATCAAATATAAAACCTTTCAACTGGCATTTTTCACTGCTCATTTCTGCAGGGTATCCTCTAGTCAATCCCCTTTTGTTGTTGCACACAAACTAGTTGGAGCATTAACTTTTACTTTTGTTTCGATGTTGTTCAATTCGTGTTTCTTTTGCTTTGCTAGAACAGCCAATATCTTTTATTCTTTGTAGACACGCTCATTAATTCAGCTGTCTCTTTAACTGTTTGTGCAGCGGGTTTTTGGCCACATTGAACATGGCTAAGACAGCGTGTTAAATATGTGTGTGTGGGTTGTTTTTTTGCCATTGTTGTTGCAATTCCTTTGGCGCAATGTTTATTGATGAGCGCACATTAAGCGACAATGTTTTGTTTTGACTTGAGATTCCTTCTTAGTGCTATAATTAATTGCGGCTAATTTGAATCTCAATGAATTCCCGCCAACAGCATACAATTTATGTCTTGTGCTGCAATTGTCATTTATAAACGCCGAAGCTGACGTTGAAGTTGAAGTTGAAGTTGAAGTCGAAAGGCTTCGAATGCAGCTCCGCAGCTCAATTAAAATGTTATAAATTGCGCCGCCTCTGCCTACGCCTCCTCCTGCGCCTCCTGCGCTTAACTATTCAACATTGCGCATACGTCGTGTGGTGCGCACAGCATTTTAATTTAAAAAAAATACATACAAATAATAATAATAAAGTCCACGATGTCTGATGACCGAATTGGAAAAATTGCTGCCAACTGAATTTAATTTATGCTTTCAACTTGAATCATCAATTTTCCATTCAGCGTTGCATTTTATTCCGTCTCTCTCTCTCTCTCTCTCTCTCTCTCTCTCGCTCTATTTTATATTTAGTGGTATCACTCTTATTTGGGCAATTTGGAATAGGCGTATATATCACCAATAAAACTTGTTTGTATATTTAATGAAATTAGAATAAAACATTTTTAAAATTTATTTTAAACATGTTTTTTTATACAATTTATTGCTATTTATTTTTTATATTAATTATTATTTTTTTTTATTTTTCAAAAAATATATTCCAGTATTTATTTTGGCTAGATTTTTTTTTTTTTTTTTTTTTAATATTACGAGAATTTTAATTACTGTTTGAGCTTCTTTGTTGCGCACAAGTATATTATCTTTTTCAATTATGGCCAATTACACAATCTTATCTGGCTGATAATTGAAATGGTATATTGTAAAGATATTGCATACCAAATTGTTGAATTCGTTATTTATTCACTTTGCACAATCGTAATAATGCATGTGTGTGTGTGTGTGAGTGTGTGTGTGTGTGTGTGTGTGTGTGTGTGTGTGTGTCTGAGGGCCCTGACGAGCTGAAGACAGAGAGAGAGAGAGAGAGAGAGAGAGAGAAAGAGAGGTAGAAACGCACGCCCCATTGCCGCCGGAGTGGCATTTGGCAACCAAGGCTTTTTGTCTTGGCAGATTGAATAATGATTGCCATTCACACCGAGTGGACATGACTGACCTATGTTAATGCGCGTATTAACGGTTATTTGTTATTTGTCAGAGTAATCATAAAAAAGAAAAAATGCAACATAAAAATGACAGCGCAGCATTTGCAGTCTAGCTTTGCCCGCTTTGTTGCCTGTCAATTTTTTTTTAGAATTTTACATTATTTGCTATGTGTTTATCAAATCATATTTCTATACTTCTTCTTGTTGAGTGGCGAAGCGAGTGGTTGTTGCATTGCTGAGGAGGGGAATTTATTTATTTATTTATTTATTTTTCGATACTGTACAACCCGCTGAGCTATTCAAGAACCTTGTATCTAAATGTTGTTAACTTTATTCTTCAGCTGCAATGCTTCAATAATTTGTATTCGATTTTTATCTATTGGCACTCGTTTTGATTGCTGCTCACAATTGCGACAAGTGCCATTGGGTATATACATTGTCGAGGCAGTGCAGTTGCGCCTTTTTGCAGATGAGTTTTATGTTTGGTTAATTTTGTATATATACAAAAATGATTTCTTCTTTTTGTTTTTGAGCCACTTTTCAAAATCTTTATTTTTACATTTATAATATATTTTTAAAATTAATTGCAGCTCGCTCGAATGTTAAATATTCATTCAATATTTCCTCGATTTTCCATGCTTGAATGAGGGAATAATTTATAGGTATTTTTGTAGAGGAGGTCGATTGACTCAGAGATCTTAGTGATTATGATATTATGAAAAAAATACACCGAATTAATTGTGATATTATGCTTAGCTCAGTAGCAAATAGTTATAGATCTTAAGGGAAATGTTCCAAGAGCGCAGAATTGAAAGATAAGCCAATTTCAATTCAAAAGTTGCTTGAAAAACTTGATAAATTTAAGTAAATAAATTGTTATATACCCTGTAATTAGCTGCAGCTAATCAAGTGTCTGCCCAACGCTTTTATTAGCCATAAAATATAAAAGGTATCTCAAAGTTGCATCGAGCGCATGTAAAAACTTTTCAGATTTCTCAAATGGTTTTGGTTCCTATTGAGGCTGTGTCTGCTGCTTTTGTTGCAATTTATATATACATATATATATTTTCCCCCCATTTTTTTTGTTCATTTTATAAACGCAATAATCTGATTGAAATCGTTGAGCAAATGGGCATTTTATGCGCATGCCTGATGGGATTAAAAAACGCTCGAGCTACTGTGCAAAATGTTCCATTGTTATTTCGAAGAGCTATTGATTGATATGCAGTCATTATGATATGCTGCATAGAATTAGACAAATTGTTATGAGCAGAATATTAAAATTAACTTCAATATCTATACACATTTATATTTCTAAATATGATGTGCACACGTGTTGGGCACAGGTCACATTCAGTTTGTAGCTGTGGACATTAATCAAATGAATTTTTGAAATCTTATGCGTTCCTTAACTGGAAATATATTTGCATTTAAAGCTGCCATTGTATGCAGAATTAATTGTTTGACGATAATACGAAATATGATTTTACCATATCGGAAATGGGAAATACCACACACACACACATAAGCAAAATAAATATCAATTATCAAATATAATATCAAAGGTACAATTTGTCATAAAATATCAAAACTAATCGATGAGCAATGAGCGATTTTTATTTGAATATATTTAAGCCAGCTCTTACGAGATAAATAAATAACAAATAAAAAAAGAATTAAAACAATAAACTTGTTTATTTTGCAGTCAACGCAGACAGAACTGTTTATAAAAGGCATAAAAGCTTAATTGCGCTCATAAAAAAATGGTAAACTCCTTTAATTAATTGAACTTGTACAGGAGGCAGCGCGTTGCTCTCTGCCGACGACGAGCTGTTTAAAGTTTAAATTGGATTCTAAAAAAAGACCTGCCATGCCGCATTCCACACATAGAAAAGAACGTGAAGCCAGTCAAGGGATTTCTGCAGCGTGCAACATTCTTAAGGCTGCGCTTTGGCCTTGACTGTGGTCAAGTCTTGGGCCAACAATAAACTAAGAGATGGAGTGACTATCAGTGAAAGAGAGAAGGAGAGAGAGAGGGAGAGAGAGAGAGCGAAAGTGAGTGTGAGTGTGAGTGTGGTACAATCTCAAGGCCGTTTATTGACGCTTGACGTCTGGAGTGGAAAACCTGATGAAACCAACAACAAAATAGATGAAATTACTATGCGCCGCTTACAAAATTATAGCTTGGACTGACATAATTATGAGCCGAAGTATAACAAAAGCTTTTTATTGGCGGAACTACGCAACGAGATGACTGGCAAATGGCTCAAAACTGAAGTCAACGCATCAAACTTCCAGCCTCAAATACTCTCTCTCTCTCTCTCTCTCTCTCTCTCTCTCTCTCTATCTATCTCTCGCTGTGCCAACGGAATTTTGTTGTGGGTCAGCTGGAGCATTAAATACTAAATACCAATACTAATTTTTATATGCGCCTTGATTTAATGCGCTGAAATTATAACAAGAAACCAGTCTCTCGCAGCACTCGGCGTAGTTCTAGTTCTAGCGCTGCAAATCAGTTATTCAGATGACTTGATTATGATCAATTTATGCAAATCCCGTGCTCTTTGACGATGCGACGACAGCGACCAATTACGTCAGCTTAAATTCACGAGACACATAACATGCACAATCTATGGCCGAAGACATTTGAAGATCGCATAAAAATCTGACAATCCAATAATCGTATGCATATCCGCCTTTTTAGAGGGTTACAATTAACGCAGCACGTTTGGCTTGGCGGCTGCAGTCAAAACAAAGAACTTGATTTGGTTCATTGATTTGTCATACCCTCGACAAAGGGCTCCGTATGGGTGTGCACGATGGGAGCTGATTGTGAAGAATAAAAGATGTTGTAGAGTTCAAATATCTATATGCAAGAGTTCAGCCTATAGAATGTGATCTACTATCAAATAAAGCTAGATTTAGCTAGAGGAATATTATAATTTTTTTAAAATTACTTTTTATCAAAATTTCATTCAAATTTCTTTTTTTACTCATTTCATACTTGGCTTGCAACATTTAATGAGTATTTGCTAGTCTATAATAGCCTAGCAGCATTCTTAATACAAGTTCGTGTCGCCATGTCTCTTGGCATACGGTAGCTCGAAGACATTTATCAGGCGGGCTGATTAAAAAAAAAAATTAAAAATTAAAAAAATAAAAAACCTACCGCATTGGAACTTGATCTCAGCGTGTTTTTCAAAACCATTTACAACTTTTTATGGATTTAATGAACATTTTAGCACCAGCTACGCATATTCACAATTTTTCCGCTGCTTGACTTTGGTATTTGATAAAAACTGAAGAAACCATATCGATGAGATTCTAATTAATTTCAACCCAAAACTGTAATTTAATTATCTAGCATTTTTGGTCATAAAATAGCAGCTAACAAAAAGACAAATACAAAAAAAAAAAATTAATAAAAACCAACAAGAAGAAAAAAATTCCACTAGAAAAGACGAAAAATGTTGGCAGCAATGTCAAAGACATTTTAGTTCCGTTGTCTATAAAAACTGCCGGCAAAGATCAAATTTTGTTATGCTATATTATTGGCCATTTGATTTGATGGTTTCGTATTTGTTGTTCTCTCGTCGATTTCTGCACCCACATTGGTTTTTTTTTGTAAATATTTCAATTAACTAATTTTGTAGTTTGGCTGTCATTTTTTATGCCATTTTTTCGAGCATCTCCTGACTAAGCTTTATTAATTATGATTGCGAGCAGCTGTTGTTATTGCTTTCGAATAGGATCTGCTTGACAGTCTATATTATATATCTATATACTATATTCATCAATCTTCTTGATGCCTTCATTGAGTGAAAGGATTTTGCAGACACTGACGTCAATTCTAGTCTATATATAATGCTGATTCATTTGAATGCTTGAACAATTTATAGCATAAATGCGTAATTATTGCAGCATGGGAAAGCCACATGAATGAGTTAGTCTTGGACCTTCGAATACGAAGCATTTGACTCATGCATTCTTGACAAAATCAAATGAAGTTTTTGGTTCATATGAAAAGCCCCCATGACTTTGTCGCAGAGTTCAATAACCTATTAGCATTGGTATTGTTGTGGTTTCGCTGACTTATAAATGAAACTGATTCATAGTTTTATTGTGAAATCTTTTCTAGAAAACTATAGACATTTTGTTTTTTTAATACAATTTTTATTATGCATAATTTTCTGTGAAATATATTAATCAGTAAAGCTATCGCAGAACTAGCTTATGCTTTAACCTAATTCACAATATTTTAGGTAAAAGTTGAATCTAGATATTTATCTATCAGCTCATTGTTTTGCCGTTTGACATTAGGAAAGTTTGCTATTGACAAACTTTTACTTTCTCAACTACATTATGCGAATTTTTCTTCTTTTTTTATTATTATAAAACTCAACTTGATTGACCCAGTGTCTATCTAAAAAACCAGAATCTTCTTCACAAAAACATTTCCATGCATATTCTGATTAAATATCAAAAAACATCTTGTCGATTTATTTCTCTCAGATACCTGCCTAAATACGCTATTGATTGATCGTCAGCAACAGCACGAGCTAAATACTTCTCTAATATATTAACACTGATGTAACATAACTTTGGACGACGTGACACAAATAAGGTCGAATGTAACAAAATAAAACTCAATTAAAGAATCATTTTGGTTGCTCAAATTATGTAAATTTAATAGAAAAACATATTTTTCTAGTGTATAATAATATATGTATATTAATTAATTTCATAACACTCTATGCAATTAATTAATATATATATTTATATACACTACAACAAATATGTTATTTTTTAATTTACATAATTTAAGTGAAACACGTTCTAGCTCCAACTAAAAAACTTTGGATTAGCTTTTTTTTTATTTATAATTTAAATACGTTTTAAATATTATTTTAGGAATTTTTCGCATTAATTTAGTTAAGTAAATGCCCAAAACCGGTCGCTGAAAAATAACTAGTTCTGTTTCTCGTGTACCAAATATAGCTAGGCTTAGGCTTTAGTTTGTAAATATTCGTTGCAGCCAAATGAAATTTGGCTAAAGGGTTTTAGAATTCCATAAATTCCACCCGAACTCGCGTGCCATGTGCAAAACAATTCCATGGGAATTTTCAATAAAGAAACTTGTTTTTGGTTGATTTAAATAAAAAAAAAAAAAAAAACGAAGCAAATTATATAAATATATTGTTTTTATCACTTTCACAGCTAGTCGGAATTACTGTGTATGTATTATTAAAATATATATTTTATATCAGGAATTTCTAGCTTGCATTGCCAAAAGCCAAATGACAACTTAAACAAGTATTTGGCTATGAATAATCTAATAAATATTGATGTGCCACAATAACTTGTTGGGAGTCGAGCTGCGTTGCATTGGGCGTCTGGTGAAAGGAAATGCCCAAAACTCAGCTGAACTGAAGTCAAGTTTTGTTTTTTCTTTTTGTTCAGTGTTTGAAACATTTGAAATTTCACCCGGCATTTGGTCCAATGCACTCGGCAATTGTGAACTCGCATTGTTCACTTCTTCAATTAATAATAACCCAATTCGAGACACTGACAGAGAGAGATACAAAAGAAATCAGATAAAATTCAACCGAAATAAATGCTTTAATTATAATGTGCATTTGATTTGCGAATCAGACTGCTATTGACCCGACCACTAATTACACAACACATATAATACCCATCGATATACATATATATATATATAAATATATATGTATATATATATATATATATATATATATATATATATATATATATATATTTTTTTTTTTTTTTTTTTTTTTTTTTTATTTATTTACAAATGGAGCTTTCATCACGCGGACTGCCCCAATAAAAACAAACCACAATACGCACAGAGAAAAAAAAAATACCAGAAAATCCCTATGGCTAGGTAAATTAGTTCATATCTATGTGACTTGCTTTTACTATGCATTGCTAAAGCTGGGTAGTCAGCCCTATGGCATTGTGTTTTGTCAACAAAATGATTTGCAGAAAGCCTAAGAAATAATCAAATTGAGAAATAATTTCGCGAGCTGCCTTGACCCACATATAATTCAAAATCATGCAGAATGATCTATATAAATTAAATTGGCATTCAGCAGCTGAAAAGCAACATTTAAGCTTTTATAATGGGCACTACACATTGAGCTACTCAGCTGTAATGCATCACAGAAAATATTTAGGATTTCATTGAAATAACTAACTCTTTGAATTTGATTTGTTTATATGCTGAACTATGCAACTCAGCTTGGAACTTTTGCCATTGATTAGTATTTTTAATGATCTTGGTTTATTTGATACGAAACTAACACATTGTGCATCTTAATTCGCTCTCTCTCTCTCTCTCTCTCTCTGTGAGTAGTCTGCGTTGCTCCAATCCTTAGCCTACGTAGAAAGAGGTTTTAATAAACATATCACAGTCCCAATTTTACTGTTATCAAAAACACATTTTCATTTGAACTACTTAGCACTTTTTAGCACTCTACAACGTTGAGATTTATCGTTTTTTAGTTCAATTAGTTATATAATATATGTTAATTATATAACTATTTCTATATTTATAACTGATGTAAGAAGCAGATGAAGCACAAATTTAGTTGGGAGACTTGTCTGCTTTTACATCTATATATATCAACTATGAAATGTCTATCTAATTTTCGAGTTATATATAAATATAACTCGAATACACACATATTAGCCAGACATATGCACCTTCTTTTACTACAAGAGTAAAGCTTGCCTCCGTCCAACGACACTGCATATACACTTTAAGATTTCATACTCTTTATAGACATGCAAATTTGCCCGTCTTTCCCACCATATGCCAATAGAAGATATTCCGAAATCAACTGCATGATCAGTGTTTACTTTTTGGCACATGCGAAATTTGTTGCATGTTAATTTGTGCGACCTTCAGGTGTTGCATCTTTATGTGTGTTGTTTTGTTTTGGTTTTGTTGTGTCGACACAAAACTGAATCAAATTGCAACATAAAAACTGAAATTCAATGTAGTTTATATGAGTAGACGATATTACGAGCATTTTGAATTGCCCCATGTCCGCGTGATGTTTAACACGATTTTGGGGCTCGAAGACAATTGTTATTGGCGTTGACTTCTTCGGCTTTTGCTTCAGCATGTTCAATATTTAATTTTGTTAATTAATTGTTTTGTTTATGGTGTTTACAGTGTTCGCATATTTCAACTAAAATCATTTGCATTCGTATTGGTAAGCTGGGTAGTTATCGTTGTCGTCGTTGTCGTTGTCGTTGTCGTTGTCGTTGTCGTTGTCATTGTTGTTGTTGCTGCTGTGCTGTGAATCAGCAACTTGGCTTTGGCTATGACAGGGCCGGAATGACTGTGTGACGTTGCGTTTAGAATATATCAACCCGGATTTGTTTGCGCGTCTTTAATTGCCAGACTTTTTAAACAAACGCTGGAACTTAATTATTTCCCAGCAATAACTAAGTGAAGGGAGAGAGAGAGAGAGAGAGAGAGAGAGAGTAATAAAAAGAATTTTAAAAATCCCCACAGAAAAGGAAATCAAATTTGGTTTTTTCTTTTTTGACAAATTATCTGCTTGAGTAAATTGAATTGCCGTATAAATTAAATGCGTGCGGGGTAGTCATAAACATTTTTGTCGGCTCTAGAAATTTGATATTTGCCTAATTCTGCTCAAATCGCATAAGCACAAAAAATCAATTAGCTGCCGGTCTTAAAACTTGAAGCGAAGCTAAGATAAAACAACTGCTGCGCCCACAGCGAACGTTAAAACTAAAACTAAAATTAAACTAAAACTAAGCTAGAAAAACAAAAAAGAAGCACTAGAATTTAAATTAAAACGTCGAAAAGACTTTCCGCTCGACTAAGAGCATAAGATGCTCTAGCAGAAGATGAAGAAGAAGCAGCAGTAGCAATCGTTCTGCTATGCTCTGCTCTGCTTTGTTGCTCTGCTCCAAACTGATCTGATCTGCTCTGCTGAGCATGCACGCCCGCACTGAAAGCCAACGCAGACAAGCACAGGCAAAGACCCAGGCTCACTCTCTCTCGCTCTCCCTCTCTCTCACTCACTCACTCGCGCTCTGTCTGTCTGGCGCTCTCTCGTGCTGCTGCCAACGAAAGTGAGCATAAGCTGCGCTGCCACGCATCTGCTGGCGCAGCTGCTGCCTCGGCTGCTGTTGCTCTTGTCTTCTGCTTATATTCACTTGTTCGCATCTTCGAGGCAGCGTCGACGTCAACGTCGTCGTCGTCGTCGTCTTCGTCTTCGTCTGTCTCAGCTATTGTGTTTGTTGTTCTGCTGAGCACTGCTTGGGTGCTGCCTAGCTGTGAGGCTGCACGGCGAGCAGCGACGCCGACGCTGACGCCGACGCTGCCAAACGTTTGCTGGGCCGCATATAAAAACGACGAACTTGGTAAAAAATATTCACAATCATATCGAAGTATTGAAGTTGCACGTTACGTGCGTTCAGTTGTGCGAGTGTAAACCATATCAAAATATATATTACTAAAATCCAACTGTGTAAGATGACAACAAATATATAAATATATACCAAAATTTAACAAAATTACATGTACATAAATCTAAAGACAATGAACTTTATGTGAAAGACTTTGTGCTCGAATTTGTTTGTGTGAAACAAGTGAATAAAGTGCCAGGCATCAAGGATATTAAATGATATTTTAAGGATAAGAGAATTTGACTCTGAACACTTTGGCTTTTCATGTGGCATATAAGGCGAACGCAAATTAACTGTAAATTGTGCCGTGACGTTATTTTTGTTGTGGTTGAAAATTAAATTCATTTGCGGTTGATTGATTGATGGATGGTTTGATTGATTCAACTGCTGCCGCTGCCGCTGCTGCTGCTGCTGCTGCTGCTGCGGCTGCTGCTGGTCTGGTCTGTATGCCATACAAGCCCTAGCTGCAGCTCAACCTAACCGCAGATCTGTCTGTCTTTGGCTGTCTGTCTGTCCGCCCCGTCTGTGCATTGTGTTTAACTCAGTTGAAATTTATTTGTTAGAGATGCGATCTGAACTTTGCGCCGCTGTTGCAAAATTGCATACGGACCTATGCGAGACAGGGAGCTGATGGAGGCAGGGCGAGACAAGACAAACATTTGCAGTTTTAATTTATGTGAAAATCAGTCACAGAATCTCACACAGCAGCAGCCGCAGCAGCAGTAGCTTAAGAGCTTAGCAAACGGAAGCCTCACTTTCCAGCAGCATTAGCTAAAAATTAGCATATGTCCAGCTAAAGTCATTTGTGGCCAACACTGACTGACCATTAGAACAAACGAGTGTGAATTAATGTGCTGCATTTGATTTGAAATGTTAATTAATCAGCATTAGCTGCTATTCTATTTTGGCAAGAGCGTAGTTTGTTGCCCAAGTCTTTTGTTTGCTTGCGCCATGTCCATCAATTCCCGGTTTGAAAAGTGTGTCAACTTACCCCGAGGCCGCCAAATTCCCAGAGCTAAGCCAATAATTAAAGCTACGCATCAAACAGAGAGATCACAGAGAGATAGAGCAAAACAAAATGAAATAAAATAAAAGGAAAACAAATCATTTTTGCCAACTTAATTCTGAGAGAAAGTATTAGAAACTCTGCAAAATACGAAGTGGTGTTTTTATTCCCTAATGAGCGCTGCCAACAAATCGAAAATCGCATAACATATTTTATGCAAATTAGCTAACGAATTTCGTTTGTGGTAAAACCAACAATTTTTGATTTGTATTTAGTTGTTTTTTTTTTTTCTCTACATTTGTTTTCTTAAATGTATTTATACATCTGTTTAATTTGACGATAGTCAAACGCCTGTCGCATTGAGTTTATTTATAGCACTGAGTCAGCTTGGCACGCATTTGGCTTAGATCGCATAGAACTCTTTGGGATACTTGTTTAGATCTGTTTTTTATCGGCGTGTGTTTATCTCAGTGAATGCAAATTTCTTGACAGCTTTGGCTTTTCATTTTCTATTGTCGCCAGCGATTTATGGGCCACGAAATATTTCTGGCCTGAGTCAGCCAATTCAGGATTTCGATAAATATATATATGTCTATATATAAACTGGTCTCTCACATGCTGGCTGACATCCTGACAAGTTCCTAAACAACAAGCAGCATATGCAAATGAATTAACTTCAAGTTTGTCAATTTAGACACTAACTTGTCAGCTGCCATCAATTATGAAATTGCCGCCAAGCCAAGTGCCACACGGAGCCAGTAGCCAATTGGGGGAAGAGAATCTGAGAATTGACCAAGCGACGCCTCTTTGCGTAATCCAAGCGGTCAAACGGCTTAGCAACGCTTTAATGAATTGACAGAGAGACGGACGCAATTGGACAGACAGATGCGGATGGACACATCCAACAGATACATCAACATCATAGCTGACGCAGCAGCAGCAGCAGCAGCAGCAGCAACGGCAGCAGTCGCTGCTTTTGTAATTTATCTGACTTAGAATCTTTGACAAATTGCACAGCAGCCGCACGCAGGGGGGCCAACAACAATATGGATAAACATATATAATTTATATATAGAAAGAGAGGGAGAGAGAGCGAGAGACAGGGAGAGAGATACATGATTTAGGCATAACTTTTGCAAGTCTTTTCGGAAGTCTGTTTCGGCCAAAACAAGTTAAGCGCTAGACACTGAAATTCCTTTCGCGCAAACAACTTGTAGACAACTCTCTGCCCAAAAGGCTAACTGTGGACACCAAAGTAGAATCCATTGGACAGTCAGGCTGTCCGTTCGCCTGTCCGTTTGTTCGTCTGTCCGTCTGTCAGCAGCAAGTGCCATTTGCCGTGTTAACCATGTTGTTGCAGTTGCAGTTGTTGTTGTTGTTGTTGTTGTTGCTGCCGTTGTCATGGAGCCGGCTCATTGCAATATCCATAGCTGGCTATCCGTGGCACAGCGTGTAGGCTGGCTGACTGGCTGGCTGACTGGCTGGCTGCAGCTTTTAAGGCCTACTCTCATCAGCATCATCTTCGGGGGCATCCGGCGCGTGCACTTTTATGGCATTTTGCACGTTCCTGTTGCGAAATTATGTCATCACGATATTCTTTTTTTGCATTTCATTGATGACGACAACAAAAACAACAGCAACAACGATAAGTGATTTTTATAGCCGACCAGCCACACGCTTAGTCAGTGATTTCTAATTGTTAAATGTCGTCGGCTGCTTTAGTTAACTAATTTAAGACGTGCTCAAAAAGTGTAAATTAAACCAGATTATCTGATATAACTTAACTTTGGTTTAAGTAGCTGCACATGTGTCTGATTCTAATCAAATTTTGACTAGTTTAGCTCTTGTTTGCGAATGCGAATATCTAAAAGGTTTATTAAGAACTTTCAAATATCAACTATCAACTATTTTTGGAAGAAGCTTTTATGGGACTCGTTAAGCAGAAGATTGAATACAGCAAAGTTGTTGTATTCAATCAAAATTGATCAATTTTAAGATAAAATTCAATTCGAAATGAAAATACTTTGAATAAATATAAAAACCTGAAAGCCAAAGTAAAATAATTTCATTAAAACTAGATATTCAAAATAACGTTGATATAATGGAATATAAATGCTTTTATCTATTAAAGAGTTTTTTTTTTATTAATTTTGAACAACAATAGGGAAAGATTTATATTTATTTTGTTTATTATTAATTGTTTATGTGTAAAATTAAATATTCACATTATAATCAATTTTTTGTATGAATAAAATATTGAAATAAATTAATCTTAACTAATATAATTAATTTTTGAGTGAACTATAAACGCGGAACATTTGATTATTATAAATCTCTAAAAAAAAAAATCATTAATAATTTTTTGTTGAAGGAACTTAAAAATATAAAGATTTATACAAAAAACTTAATTTGCCAATAATATGAAAACAGCAATAGAAAAATTCAATAAAAAAAACCTTTTCTATTTAAAATTATTTTAAAAAATTAAATCAATTGTAAAATAAATATTTAATATAAAAATATTTAATATATAATTTAATATATTATATATAATAAAAAAAAAATGTAAATAAAATTAGCAAGAAAAATGAAAATAAAATTCAATTAAATAAAATAATAAAATAAATAAATATTAAATTTAAATATAAAAAAATTTTAATTATATTCAATATTAAAATATAAAATATACCAATAATTATACTAAATTCCTTAATATTATATTAAAATTATATGATAACTAACGCATTGCAAATCTTTTGTTATCTTCCACTTGCAGCATTCACAAGCACTTGGAATAGCAAATCAAAGGCCATGTTCCGGTTTCAAAGCTCAATCGCTTTGGTGCTGCCACTGCTGCTGGTGGCCATGCAAGGCAGTGTGCATGCCAGTTACCAGGGCAACATGTTCCTCAATGGCCAGTACCAGAACGAGATCAAACAGCAGCCCGAAACGCATTTCTCTGTGAATCCCTCCAGCAACGTTTTCCTGCATCATGCCGTGATTAGTCGACAGGCATCACCCTTCCAGGCGCCCACATACTTGCCACCGCTGGAGCAGCTCAAGTGCACCAATGGTCAGCAGTGCGTGCGCCAGGATCAGTGCCAGAATGGCTATTACAGCCAGCAGCTGCCCAAGATACAGGTAAGCCAAAAAAAAAAATATAACAGTAGCAATAGTAGAAATCGAAACTCGACAGAGTCCTCCTTGGCTAGCAATTGCATAATGCGAACAGCGATGAATGCGCTGCGGATAAACCCGACATTCATGAAATATACGAGAAAATGTGGCAGGCGGCGCTTGACAAGCGGACAAAAGGCCAACAGCCAAATTAAAAGCCTGTCTACGTTCGGGATAATGTCGAGCAACAACAGCAGCAGCAAAAGTAAAAACAAAAAATATGGCAATGCGCTTGATTAGCTCGATCTGATCTGCATTTTTTATTATTGTTGGCACAGTTACCGTTATTTTCCGGTTTGTTGTTACACCAGAAAAATAATAAAAAAAAAAAAAAACCAAAACCAAAATAAATAAATAAATAAAAACACATTCAACCTTTCGTCGGCCGGGCATTTCGTAATAACTGGAGAGTGAAATAAAAAGTGAAGTTCATGTTTAATTGCTGCTGGCCAAGTTCGCCGCTTGCCAAAAAGAAATTTATGTAAATGCAAAAGCCAGTTGCTGCTGTTGTTGTTGTTTCCAGTTTTGCATATTCAGCGCCATAAATAACATAAACACAGAAAAGAAAACAGATCACAGACCCCAATTGATGCACCTGCACGACACGGCAGACCTCAAACTGCAGACACAGTTGCTGATGCATGCTTCAGTCTCAGTCTCAGTCTCAGGCTTTGGCTTTTGTTTGCTCTTCCTTAGGCGACCTCAAAGTGTTGGCATCTATGTAAATTGCAAATTGGCCACTCAGCTTCTTCTTCTTTTTTTTTTTTTTTTTTTTTGTTTTTTGTTGAACAACTTATTTCGGCAGCTAACAAAAGACTTAGGCAACAAACTTGCTGCTGCAATTTAAACAGCCAATCGACTTTTATCTGTGTGCATATAAAGAATGCATTTTATTTCGCGCTTAAATTGCAAAACCAAGCAACTGAATTATGTTTTTTAATTAAAAATTATTGAAGACGATCGATGTATTAGAGAGACAGAGAGAGAGAGAGAGATAGAGAGATAGAGAGAGAGAGAGGCAGAGGCAGCGACGCCTCAAGTGCAGATTTGACCCATTGACCAGCGGCGACAAGTTTGGCAACTCAAATAACAGCAGCAAATGCAATTTTATTGATGACAAACTTAATTACGTATACAAATAAGAAGGCACAAGAATGTGTCTAAGCTTAAGTGAAAACGAGACTAGCAAATACCCTGTAAGAAATGTAAGAACCGATCAATAGAGAATATAGAAATATGTGAAAACAAATTGATGTAGCGAGAATTTCTTGTACTATTTCTGCAGTTCTTTATAATCCTAAAAAGTGGCTCAACACTTAGATATATGCATGCTCTCTGTGTAGTAAAAAATTTATACAGAAAATAGATCACTGGGTTAGCCTCAATAGTTCGTCATAGCTCTACAATATAGGTAGATAATAATAGTTCTACTTTTTGTATACCCTAAGAGACTGTTTGTCTATATGACTCAGTTCATAACTAACATAAGTGCAGCTCATATTCTATTCGTTCATTTCTTATGCTCACTTTATTATCATTCATTCAATATCATTCCAATAGATTTTGCATAAATACTTATGGCAATTATATGATTCAATGAAACTACAAGATATAACTAGCAGCTTCTCTCTCTCTCTCTCTCTCACTCTCTCGCTCTCTCTCTCTCTCTCTCTGCTCTCTCGATTCTATAACCAGTCTTAGCTTATTTAGAATTATTTGCGTAAATATCTAGTACGACCTTGCGTCACTTCATTTAGATCAATTCATGTTTGTTGCCTGTAGCCAAAATGGGTTAATAAAATTTAAGTATTCGAGCATTTCGAGCATTTAAGTTTAATTTGATTAGCAATGTCGTTTAAGTAATAAACATTTAAGCTGTTCGTTTTGGTTCTAAATAATAAATTATCTGTCTGTGGCAGCTTAAGAGCTGATTGGCCGTAGCTAATAAGACTTAATTTAGTGTCTGCCAAAATGGGCAGCTCAGCTCAGATTAGCTGCTGGAATTTGGTGTTAGAGCATTGAACCTGCAAATCTAGAGAATGTCTATAAAAAGTGAGCGAACTACTTAAACTAATTGAGTCCATTAAAGTTTAGCTTCAATTAGCTATTAAATTGAGACGAATTGATTATCAATCAATAATAGCTAGGGTAACTATATTGAATTTGAATCTGCATGTGTTTAGCTGTATTTTATTATGTATCTGTATCTGCATCTTCGTAGGTATCTGCTTCTGTATCTTCATTTGCATCTGTAAATAATTCAGTCTATAATTGAATCTTCATCTCATCTTTATATTCGACCTACAGCTGCTTCTATATTTCTATCTGATATTCTAGCTATAGTTCCGCTCAATCTAAGTCTAACTCCATTTGCATCTGTATCTGAAGATGTATCTGTCTAACTGTATTTGGAGCAATATTTATTTTTGTATCTGTATTATTGTTTTTGTTTTGCTCGCAAATATTTGCTAGCCACAAATGTTGACCGGCTTTAATAGACACAGAGCCAAATCAGTAAACAAATATTTATCACGTAGGCGTCTGACTGAGTCAGTCAGCAATTATAGTCGACCGTCTGTTTGTCCAAATAAGGCAGCCAATGGCCAGCAAACAACTTAAGTGTAAACCTGACTTTGACAGAATCGAGAGAGTCGACAGAGTTGTGAGGCGACTGTTTGCACTTCCTGAACGATTCACAGCTTAACGCTTTAGGGAAATTCTCGTGGAATGCTAACGATGCTGATTAGTGCATATTTCGCGAACTCTTTGTCATTTTGAATTCTGTTGTCTCTTTCATTAGTGCGCACAGATCTTAAGTCAATAGGCAAGCCAAATATTTGTGCGAACTTTTTTGAATATAATTTGCAAACATTATTGCGCACACAGCCAATTAAAGTTAAATATAGTAGACAAATTCTCAGCTCGATGATGTCAAGTGCCAGAGTGTGTGTATGTGATTAATATTAACATTATTATTAGAATTATTTTTATTATTTTTCTTATTATTATTATTTGTATATTTGATTATGATAATTATTTACTGTTCTGTCTTTGCACATTCCGTTTGTTTCGGAAGGTTTAACAACCTGTGCGTCAGGAAAAGCATATTTCAAAATTTCATCTCATCCGGTTTGACGGGAATAGTTCATACATAGCCTAATCAAGTGTTCTAGTCGGCGTTCACACGCACCTCACGTAACACGATAATTCTATTATTACGAAAACTGTGCAAACAATAGAAATAATTTATGTGTAGCGCAGCTTTGTGTCGAACGAGTTTGAGTGCGAAATCTGAAAACATTTTAAGGCCTAGTCAAAAACCGAAACTGAAGCTGAATGCTATTAGAGATAGATTTTTGTACATTATTATATATATTTAAAAACTGATTTGAGCTCAAATGATAAAGTTGTCAAGCCTTAAGGTTTGAACTCAATCACCGACAATTGTTTCACTGTTCTTGGAGGCATGATTAGTTTAGTGTTTAGTGCTTATCGTGTTTCATCACTCATCGTGTAAACAAGTTTATTTAATATATGCACGTTCTGCCTTTAAACTAAGAGCTTAAAGTGCTTTACAGTCATTCGGTTTGTGTTCTGGTTTTTATATGCTTATAAAAGCGTTTCATAAATTTGTCAGGCTTGATTTAAACGCGTTTCGATTCAAGTGTTTGTTACTACGCAGAACCAGCCCCCATATGTATTATTAATTCATTAATTAATTTATTTATTTATTTATATATATATATCTCTTTTTTTTTCTCTTCTAAGAAGAACTCATGTTCTACATGAGCTTTGACAAGAATTTCTCGTTTTCGAATATATCGATTTAAGTGTCTCAGCGTTCAGCTGAAGGTCGATTAGTTTGATGCCTCTTACACATATATATTTATATATATATAATATATATATATACAAATATCTATCGAAAGCGTGCTTTTGTCTATGGCTGTAAAATGCGAACATAAATCAGACACCAAAATCAATTTGGCCTGAAAGCCTGACTGATAACTGAGCTCATGTGGCCATAGCGTTGAACTGGTTTCTGTCATTTGCCTAGGAAATAAGTTCAAATAATGAATGAATTGCATAATTAAGATTAATGGCTTAATCTTTAAGTCTGATGTTATGCTGCACTTAAGCGATCGCATGGCCAATCTAATTGATTTGCATAGACGCCTCTGGGCTAC
Organism: Drosophila koepferae; assembly: GCA_030914345.1. NCBI lineage: Eukaryota > Metazoa > Arthropoda > Insecta > Diptera > Drosophilidae > Drosophila > Drosophila koepferae. Next base: position 10,832,200 of record JAUESR010000211.1, on the reverse strand, counting down.
CGTCGTTGAGCATCAGCCAGAAAACACCTTGGAAATTCTTGAACTATTGGCCCGCAGCTAGCCGGACAGCTGGACAGCCGGGCAGCCAGTGGGCAGCCAATGAGATAACATGATTATTATTATTAATTTGCAATTGTTAAAATGCCAGCTGAGCTGGGTTGGCTTGAACAAATTAGCCAGCGCCGCGAGCCGGGGCGTATGCGGGGCGTTGTGCGAAGGTTCCATTAGAATCTCATAAAACCGTTGAATGAAGGCGGCAAAGTTCAATGCAAATGCTGCAATGCCAGCCAACTGGCTAAACGATAATAAAAAAAAGTCGCCAAAGATGCGGCAAGAAAAAGCATCGCATTGCAGCGCATCGCATCGCATCGCCTCGCATGGCATAGCATAGTCGTCTATGTGTTTGGACATTATTTTAACACATCATTTATGCAACTGCAATGGCCGCTTTGCTGACCTTTTGCCAGAGGCGTTGCAACGGCAACGGCAGCGACAGCGACAGCGGCAGCAACGATCGTTTAGGCCGCTTAATTAATGCCGATGCCAACGAGTGGCAACTTTATGGCTAACAGTGTTGGTCAAGTACGCGGCTACTAAACACATTGATTGATTGTGCGACAAGGCAAAGCCGGACAGTGAGCTTTGTATCTGTCACTTGCCAAGTTCGTTGCAGCCATCATTTGTCTTTGAATGGCCAATATAAACAAAAGGATCTCCGATGCTTTCGAGTTCGTTGCCTCAATCATTTGTTTAATGGCCCATCAAAGTGCAGCTATTAAGGATGTTTTAGATACAGACATTTGGCCATCATAGCATTTTGACTCGCTGATGCAAGTTCGTTGCCTAAGTCATTTGTTCATTATAGCCTGTAAAAATAAACCGCCAAAGGATAATTAACTGCCATCTTTATGTTTTTCTTTTTGTTTAATGAAATAGTTATAGCCTGTAACGTATTTGTTTCTTCAGTCTTTTTATGTGAGCTTGAGGCTTTTAGATTTCATATAAAATTAGTCATGTTTATTTTGCAAGTCATTCGCGAGTCATTGCGAGTTCGTTTCCTAAGTCTTTCATTTCAATAAGAAATTTGGCTTCAAACTGTTTGAATTCGCATGAAATATACAGAGAAGGCAATCCTATGCATATCTTGGGCTCCATTTTATTAAATTTATCTCAATTTGTTTCTAATTTCAACATTTTCTCTTCCCTTACAGAACTGCAAGCCAGACTCGAATGTTTGCTGCACATATCGCCCACCAGCAACCACCACCACCACCAGCACCACAACGACCAGGAGAACAACCACACCTGTGCCGTATGCCACCTGTGCACGTGACTCGGACTGTGTTGCGCCGCAAGACTGTCGCAATGGCGAAATCAGCGCCATCAACTATGTCAAAAAGCAGGGGGTAAGTGTTTTGTGTTTTTTTTTTTTTTTCTGATGCGTTATTTGTCAGGGCCCCCAAAAATACGTTTAATTGGCTCAACTTGAGCAATGCACACACACACATACGGAAACACACACAATCAGAGGTGATCAACAAAAAGTAATCATTAGTAGCGGAAAATTGTCTGGGCGTATCAAAAGTGGCCGAAAAAAAAAAGCATTACAAAAACTAACAAAAAGGCAGCATCGCATCGCATTTGGATGTGCCAATGATGCGATGCCCCGAAAACAAAGCGTTCCTTAGCTAACTGCGGCAATCCGTAGCACATTTCACAAGCGATACAACTGCAGCAACAACAACAACAACAACAACAACAACAACAACAACAACAGCAGCAGCTACAGTTGCAGCTTATTAGCACACAATTAGTTTACATCTTGAGGCAAAATATTCTTTTGTTGTTGCTTTTGTATCTATAAGTAGATGCAAATTGCAGTCAACTTTTGATCTATTTGTATGTTTGCTGTTGTTGTTGTACTTCTACAACACAAATTCTGTGAAATGACGAATTGTACGAGTTGGCAATCTCAGATTGAAATCGGATTTGACACGACATGCAATTGAATCCGCTTAGTTGAGTGTTAATGCGGTGTGGGAGTGAGCCTGGGAGTGGCTGTTGAAGTTGTCATCTGACAGCTGTCATACGAGACAGTTTGTTAAATGAGAAATTGAAAATTGAACAACAATAAAAAAATGAGTACAGTCAGTCACCATATGAATTGGGAATTGAATTGTTATAAGAGAATCCCTTATGCCTCTTCGATCTCACCTTATTCCATTCTACATATACACAGAGCTAGACGACATAATGTATGCGCCCTTAAGCGACATTGCAAATGTCACTGATTTACATAGTGCATATGCAATGGCATTGCCACAGGCAATGCACTGCCGCTGGGGCAATGTCAGAAACGAAAGACTCAGGCAACGAACTTGCTGCCGCCATCAAGTGGCAATCGAGCAATGGAATGCAGTTGAACTTACGAGCAATGTGCATGAAATGCATTCAAGCCAACAACAACAAATGTGTTAAATTACGGCCCTAGAGATACAGAGAGAGAGAGTGTGTGTGAGAGAAAGGGAGAGGGCGCAGTAGAGTGTGAGCGAGAGGGCAGATTTATACAGACCGAGTGCTGCTGGCATTGCAATTGCATAATTTGTTTACATGCAATGGCCAACAAAACGGGTCAGTTGCGTACTCAACGCTCTTGTTGCCTGTTGCCGCTTGTTGCACGCAAAGCACAGCAACAACAACAACAACAAGAAGAAAAGGAAGCTGAAAAAAAATCAGCACAGCAAGTGAATTATGTTGCAGCAGCCACCACGCACTTAAAACTGAAATCGTTTCAGCCAGTTGATGTTTTCTTATACAGTTTTTCCATTTTTTTTTTTATACTTTTTTTGTATTTATTTATTTTTTTTTTTTTGGTTTTTTCTGTTTGCTCATTTCGGTGGGCCACAGCCTCATAATTTGCGTCGACTCAACGGCAGCAGCTGGGCACCGCGAGCCGGCCCAGCGACAATTACGCACCAAAAAGGTGACTCGAACTCGTTAAGTTATGCAGGCATTGACGCCAATTGCGTGGCATGCTACAAAATGCACGCTGGGGAATCGCAACCGGCACAGGTTGCGTTCCACGTCCATAGGCGAACCAGTTGTATCCCTAATTTACAAGAGTGCGAAGAGGCACAACATAACTGAGGTACTTTAGGCAGTGAAAAATGCGCGGAATGCAATGCCGCAAGGTCGTTGGGCAACGAAAGAGGACATGTTGCGTGGCCTAGGACCGCTCTCCCTCTCTCTCTCTCGCTATCTCTCACTTGTGCACTCTCTCTCTCTCTCTATCTATCTGATCAATTAATGTTAACATGAGCGCACTTTCCATAACGTCGATTGATCGAACTTTGAGCTTTGCTAAATAAATACTCTAAACAACTGAACAATATGTACTATATGTATATAGACATATGTATGTATATTCATATGGACATCGTATAATTACGCTGATGATTATGGCGCATATTTTCATTATGGCCATTTATCATTTGGGCTGCTGCACGTTGCATGTTTTACATTTTCGTAACATGCTGCATTGCGTGAACTCAATTTTTTCTGTGTTTCTTTTTTCATTTTTGTTTAAAATGTTTATTTTTTAGTTCCAGTTTCATGTAATTTATGTTAAACGAAATGTTTTACTGCTTCTTCTTCTTCTACTTCATCTCTGCATTGAGCCGGTTTAACACTTGCATTTTGTTTTTGACAAATTTTAAGCTACGGATAAACCTTGTTTATTGACATTTTACATAGTAAATTCAATGTAATTTATTGCATTTCAGAATTTTCTTATTGAGCATATTGAAAGCGCAGCTATTTGCAATGTTTGTGGTGTAGTGTATTATTTTCTTCTTCTTTTTTTTTTAATTTTTAAAATTTTAAATGTTTTTTTATAGCAGCATAGTATTATAAATTTTTTAAATATTACAATACAATATGTTTAAAAATAAAATAAATAAATATTAAAATTTTTAATCTGCTTACAAAAAAAAAAAAAAAGAAAAAAAAACTCTATTCAAAATAAAATATTTGTTTATATTATTTTGAACTTAATAATATTATTTATGAGCACTGTCAAAATATGAATATTTATTTTTATCAGCACTTAAATAATATTATTAAAGTCAACACTATTAAAAATATAATTCTTCAATCTTTGCACACCAGTTAGTTGCCTTCAGAGCTCAATCAGATGGAAGCCACAACGCGACATTCAATCCCATATTAAGTTCTGCTGCTATGCTTGAGTTATTCATAAATTTGAACATAATTTGCCATGCAAATCAAATTAAGTCCCCCATCAAGATTATTTCAGTGATCAATCTGAATGATCGCGTATATCACATACGTTATTCAAAATTCTCGCAATCTCTCTACAAATGTTTGCAAATCTTGTCCATTAGGCTGTTTTGCATTGAAGCCCGTTACTGACCTAGCATTCCGCTAAGGCAAACATTAAGGTTTCTAATTTTTTGCCAACTCAAATGTTACGTTATTTAAGCTTTTAGCCATAGACAGTCATATGAGCAGCTAACTGTCATGTTGAAGAGGAAAAAAAAAGAAAAAAAGAAAAAAGCGCAAGACAAGACGCAGACAGCACAAACAACAAAGCAAAAGGCTAACTCGGCAAACAGAGCATGTCGAGTGAACAACAACAACAAGCAACCAAAGATAATTATGATGAAGATGATGATGATGATGATGATGATGATGATGATAATGACAACAACTACAACTTCAAGGTCTAGGTCGTAGTCGGAGACAGCCAGAGGCTGTGCGGGGCGCCAGTTGCTGCCAGGCAGTTCGCGTTGACAGCGTTTAAAATTTAGCTTTTTTTTGTGGATTTGTTTTTTACTGTTTTTGTTTTGTATAAATTTATTGATTTTTGATTTTATTTTTAGTTGTTAATATATTTTGGCATTTTTTTTTTGTCTGCCGCTCGTATTTTATTTTTTCCTTATTAATTATCATAATTATTAGTATGCATGCATGCAGATCATGCGATCTGTCTGTTATAGTTAGGCGCCCATCAATATATTTTATTTAATACGAGACTTTTTATCACACGCTGGATGCTGTGGCGGGCGCATAGCTAATAGCGTTTGTAATGCGCTACAAATTTGACTTTTGATTTAATTTATTTGCCATCAGAGTTAGCGCGCACTATAAATTAGCTAGCTTTAGCTGGCTGGCATGCATTATTTATGGCCTAGAAGATGTTGCATAAACAAAAGACTTAAGCGACAAACCTGGGCCATTAAATGCTGTCAGCTGCTCAATGCACATCAGGGCCGGGCCGAGCCGAGCCAGCACAGTTGCAAGAGGCTACACACACACACACACACACACACAAAGCTCAATATCAAAAAATTTTGTATTTTTTATAGTCGCATAAATTGACAAAGCAACAACAACAAATCAGCTACAACTACAAGTTCGAGGAATTTAATGCTGTGGTATTTGCCACATTAACGCTGTCATAAAAAACAATTTCGCGCAATATTTGTGCCATAAATTTGAATTTTACATAAGGCCCACGAAGAACATTTGACATTTCGCACAGACTTCTGCTGCGGCCAGGCTTAGCTTACAAATCTCCAAGAGACTCCTATGTGCCTACTGGCCGACTGGCCAATAGCTTCATCTCAGTTGCGTCTAGGAAACAGCGTGAATTGGCAAGCGATTTGCCCGCAGGCGAAACTGAAATATGTTACAAAGTTGTTGATCAATAGTCAAATATATATTTAATGAAATTTATATGTTGTATATGCTATGTAGAGATCTATATTATGCATGCAGTTTCATGCAGTTTCTTCAAAAAGGTCTTCATCTATCGTTCTTTACGTTTCGTATTTCATAAAAGTTCTAGTTGATATTCTCAACGACATTTCTCTTTCTCTCCCTCTCTTCTACTCTTTACATCTATCTCTCTTTACAGTTTCTTCTTCAAGTAACTCCTTTCTCCTTCCCTCTGCATTACGCTTTGACCAAATCTCAGCTTCAACTAAAGTTTCTCAAGCCACTTTAAGCCATTGCAGTTTTTTCAGTTCATGAACTATTAGCCTTTGGTCAGTTCGTTGCCTAAGTCATTTGTTATTTTTCTTTTTTTTTTTTTTAGACGCAGGAACAGCAGCTGCCGCTTGGCTTTTTTGCTTTGCCTCGCCAATGACATTAAAATAAATTTCATGAAATTTCATATACTTATTGTAATTGCAACATTATTAACAAATTGCAGCGCGCAGCAATTGAGACAAGCAGCAGCAGCAACAATAACAACAACAACAACAACAAACAGCTAAAGCATAGCGAACAAGTTGTATGGCCAACAAAATTTATTAAAAGCATTTTGGAGTCATTGTTGTTGTTGGCTGGCGATTACATATTTTAGCTGTCGCCTGTACAAGTAGCTGCGACTCTCATTGCTGTTGCTGTTGTTGTTGTTGTTGTCGCTGTTGTTATCTTCAAGCTGCAAAATGATTGATCATAAGCAAGAGAGCCAGCGACGCGACTTAATCGGCAATCAGGTGGAGGGCCTGCTGCCCGCTGCCTGCTGCCTGCTGCCTTGTCATTGATCAGCTACAACAACAACAACAACAACAACAAATTATGCCAGTTTTCGCATTGTTGTAGTTGTTGTTGTTTACCTTTAATGATAACATGTATTACATAAATTTTAATGCGTACTCAATGGTCATTGAGTGATGTCTACATTAAGATAACATTTGATTAACGCTTAATTGATGAAAATTATGCCAAGAGAGGGTCGCCAGCTAATGATAATGATAAGAAATTAACTCACTCACTTGCAGGAAGGACAACCGGATCGCAGCTTATGCTTATAAATTTAGGCCAGACACAAACAGCAGCCAGAGCAGCAGCATCAGGCACAGCATCGCACATTTAATTATAATTATTAATTTGTCATTCAATGCATTTCGACTGTCGCCTGTCGCTGCTCATTTCTCGCTTAATTTTTAACAAATGTGCACATTATTTCTTCGTCTTCGTCGTCTACTTCTTCCCAACGCCTTGCCGTAGCTGCTGTCCATCTGTCTGCCTCTTGAATTATGAGTTACAAATTGCGCGAAACAATAAAACAGAAGGTCGCCAGCGTTGACAACATCTCGGCCGTGTGAAGACTCTCGCAGCGCTTCGCTTGGGATTTGTTTTTTCAAAACTTTTGCATTTGTTTATGTTTTTTTTTTTTTCTGTTAGAATTTTCATTACAATTCTTTTGTGGGGGCGTCTATATAAATACATTACGATTGCGTAAGCTTTATGACAAAACAAGCATCAAGACGTAATCATTTTTTTATTTGCATAAAAAAAAAAAAAAAAAAAAAAAAAAAAACAATAATAATCTGTTAATTTGCGAGAGAATCAAATGAATCGAGCTTCAGCTTTCAGCTGTTGCTGAGTTCGGCTGGAGCCGACATAATAATTCTTTGAATCTTGCATAAAGTGCAAACACGTTTTATTTATAAATGTTTAAACAATTCAAGTGTTTGTCGATTTGTTTCGTGCCGTTTCTTTGACTTGTTGCTGGAGCTCTATATAATCCGATTGCATAAAGAAGCTTGTAGAGAAGCGTTGAATCAATTAAATTCATTTCACTTTCTACACAGAGGGCTGCATATATAAAATTCAATTATTTTTAATGGGAATATAAACTTGAATTGAACTGGAAATATAAAATATAAAATGAAATATAATATGAAATATTATGATGTGTTAAAGAGCTCTATAAAGAATTTTAATTAAAATGAAAAAGAATATTAAAATTTCTTTAATTAAAAGACAATTTTTGTTCTTAGCAGCATTTTAATATTTATTAATTTTTATTTTTTATAGTCTAGCAAAATTTGCAATTTAATTGGATTTGAAATACTTTGGAATTTTTATTTCTAAAACTTTTGATTTCTTTTATATTTAATTAAATATTTTAATTTATTTATGTATTTATATACACAGATTTTTATTATCAACTATATTCTCCAAGAGTAGCTTTGTTTTGTCAGTTATTAATATGATTTTCAATCAAATATTATTTTTTTTATATTTTCCTCTATAATTTGTCTTAGCTTTTTTTTCTAGCGGCATTTTGTTTTGTAAACGAACCAACTAATTGCCGTTGAATGAAGCCGTTATTGTGCACATTTATATTAATATTAATGTTATTAATATGTCTAGACGTTGTTTTTGATTTTTATTTTAATTTTCATAACTGATTTTTTTGTTTAACAATTTAGTCATCAATTTATTTTTTTTATTTTTTGTGTTTTCTTTTGTCTCTTTTGTGTTTTGTCACGCACCCACAAAGTTTTGAAAATGTTTTCCATTTGCAATAATTGTTGAGTGATTTTAGCACATAAATAAGCAAATTAATAGCTATATCATTGTGTGTGTGTGTGTAGGTGTTGCTGGTGTGCAAAAGACTTAGGCGACAAACTTGCCACTTGAGCAGCTGCAATTGAAACGTTTCAAAATGTTGCTGCCAAAGATTGCAGCATGAAACTGCAAATTTCTGGGTTAACATTAACACCGCCTGGCAAATTGTATGAAGAAGAAGAGTGTACAAACTGTATAAAACAGAAGAAAAACAATTGACAGGCAGCATTGGCCACTTTAATGAACGGTTAGCAAGTCGAAGTGCTTGGCAGCAGTTGCCACTCGCTCGTTGCTGGTAATTTAATGCGCCACCTCACGGACTGCAAAGGCACGATACACAGACACAGACACAGCTTCGACTCCACCACAACATCGCAACTAATAAACTTACCTCTCTCTCTCTCGTTCTCTCCCTCTCTCTTTCGCTCCTGTGCAGTCCAATCGCTGTTATGCTCCAGAGATTTGCTGCCGCATGCCCTCGACAACGCTGACCGAGGATGGTTACATCTTTAATCTGCCCGAGAAGACCTTCCCGCTGCCCACCAATCCCACAGTGCCAGCGGTGCGTACCACCCAGCCCACTTACCGTCCACAGCCAACGACTACGCCCGCACCACGCCCCACAAACGAGTACCTGCCACCTGTGACCACGCGTCGTCCTGTCATTGAATATTTGCCACCGCAAACCACTCGTCGTACCATCTATCAGCCGCAGCCCACACAGCCGCGCACCACTCAGCCACCACGGCCACAGACAACACGGCCGACCTACCGCCCACAGCCAACGCAGCCCGCACCCACCCAGCCCGCTTATAGGCCACAGCCGACGACACGTCGCCCCACCAACGAGTATCTGCCGCCCGTGAGCGTCAATGAGATTCCACACCGCGAGCCACGCCCCACTCAGCCACCCACACGCTACGAGCCCGATCGTGTGCCACAGCCATCGAATGAGAAGCCCGTGTATCGCGGCGAGGAGCAACTCTCGCCCCAGATCTTCCCCACGCCCAATGCCGTCGAACTGCCCAAGCATTATGCCAAGTGCGCCTCCGCTCTCGTCTGCAGTCCGGAGAACTACTGCAATGCGATTGGAGTGCTGAGCGAAACGCCGCTGCAGCTGAGCCCCATGGAGGCTGCATTCCGTGTGCCACTCACCGACTGTCTGATACCCGATAGTGGAGCGCCCGGCAAGTGTTGTCGCGATCCCAACTACGTTGATCCCTGGCCCGTCAATCAGGCTGGAGTCTGCGCCACGCGCAACAAGCGGTAAGCAGCTTGAGTAAAAGTAAATTCAAATTGTTTCCTAATATGCGCTCTCTCTCTCTATCTCTCTCTCACTATTTGTAGCACCAAGCCCACTGGTATAAACGATATTGACGCCAACTTCGCTGAGATTCCATGGCAAGCGATGATTCTGCGCGAGTCGAGCAAGTCGCTGCTCTGCGGCGGTGCCATCATCGGAGACGAATTCGTGCTCACCGCGGCCAGCTGTGTGAATGGGTAAGTGTCAGCTAAGCTAAGCTTAATCCCAGATAACTGACATTATTTGGCATATATTACTGCTGCAGCGTGCCCGTAAACGATGTGCGTATCAAGGCCGGCGAATGGGAGCTGGGCAGCACCAACGAACCGCTGCCATTCCAGCTGGTTGGCGCCAAGTCAATCGATCTGCATCCCTCGTACGATCCTGCGGCTCGCACCAATGACTTGGCCATCATACGTCTGCAGAAGCGTTTCGAGTTTGCCACGCACATTAAGCCCATCTGCATCAGCGACAAGGATCCGGAAGAAAACGAGCAGTGCGTGACCACCGGCTGGGGCAAGCAGGCGTTGTCAAGTGAGTCATGAACTAGAATACATATTTAATGAGAGTGACTGAGATTAATCTCTGTGTGTCACACAGTTCACGAGGAGGGCGCCATTATGCACGTGACAGAGACGTCGAAGCAGGCGCGCAGCGCTTGCGGCGCTGATGGTTCCAGCGTCTGCAGTGCCACCAAGTTCGATGCGTGCGAATTCGATGTGGGCAGCGCGCTCGCCTGCGGCACCGGCTCCAGCATTACGCTCAAGGGTATCTACAGCGCCGAGACCAACTGCGGCGAGAACCAATCTGTAAGCTTCTCGAAGCCCGATGTCACATGGATTAACCTGGCATTCAAGGATCGCAACAAGCCGTTGCTGCTCAAGCGCTTCTAAAGCGCATCCAGTGCCTCTGCAGAGCTGCTGTTTTAGCCAACCTTGTGTACAACAAACAGATGATCAAGAAGATGACCGAGACGTAAGAGTTGAAGAAAACAGAGAGATGATTCTAGAATGATGATAAATCAGCATCAGGCGACAGACAACTGTTGCTCACGTTTTTTATTAGTTGAACTATTTTTAATGTAGCCAACTTTGCGCTGCTGTTAAACTCTTTTAAGCGCCACTTCGATTAGCAGCAGTAACACCACCAACACCACGAACCACCAACACCACCTCCCCATTATTCCCCCTTTCATGTCACAGACACCCGCTTTCTAATTTATTCGAAAACCAGAATTCTATGTTTATGTTTTTATTTAGATTTTTCGTTTAACTGCCACAGGGTATCTATTTTTTTAATCTTTAATTTCTGTCGTTTACTCTCTCTCTCTCTCTATTTTAGTTCAAATAAGCGACGAAAAATTCTTTCAAACTGTTTGTATTTTAAATGGTATAGAGTCCAGCAAGTTGTAAAATATTTAAGTATAAGCCTAGGTTCTACGGACAAACTCGATGAATTGCCAATACGAAGAAAAGAAAGCAAAAATAAAATAATTACGGACGAACGAAACCCAAAAGATACAAGAAAAATAATAATAATAATAAAAGCAATATCAAATCACAAGAATTAGGAGGAGCTCCTTTAACAGCAATTGAGATTTTTTTAAATATATATATATATAAATAGTTTTTTTAACGATTCTTTCACAATTTTAAGCCTAAGTGTCCCATTCTTATGGTCCTGCACCTTTTTCCCCAATATGAGAGCACCAATACCGAGATTTACCGTTATTTAAAGCTTTTCCTATATCGTAAAATCGTTTAAAATATGTATGTATGTAATATGTTAAACATGTTGTATAAAGTGTCTATGCATCTAAATTTAGCTTCTTATTTAATTTTTAAATAAAGAGAAATTATTTAGATATATAAAAATCGTGCGTAAATGCATTTTCTATTGCTGTTGGTCAACAAATCAAATCACATTACATTTTGCAAATATATGTATAATATGGTATATTAAGTTCTTGCTTGATCATAGTTTGTTGTATACCAGAGCACAGATGCTTCAATGGCTTCCTTGAAGTCAGTAAATTTGAAGTCCGGCAAAAGACTGCGTAGCTTTGCATTGGATGCGGTCTTCTTGAATTGTCCATCTGCTTTGCTCGTATCACAGATCAGTTTGCCCTGTAAATATGTAAATATAATAATTAAATGATTTGTTAATAGTTATGCCCTTTCCTTACCTTAAAGTTAAATGCCTTAGCTATAGCCTCAGCTACTTCATAGATTGTCACCTCCGCCGATTCATCGACGCTTAGTATTATGGGCTCAACGCTGCTGTAATGCCGCAACACCCAGATCATTAGCTTAGCCAAATCCAGGGAGTAGATGAACTGGCGCAATGGTTTGCCACTGCCATAAACTGTAAAGACTTTCTCAGTCTCTTTTATTTCTGGCTGCTCTGTGCGTAACTTGTGCATGCGATTGATCATGCCCGGTATGACATGGCTCACATCTGGTTTGTAGTTGTCGTGCGGTCCAAATATGTTGCAAGGTATCACGGAGGTATACAAATGACCATACTTATCGTGATAAGCATGATTTTGTATATCTATCAGGCGCTTGGCATAGGAGTAACCATAGTTGGACACATGTGGCGGTCCATTGTGCACCATTGTCTCGTCAATGGGATAACTCGTCTTGTCTGGAAATATGCAGGTGGACAGGCAGGAAACAACCTTTGTGCAGCCCAGTTCGTGTGCCGTTTGCAGTACATGATCGTTGATCAGCAAATTGTTGCGCTGCAATTGAAAATTTAATGATAAGCCTTTGCAAAAAACAGCTGGCGAAATCAACTAACCAAGAAATCTAGATTGTTGTCCATATTATGAAACAGCCCACCGACCATGGCAGCCAAGTGTATTACATGCGTTGGTTTCACTTTCTCGAAAAGTGCCTGCGTGGCAACCAGATTCCTGCATTGTTTATAAATATCATATCAAATGCTTTGATATAAACAAAAGATACTTACGTTAAATCTGCATCTTTAGAGCCGGCAAAGAACCACTCCTCGTCGCTTGGCTGTTCAGTTTTGATAATCTCTTGCAGAGCTTTGCCTACAAGTCCTGTACCGCCCGTTACCAGCACCTTTTTCATAATTCTTATTTGTCTTATATTCAATCTACGTTTATCAACAACCAATGCAACCACCTGATAGACTTAATAGTGATGGTAAATGGAGAAGACTTCAATTTATTGCTTTGATAGAAAAATACTAAAAATTAAATCGGTAGCAGTCGATAACTCCGATAGCTCTTTTATTATTAGCCGGACTGCGGCCCATAAATTCTCGCGCCAAGGATTTCAGTGCCGTTTTTCAGCACTATTCAGCAGCTGATTATTGTATCGATATCTTATAGAATGATAATGAATTATCCGAAACTGTAGCACATAAAATTGGTTTCTTATAATTTGTATTAACTAATTGACTGTAAGGAAATGTGGTCAAAATGGTTATTTGTGGAACAGTATTAGTGCGCAACAATTACGAAGATTTTTTGCTAAGCTGTGCGCATTGCAAAAGTAACTGCGATGTCCAAGTGAGTCTGGAGAGATGGCAAGAATTTGTATATCATATACAAAATGTACACAAAGAGGAACAAGATGAGGAGAAGGTGTCCTGGGACAGCTCTCAAGAGCTCAAAACAGAGCCAATGCATGTTGAAAGTGAAGATGAAGTTGATAATAAAGATTGTTTAGCAGAAGCAGCTTTTGTGGATTTACCCAATGCCTCGAGCGACAGAGAAGATGACGACGATAGCGAATATGATTTTGAAGAAGAGGTGAGAAAATGCTATTACGATGGTTTCTATTTTTAATGTTTTTTTATTTCTTGCCTTAGATGGGAGAGGATTATCAAGCTGATACTGATGCCCCCAAAACCGAAGAAGAGTACAGCAAAAAGAGTTTTACGCCAATAGTCAAAGTAAATACTTTTATTAATTACCTGAAGAAAAACTCAACGATTTAGAGAAGTTCTGTTCTTCCTATATACATTTAGTTCAATCCAACATTTTATCGCCGTAATCCACGAATTACGCAATTCATTGAACTCTACAAGGCGCAGCCCTGCCTCTGGGATCCCAAAAACGCCTCGTTCAAGGATAAGGGGAAACGTTCAACTGCCTACGCCACATTAATTGAGCAGCTGAAAACAAATATAAATGTGCATTTAACCAATTACAAATTAAAGAAATGTATAGCCAGCTTGCACAGCCAGTACGCGACGATAAGTCGTCAGAAGCGTACGAAGAAATTAACAAAATTACCTTTGTATTATCACGAAATGTATAGCTTCCTAGGGAAACGCTGTGATGTGGAAGAGCCGGAGAGCGATGACGAAAGCGGGGACAATAAAATTAAGGTAAATCAAACTGTTTCACATACATTTCTATTTAATATCTAATTGATAAACTCTTTACAGTTGGTGTTTACGGAAACCAATCAGCTGACAACGCAGTTTATAGAGCTCTATTCCAAGTTTCCGCAGCTGTACGATCCGACGCACAAGGACTTTGCCAATTTAAGTGAACGTAAATCGGCGTATATTTCAATGACTGACCTGCTTGCCATCGAGATACCCTTGGGCAATGTTACCCACTATGATGTCTACGATAGTGTGCTGCATTTGCGGCAATGGTATTCCCGTCGCATCAAAGGACTGACGGAGACACAGACAATCGGCATGCTGAAGGCCGAGAAACGATATATTGAGACATGCAAGAGCTTCCTGAGAACGAAAACATTCCGTCAACAGATACCCTGTGACATCTGCCAGATCAGCTTCAGCACGGATCATGCTCTGCAGGCGCATCAGTATAGAGCCCATAAGCTCGGCGAAGGTGGCTGGTTTAAGTGCACCTTCTGTGAGAATCATTTCGAGCGCCGCTGCCATTTGCAGCAGCACAATCAGCGTGTTCACATGGGCAAAACATTCAACTGCAGCGTGTGCGAGCGTAGCTTTGCATTCGCCAGCCAATTGAGCAATCATTTGCGCACCCACGACGAGACACATATAGCCAAGCCATTTGTCTGTGAATTTTGTGGCAAATCATTTAAACAGAAGATCCAAATGAGCAACCATGTGACTGCTGTGCATACCAAAATACGGGCATTCAAGTGCAGCATGTGCCCCAAAGATTTTCTGACCAAACGCGATCTCAAGGATCACATAAAGGCTCATTTGAATATACGCGATAAGGTCTGTGAAATATGCAAGAAAGCATTCACAAATGCGAACGCTCTGGTCAAGCATCGTCACATCCATAAGGAGAAGACGTTGCAGTGCACTCTATGCAATACGAAATTCGCAGAGCGTGTTAGCCTGGGTGTGCACATGAAGCGTACGCATAAAATCATACGAAATAGTTCAAAAGTTGCGGAATCAACGGACACCGCATTGTACTCAAACACATTCCCACAAACGGAAGATATTTCAAATAAATAAAGACATTTACAAAATTTACTCGTATCGACCAAATTTCTTTCAACAAAATTTTCGTTTTAAACTTTAGGACATTTCGCAACACTGCAAGCTGGTAATTGCTAGCGAAAACAGCTGATTTTGTTTTGATTCGACACTGCGGCGTGTTAGCTCTTTGCAAACGGTTACGTGCATTGGTTTTTCCGACTATGAGAGGTGTTTTGGTTAAACTTTGCAGACAATATGAAGCAGTCGCTCTGCACAGGCTACACAGTGTATTAGCCACAACTTTCAGTGCCCGAACCTCCAGCAAAATATGCCCTAATTCACGTTCGTTTAGCACCAGCATTCAAGACAAGCCAAAATCGGACCCCAGTCAACGGGAGCGACCACATTGCAATGTGGGCACCATTGGGCATGTCGATCATGGCAAGACAACGCTCACGGCGGCAATAACCAAAATTCAGGCGAGAAAAGGTTTGGCTGATTACATGTCGTATGACCAAATTGATCGGGCGCCAGAGGAAAAGGCCCGCGGCATAACCATAAATGCCTGTCACATTGGCTATGCGACCGCAGATCGCACCTACGCCCATACCGACTGTCCGGGTCATGCGGATTACATAAAGGCTAGTTAAACTCTTGTACAGTTGTTATTGCTTTCTAACTGAAAGTATTTTCGCAGAACATGATTTCAGGTGCATCCCAAATGGACGGAGCAATATTAGTGGTAGCTGCTACTGATGGCCAAATGCCACAGACTCGCGAACATTTGCTGCTGGCAAAGCAAGTGGGCATACAGCGCATTGTGGTGTTCATCAACAAGGCGGATCTTGTGGACCAAGAGGTGCTGGAATTGGTAGAGATTGAAATGCGTGAAATGCTATCGGACTTTGGCTTCGATGGCGTTAATAGCCCAGTGATATGTGGCTCGGCACTGCTTGCGTTACGTGACGATGTGTCCCCGTTTGGTGTGCCCGCAATCGAGAAGCTACTAACACACTGCGACACGTATATACCAACACCCAAGCGGGATGTCCAGGCACCCTTTCTTTTACCCATCGACAATGCATTTACGGTGCCAGGACGCGGAACTGTGGTCGTGGGTACCATTAAGCGCGGCACCATAGCCCGCAACGCGGAAGCGGATCTTCTCGGCTTTAACCAGAACTTGAAGACCACCGTTAGTGACATTCAGATATTTCGCAAGAGCGTGCCTCAGGCACTGGCCGGCGAAAATGTGGGCGCCCTATTGCGAGGCATTAAAATTTCATCTGTGGAACGCGGCATGCTGCTCTGCGCAACGGGCTCGGAGGACATATCCAATCACTTCGAGGGCTCTATGTACCTGCTTTCACGTGCCGAGGGCGGACGCAGCAAGCCCATGCTATCCAAGTACATACAGCAGCTGTTCAGTATGACATGGAATCAGCCAGCTCGTATTGATATAAGTGAGTAGCGTTCGCTGCTGAGAGTTGTTTTAATATCACTACTAACCGCAACACTTTTCAGTTCCACAGGAATCGATGCTGATGCCTGGCGAACATGGCCAGGTGCGTGTCACGCTACTGCGCAAGATGGTCATGACACCTGGTCAGCCTTTCACCATACGCGAGAACGGAGCCACCGTAGCAACGGGCATGATAACCAACCGATTGCCATCCCTCGACCTGCCCAAGAATAAACTCTCCAAGGCACCTGTTATTTGCTAATAGCTTTTATTGACGCATACACGTGTAAATCGCCTTTGTACAAATTCTCCAGTATAATTTCATTGTACATGTGTATGTATATATATAAATATTTATATATAACATAAAATAAAGGATTTATCATATAATATTTCAAGCAAATGCCAACAGTAAATATATATTATTTGTTTCCTACTTTTCAGTTTGATTCAGCCAAGTTTCATTTAGGGCACACGCTAATACGCATAAGATACAAGTCAAAAAAAAATAATAATAATAATAATATGAGAATACATGAATCGAATACAGCAACGTTACAAATATAGCGCTCTACATATGTGTATATAGTTATATATATATATATATGTGTATATATAGATTCTTATTATCTTAACACTTACAAGTCTGTATTGCAATCGATTAAGGCAACAAATCGGCCGTTGTATACATACAATTCTATAACATTTCTATGATCATTAAGTACATTTGCTATACATAAATATATTGATGTATATATCTTTCAGATTTATAATTTAAGGTACAAGGTTAATTAATTATTGCAACTTAGGAATGATATTTTCTTTATAATGGAGTTAAACTCCAACCACATGATGTACATACATAATAATTTTCTTATAATTGGTTGAGAACCCTCTCTTAACATGTTTCAAATGTCTGCATAAATAAGCATACAAAATTGGCAAAAATCGGTCTGACGGCATAAACGGGAAAATAATAGAATGTAAGAGGGTATCGGTTGGACTTTAGACTAAACAGGAACTACAAAGTATGCACTTAGCATGCTGACTACACTTAACTACCACTCATATATAATATAATACAAAACAAGATGAATGCACGTCAAAATGGCAAACGAACGAATATATGTATGTTTCACACGGACTCCCGTCCTAATTTTATATTTTCGTGAGGAATTCATCGAGATTTAAATGTGGTGGTAACTCGATCTCCTCCAATTTGATGTCGCTGTACTTGAACATCACTTTGAACGGATGTATGAAGTTTTGGTCCATTGTGAACTCATCGCTCTTCGGCTGCAAATGAAATGAAATGAAATTGAATAATACATTTGCATAAAAGATATTTCTATGATGCTTACCATTTTACGCTCATTCAATTTCTGTGCCAGCTTATCTAGAAACACGTTCGTGATTTCGCTTTCATAATCATCCAGTTTGTATGACTTCATGACCTTGAGCACCTGGGCGGTATTCAGCGATGTACACAGGTCACAAATGGTTTGCACATCCTCCTCGCTCTTGCGCGACTGCAGCAACTGAGAGACTTGATTCAACGGGGCCAATGGAGCGAGTACCTCATTCGACTGCAGGAAGGAAAAAGAGTGCAAATGAAACATATATACATACATAGGGATAATAGCAACTACTCACCATCTTTTTGTCGCGCACCCAATCCTCAATGCAGCCCAAATTATATCGTATGATCATGCCCGTCTCCCACATACAAATGTCGCCGCGCAACATCAGGCAATTGAGCGCAACGGCACAGACGAAATATAGAAGTTGACTGAAGATCTGCTCAGCATAGATGTTGTCCAGTCCGAAGTGCTGGAATTGCTTGTAGAAGTGCTCAAGTTGGCCAATTAGCTGCTTCCAAGCAGGCACATTTCCATGTTCCGGTGACGAAGTACTGCGATTGCGCATTCCATGCGGATGCCGGGTGCGTTGAATCTCATCATTATTCAGTATGGCTGGAACAATTTTGGGATCTAATAAACTCTGTATCTGCATGACAAGTGCTTGATATAGATTCACAATCAAGTCGAGAATAACGCGCCGATATTCGAAGAGATTAAAATTCTTCAACTGCTGCTGGTTCTGTTTCTCCGTATTGAACTTGACATATTCCTCAACATCGCCGTATTGCTTTAGCAGATTTAGGAGTCTGTAAATTGATAAGACATCTTTATATACTTGCTTTTTCCCAATAAGAACAGACATCTTACGTTATGGAGTTAACCAGCCAAATCACGCGATTCTCAATGGGATGTGGTGTTCTATGCATTTTCTTAATTTGCATCACGAATTTACTCAAGAGCTCGCGCACATCTTCATCGGCATTGGTCAGGTCAGTATAGCTGAAAGTGGAGAGAGATTAACGATTGATCGAATAGATCAATTTCAATTTGCGACACTTTACCGAACACACATAAAGATGAGATAGGCAGGAAAGCCTGGCAGTAGACCAACCACAGTACGTGGTGATAGGCAACTGAGCAGACGCTGTAATATCTTGTCCAGATCGCTGCTGTGGAACTTCATCAGGCCGAGCGGATTTTGAGACTTCTGTTTGGTCACATTAGCGCCGACATCGTTGCTATTCGCTGCCTTGTTGCGACTCATTTCCTCCTCCAGCTGATTCTCCAGCTTGCCGCCGTCCTGCCTGTAGGCCTTCAGCTTGGCATTGGCCAGCTTCAGCTCGTCCTGCACCAGCAGATATTGTGTTATGGCTTTCTTCAACTCCAGCCGCAAATAGCGATCGTTCTGCTTTAGCGCCTCAATATTGTCCTGATCGCAATCGTCTATGCTCTTGAATAGTACCTCCTGCATTTCGTCCTTCTCGTTATTCAAGCGCTCAATGGCCTGAGTCATTTCAATTAGTTTACTGTTATGTTCCTCGGTTATGGCTTTCAGCTCTGATTCCAATTGTCTGTTCACTAGCTTTTGTGAGTGGAATGCTTCCATCAGCTCGTGAACATTGCTGGCATCGTTGCCTCGCAGCTGAAGGCTCTCTGGCTCGATGGAGCGTAGCGTTTGGCTCTGCTGCAGTAGCACAGCCTTCAATTGAATGCATTCCTCGCGTCGCCTACGCACTTCCTCTTGGAGGGCAGCATGTTGGGCTACAAATACATATGGAAAGAGAATGGGAAGAGAGAGGATAGGGGAAAGGGATTGGATTGAATTGAATATAGCAATTGCATCGGTAGCGAATGTTTTCGAATGTTACCATTCAGTTCGTTGATCTCAACACCGTGTTTAATGCTCGTTCGCAGCTGATCGTAGTCGCTGCGTAGCTTCTCGTTCTCTACCTCAAGCTCGGACACGCTATGATGGCAAGTGTGTGGCAACAATATACATAATATATATAATTTGTAATTAGACTAAAGCTAACTAGATAGCCGTAAGTGTGTGTGTGTAAATGTTTTTACAAAGGGCTCGAAATGCGCGCTACTTACCGGAATGAATCCTCAGTGGGCTTATTGCGGCTCGCCAACTTAACATACTGCTCCTGCAAGCTCCTGTGCTTCTGCTTCTCCTCCTCGAGTATCGAGCGCAATTTGACCACAATGCTCGTATTGTCCAGGAATGAGTCTGCAA
This sequence comes from Drosophila koepferae, assembly GCA_030914345.1. Classification (NCBI taxonomy): domain Eukaryota; kingdom Metazoa; phylum Arthropoda; class Insecta; order Diptera; family Drosophilidae; genus Drosophila; species Drosophila koepferae. Next base: position 10,812,035 of record JAUESR010000211.1, on the reverse strand, counting down.
GCAATGAAAAACAAAAAAAATAAATATAATTACTGACATTATCTTAGGAATATGGCAGTCTGCCGTACCATTCTTATTCCTCAAGTCTGGGTATCTATTTATGTCGAGCGTATTCTTGGCAGAGCCATAGCCAATATCATCCTCGTTCTGGCTGGATGCATTGCTGGCGGTGCGCGTGTGATGCATGTTGTAGGCAGCGATGCCATTTTGCTGCTGCTGATAATGACTAAGCTCCTCCTTCAACAGGTAATTCTCGTTCTCAATCACCTCCTTGTCCTTGATGGCACGCTGATAGGCTTCGTTCAGCTCCTTGTTGTCGATTTCAGTGAGCATGCGCTCCTCATGCTCGCGCTGACTGCCCTCAGCATTCTTCGCCATCTCGATCATGGAGTCCACCTGCTTACGCAACTCACGGTTCTCCATACACCAGATCTCCTTCTGTTGATTCCACTCCTCCTGCGAATGTCCATTCTCCTCCAGCAACTGCATTTTCTCATCGCGCTCCGATTCCAGCTGCTTATTCAGCGCCTCGATCAGCTTATCCTTATCCAGACAAGCAGCTTTAATATTCTTGAACTCATGCTCCAAGTTCTTCTTCATCTCCAGCTTCATTCTGTAAAGATCAAGAATTTAGATTACGTTCTATATAAAGATTATGATATACAAACTTTAGGACGCTGATCTCACTGGTCTTGTGCTTGAGAGCACTGTTGTCCCGATTGAGTTCGTCGATGCGCTGCTGCATAGAGATGATCTTGTTCTCTAATCCCATGTACTTGTTTGTTATATGGGAAATTGTCTTTGCTTCTGCCTTCATGCGCTTGAACTTGCGACGTGCCAAGAAACGTCTCACAGCAGCCTGGCAAATGATTATGCTACGCCGGCGTTGCTGATAGGCCCGACGTGCCAAGACGCCACGCACAAAGCGCTGGATCTGCACAGCTCTGAAGTAATCTCGCATGGCGTAGAATCGATTACGTGCCAGCATGCCTCTGGCATACTGCTGAATCCCGGCCACCGAGTGGCACAAACGCAAATAGCGACGGCGACATAGCCAGCCACGAGCATACTTCGATAATATGAGAGCAGCGCGTGCCTCTCTCAATTTCTGGGCACGCATACGAGCCATATAGCCACGTGCATGACGCTGTATACCGAAGATGATGGTTTGCAGTTTGACATAGCGCCGTCGTTTTATGAAGCGCCGCACCACCGACTGCACCGTCGTGATGTACTTCTTGCGCAGATTGGCACGCACCTGCTCCAAATAGGCCACTTGCCCGGCCCTGAAAAATATCTGTGTGTTGCCAAAGCGATATTTGTCCTCGTCCTGTATCCATTTGAGCACAATATTCCGGCACGATTGTTTCATATCATTCTTATCGATTTGACTGCGATGCGCCAGCAGCTGATAGCGCATATAGAAATCGGGATAAAGCCAGCGAGATGGAAAGCCAGCAGCCGATATGCGAACAGTTTCCAAAACGCCACAGGCGCGCAGCTGCTGAACAATCTTGGCCGTCTCCCATTTAAAAGCGATCTTGTCATCGTTGGGCTGCAGAAGAAGAAAAGATGTTTGAGGACGAATACATTTATACTCTTTAGATATATATACATACCTTAATGCAGCGCACATAATGCGGCGTTGTGGCATGTAACGTCGAGATGAGCGAAGCGAGACTCTCCTGAAACTGAGAGCCCACGGTTTTCTTATGCTGTTTGGATGGCACGACCTAGACAAAGAAATTAATATTGTAGACAATGCATAATGTAAATGAGACACATATAGTAAAAGTTGATTATAAGTCAAAACACTAACTCTTCGACGCGTCTCATTGAGTTGCTGTTGGCCCAGTTTAGCAATACATTGGAGAGTGAACAGTGAACAGTGGAGATTGGACATTGGACATTTGACATTGGATGATGAACAACAAGCGTGTGGAAATACAAATGAGCAATACAATTATTACAATAGACTTAAATGAGCAATCGAATTTCGTAGACTCTATGCGATTTAGTAACTGAGTCACGCACCTGTTTCCGATTAGCACTAATTACAACGCGTCCACCTAAGGTGGTGGCAGCCTTATTGGCATCCGTGCCAAGTGTGTCCACCTCCTCGAGTATCATCACTTGCTTGCACAGCTGCATGTTGGACTGCGCCAGTACATTCGTCAGCTCCTTGGACACCGTATCGCGATTCTTCTCCAGAAATCCATTCACATCATACTCAACCGTATCCGAGAAATGTTTAATAAAGAAACCTAAAATGTAGAGGAGAAACAGATTTATACTTTTTATAATTTTAATCGTACTGCTGCAGCGCTCACTTGTGGTGCCAAAGCGTGGTTTCTCAAAATGTTGAAATTTATTGCATTTTTCCACCAGTTTAACCGCCCAGCTCTCATCCGAACCCTTGGGCATCTGCAAGAAAACAATTAACATACAAAAATGTATACGTAAAAGAAGCCAAATTTAGTAGTAGTATTTACTCTACACTCCTCGTCGAGCAGATCGAGCACGCCCAGGCGTGTTTCAATGAGATCAATGCATGGCTGATTGTCATAGAAGTCGATCATGGTCCAGGTAATACCCTCTTTGAGGTATTCCTCCTGTTCTAACTTAAAGACATGCTGATTGAATTGCTGCTGGAGCTTTTCGTTCGCATAGTTTATGCAAAACTGTTCAAACGAGTTCACTTCGAACGTTTCGAAGCCGTAGATATCGAGGACGCCAATGAAGCTGCACTGTTTGCTACCGTTATGCAAGCTCTTATTCAGCACATTGACTATATACTGAAATAGCTTCGCGTATATGTGCTTGGCCAGCGCATCACGCGCCGCCATTGCCATCTCTATGTTATTCGGTATCAGCACATATTCATTAACCGACTCTATCTTACGCATCAATAGCCAGCGACGCAAATCGTCAGCATTTATCTTTAATAGATCGCCCGTTACTTGCAAATGCAAATCGTTTTGCTGCAAGTGTTTAAAAAGAGATGATTAACAACTGGATTCGAGTGAAGTGTTTCAGCTACTCACGAATATATCACATGAATCACTCTCCTCTTCACCGCTGCCCTCTTTGTACTTCTTGGACACCTCAATGTTGCCCAAATGCAGAATGCCAGCTAAGATCTTTACGATATCGGCAATTTGTTGTATAGAAAAACCCAAGACGGTCATTGCCTGGACGGTTTCATTAAACTGATCCGCATCCGAAATGCGTTCAATATCCGGCGAGCCGCCCATGTTCAAGAACTGATAACTATCCTGGTGCTCTGTGGGATTATAGTAAAAACTTTAGCAAGAATAATCTTTGTATTATTGTATTAGCTTACCCAGCACTAGTTCTGGATATTTGGCACGCGCCGCACATAGCTGATAGAAAATATGATAATTGCGCTCGCCCTGCGCCTGATACACCACACGAGACTTCTCCAGCAGATAGGTGTGCATGGTGGCACCCTGGAGATACATGACGCCCATCTGATTAGTGAACAGCAATTTGGTAAACTTGCCGAAACGGGAGCTGTTGTCATTGCGTGTCGTTTTGGCATTGCCAAAGGCTTCCATGATCGGTGAAGATGCCAGCACCTTGCGCTCGACCTGGGTCTCCGATTCGGATCCCCCAACGGCAGCGAAGTAGCGCATCGCATACTTCGCCGATACCGTCTTGCCCGCACCCGATTCGCCGCTAACGATGATGCTCAGATTACAATTCTCACGCTCCAGCTTGGTGTAGGCCTCCTCTGCCAGCGCAAATATATGCGGCTCCAGATCGCCCATGGCATGTCCCCGATAAGCACGTATTATATTAGGTCCATATAGCGGAAGGTCCGCATACGGATTGATGGCAACCAATATAATGCCACAATAGGTATAAATGATCTGACGTTCACAGAAGCGCACACGTAGATTGTATAGCACACCGGGCTCATGCAGATACGAGAGGGTGGTCAGATCGTTTTGGCCCACCAGAATGGCTGGATTCCGCAATGGTGGTAAATTGCTGCCATCTGGTTTTAATTTAATCTCGCTCAAAGCACCCGATTCGGTTTGAATTTTCAAAATGATGTCACCCTTGTGATAGCTCTCTTCCAATGTAGCGCTCTCCCACACCTGTTCCGCATGGGGTATCCAAATTTTGGAACCCTAAACAAGAGAGCAAGAGAAAAAGAGAGAGTGAAGAGTAAAAAAAAGATGGAGAGTCGTAAATCAAAACATTGAACATGACCTGCGACAAGCTTGCAACGATTACTCAATGCCACGCAGCTTGAGCAAGCCACGGCTCTGATTCCATTGCTCGCAGAACTTCTCACTCCACTCAAGCGACACACATACACACATGCACACCACACGCACACTCATACCCGCATTGGCCCACACAACTGTGATTGAAGCCCATGTCTCACACGAATATGACACGCTTATCAGCGCGAAAGTTTTTTTTTGTTTTTCTTGTGTTTGTGATAAGCAAGTGATTCATTTCGAAACATATTTTCGATGCCGAAACTGCAACATGACATCAATTAGGGTTGACCTGGAAGAACTTTGTAAGCGACGAAGAGGAAATGCAAAAGCGAAATGAAATTGGCGCACACACACACACACACACACACTCATGCACACTCAATCATGCATACATGGCATGTTGTTATTGTTATTATGTATGCGTTTCTATAAGCCTCCCATTCTTAACACTATGAGGCTAGCCGACGTCGACGTCGACGACACCGACGACGACGACGACGTCGACAGCGCGCAATTGCCAACAATGCACTTGTGGGGCATCAATATAATGTATAAATGTGTACCTTTGCGTATAGCATCTCCTCGCTTGACATGATTGCAGCAGCAGCAGTAGCAACAACGGCAGCCACAGTGTCGCGTTGTCCAAGTACCTAAGTACAGCTTCGCCGGGCACTCAATACTCTACAACTTCGACGAACCGCCCAACTTCCACGATGAACGAGGCAATTGAAATGTGCATAAAACCCGTTAGTGTTGTCTTCTCAATTCCAATTTGGGTTAAGCAAATTTGTTCTTTTTCTCTTTCTTTTTTTTTTTAATTTACTCGTTTTCCTTTACTGTCTATTACTTTCCTTTTTTTATTTATTTTTGGGGGTTTATTCTTAATTTCACATGTATTGAGACATTATCTAAGAAATCGAAAAATAATTTTGGTTAATTTTTTAGTATAGGCCGGAATTTTGAAAAATTTTGCTACATTGGTAATTTAGAAGACACTGCTAACAATAAACACTGCTCGCCCTGGTCCCGTCTCTAAACTAAGTCTGACTGACGTAGAATGTTGTGTTGCCAAAAAGGGCAGGGTTGCCACATGGCCCCACTGTTCGGGCCAAGTTAACAAAATTAGAAACGATTGGCATGTGTTATGTGCCGACTGCTCATAAATTTGAAATGTGCATACGAAAATGTTATAGGCAATTTCCATTCCATTTCCATCTTGATTATTCGAATTGGAGTTTTTCGCGGCAAGTGTTTAGTGTACGTTTTACAACACTGCTCACGGCTCTATTGACACTTACCAGCACTGCACACACGCGTCGCAGCTGCAACTGTCAACATTTCCCGCGCAAAGGCTCGACACAGCGCATTCCTCCATAAACAAGCTCGAGAGAAGTGCTGCTATTTGTTGTGGAACACTTGGAAGTAGAAGAGAAATAAATAAGAGAAATCTTGAAAATGTCCAGTCCAGCTCAATCGCCCAATGTTAGGTCTGGCACACCAAAGCAGGGAGCGCGCACGCCCACACGAGGTAAGTTTTGTGTGTACATTTAAAATTGCATTTATAGACTATATTCGAAAATATATACATAGGCATTGCTGCCCAGGATGTGGATACACCCATGCGCATGGGCCCTGGTCGTGTGCCCGGAAGAGCATCGGACAACATAAGTCTGCCGCCTACGTCGCCGGCCAATATTAGTCTGCCCGCTACGAGTCCGGCTCGAGGCTTGGTCGGCATGAGCGAGATCGACTTAAGTTCGCCACTGAACTATGGCACGCCCAGTTCCATGGGCTCCATACGTACACCACGTTCCGGCATACGCGGCACTCCATTGCGTGCGCGTCCAGATATACGCACGGATAAGCGCATGCGCCAAGTGGCTATTGGCGGCACATCGGGTGTAAGAATCTTTATTCCCTCAAATTATACAAGTAAAATGTACTCTACTATATATATTTACAGCTGGAACCCATAGCTGAAAAGGGTTCGGAGACCGATCCGGTGTCAGAGTCCTCCTCAGCTCCTCAGCTGGTTGTCTGGGGCACCAATGTGGTCGTCAGTCAATGCAAGTCCAAGTTTAAATCATTTATTATGCGCTTCATCGATCCGAGTGCTGAGCAGGATGAGATTTCAGAGTACATTGATGTAAATCAACCATTGTATCTGCAAAAGCTGGAGGAGATTCACACGCTGGAGGAGCCCTATCTGAATCTGAATTGCGCGCATCTGAAGACATTTGATCAGGATTTGTATCGCCAGTTGATATGCTATCCACAAGAGGTGATTCCCGGATTTGATATGGCCATCAATGAGATGTTCTTTGAACGTTATCCGGCCGCTAATCTGGAGCATCAAATTCAGGTGCGACCGTTCAATGCGGATAAGACACGCAATATGCGTTCACTGAATCCCGAAGATATGGATCAATTGATCAGTATTAGCGGCATGGTCATTCGCTCCTCGAACGTTATTCCCGAAATGCGTGAAGCCTTCTTCATGTGCAACATTTGCTCCTTCTGCACCACCGTCGAGGTGGATCGCGGTCGCATTGCTCAGCCAACTCTGTGCACCAATTGCAACACAAATCACTGCTTCCGCATCATCCACAATCGCAGCGAGTTCACAGACAAACAGCTCATCAAGCTGCAGGAATCACCCGATGACATGGCAGCTGGTCAGACGCCTCACAATGTCTTGCTATATGCCCACAACGATCTGGTGGATAAAGTGCAGGCGGGTGATCGTGTCACAGTCACTGGCATCTATCGTGCCACGCCC